>OX421850.1:8147500-13147500 GCA_949127965.1 Pandemis corylana
TATTATGAGTTTGAAGTTCAATAAGTCATCTTGATCAGGGAACTCTGTGCTACATGTCTTGGGCAGATTCAATTCATTCAAATCTGAAAAGAAATACCGCAACTTTTTAAAATAGGTATCTAAGAGGCGGTATGATTGGAATAATATATGGATGATGCAAATAATAATGGTGACGTAGGTTACGCCGTGCATGATTGTTCGTTCCCGACGAGATGAGACGATGCTGTGAATTCAGCTCTGCAAAGTAGAACAGAGATGACACTTCACTAATCATCATTTTAGTTATATTCCGTGTTCCTACCTTTTGTGATTCGTAGCTGAGCAGCTGTAGCTTTCTTTTGTGATCCACCAGCTCTCGCTGTACCCTCCTCATCTTTCTTTTGTTGTTTTAGTGAAAAAAGTTTAATCATTGTCCTATTCTAATCGATATAAAGAAATTACAACCACGACTTATTTTGACAGAGTATTTTTGTACACACTGTCTCAACGTACGATTAGTAAATAATAAAATAATTTTATTTTTGTGTAGATTTGATTGGTAACTAGTTAATTAATGTTAAAATAAGTTTATTTTAGACCAATCACAGGTGAGTCAGACCTCAGTCGGACAGTCTGAGTACTGAAACCACAGATAAAACATAGCCAGGTATATATTCCACCTTTTAAAATATTTTGGGTCCCCTGGGGAACTAGGCGGGAAATCGACAAGACAAAATCATGTTCATCCTTTTAATTAATAAAATCAATTGAATTTCTCTTTGTATGCTCAATGTTGTTAGGTGAATAATAAAGATAGTTTACAATATATAACAAACTAACGTAGTGGTAGTGATGATGAAGCATTTAAGTGAAAATGCGAATTTCTTTTATTTTGTTACTTCTCAAGAAACCGCCAACTTTTAGCTCGCCGTAAAGTTAATTATGTTTTTATGGAAGAGTCATGAGGAGCTGACTTAACTAGGATAAACTCAGAGATGTCTGACTGTGACCAGACTTTTTTTAATAAGAAAAATAAATAGATAGCACATCATATTTGGCTTAAGGGCTTGATTCCCTTTGTCTTTCATATGTTGAAGAACCCAAAAAATGCTTTTAAAACTTAACATTATCTCTTAAAACTTTATACGTAATCAAAAATTCAAGGTTTGTTTTGTGTCTTTCTAAAAGAAACCGGTCGAAGCTAACCTTGAATTTCGAATTTCGAAATAGCCCTGAAGAATTGTTCAGTTCAGTTCAGGGGCTGTTCTGTCTGATTTATTTAGATGGCTACTATTGCTGCTATCTGTGGTTTGTGATTTTTATACTCTCTGTAACGTTTTGTGACTGTTGCAGTGTTGCAGTGTTGAGTGTTGCTAATTTAGCAACCTTACGCTAAAAACGCGGTTTTGACAAGCCAAAACAAAAAAAAAAACTGTAAGGATATAATAATCTGGGGACCTTTTCTGACGATTTTAGGGTCCTCCTGATTTTGCATTTTTATTTACAATTTTAGGCAGTGTATATTTACTATTATCGATCATTTGACAACCGTTTACCCAGAAAAACGTACAAGTCCAGAAAAATCTAGCTACTTTCTAGCGACTTTTGACATTGAGTTTAGCGCTTGGATCTTTTGGAATTGGCAGCACTGTTTGTGTGTTATGTGAGTGATGGCGGCGCCTGTAGCGCTGGAGTTTTCTGCTATCATTGAGCCCAAACAATCTTATTGGTTTTAAATGGGATTTATACAGCGACAACAACACAATATTATCGGAGTTAAGTTCAGATAGTACTAGGAAACAATATGGAAGCTGAAGACGTGATAGAACTTGGGTCTTCCGATGAAGAATCGTATGTACCCCCGCGTAAAAAGGTACACCATTATACTCTTTATTTGTAATTCCCAACCAAAATGCTCCACATAAGCTTCTACCAAAACCACTTATAAATAACTTTTAACGGGGAATGGCTGTGGTTGCAGTGATTGTCGATGGCTGCTCGGTAGATAGGTGCTCTAATTGACGTTTTAACACCCTCAACCCTCAACTCTGTCTAACGAGTATAGCTTTTAAATTTAGCTTCTATTTTATCTTAGTCTATACTATAGACTCTATAGTATTATTAAGAAAATAAACCCTCCTTTAAAAATCAATTCCCTTCCTATAACTTAAAATTTTGATGATTGGAGGGGGAGGCGGGGCGATTATTCAAAATTATCTTTCAAAAATAGTTAAAAATCTGCGAAAAGTTGTGCTGAATTGGGAATACAAGTGGAGTAGAAAATGACAGCTGATCTTGCCAACTAGTCTAAATTGAATCCTAAAAATGTGTCTATTGCTAAAAAACTATAGCTTATTATATTAGCAACTAGTAGTACACCAAATTAATTACAGATGTCTTGCAAAATCCTTGCCCATCATGTTATCTCGGGAATGTCAATTCATAGACACATTGGCATCTATTGGGATTATTTACTAAATCTGTACAGCTGGAATTTGGTTCTACTTGTAGTTCAAATTTAACACAATTTTGTACTTTTGAGTGATGTGCTTTCAAAAATTAGGCTTTCATATAATATTTCAAAAATTTGGTACCAAAACAAAACTAAAACTTTTAACTTAACAGGGTTCCGATTTTTTAAAGACCATCACTAAAGTGACTTTCGAAAGTGGTATAAATCTGTGTATTGCTACTCAAAATTACAACTCGAATCAAATTTTAGATGAATAGATTAGTTAGAGCTGTAGTTTTCTTCGAATACACTTGTATTTCAAATTTAGCACAAATTTTCACCAATTTCGAGTGGCATTTTATTTTAACATCCTGATTAAATGCCAAGGGACATATTTCATAATCAGGCACATTTTTGAAACTTTAGTTTTTAGATGCAATCATTCGCTATGATTTTGGAATGCACCCCTTTTGCATTTAATTAATGAATGTGCTTTCAAAAATTCGGGGTGTGTTGCAATAAAAAGCTATTGCGCTGGGTCTCCGAATGCTGCGAATCTGCCTCAAGCTAAACTTAAATGATATATTTTGATACATTTTATAAAACAATTGAAAATGTGCTTACATTAATAGCCACATGCTAGAATAATTAAATGTAATACCTATTAAGAAGATGTCTGCTTTGTTTATTTCTTACTAGCTGTTGCCCTCAACTTCGTCTGCATAGAATTCGTTTATCGCTATCCCGCAGGAATTACGCAATTTTCCGGGATAAAAAGTAGCCTATGTGTTATTCCAGACTATAATCTATCTAAGTTCCAAGTTTCATCCAGATCTGTCCAGCCGTTCTGGCGTGAAAGAGTGACAAACATCCAAACATACTCACAAACTTTCACATTTATAATATTAGTAGGATAAACAAAAAGAGACTGTATCAGACATCTGATCTGACACAATGTATTAGAACATAATGGAGTAGAGTGTGGTAAAACAGGCCCTTAGACTAATTTGAGCTTAAAATTAAATGGTTTTTTTTTATTCTACCAAGTCACCCATTTCAAAAGAAATACTCAAGTCACTGCTGTATGTTCCACAATTTTGTAAAAATGAAAATGTTTAGTAAATTTCACATTGAAACATTATTGCTTTTATTTTAGCCATTGTATGTATGTATGTATAACTCTTTATTGTACATATAGGTACAGGACAATAACACACATGCACAAAGGCGAACTTCTCCCAATATTCCAATGAAAATATGAGACACTATGAAAATATGGTGTTTTCTTTTTATAGTTAGGTATATTTATTTATGTCGTACAGACACATCATTCAAACAGATGACGCTTAGCGACAAAAAATTCGCATAGTAACAAAGGTCACGTGACGGTCGGTAACAGGTAGAAAAATTCGGAGACTACCCACCTGCTATGGGTGGTGTAGTGGTATAGCACGCGTCACGGAATGACGAGGATCCGGGTTCGATTCCCGGCCATAGCTTTACTTTTCGGATTTTTCTATGTGTTCTGATTTTCACAGACATTTAGAAATTAAATTTCTAACGGTAAAACCGTAAAAGTAAAACATAAAAATCAAGAAATAAAAATTTCTTGATTCATTTGATAGTACCTATCATTTGAAAAACAGCGCCTTCTCTCGTCCCTGGTGAGCAGTAGATGTTCCACGGGAGTTTGTAATTGTGTCGTACAGACACATCATTCAAACAGATGACGCTTAGCGACAAAAAATTCGCATAGTAACAAAGGTCACGTGACGGTCGGTAACAGGTAGAAAAATTCGGAGACTACCCACCTGCTATGGGTGGTGTAGTGGTATAGCACGCGTCACGGAATGACGAGGATCCGGGTTCGATTCCCGGCCATAGCTTTACTTTTCGGATTTTTCTATGTGTTCTGATTTTCACAGACATTTAGAAATTATATTTATTTAGTTTTAAGTTTTGTATATTTAGTTAACTTTTAGATTAATCATGATGTATTGTATTATGTTGTAATTTTAGATTAGTTGGTTTAAATAAATTTGACTGGTGTGGACTTTAACAATTGCTAAATGGAAACAATAATAAAAATACGAATGAGACACTTGAGTTTTGTTTGTAAAATAAAAATATAGATAAGTGTGGTTTTCTAACTATTTCTTATTTAATGTTAGATTTTATTATCACAATACAATACAATACATAGAATGCAAATATTTCACACTATAGGTACTCCTCGCGGCGTATCATGGTCCCTATGACACTTCTAGTGACAGTTCATTAACTCCACTTTTATATACTGTAATGAAGTTCTATCATGTTGAACTGTTAAGAGGTGATGCTTGAAGTCTAGCAGGTCATAATAATATGGAAATATAATATTTGGATAAGATTATAACGAAACTATAAGTATTTTTCGTATTTGATGAAAATAAGTTCATCAAAACTTACATGGTTACGTACTGCAAAAAGTTACTTTGTTGGGCTGTACGGACTAAGAAGTAGGCGTATCAATAATGCATGACAAGTAATATCGGTAATAGAGTAAGATCCCAGGGCCACCAGACGTCACGTATTTTCTGACGAACTAAATGTGGCCGATTGCGTAGTGTTAGTATGTACTAAGAACGCATGCCTACCTGCTAGCTTGCTTAGATGGCCAATTTTCAGGTATCAGGTAATCAAGGTACATAAAAACATTACGTACCTCACGTAAATTCTCAAAGCTGATTTTTACGTATATTTTAGGCAATATCCTTAAAAATAAGTCGCCAATACATCCACACACTTTTCGTCGGTCGAATTGCTTTGCAGACGCTTTAAAGCTCCCAAAATAATTACGTAACTTCACGTAAATTCAGATGCTCCATTTTTATATATGTCCACCAGACAACTATTTTAAAACCTCTTACAAAAAGACAGACCGATCCAAGGGGCCAATCGTCCCCTAAATTCAATTTTAATACCTCTGTGAACAGAATGGAAGGAAATTTGTTTATCATTATGTAACATTTAATGTCCTGGGGCTAAGCAAAAATAAAACAAACGCTTTGTGTTACGTTATCTTATGATTAACTTTACTAAATTTTAAAAGACCTGATTGAATGCAAGTGATTGTATTATATTTGCCTGAAAATAGAAAAATGTAAACTGGTGCATCACTATTAGAAATGTCAGCGGAACTGTCATAGGGATCATGATTTGCCGCGAGGAATATAATTTAAGTTTTGATGAAACTTGGTATAACTCTTATTTCCTTTTTTGAGTATCTAGTATCTAAACAGTGTACGGCTTAAGAAATGCCAACAATTCTGCAATATATGCGAAAGTTTACCTTGGACTTTTATTTAAATGAAAACAGTTGGAAAATATTCAACTACCTTCATTTTGCATTCTGCGGGAATCATGCGCTTTACCCTTTTATTATATTACTAGCTTCTGCCCGCGACTAAGTCTGCGCAGAATTATACATTTTTTTTATTTTTTTTACCTGGGATACATAAATATAAACTTTCCTCTTGAATCACTCTTATCTATTAAAAAAACCGCATCAAAATCCGTTGCGTGGTTTAAAAGATTTAAGCATACATAGGGACAGACAGACAGACGGCGGAAAGCGACTTTGTTGAATAATATGTAGTGATTCTGAGAGATCAATATTCTAACATGGGACATTTTACCCTTGGTCCTTTCGCTAAAATTAAGCATTTTTTAAATATTTGGAGGTGTGAAACAATAGTAGCATATAAAATGCCTGCGTTTCAGTGAAAAATATGCTTATTTTTGCCTGTTTGATGGTATTTTTAAATGTGTTGGCGAAATTGTCTAAATTGGTTGAATTGCATTATTTATTGAAATTGTGATGTACCATATAATTATGTATTACTTATGTACATGTTTATTGCTCTGCGAAACAGCACCATTCAGGTACAGTCAACGAAACCTAATATTGTGCAACCTTGTAAAGGTTTAAGTTATGAATCTCAAAAATTCATAATTATGAAGTTCATTGTGAATTGTGAATGGTTTTGACAAGACATTTGAACAATATTGAGTTAGTTTAACTATACATTGTACTGTATTGAAAGACCTTTTACTAGCCTTACAGTTTTAATTGAGTGGGACTGATCATTTGATATTTAACTTGAACACCTTCCACCTCACCACAATTATGGCTCTTTTAATTTGAATATTATAAAATAATTATATATTGTATTTTTTCAGATGAAAACAGTTGAAAATGCAATGGTCCATATTCCAACAAAGATACATGGAGTTACCATTAAACCAATTAAAGCAAATTCAGCAAACACTCAGAAGATTTTATCCGGAAAAAATATCACTGTGACGAAATTAACAAAGCCGACAGCTCAAGCCAGCAAAGCTAAGCAATTAAAAACACCAGATAAACCGGTTCAAAAACCCCTAAAAGGGATAACGAAAAAAAAAATTACTGTAAAGTCAAATTTGTTCCAAAACAGATCGCCAATGGTGATAAACCCTGTAAATCAAATAAAAAAAATAGGCTTACAAGCTTTTGTCAATTGTGGTGTCACAAAATTACAAAATCCCATCCCAATCGCGACTCTGCCCGCATTAAAAAAGTTGCCACCCAGTGTCACAATCAAAAAGACTACGTTGGTAAAACCTCCAATCAGCGTAGTTAGCGCTACGAAAGCCGTACCGATGCGTACTAACGTTGTCAAAACAAGAAAAACTCCAATGGTCCAAACTGTAGAGCTTGATGATGAAGAACCTCTGCAATCATCAGACTGTCCTCAGTGGTATGTGAGACCAGAAGAGCAAATTCAAGCTGGTGGTTCATCTGTACAAGAGACAATAAATAATGAGCCAGAGAAAACTACTTACATTGAAATCACAATAGAAGATAGCCCAATTAAACCACCTAAAGCTAAACGGACGCGGGAGCTGAGTAATGAAGCTGTTGTTACAATTGAAGATAGTCCAAATAAGGATGAGGCAATTGATGCAGGCAGTGATGATGAATCAAATACTAGTAAAAAGGTCCGACGCAGTAAAAAGATCCCACACAGTAAAAAGAAACTTGAGTATGAGCATAATCTCCAAAGAATTGAAGAAACACACACATTTGAAATAGAAATTGATCCTATCGCAGTAAATGAACCTATTACTGATACAGCTACTGAAAAGGAGAATGATAAAATTGTTACTTTAAAACCCGAAATTGTTGAAGTGGAAGAATCAGCAGTAGAGATAGCTCAGAACCAACAGGGAGACATATCTGTTGTTCAAGTTAAACCAGCCCAATCTGAAGAGGTAGCTGGACCTTCAGCAGTTGGTGATGATTCAAATGAAAATGAATTTAGATCTAGCTATTTAAGTTTCATCAATTTATGTCTCCAGTTAGAAGACTCTGATGACATGAAAAAAATAGTAGAGAAGAAAATTAAAACATATTACAGGCAGGTTCCTAAGGAATATACACAATCGGAGGATTTTAATGATATGGTGTTGAGTAAAGTAGCAGCTATCAACGCTGCACCTGAAAAGATGTACTTGTATATTAAGGATATTGTAGACGAATTAAATTTGCAACGAAAATTAGCAAAGCAAATGCCAGAACAGGAAGAAAAAGCCAAAGGTGAGTTGTTTAGACAAAGAAAGGTGACTATATAAATTGCTTAGGAGCAGGGCTCTGCTAACACTGGATTTTATATTATCTTGGCAAATTGGTACGGAACTCTCAGTGCGGGAGTCCGACTCGCACTTGGACGGTTTTTTTAACTGAATTATTTTTAATCATATCAAAGTGGAAACAATGTTTGCTAAAATCGAAATTAGTGTCAAAGAATAGGGTTATTTCATTGGTCATTCAGAGATAGCTAGTTTATCATCAAACTTAATAAGATCATAAGTTTTAATTAAAAGCGCAAGTTCGGTGCAAGCATCATGGAGTTAATAGCCTAAGATCCTGCTATACAACGATCTTCACCGAGATGTTTATTTGATGAAACGTATTTTATATTTAATTTAATATATCAATAAATATATTGCATATGGGTTGCCTACCAAATTTTACTCCAGGGTATGTTTAATTAATAATTAAAAAAAAAAAAATTAACATTTCACCGGTTTGATTATTAGATAAATTCTACACCAATCGAAAGTATGAAGCCCATAGAATATGCAAACGTTAGGTTGCCTATTCTTTTCCGGTCACAACTATTGGGTAGCCAGGTATAAACAGGTAAATCTATTACCTACTAGCATTTTGCAACGGTTTGATTATTGAATTAAAATTAAATAAAATTAAAGATTATTTTATTATGAACACGGTGGTATAGGGTTGCCTGCGAAAAATCAGTCCCGAATTCCGGTTGTCGAATTTTGAAAAGTAAAATAGTGCTGCGAGTGTGCGAGTGAATGTGTGCGACTGAGAGGTCCCAACCAACCATCCCATGCGATAGAAGAGGACACAGCATAGCAGCTGTTTGAAGTCCGTCCATTTAAAGAAAGAGAGTGCGCATGCTATTTGTTCTTGAAAATGAAAAGGGTAGCGATAGACTCGTATATGCTGTGCATCATTTTGGAGTAGATTGTCGCTATAGTTACAATTAAAAAAAACGTGCTACTATTTATTGTTGGAAAAAATGCCAAAAAGTGTTTTTTGTGTGATTCGGATGATGATATAATTGATTTTAGGAAATGATGAAAAAAAGCATGCGCACTCTCTTATAAAGACTCTCTTATAAAGAAGGTGTGTCGCCCATTTGTCTAAGCAAACTTAACTGACACACTGCCTTGTCTCTTGTGGCCACTTGCTAGACAAGAATAATTTGATTTAGTAGCTAATTCTGGTTTAAAGCTTGAAAATATACATTTTGACCCTACTAAATCAAGATTTACACAATATCAATATTTTTTTTATAGCAATACAAGTGAAAGAACGATTATTATTTATTTTATTTTAAATTGACTTTAGTGACTTACTATCACAAAAGCTTGTTTGTTTACCTTGATAAATGTGTTGTTTACAGAAGAAGAAAACTTTGTTGGCAAAGAAGAAGATCTTGATCCATGCAAGCAGAGACAGATTCGCAAACTAGAGAAAACTATCAAAAAGCTAAACATTGCTATTCGTAAACTAGAAATGCAAGAAGTAGACTTTGATGATGACGAGGACTCAGTGTATTTACTTACGGAAAAGTAAGTTTTGTTTTACTTTCTTTTGTTTAGTTAAGGAAGTGAAAATAAACATTGCACGAAAATATCGACATACCAACATCGATATTACAGAACACTAAATTCAAGATCTTGTCATATAATTGTACATAGATTTTTAATATGTAATTAGATATGAAGTTTTGTACAGTATTCAAAAAAGCGAGATATATTCGCCGGGTTCATACATACGTACATACATAAATTGCGTCTATTCCTTACGGGGTAGACGGAGGGTAGGGTAACAAGACCCGAACGCCACGCTCAGCATGATTGTGGGCGTATAGGTGGAGGGGTGAATCAAAATAGTGATGGTTTGTTAGCCGCATTGCCTATAACATGATTCCTAAGATTTTCGCCCATTCCTTCAATGGGCCTTTACCATCTACGCGGGAAGAGAAGCAACTGGTACATTCATTGTTTTTTCTTTCTCCCAGACCAGTATGAAAGTTATACGGCGGGTTTAACGGTACATTATCTTATTTGATTTACGAAATTGTGGAATAGAGGTCTTGAATTAATTTTGCACATTATTCCCATTTCACCCTTTCTTTTCTCTGATAACTTTTCCATGACCTTACTTAGTTGTTTAATTGATAAAAATGTGTTAAAAATTTACACTTAATATCTTTACAGGCGATATGCCGTTATCGTTTTCAAATATTATTAAATACCAGTACTTGGTTCTCAATACGATCTTAATCGTGATTAGACCATCTCCAGTCCAGTTAGAAAATTCTGATGACATGAAAAAAATTGTAGAGAAGAAAATTTACGTTAAATTTAGTAACGAGACTTCATAAGACTGCGTAAGAGGTGCTGTCCTCAACAAAACCATAATTTTTAGGGTTCCGTAATTATTTTTCTATGCTTGTCTGGGAGCAAAGAAAAAACATAGAATGTACCAGTTGCTTCTCTACCCGCGCAGATGGTAAAAGCCCATCGAGGGAATGGGCGATTATAATAGGAATCATGTAGCAACCCATCACTATTTTGATTCCTTTTTCCACCTTTACACCCGCCATCTTGCTAAATGTGGCCTGTAGGTACCTGTTACCTTAGGCTCTGTCTACCCCGTAAGGGATGAAGACTGGATTTGTGTGTGTGCGTAATTTTTTATGTCTGTCTGTCTATGTAATATAAGTAACCAATGTAAACTGACCTCACACTGCCTATATTTTGCTTAAGAATATGACTCTGCTAACTCTAAGCTTGACTCGCAGTTGGCTGGTTTTATATATTGGATTACCATTGTCACGTTTAATGTTTATTTAAAGATATAAGGAGAAGATGGTTCGAGTTTACGCCAAGTTCTGCCAGTTGACGAATTCGAAAATGCCATCGGAACCCAGACTTGTGATAGAGCCGCGGCTGGGTCTGGCGCCCGGGCCTGCGAAGCGGCTCGAAGCTTTTATCAACAGAGATAAATCGTTGACGTTTCCAGATTTTCATGACGTCTTACGTTGTGTGAAAGAAGCTAATATAGAGGATAAACTGGACTGGAGCGACGCCTTCATAATGGAAGAAGGTATGTACATAATCTTTAACTATGAATTTCAACTTACTTTCATTTAATTAATAAATGAAGTGTTTTTTATTTGTGCACTTACCTTTTTAGCATTTTCATGCTATTGTTGGTTTTCTCACACACAGTATTTTTGGAACGTTTCAGCTAGAGACTTATTTGTTCGTTGCGGTAAAAAGTTACAAAGGCGGAGGCAGGAGGAAGAATGGAGAATAGCCAATTCTAGGGTAACTCTTATGGAAGATCCTGCTGAGCAAAACGGCGAATTGAAAAAACAATTAGAAGTTAATCGACGGCTGGCGAGCGCTAAAGAAACCCAAGTTTTAAATAAGTATGTATGTCGAATAAATACGTCAATGATCTGATTAGTTCGCTCAGTTGCCATGAATTTAATTATTTTATTTATGTGATTCCAGATATTCTGACCGTCAAAACCAGTTGAAATTAGAAGCGGTAGACATAAACGACAAGGAAGCAGATGAATCTCCCGTCGAAAGTGACGAGGAAGAAAACGACGAGAGTTCGTCTTTAGAGAGTAAGCAAAGAAGAAAAGAAAGACTGAAGAGACTTCTGCAGGAACAGTCAAAAAAGAACTCTACTAAGAAAACTCAATGTACGGAAACTAATAGTAATGAAGAAATAATCAGTGATGTCGTACCTGATGATAAATCAGCAGATACAGTAAGTAAAGAACAAGTTACTTATGATGACAAAAGCATACAATCTCTAAGTGATGATGATAGTAATGATATTGGATCGGATGTAGATGAACTACATTTGTTACAAAAATTGCATTCTGAACATGAGAGACTGAGTGATTCTTCACAAGCGTCGTCTGATTCTGAGACCCCTATAGCAATTTCTGATACCTCAAGCTCCGACGAAGATAATAAGAATACAGAAGAAAAACCTTGTGATATTGTTAGTATTGAAAATTCAAGCTACTCTGACGAATCTGATTCTCAACAGAATAATGAAAAAAGGAACAAGAAAAAATCTAATAACATAAAACTCGAAGAGAGCATGGATATTGAAAGCTCTTCTGAGATTGTTGCACAAGATACATGTTTTTCCAACGATCCGCTTGCGGATGCATTTCTCACGTCATCGGACACAGAAAGCAATGCGTCAGGGTTATTCTCGCCTGACCTTACTAAATCTCAGAGTGTTTCACCAGCCGATACGAATTACACTAGTACGAAAATTATCGATCAACTTAATCATTTAGAAAACAACGATAGAAGTGAAGGCATGAGTTCAAATATATTAGATAAAAAAGCCGACATAAGCGGATCGATGATAAATAACGACCCTGTACCAGAATCAAAGATTAAAGCTTTGACAAATAATTCTGAAATTCCGGACTGTTTACTGGATCAATCCACCTCTACAAAAAGATTTACTTCTACGGAAAACCCTGAGGACGAGGAGGAACCTACAATTAATTCAATTTCACAGGCACCTACTCTTGATGAGTTAGAGTTTTCACTAACACCTAACAATTTAACATGTGACGATATTACGCAGACAGTATCTTTGCTGACGTCGAAATCAGTTTCTTTCGATACCAGTGAAATTCTTGCCGCGTCTTCCTTCAAATCTCTGGTAAATGAAACTTGTAACTTAAATTCCCTAGGTGTTGTAACGGAAATTCAGGAACCAAAAGAAGACGTATTGGAGAACTCGAAAGTAATTCGGAGTGACGATGTTTGTACTGAAGCAGAAATGGGAAGTGAAATTCTAATTAGCAATGTAGTATCGATAGGAAAGCCGGATCTAACCGACGAGGTATTGAAAGAAAATCTGAATCCTAACCAGGATCTTGACGATCCAATGATGTCACTACATGACTCAGGTGCTCAAATTATTAGTAACGGGAATTTAAATACGGAAACGACTGATCTACTCCAAAACGGTACGAATTCGTCTACTAGGAATGATTTTCTGGAGGATGCAGTTGTTGCAGAAAAGCCAAAACAGACCGGACATAGTGTAGAGAAAAAACTGGAAGAAGATCTTTGATGTCAAACAATTGCAGTGGTCAATGTGATTAAAACATATTATTACTTTTATTTCAGAATTTTGAGCGATAATGACATACTTGCTGTGTTTTCTTTAGTAATAGCGTAATGCGGGATAGCACTGATACTACCATAGTTACTACAAAATAAGATGAAAAATCCTTTGTGGTTAAAAATGGAACCAATTTGCATAGACAGTGATGCGGCATCATGTGTTCCATTTTATTGAGTCCTGTAGTTTCACATTTCCGTTTTGTTGTAAATTATAATAACCAAAGCCAAAATACTAATCTCTGGCATGCCTCAAGATAAAAGAAAGTCTTTATCATCGCATAGTAGTAACATAGGTGTATAAGGGACATAAGCATACCTGTGCTAACTCGGGGCTCCTATACTAAAGTGATGTATCAAAATATTTTATCAATAAAAATATATCGATCTTACTGCCAATGTCTTAAAATTATTCAAAATAAATAAATATTATTTATTTACTCATACACCTCATTTTATAATAAAAACAAAGAAATGAAAACGTGTATATTGTTTATTTTAAAGTAGTTTTCATAACGTACAATCAAAATTTTTTCCATATTCGTCGTTATTAAAGAATACCGTCTAGATGAAAATATCCACTTTAAATTACTGAACGCTCTCTCAACGTCCACAGTGGTCAACGCATTCTTAAAACATCGACATCTTTTTTATCGATATCAAATCCTTAGAACGTGCCTCGAGCACAGGTATGATCACAAGTCTTCATTTAGGACGTAAATATTTTTTTTTTATTCCCGTAGATTTGAGACAGTAGAGCTGTTCCAAACAAGGGTAACGATCGATTGAACCGATCTATTGCAAGTTATAAGATTATAACTTTCTTAACGTAACGTCAGCGTATTTACTTAGTGCATTCATCCGTGACGTAAAAGGTCTAGTTGGTGCGCATCTACCGAGTACATTCAATAGATGGCGCCCGATACAGTCAGTAATAAAGAAGCGTCACTTTCTTGGAGATAACCACGATTTCATATTATTATGTAAGTCATTTCTCGTTGAATCAGTTTTCATCTCTTTACTGTCGCAATAAACTAAATGTTTTATACGTACCTACTCGTTTTAACCGCATTATGTTATTATTACAGATAGACTAACTGCAAATGTTTGTGGTAGTACCAGGTTTTTACATTTTTATTGCCACTTGTGACATTTAAGTGACGTTATTGTAAATATTTCTCACTTTTGCATCAAAGCTCGTCGTTAATGATAATGAGCGACAGTATATCGGAGTGCGGCAGTAAGTTTAATGACCTGTATTCTAATTGAAGTCTCTATCACTTCAAAAATCTTTACAGATTTTAATTTATTTTGATGAGCGACCTATGGATTGATTGTTACTAAAATTATATTCTTCGTAATCCCTAGATTAGTAAATTTTATAGATCATCAAATTCTAGAGGAAAATAATTGAACCAAGCGCTGATTAGGCCAACCTATGTAATTGTCCAAAGCTTAATATTAGTAAATTATTATAAACTATAAATTCCATTGTTCATTATATCTTATGTTTGCAGGTCCACTTTAAGCGGCATTGCATTCTGAAATTTTAGACTTAATTGTACTGTAATCTTAATATTTAGTTGGTATTTAATTTTAGTATTAAATGCTTATTTCGCGAAGTATTTTATACTAGATATAAAATACTACCTATGTATACAGTTTTAATTTGTATTTATCCATTATTTTTTCACTCCGGTATAATAATAAATGATTAAATTAAATTATATTTATAACACTGACGTCATAGCCTAGCCTAAACAAGCTTTTGATAGACAGACTCTGTACTCGAAGTTCCTATTCCAACCAGATGAGAGCGATAGTGCACCAGACGCTAGAAGTACAATATAACCAGTATCAGCCTTAAGAGAAACAGAAAAACATAAAATCTGATCAATTTTTGACGAAAGTATAAAGTATAAGTAAATATTAACTTGAAAATTAATCTATTCATTTTAAAGCTAGTTTGCGTAAAACTTATGCAAGTGTGGACGTGTCCAATTTGTTTTACTATCTGAAATAATATGATTTAACAACACAAAAATAAATGGGAAGACGGAATTTAAAATAACGATAACTTTCTCAATTTATTTAAACCTATAACAACTCAAAATTCTCTATATGGTCTCCGAAGTAAGTTGCGTCTGATTTTTGCTAAGTATTCGTAATAAATTTTCTTCGATTTTCTGGATACATTCCCTGATATGAGATGATAAAAGGATAATAAACTAATGGGTGGTTGGTGCCTTTGAAGTTTAGACCTAATCAAGGATATTTTTATATATGTGAAAGGCGATTATGAAATCGAATTCAATGAAGATTGCAATAATTAATGCTTGATGTTGTATTGTTTTTAGTTGATTAACAAATGTTTTTGTAGATGATTCATTTGTATCTATCTAGGAGTCATAGGACTGGAGACGCCTTTTCAGGCGTAAGACCTCTGCCAAAAGTAACAAGCATCTGATACTTGCACGTTTTGTAAAACTAGTTTAGCCGCCAATTTTGCACTAAGACGTTAAGAATGCCATAACGTTCGAACACAGCTCGTACAAAAAGCGCAGCCTGTGCAGTATTATTTTGTACAAAATATCTAATTTGCAAAAAAATGGAGTCTCCTTCCATAGGATAATTTATATGATTTGATCATTATTTACTTTACTAGCTTCTGCCCGCGACTTCGTCTGCGTAGAATTATACATAAAAACCTTCCTCTTGAATCACTCTATCTATTAAAAAAACCCGCATCAAAATCCGTTCTGTAGTTTGAAGATATAAGCATACATAGGGATATAGGGACATAGGGACAGAGAAAGCGACTTTGTTTTATACTATGTAGTGATGATACTGGCTTATTCAATGAAAAACAATTCATCTAAACTAAAATTCATCTGAAAAACACACATAGACATCTGCGTTAACCTGGATAAAGATATATTTAGGATACTTTAATCCCGGAAAATTACATATTAACTATTTTAAGTGGGATAGCAAATAACAAAATCAGCGCAGACGATGCCCCGAGCGACAGCTAGTTATTTACCAAAATTATTAATATTATGCACCACCCTAATTCGTAAACCGTCATGTCATTTCACTATTTATTTACCTGCACAGCCGCGTTTTCTTTTGCTTGGATTAAAGGTTGTCATTACTATATGAACACGTGTGCGTGGATTTTAAAATGGTCTGTCCATATATATATGTGTGTAATTGTAACTATGCATATGCACATCACTTTTGCATATGTGTGCTGGCACTTCATGTAGTAGAACCTCATCCCCCACTTAAAAGGGTTGATTTTTTTTGAATAGGTAATTGATTCACGCCTAGGTACTCCAGTCTTATTTCTCCGAGCATTTATCTATTGTCTGTGTATGAGTACCACTAAGTCGCGATAAACAACGTTAAGAGTAAAAAGTGTATTCGGACTAGTACGGGTAAGTATACTCACGTCAATTGATGTTTAAACATTTAATTTCCAAAAGCATGTTGGTAAATAAGAGAAATTTCTTAGCAAAGTACCTGCACAAACCTATCGTTCATAATGTTGTATCCAAAATTGTGTTCAAAGTTATGTACACCGATAGCGTATACAATATTTTGATCGAGATTGTGTACAGTCAGCGTCAAATAGTTCGTGACACCCAAAGTAGCCAAATAGTTCGCAACACGTTATTGTTACAGTTGAAATAAGGTCGTGTTGCTTTTTGGCCACTTTGGGCGTCACGAACTATTTGACGCTGACTGTACAAAATTTTAAGTTCAATACCTAGATAGATACTATATTTAATAAATGTAGCGTAAATTCATGCTTTTGGAAATGAAACGTTAACATATTAGTGTACGTGTCTGTGCGACAGAGAAATGATTTGTTGAAACTATAAACAAAACCAGAACCTTTTTTTGATTGAGGCTGGCTTCCATTTAATAGTACATTACTGCAGAGGCCGTGAAGTAAGGGATTGCTGGACGAGTTTGGGGTAGGTGGCCGAGTCGAAGACGAGGCCAGATAGAACGAGTCCTGCAATCCCTGTTCCGGCCAAAGCTTGTATAGTGCTTTTCTCAAACAATGTGAGGAAATATTAAAATTAAAATAACTACTAGACAATCAAGTAAATCATAGTTTATTATAGGGAAAAATCTCTACTTTTTTCCGGTAACATATTTTGCATAGCTAAATTTGCCTCCTCTTTTAAATGAGGCGGAGTACAGTTCATAAGTTCCCCGTCACTTTCATCACTAGAAGTCATTTTTATTTCTTTTAAATTATAATAACAATCACTACGAAATACGCATAAGCAGAAAAAAAGATTTTCGATTTGCCACCTTTTTTATTTTTTAAATGTACTAATTTGATCCAGCTATTTGAGCACCATGTTTAACCGCACATAAATATAGTACCATAGATTATTTTTTTTTATGTCGCAATTATGCTTAGGTACAGATTGTGGTGGTGGTTGGCTGTATGTAATTTTTTCCTTTGCCAATTTAATTTTAGTATAGAAATTTAAAAAATTAGAGCAGCGGACAAAAATGGATTTTCATACTAACTTTTGTGGCCTAAGCCAAGAAGTAATGTAGGGAGCCTTAAACGAGAAACTTCATGTCCTCATATCGGGACATTAACGCATACATTTCCGAGCATGTTTGAGAAAAGGTTATTTTGGTTCTACTCTGTCGTGACCCGGTGTGGTTAAAGCCTCAGCAAATCCGACTTTGGATTTTTAAAATGGCGGATGGCTAGAGCGTCCCTTGAATGAAAACTTGTTTTATTATTAATTTTGTGCTATTGTAAATAATTATTCTAGGAATGGATGCCTGTATTATTCCTGTATTAAATAAAAGATACACAAATAATTAAATAAGTTGTACTCGTCTCGTCTGTTATAAATGAATGCACCTTTTTCTTTAAGATGCATATTTTATTCTAACTACGCCGTCTGTATTGGTGGTGCGATCGAAAATGGTATTCTTCATTAGATTTAGTAAACCTGACCTTTGTTGTGCTCAGTGGGTTGTCACTAAGTACCTACATCAGAAGTTGTTCTTAACTTATAATGGTTTACTCCAGCTAATGAGAAACGTGTCAAAAGTAAATAAACAGATGTTTTTAATTGTCACAACATTTTATTTACAATATTTACAAAGGTTTCTTAAGTACATAATAGTCAAGCTATCCCTGATGTCACCACACGTGTTAGGAGAAACAGACTGGTCCCACCGTGAAAGTGAATGAGTGTTCAGCGTCGGTAAAGGAGAGTGGCAGGAAGTCGCTTATCGGCAATCTTTCAGTCCTAGATGTCTTGATCTCTAGTACGACCTCGCCTGTGCCCGCCTGCATAAAATACGTTGAGCGTTACATGTAACAGCCAACTTTGGACAGTGTTAAATATTTTTAACACTACTGACGAGATTCAAACATTGCGAAATGGACTGACATTGCCTGCCGGTTAGTTTGTATATTGAAACTCTTGCATATACAAACTCCTACACTACCTCCCTCTCTCTCTCTCATGAAGACCCTCCCTGAATGAGACCCTCCCCTGAGTAGGCCATGCAGGAGTTTGTATATACAAACTAACTGGCAGGCAATGTCAATTTAACTTAGGAATTAATTTAAAATAATGAGAAACAAGTGTTCTTGCGTGTGGCATTACCTGTCCAGCCGACTGTGCATGCAGTCGTGCTAATCTAGGTACGTAGACAACAAGGGCGCAGGGAAGTGTTTGAAAAGTTAGTTAAATTTGCACTCGATAATCCTCACCTTACAGTCATCCTTTATTATCAACGGCTCTCTAAATTCGACGGAGTTTTGTCCAATAAGTTTAATATTATTTATTTGGCTAATTTCTCCAGGAATATCGGATCTGAAAAATAAGAAACTTTGTACAAGCACGCAACTTATGAGTTGGTATCCGGGCGACCGAGCGAAGCTCGGTGTTTACAGAGCTCGGGGAAACGCGATTGCCGAAATAAGTAGGTAAGTACCTAAATCTCTACTAATATTATAAATGCGAAAGTAACTCTGTCGGTCTGTCGGTCTGTCTGTCTGTTACGCTTTAACGCCTAAACCACTGAACCGCTTTTAATGAAATATGGTACAGAGATAGGTTCAGTTCTGGGAAAGGATATAGGATAGTTTTTATCCCGGAAAGTTGCATAGTTCCCGCGGGATAGCGATAAGCGAATTCACACACGTCGCGGGCAACCGCTAGTATACAATAATTGCTTGCTTGACACATTTGGCTGCCATGAGCATCACCAGTGGGATCACGTTATCTTCTCTGTGTGGCCATGAGCATCCCCGGTGGGATCAAAAGCTCCTTGGCTTCACCGGTGGGATCACTAAAATTGTATGGGGCGTGGGAGCTATACTCTAGGCGAAGAATGGTGGGCAGCCAGTGTTAAAGATTTTAAATTAGTTAGATCAAGATCAGTTTATTCTTTGAATTTTTCGAATGAATTTGTTTTAGCCATTACCTTTGTTCAGCCTTTGTACTGACGCAAGTGTATGTGAAGTTCTGCCGAGCACCGTTTGACAAGAGTCTTAGGAATCTAAGTTGTACCGATCCAGTTCCTTCTCGCTCGTACATTATCTGCAAATATACTAATTTGTTAATCCGTTGACATACTCGAAACTGAGATTATTTTAATCGTCGTGGTATTGTAGTCGAGCTTAGTGTGCATACCCGGTATCCGTTGTCGACCTGTGAAAATTTCTGTGACGGCCCATGGGCAGAGTAACTGGCAAGGGTTTCTTTTGCGTCGGGGTATAAGCAGGTGTTGTGGCCGCTGCAGAACACTTTGATAGGGAGGCTTCCGCCGCGGGCGTCGATCCAGTAGTAACCTGCAAGGTGTAACACCATGTCATGTAACTAGCATGGACCGGAGCGACTAAACTGCCGAGGCGACTTTAAAAAGTAGTTGACGACGCATTCACTATTATTTTTATTCAAGTTGTCTGTTCCGCTGACAACCTTTTCGACAAATAAGTATTAATACCTATGTTAAAAATCCACTTCGTATAGGCAATTTTAAAAGCATTATACCTAGTTGGATACGATATTGTTATTGTTAAATTTACAACATAGCAAGTTCCTAGTTGTTCTTCTTCGTATATTTACTAACTAACTAACAATCATCAACAAAACGTCGAAGAACAAGCGACCTGAAACAATAAGTACATCAATAGTGAAGGCCTACCGTCTGTTGAATTAGGATGTGTGGTTCTCAGATCCCGACATGACAGCGCGGGGTTAGTTTGAGTGCCTCTCGGCCGCTTTGCTGCGTCGATGGCAGTACGAGCCGCTATCACGCCGTTCATTATTTCTCGTGTCCATTCGATGTCCTCTACTGCAAAAAAATAAATAGGTAGTCAAAAGTACTAGTAGGTACAGCATCTAATTGTATATCTATGACTAATTCAATTTATTGAAGTACCTATCCTAGTAGCGCCATGCCTTTTGAAAACAGGCCAAATAAGTGTCGTTTTCATGCCGTCACAGTTTCCATTTCAAAAAATGTTTGTTCACATAGGCACTGACTCTAAGCGAAAGTCATATTTAACACACACTCACCTTCTTCAATACCGTCGTCAGTTGCAGATTCTTCATCCTCCACGCTTCGTTTCCGTCGATATGAATTAAAGAGTTCTGGTGGTAGTTGCGGCGCGGCAGCTGGTGGCCCTGGTGGCCCGGGTGCACCAGGTGATCCCGGCTGACCTGGCCGGCCGTCAAGTCCTGACACACCCTTAGGGCCAAGCGGCCCTTCAGGTCCAGGTATACCAGCGGGCCCAGGATCCCCCTTTGGGCCTTGAGGGCCAACGGGACCCTTCAAAGGTAAATTAATTGTTAGTAAATACATTTAAGTTACCTATTTCTAAAAGTGTATACCTAATATTTTTAGATATTTACCATATCTCCTTTAGGCCCTGGTGGTCCAGTTGGTCCTGGTGGTCCTTGTTTCCCGATGTCGCCTTGATCACCTTTCAGTCCCATTGGTCCAGTGTCTCCCATATGGCCTTTCGGTCCAGAATTTCCTTTGTCGCCCCTTGGTCCTTGTGATCCTGGAGGACCTATCTTTCCAGTCGGACCTTCCGGTCCGGCATTACCAGGTGCTCCGACTTCACCCTAGAAATGTAAAATTGTTACTCGAAAAGTAGTTTTTTATCTTCATCAGTCTTTCATCACCACTTGTCTGAATGTATTTGAAAAAAAAAATGCGTTAAAAATTAGTGGACACAGATTACATACATTGGGCCCGGGTGGCCCCCGCACTCCACGCTGTCCATCTTCTCCCGGTGGTCCCAAAGGTCCTATCGGTCCCGATTCACCTGCGGGACCTTGAATACCTCGGTCACCCTTATCCCCTGGCGCTCCAGGGCTGCCCTGTGTTCCTGCCGGACCTTCAGTACCCTGAATAGAATGATATGTTACGTGTAGTAATTATTTTTCCAATGATTTTGGGTTTATTAACTGATCTTTATACATCGTTATAGTAGATTGTTAGATAGTTACTTACCGGACTGCCGGGTAAACCAGTTTCTCCCGGTTTTCCTGCAGGACCGACGGGCCCAGGAGGTCCTGGCGGCCCATTGTTGCCTTCAGGGCCATCTGCCCCTGTTTCCCCCTTAATTCCTGGTAAGCCTGGCTCACCACGGTCGCCTGGGAAGCCTGCCGGTCCTATGTCACCTTTAGAACCTTCAGGACCTGCTGGACCTTTTGGTCCTGGTTCGCCTTGATATCCAGTGGGACCATCGTCTCCTTTTGGTCCCAATAGTCCTCGAGGACCCTGGAATTTCAAATCCATATTTTACATAATTCTTATGAGTTGCTTGACGGGAAATCGGTGAGAGTGGGTGGTATTCGGACACGAAGAATTAGGTGAAAAGACGTATTCCTCATGTACCTAATTAGGTACTATCCAAAGAAACAAAAGGTATTAATGATAAACCCCAGGAAGCCTCGTATCACACAGTGTGTGAAAATGCAGAAGAAGCGTCCCTTGCCTATTTGTAGTTTTTCAAGATGCGATGTGGATATATGGTTTCGTCCCGTCTGTTTGTCTGTTAGACTTATTTATTTAAATCTTACAAGTAATTATACCAGTTTGCCTTCGGGCCCAGGTGCTCCTGGAAGTCCCGGCGCGCCCGGATTCCCAACATCTCCCCGTTGCCCTTCTGCACCACGTGAGCCCATTTCCCCCTGGATACCTTTGGGACCACGTTTACCCGTAGCTCCTGTAGGACCCGCTGGACCGCTGGGACCTGCATTGTTAGTAAAATCTTGAGGTTGGAGTTTGAAATTGTAGCCTTAGATGAGACTGTTTCACAAAGCGTAAAATTTATCTTTTTTTTCTGCTGATGTTATAAAATAGAAAAAATACATCAAAATTACCCATTGGTCCAACGTCGCCAGTGTCGCCTTTGATTCCTTGCTGGCCTTTGGTGCCTTGCGGCCCGGTTTGCCCGGGGGACCCCGGTGCGCCCCGGTCGCCGTCGGCTCCCTGGATCCCAGGCGGCCCTAGGTCTCCTTGGGGGCCTTTCTCACCAGGCACCCCAACTGATCCGGGTTCTCCTCGTAATCCTTGAATGCCGGGTGAACCTTGAGGACCCTGTAACAGTAATCCATCATACAGATATTAATATCTGATGTGATGGGTATTGTTAGTTGTATAGTTGAGTGCATAAATATCGACACAGCCATCTGGTCAAATATATGTGTCAGCGATCTTATTCTTTGTGGCATAAAGGTGTATAGATGTTTTTGACGTCTTGATAACGTACATATATATTTATGCCCTTGACTGTACTTATTGCTTGGGTGTTTAGTTGGTATATTATGTTGATAGTTATAAAACATGCGTCTAGACATTAAGTCAATTATTTTATTCTGCTAACCGATTCGCCTGCGGTTCCTTTGAAACCTTTTTCTCCCGGGGGCCCAGCTTCGCCTTTGTCGCCGTCTTCACCTGGAGGCCCAACTGGCCCGGGAGCACCAGACAAACCCCGTGGCCCAGTAAGTCCATCTCTGCCAATAGCACCTAAACACGAGAAAAATTAGAATAGTATAAGGAAAACTTATTTCGGGCCGTGAGCGCCACTTTGCACTCGAATGTAAGAAGATCTCTAGCTCTTTAATTGCTTATTTCATTTTGGATTTAAATGATCGCGCTATTAAGCGATAAGACCGCCTATTGTCTACTTTGTTCTTTATTTCTGTATTGTTTTGTACTGATTTGTTGTGTTCAATAAAGAGTATTTGTATTGTATCGTATATTGTAAAGGTTTACCTAGAGGTCCCGGTTCACCAATTTCTCCCTTTTGACCGCCAGGGCCGGGCGAGCCTCGCGGGCCTTCCCGTCCCAGCGGACCTTGTGGTCCGTCGTGGCCTGCTTCACCTTGCTCTCCCTTTTCACCCCTTATTCCCGGTTGCCCTGTAGGTCCTATGTCACCTTTGTGGCCAGGAGTACCCTACACAATTTTTTTTTGTACAATCACAAATTGTTTGCATCTTAAAAGTGTTAAAGTCAATAAGTTGTAATGAACTTACTGCCGGGCCTGGTAAACCAGTGTCACCCTGGTGGCCTGGTGGTCCTGATGATCCCACTGGACCAGGTTTTCCTTCAGGCCCGGGAGGGCCAGGCGGGCCTTCTTTCCCCATTTCGCCTGGGGCGCCGACGTCTCCGGGGGTGCCAGGTATGCCCGATGATCCTTGCGGTCCTGGTGGGCCCAGCTCACCATTTGGGCCTTGTGGGCCTGAAGGGCCTACCGGACCTGGTAATCCAGTAACACCTGGTTCTCCCTGTAATACCACTAATTTATCAAAGCGCACAATTTTTATGTAATGAAAGTGGTAAACCACTTTTTAAATGTCACATGAGCATAGATGTGAAAAACTCAAGAAAACTTCATGTTAATTAAGTAGGTATATAGTTAATTACCGTTGGGCCACGTTCACCAGGGGGTCCTAATAGCCCGGGTTTCCCATCAGCGCCAGGAGGTCCCATACCGCCAGGAAAGCCGCGGACACCTTCCAACCCTTGAGGGCCACGTTCACCAATTGGGCCAGGAGGACCCGGTTGCCCCGTATCTCCTTTTGATCCCGGTGGACCATCCGAGCCCCGACGACCACGTGCACCTCTATAACCCTAAAGTAAATGTAAGGTGACTTAGCCTGGAATTTCTTCTTTGAATGTCTCTGTTATTATAATACAGATTGTTGCACGGCACAAGTCAAGACTTACTCTTGGTCCGCTTTCACCGCGATCGCCTGCTGCTCCTGTCATGCCCTGCAAAGAAAGAATAGAACAACAGTTAATCAATGTATAATTTTTCATATCTTTTAACAGTTTTTTTAATTTTCGTTATATTCTTAAAATCAAATAATGAATTCGTCTTAGTCTAGTGTCATAACACGCACTGCTTTATATATATTTGTAAATTTAATATAATCAAATTTTCTTGTATAACACGAGTGTAGTAAGTTGTAAATTTAAGGCCTAAGTTAAGGCGTAAGTTTATATAGGTAAGTATCTATTTGTTTTTTTAATTCTTAAGAGAAAGAAAAGTTATGCTTACAAAACGCTTAAAGAAAAAAATCCTTTGATAATTTACTCAGTCTCACAAATAATAAGTTTCTGTCAACGATTTCATTTTTAATATAAGCTTTTTTTTGCTGACTGTACTGGCATTGTCATCGGGCCTACATATATGTGTACAAAATTTAGTCAACCGGACCAACCGTTGAAGAGTTTTCTCCTGCGGAGACGATCACCAGAACTCCACTAGCAGATTATTGTATTGTCATCCGACTTACTCGAGTATGCATAATTTCAGATTAATCGGTTGAAGATACCACGTAGTTTCAGCAAATATAAATGACGCGTATAGCCAAAAATACCATAAGTCCTTTAGTTCCTCTTCTGCCTCGTCTTCCGGTTCCTCCTTTGTCGCCCTTTTCGCCCTGGGGCCCTGGATATCCTTGAGGCCCTTGTGTCCCAGTAGCTCCTTTTTCTCCCGTCGGGCCAGTGGAACCTGTTTCACCTCGGGGACCTTCTACACCCTGTGAATAAATCTGGGTTAAGTATGACAGTTGCAAATATTTAGATATTTCTTAAACCTGAATGGAAGCCTTTTTGAAATCATATCTCTGTGAAAATACCATCACTCTTAAGTTGTAAAAAATGGTGTTGAAATACTTCATGTTCGTCTCGTCGGCCAAATGATTTAAAGCAGATTTTATATTTTTTTGCTCTTGGATAATAATAAAAAAAATGCTTTAAATAATTGTATCAAAGAATCGAAAATTAATCCGAACAGTAGTTAGTTTTGAAGCAATTCTTAAGTAAGTCTGCCACTTTCCAATTATATTTTCGGGTGATTATTTAATGTGCTGTTAAAAACCGGTCTTCTGGTACACGTAAGCCCGCATCAGTAAGAAAACTTCTTTAAATTATTTTCACACAGTTTTCTTACCTGCGTCCGAGGTCCGCGTGTCAAAGTAAACACAGATTGCTAACAATGTCTTTTTCGCTTGTACGGGAAAATGAATAGTATCTAAAAAGTACTCTTAGATATCAAAATGGTGAATAACCTTTTGGCCTTCGACTCCCTCGATCCCAGGTGGTCCCGGCTCACCAGGAAAACCTCGATCTCCTTTCGGACCCATCTCTCCCTTTTCACCTTCTAAACCTATAGTTAAATGAAAAAATATGTGAAAGGAAAACATTTTTCTTTTAGATTCAAGTAGGTAGATAGTCTTGTATTGTACATACTCCGGTTAATATTGCTTTTTGTACCTCTAATTCCTTTGTCGCCCTTATCTCCAGGCGGCCCCCTTGGACCGTCGTCGCCCTTCAATCCACGATTTCCAGGTAAGCCGATCATTCCCTAAATAGTAACAAATCTTTTTAAGACACCATACATTTTCTTCGTGAATTAAGTATTTATTATTGAGCAGTAACAAGAAGATATGCACGATTATAACTAAACGGCAACAAAGCCCTGAAAATAATAGCTAAATACAAATTACATTAAGTAGATACTAAAAACACACCTGCGGTCCTTGTAGACCCACTTCTCCTTGCGGTCCTTGCTGACCTGGATTGCCTGGAGTTCCTGGGGATCCCTCGGGCCCAGGGAGTCCCGATATACCTGGTTTGCCTTGAGGTCCCTAAAATCAGAATCGATGCAGTTGTATTAATACGGGTAACTTATAATTATGTATAGTTTAGCTCAGGAATAGGTACAAAGTTGGAAAAATATGCATCGACCTTTTTGCCGAGGTCTCATATTTAGGTACCATTTGCATATATTGATGAACTTGAGGCTATTTGTCAAGAATTTTAGGGACTTACCTAAGTCCAGTACCAGTCCAGTAGTTTTAACACAAAAGCATACTTAAACCTCATTGACGTGAATGTGTTAAATGCATGCATTTAACGACTGTTTAATTTTTTTGTGTCGGTTATTAAATTATCGATTTTTTGGGATTACGGTCACTGGTGTAATGTTTATATTTAGACAGTGAAATTCAAATAAAGACTAATCAGCGGGTAAGTTGCACTAGCGTTTATTACACTTACCTGTAATCCTGGAGCTCCAATAGGTCCTTGCGGTCCAGGCGACCCCGTACTTCCCATGGGTCCGTGCTGCCCTTGTTGACCCGGCGGACCTGGCTGCCCTGATGAACCTTTGGGCCCTTGCGGACCTTCAATTCCCGGGATACCTGGATAACCTATCAACCCAGGGAAACCTCTGGGTCCCATAAATCCTCTTGGACCCTGTAATACAAATAAAAATTAACACAAGTATCTAGAGTACTGTTTATAAATATAAAATGTCTTTTTGCATTGCTGGTAGGTACTTCTTCGGCGCTTCATTCCACCTTACTATAAAAATATATCTACATAAATATTTTTTTACGAGTCAATGCATCTAATCTATGAAAGTTCCAGTTTAAAAAGTTTAAATGTAATAGATTAAATTGAACACGTGCCAGTTCGCCGCTCAATCCTGGTGGCCCCGTTGCTCCGTCGTCTCCCGGTGGTCCGTCTTGCCCTGGGGCACCAGACTCCCCTTGGAGCCCAAGCGCACCTCTTTCCCCCTTATCTCCCGGGAGGCCCATTAGCCCAGGGTAGCCGGGCTCGCCTTTAACACCAGGTGCGCCAGTGGAGCCTCGTTCCCCATCTCTGCCGGCGTGGCCGCGACGACCGAGCCTGCCTGGCGGGCCTTGCAGCCCTCGGGGTCCAGGGGGGCCCTGTATCGGTACATTTTAGTCGGATTGACATCATATTAGTATTCATAAATAATCACAAATTACATGTACCTAGCTGAATTGTGATTTGTCTGTGTCTGATGAAATGACATAACAAACGACTATTAAACTATACGTAAGCTAATAAGATAACTATGAAGAATTTTAATACGGAGACTTAAAGGCGTCTCAGAGTTCGTTGGCTCCTTTAGAATGTAATGCACTTAATACAAAAATATCCGAAAACAAAAAAGTCTTCGCAAGGCCAGGGGCTGATCACTACTTTGAAAAAGGTACAGATAAACTTTTGCCACAGTTCTTATTACTTTATGCAGATAATTCGATGGTTTTAATTTACCGGTTCTCCCTGGTCGCCTAATTCTCCCTTGGGTCCTTCTGGGCCAATATCGCCCTCTGGACCCACCGGACCCGTAAGCCCCATGGGGCCCTCAGCACCACGCATAGCCGCCTGTGAAATATTTTAGTTATGAGATCGCCTGCTACAAAACGCCAATGACAATGTTGCATTTTTAGTATTAGTACTTCAATTTACAATTATTCAAATGGTTAGCTTCATCGTAATTCATGTGTGGAAATGCAGTTGAAAGTTTTAAAAACGGTTAAATATATCTTACTATAATGACACATAAAGGGATAACTCACGTATAAAAAGTCGAGTGATGCTCGACATGTTTCGGACTATTTCGTAGTCCTTCTTCCTGGAGCGCTCGCCCCGGCGGCAGCGAAACGAACACCACTCGACTTTTTATACGTGAGTTATCCGTTTATGTGTAATTATGATTGAGTCTCACGGTAGTTCCATGTTGAAATATATCTTACTAGTTACGTACCTACTTCGAAGTCATGGTTACCATTCTTACTACTCGTTTTCTTGTTTAAAGTAAAGTAAAGTAAAGTAAAAAAGTCTCTATTTATAATGTATTGCAAAAGGTTACAACATGTTTGGTCTGCAGTCTCCGCACTAGACTCAGGGCCTGTGTCGCTGAGACTAGAGACAGATAACAATAAGGGACTAACATGAAAATATCCGATGTGTGTGTGTGTGTGTGTGTGTGTGTGTGTGTGTGTGTGTGTGTGTGTGTGTGTGTGTGTGTGTGTGTGTGTGGGTGTTTAAATTCTGAGAGTTTATAAAGAAAGTATTGTTACTAACCATGTGTTGAGTCAACATCTGACGTAAGGCTTCAGACTGCGCGTCGGGCCCCTTGTCGTTCCCCGATTGGTGGAGCTGTAATATATTGGGTTTGTGATAAGTATTATTATCACTATTATCATAATTTTGACTCAGGCCATGTTAGTTTAACTTACAGGCACCACAAAAACGTGTCCCGGGGCTCCAGAGTACCCCTGTTGTCCCTCAGCTCCTGGTTTGCCGGGTTCACCCTTTGGTCCCCTTGGACCCTGTGGGCCCGGTGGGCCCGGGTACCCTCTGGGACCCATGTAGGTACCGACCGAGTAGTCGTAGTCAGTGTCCGATGAGTCGTTAATAGAAGAGTTACCCTAAAAATAAGTTATTATTAGTAGTTATGTTACCACGACCAATTTGGTTTCCTAGAGAATTTGATAAACATCAAAGCCAAACGAAATCCACGGCTATTAATTACCTACTGGAAAATTTGTTTATTAGTCGATAACATTTTTCATATTTGACGAAATAATAGTCGCTGTTTTAAAATTCTAAATTGAAAATTCAGCCGAAGAGGTAACTAAGTAATCGGTTTTTGTACCTACTGTAGCTTTACAGTCGTTAATTCGTCATAATAAATTAGACCAGTAATTTTTCATGGTTTTGCAGGTATTTTAAAATTGTTAATTGTTATAAGATTGTTATATTGGGTAGTACTATGAATATAAATTTGGTTGCCATTTCAGCGATCATTACCAGCAATTCAAATTATTACCTATAAGAGAAGATAACTAATCATCTTTAATGGAAATTCTTGAAATATGTAGGTACAACGAAATAATATCTAATTGCTATAACGTAAAAGCTTGGGCTAAACAAAAATCGAGCTCATATGGCATTCGACGACACTCTAAAGTGCCTCTGAAAACTTAATAGGTACCTATTGACATAGATTGATACCATAATTCTAAAATCGCCGTATGTTGCTTTATGTTTCAAATAGTGCCATGTTTTAGAACCCAGAACGCGTCTTGCGCTCGACCTGGTTTCGTTATGCATAAAATAAAATGTTATCTCACTTGAATGTCCGGGGGGTGTGTAAGCCAATCTGTGTCCTCTGTCGTCGTCATAGGTGTGTACGACGACTCTGTCGTGAAGAGGGTATCATCCGCCCTGTCGTCATCACCTCGCTTTAACTGCAACATTATCCTTGTCAATGATTCTATTTTATCAACTTATATAAGCTAAGTTATACCAAGCATACAGATGACACTACAAGGTTGTTCGTATAACTTTTACGTAACAATGTAGCCGAAATTGTTCCATCTCTCTTAATGTGGAACATTTTCTATTTAGAAATGAAATATTTAGCTAATGTACATTCGGTGAACTTACCCTGGGAGTAGTAACTTCCACATGCGGTACGGATGTTTCTAGAATGTTAATATTAGAAGGTATTAATTCGTTTACATCGTCCGTAAATCTACCAAATATGCTGTTTTCGTCTGAAAAAGTCAAGTATTTTAAGAAGATTTAAAAAGTTATCGCTTATAGAAAACTTAACACTGTAGCTCTATAATCTCGATAGATATAATATATAACTATAAAATAATGGTTTGGCACCTGAATCGGTGGACGTAGAATACACTCTGGTAAAACCATGGATATTGGGAGACTGCCACTCTGGTATTGGTGTGGCGGCACTTCCAAACCGAAGCTCCTCGGAACTGTTCCTATCATCGGCTCGGTTCCTCCCGTAATGTCCGTACAGCCTGGGTCCATTCTCATCTGAATCCAGCGTGCTTTCACTTGCTTCTGGATAGTAAATAGTTTCTTCGCCAGTGTTGGATTGCTCTAAGTTATTAGCGGTCAAAGGGTTGAAGATGTAGCTCGTCATTTCGGTTGCAGCTGACGCGGCACCATATGACACTTCAGCTTCGCAATTCGGTGCGATGGTGTGGCATAGATCATACGCGGTGTCTGGTTGGTTGCTGAATTGTAAAAGTTCAATATCACCCTGTAATGACGATATCGCAGTGAGCTTTATAGAAGTTGCTCCCAAGGAGTCGATTTTATAATCTAAATCACACATGATAATACCATTAGAGAAGGATAAAAGTCTGTGAATCGATAGAAAAGTACTAGGTACTTTAATAAAATGTTCTATTAGTTGACAAAATGAATGAACTCATTTACTTAAAGTGGTTACCTATTATGGCACGTTCTTTGTATTTATGTACGTTATCATGCAATATATGTATATCTATCATAAATAATGAATACTCAGCAAAACAAGCGCCGCAACGGCTTACTCTAAGCTTCATTTTAAAAGATGTAATTGTTATGTTGCAAATGCGTTCGTTATTTCGTCATACACAACACATCCACACAGCCTAAACCAACATGGATACTTAATTAAAAATAATAAACAAGTAAACAAAGCCATATAAGCGTGTGCGCGAGTGAGGGATTTTGCTTTTAACAAACATATAACAATGTTGCGTAGTTTTTTTAACTAAGTGCCTTAAGAGCCTACCAACGACTCGAATCTTAGTCAAGGGGTAAGATAATCTGCTCCTAACAAAGGGGATTCGAAACCACGACACTCGAGCTGCCGGAGTATGTACGTACACCTATACCTACATACAAACGCCAATCCGCTAATTTTAGGGTTGCGCGTGCGGGTACGTAAGATAAGTAGACAAACGTAAAGGAAGGGATTTATTTGTCTGAGGCGACGCTAAAAGCAAATAATAATGCTTTATGTGATATAAATGGATCCGTACAATACTTTTATCTATTTCGAATGCTACGTCCAAAATCTATAACGACAATACTTTCATTAAAAATATCCTATATTTTTGGCAGGAAACGCAATTCATAAAAATGTTTCTCCTATTTCCAGCTAGGTACCTAGGCTGTTTGATAAGTACCCGTTTTCTAAATATATTAATATCACTGGCCGAAAATAAGTATTTTAAGCCATTTTTCAGAGGCGGGAAAATTAAAAAATATAGCATTCTTTTGTTTTTTTTCTCATTTGACAGCGATTTAGTGAAAGCGTGGACAAAAAAAAAAAGCGTGAAAATTGTTAAAATGGAGAAAGAACAGTATCGGTCTGTAATTAGATTCTTGTTTTTGGAAGGAAAAACATATGATGAAATAAAAGTAAGAATGCAAGCGGTTTACCATGAATGTGCTCCTTCTATGACAACCGTCAGATATTGGTATAACGAGTTTAGGGGGGGGGGGGGGGGGGGGAGAACAACCGTCTTTGATGAGAATCGCCCAGGCCGGCCAATTGAGGTGACTACAGACGATATGGTTAAGAAAATTGAAAATATCGTTTTAGCCGACCGCCGAATTAAACTTCAAGAAATCGGTGATGGTGTAAACGTTTCAATCGAGAGAGTACAACACATATTAGAAGGAAAAATGGGTATGAAGAAAGTATCGGCGAGGTGGGTGCCGCGTTTCCTCACGGAGGAGCAAAAACGGAACCGACTGACTACTTCGGAGCAGTGTTTGGCCGTGTTCAAACGTAACCCGAAGGAGTTTCTGCGTCGTTTCGTGACCGTGGACAAAACGTGGGTTCACCACTACACCCCGGAAATGAAAGAGCAGTCGAAGCAGTGGTTTTTACCGGGTGAACCTGCTCCAAAGAAAGCAAAAACCGTCCCATCGGCTGGAAAGGTCATGGTGACTGTTTTTTGGGATTCGCAGGGTATAATACATATTGACTACTTAGAAAAGGGGAAAACGATAACAGGGCAGTACTATGCCAATTTATTGGATGAATTTGACGCCGTGTTGAAGGACAAACGACCACGTTTAAAAAAGAAAAAAGTACTGTTTCATCACGACAACGCCCCGGCTCATTCGTCCAGAGTTGTGACGGCTAAATTAGCACAGTTACGCTACGAACGGTGGTAAGCGATTTGGATCAAATGACGAAGTCATTGCCGCCACAGAGGTATATTTTAATGACTTTCCAAAATCATACTTTTTGGATGGTTTATTGAAGCTTGAGTATAGGTGAAACAAGTGTATAGAGTTAAAAGGTGACTACGTAGAAAAATAAATGCATATATCAAAAAAAAAAAAACGTTTTTTTCGATAAACGGGTACTTATCAAACAGCCCTCGTATATAATGTCTCAAACACGATGGTTTTTAATCAGTAGTTTTTCTAGCTCAGTTGAAAGCGGTCACGTTAAAGTCGAACTTCGAACCAATTTTTTTCATGTGATAATTTTAATTCCAAATCATTTTCAGACCAACTCATTGTCACCTAATTAGATAATGTTTTAGTTATGAGCTTACAACCTCTTTCAAAAGCTTGGTAGTTTTAACATGTAATGTTATGTGTGATAAGTTATCATTGTCAAATCCAAGTCGTGAATATTGACGTAAGATCTAAAGGTTAGGTGCGCACCGGGCGACATTTTGTCACGGTGACAATCGGGTCTCTGTTTTTGTCGTTTTAAAGACAGAGATCCCACTGCCCACAAGGTCACCCGTGCGCGCCTAGTCTGTCTTACGGGGAATTCCCCATAGGTATTCATTTCACTTCACTTATTAAAGTAGGATGACAATATTGTATTCGTTGGATATTGTGGTTACCAGAATATCATTAAACCTCACCTATTAAATTAAATTTTGACTGGATGTCAATATTTTTCAACTCAAAAAAATCATCATGTATACAGAGTGACTTCTAAATTGTGAACAGAAACCACATTTTCCGATAAAGCTGCTTCCGATAAAGATTAACACGAAGCCCTTGTGGTAATTGCAATTAGTCAGTCCCTCAATTAATTAAAACAAAATAAGAATCTCAATTCCTACTTATCATCATCATCTGGTCACCCTACACGGCCCAGACGTTGTTTGCATTTGTACCGCGGATTTATTTATTCAATTTAATTTTAATACTCTTTTTATTTAATTTTCAATCTGAAAATATTATTACGTGTAACAGATTGTCATTGTCAATGATATTTACCATTATCGCCAGTTTCCAGCCAGTAGTATGAAGAAAGTTTAATTAATTAATAAGTTAACATTTCAATTAAACATAGGGTGACCAAAAGTTAAAACAAATTATGAAATTTAAAAGTATTATGTGCAAGTATTTATACTAAGGGTTTAGATTTAAAAAAAGTTATTTCTTTTCGCGACCTAGAAGTCAACATGTATGATGTATTTAGGCACAGACACACAGTATATACAGCTAATTATAACTAGAGTCATACCAAGCTAACATAATCAGAAAAACTTTCTTCGAACAAAGTACCTACATTTACAGCTTCGATATTATTAATAGTCAGTGAAAACCGTTTCTGCGCTAGCTTTTGCTCGCGACTTCGTCTGCGTTGAATTAGCATTTTGGGTAGGATATTTTTAGTGGCATACATTCAATTAGAGCACAAATTATATTACATACATACATACATAAATCACGTCTTTATCCCTTACGTAAATTATATTAACCTTCGAGTATCGCATTTCGTAGTAAATTTCACCCCTCTTTTCACATTCTGCAATAAAAAACTACTTTGTCCTTCCCGGGAACTTAACTATATCCATACCAAATTTCCTTTAAATCGGTTCAGCGGTTTAAGCGTGAAGAGGTAACAGACAGGCGTACTGTCACATAATAATAATAATATAATATTAGTATGGATTCACATAAAGCTCTCTAATATTCAGCTTCATATTAACGCGTCAAGTATCTATGTCGTAATTTTTTAAGATTTTATTCGTTAATTTGTTAATTTGCTAAGTGACCTTTACGCTATTTCACTCCCTAATTTTTTTTTAAATAAAATTTCGTTCTAACGATAAATTTTCAAACAAACACTCATCCCCATCAAGAGTAAATTTCCTAAACTTGTTTTTACTATCTCTGTTTAATCTCTGTACCAAATTTCATAAAATCGGTTCAGTGCTCGTCTGACTCGCGTACCGAGGGTCCCGTATAAATTCGGCAAGATAATATTATATAATATTTTAGCTGTGCTATGCTATAAATAAGAGCAACCTTCACGAACTGAACAACCGGGATCCAGTAACAAAACACAGTCTAGACTTCTGAAGAAGAGGGATATTGTCTCCAGTAAAGTTGCAGAAACAAAGACAACAATAACTACAACTTAACAGAAGAAATAGGTTTCTCATTGAAGTTGTAACAGCATAACAATACCTTGTTTATTTCCATTACAGCGACATCTATTGTCAATATGAAACAATATGATTGCAGAAAAGTTTTGATTTGAATTGGATATATTATTATTTTTAACTATTGCATGATATACTATATTCTTAGAATGCCAGTAAACTCTACATTAAATAAAAACAGACTTAAAATCGCATTAAAATATGATACAACTCGAGCCATCTATTGTCCAATAGATAAAGCCTTTATTATATTGACCTTTACTTTGCTTTACATACACAACTTATTGCTAACTTACTTCATAATACTGGTCTGAGGAGTACTGAGTGCCTACAACGAGCGCACCAGCTAGATTGAAGGTGCTGCCGGGTTTCCGTCGCAGCGGCAGGGTGCCTCGCACCACGCAGTCCACTAAGAGCGTGACGGAGTCTCCTTTGATGCTCAAGCCGAGACGATGCCAGCTGCGGAATATCATCAATTATTGCCGTCTTCAAATCTACTCGCATTTTTAAATCAACACAATTTTTCACCACTTTCGAGTGGCATTTTTACATTCTTTTAAAAATTGGCCCCCAAATTAAATAGATCTAAGAAAAAAAACTTACTTCTACTTTTTGAGTCAACAAAGCAGGTACCTAAATCTTCCTATTGTCTAATGTATTCGTAATGGTGAATGTGTGCGAGCAGTGTAGACAATCCCCAACCATTGTGACCACTACGCTATCCGATCATCTTAATTATAGCATTACTCACTTTCCATCGGCGATGTCAACTCGATAAGTGAGCATTTCGTGGTCATCAGGATCACCCCGCGTATCTTCATAGTAGAGCTCTATCAGCTGCCCAACAATTAGCTGAAGCTGCTCGTCGCCAGAGTCAGAGTATAGCAGGAAAAGGGTGTTCTGCTCACTGTCTACACAACGCAAAAACAAACAATTACAACTCAAGAGTGGACCTTGGAACCATTGCGTATATTTTTACGGAAATAAGGGGCTCCTATTTAGGATCTAGTGTATCTGCGCGACTGTCTGTCCACTTAAGACTATTTTCTCGGGAACCTGTAGAGATATTATGTTGAAATTAATAAAACAAATACTTTTAGAGCTAGTCTCTCGAACTTGTAAATAGGAAATTAAATTTCTACTTTTTGTAGACCGATAGAATTATACGATTGAATTAGGTACGTTTCTATAATAACGAGAATAACGGGTAATTTCCACTTTCTGCTAAAATCCCGTTTTATTTACAAAAAGTACTACCTATAAAAACTTATTTTTGCTAGTTTTCACGCACCCAAATTTATTTCGCAATGTTACTTCAACTTTTATTATCATTAAACTTTCACAATACAGAAAATTTCATATTAGGTACCTACTTAATACTTACCTATCACGTGCGATAGCAACCATAAACTCAATAGTTTTAGGTGTGTTAATTTTTTCAAACATAAAACAAACAAAATCTTTCTTTTCCAAACGTACTAGGTAGTCTCTCGCGGTATTAGACCTATTGTTACTAATCGTTGAAATTGTATTCATTATGATTGGATTGCCAATAAAACCAACCCCAAGCTCTTCACTTGGAATCGCCCGTGGCACTGACAGCACATTCGTACTCATGTGTTGACAGACTAATCGTGTAGTCCGTCTTCACTTTATTCGACGATTGATTGCAAATCCGCAGGCTGGGACCTCGCTCCGTGGCAAAACTCGCATAAGCAACCGAGACCGGGCGCTGGGCTGGACGGTTAATCAAATTTATTTTCTGTTGGAATCATTTGACGAGAATCGAGGTTCAAGTGCCACAGAATTGGTGACGCAAACGATAGACGTAATTGAACTTGATCGATTGCGTTACATTTATTTGTCGACTGAGTTTTGTATTTGGGATTTCGGAGCAGTGAAATATTGAGCTATGTCATCATTTGACAAGTGTAATTCAGCTGAGTTGACGATAAAAAAATCTATAAATGATGGAGTTCTGAGGTAACAAGCATAAAAAAAATACATCCGAATGTACAAGTGAGAACCTCTTCCTTGTTTTTGGAAACAATGTTGGCTCATTGTGCCTCTATACCTTGTGGGCTACGAGTAAATACTTATAGATACAACAAAAAATAAAAAGGAACTAAATAATTTAAACAAATATTTTTCAAATGTGTTTTAGTTATGTATCATGGAGTGTCAAAATACCTACTAGTCCGCGTCACGTCACAGTTCATTTCATATTCAACTGTTTAACAGTTATAGCAATTGATCTGTATTGTCTCAATTACTAGCGACCTATTTTGACTAAGTGGGTTCTGAGTACCAGTGGCTAGCGGTAGCTATAGATACAGGCGTATTTATTAAGTTATACTATGCTTCTTACTATCTCGTTCAAATTAAATCACCACACAGCGAGACAGGATTGGAACTGTAACAATTCTCAACCAACGCTTAAAAGTATTGTAAATGGTAATAAGTTAAATCTAAATCATAAAGATCAAAGTAGGCCACTTAAGATCATGATCTTTTAGCGTTGTTTTAATAGCCTAATATTCCTAATAAAACCTTAAAATGTTTATTTTAATCAAATTCCTATATTTCATTTTATTTTACCTGGCAGTCTGAGTACTGACAGTACGGAGAAGTCCTCAGGGAAGATGTTATAGAACATTCCAGAAGTGAGCTGGTGCAAGCTGGCATTTTCGTTGAGATGGAAAGCTGAGTGCTCAACCTCAGGGGTCGAGGGGGTTTGGCAGCGGCCCGGCACTCGGGTAACCCCATCAGGCAAGGCCTCGCCGACCAATGACAGCACGTTGAATATCTCTAGGTCATCTGTAAAAATGAATAATATTATCGACGTCTCATTAACTGTAAATACCTAGTTACCTCCAGGTATACTTATATACACTACTACAGAGTCGTCTTTAGTATCCTAGTTACCTACTTAGTACTTCTTTTAATTTGAAAGGTGATGGTATTTGTAGACATCATCATCATATCCTCGATGAGGATGACAAGGCGATGCTTTGATGCTGAATAAGTGATTAAAACATAAACTATAAAAAACCGACTATACATGAAAAATTGGGAGATGATTTTTCGCGATCGTGCGAACGATTCTGTATAGAATATATGAAAACTGTTATTTGTGCAGAATCTTCGCAGCAATTAAATTTAGTTAGTCACCTATTAAATTTAGTCTCTGATCCACCAGTGTTTCTGATATCTTAAGCGTTAAATATCTATGATGAAATAGGGATGGTAGGTGTACCATATCCCTAAAAAAGAAACGGAGGTGGAATGGTATATTACCAGAGAAGTATTGGTAATCGTAATGAACTTGGTAAAAAACAGCACGCGATTTTAAAGACTAAAACAATTGACTAAAACACCCCCATCGAGTATCATGCTGCTGGTGAAAATGTAAAGCTAACACTAACACAATGTTGGTATTTATATTCTGCAAAACACCAAGAATAAACTTCGCTAAGCTTTATATTATCGCAGAACACGGAAATACGCACGTATTTTATTTTGTGTGGACTAACAGCAGTTCAAGTAATTAATGCTACGAAGCGTTCGCTCTAGAATCAGTTATAAAAAAAAACAAACAATCCGAACTCGATAGCCTTTAACCAAACAAGATTAAAAATACCTATGCCTCCAAAGCCGAGTAATGTATGCCCAGACATGCGTCTCTAAAAAAAAACAAAGCGATAGACAATACTATTTAAATACAAACAATATTTACTTACCATTCTCTTTTCCCGCGACGAATGCGCAAAACAATAGAAAGAGGAACCGTCCTCTCATCTGTAGAGCCATTTCGGCCCGAACAAATATGTTGGCAGGATGATATTTACATTATGGCCCATTCCGCTTGACGCAGAGAAATGTGTCGGAGGCGAGCCCCTGGAGACGTGCCTGGCCGCGCTGCCGGGCCACACTGCCTCCGCTGCCGTCGCTACCCAGCTCGTTACATCGCACGCGCCTGTTAAACACATTCGTGTCACAATAATCAGCATCACCATCGATCAGGGATCGACAACGCATGCTTTCATGTACCCGACACATCAAATACTTCTTTGAAACTGTCGCATTTTGTCAACTGCGACAGAGAGTCAATGTCGCAGTTGCATTTGGAAGTATAGAACGTAACATGACATTCCTCAAGAAATAAATCTCTTGGAAGGTCATGAATCTTAATTGTTAAATGTTTGAAATTGTGTTTAGGTGTTATAACTAAGAATGCATTAAGTAGTCTTCACAAATTAGTTAAGTTCTTACCGCCGTCCGTAGCATCGAACTTACTGTGACTCATTAATACCTACATAAGCTAAATTTCACATAGTAAACTTTGCATTGCTTACAAGTCAGTGAAATGTGAGTTGGATCGCGCAGGGTTCCGTAATCAGAATGTTGTTTAATAATGATTAATATAACGATTGCTCAGACGCTAACACCAAAACCTTCAACCATCATGGTAGATGATTGTGCCACAGTGTCTCAGAAATAATAACACCAGCATTGTTCACACTTACTACTATGACTCAATATGCGCTATAGTTTTAGGGCCTGTTTCACCGCTCTCTGTTAAGTTCCTGATATTTTAAGTGTCAGTTATCTATGATGCCGTCGCTGTCTGTTTTATAGTTATAAATAGAGACGGAGTCATAGATAACTGGCACTTCAGATATCAGAAACTTAGCAGAGATTGGTGAAGCAGGCACTTAATCTATCTAATTATAATACATTCGGAATAAAATAATATAGCTGTTCTCGAGTTAAAATGCTTACAATATAGGGATCCTTAAGGAAGCATCTCAGTAAGTAATCGCCTACAATTCGGTCAAGATTCCCGCAGTCGGCATTAAAGTCCACAAATTGAGTTTCGGATGGAGCCTAAAATAAACTGCAGATTGGAAATACTTGGAGCATTGTGTTTCATAATGTGTTTGTATTTTGGGACGGTTGACGACGCCTGGATAGTTTGCATCGATTAAATCTAATTCAAAGTTCAGCGCGAGCATCTCTCCCGAGTTCGTTATAATAAATAGGAACAAAAGTCCTCACGGTTGTTCGCGCGTAACTTCTATACCTACTGTACAATAACTTTTTACTTCGCAGGCACTTCGACAAATAAAACAGTTCCGAAACTTCTCTCGAAGTAAAGGAAAAGATAATACGAAAATCAGAACTGATCGCCCTTCGATCAGAATAATACTTACGAAAAAATAATAACTAAAATGAACCGCTTGAAGAAGATATCGGCAGAGATTGAGGTTGTACTTTTCATTAATACGAAGCAAAGGGTCATAGCTTAAGCAAGTATTCGTCATCTTAAGGGTGACGATTGACGACTCGGCGGTGAATTTTCTATACTGAGCTGGTAATATTTTACAGGTTACATATCGTAAAGTGTGCATCGGAATTGCACGATATTCCATCGGCTCCTATTTCCACAGGTTGACCAGAAATAGCCGGTTACTTGGTAAGCATCTATAACATACGTATCTTACGTTACGACCTTCATTGTCCACTCCACAGGCCGCTAAATATGGAATTCCCTGCTTGCGTCTGTTTCCTGAATGTGTTCTTAGGCAAGCGACCTCTATCTTAAGCCAAATATTCGCTCGCCACCTGGGGCCTGATTTTTGAAAACATTATATCATGTGGAAATACATACATACACAAATCGCGTCTCCCTTACGAGGTAGACAGAGCATAGGGTAACAAGACCTAAATGCCACGTTTAGCATGATTGTGGGCGTAATGGTGGTAAGGGGAATCAAAATAGTGATGAAATGCTAGCCGCATCGCCTATAACATGATTCTTAACATTTTCGCCCATTCCCCATTCCCATGTAAAAATCACACTCGATAATGGTAAAAAAATACAGAATTTAAAATACGAGTCGAACAAAACACAATTATTGAATCATTAAAATGTAAAATACATGTTCTGCAAGTTCCGTGTTGACCTGGATTTCATATCCTACTAATATTATAAATGTGAAAGTTTGTGAGTATGGATGTTTGTTACTCTTTCACGCTAGAACGGCTGGACAGATCTGGATGAAATTTGGAACATAGATAGATTATAGTCTGGAATAACACATATGCTACTTTTTATCCCGGAAAATTGCGTAATTCCTGCGGGATAGCGATAAACGAATTCTATGCAGACGAAGTTGCGGGCAACAGCTAGTTGGCTATAAATATATGACGAAGTGTCAGTGTCGCCTGTCACTTTTATGAAAAAGGGGCCGTGTGATCTTGGTCAGTGTAATTTTGTTTTGCGTTAATAAAAACAATTCAATAAATACTCCTCCCACCCAATCGAAGATTGACTGGATGAGATCCCTCAAAGGGATAAGTCCGCCTTTGTGCATGTATCTCAGTGTTTGTCAATTGTATTTGTTTTATGTTTATTTCGCACAATAAATAGTTTACATACATACAATCTAAGTATAAGATTGTGTGGGCTTGGCGGAGTTATTGTTAAAATCTCATTTAATATGGTCGACGCTTTCAACAACTTAATAACTACGATTAGACGCTTATTAAACTTCGTTAGTGATTGTGAAGTTATAATTCGCGCTATAAAGCGACTTCAGTATTAATCTACCTCTACGTTTAAATGTTATCCTACCTCATTCAATATAATATGAAAGGTATTGAATCAATTCTAGCCTAGCCTGTGCAATTTTATTTCTTTACAAAATATACTATTGTGTAGGTATTAAGTATTTACATCTTGTAATTTCCCACAAAACTATGAATAGTAACTGTTCTATCTAACTTGTTTCCTAATATCAAGTTACTTATTCAAACTTAGCTGTAAATAAACTTCGTAACTTCAGGGTTTCAATTTACATTTCGTTATCAATTTGTATAGATATTTTAGATACTTAATCCAATCAAGACATCTTTTAACAGAAACAAATGAAAATATCTTATTGAGCATTAAAAGTAAAAATATTATTATGCCAATGCCATTATGCTATTTTTAAAGTCCGATTTGATGAGTAAGAACGTCCTAAATTCAAACCCAAGGGCAAGCAGGGAATCGAATAACATCGGAAAATTCAAAGACACCCGCATCGTCTTATTTAAGAAGTAAGAATACGAGGATCGTCGAGCACTGGGGTGCCCGATGAAGCGTGTCTAGGGACTGGCCTTCGACTTTGTTTACCTTACCTGATATAGCCTAAGACAATGCAATTAAATGGGAACGGGTCCGGAGTGCCTTTGAATCCAATCTTAACTTAGGTGTGGATGTTCAATACCTTTTAAGCGGTAAATGCGGTACGATTTAAAACAACTCCGAAGATACTTACTTCGACCATGGTCTCGTGTATTTGAAGCGGGTAGCTACCTTTTTCATACATTTCAGCAAAAAGGTGTATAAAATCAATATACAGTAGGTACTTCTAGTTACTTAATGTATTTGACAGTTACCGTGTAAATAAATATGAATGAAAAAGACATTTGAAAAAACTACTTAGGGGTATTAAAAACGTTATAAATAATAATTAAAATGGTTTTTATACATTTTATTTGACTGTGTGTCAGTTGGAGTTGATCCAGGAAACTACCCGACGGATTTGCCAGCAATTTTCACAGATTGATTAAGCTTAGCCCAAACAACTTAAAAAGCTTTTCTTTTTAAAATATGTTGGAAAGAAAATATTGTTGGCTTGAAGTTTTAAAATGGTTTGCTATTTGACACATTCCTAATAGTGAAGTCCACACAATACATTCCGGTGGAGGCTACATTTATAGTCGATGCCTCAGCTTTAAATAGTGCCAAGCCTAAAAGGTACTATACAGGCAGAATAATCTAGGTCCAAAGAATTTTTGGTGACATTAGTTTCCTTAGTTAAGTAGTACTTATACAAAATATACAAGTAAAACAATAATCAACGAAGTATAAGTTCCGCACCTAGATTTAATAGTCTAATTCAGAATTTAGAGACCGTAACGTACCTACTTATTAATTTGAACGTGGCAGCTGCGACCTAAATAATTATACTTATACACAATAGTTAATTTAACGATTTATGACACCGTTATAAATGACTTCACCGACACAGGGATACCATTTTAAATCGAATAGAAGCTACGATGCGATTATTCGCGACTAATTCGCAATCATCTATGTAAACCTACATCTAATAAAATCATACAAATAATTAAGTATTGTGTGCTTCCCATAGGGGTCGATTTAGCACCGTTTGATTTTACCGGTGAAGCGAAACTCTATTGCTCCTATTTTTTGCGTAGTATGTAGTAGTTTAATCTAGAACATTGACTATTCGAAACGTTTTAAAAGTGTTCCGTAAAACTACACAATTTCAAGACGACTAAGTATCAATACCAATATTATTTTTTGTTTTGTCCATGTTTATTCTTCCGTTGATGAACATATAACTTAGCCATTGAACTTCCTCGTTCTAATAAAAGTCAGACCTAAACGAAAATATTTGAGTCAGATTTGGACCATAGTTGCTTTTGGACCATAGTTGTGTAGTTTTACGGTTTTGAAATATTTCAGCATGACGTGGTTGGATTAGTTTTATTGAATAGGAGTTAGAAAGGATTGAAAGGTTATCGTAACTTTGGATTCAACATTAAGGTCACACCATTTAATCAACAACCTAGAAATGTTAAAAAAAATATAGATAAACCCCAGCATATGCTGAAGTATTTATTTGGATTCATTTTAAAACGCAGCGTAGGTATGTATACGTTATGTTTTAGCTGCCTTGTATTGTGGTGTCGAATTACCAGGTTACAGTTATTTTATGGTTGAGATATGCTAGGGAATTATACAGATTGAAATAGAGTAATGGCGGTAATGATGTTTGTACAATCGTGAACTCTGACTTGGTCGCTAAGGGCTTTGTCAGTAATCCTTGTTTGGGTCGGATAGAGACGTTTCAACGTGCCCGGCATCCGTTCGCGTCTCGCCTCAATCCACGAAATTTGCTCATTGGTAGCCCTAGATATGCCTACTCGTCTGTTTATGTCACCGTTTAATAGTTTATTCAACTTTGCTCGCGCCTGTTACCAATGAAGACAAGTCTGCAAATAGGCTTTATTTTATTGTTAGGGTTCCATATCTCAAAATGAGAAAAAGGGATCCCATAGGATCACTTTGTTGTTCGTCTGTCCAGAGGCTTTTTCTCAGAAGCGTGTAGAGTATAAAGTTGAAACAAATACTTAGGTCTGCGGTCCCTTTGAGCTGTGAAAAATTTTGCGCTCTAAGTAACTCAATTAAAAGATGTATACAGTTAATTTATTAGAAAAGGTTTTTCCATACAAAAAAATCTCCCAAAAAATATGGGCTACTTCCGTTATCCTAGAAGTTTGAAATGTGCAATGGTAGGTATGAAAATAGCTCTTGTAGGACAACCAACAAAACACGTCCAAAAAAAATGACAGTCTGTCTATGTAAGTACCATGACCGCACGCTGCCTACATTTTGTTTAAGAGCAGAGCTCTGCTAACTCCGGATTTATATTCACTTAGCGAATTTGTCCAGAACCTTCAGTTTTAGAACCCGACTCGCACTTTGCCGGGTTTTTATGCTTTGTAACACTTATTAATTAATGCTGGAGAAACGTTATGAAAGAATAATGAATGTAATAAAAACAAGTGTTGAAAATTCGAGGAAACATGAGGTAGGTTTGTTTAAGAACGTACGTGTGAAAAAGAAAATTTCAACGAAACCCAGGATCGAACCACGTAAGTTCTGGTTTCATACAAAAAATAAACTGAATGCCTACAAAAAAGTTATTTTAGAGTTCCCAATGCCAGAAATGTGTAAGAGCTACAAACAACAAGAAGTTACAAGCACCTAAAACTTGGTGCACAATACAAGTCTAGTTTACAATATTTCATACATTCCATGCAAAAATGGAATGAATTGAACGGCGCGATCGATTTTCTTGTTTTTTCTTCATTCTAAAGTGGCAAAAGTCTGTGTATAGCTACAAAACTGCAGCTCGAATTAAATATTCGCCTACATGACAAGTCTCGCGTCTGAGTACTTTCGAGTGATGAGTTTTTTATGCATCGGGTTACTAAGTATACTATGGTTAACTAAGTTTTAGTCATCATATCTCATAGAAATTCCTATCCGAAATCAAAATTCTTAATGCGTACTAGAGTCGGGAAAATGGGAAAACTTGGAGAGTTCCATTGTCCTACTAATGTTAGTTTAGCGCTATCGGGGCCCGTGTTTTTGATTTATTTACGGGAACAGAAGCGGTCGGATGGCAGGCCGTTCCGGGAATGTAGGGCAACCTTGACTCCCTATTACCACATCCAATGCCTATTCGATTAAGTGCTTCTAACGTTTGGCTCTGAATTGGTTATATTGAAGTGTAAATAAACAAAAGCAAACCATTCATAAAGATCGTTTTCTTAAATTGAATCACAAAATATGTCAGAGAATGACAACTGTGTTTAAGGCAAGGGGCCTGATTTTTGAATGCATGTTTCAAAATACCACACAAAAGTGGTGAAAAATTGTACTGAAGTTGGTTTAATTAATCGAGTCAACTATACGGGTGAACTATAGTTTTGTACCAATGCGTAAATTAGATAATAGCCCATCGAGGGAATGGGCGAAAATCATAGGAATCATGTATTGTTATAGGCGACGCGGCTAGCAACCCATTACTATTTTGATTCCACTTTCCACCTATACGCCCGCAGTCTTGCTAAACGTGGCCCGGTAGGTCTTGTTACCTTAGGCTCTGTCTACTCCGTAAGGGATAAATACATGATTTGTGTATTTGTATGTATGTGTACCTTCGAGTGATGTGCTTTCAAAAAACGGGCTTCTGGAGCCCTGTTTTGTAAATTCTTCACTTATTGTAATAGTGCGGTAGGTATAGATCCATTTACTGTAATAATCAACACAATACACAGCCCCAAAGAAAAAACATTGTTAATTTACAATACTTTATTCCAATAAATCTAATATGCGAGTACAACCAATGATTAAAATTCTAACAATCCAATAGCGTGATTATTCTCGCAATATCTCGTAGGAATTTTCTACTGTGTTTCTAATCATTTCTTGAGTTGATTAGCTTTGACTTGTGCTGGATGTGTGCTAGCAAACACTTCTTCATTGAGAAGAGATCCGTAGAGTCTTAAAACAGTCGGATACAACGCAGCATCTGCAGGGACTTTGTGCCTGTAATCAAAATAATAATTATTTTAAGCCGACCTGAAAAAAACGCGAAAGGTCTAGTAATTTTTGTAACAAATACAGTACAATTTGTAAACCTTGAGAGGCAAGAAGTGCGTAAGTAAATAATTTACGTAATTCATAGTTCGCACTAAATCCTATTTAGCGTCGATTTTATCGAGCGAGTAAAAGCCAAAGACGTAGGTAGTAACACATTGGCTATTGGACGATAGAATTATTCGGTCGAAAACGCCGGCTTTTAGTTACTCCATGTAATAAACGTTCTTCTCTAAGAATAACGTTCTAGAAGTCCCGAAGTACTTTGTAGGTAGGTACTGCGCACTTATTGGCACCTTTGTTACCTACAAGGACGAGTTTGTTTTTAGACGCAAAGGCTAAGGCTTCTTGGAAATTCTTCAATTTTCTATAAAACAACATGGACATAATCTAGATATGAATAGTGCAAGTTAAATAAAAGCTCGTAAATAGACGGGCATCAGTAAATGAAACTGCATCCGTTTTCCATCGAGATAAAACTTTTATATTTGTAAAAATAAAACCTGATAACATCCTACAGAGGTCACTTTGTAAAAACAGTGGCCTTACCATGACGTCTTAATGCGAGTCAATTCCGACTCAGTTCAGGTTTCAGCTGTCATTTTAGTATGGATCTGATAGCAAGCTAACCTAAACTGAATCGGAATTGAATCGCATTAAGACGTCATGGTAACCCCCCAGGTAGCTGGTTGTCTATGGTCTTAGTTCTAGGCTCAGACTAAAGGCAATAAAACGTAATTTAAAAGTAACAACAAAGTAACATCAGTTTGATCTGCTCTAACTCATATTGGCATCAGTGAATTGAAAGTAGTAAGGTACATTTCACCATTTGTGTGTACATCAGTGGCGGTAAAGGCGACGCCCCACTGCTGCGCACGCTGTGCACGGACACGCTATATCCGTCACCCACGTGGGTTCATTGTTCATTTCGTGCATAGCGTGTGCGTGCATTGCTGTGGAAACGACCGCCTACTATTTAATACCGACCAAATGTGTACCCATGTACGTTCTAGGTAGGTACGTAGCGTGACCGTGCGCTGCAGTGGGGCGTCGCCTTAATTCAATGATTGCTTAGCATTATACGATCTTTGGCTTACCTTTCAAACGCGTTGTACAGTTGGGGCACAAGACAAATATCAGCCATTGTAAGCTGATTCCCAATGCAGAACTTCCCTGCTGTCTTCGATAGCAGAGCTTCTAAGGTCTGCAAACCTTTTATAATATAATGGTGGGTAAACTTCGTGTACTCGGCGTCGCCGGCGAAGAAGGGTTTGATACTTGGCACTTGAAGAGGCTGAATTCCCGATACCACAGTCTGCAAAAAAGATGATGTGATGCAAAAGATGCGCAACAATTGGATGGCCACGGAGCCGTGGTTGTCATAAGAACACCGTGAATCGTAGTCCTATAAATTAAGTGGACGAACTGAATATGGTATGTGGCGTGGCATGTCTATTTTTGGACACACAGCCGGAGTGTTTCAGTGAACTGAGCAATATGTACATTCTGGCGGCCGTCTGTATTTGAGTTACGCAGATCCGCATCATTCAGCATTTTTTTTTCTATCAATCGTGAACGCTGTTGGGAAATATGTGAGATTGGCCGGTTTTGGCGAAACTGAACTACGCACCTTAGCAAATTTCAAATAATGTAGTTATTCCATAGCAAAATATATCATGAAAGTGTACGGTTAATTGCGACTCAGCATTATTTCCATTTTAGCATTCAATATCTTTCAATATACTTAAGAAACGGTTGAATCTTGAAATGCTTTGAAATGTAGAGCCATGGCAAGTTTATTTATAAGGTTACAGATTTACAAGGGAATATCATCGGCACCTATATCCTTACTAATATTATAAATGTGAAAGTAAGTAACCCTTTCTGTCCGTTTGTTTGCTGCCTTTTCGTGATTGTGATGAAATTTGGTAAGATAACATTTTGAACAATAAAGAATAATATAAGTACATACCTATGTCACTTTTCATCCCGGAAAATAACAAAGTCCCAACGGGATAACGATAAGCGAAGTCTTCGCAGACGAAATCGCCGGCAACGGTTAGCAGGAATAAATACTTATATTATGAATCCCTAAACCAGACAGGCGAGCAATTTCTGATTGAAACCAATTAAAACGCTTTAAATCGAAAATCACAAAATTAATTAACAGTTCGCTAATTGTGTCTACGAAAAAGAATCGACGTCTCTTAAGTAACGTAGATTAGTAAAGACGGTAAATAACGTTTTATTAGCAAAAAAAGTTTTAAGCGAAGTTGATTAATGATTAAATACCATGCCTAGATGAACTAAGGCCGATGAGTTTTTGATTTATAAAGTTAAGAGTACTTAGTGCACAATATAACAATAATTATACCTTACATAAGAATAAAATTATACAGCAAACAATGGTGGCACTTTGTCATCGAAACACTGCTGTTTATACTAATGATCTCGTTTTTATGTGGCTTCTAAATATCAATTTATTTCACTTGGCGCCAAGTAATTCAGTTTTTATCGTAAGAAGTTCTTCAATATACTTGGACTTAAATTCAAAACTGCAGTAACGATATGGTATTTAAATGGAAAACTCCTTCATGTCACCTTAGAATATTCAGCTATCACCTTCATTAGCCAAAATAGAGGATGTATATGACATCATTTCTTTCTCATATTTATTTTTCCGTTTTAATGGAAATAATTCAATCGTCGTGAAGAATGTAGGCAACATTGATACAATACCGATGGAAGTGTATTCTCCGGCTCATCAGCTGGAAATTTGAATTGATTACCCCTAATGGCGTAAGCGATCGCTAAGAAGGGATTATTGGGGAAACGGTCCCCAGGGCTCGGGACCCTCGGAGGGGTCAAAAGGATAAAAAAAATGGGACAAAAATGAGAATTGAATTTATTTAAATTGTCCCTTCTTAAGGAGATAATTTTAAAAATATGACAATAATCCAATCTGAGCCGAAAAAGCAGATACGTTGTTTTTGGTTGGTTCCGCATCTTACGGTTACAACACCAATCTTGATTAAAAATTCGTCCTGTGTTAATAAAAACTTCTTAGGTTGTAGGTATCAGATTTTTATAGGTTCAAGTACTTACAACGACGATGCATAATGCATACCGTCCGCAAGACAGCCACGTCTCCGTCAAAGCCTTCACGGAAGGACTTTATGAATAAGATTATGTAGATTTGGTGCTTGCTTTTAAAGGTAACCAGGTGCCCGATGTTTAAAAGCACATCAATCGAAATTAGAGTTGAAGAAAATTATAGCTCTCATTAGTCTAGACAACAAGTCGAAAATTTTGTTAGCTGGGTCCCGAAAGTGGTGAAAAATTGTGCTGAATTCGAAATTTGAGTAGCATAGAAGACAGCTCTTATTAATGTTGTGAACTAGTAAAAAAATATATTTTGAGCTGTAGTTTTGAAGATTTAATTAGATTTTTACCACTTTCTAGTGATGTGCTTTCAAAAATCGGGCCCTGTATTTTTTTATCACTTTCGAATGGTACTTTTGAGTGATGCGATTCGAAAAATCGGGCCTCTTGTTACCTCGACGACTTCTCTCATGCGGGCGCGGAGGAGCGGCGTAGAAGGCAAGAGGCTCGGCTGCGGCCGCGTTTCTTCCAGATATTGGATAATGGCCATGGATTCCATAATTGTTACGTCATCTGCCAAAAAATGGATTAGGTACAAATAAATAATTACTGCGGGATGCTTCAAAGTGTTATTCGTTTTACATACTTTGAGACGTCGCTCTGCATCTGTGGTCTACGCGCGTTATCGCTGAAAACAGCTGTCAAAGCGACTTTCTGAATTGTTTTGCACATTTTGGAACAGCTCATCAGCTAAATATATGTTGAATTAAAATGATCGATGTTTGGATGATTTGGTTTTGGAATGGTGTTTGAAGATTTATAAGTCCTATTAGCTAGGTAAAGTCTTAAACTATCTCAGCTTTTGACGCCGTACACTTCAAACATCGACCTTAGTACGCAAACATTATTCAATCAGACTTAAAATACATACAAAGGTGTTCAGTAAATCTGTCTTAACCACTTGCTAAAATATTCCAGATTGGCCATTTCAATAATATACTACAAGCCCATGGACAAAAAAAACATGTGAAATGAACCAGCGTGAAACACGCTTAGAAGGCTATTATTATATCATAAAATAATTCTGAGCGCTATGCCGTCTTTTCTGAGCGGTACAGATTTTTTCCCAACCATTGTAAAAAAAATAAAAAATGCACTAACTTCCGGCACCACCACTTTAAAGTGGCACTAGGTCTTTCGACATATATTTTTAATCATCTATAAGCTATAAAAACGCCGTAAATTAATAATTAGTCGTAATTCCTTACTTGTACGTGAGAAATTCCATAAATGTAGGTACCGATCAGAAAAGACAGCATAGCGCTCAGAGTTATTTTATGATGTAGTAACAGCCTTCTAAGCGTCTTTCACGCTGGTTCATTTCACATGTTTTTTTTGTCCATGGGCTTGTAGTCTATAGTCATAAATGGAAAGTAATCACTAATGACTAAAAATACCTGTGTTATAGTAAAATATTCCACTTGGCTGACCACAGGTTTGAGGGATCGGTTTTGGTAGGTTTACATACTGTATACTACTTAATAAGCAAAACACTAGAAGGGACTCTTTCAAATCAGCTAAGTACTTATATTATGCTCTTATGCAAGTAAGCAAATCCTCGAGATCTGTAATTGGAGTGAAACTCGATTACGAGTCAAAAGCACTATATTATTAACTTAAACAAAGCGAGTCACGTTCAAATCCGCTCAACAAACACAATGGGACAGGCGGCAAAATTGTAACTTTGTCTTTTGATTTCAAGTCCTAATCTGTTAGTAAATATCAGTCAGCTTTTAGAGAGTAATAACCTCGTATGAATAATAATAAAACTTCATTCAATCATAGCCTGTTTTAGCGTTCACGATCCTGATCATTGAAATCACATTATGTGAAAATGGTGGATTTGAAATCCGAGTAGATTAGAAGAAAATTACAGCTCTACTCTTAGTTAATCTAGTCAATATTCTGACATATAACTTTCAAGTTGTATTTTCAAAATTGGGCCCCTGACTGAAAATGTGCGAGTTCATGGCAAGAAAAAAAAGTAATACCTTACGAAAATTTGATTTAGGATAAACAATTTAGATGAGTTTAAACGTACATTGAATTGTTTTTTTTAGGCTGGTTGCTGAGTCTACTGGATATGTTAAAGCCTATGTACAATTATCTGTAAGATCTTGGTCACAGCATTCAACGCAATAAGAAGCTTGAGTTTAAATAATAGCTCCACTAAACGGCTTAGTTTCAGGAAGCACGTTAAATGCGTTACATTCTTCGTTTTACAACTTTTTGTTTAAGGAACAAGAACGTGTCTTCTAGCACTAGGGTTGCCATCTCTAAAATTTGGAAAACAGGACAAGACGCGTGAAAACCCCGGATTTTAGAGTCCGAAAGCCGGACATGTCAACAAGATCGTGACGGGAGGGGTGGGGGAATGGTGAAATAGTGCGTGTCTCGCGGGCGGCCCAATTTTTTTTATTTATTTATTTTTTAAAACCCGGTCTACAAATGAAACCTTCCCCGGATGCCCTCTAAACTAGGACAAATCCGGGGAAACCCGGACGGATGGCAACCCTATCTAGCACAGACTGAGACACTAAATACGCAGAGAGGCCGAGATTCTGCGTTATTCTTGCATTTATACCTGTAACTTTAGTACGGATCAACTTTAACACAGAGAGCGCCAGTAAGTAATTCAATAAAATAATTAGGGTCGTCTCACTTGGCCCTCAGACTTGATACTCGCCTGTTGAAATATTCTAGATTATTTTTAAGATACAGCGTTTTTGTAGGTGAACCAAAATGTTGGGTTTTGAGAGTACAGGGAATTTCGGTACAAGCTTTCATAAGTTTGTAATAAATTTCCTGCTAACACTTGCCACAACTTTGCCATTATTCCAGGTAAAAATAAATTTTGTACAGTCGACTACGTATGTGATCTACTTTTCAACACAGTTGCTCATAAAGTGAGTCTTATTGCACCGCATTTAAGCCCATAATTCGGCTTATTACGAATTAGCACGAGTGCGGTAATATTTTCTTTTTGTTTATCTCAGCAAACTGTTTAGTTTGTAAGTATACGAACAAGGAATATTTTCGGGAATATTAAACTTAAAATTTATTTCACAGATATTTTGTTGATTCATAGACTTTGTTATTACTTTAAATATTACGAGTTTAAGTAATAAAGAAAAACAAAATGAAGTGTCGGTCACCGGAAATATTAAAAATATGTTCGGACAGTTATATCAGTAAGAAATCCAAGGTGTTAATGTATGTGCGTATGTTATAACTCTTTGTCGTACATAAAACATATTAACTTTACAGGTAATGAGATAAACATATGGACAAAGGCGAACTTATCCCTTAAAAGGATCTCTTCCAGCTAACCTTCGAGCGATTGACAGGATAATAGACCCCAGACTATAGAGAGTAGACATACTAAAAAGCTAAAAGAGCAATGACCCTAACTTAGACCTAAACAGATACAGTATTAAAATAATAATAATATGAATACACCTACACAATAATACAGGTACACCCTAATACATATAAAAAATACGATAAACTAATACATGTCTCAAATATACACACACAAAACATACTAAGTTCACTTAAGAAGATTCATCAAGCCAAAACTTCTTCAGGCGATTTTGCAGTTAATTACCAAATGACAAAGTAAAGTTCTAAAGCAGCTCCAGTTAAGCAATGTCTGGTGACAAAGGTAAACTAAAGTTCTTTTAAAAACTAAAATTCTGTACGTGACTCAGTTTTGTAAGTAAGGTAAATACCTATAATAGTGAAATAACTAATTACTATTTTATTTCTTTAACTATCGGTAGATTACCGATTATACCGGTTCATGTAGGAGTCAGGAATTTAAGCTCTAACTACCTTATTCATAAAGAGATATTCGATCGAATGGAAAAGTAACAGTTGAGAAAAAGAAACAAAAGAAAAGTTCACAACGGAAACTTCTGATAACAAATAAGTGGCGACAAAGGTAAGTTGAATTGTGTAGTTCTTTAATACTGTTTTAAGTTTTGTACACGGCTCCTTTTAGTTAGTAATAATTATAATTTTGATATTATCTCCTTTATTATCAGGTCGCTATTATAATATTCAGCGTTACTGGTGCAAGTAGACGCTGGACCGGCGGCGGCTGAAGAACTGCGACCCTTTTAACATTTTATGTCATTTAGTTATGTGGGATGTCGATTGAATTGAACTTTTTTACAACCTTATTCATTGTAAGCCGTCGCCGGTCCAGTATTTCCCAGATTTTAACAAATAAAACGCCAATTTTTTTTTTTAATTATTAGTTAGTATTGTGGTAGTAACTTCTACCCCGTAAGGGATAAAGACGCAATTTCTGTATGTATGTATTGGTACTGTTTTCTCCATAAACGGGCACCTTTTCACTATCAAGTGTTTATGGCATCTCTCTAAACCAATGAATAATGGTTTAGGTTTACTAAAATAGGTACCTACTCATATCGTTCGTAGCCCTTCACTAATGCAAACCAAGTTGTACCAGAAAAGGGTAGCTAGGTACGATGCCCAGACGCGATAGTTGCGTGGCTCGATGCGCTCTCGGGACACTGATCAAAGCGACGCGAGGGCGTCACTTAATGCAGAAATATATGACCATGAAAGGATTTTAAAGATTTACTCCTTTTTAAAATATAAATTTCATTTTGAGGACGCTAAGCTGAACATCAATAAATCTCGCGTCCATTATTCCTTAAGCTCCTTTTACTGCAACAATTTTAATATTGCTTGCTTGATTAATTTTTTAAGAGATTAACAACCCACAGCTGACCTCTTCCGTTCCTTGTACATTTTTTCGCGAAGGCAATATTTAAATCGATTTTTTTATAATAAAGCTATAAAAATTCAGAAAAGATGGAGTTATTTAATTATGTTTCGTCTGCTTAGAATTATAATACTTGTTTTTTTAATTTTATTAATTAGGTTAGGAACTATGCAATTTCTAGAGACAAATAAATTCCCATGTCCGTCTCCGGGTCATGGTCTATTTGCGTGCAAAATGTCATCAAAATACGTGGGAATAACCAACTGGATCTACTCGTGTCAACGACTGCTGTAACTATATCTTTAATTTATTTAAACAACAGTCCTTCGCTTATTACAATTTATAGTATCAATCCAATCTGTGGGTATGGCAGTGCCCCCGCCAAGTCGAGCAGAGAAGCGGCACAGCCGTACCATTTATACAGACCTACTTAACACTGAATATTTCTGTCTACGTCAGTATATTTTAAGCGAAAAAGCATCCAATATTCTATTTTTCGACGAGAGAATAAAATAGCGATATATCTTACTTTGCAAACGTCTCGTCGTAAAATTTAAGAGAATCACGTTTGTCGTCGGAGAAAGATGCCTTCGCGTGATCAAATAGAAACTGTTGTCTCTAATAAAGCGATACAATGACCCAAATACCAATTCAGAGGCAGTTTTTCTATGTGTTGAGCGTGATGGCAATGGCGTTCATTAGATAGCAATTTAAGATGTTATTGACCGTCCAATTTCTTCACGCGTCGCTTGTCTTAAATTATTGTTGATTGTATCAAGTCGGGGCTGTTAGTGTATTATTAATTGCCTCGCGCTCCACGCCGTTTTTCTGTTGTCCAGCCGATTCTGAATCAATGAACTTCCCATCCTACATCATTTAACGATGAAGTTAAAGACGCTATGAAGAAATCCCATGGTACATACTGAAACCAAATCTGTTCTAATTTGGATTTAGACCATTACTGGAGTCGCATAACCTAAAGTCTTTCCGCCACAGAAGATTTCCTTGGTAGCTTTGTAAAGCAGAAGAATAAGTTATTACCGGTTTTCATTTTCACATTTACATGTACGCCTGTCAAAAATAGTAGTAGGAATAATATAAGAAGAATATACTTAACTCGTGTTTTGTGATCCGAGCGTGTTCACCAATCTCAGTAGGTACAACCCTACTGTACACCACTATATTTATATCTGCCAAGGATTAAAGATGCGAGTCGCAGTGCCTCTCTCAAATCGCCCTAACGCGTATCTACTTAGCAACTCTCGAAGATGCTGCCGCGTTATCACCTACTCGAATCTCTCTTAAATCGATTCAATCTCGCTACAAAGGATTCTCATTTTCATCTACATAGGTATCAATATTCATCTTCCTCAATTTCCTTCAGGCTTTCATCTCCAATAATTCAGACCTTTGTATACCTACTATTTACTGAAGTATTTTATCATCATTATCAGACTACACATGTCCCACTGCTAGAAGTACTTTAACACATTTACTGAATTTAAACATAACGTGGTAGGTAGGTAGCGCTAAATGGTACAATTTGCACTATTCTCTGATTACTTTTTTGTGCCGAATCCCATCGCTTGGAAGTTTAAATTATTATGAAAATAGAGATATTGAAAACTATCTTAAGAAATACTCTTTTTTAAGGATTCCGTAGTCAACAAGTAACCCTTATAGTTTCGCTATGTCCCTCCGTGTTGTGTTGTCCGTCTGTCTGTCAGTCCGCGGCTTCGCTCAGAGATTCTTAGTACTAGAAATCTGTAATTTGATATTGGTGTACCTATTAACTAATTACGCCACTTTGTAGTGGTAATACTTGAATAACATTTTTTAGGGTACCTCCCATACACGTAGAGCGGGGTGATTTTTTTTCTCGTTTTTCCCATTGTGTTGAGTGTCGCTGGAAAGGTCGTTCAAAAATAGTGGAAAAATCATTTTTCGATTTAAGGATCCGTTTGCGTAAAGTGTCATCCCTCTTAGGTTGGCTTTACAATTTAACGAGTCGACCAACTTATAAAATGTACTTGAAACCATGAACTATGTTCGTAGTATCAAATAAAAATGAAGAATAATAATTATGTTTATAATATCCGCCTATTGTGACAGGCAACTACCGAACTCTACACTGCGCGTTGCCCGACAAGCTCATGGCCGGTTTTTAACTATGTCCCCCTATTCAGAAGTCGGTTCTTTGAAATATGTCTCGAAAACTAAATACCTAAGGCAAACCGCGCGATCAACGCTTCGTTCAAAATTGATTTATTATTGGTAGTTGTGCCAAATGGCCTCTTCAGAGTCCAGTCGCGCACTGAGGCCTATTGTATTATGGGCGATGACAGTGTCGGTCATTGATACTGCATGCGATTGCATCATCGATAGTTAGATCTCGCTATATATAAGCTATAAACCAGGGCGTCGAATTTTGAAACGATGTCTGTGAAAATAATACTCCGTAGTGGAAAAAATCTAGTATAATTTGTAATATGAGTAATTTAATGGGGGAAGACCGGGTTGTGGGAGTCAGTGGGCAATGGTGGTCACCTACACATCTCCAAAACTACAAGCACTAGAAACGCGATGACGGGCGTCCTCGCCCCGCGCTGTTCCCCCGGTATCACTGCGAAACGCCGCACCGGTATGGCGACGGCCTAGGAAATGAGAGGTGTATTTTGTTTTTGCCGCTCGCCGTGTAAATTTTCACGGACATAAAATAAACGATAAGTATTTATAATTATTGATCTACTTGTATCTGATTTTTTACACCTTTACTCGTGCGTTCAGTGTAACGATTTCATACTTAAATCCCGAGTCTTGCAAATGGATATTTTGGGTATTTTTTTCTTTATAAAAACTTGTAGATAATGAGAATCGGGTGACGCCCATTGCCCAAAGAAAAAAACTAACTAAGGGTATGGTCCAAGGAAAGTAGTGCCGAAAGGTGCCGAAGAAGGGGACCGAAAGAGTAAAGAGGAAGGTTCTCCAGGAATCAAACGATACCTCTGAATCAGACACAGGTTATACCAAGTTGGTGAGCTAGATGATGCTGACGACGCAGGAAATAAGTGCATAAACTGCAATGAATTCGGCCGAAATAATAACTAGTACTTTATGTGATTTATGGGTTCACGCAGTTTGTAAGTGCGATTTGTCTTAGAATTTTGTATGATCCTCATTGCCCACAAGGTGACCACAATTGCCCTTACCTCAGTGCAATTGGAATCAAAACAGTTTATTTTTAACATTTATATTTTCTAAAGTTGTATGTTATTGTGACAATTACTGATCTCAAATGATAGCCAATTAAGTAGATTTTGCTATGAGACGATTGCGCTAAAGATTTTGTTTCAGTTTAATTCTTTCTTAACTGACCCCCATTACCCCTTCCTACCCTAGACGATTACAGCTCCAACTAGTTGTCTCAAGCAGTCAAAAGTTTAGTTCAAGCGGCAAGTAATTTTAATTTTTTTACCATTTACAGAAGTCATCCACCGGCAATCCCATCGAGGGAATGGGCCAAAATGTATGTATGTATGTATTCACCGGCTCGGAAAATCCAAATTATAATAGGCTATCATATATTTTGATTTTTATAAACGTGTTATTCATTTTACGCTTTTTTGCTGTAAAAATTACAAAATCGAATACGTGTGCATTTTAGAAATTGACTTGTCTTTCATTATTGCCAAAGCTGATTTTATAGCTAACTCGTCGAAGTTTTTAAAGCCAAAAAGTTTAACGCCTACTGAATTCGAATAGAATAATATGTCATGACTGGCCTACTTACGAGCTGACAAGACGCACTAAGGTATAGTGGTAGCACGCATGACCTGAGAAACCATGAGATTTCGTTTTCGTTTACTTTGCAACAAAAGCTATTCACCCACCAACATGACTAGCGCCCGTTCATTCTAACGCGCATCAGATTTATTGTTTGTCGAGAAAAGCCATTCATTGCGGTAATAGATCTAATTTATTTTGGTGGCTGTAAGGAGATACAATCAAAGTCAGTTAGTTTTTCAACTATATAAATTTTTTAACTGACTTCGCTTCACCGTTCCTCATTTCGGTGGTCTTTGGGATGCTGGTGTTAAAACAACTAATTATTACCGACCTAAGTTGGAAGCTTGGAAGTTAGGATTAGCTTATTTCGCGAATAAGGAGATAATGTATACTTTATTTCAAATCGCTAATTTATCTATATTCCCGTCTAACCTTGGTCTCGCCTATATGTGGATAGGACAAGCACTAACATTATGAAAGAGTTCGCTTTGGATATCAAGATCAATCAAAGAGGTATTGACTTCTTGCACAATCTATGTTTTAGCTATTTTTTTATTTTCTTTTGAAATTTAACTATGCGTATAATGCTTATAATAGCTATTTCGAGAGGGAAGTACTTATTTAGTGCCAAAATAATAAAGAATAAACAGCAGAATTTTAAAATTCGTCTACTTCAAACGTGGATCAAAACTGCACTCTCTAGCTGTGTACCTACATAGTCTCGGGCGCGCCAGCAAAAATATGAACAATTAATGTCAAGTAAGTAAGTATTGGGAAACATGAACACACTCCGCAATACGCTTTTGGCATGTTGAAAACGAAAAGATCGGGAATGTCTGTGCGCACGTAACAGACGGCCGCTCGTCTCAATGCGGCACTCGCGACTGGCGGCACCGCGAGATCCGCTTAGGGGCCTTGTAAAATCGCGCGTCTATGTGTGCGTTCGTTACGACCGTTTTATTATATACTGTATTATATACTAGCTTATATATATACTGTGCCAAAACATTGTGTTGTAAGCGAAAAAATTATCGTTATTATAGGAATACATCTCTTTACAAAACCGTCTACCCCTTTGAATTATTATAAGGATCAAAGACTTGTAGGTATATCGAAAAGGTGTACATTTTTTTCGCATTTCCTTTGGTGCAAATCTAACGGATATTGGTATTAGGCTTTTATCTCGAAGAGGTACGTCGATACAATAAGCAATTTCTTTTGCTTCTGTACAAAAATAATGCCATATAGGTAAGAATTTTATTTCTAGCAATGTCTCCACTTTATTGTCTAGCCTATAAGCGCCAATCCTTTTGAGATCCTGTAAACATACTACAATAGATTCGTACATTTTTTGGCGGATATTACAAGGATTTCAACAAATGTTACTGTATAGGGCGGTGTCTTGGAAAGTGGGATGAGATCGTATTGTTGACAAACGTTATTGGTCCTGCTTCAATTTGTACCGGATAAAAGATTCACGGTAAAGGGAAAGACTGCCGTTGATTTATACAAAAATGCCGCTTATTTATAAGACGTTTTCGTACTCGGGTTATACTATACACCACTGAATACATTTCGCATAAAAGGTTTTTTAAAGGTGAAATTTATCACTGAGTTTCAGCACAAATCGCAGTTTTTGAAATTTAGTTAGCAAAACCTGTCGGAATCAATGTCAATCTGAATTTACTTCCAGTCATGAGTACCTGCCTAATGCATGAATATGGTAGGGTTGATGCAGCTTACGTCTCCGGGAATCACCCCGTATAGGTACGCCCCAAAGCTAAATCCAAGTATTTATCATTCGAAAGTAGTAAAAAATAGAGTTTTGATTAGACTTCTTGTACTTTATACATGTGTTTTATATTCAGCATAATATTTTATTTATTACTTTCGAGAGATGCTTTTTAAAAATCAAATTGGGCCCCTGGTCCTTTTCTCAGAAAAAGGCTTGCGCAGTAGTTCCCACGCCAACCCAATTGGGATTTAGAACTTCTCAAACACCATTGAAGTGCTCGGAGGGTTTGTGTTGGTTTTCTCAACATTTTTTCCTTCACTGAAGGAAAAGTTCTTGGTAAATATCAAAATTACTTTCACACATAAATTACAAAAACTCAGAGATACGAGTACGAGCGCGGGCTCTCCCAGTGTCATCTGCTTGAGGGATCTCTTCTAGTCTTATCTAGTCTACCCAGGCATATGATTGTACCACTTAGGGAGTTCTGTTATTGGCCTTAAGACTCGCATTGTAAACTAGAATAAGTATGATTGTAACGCTGTAGAACACCTCAATTAATAAATAAATAGTCGACCTTTGAGTGAGTCGCTTTGAGAGTTTGTTTAAAGATTACAAATACTGCGGGTGTATTTACTTCACTATGATAATGTGAGGTGCACTTGGATGCCCCACAATTTGATAGAAGTATTAGGTAATTGGATGATTCACTCACCTATAGCAAGAGCCGGTACTTTCTGTGCCGGGTTGATAGCGCGGTAGCTTTCTGTTAACTGCTGCATCTCCTTGATGATGTCAACGCCTTGCTCCTCAAACGCCACGCGTTTGGCTTGCAACGCCGCTCGTGCACGCCAAGAGCATGACGAAGCCCAGTAAGCGTAGAGGACCACACGGTTCTCGCTCTGAATTAGTCAAAGCCACATATGAATCGAGGAAGAGGAGCTTATCATAGGCTTAATTGAGAGGGTAAATTGCGTGACAGTCTCCCACTATCGTCTATGCTCTCTTCTCATTTCCTATGCTTGCGCTGTCAGAGTAGCGATAGACGGAGAGTGACTCGGAGTTCCGAGTACCCCGTTAAGAGTTTTGCGTTCTGTTTAATGAGTCCCTAACAACGCGCACAGCTTCTTTCGCGGTCTGGTTGTCTGCTGTATGTCATCGGGGTCCCTATCGTAAAGAGTTTTACAACTCTTCAACATGAGTAGAACCCCAAACCCGTGACTCGGAATCATAGAGCGCTCTCTGATTGCACAGGCTCTGAGCCTATATAATCATTTGCTTGACATGCAGCAGCAGCACTTAATTGTTAGTAATACCATGCTAAATACAGCGTACAGACATACAGCCTAGTGGCGTGTGCCATGAAGGTTGCATGGGAGGTACCAGATACGCCTACGCTGCACGGTCATGGATTTGTGACTCGGCTTTCGCACGATTTTTCATCATCCTTGGAAAAATGTTTTAATGTAGAAGTAGGTACATGTCACGATTTTCGTGTTTCGTGTTGGAGATTCACGTGACTTTTGAATTCTGTTATTACTCCGACGCGACAATTAAAAGGTGCATGTTATTTACTTAAAATGTAAATGAACCACCATTGAGATCACCTTTTAAAAATAGTGTACCGAAATTTTGTTCACAAATGTCAAGTCTGTGTAACTGTTAAACATAATGCCTGCTTGGTTACAGAAAATTCAGGCTTCTAGTTTTATCCACAACGAAGTTAAAGGAGGGTCGAAAATGGTCTGAACTGCTTCGAGAAAAGGATGGTACGGCCGTGCCGCTTTTTTTGCTCGACTTGGCGGGGGCACTGCCGTGCCCCCAGATGTAAGCCGGGTCTCACAAAAGGCATTAACGATATTTCACATACTCGTCGGGTTTGTTGGTAGGTATGAAAATCCCAGCGAAGTTTCGTAGTCTTGTAACTTTGAATGAAAATGAAGGAATTGAATACACAGAATGTATAATTTTTGAAGCTCGAAGGCTAACATAAAAATAAAATGAAGCCCATGATACAAAAGGCGATCAAAACCAACTATCCGGGTGAGTTTGTAAAATATCTATAACGCACTCGTGTTTGGATGTAGTCAGCTAAATAAATTTCAGTAGGTACTTAGTAGGTAGCTATTATTCTGATTTGTAAGCTGATTTCTTACAATAAGTAAGTAAGTAGTTGCTAAGTACACTTACCGGCATCGTTGGAAATAAGAAGAATGATAACTGTGATAATCTAGTAGGAACAAGCGATAATAACACAACCGTTTCAAATTATTGAGTAAATATTAAGTACATTACGAAATGAAAATAACACAAGAGAGGTTAGTTTGTCTCTGTTGGTTGATAAGATAATAATAATTCGAATACTGGAAAGTTGTTGTCTCGTGTTTAGATAAGAGGTTTCTTCAACTCTGATACGGTGCATTTGATACTTCTACATCACCTACCCTAAATTAAGTAGGTACTGCGATTGTAATATGTTATTGAAGCCGTCCTCTATGTGCGTGCTTTAGACACATGAACATTTTTTTATCAAGACTGCATAGTGTGTATTCGAACGTAGCTCGACGTGGAAGAAAAGGAAATGGATTTTACTCGTAGTTTCGGGAGAAGTACAGAGATGGCGCTAAAGTTAACGAAAAAAATACAAAAATTTTATGTCAACATGAAACTTATTGTCATGAAATACATTTTCCCATATATAGACCGACCGCTTAAATGAGTCACGGTGCAGGGGCGCGGGCGAGGACTCATTTACGCGGTCGGTCTAAACAAATTATTGTCATGACCTGGCCAATTTTCCCAAATTATTTTTATATAATAAATGGAATAGACGCGGGCTTAATAATTCATCTAAAGGAAAATATTACCGCATTGTTCAATAATGTATTTCACGTAAGCCTTGGTTTCATAAGGTAATTTTATCCAAAAGGACCACCTCTGTTCTTTGCAGGACCCGTTTGGGTCACGTGTGTACTCTAGCACATTTAAACAAGTTTTAAAATAATTGATGACCCTACGCACCTGCGGCGAATATGGAGATTTGAATCATATCTTCTTTTCCTGCTCACTACGATCACTCCGATCTTTTCTCCCAACTCCAGTCCATTTTGATTCGATTCGGGATCTCATCATCTGCTAAAATCTTTTCACAAATGCATCATTTTACAAACTCGTCATTTGACAACCCTTTAATATCTGATAAACCGTAACTTTTTTTAAAATAGAAAACCTTTAGGCGTGGCTCACATAAGATTAGGTTAGGTTGGTTTTATAAGATTTCCAAATAGTCATTATTTTAGTAGAACACAAATGGTTGTCAAATGATGTGTTTGTGTAATGATGCATTTGTCTAAAGTGGTTTAGCAAATTATGGCAAACTTTTCGATTCCTTTTCCCACCTCCATTATCTGTCTATTATACCCTAATACCCGCGACGTATACGTATAACAAATTAGCATCTTTCATAGAAAAAAAACAATATGAAAGTATGATGAACGTTCATATTAGGATATATTTTTACTACATTTAAGTATATTTTTTAACTCCATTCCTTTCCAACCCTAATTTTTACCCGTTAACCTGTCAACCTCCTATCATGTCAACTAACAGTTTCCCTAACATTGACCTTATTGCCTCTTCCTGCGCCGTGTCATTTTTTAAAGACCTAGACGAGATTGTCAAGTTTTATATTTTTGGAGTTTAATTAAGCATACCTACTTTAAGTTCCTTGTATATAGTACCTACCTACATTCAACAGTCATTCTTACTTTGTAATACTTTGTAAAGTACGGGGCACTCACGAGGCTAAATAAATAAAAATGAATCTCTAAATATGTTGCTTAGCGCAAAACTCGAGACGGGTGGACCGATTTGGATAATTCGTTTTTGATTGTCTTTGTTATTGTCAATGATAAGGTTTTTATGATGTATGACGATGATATTTTTGTTCTTTTTTTTCTTAAATCTTTGAATAATTAGGTAAATCAATGTTTTAAGATGACATAAAAAAACAAACAATAAGCTGATAAATATGGCATTTATTGATCTTTCGCAGTACTGATACATTATTTATTACGTTACAATTGCTTATATAATATATACTCTGTTAATCTGGTAACCACTATTAAAACTTTGACAAATCTTCTCAATGTGAATGATAGACATAATAAATTACTGTTGCAGAAGTCCTATTCCTTACCAAGTCGGTTGGTACGGTCTTAAAAATAAGTACATCAACGCCTACTACTCTAAATAAAACTGAATATACTGTTAATTCCTATATACTAAACAATATTTTTTTCTTGTTTTTTGGTGATTTTACACTTTTTGGTATTAAAATACCTGGTATATAAAATTAGGTATATGATTATAATTATTGTACTAGTCATGATGTTGTTGGTGGTCGATGGTTTAGCCCCACCGCAGGGGTTGGCCAGGGGGGCGAAGGTGGGAGGCGCGGATCTCCGCGGTGAGCGGGCCATCGCGCACTCCGTCCGGTCCATAGTACACGAACGAGTAGCGGCGTGTGGGCAACTTGCGCCCCTTCTGCGACATGCTCTGCAGCCGGCTCCAGAACGAGAACAGCTTCTTCTGGTCCACGCCCTTTTGCTCATCATTGAATATCAGAGTATCTGAAATTAAAACAGACTAAATTAAAGGATTTCGACCATTTATAATATGTTCCTTCCTCCTCTTTTTTCTAAATTAGAAGTTTATTTTTAAGTTGTTTATGTGACTTGGAATGTTTTGGTATGTGTTGCCTTCGGACAAAAGTCGTGGGTTAAAATGGCAACTTTGATAATCGGAAACGATTGTAGAAGTTTATTGTCGACCCGCAGTCTGTCTACCTATCTAAAATTTTATTGGAATGGAATGGAATAAATAGAATAATATTCCAAATGAGGTAAATAATTACACAGATCGTAGTTAGACAGGTTAGTTGTGGCTCATATAACTTACCAGGAATTTCCTTTTGTCCGGGCCCTGCATCGCCGTCCCGCTTCTCAATAACGTCCTCCATGAGAGGGCTATTGTCCCAATTTTTACGCTCTTTTGGCTTCTCTAAGTCTACTTCAGTCGACGGGTTCTCATAGTACATGTGCTGGAAAGCCATATTCTTATATTGACGGGATAAGCGATATTTAAAAAAATCAATGGGATCCACATACGGGTAGACCGCTTCATTGTTAGCAATAGGAATGTCTTGGTTTTGCAACTGCGCCGTGCTGCTGTATTGTACCAGAGGATATTTTTTTAAATAACCGAATTTTCCAGATTTCTCCTTGGTATCATGTTTGCGGAAGTCATAATAATATTTTTTTAAGGCCTTTTGAAGGCGATCGAACGGCCGTGGGAAGCCGATCCAGGGGTCCTGGGACTCGTATATATTGTTGTCGCTGAACGCACACCCTTTATTGAAATAGGAGTTGTAATCGACCCCTTCCGGATAATTATAAGGATCGCCAAGTAACTTCCAAGTTTTCAGTTGATTGTTTTCGTTCATCCAGTTAGGATTTTTACAGAATACCCTTTTGAGGATTTCACATTCGTACAGTTTGTTTCGTGTGATGTCACGGTTTCGGTCTTCTGAGTTCGGGTCGGGGTTTGTCTTGATGGGCTGTAGCAGCGGGAGCACGAGGCCGGTCGAGAGCGCCACCGCGGTCAGAAGCAGCATCGGAATCATTGCCCGACGCATCTGGAACAAGTCGATCAATTACTTATTTTATATTTTAGTAGCTAATCTCTGTTCGCGTGGACTTCACTTTTAAGAGTGTAACGATTGTAAACTTTTGTGGTCTTCAACAAAAAACTTAAGCATGTCTCAAGCATGCCTAAAATTACATTTACTATAAACTGACATACCGTAAACATTATTCGGCAGTTGTACGAGTATATAAAGTACCTATTTTTAGGAGCCCGGTTCATGAACATTAATTTTACTCCAGACATCCGATTTGGATGAAACAGTCGTTTTTCCTCAGGTATAAGCTTAATTTAACAATGAAAACGCTAAATTCGTACTGTATTTCCAAGATTAGATTAACAAACTAACAAACAGATAAATAGATAAATATTCTAAAAGCCTTGAAATATATACTGTTAACATTTCTTAAACCTCATAGAGTATATTTTCGCATATATCTTTGTACCTAAAGGTGATTAAAAAAGCTAAAATTCAGTTATGTCGTAAAAGGTAGTTAAAAGTAAGTAACGAATTCTTCCGCCGCGGCCGTCTGCCAAAATTTTCTAAATATATTTTCACGCGGTTTTCATCAATTAACAAAGTAATTCACGAAGAAATTTTATAGTTATTTATGTGGCTGGTGCATAATGAAAAGCATTAAATTAAAACCTAAGTGGGGTTTTATGAAACGAATCGAAGCTGAGTTTCATAAAGATTGCACGAGTGTTTTAATGCCTAATTATGTACAGTCGCATACAAAACTTTATCTATATTGATATCATAAGTTTCTACAATCAACGTTTTCACATCAAAATACGTAGGAAACATTATTTTCTGTTCTTCGAAAGTTCTAAACAGATGAAACGACTGACGTTTATATTTTTTCATTAAATTCTCAAGAGAATAGACATAAAGATTTTGTTATTTAAGATGTTCGAAGTTTAAATGTAGGTATCTAATTAGACTGTCGATATTGATACTCTAATGTGAACATTATTGATACTAAGTAAACATTATAATACAACCACAGATACAGGTTTCTTAATGTAGGCCATTTCCTAGTCGTTACTGAACTTATTGTAGGCAAGTTATGATATGGATGTAGAAGTATAAAATTTGACTAGGTTGCCGAATTTAAAATTATAAGGACACGAAATTCACTAGATACTCGTATATTCACGTCATCGGCGTCACATATACATAAAAATATAATTCGCTTAGCAATTGCGATAAAATTGAAAAAAGAACAGAATTAAAAAAGACAAAGTAAGACATTATTTTTTACTTAATTTGTATAGCGAAAAGTGTTCAAAATTATCGACGACAGCACTTTTAGTGCGGTACACACTCTGTGCACGTATGCACATGAGAACCAATCCCGAAGTACGGTCGGCCAAATAAGTGGTCTATCACTTTTCATCCAACTTCCTATAAAATGCATATGTCGCTAAAGTCAAAGTTTCAAGTAGCCAGCAACGTCTTATCGACATTATGTTTTATGATGTGCAAAAGATTTAACCTTAAAGTGCCAGACCACATATTTGGCTGATGGTAGCTACCTATCACTGTAAAAATTCGCAGCAACATCATTGAATTAATTTTATGAAATAATCTGTTAAGTAGGTAGACGATCTTAACATTAATGGCAAGCAAATATTTCAGCTCTTTTTGATTTATCCTTCTCATGTCACATTAAATCTTCGGTTTACACCCGATGAAACACGACGGCAAGAATATATACCAACGCCTTTACATCATATTATGTCGGTACCTTTGGCATTTTGATATTTCTATTCGAATTGAGTATGCTTACTTTGAATTCTTGCAGTTCACGCAATTGGAAATAATACAACATGGGCGTTGGATGAGCTTGTATTACGTTACTGTTAACTTTCGCGTTGAGGGTGGTAACATGTGTGTATTTATGAAATTAACAGAGTACACAGTATAAACGCTTACCCTTTTATAAATAAAAGTCACAGCTTGTCGCAACTTAAATTATGTTTTGTCAATGTCACGCAAATGCAAACGTTACAGTGACAGGAGAAAACCAATGAAGTTAAATTGGCGTAGAGGTGAAAAACTTAAGTAGGTAAATGACCTGTTGAATTTAGTAGGTAGTGTACAGAACTGATATGGGACATAAATCATTTTTCTCATTTGGAACGTCAATTTGTCTATTCGCACACATTACTCACACATATAACAGCTCATTTACTTAAGTATTTACCTATAAGGGATGTGAATCATGTGTGAATCGGAAAACATTGCGTGTTGGATCATTACCTTTTTAGGTTGGAAAAGTAGTGTTTTGGGCTGGTTTACTGTGGTTTTATAATTTATTTTAAAATTAGTCAGCCGTTGGCTAACGTCCGGCTTTGGGGGTAGTTAGGTTAAGTACTACAATGGTTGACATGTCTTAAAATTGTAGTTTACCAACTCAGCATTCGCGTAACTCTCCTTCTAATATACAAACACCACTTTGTGTAAAATAATGTTATCAGTTATAAGCTTAGAAGGCGTTTACGAATAATATGGTTGAAATTGATACCTAGTGAGACAGGATATCATTCGTTTTTATTAACATACTTGCTTCTTTTAAGCCTTTTATTTTAAGTTACCTACTTATAGAGATCTTTATATCCAGCGCAAAAATATCCGCAAAATAATTTTAACATATATTAATATGCGATATTGCGTTTGGTGCTATAATACAATATCAATATTAGACACCAGTGGCGTGGTGTCAAGTATACCAGAAGGCAAGCCAAAGGAAATTTTACAAGCCTTTTCCTCTAATTCTGTTTTAAAATAGGCAAGCCAGTTCCTATTTTAAAACAGTTGGGCACTCGAGTTCTATGGACGCCACGTCACTGTTAGACGCTGACAATGCAAGAGTCACAGTGAAAAGGGGTATACGAGTAAGTCTGAATTTTGAACATAGCTATTTTAGACTTAAGCCCTAGAAAAGAAAATTGTTTTTCATTTATTTCAGACTTGATCTTTTTTCACTAAGATTCATTAAAATTATGTTTTGTGTAATATTATTATACTGTCATTACTGTTGTTACTGTTATTAAGTGTTCAAAAAACATGTTGATGATAATTAATTATTCATCATTTAATTGTGTGTAAGGTGCAGGGTAGTCGTGGGTGGCTCGTGGTAAAGCGCAATAACAATAACATAAAGACTCATGTTGGCGTTGATTAATTTAAATTTAGACGTTAGAGTTTAATTTACTTTTGAGTAAGGAATATTCATAAACAGGTTGGCCGCTTCTAGGTTAAGGAGTTTGTCGTCAGCCGATAATTTGCATATCTATTCGACTTGGTTGCATAAGATAAAACTTCAGAAAGGACGGAGCGGGCTGAGATTAATCTTTTGACGTTGGCAAAACGGCTAGGTAGTTAAAAAAATATAAACACCATCGAAATAATAATAGGGAATATGCATTAAAATAATGATTACGTTTCTTATTAAAATATCCTAATAGAGATGACAAAAATTGAAATTAAAGTAATATTGGTCAAGAAAATACGGAAAATACTCCAGACTATTAATTAGTCAGCGATTAAAAGAGAGATCCGGTATGACATGTGACGTCATATGTCACAACACCCATTCGTTGATTAAATACAAAACGGACGCATTCCAAAATCATTTGCCATTGCATCTAAAGACGTAAGTTGGTCGATATAAGGTTTCAAAATCAACAGTGTCAGATTTTGAAATGTGTCGCTTTTGTATTTAAGCAGCGATATATAATCCATATTAAAATATCGTTTTTCTAGAAAGAGATAATCACAAAACTTTGATTGCTTAGGTATATATCACCTCATCATCACGCGAATACTTGCGAAGACAGAGCTTCGGTTAAGATCGCCGGATCAATTACATCTTCACGTCGTTTCACACGAGCGTATAACAAAATATATAACACCCACCTACTTTTTAGGTTCCGTTCCGTACCGTGCCTAGCAATGTGCAAATAGCAGAATATTCTCAAAATTGGAAGAATATTCTCAGAAATTTCCAGAAACTTTCACGAGAATCTATGGTAAGTTCCCATAACGAAAGTTTCTAACGGGGATATTTTAATAAATCCTTATTAATGATGTTTTAAAAGAATTTTCATTAGATAATCAGTCGAAACAAGTAATAATGATATCCTGTGGACCCTTACTTGTTCCCATATTAATTAATAATTTTCGCAACTTTGGTAACTTTGGTAACTTCTCCTTGGTGCATTGCTAACGGGTTCCTATATATTAGATTATAATCTTTCTGTCTTTCTGTCTATCACCAGGATGTATCTCAGGTCAGGACGGGATAGACATTTGAAGTTTTCGCAGATGTATTTCTGTTGCTGCTATAACAACAAATACTGAAAATCTACCTTTTATGTCTGTCTGTCTATGTAGGTAAGTAAGCAAAATAGACTAACTTAAAACTGACTTTAACTTTATAACGGCACAGGTTAAGTCGAGTCGCATCATATTCATAATGTAGGAACAATGTACCCAAACAAAACAAAAGCAATACTTATAGTTAGTTGCTTTTAAATTTGTCTACAAATTACAATTAATTTCGTGTCAAAGCGCTAGGAACTAGAAACAATTAACTTTTATACCTACCTACCGAACGTAATTCACGGTAGGCGATCGTTAAGGAATTCGTCTCGAGCGACCCATTGCCAATCTTTGATCTCGAGCCGCCTTAATTCGATTGGACCGAATCGGAACCGATCAAGGTGCGAACTCAATCTAATAAATCTGTTTTGATTATTTAAAAGTTATTTCTCAATCACGCGGTATTATAAATAAAAATAAAGCCAGCGATACGTATAAAGTCATTCAAATGCAACGTGCAATTTACGGGTGAACACACCGAAATTCTAAACGTACCTACGAAAATTTATAATAACGTATTCAAAGTTTTAGAACGCTTTAAATAATTAAGAACAGGTGAGAAAACTCTCAGGTAATTAAGCTCTTGTTGACTGAGCGATCAAAAGACTTTGGAATGCGTCAACTTCAAATACCGCAATTTGAGAAAAACATTTCGTTTGACCATACCCTTCACTTGTGTACAGAAATAATTAGTTAACGTTTTAAGCTTAGGTCAAAGTAAAACTCAAATAGCATAACATTTTTGAATGTATACAGTAGGTATACCTTTAAGCGAGTAACAATGAAATAAACGAAAAAGTCACGGCTTGTGCAGAGGACGTGCAATTATTTATTCGGCGCAAACAAAACGAAAATAGTACAAGCACACTCACATCAGATACACGCGATAGTGATTCAATCAGGAAATCATTCCCGCTGCCACTTGTAAATAAAATATGATAGGGGATACTCGGTGAACATTTTTATGAATATTGTTGCTTAAGCTCCACGGGATTGACCGCTTTGTTATTCATGGGTTTTTTCGATGAAAAGGACAGTCAGTTCATGGACTAAGAGGGCTATACTCGTAACTGCCGCACGCACTTTCGCTCGAGGCACCTTTTCACAACAATGGACCATCTTCCTGCTGTTAAATTTTATTTACACATTACGAAACAGATATTCAGGAGGGCGTAAATAACGTGACATCGACAAGAATATTAGTTTCAAAGAGACGTACCGTCGGCACACAGTTCAGTTATACGGAGTGTTTTTTACAGTTCCGGAATGTTCGGAAATAGAACGCTTAGGTGTATACTGTAGGGCTAGGCAGAGATGTACAAAATGGTTTTAAAAAAGCATTTAAATACAAAATGCAAAATACTTTTCAGATTTACTATTTCAAATGCAAAATACCAAATAGTTTTGCGTTTTGTATTTCAAATGCTAAATGCAAAATAGGTATTTTCAAAATACTTTTTCAAAATAAAATACCTTTTGATCAAATATCAGTCATTTTTATTTATTTTAGGTATTTATCATGAGAAATAGAGACACAACGGCGAGCCGAACAAAAACGTCTAATAACAATGTTATTATAACATGGTACCTTATGCATGACATTTTGGTCAAATTTATCAGTACGCGTATCAATAAATTCTGTTACGTTAATAATTAATAATAATAATACTCCTTTCAACATGAAACTACCGTGAGACTTAATCATTATTACACATAAACGGATAACTCACGTATAAAAAGTCGAGTGATGCTCGACATGTTTCGGACTATTTCGTAGTCCTTCTTCCTGGAGCGCTCGCCCCGGCGGCAGCGAAACGAACACTGCGCGCCAGCGCTCTGCTCGCGCAGCTGTTCGTCGCAACTGACAGCGGCGCACAACTACCCTCGTTTTCATCGTCAATTTTAACGTTTTTTTTGTTCGTTTCGCTGCCGCCGGGGCGAGCGCTCCAAGAAGGACTACGAAATAGTCCGAAACATGTCGAGCATCACTCGACTTTTTATACGTGAGTTATCCGTTTATGTGTAATGAATAATAATACTCACTTAAAATAATGTAAAGCAAGTAGACTAATGAAAAGAGAGCCATGGCTCCATTTTGTGAATTGTGTGGCCATTTATTTTGGTTGATTGTGCATCTAGTGCGGCAATACAAGCGTCATTCGTTCATTTCATTTTGTTTGACTGGTAATATTGGCTAAACTTAATCAAAAAGTATTTTGCATTTTGAAATGAATATGAAAATGCAAAATACATCTCGAAAGGTATTTCAAATAAAATACAAAATGGTTTTTACTAAAAGGCATTTAAATGCAAAATACAAAATACGTATTTTGCATTTTGTATTTGCATTTTAAATAGAAGTATTTCAAATAAATCGCATCTCTGGGGCTAGGTAGTATGGGTTTTCGAGCTGGCTGGTAAGAGGCTACTCTCGAAGTTCATAAATCGAACATTCGTTCGATTTGACGTTTGATGGTTTTTCATAAACTCTGAGTCGGGCCTCAGACCGACTTAGACCGGGAACAGATTCACAACCCGTGTTATGTAATTGTTGCATTCCTAATAACTGAATAAAACAAGGCATTATGTTTAAAATGCCTTTTTAATAATCGGCCTTCAGCCACCATAGTTTGGTTAGAAAATCTATAACGAACCCCGTAACAGATAAAAGTGCCTCCTCAAAGCAATACGATACAATACGATATCGATGTGTCTATCGGATTTACAAAAAAGTAAAGAAGTTTTGTTTTTGTTGCAATTTATTTCATTCGAACTGAAACGAGTGAAGCTGCCAGGCTTGAATGAAAAACACTTTTACCCGTTTTTTTATAAGCACTTTGCACTGAAATAAAGATTTAACATTTAGTGTGAGTTGCTCCAATTTACTATAACAATAATATTGAATGTAGCCGACGATTTTGTTTTGACATAATGTATATAGGTTTTCAGCCACATTTATTTCTTTTGTTGCTTATATATATAAAATTAAAAAAAAATAAGTCTGTCTATTTAACTCCCTTGAGTAAATAAACTATTTTCGTGTTCCTTTCAAAAGTCTGTTTAAGCATGTATTTTACTTAATTGCTTACTTAACCTAGCTTAGCTTGATTTGGCTATTGCACGCAAGTGACATTAATTAACCAATTGGTAATCAGAGGAGAAGCATACTCGCTGACCCGATGCCACATCGCATCTGCGGCACATCAGCGTCAGCATAATGATAACCTTGAAGGTTCTACGCATCGGACCGAAATTAAATTTAAATATCCTACACAGTTAATCAAATAAGAAGCAGTTGTAATAGTACTTTAGGTCCCGATTTTTGAAAGAAAATATTACCTTTACTATTTATAATTTGAAATACGAGTGGCCTTGAAAAATACAGCTCTAATTAATCCAATCGTAAAATGAATTTAAGCTGCAGTTTTGCAGCAATAGCTACGCAGATTTATATCATTTCCCTGCTCTTGATTGAAAAGTTGATTTAACTGACAGGTTCAAGAAATCGACTAGGTGTTTAATTGAAGGCAACTGCGCTCGTAGCAAGCGCTAATAATGCAAAAATGATATTTTAAGGTCAGCGCATAACATTTAGCGACGCAACAGTAACTGAATTACTAAAAGCCTTAAGATCTTAATTCACGAGGCGTAAATTTGAGAGCTGGCAAGCGCTCTGAAATTGCCTTTTTCTGTTTTAATGCTTTTAATTAGCGTAGAAAAGTGAGCTTATGATTAATTTTCCTGTATGAGCGCCCTTATGGCATTTAAGACGTAGACTTTTCTCAAATGGTTTTTCTAGTTAATATTTTTTGCCCATTTTTTTGGCATTAGAACTGAGTCTTGTTTCTCTTATAATTTTTGCGACTACATATTTCGAAAATATACCTCGTATATTACGAAGGAGCATTTAAATAACATTAATTTGTATGCCATTCCTAGTTCTCACAACTTCTGTAGGTACCTATTTACCTAAGCATAGAAAGATTTCGATAATCATCTTTTTCTTAATTAACCAATCTATGAAATTGCTTTCGTTTTACAAGAAATGAAAATCAAACGTTTACCGGAGCGGAAAAACAAGTTCGTGTTTTTTAAAGAGAAACAATAATCGAATTCAAATGAGAATAAATTACAGATGGAACCTATAACTTAGAGCCAGAACCGATTTAGCGTTTATTTTGTGTTTGTTCGAGTACCTACCTGGATAGTAAAAGTTTACAATTGGATTTGAAAAAAAATTTAGAGATCGGGTGGGAAATAGATGTAGTATTAAATAATCGACTCGCTGAAACTATTACTTAAAGCCATTTTTTTCCTACTGCACTCGCATTTCAAATGTACTTATTCAATTAAAAGTGAAAAACTGCAGTTGCAATTTTAGAAATCAACGTTACTTTCTCAGACGTAAAACTGAAAAAAGACACGTGTTTTTTCATGCCGGCTGTTCACACCTTATTAGTTTTTAAATCTTTTTGAATACGTCATCTTATTACGAGGTAAAAAAGTTAGTGACCCTACAGAGCAAATCCCTAGCTAAACCCTAACAAAAAGTGTATTTTTAATTGTAGTAAGAACATAGAAAAACTTTTCCTTTGAGTAAGGCTTCGCGACCCGGTAGCACTGCGACGTACAGTTTAAAAAACACTGCACTAGTGAATACCTTTCGTTAATACGCTTAAAGTGCCGTGTTTCGTACAACATCTGGTTGTCTTGTATTTATAATAGCTACGGATCAATTTTATTTTTAAATTCCCATACATAACGGATCAAACATTTGTTTTAGAAAGAATAAGACGTAAAAGCTTTTATTAAAACCACGATTGCATGTCGTACCTTAAGTAAAAATATTTCTATAAGTTTTATTCGTTCTGCGACTTTGAGTTGTGAGTAAATAAGTATTAGGTAGTTCCGAAAAGGTAAAAAATTACAACTAAAATGTAAAATTACGTTAAAAAATATTCAATTTGATATTTTATTACAGAAATGACTCCGTATCTACCTACTATTTATTGTTTACCCAAATATAATATTAGAGGACTAGGTAACCAATTTTCAACCACAGTCATCTTGATAAAAAAAAACCCGTTCTAAAATCGTTTTAACTAAACACTAAACAGTTAACAAACAGTAGGGCCGACAACGCACTGGCATCGCGTAAAGCGCTGCGGGTGTCTATGGACAGTGGTGATCATTTACCATCAGGTGTCCCACTAGTTCGTTTGTCTGGCCTCTCTAACATAAAAAATAAAAAAAGTTAAGATAAAATTACTAACAGGCAAAATTTCGATCATTTTTTGGCATATTATTTTACCAAGTACAGAAAATAGACCGAAAATCGAAAAAAAATCGTTACGTAAAGTTGTTATATCTCCTCAAATCTCTGTATATCCTGAAAACTGAAAGCTACACAATATTATGTGCGTATATCGTTGTGTCTAAACTTATTCATGTACAGCTAGAAACGTAATAAAAAACTCGGGACCAACAGGTTTTGGGGCAGTCGAGTAAAAAGGGTGTAATTTTTTCTCGCTTAAAACATAAAACGTAGCGTTGTTTTTTCTCGGGGTGCTTTTTAAGTAGCCTTAACAGTATAATTTGCTTAATCGCACTAAAAGATTTTAACGGATGCCCGAGGTAGCAGAGGAGAATGTAAATCAAGTTTTTACCGTAGCGGATCATGATAAAAGGCTTGTCTGAGTGGATTATTGTCCTTCGGGCATAGTCTTAGTAAGTTGTTATCCACCAGAATCGAATTAAATTAGTCCCGTTCGAAAAAGGAACGAAGAAACCCTTTACTTGAATAACCTTGTTTTTTAGTACCTAGTTGATTTACCGATGTGACTCGTCTCAGTTGCAAGAAAAATCGGATTAGATCTTTTTATACGAGTTAGTTTAGTAAGACAAAAGTATCTGTGAATACGCAACGCTTCAATGATAGGTTTTGAATTTTATATTAAGAATAATAAATATAATAATCGTGATAAAGATCCAAAGCCTCATCTATCCCAATCGCATTTTAGTGTTGAATAACAGATTTTGGACTTCGTAAATCTGCATATAAATTTCTTAACGTGCTGCACAATTTCGTGTTACATATTATTACAACTAATTTCGTATTTGTACGCCTAACCTTAAAATTTTGTATATTTTTACAAGTTGGCGATGCCATGGCAGTATGGCGTAGGAAAGTGAGCTACGTCTAAAATTGAATATTAGCTTTAGGTTTACACAAGGTTTTACAAGGTACAAGCCACCTAGCTACCTACAACGTAAGATACAAAGTTATTGAACTGGAATAAAATGGCACATTAAAAAGTCTGCTTTTAATATTTTGGTCCAAGACTCCCAACAGTCAAAGACAACTGACTTAACTAACTTCGTAACAAAACCATAAAGAGCATTAGGATGTGGTTTTGTTAACTCTTGTTCAGTTGGAATGGAGTATTATAGGCTATCTTTGTCAGTTTCGAACTAATTTCCGCCCCTTCATACACACGATCGACTGTTATTTGAGACGTCATCAATCATGGCCGATGTCATTTGGAATGTTAGCCGCTGTTACCTCTATTATACATATACTAGCTATTTATTATATCAATGCCGGAAATAAGGTATTGTTTCACTGTCATTGTAATCTTTGCCGCTGCAAAAAACTCTTCAATTGATAGAAAGCTATTATACGGTCTCTGGCATGTGGGCAGTATAGGCAACAGACACCATGTAGCAACACAAAACGATTAAAAACTAGGGGTCATTTTCTATACATATTTATATGAAAGCGACCCGTTATTTTTAGTCTCTAGGTAACTGTTAGCAATCAAGTGTTTACATTGTATAATATATACTCAGCAACACAAAATTTGGCCCATCTCTGCATACAAAATAACCTATATTGCATAGATAAGAGGGCAACATTTTTTGCCACCGAGTATACTTAAAGCAACTCTATACCTGTGTATAATGTACACATAAAATGTGATCGCAAGTTCTTTCAGGGATGCAATATATTTCAATTATTATTTTGTTTACAATTCACTTTGTAATTTTATAAAATAAACTTAGTATTTTTGTGTAAAAGAAAATAGGAACCACTTGAATTTCATTGGTATACAATGAATTAGGTACATACGAAAACTTAAAAATAGTTAGTGTTTTTACCTGAACGCATGATATGCAGAAGAATATGTCGTCGTGTATTATATTGTGTAATAAAATCCTACTATAAATAAGAAATTAATTAAACAAACCCATTAATTTATATTCTAATTTTGCCGATGAAACTCAAGTGGCCTACTTTCTTTTGAGAGGTAACTAACTACTTAATAAGTTTTTCGTTTTTGTTTTATTGTAGGCGAAGATTCTATCTTCAATTAAACCCATCCTTAGGTAATTAGAAGAAATATTAAAGTCGTTTTTAATTGTCTGTCGAAGACAGAAGTGACCAATATTAGACGTACGAAATTGCGGCCATAACTAACTATAAGAAAATAAAGGCCGCCTGAGTCTTACTGAATAAGTGTATTTCTAATATTTTAACGCGGGGAAGCGGCGGGGAGACGAAAATACACACGAAGGCTACGTATACTAGTTTATTGTTAGAAGTTTTACTTACAATAATTATTACTATTAACTTATGCAATACTAATACCGACGCTAAAACGACTCAACAGAGGTGAGTGCGATTAGCATGCGATTACTAGTTCCCTAGAATTGCTTGAACACTGCATTGACTTGATCGGAGGTCACTATTCTCAGTCAGCCAAACGTTAGCGCGATCTAATTTGGCCTGTGGCGCCATCTCTTGGCGCCTCGGGAAGTCTTGCTTGTGTTGGCCGCTAGTGGTGGAGTTGAAAGTAATGAATGAATGCGTATGCGTTTTACATATTGTGTTACAATATTTATTAAAAGTAGGATTTAACTATTAATGGTATGGTAACAGTACATGATATTTTTTATTTCATTTACCTAATGAATTTAGTTAACAATACAAACCTTTTATTTTATTTTATAGTGCATAAGAAATTGAAGCAGCGGATTGAAGATTTCATAGGCTCTATGTATGTAGATATTTCTATTCCGAGGCTTGATGATACCCTAATTCAAGCACAAAAGACACTTTTAAAGGGTCAATTCGCGGGGTGTTACTCCAGCACTCGGGCAGAATCAATCAGCGACAGAGAAGGGCCCAAAGGATCCCTTTAGCTTTTGTAACGTACGAGTAATAGTGTTTAAAACCCACTTAGCGTGTCACGTGATTCAATATCGAGCAATCCAATTGACCGGGCCACAGCAAAGTGAAAGGATTATTTATACGGCCTGTCAATCGGAGGGGTGGACATTTTATGGACCCAGTAGGTAGGTGAGTAATCTACAAATTGCGTGCCGAATGTGCACTAGCAGTTTCATCTGCCCCCCTACACCACTAAAACTGTAGATGTTGCAATTTGACATAGACTACTAATTGACAACTTTCCAACTAAATAAGACAGTTATGTCGACTTGTAAGTTTTTTTATATGTACAACAAAGAAATCAAATGGGTCATCTGATAGCACGCAACCGCCACTGCCTATGGAGTCAGCAACATCGGGTCATTGCAGACGGTTGCCAGCCTAGATATCTGAAATAGAATACCTCACACGCCGCCAACAGCGCGATTGCGAGCGCTGCTGCTTGGCAGCGTGATTAGTCAGTAAGATGGTAATAGCGATGGACTTTACTAATACCCACAAAATGTTTCACGGCTGGATATATAACTGCGTATGTATCGCGTTACCGTTACCTCTCACTCTGGCCTTATACTCTTAAGTTCGTTTCGTGCCGTTCCGATCACACTAATAGTCATTAATATAAGACTGAGGGAGACGATGTAATACGAATTTGAATTTCGGAGAAGCCCCCTGTCCATCCAGCCGTTAACGGCGCCATCGAACTTCAGATCACTCCAAGGTACCCATTATTGGTCACACTTCTGCGCAGCGGGTAAATATGATATATTTTAGAAGTTAATTTAGAAGCCTATTACGAAACCCGTTTTTAAGCGTACAAATTGTAAGATGTAATAAGAAGACGCGTACGTGAAAGCATACGAAAATTTGTGAAGTTTGTTTTAGCATCCATGGAATTAGGTTATAGAAAAATGTTTGGTTTAAGGGTTCGCTTCCATAGCGGCAGAAAGGAGCACGGACATGGACCCCACGTCGATTCTTGCACGCCTTAAATTCCGTTACTAAGTCATCTTTTGTTACAAAATGTGTAAAGTTCTGGAATAATTCTAGCTGGACGCACCTATCAACAAAAGCCCTAACACTATGAAGAAAAGAAACATTTTGGCCGTGCAACCACAGTTTTTTACCTTTCACAGGCACTTTTCTGAAATAGAATTTGTGCAAGATTATGGATTTAAGGATTTTCCATTAGCCCTCTCATATTTACGTTCAGCGTGTAACGTATCAAAGCGTTGATGTGGAAAAATATGATCAAAGAAATTTCATGTAAGTAGGTAAATTATAAAATTGCGCAGCTGATGATGTGTGTTTATGCTTAAATTTATCACAGAACTAAACGTAGTGATAATTAATGATTTACCTACATTCAACTTAACGACGCTTGTTATAGGTGTAAACTTAAGTAAATTACCTATTGTATGCAGTAGAGTGTACAGAACTCATATAGGACTTAAGTAATTTTTCCAATTTGGAATGTCAATTCGTCTATTCGCAGACGTTACTCATACATACAACAGGTAATTCACTTAAGTTTTTCAGCTGTACATTTGTATTAAGTTAACATTTGTCTACATCTATCCAATTGACATATATTTATCTTAGCCGAACGGGATACAACGTAACTAACTTTTCTTACAGGCTGTAACTTTTTATTAATTGGAGATTTTTTTATAGTCTGATCGGGCTCTATTTTTGAAGCCACGTCATTTGAAAGGACCGTCCGAAACAGGTTTTTTTTGTGTATTGCTACAAAAGTATGGTTAAAATTAAATTAATTAGAGCTGTAACTTCCTTTTAATCTACTCGTATTTTAAATTTAGCACAATTTTATACCACTTTCGTGTGGTATTTTTTCATATTTCTCCTGAAAGCACATCACTGTGCATGTCGCATGCGGTAAAAATCTTGTATACTATTGCTATATATTTAACTACAGCTCGGATTACAATTTCAGCTTGTGGATGAGATTAATTAGAGCTTATCCTACTCTAAACACTCCTATTGCAAATGCAGCACAATTTTTTACCGTTTTCGAGTGATACGCTTTAAAAAATCGAGCCCCTGTGATAGATACATTATGCTATTAATAGTCAACGAAAACAATGGCCTAAGGCGAACTTTATTCCTTTAGGTGCAGGTGCGTCTTGAAGAATGATTACAGAAAAACTTGGCCAAATAAGTTTGGGGCTGTGAGTACAAACTTACCAAAACACCAAGGTAACCTATACGTGAAATCTTAGTATGAAAACTCTTTATCCATTTTGGTATCCCCAATTACTAGCGTTCTTGCCAGATCTGATGGCAGACTTTTGAAACGATACATATGTAAATCACATCATTATCCCTTACGGGGTAGACAAAGGCTAAGGTAACAAGAACTAATGGCCACATTTAGCATGATCGTGGACGTATAGGTTGAAATGACATCTGTGAAAATACCACAAAGTGGTTAGAAATTGCGTTTTAATTACGAGTGGAGTAGTAGAACATCTCTAAATGTATGTTTTTTTCAGCTACCTAGCCGAATGTTTATTTCAAGCGGTAATTTTATAGCAATTCATAGATTTTTACGACTTTGTGTAGTTTGGTATTTTTTACAGAATTTATTTATTTCCAAAAAACAAAATCTTTGAAAGCATAATATCAACACAGAAATTAAATTGACGGCTAGTCGATTTTCTCACTCTCCCCGTTTTTCAAATTCAGCACAATTTTTCACCAGTTTACAATGATACCATCGAATGATGTGCTTCAGAACATTTTTGGATCCACCATTGCTTGTTGATTGATTTTGCATGCTTATTAGTAATTTTGTAATTTAAAATACTGTAGGTACTCATAGGTTATTTCATGCGAGAAAGTTGCGAACCTAAAACTAACAACTAATTTTAGGATTTTTTTGAAAAAGCTAACAAAATTGATACGATTACGATTCATTATAGATAATTGATGTCTCTCCGTGTGCCAAAAGACAATGTAAACCGACCTTTAGACGTGGGCTCGCATTGTTTTAGTAGCGTGCGGTCAGCATTCCCGGCGGGCGACGCGGCCTGGTGACGACTCGAGGAATCTTATTAACGTTGCTGACTTGTGGACTAAAACAAATTAGACACCAGACGCCTGCGAGGAGACTGGCCAGATGGAGTGTTTTCCAAAAAAAAGTCCACATGAACGTTTTTTCCAGAATTTAACTATTTTGGGTTTTTCTTACTCAGAATTGTTTACCCTATCGATTCTCATACAAGAAAAAACGAAATGTTAAACTCAATTAGGGCGGCAATTTTGTGGCGTATATGCTAAGATTTTTTTTTAACTTTAGTAGTAAGTATGTTTTGTTCGTTTTCGACTTTAATAATCTGGAAACTTACAAAAAAGCATGCAGCCAGAAGTAAGCAAGCACTGATGCAAGCGGCGCAAAGTGCAAGTTTAGTGTACCTACCTATTCAAAAAGGAAATATTAGCTTGTAAATTAAAAAGCTATTTCACTGGGTTGCCATGCCTAATTGACTAAAAAAAAACACCAGATTTTCTTTAAAGATACTTCCCACAGTACTTATAAGTAAATATGTTATCCTGCATAGGTATCTAAAAAGTAAAGCAATTTTATCTGTTTCTTATACTGAGCCTGCAGGCTATGTTAAAGGCAAATAACTGGTTTCAACGTACCTAACTTGTTTATGAAAACTTGCCGAGTTGGAATTTCAGCAGCGAAGAACGTAAAATCAAATTTGAAACAACTGAAGAACCTTGCACTGGTAACCATAATGCCGGGAGGAATGTGTACTGCTCGATTAAACAACAAAGTATATATTATCACTTGGTGTAATTTTACATGATATAATGTCATGGCTCATGGAATACCTACAATCGTTACAAACATACATACATCCCATGCATAGGGTAGACAGAGCCTGGGGTAAAAAGACTTAAAGGCCACGTTAAGCATGATTGTGGGAGTATAGGTGGAAAGGGGAATCAAAATAGTGATGGGTTGCTAGCCACATCGCCTATAACAAGTTTCCTAAGATTTCGCCCATTCCCTCGCTGTCTCTTATTACCATCTGCGGGGGAGGAGAGCAACTACTACAGGTACATTCTGTGTTTTTTCTTTACTCCCAGACCAGCATGGAAGTCAATATATCTACTTAATCGAACGATAAATGACCATTTAATATAATATGTATTTATAAAGTAAAGTACTCGTAGGTATATACGTGTGATAATGTATGTAAACTGCTATTAAAACTGATTAGCGGCGAATGCTAACTCAAGCACTTTTTTACACATGGATTTTTTGCCTTTTTTGATAAAGTTGTACGCCTACAATTACTCACAAAGGCAAAGTGTTTATTTAAGGAACATTTATTTACATCGTCTATTGTTGCCTTAACAATACAATCGCCAATTTGTACAGTGGGCTTAGTTCATTGTTTCAAATACAAATAAAATTTGGGGTAATAAAATCTCAACGAGCAACACTTGGAATAAATTTGTGCCGTAAAGGTATGTCAGCGGACTTAAATGCCTCGCTGGATGAAGTGAGCATTTGGTGAAGTGAACGCGAAAATGAATAAGCATAATTATTATTCTGATAATGGTGATGATGATATCCTGTTGTCACGGAGTGACCAGATGTGGAGAGGGAAGAAAACTCAGGAGATGATGGATATGGAGGAGGTTGTTTATTCAAATTATAAAAGTAAAGGTAAAGACACGAATAGTGCCTTTGGAAACAATGAAGAACAGTATTATGATGATAACAATGCAACTAGTAGAAAATCACAGCACAGCATAAGATCGGTTGTTTATTAATAATGCACTGCACAATCCTAGTACTTTAAAATGACTTTGAATAAGTAGGTATGATGTGATTTTAAATTTTAGAGTGATAAGATATGGATTCTGCCAGATCTGATTTAGTAATGACATAGAGTCATGAAAGATCGAACAAGACGATCGATATGAATTCTAAATTTTGAATTTGAAATAGAGAAAAAAACATTAAACTGAGGACAGAGGATGAAAACAGACAAAGCTGGATACCGCCTTGTTACACATAGTACCGTGCATTGGGGTCCAAAGCTTTGGTTTCAACGTCTTGCCAGTTTAAGTCGAAGGAGGTCTCTATCTCGACCAAACGTCTCCACGTTGGTCGAGGTCGTTGTGGAGCCCGATTTTTGATACCTCATATGTGAAAATAACAATCGAAAGTAGTGAAAAGTTATGCCAAATTTGAAATACAAGTAGCTTAGGAGATAATATTTAATACCTACATACAGATACTAAAACTAAAACTACCTACTACTAATTATAAAACACATTGTCATAAAACTATAAATAAAAAAGTTGCCCTAAATCACTGCCCGGTGGCATGGTGCCCAGAAGGCTGGCAGCATTGTCTCGGTGTATGGCAATGCTTACCCTTTGTGCTAAAAAGAAACCAGCCCTCTGGTCACCTATTTAATAATAATAATAATTGCTACTTTACCTATTTCCTAGTTATCAGGTCAGCCCGCCATAAGTACTTTGTTCGTATTACCTATTTTAATGTATATCATCTCACACGGTATACTTATCGTCTTTTTATTTAAAAGTGATTCAAAAAATTTACATACTTCAAATGAACCTAACTAAGTACCTACAGAGGCGATTCTACCTTTTCTAGTACTTTAAACCGAGCGGCACTGTAATCGTTCCACGATATTTAAATTCAGTTGTAACACGCACGATACGTTTAATATTAATTCACAAAAGAAAAAAAGAGACATTTGTTTAGGTAAATGTACCCGCCTATTAGGGATTCCCGGGGGGTCTGCTTTTGATCATTAAGTACATATCATTTTATTGGGAGGATTTCACAAAATAAGCTTTGGTAAATACTTTCTGTCAATAATTGCGCGGAATTACTTTATAATGCTCTGTAATGAAGTTTGACCCATAGAAGGAAATTATTTCGTGAAAAGAGAATCCATCCTTAATTGTTCTCCAAGGGGCTTTTTTCTCCTCGTAACGCCCGAGGGCGGTATGAACTTTTTTAAACTGTAGCATCACGTGGTTCCTTAACTAAATCAGTTTCAAATATAAACGAGGAAGTTAATATACAAATTTAATTACTATTTAAATACTAATGATTTAAGGAAAACTCACAATTATTACATGTTACAAAACTATCATGTCTGTATGGATATATTATATACATCATGCACTTCTTTATCGTGTTCGAAAAAATCTTAGCTACTAACTTAATCAAGGAATTCGATATTTAGGTACGAATTCAATGTACTTTATGAAAACTGTGTTAAGTCTTTCTAGTTTATTATATCGTTCGTTTCCTCATAAATTTAAATTTGATCATAAAAATACCACTCGAATCAGCTTATATCTTCTAAACTAAAACTCTTATCAAAGTTTTCACTAGTTCACAAGATTAATGAGAGCTGTAAGTGTCTTCTAAGCAACTCGTATTTTAAATCCAGCACAGTTTTTCACAACTTTCGAGTGTTAATTTCACATACCTATGTGCATTCAAAAATCGGGCCCCAGAACGGGAATTACCTCGAACCATAAAGCCCTAAAGTGACTAAGGGCTTAAGATACTGCTACCGTCTTTTCCTTAAGACAGAATGTAGGTACTATTGCTTCTTTAAGACTAGTCGATGATTTTACTTTACCTATAATAGCTACATCAGTACCAGCTACAAAGTCTAGACACAGGATACTGGTTATGGTACTTAGCGAAGCATTGAAAAAATGAAGCGAAATTATCCTTACTTTGTCTGGAATTCTAACACAAACGACGTTTTACCAAAAGTGACGGTTTTCCTCAATTTCAAATTTACCTATTTATTTAAAAATCCAGTTTAATTAAATAAAATTGACCATTACCGTACAACGTTGCCGACATTTTGTCACAAGATTTTTGAATTATATTTTTACCACACTGACATTGGGCCAAGCCTTACGGCCGCCATTAAGGAGAGAAGAAGAAGAAGAAGAATTCGAGGGTTAGTTTTATAGCAATAGACAGATTTTATAAACCACGCTAGCACGCCACTCAAAAGTATTATTAATTTGACGGATTCCATTTCAGGAATCGGTCCTTACGTCTTAGGCTTCTTGCAGTATAAAATAAAATCTCATTTTTAAGTAATCAGATTGACGCTTGACAGTTCCTAACATTTTAGCAGTGCCTTAGGTACCATGATTAATGCGATTAAATTCCGACTTAGTTCAAGTTTTAGCTGTAATTTTTAGTATGAATCTTACAGCGAGCAAGCCTAAACTGAAACGGAATTGAATCGCATTAAGACGTTATCGTAAGGCCCCTGTACAATGAATAAAACTGAACGCGTACCACTGGAACCATTTCACTGAAAAATGACACATGCCAAAGAATTGATTGCGAAATGGCATGACAAAAAATTCCACAGAGGTACTTGATTCAGTTTCTTCGACTTAAAACTGTCAGCGGATTTAATTTTTTTGCTGTAAAACGGCCTTAAATACAATTATAATGTTGTATTTCGCGTGTACTAACTTATTTAAAAATCATGAGCCAGTCCAGACTGTCAAATTTGACGTTGACGCAGGTCCCGCCACTGGCTTAATGGACAATGTGTACTCAGATCATTATCTTAAATGGCACAAAGAATACGTGCCCAGTATTTATTAAAGGCGACTAAATTTCTGGAATAATGAATAATGTTGAATTATCTAAAAGTGCACTCGAAGAGGATGTTATTTCCATAGATATTTCATATAGTACATACTACGTTAGATGATATCGGTGCAGAAATAGCTGAGACAAAACCGGAAGAGATAGATGCCGGTGTGTGTCAAAAGAAAAGTCCGACCGCTTAAATGAGTCCTCGCCCGAGCGGCACAGGGGCGCGGGGTAGGACGACAAAATTAAATGTGAAAGTTTGTGAGTATGTTTGGATGTTTGTTACTCTTTCACGCCAAAACGGCTGGATAGATCTGGATGAAATTTGGAACATAGATAGATTATGGTCTGGAATAGCACATAGGCTACTTTTTATCCCGGAAAATTGCGTAATTCCTGCGGGATAGCGACAAACGAATTCTATGCAGACGAAGTTGCGGGCAACAGCTAGTACATACATGCATACATACACAAATCACGTCTTTATCCCTTACGGGGTAGGCAGAGCCCGAGGTAACAGGTACCTACAGGCCACATTTAGCAAGATTGTGGGCGTATAGGTGTGGTCGGTCTATACTTTTATTTAAGCGCGCTTTTGGGTTCCGTCGGGCTCACGGCAGCCCGGACATACGCGTTCCTGTTTTGCGTTGCCGAGATACTATCTATACCTATAAAAGCGTAACGCGAGTGGCTGATTGACAGACAACGCTCAGCCTAAACCATTGATTAGGGGCCATTCAAGTATTACCTAAGCAAATTTTTTACAATTATTTACCACCCCCTTCCCCTTGTCAGCAAAAGTAAGCAAACCTCTTACCTCCCCCCCTCCTATGCTTACGTAATCATTGGTACCTATGCATTTTTCTTTTAATGGATTCTGTTTTTTATAGATTCATGAGCAGCAGTTGGAATCGAAACTGCTGACGTAATCACCATATTGACCCCCCACCCACCATGTCATCAAAAATAAGCAAAGCAGAGACCCCCCGCCCCCCTCAAGCGCTTACGTAATACTTGAACGCCCCCTTATAGCTACAAATACAAATTTAAAATTTTGGCATACATAATTTTTGAGTATGATAGAGATGCATTAAGTAGGGATTTTTTGAAATTTCCACGGACACTGCAAGACACAAGCTTCGTTTTCTTCTACAACGCGTGACAAACTCACAAACTTTACCTCTTTATAAAATTATGCGTGGACGAAGACGCGGGCAAAAGCTAGTATTCTTATATTTGACTGGATAGCCTAGTGGTTAGAGAACCTGACTATGAAGCTTGAGGTCCCGGGTTCGATCCCCGGTCGGGGCAGATATTTGTATGAAAAATACGAATGTTTGTTCTCGAGTCTTGGATGTTTAATATGTATTTAAGTATGAATTTATCTATATAAGTATGTTTATCCGTTGTCTAGTGCCCATATTACAAGCTTTGCTTAGTTTGGGGCTAGGTCAATTGGTGTCAATTGTCCCAAGATATTATTATTATATTATACTAGCTGTTGCCCGCGGCTTCGCTTCTGTTTTTTTCTTCTAAATTTCAAGATGAAAAATAGATAAGTAGTAGCCGATTCTCAGACCTACTGAATACGCATATAAAATTTGGTAAGAATCGGTAAAGCCGTTTCGGAGGAGTACGGTAACTAACATTGTGACATGGAAATTTTATATACCTGTAAGAGATATTATTATTCTATTTCTAATTACCTCTTGAGTGGCGGAGGCTATGCCATTATTGCTCGCGCTCGTGTGGGTTTGCTTTGAGCCGGATTATTGCACAGCTTAGTAATTGCTAATTGCATAACCATAATTTTTGTTAACATTGCACCTCGAATGAAATGATCGAGTAGAGCTGTGGCGTGGCGTCCATAGAACTCGATTCCCACCGGCTTGCCTATTTTTAGGCAGTTTGGCACTTTTATTGTACAGAATTAGAGGAAAAGGCTAATTAAATGCCCTTTGGCTTGCCTTCTGATACACTTGATGCGACGCCACTGGTAAGTAGTTAACAAAATTAGAGTTGTAATTTTCCTCTTCTCTGTTCGTAATTTTACTGCAGTGGGTGGATTTTTGGAATCACATATGTAAATTACGTCTTTATCCCTTATGGGGTAGACAGAGCCTGAGGTAACAAAACCTAAAGGCCACGTTTAGCATGATTGTAGGCATATAGGTGGAAAGGGGAATCAAAATAGTGATGGTTGCTGGCCGCATCGTCTATAACATGATTCCTAAGAATTTCGCCCATTCCCTCGATGGGCTTTTACCATCTGCGCGGGACGAGAAGTAACTAGTACATTCTATGTTTTTCCTTTGCTCCCAGACAAGCATGAAAGTTTAGCATGATTGTGGGCATATAGGTGGAAAAAGGAATCAAAATATCAAAAATCTAGATATCATTGTGTTTCTTTCAACACGAAACTACCGTGAGACTTAATCATAATTACACATAAACGGATAACTCACGTATAAAAAGTCGAGTGATGCTCGACATGTTTCGGACTATTTCGTAGTCGTTCTTTCTGGAGCGCTCGCCCCGGCGGCAGCGAAACGAACACTGCGCGCCAGCGCTCTGTTCGCGCGGCCGCTCGACGCAACTGACAGCGGCGCACAACTACCCTCGGTAAACGGTGAGTGTGAGCGAACCTTTACGGAGTGACGTGATCAGTGTTGTGTGCTGCCCTACATTTGACAGTAGTAAAAATGACGATGAAAACGAGGGTAGTTGTGCGCCGCTGTCAGTTGCGTCGAGCGGCCGCGCGAACAGAGCACTGGCGCGCAGTGTTCGTTTCGCTGCCGCCGGGGCGAGCGCTCCAGGAAGAAGGACTACGAAATCGTCCGAAACATGTCGAGCATCACTCGACTTTTTATACGCGAGTTATTCCTTTATGTGTAATTATGATCATTGTGTTTACTATACAAATGAAGTAAAGATCCGTGTGTTGCTGAAAACCATTATTAAAAGTTTAGAAAATTCATTACTCGTATTTCAAATTTACTTTCGAATGATGATGACACTTAGATAACAAAACACCGGGCGCAGCGCTATGAGCTAACACCCAGTAGCGAACGCGTTAAATGAAACAACAACACGGTTTGCGCTTAAACGTTCTTTCATTTTATTTATCGGTGTCGATAATAATACCTGTAGTTCATAAAAGGATTGATCTCCTTTCGAAACCGGTTCAAAGTAGGGTGTACTGAGTTGCAAAAATCAATTTCACTCTTGATGCTTCAGCAAAATGAGGGAGGCTCGAATGAAGTAAATTTATCAGGCTGCGAGAGCGCCATGTGCCCAAAGGAACGCTGAACCAATATTATCGAGTCATTATTGAATCAGAAATATCCCGTCTGTAGGAGACCAACCTCGGCCTTTGATCAAATAAACGATTTCAATTTTCCTCCTTTACAACAATAGGTAAGCATTTTTATGAATGCTTGGTAATTATGACGCGGTCAGTATTTTATCGAAATGTGGGTTGGCTTATTTAAGTATAAACTAGCTTCTGCCCGCGACTTCGTCTGCGTAGAATTATACATATAAGCCTTCCTATTGAATCACTCTACCCATTAAAAAAACCGTATCAAAATCCGTTGCGTACTTTTAAAGATATAAACATACATAGGGACAGACAGACAGCGGAAAGCGACTTTGTTTTATACTATGCAGTGATACACCATGCATATGTCGAGTTGACGGACTTATGCGTGCTTGGGGCCCGATTTTTAAAAGCGCACCATTCGAAAGTACCTTTCGAAAGTGGCAAAAATTGTGTACCTATTGCTGCAAAATTACTGCTCAAATCAAAGTTTTCGACTACATTAATTGGAGCCGTAATTAACGTCTTCTCTTTTTGTATTTTAAATGCAATTTAATTTTTCGCCACTTTCAAGTGTAATTTCACATAATTATGTCCGAATTGTCCGATTATAATCATGAGATTGCTGAACAATTTTGCTGAGTTTGAAATGCCAGTAAAATAGCAGTAAATTTTATATTATCAATTAGTCGACAATATTATTTGAGCCGTAGTTTTGTAGCAATACACTAATTTTTTCCACTTTCGAATGTCAACAAACACTATATTTGTGGCGCAGTCGTAGGTTACTTGCACATGTGTTCGTGGAGATTTTGATAATTGGCTTGTTTTGCTGCTTTTAGCTCTAAGACATTGTTAAGCTAAAGCGTAACAGATTGCGACTGGCATTTAATTGTGTCTTACGATGATGTCGTAAAAGCATGCAGATTTTATTAGCTTTGACATTATTCTCAACCTTTGACCAACATACGGATCCAAGGCGAATGAGATTGAAAGTGAAGAGGTAGTCTTTGTGTTGTAGTTTAGAACTAATAACAGATCAATGTCAATGGTAGAGTCGTAAAATACAAGGCAAGACCTGTTGCTAAAGGCTTTAGTCAAGTTTCAGGTGTTGATTATTACGAGACTTTTTCACCAGTTGTTCGTAATTCGTCTCTGCGTACACTAATTGCTTTAGCGGCAGAAATGGATTTAAAAATGCAACACTTGGACGTGGATACAGCGTTCCTAAACGGAGACTTGGAAGAGGAAGTCTACATGCAACAACCTCAAGGCTTTATCAAACAAGGCGAAGAAGGAAAAGTTTGTTTGTTGAAAAAATCGCTATATGGTTTAAAACAAGCGGCTCGAGCTTGGAACATTAAGCTAAATCAAACTTTATCTTCTATAGGTTTTATACGAACCTCTTCGGAACCGTGTGTTTATTTAAAAAGTTGTGGTGTTGAAACTGTCATACTGGCCGTCTATGTCGATGACATTGTCATATTTTATAAAAAAGAAATGTCATTTGTCACCGTGAAAACCGATTTGGAAAAACATTTCTCATTAAAAGATTTAGGAAAATTGGATTTCTGTTTAGGTTTGAATGTGAAACGAACGGACGAGAAAATATGCGTTAGTCAAAAAACGTACATTCAAACAGTGTTGGCACGTTTCAATATGCAAGATTGCAAGCATATGTCAACTCCGCTGGACAATAACAAATACGAAAAAGGTAAAGAAACTGACGAGTCTTATCCTTACCAAAGTTTAATTGGTTGTTTGATGTTCTTGGCGGTGAACACAAGGCCTGACATAGCCTACGCTACGAGCTATCTAAGCCAATTCAATAATTGTTTCGAAAAGAAACATTGGTCAGCCGCAAAACGTGTTTTGCAGTATCTAAAAGGTACTATTGATTACTGTATCACTTACAGAAAAACGGATTCGTATCTATGTGGATACACAGATGCAGATTGGGCAAACTGCATCTATGACAGGCGGTCCTATACTGGGTATTACTTTACGCTGGCAGGCGGACCGATTAGTTGGGAGTGCAAGAAACAACCAACTGTGGCGTTATCATCCACCGAGGCGGAGTACATGGCTTTAGCTAGCGCTGCAAAAGAAGCTATATTTTTAAGAAGGTTAGTTTTCGATATTACGGGTAACGCTGATAAGGTTGTACTTTTTAATGATAGCCAAAGTGCACAAAAAATCGCTCTCAATCCAGTTCACCACAATAGGACTAAACATATTGATACCAAATTTCACTTTATAAGAGAAAAGATTAATGATGGTATCATAAACATTAAGTATTTACAGACTGATAAGATGACAGCTGACATTTTAACTAAGCCCTTAAGGCGGACAGCACACCTAAGATGTATTATAGGTATGGGCTTAACCAATACAGTACAATACAATACAAATAATCTTTATTGATACTTGATCTTTCTAAGTTTTTTTGTTTGTTTGTTGTTTTGTGTAAGTATTGGTACGTAGTTTATTTTTTTATCTCCATTGAGGGGAGGGTGTTGTAGTTTAGAACTAATAACAGATCAATGTCAATTCAAATTTATATATAGAATCAGCTGTGTGTCAAAATTATATTTTACTTCAATACAAACATTCAACGAAGAAGCTTATTATTTTTATTTCAATACTTTGATAAATCGGCGTCTGCAAATCGAATTTACCTCAAAACCAAGGGATTCCAGTTTGATACGGGGGGCGATATTTGAGATCACGTCTGTGTAAAATCAATCGAATCCGGTAGAAATGTGGTTTCGAAACTTTAGCTCGAATTAAGAACCATTCGGAAGTGTTGAAAAATTTGGCAGAATTGGAAATATGAGTAGAGTAGAATAAATAACAGTCCTAAATTTCTAAATAACAGTTCGCTTATCTTTTTTATATTGTGTTTGTTTCTTTATTTTTGTACAATAAAGCATATTTACTTGCTCAGCTCTATTCAATGCCAATAAGTAAAAAAATATATTTAAGATGTAGATTTCTAGCTACGAATGTGTTTTTTTTTAATCGGTACCATACAAATGCGATAAAAAACAACTAGTTGGCGGGCATTTTCAAAAAAACTTGTACCTACCCTTTTTCCAACAAGATTACCTTAATTTCCCATACAAATTTTTCATGTCAGTTTTGTGACGCCCCATATAAATCATATGAAAATAGTGTCACAAAACTGACAAAAATACCAATGGACACTTTTTTTCTTTACAAAAATAAATAGTGCTAATAATTCTCATTCAGAAAAACCCAAAATGTCATCATTTTGGAAAAAAAAGTCAAGGGTACATGTTTTTTTTAAATGCCCTGGCAATATTAAAAAGAGCAGCATATTACTTCCGCACCATATAATCGTATTGCGAATTCAACACAAATTATGACCACTGTCGAATGGAGAAATTCGAGTGATATGATTTCAAAATCAGACCCCGGTTAACATGCGACAATAAAACATGAGGGCGCGGCTTTCTTCATAGCTGTCACATTTTTGACACAACGTGCCTGAATATGGCAACAATCTCATTATGTGAAATACAGTTCCTCCCACAACAGTGTTGCTCTATTGTTGTCGTACGCTTATTTGTTTCACTGTACAATAGCATAAAGTTAGGCTAATTACCGAATACAAGGTGTCCTAAAGTTACTCCAGAATAATTTAGCAGGTTGGGTTAGTTTAATTAAATACTCTTGTAAGGGGTTTTCATCGCCATTTTTTGTTCTAAATTAATACATACATGCATAGATACATATATCACGTCTTTAGCCCTTACAGGGTAGATAGAGCCTAAGGTAACAAAATATTAAGGCCACGTTTAGCATGATTAAGGGCATATAGTTGGTAAGGGAAATCAAAATAATGATGGATTGCTAGCCGCATCGCCTATAACATGATTCCTAAGACGTTGACCCATTCCCTCGATGGACTTTTACCACCTGCGCGGGAAGAGAAGCAATTGGTAAATTCTATGGTTTTTCTTTACTTTCAGATCAGCATGGAAAATTTTCTAAATTAATTAATGAATTATTATTGTTTGACTCCCATACATTTTGAACATCGACCAATGTATGGAAACATTGTCAAACATTATAAAATCCTGCAAAAATATTATAGGAGAGTTTATGGAAAATAATCCAACGACCTGGTGAAGTACTCCGGGTTCATTTTAAGAGCTGTTTAAAAATAACGATCTGCGTAACCTAGAGTGCATTTCATGTGCAAAATAGGTTTATGCGTGGATGGACTACAAGTAAAAATGGCGATGTATAAAAATGTCTACCTGTAAAACATAAATTTGTCTGAGTATTAGAAAGCCAATACTTCAGAACGTTTAAGTCTTATCAAGTCGGAATATAAAAATGACTACTTTCAGAGTATACAAATGTCTAAGTCTTGTCAAGTCGGAATATAAAAATGACTACTTTCAAAGTATACAAATGTCTAAGTCTTTTCGAGTCGGAATATAAAAATGACTACTTTCTTTACATAGGTCCAGGATTATAATAATACATATACGGAACGTATTCATCCCCTTTCCATGTGTACATTTTTATACTTTGGCAAAATTATATACGCATGAACTTATGCAAGTGGACATTTTTATACATCGCCATATTTACTTTTAGTCTATTGTCGCAACATATTTATATTTGGTCTAATATACATGTGTACATTTTTATACTTTGGCAAAATTATATACGCATGAACTTATGCAAGTGGACATTTTTATACATCGCCATTTTTACTTGTAGTCAAATCACGCATAAACTGCAAAATAATCTCTACTAATATTAAATATAAATGCGAAAGTAACTCTGTATGTAACGGTTTTACGCCTAAAACATTGAACCGATTTAAATGAAATTTGCTACAGAAGGTTTCAGTCCCGGGACATTAGGATAGTTTTGATCCCGGAAAATCGCTTAGTATCCGCGGGATAGCGATAAGCAATAGGCAACCGCTAGTAATAAATATACGGCGAAAAATTTGGCCGTCACAATACATGTATGCAAATATAGGTAATTTTGTATGAAAAAAGCGGCCAAATTTTGTGCCGTGAAACAATTGACCAACGTAGTACTAAACTAATCAAAAGGATTAACATACCTACTCGCGTTCGGGGAAACAGTACGCATAAAGTAAGGTTTTCCAAGAGTTCCTAGAAGCTCGTGTCGGTACGCGTATCGTTCAAAACATTCCGTTCTAAAAACAATACAAGGCATTAAAACGTTGCAAAAATATTATCGAAGCACAGTATTTTACGTAGAAGTTTGTTACATTTCAAATTTTATTTTGATGTTACGTAAAGTTGGTTGCAGTTGTAGGCAACAGCGTCATGAAAATACAGGGGCTCGATTTTTAAGAGCATATCATTCGAAAGTACCACTCGAGAGTGGAAAAATCTGTGTTGCTACAAAACTCAATTCAATTTCTCAACTAGCTGACTAGATTAATTAGAGCCGGATTGTTCATCACTATTGTTGCGTATTTACACAAGTGCTTTCAAAAATCGGGGCCTAGTATAGATACCTACTATGTTTGGGGTTTCAATGTTATCTTTTGGTACACAATGTGTAAAATTAAGTAATAATAGCAAATAGTGAGTTGCTGTGGCGTCTACGGCAAACAAAGTCCTGGTGCAAAAAATGCAGGCTCGCATCTGCAATGGTTAGTATGCGTATTTTATTCATTTACACCTATCCCGATATTTGTTTGTCCGTAATTAAATCTTACTAGTTCAATTTGACCCACTTCCAATGGTCAGATTGACGTGAAATTTGGCATGCTTATGTAAATCCGATGACATAATCATGAGGTGAAATTCTGGGGACCCGAGCCAGGACCGTCTCCGCAGAAGGGAACTCTTCAACGGTTCGTCTGATTGATTTGAAACTTGGTATACATATGCAGGATAGAAAACAATGCAAGTACAGTCAAATCAAAGTACAGTCAGCAAAAAGGCTTGTATAAATAATGAAATTTTTAGCTTAGGTTTATACAGTGTGACCTGTGCAAAGCCGGGGCAGGCTAGTTGCATAAATAATACACACATACATATATCACGTCTACGGGGTCGCTTACGGGGTAGACCGAGCCTAAAGTAACAAAACCTTAAGGCCACGTTTAGCATGATCAAGAGCGTGTAGCTGGAAAGGGAAATCAAAATCACTATTTTTCTTGGGATACAAATTTTAATTTTGAAAGCATACATAAATCACGCCTTTATCCCTTACGGGGTAGACAGAGCCAAAGGCCACGTTTAGCATGATTGTGGGCGTAAAGGTGGAAAGGGAAATCAAATTAGTGATGGGTTGCTAGCCGCATCGCCTATAACATGATTCCTAAGACTTTCGCTCATTTCCTCGATGGGCTTTTACCATCTGCGCGGGAAGAGAAGCAACTGGTAAATTCTATGTTATTTCTTCACTTCCAGACCAGTTATGGAAGAAACAGGGTTCAAAAAAGCGTAAGTAGGTGAGAGCCGTTCAAAGACTAGCAAATTGCGTCAATCGTGATACCAAACAATAATGAGCCACCTTAAGCTAAGCAGAAGGCCTGTCCATCCGTCCAGCTGTAAAAATTTAATGCGCAGCCCTATCGATCTACGAGTACGCCACGGTCGCACATACACTGACCAGCAAAGCTAACGGATCACCACGCATTCAAAGTTGTGCGAAAAGTAACCCGTTATTTTTGCACGTCAGTATAGTTGAAGCATCACATAAAATCACGTAACTGCCCATCGCGAAAATGTCTACAACCGTAAGTAGATTAAACCCTTTCCGTTTTAAAATTGTACGGACGATCGCTACATAGTGCTTTGGTCTGTCAAGTTGCTCTAAACACATTAATTAATGTTAGCCGCAGGGACTCGAAATCAATACACACTTGACCTTTGAAACATGATAATTATGTATAACATGTAGCTATACTTAGCGAGTTGCATTGCAGCTCCTGCTCCAATCAGTGGCGTAACTATAGGGTGGTATGGGTGGCAAAATGCCAGGGGCCCCTAACTCTACGGGGCCCCAAACTGGCTTGGTTTAGAGCACAGAATGCACTTCTTTATATTGATTTTTCTGCAAGGGGGTTTATTTACTTTATAGTTTTATAATTAGTAGTAGTTTCAGTTTTAGTATTAGTCTGTTTTTAAATAATTATCTTTATTTATTTTACAATAAATTTAACAATTCTTCCATGCTGGTCTGGGAGTAAAGAAAAAACATAGAATGTACCAGTTGCTTCTCTTCCCGCGCAGATAGTAAAAGCCCATCGAGGGTTTGGGCGAAAATCTAAGGAATCATGTTATAGGCGATGCGGCTAGCAACCCATCACTATTTTGATTCCCCTTTCCACCTATACGCCCACAATCATGCTTAACGTGGCCTTACAATACAATACAATACAATACAATTTATTTATTTGTTAAACATAGGTGTACAGAAAAGGTGTTACAATAAATATAGGATCGTCCATGTTTTGCCTGATAGGGCGTGCAAATAGTTAGTACTTATTTTACTTAAATTAAGTACCTAGATTTAAACAATATAAAACATTTAATTATCATTTAGAAACTCATTAATTGAATAATAACATTTGTCGAGTAGGAATAATCTATACATATAAAATTCAAAGTCCTGACTGACTGACTGACTGACTGACTGACTTAACTATATATCAACGCACAGCCCAAACCACTGGACTTAGAGACTTGAAATTTTGCACATAGATACCTTATACAATGTAGGCATCCACTAAGGAAGGATTTTTGGAAATTCCCACGGGATAAGGAAAAAACGGGAATTATATATTCGACTCCGAGTGACGCTATTTCAGTAACAATAATAACTAGACTCTTCAAATTTGATACAAAAGTAGGTGATTACAAAACGAAGAAACTAATTTCAGCATATTTGGAAATTCCCACGGGATAAGGAAAAAAACGGGATTTATATATTCAGTTAAACGAAATCCTATCTTCTATCTATACATATAAAATTCAAAGTCCTGACTGACTGACTGACTGACTTAACTATATATCAACGCACAGCCCAAACCACTGGACTTAGAGACTTGGAATTTTGCACATAGATACCTTATACAATGTAGGCATCCACTAAGGAAGGATTTTTGGAAATTCCCACGGGATAAGGAAAAAACGGGAATTATATATTCGACTCCGAGTGACGCTATCTCAGTAACTATAATAACTAGACTCTTCAAATTTGATACAACAGTAGGTGATTACAAAACGAAGAAACTCATTTCAGGATTTTTGGAAATTCCCACGGGATAAGGAAAAAAACGGGATTTATATATTCAGTTAAACGAAATCCTATGAACTATAATTACTAGACTGTTCAAATTTGGCATCGAAGTAGGTGATTATAATAGTAAAATAATGTCTTAATGATTTTCGGAAATTCCCACGGGATAAGGAAAAAAACGGGATTTATATTTTCAGTTCTACGGGATCGATTTTTCGTGTTACTGGTCGTATAAAACTGAAATTTGGCCTTCAAGTTCCCTTGGGGAGTGTAAACAATAAAAAAAGGATTTCCCGAAATTCCCACGGGAACCGGAAAAACGGGACTTTTCGTTTTACTGGTTGCAGAAAGCTGAAATTCGGCATGTAGGTTGCTTCGGGAGTGCAGAGGAGCATTAAGAGAGTACTTTCCCAAATTCCCACGGGAACGGGAAAAATATTTGTTTACAAAGAAATACTGCGGTAGGCATAATATGGCTAGAAACTTGAAATTTGGCACACATATACCTTGAGTATCCTAGAGGTGCACTAAGAAGGTATTTTTCGAAATTCCCACGGGATAGGGAAAAAACGGGATTTTTTGTTATACTGGTCGTAGAAAGCTGTAATTTGGTAAGAGCCTTCCTTGATGAGTGTATGGGAGCACTAAGAAAGGGTTTCCAGAAATTTCCACGAGAACAGGAAAAACGTGGTTTTTCGTTTACTGGTCGTAGAAAGATGAAATTTAGCATTTAGCTTCCTTAGGGAGAGTAAGGGAGCATTAACAAAGGATTTCGTAACATTTTTACGGGAACGGGAAAAATATTTGTTTACAAAGAAATACTGCGGTAGGCATAATATGGCTAGAAAATTGAAATTTGGCACACATATACCTTGAGTATCCTAGAGGTGCACTAAGAAGGTAATTTTCGAAATTCCCACGGGATAGGGAAAAAACGGGATTTTTTGTTTTACTGGTCGTAGAAATTGGTAAGAACCTTCCTTGATGAGTGTATGGGAGCACTAAGAAAGGGTTTCCAGAAATTCCCACGAGAACAGGAAAAACGGGGTTTTTCGTTTTACTGGTTATAGAAAGATGAAATTTAGCATTTAGCATTTAGCTTCCTTAGGGAGTGTAAGGAAGCATTAACAAAGGATTTCCTAACATTTTTACGGGAACGGGAAAAACCGGGATTTTACGTTTCCAGACGAAACAGCGGAAGAAAGAGACTTAACATTTATAGCGTGTGTTTCTTTAAAGGCTTTAAGTGTACTCCGAAAGCACTCCCCAAAATTTTCACGGGAATGGGAAAAAACTTATTTTTTCGTTTTACATCTTAGCGCGTACGAAGTCGCGGGCAAAAGCTATTTGGGGTAGGTATATTTTAGGACAGCCCTTTAGGTTAGGTTAGGTTTGTTTTATAAAAATCCTGTAATATTTACAGTTTCAGAAAAATTAAGGCAGCGGGGCAATGCGGGGGCTTGCTTGCATGCTTGCTTGAGTCCTTGCTTTGCATGCTTGATTGCATACTTGCTTTCATGCATGCTTGCATGCATGCATGCTTACTTGCACGCTTGCTTGCATGCTTGCTTGAGTCCTTGCTTTGCATGCTTGATTGCATACTTGCTTTCATGCATGCTTGCTTGCATGCATGCATGCTTGCGTGCTTACTTGCATGTATGCTTGCTTGCATGCTTGCTTGCCTGCTTGCATGCCTGCTTGCATAGGTTTGGGTGTTCGCTTGCTTGATTGCTAGCTTCTTTGAAATGCTCATGGTTCACGCGTGCGAAGCCGCGGGCAAAAGCTAGTTTTAACATATTTTTGAATGGATTTAAATTTAAAGATTTTATATGATTCGGAATGTTATTAAATATCTTAGGTGCAATTCCTATGATGCTTTTTTTCATCAGTGCTGTCTTACTATTTTTTATCAACAGATTATATTGGTGTTGAGAGCGTATTGGGAATCTGCGATCTTGTGATGGCTTTTCAAATAGTCCTGGGTTGGACTTTACAAAAGTGCCAACTTCTAAAATGTAAAGACAGGGTAGGGTTAGAATTCTCAGAGCTTTAAAGAATGGTACACAACTGTCTCTCATATTTAAACCACAGATAGCCCTCACGCATCTCTTTTGAGCTTTAAAAGCTAACTCTTTATCCACGGAATTACCCCAAAAAATGACACCGTACCGAAGCACAGAAGCTACGAGACCGTGGTAGGCTGCAAGAGCAGCATTGATGTTACTTATTTTGGATAGTTTGAAAAGAGCATATGCTGATTTGCTTAATTTATTACAAATATTTTCTATGTGACATTTCCAGTTAAGCTGGCTGTCGATCCAAAGTCCTAGAAATTTAGTAACAGCAACCTTTTCTATTTCAGTTCCATCATAAGTTATATTTAAATTCCTTATTTCTAATCGCTGATGAAAGTGAATTATATTAGTCTTATTTAAATTTATTATTAAATTATTTTCATTAAGCCATTCTATTTCCTTTAGGTTTTGTTGCCTTAGGCTCGTCTACCCCGTAAGGGATAAAGTCGTGATTTATGTATGTATGTATTTTTAAGACACAGTGTAGGTATAATGTCAACGCCTAACGCAAGAACCAGAAATTTTTAAAAGTAACATAGTATTTTTAATTCTAGTATATTCCAAATTATGTAAGTATGACTATTTTTATTAATAAAAATTTTAGAAATAATTTAAGTACAATGAAACTAAAATTAACTTGGAACTTAAAATTTATTCACAAATTTTGGAGTAAAGAGCGATGCGAGGTGCCACTGCATGAACTTGCGACTTCATTACGTACCTATTGGCAGAGTGCAAAGCGGGTGGAGGGGGTAGCCTAAACGATCACAGCGCTCGCTACGGCTAAAATTGTCATTTTTGTCGCTGACTTGAGCTGTCAAATCCATACTGCAGTAAACATTTTCTAATCGTTTTTGAGATAAAAATATGGTCCTGGTAAGATGTGTTGTTGTGAATTGTAATAACACCAAGAAGAATAGCGACTGTAAATTTTACCAATTTCCAAGACCATGGTGGAAACGAGACCAAAGAAATAAGTGGATATTTGCCGTAAGAAAAAAAAATTAAGTTACTTAACCTCTAAAATTTCATTGAAAACAACAATTTTAATATTATTGGCAATAATGTTACTGACTACCATTGTCCAAAATTGTGTAATATAATAAAATAACACAAGATTTCATTAATATTTTTCACAATATTTACTTATTTCTTGTTTGACAGCGGTGACAATATTGTCCATAATGGCCGCCTATCACGTGGCGCTGTCGTCGCGCACGGTCCCAATATTACCTATCCAGTATAATAAAGTGCTGTCATTAAAAAAACTTGTATTTTTCCTCCGAAGGCTAGATCTGGGGCAGTACAGTAAGTACGAGTATTTATCACGGATTATACCTATTTATACCTCCTTTGAAATCCCTATACCGACATTTAATTCCTAGCGAATTTTAGTGTCGCGCTACTTGGTTCTACTATGCTACAATATATTTGTCGTAGCACATTACGGCTACAGACGGACTCTCGTAGCACAGACAAACTTAAACAAGATTATTTACCACAAACAGGAGAGTTATTGACTTGAAATGTTGTATTACGTCTTGGTACAATCTTTACTTAGAAATGACGTCACGAGCCCCCTCTCGAATTTTGACGCGCATTATTTTTGTACGAGGGAATGGGCGAAATCTTAGGAATGATTTTGTTTACCCTTTTCACCTGTACGCCCACACTTATGCTAAGCGTGGCCTTTATGTCTTGTTACCTTAGGATCTATCTACCCCTTAAATGATAAAGACGTGATTTACGTATGTATTTATTTTTGTAATTTTTTGTTTGATCGATGAAAAAAAAGCGTCCAATATTTTTAAATAATCTGACAGACTGAAAAAAGAATTGTTTACTTTACCCAATCATCATCCCTATATAGGTTCTAAAATACAATACATAACTAGAATTATGGAAAATAGGAAGCAATCTTGTAATGCAGTTCGAATGTGGGCGTCGCAATGCAATACAAATATAAGCCTGGGATCTATACAGACTAAAAATACCTTTTTAATAAATATTTTTACTTTTAATAAAGTTCAACGGAAAATAGTTATTCCTCTTAAACGCTTTTAAATTAAATTGGCTCGTCAATTTACTCACATCTCTTTTATCCGTGCAAAACAAAATTATACATTTCTACATAAGTACTTACTTTAAAACAGAATTGCTCCACGCAGTCTGTGTTTGTACTCGTACATAAATACATAAAGGTCTAAGAGTACATATACATATGTATGGTTAGATCTTATAAAAACGCAACGGATCATAATGTGGTTTTCATCAATAGATGGAATGATTCAAGGGACAGGTATAGTTTAATACCACGAAATGAAATAATGAAATAATTTATTTTGCTTTAGACATGGTAAAAAGTGATCTAGTATTTAGTGTTGATGTCCGGCGACACGTCTAACCAATTAAATTCGCATGCAAACATTAACTTATTTTCTAAACTGGTTTTTGGTATTTTGAACTATCACATTTTACAAAGTTTTCATTTTTATTAAACAAAAAACGGTTATTTATTTTAAGTATCCTTTGATTAAATACAAGGCTTTGTCCTTAAGCCATTGAAATCATTTAAATCTGAATTTACTTAGGGCCAACTCAGCTATGTTCTTAGGCAGCTTGTTAAATATCCGTATTGCCATTGGAAAACAGTTTCTGCGATACAAAAGCGTGTTCGTTTTAGGATAAATTAACTTATTTGGGTATCTGGTATTGAAATGACACACCTGGTCTTTCCTTTTACAATATTCTTGTTGAGATTTTACAAACCTACATAATTTCAAATCCCTACTTAACCTTTTCACACTTAAACCGCTGAGTCGATTTAGCAGAAAGTTGGAGTCCCGAGGAAAGATATGAGACAGTTTTTATCCCGGAAAATTTTATAGTTCCCACGGGATAGCGATTCTGCGCAGACGGAGTCGCGGGCAACAGCTAGTAGTATATAAACAAGGAACTGTCAATAAATTTAATCTTTTAAAAAGTGCTGTGCAAGATGCTAAAGGGGGGGCATCACGCATGCCACGTATACTTGCTTTTGCCCAGTAAATATCCTGTTTATATCTACTGAATTACTCCACAACAGTAAACAATGTCTTAGTATAGTACCAACATAACCATGATAGGCTTTTAGGCATGTGTAAAGCCATCGCTATAGTTTTTAATAAATTAAGTTGATTAAGATCCAAATAGAGTCATGTCGCGGCAATATCTCGGAATTTGATATTGTGAACGTAATTCCATGCCATGGGACAATGCAGTAATAAATTGACGTGAACAAAAGAAGCTTGGCTATTATAATGTGTGGCGCGGCCGTGTTGCGGAATTTCGTTGGAACTACTTTTCAAGGCTTACAATTTCCAAACCATCGAAACTTACTACAACTAGCACAAATTAAGTTTTCGAATAATTGACATGACGGACCAAAACATACTCGGGAGCAAAAAAAGCGGGTCACTTCCCGTAGAAGGTTGTATGAAAAGTATCCGGGTTTTTTTGCTCCCTAGTACATTAGTGGTTTGACTTTACATATATTTTTTAAACAAACACATTGGTACATAACGCGTTTGGTGACTTTAAGCCGAATGAAATTGAGCTTTTTCCCCCGATGCACCGGATATCGTTATTTTTTAATGACTTATCAGTTATGGTGGGCAGCTCAATTATATTGTAAATTCAGTTATTTCTGTCTGTTATTTTATTTATTGGCAAACGAAGGAAATTACTTCTACCCACTACAGCACCAATCCAATTTGTATTTCAAGGGTATTAGAGCTGTAGATACCAATTGTATCATTTGCGTTTGCATCGCTAAGCTGTCTCAATACTGTATAAAAATTACTTACTACAAAAATATTACTACCCACTATAGCACTACTGTAATTTGTATTGGATGGGTATTAGAGCTGTAGATACAAATTTGCGTTTATATCGATAAGCGGTCTCAATGTTGTATAAAAATAGGTGTACATTATTCAAGCGAGATGTCTGTATCGCAGAAGGGCCTTTGACTCGATGGGATATCGGCATAGAATAATTAACCAATAGAGTGGTAACACAGACTATCCAATTCTGCAACACGTCGTTTTCTCGAACATTTCCCATTTATACCCAACATGGAATAAAGCTGCTCTTTAGTTATAATAATAATGATTGTATTTTTTTTCAGCAAAAAACAAGTTTGGATCGCTATGTTGTATACTTTTACAGACGGAAAGATAAGATTACCTAGATAGGATCCTGATCATGATTAGAATTGGAGAAATTATGTGAACATTTTTTTCTTACATGAGTTTCCAATCTATGTATTAATTTATCTGTGGATATCAGGCACGAATCGACACTCGACCCGGCCGACCCGCGCCAATAATATCACCGAAGTATGTTTAAAGGTCTCTACTTAGAGCCTGCGGGGTAGGTACGTGCATAGAACGTGAGCTGCTAACGACCCCAAAGGTTCCGCATATATTTATAAACAGTATTTTTTCCCTTCAATTCCCAAAAGAAAGTTTTCTTTCAAAAACAAAAATCAACGACTAAGGCCCAATTTTTTAAAGGATATCTTTCGAAAATGCCATTAAAAAAAGGCCTAAACCTGTGTCACCCATTGTTACACAACTACAGCTCATATTACATTTTGGACCAGTGGACAATATTAATTAGAGCCGTAATTTTCTTCTAAATACTCCACTTGTCTGATATTTGAAATCCCATCTGTGAATAAAGAAGTCAAGAGTGGAAAAAATCAGCGTAGTAAGTATAAGTAGCTGAATTTTAGAATAGTTAACACAAATTACTTAGATTTAGGGATATTTATAGAGGTACAAATCCCCTGGTGTAATGCAAATTGCACGAAAACTCATCTCTCTCAAAAGCTAGAAATAGCAGTTCGTAAAGGTAATGCCAGCCAGGGCCGACGCCTGTGGCGGAATACCTTGATGATGTATTTTCCTTTTGTTTTTATTTTATTTAAAATGTTGCTTTCATTTTGTCTTCTAATACTGTAAAGAGGAAAGATTTGATTGTTTGTTTGCATTGAGTAAGCTGCAAAACTACTGGACAGATTTGAAAATTCTTTCACCATTAGATTATTTCTGTTGAAGATATGCTATTTAATTCTGCTCAGATGAAGTTAATTAATAAAAAAGCCGATGATTTTTTATAAGTTTATATGAAACAATTAATTTGTTATACTTAATATTTCTAACAACAGAACTGAAATGAACATTATTTGTCGCACGTGTTGGTAAAATATCATTCGTCATTTTAGTCATGTTTAAAAGCTCATCCCGTCTTTGGTTCACAACTGTTACCTTACCCTAGAGACTGTTTGGGCGCCGTACCTACACCTACAGGCTGGAGCACGATGATAATTGCGTCCCATCATGAAGAAGGTACCTCGCATATACAGTAGGGTATCCTTTCAAAAAAGGATTATTGATTTTGCCTCACTAAATTGCTTTTAAACCGCTAGCTTGAGTCTGTTCCGGTGACATGAAATCGAGCTTTGCTAGCACACGTGTGTGATTTCTCAGAATTCTTCTGAAATGCTTGACCAGGCGGTTAGCCTGATGGAACACTCCTGACATATTTTTCGTCGTAGTATAGGATTCAAAATTAAAGTCACTCCTTGTCGCCGTATATTTTGAACAAATGTACGGAAACATTTGTCAAGGATAGTTGGAAAATCCTGAATAACATTTACAAGGATTTTCAGTGAAACTAAACAGACTACCTGTTGAAATATTCTGGAGTAATTTTGAGAGATCATGCATTGTTTTATAGAAGGTACATACATACATATACGCAGCGGCAATAAAAATTGGGTCAGTCCACATACAAAATTTCCTATATTGCAACATATATATGAGGGCCACATTTTTTGTGACTAAGTATACCTACCTACATCAAACTTTTCCGCCAGTTCTACGTGGAAAGACGATTACTCTGTTAATAGGCTTCTTGTTAATATATTCTTCGAAATATAGCTTAAGTCCATGTGGGCAGGTTCTTAGATAAAATTGCCAAGTTTAAATACTTTATTTGGTGCAACAATTTTTATATCCACGTGGAAGGTGTTTTCCTCGTTTATTTCAATTTTACAAATACAAATGAGCGGTTATGTTATGAAAAGTAATTAATTGACAACGCTTCGACCAATTTGACTATTTTTACCCCCGACGCAAAAACCTCTCGGTGTTATAAGTTTGTTGCAGCACATATTTGATATAAGTACCTACTTATATTTTGCCTAAAACGTTTACTGACCAAGGGCTTATAGAGACGGGCTAGCATGATAGAAAAGAAAATTACCATTCTCCCAGCGTGCTAATTATATAAGCATGAATAAGACAGAGAGACAGGGTTACAGAAGAATTCGCAAGTGAAAGGTAGAGAAGAAAGGCAAGCACTGCACTAAATAGGGTCAGATAAGCAACAAGAAGGTCTACAAAGATTAACAAGTAACTACTAACTAAAATAAGAGCCGCGAAGGCACTCCGAGCTTTCGCCGCGAGTATCTACTACTAGCATTTCTTAGTGTAAGTTGCGCTAACTTACTATAACTATAACCTAACCAATACAACGGAGTTAAAGGCAGTTTCGATATTTATTGTGGCTCTTTGGGCTCAGTTAAATCTAAAATACGGCAAGCTTTAAGTTAGCTTTAGTTTTTTCTCTTTGTTGGTACAAATAAGTACCTATAGGTAATCATTTTGTGAAATAGCAATTGATTGTTCTAGGATTTTGTAGGAATAATTTCTTTTTATAAATAACTGTTTACTACCTTAAGTGCATGATGTGTCTACTACTTTAGGGTATACACGAAGTGTAAGTCAATAGCTAGCACTTTACTTTGTTAGATAGGATGTAATATCCAGTTTGTAGACCTTTAATAAAAAAAAAACCTTAATCAACCAACGATTTTTGACAGAAAACCTTTGAAATATTATGTCAAATTCGTCGGTTGTCATTGAAGTTATCCTTAAAGTAACTTGATGCAACTCACGCTCAGTGCACAGATAAAAGTAATGGTTCAAAGACAACAAGGCATTAGTTTGAGATTGTTTACTTTTACATTGCTTGTTTTCAAGGCAAACTTATAAATCAAATTCTTAGACATCTATTCAAATGTAATAAAAACCTATACGAGTTCTGTAACTTTTACCAACATAGTAAGATTTCATACAGCTACGTCTAATATGACGAGGAAGTATTCATTCCCTAGGGATTACCCGCGGAAGTATGTGCGCCGAGCGGGCCGGCTCTGTCAACGTTACAAACTGTGTTGATATTTTTATATCAATACCTTTGGCATTTAGTCCATGTTCAACCTCACAGAGCGTCATTCCAGTAGGTGTATTTAACCGCGGGTAAATGATGAAGGAAAAACCCTTAACAGCCAAATTACACGTGGCGACCTAAAGCGCCTGATGCGGTTCGGGAAATTTACAGTTGACACCAAACTATTTGTGCGGGTTATTTATTTATTTATATTAAATATCAAGAGGTACGTTTTGTCAATTTGTAGGGAATAATCTCTGGAAATACAAAACCGATTTCAAAATTTCTTTCACCGATAGTATGCTACACTAGATATTTCTCATTAATATAAGCACCTTTTTGTGGAAAGTTCTAAGTTTCTTCAGCAACACCGAATATTGCTTAGAGAGATCTTTTACCTACGAATAATAATAAGACTTATTATTATTCGTAGTCTTTTACCAATCACGAGGGTGTTGCCAGCTTATTTACTATGAGAGGAAATCACGTCATATTCGATTCAATTTTATAATATTCATTTGCTAGCATAAAATCATATTTAAGGCTAATCTCACGTCTCTAACATCTTCTTAGAGAATTGGTTTTAGGATCAGGAACACTCAACATACGCTTCGTCCGGAAAAAAACAAAACAGCACAGATAAGCCTGCCAAACGAGTACTTATTAGACAACGGAAGGTCATGAAAGTAAATAAAACAGAAGGGTTTCCTAGCACAGATCCCTGGGGCATCCCCATCACAAGTATCTGGCACAGGTCTTTTACAAGATGTCTGCTATACGTAGTCAAAATATGCACAGTTAAATTTCACGGACGAACCGTTTCGACACAGAATGTGGTTAGGCGCAATCTCCACTAATCAGTGCGGCCTAACTTCGTCAGACGTCGCGCTATTTAAGCATTTAAGACACGGCAGCGAGAAAAGTAGAAACAATTTTACGTGATATAAAGTTAGAGGTAAATGGAACTACGGAAAAAGTGAAACTACTGTTTCATGTTGTTCGTAAAAAACTATAGACAATACAGCTGTAGTTTACTGAGATCACCTTAGTTAAATCTGTTAAAAGGATTTACGAAACAGAAAAGTGTATGACTGATGAGCAAAAATAAACGGCTCATTTTTCGTACAACTTTGTATGGGAAGTGACTTTTATTTGCATGTAATATATTTACTATACCTAATAGTTGACAATGAACTCGAATAATGAATGACCTGCTAATTATTTCAAATTAGCTTCTGCGGAGAATACGGGACGGTAGGTAGGTGGTATGCGGGGTTTATAACATTTTGTGAGATGAAAACAACTATCCTTTTTTTTCTTCTGCAGTTCTAATATAATTAACGTATGCAAAATTTCATCGCAATCGGTTCAGCAATTAAGGCGTGAAAGCGGAACAAATAAACTCACCATCGCATTTATAATATTCGCATGTCAGAACTAACTGGGGCTTTACCATGACGTCTTAATGCGATTTAATTCCGAACCAAAGTTGGATTGATCGCAGTCAGGTCCATAATAGGAGTGTCAAAAATGACAGCTAAAGAATCGGAATGGGGGCTATCGCGTGTGAATTGGCCACTAGAGGCGCTAGTGTCGCGTGAGGACCAAAACATTCACTTTGCACTGGTTTTGGCGGGCTTCGTGCCATTAATTATAATTTCTTTCATTTACCTGTTGAAAAGTGATCTCATTCGTGAAATTATCGCAAATATGGATTATTTGGCGATGAATGTAAATGCCTTGAAGCAGACTTTTTTTCCGAACAAAACGGAACTGCACAACAATGCTGCATAGCTACTCGATATGATGATAGTTATTTATAATTAATAAACTTAATGAGATTCAAGATTTAAAACTTTGTTTCGGCGCCGATCTTATAAAGTCGCCTTTGACAGCTATACCTCTGGACCTTAGTCAACAGTGGCCCCAACTGGCGAGCAAAGAAACTATATGGTTCCCATTGAATCGCATTAAGACCCATGTTCGACCTGAGCTAATTCAGTTAACGACGAACCTCGGCAATTTATTTGACTGTACTTGGCAATATACCAATTACAGAAGTTGTTTAACTAGCGATGTCACACGTTCGCGCGTGTACTGCTCGCCTCACAAGATTTTAATTGGGATAACATCCTTACCGTTAATTTTCTTATAATCGTAATTATACTTCCCGATATAACTTCTTGCACGAGCGATATTATTGACGTGATGTTGTTAATCTTGTAAAGCGAATGAACTATTTGATATTATAATAAAATTTTAGTGTTAATCTATTTAAAGCATCGTGTCAGTGTCTCAATGAGAATCCTACTTCCAACTAATGTGACGATGTGAGTGAGTATGTTTGTTGCTTCTTCACGCTAAAACGACGACGGATTTGGATAAAATTTTGAACGAAGATAGCCGGTACCCTAGACTAAAACATAGGCTACTTTTTATCCCGAAAAATTGCATAGTTCCCGTGGGATAGCGATAAACATGTCAGTTGCTAATTCTACGCGGACGAAGTCGCGGGCAGGAGCAATAAAGGTCTAATAAAACAGTATATCATTAACTAATTTATCAAGTTGTATTTAAAAATAAATTGAATAGGCATTCAAAAGTTTGTTAAAGACAACTTGTGAAATGCCTCTTAAGTTCAGAATATCAATAACGAAATAACCTTTAAAATCCCTTTTTGACTTATTAGTAAGTTAATAATCACCTCGAGGCTAGCTCGAGTCTATTCAAATCCAGAGCGAAGTCAAATAAAACTGTTTGGTTGTTCTTTAAATTCACTGCAACAATATTTGGCAACCTTCGATAAACTTGTTCAAGAAATTTTAATTCGGTACCTAATAATTTGCTTCAAGTTATTTAGTCATATTGGAGTAATAAAAAACCACTATAGAACCTTGTCATAATATATAATTAGGTCATTGTACAAGCATTATCATTGAGAAATAAAATTATTTATTATGGTTAAGTTCTATGGCGGGCCGGGAATGAAACTGACTGTAAATTGGTGTTAACATAAGATTTACCAATTGTAATTAACGTTTCATAAAGTTCACACTCGGTATTCGCAATGATATTCATATATTTCATGTTGAAGGGTACTTCACCTGCTTTGATTTTGTATGATCGATGAACGGCTGAAAAGGGTTGTAACTGCCACCATAAACACCCTTATATTAATGGCGTAGGGTAGAATAAAAAGGAACGTTAGACTTGCCAGCGTCATGAACATATGTATCGCCTACCGTTAACGCGCGATCTGGGAATATTGAGAAACGATCTGAGGTCCTTGCCATAAATTTAACTGTTTTACTTATTTACTAGTAGTTGGGTCTACGATATCCGCAGCTATCTCGCTCTGAACCTCTATCTTACGTATAGGTACGATAAGCGTAGAAATAGTTAGTGGTGTAAATGCAGAATAACATTGCTGTTGCATAAAATAATATCCTTTGATTTAATGATTGAAACTTATTGAAAAAGAAAAAGAAAACAATAAAGAACAGTCAAAACTTAAAAATAACTTAATCCTAGCTAAAACTATTATTAAAGATAAAAAATTTAATGATTTGACAAAATTATACAGAAAAATAAGCATCGAAAAGTCATTTAAAACCACCAAAACCTGTTGAAGTACACCGTGGTCTTACTCTTTTTGCGCAATAACGTGAAAAAGACTCGGGTCGTAAACAAAATGAACAGTGACAATTTATTTTCTTTTCTTTATAACCAATTCAGTCTTAAAAAATTCGGGGTACAACGAACATTAATTACTTTAATGACTTTCGCTGTCTGTTGCTGCATCCATCACGGAGTAGAATTACGAACATTCCACGTGTGCGAGTTACTTTGTAATTACGTTCGCGAATGCGTTTCTCTCAGTTTATGGGGAGTCCTGAATATTTCTCATTAATTGTTCAAGTCCTTGGTACACAGTGACGTATGTAAGTAGTACCTAGCGGATTACTTTTTTATTTCAGCAACCTACCTAAGTTAGTAAATACTTTATTGCACAGAACAGAAAACTGAATACAGTAAACATAGAGAGTAGTAAAAAGGCTAACTTTTCCGTAAAAGGGAATCAATTGGAGCTAACCCGATTCAAGAGAGGAAACTCAATAAAATAGTCAAGCACTCGAAGTAATAATTATGTATCTGTATAATATGTATGTGTAATATATAGCTCTTGTACTTAGTACCTCCGTGGAAGATTGACCAGTGTGTTGATACGACAAAGCATTACATTATTTTTTTTGTATTTTAAACGTTATTTTAAAATTTCTAAATGTCAGTAAAAATTTGAACACAGAAAAATCCGTAAAGTAAAGCTATGGCCGAGAATCGAACCCGGATCCTCGTCATTCCGTGACGCGTGCTATACCCCTACACCACCCATAGCAGGTGGGTAGTCTTCGAATTTTTCTACCTGTTACTAGCTGTCACGTGACTTTGTTACTATGCGAATTTTTGTCGCTAAGCGTCATCGGTTTGAATGATGTGTCTGTACGACACAATTACAAACTCCCGTGGAACATCTACTGCTCACCAGGCGCTGTTTTTCAAATGATAGGTACTATCAAATGAGTCAAGAATTTTTATGTTTTACTTTTACGGCTTTACCGTTAGAAATGAAATTAATTAATTGAATTCAATTTCTAACGGTAAAACCGTAAAAGTAAAACATAAAAATCAAGAAATAAATTTCTTGATTCGTTTGATAGTACCTGTTATTTTTAAATTAGTTATTAATTTTATTAGGACGTTTCGTAATTATTTTCTCATCAATGAATAAAGTATGTGTACTTTATCAAATAAAGATTCCACTTAATCAAAAAAATACTAGTAAATAAGGAGATTTTAACTCAAAAGTCAGCGAAGCCCCAATTTTATGAACCTATTCCTGAACGAGACAAAAGACGGAGAATCCTAAGGGTTAACGCCCTGGGTTTATCCTGTCGTATGAACACATTTGTCAATCTTCCATGGTGGTACTACTGGTAAGTATATCATGCATCTACTGCTGATAAGTGATAGGTACTGACTGTAAGACGGAAACGTAGGTAGTCAAAAACTCTCGAAGGACACCTATTTGAATGTCTTGTAAACTTTATTAGGCAGTTGTGAATAAATGTAGCTTGGGGATTATGCATTTCAATGAAAAAAAGTTACTACCCTATTTTTTTGGAAGTTGAAATTATTAACAAATACTTGATCTTTACCAGCCGTAAAATATAGAAAGGTACATCCTTTTGAATGTGTATTTTACTTACCCTGAGTACGTATCTAATTGATAAAAATATTGTGACAATTGTAAACATAAAAGAAAGACGTATGATACATTCAAAACATAAAAGCTTTTTCAGTTATATAACCTAATGATTCCATAAAGACCGACGCAATTTGGATGGATAATAGGGAGCGAATGTATTGTCTCCAGCCAGAGGCACTCGGGTGCTACCTACGTTGAATGCGTTTATTCGTTGTACATCGTATCGTATGCGAGATAACGGTTCGCAATTCTCCCACGTCCCCTGGTAATCGCAGGTGGTGTCATATATGTACACCTGGTATTTATACCGCTGTCCACTAAAGACAACATTCGAGCGAAAACACAAGCGGAATAATTTGTTGCAGTAAGAGACGTTGTCCGACGGAAACCAATTTTTGACCAAACTGAAACAGAAACGCCCATATAATATATGGTCATTATGACACGATTACGAGCGGCGCGTGGACGCGGCAAAATTCACTTCGTCGCATGCAGCCCCGTGCACCGAGCATGTCCGAACAACGCGAAAGCTGAGATTTCAAATGTCTCGAATTCAAACTCAGTTTCGTCCTTAGTTTTAACAAAACTAAACTGATACCGTAATCGAAATCGAAAGTTAGGTTGAATGATAAAAAGACACTCCACCAGAAGTTGCTAGACTCGTCCACACCTGGAACATTGTGGCTTTTAAGAATTGCGTCAATAGCGTGGGGACTCCAATTCATAGTGTCGGAAGACCTCTTTGAGGTTATGAACATTCTACAGTTTATAAAGGAAAAACTTGTATCACTTATGTTGTGTTGAATCTAGCACGGAGCTCAGATCTTAATAAACAATGCATCGGAAGAATGACTGCGTTTCGTAATTTTAAAAATAAGCACCTACCTAGGTATACATAGTTGGTCCACATTGGCACGATCAACCAATCAGTGGTTGGGATTTAGCCAGTTGTTACTAAATGGTAGAAACGGGCTACTGCTAAAATATTCTAGAATTATTTTAAGGCACTGTGCCTGTGTGCATATTTTAGAGACTTTAAGGCGGATTTATAAATTATGTGTTTTCAATCTGCACGTATATTTTGGTTTCTAATTACTGGCAAATTGATGCCCTCCACATTACTCTTGCAAGAACAATGTGCCAAAGAAAATAACCCGACAAAATGGGCTAATTAATTTTAGATTTGACTTTATTAACTCTCTGTTAAATTAACCACTCGTGTTTAATCAGTGACTGTGAGCTGGTTGATTGTCACATACTTGAAGAAAACACCTAGAAGTCAACAAAATCTTTAAAACATTGTTTTTTTATATAATAGGTATAGGGTAGCAAACAAGCAATAAGGGTCGCCTGATGAGAAATCATCGTCACCATCAAATCATGGACACCCGCTACCCTAATTTATTCCAGATGGGTTATCAGCCTAGAGGGCCATATTTAACCGGTTGGCTTAGTCGGCACTTACCACGCCAGAACACACGGCACGGAACAGACGGCAGCATTAGAGAGTAAGATGATGATAGCGATCAGGAAAGACCTTTCAAATGGCACTGACCTCGTCTTTCCTTCCCGATAGCGAACCCAAACGCCTTCTCCTAGAGCAGCTCAAGCCTTGTCCAAGTTGTTAATTAATACATGTAGTTAATGCTTAGATTATATTACAACCAGTTAATTATCACATAAGAGTGTTTGCAGTACCGGTACTGAAACCGAATTTGTATTTCCCGGGACGAGTAGATCCAGTACCTACCGGGAAATACCCGGGAATTCGATACTTTCGGTAGTAGAGGATAAATTGTGCGTTAATTAAAACGTTGGAAATAGTTTTATAGAAGTTTAAGTTAGTTTAGTACACCGCTTAACTAAGACAGTGACAGTCTTGTCATGGAGTGATACTGACAAATTGACAAGCCTTAGTGTCGCCAACTCAATTTTATTATTATAACCAAATTTGTATCAACATATTGCCAGTTTAAGAACTAAAATATTAATATGTAAATACAAAATAAAAAGTTTACAGAAATTGAGTTAAGGTAACCAACACTTCAATCATCACAGCATTGATCATTGGTCACGTTCACATTTACATGGTGTTATTTCCTTAAATAAAACTTTATTTTTAAATCACCGGCGACTAAAGCAGCATTTACAGCTTGATAAAAGTTAAAAATATTAAATTTATTATATATTTTTGTATCGGAATCCCCGGGAAATGAGATTCGTTTCCCGGTACTAAGGGCGATGATATTTTCCGGGAATTTCAGTACCGGTAATCCCCGGGAGCAATCCATAACACAGTACATTTTCATGAAAAAACAATACTTTTAATTAATTCGCATCAAGTTTTAGAGTAACGGCCACTTTTAAGCGAGTTCTGAAATGACACAACAGATATCTTCATCCAATTGTGATGCTTTTGTGTAAATCGGATGGCAGTACAATAATCTGGTAGTAGAATTCTCGTGGCCCGGTCAGGGTCACCTCCGCAGGAGAGAACTCTTCAACGGCTAGTCCGATTGACTTGAAATTTAAACATTATGTAGGACAGATGACAATGCAAGTACAGCTAACAAGAAAAGCTTGCATTAAAAATGTTATTTTTTAACAAACACTTGTTCAGGCTGCATCTCGTATCAGACCGACTTTGCGCAGCGCTTTTAGTTTTAAAAATAAATGAAAAAGGTAGTCTATCGCACCACTGTTGAACATATGTTTAACACCATGTCAGTTAGTAGAAATATCAATAAAATTCGTAAGCAACTAAGTAAGCAACTGTGGTAGTAATAGGGCAACTAACGACAAAAGTCGTCGGTTGCGTGCGACGTGCGGCCAGAGAGACAAGGGTCTCTGTCGTCTCCCTTTAATAAATGAGGCAACGAGCCTGTCCTACTTTTAAGTAGTTAATGAGTTTGTCGATCAGAGAAAAAACAAACGAATATTGTCTGTTCTTGCACAAGCATAGAGGAATTAACGAATAGAGATTCCTATCGTATTGAATTGAGAGATGTTTCCATTGTATTATTAGAAATTGTGTTGATAAAAAAATCGCCAAAGCACTGCGGTAATTTCTGGAGCTTACCATGATGTCTTAACGCGATTCGATTCCGAGCCAAAGTTGGATCGCTCGCTGTCAGATCTATACTAGAAGTGTCAAAAATGACCGCTAAAACTTAAAATTGAATCGGAACGACATCGAATCGCATTAAGATGTCTCACTCTGATCTGCTGGCCCGAGGTCAAGGACACTAAAGCTGGGCAAAATAACGTATAAATAATTTATCTGTGTACATTATCTTAATCTTAATTAATATCTATAGTAAATATTGTTCAGTCATTGCGTGTCTAATCTGTTTCTAACGTTTTCGTCTAATAACTTGCCTTTGTTCCATAGGTATAGGGGATCATAGAAAATCTATCGCAAAAAACTGATCTTTAAATGATACATAGGTACATAAAACGTACATACATACCGCCACGCTTCTATCCCACAGGGGTAGGCAGAGACTACTTTGTTCCACTTACTACGATCCTGACATACTTCTTTCGCTTCATCCACATTCATCAATCTCTTCATACATCCTCGCCGGTTCCGGGTTACTCCTGACCTGACCTTTTCCCAAAACGTCTCCTATTTGGTCTCGGAACGTCCGTCTAAGCCGTCCCCTCCCAATGCAACCATTCACACTCCCCCTATAGATAGATCTGTTTAGAATGATGTTAGTGACGAAATCACATTGCAAATTTGGATAGATCTTGTTGCCATTGTATTTGGTAACTCCTGCTATGTGCACAAGCTACCTTCCATGTTTGTTGCAACAAACTAGGATAGCCGTGCCACTTAAAAATCGTAAGTGAGTTGATTGAGCTAATTATCAGTGTAAGTAATTGTTGGTTACGTAAGGGCTAAGAAAACAAAATCTCGATTCAATAATTATATTTTTTGTTTATTTTGCACAATAAAAAGTTTTCATCATTACACATAAACGGATAACTCACGTATAAAATGTCGAGTGATGCTCGACATGTTTCGGACTATTTCGTAGTCCTTCTTCCTAGAGCGCTCGCCCCGGCGGCAGCGAAACGAACACTGCGCGCCAGCGCTCTGCTCGCGCGGCTGTTCGACGCAACTGACAGCGGCGCACAACTACCCTCGTTTTCATCGTCATTTTTATTATTGTCAAATGTAGGGCAGCACACAACACTGATCACGTCACTCCGTAAAGGTTCGCTCACACTCACCGTTTAGTCAATATTTAAAACGGTTTTCCAACTCGGGGGCACCGACCATCCACTATCCCGGTTCACGGTAGTTTTATGTTGAAAATAAAAAGTTTATATACATACCCTACTGTGGAGCAGCTCTTGGAGCACTGCCTAAATCGGACGGTGTATTAAGTACGGATCACGATGCGTCCTAAACAAACTAGTTGTTTAAGGCCTAAATACTTTAAATAGGAATGCAATTGGATAACGTTTATACTTTGTTTATTCAACTCTGATCAAATGAAACGTTATAATATACCAGGGAAACGGTTTAGTTCCTGGTTCAAGCAGATCTCTCGTCTGCCCTCAAGTTCTAAAACAAAACCCGAATAAAATCGAGCCAGTCCGTAAACCAGCCAGTCCGTAGACCTACTCGTATAATACCTATCCTAACAATACATACATTTCACCTGCAATCATCTTCCTTAAAAGTTCGTACTTAAGTAGCCGCTAGTAAAGTTGATACAGAGCAAACGTTTTTTCTTTTTATTACTCGCTTGTTACAGCTACGCTCCAGACGTTAATTCCATTGTGTATTACGCGATATAAATATTTTAAGTAAGCACTTACATAATTTTTTTGCTTCAATTTATTTAAATGATAGGGCCCTTAGATATATATGACTTGGATGGTTTAGACTCACTCGGGGGCGCCGAATAGCTTTAAACATCTCTTTTTTAGGGCTAAAATAGGAACACGGATCACTTATTTTTCCTACTGTCCGTCAAGATTTTTTTATGAAACTCGTACGAAATTTAATTTTTCATTATACATGCTATGCTTTCTTATGAAATTACATAACATGAAGTTTCTAAGCTCATGCGATCAAATGATAAAACGGTACTATAACATACAGGCTATAGGTACTCAATAATACATATACGAGTACGACTACAAGATCATTCATTCCTAAAATGTCTATAGAAAGTTTCTATTGCTATTTTAGAAAAACTCCGATAAATGCCAACACTTAAACCATTGCTCACAGACCCCGGGAAACCGCAAGGCAATTGAGCTGCGCTTAAATACCCCATATATATGGGAGTTTGAAAGAGACACGACTGCATAGAGGAATTATTTCATAAAGTGGGAATGTATACCATTTGTTTGAAAAAAGCACCAAACCGCTACGGTACCTAATTGCTGCACACCTGCTCACTGACGGCCAGCCTAAGATCAGACACTAGAGTTAGGCAGGCGGATATTACCTACTGGTATCGATAGTAAATGTTTGGTCATTGCTGGAATAGTGAATAAAACTCGCTTGAGTATCTATTGAAAAAATCAAGCTGATACATAAGTATTCTTAATCATAATTCTTATAACTTTAAATGTTTTGGGGAAAGGAATGTCAATCCCGAAACACTAGAGCTATATTGTAAGTGACAAATGGCGGGATTAGATATCCAATGTTTCTACTCTATTGACGAATTCCTCCATACACGATGGCTTTAATGAATGCCCCTACCGTCCTGCACTGTAATTGTTATATTAAATTACCCGCCTAAAACACATATATTTCTCCTAATTTAGGCACTCTCATACGTGGCTTACGCGTAATGGCGTGGAAAACGACGTATGGACCAAGTGCCACGTTCTTTATACGTCTCGGCATGAGTTTATGCACTACATATACAAGTTTGGCAATACAGAATGTTGAAATAATAGATGAATGTTATGGGACAATAAAATCGTCTAAAACTGAACAAAGCTTGTAACATGGGCACTTTGCAACGATTAACATAGTTAGTGTGACTTATAAATCCACGAACACATACAAACTTCCATGTTGGTCTGGGAGTAAAGAAAAAACGTCGAATATAGGTAAAAACCTATCCAGGGAATGGGCGGAAATCTTAGGCATCATGTCATAGACGATGCAGCTAAGAAGCAACCCATCACTGTTATGATTTCCCTGTCCACCTATACGCCCACAATCAATTAAACGTGGCATTTTGGCCACAAAAAATGGATTAATCCGGAATTTGGAACTTCGTAGTCAGTTTTTCTAACCACTAGCATAATTCCTGGTTTTGTTTTATCTATAAAAGTACTATTTATTTGTCTGCAATACGCTCATGTAATTGGCTATTTAAAGAATAAAATAAGTACATTGTGATCCTGGCTTGCAAAGGTTTTTATTACGAGATAAGAGTGTTAAATACGACTTACTTAGTACAAGAAAACCCATTACGTTGTCCCAAAAAATTCTGAAATCGTGGTCACGGTCACGACGAACAGGAAAATAAAAGTTTTCACATTTTTTTTATGTCCGAATTTTAACGCAAGAATGGTGTTATGCTCATTTTCCTCGTTCTTTATTATGAAACATAGATTATACAATTTGATTAGCAACTAGATATTTGTTGAAAACACCTAATTAGATGATTATGAATTTAATATTGTAATCAGCTCAAAAGAACTGTCCCACAAGTACTAAAATGTCGCATTAATCCTAAAATTTTGCCTTGCTCACTATTCGATTGTTAGATATCAATTATTATTATGACAATATCATATCATTCTTCAAAATTGGCACAAAATATTTCCGATTATAATTGGAATGTAATGGAATATAAATAATATGATTAATAAAGAGTTAATGAATTTGAATTCAAAGCCTCCCTTTTATAATTTATAGCCGGTCATTAGTCTGCGCTAATTGCTGGTTACGGAATTTCTTGAATTATTCTAAAGGTTCCATTTAGCACCCTGATCGAAACTGGATCGCTATTCGACGCCTTTTAATTTCAATTCATATCTTATTTCTTCATTATTGAGTTTGTTGTTTAATAGTTCATGTGTACCTACATACGAGTACCTACTTAGTACATTCAATAATATAAAAAAACACGCAACTTGTGTGTACGTTGAGACGATCTTGTGTTAATTTACTCCGATCTTGTTAGTTTATTATAATTTCAAGTTTCAAGAATGAAAGAAAGAAAATAAAATAATAATCAATATAACGGCAATTTAACTTCTGTATCCCATCGAATATTAAGTACATGTAAGAAGATACAAGTCTCGCAACGCAGTTCTTAAAAAAAAACCGTCATTTTATTCAGCATCGGTGGATGTCCATAGAACTCGATTATATTAAAACTGTGGAGGAACAAATATAGTTCTCAAACTTGGGTTTTCGTCACTAAAAAATCACGGTTTTAACTTTAGCCAGCACAAAACTACAGGCGGTTCAAAATGGCCTGAATGGTTTCGAAAAAAGGATCGGATGGTAGGCCGTGCCTTTGTTTTCTCGACCGGGACATGCAGTGCCCCCAGATAATCCCACGCCAGTAAAATGTTTATGCAATAACGGTTATTATTTCTAAACCACAAATGGATGGATGGAAACATGCAATACGATAATCGGGTTATGTGATTTTGTGCTGATCCACTCAAACATGATTACGTTATTATTAACTCCTTTTTATTAACTTGCAACGTATGTATGTATGTATATGTAGTATGTATGTATGTTTGTCGGGGTGGAATCTTGCAACTCAATTTTGAAGCAGATATCTTCACCCGATTGAAATGAAATTTGCATACTTGTGTAAGTCGGATCTGGTAGTAGAATACTGGAGGCCCGGTCAGGACCGTCTTCGCAGAAGGGAACTCTTAAACGGTTGGTCCGATTGACTTGAAATTTGGTACACATACGTAGGGTGCATGGCAATGCAAGTTAGAACAGTATCAAAAAAGAAATTTTTAGGTTAAGTTATTTCATAAAAAAATCAATACCAATAACAGCAAAATGTGTTTTCTACTCGTTTTTAACACGCTTATTAAGCGTTTATATGGTATGAAATTACATAGTGATTTTTTCTTGTATTTAAACGCATATACGAATTTACTCCAGGCCCCGAAACCTAGAGATGACGTAGAGTACCATTACGTAATCTAATTACAAAACTGAATTCTAATCCTTATAGATACGAACATACGGTATGTAGCGATCCCTAACACATACTTTACAGTAATATTTGCTGCTTAAAATCCTGCCGAAACTGACACGGCTTTACTTATTTACAAGGAGGCGTTCATTCTTAGAAGAAAGACGCAAAATATTTATAATTCTTATGAATTTCAATTGTTATTCACACCGTATATTTCCACCATAATGTACGATGTAACGGATCCAATTAACGAAAACAATTATGATACTACCACGCGCACACAGTCTAACTAGTACTTCAGTAAGTCGTTCGTTCGTTACAGGTCAGTGCAAACGAAAAATATGCGCATAACGCTCAGGGGAGCTACTCCGACTTACGATTTAAGAAGTTCTCAACGTACCGTCCTTCTCACTCGCAAATTTAAGACTATTAGTGCGAGCAAAATGGCACAAAGCGAACTTCGAACATTGAATTTCGAAGTATAAAGCCAGGGCTTTTGTCTTGGAGTAAGCCGTGCGTTCGGATATCGCGCAGGACTTGGCGAAGGCGGGCACGTAAACGCTACGCTTGACGCCGCTTGAACGACCTTCTGTGTTTTATATTTCTATTTACGGTTGCCGTGATTTAGCTTAGAAAAATAAATAGCAGAAAACTCTTCTCTTGTTTTTTAAAATTAGCACCACGTGCTGGTGCTTAGATCACTACAGTTTACCTTGTAAGTCCTCGTTTGCTTTCTTAGGTACAAATAAATAGTAAGAATAACTCCCAAATATATTGAGTAATAATTGTAAATGAAAATCTAGGTTCCATTATCTTGGTCTTTAAGCACTACACAAGATATAGAAAGCCAGGACTTACAAGGTATACTAGTCAAATTAGATAATGTCGAAGGGATGCTGAAGCGCCGATAACACCTGAGACGGAGTTCACTTAATAAATAAATATTATTATTATGGTATTAGTCAACAGATTTCCACATCCTTAGAACTCTGTAGTTAAACGAGGATCCCATCTTGTTTCGTCGACCTCTCCACCCGTCTGTAGGGTTCAAACAATGATTTTATCCAAAAACTGCGAGGACAATGGAGCTAAAAACGAACTTGCTTATTGTGAGTTAACAAAGTATAAAGTTATTCTTCAACAAGTGCCACTTTAGCTCGTATATCTCAACCGAAACTAATTAAAAACTGTGGAATGAAGAATACAGTAACGTTGTTTATTCTGGAGCTCGGCCGAGCTCCATCCGACATGTTTCCTTAATACACAAAAGTGACAACTTCTAAACGATAAATAGATCGTACTCATTATAAACCTCAAGGATGTTTCTCCCACACCCCCTCTTATGGAAAATTATTCTCATATTTGTAAATAGAATTAATTCGGTGCGCTGTTGATAAGTCTTGCACAAGAAATGTGCGTTGGATATTCGATGTGGACGAAAATACCGATTACTTGCTCCTCATTCTTGCTGTGCGAATTCAAGTAAAATTTTATGTTTTTGTAATAGGTATAATAAAAGCTTATTTCTTGTATTTTTACGTAAACTTATTACATACATATCCATGTAGGACTTACATAGAACTAAGTCGGGTTATTTACACCATTTATAACTCAAGAACGGCTGCACCGACTTTTATGATCGTTGAAGGCGGAATTATAGTTTGCCGGCTACTAGAGCAAAAATGTCGGGTAACCATCATAAATCATAATATTTCGGAAACGAATTCACCTAACTAAATAAAACAAATTGAACTTATTAATTTAATGCTCCTTAATTCGAAGTATTGGTTCCCCTTTCCTTTTATATGCCCACAATCACGCTAAACGAGGCCTTTAGGTCTTGTTACCTTAGGGTCTGTCTACCCCGTAAGGGATAAAGGAGTGATTTACGCATGTATGTATGTACGTAATTGGAAGTATAAAAGCTGTTTTAGGTTAGCTGATAAAAATATAGTGAGTGAATTAACTTCGTTTCCTTTTTTATTGTTTGAGTTTAGAGTAAAATAACTTCCAGACAGACATTTACACTTCAATAGTCATTAAAGCATCTACGCTCATTTACTTTTGTTGTTTAAAGTCTCTAGCCATTACACCGAGTTATACCATGACATTACCGTGAAGGTTTCAAATTGTTCTCAAAAATCTCAAACACAATCTTTGACGTTCCGTGCATGGCACGCAACGGTATTGGTCGGTGACGGAACAATCTAGAGGGGATCGTCTCATACGTGTCAATACAGACAATAGTTTTTCCGGACACTTAACGCTTATAGTATGACATGTACGTTGTAGTGGGCGTCCTCTATGGAAAAATATCGAAGTTTCGTTCTCGCGTGCTTCTACATGGTCTGGTAAAATGCGGCGTGTGCAATCATACAATCAACGGATTACGCACTAATGACTATGCAGTTTTGATCGAGCACGCCCTTTATGGAATTAAGCCTTGATATCTTTATGTACGCTAAAAGTAAATAGATTTTAGTTTAGTAACGTATGCGAAGGCTATAACGTGATTGTTGTCGCTAAGTTTTTTTTACCCAAGGTGAAAATGACAGACACATGCGGCTAGGGTTGAAAATGCAATATTAGCGACACGATTTTTGGGATATCAAATACAAAGTTTAAAGCCAAGAAACGTTATGAAGAGCCAAAACACGAAGATTGCCAATATAACATGGGACAATTGACACCAATTAACCTCGTCCCAAACTAAGCAATGTTTGTACTAGGGGTCCAAGCAAAGGATAAAATATATGCTAATATATAGACAAATAGAATTAAACATCCAATACTCAAGAACAAACATTAGTCATACATAACACCAGCCCCGATCGTTGATAGAACCCGGGACATCGAGCTTCGTAGTCAACTCTAACTAGCTATCCGGCCTTCAAATGGGCCACCACCTACAGCTCTGTGATTCCCTAAACGAACTTCGTACATGAATATATATAAGTTATAACTTGACACGGAGACATTCGCCATGGCGTCTTAATGCGATTCAATTCCGAACTAAAGTTGGATCGATCGCTGTCAGTTTCATACAAGAAGTGTCAAAAATGAAAGATAAGAATCGGAATTGAATAGCATTAATATTATTTATTAGTAAAACTAAAATCTAATGTAAAATTAGATTAAGAAACATTTTGTACGCCAGAAATGGCTGGATGGCTGTACTGTATTGAATAATGTCAGTCATTGTATTTAACCTATTCAATGAAAACAAATTATTATTATTATTTTACGACCGGATAGCCTAGTGGTTAGTGACCCTGACTATGAAGCTAGAGGTCCGGGGTCGAATTCCAGTAGGGGCAGACAATTGTATGATGAATACGAATGTTTGTGCCCGAGTCATGGATGTTGTATGTATATAAGTATGTATTTATCTACATTATATAAGTATGTTTATCCGTTGCCTGGTACCCATAGTACAAGCTTTGCTTAGTTTGGGGCTGGGTCAATTGGTGTAATTTGTCCCAAGATATTTATTTATTATTTATTTATTTATTATTTATTTATTTATTATTTTATTAAGACGTCATCGTAAGGCCCCTGTATGCAGTGTACGTTGCGCTGAACTACTTTAGCAATAAGTTTAACCACAACCTACATTATACTCATAGATTTTTGTCAAATATACGTCTAAGTCATCGGTTATGGTTAAGTTAAAGCACAGTAACTTGGTACTGTAAATTTTCGGTCACAAAACGCAAAACACGTTTACGTTAAAATGAGAAGTTTGTAGCCATTTCATTCCGTGCCAATTCCTCCACAGTGACTGAGTTTACGTGAAAAACTTACCCTAGAGGCTCTTACGCCTCATAACGCCTGCTAGAGATCGAATCAAGTTATGATGATCACTTCACGGAATAGCTTCGTTTAGAGAACCAACCCCCTGTTGTAGTTAATGCGAGATCACAAATACAAACGAACCTCATTAAAAAAGTTTTATTGAAAAAAAAAGAAAACAATAAAGAGCAGTCAAAACTTAAAAATAACTTAAACCTAGCTAAAACTATTATTAAAGATAAAAAAATTCTCCCAAATCGCCGCCAATGGGGAGGGTGCCCAGAAGGCTGGCAGCATTGCCACGTTGTACGTTAAAAAAGTTGAATATGTACTCACTTGTCGTTGCGAGAGGAAAAAGGAGAATGCGCTACACGGTTTACCCCGACGTCGTAATGCGATTAATTTCCGATTCAGTTTAGGTTCGCTCGCTGTTAGATCCATACTAAAAATGACGGCTCAAACCTAAATAAAGTCAGGATTGAATCGCATTAAGACGTTATGATATGGCCCTAGCTCACAATTAATATAAGTCGAGGACCGCCCTTGGGTTCGTTCTCTTGATCTGAGATCGTGAGTTAAAACGTTTTGTAGTTACTATAAAATCATGTCTCGCGAGAGTTATATTTCTCATAGATGAAAAAGAAATAAGAAATAAGCAACGCTAATCCTGCCCTGGACGCCTACTGAGCTTCACTCGGCAAAACGTTGTCATGCGGTTTCTCAGTACACGCGAGAAATGCAAAAACATAGACACAAAACATAAAAAGCTGTGCTCTGGGGATGTGAATGCCAGCGGGAAACACTTGCATTTTTTGTTCACTGCGTTCTTTAAACAGTTAATTAAAGTCGTTTTATAAGAGTTAGAAAAAAACACAACTTTTGACAAACGTTGCCGATGCATGAGAAAAGACTCACCAAGTGAAAAGACTTTACACAAAGAAACAAAAGGAGACGAAATGGTAGAATGTATGGGTGCTAGCGAGATGGAGAATATATCGACACACCCTAAGAAAAAGTGTGTATCTACAAAAACCAAATTTTACAGGAGAGCGTTTTAAAGTTTCTATAAATTTAAAATCGCAATTGCGTGGTAACTATATATACCAGAGGATTGAAATTTGGCATGGAGTACTATATTGTGACAATATGTATTCGTGATTTTTTATATATTATTAAATACGGTAGTTTCTTAATAATTACAGTTATTCACTTATACTTGATAATATTTCGTCAACTCTGACGTGCAAGTTGCTGATACACACCTTGTTCTACGTATATTTAACTTTGACAAAACAGTATCTGCCAGATATACATGTATATGTAGTTCCAAATTTTACACTACATTAATCAAGTGACAGATATTGTACAGCCTTTCTCAAGATAAAGACTGGTAGTGGTTGATACACATTTATCTTTACTGACTGCCTTATGTATATGGCAGATGCACACTTGTTCATAGTGACTTACTTTTAAAATAAAAGTATGATTGGTATTTACACATACTTTTTATTCCACCCGCTCAATGGGTTCCCGCGTAACATTGAATAAGAGGCAAATATTAAGTTTTGCTATGGAGTTTTTTTAGCAATGAATGTAGATAGTTAGTTCTACGTTTGGGAAAAATATGTTCGGACCACTTTTTTCTTGTTTTTATTAATGTAAATGTAGTAGACTACGAAAATGCAATAGTCGCATAACTAAGTATCAGGCAGATACACACTTTTTCTTAGGGCGTGTCGATATTTGAAATCGCCGACGACCTATCGGTTGACCTAAGGTAAACAAACTGGAAACTTTTTCTTCAAATAAAAAATATTTATATTGAACTAGCTTCTTCCCGCGACTTCGTCCGCGTAGAATTAGCAATTCGTTTACAATTTATCTATTCTGCTACGTGGGCCTATGCGGCTATTATACAACTAAACTAAAATTTTCAACGCAAGTTACCTAATAAATTTACATTTTACATGTACATTTTAAATTTACATTTACATTTTACACTTACATTTTACATGTACTTTTTGTGAGCTGGTTGTGTGTATGATGAGTCAAGCGTGGGTCGGATTTAAGTATTGATATGTCAAATTCCCGTTTTATTGACACGATGCGATGAAATTTTTGCAAGCTGTTGTGTGTAGGTATGCTAAATATGATTATAATAAAACTGTCAAGTGTGATTTGGCGTTGGCTTTTCTAGATCCTCAGATATCGATTTAGAAATGAATCGGCCCAAAAACTAAAGATTTCAAAATGGCGACCACTTTTTCCAGTTTTGATAACGAATAGGTGTTTGGGGACCACTTGGATCCTCAGATATCGATTTTGAAAGCAATCGGTCCAAAAACAAAAGATTTCAAAATGGCTTCCAGTTTTTTTTCATTTTTGATAACGGATTCATGTTTGGGGACCACTCGGATCCTCAGATATCGATTTTGAAAGCAATCGTTCGAAAAACAAAACAAAATGACGACCTCTTTTTCCATTTCTGATAACGGATTCATGTTCGGAGACCACCCGTACCCTCATATATCGATTTTGAAAGCAATCAATGGAAAAACTATACTTACCTATTCTGTACCTTACCGCAGAAAGAAGATGAGAGATAGCAATGGTTAACTTTCACACTCAGATACGCCAATTACCATATTAAAGGACTATTTATTCCTTTGTATCTTTGGTTACGGCAGGGATGATTAATTGAAACGTGAACAGTGTGACCATGATAAAACAGTTCTGAATATCCACCGTCAGTCAATACAACCGACAGGACAACTACAGTTAAACACTCAGAGACGTCGATTATGTTCTAATAATCATCATATTAACTGACGTCTCTGAGAACGGCACGCGTTCAAGTTTTACTATATTCTGCAACAATTATTTGCGTTGCGACTCTAGGCAGCTAAAACCGTTAACATGTTTATCGTTATCCCGTGGGAACTATGCAATTTTCCGGGACTAAAAGTATCTTATGTTTTAATATAGGGTACCAGCAATCTTCTTTCCAAATTTTATCCAAATTGTGCGTTTTAGCGTGAAGAAGAAATATCCACACTCACTTACATCGTCACAAACTTTCGCATTTATAATATTAGCAGGATCAATTCTCTGTTGTAAATAATAAACTCGTTATTTCAATTAGCCATTTTATCTCATATTTTCGATCATTTTAAATTGAGAATTAAGTATGCGCTTGAGGGCAGAATAGAATACAATGGCTTTATTCAAAGGTGGGCTGTTAACGAGATCGGAACATTTACAAATACAACTAGACAACTATACTTTAGCCGATTCCAGCTTTTAGGTTTTAACTTGAAATGAAATAAAATGAGTTGCAATATGCAAATTACAGTTTCAACAAACAAAGTTTTTACTGAACTACTACTTCAGAAAATTAAAACCAAAGATATAGGATTAAATGCCTTCAGGCAGATTCAGGACTATTTTTCAGTGATTACGGATGACGGAGTCAGTCTAGATTTTTAAATAATAATAAATACGGTGACGTAAAAGTAATTAAATAACTATATTCAAGCGGGTTTGCTCGGGACTAGGGTTGACTATATTAACTTCGAGTTATTTGCTAACCCAGGGTTATAGTCGCAAAATATATGCAACTGTCATCCCTAACAGAAAGTTAACAGTTTCATGTTTCACCCTACATCGTACTATCGGCAAAAAAGGTTGAACACTTTCAAACTAATATTCCTTGCAAGCGCCGATGTGTTAAATTCAGGCTGACCCGCCCTCTTAATTCATTACAGAACCATTCGTTTTTGTCAATAAACAATTTTTTTTTCAGTCTTCCGCCAGGTATTGCAATCGATTCTCAAAACCAAACCATACATAGCCAACTTCCACTGGCTGAAAATTACTGAACACCGTTAACATTTAGACCCAGTCTTTTCATCCACGGTATTTTGAACTCCGCAACTATAATGACGAGCAAAAACAATGGGTCACTTTCCATACAAAAGTTTGTCAGTATAGTTTACTTAACTTTATACCGATTTCCTTATGTACATATTTCGTAATCTTAATTCTATTGGTGGACGTGATTGTAAGCAGGTTTTTTTTTTTTTTTTTTTTTTTTTTATTTGAGCGTAGCATGCAAAAAGCACACCTATGAGACGATCAACCGTCCACCTTCCTGATGTCATCTATTTGCTGATAGCATGTCGTGGATTTGGGGAGAATTTGACCCCCCCAATGCATGTCCTAGGTATGCTTATACTATGTAGAGGTATTATGTAAAATTGGATATACTACATATACTACATATACCTACTACCACTTAAAAACTCGCCTTGCTATTATGCTCAGTCATAAATTACCTACTACTCACCCTTGTCCAAAAACATTTTCGATTTTTAGGTTTGTTTTGTATCTATGAATGCATTTAACCATGTAGTAAGTATATTATTAAAATAAATAATAATTAATTCAAAAATTAGTACTTAGCGCCCGACGATATTTTATCCATATTTATTTCAATTTATTATACTCGTACCAGCATTGCAATATATTACGTCAAATAAGTCAAGTAAATTCATTTTCAAATGAAAATTTTCGTTAAATTAAGGAATCAGTCGCACCAAATTATTAACAACCAGTACCTCTAAGAAATAGTAATCTATTGATAATTATATGTTTCGACCGCGTTGCGTTAATGAAAAGCTTTCTAACATTTATTAGCATCTTGAATGAATGGCTTAGAGACCATTTTTTATGTCATTTACTAGTTCTTCTTTTAATTAAAATTACGCTTGTCGGTAAAGCTATAGGGCGGACTTTCTCAAGCCAGTATCTTATTAAAGCTTTGTAAATAGTTAGTTTATCATTTTCTCAACCTAAATACTTTGTAAACATCAATATACATCCACAACACATCGGTGATTTCGGGCTTAAGGGACTCAAAAGGATTCACAAAAGTATTTGTCCCTCTTGAAAACTTAATTAGCTCCTGGAGCAATTCATTTCAAATTTTGAAATGTGTGCTGTCTAATTAATATACCACAATGCTCTGGGTCCCAAGGAGAGTTTCAAGGGAAAAAATAAATAAAGCGGCATTTTATTAACTACACGGACTTTTTGATACCGAAATAATTAAAAAAATATAAATAATTTCGCATTCTATACTCCCGGGCAAAAATAACTGGTTGTTTTTCATGATCCCAAGTTGTATGGGAAGTGATGACTGTCATTTTTGTTCGTTAGGCCCTTGTATGGGTTGGAAGATGAACTTTAGTAGTTTCGTTTATTTGATAATATTTTGTACAATGTAATTTATTCCGAAAACTTTTGGACTACGTTCCGTGCAAAATTTAAATCCAAGATGTTTACCAACAAAACATGTTTTTTAATCGGACATTTTTGAGAGTATAGCAAAAAAACCTGTACTCGAGAAACACAACAATATTGGTGCTAATATTATTATTGTGATGAGAGTAGATTTATGTAAAGTTATCGCGTCTTTTCTTTCAAAACGCACTTTCCCACTTCAATATAGAAAAAATAATTCCGCAAGCTCTAAATACAATTCGCATAGACGTAAAAATACTTAGTAAATAGTTATACAGTTCCAAAGCTTACCTTAGCAGTTGCCGCGTAATGTCCACCGTCAAGTAATTCGTGCCAAAGTAACTTGTAACTTTCCTAAGTTGTTTTACTAAGTGTGAAATTAGCGTTTTCGGGTTATACCTCAATTGGGATTAAGCTTCGTGTCGGTAAGTTAGTGTGTGGAACCGAAGGCTCACGGGATGTGTGGCCTGCTAGGCGTCCGGGCGCGTTGTGCAGCCTTCCCGACTCCACCCGCCTTTTAAACCAAACATCCCTCAGCAACCGAAACACCAACGCAACTTTACATGGCCGCGATTGGCTGAAAAACCAGTAGGAGGGATTTGAATGTGCAGTTTTATGTCTTCTTGCTGTGGACTCTACAATAGTTCAAGTTGAATAGGTTGCGCAAAAAGTTAATAACTAGGCTGGGAAACTTATAAACTAAGGTAAAGACCGCAGCCAAAGGAAATAATAGTAGTCACTCAATTAGGTCGGTTGAATATTTTTATTTAATTACGCTGTGTTTGGTTTACAGAGAGGTTTAATCTGTAAAGAAAAATCGTGTTAGTATTTGATGTTATAGCGGCAACAGAAATAGATTATCTGTAAAAACTTCTATCTAGCTATCACGGTTCATGAGATTACAACCTGCTGACAGACGGATGGACAGACGAACGGACAGCGAAGTCTTAGTAATGGGGCCCCGTTTTTACCCTTTGGCTTTTTGATTTACACCTATTTAAATAGTTATTTAGTGATCGCTGCGTAATATATGTACATCTTCAAATATTCACCCATTTTCTATTCGAAACTGCATTAAAAAATATTTTAGCATTTTCATAATCACTAAATAATTATTTTTTCATATTTTGATGTACCCAGTGTCACCCTCACGACTACGACGAATCTAATGATACCTCTCAAGATCAAATGCGACCAGCCGTTTTAGGCTCCAGAGCGTGCCGAGGAAATATACATATATACATACATCCCTAAATCAGAGCCCTCCTTCTGGCTCAGTCGGGTAAAAAGAAAAAGTAAACAAAGCTTGCGGAAACTGTATTTAATTTTTAAGAAGTTAAACCATGAACATCATTTGGTTCAGTTCACATTTTGTAATCATGTTGATAACTGATCGCATGTGGTGTTTACCTGATTGTGATTGTGATACTCTATTAAAAATGTATATGTAAGCAGCAAGATCGATGTATTAGTGTTAACAACTGTTGGTAAACCTTAAATAAATAAATAACAAGAGCAGAGCAACAAGAATTGTTGCGACTTGGATTTCTGACTGATAGGAAGATACGGAAAAGAGAAATTGTGTGGGATTTTTACATCATTCGACACGGAAATAATTGCTTATTAATTTTTACGTAACGTTTCTTACTTTGTGACTTTTTATGTCGTTTATAATAATGTTTTATATACCTAATATAAATTACGTCGCCACGAAAGAATGGTATAACTAAGGATGTATGTTTTAAAAGTACCTACATAATATTGACTTGCTCCATACGAATTACGTACCTACACTACGTTTCTGATAAAAAAAAAAACATCCTACATGAAAATAATAAATAATAATAATAATAATAAAAGGCTCTCGCTAGGTGGTTGGGTCAAGGGCCAGATACAGAAGGCGGTACTCCTGGACACGGCTCGGATAGTCAGGAGGTTCCTCTCTCTGTCGTCCTGACCACCGGTAGCTTAGGCCTCGCCTCGCTGCCGGCGGCACCCTAGGTTAGGTTTTTATAATGTTTTTATATTTTGTATTAATATTGTTTTATTACTTTTTATATGAATATTGTAAAAACCTAACTAGAGATGAAAATAAATATACAGAATAATAATAATAATATCTTGGGACAATTGACACCAATTGACCTAGCCCCAAACTAAGCAAAGCTTGTAATATGGGCACTAGAGAACGGATAAACATACTTATATAGATAAATACATACTTAAATACATATTAAACATACAAGACTCGAGAACAAACATTTGTATTTTTCATACAAATATCTGCCCCGACCGGGGATCGAACCCGGGACCTCAAGCTTCATAGTCAGGTTCTCTAACCACTGGACCATCCGGTCGTCATAAAAATAGTCATGAAACATGAAACACGTACCTTCAAATCGGCACGCTAAGGTTTAGTACATCCTAGACGCACGGCCGTTCGAAAAACGTAACTTAATGTTTTGTCTTTGTCTGACAAAGGAGTTAATTGTCTTAACAAGGCGTTGTTCACGAACACGTTCACCTGATGATAAGCAATTACCACAGCCCATCGTCATCCGCAACACATTCCAGTAATTTCTTAGCATTCTGTAACTCCTCGCCGGAACACATCGGCGAAAGCTCGCTGCCTGACGGCAGCTGAGCGAGTGAGATTGTGGTAGCGATCCTTTTAAATGGCCTACACACGACGATAGACTCACGCTACATTCATCAATTATACATCAATTTATTTGGCTCCGATAATTATATCTGCATTAATATCACAATGCTACCACGTTTATGTATACCTGCCGCTTACTGCGCTGCCTTCCAATGGGGGCGGCCCGCATGCCCCCCGATAGGAATCTATCTCTACAACTGGAAGCTCCATTTACGCGGATGAATTATTTCAGTGATGCCTTTGTTGTGATAAAAGGCTTTTGTAATCTTATTGACGACCGGCCCGGTGACATGACACATTGTAATTGTAATAAAAAATAAAAGTTTTTTCTACAATGAAGGTATCAACTTGGATTATCGGTGGGGAATGTTTTGCTTACTTCGGTACCATTCGTTTCAAATGTTAAACAGTAAAGTTGTAGGTGGCCAAAATATAATTGCATAGGTAAAGCTTTGCAAGTAAGCTTAGTTAGTACTAGTTACTGCTGAACTCCTTTATGCGTCATGTTTAGATTATGTTGGATGAAAAACGGATGCTACAGAATATAATTGATTGTTTATATTAAATATTTCATGTAAAAGGCTCCCTTTGTATGAAGTGCTGAGTTAATTCGTCGCAAAAATATAACAATATTTTTTCTGGAAAAATTCCATTAACACTGGGTACTGTTACATGAATACAACGCTCTACGAAGCTACACGCGCTACGGCGTAGCAGCGTAGCGGCGTACCCGAGAACAGCCTTGGAAAAGTAAAGTGACAGCATGCGCCTAAATTTAAATGCTCATCAACCATGATAGATGACCCTTTAATCCTTCGGGCTATGCCGGCTATGTTGACAAGAAAAGGTCCAGCTATAAGTACGGGCATTCTCGTTACGCGGTTTTGTGATGTTAAACAGGATTCCAAAACATCAAAGGCCATCTCACTCAATCCTAATTGGGACATGAAGGGAATGTTAGTTTTTATAATAGTTAGCAGTTATGATGAAAATAACGGTCTAAAAGTATATTATTGCGCTGATGTCGGAGTAACTAACTAGATATGTATCGGGTCACTTTGCGTACAACTTCGTATGGGAATCCGGTCATAATCCGGTACATGTTTTTTGTTGACGCTGATATTGTGAGGTAACTTAAATTACTAAATTAAGAATTGAAGTATTTGCTCTCGCAATATTAAAACTTCAATAGAAAACAGCATACAGAAACAGCCGGGCTTTGCTCCTAACAATTTTTTATACTATCATTATTAATTGGCCTGGCAGCTTTTCAGAGGTGGGTGTGAGAGTGGATGGCCAACAAGGGGGAGGGGGGGGGGGGGGGGGGTTGGAGTGGCAATTGAAGGTGTGCAATTATAGAGCCCGGAATTTGGTGTGATATAATAGCTAATTATATGTTTAATTCGAATATAACATAGCCAGGCGTTTTAATTGGGGGAAAAGTAATGCCAGGCGACATCCAAGGTGCGGGAAAAAGTGCCAAAGTCACCCACCGGTGTTCGTTTATTTAACACCATAGCCCATTAATCCTGCCCACAGCGTCCCAACCCCATAGCCCTTTCCATGTCGCTTCCTACTTGGCATTAGTTTAGCATCGGTGGAGGACTTTCCACTAGCATATCCTTATGGTGTATTAGGGGATAGACCTTCATAGTTGCACCCATCTGATTTTTATATTATATGGTTCCAAAGGCCTCTTCATGTTGGCCTCGACCCCAAGAATGCCTATCAAATGACCGAGTCCCCATGGGCCCATGATCGGAAACCCGTACCAATAATAATAATATCTTGGGACAATTGACACCAAATGACCTAGCCCCAAACTGAGCAAAGCTTGTAATATGGGCACGAGACAACGGATAAACATACTTATATAGGTAAATAGATACTAAAATACATATTAAACATCCAAGACTCGAGAACAAACATTCGCATTTTTCACACAAATATCTGCCCCAACCGGGGATCGAACCCGGGACCTCATGCTTCATAGTCAGGTTCTCTAACCACTAGGCTATAGTAACTAGAGGGATTTCGTTGCTCTATAAATTGTATACTTATTTCCGTAGGTAGCTCTTAGACTAAGAGGTTAACGTGTTCGTTTGTGGTACCTTCACTCTCAATCTGTGAGACGTCAACACCTAAGCATGAATGTTAGTGTGTTGTGAGTGCTCTTATTATATCTTAACGAATCTGATCCATGAAGTTATCGCTGCGCTTCGCAGACAATATCCTGCTTGTTATCGGGCGTGTGGCACGCGAAAGAGTCAAATCATCATTGTGTACCAATAAGTTCATTTATTAGTTCACTCATGATCATACCAACGTGTTTTTTTAACATAATTTGTGCATTCGCTGTAGGAAAACACCATTTGGTATTCCGTAATGCGCAGTTAGTTAGGTACCGCCGAAATTGTAACTCGAGTTCTACCGGCGGAATAGTACCAGGAAAAGTAAGAAAAATCCGTATTTGACCAAATAGGTTCTTAACTTTTGTTTAGACATGTTTCTGGACTTTCGGGTAGGTGTTGGTCAACTGAGAGACTAGTTATCAAACTTTTAGAACGTTTCCCTTGCTTCCTAAGAAAAATCGACAACATCACTTCAACTCGTACTTCCTCAGCTGGTTGCAAAGAATCTTTGAAACAAAATAAGGCCAATATACAAAAGTTGGGTAACTTATCGGGATATTTTGTGTATGATAGTTTTTTAATAAAAATCCTACAAATTTGGGTATATATAAGATAGCTAATCTAATGAATATATTGCTCATGATGTGGCCTTTTTGAGTAGAAGCTGAGATATTTAGATTTTTCTGAATTTGACTGCAGGGGACTATCTCTTATCTTTCCTAAAATTCTTGAATACAAAGATACTTATATAAAGCTATTAAAAGCGTTAGAGTCACCTTTGTCCTTTCTCTATTTTTTATAGTCGGACTCTATCTACCCTTTCGATATTGTGGTTTAGGAGCTGACCGGCCAAATTTATATATGAATTGTTTGCGTGGCACAAGATAAGTTGAAACCTCTGATTTTCCAAAGGCAGGCCATATGGTTTTTGAAATGCTGTTACTGTAAATTGCAGCAACTCATAATAACTTTATTTGACTGGACTTAGTATAAAAATCGTAATTAACCGGAGCCGGTTTTTGAAAGCGCATCACTCGAAAGTACCTACCATTTGATGACCTAAATACCGAAGTGATGAAAATTTGACTAAAGGTATACGAGTAGAATAGAAGAAAATTACAGAGCGGCTCTCAATTAGTTTTGTAGCAATGCACAGACTTTTGGGCCATTCTATTAAAAGTCGTCCCCTCAACTTATTTCTGGGTATTTGTGTTATTTCGGATTCCTACTCAGATCACGAGCACTATCGATCCTGGTAGGAGAAAAAAAAATGACCCAAAAATTCCATACATTTTCTAAACTAAAATTTCGTTCCATTCCGTTACCGCCATACAAATTTGTATGAATGAAGTTAACGGAATGGAAAATCAATTTTGGCAAGTAATTTTTCTTCTATCAGGATCGATAGTGCTAGTGATTCTGAGTAGCAATCCGAAAATACAACAAAATCCCAGAAAAAAGTTGGGAGTACGACTTTTAATTTAATAGAATGGCCCTTTAACGACTTTCGAATCGTGTGTCCTAGTGAAGTGATTTCAAAATTCGAACCCTGAAACTAACGTACAGTATGGGATATGAAGAGATCATGTACAAAATTGGCAGCCAGCTCCCTGACTATAGGTTTGTGGGTCTATATCAATAAACGACGAGTGCGTGACTTTTACTTTTCCCACCCTTCTTATTTAATGATTGTTCCTTTGTCCCTGCTTTCATTTGTCGAAACCGAATCAAAAATAAACCTTATAACATTGTAAATACGGTGGCTTATATAACCTATGTGTTGTTCAGTGTTTCATTGTTATCGACATAGGTACAGTTGTTGCAAATTGACGTCGGTGACTCAAAGCCTTCGTATAATAAACACAATAAGTAGGATATCGTAAGAAATACGGTGAGTTAATCACATTTATTCTGAAAATACTATTGGTTACTAAGTGAAAGAATTCTATGTAAGTTTTGCTACAAACCTAAATAACTAAGTCTAAAAATAAGTTTTCAAATTATCATATACCTATCAGCACCATTTTTGGCTACCTAAATACGAACATAATGGGCACTTCTAAATAAGTAAGTAAATGCTTTATTGTACAACATAAAGAAACATACCCAATTCACAAGCAAAACATTAAATATATGCACAAATACCAGTTAAACTTTGAGTAGATGGGAGGAGCATTAAACTAGGGAAAGACAAAGAGTGGGTGAAACACTTTTCACAGAACTCTTTATCTACCACAAGAGCCGTGGACCGCACTAATATTAAGGTAGCGGCCGATTATGACGTACCGGATAACTCATAGAGTAATTCCAGTCCGAGAACGAAATTCTTAATGCATGCTAGAGACGACTATATGGGAGAACTTGGAGAGTTCCACTGTCCTAATTCCTAGTACAACGATAGTTCAATGCTCCTTAGCATCAGCTCAGTATTTGTGATTTATTTGAGAAGAAATGGTTAATGACAAGCAACAGCAACGGGACAGCAGCCCTGGGGCTTGTCGCAGCATTATGCATCATTATTAGGTACATAATGATGCCCTGTTAGGACGTAGCAACTTATAATTAATAATTATAGCTAACACATGGCAATGCAGCAAAAAATTATATAATTATTGTATAAAACATGCTTAGGCGAAACTTTAAAATAAATTATATATCTAAAGACTAACTGGGTTAGGTACATACTTTATGCTTTAAAATAAAATAAAAATGACTTACAAAATACGGTGAGATCATATTCTTTTATAATAACAATAACTAGGTATAAAGCTATAAGGAGATCAGTTATTTTATTCTTCTAGGTACTCATTTATGGTGTAGTAGCACTTTTGGACTAGAAAGTCTTTTAGTGAACTTATAAATTTTTTATCATTTGTTTCGGTTTTAATGTGGATAGGTAATTTGTTATGTATTTTTACCGACATAGCGTATGTTCCATGGGAATGTATTTTGAGATAGGATGATGGTAGTGATAATTTATTTCTTTGGCGTAGTGAGTAGGTAGTTTGGTGTTCATCTCGCTGTATAAAGTAATCAGGATATTTGCGGACAAACTTACTTATTTCTAAGATGTACATGCATGGCACTGTCATTATTTTATGTGTTTGGAATTACATGGCTTTCTGTTTTAATGTGTCACTGATGGATGTTTGTTACACTTTTCTGATTTATATTTGTTGGTATTAGGTATGTAAGAATAAAGTTCATGTTTATTTATCTATCTAACTTTTTCTCACTATGGTTACAGAGTCAACACTGTGTTACATGTTAACGTATTTAATTCGGAGGCGTGGCCTAGTGCTGTAGCAATTATGTTAAGTTGCGTTTCTGATTCGATGCGGAGCGGAGTTGGACAGAATAGACCGATCACATTACAAAGCAATCGGTGGCCCGATTCTTGAAAAGACATATTATGTGAAAATACCGCTTAGACACAGCGAAATAAGCAAAAATAACAGCTCCAATATTAATTGGCAACTAAGTATTCAAATATTTAATTTAAGGTGTAGTTTTGTTAGGGATCCTTAAGAAAGCATCTCAGTAAGTAATCGCCTACAATTCGGTCAAGATTCCCGCAGTCGGCACAAATACACAGATTCATACCACTTTCAAGTGGTAATTTCGAGTTCTCTGCTCAAACCCCTCGCTTCCATGCTGGTCTGGGAGTAAAGAAAAAACACAGAAGGTACCAGTTGCATCTCTTCCCGCGCAGATGGTGAAAGCCCATCGAGGGAATGGGCGAAAGTCTTAAGAATCATGTTATAGGCGATGAGGCTAGCAACCCATCACTATTTTGTTCCCTTGTTCCATCTATACGCCCACAATCTTGCTAAACGTGGCCTGTGGGTCTTTTCACCTTAGGCTCTGTCTGCCCGTAAGGGATAAAGACGTGATTCATGTATCTGTGTCTGTATCTGCTCAAACCCCTACCGCACTGATGTAAATAACAAGTAACATACCTAATGCTATTCCGCACTCTTCGTAAATTGAATACGAGGAAGTATTTCACGTAACGCACCGAACATGTGGAACATTCTAACGTTTGCGTAATAAAAAGTGCCAAAAGTCACGTTGTTGGCAATTTGAAACCAAAGCTAATGTTTTGTGGAAAGTTTATTCCCCTAGGTGTGCTTAAACAAAACGGCAAAGCATAAGGTTTCTCAATTTTTAACACTTTTCTCTAACTTTACCTGACCATATAGTTTATGTAATCTTTTGGCACAAAAAACGTCTGGGGTCCGATTATTGAAAGCACTATCAATCGTAAATAGCAGTCGAAAGTGGAAAAATATGTGTAATGCTACAAAAGTAAATCTCAATAAAAATGTTGACGAGGTGAAAAGATTATTTAGACTTATAACTTTCATTCACTCTCTAACTTGTATTTCAAAATCAGCAAAATTTTCACCACTTTTAAGTAGTAATTTCACATAAGTATAATAATAACTATGCTTTCGTAAATTAAAAATCAAAGGCTCGATTTTTAAATTTTAGCTGAAATAAAATAATGTTGAATGATGAATAATGAAAATGATGATGAATGTTTTTAAATGAGATTAAAAAAAAAGACGACTAATTGTCTAGGTTAATTAGAACTGTAATTTTCTACTAAGCTACTCGTATTTCAAATTCAGCTTAATTGATCACCAATGTCGAGTGGTATATGCACATATACGCTTTCAATAATCGACCCCAGGCCTTTGAAACGCTTTCACGTTCGAGGTTTAGGTTCAGGTTCAAGTTCGAGAAAAGGTAGATAGTCCCCGCCTTCTTTTTTTTCGTCTTGGCGGGGCACTGCCGTGCCCCCTGATTAATTGCCTTTTTACAATTAGAATGCCATGATATAAGAGTATTCCTGTATAGATTTCGACGTAGTACATTGTACAAAAACACAAACCCTCATTTAGAATTTGTTTTGATTCAATCGTCTGTAACTCTCGGCAAAAACAATAGAACGGCTAAACCAAAATGATTCGTCAAATAATGCTTTGTATTCTTTCAATTACACAATTGCGAATGATTAAATGATAAACGGTGATTGACTGCGATTGTTATCCTAATGGAAAGTTTTATGTAAAAAACTGTTTTTTTTTTGTTCACTTCATTAGCTCAAAATATGCGCGGAAAATCGCTTTTTCCCCGGTAGAGTGGAAAAGTTTTTTGAAATTCGAACGTGACAGTGAACTATGGTGCACATAAAGAGGTTCCGAGAAGGTCAAACTAAATTCAATGCCCGCGTCAATGGCGTCGGAATGTCAAACCCGGCGGAAACCAATGTTTGTTGCAGCAATGCATTCCAATTGAACCGACAGCTAGATTGACAAGATGCTGCAAAATAAACGACTGGTTTCGATTGACGTGAACTAGATTTGGATCAAGCAAATATCGAGCAGGAGATTCACGCTGGATATTTCCGCAGATTCTGACGTAATTAATCTCTTTGTAACCAAAATAACGTGCAAATATAACGAGTCACTTTTTACGCAACTTTGTACTAAATATGACCAATTATTTTTGCACGCCAGAAGTAGGCGTCTCAGATCAAATAAAAAATGGAGATAATAATATACCTACTCCTGCGAACAACAATGAGAGCCCGACAGCCCGTGCTATCTAAGCCCCGCCAGCATGCACGGTTGCACGCACACACTTTCTGCCTTTTTATTTGGACTGAGCTAGACTTTGGTACTGCCAACAATGCAGGACCTGAGGCTCGTTTTTTGAAAGCACAGCCCTCAAAATTACCTTTCGAATTACCACAAAACTACAGCTCAAATTAAATTTTACCATTAACGAATGGTACTTTCAAGTGATGTGACGTGCTTTCAAATAAATCTAGGGTTTGACAGTTGGCAGCGAATGTATCCATATCCATCCTGTTGGTCCAACAAAATTTAATAAACTAGTTTCCATAAAAACAAAAGCTTAGACAACCTGGTGAATATGTTTTCTACGCATGTTAGGACACAGGAAATTTCTAAAATGCGTTTAGGATTTAGGATGAAAACACTACTTACGTAATATTCCGCTCATATTTTTTCTAATTTTCTACCTTATGCTCCGTAGTGATGATCACCACAGGCTATGCGAGGCAATCAAAGTCACAAATTTATGTAAATTATTTATTATTATTTTATTCATACATGGTAAAATAAAATGTACTTCATGGACAGATTCCATCCCTCACTATAAACACAATTTGAATGATGGGACCTTCAAAAATATAATATTGTATCCTAACCCTAGGTTAAAAATATAAAAAGACGATACATTCACAACAGTCTTTTCTTAAAATGCATTATGAACACAATTTTATTAGCGATGAAATAAAAGGATATTTTTAAACTTGTTTTTGTACCTAATATAAAATTTCGACAATCAGTATCTATTTTTGTAACCTCTTCCGTGTGTTCTTTTTGTACACGTAAACATTATTAAAATGTTTTTACTGCAATTCTGAGAACGATTGAAAAGGGCACGTGGGATTGTTATAGCCAATTATATCTGTTTACGTATTGGTAAATTCACCAAATAACATTTTTCCATGGATGTTGTGAAAACGATAAGTGGGGTGGGTACGACTTATTAAAATAGACATGAACCATCTTAAGGAGCTGACTTCCTGGTCCATGTCTAGTTCGGGTTACATGAAAATGTTGTAAGAGGAACGACTTTTGCATCCTCATTAATGTAGCGCTCGGCATTCAGCATTTTCTTTATTTTGCCTATTTTGTGACAGAATGGTCTAAACTCTACAAGACTTCATTTAGTGAAATGTGGGTAAGTACCTAGCTACTATACTACTATGTATTTTCGAAGTTGAAGGTTTATACGGACTTGCGTTCATCTCAATATTGTATCAAACAATAAGTATTTATTGTTTTATTATAGTAGGTACCTATTTATTTAGGTAGGTATTTATTTATTTCTTGTGTTCAGCAGTATTATGCAACAGTAGATAATGTATAAATTAATTCATTTTTAACTACAAAACATTCATCATGAATAAATTTAGTATTAAAATTTCATATAATAATAATGACGTTAATATTGCTCACACAATCATAATATTTATCACGAATGTACCTAAATGTTATTTTACGAAAAATAATAGATCCTTAAAAAAAATTATGCAATACTTTCCAGTGTACACTAACACCAGGGCTGCCAGATTGTGTAATTGGATACAAAATTGTATAATTAGGTAGTGAACTAATTGTATCCACTTAGTATCTCGACCCCTCATGTATAATTGGATACGGAAAAAATGAATTATGGCCATCTGCACCACAAACTTAACACTAGTACTGTGTGACAGCAATAGTGTTTTGCAGTGCAGCGTTTACTCTAATGATATGATTAGATACGCGTTGGTAATCAAAAAGAAATCATCGTAGGTATGTTTACGTGATTAATATTCACATTTTTAGCGCTGCTTTAACTGTTTGTATCCTGACATTTAATTTCGTATAATTTCAAAACATGTTGGTATAATTTAAAAACCTATAGGTACTGGTAGCCCTGACTAACACTGTCGTATAACCTAACAAAGTAAACACTCGTAATACGTTACAAATGCTTTCGAACGTCGTGAACGAGTAAATTCTTTAAATAATTGTCATCTTTAACGAAACATTCCACTATGTCAAAGTGGTCCATGTCGTCTTTGATTTCCAGATACAAGTTTTGCATCAGGCAGGTGTTTTGTAGCAGCCCGTAGAACTCTCTCGATTGTTTCTTAAACGTGGGGCTATCGTTGTTTGCGGCCAGTATGTATAGCCTCACCCTTCTGGCATGGAGGTGTGAGTATGAGTCGAACTGTGGTGAGAGAGGGATAGCCCACTCCGATGGTAGCTGAATGGCGTCGTTGACGGTGGTGAGGACTAGATCGCGAAGGTCGTACACGCCCGATATGAGGAAGGCTCCTTGAAGGCGAGAGGAGCCAGGCGTATTATCGAGGAACTCGGCGCTAGCCAGCAGTTTTGCCACCAAGTGGGCGCCGGCCGAATGGCCCGCGAAATATACTCCTCTGCGAACATAAATTTGTGACATTACATTATTATTAATGCAAACATTACATTATGGCATATGAATGTAAGTCATGCTATGATATTAGTATCAAAAACCGTAATTAGACGGAGATACGAGTGTGTCTGCATTTAGTAGTCACCAATATTTTCATCTTCACGCTCGTAAAGCGTACACTTAAGACTATTCTAGGGGACGACAGTTCTATAAGTATTCTGAATAATAAGTACAAAGTAGCTTAATAATCCATTATGTAAGAAGGATAACCGCGTCTCGTGTTTATCTTTATTTCACTTTTATTTTCTACAGTCTACAAAAATAAGACGCAACAATACAGGGCTCCGATTTTTTAAATCACGTGACTTTAGAATTCCATACGGGCAAATATTTGTGTATTGCTACATACGTAATTGCAACACAAATTAAACTTTCGAGTTAACAAGATTAATCAGTGCTGTCGTTTTCGAGTGCTATCAAAAATCGGGCCCGAACCTGTACCTACACAATAAATAATAAATTATGAATTAATTGTGAGTGCTTCAAGTAAATCGGTATGCATAATACTTGAACTTAAATTATTTATTTAGAGTAACAGACGTAGTGTTACTTTTTGACAGGTTTGTTCACTATAAGCAGCGACTTTTCGGGCAATTCTGTTGTACAGACCTACGTCTACATTAGTCACCTACGGGGGCGAATTTAGGGTGAGGGGCATGGGGGCACGTGCCCAACCAGACGGTTTTTTGTGTACTACTGTGGGCAGTACATACTTCAAGTTTATTTGTAACAGTGAAGTTATTGTTGTTTTTTTATCGATCGCCCGTGCCCACAGAAAAAAATCCTGGATCCGCCCTTGGTCACTTCTGCGACTGTATAATATGTATGTATGTATTATAAATGCTTTTACATACCGAGAGCTCATTTTTTCGGCGTACTCGAAGACGAATTTCGCCGCGTTCTGTATTTGGTTGACGATTTCTGGCAGCGTGGCGTTGGGACAGAGGTCGTAGCCGACGACTATGGTCTTCACGCGGCACCGGTGCAGCGGCTGTACCGGGTATCGGGAGATCTCCCGGTTCAATTCCTGCCAGAAACCGCCGTGGATGTAAACGAGAATCGGCGCGTCTGAAAGTAACGGGACGAGTAGATAAGGTCGACGTCGTAGCTACACTCGAAAAAACGCTGAGCGGCCCAAAATTTGGGCCAGTTTTCATTCAAAATTACCTAGGTATATTGCGTACATATGAGGGCCACATTTGTTCCGCTGAGTGTATCATTCGGAAATGATATACATGTATAGTGAGCGGCAAAAAATATAACCCTCACATTATATTGTCATATTGTTGTGTGTATTGTTGTTGTATTGTTGTTGTATTGTTGTTGTTGTTGTATTATATTGTGCCTATTGTCTACTTTGTTCTTTGTTTCTGTATTGTTTTGTACTGATTTGTGGTGTTCAATAAAGAGTATTTGTATTGTATTGTATTGTATATGCAATATAGGTAAATTTATATAGAGGCTGGGCCAAATTCTGTGCCGCTGAATATAACATTAAAAAAAACACAAGGTGTCTCGAAATTATACGCCCACAATTATGCTAAACGTGGCCTTAAGGTTTTGTTTGGCCTTAAGGCTCTGTCTACCCCGTAAGGGATAAAGACGTGATATATGTATGTATGTATGTGTGTCTCGCAATTGTTCCGGAATATTTCCGCAGGTGATTGTGTTAGTTTGACTTAACTCCCCTGTGAATGACCAAAAATATTATATTACATTATTATTATAAACGGGGGTTGGTGGCAGCGGACACTACTTCCTCAATAGTCATGTGAAAAAGAAAGATCCCGTAGGAGATGCGCGCCAGGAACTTCCACAGCCGTAGCGAAAGGAACCAGTTGAGCGGACCACCGTGACAACTTAATCTTCTCTCCTCTGAAGACGTGCAAGATGTACCCGAATAACATGCCGAAGAAGAAGGGCGGTGACCGCACCAAATTGTTGTTATAATATAGAATGTACTATTCAACGTTCCCCGAAACTGCCCAACCTATTCTTTACAGAATCCCTGCTCCGTCCTCGCAGCTAAGGGCTTTAGTGTGCCTCCTTGAGCCTCTGAATCTTATGGACTGTGAATGCTTTTTTGGTTTTTTTAACTACTTATGCTTGACAAATGTCTCCATGAACTTGGTCGATCTTCAGCGTACGGCATCAAAATGACAACTTAATTTTCTATCCAAAATTACGATGAAAAATGTTTTCAGGGGCCTTACCATAACGTTTTAATGCGATTCAATTCCGACTCAGTTCAGGTTTTAGCTTTCATTTTTAGTGTGGATCTGACAACGAGTGAACCTAAACTGAATCGCATTAAGACGTCATGGTAAGGCCCCAGTTTTCAAACTTATTCTATCGAATAATTAGACAATAAAGCAATAGTACACAAAGCTTAAAAAAAAATAATTAGTGAGTAACCAAATTAAGAACTCAATTTATGAATATTATGGATTCCTTATAATCAGAAGTCAAATGATCAAATGTAAAGAAATTATTAGAGAATCCTTATACATATTAACAGATTACTTGTATGGCCAGGGCCGCCGAGCAAGTACTATTAAATTATTATTATAATATCCAATGTTACATCATCACAATTTTATCTACAACCGTCATTTTTAGCATGTATTTGACAGCGAGCGAACCTAAACTGAATCGGAATTGAATCGCACTAAAACATTGTGGTACCACCCCCAGGAGTGATCACTCAGACTAACCTAGATAATTTGAACTTAGGCTTTGTTTTACTAGATTCAGATAAGTCGGAAAAAAAGGAAATAGTTATTGTCATTTGAAGAAAATGGTGAAACATTATGATGAATTTAAAATACGAGTTGCGTAGAAAAAAATTAAGACTAATTAATTATATAATCTATACGAAAAAATTAAGCTGTCACTTTTGCTTGGTATTTTAACAGATTTTAGTTTCAAGAATCGCGCTCATGGTTTGTAATCTTCCATGAATAAGGAGGTAAGAGTTTATCCAGCGTGTATCGTGTACAAGGTTGATAGGATTACTAAAGATTATCTTAGATATGGAGAAGAAAAGCGGCAGGATATTAATAGAAACCGTTTGCTTTGTGAGCATTCAAAGCATTGATGTCTCAAAGGGGCTCAAATAAATATCTGTTGGTAGGTAAGATTTTAAAATTCGATACGTTTTCCCTACGACATTTAAAGATGGCTATAATCTCATGATGTGATAAGAAGATAACTTTAAAATTGTGAGGAAAGAATTACTAGATCTAGTCCTATATCCCCCATTATAGTCCCGTCGGTTAACTCATACAACCCCAGTCACAGTTAACTTTCTACTTTAGACAAGACGTAGTAACAACTTTAGTTCAAATAAAATTTTCGACTAGTTGACGAGATTAATTGGAGTCGTAATTTTTGTCTACAGATTCTACTCGTATTTCAAATTTTGCACAAATTTTCGACACTTTCGAGTGATAATTTTCACATTATGTCCTTTTAAAATTCATCACAAAAGTGAATCTTACCAGTTATTATTAATCGATAGCTTCTTGCGAGCGCGTTTGAGATAGATTTGTTAGATTTTGTAAATTTTGGCTGACAATCTGTTTTATTTTGCGTTACTTAAAGTCTTACCGTTGGGAAGGTCAGTGCCGAATATATCGAGGCGCTGATTTGCTGTCGCTCCGTATTCGATCTCCAGTTTATGAGGTATGTTGTTGGTCGCCTCCTCGCTCGCTGTAAATTATACAAATCAAACTTGAGCGATGTTTCACATGCTTATTTTAAAATCTCACTCGCTTATGGCAACTTATTAATTAAGTAGAGTAAATAAAAAGAATTGAGAACAAAGACTTGTGTTTTTTCTTAATTTAAATGTTGCAAGAACAACTGCTGAGCCAGTGCATAAGTATTTCGCTTTGCATTTAAATAAAATAATAAAATTCGCCAAGTCATAGCAAATAACCTTATTAAAATAATTAAAAATACAAACAGAGAAAACGTTTTAAAACGTCTACAATATACGCCTTTAATGACAAGGCTACACGAGGCTCGGTTGAATAGCGCCAACTATAAGCCGTCAAAGCACAAAAGTCCGGAAACATTTGCTTGGGGCCCCCTGCAACCTTCATATGGAACCTTCACTAATTCACTATAAAGGCGCTTACACATAACGTGGGGTTTAATGTACGCACCTGCCGTTACGGTCTGGATGTGGTTGTGTATCACATCCTGGGCGGAAGCGAAGCGCGTCGACCACTGGCTAGGAGAGTACTCCCGCTCGAGGTCCGATGAGTCCGTTATGACTGACATGGCGAAGCAATCTGTGAAAATATAGACAGTAAAAGATACCTTACCTACGTGTAAACCTCAAGTCGTTCTACGCATTAGCCTAATCTTTGTCAACTGGGACCCAATTTTCAAAAGCACATCACTCTAAAGTATCATTCTAAAGTTTTGAAAATTAGTGCTAAACTTGAAATATGAGTAGAGTAGAACAAAAATTTTAGCACTAATTAATCTTGTCGACTAGGTATTCACATTGTTTGAGCTGTAGTTTTATACAGATTCTTACTACTTCCGAATGCATCTCCAGCAAATCCAACTCCAGCATAGATATATGTTTAATAGTGAGCTCCACTCCACGTAGGTAACTCTACATAGTATAAAACACAGTTGCTTCCCGCCGTCTGTATTGAAAGCTCAGAGCATTTAAATTAAATGCCATCAATATCATTTTCAGCAATACATACATAAATCACGTTTTTATCCATTACAGAGTAGTTTTATCAATAGATAGAGTAATTCAAGAGAAAGGTTTAGGAAACAATTTAATATTGTTTTGGCTTGATTTGTTGAAATGAGACGATTTCTTCGAGATGTCCGAAGAAATCAAGCAGACTGAGAGCTTTCATCTCAAAAGCTTTTTTGTTTTTTGATTTGCCACTCGCAGTATAAATAGAAATAAGCTTTAGTGACCAGTAATGCCTGTTACGTTAAGAATAAGTGTTAAGAATAAATTTAATTTCATTTTCATTTCATTTTTTATCTACATTGCTTCAGTGTGGAGCCAGAGCGTTTCAGTTATTTTGGTATTTATAAACGAAAAATCGTTGTTCACTATTATATATACACTATAATATACAGCAACCCTATTCCACTCCAAAGCTTTAGTTATACTAAGAATAGACGAGCAGCCAAGGTTAGTAAGCCTGGTGGTTAGTAAGCCTTACTAGAAAGCTTTCCATAGACCGGATAGGTACCTACATTTCTTCGCTATTGTAAAATCATTTACTTTGCGGGAAACTTTAAGGAGCAAGAAGGGAGATGAAACTTATAAAATATCTACAGAAAATACCCTTTGAATATGTTTTTTCATACAATAACAATGTTTTTATCAAAACCTGGCACACCATAAATAATGAAATTTACTGATTTCCATTTGTAGTGACAAAAACGAGTAAAATGGTGAACTCTTAGAAATTCGATTATACAAACGTTTTGCTTGCGTTTAAATATCGACGCAACCCTAAATATATTCTTCTCGCACTTATACGGCTTTTATTTTGTTCTGACACGTGTAAACGTGTGCTCTATATTCGGTCTCGTAGGTCACGCTTTATTAAAAACGGAGGACACAGCTGGCCGTACGATTTGCTTCTATTGATTTTTGATGATTAGGCTTGTGCATTGTAATTTTCAGAGACTAATTAAAACAAGCAACGAAATTAGCCGAGTTAAAGTTGAAAATCTCTACACTTATCTCTACTGCAAGACATTTTAAATGAATCAAATAGTTAGGGTGTCTGATAACAAGTTCGTATTATTCCGTTTCTCCCACTCACCTAATTAAGTACTATTAGTGTAAGTGGGACGGCAACATACGAGGTTCATATTTCTAATTTCTGAGTATATGAGTAGGTGGACAATAGTGGCTATCGTCACGTTCGAATTTCAAAAACCTTTTCCACGCAAGCGGGGAAAATCCACGCAGATTTTGAAGGAGAAAGACAGCCTTTTCGAGCAAGTGAGGTGAAAACGAATTTTTTGCTATAAAACTTTTTTAACTTTTTATGAATGACGGCGGGCTCTTTATCCCGAGACACAATAAATATATATATACCTATATCTACTCAGCGGTATAAAATTTTGCTCAGTCTCCATACAAAATTACCTATATTGCATACATATGTATAAATAAGGGCCACATTTTCGCCGCTGAGTATATTTTACACTAGCAGTTGCCCGCAACTTCGTCTGCGTAGAATTCGTTTATTGCTATCCCGCGGGAATCACGCAATTTTCCGGGATAAAAAGTAGCCTATGTGTTATTCCAGACTATAATCTATCTATGTTCCAAATTTCATCCAGATCGGCCCAGTACTTTTTGAGCCTATTCATTACAAACATACAAAAATAGGTACAAATCTTTCCTCTTTATAATATTAGTATAGATAAATAGCGATAATTAGTTACTTAATAAATTGTTTTATGCTTTAATTCGATTTTTAAGGTCCATACGCTACGTATTTATTTTTAAGTTTTGAAGTAAGAAGTTAATCTAAGTTGAAACAAACACTAGGAGACCATTAACTAACCGACCTCTTGCAGAAATACCTTCTACCACTTTAGAGTGGTGTGCTTTCAAAAATCGGCACACAGGTCCCAATGTAATTTGAAACAGGTGCGACGTTGAGGAACACATTTTTTTTAACTATTACAATTAATTTTCCTCACTCTCTGGTAGGTATTAAATTTTGTTTGCTCCTAATTGAGGCATGGGAGACCTTTTAAAATTAGGGTTCTTTTAATCAACGTATACATTATTGACAAGCCTATGTCACATCAATAAATATGTGCATCCGTCTCGCTTTCGCCCCTTCGAATTGTCTTAGCATTGTTCACTTTCGTATTGGGACCGTGCGCGACGACAGCGCCACGTGATAGGCGGCCATTATGGACAATATTGTCACCGCTGTCAAACAAGAAGTAAGTAAATATTGTGAAAAATATTAATGAAATCTTGTGTTATTTTACTATATTACACAATTTTGGACAATGGTAGTCAGTAACATTATTGCCAATAATATTAAAATTGTTGTTTTCAGTGAAATTTTAGAGGTTAGGTAACTAAATTTTTTTTTCTTACGGCAAATATCCACTTATTTCTTTGGTCTCGTTTCCACCATGGTCTTGGAAATTGGTAAAATTTACAGTCGCTATTCTTCTTGGTGTTATTACAATTCACAACAACACATCTTGCCAGGACCATATTTTTATCTCAAAAACGATTAGAAAATGTTTACTGCAATATGGATTTGACAGTTCAAGTCAGCGACAAAAATGACAATTTTAGCCGTAGCGAGCGCTGTGATCGTTTAGGCTACCCCCTCCACCCGCTTTGCACTCTGCCAATAAAAAACAACAGCAATGTTTCGAAAATCCATGCCATTAAAAAGTATATAAATTTACATGAAGCTAGCTTAAACTCTGTTTTCAATCTCTTTGAAATTTTAGCTTCACAGATCAAGAAAGTACCTCAATAGATTTAACATAGAAAACATTTGTTTGATACTAGTCAACTTATAGTTAATTTTAGTTTTAACTTAACGTAACGCATCAGAGGCTAATAAGTAGCCAGGGGCACTCCGAGTGTGGATTCACATTATTTCCGTTCCGACCCACAGTCGTGACATTGTTTGACTTCTTTAATTGTATCGACCACGTAATAAACTTTATCAGCCCTATGTAGCGTGCTCCTTGACGACAGTGGACTGGCATCAGAAAGAGCATACCTACTTTTTTCTAACTGACTCCTGAGAGGAAATCTTGGGTCCGATTGTCAAAAGTGCATATCCCGAAAGTATTCAAAAGTAGCGAAAATTTGTGCCGAATTTCAACGTTTCAAACATGAGCAGATCCGACTAAAATCCTTAACGAGTCGAAAATCGTCGTTTTGTTTGATAGATTAGTCAGGAAAAATATATTATATGCACAGAACATTCAACAATAATATATCACTGAGATAAAGTACAAAGTACAGCATGAACAAAGAAAATCATTAAACAGCTAATAGACATAATGAATTTAAATGCTCTGTCAATATACATCGTCATCAAATCCTTCCCTAAACCTACTAACAAAGTGATCATTTATTAGATGTATTTTACGTTTCATTATGATGATCACTAAGTAATTTTTTTTCGTGATTAGTTTATTTGATTTTAATTGTATTTTAATTAAGTATGATGATCTTTTCTGAAGAACCAATTTAAATCTGCCATCATGTTCCAATGTATAAGGCTGCCATCATGTTCCAATGTATACGGCAAACGCACATGGCAGTATATGTTACCGAGTATTCTCAATGAGTTACCATCGGAAATTCATAATGAAGTGTGTGCCAACCCCAATAGATGCAAGAGAATTGTCAAAGCATTTTACCTAAACTGTAACGCAGCACAACAATAACTCATCTGTTTAGTTTTAAGGATTTAACGTGAGTAACTAGCAGCGGCAGATAAACTCTGCTGAGTTTTTGCCCGCTGTCATAAACCTTTAAACTGTAATTATTAATTTGTATTCAATAAAAAAAATTAAACGTTATTTTCATCTTATTTTGTGATATTTCAATGGGTATTTAATTCGTCGTTTTATAAACTGACGATTACAATATAAAGTTCTTCTCACTTGACATTTACGTAAACTATGATGTAGTTTTATTTTGATGATAAAAATAAAATAACCTGTTTTTCCGATTGAGAATGTTCCATTTCGGGTTTATGTGAGACTAGGTCGAGATTTTATTACAAACAAGGTCAAGATAATATAACTATAATCCACGGCAATCTGGCATAATAATAAGGTCCTCATACTAAGTAACCACACCAGCCACATTACTATACAGCCGAGTAGGTAACAAGGCTGCCATCTGATAACACCGTTTTATTTGTTGCAGAGATGTTAATGGCCATTGAGAGCAAAAATTCCAATTATACGAAGCTAATTACGTTTACTACTAGGTTGCTATAAGCAAATAATGAAATAAAAGTACTTACAAAATCTGTTTTGGAAAAAAAACAGTGTTCTTGACCGTTTTTTGACACAAGAAGCCAAAAACTAATAAAAAAAAAACAAAAAGAAAACAAAATAACATTCGCTATTCGGGAATCGGGAGATGACATGTGGTTTTACCTAAATTCAAAAAGTAGCTAATAACAAACAAGTTAATTTTTAACAACCGCTTTTTGCTGACTTTACTGGCATTCTCAGGTTATCCTACATTATGTGTTTGTACCAAACTTCAAGACAATCTGACCACAAGAAGTGGGTCAAATAAGTTTTTGAAGATTGCCTTGCTCAAAACCTGTTGTGGTGAAAACTTGCAATATTACACTCAAACAAACATAGAAACTAAGAAAGAAAAAGCAGACAATAAACTGTATACTATCTTAAACGAATTTACGATAAAAAACTGAAAAACAATTATAATTTAAAATGCATTGTTACTGTGATTGTTTTTACTTTGTCAACGCTAGATTAATATTTATTCGTCGAATCCGTGAAACCTGCCACAAAAGCATCTTCCTTCCGCAGGGAAAGGGCTTCATTTGCTAACAATAAAATTATAGTACTCACTAGAATCCATTTCGAGTAATTCAAGAAGTCAAAGTTGTTCCCATGTCACTGTCTGCATCAACTACGAACGACTAACATATGACCGCGTGTAACTCTACCTAATGCGTCGTCCTATGGTATCGATATCCGATATCCTTACTATGCAATAGCAGGCTTATTTAGCACCTATATTAATACACAGTTCATGCATATTATCTAAAATCCTACTTCATTAGATTTATTTCAATAAATGCAGACAACACGTCAAGTATTATTAGGTATCTTGAGTAGGTAGTGCAGAGAATAAAAACTCTACAAATAAATAAAATAATAACAAAGATTTTATTCACGCAAAATTCTTCTGACAATTTATGCACGTGGCATATACTAAATATAACAAAAAAATACTAAAGCTGTACAACAAAATTTTGTTACTATGATAAAAATATTCGTTAACGAAAGGACCTTTCATTTACAGCTGAAGCTCTTAAATTTAATTTTAAATGAATGATGTGTTATAGTAACATGAAGGAAAACATCGTGAGGAAACCAGCACATATCTGCGAAGAAATTCAATGGTGTGTGTGAAGTTTTCAATCCGCACTGGGCCCGCGTGTTCATTCTGAGGGGAGGCCTGTGCCCAGCAGTGGGACGTATATAGGCTGGAGATGAGACGACAAGACGACGTGTTTTAAAAATAAATGTTTCTCACAAAAAGCAAACGATTAAAAATTTTCCCGAAAAACTCCAAACAAAACTGGTTGACTTAGCTCTAGTCTGGCTGCCTAGTGCCAGACCTTCAAAAATAGCCAACTCCACTCTCCAATCTTAGAAGTGATCAAGTAAGTTCAAGGTTCACTGCATCGGAAGAAACGACTGAGGGTCAACTAAAGGCTGAAAATAAACATAACTGTATGGCACCAAATACGAAATAAAATAACCACAAGCTCTACGAAAATTTATGTTAGGAATAAAATAATAAAATTATTCGTACAAGGAAAACGGCCTTTTTGTTCCAATCGTATAAAATGGTCAAGACGTCGATGAAATAACAATCGCCGCCAGCCAAATTGCCTGAACAAATTGACAGAGCGATAATATTAATTACGGGTGTAATACTTTCGGTAGCAAATAAGATAACAATATTTACAAAATAATTTGAAATAAATTCTTATAGGTAAATCGGCTATAAAACCCATTATCACAATAGGGAATATTCATAAAATTTAATCTGTGTTAATAGTTATTTGTTATGCAAGGCTGCAAAGTGTTTGTTTGGCGCGAGTGCCTGAATTGAAACCCGAGCAAGCGAAGGATTCTATGATTGAACCACGAGCGAAGCGAGTGGTTCAAAAGAAGAATCCTGAGCGTCGCGAGGGTTTCAAGGCACGAGATACTAAACAACTTTGCTGCCGAGCGAAACACACAATTTTTCACCTCACTACAGCGAGAAAAATGGTGGATGAAAGAAAAACAGTCTAATAGTAAATCAGTTTTTTTATTATTTTTCTTCTAAATAAGAAAGGTAAAAGGATCTAAGCCCATGCAGCCTAGTCTAATAATCTAATAAGTAAAACTATTTTTTCTGATTGTTCTATCACATTAATTTCTTATGTATTATACTGTTTTATCATAAACCAAACAACAATTTTTGACAACTTTTCGGTTTCCCGACGAGCAATCTCTAAAAACTTTAATTTTTTTTTCTAATCATACACATATTTTTAAAAAGAAAGTTAAAAAATCGCACTAACTAGACTGATTTAAAAAAAATGGGGCGCGTTCTGAATTTGCATCATAATATCTGTTTTTTCCTGCTTGGTTGCTATTTTTGTGGTTAACCACAAATTAAAATAATTAATAAAAACCAATATCGTTTTTTCTTTTAGCAACGAAAGTTAGCAAATCTTGAAAACAACTTAGGAAGTAACGGATTTTAAAATAAGTTAATAATGGATACCGGATCGCGTTTCTGAACGTGACATTATGTTTTTTTTATCGGATGAAAAAGTTAGGGGTCTGATAATAAGTTCGACATTTGAAGTTCGTATTATATTCCGTCCTTCTCATTCACCTAATTAAGTACTATTCGTATAAGCGAGATGGCAACATACGAAGTTCAAAGTTCTAATTTCTGAGTATGTGAGTAGGGTGGGCAATGGTGGTCATCGTCACGTTCGAATTTCAAAAACCTTTTCCACGCAAGCGGGGAAAAAGCACTTTTCCACGCAGATTTTGAAGGAGAAAGACAGCCTTTTCGAGCAAGTGAGGTGAAAATATATTTTTCTCGTATCTTTATTATCGTCACATTATAATTAAAAGGTATTTTTTTATTTACTTATTATTTGAACCCATAAAATATCGTATACAAAGTGAAAAATATGGGACGGAAATTTAAACTTACGAAACGCGTCACCATTGGTCAAAGTGAAATGTGAAGTCAAATGTCACAAAATTGGATTTATCGACGTTGATATTCGTACTGTGTTAGCATTGTTTGGAGAAAATTAGTTTAAAACTGTATTCATGTGGTGATTTCTAGTGAATCTATATTTTATGTATAGTGTATTTTCCTTTACCTAATATCTATTTTTAATGATTAATCAACAATCATTAAAATTTCGTAAAACCGCAATATGAATATGAAAAGTCTTAAAGAAAGTTTCACCTTTTATAAACTAGGTTAGGTTAGTTTTAAACTGAATTTTCTACTGGTTAAAACCTTATGCAAAACTTACTAATGAAATAACTAATTCACAACAATATAAACCCGGTAATGAAGATACAAACAGTGTTTCTTCTCCTCATCTTACACCATTTTTTTTTCGTACTTTCGCATAGCTTGCAATACGAAAAACACTTTATCGGGTGTATTTGTAATATTGTTTTTGCACATCGGTACCATACAATACTTGTAGGAAAGTATTTCTTTCACACCTTGGGTTACATTATCGAAGTTTTCATGAGGATCCCTAACATTCAGGAAATATTCTATAGTCTATGTTACTCGGGAATTATGTAGCCTAATTCTAATGGTGAAAGAATTATTAAAATAGATCCAGTAGTTCTTAAGTGAATCAATAACAAACATACAAAAATTACTTATTTTTCCTTTATAATATTAGCGTAGACAAACACAGGATATTCTCAAATTTACTCAATGTGAAACGTTCGATTTCACTTGAAAAAATAATTTGAATCTTTTTAAGCCTGTTTATATTTGTTTCTGTGTTATTTATGCAAATGCTTTGATGCAAATTTAATGATTATTATAAGTAAAAACAAAAGACGTATTTAGGCTGGAGATGATGATTATGATCATTCCTTATTGAACCACCCTAAATGTTAGTCTCAAAATCAATCAATTAAGAAAAAAAAGGCTAATTCAGCTGTACCAGCCAGGCCATTTAAGAAAAATAAACAAAGAGGTTGTATAACGGCAGCTTAACGCTGCAATAGGTATTTGTTTCGACGATTTTTTGTATCTATGATGGTCTGGTTAAATAAAGCAATTAAGTTCATGTATTGTACCTAAATATTCTTAACTCAAAAAAAAGCAAATCACTCGAAATAAAAATTTCCACGAGTTGAATAGTTAGAGCTGTCATTTTTGTCTAATGTACTCGTATTTTAAATTCCGCAAAATTGTTCATCCCTTTTCAAAAATTTTGCTGGATTTGAAATAAGAGTAGATTAGAGGGGTAAGAAGAGATTAGTAGAAAATTACAGCTCTAATTAATGTAGTTAACTAGTCGAAAAATGAATCTGAGCTGTAGTTTTGTAACAGTGGACAGAATTATACCACTTTCGGGATGTGCTTTCAAAAACTGACCCAAACGTCGTTCACTGATTCCCAGTCTCATTAGACCTGCTGCTATGGGTAGTGTTGTAGTAGTTCGATTCTCGGCAATAGGTCTACTTTTCGGATTTTTCCATGTGTTCTAGTTTTCAGCATCATTTAGAAACATTATTACCGGGTTAACCGTCAAAAATAATAATGAGAAGTTTAATTTGTAATTAATTATGTATCGATAGACTCGTCTCCTAACGCCAGGAAATTTCGTTTTTTTTTTGTTCTTTACCAATACACTAGGTAGGCACTATAGATGTTTTGTTTAAGTATGTACGTACACAAATCATTGAAATTCAATTAAAGTACTTAACAACACCCCTTTGTTAAAGTATACAAACTTTTACCTCTCTTTGCTCCTTTGTAATAAAAATAAAGAGAACGAAACCCGAACACCCAAAACATGCTTATGTAAAACTTGAAAACTTTAACCTTAACCTTGAATAAGTAAAAAGTTGTTCAATTTTTGTTCGCAAGTAACTAATAATAGCTGGCTAAAGAAAGTAACGATGAAATGCAATACAACAAAACGCGCAACTGAAATCATAAAGATGCAGGGTCTTGGGCCTAATTTCTGAAAGTACTCAAAATGAATATTCGAAAGTAGAACAAAAATGTACGATAAATCCATTTATACATATAATAAAGCTGAAGAGGACCGAAAGTCTGTACATGGAAGATATTTCAAAAATAATTGGCTGGGGATACTTAGAAGCGATAACAGAATACGTTCCAACAGTTTTTAGAATTTTTGTCTGTTTTTCTGTTTGTCTACCTGTATATTTGCGAGCGCATCACGTGAAAACGGCTGAACGGATTTTCATCATCAGTTGAAAAAATCACCGGCCAGGTTAGGCTGCTTTTTACCCCGTAAAATTGCACAGTTTCCGCGGGATAGAGATGAACAAACATGGCAAAGGTCACAACAGCCTAGAGTCGCAACGTAAATAAATATTGCTTCAGTATCATAGATGTGCACTAAGGAGGGATTTTTCAAAATTCTCACGGAATAGGAAATAAATGGGAATGGTAAGTCTACTGAACAGGGAGCTTATCTCCATAAATATAATTACTAGTCTTGAAATTTGGCACAAGTAGGTAATTATGATATCTGAAAAATGATTACAGGATTTTGCGAAATTCCTGTGGGACGAGAAAAAAAGATAAACTGACTTGCTAATGTAGTTTCTTGGTATTTGACAGACATACTCCTTGATGATCAAAGAGGTGTACTACAAAGGGATTTTCCAATTTTCCCACGGGATAAAAGGACGGTATAGAAAATATTGACTTTGTATTTAATATACATTATGTTCTTGGAAGATCACGTTGGCGTCATAAGAAGGGATTTTTCGAATTTCCTACAGCAAAAGGATGGGATAAAAAATAATGGAAGTGGGTGTCCATGCAAGAAACGGGTTTATTTCGTTGAGGTACGTAGGTAGTACGAAATCCTTCGTGCTTCGTGCTGGTTATTGTACATTTTCGATGGTTGATGAGAGGAAAATTTAGCGCAAATTTTGATTCTGCGCGGACGAAGTCGCGGGCAAAAGATAGTAAATAAGTAAAAATAAAATCAGAGACCCGATTTTTGAGAACGCTTCACTTACGAAAAAATTCTATTTAAAAGCGGTCAAAATTCTTCTGAATTGGAAACACGAGTAGATACCTATAGCTTTACAGCTTTAAATAAGCAGGGGCCCGATTTTTGAAAGCACATGTGTAAAAATACCACTCGAAAGTTGTGAAAATTTGTGCTGAATTTGAAATACGAGTAGCATAGAAGACAAACACAGCTCCCATTAATCTTGTGAACTAGTCAAAACTTTGATTAGAGCTATAGTTCAGGAGATATAAACAGATTTATACCATTTTCGAACGGTACTTAATTTCGACTGATGTGCTATCAAAAATCGGGCCCCTGCACATTTTAGTAATCAGGTTTTTACCACGTTTGAATGGTTTTGGGATTCGATACACATGTACGAAGCCAAAGTCGTGAAAAACTTGGCTGAATTTTAGATACGCTAGTTGCAAAAATTAAGAATACACTGCAGTACAAATCTTCAAATTGTTGTTTCACTTAAATAAGTATACACATGTCAAACATGTTCAAGGTCTCCATGTATCTCCAGTGAAGTGGTTTAATAAAAACAAGATAAGAGTTTCACCAAATCGCCCACATTTTATCGGTTTCGACTGTCTTTTGGTAAACAACATGTTTTTAATGATTTTAAATAACTGTGCGTGTTTTTTGTTGAGATGCAAATAATAAGATAGAAACGTCTTTAAATTTTGTAAAGCTAACTAACTATTATTGTAAGTGCGAATATTTGTGAGGATTGACTGATGTTTGTCACTCTTCAATACACTCCGTTGGATAGCGTTAAACGAATCCTTTGAAGCGAAGTCACGGGCAACAGCTAGTATAATTATACTTATTGTTCATGACGAAGCTTTGAATTTCAATTGGTATTTTTGCTTACCGAATTACAGAAGAAATAATCATTTATTGTTATGCTGGGAAATTACGAATTTAAATTATTGTCATAACTAACACGACACGTGTCCATTTTAAATCCATTTAATTGTAGTTGTAAACTCACAGCGATATGAGTAGGTACCTATTAGTTATACATACTAATAATGAAGGTATGACGAACGAAGAATGTTGTAGGTACGTGTACTATAACCAATCATCGTACGTATTATTTATAATAACCTACCCGCGTATTAATCAGATTATTAGATATGAACAATTTCCATAAACAAAACAACTTATGATATTTTTTAAAGACGAAGTTTATGTTATGAGCACAAACAAAAAATGAAAATGGTCAGTCTTCTTCTAGCGCCCGTTTACCTGACAGATGAGTGTGAAATGAGTTAAATTAAAATTAAGATCTATCTGATACTCACGCGACTGTGCGTACCTAACCTGGATAGAATGACGTTCGCAGCATCTAGCGCTCGAGCTTGGAATTGTTTTAGGAGAATCCCATTTATGACCATAACTAGTACGGGGGAAGTCTAAAAAAAAAACACGGTATTTAAGAGATCTCACGCGCATTTAATCTTAAAGTCAGGTGAAAGCCAGAGTTTTTCAAAAATAGAAAATAGAACTTACAACAAAAATGCCATTTGATCTGGGCGCGAGGGGCGAGGGGGTAGCCAAGAATCTCGCGGATTATCTCCAAGGGTGGCCAAAACATAAACAAAAATATCACTAGATTTGTGAACTCACCTTGTCAACAGATAAATATTTAGGGCCTCTCTTACCAACGACTTGTGGGAGCCATCATTTAAGATAAATTGTGTGTCCTGTTAAATGTGTGGGCGAACGAGTAGACATACGCACGTACGTATTTCAATTAATATTTCGAAGTAGTATAGTGTAGTATAGTTTTTTAACTAGCCTACAGATAGTTTTTTAAATTTTAGTTATGTATTAATTTTAAACGTTAACGTGTCGTGCGCAACAAAACAATCTGCATACAATTTATTAACCTTGAAAGTTACGTACATTATGACAGCATCGTTATATTAAATTACCTTATCAAATAATCACTAACACAAAACACTGTTCCTCTCACAACGATGTACTACAGCACAATGAACTGCTAATGCATTTAGTAAGTATATCCAACAATGTATAATTTTAACTAGGAAAGAGAAACCGACTGCTATAAATAACTTGTTTGTTTACCATTATTGATAGGCGTCTATGTTGTATTCCTGATTAAATGGTAATGTAACAGTTAAATAAACAAGAAAAATAGAAACACAGTAATTAAAAAGCTTACTTTAGTTGTCCGGTCTCTGCGCATCGGTTGGCTCAAGCCGGTTTTGTTGTTTGTAAATAAATGCGTCGTTAAAGTTGCCCGCGCGCAGCCCGCGCGCCGTGTGTCCGTGGAGTGCGCTAGCCCCGCTCCTACCGTGTCAGTCTTATTATAACTTGAACTAGTATTTGTTCGAATTGTTTGACGCGAGCGCAACTAGATAAAAACTCTATCAGCTGGAGCGCAGCGGTTGTTAAGGAATCACGAGGCGTTTTTAATTTGACTAAAACGATACATTTATAATATTTATTACGGCTGCCTCTGCTATGTATGACAAAGCCGTACTTGGATAGTATTTGGATTACACATGCCTATATTATATAAATAATTGACCGAATAGCCTTGTAGTTAGTGACCCTGACTGAGGAGCTAGAGGTTCCGGGTTCAAATCCCGGCAGGGGCAGACGCGTGTATTGTTATGATGTCTTTGAGTTAGTCTTTTTTATAAGTAGATATGTATGTATATCAATCGCTTAGTACCTACTCATAGTAAAAGCTTTGATTAGTTTAAAGACTTATTAGGCCTATTGGCGTAAATTGTACGACGGCATTTTTTATTTCTTTAAAATCTCTAGTTATATTTTATATTATTTATTTATTTATATTTATCAAAAATTGTAATAAATATAAATACATTTTATCAAGAAATACATAATTATATAATATACTAACCACTACAAAAAGAAATAAGTACGAAAATTATAAAATTACAACGGTTTTTAGCTAACTTGACCATGATTAGGTACCATTTAAATAAAATACCAGGGACTATACTTAATCAGGGATCTAATCTAATCTTACCGTAACCGTTAGATCGATCGCTATCAGATTCAGTCAGATCCATACTAGAAGTGTCAAAAATGACAGCTAAAACGTAAAATTGAATTGGAATCGCATTAAGACGTCATGGTAAGGCCCCTGGTTTATTTAAACGATCAAAAATCTTGACAAATTAGTTAATGCGGTTGCGTTTCTTAAGTTACGTTGCGTAAGTTATGTTGCGTCAGAGTTACGCCAAGTCGTGAAGATTTTAGCGAGCAGGCATGGACTCAAGCCACCCTACCGATAAGATATGGTGGTTTGGGAACACGCACAATTTCAAGCATTTCTTTGCCGGCGTTTTGGCGTCAATCCATAGCACCTCTCATCTCGCAGATAAAATCCTTAAAGCCTCACTCACCGGCTACAAACTCTGAGATTGCGTGTTTGGTTGATGCCTCAAATGCCTGGCTTGCTGGGCCGAGCCCAAATTTTCCATCTCGGCCCAAAATTCAACGGGCTTGGGATTCCATAGCTTCAGAGAACACCATTCATTCCCTCATTGACAGGTAGAGACCGGCGCGGCAGACTTTTGGCGGTTTCTACACGAGAATCAGGCCACTGGCTTCATGCCTATCCCTCACCGAACACTGGCACCTACATAGACCCAATCACCGTCCGTAAAGCCGTCGGTCTCCGACTTGGTGCTGATTTTTGCGTGGGTCACAATTGTGCCTATTGTAGGGCCCTCGTAGATCGCCTCGGCCACCACGAACTCGCCTGCTCTTCGGGTGTCGGCCGCCTGTCCCGTCATGCCGCTTTGAGTGACATCCTCAGAAGGGCACTCGTCAGTGCCAAAGTACCCGCTGCTCTGGAACCCTAGATCGCATGGGGCGATGGCAAGCGCCCTGATGGGATGTCACTAATTCCGTGGAGGTACGGACGTGCGCTGGTGTGGGACGCTACTTGCACCGACACCATGACTTCATCGTACCACCTAATGACGTGCAGGCATGCCGGCGCGGTGGCGGACACCCGAGAGCGGGTAAAGATGACAAAATACCAGTGTCTCGGCGCCCAGTACGAGTTCGTCGCATTTGGAGCCGAGATACTCGGTCCGTGGGGCAAGGGCTCACGTGGGCTCTACAGAGCTCTAAGTAAACGCCTGATGGAGGCAACGGATGACCCTCGCGCTGGCAGCTTTTTCGCACAAAGATTTGCAATTGCGATACAACGCGGGAATGCTGCCTGCGCGTGATGGGGACCCTACCTAAGGGTCCAAATTTATTATAACTTTTAGCATAAGTTTTATTTTTACTAAGCCACTTTTAAGATAGCTTTAGTTTATATTGTATCAATACTTTTATAATCATTTACAAAATAAAAATCCGGTATCCGGCAAGACAATTTTATAATATAAACTCAATTATTGGTAAGTCACAAACTAAGATAGTTTTCTTGAAGAAACAAAGTAGATGTAGATAGGTATAGGTACAGGTTATCAAGCGATGCAATAATTATTATCCAATTTATTTAATAGATCTTCATATTAAGCGAACCACAAGAATGTCTAGATTATCGGATGATAATGATTGTATTGTAATCAACAGAGTAAAGGAGCGACCACCGTTCTCTCACCGTTTCTTCACACATTTTGCTGCGTAAACGCACCGCCGACGTCTTTTACGCACTGGTGTGGCCGGACCTTAAGTTGGTACAATTTACAGTGCGGCTAGGTTCGATCCATGCAAAAAGTCCGAGTGGTTTTCCAAAAAATACTTAAAAGACCGATAATTGTTGAATTGATTGAGCTCCAATGCGTTTTTAATTTCCAAGATATGCAACCTTTTTTGAGCTGGATTTTTATTTTAAAAAGATCTTTGAACTAAGGGCATTCACAACGAGCATTCAGAAACAAATATTATTAAAAATACGTTACTGCGGCTTACAATTTTAGTTAGTCTAATAACTTGTTTATCCGCGATGGAGGGGGAAATGTTCAGGTAAAGTAGTAATTTCCCATTAGGCTAACATTTTAAATAGCTACAGGTACCTAATGCTCCCAGACGAAGGAAATACTCACGCAATAATGTACTTTGCTAGGCGCTAAGTGTAAGTAGTATCAAGAAGCTTTGTTCATAAATATCATTTAAGGTAATTTGAAGTTTGAAAACACATAATTGAAGAATCATGTTTCAGATGTAATGATTAGTCATTACAGAAAAAATGTATCGTTTCAAATCGTGTCGATAATAAGGTTCTGTGATTTTGACAAATGTCAACCTTGCGTCTACTTTGCTTGTAGTGATTAGGTATCATTCGCTCGTTGAATGCAAAACGGCCACATTTCAGAAGCTTTCGCTTTTGCATCTATAAAAAAACAAATCTCGTTCGTATAAGATTAGAAATGCCAGAAATGCAATAGCTACTAATTTTGGAATGTGGCCCTTTTGCATTCAATAAACAAATTATTCTCTTTGACTTTACCTATTGTTCGACTAGCTATAGCTTTCTGTGTCAGATTATGCCTCGCTTATTATTTTGATTATTATGGTCGGCCTTTTCAGGCCGACCTGAGAATAAATTGATAGAGCCTTTGATTAACGATTAAAGAGTACGGGTTGACGATGAAAAGTTGTCTCTAGGCAAATACCTAACACATGCGGGATGCGGGGAAAAGAGTTATTTGGAACTGTTCTTACATTTACAATTACCTGTCCTAGATTAAACCAGATTTAACGGCAAAATTTCCAGAAAATTCCAGAAATCGGCTAAAAGTGTACTACAATAACATTTTAAAATCAGCAGCTGAACTTCACAAGAGTTTGTATTTTTCAGGGGGCACATTTATGAAATGACATAAAAATCATTGCGTCAAGAATTCCGAAACTTTATTCGACTGTCATTTTGAAGCAATACGCAGATTTTTTACCACTTCCATAAGTGGTATTTTCACGATTATTGTTATTTCATAAATCGGCCTTCGGAACATATTGCAGTGCGTGGTGAAACTCGCCCTAATTTTAAAAATATATGAACAGCTATTTGCTATTCCAGTGAAAGGTTAAGTCAAAGATAAGCTCTTTATCTGTTTCTGAATAAAAAACTATAAACTTTACTAGGCCCTATAACTCAGCATAAGAATGTGTATTGTTAATTTCTAATTGCAGTGATGAACCTGCCACTTTTTACCAAAAAATATTCTTAGCATTGAATATAATTGGATGCGTCGGAAATTTGTTGTTTACCATATTTTTGATTTTATGGGCATTGGGTAAGTAATTTGTATACATAGAGAAATTAAACAATGATTTGGTATACACATGCATAAACCACGTTTTTGCCCTTAAGGCACTTACGAGGTAGACAAAGACTATACCTAGTATCATAAGTTTACCTACTATAATACCTACATTTACAGCGTTACATAAAGCGCTTTAATTTGCCGTAGCAAGAATATCGAGTGCGACATTGACAAGCACGTTAACAAGAGCCGTCTACTCAAGTACATGATGACTAACTAACCAGCCTTTGACGTGCAAATGTGCAAATAACTTGCAGGCGTCACTTGTTTTTAATCTTGCCCCATATTACGCCCTACTCAAAATGTGCTGACGTGTGCGTGAGCGCTCCCGACGAGCATAATTACAGAAGCGAGGCACTCTGTCACACCTAACTGAACAACAGGGAGAAGTCATCGGTTTAATTAATAAAAGCCGAGCACTTTTGACACGGTGATATATATTTTTTTAATTTAATTTATACGACAAGGAACGCAAACGAGCAAGTGGCTCACCTAGTCGCACTAGAGGTTTTCAAATGCATTGCCAGCCTAGAGGGCTAGGATAGAATACCACTTGTGCCAGTAAGTTGACCGGTTGTCTTACTCTCCACGACGGAACACAGCAGTGCAAGCACCGCTGCCGTGCGGCAGGATTTAGCAAGTGAGACGGTGGTAGGGAACAGGGCGGATCTTGCACGAGGTCCTACCAACCGCAAAATTAAATAAACTTGCTACAATTGACACCAATTGACATTAACCCAAACTAGGCAAAGTTTGCATATGGAAACTAGGCAACGGATAAATATATAAACTTATGCAGCATGCAAACATTTTTAGTGAACCACATGGGCGAATCCGCGAGAGTTATTAGTGAATAAATTTTTATTGTGAAAAAAAATGTGCCAACTATAATTTAGCCATTGCAGTACAAAGAGGCAACGCGGCCAGCATAATGGGAACCTTTGAACCAGGCACGAAACAGGGGGGATTTTTTAGATTAATTTTTAATCATTTTTAACATACTTTACTTTAAATCAACTATCCTAGTTTTAGTGTTCTTTACTGTTATTTCGTTTTTAGTCGTTTTTATAATAAAGCGTGATATATGTATGTATGTATGTTATAATAAAGCATTGATTATTTAACCAGTAGGTTAATCTAAACTTAATTTGTCATATTCCGAAAAAGTAATAAAAAAACACTGGCGCGATAAACCGTGCAGTAAATGGGTATATCTTAATCATTTAATTTTTCTACATAAATAGATTTAAAAAACCGTTTATTATCCCCACTTCTAGTAGGGTGGTATTATGAATGATTTGATTAAATAAGGCTTAATAAAGTCCGATTAAAAACAAAACTTGTAAAAAAACCAAGTCTCGCAACTCAGTTCTTCTACCGTAAAAAGTTGTGAGATCCATGTAATACCAAGTCGGTTAATTTATTCAGTCCCTACTAAAGAGACCTCCTGTCTTAAGTTATTACGTAATTAGCTAACCTAACAACACATAATGCCCATATCAAAATTAAAAATCGTTTATGTTATAATAGTACATTATGATACAAGTGTGCTATGTTGGTAATTACACACGAGGCGTATTGTACGCGCGAGCGCTAGCGAGCGCGGGTAAGAGAGCCGAGATGTGTAATTACCAAAGCACACGCGTCGCATACGACGTTTTTCAACACATTTGCGAGGAAAGATAAATAAAATTTAGTTAATAAAAGGACTTTAAGAACTTTAGTTTACCTTTGTTACCAGACATTGCTTACCTGGAGCTGCTTTAGAACTTTACTTTATCATTTTGGTAATTAACACCTTGGATTTCTTACTGATATAACTGTCCGAACATTGTCCGAACATATTTTAGTATTTCCAGCGACGGACACTACATTTCTTTATTACTTGAACTAGTAATTTTTAAAGTAATGAAATAACAAAGTCTAAATCAACAATATCAGTGAAAAATGGCGGCAGATATAATTTCTCCACGCCAATCCGCGCGCAGCACTCGCGCATGCGCGCTGTGCACTAAGCACGCGCCTGACGAAGACACTGACAACACACTGCTAAACAGCCTAATATTAAAATTATAATAAACTAATTAATTAATGTCTTAATTATGCAAATTATGGTCCCTTTTTAGATAAAAATGAATAATTTGTCGAAATTAACTAAATGTTTATTTATCATCTTTAAACTAAAATAGTTTAATATTCACGAAAATATTCCTTGTTCTTATTGATACTGAACCGTTTGCTGAGATTAAAAAAAAGTTTATATTACCGCACTCGTGCGGTAATATTATTACAGCACTTGTGCGTAATAAACTGTATTATGAGTTTAAATGCGGTGCAATAAGACTCAATTTACGAGCAACTGTGTTGAAAATAAATAAATTGACTTGGCATTCGCATTAACCCATCAATTTAATATAATCTGTATTACTTGTGAGAAAATTGTGTTTTTATACATATATCCATGCTGGTCTGGGAGCAAAGGAAAAACATAGAATGTACCAGTTGCTTCTCGTCCCGCGCAGATGGTAAAAGCCCATCGAGGGAATGGGCGTAATTCTTAGGAATTATTTTATAGGCGATGCGGTTAGCAACCCATCACTATTTTGATTCCTTTTTCCACCTATACGCCTACAATCTTGCTAAACGTGGCCTGTAGGTCTTGTTACCTTAGGCTCTGTCTACCTATATAGGTATACTGATTCATTCGCTGCAATGTAACTTTGTAATCCTATATATTTCCTATACATGGGATTACAAAGTTATTTATGCAGTTGGTGTAGGTATCTAGAAAACTGGACCGAAATTGCGAATTATTTTAGTTTTTTATTGATTTATACACTAAACACTAATTGTATTCCAAATTTGAAGTTTCTATGTCTGCTAGAAGTACCTTAACATTTTGATGATCGTTAAGTCAGTGAGTGAGTGAGTGACAAAATTAAGAAACTTTGACTAGTTATAATTCTTAAACTACTGGTTCAATTTGAATGAAATTTGAAATATACAGTGTTTATACAATGCCTGCTTGGTTACAGAAAATTCAGGCTTCTAGTTTTATCCACAACGAAGTTAAAGGCGGTCGAAAATGGCCTGAACTGCTTCAAGAAAAGGATGGTACGGCCGTGCCGCTTTTTTTGCTCGACTTGGCGGGGCACTGCCACGTGCCCCCAGATTAAGTGAGGACTTTCAAACTTCCACTACCCCAATTCAAAAACATGTCTGATCTATTATATTTACGTAACACCTTGGTCCCGAAAGGTGAACACAGATATGATATGAGAAAATGTGTAACATGTTATTTCTAACTCCTCGTGGAATTGCACACGAACCACTCATGACAGGACTTGCCTTTATTAGTTTAGTTGCATTTTTAGAGGGCAAGGAAGTATAAAGTACCTAAGCACAAGTCTAATTCTTGCTGACAATCTCGTTCCAAAACAAAAAACCGTCAGAAGTTTGTAAAATACGCACACAACACAACTAATGCCCGTGATCCATTATGTGACTACCTAGTACAATGCTACAAAACTAGGGCTCAAATTACACTTTTGACTATTGCCAATATTAATTAGGACGGTAGTTTTCTAACATTGTCTAATGATATTTTTAAGTGACATGCTTTCAAAAATCAAGCTACGGCTCAACGTTTCACTACTTTCGAATAGCATTTAAGTACTTTCATAAATAAATCGGTCCTTTGGCAGAGGTTACCATCTCCTATAATTAGTGCTTTGTGGACACGATGTATAAATATTTTCGCTATGCTGTCGGAGACAATACAAGGGTGATTGACGTGGGTTGAATGGTTGAATCATCCTATATGGATTTATGAAGTGCAAAAGAGGACATGGGACCGGCAAATTTCCCGTACAATATTCTTAGGGCAATAATTTTTGGATATATGTTTAATTTATTCATGTACGTACGAGTAGGTTTGGCGTAGGTAAATATTATACTGTAGCGCAGTCGCAACTCAACAACAGCGCCACCTAACGGGTCCAAAACTAACCTTTCAAGCTAAAAACATTTTTTTTTATTGAAATGGATTGGATGGTTTCGAAGATTATAAGATTAATATAGGTACAAACGTAGTGGGATATGAGTTATATTTTATCTATCCATATTTAGAAAATATACATAAGACTTACATGTTTTTAAATTGAGTTAGTTTTAAGATATTTTTATTTTATTTTATTCAACCCTCGATTGGGAGGCCACCACGCAACCCTGTCATAATGACATTTAAGGACTTTGCTAAGGCTGCTATGGGTGGTGTAGGGGTACAGCACGCGTCACGGAATGACGAGGATCCGGGTTCGATTCCCGGCCATAGCTTTACTTTTCGGATTTTTCTATGTGTTCTAATTTTCACTGACATTCAGAAATTTAAGGACTTTATTCATTGAGCATTAATTTTGTCACCTTAAAGTTTATGTAATGATTAGACGAATAAAAATTGAACACCTATTATGAGACAATTTTATACATGTTTATCTAGTCCAACTAAATTGCGTAGTATCTACATAATATGTCTCCGTTTTCAGAGCTGGGGCCCTTTTTGAAAGCACTTTGTTAATTAAATAGATGTCATAAGTTAAAGCTCTATTTTGAACAACATAGTGGAAATAAACTGTAGGATCGATTCCACTGCGGTTTATCTGCTAAAGATATCTTATGGGTACACTTACTCAGCTAAGTGCTTAATATATTTTTTAATCAATACTATTTAAAAAATAATTTTGAAAGCACACATGTGTGAAATTACCACTCGAAAGTGGTATAAATCTGTTTATATCTTCAAAACTACTGCTCTAACCAAATTTTTGACTAGTTCATAAGATTAATGGGAGCCGTAAATATTTTCTAAGCTACTCGTATTTAAAGTTCAGCACAATTTTTCACCAATTTCGAGTGGTAATTTCACACATGTGCTTTCAAAAATCGGGCCCCTGTTCGTGTCTATACATTAAAATGACCTGCAAATTTATTTTAAAATTGTGTTGGCTAAAAAATATATAAAGCACTTAGCTGAGTAAGTGTACCCATAAGATATCTTTAGCAGATAAACCGCAGTGGAATCGACCCTACAGTTTATTTCCACTATGATCAAAATGGTTCACATATTCACATCTTTAACTTCTGACATCTATTTTTAACGAAATTGGGGAACAGGAAGCTTGTCTATTTCACGCCTATTACGAGTATGTGTTGATTATTCGTACGTGATTTTGTCCTCAGTCTTTGTTCGTGTAACGAGTCTGTCTCATTCGCTGAATGCTCACGTGAATATTGTAGTGAAATAAGCTCAAGCACGACCGCAGATCGCCCGATTTGTGGCAGTAATCTTCTTAATGAGCAAGGAACAGGGAATTCAACACGTATTTCTAAGCAATAATGTTTTTAGGGCTGAGCATTGACAAAAATCTGTAGTACTTACTGTAGGGATTTATTGAAATTTTGTATCCAAATTTAGGTAGGTATTATGCAATAAATTTCATGCCAGTGCTTATAGATTGCAGAGCTGATGAGGTAACAGGATATAAATAAACGAATGAAAGCCGTAATGTAATGCTAGTTGCATAAAGGTTCGACAACAGATCGAATATCTGGAAAGTGTTATGATACAACATACATTTAGTTCTGTGATGATGATTTTAAATTTTGCTAACCATTAACCACTTTTCTTCCAGATTTTATACTACACGAACCTGAAATAGCACCCGCCCTGGCTGAGCTTATAAAGGCGGGTGAAAAAAGAATTAACAAAACGACGATGAGGTTCGGGACAGACGATTATTTATCTTTCTTCGATTTATTCTAGGCTTTAACTTTAATTACTAGGTGCTTACTTAGGAGGTAACAATTTGTTTTAAGTTTGAGCGTTAATTCGTCAAGTGTACTTAATACATTAATATCACAATAAATTTGTTTATTTAAATGTCTTTTTGTTTAGCTGAAAGTTTCAAGACTGAGAATGACGCACGATATACATTGGTACAATCACTTATTATAAAAATCTTTTTTTCTTTAAAATGAAGTACATATAAATATATTTACGTAGATAACTACCAAACCGATTATTATAACATTTATTTCAAACCGACTTGGATCGCATAAAAAAAGAAATAATTTTACAGCTGGCGGAGATCGACAGACAATATATAGAATAGAAACTGTCAAATTGATTACGTCCACCTTTTTTGGAAGTAAGAAAAGTATACCTAATCAGACAATAATTAAATTATGAACTATGTACCTAAACATCTTTTGATTACCGAATTATCAAGGTTTTAATTACATTCTGTTGTTTCATGTGATTTGGAGCAATGTTTGAAGAGTTAGTGTGATAATTCGTGGAGTAATACTCGTATAATGCATGCATAAATAATTAGGTGCTGTATGCAGAGTTATTCCATAGCTAAAATTATTTTTGATTCTATCTATTCCTTGCTTATACACCCGCTTTCAAAAGAATGTGGAAAAAAGCCGTGTACCTAGTATTGCTACAAAACTATAGCTCAAATGACTAGTTTATAGTCAATCTCGATCCATTTTATACGCGTTTGTAAACAAACACGTCACCCCAACTTCATATAAAATTGAAATATAATAATCGTATAATTCTTATAAAACGTCGTGAGATATCATGAGAGATTTTTCAACATTCCGGTGGATTTGTGATGCTATTGCATACAATGAGTGATTGTGTGATAAAATGAATCGCAACACACTATAGGTTAATAAATTATACCTATAAATAACTTTCTTGTACTGCAAGTAAAATTCAGCCGAATTTTTCACAACTATAGTACTTTTTAGTGATGTGTGCTTTCGAAAATCAGGCCCCCGAAACATGACTTAAATGGTGAAAACATGTTTATTTGCGTGTTGGCAATGCGACCGAAACGTTGTCGTCGTACATAAACATGCTTGAAAATAGAAGTTTAAACATTGCATTTAACATTTAAGTCTTTGAATGAATACTATAAATTGATTATTTACCTACCTCCACTGAAACGGGATGCCTGCATTGCTGTATCGCGATAGCAACACAGCTGACTTTTGTGTCAACGCTATTAGTTTGATAAAAGTACCTACATATATCACCAACAACAAACGCGCCCTTTCTAATCCGCAAATACAAGTATCTATAGTTATGTCTATGTTAAAAAATGCCTACTTCTCTGGAGAATTATCATTTAAATGAAAAAAAATGCTAGAAAATGATTAAAATTCATAGCTGGCGGCCGATATGTCTAGAGAATCATAGGTGTGAAAATGCCTACTTCTTAAAAATGCTTTAACTCTGCTATGCTACGATATTAGGTAGGTACTTAGGTAACTAGTTTGACACAGTGATTTAGAGCCCTAACTATTTACTATTCTACTTGAAGGTAGGTAATATCAAATTTAGCACATAAATTTTACTTCTTCCGAGCGGAGTAGTATTTTTTTCGAAACACGCCTACCTATTAGGAATGGGGTATCAGCATTTTTATGTAGGTACTGTCAGCGTCATATAGTTTGAAGCATCCAAGTCGGCCAAATGGTTCGATACACAAAGAAATAGTATGGTGTGTCGAACTTTTTGGTCACTTGGACTGTACTCCGTTGAGTAAAATCCAATTGCATATGACTAATAAGGTAGGTAAATGAGTACCTACCGCACGACTCTATATCTACTCATGTTTGCTTTTCCCTGAAACTTTGCTTGGGTAACCACTTGAACAATGAGAAAGCGCCCTTAAAAGGTGCGATGGCAGCCCTGGTAGTTAGTCCTTCGGGGTTTGGGAGGGGGCGGCACAGTCAGAAGTGGCCAAGACTTGGGGAGGTGGCCACAGTCAGAATTTTCCTCAATTTGAAGACAGTTGACCACGTTTTGGGGAGGTAGTGTCTTCCGTGGACCATGTCCTAAACCACAACGAAGTGCAAATCATTGTTTATCACGCGTATATTATCTAACTGTATCATAAAATCAATCAAACTGGCAAAGGTTCAACAATTTAATAATGTTAAGCGTAGATAACGTCGATAAGCTCAAATAAACTGATGAAATTTTCCGCGTGTCAGTTAAGTGTCAATATTTGAACCAGATGTTCATAGTAAGCATAATATTGTGATGTTATCCTAGTAATAGGCTAATAGACCGAAACATTATTATCTCGTTATATTAATAGATACCTACATCCAAGCATACTCGTAACTGGGGTCATGAGGGCATTCGAGGCAGCAGGAGGTATGTTTTTAAATCGTTGGTACTTAAATTGCAATAATCAATAGATAATGTTAAATCATGATTTAACCACATCCGCAATCACAGACGAGGTATAACTAGATACAATAGGACAATACAGTTAACTGACTTTTTAAAAACAAAAAGCTATTCTCTGGCTGTTACTTACACCTGAGCTACTGTGTAGGGTTTTGACACGAAAAATAATATCTTAAACGCGTTCCCGTAAGCACCTAAGCTTCTCAATTAACGTGGAAAAATTGGCAGCGCCACTAGAGGCAACAAACTAATCTCATAGTAGTTAGGCATTTGATACTTAGGTACCTAACTTTACGCAAACGCGTTCGAGACGACCATCTTGCCGAAGTTGCGACAAAAACTTAGGGTGCCTACACTAGTAAAACTCGTAATAAAACACACATATTAATACTTAGAACTTAAATGGGTAATCAATCTTAGGAATCTTGTTATAGGCGATGCGGCTAGCAACCCATCACTATTTTGATTTCCCTTTCCAGTTAGATATATGCCCTTAATCATGCTAAACGTGGCCTTAAGGTTTTGTTACCTTAGGCTATGTCTACCCCTTAAGGAATAAAGACGTGATATATGTATGTATGTATGTTAAATGGGTAACGGTACTAACATAAACTTAGGAAAAGTCAAGGTCAAAAACATGGATTCGCGCAGTTGCAAAAATATATCTATAGGTAGTAAGTAGTACATTAACCTTAACGCCACAATTATTAAAGTATGTTTTTACAAATTCATGCCATTGACTGTTAACGATAGATACAACAGACGCGTAACGCTGTAATAATTGTCAGCGTATTTTAAACTCTAGCAGGGAGACGTCTGATAAAGACTTACTGACGAAGGTAATAAACTCAAGATTGTTATTTTTGTTTGGTACTCAGGCTTCCTGTTCTCTACGGCCGCCGTCAGCGCGCACGCGTTCAACTCTGCGCCGGATCCGGGCTACCATATCGCAAGGGACATCCTCAACATGTCAGTAACCACCATGATCGTGTGCATCGTCATTATTGCTATGTTTGCGATATTCGTCAAGATCTATTGAAATTATAATATTTCAAAATCTTATTAGGCTTTAGAACGCAAGCGCTACCGCGTACGCACTTCAATATCCCTCTAAAGCGGCCTAAGTAAAGTACCTACTTAAAGGCTTGCGTGCAATGCCCTGCTTGCATCATTAAAATTGTATTTATTTAGAGACTGGGTCGTGGTCCACCTAATTTGGCCCACCCGGAAAAAATGCTGCCATTAACTCACTCACATAATAATCACTGATTATTATTTTAATACAAAAATAGGTAGGTAAGGATAGTTAGGTATCTTCATTTGCCCGAAGGACGAAATACCCAGAAAAACGGGCTGGGCCCTTAGGCGGAGCCCCGTCGAAAACCAGGTGGACAAACTGTAGGTGGATCACGATCCATAGCCGTTATTTAGATACCTACGAGTATAGTAACTTGTTATTTTTGTTGTTTATTTCAATTCTATTTTTATTATACCTAATTGGTATCCTGGTTATACTGGAAGTTACCATGATGTTAGATTATTGACAGTGGCTTATGCAAAACATAGTAAAAAAAAACCACTAGTATTATTTTTCGGTCTTTAGGTAGGTACCCTTGGTCCGCCTAAGGGCGGAGCTCCTTTTTCAAGGTATTTTGCCCTTCGGGCAACTGAGATACCTAACTAACCTAACCTATTATATTATTTATTACAAGCTTTATATTAACTTGCAATGTAACTATGTATGCATGTTTGTCTGAGTGGAATCTTGCGACTCAATTTTGAAGCAGATATCTTCATCCGATTAAGCTGGATTTTTGCATACTTGAGTAAGTCAGGTGACAATACCATAATCTGGTAGGTAGTAAAATTATGGGGGTCCAGCCAGCCAGGGCCGTCACCGCAGAAGGGAACTCTTCAACGGTTGGTCCATTGACTTGAAACATAATGTAGAACGGATGACTGACTGACTGACACTTGCATTCAACAAAAAGTACCTAGTCAGCAAGAAAGCTTGCATCTAAAATGTTTTTTTAGGTTAGGTTAATTATACCGCTGAACTGTTGTCGCTAGAATGGCGGCGAGGAAGGAACACGCAGGGGTTTTAGTGGGTAAAAACCCCACATAACCCCATTGCATCCCCGTGGTAATGGGGTAGATATCTGGCTACAGCAGATTTCCCCCGGGCAACAAAAAAAAGGTTATTTGTATTCAAATATTATTGAAATATTTAAAATCATGGCAGCGTTTATTTCGGGTGGACAAATCAGGTGGACCACGGGTAGGTACGTCCCTTTATTTTTGCATGCCAGGTACAGTCAAGGGCAAAGATATGTAAACACCACTGAGTGTCAAAAAGCATGGTCATCTAAATGGTCATAAATTTGGCAACATACAAAAGTACATAAATTAGTATACATGATTTGAGAGATAACTATGTATACAACATTTGCAATATTATGTCCTCATGTATTAGGCCATAAACTTAGAAACACCGTAAAGTTCAAAAATATGTATACACTATTTAACCATTAATTATGTATCTAATATGATAACCAAAAATATGTAAACAATCCAAAATTCTATTAACACAACTCTATTGTCAGGAGCTTATGAACGTATTTGCGTAACATCGAACTCTGTAATCTTAATGTAATCAGCCAACCACTTGAAGCTTCAAGTCGTATACAACAACTGCTATTCCAAACTCTTTAACTGATCATTACTCTATTTATTTTAAATCATGTCATGTGCCCACAATCTTGCTAAATGTGGCCTGTAGGTTGTAGGTACCTGTTACCATAGACTCTGTCTACCCCGTAAGGGATAAAGACGTGATTTGTGCATATGTATGTGCATGTGTCATGTGTCACTTTTGGATTTTTTAATTCCATTTGACTTACCGTTTCTTATGGTTTATCTGGCGGCTTTTCATTAATTTTGAAGGAGAAAATGTATCGTTTAAGCGATCATTTAAAACATAGGATTGTTGCCTTATGCGAGGAAGGTATATCCGTGCTTGATATAGCTCTGCTGACGAATTAGGCATCACGGTAAGAAATATTAAACATGTTAATAATAACGTACTATAGAAAATATTACTCTCTAATCACTTTGTCTTAAGTTTAAGGAGTGGTTTTCTTTATTATACAGTTATTTTAAGTATACTTTGCCTTTTATTAAGTAAAAAAGTGGACTTGTAATGGCTGAAATGATGATGATGATGATGGTGATGAAGTAAAAAAAAATTGAAAATAGCGTAAATCGCCAATTACTGTATGATTTGATATTGACGACACGGATGGCTCAGTGGTGAAGCAACCGCTTTCTGAGTCGAAGGTCCCGGGGTCGAGACCCGGCCAGGGTAATGTTTGTGTGATCAACTTGAACATTTTGTGCTTGGGTCATGGATGTTCTACATACATACATACATACATACGATATACATATATCACGTCTTTATCCCTTACGGGGTAGACAGAGCCTGAGGAAACAAAACCTTAAGGCCACGTTTAGCATGATTGTAGGCGTGTAGGTGGAAAAATTAATCAAAATAGTGATGGGTTGCTAGCCGCATCGCCTATAACATGATTCCAAAGAATTTCGCCCATTCCCTCGATGGACTTTTACCATCTACGCGGGACGAGAAGCAACTGGTACATTCTATGTTTTTCTTATACATACATACATTCACACATACATACATACATACGTACATTCTATGTTCTATATATTTAAGTATGTATTTATTTATATAGGTATGTATATCGTCATCTACTCGTAACTAGTAGATACCCATAACACAAGCCTTCTTGAGTTGTCCCTGAATTTACCTAGCGTTTTCATCTTCAATCAAAATCAACGAAATCTGAATCTGTAAAATCTATTAAACATGCCGATTGATAACGTCGTGGTGACAGGTCAAAACATGCGACAAACATATGCAATGACAAGTCTGTACTGTTTTCGTGAATTGTCAAAACATACTTTACAAATTTGTTTCGTGTGACTAGGCCGTAAAGTTGATATTCGCAGATTACATTTTGTGTACATATTTTTGTGGCAATTACTGAATCTATATTTAATTACATAAGTATGACTATAATATTTTGCATTATTTGCAGGATACTAATAATGGAATTTTGATTGTATACAAGTTTTTGGACTTGCCAGGTACATATTTATGTTGCCAGTGTAGTTTGCATATTAATTCCCATTTGAATGAGTATATATCTTTTTAACTTTATATGATTACTTATTTTCTTTCACATTACTTGCATATATATCTTTGCCCTTGACTGTACTAGTGAAATGTGTGTTTTCAAACTAATGCAGATTATACTAGAAAGGTTTAGGTAATTAACTAAATGTAAACAATCGTGACTTATCTTTTTATTGAAATAACACTTTAAAAATCTATTTTCACTTTACAAATTAATTATGAATGTCATTTCTTAGTTATAATTTGTAACGATTTAGATTTAGATTTTGAAGTGTATATTTTCAACAAAAAGAGATGTCAAGATTGTTTAGGTACATTTAGTTACTTACCTAAACCTTTCTAGTTATAGGTCATATTAGGTCATATCTTCTGGTATCGAAGATGAGGGGATGAAGAGGGTAACCTGGGGAACATTGGAGTATGAATTAAACAACACCCATTGGAACGGCTCGTCCATTTATTGTAACTGATTAACCTCAAACAAAAAGATAATACAATGTTTGCAATGAGTAATGCTGGCCGTGCTATGTACCTACCTACAGAGTAAACTTTTAAACATTTTATGTTCACTCAATCAACTCTTAGGCTAATAAGGCTACCCTTAAATTCTACGGCATCCATTCGAAACATGGGCCTAACTTTTCGTGTAATTTTATTTATTTATTGCTTACGACGTCATATGTAGCATTAAGAAATAAAAAAGCATTTAAAATAGGTTAATAAGATCGAAATCTATGTATACATATTGTACAATAATTATATGAAAATATTGAATAAAAATAAGATTAGTTACTTGATGCGGTGTGCGTGAATTAATCACGATCTAAGATTATCCAATAAAGATAACTTAATTTACCAATACAACTTGAAATTAATACTTAAGTTACCTACGTATTTTAAACCTATTAAAATATATAAACATAACAAAAAAAAAACATTGCTCTAAAATTAAGGAGTAAGTATTTCTAAACGACGTATGCGAATAGAAGCGTTTAAGAGCTTAGCTATGGGCTGTTCGAGATTAGGTTTTATACAGCCCGTTTTTGCACGCTCGTGTCGCTCGCAGGCTGAAACTGACCAAAACCAGATCGCGCGAACAAGCTGGTATACAGAACCATTCGAACGTGCCAAAACGAGTTCAAATGCACCACAAAATACCTACATCGGAATCACTCGAATAAATGTCACTAATCAGCACAAGCAACCTTTCCATCGCAATTAATCACTCGTCAGTGTATCAATACCTTATGATATGCTAATGATATGATAAAAAATCTACACTGGGTCCAGCCAGCCACCAGAACGGTATTATTAAATAGGTAATCATTACGTGTGTATAATAGTTCCTAACATGCAATTCAATAATAAAATCTTAATTATATCACTACCAGTATTTCGTTAAGGCATAACTGAATATTTTATTATATTGTCAGATCTATTAGGAAGCATGTTATCTTAATTAGTAATTGATGGTTTCGTATTAACACGATTTTAATACATTTTATAAGCACATTATGATAAATTTTATCAGTATATAAATAACATAAGGGCAATATTTTTTCCGGCTGCTATAATTATGTGTTAAATATTTAGGCAACTTTTTGAAGGCGACAATATTAAAATTTGTGTTGGTTTTCTAGATCTCCGGTACCCTTTCACCCGTTAGATGAGCCATTTCGGGAATTCTCGAAGTGAACACAAGTAGTCACTCACAAGAGAACCTGGTATTTCGAACTGTTTAAAACTGACGACCATTACAGTACACAACAGCCTAGTTATACTAAAAAAATCAAGAAATATTGCTCTTATGAAACTAGATATTATTAAATACAGTTGATATCTTATGAGGCATGAGTTTGAAAAGTGAGATGCTGTTTTGAAACACCCTTATTTAAAAATACAATGATGGTGTTATGATTATTATTGTTAAAAGCTACGTATTAAAGAATTTAAGCCGGCCTTCATTTTTTATGTAAAAAAATGCACTAAATCTATTATCACTATAGTCCATTTATTGAAGTTAACTATAAATATTTAACTATTACAACTGGGTCTAGTTTATAACAAGTATTAAACCATTGTCAGGTTTCCCTTACGGTTCTTATTGTTTATAGAGCTTAATAATTGAGTAAAACGATGCCAAAGTTAAAACTAACTAAATGGACTTAAGGCCATGCAATGAATCCAACCGAATTTCAAAACCTACATATTCTATTTATTACGTAAATTTGAGTCTTTGCAGAATACTCTTGCCAATAATGTATTATAGCAAACTTATACTTTAAGACTTACGTCAGTTCCTATTTTCATCGTCAGAAGACAAAATGCTTAAATTGCGCAATTATTCATGTAATTGTATCGAATAAGATTTATCTATTAGTTTTTTTTATAATTAAACAGTTTTTCAAGGTCATATACGTAATACATTAGAGTAAACAATTAATTTAAGTGAGTATTATAGTAAGTTTTCCAATTTAGGATGAACCGATTAAAACTATTCCTGGTAATAATTTTATTTTTTGTTTATACTATACTAGTAATTAAGCCTTTCGTGTCAAGTTTGAAAGCTATCTTTTTGTATTTTTTATCTCTAAATTGATATTAATTGAGACAAATGAGACTAGACTGCACGTTTTTTTATTCTGGCATACGAAATGATAATGAATCTTCATTTTTAAACTTTAGTTTTCAGCTTTACATTTAAATGCAGTTGCGAAGTCCTGCAATAAAATTGAATAAAATAATAGTCCATCCTAATTTTGTATTTAAATAATTTCTAACATCCAAATCAATCAAAAGTTTACAAAAAGTAATACATTCAAATTTAATGCTAACGTCCTAATCGGTTTTAAACCTAAATATTATATTACTACCTTACGAACAAGTGCACTTAATGAGTTCTCACTACGTCAATAGTTTCATTTGTTCGATTTTTATCTAATGAGAAAACAAACGCCAAACAAAGGAACGCGCGAGCGAGCACGTTTTAAAAAACCCAACAGAGACCAAAAGTATTCAATGCAACAAGGTATAATAAACAGGTTAAGTCAATAATAAGCTCTTGACTTCAGTAGTAATATATGTTCTAATACTCGTAGAGGTTTAGTGATTAACCCACGAATGAGACCTATACATCTGTGACCCTTAAACTCATTAATTTGTCTGAAGATAGTTCCGCTCAAACGCGGCGACTATCGCTGCATCCAGTCAATGTTCGCCCGGTGGATTACCTAAGGCATGCAGACCTGGGCCCCGATTTTTGAAAGCACCACTCGAAAGTGGCATAAATCTGTTGATATCTTTTAAACCACAGCTCCAATAAAATTTTTGATTAGTTCATAAGATTAATGAGAGCTGTATCTTCTAAGCTACTCGTATTTTAAATTCAGCACAATTTTTTACCACTTTCAAGTGTTATTTTCACATGTACTTTCAAAAATCGGGCCCCTGCTACTAGTGTTAACTTTACATGTCTCTATGGTATTTAACTCGTGCTCGCTAGAGCACTACACTAACACAACACAACGTTAAATTTGATCTCAATTCCAATTAACTAAGCACATTGTCATCACATTTCTTATCTATCGTTGAGTAGCAAAATATTTGCAGATAATAATAATTTCTCTTCGAAATATCGTGAAATGTGACTAATTCTATAACAGTGCAACTAATATTTTTTTCAAAACGCGCAATATTATTTAAAGTTAACAGTTTCAGTCGCGTGTTATTTAATTGTGAATACATGGAACCGAGCTCGTTTGCAGTACGAGATGTAGAAGATCGTATTTATCTCATGGACGGAGATTATTCAGCTTTTACATTCATATTTTGTTCGACACGAACTAACATATATCCTGCTGTAAAATGTTTCCTTTTTACTTCACCAAGTGTATGGTAACTCTGCACTCGAGTGGTGTTTAGAGCAGCGTAACCGAATATTCTCTAGTTTCGAAAGCCATTATATGTATTAAATGTAAAGGTATCACACCAGGCAGCCGCAATACGCACTCGCCCGACCCCTGTCTATTTATTTACCAATTATTCGCGCTAGTCAAAGCTGCCTCTATAGATAGATGGCTTTATATTTTATTATGTTATTATATATACACACAGGGTAGATAGGTTGAGGTATACATTCGAACAGACTTGACATAGTGCAACACCGAATCGTATTCGGGACAATCACAATTTTAGAATTCTATTTAAAATATGAGATCAGTTTCTGTACCTTTTCATAATTTTAACGAAATAGCAAATTCAAAGTCATGGGATTCATGAGAATACCAGTCGCACACATGATGAAAAGTAGTGTGCTAGACCTCAACTCGGGGCCGAAATAAGACATCGATGCCAGTAGTTAAGAAGAGAAAAATTGTGGTTATCACATATAAATACGGTAAGGTTTCACGCTAGGGTTACTTCGCTTCAAACTGTTCTAAATTATTTACCTAATCATCTTTCTAAGAATGTACCTCGACCAACCAGTCGCCGTGTATATTGCGTCTCTAAACTATAATAGTGTCCAAATTGGAAGCATTAACAATTCTTCAATTCCGTGAGTGCTAAATGCCTAAACTTATCATTAATTGAAATGCATTAAGTAGATAAGACAAAAATTGCTTGTGCACATGTACTTAAGATACATTGCTCTTATCTATAATACCGTATCGATTAATCAAGCAATTTTGACCTCTCGTAATTTAAATGGTCCATCTTTTACTTTTGGATATAACAACACACCCTCGGTGTTTCACACAACCTGAGCTCACTAATTACATCTAAATTTTACTTCATGACATAACTGGAGTTTAAATTTAAAGCGCAAACTTTCTACTGAGCTAATAAATTTGTTAGTATATTTATTTGGAAGAGGAAGGACAAACGCTGGAAATGCATTCAGTCTTCAGAAAATATACAGTACGTAGCATAACGGGAAGCAAACCTGTTTAAACCCGTTGATAGCTAAGTTTGACGCAATTTAGCATTTCTATACTTTAATTGTCCATTTTAGTAAATTAACGTTAAGCCTCCTTTCTTCTTAATCGTTGTATTTAAATGTGGAATTGTGATCCATGTTTAATGGAATACAATTTTTGCTTCTTGTCATGTTACGTACTGTATCAATGGTATAAGGTTTTTTCAATGTAATCATTGAAATAGTCACTAAATTCAATTGAACATTCAAAACCCTGTTTCAATAAAAGAGATGCAGTTACCTACCTGAAACTAAAAAACACTTAAGACATTTAATAAAAATAATATCGTCAATACTTGATCATGTAGGTACCATGCTTTCATCTTTTTTGTCACTTGTGTCTTAGACACTTATAGTAGTACGACGTTACCTAAAGAAATTGTATAAGACAAATTAAAAAATATCAATCCGACATCTGTCCGATAATTCGCTTTAAAAACTGGTAAGACGAGTAGCCATTGCCCCATAATTCTAATGTATAACTTAATTATAACAGTACTATTTATAAAATAAGTCGTTTTGATACGCCGGGTAAAATAGATGCACCTGAAGGAAGGTAAAGAGCAAAGCTTTCCGGAAGACACCTGACTATGTATTCGATCCAAAACGCGTCTATTATGAGTATAATGACCCTAGCAGAAGCAATTGACAAGTTAGGCCATCAAACTAAATTCTGATAAGATTTAACTTCACTCTACATCAAAAGTTTTCAGACAATTTTTTAAGTGATTTGCTAGACGTTCAGTATTCTTATCAAATTCTAGTCTGAAAATGTTTGCTTCTATTGAGGCGTTTCAAGGCTGGCGTTGCACGTTTGACTTAAAATAACTTTCCAACATAAACCATCTTGTAAATACCATAACATTATTTAAAGTAGATTTGCTCTTTTTTGTTTCACGGTTTAGTGAGCATCTTCACGGCGTAATAGAGTACTTCTCTAACGGGTGAAACTCCTTGCTAGCCATATGCGTGGCGTTGTGCGCCCTCCGGTAACCCCATAAGTCCATAGCCTCTTTGCATGCCATCTGAAATGATCACAAATTATTACAGTTACACAGAATGTTAGATCAACTCTTAAACAGTTGAGGTCATCGGTCACCTGTGAACAGTCAAGGGCATAAATATACCTATGTAACTACGTCACTAAGACGTCAAAAATACCTATACACCTTAATGCCACAAACAATAAGGTCGGCGACACGTATATTTGACATGATGGCTGTATCGAAATTTATGCCCTCGACTGTACGGTTTCAAACACTAATACATAATAATAAGATTGATGTATACACTTTCTTACAAATATATGCGAATTTGTAATTCTAACCATGAAATTACACACCGGGTCTGTATCTTTAGTAGTTTTCTCCAAAAACTGCACAAACTCGAAGGTCAGGGCAAAGGAAAGGGTTTTGAAAATAAAAGAAAATAGTATGCTAATATCACCATTATTGACTCATTTCTCACATAAAAAACCGAACTCGTAACATTGTCGTAAGTCCTTCAAGTCCAATTTAAAAAATTATTGTGGCCAGCCTGCAACCCTATCTAATAAGCACTTATTGGCATTGATTGACATGTGATTTGAGCAGTAGTTTCCAAGATTTTACTCATATCGTATGCAAATGTGGTTTTACAAGGTTTTCCTGCCTGTTGGTCTAATGATATGAAATTCCCGTCATTATCCCATTACCGAGTCTATAAACTACAGAGTAAAGCGCAAACCTCGAGACGTTTCATAATCGGTGTAAAAAGGGGAAGCAAACCATACTAAAAAAATATTTTACCCTTAAATGCGTGGTGTAGGATGCAGTCTACATAATCAAAAAACTTCTATTTCACTACTAGCTGTTGCCCGCAACTTCGTCTGCATAGAATTCGTTTATCGCTGTCCCGCAGGAATTACGCAATTTTCCGGGATAAAAAGTAGCCTATGTGTTATTCCAGACTATAATCTATCTATGTTCCAAATTTTATCCAAATCCATCCAGTAGTTTTTGCGTGAAAGAGTAACAAACATCCAAACATACTCACAAACTTTCACATTTATAATATTAGTAGGATAGTAGGATATAGCCTATGATACTCACAAATACTGTGGCTTTCTATTGGCAAAAGAACTTTCAAAATCAAAAGCGTCACTCGGAATCGAATATATAATTCCCGTTTTTTCCTTATCCCGTGGGAATTTCCAAAAATCCTTCCTTAGTAGATGCCTACATTGTATAAGGTATCTATGTGCAAAATTTCAAGTCTCTAAGTCCAGTGGTTTGGGCTGTTCTATCCCGCGGGAACTATGTCCTTTCCCGGGACTCAAACTATCTGTATACCAAATTTCAACTAAATCGGCCCAGCGGTTTAAGCGTGAAAAGATAACAGACAGACAGACAGAGTTACTTTCGCATTTATAATATTAGTAAGGATATTAGTAAGGATAAGGATTGCATTGCATTAGATTAGACTGTTCTATTAGGTATCACATATACAAGGTCGCATAAAATTGTTCTGGAATATTCCAGCAAGTGGTGTGATTAGTTTGACTTAACAACCTTACAAAGATATTTCATTGAAAAAACGACACTGAAAATTAGAACAGAAAAATCCGAAAAGCAAAGCTATGGCCGGCAATCGAACCCGGATCCTCGTCATTCCGTGACGCGTGCCACTACATCACCCATAGCAGGCGGATAAGCCTTCGAATTTTTCTACATGTTACTAGCGGCACGTGACCTTGTTACTATGCGAATTTTTGTCGCTAAGCGTCATCTGTTAGAATGATGTGTCTGTACGGACACAATTACAAACTCCCGTGGAACATCTACTGATCACCAGAGACGAGAGAAGGCGCTGTTTTCATGTTATCACGCGGAACGCGGGACGCGGTTCACTTTGAACATTGATCAAGGTATGAAAACAAATGTCAAATAAGACTCAAAATCCTGAGAAATATTAACAGGGCTATTCAATTCAACTAACGAAACTAACTAGAGATGTCACGAATATTCGGCTACTATTCGGTATTCGGCCTATTCGGCCAATTTTTTGGTATTCGTTATTCGGCCGAATAATACGTACTATTCGGCCGAATACCGAATACCGAATTATGAAAAAAAGACACGTCATATTACTCAAGATTATATGTGTGCATTACCAAATTACAATACTTTAGTAAGTAAAATTGATCAGTGTTAAGTTGTGATGGATAAAAACAAGCTTTTTAGCATTTGTTGGTAGCAAACGATTATGCTTTTCGTCGTATACACGTTACTCCCAGGAGAAGAAAGATAAACTTTAGCAAATTTCGAGAGAATTGGGTATTGTTTTTCGTTTGCTGACCACCACTTGTAAGGATCAGCCTATAGACAAGCACGTATTTTGTGCCGAATATTCGGCCGCCGAATATTCGGCGCTTCGGCCGACAGCGTTGCCGAATATTCGGTATTCGGTATTCGGCCAAATCACTATTCGTGGCAACTTTAAAACTAACCCAACCTGCTGAAATATTCCGGAATAAGTTTAAGAGACCTTATATTTAATCATACAAGTTCATCATACAGTCAAGAGTTCCTGACACGCCATTGCTATTGCTGGGAAAAGGCAACCAAGAATGGCCTTCCAGAAGGTGAATCCGGACACGGATATCCGCCCTCTGGCGATGTAACGGGTTATACCGTTGAACCGTTGCGCCGCCAGAAAAGCGGCGAGGAAGGAACACCCCGGGGGTGTGTAAAAATCCCACTTAACCCCGTTGCCTCCGTATATTACAATTTGTTGGTTTAATTGTCATACTCATAAAAACCAATGTCATTTATCAGTAACAAATACAATTTACTTCAGATTATGTCGATTTATTACCTGAATTTCTTCAACATAATCGAAATCCAGAACATTTCTCCATCTGAAAGGTACATCTCTGGACACTCTGAAGGTCGAGCTTACACCTGCCACTTCCATGTTGGTGTGGGAGTGAAGAAACTCGGAGACGGAGGACACCATGCCGAGGCCAAGGAACTTAAACAGTTGATGAGTTGTGCTGTTTGGGTCTAGAGCTAACTCTTCATACCGCAGAGCCCTGTAAAAAGCATGTGAAATTTTGGTATAATAACATATTTTTAAGGATGCAAGATGGTAATAACTTCCTGCCTCTCTCTCATACTTAATTTACTTCATTCTAGGAGCACACCCTCACTAGCTACCTAGGTCATCGTTTGTTTATTTATTACATCACTAGCCTTCCGTCCGCAGCTTCGCCCGCGGGAAATTAATTTTCCCGTAGGAAAAGGTATTTTTCCGCGGTAATGTTAGCCTATGTCACTCAGTGATAATGTAGCTTTCTAAAGGAAAAATAATTTTTGAAATCGGTCCAGTAGTTTCGGAGCCTATGCAATGCAAACAAACAAACAATCAAATTTTTCCTCTTTATAATATTATTATTATTATTATTATTCTGTATATTTATTTTTGTCTCAAGTTAGGTTTTATTATTATTATTATTAGTATATTAGTATAGAAGTATAGACAACACAATTATCCTTACAGGCAACCCTAATTCCATATAGTGACACTTAATTATCGTTAACATTATAAAAGGTATACCCATATATTCAAACAAACAGTTATTTATGCCAAAGAAAGAATCTATGACTCTAGGAGTAAAGAGTTACAAGCGATAGCAGATAGCATCTGTTATTGTAGCTCGCCATACAACGAATGACAGCTTGGTGGCGCTGCGCTGGTATATACTAGAACTGTCAAACAAGCAGCAAAATCTGTGTCAAAAAAATACATTGTGTGCAAAAGACAGTTGTAGAAAGGTAGACCCTTGTAGACAAAACTGTAGAGCAGAAAAAACTGCTATTTCCTTCTACGAAGCAGTCTCATACATACATACATACAATTGTCTCAGTAACATGAAGAATACAATAAATAACAATACAGCCTTCAGACCCAGATGGAACCTTACATGAGCCTGTCGGGGAACTTCTGAAGTAACCTTCCTGCTGCTACATAATCACTTATCATGTCAGCGCAGAGGAGCTCTGGTTGCCAGCAGTCAGGTGCGGGCTGGCAGAAGTCTCGATGTTGCCTGGACTGCATCACCCCGCGAGGATCACGAATCAACAGCACCACTTTCACATTAAGCCTGTGATAATGATAACAATCAAATAAAACATTTATAAAAAATTCTACATTTATTGTTCAACCTTTTTAATGACCCAAACATGAGGCTTCTTCTTCTTCTTTTATTTGTGGCGTATCAAGTCGTTATAGTGACGACAACTTCGCCAATGTCAATGTAAAAAATTTTTATTAAAAAATCTTGTGACAAAATGTCGGCAACGTTGTACGGTAATGGTCAAAAACCCCCCTCCCCCCCTGTCGGGCTCTTAGCCAACGGTCAATGATATCCCTCAGAAACTGCCAGGAAATCATTAGCCGTTGCCCAGGGCGCACCGGACCAAGCACTGCTCTTCCCCCCGGACGGATCCAAAAACGTACCGCAGCTCTTAATCACACGTGGAGGTAACCCGACTCGCACCCCAACATGAGGCTTTTTGCACTATTAAAAAAAATATGTCACATTTCACAAGGAGTTCTAATTTCACATTACAAGGCATGTAATGAGATTTGTATTGTACTTACTAGACACATTTTCATTCCGAATTCAAAACCTCTCTACTTACCGGAGACTTCAATCATTATTTGGTATTCTTACTTGAATGCAACTTTTTAATGATTTAATGGCGACTTTACGTATCATGTTTGAGAAAAATACAATTGCTCATGGTCTACAAACACTATTGTTGTCAATTGTAAGTAATATGAATAGCAGTGTTTCCACACTTATTAGCATAAGTTCTATGGATTTTCCATATCCATGAACAATACTGCAATTCTCATTATATTTTTTTTATGGCTATGCAAATATGCACATTTTGATACTGGACAGTTAAGTGATTACAAATAACATCATCGCTTCTGTAAAACTACATACATGTATTTATCCCTTATGGGGTAGACAGAGCCTAAGGTAACAAAACCTTAAGGCCACGTTTAGCATGATTAAGGGCAAAACTATTACGAAGGAAACTATTATCAAGACTTACTCGTTGTCTTCAAGGATGTCCCGAATAAGGTTGAGCCTCAGACGCACAATCTTCATGCTTTGGAATGGGAATAGTTTACAAAACCTTGAAGTGAAATCTGCATCTAAACAAAGATCTTTCTTATATTTACAGTGGTCCCATAGTCTTATGTTATGGCTGAATTGGTGCCAATGAGTCTTCCCATACTCAAAGTAGTCCTCTATACCATTGAAGTTACATTTGAGCATTCCCTTGATAGTGCTCAATGCTTTCTCAGCATGCGGCTGGCCTCTGATCTGGATTATTTCATACTTTAATAGAGGCTCGTAGTGGTAAAAATTTCCTGGGATAGCATTCAGAATGTCGCCCAAAAACGTAGTGCCTGACCTCCAAGTCGATGTTATCATACTTCTCACAGGCTTACCTCCAGACTCCATTAGTAAGTCCTGTAAGCGACGAGCCCCAGAATGTGTGAAGTTGTAATCCGACAAGTCGAAGTTAATTCTGCTTCGAGTCTTCTCGAGTATTTTGTCGATGTTAGGCGAGCCGTCGTAGGGATTTGTCGGGAGGGGCTGAAAGTTGTCGTCGCCATCCTCGACCCTCAAGAAGTTCCTGATATTCCTGTGACTCTCAGGATAAGGACGGTTATTTGTGTTATCTGTATATCGACTTCCAGCAAGAATTAAAAGAACACTTAGGCCGAATGCGAAACATATCGAGTAGAAATTAACTCGCCGCAGCATTACGATGTAAACACGTGAAGAGCAATCGACGACTAATTGTAAAGGTAAGATATATTGTGAGAACACGAGCACTACCAAGATGCACTCACTCTCATTTTAAGTCTTTGGGTGCATTATAATCATAATTCTTGGATACTTGTTTCTGCGGAAACACCGCAATGCACCTTCGCCGCCATTTTGAATAAAATGACGTAAACGTCAAAGCTTTTTTTCCCAAGTTTTACCCTATTCTGACACGATGCTGGTTGCTTACGTCACTAAACCACTTCACTGTCAAAAATTTCGTAAAGCACTATTGAAAGCAAAGTGCAAGTGCAATTTAAATACCTACGGTACAGAAATCTTTACTACTTAGTTACTTACGATTTAAAACTTATTGGTTTTACTTTAAGTAACTAAACACGTCTATCACATCAGACGCCTTATATTAAACTTGCTGGCTGTCTTCTAAAATATCCGTTAGATAGCTAAGTTTTTTTTACTGATAAGTAGGTACGGCTGCTTTGCGCTATCTCACCAACGTGAATGTAACTAACTATCACAAATATTTGCTTATGTATGATTTTCACAATGATACCTAATACCACAGTACGTACATAATAAAATATTATTATTGTAATTCGATGCGCCTCTGTACCTAAACACAACTGATCCCCAGCTGCAACATAAGTAGATTAAAGCAATCAGTACTTAACGAGGTAAAATGCCTACCCAGTAGCTCGTACGTAATTCCAGTAATCGGGGTATTATACTTAGGTAGGTACATGCACTTACACAATGTTTTAGAAAATAATGGGTATTTCCATTGAAAGTGTACCTAAGTAAACAGTGGGGTTTTTTCTACGTAAGTATGTAATTATATAATATACGTATACAACATACGTAATAATTCTTTACTTTTTATTTTTAATTTGGCTTTAGGTATAACTTTTTACTCAGAATCACGGTTGCATCGTCACATGCATCTTGCCGCCAAGCAGCATCGCTTGTGCTGGTTTGTTCCGTGATGGAGATAAGACAGCATCTATCATAACTGTCTAGATTGGCAACGCATCTGCTAACCTTTGGTGTTACGGTACGGATATCCAAGTGTAGACTCCTACTTCTTGTAACTCTGAAGGTCCAGATTACTTGATTAGAATGAAAAAAAAACCTATTTAGAAACAGTAGGTTAGTGGGTAGATTTAGTAACTATGCGTAGGTATATGCCCAAATGCAATTTGTTTCTTTATTTCATGCTTTAGGTAAATACTTGTTACCTATCTAGGTAAATTAACTGTGAGGTAAGTAGGGTGACGGCACCAGTGTTGGACACTTTAAGCTGACAAGCACCAGTAATGGACAATTCATTCTTAATTTATAGATATGGTTTAAAATTGACTGTTGTAAAATAAATTACTATGCCTTAGTGTCTTTTAAATAACAGTTATTGTGCATTATTGGGTCATGTCCATTATTGGTGCCGTCACCCTAACATGCTTTTCTCTCAAATGTCTTCGGGTAATAAATACCGCCCTCCTTTCAAGTGAAACATGTGCTTTCCTCAAAGTTGCTAATTTGCAAACATGCGTTAAGTAGGTATCCAATGAAACTCAGGATTTTCAGCTAGCCTAATTCCAGCTTTTATCGCGTTCACGGAATCTTCCTGTGAACAAGATGTTCGTTCAAAGCAGTGACAGTAATGTTTAGGTATATTGTTTAACAAACGTCATTAATCATTAAAACCAGGGGCCCAATTTTTGAAAGAAGAAAGAAAGAAAAATTGGTCAAAAATGTGCTAATTTGAAATACCAGTAGATTAGAAAAAAATACAGTTCTAGTTAACCTAGACATCCAGCTACTTAGTCGAAAATTTAATTTGCTATACACATATTTATACCGCTTTCTGTGTGGTTCTCAAAAATAGAGCCTCAGACGTCAAAAAATCTTTTGCTCGAGGTCGTACCTACTGGTTTTCGACAGAGCTCCCTTTTCTGAGTATTTTGGCCTTCGGGAAACTAAAGATACCTTAACTATTTTTGTATTAAAATATTATTGAATGATGCAAAATAAGGGCAGTATATCTTTTGAACTTATTTTGCCATGTAAAAAGTTCATACAAAAATTAATATACGGCCGTTTCGTGCGCTCCGTATAATTTTCGTCGCTTTTCCATTTGCGCGATGCGTTACCTACTATACGAAGTCATTACGAAGTGCACAAATCCGGAAAATGACCGTCTCATCTTTTATCTGGGCTGATATTTGTGAAGAAATAATATTAGGTACTTTTTAAGTTTAACTTTTGCTAGATATTAATATTATACTTAATGAATAAAGAATTGTAAAGTAACTAGATAATTTTAACATTCTCTACCAATTGGGGAAAACAGATATTCATGGATTGGATGTTCGAAAAAATATACCTACTTTAGAGTTAGTGAAATGCCCAGTAGGGCATAACAGTACCTATAAACAGACCGAAAAAGTATTCTCGTTATTTTCTAACTAAACAAACCTCTCTAACAAATTCAGTGCTGCATTCGACAGACAACTAAATCTTGACCCGTTCACTCGGAGGCATTAAACGGAGTCAGGTATTTTGACACTGGTTATGCCGGCTTCAGACCCACCATAGCCCTGGCACTAGATACCGCTGGGGGTAGGGTGGGACTGAACCATACCGCCGCGTATTACACCTGAACCATATACCACGGGTATTAGGTAGTGAGGTAGCTCCTTATGCCCGAAAGGCAACCCGCCCGGGTATAGGAGCCCCGCATACGCGAGGCTCCGTCGTTTTTTTTCAATTTCTCAAATCGCAGCAACTATGGTGGTATGGTTCAGTCCCACCCTACCCCCAGGGATAGTACCAGGGGTATAGTAGGTTTAAGGGGTCATGCCAACGTCGAAACCGGCGTTTGCAAAAATCTGAAAAATCCCGTTTGCCCAGAGATTAGATTTAAATAGATCGATTTTGTGTCCTCAAAAACCCCTATATCAAAAAATGATATTATATATATACCATATGTACATCAATGAAATCGTTAGAGCCGTTTTCGAGTTTTCGTTTTCGAAACACACAAGTATATAAAATTTCAAAACGACACAAAAAATTAGAACGCATAGGAAAATCCGAAAAGTAAAGCTTTGGCCGGGAACACTATTGTTCGATTAGATTCAGTACTTACTCCTACATTGGGCATTGGGTGCTTACTAAATATGCTCGCTCAAAATCCGTTTACTTAACTGTTAGGTTTTAACGAGTTTGCCATTACTTTTAATATAATAAAATACGAACAACAAATTAAACAAAACCAAAAAAGCTACGTAGAGATGGTAATCCATGTTCACGACTGTATAGTCTTTTCAAAGGTTATATATACCATTGAAATTTGATTTTGAAATCAAACTGTTGTTGTTGATTTTACATTATCGTGAGTTATAGAATTATATTATAGGTAACCAATATACATTCAGTGAGTCGCTGCTCATTCAGCTGCGGTCATGGCCGCGGCACAACCTTCACGATTTAATATTTATACTTACTGGAACTTTTTAGGAGGCACACGCCAATTACACCAAACCGGTTCAACGCTTCGTAGATACAAAAGACGTGAGTATATCCTTATAATTAAAACTACTAATTACTGGGTAGTTTAGTTATTTGGTAGGTAAACAATTTCTATTTTATGAAAGAATCATCATCAATAATTTCGTAGGCAAGGTAAATAAGGTAGGGGCTGGCGTCAACAATACCAATTTAGTGACCACTCAATGTTCACCAACAGCGCCGCCGTCATCAAACGATATCATGACAGTAGAAAGAGATGATGAAGGCCAGGCTAGGCTAGGCTACCTACGATACGACCTAAATCAATCGGGTCCATTGCAACCTAGTTTCCAAGACAAGCACCAAAAAAAGAGATTTAGAAATAAATCTGCCATAAATTTTATTATATTTTTAACATCAAAGACAGCGTAAAGAATACAAAATTCAGCAGTTCATACTTTATAGCCAACAATGTGGAATTTTCCAATTGTTTCGCCCACGTAGAACCAGAGACCGATTTCAAGTGCAACCAGGAACAGCAGCCAGGCTTGCTTGACAGTTAAAAATTTGTAACAACCAGTCTTGAAAAAATCCTTCAACAAGCTGAGGTCTTCGTGAAGCTTCTGTGAACGACAAATTAGGGGTGAGTATGAAAGCTTAAAAGTGGTATAAATAAGTGTAATTAAATTTTCGACTAGTTTACTAAGTTAACATAGAGCTGTAATTTTCTTTAATATACTCGCGTTACAAATTCAGCACAACTTTTCACCACTTTTGAGCGGCATTTTTGTGTGTTTTCAAAATCGGGCCCCAGGCGCTATCTCAAAAAGTAGTTTCGAGACAAATTCAATAGTTTTTCATTGTTTTCTAACCATACTTGGTTGAAGTTACAACCGGTATTCTTTTCAATATTATATTTATACATTTATTTAGCCTTTTGAGAACATTAGTCTACTCTAGATTAGCTCTAAATGTTTAGAAGATGGTCAGATTCAGATTCTATTGTAGTGGCGTTTATAAAGTTTTTACCTTACATTCCGAGACTTAATGAAACGAAATTAAACTGTAAAATATAAACGTGTTAAGATGGAACGCTGTCTCAGTGAAGTCACGCCTTGTCAATTAAGAATTTTAACATTATTGACATTTAGCGACAAGGTTCTATCGTGGCTCAACAATTAAGTAAAGTCAGCGAATGTACAGTAAAAGAAACTGAATCGCGTAGGTACCTACCACTGTGGAGCCTTTTCACTGAAAACGTCATAATGACTTACCAATCTTACCATACACCTTGCAAAGACTTTAGCGCGAAATCGTATGAGAAAAGGTTCCACACAGATGCGTGATTCAGATTCTTTGACGGTAGGTAGGTACTAAGTGTCCGTGTGCGTCGTCTTCCCGTAAAAACGGTGTGCGTCATAGAACCATCCGTTCTCACCATCAGGTATTTTTACGTCAAGGAAAGCAATGGAATGTTCGGACTACAATTCTTATGAAAAACTCGTGCGTCTTTACGTCTTTACATTTCAGTCTACTCGTGACCACGGATGTAACAAAACAGCCGACCACAAGTCGAGGTTGGTGCATCTTATCGATTTAATTTTGCGTGAATAGTCTCTGAATCGTAGGTATTAATAACGAATAAGCGTCTCATCGAAATAATAAGAGTTTATTTTATTTTATTACTACTGGGTTGTGTTTGTGATGTGTCAAGCATACGCCTGCACAATCTTTTAACCCTTTAGTCATTTCACAGTTATACCTACCAACACATTTGACCGTATTTTATCGTAACCATTTCTAAATAGATGCGTTTTTGTTGTTTTTTTTTTGTATAACGGCAAATATGTTGCCGTTACCTACTGAAGGGTTAAGGGTTAAAATGGAATACATACAAATTAGCTTGGTACGAAGAATGTGACATGAACATGAACAGCATTTTAGAGTGAGGGGGGGCTGGCCTCTTGGTTATGCGTAAAGAAGTCGACAGGCCAAGGCAGTTCCGAGTTAGACGCCCAGATCAGGACAACGAGCAGTAGGTAGAACACCTGCCCGAAGACCGGACGAATTTCAAAATCAGGTACGAAACTACAGGAATACACATAAATGCATGCCGAGTATCACAAAAAGCAAAAATAATCGACAGTTGAACAAAATTTCGTAGCTACTCTAATTGTAAGTAATCAAATTAATAAAAAATTTACTCCTAATGCGATGTGGTCCAAACTATGTACTTGTATACCTACAACATAGGTGCATTAATAAACAGTAGAAGAGTTCGAAAATATACAAGGTCTAACAATTTTTTTCCCAAATTCAGCTGGTTACTTTCACTGAACACTGTTAACATTTTTCAGGATTTTTCAATTTATGTTTATGTTTATTTGATCATTCAATATAAAATTACATCATCACTTTAAATTAATTGTGCTTAACAAATGTTTCCATACATTTGTCGATGTTCGAATCCAAAACTGCGATGAAATTCTTTTACGGGAGTGTTCAATCATTCAAACCCAACACCCGGTTGAAATATTATCGTCTTATAATCTTGACGATAGAGTCATGTGTGTATGTGTGTGTGTGTGTAGTTCATTTTGCGCACTTTCGTCTGTTTATTAATGTCCGATGCTGGGACTGACGGGTACAAGCGAAGAGTCTCAAATGATTTTTGCGACACCCGGTATACAATGTAAGGGTTTGTAGAAATTACCTAATTAAATTAGGTTTCAGTGGGAAAATCAGAAGCTACCTTCATTTCTCCGGACTTAACAGGTGGTGCCATTTCCAAGGAATAAAATCCTTTGGCGACGCGCATCTTGGCAGCCAACTCCGACTTGGACGCCTTTCCTGCTTGCTCTACAAGAGTAATTTAGATAAGTTAAGGATATTCTAGAATAAATTAACACGTTGACAAATTTCTGTGTCATGTTAATCAACAAGATTTTCGGTGAAAATAATTATTATTAGGCTAAGACTATTTTATTAGCAAAAAGTCGGTTTAATTACACTTTTTGTAAAACAGGAATGGGTGCACTGCACTGTATTTAAACATAGTTGATTTGTCCGATTTGTCTCGACCCCGTATAGAAGAATAACTAGGTAATGAAAAATATGAAATATTTTATTAAAAAGTGAAATCTTTTGTATGTCTTTGATAACATGACAAACTTATTCTAAAAAGTTTGCCGGGTCAGCTGGTAGTTAATGTAATTACACAATTGCGTTTATCGTTAAAGCTACACTTTAAAGGAAGGCTGGAGTGTTAACTATCTTATTTTATTTATCATGACATTCATTTAGGTACTTTATCTACATACCTTTAATGAACTCCGTCAACTTATCGCGCTTTCTAAAAGCGTCACGCTTGTAGACTTCAGCCAAATCAACTAACATCTGCATTCTGCTCCCTTTGAAGAAAATATAATTATGTATATAACGTATTATCTACCCTGTTCTTTGCTTCTGTATTGTTTTGTACTGATTTGTGGTGTTCTATAAAGAGTATTTGTATTGTATTTTCAGGGTCAGCAGGGGCCCGATATTTGAAAGCACATCACTCGAAAATACCAATCGAAAGTGGTACAGTCAAGGGCAAAGATATGTAAACACCACTGAGTGTCAAAAAGCATGGTCATCTAAATGGTCATAAATTTGGCAACATACAAAAGTACATAAATTAGTATACATGATTTGAGAGATAACTATGTATACAACATTTGCAATATTATGTCCTCATGTATTAGGCCATAAACTTAGAAACACCGTAAAGTTCAAAAATATGTATACACTATTTAACCATTAATTATGTATCTAATATGATAACCAAAAATATGTAAACAATCCAAAATTCTATTAACACAACTCTATTGTCAGGAGCTTATGAACGTATTTGCGTAACATCGAACTCTGTAATCTTAATGTAATCAGCCAACCACTTGAAGCTTCAAGTCGTATACAACAACTGCTATTCCAAACTCTTTAACTGATCATTACTCTATTTATTTTAAATCATGGCATGTGCCCACAATCTTGCTAAATGTGGCCTGTAGGTTGTAGGTACCTGTTACCATAGACTCTGTCTACCCCGTAAGGGATAAAGACGTGATTTGTGCATATGTATGTGCATGTGTCATGTGTCACTTTTGGATTTTTTAATTCCATTTGACTTGCCGTTTCTTATGGTTTATCTGGCGGCTTTTCATTAATTTTGAAGGAGAAAATGTATCGTTTAAGCGATCATTTAAAACATAGGATTGTTGCCTTATGCGAGGAAGGTATATCCGTGTTTGATATAGCTCTGCTGACGAATTAGGCATCACGGTAAGAAATATTAAACATGTTAATAATAACGTACTATAGAAAATATTACTCTCTAATCACTTTGTCTTAAGTTTAAGGAGTGGTTTTCTTTATTATACAGTTATTTTAAGTATACTTTGCCTTTTATTAAGTAAAAAAGTGGACTTGTAATGGCTGAAATGATGATGATGATGATGGTGATGAAGTAAAAAAAAAATTGAAAATAGCGTAAATCGCCAATTACTGTATGATTTGATATTGACGACACGGATGGCTCAGTGGTGAAGCAACCGCTTTCTGAGTCGAAGGTCCCGGGGTCGAGACCCGGCCAGGGTAATGTTTGTGTGATCAACTTGAATATTTGTGCTTGGGTCATGGATTTTCTACATACATACATATATCACGTCTTTATCCCTTACGGGGTAGACAGAGCCTGAGGAAACAAAACCTTAAGGCCACGTTTAGCATGATTGTAGGCGTGTAGGTGGAAAAATTAATCAAAATAGTGATGGGTTGCTAGCCGCATCGCCTATAACATGATTCCAAAGAATTTCTCCCATTCCCTCGATGGACTTTTACCATCTACGCGGGACGAGAAGCAACTGGTACATTCTATGTTTTTCTTATACATACATACATTCACACATACATACATACATACGTACATTCTATGTTCTATATATTTAAGTATGTATTTATTTATATAGGTATGTATATCGTCATCTACTCGTAACTAGTAGATACCCATAACACAAGCCTTCTTGAGTTGTCCCTGAATTTACCTAGCGTTTTCATCTTCAATCAAAATCAACGAAATCTGAATCTGTAAAATCTATTAAACATGCCGATTGATAACGTCGTGGTGACAGGTCAAAACATGCGACAAACATATGCAATGACAAGTCTGTACTGTTTTCGTGAATTGTCAAAACATACTTTACAAATTTGTTTCGTGTGACTAGGCCGTAAAGTTGATATTCGCAGATTACATTTTGTATACATATTTTTGTGGCAATTACTGAATCTATATTTAATTACATAAGTATGACTATAATATTTTGCATTATTTGCAGGATACTAATAATGGAATTTTGATTGTATACAAGTTTTTGGACTTGCCAGGTACATATTTATGTTGCCAGTGTAGTTTGCATATTAATTCCCATTTGAATGAGTATATATCTTTTTAACTTTATATGATTACTTATTTTCTTTCACATTACTTGCATATATATCTTTGCCCTTGACTGTACCTATAAATTCGTGGTTCGTCAGTTTTCTTTTTTTTTTAATATGTGCTAAAAGTAAGCACTTGATGGTCCCATCGGAAGACCAGCGCTGGCTGCAAGGCCAGCATTATGCTGAGATGGGACCATTTCGTGATGTATGTCCTTATGTTTTTTATTTACTTCTTTGTTTTTGTTCTATATGTCACGAATAAATGTTTTCTTTCTTTCTTTCTTTCTTTCTTTCTTTATTGCTACTAAATAAAGGTTCAAATTATTTTTAACTAGATGACTAGACTAATTGAAGCCTTAATTTTCTTCTGATGTAATTTTATTTCAAATTTGTCTTAATTTTCATTACTTCCTATTATTCTATTACATCCGTTCACCGATTACATCAGATACAGATATAGATTTAAAACCTCGTTAAATTTCTCTTGTTTTTTGTCTCTTTCTAGAACGAACAGTACTAAAAAGAAGGGTAGACTACCTCACGCGCAGCTCAGCCCTCGCACGTTCTCGTGCTAGCCGGCGCCGTATCACTATACTTAACAAGTCTTTGTGCAAGAAAGCTGCCTTGTGCGAGGGTCAACTATTGCCTCAATAGAGCTTGATGTAACAAGACCATATCAATATTACAATATTCATAGTAATTACAGAAATAGTACCAAGTTTCTGTCAAGTAAATGCTAATTAGCTTGCCTAATCAAATTGTCAGCGGAAAAAGACATGCAAGACTGTCTAGGAATTAACGGTTGAATAGAGGCTAGTAATAATATTAGTTAGGTAGCAAGATTCTTACTAAATGATCCGGCAAATGCTTTCAAGGACGTATATGAGGTCATTGTTGTTAAAAGAATACTTTAAATTAATTTTGAATTAGTTTTTTTACAACTGTGGTCGTATTCTTTGCGTTTTTTTTGTTACGCCAGCCACTAAGTATGACAATCTTACTTTTTCTTTGTAAAAAATATGGTTGGTAATTGACGTTAGTAGAAAATCAATGTCAACCATTTTTTTTTGCGCAATAACATATCCATACAGGTTTATACCTTAAATTGTTAGTTATCGTCATAAAATTGGATTAAAACCTTAACAAAAAAAAATTTGGTAGATTTCTGTAAAAAAAATACTCAAACTACTTAATTAATATTGCATCTTACCAACGCATCTTACACTGGAATCGAAATAAATATCAAATTAATCGGTCCGGTGTTGAAGAGAAAAATAAACTAGTTTTTCAAATTACACTCATTCATATGACAATTATTAATATTGCAACCAGTTGATACAAGCGACTCGACATATTTTTTTTATTTGGCTCAAGATTAGGCTTTTCCTAAAGGTGGATTTAGTTTAGACCAAACGAGCGAATGCTCATTCCATCCCCACTCTGCTAAATTTATTGCAAGGTTGCTTTTCATTTTTTGTATGGAGAGTGACCCGTTTTTTTTCCTGTACATAATAAATTTGATGGAAAGATCATTCGCTCGTTCGATCTAAATCAACCTTAAGCTTTTTAGCCCTCAACCAAGCCAAAGGCAATTTCAGTTTCGTAATACGGCACAGTTTTGTTTTTAAAATATTTATGTATAAGCTTATTTTTAAAATCCGTTTGAGAGTAAAGATGTAGCAGAATATAGACACAGAAACACCCGGTTTGGTTTCAGGGTCCCGTACCTAAAAAGGAAAAACGGAATCCTTACATGATCAATTCTGTCCGTCCGTCTGTTCCGCGGCCCCTAAAGCTGTGAAAAACCAACCCTCTAAGTTATAACAAACTATTGAAACAAGTCTAAAGATAGTCATTTTTTGTCTGCCTGTCTATGTAAGTAACCAACATAAAATGACCGAACGCTGCCTATATTTTGCTTAGGAGCAGGACTCTGCTAACACTGGATATTACATTTACCTGCCGTTTTTGCAGGGCGCCCTCGTTGCGCGATTCCGACTCACGCTTAGCTATACTCGGGAGCAAACAAACCGGGGTCACTTCTCATACAAGTTCTACGGGAGTGACCATGTTTTTTTTTTGCTCCCGAGTACTTGTAGTTTTCTTTTTTCCATTTACACATAGTATTTTTAGATTATTTTAATTTCTTTTAATTTTTTTACCGTCAACACAGTAGGTCATTTAAGTATAAAAAATTAAGTAGGAACTTTAAATACAAATGAAAATACTTCTTAATAACATCAACTTTTTATTCTGTTGGTAAATAAGTAGGTACAGTATGTACTACAGGGTAACGAGGACAGCAAAAAAGTTTTAAAAAAATCACTAAAACAAATGCCAGGTGTTTTTATTCGTTTATAAATACGTTTGAAATTTAGTAGATACCTTTATGTCAAGCTCCAGGGTTAAAAAAATGTAAAGTGTGGGTGACTTTACTCACCTGTACCTACTTTACTCTAAAAGTACGCGTAGGTAGGTATTATACTTAGACTGATACATAGGCGATTAAAGTCGTCTAGCCGTAAGTACGCGAACTACTTACCCGTCTGTTACCCACTTTAAATTAGGTTAGAATTTAAAAAGTAAAAAAAATATTGTAGATACAGAAAACCCAGGAAGGACATTTTAAACTACTCTCTATAAAGTAACTACATGATGTCTTAAGTGTCATCTATGATTCCCTCTCTATTGCTTACTACGAAACAGACAGAGACCACATCATAGATAACCGACACTTAAAATATCAAAATATATAACTGAGAGTGGTGAAACAGGCCCTTAAACTTGGATATCATTTTCATGAGGTAGCAAAGCAACCAGAGACATGAGACAAAGGGTTCTTCTTGTTCTATTCGAAACCGCCGGTGTGAGATATCAGTGACGTGGAAGAGAGACACATCTCTCTTGCGTACAATATTTAAGATAAAAATCGTAGGTAATTTTCAATTAATTAGGCTATGTCAAATAACAGCGAAGAGCTGCCGTTGCTTTCAGTGCCGCTTACAGAACACAGGAACATAAAAAGTCACCGAAACCGTTCAATTTAAGTCGCAACACTATTAGAATGAATTGATGTAAAAAAATAATACGATGATATAATATCATGAACTGCAATAAAATCACTAAAGTACAACGCCTGGAGAATCAATGTTTTTTTTTTAATAAAACACTAAAAATATAAAATATTTGTAAACAAAAACAATAACAGGTAATAAAAATTTTAAAGTTTCTAACAATTGGACAGCATACCTTGTCGGGAGGTACTTACAACAAAAAAATATTAGAAAATAATTATGGAACCATCATCTTTAAGTTTAATGATCACGTGTCTGATTTGGGGTTAGAATGTTGACTTTACTTAAATTTTCATTCAGCTGTTCATCTGGCCATCATCACACTTACGTTTACTTCTTGGGTTTTGTCGGGGGTTCAGCCTTTTTAGCTTTTGCAGCGGGTTTAGCCTCTTTGGTCTTTTCAGCGGCTTTTTGTGCCTTAATTTTATCTTCGGCTGCCTTCGCTTTAACAGTAGCATTCGTTGCTTTAGCTTCTTCTTTCTTAATTTTATCTGCGACTTCCTTCGCTTTCTTCTTTAGATCTTCTTTTTTCTTAGACTCGTTTTCTTTTGCGGCAGCAGCTTGTTCAGCGGCTTTAAGTTTTGCTTCTACAGCTTTCTTTTTTAGTGCGGCTGCAGCATCCATTGCCTTAATAGTTGCTTGTAAACTAGCTGTCACCGAATCAGCAACACCTCCAATCGTCTTTTCTAAGGCTTTTCCACCTGGTCCCTGAAAGAACTGTTGCGTCATCGGTGGTACCATTTCCACTTTCGCATATTTCCATGCCAGAGCCGCTTGAGGTTTGAATGCCTTGCTCGCAGCTGTAAAAAATCAGAATAGGCATGAGTGAAAATCAAGTGCTGAAAGTTGAGTTTTTAGAGAACTTCGATACAGTCTTTGGGTGAGTACCAGTAGTTGGATACAAATATAAGAAAAGTTACTTAATATGTGAGTTCGGCCGCCAAATATTTTAGGCAGCAATTGTAATTTTGTCTCTATATTCTGATGGCTTGAATACGTTTAAAACAAAAACTTTTTTATTTTGCGTCATCATCTGAGTAAAATAAGAGTTTTTTTACAAAGTATTTTGTGACCAAAGTAATTCCTGAATGGCCTCTTAGTTATACAAGAAGTTAGGAAAGCAAGTGGCCTCTTTTTTACTACATACTTTTCTATACAATACAACATAACCACATATTTAATTGAAATTTTAGATAGGAGCAGTAACTAGAAATTACCTATATATGGCGTTGCTTGAGACGACATACTACAAGCATGGACATTAAAACGGATGACTATAATTTCCTGCTAGAAAAGCTTTCATCCTCTAATTTCTTTTTCACGCGCTCTACCTCATTTTCGAGGTATTTCAATTCTTTTTCATATTGTTTATATCGAAGACTTGTCAGTTTGCGTTCTATTAATGACGAAAAATTGTCCACTTGATTCGCAATAGCGACCACCACAGGATTTATTACTAACGGTCGAGCCTTAGTACTCGCAATGCGGTCAATTGACTGATTCCACACCTTTGTAACGGCAGGTTTTACTTTTTTCAGAGAAACTGTGAACAAAACAAATGCGGACTTAGATAACATAATTTTAACGTATTCCCTATTAATGTTTAATTTGCTACGAACATCCATCTTTGTTTTGCTCCAGTTTCTGTTGTACCTACTAGACACCATTTTATAAAGTGCAACTGATTACTTAGGTGTTAGAATAAGATTACTGGTTCTTGAATACTGAATAAACAGTTTTGAAAGAAAATTTAAACAATTTCCAAGCTAAAGTAACTCTCAAGGGCAGCTTGCACGGTCTAGGGTTAGAACATCGACAGTTCCCTACGTTTTGTCATTACTTATACTAAGTTAAGTTAACCTGATCCGCGCAAGCCCGCGTAAAAGGTAAAGCGTCATGTCACGAGACTCGCGAAGCACAAAATTTACTGTTTTGGAGTCTGTTTGGTTTTGATTTCGGCTATCATGATCATGACTGTATGATCGCTAAGAGTATTCCCTCTATAAATGGTTTGTTGTTGAGACAAACTGAGTGTGATACCAAAATAGTCACGTCATGCAACCCGAGGATACTACGAGAAAAATTAACGTACCAAGAGCCAATTCGAGTGCTACTCTTGCCATTCTTACGGGCATATACTGTTAAATTTACAAGGGAAGGAATGCTTGTATGCGTTGTTTTAATTTTTTTTGTTGTGCATGAGAAGATGATTGTTGCTGACTTATGACTTATTAAATTGACGTTACATTTTTTTTCTATGACCGCCGCGTTTTGAGTAAAAGGTGACATGCCATTTATTTTATACATAAGTTGCAAGTAAACTTCATGTCATGTACCTAATTGGGAATGGATGATTATTTTAAAAGTGGTTGATGATTTTTCTATTGATAGGAATAACCATCCTTAGCTACAGAAAAAAGTTACAGATTTTTCCATCGAGCCATTATATTTTATAAAAATAAAAACGTTTTACTCAGTCATAACAAATAAAAAAAAGGCTGCTTGAATCTGTGGTACACAATGACATAAGTAGGTAGCTAAAAAAAGCAACGGCTAACTAAGTGGCGCCGTCTGTGAATTGTTGGTGATACTAAACCATACACGGGGAATTTCATTAAACATTAACATTAATTTCTCATATAACATTCAGTAGTGTTGTTGATTCTGAATAGAAATAACCCAAAAATTTCTAAAACCTGGGAAAAAATATATCTGGTAATTTTTATTTTTATTCCTATTAATTGTTTATTCCTATTCCTATCAATAGAAAAATCATCAACCACTTTTAAAATAATCATCCATTCCCAATTTGTAGTGCCATAGGATATAACAGTATGACAGAACATTAAAAACATTAACACTTTCGGACCAAAGACACGAAAAGACGAAACGCAAACGAAGCAATAGTGCTTAATTATTTAAGCACAAGTTACTTCCTAACTTCTGGCCCGACAGACGAGAGTTGACGCTATTATTAATAGACGAACTCTCTCAACATCGGAAAAATGATTATCCGACTATAAAGTCATAGAACATTTTATAAACTCATTTGCAAAAAAACGGGCACTTTTGTTTTATTTTGATTTACAGTAAATTACTCATTTTTACCATAAAACATTTAAGGTAACTTCAATTGACTTTCTTCTTTATTTAATAAAAGTCATAAACAATAAAATAAAAAAATAAATCCTATGTGGCCTCCCCTGGCTGAAATAACTGCTCCAATTTTTCGGTTAAAATAGACAAATCGGCGGAAATCAAGATATGAACATCCCCACTACTAATATAACGTCTTTGGTTTAGTATTACAACTCAAAACTTTTTGCAGTGTAAAGGAGCGACCACAACGCCGCGTACACGCAGTGACGTGTCGTAGGCGTCAAGTTTTCTAACAGTTTTTTCATACATTTTGTCGCGTAAACCGTCAAAATGTTTTACGCACCGGTGTGGTCGAACCTTAAGTAAGATCTGCGTCGCGAGCTTGCATCTTTCTATACTATTTCTATATGTTTTTGGTGGAATCTCATCTCTTTTTGTAGGAATCCATTTTATTTACCATTTGAACTACAAAAGTAACTTTATAATCGAATATTTGGCTCGACTTATCGGGGTTACTACCGTGCCCCCAGACCGAAACAATAGAACCTTTAGAATAAACTAGCTTCTACCCGCGACTTCATCTGCGTAGAATTATACATATAAAACTTCCTCTTGAATCACTCTATCTATTAAAAAAACTGCATCAAAATCCGTTGCGTAGTTTTAAAGATTTAAGCATACATAGGGACAGACAGACTGACAGCGACTTTGTTTTATACTATGTAGTGTATCAACCGAGTATCAGACGGTAGTACACGTCACACCTCACTGTATGTCGAATACTTTGGGAGCCGATTTTTGTAAGCACTTCACTCGAAAATACCTACATAAATATATAATAAAAATATATACATACCTATTGCTAAATACCATTTTAAAACTTTTGGACTATTTAGTTGACAAGATTACTTAGAGCTAATTGTATTTCAAATTGCGCGGTTCGATCCCTAATCCAAGCGTTAACATTATGTTTTTTTAGCTGTTACCTAGTGCAAACGGAAAAAAACAGGCACGTAAGAATAAAAGAGCTCGCCAAATTACTCACAAAATAAGAAATATAGCGCACCTAAGTGGTACCATAAGCTTATTACCGAATTCCTGGGTCAATGGCATCACATCCTTGGTTATTGAACCGGACGGTTCTTCCTCTTCCATACTTTGCAAGTTATACTCCGTCGCGATAAATCGGTTGTACGCGAACTTCTTTTACAGTCTAACAACCTCAATTGACTATGAAATTTGGCATCCATTATACCTACTCACCGACTTCGGAACTAATAGCGGGCTCCCAATTTTTGTGTCCTATAAATTAAAATTCTTATTATTTATTCATAAAAATGTTCTATCTATGGACGTAGGTAAGTAGCTAATTATAAATTCTTTCGGTTTATTAATTAAAAAAACGGACCAAGTGCGAGTAGGACTAGTGAATAAAAAACTAGCATTAGCAGAGCCCTGTTCCTGAGCAAAACGTAGCCAGTTGGTTGTAACTTATTATTACACAAATCATTAATTGGACCCACTTTTGACCCCTTAATTTATTTAAGCTCCTTAGATTTGTTAGAACCCCAAATTTGATAAATACAGCTAAAATTTTTAAACTGAGAATATTACTTTTGGGCATTTTCATCACTGACTGACTGACTTATAGACCTACCTGAATGCTTAACCCCCTTGGGTTATTTTCTGTACTAGGCATAAATTAGAAAAATTAAAATGCAGGAAATTTCCTAGTCCTACCTAGCGCCTTTCGAAGATGTAATAGCAAAAACTTTTTCTTTACGTTGCAGGAGTTCAGTGTTACCTATATACGAAGTCAAGTGTCTTTAAGTTGGTCCATTTCAACATCTACCAACCATCTTCGAGGCTTCGTGTACCTAATGCCTGCAAGAGTACGGGTTAGGTTAGGTTAGGTTTAGTTTGAGAATCCGGCACCTGAATAAGTGAACATACTTATATGCATGTATACGTAGATATTTCAAAGGTAATGCCCGGGTCAATATTGCTTTATTATATTTCTGTCCATGTTGATTAGTGCACCCAGATGAAACGTAAAGATTAATTTATCTAACTGTCGTATATTCTTCGGACTATATATAGGTACTATAAGTAAGTATTATGAACATATTACATTGAGCAAGCATATTTAATTCGCGAATTTGCGTATCGTTGACCTCAATCAATTGTTTTGTCAAAGCAAATTTGGTGTCTGGCGAAACGATTAATAAAACCAATACGAATCTAGGTCAAAGTGATTGCTAAAAACTTTTAAAAACTTGAGTGAATTACTTAAAAATCAATTAATCTCTCAATGAAAATGTAGTTAAAGGCTCTAAAATATGTCGGTAATCGGATTTAATTCAATGTAAATACTTCGGTCATTTAAATACTTTAAAAATGCGTCTCGAACGCGCTTGTGTTAAAATGTCAATTCGTTGCTGTTTCGGTCAGCAAGTGGCACTGCCAATTTTTCCAAAGTACTATTTAGACGTTTACGTCAACACCGTTTCTACCACTACCAACTTGCTCATAGTAAATTGCGACGTTAACGCGAACACGTTGGAGACGTTTTGGTGTGTCTAAATGTTCTCTGGTCTACAAGAAAAACCGTCATGAATATATACTTCGATGAGTATGGCGTAAAATTCAATAATAATAGGTACATAGACAGCAAAGGTATTTGAAGTATGTCATGGTGGTGTCAAAATATATGTTTGATCTAAATTGCTTTAAATAAAATCCACAATCGAAGTTACCTTGACGATTGTAAGTGGGTAGATATGTAAATTTTATAGGTTTATGCATACCTAATGCAATGTTCTGCACATTTAATAGTTTTCCAAGTTAGATTTAGGTTATGCGGGTATTTTACCTGATAATTAATACGGGTAGGCGGAAAGTTTTTAATTATTAATTACGTTTATACCTATATTTTTATTTTTCGGTGTTTGTTTAAAATAGTAAAATGTTGATTTTCGGGTACTGTGTTTTAATACTCCGATATTCGATTTTCGAACTTAGTTTCGTGCCGTTTCGATCACACTAATAGCCATTAATTTGAGAGTGAGAGAGACGGTAAGTATGATTTGAACTTCTAAAATCGAATTTCGGAGTAGCCCCTGTTTCAATGCATGACTTTGATCAATGTACTCACGACTCCATCCATAGCTCACTCGCTAATTGATCCTGACACAATCCGAGTGACACTTTCACTGTGTGATGTAACTTCTTCACGCCACAAACTTTTTCCTCAGCAGTTAGCACTATTACCACTTCTGACTGTGACCTAGCTGGTTAGGTGTTAACGTGGTGACAATGCGTGTGGTAAACTATGTGATATCAAAACAATAGAGGCTACGTAGCTAGCACAATATGTGCTGGAGTATCCTTTTATATATTTCTTCTTTTACATTATTCATGCATTTGGACTAATTTTAGGATTCAACCGGTTCTTTCATCTTTTCTTGGTGCGTCTGCCCTTGTTTCGTTATCATGTCAATTCGAAGGTTAAGTGGAACGTTATAGGTTTGGTTAGGTTAGATCAATATAGTATTAAAAAAAAACTTAATAATATTAGTAGCTAATATATGTAGATATTCATCGAATGATGAGTTTGTAAAACGATAATAAAACTACGAAGTCTATGGCATTTATTTGAGTGTCAATTAAATCTCAAACACTCGTAAACGTATCTCTTTCAGCTCAGCAAGGGGTGTGATGATATAAAAGACGCGTTTGGCACGCAACCATAACTTGATCTGATCTCTCGTAGGTATTAAATGGAGTCATGGGTCTGGTCAGCTGGTCAACGAACGACCAGCAACATAAGGGCTCTTGCTCCGCATAATGCCTGTCAGAGAATGGGTCAAGTACATAATGATTGTACGAAAAGAGCAGTATTAGCGTCGCAAGTGAGTATCTTATAGAGAACCCCACCCCAGGTATTAATGGGAAATTGTCACACGCAAGCACAAAAGGAGATTTAAAATATCCGCGTATTCTTAGAGCCTTCTAAAATTAAAAATCCCAATTACCAAGTAGCAGTAAAACCAGAATAATGGCCAGCTATTTAAATTTGTGTGCAGCTATATTCTGGAATATTTTCTGCAGTACGTATCGGTAAAAAGAACAGCACAGATGTACATTTTAAGGGTATTCCCTCTCCTGACAATCACAAGTTCTCTATGACACTTCCTGTTTTCTTATATTTTCTCCTTGTACCCGGAGTGCACTAAAGCAAATAATATATAATATACTATCTGTTGCCCGCAACTTCATCTGCGTAGCATTCGTTTATCGCTATCCCGCAGGAATTACGCAATTTTCCGGGATAAAAAGTACCCTATGTGTTAGTCCAGACTATAATCTATTTATGTTCCAAATTTCATCCAGATCTGTCCAGCAGTTCTGCCGTGAAAGAGTAACAAAGATCAAAACATCCATACTCACAAACTTTCACATTCATAATATTACTAGGATTTATTGGCTTCGTAACGTGCCGTGGTTAGATTGACTTGAAAATTGGTGTTGTTATGACTTGACTGGTAATACAATAAATTGGCAGTGATTTTTGTGTGCCATAACATAATACATACATACTAAGATTTTATACCACACAAAATAACACTGTCAAAAATCCACCCAAGCAGACCCAAGAACAAAAACTGCTGCAGAATAGACTAAGTATCTACAGGCATTTGCATATTTTAATCTCGCATCAAATAACACGCTTTGAATACCCATTTCCGCGGAGGAAATATAATCTTTGATAGTTTATTTACTATTAACTAGTTCTAGTTCTAAGATATTAAATAACACTACAGCCATCGCATTTCATAAAGTTAAGTTTATGCCGTAAAGTACAATGTAGCGCCATCTAGTTTTCCACTGCAAAACTAGGCACTAGTAACGTTAGCTAACGTAACGTAGTAATTGCATTGAGAAAATACGTTCGTTTGTGGGGCTGCTGTTTTGACGTGTTTAGTTACTTTTAAGACTGCTTCTACCTTTTTTTTATACGGTGTAACGTAAGATTTGAGACTAGCATAATGTTATTTGGCAAATAACTCCATTATTTTGTTCAACAAGCCGCGAAGGATAGCCCTCGAAGGCTGCCAAGTTCTTCGAGTAAATTGCCGAAATTGTTGTTATTAATGTCGCTTATTTAATACTTAAGTAACTACTTACGATGATCATCTTATAAAATGGAACCTTGACACTTCTGAGTTTTTTTATCGCTGATAGTTGGCAGTGAACACCTATGATTACCTATGCGTTTTGTCAGAATAATAACTTATTTGCTCAATAAGCAAAAAACTGAATGCAAAAAAAAATAGAAATATATTTAAAACGGAAGGTTTTTACTCTGTTAAGTTTAATGTCAGCAAAAAATGTATAGCAAGCACAGAAGTGTAATCTTTGGGTACTTCCAGCTTGCGCGCTCGGTTTCTATTATTTTGCATCGTGGGGGAGCTGATTAGGGCATCTTCTTAGCCTCACCTTAGCTTTTCACCCATGCCCTACCAGTTACTTCACACTCACAACCTTTGCGTGTCTACGAGGCTCCACGACAGCTCGGAAAGCATTTCTTTTACTCCTAATGAAAACAACCTTTAGGCTATTTCGTTATCACGTAGTAGGAGTTAAACCAGTCAAACCAATAGCGTATTGAGGTATTATACTGAACCCAAAACTGTCGTCAACTTTTTCCTTACTCCAGAATACTTAGAATGTTTTTGTGGCTTGTCCTCGTTCGTAGGTTCGTTGCCTCCGGCATCTAACTGAACAGTTTTTTTGACCGAGTGCTCGACAACCACTCGATATGACATAGCGGGTGCGGCGCCTTTATTTTTTCTAATGCTTTTTATCCTTCTCTTCACGAGTGGGTGTTCAGACTAATAAGATTATTATTAACGTGCCATACATAGGTACGCTTTATCAACAGTTACGGTAAAAGTGGTTCTAATTGTGTCGTGTCAATAATATTAAATAAGCTCAATATTTTAACATGCATATTTTAGTAGCACAATTTTGATGTTGCGTATAGCAATTCCGATTCGTTATGTGACTTCATTTGTGACCCTCACTGCAGCAGAATAAGGTTCAGGAACAGACAATTCAAAGGCGGTCATTAGACGGTCATTATTTTATTATCGTGTGATCCACGCATATCGCGATCCATGTCACGAAATATCGATGCGTACCTACAACAGCGTATCCGGTTGGTTGTTTTGAAATCCACGATCCTATATTGACATAGGTACCAGTATCGCGATAATATTGACCGTCTAATCCACGCCATAGTGTTGGCGTCTTTTATTTTTACAGTAGTCTGACCAGAGATTGACCCCCACCTAACCCACCTGATGGAAAGAGCAGATGGGGCCAAAAGGTGTCGTACTGGCTCAACTGACCTTGTATCATGGGTCTACGATGTTTTTTGTATTTCAGTGGTCTAGCCTTTGGCTCTGTTTATTTTTAATCATACTAGCTTCTCTTTTTATGTACCATTACGCACCTTATTGCGTGTTTACTGATCATTACACAAGGTCGAGGATGAGTAAATTTTTACCGAACAAAACGTGATCATGTCCAAATTTTTGCGGAAGTTTCTCAAGCGTGCATGAATATTTATTTACTTAATTATACTTCAATTAATAACGAGGATTTGATTAAAATCATTCAATAAATATGAGCGGCTCGCCTTATGTCATCAAAGGAATACTTCTTAAGTTACTTAAACAGAGAAATATTTGATTACGCGTTGCTTCCTGCAAATACACCACCTATCAGCTTAAATATAATTGAGTTCAGTAAGTACTTATCTATAATTTATTCAAATATTTCGTCGTCATCGTTTTTTATGGTGAGCCGACTTTTAAAGTCAGGCCTGTCAAAATACATTCATAATAGAGTATTCTTCTAATATTCAACATAAATGTGAAAGTTTGCAAGATCGTTGGTTCGTGTGTTTAGGAGTCAAACACGCGTAAACGGTTGAACGGATATTGAATCATTATCCTGACATCATTTTATAGATCACTATCTTCTGCCCGCGACTTCGTCTGCGTAGAATTATACATCAAAACTTTCCTCTTGAATCACTCTATCTATTAAAAAAACTGCATCAAAATCCGTTGTGTAGTTTTGAAGATATAAGCATACATAGGGACATAGGGACATAGGGACAGAGAAAACGACTTTGTTTTATACTATGTAGTGATAGTGATTAGGTGCCTCGGGGTTGAACGCAGGTTAAATTTGTAATTAGGCACTTAATATGAATTCTTTACAGACGAAGTAGCGCGCAAGACCTACCATAAGTACCTACCAAATAAAACAGGCTACTTCTTTACCAACATCGTGACTGCTGATAACAATTTTGCAATTGCCATTTTTAATAAGCGTTACTGCTTTACCGACACGTCAACGGCAATTCTAATAGGCAGTTAACTGATTGCTGGATCGTTCAATGCCTTTTTATTATTGAAATAGACTAAATTGTTCACGCAGTACCTTCGGTCGTGACGGGGAAGACCAGCGGTTACATCATAGAGCCGTGAGCCTATCTCACCACAGTGCTACATACTACTAGATACATAGTCTATGTACTACGTTATGAATGTATGAAGTCTACCTAAGCATGTCAGCTATGAAACAGTTAGAGTGTACTCGTTAGGTTCCTAGATGTTAAACTTTACTGAGCCTCTAGTGCCTGGGTTTCTACCGTGGGGGTAATTACCCCCTCGGGGGTAAAATTGGTTTTTCGCGGGGGTCATGAGCTGGTTGTTGTCTCGAACGCCGAAAGCTCTTACCCCCGCGAAATTATGGGAAGAGGTAAAATCCGTAATTAAGTATGTCCCACGGGTAAACGTTTTGTAGCGTTAGTAATGTAGCTACATAAATTGCCTGCTAGTAAACTAATCAAAATTACATTAATAATAATTGCCTTCACATTGTAAATATACGTCGGTATATTTTTTCAAAGTGGCCAGTAAATATTGCATCTAATAGCCCATTAGAAACCTAAGTGTGAAAATGTGAGCCAAGTTAAAGTTAATTAGGTACTAAAAATATGAGTGGTTGTGGATTTCGCCGACAGAATAATTGAGATCGAAATAAGAGCTAAATTTTGCACAAAATTCCAAAATGTATATGAACATACAAAACTTTGAAATAAATTTTAGAGATAATTGCTTGTCTTTCCGTTACGGCAATATTTACTTTTAAAATATAATTTCTCACATTTAAACAGTCGAATTGTTTGGCAGTAGGTTAGTTTTTAGATCCTCGTAAAGTCCGTCGGCAAGTTTAAAATTCCTTAATTCGTGTAAAATAACACACGACTGCCGCGTCGGCAATTGCTTTATCTTGTTTCGAACTTGGCTCTCGGTAAGGTGCTCGTTAAAACTAAAAGAAATTTTTTAAAATGTCGACACGGGACACTCGGTTTTTTTATGAGAAACGTAGTTATTTTAATTAAAAGCTCAGTTGTTAAGGTAACTAAAAATTACACGTTACTTACTTGAATAACGCGTTATGAAGTGTGTGAATTCATCATTCAGAAGATTAATGCGGTAGTGATAGGGCATATTAACAAAGCACTTAAACAAGCAAACTCATGCATGAGAATTTTTGTGAACAATATCGAATAAGGACGACAATATGAGCATAAAGTATAAGTAATGGTTATAAGCATTGTACCTACTTGCAACCACGGACGGTAAGAAAAAAAGGTATTTTGGTACATATGTACATACTATAGCTGTTGCTCGCAACTTCGTCTGCATAGAATTCGTTTATCGCTATCCCGCAGGAATTACGCAATTTTCCGGGATAAAAAGTAGCCTATGTGTTATTCCAGACTATAATCTATCTATGTTCCAAATTTTATCCAGATCTGTCCAGCCGTTCTGGCGTGAAAGAGTAACAAACATCCAAACATACTCACAAACTTTCACATTTATAATATTAGTAGGATGTATGTATAAATGGATAAATGTCAACACCATTTTAATGCATGTCTCAATCTCCCACAAACAAAGAAACCGTTACAAATTGATAAACATAAAAGTTCATTTATTTGGCGGTTTTAACAAACCATAGCCTTAAGAATTTCATGTTAGTCAACTACACGCTTTCCGGGAAAAACAAACAAACGGGCAAACGGGCAGACATACAGACAACGACATGACCCTATAAGGGTCAATCAAATGTACAAATCACAAAAAATTAAGTACTTACCCTTTAGTACAGTGGTTCTTAACCTTTCAGACACGAGGGACCATTTGACAAAAATTCTGTCTTGCCATAGACCACCTAGTAACTACATAATCTAATGAATGGCTTCGATCAGCCCTAGCGGAATTGCACCTTTACGGATTGTCTGGTTGTCACTTATCTAATTATTTATTAGATTGGCCCCGCGGACCACTTTCGATGCTTCCAGGGACCACCAGTGGTCCGCGGACCACCGGTTAAGAACCACTGCTTTAGTAGGTACTTCGTTATCTGTTGTAATGTTATTTAATTCAATCGCAAGTTCATTAAAACTGTTTAATCAGGAGTTGTTTTTAATCAGGATGACTTTTATTCTTAAAAATCCCACCTCCCATACAAAGTTGTAAAAAAGTGACCCGATATTTCTGCGCATCAGTTATGTTAACGAAGGTGACATAGTAACAAAAAAAACCGCTTTTTAACAATGTTACATTTTGTTTCCGTCGAGCTTTTTGTGGTTTTTTACCTGTTGCCTTACAGCATTTACTAAAATTAGCTTCAACATTAACTTTAATTGTGCTTAGTACAGTCACCGGCAATAATATTGGATGATATTTGAACATTAAGTTAAAAATTAAATTACCTAACCTAAAAATTTCATTTCATATAGGTACAAGCTTTTTTGCTGACTGTACTTTTTGCTTGCATTGTCATCCGTCCTACATATGTGAACGAAATTTCAAGTCAATCGGACCAACCGTTGAAGAATTCCCTCCTGGGGCACAGGCCAGAATTCTACTACCAGATTATTGTATTGTCAATATTGTCATCTGACTTACACAACAAGTATATGCAAAATTTCAGCTCAATCGGATGAAGAATCTGCTTCAAAATTGAGCCGCAAGATTCCACCCGGACAAACAATACATTACATACCTATATATACATACATACATTGCAAGTTAATTAAAAGCTTGTAGAAACCCCCCACGTATTTATTAAAAAAATTATATTAGGTAGGTATACGTCAATAACATTAAATTTAAAAATTTAAAGCCCCTCACATTAATCGAGTAGGTAGTCAAACCAACCGTACATTAAAAAAGTGTTTTTTTTTGCCAAAAACGCCTTACATCACTTTGGAAAAGAGCTGATATTCTACAAACTGCTGGACCAATTTTTAACAAGCATGACTGGAAGATGCCCCTAAAAGGGATAAGTTCGTATTTGTACATGCATCTTATTGTTTGTCAATAGTTGTTTCATAATTATCAGTTTTAGTACAATAAAGTTTTTACAATACAAACATAGATACGAAATTTCCCTGTCAATTCAACAAATCCTAAGTATGGCGTTTACTGCGAAAAGATTCTACAGTGGGGTCCAAGAATCGATTTGTTCAATAGTACCTTCATAAAAAATGTAAAGCACTTACTTAGTCGACTATACATCGTCTGCAGATTGCTATAATGATCTTAAGTTATCCTTAAACAGCAAACGGAATACTTTAAAAGATTTCTTACTCGAGCCGTTGTTTAGCATAAAAACATAACTTTGCGGAACGTATAACATACCTATAATCATAACTCGTATGCAAACCACAGGAGTCGCGGGAGGCCAAACGTTCTATAATAAATTCATGGAAACTATTCCAGTTTTATTTTACCACTTACTCGGTCCTTAGAAATGGCAACCGCACCATAGTGTGGCTCCAATGCCGGAATTACCAGTAATCATGCTGATAACGACTGGTGTCCAACACCTCGGGATGAAATAAGGTCCATGCGTCATCACCCGTCGATACCTCGGACCCACGGACCGGACTACAATAAATAGTGCGCCTTCATCGCAAATCAATGTAAGTATAAAATAGAGATTGGCAAATGAAAAAAATATCGATATACGTATAGCTATTAAAAGTGAAAATAACGATATTTCAAAGATATTTGGCAGTTTTATTAGTTTTAGTGGCAGATGGCGTAATATTATTTTGACGAGGATATTATAAAGGAGCGACCGCACCGCCGCGTACGAGTAGGTATATTTAATGGCTGTTTTGATTGGTCGATTGGGTTGACCCCTTATGAAACTGTTACAAGTTTTTTCTATTCAAATATATGTTTCACTTCTCATGCTCGTAAAGTGGTTCATTATGTCCGGAGAAGGCTGCATAAAATGATTTTTATCCTCTCGTGCATAATTTCTTCTTTTGTGGCTGAGGCAAGTAGGTCATACAACCACATACACAAAACACCTTTATTTAATATACACGTTTTTTTGAGATGCGGTTACTTATAAGTACATTAATTTAATCTAAGTATTTACTTATCTAAATACAAATTTAAGATTATTAAGCGTATATTTATGTGTAAAACAAGTACCCATGTAAAAAAAGAATTGTAAATTGGCATTCAGGATCTCTGACTATAGTAGAATAACACAGAAAATTTGTTAATTTAATCGCATTAACCCATCAATTTAGAGACTATGTTTTTATTAATTTATAATTTAATTGCAATAGATACAATACATCATGATTAATCTAAAAGTTAACTAAATATACAAAACTTAAAACTAAATAAATATACCTAACTATAAAAAGGAAACACCATCTAAAAGGCCCTCCTGCGGCATAGACCCCAACACACTGGCGGCATTACCTCTCTGTACAGCCAGAGAAATTCGCTGGGAGAGGTAAGCGCCAGCTCTGGGGTCTCCTGAGTTTAATTTAATTGACATTATACAATGCCCACGTGTTTGTTTTATTTAGTAAAAAACACTGAACTATGCCTAACAAAAAAAAGAAAAATATATTCTTGACTGCACTAGCACAGTGATTTAGAGCTGTCATTTACTACAACTCTACTCGTATTTCAGTTTTTAAACGGCTTTCATATGATTTCAAACATAGTCCCCCTTATTAGGTACCTACCTAATGTAAGAAGCGGTACATACGACCAGCCACGTAACACCTTGATCACTATCACTCATCTTTACGCATGTATCTATGTGTGGTATACATCAATTAGCTAAGGCCCTCTGCCAAGGTCCACATCTATTATTATTTGTCAAACTTGTACGACATGCAGTACTTAGCTGTGAAGCGATCATGTATAGTTGTACAACATTGTAGACACTATACTTAGATCTAATACACCTTAATGAACCATTATGACGCATTTCATAATAATGAAAAATGATCGACAGCTATATTAAGATTTTTTACACAGAACGTTCTCCGAATTAGGTATGTGGATAGATGCAGGTATTCATTGGACAGGAAATTGTGTAAGAGTCATGTTTTCTATCGGTTACATTCACGATTCACGCTTCCACCTTCCTAGCTCTAACTTTCACGGAATCGGAAGTTTGTTGCTAAACCGATCAAAAGCTCAAATAAGTAGGCAAGTATAGATTTTCATGGAAACGGCAAAGATGCAAACGAAATATGAATATGAAATACGTTGTATTATAGACCGAACGCTTTAATGTGACCTCGCCCGCCCGGTGCAGGGGCGCGGGGTGGGACGACCGCGGGGGGCGAGAGAGGTGCGGGCGGCAGGTGCACTACCCGGCCGCACCTCTCTCGGTCCCCTTTCTCGTCCTACCCCGCGCCCCTGTGCCGCGCGGGCGAGGACTCATTTAAGCGGTCAGTCTATAGTGTGCGCTGCAAAACTCTAAGGTAGTTGCATCTAATTGTGTCAAATACTATTAGATCAGCTTGTTTCCAATTTTCGCTGCTAGAGGGGCTTCCATTATTTATCGATAGTAACTAGGTAATCGAGATGGGATTACAAACTTTTATTTAACTTGCATAGTATGTAAGCATGTATGTATGTACGTAACTATGTATGTTTGTTTGGGTGGAATCTTGCAACTCAACATTATATGTATCTTCTACCGATTGAGCACAAATTTTGCGTACTCATGTAAGTCAGATGACAATACAACAATATTGTTGAGACCCTTGGTCCGTGGGGTCCTAGCGCTATTAGCCTCTTCAAAGATATTTCGAAGAGGCTAATAGACGCTACGGGTGACCGCAGAGCTGGCAGCTTCCTTGGACAGCGTATTAGTATCGCTGTCCAAAGGGGGAACGCTGCCAGCGTCTGTGGAACTATGCCACGGGGGGCCCTCCTTTTTTAATTATTTTATTTTAGTTTTTAATTCGTTTTTAATTTAATAGGTAGTTTAATTTGTTTTAATTCCCTGGGCCAAATTTTTGTCTAAATGTTTGTTTTACACAATAAAGAGAATATGAAGTTCTACAATAATCTGTTAGTCGGATTCTGGTAGCGCGGTCAGGACAGTCTCTGCAGGAAGGAACTCATCAACGGTTGGTTCGATTGACTTGAAATTTGGTACATACAGCTACACATTATGTAAGAGGGATGACAATGCAAGTACAGTCAGCAAAAAAGGCTTGTATTCAAAATGTAGTTTTTGACCGAAACTTTTATTTGTTTCACTGTCCTTTGATTAAACTTACCAGTTGTTGTGGTCAAACGTATTATGCATAAAAAAGTGTGAATGAAACTTATTTACGACGCTATTCCTTAAACCAAAAACAGCCAATTGATAGGTATGGGAAAATATGAACAATTTATTCTTCCTGTTTCCCAAGAAAAAACAGATCATTCCCCCAAGGCGATCTAGGGTTCCGTGAAATTTATAAATTATAATATAAGTATTTCTAAATTTGGACAGGTTTCATCAAATATGAAAATAGCATTATTGTTCATACAAAAACTGGCTAGCGCTATCAGATTCAACAAAGAAGTGACATTATTACATAACTATTTCGGATTGAAATTGGATTTTATGATTAAGTACGACCGGATAGCCTAGTGGTTAGTGACCCTGACTACGAAGCTAGAGGTCCCGGGTTCGAATCCCGGTAGGGGCAGACAGTTGTATGATGAATACGAATGTTTGTGCCCGAGTCATGGATGTTGTATGTATTTAATTATGTATTTATCTACATTATATAAGTATGTTTATCCGTTGCCTGGTACCCATAGTACAAGCTTTGCTTAGTTTGGGGCTAGGTCAATTGGTGTAATTTGTCCCAAGATATTTATTTATTTATTTATTTAAGTAGGTTAGAAGAAATTTATCGTTCGAAAAAAATATTCTAAAGGCACCTAGAGTAGTCTAGACATACTTAGTTACAAACAACAATGGAGAAGTAATTACATATCAAATTAGTTATGTAGTGCGATTTTTTCCTAGAGACGTACTTACCTAGTAGTTACATAGTAGTAGAACTTTAGGGACACTACAGCTGACTGCACAAAGTTAACCAACACGCTTAAACCTAATTTCTTTCAAGCTTTTTATTTAACTTGCAACGTTCGTAGGTATTACCCATAAATAAAATAAAACTGCAAGTAAATTTGGATCGATTTTTAGTAAGAATTCGATTCAAATTGACTTGAAATTTAGTGCATGTTATACTGTAGAACTCCGATGGCAACGCCGTAATCAAATAGCTATAGTAGCTACTTGGAAACTTTACTACTGCAGCATTTTTATTTTTTTAATAGGATTTTTTGTCAAAAAGTAGAAAAATTCAAACGCCTGGCAAAAGTAATACGCACCAAACTTTCGGGATGGCAACCCTCCAGCCGAGATTCAATTGACGATACCGTAGCCCGGAGTCCGTCGAATTCGGTTAGGCCAGACGGGTCTTTGTGCTAAGCTAGACGGGACAAAAAATGTCGGCTTGTGGCCCTTCTTTCACGGTCCCTCGTGTTGGCCGTGGCGGCGGGCGCCGCATTCGCGCCACACAACACACAACTATACCACGACACGACAGAACACTCCGGCCGGGCCGTAAGCAGGCAGTACGACGCGCGCCACCGAACGGATCGTTTGTGTCAACGCGCGCGCGTCACGCGACTCCGAAATCACAACTGCATTGTGCATCACGCCGACAACATTCGCAACTATCCAATAACCTGAAAGTGAAACAAAACCGGCGACCCCGTGCTCCCCATCATTCAAATGCGAGTTGCTACTATCCGTACGAAGAAAAATAAACATAGCACTTCGGTAAGTTTATTTATTGGACGCTTAATACTTTAATCTTTACTTTCTATCGTCAGTGATACTTTGTGAGCTAGCACTGCTAGCCCTAAAGGATGCTGGGAATCTAAATGCGATAAAATACTTAGCACTTCTGTTTACTCTTCGAGCGTGGAGCGGATACAAATGGGAACTTTTGAACGAGTTATGCTAATACGGCTACGCTAATAGTGATTTCATTTGATTTTAATCATCTTCCTATTCTAAGCAGCGAAAGCGAAAATTCTTATAAAACATGTGAGTAGGTAGGTAGTTTTAATTTTGGATGGTAAGTAAATAGTTGAATACCTACTTACCATTTGTTTCAAATAGCTTGGCAGCATTGCTCTTCCACATAATTGTCAAATTCCTTGTACCTAACCGTCACACGGAGTTGGAGGTGCAGGTACCTACCTACTTACTTAAGTGCACGTAAATGCAAATCTCATAAATTATCTTGATTTTTGTAATAAGTAATTTCAACTTGTTTATTTGCTTGGCTGTGTAGGTACTTAAAGGTTGACTTAAGGTCGTATTGGGCTGTCTTCCGGGGAAAAGTGACAATTTTTTTTCTTAAATACCTAACTCAATTTAAGAGTTTTTTAACGGCTAATAAGTTTGTTTTTGTGTGTTGGTGTTCACATGAAAAAAAAAGAATCTGAATTTTCGTTGATGTTGGCCACTAGCGCTTTTTGAACTTTAAGTTTGACTATACCTACTTAACATTCGCTTTTCTGTAGCTGTCACTTTGACATTTTCTTAAGCTACACAATTTTTTTTCAACTTCATTAAAAAAGTCGCACTCCAAGATTACAAAATAAACACTGAATATTGGGTCGGTCGGTAGGTGATATTTTTGTTTATATTTGACCTAGGTAGGTATTTACTGAATTTTTGGTAACTAAATCAAGCTATCATGCAAATTAATGTATTAAAAACGTTTTTGTTTTGGACGTACGAGTAGGTATATGCAACTCGCCGTTGCGTTACCTCAGTTCAGTGTTACGAACCAATTTTTTTTGTTTTAAAGTAGTGATTTTACTGTAATGTTAATGATGCAACTATGTATTAAGTCGCTGCAAAATACAAGACTTTTCTATGCTATAGTTACAAGGCGACCTATATCAAAATGATGTTACTCTGAAGTACCTACCCATCATCCACACTCATGCTACTATATTTAATACACACACCTGCTGTTGTTAGGTACCTATCTACGAATACGAAATAACGTCACAACTCTAAAACTTCAAATTCTTTAACAAACCTAAGTACCTACCTACAATCAACAAATCCAAATTCCTTGTTTACCAACCAAATTAAAATCAACCAAATTAAAATCCAAATTACCCATTCATTAAACGTATAAAAATGCGAGTTGGATTCGCGGACTATAAGTGTTCAGTACTTACAAATTAAAGGGCCACCAATAATATTTTTTAATACATATACTTTAAACTTATATTCTGCGGATTTGGGGTTTTTGGAGTTTTTGTATTAGGTAGGTACTTGCTGCCATTGCTGATTGAACGATCGCGCATTTAGAAACTTAATTGTTTATGATTTAATACAACCACAGCCCTTATATTTCACAATAATTTCAACTTGATAGGTACCTCCACGCCTTCCTGGGTAAAAGCGTATTGTAAGATGGACAAGCAGGCAGACGGACAACGACGTAATCATTATAAAGTGATTCTCTTTTTTGAAGTAGCGTATCTACATAAAAAAAAGAACACGTACGGAACATAAAAATCGAAACAGATTTATGTTATAAAATAAAACAAATGAATATTCGATAGTTGTTTGACACAATTAAGATGCATTAGTTCGGCATATATGTAGTTTCAATGGTGTACATACAGATAGTTATCTCGTATTACCATTTTACCTATAATTAATACGTGTAGGAAATACAAGAGTTTGCTACTCGCACTTTACGAAAAGTCCTGCCTTTTGAAGTTTGCAGCGTTTTATTCGATTTTATCCTGATCAGGAAAACAATTTAGATCCTGGAGGGGGGGGGGGGGGGGGGGGTAGAAATTCTAATGCCATAATAATATCACTACGACAAAGTACCGTATAATTTGTTTACTGATTAAATTAGAAATAGGTAATAGCCATAAACGATGTGTTCAAGCTTTCATACTCACTATCCACTACACACGCTGTAAATTTTTATAGGTAATTAAACTAGGAGCTCATTAAATTCAAGCCGTATGTGGTAATGACCAATAATCGAAGGTTTCATTATGATGTTCGGTAGTATTAGATACTGCTAGTAAAGTGTTTTTACTAAGTGTAAAACATTGTTTTTGTCACGAATGTGCGTGCACATAACTTGCAGAACTGAGTCTATTGAGTCATGCCAGATGATGTCTAAGTTTGTTTCCACATATTTATCGTGTTACCAAGTCGCAAGTGTATACACACAATATAGAGCGATGATACCGTCGCTCTATATCGCGGACATAAAGCGTTTATGCCTTTCTAACCACTGGACGAGTACGACAGAGACGCATTAATTTTTCGATAAATGCAAGCGTGCTACCCCCCTGGGCAATGCAAATTTGTTGGGAATATATCCATTTACAAAGCTTCGTCTCGAATCCCGACCAACAATACCTGGTCCTTCAATCACAGACCATTGTTGTGTTGTGTTCAGCTCCAGACGCATCATGTTATTAGCTCACGTTAAACTGGTGGACTAACCCTTTCCCTCGACGAGTATGATATAACTGTGGACTTACTGGTACATGACGGCGACACACATGACTGCACATCCCTCTTATGACATTCCCCTCACTAGTGCGATTTAGGGGGCTTGTTGTCACGCTGTTCGGAGACGCGTCCGATGCATGGCCGATGAAATGGTCAAAGCACGTTTATGGCGCGAATGCTATATGTCGAAGAATAGAGCTACAGTTCCAATTCTAAGCAAGCTTTCAGTATTTTGACTGTTTTGAAAGGCATCATTGTGATCAAATTTAAATACGAGTAAGAGAAGAAAATTGCAGCTCTTATTAATCTTGACAAAAACAATCTCTCTCCTCATTTTCCCTGAAGTTCACTGTCCAATAAATCACATCACTAGATTACCAGTTACCAGTGAACTCACTTCATCTTCATACCAATTTGAAGAATGTTGTTAAGTAGGTATGTTTGTTATGATGAAACTGCAGGAAGTACTAGTTTAAGTTAAGATTGCACGTTGATTAAGATGACTGCGGCTTGCTTGTGACTTTGCAGGCATATGACTACATTTAAGTCTAAGATTGTATAAATGTAGATTTAGACAGTACGAGAAAATAACGTGCAAGTTTCGGTACATTGCGTTGCGGGCCGCGTGGCTGTGGATTTGTAATCGATTATTGACAGCAATGTGCCACAAACAAGCATGATATATCGCTCACCGTCTTAATAGTCCTTAAAAGAGAAAATACGGTAGAGTTTATTGGTAATACTACCTAGTAAGGTACGAAGTCGAACCAACAATACCATTCTTTGGTCTTGTACCAGTATCTTCTAATCATGGTATAACTAAGTGGCCTTTTGTACAAATTGAAGCGAAGCTTTGTGTTGTAAGTAACCGTTTTGTCCAATTGAAAGCCAAAACAATTATTCGCATTGTCCCATTGCGTTGCGTATTAAAACTGTACGGAGTAAATAGATTGACGTTAAACCGTGATAGGTATCTATAGCTAGATACTTTCTTGGCAGGCTGCCCAAATGCACATGCGTGTAAGTAAGAATTCAGGAACCAAAACTAGGTTCATGATGTTTAGATAACTGCACATACCTACCCACCTGAGTCTGCATTCCTTCGGCATTGAGCTGGCTCAGGAATTAGCTATTATGTTTATTACTTTAGAACGGCGGGTGCTGCTAGCGTTTACGTGTTAAGCTGACTAATATATACGTAAACGAAACAACAAACCTAAGGCCGTATTGTCCAAAGCGCGGGCGATCACCAACTTCTCTTTCGAGATCAGCAACATGTCTTTCTGAGCTGATCCTTCAAGGAAAGGTTAGAAATGGTAACAGTTACGGTTACAGCTTGCAGATAAGTACTCGACTTCAGACAATTACGCTCGGCTTACCTGCTACTAGCTCTGCACAAAGACTTAAGTATTTATATTTGCCAAAATGTGCTAATGGACGCTCTTCGGTCTTCGTTTTCCCTCTTAAATAATGCTGTAAACAAGTTTATGGAATAACTTGAATAACGCGTAAATATGAACGAAAACACTAACATACGCTTCAGTAGGTACTTAAACGTTCCCGGGCGCCATGTTAAAGTTCGCTGACCCGTCGGAAGGGAGGACTGTTGTTTCAATCAGCATCAAAAACTGTTCATTAACGACCTTAACTTAACGTTCTGTTGTTATACCTGTGAATTCTCTTAATTGGCTTGGACCAGTTCTGCCACCGATGCTGTAAAGGTATAAAATGTACAAAAAATTTAACTCGAATTCACCATCACATTTGGGCTATAAATTTTAATCACTCAAACGGCCTTGGACATATCCAAAAAAATATTGTTGCATGACACCAGTCCAAGGTTTTTAGTGAATTGGCTGAAATCTGTATTTCGCAGCGAAATTATGTATACCTACTAACCTTAATGATGTCATTAGTGGTTATCGCAAAACACGAACAACACAGTAGAGCTAGTGTAAGTTTTTGACACAAAAAACGTCTCGTACGCGATCGCGTAAACGTCTCAATTAATGTCGAAAAATAGCACTAGTAGCCCCTAATGGTAAGAAACTAATCTCGTGGTGTTTGACACTTCAACGTAAATGCGTCGACGTTTGTTGCGACAGAAAACTAAACTAAGTGCTAGAGCAAATCGGTATAATCACACAATGATCTTACCCCCTGTTAATTATGTAGGCTGTAACAATTATTGATAATGGTAATTGTTTTAAAAAAGTACTGGCTGTTACATTAATAACCTTTTAAACGGAATTATTGGCCGACTGTGAAGTTAAACTAAATTAAAATTGGTGTCAAAATTTATATGAGACCAATGAATCTGGAAACACTACATGTACTTAAAGGTAAATCCATTCAAGTAAAATCTGACTTTAATAAACGTACTCCTCCATTTTTGAAATCGATTAAAAACATTGCTCAACTTGTAGCAGAAGGAATCTTGTATTTGAATCGTAACGTAAGATTGCTGAATTTGATCACCGCACCGTTACTTCACCGTGTCATATTAAAATCGAGCTTCTGCTTGCAAAAAAAGACAATGGAACCAAAATGTGTGCAGTCGATTCATTGCGCCGTCAGACTAAGCTGTCGATTCAGTAACATGAGAATTATTGAAACACGCGAAAGGTTTCAACTTACATACACCATTATGTACACTTGTTCACTGAACCGAGGCGTTTATTAAATCAACATTGCTTTTTAATGCGCGTCAGCTAGCTGACGCTGACGCCTCGTGACATTCATTGAAATGGGATCCCTATGTTTCCCATAAATTTATTGTTTCTAATTCCGGAATGGACGCCACTCAGGACCGAAACACTGGCAGCTTCTTCGGACAAAACAGGAAATTATGCCAGGACGGATTCTTTCGGTCTACGCCGTGGGGACCTCTTTTATCATTTATTTGAGTTCTAGTTTAGTTTAGTTTTTCTTGTATATTATTATATCCTACATACCTACTAATAGTTGTGCTGTTGCTCTTAATGATTATAATTTTAACAATTAATTGTTGAATTACTTCAATCGTTGCCTGTTTGATGTTAGTGATTAAGTTGACTTAATTACATAATATATCTGTTGATCGTATATTAGAAAAATATTCAAAGTTTACCAACCTTTGTCCATTCTTAATTCGGGTTTTGTAATAAGCTCTGTACCCTCTTAATCACGGTAATGATGTAGTTAACTACATCTACCACACTGACAACACAACATGCGTCCTAATGCCTTGTCGACCCTTCTTGTCTTACATGTAAGTGAGATAGTAATATGAGCGCCGTGCATTGTACCTTGTCATAATAAAGGTAATGCAACAAGTGCTACGGAGTTGCGATCGACTATCATTGAACAATGAAACAAAGTGTGAATGTAGCATGCATGTTGTTTTATGAAAAATGCACGTCATTCTTGCAAAGCTGATTCTGACATGAATACATATGTAAATATTAAAAATTAAAAATGTTTAGAAACGACACCGCACGGAATGTATTTAAAAAATAAACTGTTAATTTGGATGAATATCAGATTTTGTGATAATTAAATTTTAAATACATCCCTTTTGTTGATCCCGAGTCATTCGGACCATAAAAAGCAGGCAGGACGCGGCTAATAACAGAGTTGCAAGATTTGTCTACATTGTTTGTGAAGTAAATACAAGTGTGAAGGTTAAAAATAGATTTTCACTGAGTACAAGCTTGTAGTATTTTCCTTTGAGATGTGGCCGTGGTAAATATAGGCAGTAACGGGATAGGATCTCGGATCGGTGGCATTCCGCAGGAGTGGCGGCCGACGGGGCGCCCGACGCCGTCCCGACCCGACTAAACCATCACCGTAAAACTAAATAGTCGTAGGTAGGTTTAAATGTACCACGGATCTGTATCAAGTGGATGCCAGTATGACACAAGATACTGATATCTTGTGTCATAATTTTAGATTTTACGTTTTACCCAATCGGTCTCGCTGATCATTGTTGCCGTTACGTTTAACAGAAGTGAAAATGGTCAATCCAATGATCAATCAAATTTTTATCGACTACAAATAGGAAGATGTTCTGGATTTTACATGTTTTATTTATTTTTATGTGAGTCCGATATTTTTGCCGGACGTTAACTAATTTCGATGAATCTTTTTTTTTAGAGAATATAGGTACTTCGAACTCAAAGATGGTCCTTTCTACATTTTATCTAAATCGGTCAGATAATTACATTTTTATTTCCATTTCAAGTCTGTTAATGTTTATTTTGCTGAAATATACTTAATACAAGGTGAATCCAAATAACCATTTTAAATATATTCAAAAGATACATTACTTTTCTATGTAAATAAATATACTTTATATACACTGACAAGCAAAAATAACGGGTCATGTTTCATACAAAGTTCTATGAAAAGCGACCCGCTATTTTTGCTCGTGAGTAGATCACTACATAGTATAAAACAAAGTCTCTCTGCTGTCTGTCTGTCTGCAAAGCAACGGATTTTGATGCGGTTTTTTTAATAGATAGGGTGATTTAAGTGGAAGGTTTATATGTATAATTCCACGCAGACGAAGTTGCGGGCAGAAGCTAGTATATTATAAGTTATAAGTTACTCTATGATGTTACCTACGTATTTTAAGTTTCGTAACATTCGGTCATGAATGATGTTACCAAGATTGTGCGGCATTCGCACGTTCCATAGCTCTGCAACTAATTGGTTTATCAATAAAATCTATCATTCAAAAACATCAATAGATCTACGATTGGGGATCAATCTGTGTTTGTTTTAAATAATTTTCGATTGTAAAGCAGCTTAGTTAAGTATATTACGAGAAACTAAATCATCAAATTTAGCGAAAAGGCAATGGTAGTTGTTGTATAAGTTCATTAACAAAAAATACCTAAGCATGTGTGTTGTTTTCAAAGCAACATTAATTTTGCTCCAGCGAGCAACTTGTAAATTATTTACTTGGTTTAATTTGTATGAACGATAGACGACTGCACGTCTCTTTTGTGCCTTGAAAAGAGGCCCCTAATCCCAAGATCACGTTCGTCATCGCACAATCGTGAACAGGAAAACCTTTCCAAATAAATCTGACTCATTGCTTCAATATTCTTCCGTCGATTCCTTACGCACACCATTATCGAATGAACATCATTAACGATGGGAAACCAACATAGATTGCATAATTACACGATTATTAATAAAACAACCGTAAAATCCGAAGCTTCCACTTTTGAATTCCAACTGAACCCGTCCGTGTTCACCGTTTACCGAACCTTATTTGTTTTTCGACTTAATAACAAGTCATGCGCATATTCTCAGTACTACGACCTCGCTCGCGTGTATTAAATTGTCTGCGGATGCTGATAATGTAGTCATGGGTATTTACAAGCTTTTAAAAAAACCGCGTGTGAGTCATTCCCACAGGCGTCGCTAGGATACCTAGGGCGATGCAGGGTCGTTTTACATTTTAGGACTACGTAAGTAAATAAACTTTATTATTTGACCCGTAAAACGCATATTCGCTGGTTAAACATAAAAGCGACACATTTCAAAATATGACACTGTTGCATTTGAAACCTTATAATGAACGACTTTTGTTTTTAGATGGAATGGCAAAATGGATTTTGGAATGCGTCCGTTTTGTATTTAATCAACGTATCTCAATATCAAAATACACGGTGGAGTGTACTGTTTTAATTGAATAGAAAAAATACCTTAAGGGAAATTAATAGGTAAGTACTTAAGTATTTCAATACTTAAGGTAATTGTTTTGATGCGTGGCATCCTTCGGCTTTAGAAACTTGCTTAGATACGTTACCTTACATACGTTAAATTTGAAAACCCTAAGCCAAGTAACACATAAAAACAAAAACAATATAAGAACTAAATACTAAAACAACGGAATGTTGAACTGACAGAAGCCTAACATATTTTCATAAATGACTGGGGTCAGATGGAATTTATATACATACTCTCAGAATCGGATGAGCCACCCGCTCGCATCATACCGTGTATAACCATAACCACGTTATAGTCACTGCAAGAATACATGTAAAAGCAGGGTTACCAACTGTCCAGGTCTGCCCGGCTTTGAATAAATTGATTTTCGTTTTAAATTACGTAACTGCACCACATTGCAGCCCTCGCACACTACACGCTTTTTATTTATTTGCTATAAAAATATTTTGTATAAATTAAATACACCGATTAAAACATCAAAGAAAATGGTAACCCTATGTGACGCCTTACTTTGAGAAATTGCTGTCTGTGGTATAAAATTAAATTACGGTGCCGTCTGCCAATCGGTAATATCCGGCCGTTACGACAAGTGTCGTAAATTCGCGATGAAGCAGTAATGAAGAGAATCCTGTGCACATTTAGGACAACCGTCGTACTCAGTGTCGTTAATTAAGTTAAATAACATAGATACTAGCTAAAATGAGTAAGATGTCATCTATATATACATGAGCATAACAGCGATGTGAACTATCTTTATCGAAAGGAGATTCCAACTTCCACTTATATCGTTTTAGGATCTAAGATTGGAAAAATCTCCCTCCGGAAAATGGGATATCCAACAAGATTAAAAAATAATAGTCTACTTGAAAGCCGAGCGTTTAACGATCAACGGGGATGGGAAAGTTGGAATGAGAATAGTTATATAGAATTATAAGAAATAATGTTCTCGTGACGAATAAAGTAGTTTTAAAATATTGACTGGTTAAAAACTCGTCGGTAAAGTGTTTACGTTCTCCCAGTGCCTTACTCTTTTTGCTTTGGGTTGAACTTCAGGAAGTATTTACCTGAAGTCCTTGGCGTGGCTGAATCAGAAAGTTGTTCAAGCTTATTTTCCCTTTTTTAAACTACTTGTAGGTATATTGAATGTTGCGTCGGAAGTTTCACAATTAAAACTAAATTATTTGCTAGTAGATACGTAATGTGAGCTAAACGTCCGCTATTCTCACTATCTATTGTAACAGGACGTGTGGCAATACAGTCACTGCCAGCCAGCTAAATCCACTAATTTGCGATTAACAAAACAAACGTAATGGAGTTTTGGACAAGTCTTGCATTAGTACCTAAATGGTCGAATGCGTTCAGATAAATGAGGGGTTCATGCGAAACATTTACCCGCCTCCTACCTACAATTCTGTTTGAGTGTAGCTGGAATTTGTTTTGTTTGTACATCCTTCCATACTGGTCTGGGAGCAAAGAAAAAACATAGAATGTACCAGTTGCTTCTCTTCCCGCGCAGATGGTACAAGCCCATCAAGGGAATGGGCGAAAATCTTAGCAATCATGTTATAGGCGATGTGGCTTTTTCCACCTATACCCTAGAATTATGCTAAACGCGGCCTATAGGTCTTGGTACCTTGGGCTGTGTCTACCCCGTAAGGGATAAAGACGTGATTTGTGTATGTAAGTATGGTACATCATACCAATAAGACGTAAACACACATTTACATTAAGTACGTTTAAATTCACGCCCGACAGCACTAGCTAGGGTCCAAATATTTTTTTATTCTTAGCCAAATTAAGTAGCTACCTACCTACACCTACATACATTACACGTTACGTTATTATTTAATTTAATTCAAAAAATGCCTCGCACAATTTTGGAAAACATCTGATACTCTTTACGCTGCTGGACCGATTTTTACCAAACATGGCATGAACCACCGCAAGGAAACTGGCTTTCGAATGAATAAAACCGCAAATAAAAAAATGGGGCCCCACTACTATCTAAACTGGTTAAGTTTTAATAATAATAGTTCGATCGAGATTTTCTGGTAAGGATTCAAGGGCCCTCTGAGCTTGAGGGCCCCGGGGCACTGCCCCGCCTATAATAGTCCCTTGGTAGCTACGCCACTTTGTAAATAAGTACTTAGGCACATACTCGTAAAATTATAATCAGACTATCACCTCTGCCGACAAAGGCGAGTTTGCGTCGCGTTTGAAGGCAATCTTTCCTGGTCAATTAAACACCTTGTTATATCAACACCATTATGGTATCTCGTTACGCAGCTTCATTCACTCACACTCTAACATTAAATACCGACAATGATATAGTGAATTCAATCAATGAATTAACTGACGTTCAATGAGCAAAGTGAACCGGAGGAATTGACATTCGTTTATTAAACAACTAGTTCATTGGCGGTCGCGACGTAGGATTCTGTGTTCGTAATACTTTATAGCAACCCTGGCCCTAATGTCATGTCCCATTCCAAATTATCTGACGTTTGCTGCTTTAACGGACTTCAAAAATGGAGCAAAAACGAGTCTGACTCGTACACAAATGGTTCCGTACCATAAAGCCATTGTGAAGTATGAAAAAAAAACGGAAATAATACGTTTCTTGTACTTTTTTGTTAAAGCACTCTTAGTGTATATTGCAAATTTCTACCTATTACGGTTCGCCCTGTAACGGGCTGACAAATGTCACAGCAGAACCTGAGTATTAAGCTCCAGTTGACCCTTTAGATACGGACTCGTTTATTGTTATTTTTTTACATATTCAATTCAGACATTATTAATTCTCAACCTGTGATCCGATATCAAATATTTTTGAATAATAATAAATGAACTTACCAAGCTAAACACATATTTAAACATTTCATCGTAAAATACTGTAAAATGTAATCAAGATGGATGATTAATGTTCCAAAATGAAAATTTATTACGAACGTTGCAACATAGTTTGTGTCGAGAAGAAGTCTAAGAGCCCAAAGCATCAAACCGAATCAAAGTCTATAATTATATTGTCAAGATTGATAAAACCCTGTGCTCAAAATTACTGGAGTATTATTAAAATCGAGTACAATGTCATTAATTACGCTACTTAAACGCGCAGGTTTGACGACTTACGTTTAAAACGTAAAACTAAAGAATAATGTACATCTAATAATTTGTTATTAGTTTGGTCGTGGTTTTTGTTTATGGTACTAAGTAAAATTATCACCAACGTCTGTTGCCATTCCACCGCTCTTATCACATAGAACAAATCACAACTATTTGCCCTTAAATTTGCGAATAACAAACATGATATCAGCATGATACATGTTATATCGCTGCACCTGCCACTCAGAATCTATACATATAAAATGCTTTGTCCTGAATGACTGACTGACGGATCAACGCACAGCCTAAACCGCTGATCGTAGAGATCTGAAACTTGGAGGGTGTTTCTTTGTATGACGTAGGCATCCGATAAGAAAGGATTTTCGGAAATTCTACCTCAAAGGGGTAAAAAAGGGGGGCTATGTGACGACGTGATTCCTTGGTCCGATCTACTTTAAATTTTGCATAAATATTCTTTAACACAATGATGGAAGACGTGTTTTGTATTTTCTTGAAATTCATCCCCCAACGGGGTTTAAAAGGGGTAGAACGATGTTTTGGGGTGATTTAAATTACATTTTACTTTGACACAGTCATATTTCAAAACTCAATCCGATTTTATTCAAAAAAGGTTGAACTCACATAAAACCTGGTCCAAGGCAAATAGGTACTCTTTAAAGTTGGAATGTCTCGAAAGTCACCGTATTGCATTAGTACCGCATTTTGAAGGTCTCTAAGCTTTAGAGAGGTCATGCGATTTTTAGAAATTCCTTCGGCATAGGGAATAAGTGGGGTTCATAAGTCCGCTGCAAAGGCGCCCAATTACCGTAACTATAATTACTAGAGTCTTGAAATTTGACACACAAGTAAGGAAAAATTCCCGCGGGCTAGGGCATAAAAGGGATTTGAAAAGGTCCTATCTCCGTAACTTTATTAAGTACTAGAATCTTTAAACTTTGCATACCAAGAGGTAACTATGATAACTGAAACTGATTTCTGTATTTTTCAAAATTCCCTGGGATAAGAAATAAGAAGGATCATTATATGAAATTTCTAAATGTCAGTGAAAATTAAAACACATAGAAAAATCCGAAAAGTAAAGCTATGGCCGGGAATCGAACCCGGATCCTCGTCATTCCGTGACGCGTGCTATACCCCTACACCACCCATAGCAGGTATAGGTCATTATATGATTTAGATTAGATCCTTGGTATTTGGACATGTTCCTTGAGGATCAAAAAGGAGCATTTAGATGGGATTTGGCGAATTTCTCTCAAATTAAAAAGCTAGGATAGGAAATAATGACAGAAATGGTTCGATGAAGGTGCAAGTCGTGGGTAAAAGCTAGTTATTAAATAAAATAACAGACAAAAGACTGTTGGCGTCAGTTAAGTCAACTTTAAGAAAACGCAGAGCCCCTAAACTAAAACCGAAGTAATAATTGAGAAATCTGCGGATAACCTTGTGCTGTTGCATTTTAAGTCATGACATTGCTTAATTAAGTTTATAATTATTTTTAGGTATTACAATATTTTGTGTCACATTTGCATAAAGCGTGTATAAAATGTATTAAACCAAGCATTGAATTTAAACAATAATGTTTCCTTTTGCCTAATTACTTTCCTTGTTACTGCATAAACTTCGTAGTATCTAAAAGAGATCCGAGATAACCACATTGCGGTAGTACCCGCAGGTGAAGCGAGTTGGATCGATGCCAATCGAAACTATATACAACACTCTGTCCGCAGCGAATTACTCTACTCTAAAACGTTTTTCAAAACCGAACAGCAATGTAAACAATAAACTACACGCACTGTTAAAAATGATAGCGATATGGCATTGGCCATCAATACAATGTCAATAAATTGAACGCATCTTAAACAACCTCGTTTCTCTTAAACTGTTTTATTAACACACGGTATCCAGGGACTGGACACCCACGACGACAAAGGATTGCAGAGGGCTAAGATAGAATACCTTCTGTGCCGGTGATTTTACCGACTGTCGTAAGACAGTGTATTCCCGCCGGAACACAGCATCGCAAGCACTGTTGTTTGGATTAAGTTTATTGAATCATGAATTTGATTTGAAGTTGTATTAAATAAGAAATTTATTAATGGTACTTTAACAATGGAAGTTGAAGGTATAAAATACTTTGAACAACCCTTGTGCGTTTGTAGCTGAAGGCGTGGCCGTTCTGCGTAGAAAACCAAGTCATAATCACCTATAGCCCAAATTGCCTTGACCCTGTTTGGCCAATTGTGTGACCAATCTATTTTATAGACCAATGATATTTGAGTCCGCCTCGTTGAAACTTTCATAAAGAGTGTGGAGCAGATTGTTTTGATGCAGTCAACTAACCTTGGTCACTGGAGCGCGTGATCACCTACGCTATTGCGTCAATTCTGAATTTTGTTTGCGAGTAACACAGGAACAAGCGCTGTCTAGATACAGTTAATGCTCTTGTTCCTGTGTATAAATGTCTAACCAACCACAAACATAATACTTATTCAAACATACTTCGCGATAAAAAGTAAACTGACGCGCGTCATATCAAATACACACGCAGCAACTTCGGGTCATTTGCAAAAAGTCACACTAGTTTAGAAATGCTCGTAATGTCAGTTTTCTATGAACTGGCATGTAAGTATTAAATATATGTTAAACGGTAGTTTTTTCTTTGGAAAACTGATCAGACTTGATCTCTTCAATTCATTGGCACAAGGTATTAGGGACTATCTTTGCGAGCTGTGCCAATTCTACAAATGACGATTTTGAGCCGGGTGCCACTGAAGTTGGTCAAAATTTACCCCAAAATAATTAAATATATTGGTACAAGTTCACAGTTGGCCTCGATTAAAGTTTTTATGCCCGCACGCTAACTTTACACTGCAGCATAACAAATATTCGTGTAGCACGCTTCCTTATCTATGCTATCACCCACAGAAGGGGACAACTGAGTATAACAACGCAGTTTGTGTTATAATTTGTCTTTTGCAGGAACCCTTTCAAACTATTCATTGAGAAATCTTGGAAAAAACATTGAAAATCACAAATCGACTAAATTAGGTAATTTGAGTAAGGTATATTCTTTAAATATCACGAAATCTTCAAGATATTTTGAAAGAAATTATCGCAAAAACGTACATAATTAAATACATACAAGTTCAAAAAACACAATTTCATACAATTGTAGCACCCTTTCGGCGTAAAGAATCGAGTGTTGACTGCGTCTAATGTCTAGACATTCACAATTACAATAATTTAATTAAATCTTTACGGCGTGTTTATTGTTTGATATTACAAATTTAACCAATTCCCAAGCACATAATGATATAATGCAAGAAAAGTAATGCCGGGAATTGTTCCAATGAAATAATAATTATGTAAGTTTCACGAGGTGGTTACGCGTAAATATTGTAACAAGATGAAATATTTGAGATAAAATCTCATGATAGCAAGAGCGTTTTGTCGTTTCTTTGTTTATTCTTCAATCAGTGAGTGTTTTTTATAAGATACACTACTGTAAATGATAACTATTTCGGTAATAAAGTTGTCATCGAAAATTCTTCCATTGAATTGCTTCGCAGATGTGTACTGGTTTCCTCACTATGTTTTCCTACTTACCTATCGTATCAAGCAGGATAGCGAGAACATGTATTCCACAGACGGGAGTTAAGCGCACGGCGCACGGCAATGGAACACGAAAAATATTCTAGTCCGTAATTAAACTAACAAAAACGTTTTAAACTAGATTCTCAAGCATATTCTTTGCTAATTGTACAATAACCTCTAAATTTCTTAGAATCTTGAGATAATCGGCGTAATAATGAGTCAGCGTCCGAAGGTCGCCAGCCCGTGACCGTTTTGAGGCGATGCCGAGGTAATTGTTCGGGTTTGCTTGGTTATATACCTACCTATAGGTAGTTCCGAGCACCACAATAAGTTACAAAAAAAGCTTTACCAACATCACGACTCGAATCACAATCAAGTGATGCGGTTTGTGCGTAAATTAACAATCTAACCGCGTTTTCATTTACCACTTCAACTTTATAACAGCTTAACTGCGTCTTTATATTTTACTTTTTTTTATTTTACCGTATTATATGCAGTTAGAATAGAAGCATGATATTAACGATTACTGTTCCCTGGGATAAACATTTTTTTTGTTTTACACCTATCTATGGTCAAACTGGCTCGAACGCAAACCAGAATTTGATCGTTTCTTTAGGTGTTTTTTTTGCAACTAATATGAAAAATAGTATGAACCACGTGTATGAACCTAGTTGAATTGGATCCGTACGTGATTTATATTATTCAAAACTTTGCCAAAGCCGAAACTAGCTATAATGTTGGGTTGATGAGGTTAAAAAAAAAATACGTTGCACCCGAAAACCCTGGATCTGTAAAAAAGGTCTCTCCTTATCTTCCTACGGAAGCCAAAAGGCAGCACACAGATAAGGTACAAGCCCTTTTGTGAGGAAATGCATTTAGCAATGAAATTAAACGACAAACCGCGAGTTGGCGCGGCAATTGAGTGCGACAGCAAGTAACATGACGACTAGGGTTGCCACCTGTACTATATTATATAGTATCGTACTATATTGCGGTCAATTGTACTATATATTATAGCAATATAATATAGTACGAAAAATACTATATTTTCATCCACTGCTGCACTTTTTTGTATAAACATCGACTAAATTGGAACGTACCCACTTAAACTGGTGTGCAATAAAGTGATATAGGATTGTAATTTGTATATAATGTTTAAACATGAAAAATAAAAGAATGTGTACTATTTTTTTTCCAAAATTTCCCAAAAGTACTATATTATGGCAAGGTTCTGAGAAAAATACTATATTTCTTCAAAAAAAAGGTGGAAACCCTAATGACGACCCCTAGCAACACAGTAGGGTTTTCAGGTGTACAAATGTTTTTAGTTACTTACGCCTGATTTGTATAAAATTTCCAAAAATAAAACTAGCCTGCGCACAGTGTGTGCACCAACGAATCAGCAACTAGAGTGGAAATTACATTTAAATAAATAAAATACTCAACGACGATCGCTGCAAAATGGGTAACTTTTTTCTTAGATTTTGTGTCAATGGAGAGGAAGCTCAATAAGCTCATAATAACCAAACAAGAAACCTTACGACCCCAAAACTGCATTTGTTGCGAGACATGGTACATTTTTAGGTCGTCGGATTCCTATCGTGTATTACGACATTGAAATTGTTACTTGCAACACAGTCTGCACTCGGAAGTCGACCGACACTTAATAGTACCACTCAAAATGATGGATAGCTCACGACAAGATTGATTTTGTTCTTCGATAGATGCAAAGTTTTGTTTCTCTTGGTATTGAACTTTTTTTCACGTTTTGATCGTTGGGTGTTTGGAAGAAAAAGCTTTCACCGCGCTTGAATGAAATGTTAATTTCATGAATAAAGCATAATGTTTAGAAATAGATTTACATCAAAATTACACACAGCTTTTATAGATTTATTTTAGTGTACATTTACATTTGTCAACAGTTATTTAATTGTCATGCTAATATTTTTATTTGTAAATTCTTTGCATAAATAAGTTTTCGGAAAAAATCAGCTTAAACAGATAGGTACCTAATAAAAGAAGCTGCAATTTTGGTTATAGTTACCTACACCCCTGTCTGTGTCAATCGCACTTTCAATAACTGACCATATTTGTTAAATTCCGTACTTCTGACTGTCAGTTTAGTATGTCTTTGATTATATCGTCCGTTGTTATTCCACATACTATTATCCCATTTCCGCGTCTTAAACGAACCAGACTGTTGGAATAGAATTACTTGAATGTATATCTATTTTAATACAAGCATTATGCAACGAAGTCTCTGGCAAGTTTTCTATATTTAGATAGCATCTTTGTTGCACATGAGGCACTTGACATGAGCCAGTTGGATTTTATTCAGTTCGACACTTTTTTATGAAGTATTCAGCTGTATTTTAAGTAGGACTCATTCAGACAGACAAATGGCTGCAGAATAAATGAGTTGATGGTAAAAATGGGACTGTGAGAAAGACGTAACTTTATAATATTATGATGGCTTTTGATCTGAAATTACATGCAGTTTCAGAAAAAAATACTTTCTACATAGTAATCTCCATTACCTTTTTTGTTAGCTTTATTTGGAAATATATATTTTTTAATCTATGACTGAATTTTGTAAGCTTTCTTATTTTCAACTAATTGAACTACTATGGCTACTGAACTATAATCTCATACTATTCTTGGCGTTCCAAATTCACTATTTCCAAATGGTAACACCTACGCACATACGAGTATGTGGCGTTTCAAAGATCGACCACATGGGAATGCAATGCAGATACTCAAATTGAACGTGCTGGATTGTTGTTGTTCCAGAGATTTGACCGTATAGCCGTAACATTGGTCCTATTTCTAGGCAATACAAATACGTATCAAAAAATTTTATAAATAGGTATGTACTATTGAGCCTATATCATCGAAGGGTCTGCAAATACAAGGGAAAATACGAATACAAGGGTGAATACCAATAGGGTTTGGTTAAGTCTAAAATTGAAGTTGAGTCTAAGATTTATGGTAATTATAATTATCACGTTTACTTTAGTCTATAAATAGATACGCCACGTCACCAATTAATTTGGCTTGCTATTGTGCTAAACAACTTTTTTTGCAGGCATTGAGGCATTCAAACATGCTAGTACGTATGTCAGAGTCAAATATGAACGTGATCTTTTGAACACAATACACAGCGCTGTCCTCGCTACCTCGTCTCGCGTTCCTTGCCATCCGTTTGAATTAACGTACTAATAAGGCTTGATATCCACTGGCGAGGAGGTAATTGGACAAATACAAACATTATCGTGCTATTTATGAAAACTGTGATGCTTCTGTGATGGAGAAATAGGTACCTACTACTTGCGAAGATACGCGTATACGCACACATTTGCAAAGCAATACATATAATTGTGTGAGTGGTTCGAGTGAAGTTCTCATTTGGCAATTGCTTCGCGTGAGATCTACAGAGCCATATCTTTGTGAGAGCGTTGTGATTAGCAATGGTGCTTCTGAATCATCATTGATTAAACAATAGGTGCTAATGTGAAATAACAATTAAGTAGCTGTTTTGCATAACTACTTGAATACCAGTTACTTTGCTCATCGTGTTTATTGTAAGATCACGAGTTCTAGCGACTGCCGTGCTAGCGCCAAGTGCTAAGTTTATAAACTTCCTACATGTGTCAGGTGCCAATGAGGGGCTGAATGAGAGCTCTCTTATTACAAATCGATTTGTCATACGCGTATTGTTTGCATCTATTCTTAGTAGTAAACGTAACGGTACCGAAGCATGAGTATTTAAATAGCCCCTTGAGCCTATTTTAAACCGAACATTCATTAATGTGTGCTTAGCTTTAAATAGGATATTTATAGCTAAACATAATACATGGTTTGCCTCTAATTGTAATATAAATGTGGTAGACGGTTACACCTCATAACTTGTGCTAAATAACTACCATGTTAACGTATTCATAAAGGAGACTCATAAGCAGGCGGGTCTATCATTATTCTCACTGACTTATTATTTAGTCTGGTGAATACAGCTTAGGTATAGGTAATGGTAGCCAACACAAATTGTGGACAATGACGCATTATATATAACTATAGGTACATAGTTAACATCGGCCTAAGCTGGGCGTCCGAGTGGCCACTTCCGATGCTCAAGCCGCGGGAGTGGACGACGTTCGCTCTTACGGCTGTATTTTGGCCCGCGTACTCTCGACCTCGGTCTCTTAATTTGAATCTAGTGGCTAGCTGGCTAGTGGCCTCCACCAAGTAGCTCAATGTGCCGCTGCTCTAAGGTTCAGTGTCGGACACTGACCTAAGGCTCTCCGATAATGCTAAATCAACCAGGAGCGGATCCTTATTCAGTTAACACAAAAATGATTTTGCAGTCATTTTCTATCGTCCACACCGAGGTTGCAACACGGAAAAAATAGATCCTTCATAGCACAAGTCCTAAAGTTATCATGTTTAGTTGCTTTGGAGTTACTGACTTAAAGACAAGGAAACTAAGTAGGTACTGTTGTATTTTATATTTCTCTAGGTTCCGAAACAATGCATGCATGCATTATTTCCTTAGTAAATTCACTATCCTAATTACCTTTCGACTCATCGCAGACGATGTAGACTGCCAAAATCGTAATGCATTTAAACTTGTTCCATGGAGCAAAATTGAACACTGTATTCACGAAGTTACGCGTCAGACTTTCCTGAACCCTACCTCAGTTCAAAGCCATGTTCGCCGAAGTTAAGCAGTAATTGTCGATGCAGACCGCGTACCACGTTTCCTGTTAATCAAGCTACCGTCATGCAGTGTATACTAGGCGAACGGCCTTCACTGAAACGTGACATAAAACTTCATCCTTAAACTTAACGTCATAAGGTCTGAGACTGGAGCTCTTACGTTGACAATTGTTCTTCCAAATCTCCATCAATGATGCCCGTTGCCATTATCACAGGTTGGACATTGTAATTTTATGAATTTGACTATACTTAGCATTTTTTTTTAATTAATAGTGACAAAATAATTTTACTAGAGCAACTTCGAGCGCAACTTATGACTCGCCGAGTTGTAGAATTGGAAAATTAAGTAGGTACAATTTTGCACAATATTTTTGAACTTTTGCTTACATTATAAAATATCTTAACATAAAATAATTCATTGTAGTAGTAGACTGTCGATTTTAATGCTTAATATTTATTAGAAGTGCGGGTTCTGTCCTGACTGACCACAACATCGTTTTACCTACTTTTGGCCTACTGATAAATATATAATTATGCAAATTAATCAATTAGAAAACCATTTAAAAAATGTCCACTCTCACTTAATAAAATATGAATAAAATAAACGTTGGTGACAAGCAAATAAAATAACGGGTGGCACGTGAACAAAATACGGTAGGAAGAAAGGATCAAATTCAGAACAACGGATTTATAAAATTAGGTCGTGGTTCGCAGCTTCGTGATTTGCATCATTTAAAGTAATTACGGTTTCACTCCGAGTCGCCGCGGCGGCATTGAATTGCCGCAAACTTTATGGCGTTTCCTGCATACAGGTTACACCGGGATGTTGCGTCGTAAATAAATACTAATAAAAACATAAAATATTCTAAGCACTCAGTCTACTGCCTCCCTTCCAATTACGTCGTCGATGTGCACCTAGACAGGCGCTTTATTTCTTTATTGCTTCCATTTTGGTTCGCAGCGCTAGGCCCCTCTGGAATCTTGAACCGTTTACCGGCCGCCGAACACTCGCGTGCAGCGACAGTTCAATTATTTACAACGAGCTAGAAGAAATTACTTTGCTAATCAAAAAAAGCCGTAAGTCAAAGTTGAAACGAGGCGGATACTTAAATTAATAAGCAATCTAGCATTGCGTCAGAAAAGAATCCATCGGCGTTTCACATCGCGACCAGTCGCTGTCACCTTAACTAGGCGCTTACTCAACATGCTTAGATTTTATCAGCCTTGACATATAGGTACGATGCAGTCGTTTATTAGGAATACAAACGTATTGTATGAGTAGAACTCATAGAATGAACAACATGGGACTTGCTTTGGACACCATCGCACCGAAATGTCACACGGCGTGACCTTTCCGCTCTTTACCTGTTTTTACAACGTGTCACATAAAATATTAGCTAGCTAGTAGTCGCATTTTTATGTGCTTTAATACTTCAAATTGTGCTTACTCACCTCATTTAAACCAGTCCAGTTGAATGCATTTTAAAAAACATGACCTCGCACATTACAAAAATAAAGTAGAGCAGCTAACTTTAGTTAACTGTTAAAAGCAGCGAGTATCATTTGTTATTTAATCCATGATGTGGCTCAAAGCTAAGGTGTTACTGGATAATGCGTCCAAGTAAAACACTTTCGCCGGTGAAGGTCGTGCGCAAGTCGGCTTTGAATACTGTCAGCGCGTGCCTTAATGTTGTAACTGTTTATTATACTACTTTACTTACATAAGAGTGTCCGTCGAAGCCTCATAATGAGATGAGCACACCAGAAGTCGCTAATAGACGCTGCTTCTATCATGGCGATTTTCGTTAGAATTATGACACGAACTGCGTAATCGGCATTGGTGTTCCATTAGTTGCAAGCATTACTGATGATGACTGTGACCCAATAAATGGCTCCAAATCACAATTTTATTTATTTTTGCAGAACAATAGCAGCATTATGACGCCGATCTATTCTAGAGCTCTAGGTTAGAGTGCAAAGTCATGTGTTTATGTTTATTTGTTCAATGCAAACTTACCTTTTTATTTTAAAACGGAAAATGTTCACGTTGGTGTTTAGTAAATATATACTTACGATTAGTAAAAAGGGGTTTATCGTTTGCGAAGGATTTAGGCATCGCACATGTCAGGAGTAGAATATTTGGTGATTTCGCCCTTTATAGACCTTACCAGTAAATGTGCGAATACCCCGTGAAACAATGATATTATTGCAGCCATGCTAAAGTGTACCATGCCGTTACTCCGTCATAAAAGGGCCGTAGTTCTGATCATTCGAATAATGCATGCCGGACCGCAAACGTTGGCATGTGTTGCTGGGAAAACTGAATAGTTAAATTCACTGTAGGCAAATACCTGGTTGTTATATGAACTTACGACCCATTGTACTAGCCCTCCGTGACAAAGTAAAGCCGGAAGGTCCGAACACGAACGCCCGCATTGACCGGCCTGTCGAATATCATGGAAAATTTCTGCGTCATTTAAAACGCACGCTAACATTTTGTAAGTATTTTAAAGGGGCTAGGAATACTCCACCTACGCGAAACTGGAAACAAAAGGGAAATGGTGCTTTTTTAACTTTTTCGACGCCAACGATCTTATATTTCCATTACTCCACTGCAAAAGCAACCTTCGTTCGATTGACTTTAGATTCAACTTAAGGCATCGCAATAAAGAAGTCTGGCGTATGGGTGACGTCTCTTGTATTTGATGTGGCGGCGAAAAGGAAATATTAGTGTTCTTTAATTTTTAAAACGTGGATAGCCACCACGCTGGGGCCTCGCCATAACGTCGAAATGCGATTCAATTCCGACTCAGTTCAGGTTTTAGCTTTCATTTTTAGTGTGGATCTGACAACGAGCGAACCTAAACTGAATCGGAATTGAATCGCATTAAGACGTCATGGTAAGGCCCCAGTTTTCAAAACTTATTCTATCGAAGAATTAGACAATAAGCAATAGTACACAAAGCTTAAAAAAAAAATTGTGAGTAACCAAATTAAGAACTCAATTTATGAATATTATGGATTCCTTATAATCAGAAGTCAAATGATCAAATGTAAAGAAATTATTAGAGAATCCTTATACATATTAACAGATTACTTGTCTGGCCAGGGCCACCGAGCAAGTAGGTAGGTAAGTACTATTAAATTATTATTATAATATCCAATGTTACATCATTATCACAATTTTATCTACAACCACGCAGAAGCCAAGGACGCAAATCCCGGCGTCGACATTAGAACTTTTACAAAACAAAATTTCAAACAAACATTGTTATTACATTGCAAGCGTGGCATAGTTACATTGTTGTTTTAAAACAACTGTTATTAAATAGATACAATATTGTATATTATTTATTATATTCTTCCATGCTGGTCTGGGAGTAGGTAAATAAAAAACATAGGATTTACCAGTTGCTTCTCTTCCCGGTATAAGCCCATCGAGGGAATGGGCGAAAATCTCAGAAATCATATTTTAGGCGTCAGTTTTAATACGAGCTTTTATTTGCTGACTGAATACTGTACTTGTAATCTAATCTAATCTACGTATGTACCAATACTTAATATGAAGTGAATCCGACTGGATGCGGTTTAAAAATTATTTCCAAATTTTGAAGAATACATGCGAAACAGGTGCCAGTATGTCAAAAGCCTGTAAAAATAACCTGTTCGCTTTGGTTACTGCCTCAATTATTAATTATCTGTTTTACCTATAGTTCTGTTATTTGTTATACTTATAGCACACCGTATGCCCTGTCGTTTAACACCTACATACTTCATATTATTAATTCCAATATAAATAAGTTGACTTTTAACTACCTTAGTTCTACCCTTCCTTGTTTAATGAAATCTGTTAATTTCTATGTATACTCAACTCATTATTTTGCGGGACTGAGTCAAGCTTCTGGTTCATTCATTAATCAAAAATTTCTTTTAAAATTCCTGGTTAACTGATCCTCTCTCAACACCCAGCCCAAACCGTAGGACTTAGGAAGTTGATATTGTGCATAAGGTTTCCTTTTACGATGTACCTAAATAAGAATGGCGGATGTTGCTAAATTACGGGATAGAGAGAGAGTACCTACTGAAACCGGGACGAGTCATAGACGCAAGCTTAGTTGATAATGGCACATTTAAGATGAGCATAAAACATGGGTTCGTGCAAGATAATTTCTTTAGTCCAGTGATAACGGTTGTTTGATGAGGCTAATTCCCGTGGCCTTAATCCACGCGTTTGTGATGATACGTCAGATTTAGTGATGCAACGAATATATTCGTATTCGCCTAAAATTAAGATGTCATTCGGAAGAAAATGTTCCATTTGAATTCGCATTGGCAATAAGTCCGATACAGTGTTGCAACGACTACGAACGAATTCGTATTGAAGATGTCGTTTGTGAAGACAACTTTCCATTTGGTTTTGCATCATCTCATTTTTCTTTTATTTTACTCACTTCTAGTTTTGTATGAAGCATCTACTGTAGCCCCAGACAGGCCTTTTCAACACCTGGCACCATTCACACAGAAAAAGAATCCGTCTGGTGCAATCTAAAAATCGCTGTTTGATTAGAATTTGGATTAGAACAGCTTGTATTCATTTGCAGTGATTTTTTTGCCTTCGACCATGTTTCGTGTTCGTATTCGTTGCATCACTAGTCAGATTACGGCTTTGACGCATTTATGTGCTTTACTTACGCGGCCATACCTGTTTTAGGATCAGAGAAAAGATAAAATCCCGAAGTTATAATGGTCGATCTTTCAACGATTCTTAATTATATGTACAGACAATGAATGCTAGTCTAGCAGCCAAGATGACCAAAAAGTTCGACACACCATACTATTTCTATTATAGATTTCTATGATGCATCTACCGAACTATTTGACCAACTTGGCTGCTAGACTAGCATTCATTGTCTGTACATGGTCCATGGATACGTTGCTGAAATAACTACTGTCTGTGTTACTGGTGCTTTAAATACTTTAAAAATTACAATTAATTTTGTATGCTTTGTACTCGGGGTTTTCACTTTTTATTTCTGAACATTCAGCTTCACGGTAACTGAAGTATAGATCCTCATTTGTAAAGAATAAAGAAAAAAACATTGACGCGGTCGAGGGTCGAGTTGAATCTATGGAACTTCGTTCAAAAAATGACTTACAATGTCTGATGGCTAATATTATCCGAAGAAATTTTAAACTACGTATAGTTGATAATTACCTTCATGATACCTAGCCTATAATAAGTAGTAATTACTGGTGTGAATCCACAAGAAATAGTATTGAAGAGCTTGAAGAGTGGCTCCTGCCAGTGAGGCACAAGAACAGGTATTCTCACATAATCTTGGTTCTCAAACGGTTATAATTATAAAACGTTTGCTTATCCACGCGGAAGTAACATGACTGCTCTAGTTGTAAATAATTGTTACTGTACGTATTAATCACTTCTTTATCGCTTACGGGGAAGACAAAGCCTAGGGTGGGCATACAGGTGGAAATGGGACGCAAAATAGTGATGGGCATCGCCTATAACATAATCCCTAATAATTTCACTCAATGGGATTTTACAATTGGCGGGGGTGGGGAGAAGCACCTGGTATACTTTCCTATGTTTTTTCTTTGCTCCTAGACCAGTATGGAAGAATTGCTATTGCCATTTACTTAAACACAGTCAAAGGAAAGGCCAAAGGGCTGCAAATAATAAGTTTTTCGGTGTTATTTATTATGTTGCTCCTATGCCACAGATACACCATAACATTGCCACTCCCTTTTTTGCAAACATCTATTTCTGGATCCGCGTCTGTAGAATAGCTGTAGGTATAATAAGCAGTGAAACAACGAATAAATTTCGTGTAACGACCGACCCAGAAAAACACATTGAGCTCGATCCCTGGGTTCCACTCGAGTGGTTCACTCATGGCGACCACCCTATGGCGCAAACAACTAATGTTTAATTCAGGGGTAAACCAAGGACACGAATCGCACACAAACACGGTGCGACTGCAAACTACCAGTAAAAGCATAGCTTTTGATCGGACATTGTGTTGCCAAATACGGAGCAGTCTGAACATCATAAATAGGACAATTACAATGGTAAATGGGAGGAATGTAGGTAGTTTCTTTCTCACCCAGTCAGTAAACGCACAGAATAAAAAGCTAGTCAAGTGTGAGTCGGAACGCGCACTGAGGCTTCCATACAAGTTTAAAAAATATAATTCTCCTTTAAAGTTGGTTTTACCAAAAACAAAAAAAAAACGTTGTTTTTATAGAAGTTATGCAGTATTGTCATACTATGGAAAGAAAAAAGTTCGCAAAGTTCATTAAAAAATTGCTTTAAAAATTACAAATTATTGTGCTAGGTATAAATAACTATTACTCTAATAAGTATGTGTGTACTACTGTGTCTATTCCTATTTCTTATAGCTATAAAAAAAAATACCGAGCAAAGCTAAGGTACTTTATTAATTAAAAGCCAAGCTTAACGCTTTTAGCATAATGACAAAACTAGTCCACTAGTTTATTGATCCAATTACAGACTAGTGAGGGGACGGACTCGATTGAGCATTAAGCAACAAGAAAAATACAAAGCTGAATACGCTTTTGAATTAGTACCAATTACTTGAAGAGTCTTTGATGTACACGCTTTATTCGTATCTTCTCACTTTCGTAACTTTATTGCGGATCGAAGCACACAAGTGACGAAACAATATGTTGAGTATTTTATTTTCATAACATCGGGGTAGGTGGCTTAAAGCGTAGAAGCATTGCCTGCCCGCTGCAATTTACCCTAGAACTAAAAGCGCCTGCTTGCGGGGTAGCTTGGTAAGTCGATCTTCGTACAGGTACGCTAGATACATTTTATTAACTCAACAACTCAGATAACATCTGAGTTACGAGGTTCGAACGATAAACCCTCTTTAATACGGACTGCAACAACTGTAAAGATTTAGCGCCTACTTTGGTTTACGTATTTAATGGTGATAGCTTACCTGTTTGGTGCTTCTGTGCACTTAATACCTTGTTACAGTCTTATATCGACCTTGTTACAATCTTATAACCACATACTTAAGTTCAGCTAACTTAAATCACACTTGTAATAATACCATTGGAAAATATATATCGCATTGATACATCATGGTCGAATATTTGAATCAAATGGTTATTTTGTAGCAATAGACAGATTTCTATAATTTTTTAGATGTTAACTGGAAGAGATCCCTTTTAGGGATAAGTTCGCCTTTGTGCATGTGTGTTATCCTGTATTCATCTTTTTCTTGCGTTTTATGTTCAATAAAGAGTTATACATACATACATACATACATACATACATTTTTTAAGGGTGATTAAAAGAATCTGCCCCCTACTTAATAGTCTTAACTTAATACACGACGATCCAAATCAGATCGTATTACGGAAGTAATTATGTATTCTTACAGTCGGCCGTAGAAATAGGTACCATCAGCCAAATATGTGTCTACCACCCTAAGGTTAAAAATCCTTTGCACGTCACATCATAATAATATCGATAAGACGTGGCTGTCAACTTGAAAGTTCGACTTTAGCAACATTTTTATTTGATAGGAAGTTGGATGAAGAGTGGTAGACCACGTCTTTGGTCGACCGTAGGTACATTAAAATTTATAGAGCTCGTAATGATATACCTGTACAGGTGTCTCAAAATTCTTCCGGAGTATTTCAGCGTCTTGCGAAGTTAGTTTGGCTTCATAGCCGTGTAATTTTTTTTCATGATTTTTAATTATGATAGACAAATGTATGTTAATTGTAAGGGTGTTCAGCCCAGACTAACCTTACCACCTGTTGATATATTTTACAAGAACGTTGCGACCCCACGTATAGTACGTACCTATAGACAATCTAATAAGAATAAGAGGGTGTGCAAAAAAAATGTGCTCTTTGATTGCTTATCGACTGTTGCTGCTGTCTGTACCTGTAACTGTTACTTTTCCATGCCACGTTAGCAGTTAGAAAACCATTAACCGACTTTAAGAACATGGATTGCGCTCACTTGTATGTATAAAACATAGTACCCAAATGACTCAATGCTTTCGTCAAAGGCTCTTTGACCGTTTGTGACAAAGCTTAGTTTCGTGAACGGTCATTCGTGTCGCCGACTGTCCGGAGATTGCACACATTCGGATATAAAGTAGCCTATTTTTATCCTTAATTTTCTATCTATTTCCCTACTTGTAAAGATCGTTTCATTCCACGATTTGACCGTGAAGAAGTGACAAACTTTAGGCTCACGTTTGTTTAGTTTATTCGATTAAGGAAATCTTTACCACCCTGAGGTTTAATGACATTTTGTGGCCCAGAAATACCAAAGACTGATCTGCTTCGAAGTCGATGTGAGACTAATTGTTTTTTTTGGTCGACTGTACTAGAAATAGCATGGATAAGTAAAAAAATATGACGCTTAAACGAGTACGAAGAAATCTCATGTCATAATTAATTCCTAGAAACAATTATCTTCTGTTTATGGTTATGATCTCAAAGGAGTGCAAGCCAGGAAATTGTTTGTATTTAATGTTTAATTGCTCCTTTATTTTATAGGCTATTTGAGTTACACTGCCGTTAAAATAAGTCTGCCTTTTATAACTAGTAAGTCATTTAAAATCCGTCGTTCACCTGATAGTACAGCGCCAACAGTTAGATTATGAACATACTAGTTACGTGGTGCTTGTTTTTTTAAATCCACGCTGACGAAAAACATATACATGATGGAAAATAATACCTAAGACAGCTCGAACAACTTTTTTAGACCAGTCACAATCAGGTCTAGTTAGGTGCTCAAAAATATCTGAACACGAACTTATGATATTGACGATAGGTAGTCTTCAGATAATTTGAGCACAATGCCGACGTTCTCGCATCTGGTGGCGACTATATTGTATAAGGGGCGGTGGCATAATTGAGTCGTATTGATGTTAAATGGTATTTTTCTATAGTAACATTCATTGTTATTTACAGACGCAGCCCTCGAGTGCGGCGCCTCCGCCGCGCCCACGTCCACGAGTCCGCTGATGACACAATAATTTGTGATGCTAACACGGACAGAGCCCTACAGGAAACTGCGTCCTAGAGGGCGACGAAGGACGTTCTAACTGACGAAGTAAAAGTTTCTTAAGTGCAAAGTGCCTAATTCGCCAATATAATGTTGGCTAACCGACGTAACCTAGTGTTTAGAGTGAGCATCGTGATAAACATCGCTGTGCTGCTGTACGCAGCTCTGCATCTATCAGGTACCGCGGGCCCGGGCGTCGAGTGGGTGCCAGTCACCAACGAAGGCGCTGAAACTGCGCGCAGCGCCGAGTTCCGCTACCTCAATGAGCAGCTGCAGCGGCGCGAGGACGCCCGCAACGAAACCGAGTCCAGGCCCCCCGAATCCAGCGTCAGAGGGTTCGAGGAGTCCACATCGCAGAAAACGCCGTCCACGGTCGCCTCTACTAACAAAACAGCGTCGAGCACCGCGTCTGTTGTGGTTCCGTCGGAATCAGAACTGACCAATGAAAACAATCTTGACATAGTAGACGAGAACGCCTTGTCGGAGGCGACACTGGCGCGGCTGCGCGCGCTACTGGCATGCAACGAGAAGGACTTCCTGCCGCAGACTGTGCAACGCGGGGAGTTCTGGGTGCTGAAGAACTACGTGCGCGCCGAGCACGGCATCGTACTCTGCCACGAATCTGTCACGTACACCACGCACGCCGGCTTCGAATTCCTCGACAATGTTTTGCCTCTAGTCGAAAGGTGAGTTAAATATTTTAAACTTAATTAGAATACGTGGAAATCATGCATAGGCATAGTTCGCTAATGCGATGGTCCGCTGACACTGGCAACAGTTGTCAATTGAGTTTCGCGTGCACGTCCTTTAGACTTCGCTAAAACATTCTTGCCTTCGTTTAATGGGGCACAATTAAACGTTTCGCCCCACCCTGCGCTGGAGTCGTTTGGCAATACAGTCGCGCCACCGCTCGCCACTCGCTTTAACAATACCCTACAAGTAAAACAATACCCCGTCGTCAGCCAAAATGTTATGCACAACACAATGCTATATTGCCAGCACAGTTTGATCCATTATATTCGGACTATACAGGTATATTTGAAGAGAGCTCTTGCATCATATGTGTAATATATACCAACATAAGAAACTAATATCATAACTATGGTGAGCCACAGATATTGGTCTTAAATATATCGAAATCATCAGGGCTTGTTGTATTATACTCAAACCCTGCATAGCATAGCATTTTGCATTTTCTATCCAGAACACATTTGAAATAAAATTTATTGGTAGGTACTTAAATGAAAATGTATTCTAATCAACAACTTTCCTGTGTCTTGTTAAAATACTTCCATATACGTATCGCTACTGGTCTTCGCTTCAACTATTTCTGTTCTGGTGGTCTTGTTGGTCAAGCACCAGATGTATTGTAGATATTTCTTATATTTATCTACTGTTACTTTTTCGGGGCTTTACCTTTACCAATAGGTACTTATATTATTTTTAAAAATACCTTAGGTATGTATGTAAGCGTTAAATTAGATTTTAAAACGTGTCAAGAATCACATTGAATGAATCGTAGTTAAATAATACTGCACCGAACAAAACGTACCTATTCACATTCAACTAACAATTAAGAAATAGAAGGTTACGATCGTAGAGGCTAAGAAAAATCAGTCAGAATCTTATCAGATAGCGACAGCCTTTGTTTTTATTGCAACATTGTCCGTTATTGTGAAAATACTTGTAATAGTTACGTTATTTCATGTAGCGTTAGTTAATTGGTTATTTATTTATTGTAATCTTCTGACGAACGAAACGAATTCTCACAACTTCAGTCAAAGCACTTGTAGTGTGGCCACTTTTAACTAATACAATTAATGCGGTTCACAAAATAGATTGGCATAAAAATCGTATTAATTAACTCGTAGGCAACTTCATTAAAACTAGTTCAGAGCAGACATTTTTATGGCCGATCTGATGTTTGCACATGTGTGATACAGTATATCAGTATGCCAGAAATACTCGTGTTTGATTGTTTCTCTTCCCGAGCACTTATAAGTACGATTCGGATGTTTGAACTAAGTATTGGAAAAAGCTCGCTTGTTTTATATACGATTCTAGTACATTGTATTGTACATAACTGATAATTCTACTGTTGATGAATGAAACCTTAGTATAGTCGCTCTATGAATGTGTGAAATTATTTTGTCCAAGTGTTAATTATCGCGTTGTCAAAACGTCCTCAAACAAAGGTCAGACTAACAATATATTCGGTCATATCCATTCTACGTGATTATACTAATTATGAATGTAATCACAGTAGCTTTAAAATCATATTCTACCTACATGGACTGTGGTTATTAGACAACACATTTTCGAAGTGTATCAAAATATAGAGAGCGCTATAATTTGTGTGAGATAACAGCTATTCAGAGCCGCGTGTGCGTAGGAGTCGTATCGCCGGACATGCCCGTGGCGATACCGAAACTGTGGCGGCTTCCGTGCGTTCTCAATGGCCCAGTTTCAATGCTGCACCGAACACCACTCACGGATGAATACACAGGAACACGCAGCTGTGTGTACTGTAAACTGTCTATAAAACGCACTTTACGCTCGCCTGTTTATTTTATCCGTGAGAATATTGGGGTGAACGCTACCAGTCCATTTTGTTTCGTTGACGGCGGGGCCCAAAGCTTTTATCGTTGAAGGCGGTCTGTTTTATAACACAGCTGCCGTTTAAAATTGCAATGTCTTATACCACAATTTGGTGGCATATTTATTTAGTTCGGTCATACGTTTGCATCTCAAAAATTCCCAAAATCACGCTTTGACGACTCACTTAAGCAGTCGTAGGGTATGTTTTCAATCTTGTTACATATTATTGCGTCCCGGACGTTGGCCAACTTTTAGTTAGCATGTACATAGATGCAAGATCTCTCAAGGCGTAGGTACTGATAAACTACAAAACTGTGGTGTGTCATGTAAAGTACGTGAAACCTGTCATTCCTATTTGCAAAAAAAAATGTTGTTATCCCGTAACCAAATAATCATTTTACTTAAATTGCGACAATCTATACGGGTATCGTATCGTCGCGGATACAGACGCGTGTCACCATGGCTAGTACTTATGAATAGTGCGAAGGTACGCGGCGGTGATCGGGATCACCAATAAAATATATGCCGCAGTGTTTGACCCTTCTAAATTGCACTGACGCGCAAAGATAACGGATCACTTTTCTTAAAAGTTTCTACGGGAAGTAACCGGTTTTTCGCTCGTCAGTATATTTAATTATTAGATTAATGCGACTACATGGTCGGGCCAATCTTCCTACCTCGCAGGTAACACAAGAATAGATCATAATTTTGATTGATAACCCGGAGAATAATCCGGTTGGACTTTATGACTGCATGTTTTATGTCAGGGTTTCTTAAGATGGGGTTTACGGACCTCTTAGGGGTCCGTAACATGTGTTTGCCAGGGGTCCGCGGCAACTCAGTTAATCCTTCACGTATTTACTTACTTAAAATGATTTCTAATATTCGTTTTTGTTTTCTTTTCCTATAATAAACTTAGAAAGGGGTCCATGGATATCTTGAAGTTCTGAAGGTGATCCGTGACCCCAAAAATTTTGAGAAACGCTGTTTTACATGGTCAAATCGGAAGGTCGACCTCACTATTTACTTGTGTTTTTTTTTGCAGAAAGCGAATGTGATTGCATTGCGAGTTACGGACGTTTTACATGCAGTCGAATTGTGCTTGTGTATTGCAATAGCGATTTTAATATAACAGCCTAGATAAGCATAACATAAATCATGTGTTATTGTTACTAAATCCCCACACTTTGCTATTGTTGCTTAAAATTAATTCCCAACACATCTATTTATTCTGTGTGAACATTTATTGCTGTTTCAAAACATACAGCTCACGCACCTTAATATCTATAAGCATTCTCCATTACTGCTGACTAACCAGACCAATAATCTAATGACTTAGATAAGAGTGTAATCTTAATAGCAGTAGTTATTTGGTCAGAACTTTCCATTTTGAACAGTAGGATTATTGTCTAACTCGCTCGTAATCGCCATCGTGTTCATTTTGACAGTTCATGTGTGAATGTGACAGCCCATACATGAACTGTCAAAATAAACACGATGGCGATTGCGAGCGAGTTAGATAATAAGCCTACAGGGTACTAAATAACGTGCACAAAATTTTTGAGTGACCTTATAGACACTTAACTCGCGAGTAAAGAAGAGGGCAAGACAATCTGTAAACTTTTGAAAGGGATGCATATGTAGACAATACTAATAGTTCTAGAGCCCACGACCAAAACCATGTCTCATAGCAATACGGCAAAAACCCTATTAAATCGTTAGATTGTATGATTCTGAACTCGACTAGGTGTGTAGTAACGGTCGAAAGTGTAGCAACAGCGTGGGAGGCCATTTCTGCTGTGTCAAAAAAAAAAGGCAGTCGGTATTATAGCAATACGTCTGATAGTGAAAATGTACATAGATTTTATAATTGTATTACGAAAAAGTTTGTTTTCAGACATTTTGCGCGTAGCATATAGCCTGAGCGCATTTTTGAAAATGTCAACAAATTTATCCGACCTGTATCATAGCAATACGGATAATATTTTTTTTAAACTTTTCGTATTGCTGCCAGGATTACCAAAAACCTGTTTTCAGACACTTTAAGTGTAGCATATACTCCCAAAAACGAAAATAACGTTTCGGAGTCGCCTGGCCGACGCCTCTGTTAAATGTTTTTTTAAATTTACAGCCTTCATAGATATTCAAGAATCGGGTAAATTCTTTGTTAATTATCATCTAATAAATTCAGGGTCGCAACGTATTCATTGGTTTGTAACAGAGAATTCAAGATGCCTCAATACGATTTGTATCGAGTATCGAAAAGTTGTCTGATAGAGAAGGTGCTACACTTAATTTGTCTGATATAAATTTTTTGCACATGTGGACAACTTATTTTATCATGTCCAACAATTTTCAGACATATTGCTATGATACCGATCGGTAAAATTTGTTAACATTTTCAAAACGGTCTCAAAATTTAATGCGTTCACATTTCCGTCTGAAAATTGTTTTGTTCGCATCAAATAACCAAAATTTACTAATAAAAAAGATTTTCAGACGTATTGCTATGAGACATTTTTTTTGTCTCATTTTTAATTTTTTTAAGTGATTTTACGGGTTTGCGCTACACCACTAACGTCTGAAAAATATGTTTCCGGTATCTCAGAACTATCATTCAACTACAGTCTGCAAATCAGACATATTGCTATGATGCAGTTCGGTAAAATTCTTTGACAATTTTGAAAATTCGGTCAGATCAAACGCTACGCGGAAAATGTCTGATATTGGTATTTTCGAGTTCAGGATAATCGTATCTATCGATTTGATGCGGGTTTGGCCGTATTGCTATGAGACAAAAATTTTGGTCGTGGGCTCTCGTACTATAATGGAGATGATGGCATGTCATCACTAATTAGTAAAAAATCGTATCTCAATTTTAAAAAACAATACGTAAACTGAACTGAAGCTTGAAAGTGAAACATACTTAGTAGGTACACTTGGAAAAACAGTCAATTTCGTTATACGAGCTTTTTAAAATGTATCCGTGTCCAAACCCAAATACAGCCAAACACGTCAAATATATGTATCACCGACCTTATTATTTGTGGCATAAAGGTATATAGATGTTTTTGACGCCTTGTAACGTACATGTATTTGACAGTAACAATTTTTAAGTTAAGGAAAAGTACATTGGTTCGTCGTAAACATACGTTTCTTGTATGACGTTCCGCCTTTATAAATCTGTGAAATTTTGAAGTTTCTACCTATTACAGTTTGAAAGGTACTCTGTGACAATTTGACGGGCGGAAAGACGGCAATACAGCGGAGCTTTGGTAATAGGGTCTCGTTGGCACCCTATATATCCGTAAAAACTATGATTATTAAAATTTGATTGAGCTCGCGATTGGATGGATAGGCGCATTATCATTATAATAATTATAGCTTTTTGTGTACGACGGTAATTGGAGCCGGCAATAGGCCGAGCCTGGCAATTAATAAAATGGCTTTAGCTGGATGACCTTAATTAAATTGTAATAGACACTTATGAACAAGAACGCCACTAAACTAAACACACGGCACCCACAAAACGTTTACTTCAATTAGCGAAGTACTAGTAGGTTTGTGTACCTAAATTGTACCTAAACGAAGGCTTTACAGAAAATGTTGAAAATAACTGACGCATGAACATGATAATCTATCTTAGTCCTCTACTAGGCTGGCAATGCATCTGCAATCCTCCGGTTCTGGTGGTGGCTTATTTACCTTTAGGTGACCCACTTGCTCGTATGCTACCCTATTTTATGTGACAAAAATGGGGATTTTATTTTAGAGTATACAGATCACAGGGTGGTTTGGATAGTTCACTGAACACCCAAAGACACTACAAAGGTTTTACATTTAAATTTACTCCCGCTTTTAAAGCGGTTCACTTTGAACATTGTATGGAATCATTCGACTGTGATTCAAAAATCCGGAAAACATGTTGCTTGCAACTCTTGCAACAGCGTATTTGAGCGTTCGTTCTTTTGGCTCTATAATATTGTTATCGTGCACTTTATAATGTAATTTAAAACGATTGTTTGCTTGTTTCTTCTTGTATTGTACGAATCCAAATTGACAATTTCAAAACAGTGTTGCCACTAATTTAAAAATATACGGCTTCTGCCACACACAATAACTAATCATATTATGTTGCCATGCTACAACTTGTATACGGCTCTTAAATCAATCTAACCCAACAATCTGCTAAAATATTCCAGAAATATTTTAAGAGATTAGCTCTAGAGCAGTTTCGTGACAAATGCGTAGGTATAGTACCTAAATATTTGAGGTGACTTTACTAAGCGTATTCATGTGTAAAGTATTTATAACGCAACATTTCAATAACTAAAGTCCAATAACTAAAAGTTGTGATGTTCCGTGTAACTTCCGACTAGTTCAGACTGTAGAGCGAGAAATAAAATGGTATTGTAATGGCATTTCAAGTTTCAAAGAATTCTAGAGTTTTCAATTTCCTTGTGCAGTCAGTTGCAGACAAAAGCGTCCCCTAGTACAATCAAGACTGCACAACGGTGGTTATTTTTCTCCGGAGATTACAATATGTACCTCTTGTAGTATTTTGTTACAGATTTTACGAAATAAATACTAAGGACCTTAAAATAACTTATCCAAAGACACGATGTGCAGTAAACGCAAACAAAAGAAAACAGTGATCAAAAGAATAATACATCCGTTTAGTTTACCAAATATCACAGTGAATTACCTACGTTTACGAAAAATATGTAAACTATAGAACCGGTCGAGCCAGGGAAAAGTGAAATGGTGCGAAAGGGTGTGGCCTGTCGGCACACTCGGCAGAGATGAAGATAGATGACACTTGACGCAAACTCGGGGTCTACTCCTAAATTCGAAATTCGCATTATACCGTCCCCCTCCCTCTCCTATTCATTAGTATTAGCGTGACCGGAACAGAACGAAACAAACTTCAATTTTTTTACTTTAGAATAGGCTTGCCGCGCTTTGTAATACCGCTTAGGAATTTGCAATCCATAATTCAGTAGTTTTTTTTTTATTGTTTTAAACGGCTAAGTTACCAAAACATTCACGATTCCGGGGATTCTGACTATATTTGTTGCTTAGGTTCAAATGAGTCGCTCGGCTCAACGCGTTCGTCATTTGTTTGTACATTTCTGCAATAGATGCAGCTCAACGAGGTGACCACTTTCACCGCTTCAAGTATCTGCCAAGACAATGTATTTTCGTCTTGACAGTTTTTGCTCCAGCAAAATACTACGTTGTTAGTTTGTAAACACGCTAATGTACAAATCGTCATGCTGTAATTTAGATCGTTATTCGAATCAGATAAGGCTGCAGTATTGACATTATGTATCTAAATGCGATTGTAGGCGTTCTCGAGGCTAGATGGTGTCAAGGAAGGGAACTAGAACCTGTTTTAGGCGCACGTGCTAGCCCTATAAATACCTAATAAGCGTCAGGTTTCAGATCAGTGTCTACCAATTGTTATTGAATACATACATATATCACGTATTTATCCCTTACGGGGTAGACAGAGCCTAAGGTAGCAAAACCTTAAGGCCACGTTTAGCATGATTGTTATTGAATAAGTCCATTATTTTTTTATACTTAACTGAATCATTGCCTGATCATTTTATATCGACAGTCGAGAATCGAGACGAAGACGAATGTGCAGTCATTACGACGGTAAACATTTAAATTAAATATTACACTGCTAGTAGGTAAGAGAAGTAATCAGAACGGAAACTTAAGGAGTGGTTTGCGTGAGCACCGACATTGAATAATGAGGCGCCATGAGATGACACGAATCAAAGTGTTTTATTATAATGAACTTAATGTAATGCGGGTCGACCGTTGTACATGCTATAACTGATTACGGGTGATCGTAGAGGAATTTGTCAATAGAGTGGAAATGTCCCAAAAATCGCTAGATTACTGCGAGGATTGTGGTGCTCTGAATGATCCGAGGATTGGCCGATCCAAGGGCGGGATAATAGAGTTGGGCAAAGAGACATGGTGAACAAAATTCAGATTATGTTTTACTTATATCAAGAAAAAAACCTCGCCAAGTGCAAGTCGGGCTAGTGCACCGAGGATTCCGAACAAATTCGAGAAGTGAATTTAAAATCCAGTGATAGCAGATCACTGCTAAGTTGATCACTGCTGAGGAAATGTTATATTGGTTACTTACATAGACACATAGACAAAAAAAAATATTTTTAGATTTATTTAATTAGTGATGCTATATCTTCATACCCAATTAAAAAAATCCAGGACAGCTGGAAGAACATTACTTCCTACTTTTTGGCAGCGCGGCAATTTAAATGGAAATTCCTTTTCTAATGACTGTATATTTTTATTCAGTTGGTAGTTTAAAATAAAGATATGTAAAAGAGCCCTTGGCGGCCTATTAGCAAAATAACGTTTTGCTTCCACACTGGTCTGGGAGTAAAGAAAAAACATAGAATGTACCTGTTGCTTCTCTTCCCGCGCATATGGTAAAAGCCCATCGAGGGAATGGGCATAGAAATAATGTTATAGGCTTACGCGGCGGTTATACGGCTAGCAACCCATCACTATTTTGATTCCCCTTTCCACCTATACGCCCACAACCCACAACCATGCGAAACGTGGCCTTTTAGGTCTTGTTACCTTAGGCTCTGCCTACCCCGTAAGGGATATAAAGACGTGATTTATGTGTTGTTTTTTTCTCAGCTCTAAGGGACCACGGACCTAAGTATTCGATATTAATTTCAACTTTATTGCGATCTGAGCGATCTGAGTGCAGTCAGGGTAGGCATGAGGCGGCGTCCGTAGGGCCGGGACCGTGGGCCGCCTCGTCTTTTTCAAGATAGGGGGGCCGCGAGGAGTAAACCTCTATAAAAATCACCAGGGCGGCGTGATCTCGGTCACGTCGGCCGGCACGTAACCCCGGCCCGCAGGCGCTGGGAACGTGGGCCGCTGAGGGGGCTACGAGGAGTCAACCTCTTTAAAAAAACAGACGGTCACCGGCGGGGGAGGGCGAGAATCCGGAACCTGCATTCAACGGTGCCGTCGCCACCTGCCCCATCCCGGGGCGGCCAGTGGACGTTGCGGTGGTCACGGTGTTCGCCCGCAACGCCCGCAGTTCAAGGCCTGGAGGGAACGTGTGTGTTTTTAGACGGTAGGCCTCTCCCCTTCTTCCATAGGGAAGGCAGCGGCGAGATGGAGAGCCCGTCATACCTCCGTTCGTATGCTGCCCCGAGCGCGGAGATGCATAAGGCGCATTTTCCACACGTTAAAAAAAAAAAAAAAAAAAAAAAGGCATGAGGCGGCGAGCGGCGGGCAAGGCGAGGAGGATCGACAGAGGGGGGCCACACGAGATAGACTAGCAGTCTCTTTTCTCTTTCTAGAACGAAGAGTAAGAAAAAGTCGGGTAGTCTGTCTCGTGCGCACTCGTGCGGCCGTGCTGTAGATAAGTGACAAACTACCGACGTGTTTCAGAATTGGATTCGTATATCTGTCTATTGGGTAATTCATCTACGCCGCTGATGCAACATCTCGAATCTGCCTTGATTGATTTTAGAATGGAGGAAGCCATTACGGGCATACAATTTATATTACTCCTTGCGGTATAGTCTAATTGCCGTGGCAAGTTTAGTGGCGCCCTCGCTCTCACTCTTACGGCAAATCATGGGCGAAGGTAATAACTGTTAACTGTAATGTAAATTAGTAAAGAATGTCGACATAATACAACATGCATGTGCTATTGCTAAACTGAAATATGGCCCTATTAAAGCTTCATAACCTGGGAGTACAAGTTATGTTAAGTATGATTTATAATGATTGTGGTTTACAGCCAAGTGAACTGAAGAGTTCGATTATACTTGAAATAAATCTATTTTACCGCGTATTTTCATACAAAGGTGGTACTTATGAAGCCGCTTATTTTTAAGCTAGTACGTAGGAAGCTGTTTATGTATGCTAGGTTAAAGCGCGGTATGGAATACCTACAATATATTTTTTATTATTTTTTTTGATCCTCGGGACTCTAAAGTTTTCTTCCTGCATTGCAGGAGCCCAAACTTGATTAATTTACCAAATACGCAATAGTTTTACAAAAAATAAATACCTAAATAATAAAAGTAAAAATCTATATACCAAATTGCATGTTACAAATGATACGTAGTAAACACACTCATAAAGACAATTCCTGCGCGACAATCGACGACCACCTCACCGTACGACCGCCGTTCCAATTGCAACGCGCCAAATCGTATAACACAGCACCGCCGCGGGTGCTCTTTCGAGATGTTAATACATTTCCTACGTCAATTACACATTAGAACAGGTGTACTGTACAAGCGATTCGCGTGGCAGAGGCCTTGCGGTCAACCCAGATGAGGCAGCCAAGTGCACCGCTCCATCTTGGTACAGTTATCCGCATAGCGACTGTGTTCACATATGTAGGTCGAACTCTTGAACGTGAAATTTAATTTATGGCTTTAGAATTCCATTGCTAATAGGGATAAAGAAAACGAAATTACATTTAGAGCTGGTTTTTCAATCGTCAGATAGGCCCTATTCGACGAACAACTCTATGGGTATCTGTCCGTTAAGTTCTTATCTGAGGATTGAAAAATCGGGCCTTGGTCATTCATATGGACAAAATATAAGTCACGTGTTTTCTTTCGTCAATCAAACAAAAAGTGACAAAGCTAAAGCGCGTCAAAGTCTGAAACCACTCTCGACAGACTCGTGGCATCGCTTAGTAAAAAAATATACCAAGACCTGACGTTATGTGGCATTTCAACTCATTATCTCCATAATATTTTGATAACTCGTAACTGGAAAAAAATACGTGTCCAACACTTTTTGACAGACAAAGAAAAAAATAGTCGCCATCCCTATTTGCGACATGCCCAGACTGCCTAGCGTAGCGTAGAATGTCCTAGGAATATTCCCGTTTTTTAGATAGCTTCGGGACATGAAAAGCGTTGTCATTTGCATTGCATTACGCAGCAGAAGAATGTTAACGTTACGGCACTGACGGATGAGCTCTATTGATAGATATTAAGGCTTAAGATCTTTCCTGTTAGGCCAATTAATGAAGCCATAGCTGCTTCATTAGCCAGTCTAGCCTCTTGACCGGTACCTACACTACACATTATAATGCATAATGGTTGAACTACGTACATATTGAAAGGTACATGGATGGAAAATGTCTAGGTCTATCAGTGGCGTGGCGTCCATAGAACTCGATTTTCACCGGCTTGGCTATTTTAAGGCAGTTGGTCACTTTTACCGTGCAGAATTAGAAAAGGCTAGTTAAATTCCCTTCGGCTTGCCTTCTGATATACTTGACGCCACGCCACTGAGGTCTATAGTCACCTTGTTAACTTTTTAAGTACCGCGGTTTGGACGTTAAAGTCACATAAAATAGTTAATCACTGATTACAGTTACAATTTGGTGTAAAAGCAATATTATTAACTAGCCTTCCGTCCGCAGCTTCGCCCGCGATAAATTAATTCTCCCATAGGAAAAGGTATTTTCCCGCGGTAAAAAGTAGCCTATGTCACTCAGTGATAATGTTTCTAAAGCTAAGCTTTCTAACGGCAAAAGAATTTTTGAAATCGGTCCAGTAGTTTCGGAGCCTATTCAATGCAAACAAACAAACAAACAATAAAAATGTTCCTCTTTATAATATTATTAGTATAGATAACACGGCAAATGTCTGTCAGTATTGTGCATGCGAACGGAATCCTCGGTGCTTGAGCAATGGTAACTAATTACCTTCCTCGACTGCGATCACAGTGAGACGAAAACAAACACGTCGCAATGCATTTGGCAACACAAATTAGAGACGTATAAAAATAGTTTGTTTATTTCCGTCTCTACTCACATGTATTAATAATATATGTTATAATACTTTGTGCCAGATCCCGGACCTACATTAAAGTGGAAGAGAAAAGTACGGTTAAATGTATGAGAACAGAGCGTGTCAATTTTTGAATACGTCATTCGGCACATTTTAGTCGGAATAGTCGGAAATATCTCCATTCATTCGGCATTTAAATCTAGATTCGCACAGTTCACCATTTTCGCTTCTGTTTTTAACCGTGAACACCGTATGGCAAATTATGAAACGAAAGTGATTGGTTTTGGCAAACATAGGTGTTCAAAAATAAATAAATATTAGTGGGCAATTTGCTCTAATTGACCTAGTCCTAAACTAAGCACCGCTTATACTATCGACGGTGAAGAGGCAATACATTTTTTATCTACAAAAACACGAAACAAAAGTTTGACGTCTTAATGAGATTCAATTCCGATTCAGTTTAGGTTCGCTGACTGTCAGATGGCATACTAAAAATGACAACTAAAACCTGAACTGAGTCGAAATTGAAACGCATTAAGACGTCATGGTAAGGCCCCAGGTTCGTGTGTCGAATTTGGAACTGCTTCACATATCCAGGGCAGCTGATCTAAATATCTATTAACACGGCGTGCAATGACTGTTATGAGCGTAACGTAAACGCAGCTAAAAAACCGGTCAAGTACTAGTCGGATACATACTCGTAGAGTTCCGTAGCACCGTACTTACATAAATCACGTCTTTATCCCTTACGGGGTAGACAGCCTTTTTTTTAACGGAGAGGAAATCTTTATGGATGCCCGATGCACGGGGATGCCTAGGGTTATGTGGGACTCCCCCCCGGAGGGGTATACCTGAACTAAAAACTCTCCGGCGTTGCCTCAATCCGGTGTGATGGGAACGCAGTGGGATGCCACTAGGGTTTCACCACAAACGCCCCCCCGGTGGCCCCGGCTTTCGCCAGGACCGTGCCAAGAAGGGGAGGGCCCGTACGCTGGGCCCGTCTTCCCTTAGACAATGAGACCGTGCAATGCAGGTAGGTAATGCCCCGTTACCGTTCCCGCTGGCCTCAAGGGATCGGGCGAGCGGTGCAAGCACCGAGTTCGCCTTTTCCCCCTCGTCTGCGCAAGGAGCGGTTGCACGTTGAAACGAGGTCAACGTGAGTCCGCCCCACGAACCCCTTACGAAGTCCTCTCGAGGAATAGTGCCCAACGACGTTGCTTCTGCTTCCTCCTTGGGGCTTAGGGCGCATTCGGGTATGCCTCCCATCAGCTTCCCCTCACCCCGAACCCTCATAAGTTTAGCATGATGGTCGGAAAAAAAGTGTAAACGTGGAATCAAAATAGCACCGTAATTTTTTTTTATTAACTAGCTGGCCCGGCAAACTTTGTTCCACCTTAGAATCAGTTTCTGTCATTTCAGAGATGGCACTACATAATACATTATTTTTTTTACTTTTCAAATTTCATAAACTTTAGAATGATGAACGAGGGTCTCGTTAGCACGCTCTTGGACACGGAACCCTGGAAATGTAGCGGCGGCTTCAGTATTGAAGTGAAGTGTTAACTTTATTACCGCGCCTAACACTAGTGAATCTAGTGATTCGAATCGCGTCCAAATTTTTTTATATAGTAGTGTTGTAACTAATGTACACCTTCACTTGATTTTGCTTGTATTTCACCCCAGATAATATAAAACATAACATTCCACTTAGTCACAAGCTGCTTCTCAATCTTAGCGTAAATTTACGGTCATAAAATACGTCTTGAACGCGTTTGTATTAAAACGTCAAATACTTTGAGAAGAGTATGTTGCCATTGTGATCCGCGAGTGGCGCTGCCAATTTTTCCATATGTACTTATTGACATGTTTACGCGTGAACGCTTTCAAGATCTTTTTGTATGAAAACTTACACTAGCTGGACTGGAGGCTTAAGTCTTACTTTAGTAATATGAATTAGTAACGCGAAAGTTTGTGAGGGTTTATTAATGGCGCACACATAGTTAAAAAATTGCATAGTTCTTTCGTTCGTAGACGGAGTCACAGGTACACAGCAACAGCTAGCATTTCTGTATCTATACATATAATAAAATCGTTGAGACCAAAAAATCTGTACATTGAAGATTTAAAAAAAAAACCGACCAGGGTGACTTAAAATCGGTAACTGAACATATTAAAACCATTTTTAAAATTTTTGTTTGTTTGTTTGTTTGACTGAGCATCACGTAAAAACTACTGAACGGATATTAATGAAATGTTCACAAATCGATTCCAATAAATTCAGAATAGGATATAGGCTACAGAAATTGTGGAAAATTTTGGAAAAAGGGGGTGAAAAGGGGGGTTAAAGTTTGTATGAAAAAAGAAAATTAGATTGTTCTAGAATCATGAAACTCAGAATAAATACTTAGTAATAAAAATAAAGAAATACCTGTTTTAGCATTTTTTTTAAATCTCATCCAGAGGCGCAAAAAAGAGGGTTTTGTGTTTAAAATTAATTAACTTCATACACCTATACAATAAAAACCAATGACGCGTAACCTTTTAAAATTGCTAAATATTACTTCCAATTTAATACAGGTAAATATAATTTCTCAGTTTTCTTGAAATTTGATTTTTGAGGTGATTACGCACAAAATAGCGGAACTCAAGAAAATCAGCTTCCTCGGTATAAGTAGTTGGTAATAGTTACAAACAAAATAATACTACAAAGAAAATAGATAGATACAAATGTACATAAGACATAACAGCCGGAAAAGCGTGTCAATTTTGAAAAAACATTAATATAATAATTACATGCTGTACAGGCATTTTTTCAACGAAGAGATTTTTGTCGATCCTAAATCAACCTAAATTGGCGTCCTAAATTGTGTTCTTTACCTAACACCTAAAGTTCAATATGCAATACCGTTACTTTTGTTTTTATTTATTGCGCCATTATTAACAACGTGTTCGGTTTTTGAACGCACTCTTATTTGAAAACCTGATATTAATATGAGGGCGGCGTGAAACGCTTGGCTGTATGTTCTTGGTACATTTGCCTATAAAAAGCAAAATCAAAGGGCGCGTTTACGCCTGCGCTACGAACATGTCAGAATTTTATTGTGAAAAGTTGGTGCTTTTAGTATAAATCTGACAGCGAGCGAACCTAAACTGAATCGCATTAAGACATCATGGCAACTATGGCAAGGCCCCTGTAGGTAATTAATTTGTAGAATGATAATAAGTGTTAATAATCTGTAATTACGTACCTACTTAAACCAAGAAAATAAATTAAAAAAGCTTCTGCTAGAAAAAATTGAGTCGCAAAATATTAATTAAAACGGATTAGTAAATGAATTGTTAGTTGTAAGGTAAAAACAGGTAAACATTTATGTATTATTTGGTTAGAATAGATTTAATTTTTTAAATTAATCAGGGTACAAATATCGTTAAAGTGAGCGCAGTATTCGCCAATAAGCGTCATAGTTTGGCGAAATTAATAGTGATGTAATTAAAACTGTACTTAGCTTTTTTGAATAAAGAAACTATAAACAAAACTATAAATAAAACTATTTGTAAAATAAAGTATAAATAAATGTGATGAGTCATTAACCAGTTTGCACTTGATTTTTTTTTCAAGATTCCGTGTCGCAAATTATTATTTTCATGACGTAATTCTAAAAGTATAGTTTCGTACATACTTTCAGTGGTTCATGTGACGAAGTTAATAGTCATAATAATAATAATTTTGATATCGAGAAAAGCCGTAAGTATCACAAAAACACACGCGGACGAAGTCGCGGGCAACAGCTAGTAAATAATAAAGGCTTGGTTGCTAAAGACTAAAGAGTAACAATTAATAGCTTGCTCGTGTCTATGTCTTATGTGGGCTGGTATTGCGTGCATATTGATTTTTGTGTATTTTTTTTTCTTTCTGTTTTTCATCCACCACCAGGTTTATTTTTGTACATATATCTAGACGACTTTACGCATCGTATACCATAAAACGAGTTACTATCTGTATGCGAATATGTTTTGAGATCTCGTAAACGGCTCTAAACATTTCGATTACCATAGTAATTAGAGGTTTTTGGAGCCGTAAAATCTCATCTCTGGCACACATTCAATAGATATTTATTTACTTATTTTATAGGACGAATTACTGAACTATCTCGGTAGACATCGAATGTGCGTTCGGTTGCTCAGGTATCACAACATTATTGGCGTCTTCTCCTCTGACGAGCATTATTCTTTGAACAAGCAGCACTAAAAAGTCTAATTCTGACGCAGATCAGAAACGCTTCATAGGTTTTTTATTTATATCATATACACATCAACTACGACGTCTGCGACCATTAGACTGTAACCATTTACGGACGAAGGTCTAAGCATTTCAAATGTGCACGCGATACACATGTACATATTTATAGCGTGTTATTCTCCTTAGTGTAGGTTTTCCATACGTCCAGATTATAGGACATATCTGGAGTTTATCCAGCTTTATAACGTGACATGATTTCAACTAAAATATAAAATAATAAATGTTTTAACCGACTTAAAATGCTGCTAACTGCCTCGCAGTCACGCCCCTAATTACACTACTGTTAATGTCAAATATCGGTATGTTTTGTGAATTCCCTGTTTTTCTCAGACATTTTCTAATTTTAAAATGGTAACCCTACCTCAGAGCCTTTTCAAGGCGTTGATATTCAATACAGCGCGAAACCCACTTTTACGACTTAGTCATGCCATTTGACTTGAAATATCACCTTACCATTATTAAATGAGCACAATATAGTATTGTCACTTGATTTACAACTACATCCAGCCACAATCGTGGCTAGTGAGCATTGTCATGTGATAAATATAATAATAATGAGTTGCACACATGTGCGTTGTAGTCATGTACGATATACCTTCACATGTTAACATACGACAGTTCTTATACTTGTTATTGCTAGGGTACGGTGACATAGTTTCTATTTGACGCGATTCATCTTTGATTATATTTGGGGGCGTGCAAGATCCACGTAATGCTTGATATGGAGAGGGAGGAGGTACAGACAATAATCACGAATCATTTTAGGGAGAAGAGAAGTCTTTTAATGTGCCTTTAGTTTCAAGTATTTGTTTTCGGGTATTAACTTAAAATATCACCTGCCAAAAGTTACCAGCTATGAGTGGTGTAGGGGTCACGGAATATTGAGGATCCGGGTTCGATTCCCAGCCATAGATTTACTTTTCGGATTTTTCTTTTTCTAATTTTTATATAGGTACGTAATTCAAAATTTCGTTGAAACATGACCAACAACACGAAATTTCGATGTGATGATGATGAAACAACCGAGGGGGAAATGATAAAAAATGTAGGTACGTGGTTTATGGACGGCTTCCTTTTCCGTTGCTATACTTCAAACATTTTCATCATAAGTTCACTATAAATTCTCTTTATTATAGAGTCTACTAATATTATAAATGCGAAAGTTTATGATGATGGAATATATATATTAATGTATTGGATGTTTGTTGCTCTTTCACATTACAACTGCTCGAAAGATATATTTAAAATTTTGCGCGCAGAAAGTTTATAACCTAAATTTACACGTAGGATACTTTTATCCCGGATAATTTCACAATTCAATGGGATAGTGATAAACGATTTTTTCTCTGATGAAGTCGCGGCACCAGCCGGTTAGTTTACTAAAGATAGACTGGTGATTAATACCATAGTTTTATTTAGTCACGTCTGCCTTGTTTGTTAAACACACGCTAGGTACGGTTGGCCAAATAACTGGTCTATCATTTGTCATACAACTTCCACATGAAATGTCACTAAAATTGGACTTTCAAGTTGACAGCCACATCTTACATCGACATTACAGGGACTCGTTGTAGGCTAGTTTAACTAGATAGCTATATAAATGTTTTTCAGGATTTTTGAATCTTAATTGACAATTTTTTGCATACATTGATTGATTGATGTTCTAAGTGGCCGCGTCAGGCGTCACTAAACGCGCGATACTAAATTTTGAATCAAAAATTTAAATGAAAAGTCTTTGTAGAGATGTTTAATAGAACTAACCCAACCAAATTCTGAGATACCTAGTATTTTTATGACCTATAAAGGATTTTCAACCGTACCATTGGCTGATGGCACCGTGAGCTGGAGCAACAAGACATTCTCACGACGCGCTGCTCAATACGGAATCATCTGGGTAATCGGATAATTGTCCAATTGGTTGGTTGCAAGCAGTAGATAATAAGCCTAGGCTCTGTTACTAAGGTCCGACGCAACGCGATCTCTGTTTCACTATTACAAGGTGCCTTCATTTTTTTCCGGAACACCTACTTCAGCAGATGATAAGGATAGTTTGAATGAAAAAGTTCTTGGTTGGCAATTGTTTTCATACATTGGCCGATGCATTTCGACGCATACTGCCAGAAACGCAAACGTGTAGTATTGTTAATTATGTTAATTTGTTGAAATATTACGATAATATTTGGAATTGTCGGTAGTTAGTATATCGACTAAGAGAAGAGATTCATCGAAAATGCTGTCATATCCACAGCCCTTATTAAAACTCGACTATTTTGTGCTGAAGCATAAATAGCCTGTTATTATTTCCAGCACTTGCCAAGTTTCGGTTTGATTTAAAGGGAAAAAAAAGCAAAAAGCAATAAATTTGCAAAAAGGAATAAATGTCTTCTTTCTTTCTTTCTTTAAACATGAGTGCAAATTTAAATTAGTATTTTTCCTAGGCAGAAAAAACTACTCAAAACGAGAATAAAAGTTGAGATTAAAAAAAACAATGTCGCTTATCGGTCGTATTAATGCATTGTCATTAACAAAAGTCTAATCTATACCTAGTGACTCAGTGCATTAGACTAGAACGAGAGGAACGAGAAGATTACGTAGGTATTTACTCAGATAACCTCGGATGCAATAACAATTTAGTACCATAATCCCATTGTCTGGGTTTCCCGTAAAATAATCACATAGAAAGCATTTTACTAGTGAAATTGCGCGTAGTCCAAGCGTTTATGTCACGATAAAAGCAAAACTGATTACAAAGCGTGGCTTCCCGTGCCACCGTTTTGGTCGATGTATAGTAATTGTTGCTACTCGGGCAAGGAAAAGAAGTAACTGTTACCACACGGCGACCAGATGGTTGTGTGGATTTTGCGTCGGTAAAGGTAGTTAATTTGCTAATGCGTCTATTAATTTATCGATCCCCATTGATGGGCGAAAACTGTATACAAGCTGCTAGCGGGTAGGTAAATCGGTTGGGCTCGTTTGATACGACTCGCCGGTCGAGTCTGAGGGCAAGTCGTGTCGTGACGCTGCAGTATGTTTGGTCACCAAAAACTACGAAACGGATTTTCATGCGGTTTACATCAGGTATTTAATTTAACAAGATTTTTTTCTAAATTGGTTGAAATATGAAGATAATTGTGGCAGCGCCGTGTTAGTATCTATATTGCACCCGTGCGACACCGAGTCTGGTCGCTAGTTAGTTTAAAATGTTTCACGGTTAGTTTAGATATTCTCTACGCGGCTACCCGTTAGCATGATGCTTGCAAATCTGTCGAAATATCGGATTCTTATTAAAGGTAAAGGCTAATCGCGGTCTACATTCCGTAGAAAATATGTCTTCCTACTGCTATCAACTATTAACCGTGAATCATTTGAAACTATTAAATGTCCAAGATTGTTGCCTAGCACGCGCTGTTCACGGCGATAATTTATTAACGGTCGCATTGACACTTCAGTGGCATTACCAGAGGTCGTATTTAATAGTCCTATGGTATGTTGATTGACGACTCTGAGTGCGGGCTAACTCTTTATTACTACCAGATGAAGTCGCGGACAATAACAGTATTGATCGGTACGCCATCGGTGCGAAAGTATAATGTTAATCACAAACAAGTACATTAAATCTGTAGCATACGCCCGATTAGATAACAGTTTAATTAAAACAGTTTATATCGTTTTTTTATGTATTTAGTAAGTTAATTAATTAGTTACCTTAATTGGACTGGTCTAATTTGGTAGCGGCTTAAAGGAAACAAACCAAAGACCACTTGAAACGAAATACTAAAATACTTAGAATATTAGAAAAGTTGGCATAAAACATTCGAAATCTCTAAATACAATACCATTTACACTTAATACAACATACGTATTTTAGGATGATCTTTTCAGTACTTATTTACATGTTATTTACATTTTATTTCAATTTTGTGTGTCGAAAGGATCACTTAAACTAAAGATTGTGTCAGTACACACTCACTTTATTTCAGCACTTACTTTCGTGACAATGGGATTATTTTGAAACGGGCCCTACAAATATAACATGGCTTTCGTTTTTGGCTGCGCCGCCGAAGGCTATAATAAAATGTTCGTCTTGTCAACCCGACACCAAACGAAGCACGAGGCCAGGCGTGAAGTTAGCAACAGTCTGCCGCACGCACCGCACCCCTTCAATTACACCCCCACTGGTTCATAGAATTTCCCCGAAACATGCCTTCGAATGACTTTTTCGCGGTACTTAAATATATCTACTACCTAGGGAATGAGTTTTGAAAGCACATTTACTTGAAACTCATGAAAGTATCATTCGAAAGTGGTGAAGATTTTGCACTAAAATTTGACTGTGGAGTAACTGAATATAAGAAAATTATTCTTGAAAACTAGTCGAAAATTTGAGCTGTAGTTTTGTAGCAACGAGTACACATTAATTGTATAGTTATTGTCGAGTAATGTGCTTTCAAAAATCGGGCTCCTGTGTATTGCTACAAAGTTCAAGTCAAATCAAATTATGGACTAGTTGACAGAGTTAATATGAGCTGTTGGCAAATTAGTGAAAAATAAAATGCAAAGAGAGAAGAAGAAAGTTACAGTTCAAATTGTGCCAACCAGTCGAAAAGTTAATTTGGACGATAATTCTGGAGTAAATTATTAAAGTATTTTTACCTGTTTCGAGTGGTATTTTAATAGATGTTATTTCCAAATTCGATTCGAGATCGGGATTTTAGGGATGATTGACTAGCTTTTATTTAAAACATAAAAAATATTTTAACAAGTAATAAGGACTTACAATTATTTATTAAAATGTCTCGGTAAATAATTCACGGTGATTGAAAAATGCTCATTGCAGCATCAGCAATAGTGTAATGGCCATCAGACACTTTTTCAAGCCGTTAATTATAATAAGTAGCGCCCATCTCCTAATTAATACTAATATAACATGGTACGAAAGGCCTCTTCGAGAAAGTACGGTCCTACCCTATTCAACAAATAACCGGGTGATCAGAAACCCTTACCATACACGATAATAATGACCAATCGTTTTCAAAGTCAATCCGCGCCATAAGATCACAGATTTAACGATAAGACGTACCTACCTACTAACATTTATGAAATTCCATTGTGCAACAGCCAACATTCTCAACCTATTACAATATAAAATTGTTACGTGAATGCATTAACATAATAGCTGACTATTGAATGTCGCAATATGCAATCGTCGCATCATCACAGGATCACTTCATTGATTAATGTTGAGTATTCTCGTATTCCTGTACGTACAATCACCGCTCATTCAGTGCTCGTATGCAATCTGAGCTTCTAGTGTAAGTTTTCGCATATAAAACGTTTTGAACGCGTTCACGTAAACGTGGGCGTAAATTATGGAATAATTGGCAGCGCCACTTGCGGATCGAAGCGGTAACAAACTGTATGCTTAGTGTAAGTTTTCTGTCACAAAATACGTCTTGAACGCGTTTGCGTTAAAATGTCAAATACTATGAGAACAGTTTGTTGCCGTTTCGATCCGCAAGTGGCGTTGCCAATTATTCCATAGTAATTGATACGTTTACCTTAACGCGTTTTCGACGTTTTTATATGCGAAATCTTACACTAGAGGCTCTGTTCTCATAGTATGCGAGACGTATTTTGTGAGCGAAAAGTTACACTAAGCATACTGCTTGCGCTAACGCTAGGCAATGACATGAATTAGACGGTCAATATTATCGTGATACTGCTACGTGAAGGCCACGTTTAGCATGATTGTAGGCCCTATACCCCACCTATACAGGAGGAAACGGGAATAAAAATAGTGATGGGTTGCTAGCCACGTCGCCTGTAACATGATTCCTAAGATTTTCGCCCATTCCCTCGATGGGCTTATAGCATGTGTGCGGGAAGAGGAGCAACTGGTAGGTACATTCTGTTTTTTTTTTGCTCCTAAACCAGCTGGAAGCAATTACATTAAATATATTAGTGTACCAACTACAAAAATACTACTGAATGTAAAAGGTCTTACATAATAAACCATTCAACAACGCATTTCAATAATTTAGTGCTTTCTCGAGCGGTTAATTATGAATATCGTGGGTGACATTTCAATTATTATTGACAGAAAATCAATTATCGTCAATTAACCTCTAAACCAATTACCGCACGTTGACGCAAACTATTCGATTTTCCGAATTGGTTTACTTCACACAAAACGATATCTTGATAATCCTACTTATGTGCTATATTAAAGAGATTTATTAAAATAATAAATGAATAACAGGGGTTATGCCATCAAAATGGCTTGGTAAGTATTAATGGATTGCGCAAATCCATTTTTTGTGGTAGGTAACAACAAAGTTAAGCAACTACAAGTAGGTATATTGCATTAATTGATTTGCATAGGTATAAATCGAATTTTTAAATGATATAACATTCACGGGTGTAACTATTTCAAATTATTACCTACCCCTCCTTCGCAAAGTGTTACGAATATGTTATAGCAAAGTATGTTTTGCCTGCGTCTGGCGTCCGGCAAAAGCTAATGTTAAAGTGACAGATAATGCTAAACTAATGCTTAGTTAAGATATGCTCTACAGCGTTGTAAATAGGGTTGAGTTGAGTTAGAACGGTCGTGTTAGTTGCTATTTCACACTTCGAGGCAATATTCTTTACGATTTAATTTGCTCCTTTTAGTCTCATGCTCATTACTTGGTGTTCCTTTCATTATTTTCAAAGAGCCACATATTCAACAATTCATATGCTTCGCACTTCATTCTCCCCTTATTTGTACGTAGCGTAGAAGGGGGTGGTAGATATTTGTGTTTTGTTTGTTTAACAACCCCCTCCATACCAAATGTACACTTACTTGCCTCACAGGTGTACAATTAAAACTTTTCATTTAATGGGTGATAAAGACGAGGTGTAGTTCCTCGATGAGAGCCTTCAACTTAATAGTGAATTTTGTAGATATACCTTCACTTTTAACTACTACGTTTCCAATGTAACATGTGGATTACATGTTAAAAGGTCGCCGTTCCTAGTGATGTCGAAACCCTCCACATCCGAAAACTATTTACGATTAGGTAAACGCAGCCATCCGTGGCAATTGTGTAGCTCGTTTCACTTTTATGCAGGCAATGTCTATTGATTTTCTTAAATACCAAAGAGGGGTGACTTGCTACAAAATATCACGTGACTAACGTAGCTGTGAATTTCGTGACCTAAAAACCCGCATTGAACACCTTACCCGGTTCTCTATTCACTCCCAGGCCAATACCGCCTTTGGCGATGAATACATTTATTTTTTGCCGCTACAGCTTTATGACTTATTGTTCGATTCCTGTTTCATTCGTTGAAGCTTAATGTGCGAAAAATAATACATTATCCGCCTTGCATAACTGTTACTGCAGTAACAACTAGGTACGAATTGTCAGAATCATTTATGTGCACCTTTCGTTAAATTTATCGATAAAGTTTATAGTTACAAATTGCCCAAATCTCGATTCAGGTTTCTAAACGAAACACGTCTGTGGTTCCTAAACGGAATTTTCACTTAGACATTAACGAAAGATTTTTTAAAATAACGATGTGTACGTTCTTTTGGTTGCGGAGTTAAAAACAGTTTTAAAGCGTATTGGAGTCTGTAAATTGATGTAAATCTTTTACTATCTTGAACCACTCCCTATGTAAAAGTAAATGTAACTGTGACAAATAATTCTAGTCCCTATAGTAAGGTGCCACTCTGATCAACAACCGACCAAAGCTTAAATACTATTGGTCACGCGAGCCCAGGTCCCCTTTGTAGACATTCAAACAATGAATGTATAATTATCTAGTTAGGTTGCTCACTACAGTCATACCATACCTATACTACTATCAAGTTAGTATAATATGAGAACCGAACGTAACATTTGTATTACAACAACTTGAGTAAGTGACGGTAGTCGGTACCCATTGTATTATAGCTAGATCAACTGATCTAAATACGGCGCTGTACACGAGGCGGGGGGCTACGCCGAAAAGTTCGTGTCGTACCGTCTTTATCACTCTCCTATTAATGACTATTAGTGTGAGCCGAACAGCACTATACGGACTTTGAATTTGTGAGTTCACAGTTTTAACCCAGGGCCAGGCACGGGTCGTTAGTTTTTAATAAAGAAAAACCGAACAAATATCCTGTACAGTCTAAATACTTAAATAACAATTATGTTCTGTAGGTTCCGTTTATGTTTAATCTGTTTTCTTTAATCCGTTTCATTAATTAATAGTTAAATTAATTATGTTTCTTAATGTAGCCCTTCATTATGCTTTCTGAGGGCGGGGCAAATTCATATTGTAATAAATCATGTACAGACGTGGTGGCGTCCTTGAGCCGCTATGGAACGCCGTCACGTTCATCATTTATGCCAACGCAGCAACAATATGTAATCACTTATCACATACTAGCGATTATCATTGTAATAACAATTTGATAGATTGCAATACCGTATAAGCTCAGACCAAACCAAGAAAACAGCACATTTTTCAGCAAAACAAATCAATGATTTCCAGCTACGCATTATGTAATAAAAAAACGTGTGCGATTTTAACCGTTAAATAAGATAAATAATGATATTAGGCATAGAGATCGAAGTAAAACTAGCCGAAATCGATTCATAAGCGCTTCCTTACACGCGCAAGTCGATTTCAAACACAAAAAATCAAAATGTCATTTTGAATGAGGGCTACCTACCGATTTTGCGCTCACCAGTTAGCGCCACAGCACAGTTGAGTGACGGGCTGGACAACAAAGTTTGCATTCAAAACAAATAATGTGTTTGTAAACAGTAAACAAACTATAGCAGTTCTTTCGGGCCGCTTAACTTTACTCTTCTTTCCTTAGCTCTGCTTTTAAAGCACTGGCATTCATTTACCCAAAACTCATAAGTATTTGATATAATTAAATCTCAGGCAATTTAAACAAATTATTCTAGTTAGAAATTAAACCTGTGTAACACCCTGCAAACAGTGGCATTTCACATTTCGGAGACTTCTCGCTACACTAGCGCCTCTAGCGGCTACCCTCATTGACAAAGGTTGTCATTGACGGAATTAAAGAGTAAAGTGGCTTGAAAAGATGATACTCGAGTGGGATCTGTTTTGTTCGTCAATCGACATGAGTCCAACTGTAACTATTTATTTCAATTTGTTACGAGTAACGTAAGATAGTAAGAATTTGTATCTTTGTTGTTGTCAGATGGATGGCGCCCGTGAGCCTGGCTATCCACGCGCCAGGAGCTGACCTGGCGCCCACAGTCAACAGCATCAGATACCTACGAGATTGCACAGACAACGATCTCATACGAGAATTCGTCACCTTCCATGTATTCTTCTCGCACAAACACATCCCTAGCAAGGTAAGATCTCGAAAATCGCTAGAAATTCTGGTCTTTTGTTACATGACTGTGGCAAAACCTAAAAGTAGGGTCATAATTTTAACGGTGTATGTATTTCCACCGAAGAGGAGAAGTGTTATTGATTCGTTATTATTATTATGGTCCAAGTGACATGAGTCACATTTGATGGGCATTGAATGGAAATACTTTAATGAGAAAATATTTTTACGCTGATGTTGCTCTGTGATGTGAAGTATCATTAAGATAGGGGGTCAAAGATGATTACCTACCAGGATTCTTACTAAGTAACATTGATGTAGGTCCCCCCTCCCTCCCTGTCTTTAGTACCTTATCTTCTCTTTTTGCTTCTGATCAAATCCTTTTCTGTTGTATGGCCTTCTTATTTTTCATTGCTTTGCTTCTCACATTTATTTTATCTTAAGTATTATGTTATGTGTATATGAATGTATTATTTTATTTTATTTATTTAGCTATGTATTATATTTATGTTGGTAATGTTGTTTTTATTATCCCTGCGTTTATCCTGTCTATTTGTTTCCGCCACCTACTTAAACTGTCTCCAACTTATTTAGCTTTTTGGTTGTCTGGAAGAGATTGCTATTAAGCGATAAGACCTGTCTACTTTGTTCTTTGTTTCTGTATTGTTTTGTACTGATTTGTGGTGTTCAATAAAGAGTATTTGTATTGTATTGTTGTATTGTAGGTATTTCAAAATGTAAAGCCGGGTATCCATTTATGAACTGTTACCGACGTTACCGTAACTAAAAACCATAGTGTGGACGTGAGATTCAGACGTCGGTTTTGGTTACTGTAACGTGGAACAGATTACAATTACAAATTGCAGATGAGTACCCGGCTTCATAATGTTATATCGCGAAAGCACTAACAATAGTGAATATTCATGATTTTTTTCATGGCTTTCATTAAAAGCTCATTTATGTAATAAACAAGATAAAAAAAACAACTGAGATATAAGCTATCAATGATTTGTCCCCATCTCTTTCTAGAAATTTAAATAATGAAGTTTATATGGGCCTTGTGACAAATAACGTCCCATGTGCCCATGTCATATCAGATCTCTCTTTCTAATCACTGACTAATTAGTAGTTTAACACTCTTATGTTTTCCGTATTTCTTGGCCGATATTACTTTTAATTTCACTTTTTGTCACCTCTCTTGCGATATTTTCATATTTTATTAAGAGATGTGATACTTTTTAAAGCATATTCCCTATTCTGTCTGTAAGAGTGGGTCATTGTGGGCTAATCAAAAACGAACCGCTTACTTAATAATTTGTTTGTATTCCAGATACCAGATCCAGAGGTCTTCCTCAACACACCGTACAATTGCACAGAAAAGCCCCCGTACGTGGTCAACGCCTCGTCTACCTACATGAAGCTGAAAAGTTTGCTATACCCAGTAAACGTCGCACGCAACATAGCCAGAGACGCCGCTCTCACTCACTACATTCTACCGTCCGACATCGAGTTGTATCCTAGTCCCAATTTGGTGCCCCGTTTCTTGAATATGATAGCGCGGAACGGGAAGCCTCTGAACACCTCCACTAAACCCAGAGTGTTCCCGATCAGCATATTTGAAGTCGACGCCAAAGTCAAAGTGAGTTAAAAAGTGTCCAAGTCCGAACACAATTGTCTTATACATTGTACATGTATAGATACTTCCAACGATTATCGTTATATTGCAACGAATTCACACGAAACCTTCCTCGTGAATCACTATCTATTGTCGGTGAAAACCGCTTAGAAATCCTTTCAGTTCTTGACTTTAACGGACAGACGCGGCGGAGGACTTTTTTATTAATATGTACCTACCTAGTGATGTAAAATTTTGTGGCGGGATATTTTAAACTGCACAGCTAGCACCTGAAAGCGCTCTCTTTCTAGATCAAACAGAAAGAAAAAGACGGGTAGTCTGTCTCGCGCGCGACACAGTTGTCGCGCGCAATTGTACTAGCCGTGCTGTCCTTTCAAAGTATTATAGGCCTTCTCGTTCTGGCGTTTTGGTGCAACACATATAGAAAAAATCTGACATCAAATCATTACTAAATTTCAGGTGCCATCAACGAAGACAGAGCTCCAAGCAATGTTGAAGAAGAAGACAGCTATTCCCTTCCACAAATTCGTGTGCCCCAACTGCCATAACATACCGCAGGCGCAACAGTGGATGAGCGCCAAGGAAACCACTCGTAAGTTGGACATAAAAAATAAGTATAATATACTGATTATTCATATGCGTACTTTTACTGGAATAATTTTGATTTAACGTTGCTCGGAGTTATGCTAACATTTTTTTTCACTGCATTACCTACTACTACTAGCCTAATAATATTTATAATATTATTTTATTTATTAGGGAAGTAGTAATTCCTATGTGCTAACTTACTGTTTTTTTGACACATTTATATTACCTACATGTGATAACTTTCTGCGAAAGTTTGTTGGTTTGTTTGAACAAATTCAAATGCAATTTAGCGCAAATGATAGGCTATACCTGTGAAATGGCCAATTTCCACAAAATAGCGAAAATCTAATTTCTACGCAAATTCCCAGACAAAACCTAGGTTTTATGCTATTGTTAGTAAATATGCGAACGTTTGTGTATATAAGAAATTAGACGCATAAATACTTACGCTATTAAACATGGATCATCATCCTCACCACCAAAATTCTGCGCTGAGAATGTCGCTAGCAAAGCCTAGTTTAAAGAAGATTTACGGGGACATTTTCCGTTGTCAATTACCAGCCGTTGGTCTTATATTCTGTGCTGTAATCATTAGACAATTCGGCAATACCTGTGCCGCTGCAATTAATCTCTTGGTGTCGTGAGCTATTTATGCGTCTGCAGCATGGCGTTGCCGTCGTATGGAGCATTCTAATTGCGTATTATGGTTCAACGACCTCGCCTTGCGCTGGGAGCGGGCGCTAGCGTAAATGCGCCATTTTGTAAAATTGCGAATTTCTTCAGTGACACAATTGGCCAGTAGGTACCTATAAGTGCGGCAAGGTGCTGCGCGCGGCTGTGCCGCCAAGTGTACGTACGCGAGGTTTGTGTTACAGACACAACATTTGAATTTCATTTGTAACTGATGTCAATCAAGACACTGGGGGATGATATATGGAATCACGTCCATGAAAATAACAAGAGAAAATGCTAAAAGTTTGTAAGAAAAATTACAGTTCTAATTAATTTTGCCGACTTAGTGTTCGTTTTGTTTCGTATTTTCGAATATATTTTCACGGATATGATATCTGATAACATCTCCCTGGTACAAGTTTCTTTAGTAAGATCTATGAATGGGTAAAGAAAACGGAAATTCTATTTAGTCCATCAGAATATCAAAAAATATTGAACACGTATTTTTTCTTTGGTCAATCAAAATTAATAAAAAAACATACATTTGTATTTAAGTATTGTATTTTAATATTTTTTTCTTTCATAAAAAGTAATAACCATTACCATCCAAAGATAATCATCCTGGCTAATGCAATTACTTTATTTACTGTATAATACTGTAATTACCTAAGTATGCTTTAAACTAATTAACAACAATGCAAATAATCGATCCTCAAAATATCCGTATCTGATTTTCTAGCACCTATTATAGACAAAAATTAGTCGCCATCCCTGTTAAATTGTATTAATATAATAAAACCGTTAAATTTTGGGATATACTTTAAAAAAAAGCGCTCCAACTACATAAATAAATACCTATTCTGAATATGGCAAACTCTTTTGAAATGAAATGAAAATGTATTTTTGCAAATTGGCCGCCTAGGGCTCTTTTACATGTCTTTTTGTCTTTGTCTTTAACATTCCAACCATATAAATTATTCACTACAACGAAACACTATACCCGCTTAATTCAAGGATATGGCTCATATTTCGAGGTTGACAAGCAGTTTGTCGCACAACACAATACTTAAAATTATAAATTTGTTTTTTACAGAAATGGAGGTATTTCACGTGGGTAAGAGGAAAGGAAAGTATGTCATATGGGAGCCTATATTCATTGGCACCCATCGCGACCCCTACTACGATGAGCGGCTCAGCTGGGAAGGCAAGAAAGACAAAATGACTCAGGTTGGTGCGAGATTTATACTATCGAGCAAAAATAATGAGTCTCGTTTCAACAACTTCACTATTGAATGTGAATAATGTTGGCCCTATTTTGAAAGCTTATCACTCGAAAGTAGTACCATTCAAAAGTGGTACAAAAGTATGAATTGCAGTGAGTCTACAGCTTAAATAAATTACAAGTGACAAGAGTGTGTAAATGTTTCTTTAAAAAAAATCTAATATCATTTTACTCAAAATAGCTACGTGGCCTCGAAAGACTCACAACTCAACGTCAGAATTAGTGAAGTTCTTACACAAATTTACACTATGTCCTACTCTTTCAGGGCTACATTTTATGCGTAAAGGACTACGACTTCATGATTCTCAACAACGCGTTCCTGACCCACAAGCCCGGGATAAAGCACTTCGCAAAGAATGCAAAGCGTGACGCCATTGTGTCCCGGCAAAACCACTTCGTAAAAGGTGTCATCACTCCCGAACTTAAAAAGTTATTCGGTACCAGAGACGGGTGTGCGATGTGACGAATAAAATAAGTAAATGCTGTGAAATATGAATAATCCAGTATCATCAGCCGTCAATTTTCTAGATATGTTCACTCGAAGACGCGCTACAGCCAAGTCGATATGCTCAGTGTAAAGCTTGTGCTTACACAGAGGCGGATTTAGGGGGGAGGGGGGGGCTTGGGGCAGGAGGCACATGCCCCTTATATACTTCAAGTTTATTTCCGAGTCGTATTAGAAAAAATGTGCAAACATTTTTTTTGAAAACGACTTCTAACAGTCATTGCTGTTTTTTATGTCCGGTCGCCCCTTGTGCCCCCCGCCCCCCCTCCACCCCAGAAAAAAATCCTGGTTTCGCCCTCGTACGACGTCTTAGTGTGCGTGACTAGCTGTGCCGATAGCGGCTAAGAACGGGTACCGATAACGCACACAGACGTTGTACAAATTATATATTATTATGCGATTCATCCAATGTGGCGCAGGCGCTTTCATGAGTGAACAGATTTGTACGCATGTTGTGCGAATTTATGTTGGATCTCTGCATTTGAAGATAAAAAGTTAATGAATCTTCAATTCTAAGTGACTTTTATGAGGTTAACGATAAGTTTCTCTGAATAGTGATTGAAAAGAAAAGTAAATGGAATTTCGAAGGATATCCATATTTTTCCATGCTCTAGGAAGTTTAAGTAATTGAAGGAATTGAAGGCCTAACCAAAACATATCAGCGTGTAAGCTCTACGATATTTTTCTAAGACAATTTTATTGTAACTTATATCGCCTTAGGCTCTTGTACAACTTTTAATAATAATAAGCATTTTCCTACTTATCGGATATGTCATTTATTATTACTTACTTCTTATAATATATTATCACGAATTGTGTCCTTTTTTCAGTGGTCACAGTAAGGTTCACTGGTATTTATAAACCGCAAATTCCGAAGATACGCACGTTGATGGACATTAGGTTAATATAAATGTCTTTTTGTAACTTAAGGGTATATATTTTCTGAACTTGACTGTACGATTGGAATAGAAACTTATCAAACGGAAATATTCCGGCTACCGAAGTGCATTATTTATTTAGAAGAACATCAATGCTTATTATATTATTATGTAATGTATTGATGTTTTAGTACCTAGTTCTACTATACTTACTAAGTAATCTCGGTCTTATCCACTATTAAGTCAGTTTTAGGCTCTATGTAGGGGACCAAGTGAACGTTTATCTATCACTTGAATGTTGGTCAATGACTTATTTCTAGACTTTATTCAGTTGTCTTTAATGTACAAATACAGTGGGTTAACGCACATCGTTATGTTTTTATATTATACCTACATAAAAAAAAACTTTTTAGGGTTCTGTGCTTCCAAAGGAAAAAATGGAAATCTTATAAACCCACTAGTGCTATATCTACTGATAACAGTTACGTATATTTGTAACAAACCGAAAGACTAAAATAAAGAGCTTCGAAAAATAAACAGATTTAGTTAAACATTTTGTAGGAACGAGAATTTTATATTTCTATTCCGAATTTTATCAATAAAAAAATCTATGAATACATTCAACTCCAAATTTTTCGTGATGTCCTCTAGGCTCCAGTATTTCGATCCGCTCCTTATAATTTTTGTATTTGGGGGATCCAAATAGTTGGAACCTACTGAACATCACGAAAATTTATAATTTATAAATTACTCGAAGGCAGCTTCCAGAAGTTTGAGATAATGCCTGATTCCACTACTGCCGAGAGTGAATGCTTGCGACCATTGCGTTAACAATAAACGGTTTATACCATTTTAGTTTAGTGATGCGCTACAAGTCAATACGTACATATCTTTTCTTAATACGATGTATTTATTATATAATTCCTCAAGTGCATTATACTTGTATCTAGTTGTATATCTACTTCTTTATTAAAGCTTATAATAAATGGTGTGTCTATGTAGCCATTTCATGTTATTTTTAAGTAACCAAGGAGTTACATCGCAAAGCGGTATAAACGTTGTGGAATTGCCTGATTGATCTGTATATTTAATTATATAACGAGTAAAAGGGTAATAGGATTTAAGATATCTAGCTATTGACTCGATGTTTACAGCTTATGGCCTTATATGGCGATGTCATTTCCATATAGGTGAAAGCATATACGAGTACACCGTGTTTTTCCAGTTCACTTTGACGTTTGGCTCAGTACAACAGGAACTAACTATAAGTACGAGTATGTCTTGCTGCAAAATGACAATATTTTCACAGGCGCGATTCGGTAATTGGCCCTACGGAATAAACTATCTTAACATTGATGCGACACTTAAGTTCAAGTTCACTCATAATTTTTTCATATTATTGCATACCAAAAAGACCCTATAGCCTTTTTAAGATGCTGGCTGCATTTTTCGTATAATGTAACACAACACTGGACCATAAAATTGATATCGGAAATATACTTTTAAACATTCTCGTTAAATTTTTAAGGATTTAAAACCATTTCTTAGTCCTCGTCGTAGTCTAGGGCTTGCCTGCTTATAACTGCCTGCTTACCATCAGGTGACCCACTTGCTCGTTTGCCTTCCTATTCATATAAAAAAAAAACTAGGACATTTATGAGAATATTCCGCAAAGCTCCTAGGATCTCAACGAGTCTTTAATAAAAATGTTAACTTCATGCAAAGCTGTCATGATCGCGACTTAATAGTATAATTTTGAAAGCAATTTTTATGTCTAATACTACGGTAAAAATAATCGGATGAACTTAAACTTTTGACTGGTAGTGTAAAAGAAAAAATAACTTTAACCTAACACACCCATATATTACAGTGCGTAATCATAATCATTAATTAAAAACTTTCAAATATTAAAAGGTAAACTTTGACCGTAATTCAGGAACGTATTTCTACTGATTAAGCGTGCATGACTAATAAAATTATCCCATATCTTAAAAACCATACAAGTACAACACTCATGGCCTCTTGCTGGGAATCCGTTTTAGTGTGTCAAAACATACTCAGCGGCAGAGGCCCAGCCTCCATGCAAAATTACCTATTATCGCATACATGTGAGGGCCACGTTTTTTCGGCTATGGGTTGTGGTCCACCTGGTTTTCGACGGAGCTCCACCCAAGGGTGGAGCCACTTTTTCCGGGTATTTTGCCCTTCGGGCAACTAACCTAACCTACCTATTTTTGTATTGAAATAATAATCAGTGATTCAAAATAATGGCAGCATTTTTTCCGGGTGGACTTAATTTATCCTGCAGGACGGCCGAAGTGTGTTAGAGAAGTTAACTTTAATTTACGTATGCAATGTTACCTTAAACTTAAAAAACACGGTGTATATGTAAATAAATATGGAGACATAGTGCTGTGAAATGGGCCTTATGTATCGGCGATTAATTAAGTATAATATAAGTGATAAGTGTTAAACTCACCACGTTCGGACATAGTTATAGAATTTATAGATAGATAGTTATTGTAGCAGATTCTGAATAGGTATAAGTTTTCGGGTTTGATTTAATAACTTCTCTATTTTCTGTATTCCCCTTGATTCTATTACTTTAAGTTTGTTTGTAATTATAAATGGGATTCGGTTTTGGTAAACGCATGTGGTGAGTTTTCACTTGCGGGCTGGTGCCTATTTATTAGTTTGTAAATGCAATATGTAGAAATTCTCTCGATGTGATCATTTATGAAAATATTTATCAAAATATAAGAATAACCTAATTTGCTTTGTTTTAATTATAATGATGTAAACAATTTCTTAGAAATCATCATGTAAAGTATAATCGGTGTAGAAGTCAAAATAAAAGAAATTTCTCAATTTATGATCGTTTTTATTTCATTTGGCTTTGAGATTCGATATTTTCCTAATGCATAACCCCTTTATTCGTAAATGCTAACAAGTTAACTTAAGATTCGTTTCTTCTTATCTGTCACTACACCAAACTATAAGGAGACGCCCCACTGCACACGCTGTGCACGGACACCTGATACGGACACGCTATAAATATGTCACCCACGTGGGTCCATTGAGGGTCTTACCCGTAGTCCACTTAATTTGTCCACCCAGGAAAAATGCTGCTATTATTTCGAATCACTCAATAATACAAGTATTAGGTTGGCTAGGTCTGAACGGCAAACTACCCAGAAAAAAGGCGGAGCTCTATCGAAAACCAGGTGGACCATGGGTAAGGACCGCAGTCATTTCGTGCGTAACATGTGCGTGCATTGCTGCTAATAAACGACCGCCTACTTGATACGGAGCGAATATGTACCCACGTGCTTTCCATTTTGTTTCTTACCAACTTCGTGCTTATGACTTTTGTGAATTTCATTATAGACCGACCGCTTAAATGAGTCCTCGCCCGCGCGGTGCAGGGGCGCGGGGTGTGACAACCGCTGGGGCCGATAGAGGTGTGGGCAGGCGCACTACCCGCCCGCACCTCTCTCGGCCCCCTTTGTCGTCCTACCCCGCGCCCCTGGCTGCGCGGGCGAGGAGTCGAGGACTCATTTAAGCGGTCGGCCTATAGTATGTGAAATGATGACACATTAACATAAAATACAGCTTATGAGGCAAAAAGCCGGCTAACACTATCTTTCTTATTAGTTGAGGAGTTCCTACGTCCTTTTCTTACCTAGAAACTAGTTGCAGAGGTGCGAGCGTGTCTGTTCAACTTGTGCCCGAGGTGAGTTGGAGGTGAGTGGTATAAGGGTGTAATGTAATTTTGCTTGTAGGTAAGAGTTCCCACTTCACCAGTGTCCAAAGAATCTAGGTCTTATTCGTAAATGAAAGCCACGAATCCTGATCCTGAACACAGTATTACAAGCAATACGCTTATTGTAGTCCTCGTGGCTATAGATTTCTTCAAACCTCCAACAGGGCCAGGCGGGTAATGGCTATCTGGCGGTCTGCTAGAGTCCCTGAACCGGGCAAACTCATCGTATGTCTCTATACGGCTCCTTCTTGGTGCCGCTTCCTCGGCTGGCTCTGGCTCTACTTTTTCTTCTTGTGGCTGCTCTTGAGGCTGCTCCTCAGGTTTCGCTTCTTCATTCTTCGGGTCTTCATCGCCTCTGGTATCACCGTTGGATAACAGTAGCCCATTAATTGCATGAACGGGTAAAAATAGGTTATGGGGCACCAGAACAAAGGGGCTAAGAACTTGTTGGCAACTGAATGGTGAGGAACTCAAGAATGAATGCGAATTAGTCGAAGCTACCCCTGGGAATCGACTCTTAATACTGCAAAGTGCTCCACGCGCGTGGTTGAGGGTTATACGCAAATATATCAAGTTATAATATAAGATAAGATACAGGATTATCGGCGTGTATGTTATACGCCGTTTTGATGTCATAATTGACTCATGTCAAGGGTATTTTCATCTTCAGTTTTAAAATGTGTTCTTAACGGACCTTCCTACAACAGTTTTTTTTACGTCAATGGCGTATGCGTACCATGTACGTACTTTTGCAGATTTACGGAAGGTCCATACACGGTTCTCATGTCAAGCAAGACTTGTGAAGCAGTTCATGCTATTGTACCCAGATTCAGTTAAGGTATGCTCGGGTTCAACGTTGAAGGACGATAACAAGGATTTTATGGCATCTAAGACCTCTTACCTGTAACAGCTGGTGAAATTTCTGGTAGAAGAGGTATTATATCCTAGCCCTCTAGGCTGGCAACGCATCTACAATCCTCTAATCCTCTAGTGTTGCGGGTGTCCATACTCGTTTTCCTTCCTTGTCGAATAAAAGAAACCGCCGCACCACGGTAGTGTCTTGGGGATGACATCCCAATATTAATTCAATGAGATATGAATGGTCAAAACGCCACTCTTTCGTTCTTAAATGAGGACTTTGTTTCATTGGGTTTACCATTAACCATTTGTCGTTGTTTCCTCGCACGCCATACCGCATCATCCCAAAAACATAATGTCTCATTGATATCAATCTGAGCCTCGATCTCAGCATTACCTATTTACCTATTTTTTCAAAATTTATTACCAAGCAAAACGTGCTTTCTTAGGATCTACACCCGTAAAATCTTCAATATCAAAGAACTGTATTTGAACGACCTAAAACTTTATTATTAAGAATACAAATTGACTTATACGATGGTACCTACCAAAATACTAAAACCTACAAATATAATATCATATTATAGTCAAAGATAAACACGCAACTGAACACAGGGCTATCAAAATCCTACATATATATCTAACGCCTGCCGACTTCCTTGACATCCCAGCCCAGTGGTCACTGGAATATCTTCTATTATCACGGAAACCACCATCATTATACGGTCGTAGCTCTTCTTCTGGTAGTGGAGGATTATCTACTTGGTTTTCTACTTGCGGTGGTTCCGGATTTTCTGCTTGGGGCGGTTCCGGATTTTCTGCTTGGAGTGATTCCGGATTTTCTGCTTGCGGTGATTTTGGTATTTGTACTTGCGGTGGTTCGGTTTTTTCTTCTGTCTCTAACTCTGGTTTTGACTCCTCTGATCTCTCGACAGATTGCGTCTCGTCATCACCTTTTTCTTTCCCGTTAGACAACAACCGATACTCTGAAACACTATCATTTCTCCAAAAAACATCATGAACAAGCTCACAGCTTCTTACATCTAAAGGAACGCTGATTCCTGACAGGTTTTGATTTCTCACGATATGAACACGCTGTAGGCATTGTAGGTGCGAAAAATTAATCGTCTTACGATATACGATCGTCATTGCGTGAAGCAAAAACATTGTTGGAAATGGTAACATGTTGCAAATGAAAAATGACGTCCTAATGACATTTTACAGCCATTTCTTACCTGTTTACGGAAATATTATGAAGTCTAACGTACGTTTGACTTAATAATAAAACCAGCGGGTAAAAAGAACTGATAAAACAAATATTGAGGATATGAAGCCTAACTAGTATAATAAAAGACGCAACGCAACTAAACAGAACGCTATCCGCCTTCTACATATGTATCTGGTGCTAGCTGACTTCCTCATAGTCCCAGCAGAGGCCCCCGCAGGTGTTGGCCAATGGTCACTGGGATATCTTCTTGTATCACTGAAACTGGCATCATTGTATGGGGGTAGCTCTTCGTGTGGCGATTGTTGGTTATCCACTTCAGGTGGTTCCGTGTTTTCAATTGGTTGTGGCTCTGGTTTAGACTGATTAGATCTCTCAGCAGACTGCGCTTCGCTGTCGTCACTGTCTCCGTTAGACCACCGCAGATACTCTGTCACAGTAGTATTGGCGCAATTGGTAACAAGTTGACAACTTCTTGAACCTAAAGGTGGGCCGAATATTTGCGATGGGCTGTTTTGATTGTCAATGACATGAACGCGTTGAGGCGCATTCAGACGCGAAAAATGCAAGCCCTTGCGATATATGATCAAGTAAAGCCATATTATTGCTGGATATGAAATATGACGTCCAAATGTCATTTTACAGGTATTTAAGTTTTATCTGTTTAAACCGGTGTAACAAACAATGTTTGTACAGAGTGTCAAATAGTCGAATGTAATAAGTTTTTATTTAAAAATCATTTAAATTACTTTTTTGCTGACTGTACTTGCACTGTCAATCATCCTAACTACCCATAACTACCTATCTTATTCTATCTATCTATATATATTTTTTGTGGCCTATTTGGAGTCCCATTGCTGGGCAAAGGCCTCCCCTTTCTTTGAGCCGGACTGGGGAAGCCTTGGAACAGACAGAGACAGGTGAAAAGATTATTTAAATACTTAATAATATATCTTCTAATGCCTTTAAATAAGCAATTCTTGTATGGATTATATGTATGTATAAGTAGTATACCTATAATATGAATCTCCGAAACGGCTCCAACGATATTTATGAAATTTAGTATGCGAGGGGTTTCGGGGCGATAAATCGATCTCAATTTTAAAAAAGTTACAAAAAAAATTCAATGAAATGTTCGGTCATCCAGGTACTAGTCATTACCATGGGAGTGAGAGGGATGGGACGATACGATACAAACTTCGGAGTAGTCCATCTGACAAGCGGCGCGCTCTATCAATTCCGGGGGACTTACCATGACCATAATGCTTTTCAATTCCGATTCCTTAGCTGTCATTTTTGACACTTCTATCTGACAGCGAGCGATCCAACTTTGGTTCGGAATTGAATCCTATTAAGACATCATGATAAGGCCTGTGTAAAAATAATAAAGAACACAAAATAGTACCTAGATTGTACAAACGGTACAAATAGTGCATACCTAACACCTAAATTCGACAAAATAAATGCCTGTATAATTGATGCCCAAATTCAATATTTCTGGCTGGACGTTGTTTGTCAGTCCCTTAGTCCCGATATTTTTCATAGACATAGGTAGATGACACTTACCTAGTGGTTATATTCTCTTTGACACTTACAAAGAACCATTTAAACAGCTAACATATTACGAGAGTAATGAACACTACATTGTATTCATATTAGGGATTTCTTGCAACTTAAAGCGAGCCGACGCTGAGATTGTTATGATATTAAGGAGACGTGCCAAAAATACGTGAACACCGTGAAAACCCAAATTACAGGGATGTGGCGAGTTGAATACGTATCATGGCCTCATTGCGTATCCGAAACCGTTAACGTTATTGATATGGTCCCATTCTGAATTATTTGGTTCAAGTAATAAATTCGATAGGTCTTTGGTGATCCTCAGAGCACCCATCATGGTCATGGCCTCATGGTACTGGTGAAATAGTCGTAAGATTTTTTTTATATTTAAAACTAGCTTCTGCTCGGGACTTCGTCTGCGTAAAATTAGACTTACATTAGGCAGCTACGACCTTTGACATGTTTATCGCTATCCCACGGAAACTCTTTATTTTTCCGGGATTAAAAGTATCTAAAATATTGATCAGGGATATGAAGGCACCACGCAAAATTTCATTTAAATCGGTCCAACAGTTTCGGAGATTAGCGAACACTGAACTGTAAATGAACACATACATACATACATAGCTACATACATACAGACAGATAAAAATATAAAATGTACTTTTTTTGTTTTATTACTCTTCCCTAATCGTTAGCACTCTATTTTTGATGAATTTATTTAATGTACAGACACGAACTTTCTACTGATTTATTTATATGTATAGATTATCTGATCATGCTTGCTGTACATCTAACATATCTGCTAGATAGTTATGATAGCAGCTGTGTGACACTATACATTGAAGTTCCATTGCAGCATTCCAATGATACCAATTCAATTTACACAATTACGGACTCCAGTATTGGCACGAGATAGGGAAGTTGATCTCAGTCAGACGGTACGTGCATTGAAAGAAAATATAGGTCTCTACACAACGCGTAAAGTAAAATAAAAAATAGCTACATAAAGGAAAATAATAATTTATAACTTTATCAAGTACAGTCAGCATCAGAACTTGATAAACAGTCGAAGAGCTCAAAATGATCTACACACCATGTTACCTGGGCGATAGAGTCGTGTGTAGATCATTTTGAGTTCTTCGACTGTTTATCAAATATACTATGATTTTTTTAATATTTTTAGACGTCGTGTCACGCCTGTTGTCCAGGCCGACTGTAGGTACCTAATAAAAACAGTTCGCAAAGCTAATTTTGAAAATTATGTAACAATAATTTTATACTAATTCGCAGTGGCGTAACTATACAATCTGGGGCCCGTGGCAAATTCTTTTGATGGGGCCCTATCAGTAAAAATCGTCACGTTGTACTCAGTTTCATTTTAATATTTTTGAGCTCGCAGCCTCTTGGGCCGGGGCCCTCTTGGGTCGGGGGTCCCTGGTATTTTGCCAGTCCTGCCAGCCTATTGTTACGCCACCGCTAATTCGAGCGGCTGATGTTATAATATCTTCAGAAGCTAGGTACGTAAGGTTTTATGTTTTAAATAAATAAATTAGCCGAACTGGCGGCGGCGGTGAATACTAAATCTGTGCTTTATGTGCAGAAAAAATTAAGTAGGTACAATTTTGCCTGAAGAATTATTTTTCTTTTTACCCCTTTTTCTACGCTTTATTTACCGCACACTAACTACTGCCAATACTAACTAACTTGGTTCTTTTCCACACCGCCCTATGAGCACTTATCAGCCCTTAAAGCTCATTGGCATTTGCCTCGGATTAACAGAATTATTCGTCCCTTACCGTACACACGTGACATAACGCTTTGGTTAGAATAACATATGATATAAGCTGCATGTCCCCGATAAAAACTAGCGTGTTTACCAGTTACTTTCCCAACTCATTCACAGGATCATGACGCAGGCTTTGTTTTGTAGTGTGCCCAATTCAGGGTTTCGTCACAGCCTTCCTTGACGTAACATAAGGCGCGGCGAGAAGAGAGAAGAAACCGTCGTCTTCACGCAAGCGTTTATCGCGGATATAAAGCATCTGTCCCTTACGCACACGCTTGTTTAGAAAGGGATATAAACTGCATGTTTAAGATGAAACCTAGCATGAGGCCCTGGGTTTCGCCATCGGTCTGTCCCCAAGGTCACGACTCGCGAGTCCTCTGGTCTCCGGATCGCCACTCATACGCCTCGCGAAGCTCAAGCGAACGTGTGCAATGAGAACTATAGCGCTTTTGATCAGCGCATGCGCTGTTGGTGAGTACATTATCTGATTTATTTTACTGCGAGAAATGCGAATTGAATTTGTTTTTTCGTTTTATACTTTATTCGGCGACTTTTAAAATATCTTATTAAATACCATGTATGAAAATGGTGAAAATATGAGTGGGTCAGATCTGAATTGCTACAAAATTAGGGTGGCATTTATTTAATTCTCCACTGTATTTCAAAAACAACATTGTTTTTTTACACTTACGAACGATTTTTATACAACCAACACGAACATTTTTGATTCAAACATCGAGCCCCAGGACGCGTGAGTTTAGTTGATATTTAAGTTAATTACAAATTTCATTTCATTTAATATCATATTAATAAAATGTTTTCCATGGTGTGGGTAGGTACCTATGTATTTGTTCGTACCTAACTAATTAGTTGACTGTGTCAAATGCTTTTATAAGTTAAAAAAAATGAAAAGTGTAAATTTATTATATTTATTTATTTGTTTAGGTAGGATCTTGTTACATGGGATGCCTACTTTTCATAGTTCCCACAGGATAGCGATAACCGAATTCTACGTGGATGACATCGCACGCAACAATTTATTAACTAACTATGTACTTGTTTAAAAAACTAAAACCTTACATTCAAAACATAATTACCTTAGCAGAGGCTAATAAATGACATCCTTAATAAAGGCGGGTGCAAAAAATATAATAATGCGAGTCGTGAGGATTTTAAAGTATCCATTCTTCGACTTTTAGGAGGTCGTGGAGACTAATCAAATCAAATGTTGAGAAACGAGAAGCGACCTTACCAATTAGTCATAGATAGCAATAAATTACAAACTAAAGGATAAATTTAAATTTGAAGATCGACGGTTGAAGAGGAATATTTAGCTAACTTAGAAATTAGGAAACGTGTATTTAAATTTACCAGAAACGTGCTTTTCTATGTAACATCTAATTAGATGATATTATTAGCTAATTAGCTGGAAACGAATTCCTTTTGTACGAAAACCATTCTGAAATATAAGATGATAAAATCCGAACAACGGACATTAGAAAACAAAGACAAAGCTAGCTCGCGAGTAAATAATTAGACAATTAATTACTATTCCAACTAATTAACGACTGTAGCTTCGTCAACAATGGATTTCATGCTCTTTAATTAAGGATTAATAATCGAATTAATCTTACACAGTGTTCAAATAAATTGTTTTGTGTTAATCACGCATAGCATGACCGATCGATGTAACACATTAAAAACAAATTATAGGAATGACATGTAATTCCAGCTCGTAGCTCAATCGTAAAATCCGCTATTTGTGTGCATCGTGCATTTGTTTATAATTTTCTATTAGTTAAGCAAACGTTTCGCCAAGATCGCGTAATTTTCTAGAAAATTTGTTTGTTTGTCCTCAGCGCACGCCCAATTCGGCAATTACAACAGCGGACAAAGTTCGAACTCCTTCGGCAGTTTCGGCAATACTCGCTCTCAAACGCAGGCAAACTCATTCGGTAGTTTCGGCAATTCGCGCGCGCAAGCTCAATCCAGCGCCTTTGGCAGTTTCGGGAACAGTCGGACTCAGAGCCCTTCGAATGCATTTGGCCGACAATCTGCGTATCAGCAGCCGTCGACTGCCAGCCCCAGACAGTTCCAGCAGCCAGCCAGACAGAGCGCAGGTTCCTGCAGGGAACTGAATGAGCGCACCCCAGTGCCAGGCAGTTGCGACAGATACGTCGAGTGTGTTGTAAGAATCCAAAACATCTTCAGTACTAACTGACATTTATTTACCAGCACATATTGTACTCCTATTAAGGCAAATCGTTTTAATTTCAGAATGGCACTTCTGAAGAAAAAACCTGCCCTGATGGTCTTCTATTCAACGCCGAAGCTCTATTCACTACATATCCCTGCCAATACCCCAACGAAGTCAAGTGCCTTGAACGTTCATCCTTACGTGAGTAAATGGCTTGATTATTATCAATCACCTATGGCAATTGGGATTGTCTATTTTTTTACAATGTATAGTCAATCGAAAACCATTTCGAGATAAATGCTTTTTAAATCGTTTTCTGTATTTACTTTATATTATTTTACTATAATGAATTTATTACATGAAAAATAAGCAATGACCTTCATTTGACATTCCCAGACATGACGTAGACGGTCCAAAATGTACTTTATTTGCAAATGTTACAAATTCTATGCTATTTACGCGTGGATTATACTACGGAGTTTAATTTGGACCCGCAATCTGACATTTCATTCATCTTATGACAGCTGACAAGCAAAATGATAATCTTGTTACTGTCATTCTTGTTTTTCCACTGATTACTTTCATATTGTTGTATTATAGTTTAGATTTAGAAGCACTTTCGGTAGATAATTAGGCAAGAGTGTATCCGCACAGCGATGTGCTTCGCTCACATGAAAGATTTTCCGCTAAATATTTTAATGGATAGCGAAATATTACGTTTTTCGGTTTACTTTCACCTACTGAGTTTACTGTCTTATTTCCGGGTCCTGTTTTGTCTTGATCATACCTGGTATGTGTTTATGGACCTTTCTGCTTCGCGCAGAATGTTATGGTATGTGTAACGGCTGTGAAAATATAAAATTCATAGGAGAAGATCGCGTGAATCTTCCTGTGTTATTGTTGAATCATGTTGACATTGATACTAATGACAGTATTGACAGTTTGCCAACTTCACCACAGATAGAAAAGACGTTAATGGCGGCGCTTCACATACGTTTTATGATCAATTTATCCAATAAGCAGATGTGTGACACCGGCAGTGGAAACTCTGACGTCATCAACCAAAATACTTTCAATAATTAATAGTGAAAAAAATACCGAGTTATATGAGAAAATATTGAAATTGGTTTCTTATAATTGACTATTCTGCACAAAAACAATATAAAAAGGATAGGTATTTTTTTTTAGACAATCCCAATTCTTAACGTATATGTCAGACATCAACCCAATATAAAGTGGTGTGTGTGATGAATAACAGATGCTATCTGCGCATAATAATCTCAGGATTCTTCCTTGCATGACGCAAATCTTTGCAGTTAGGCAAATTTTTGTAACATGTTTACTTTGTTTGCCTTTTTGCAATGCCATTCTTAATGCGACACACAATTTATTGTTTCATTAGTCGATACTAAGTAGGTAAATAACAAAGCATTCCGAGATCGCAATGCGTGTTTAAATTCACATATCCAAATATAGCACTGCGATTGCATAGATAAATCTTAAATAATGTTGATGTCGTAATTTGACACGTAAACTTTTGTAAGTGACTACCTAACAAGAAATTACAATCGCATCAGTGCTACCTAGTTAAATTAAAATGTCAACTTGTTCACAGAGCCCGCACAGCCCACAGAAGACTGTCCTCATCAGTTTGGTTACTTCAAACTGGGTGACGCTCGGAACTGTAGTGCATTCAGGACTTGCGTAAATGGTGTTGGGTTCGACTTCACCTGTCCCGAGGGATTGGCTTTTAGCTCTGAGACTTACCGCTGCGAATGGCCCGATGAAGTTGCTGACTGTGACGCAGAAGGTATGATTACCGTGTCATTTATGCAACAGTACCTATATACATACATTGTAAATGTGTTAGTGTGACTAATCTTCCTCTTTTTTTCTAGCCTTCCTTGGTTTCCGATGCCCCGCGATACCGGTGTCCAAGGAACTCGGGCCACCCGCCGGATTTAGATACTACAGGTGAGAATCTAATACTTAACTGCCTTAAAACATTTCGGCTTTTCCGTAGGTCATTCCACGCTTGTCTTGATCTTTCCGATTAACCTGTCGGTATGACCTTTGCGTTTGTTTCCCTCTCCAATGTATTCTTCATCGTATGAATATTTATTCATCGCATTTAAAAATGTTGTACATATTTATAAAAAATCCGAGGTCAAAATCGTAAACGATTTAAAATAATAAGTGTAGTTTGATTTGTGGTCAGCGAATCATAGTGATCGTGTAACAGGTTGGCATTTGCCAATGGGTGACCGGCCAGCCCGTGTCAAGTAGGTTAAATGTCAGCAGATGAACGGCGACCTTGGTGAGGTAACCTCATTAGAAATACCTACAGATTACATAACACAGCATATGTGTTAAATTCCTTTCGTTATAATGTTGTATGTACTCTCTCCTCTTCGCTAAGTAGTCGGTTGCACAACACCTCTGTATTCGAAATTATGTTTCCTTGTAAATACCTATTCTCACTGTTCAGTGTTAAGGATACTTACCCATCATGAGCATAACCGATTTGAATTTGATCATTTCAACGACCTAAATGTTAATGATGATTATAATCCTTGACATTCAGTTCTGTTGAAATTAGTGAAACAACACATTATCTAGTCCTAAGTTTAAAAGCAACTAAATTAAATGGCTGAGTAAACCTCTTAGAAAAATTATTTGATGCGGAAGTTGTTCCTGGTTGACTAATGTGACCAACGTTGCGAGTTGGTGGGATTTTAAGACGTATGAGTATGAAGCCCGTGTCAAATAGTAGAAATGGAAAAAAATATTAGAGTTAGGTACATCTCTAAGCTCATGGAAAACCATTACGAACTTTCGAAATTGGAAACATTAAATAACTGGTGGGGAACTAGAGGATCCCGTTTCAAACGCCGTAGCTTCATTGCGTTATCAAAATGGACGAATATGTCCATCAGCTAAAACCAATTACCTTGCTAGGTGGGTACTTCGTGACATGATCATGGTGCTTGTCTTTCTAGCAAGGTAATTGGTTAGTTCATTGTGACATATTCGTCAACATAGGTAACGCAGTATACATTGGCTTCACGACCTTATCCTCTCTATTCTACAAAAAAGAAACTTGTATAAGAAACTCACCTGATAAGTGATCGCTACCCTTGGCATACAATCATAATTTGATTCGTTCTCTCATAGGTATTATAGGTACAGAGTCATGTATCTGGTCAACTGGTCAACGCACGACCAACAAGATAAGACTAATAGGTATCGCTGTTGTAGACGTGTGACCTCTGTCAGAACGTAGGGCTACTTTCCGCAAAAACAACGGCGACTACAATCTGCAGTAGCTACTTACCTAGTAAAAAAACTTTTTTTTTCAGGGCGGACACAAACTGCCAGAAATATTTTATTTGCATCGAAGGCCACCCGCGAGCCCTAAGCTGTGGAGGTGACTCCGCCTTCGACGAGTTGACTTCGTCTTGTGTCTCGGCTGACGAAGTAGCAGTCTGTCCACAAGAACTCAAGGCATCAGCCGCTCGGTCCAGAGAAGACGAGAAACAACGACTCGCTAAGGAAATCTCATTCAACGCCCGGCCCCCACAGCAGAAGAAGAGATTCTAGGTGCATCTCGAAGCGCAACAATTGTTGTAATAAACATTTCAACCTAGTCTTACACAGTCATTTTTAGTTACCAATTTTACAGTTTTTCTACGTCTAAATACATAAATAAAGTCAGAGATTAAAAAATAAGCAATTCTAAATAAAAAATGCATTTTATTTTCCCAACGGCACTAATTTTAGACTCGTCAGAGCAATCTCCATAACCATCCGTGGTGCATAATAGATTTACTGTGATAGTAGTCTCTTATAGATCGACCACTTATATGAGTCCTCGTCCGCGCGGCACAGGTGCGCGGGGTAGGCGACAAAGGGGGCCGAGAGAGATGTGGGCAGCCGGCGCACTACCCGCCCGCACCGCTCTCGGTCCCCTTTGTCGTTTTACCCTGCGCCCCTGTACCCGCGCCGCAAGGACTCATTTAAGCGGTCTGTGGTGCTGTGGTCCTAGTGAAAAGAGAATTAATTCTGTTTTTTTAAATAGCTATTTTAGACTCCTTTTACACTAGAAAAGATAGGTTGTCATTTATTTCACTAGGACTAAGACCAATGTGACATGGAATAATATTGCGCAATGTATGATGTATGTTATGTGCTATTATGGTACTAATATTAACTGTGTGTGTTTCCATGTATGTGAAAAGTTTACGCATAAAACTGATTCTCTTTTATCCGCCAAGGATCTACTCTACCAAGTTTCAAATTCGCCTCAAACGGTTGAGTCAAACCGTCTGTAAATTCTATTTTTTTCGCATTACGCCGTCTCATTCACTCAAAGCGTGTTTAATAAATAAAACAGCGAGAGAAACTGTATAATGATACATAAACTTCTTATTTGGTTTGAGAATAGACCCCAGAGCCCCAGACACGTGAATGAACTAATAAAGAAGCTGCCACAAATTATAGTCAATGCTACCAACCTTATGATAGATACTTCCTACGGCACGAAATGTAAGCAAGCAAATTATTAACAATTATGTGCTTAATGTCATTCAGCCCTTAAAAATATTTTAGATTAGTTGTTTATTCAAACCAATTACAAACACAATTTATCATTTAAAAGTTGCTCCATTTCAATTTTGGCGTTTTGTTTCCTCTGGTAATCTTCTGAGACTTTCAGCTTTAATATGATTGGTTGTATCTAATGACGAAACGTCAAACAATGCTTTATAGCCAATAATAACACAACTTCAAACAGTTGAAACAAGTAGGAATTAATAATTTAATTCAACTCGATGAAAAGAGTTTATGTCATTTTTGTGCGAAAGAAGCGCGGTTTTATTACGTTCTTCCTCACATTCAAATTTGAAATTTTTACAAACCAAAAACGATTTCGTAGAGATGAAAGTTTTACATTTCTTAAATATACTGAATAGCACAAACTTATAAAATCGTAGTGATGATCGTGGAGCGCCGTTAAATAACGTGTGGAGGGTGACGGGCAGGCGGTCGCGCGACATTCCGCTGGCGCAGCCCTGGCGGGCATCGCCCTAGTTGCCCCTTCGGATCGAACGGTTGCGTAGTAGCGACCAAGGGCCGTAGCCACCAAACCCTGTTATTATTTTAGATTTAGAGTCCTAAAAGTGTTACCAATCGATTTTTCTTTATTTTATTCGTTCTATTTACGCGAGTGTTCAGTTTTCGTTAACAAATTGCAAAACAATATTTCGTACAGTTAAAATGGAAGATTCCTATATTATTGCAAATTTTCACATGTTATGTCGCCTGTGCTTGAGCAAGAGCTCCCTTATGGTGTCCATTTTCGGTGCCCCGCCTGATGATGAAACTAATTTGACACTAACCTCTAAAATCGCCGAAATTGCTGAGCTTCAGGTTGGTTGAATTGTATTTTTTCTCGGAACCGACGGTAACTTACTATGTTCATTGTTTATTTAAATGACGTGACGTATTTTCATTTTGTTTGTAGATGGATCCTAATGATGGCCTGCCAGGAAGGATTTGTTACAAGTGCTTGTTTAAGCTAGATAAATGTTCCAAGTTCAGACTGCAGTGTATTCAGAATGAGACAAGGTTGAGGCAAATCACAAACCGTGTCAATGAACAAGACAATTCAAATTCTTCAGAAATAGACACATACAATTACTCCAATACTCGGGAACCCCACAAACAAGAGTACATAGTGGAAGACAGTGTGGTCATGGTAGTAGACCCAAGCTTAGACTATGATTCTTCAGAAGATTCAGAAAATGCTGATCAGGCAGATATGGATGCAGTGGATAGGGATAACACACCTGATGGAGACCCAATGCCCGAATCTTTCTTCAAAAATGTATTTATGTGTCAGTATTGTGATCAAGCTTTTATTTCTCAAGAAAAGTGCAAGGAGCATGAACATGCATATCACGATCCCAATTTGCCATTCAAGTGTACAGAATGTAGTTTGGTGTTCCCTGAACGGAGTCAGTATGTGCAACACACAAAGCAAGTGCACGGCAATGATAAGCCTTACCACTGCCCTGAGTGTGATAAGTGCTTTGGACGCAGATCTGATTTGAGAAAGCATTCTATTGTACATACTGGCATCAGACCTTATCAGTGTCATTACTGCCTCAAAAGTTTCTCCCGCAATACTAATCTTAGTAAACATCTTAGGATACATGCAGGACACAAACCTCATGTGTGCCCTCTCTGCCCAAGGAGCTTTGTTTGCAGAGGTGAACTGCAGCGCCATGTTCTAGTTCATTCTGGTATGAAACCGTATGCCTGCCGAAAGTGTCCTTTGACTTTTGGCCGGAGAGACAAACTTATCAAGCATGAGGTCAGACATGGCCCTGTTGCCTCAAGTGGAACACATAATATAGATAATGAACAAGAAAGCCAAGACATGGTTGTTAATGTCAATCCTTACAGCAATCTTTTGACCTCTCCAACCGACCCAAATTCTGATTATGATCTGCCACGGGTTCCAGACCACATTGCAGGAGTCAGTAGCTTCATGAATCAAGTACACAAGCCCCCATCAACTTCTAGCAAGCTAGCACTTTCCCCACCGAAACCTAAAACTGTAGTTTCTAACAAAAACAAACCCAAAAATATTAAATGCCACCAATGTCCAAAGAAGCTTTCTTCATTGGATGCTTACAAGACTCATGTGTCTATAGCCCACATTGGCTCAAGAGGGTTCCAATGTAAAATTTGTTTCAAGAAATTTTCTCGCAAAAGAGAATTAGACCGCCATGTGACATTACACTCTGGAATGAAGCCTTTCTCTTGCAGCCAATGTGACAAGAAGTTTAACAGAAAAGACAAACTCAATAAACATGAACAAACTCATGAATGCTTGGTTGTGAATATGCCTTGCATAGAATGCGGTGTCACTTTCGAAAAGAAAGCTGATCTTGTGGCCCATATTAAGTCACATTTCACTGATAATTATGATGACAAGCCTGAGATCAAAAAAGAGGATGACCCAGAATATCCAGTGGATGAAAATTACTATGATTTGGAAACTTGAGACCAGTCTTTTCGCATTGAACACATTTCATTGATAACTTAAAATCAAACCATTGTGTCACTGCTATCCTATGTAATACTGTCCTTATATAAAGATAAAACATGCCTATAATCACAATTATTATATATATTATATTTATGACAATCAATAGACTCAATGTTATTGCTGTTATATATGGTACAGAATTCTATCTACTATCTATGAGATTAATGTAAACACTAATAATGTAAATACTTTGATCTACATTGTTAAAATATTATATTGTATGTGTTAATAGTTATGTTTTAACACAACACTTTAATAATGTGGATCTGGCTTAATAAAAACTAAACGTATAACTGTAAAATATTTATCACAAAATAAGATTTCCAGCACATCAAACAAAAATATCTGTGTTTTTAACCTAACTGATATATTATTATATCTCAAATAGGTAGTAGTGAAGGTATGTTAATGTTTAAAGAATAAATTATTGTAGTCCTAGGTACCTACATAGTATTTAGATAGGCAATGATAATTGGAGCAGAGATTCAATACTGTTATTTTATGTTTGTTTGTTATTCCGCATAGGGAGCAAGTTACTTTCATATCTTAGATTTAGGTTTAATTGAACGTTGATATTGGTGTCAAACAATTATTGCTTCAGTATAAGATTTAATCAATCCTAAGTCTAACTGAGCAAATGCTACACATGCTTTATTGTAATTGTACACCTACACTTACTCTTGATCTGATTTGATTGAAAGTGTGAGAGTTTAGTGATTTTCAAAAATATATGTGAATTTGAATAATTAATCGATATGCACTATATCGACTGAATATAATTTGGTCAGTGTAATTGTATCAAAAATAAACAGCTGATGGATCAAATGTTTACTAGTCCAATTTTCAGTTAAGTTGTTTAAGCAACAGTGGCTCTGTTACAACAATATATTAGTTAGGTACTTAATTAAATTACTGATAGTAATATGGTTATGATTATGACATGTCAATAATCTTATTGTAAAAGATATGACAAAATGAACCCAACATAATTATGGTTATGAAGTATAAATACAATGCCTTAAATCTAAGACATTTGTGACTTGGTCGTGTTTGTAATCAAATAATCTATAATCTGGGTCTGAAAGATTGAAGAACATTATAGACAATTAATGTTACAAGTTCAGTTGACGCGTCACGGATATAATGTATTTCACAATGACTTATAAAATCTTTCTTTTCCCTAAAGAGCAATAACATTGTCACGGGATGATTTTGCTAAACAATCCGTCACAGCGACTTCTCATCTTCATTGTTTAGAATGTTTAGATTAGTCTTGCAATAGTTCACAATTTATCTTGTCAATATTCGTCTCACGAAACTACTCCATCATATTTCGATACGCTACGACAAGGGATGTAGTGGCGGTAGTTCCATTGAAACTATGAAGACGCAGTGACAGTAATCCCGTGACATGAGTGTATATTGTGTAATAGTCGTCGTGAATTCTTGTGTAACGCTACATCGTCTGAACAGTACAGTTCCGTAAAACTACTCAACTTACCCCAGTAGGTTTAAATATCCATACCAAATATTTATTCTGTTTTGTCAAAGTTTTTCCTTCTGTTCTTATTCAAGTGCCTCTCCAACTAGTGAAGGTCAGCAATTAGTTTTTGGAATCCTTCTCTATTGAGTTGAAGAATTGAACTTCCTCGTTACCTCGTTCTAATAAAAGTCCCCACCTAAACGAAAATATTTGAGTCAGATTTGGATTATAGTTGGCTTTTGGACTATAGTAGAGTAGTTTTACGGTTTATAAGACTGTATCAATAAAATTATGTACTAAGTGAATAATTTTCACAATCTTATTCCATAATGACTGGGTGTATTCTAACTGATATTATCCAATAAATGTCAGTAGTTAAATTATTTGTTGCGAGATTATGTGGCGGTCTGCAATTTATTTTCTTCGACAGCACGCGGCATACGACTCGTTTGATACGAGTATATCGTAGCCATCGTGTTCAAATATAATTGGAAAAAGCCTAATCATGGACCTCTAAATCGTGTTCCGGTATATTTGGCCTCTTTGCTCGTTACGTTTATATCTAACGCTAAATGTACAGTGATCCAATTTTATTCCTAGGCCACCACAGCATCTCGTCATAATATTTACATCATGCGATAAGCATTGTTATAGACAAATAAAATTGTTCTATGTGGTAAGGTTCTATGGCAGCCCATGGATCAAACTGATTGACTGTACGGTCAAGTGCAAAAATAAGTATCGATACGAACTTCTCAAAAATATGTCCCACGACCTCATTACGCCGGTGTAAGAGTGTATATGGTACTTATTTTTGAAATTTTGACTAGATACATAATATTACACTTGACTGTACATTACCTTTAGTTAGGATTTACAAAATTGAATGTTTATATATTTGAATTATGATTGTTTTGCTGCTGCTCACTTGCTAGAGGATCGATCGGTTGTTTATGCCAGCTCATTAATTATGGTTCGTCCATTTCAATGATTTGCGTGGATGGCCGTCATGCAGGCTGAATTTGGAAAGAGGCAGAATAACTCGGAGCCTGGCGGGTACCTCCCATTTGTTCTATGGAACTGTGACGTCATAGAACTGTTAACATTTTTCTATCCCAGCAGTTCCATGGTAGAACTATTGAAACAAATATCACATTTTTTGTTTCAATAGTTCTACCATGGAACTGCTGGGAAAGAAAAATGTTAACAGTTCTATGACGTCACAGTTCCATAGAACAAATGGGAGGTACCCAGCCTGGCCATGTGAACTTAATGATCGGATATTTGTAAATATTTAATTTGGTTATGTAAAGAAGAATTCAATTGTTTACTGGTCCTACGTATCACTTTTGATTGCTTGGGCACCACTTGAATTAAAGTTTTTATGTGGACAGGGAAACCATTAATGCGGCATTCAAACTGACGATCTTCTAGCGACTGAACATTGATTCGGTACTGGAATCAACATTTTTCATAGATATTGGTCCAATTCTTAGTGACGACAGACTTAATAATAGAACAAATTAAATGTTTTACTACTCACCTTTATCCTAAGAGCCCAGTGAATAAAGATGAGGATGAGGACCATGCACATAGCACATTTTAACTGTAAACTTTTGACTTTTTAAGTTATGGACATTATGCAAAATCACTATTATGTAAAAAGAATACTCCGACCGATTAATTATTATGTCGGTTATTATTTCTGAATTGTCATAATTGTTCAATTATTTTGCTTTTTGCATTAAACGCTGTCAAATAATTAGAAACATTTCTTTAAAATTAATTTATTTATTTTTACCCATATCCTAATCCTGATAGTTTTGTTACTTACCAGTGGCGTCAGTCATAACTTTAGGAAGAGACACTCAAATTGGCCTGATTTAGGCAAACTGGTGGTTATGTTCTTTGGATACCACGTCACTGTTACTTCCTTCCAAAGCTATGGTCAACAGTTCAACCGACATTGAACTGCGTACGGTTGGCCAGCCCCATACCTAAACGGGGTGGATAATCGGAATTCACTTCCAGTTATTCATCCGACTTTTTGCCCCAAGTACAGTCGAATGTGACTGTTTAATCGTCTTCGGGACCCCTCAACGGTTTTAAAAGACCTATCCAAGGATACCACACTATAGTGTTAGTCAAGAAAAAAAAATCATCCTCAGTTTACTTCTACACGGGAGGTGCCTTAAAAAAACATTATATATCCTATCTTTTTGTCTGCGTAGTTGCTCCAATGTAAAAACAGCTACGGACGAACGGACGGACAGACAGACATGGCGAAACTACAAGGGTATCGTTTTGCCTATAGAACACTAAAAAGTTTGTATTTCTAATTTTTTAGTGGTCGTTTAATAAATGTATATAATGTATGTTTCGATATAGGTAAATAACTTCACCGTACTGAGTAAAACGGAAGAAAAATATAATGTGAATTCCGATTATCCACCCCATTCAGGGTGGATAGTCGGAGTATCCACCTTAGGGTGGATAAACGGATTAAGTAAAAAAAAAAACATTTTCAGTCATTTATTGAGTGATTGATTACTGATTAGAAAAGTTTCAAACTTTTATGCACTGGGTCCCAATTTTTAAAAACTGTTCTGTCTGAAAATACCACTCAAAATCGGTCATTACAAAAGTGGTTGGTTGACAATCATAAGCAACCAGTTGCCATATACAAAAAAGTTGAAGTCAAATTATATTTTTGACTAGTTGACAAGATAAATTAGACCAATAATTTTCATCACTAGTCATATTTTCAATTCAACTCAATTTTTCACCACTTTTCATTAATATTTTCACATTGCGCTTTCAAAAATGAGGACCTGATAGTGAATTACAATTGACATTACTGGCAAGACAACCATTTTGTAAACTGTAAATATTATAATACTAACATTAACCAGCCAAAGGGTTGGCATGTATAGTAACTGAGGTGATCCGAGCATCTGAGAGTGGTTTATATGTTTTTGGATTCACTGCCATCTTTTCCAAGTCGTCAAGAGCTTCAAAACCATCAATGACCCTGGAAATAAAAAAAAATGTTTTATATTTAACTGAAAGGATAATAGAATAAAAAAAATAAAAAAGGTTGTATATCATATCAATATGCACCTAAAGTGCAACACCTATCACTGTTGCAAAAGAACATTTTTTTCCAGAAAAAGCGGGAAAGGCATTTAATTTATGAAGGTACTTTTAAGTGACATTATAGCATACTAATGCTTAACTCGATTCAAAAGTGACAATGTTGCACCAGAGGTTCAAACCATACAGATGCAAAAATAAAAATAAAATATGTGTCAAATTGAGAACCTCCTCCATTTTTTTTCATCAGTTGAAAAGTAATAATTACCTTCCAAACAAAGTGTACTTCAAGTCCAAATGAGGTTGCTCTGCATATGTCATGAAAAACTGACTGGCATTTGTGTTAGGCCCATTATTTGCCATGCTGAGCATTCCTCTTGCATTATGCTGAAAAATATAAGATTTTAATAAACAAATTGTATGCAAAATTGTTAAAAAAGTGTCTTCCTTTATCAGGAGTTGATAACAACAATGTTTAAAAATATCTTAAGTATAACACGAAATAAATACTACAAGCCAACTCGCCAAATAACTGTTAGACAGTATAAAACGCATAGCTCATGTCTACCAATATTTTGCAAATTTTCTATAGCCTGGTCATAATCAATGATACTTTACTCTAGAATCTGTCATTTGAGTCCAAATTACTTACTTTTAAGTCTTCTCTAAATTCATCCTCAAACTTCCTGCCCCATATGGAAGATCCACCTTTGCCTGTACCGGACGGATCGCCAGTTTGAACTATGAAGCCCTGCAAAGCAATGTTAATAAATTAACTTTATTCTTATTCACTTGATATTTAATTATCTTTCTTCAGTCCGAAATTGTTTTCAGAACAGTACGTTAAAATCATGCAAGTTATTATAATAAATGATAAATACCTTGATATTTCTATGAAATAATGAGCCATCATAATAATTACTGGCACAGAGTGCTAAAAAGTTTTCACAAGTCTTCGGGCAGTGTTCACAAAATAATTCGATTTTGATATCACCCACATCAGTGTGTAACGTGACAGACATTTTTATATCCAATTCAATTGTACAATTTCAGGTAAATTAAAACATTGACGACATTCAACAATTTTTGTTTAGGTAAGCACAAATAACAATTTTTTGAGGTTACAATGCCTAGCGTACTTCCAACTGAACTGACAGTGACAGCATGCAGGCGTATTTTTCTAATATTTTACTAATGGAACGTTTTCCATGTCTAACCTCAGAGAAATTCGTTTCTTTATATTTTAATGATTATGGTCACACAATAGGTATCTACTAGAGAAAATGAAACTCCAATTACATTGTTCTAATATTTTATTTCGAAAACTGGACTCGATATCCCAAATAGATGGTCGCTTTTAGATGTCATCGTTAAACAGATTATCAAAATTATTATTCCCAATTTTGATCAAATCGTGAGCTACAAAACGGCTATAAACAATATCACAGCGGACTAGATGGTCACTAGATGCCTTAAAATTATGTAAACACGGCCAAATTCACATGTGTGAGAGACGATACATCTTTTAACACTTTGGCCACTCCGTCCAAGCTCCGACCTATCTAAGGTTCACGGTTGAAATTGACAGATTTTGGCCATACACACAAGGCCACATCATTAAAAAAGACGACAAGAATAACCAGTAAATATTTAATTTCATTGAGATCACAGTAAGTTATTCGACACCGCCAGCTTTCTCATTCTGCCCGGCGTGCGGTTCGTGAGTATTTTCCAAAACACATCCATAGTTCCCGAGTATTCTTTGTCCGGTCGGATCGAAGGGAGATCTAGCGTGCACGGCAGCCTTATACCTCTTTCCCATTACTTCAATCTCGTAATCACCGTTCTCCAAGTAATCCTTTGAGACTACGGAGCCTCTGTTGTTCACGTAACCGATGCCGATTGGTTTGTCAATGAAATAACCATAATCACCTCTTCTGACATAGCCAACCGGCTCACCATTTCGGTATATAGCTTCTTGGCCAAACAACGCCACCTAAGGACAAAAATGTTTTCAATTAAGCGCAGCAAGAAAAACTTAAGTTAGATCTGCTCTAACTTTTGTTGGCAACAATGAGTTAGAGCAACAAGATATTATTATATTTCCCAATGTTTTAGCTGTCTCCGCCTTGTTGTTTGTCAGTTTGGTTACCATCAACTAACAATGACAAGGTCGATAATCGCATCGAACGTGAATTTGAACGTTGATATTTTTGGTCGAGGGAGCCTAAGTCTAGACTTTTATCAGCCTATACTGTAATAGTGTACTCTTAATATCGTTGCATCTGTTTTGTTAGCCCATTGTTACGGGCACTATTGTGACCCACTGCTGGGTAAAGGCCTCGTCCCTAGACTTTCAACTCGCCCTACCCGCTGTTGTGTCTGGCCAGTCGCTCGAGAGTTGTAATTAAATAAATAAATAATAAATATCTTGGGACGCTTGAAACCTTTGGTTTTTATTTCTGGCAGATGGTACAGATCAGATCGTGAACACAGTCGAGACGGACCGCGCGTTAGACTTTAAGACCCCTGGTTAATTTATAATCCTACCAGGCAATAAGACACCTTACCTTGTCATCGAGAGTGAAGAATGCATACTTCTTAGTGACGCCGGTCAGCCGCGCTCGAGTCACGTGTTCATTGCCGATATAGTTGCCGTCCTTCCGGCACGTGAACCCTAGGCCGGCTTCGATAGGGTTGTCGTCCGCTCGCAGATCAGAGTTCCACAAATGATAGCCTGCAGGATATATTCAGTTATATTTATGAGCTTAAGGAGACTTTGTCAGGTCGACGGAACAACTCAAACACAATGCGACCAAATACTTAAATGTAAGCGATTGTCATGAGAATAGCGCCTTCATGTATGAAAGACCAACACTATACGGGTGAGGCCAGACGAACGCAACTTTTTGTGTTGTGAGTCGTGTGAATTTGCTGCATACAAAAGTCCAACTCATTTTGTATCGCCGTGTGATCGAAACTGGAGTTTTGTAAAAATATGAATGTCAGAAAGTACGCGTTCACAACTCAAAAAATTACGCTCGTCTGGCCTCACCCTAAGAAAGCAAAGTTTAGCGAAACGCTAAGCACGAGAATGAGCAACCTGGAGTTCTAACAAACTCACTACATAAACTACATCTCACCTTTTTCAGCGCTAAGCGCAGTCAGAGCTCTCCAGCCTGAATTGTGAAGGCCTTGCGCCTGACTGAGCGCTTTATACATCATCACGGCGTTTGCTGAGGGAACGTGCAGTTCCCAGCCCAATTCACCGGCCCATCCAATGCGGAGCGCCCGGCACGTATAAGTCTTCTTCTCTGGAGAATATGGCGCCTTCGATACGTGGATGCTACGATGCGTGCCCACTGGGAAAGCGTCGTTCGATAGCCCAGCGTCTGTGTAGCGTTGGAGGATTCTTTGACTGCGAAACAAAATGTTATTTTAGTATAGGTCTACCATATCGTACCTCCCAATTCTCTAAGTTCTAGGCGCAGTATAAAGGTTCCAAATAAAAGTCCACATTTTTTATTTTTTTATTTTTTTATTTACATTATCATTTTTTCCAGAATTTAACTATTTTGGATTTTTCTTACTCAGAATCTTTTACCCTATCAATCCTTATATAAGAAAAAATGTGTCCCTAAATTTCCATTCCGGTTTTCTTCATATAGTTAGGTATGTATGGAACGTGACGAACAGGAAAAAAATCCATAGTAAAATCTGAGACACATTTTTTTTTGTTGGAGAATCGAAAGGGTAAACGACTGATTAAGAAAAACACAAAATATTTAAATTCAGGAAAAACGTACGTGGACTTTTTTTTGGAAAACGCCCATAACTTTTCGCGTAGCTAAGTTCCGTCACGTTATTTAATTTGGAAGCCATTACGTAAAAAAATCCTTGGAATTTTTTATACAAGACAGCAGTTATTCACACTTATTTACAGCGACCTATTCGTTTGATAGGAAGTTGGTTGAAAAGTGATAGATCACTTATTCAAACACATCGGCCGACCGCACATAGAAGTTTGTTCGTGTAGGCAGATGAAGCGTAAGCGCCAGGCAGAGCGTTACACCTTTGGAACTAAGTCATACGTTCAGCGTTAATCTCTTAACCACCTTTCATCCAGTCGTGACAGCAAAATGACGAAACCCACCCGCTAATGTCACCTACATGACCAACATTCAACTGTAAACCCCTCGTAAGCGGAAGCTAAAAAAAGTACTGCATTCTAGTCTCATCTGTTTTAATAAGCACAAGTTCTGCTGATTTAAATAAAAACACAAAAAGGATCCGTGTCCATGCATACGAGGGTAGCCCTTCTGTGCAATCGAATTAAAAATCAAGTTAGTTTGTCACTTGTTTTTTCCTTGGCGTACAGTCACTTCATTTGTAGTGTGGCGGCCAAGAGTTTAAAGTTACCTGTCTGGTCCCTGAACGCTGAGTATGCACAGCTGTTTGGTCACGTCAGTGATGTTGGCGCGGAGCTTGTGCGAGTTGATGATGCGACGAAGGTGCGCGAGGCTGTGAGGCGCGCTGAAACCGCTCGTCACCACGTAGTACCCGCGACCCTGGGAAATAACAGGACGCTTTCAGGAAGTTTGGATTATCTTAGGTAGGGTGCACAGTGGAGCCTCCGTGTGGGACCTATAGAAGAGACGACAACATACTCAGTCACTATAAAAATTGATTTTTATTTTAGTTAGTAAATTTTCAGGGCAAATAAGTGACGTCACAGGTTGTTACAATACAAAATCAATTGGGGAATCGCGTTTTTACAGCTCATAAAGAGTAACGGGGTGCAACTCAGTACAGTCCGCGTGCTCTTAGAATGTCATCTGGGTTTGTCTTGCTGTCTCACTTACTCATGGATTTGATACTTGAATCGGCCGATGGTACCCGAAGGTACAGCTGAGTATAGGATATTTAATTTTACCTTAAAAACGGGTTCGTGCAACTGACCGCTGCCGCCGTCCAGTATGCTGACAGTCACGTCGGCTTCGACGCCGCCTTTGTCGTTCAGCATTAGCGTGTACACCACCCTTTATAGAAACAAAAAAATAACGTCAACGTAACGGATTGCTGGACGAGTTGGGGATAGAGTCGGAGAAGAGATCGTCTAAAACGAGGCCAGGGGCCTTCCCATGACGTCTTAATGCGATTCAACTCCAAACCACAGTTGGATCGCTCGCTGTCAGATCCACACTAAGTATCAAAAATGACAGCTAAAACTAAAAATTCCTTGCAATGAACTAGCCGCCAGAGTCGTCCTTGAACTTCTACAATCACGATTGAGCAATTTATTTCTTGCTCGTATCGTCATGCCAAAGGATTTATTAGGCGCTCTCATTAAAAAATATAGTAAAATCCAATGCTCAAAAAAACAATCCAATTTACTAGAGTAGAAAATGTAAACAAATAATGCTTATTTTTGTGTCTTACTTGTCATCTCTCCTGGATAAATCAGCGGTGAAGGCCAACTCAGCGGTTTTCTGGGCATCTGGGCCGGTCAGGTAAAATTTGCCATAATACGACATATTGAAAAGGGCAGCCCCATTCCTACACGCCAGAGCTTCATTGCTGATCTGAAAAAGCAAAATGTGATTTTTTTTAAATCCCTCCACGCAAAAAAGGCTTAGTTATAGCCACCCTTAATAATTCAAATTTATGCCAAAAATGTCTTATATAAATGTGAATTGTGAAAGTGTAGGCAAAATTTTTAATATTAAGTCGAATTAAACAGTATTATTGGGACGAAGAATACTTACGATTGGGAAATGTTCAGAAAAATCAAACGAGTAGTCTCCTTTAACTAATTCCTCGTAGCGCCTGTCGGTGTTCCTTGGATAATTGTTGGAACCGTACCAGTCGTACTGTTGCACTCTAACCTGAGAAATAATACATGAATACCGTAAATAAATTAGTATATTACATTCCGAGGGTGAGTCTCAGATCGCAGGAACTTCATGCACGAGCCAAAGGCGATGGCGATAAACATGCGATGTAAAGCTTTCTTTACCACTACCCAAAGTGTGAACAGAATTTTACATTTTAAACTGGCCAGGAAGTGATAATTTCGGCTTCGGCTACTAACGTCGTAAAAATCATTAAAGTATACATAATTATCATTATGCAAGGTGTCAACCTGTTGCTTAACCTCTGCCTCTTTAAGTGCTTTATAGGGAAACTTTCTTTAGTTATGGTAAGCCACAACTAGGTTTTTTTATAATACAATATTTTAACATTCGATACTTTTTGCACTGGGTTTGGAGACTCAACGTCAGAAATGAAACTTAATAAATAAATAACTCTATTTCCTTCTCTGTAATCCCATCCTGAATGGACCATGGTACCTTTTCTCCTGCTACAAAGAAGCCAGGCCGCTCCCATCCGCCCCTGCTCTGCATCACAGCGCCATCCTCTACCAGCTCCTGATGCAGCGCGTCGTGGCTCGTGTCCCGACCGGCCAACTTCTCATCGTTAGGGAACACCACGCTGTAGTTCTTGGCGTAAGCCTCGTGGCTGCTTTCGCGGACCCAATGCCCCCGAGACATTTGGGAGGGGGAGAAACGGCGAATATCGAATGTGAACATATTGAAGTGCGGTCTGAAAAAATGATATTTTGCCCCATTAACCTCTTGGCCACACTACAAATGAAGTGACGGGCTTTGTACTCCACGGGTAAAACAAACGACAATCTACCAAGGATTGTGAAAGTTTACTTTTATGTATATTAATTGATATTACCTGCCAGTGATGATCCATTCAGCCATCTGGATACCGCAACCGGCCGAGAACATCATCCCGGCGGAGTTATACCCACAGTTGTGGTATAGACCTTACAAAATAAATAATAAAAATGTTAAACAATACAGAAATATTTTTATTACTTATTACTTTTTTAAATAATAATTTGCCGATGGACTGCTTGCAAAGAATTTTTGAAATCCCTTACGGCTTTAGGAGTATTTTTATAACACCCTGAATAAGGAACTGTTTTTTTGTGTTCAGATCTCAATCTCACCAAAGACATTAGGATCCTCCCCCAAAAGCGGTTTGTGGTCGGGGGTGAAGGACTCCGGTCCACAGACGGTGCTCTTAACACCGATATTGGCTAGCTTCGGACAGAGGGAGGCAGCACTCTCCATGTGCACCCCAAACACGTCCCAGTCCAACTCGTACAGATGGAAGTGTTGGTGGTCGGGAAGCTACGAATTTAATAGAATTTTAGAGCTGATGAAGAGTATTTTACAAAAATAAGTTTTCGATTTAAAAAATACAAGCTTCTTTTCTCACTGTACTGGCATTGTCACCAAACCTACAATTGTACATATGTGTACATCAGCCAAATATGTGGTCTACCACACTAAGGTTGAAAATCATTTGCACGTCACAATATTATAATGTCGATAAGACGTGGCTGTCAATTTGAAAATACGACTTTAGCGACATTTTCGTTTGATAGGAAGCTGGATGAAAAGACCACTAGAAGTGAGTCTATTTTCTATGTCAAACACGAATTAAAAACAAGATTAAACTCTACTGAATGTGTGTATGGAGCTACACAAAGCGCAAACGCGATTGTTGTGGAGATCGTTAGGGAAGGTCCAGCAGTGGACGTCTCCCGGCTGATAAGATGATGATTACTGTAGACTTACCTCGTCCAGCATGATAGGGTTGTTTTCGTACCCCCCTATGTTGCAGGTCTCCCCTTGTATCTTGAAGTAGAGACTGACGTCGTGGTCTCTCACGTTGGGGCAATTCCGGACTTCTGGCAGCGCCTCGCTCAGCACGTACGCGTGCTTGAATGGAATTATGGGTAAAGCCGGAACGCCGGCGAAACGGGCGACACGCGGGCCCCAGGCTCCTATAAAATTAGTAACAGCCTTAAAAATATAAAGATAAACACAGTTATGCATGTAGATGTAGATTAAGAAAAGCTTGGTCAGCGTCAAATATATATAGTATCGACTGAAGTGGTCAAATATATCGGAACACGCTCTTAAGCTATATATGACACAGCCTTTGCTGTGAACTAAGCAGGTTAAGTGTCCGAATGTTTCCATCTGTACCAGCTATGGGTGTAGGGGTAAAGCACGCATCACGGATTGATGAAGCTCGGGTTCGATTCCCGGCCATAGTTTAATTTTTTGTTTATTCTATCCTGATTATCAGTATAGTTTATAAATATAATTTCTAATGGATTAACCTTAAATAATACGAAAATCGGATTAAACATTTTTTTCATTCATTGATAGTAAAATTGTGTCAGCTAAAACCTACTCGTATCATTCTATGTTCTAAATACAACAATAAAAAATGTCACGTAAATATAACGTTTTAGTTTACCTCCGCAGTTGACGACACATTTGGTCTTGATGAATCCTCGGTCAGTATGCACGCCCGTCACTTCTTTGTTGCCCAGAATATTGTGGGAGTAATGGATATCGTGCACAGGACAGTTTTCGTACACCTGCAACACACTTGAGACTTAGGCTTTATGGTTCAATGCAGGCATAATCGATACAACAGATTCTAAACATCGATTGTCAATTTATTGTCTACAAAGTAGAAAAATAATATTACAAACTTTATTTTGTCATTAGAAGTCAATAGGGTCGAAAAGGTTACCTTCCCTCCATTTTGTGTAGAAACTTTCACCAAAGCCCGACAAGCCATTTCGGGGTCTATGGTCCCGTCCAGCGGGGAGTACAAGGCCATTTCGAATACATTAGGGTCCAGCAAAGGGAACAGCTTCTGCGCTTCGTGAGGATCCAGGACGTCACTCGGGATCCCCAACGCCTTACCCAGAGTATGAAGCCTCATGTATTCTTGAGTCCGCACCTAAAAATTCGAAACGCAACCGATTCAACAACAATCATCACTTTTTGTTATACGACTTATGGATCTTCGAATAACGAGCGTATACTTTTTTTTAAGAGCCGACAAAACACCCGTAACGCTATGTTATGGGCGTTTGGAGATCGCTCTTCATCAGGTGTTTAACAAAACAAGCAAACCTATCAAGTACAATTCGATTAAAATCAGTTAACGATTCGGCCAACCTCGGTAATTGTCGTGAATCCCTCATCTCTCACATAGAGTTATCAATTTACAGATATGACCTTTATTATTACACTCGTTGTCTTATTGAATACAATACAAGAACGATATGAGCAACAAAACCTCCTTTGTAGCTCAAAACTAACACAAATATGAAATATCAACAAAAATCGGTTGAAGTCGGTTTTCAAAATTTTTATTTTGGTGATTATTATTAATTATTAATCCGACGTAATATCGTACTATTACTTACATCAAACAGTAACATATTGACTTATATATGTATTTTTTATATATATTGTACCTACACAAGTATAGCTTCAATAAATAATGAATGTTCAAATTCATGTCGCTTCTGCATAATAAATTTCTTAGGTCTACCGGTTAGTAATGTCATCTTGGTAGGTGCTATACATTGCGTTTATGATGCTTCAAATTGAATGCTACCTAAAAGAAATAGCGGTAATGTATTTCGTGTCATTTCCGTCTCCGGATTTAGGCGATGATACCCGAGAAATGCCGAATCGTTAACTGATTTGAATCGTATTGTATCAAATCTATAAGTGAGTGAGACAACAAGACAACCCGAATTGCATTCCAAGAGCACCACAGACTGTACCAACTTATACACTGGTAATGACATCTAAGTATTATTAGATGCGGCTTTCTTGGACTGAAGGCCGATTTTTTTATATACCGGCATTTTATAGATCACCTGATGGTAAGTGAGCACCCAAGGATATGCAACACTAGAGGATTACAGATGCGTTGCCAGCCTGGAGGGCTGAGATAGAATGCAATGTGCCAGTAATTTCACTGGCTGTCTTACTCTTCACGCCAGAACACAGCACCGCAAGCACTGCTGCCTGGCGGCAGGATTAGCGAGTAAGATAGTGGTAGCGATCCAGACTTACCATTCACAAGCTTTTATTACGACGACCGAATAGCCTAGTGGTTAAAGAACCTAACTATGATACTTGGCTCCGGGTTCAATCCCCGATCGGGGCAGACCTTTGTATGAAAAATACGAATGTTATTTCTTGAGTCTTGGATGTTTAATATATACGTATGTTTATCCATTGTCTAGCACCCATATTCCAAGCTTCGCTTATTTTGGGACTAGGTCGGTGTGAAATGTCCCAAGATAAATATCCTATTTATTACTATATGTATTCTATGTGTGTAGGTATTTTTGTACGTTGCTGCGCGAGATAAACATTCCGCCATTGTTGATCCAGCCGGCGTAGTCGCCGCTCTCTTTCTCCAAACTCTCGTAAACATGTCGCGAGTCCTGCAGCAACTTCACTTCCAAATCGCAGGGGCGCAGTGACCACACCAGACCTGGGGCATAAAAATCCCTGCGTACACCAAGAGAAAAGAAATATGCAGCCTCTCTTACATGCGGGTCTGGGAGCAAAGACAAACATAGAATGTGTCAGTTGCTTTTCTTCCCGCGCACATGGTAAAAGCCCATCAAGAGAATGGTCGAAAATCTTAGGCATCATGTTACAGGCGATGCGACCAGCAATTCATCACTATTTTGATTCCTTTACACCTGTACGCCAACAATCACGCTAAGCGTGGCCTTTAGGCATTGTTATCCTAGGCTCTGTCGAACCCGTGAGGGATAAAGACGAGATGTATACATGTGATGTTATTTTTTGATAATGTTGAGATTCAAGCACCGCCGTACTGTTTCATACCTCTATACCTACCTCTACTAGACCCCTCTCTCCCCTTGATCATCGACGCTCGTAGGTTTTAAAAGTGATTTTTACAAGAACTTATTCAGCAAACTTCTAGACCGTGAAAGGTACCCTCGTACCGCTCGTAAGCTATGTAATCTACGCATTCATAAAAAAATCCGTTTACCAAAAAGTATGTTTTTGTCTGTGTCTGACATACATTTGTAAATGGTAGAGGAATTTTACATTAACTGGCCCTTACAAAGAGGCAACGCCATACCGAAAGCACTACGAAAGGCCGATTTTTGAAACCACATCCGAGGAGATAAGTCTGTGTACTGCTACGAAAATACCGCACAAAATTTAGATTTTAGACTACTTAAAAAACGGAATATTAAGATTTACCGCACCAAACCCTAGCGTAACTAAATACTGAGGGAAATAAGTATTTATATCGGATTTATTCCATCATTCATTCGGACACGACCACGACACACTTCCTCCGCTTTCTAAGTTCACACAGCTTAAAGAAAAAAAAAGCTATTATAATAAAGCAAAGGTCTTTACCAGCTGTATGCCATGTCGTCCCGCTGGTGAGTTTCGCCCGTTCGAGTAGGACCGCATTGACACCTCTCTTGGTAAGTTGATACAGAGTGTTACATCCAGCGATACCTCCACCTAAATGCAGCAAACGTCGCACTTATATTACAATGCGTGTATGAATTAGCTTATAAAATGAAACTACAAGGACGGAGGGAGATCTGCGAACGGCAAGAAAGCTTTACACTACACCTCACAGTGTACATACGGTTGCACTCTTACAAGTATAATCAACCTTTGCCAAGCAAACCCGATTGAGCTAAATCCGCGCACGTCGATGCATAGCTTGAAAGGGCCTCTTGCCGTTCGCAGAACTCCTTACATAACTTTTTATGTGTTAAGTAAGCAATGAAATTTCAAACAAAATGCCTAATTAATTAAGGTCCGAAATTTGACTAAATTGTTTTATCAGCAACTCTATTCGTATAGCCCTTAGAGTGTGGTGGATTAGTTTTTTTATTAGCGGCATTACAATAGTTCAATGTTAAAAAGTGAACAAAGTAAGAAATCAAAATCTACACTCAAACCGGATTTAATTAGATCAATCTTAAACTAACAACAAAAGCATAATCAAATTACTAATTAAGCGAATGACGTAAAACAATACAAAAACAACTTACCAATTATAACAACATCGGCCGACGTTATCACGTCCTGCTTTTGGCTGGTAGCTAGAGCCCTTTGCTGCCAACACTTCAAATAATTCCTGCCATTTTGCGCAATACCTCCATTTTTGAATACTTTATACATAATGAAAAAAAATACTTAGAATAATACGACAGAATGTTGTTTACTCGGTAGTTGATCGAGTATTACAAAAGCAGGGTAGCTGGACGCTTTTAAGTAATGGCTGTGCAAACGAACCGATAACAACTGGGCCGTTTGCAGTTAACAATCGTCTTCGGTTATCAGTCAAAGTTCAAGCATATTTTTTTATCATAGTTGACGTTTATTTTCATTTCGTTATTTGTCTCGACATGGGAATATTAGAGGTACCATTCATTATAATACAATGTTCATAAAAGGCTAAGATTCTGCTGATACGAAGACAAACCTAAAGAGTAATACAGCGTACAAAGATTAATTGAGGGTAGGGTAATTTTTCGTCTGGCAGTTTTTGATTAGTTTTAAAACAAAATCGTAGAAGTGAGTCAAAAGTTTACGACTAAAGTCGATTTGAATCAAGAACATGATTTATTCTCGGCCTTTAAGTATACCTAAATTCCACCGATGGGCACAGGCTTCTTAACAGAATGAGGTCTTGGTTTGTATGTATTTCCGATGCCAGCGCATTATTATGGCTTGAAAACTTTACACACCATTAAACTGATTCGCAGGAGTACTCAGATCTCCTCACTATGTTTTCCTTCGCTGAAGAGCTCACGGTAAATTTGAAATGAGGTTTAAGGGACCCTTTCGGAAACACTCAGAGATCACACAAGGTACTACGGCTTTTATTTTTTCGGTTAGGGGCAACTCTTTCGTAGGTATTTATTAATTGCCAATTAGGCCTGCGATTTCACAAAACAAAAGTGTTTATTCTGAAAACGTTTCATTGTACGTACACCGACTTCTAAACGGACCGAATCCATTTCAATTCAAATTATTTGAATTCATTTGTCGAGAAAAAAAAATTGACAATGAGTGAAATATGTTAATGTCGAGTTTTCGGGTTAAGAATTATTTTTGTAAATGTTAAAGTAAAAATAAAACACCGAATTGAAATATAGACAAATAATAATGGTTCAAATTTTATATTTTGGTTTTACATCACCTAGATTAAACGTATTTACAACTAGCTGTTGCCCGCGACTTCGTCCGCGTGTGTTTTTGTGATACTTACGGCTTTTCTCGATATCAAAATTATTATTATTATGACTATTAACTTCGTCACATGAACCACTGAAAGTATGTATGAAACTATACTTTTAGAATTACGTCATGAAAATAATAATTTGCGACACGGAATCTTGAAAAAAAATCAAGTGCAAACTGGTTAATGACTCATCACATTTATTTATACTTTATTTTACAAATAGTTTTATTTATAGTTCTGTTTATAGTTTCTTTATTCAAAAAAGCTAAGTACAGTTTTAATTACATCACTATTAATTTCGCCAAACTATGACGCTTATTGGCGAAATACTGCGCTCACTTTAACGATATTTGTACCCTGATTAATTTAAAAAATTAAATCTATTCTAACCAAATAATACATAAATGTTTACCTGTTTTTACCTTACAACTAACAATTCATTTACTAATCCGTTTTAATTAATATTTTGCGACTCAATTTTTTCTAGCAGAAGCTTTTTTAATTTATTTTCTTGGTTTAAGTAGGTACGTAATTACAGATTATTAACATTTATTATCATTCTACAAATTAATTACCTACAGGGGCCTTGCCATAGTTGCCATGATGTCTTAATGCGATTCAGTTTAGGTTCGCTCGCTGTCAGATTTATACTAAAAGCACCAACTTTTCACAATAAAATTCTGACATGTTCGTAGCGCAGGCGTAAACGCGCCCTTTGATTTTGCTTTTTATAGGCAAAGGTACCAAGAACATACAGCCAAGCGTTTCACGCCGCCCTCATATTAATATCAGGTTTTCAAATAAGAGTGCGTTCAAAAACCGAACACGTTGTTAATAATGGCGCAATAAATAAAAACAAAAGTAACGGTATTGCATATTGAACTTTAGGTGTTAGGTAAAGAACACAATTTAGGACGCCAATTTAGGTTGATTTAGGATCGACAAAAATCTCTTCGTTGAAAAAATGCCTGTACAGCATGTAATTATTATATTAATGTTTTTCAAAATTGACACGCTTTTCCGGCTATTATGTCTTATGTACTTTTGTATCTATCTATTTTCTTCGTAGTATTATTTTGTTTGTAACTATTACCAACTACTTATACCGAGGAAGCTGATTTTCTTGAGTTCCGCTATTTTGTGCGTAATCACCTCAAAAATCAAATTTCAAGAAAACTGAGAAATTATATTTACCTGTATTAAATTGGAACTATTATTTAGCAATTTCAAAAGGTTACGCTTCATTGGTTTTTATTGTATAGGTGTATGAAGTTAATTAATTTTAAACACAAAACCCTCTTTTTTGCGCCTCTGGATGAGATTAAAAAAAAATGCTAAAACAGGTTCTTCTTTATTTTTATTACTAAGTATTTATTCTGAGTTTCATGATTCTAGAACAATCTAATTTTCTTTTTTCATACAAACTTTAACCCCCCTTTTCACCCCCTTTTTCCAAAATTTTCCACAATTTCTGTAGCCTATATCCTATTCTGAATTTATTGGAATCGATTTGTGAACATTTCATTAATATCCGTTCAGTAGTTTTTACGTGATGCTCAGTCAAACAAACAAACAAACAAACAAACAAAAATTTTAAAAATGGTTTTAATATGTTCAGTTACCGATTTTAAGTCACCCTGGTCGGTTTTTTTTTTTAAATCTTCAATGTACAGATTTTTTGGTCTCAACGATTTTATTATATGTATAGATAACACAAGCTGACTTTAGTGTACCGAAAAATAGATAATATTAATCGTAAACATAACATACATTACACAACACCACGTACCATGCTTTGTAGGGTAAAAGTACTTTAATTAAGAAACTTATAAATGTACACAAACACTCCTGAAAAATTACAAAAATTCCATACATTACATAGTAATACTAAAACAAGCAATTGTTTAGTCTGACAGCTACCTATCGGATTTTAACTGTAGTCATGTCATAAGCTGGGAATTTGATTCTTGATTACCCTCGAGTGTATAATCGGATCTATAGATCTATAGTTGGTAACAAGTAATATTTAATAGTATCAATCGGGCTTGCAATAATAGAAAAGCTTAGGACTATTTTGTTTACAATGTAGCGTAAACTTAATTAAGATAAGGAATAGTTTAAGCAAAATTCGTAATAAACAACTAATCGTTATCTACAAGATTATGGTGTAAAAATATTATATACTTATTTGTCACAAAACCAGTCGAACATACATTTATATTTAAAAAAAATAGAACAATTTGTAGGCAACATTCTCGACGTAATGTGAGCCTAGGACGCTTGCTTTGTATAGACGCAGACATGACGCGCTTATCCTTTTCTTAGTAAGCGAGTGCGTAAGGGATGGATGCTTCATGTCCGAGAGAAGCGCTAGCGTGCTAGTACCTCTGCCACAGATCGTTAAGAAATGTCGGTCATAAATATAACATATAATAGAAGTAGTTAGGTAGTTATTAACTTCGATATCACTAAATTATACAATTATAAACTTTGACCCCGTACACATCTACGTCAATTCTGTGTAGTGGTTAAATGCAAAATGATAAATAGATATTATTACATTTATAGGTAATTTTTGGTCGACTCTATGGATAATTTGTTACTATAAAAGGTGCACATCAATGCACACGTACTTAATACCAATAATGTAACAGGAAACGTAGTTTTTTTTGCAAAAAAACAACCTTCATTCACTGTAAACGGTAACAGGCTTTTAATAATTGTGTTGTATGTGTAATGACCTATTGAAAATACAAAAAGGTGCAGTTAACATGGCTCAGAGCTCAGGGTTCCATAATGTTCAATGGAATGCAATATCGAATAAATGATATTTTATATGGTAACTTTGCGGATTTTTTCGATAGTCTTTCCAAATTGTCCTTCATGATCAAACAAGTAACATTCGAATGGAGCCGTAGTGGAACGCTGTCATGTTAACATTGTCAATCTCCGGCAAAGTGTTCTTAAATATTATCAACCAATCGTCTCACTATGACAACGTTCCATGTGTAATCTCAATAATTAAAGTCCTTGCGGAACTCATAGAGCATAAAGGCTCATGGGCCCAATCAAAACGACATTCCTTAGGCAACCAACAGCTGCTTTGACATGGGATTTTATCCTTCCCCATCTATATATTATTATCTGAATGCGTCGTAGCTGAGTCTGTCTGATATATACTATCTTGAAATTAATCCAGAACACTTGAACAGGTGGTGATGTTTGGTCGGACTGTACGGTGAACAACCCCTTAGTGTTTTTTTAAGATTTTACAAGCTTTCACTTAACTCGCAATGTATGTTTGTCCAGATGGAATCTTGCAACTTAATTTTGAAGCAAATATCTTCAACCGATTGAGCTAAAATGTTGCATAATGTAAGTCAAGTATACAGTGCCGTAAATAGCCTTTTCTGCGCCCTGTGCGAGCTTCTATAACTGCGCCCTTGTTTTTTTTTAGATATTATAGGCCTACTTTATTCCATTCAGGGTGATAAAATAAAGCACAAGGAACTTGGTGTTGGTGGACCAATTATCTAATATTGTCTGGCCAGCCTGGTCTGGCCATTTAATTCTTGCGCCCCCCAAAGTCTACGCCCTGTGCCTGGGCACCGGTGGCACCGCCCTATTTACGGCACTGCAAGTATACAATAATCGGTCAGTGGGAGTCTGGTGGCGCGGTCAGAACCGTCTCCGCCGGAAGGAACTCTTCAACGGTTGGTCCGATTGACTTGAAATTTGGTACACTTATGTTAGGACGGATGGTAATGCAAGTACAGTCAGCAAAAAAGCTTGTATTCAATAATTTTGGACAGAGACTTATTTAAATTTTCGCTGTCAATTATGTCTATACAATGGTCCATGTTCACAGTGGGCATACATCGTGGCTCAATTTTGAATCAAATATGACCACGAAAAACTTTGAAAGGAGTGTTCAATCCAACTAACTCTATCACCAGTTGGAATATTCCAGAATAATTATAATACACCTTGTGTATTGTGTAGGAAAGTGAGTCGATTCACCGTTAGACGTGGTGTGGGCTGGCGACGCGAGGAGGAGTCAGCGCGAGCCTGTGCTGGCGGGCCGCGTGGTCTCCAGTAGCGACCGCCACAGCCGCCTCCAGTTGGGCCCGCAAGGCAACCAGCTCGCGTGTGCGTTGGAACACCGGGTCCTGGCAGGGAGATAGTGTTAGTGGGCAACAATAAATTAGGTAAGGCGCGAGGGGGAGAGCGTCGTACCGAATCTCATGCTATCTCACGTTAGTAATTTTTAAAATTTAAGGCGGAACAAAATTCGCCGGGTCAGCTAGTATCAAATATTTGTACGCTGGGTGTTTCGATGTTTCAAGACGACGCACTAACCTGCTGTCTCATAGTAGGATTCCACCGGCAATACAAAGCTTTCCACGGCTTAATCACTCTCAGCGAAGCCACCGGCACCAACACCACTTGCGGCCTCGAGTACGGAGTGGGGGGCGAGCTGGGGGGGAACGACGCCGGCCCCCAGTACAGGGGGTTCAGGTACAAGTCCTGGCGACTGTTGATGTATGACCACAGCGAGACCGTCTTGGTTTTGACCTCTGTAAGAGATGTTGAGATAAGGAATGTGTCAGACCCATTTTATTTGACTACGCCCGCTACGCGAGCGAGGCTCACTCTCATCTACACCCACACACTCACACATAGACAAATAAGATAGCTCAAGTTAGCACACCACATACTCTGCCCTCCTAATTCGAAAGGACGCATGTCCAAAAAAACTGATTTAGTCTTTTTTACATTTTTGGACTGATTAGACATTAATCCCTATCCCTACTGATATATAAATCCGAAATTAACTCTGTCTGTCTGTCGCTCTGCTTGTCTGTCTGTTATGCTTACACGCCTAAGCCACTGAACCGATTTTAATGAAATTTGGTTCAGAGAGAGCTTGAGTCCCGGGGATGGACATAGAATAGTTTTTAAACCGCATAGTTCCCGCGGGATAGATAAGCGAATTCTGCGCAGACGGATTCGCAGGTAACCGCTAGTCTATCATAACTTTCTCAAATAAAACAGACATGCGTCCTTTTGAAATATGACGGCAGTACATCTCTCAACCAAAAAAACTACATCCTTATCATACCTTCTTTAACCCTCTCCCTCTCCGTGTTAAACAGGAACGTCCCAAATCTGCAACTGTACAGGTGATCCAGTATGGTGATGAGAAGCCGTTCGCTGAACTCGAACGCTGTCGGGAACTGTTGCTGCAACTGCCACACGCAGTCCACCCACTGCACGAACACCGGTGAACGGTCGGCGTCCGAATGACGCTCGTCGCCGTGGCCTATGCGCTACAAAAAAGTCAAACTAGATTATAAGCTAAGCTAAACTCGTCGCAAAATAAAAGGCCCGTTTTGACATTTGTCTTTGCGACGTAACTAGTGATGTAACCATACGACTCGGTACTCGATACTCACGATAAATCGATTCAAGTTTACATGAGTACTTGATCGATTTGAATATATATTGTAAAGTGCATTGGATTAAAGTTCTGTTTAGAAAATTTTACTTACACTGATGTTGTAGATTTTGAAATGATACAATGTTACAAAAGGTCAATTTTGGAGCTCCAAGCTCATAATTTTCAGTAAAGATCACTACACAGCTGGTGAAATTCAGTAATTAATTGATGTTGAAATTCAGTGAAATTCAGTAATTAATTGATTGACGAACACTAGTATTTAAATAAATAAAACCGGCCATGTGCGAGTCGGCCTTAAAAAAAATATCTTGATCGATTTTTTTTCCTTTAACCGGTTATTATTAGTCTGTGGGCAATATGAAAAAATCGTTATGCACAGCACTTAGCCGAGTGGGCGGTACCCATCAATGAAAAATGTAATTACCTTCAGAACATTTCGATCGGTAAAAAATAGAGAACTTCATAGGCGTGAACTGTCAAAACGGGCCTTTTATTTTGCGACGAGTTTAGATGGCCTACAGACGAGTTAAGACGAAAATACGGTACCTACTTTACTTAACCAAATAACATACATACATAAATCACGTCTTTATCCCTTACGGGACAGACAAAGCCTAAGGTGAAAAGACCTAAAGACCACTTGTAGCATGATCGTGGGCGTATGGATGGAAAGGGGAATCAAAACAGTGATGGGTTGCTAGCCACATCGCCTATAACATGATCCCTAAGATTTTCGCCCAATCCCTCGATGGGCTTTTACCATATGCGCGGGAGGAGAAGCAACTGGTACATTCTGTTTTTTCTTGTAAATTAATACAGAAAAATAAACACTAAAAAGTGACGTACAGAACTTTAGTGTGTGGCGTCCAGCGGAGCGTTCACCAGGGCGGGCAGTGCAAAGGGCTCTATCAAGCGTGCACCCAGGACGCTCACATATATTTGCTTATGTTTGACATGAACGCCGCACGCCCTGCCCCGCTACACGCTCCGCTGGAGCGTCCACTCAGACTTTACTCTTAAGCTTTAATTTTTTAATACAGAAACATTCTGAATTTGAATTGAAAATTTTTAACCGATTACGTTACACCTCAAGACTATTTTCCAAATCTACACGTTGTGATAATACGAAAACAACATCAATAAAGTGATTCACTTAATGGCGAAGGCATCCATTGACCTCTGCATAATTCCTAATTAATAACTGATACTTACAAGCTGAAATTTATGCCCAAACGAAAGCCACTCCTTTTCTATGAGCACTTCGAAGCCCCTCAAAGTGCGGTAGTAAGGGTCAAGCATCAGCATCGCCAGAGCAGTGAGCTGAGCCGTCCGATCCCAACCGTCAGAACAGTGGACCAACACAGACGTTTTGTGGTTCTCCACCTAAAAAAAATGTTTTTAACACATTTACATTACCTTCACTTATAACTAACTAGATACTATGTCGTGTCCGGTTTAGAATAGGACTCATCTCTTTCCGCAAGTGTCGTAAAAGTAAAAAGAAGATAAGTTAGAGCTGGTCAAACTGATTTTACTCCACTGCAACTTTTTTAACTTCTTCTGTAGAGCAGGGGTGGCCAACCAGTTCATCGTGGCCATAGGACCAGTAGGTCGCATGCCAAGCAAAAAAGAACATGTTTACGAAGAAATGTGTTAATTAAACGCTGATTATGTAGTTGATAGATCGCAGAGTTTAGTCGGTTAACCTTGGGTCTAATAAACCCCTGCTCTAGTCTGTATTATTTGACAATACAAGCGGTAGAGTATTCCAAATATATAGGCACCTTGTCAACAATCCGCACCGCTCCTGCCAGTATGCATTTGATGTGTTTCAACCAACAGCTAGCTTCTATACCGCTGAACCATCTGAAATATTTAACAATGCTTTATCATTATCGAACATCAACTACGATTAAAACTTCACAATACAGGGTGGTCAACCAAGTAAGTCTACCATTTTTAAGGAACAATCGCGACCTGGGATTGTTGAGCCACTTGCCATTGTTCACAATTTAGCCGTGTAATCAATGACCGATGTTACCGACAAGCTAACAAACATTAAGTTAGCAAACATTGGTAAACAATCCTGGTTCTATCAGCCGAATATGTGATCTGCCAGCCTTAGGTTGAAAATCCTTTGCAATATAATCTCAATAAGACGCGATAGTGAACTTGAAAGTAAGACTTCAGCGGCATTTTATTTTCATAGGAAGCTGAACGAAAATTGATAGAACACTTTGTCCGACCGTTCCAGTACTACATATAGCCTAAATGGCAGAAAACGACAAAGTTTTTTTTTGTTTATTTATACTGGCAGAGAGTATGGTTGTGATAACATTATTGGTTAGGTCTTTGAAGAGGTTTTCCAGTTTCTTTTTGTTGGATAAAGTGAATATTTAAGGAACCACGAGTACCAGTTCTGACTTTTAAACCGGCAAACAGGCATCAATCAAAATATCAGGCTTTAATAGTTTCGGAGAAATCATCGAAAATCTGTTCATTTTACGTTTTCTAAACCAATCTACAAATTACATTGAAATTAAGGTTGGTAAATGATTTCCTTGGTCGACTCGCTACGTTAATATGAACTAAATCACAGTCAACGTGAATGTTTTCTTGGTTATATTAATCAATGTCTTACCTATTGGGATCAATTTGAGGGAAGCACAGCTCCTTCAATTTGCGCAAACTTTCCCTCATTACGTGGATATTGTGGATGTCGAGAAACACAAGCTCTGCGTTCTGATACGCATCTTCTGATTCATAGCTGTAAAACATTGACAGCTGTTTTATACATTTTATACAGAAAATATTTAAAAATACTGTTCGTTTGTCCCACTAAAAATCGAGAATAGGTATACCGATTTGAATCATTTCGGTTTTGAAACATTTATGGAAATCCAGGGAAGGTTTAAAAGGTGAGAAAACATTTTAAAAAAAAGGAAAGGAGGCGAAGCCTCGGGCAACAGCTAGTGCTTAATGAATACTTTGATAATGAGTTGACGAGTAAATTTAGATTATTTAAAAACTTTTCATCGTCAAGTGGCTTAAATGCACTGCTTTACTTTGAAACTACGCATTCAGGACGCTGTAGGCTATTCCATACATCTCATTTCACATGTAAAATATTGACTTAAACTTCAAGACCCCGATTATTTAAACCACATCACTCGAAAGCACCATTCGAAACTGATAAAAAATTGTACTGAGTTTGAAACATGAGAATAGTAGTAGAAAATTACAGCTACAACAAAATATCAGCTAGTCGATTATTTAATTACAGCTGGGTTAAAAGTTCAGTCGACTTACCCGCCTCCTTTAGCCTTGTTAGCGATCGCATTGGCACTGGGCCGGGCGTCCATTATAAACAGTTTGTGGGCCTGAGCGTTCGCATCCATGATCAGCTGGATGTAACGCTCGTCTTCGCGACTGCGTTTACCACTCACCTGCGAGTTATTAAATAAGTTCAAGGCTATTATTATTAAATTACACTATATTTTATATTTTCAAGTATTAAGCTGGCAAGTGATTTTCTAAGCCCGGTGTGTACCCATACCCGCATAGTAACGAAAATGCCTAGTATGGACGTGGCTCGGGAGCCCGCCGCGAGCGGAACGCCATGCCCACACTAGGGTTTCTGGTTACTGTAACGTTCAACAGTAACTGTTACGGTTCGCAGTTGAGAACCCGGCTTTCTTTCGTGCCCATTGCGTAGGTATACTATTCATAAGTCGCTGTGCGGTGAGCGTTTCGACCGTTCAATTGACAGAGAAACATCTTGCCGCGCCGCCGGCCCCGCTTTGCCACGGCAACAACAAAACGAAGCACAAATCGAACTCACCCCAACCAACGGCTGGCTGCATCTCGTAATAGTAGCCTGCGAGCTCGGATGTATCCACGCGAGCACCGGTATCCGCCCGCGCGAACGGAAAGCGGCAACGGAGCGCAGTAGGTCGTCGTTCGCTGCCGCCGGAACGGCCCACACAGAAGGATAACTCTCGCACACCTCGTACTTGTCGTTGATGCGGGTTATACGCCACATGTCGTTGTTGACACCCTAAAAAAAAACAGTTTTGTATTCAGTGCTACCGTATTGGTATTAGAGCTGGAATAGGTGGCCGCCAGATGTAACTGTCCAAGTCACATGCTGTGGAGTAATCATGTTTACTGTTCATAAGGCGCCACGCATGTCTTTTTTTTCGAACGGACTATTGCCGTTAGCCTCAGATGGCTACAGCTATAACCCCAGCTTATCGGAGAGAAAACCAGACGCGCAGCTCTGGGACACTTGTTATCGCCATTGGTGCTATAAAAAGCAAGGCCCTTTGATAGTGCTAAGCTATAATATAATTACTAGTAATAACAGTAATAGACAATCGGATCTGATTTGGCCATAGCCATGAATATATCATCGATAGAGCTACCTTAGACAGCACTAGGAACTTCTCAAAGCATTGCTATTGGTATTCCATTGATTGGCCGGACCGTATCCCATCATCTATAGAAGCTTCAATGATCACTAACTGGTCCATTAGATTGGTAAATCCGTGGGTGATCAATCAGTCATTTACTTTAGTTGTCTGGAAGAGATCGCTATTAAGCGATAAGACCGCCTATTGTCTACTTTGTTCTTTGTTTCTGTATTGTTTTGTACTGATTTGTGGTGTTCAATAAAGAGTATTTGTATTGTATTGTATTGTATTACTGATGCCATCTCTCCATGCCTCGAATCTTGGTATAAATTAAATAATACCACAAACCATTCTTCGTAGCTCGGCAATAGGCTCGTACACATGCCATCCATCCTCAGAAAAGCTCTCAGCATAACTGAAGGCGAAAAGAGGCTGCCTATGAGACAGGGGGAAAGCTAGCTGTTGGAGTTTCTCGAATATTCCACGCCGCGAGTGGTTCTCTTGCTTGTGAGCGAAACGTAGGTTCCGCATGTCCTGAAAACACCACATCAGATAATAATATAATACTGCTAGAAATTTGCTTGCTTTGCCTTTAAATGTCAATTAAGTTATCGTGAGTTCTCATCACTCTCGTACATGCCACGCCACCGACTTATAACCCAATGCCACACTGTACTCCTAACAGAGCTCTCTGTTCAGCTCATCATACAGCCGTGATGTAGCAATCCCACACTGCCGTCACGCTCCACTCTTCCCTGTTTCTTCTGTCAGTCATGACGACAAAGAGACGGGAATAGAGCCGTGAGCAAGATGAATAGCATGCCTTGATATGAACTTTACCAAACAATTATCTGCTTCTTTTTCTCATGGAATGTGCCGCAAGCAATACAGCCGTCCAAACAACATAACAAATAAGTATGTGCTTACTTGAAATATGTTCACATTAAGCACTATAATGTCACAGTGTTAAGGTGACAACATCCGCATTTGAAGTGTTGTGTAAGAGAAAAATCGGTGCTAAGTCGAAGTACTAATCCATCGCCGACTGCTATTGATATTGTTACAGTAAATGATAACAATTGAAAAATATCTAATTTTTAATAGGAAAAGTAAACTAACTACCTTGCAAAATACTTCAATGCCATATGAGTTTTCTCCTTTTGACGATGCCCCACCGACTTTTTCAATGCGTGAAACCTATAAAAATCATTCACATAATTATCCATAACATACTCAACTTGAAATAGTCATAAAATATTCAAGACATTATAAGAACAGAACCTACAAAAGCTTGTTTATGCTTGTAATTTCCTCGAACTTTTGACTGCCTTAACATAACATGTTGACATAAACAACACAAGGCAATAATTAACATTAATCAACCTGAAGAGTAGGAGGAAGGAATAAGCAAGAAGTTCAGTGCAATGCATAAAATAAAAACTAAATTTTATTTTTGCAAATTGGCCCCCAAAGGCTCTTTTACATGTCTTTTTTTTAACTACCAGCGCATTCGGAAAGACCATCGTTGCCAAGAAGAATGCGCTGCAAGATACTTTGCAGAAAGTCATAAGATAGATCAGTAATAATTTGTAACAAAAGAACAAATATGCTTTCGTCTTGCTGCTAAACTGAGATGCAATATGGTAGATGTGCTGTTGAATAAATATAGAAAACATGATAAATCTGTTAGCATTTTTTAAATCTCGGTTATAATTGCATAATGTATTTCTACTGACTTGAGGTTAACCAACCTAAAATTATGCTAGAAAATAAGGGAAAACCAAAGTTGTAGTAAATAAACATTAGCTAGTACATAACTACCGGTTAAATACAATTATGTAAAACTAAAATGACTGGACTTGAGGAAATAAATTGCATTAAAAATCCTATTTTTTTTTTACAAGGAGTTGATTCACCCTTTTTACCACTTTTTAACTGACTTCAAAAAAGGAGTAGGTTCTATGTTCGACTGTTTTCAAAGTCCCCACAATTAGGTAATTGTATTGACCTGGATTTGGCAGTATACACTATAAAAACTTGGTGTAAGAAAGTAGTAATTCTCGCTTGTTCCCCATACATAACCATTTTACATTACCAGGACATTTTATGATAAAATGAAATCTAATTCTAAATTAAAACAAACATGTTCAAGAAGTTTAGTGTTGGAGCATTTTGCTATGAGTACCTAGGTTGTTATTGTATGTGTGTTCCAATCCATTTTAATGCCTTTGTAAACAAACTGATTTTATCTGAATTCCTGCACACTCCTTGTACGCAATTAGCATCACATCCACCAGTGTTGAAGGATCATACCTGATATCTCACATTTTATAACAATAAATACTATGATTATTAGGTATACTTCAATTTTACATGTACTTGTTTGTTTACAAAAGTGTATAGATATATATGTTTTTATTTATTTATTTATGAAAGATGGATAGGAATGGACTATAAGCATGTTTGCTGTGCAGTTATAATAATAATAATAATATAGCCTTTTTATTCCGAATTCGCTACAAATTCATTTTTTGTTGTTGTTGTAGTTGTTTTATTATTAAATTGTCGCATAATTCGGCGTGCCTCATGGCATAGGCCTCCTCCGTGTATTGGAGGGTTTGGGCTATAGTTCCCACGCGCGCCCAGTGCGGATTGGGAACTTAACACACACCATTGAATTTCCTCGCAGATGTGTGCAAGGTTTCCTCACGATGTTTTCCTTCACCGATAAGCTCATGGCAAATTTCAAATGTAATTTTCGCACATAAATTCCGAAAAACTCAGAGGTGCGCGCCCGGGATTTGAACCCACGACGCTCTGCTTGAGAGGCCACAGGTCAAACCACTAGGCTACCACGGCTTTTTGCTGTGCAGTTATTCAAATTAAATTCTTAGCAATCCTACTGAACACCCCATATTATATTTATAGGACTGATTTGTCATAGTTTTAAAGAATTAAGATATTACAGACTGATTGTTATGATAGAATGTCTAATTGAAAACTAATAGTGTCTTCAACATTAAATAAATAAATTTTAATCAATGCACTAGATTAATTGTTCATCAACATTTTGCCAGTATCATTCCATCAAGTATTGGTGGAATTATTTTTCAATAAATTGATTCAAAACAAGGTACAAGCATCAAAATAACATCCTAAATGTCCAATTTAAAGAGGAAAATCTGCAGGAGATATACAATAATATGAAACTAATGTTTTATAACTTAGATTAATCACAATCGCATGATGCAGCATAAAAAAGGTATTGTTGCCACAGCTGATAATGAGAACAATAGTTGTTATAAGGCAATGTCTTAGAAACAAAACAATATTTATTTCAGTTATTATTATTGAGTGAGGCCACCAGGAGAACAGGAAAATTTAACTTACAACACCAAGAGGAACATTCAGCGTGCTGTGTATTGATGCAGCATCTGTAGGTCGGAAATGCAGCTGATAATTTGTCACTTTCAGGACCCCTCTTGCCGGTCCATTGTAGGGGCACAAGTAAGCCACATCCCGAGCAACTCCCATCACTTTCTCGCCCTCTAACAACTGGATATCTCCCAACACATGAGGCTGTAAACAGAATTTATCATTAATAGAGAGATAACACCTAAATAGGGATTCTTTGGCACAACTATACGCGCCTGCGATAACTCATGCTGCCTCTGACTGTGAATACGCTTCACAAATAAACAAATATGAATCGTTCTACTTTTACTCATATCGAAATTATTCAACACAACGTAAGGAAAGCACTACAGTTCCAGTAGAACTAATCACAAGTAAGCCAAGCTAAACCCAGAGGAAGTGAAGCAACTGTAATAATATATATTCAATGGGAATAAATTAATCCTTTTAGGAAACTTACGGAGTCTTGTCCGTGTTTAGAATTCAATGAACTTGATTTCGAGTCCGAATCCAATGAATCGGAACTTGCGTTTTTGGACAGCGAGAAATCCGAATTTATTAATTCTGTACTGTTATGTTTGTCCATTGCGCCTCAAAAGGATGAATCAATGTAAATAATGAGTTATTCCCTCAACACAACATCCACGGACAAAATTATTAGCCTGTATAGTATATATCCGTCTGTAAACTGTCCGTCCGTGAGTAAACTCGCACACAGCCAGGGCCAGCACAGTGTGCTAAACTCGCCCAGTTTGATAAAGAGTTGTCAATATAAGTAGCTCAAAAATAGACTTTAAGCCGTTGTGTTACGACTTATATTAAATATTAAGTCCAAATAAAAAAGTTTGTGCTACCATAAAGTAGAACTTATGACAGCATAAGAGTATTTTCCTTATAATTGAGAATACGATACTAATTATTTTTTTAACTAAATAGAGAAACAATATTACATCTTCAAATAATTTTTAATTCAAGTTTTACGTCTTTAAAACATAATTCATTCAACGAAGCCTGCTTTGTTTTCAATTAAATCCAAAAAAAACGTCAGGAAAATTACAAGGAAAATCTTTCTAATAGTGCTGCCAGCAACCGACCAGCCTTACCCACATAAAATGAATATTATTTTTTTAAATCAGAATATCACGCATAATTTTCCATTCAAGATGCTTAATAACAAATATTTTTTATTCTTTTATGTCAAAACTATAAACGAATAAGGCCAAGTCTTGAATGTATACTTTTGATGTACGAAAAACCCTTAGTTACAATATTTTCATCGAAGTTTGATCGTTACGTGATAGTGATATAGATAGGTGCAGGTTGTTGAAGTGACATCGTAATAAGGTAACAATGACTTCGATATCAGTAAACTTGCCGGAAAGTATTAGCCTAAACACTTATTTAGCCTATAGACCGCCAAACAATTTAGAACCACTCAGAAAAATTGAATCGGAGAAATTCGATTGGGATGTTAATCATCCGAAGTCGCTTGTTGCAATATGTATAGAAAAATTAAGTGAAAACTGGATGGGTAAGTAAGGCGTTTGAGATTTTTGCTGTAATGACTATTTCCTCTTGTGATTTAAAAATCTGCTGCAAATGTTTCTGTCGATTGTTTTAGGGTATCCAACGTTAGATAAACTAATAGCCGAAGATCGAGAACTATTTCTCCAAATTCTTGATACTAATGTTCCTCTGCAAGTCTTGGTTGATAATATAAAAAATGATATCTTCTGGAAAAAGTGTTATAAAGCCAGATGGTCTGATTCACCAGTTATTACAAACGACAAAAGATGGATCAATGTTTTCATGGAAAAACATTACGCTGATATTTTAGAGAACATGAACCCCCGTCAGTACGATCCTGAAAAGGTAACACAGTAAAATAATGTATATTGATTGACAAGAGATCACATTTTTTTTCAATTCAACAGGTTACTTTTTTAGTCAAATTATGTGGTCCCTACATCCACTCGTTGAGCATTCGGAGTTTAACTCCCTCAGACATTCCAGTTCAAAGGACGGTATCACCAGAAATGGCTGAACTTATCACAACTCAACAGCAACCAGATGCTAAACCTCCAAAAAAAAACGAAGTCCTTACAAGAGGCAAGTTTTTCCTGTAATTATTTGTTATTTGAGGTATTGTTGCTAGAATTGCATTACTTACCTTTCTAAGTTTTTATAATGCTATTTAATCACATTTTAGATCACATATCACTTCATGCAGCTTTAGGTAGTTTATCAAATTTGGTCGAATTGCATATAACGTTTCAGTTGCGTTTTATTGGAACTGAATATCGCAAAGATCAATTTCAATTTACTAATAACGACGCGAAGAATTTAGCACGTGGCTTGGAAAAATGCGGTCAACTTAAGATTTTAAGGTACCAGATGCATGTAATCGATAGTGAATTAACAGTACAGAAAAGTTAGGCATTATAAAGGTTGATAATTAATTTTACGAAATCCTTGCAGGATAACAAGAAGTGATATGAATTGCCAAAGAGTAAAATATATTTTACGTGGTCTATCAGACAATCAAAACATAGAGACTCTGGACTTTAGCCATTGCAAAATTGGAGATGAGGGAGCTGCTTCCATAGCTAAGTTCATGCTGCGTCACGAAAATTTGAGAAGTCTGATTTTGGTGGATAATTATTTCGGTATTGATACCAATGCATATAGTTAAATTTGAAAGTGGTGGAAGGTGGAACAAATATTCGAGGCCAATCATGACCAACTTTTATACGAATATTCAAAAAAGATTTAATTATTTTCCAGGGCCAGCAGGCGTCGAGAATATAGCGCACTCACTCAATCATCTTGGTTGCAACATACGAAATTTAGATTTGAGGCTCAACGATAGGCTTGGATCTGAAGGCATCGCTCACATTGCAGTAGCCATAGCGAGAGGGTGTAATTTAACATCGTAAATATAAATCTGGTTTTAACATAATATATATACATACACGTATAATTTGAATACCTAATTGGCAACTTTTGTACCTATATACATAATATCAATTAATCAATCAAACAAATCAATTATTCGGTCAGTAAAAAATCAATACGAGATGGAGCGTTTTACAAAATAAGGCCACATGCATATTGTTTCCAGAATTTAACTATTTTGGGTTTTCTTACTCAGAATCGTTTACCCTGTTGATATTCATAAAAGAAAAAAATTATCCCTTAATTTCCATTTTAGTTCGTCACTTTTTTTTAAATATAGGTAGGTATGTCTGGAACGCGACGAACAGGAAAAAAATCTATAGTACATAAATCTGGGACACATTTTGTTCTTGTATGAAAATCGATAGGGTAAAGGATTTTGAGTAAGAAAAACCCAAAATATTTATATTCTGAAAAGAAAAACATGTGGAGTTTGATCGCTCGATGATTTTCAAATTTAAGATTAAATATATCCGGATGCGGGATAAAATCGACTCCCTTGAAGAAGGCACCAACGGGTGTGTGGTCAACAACAAGTGCCGATAGTCCTCCAACATGTGGCGAGCTTTTGGCCAGAGCAATTGGCCTTGCAAAAACGCCATTACGGGCTTTAGATATAAGCGTAAATGATATCGGTTCGGTAAGTAACACTTTCAAATGTGGTATTATATTGAAACAAAAGAAGTGAAAATAAAACTAATGATAATTACATTTCAGCCAAGTGATAGCAGTTTATCCAACGCAATTTGCCTTAGTTATTTGATTGATGTTAATCTCAAAAGATCTGGAATGTCATCAATGTCAATGGCGATTGGTGAGTCAGCTGCTGCTACTCAACGGCTAAGAAGAGAAGCAGAGAAGGGAATTAGATTTAGAAGAAGTGCTAGTAGGGTTTTACAAGCACGAAGAGTGGCCAAAGGGATGAATATTGGTAAGTTTAACACGGACAACATTAGTAGTTACGTTATTTTTATTGCATCTACAGTAAACTTCCTACGCTTCTGGGCTACAGATGCAGATCCAGTTTTACTTGCACAACAGCTCTCAGCTCGGCCATCTATAGTATCAGTTACATCTGAAGATGGCATTTACTGTATGCAGACTCAACCATTGCCTGCCGATTTTAGTTTTGTTCCAATTTTGAAAGTAAGTAACGCACTCACAATCCTTTGTAAAATAAACTACTTACGGCAAATGTTAATTAAATTAGTGCTTTTATTTTTCAGAGCCCTTTGCCTTCTTCCCGAGCCTCATCAATTACAGGCCCGCCTACATCGCGTCGTTCCAGTCATCATATGATATCGGAACCAGTAAAATAATATTTAAATTTTAATTACACAAATTTAGTGATAAAAAAGCATTTAGCACTATATATAAGAAAACTTTTTATTTCCAGGAAATGCGTCGCAGCGCATTAGTTCGTCGGGGTTCAGACGGGTCACTGCTGCAGTCGCGTGGAGACAATGCTCCTCGACACATAAAAATATTTGTTTCTAATGAACTTGTCAGCTCGGAACATTATTAAAGAAATATTTTTGTATTCCATATAAATTATTGTTTTATTTAAGTTTTGTTATTTTTCGTGCATTTAATTTGCTGCCGTATAGTTCCGACTAAGATATTGGTTCATTAATTTAAAACTACTTGTAAAATTATTATGAAATCGTCAAATTTTGCTCTGCAAGCATATGGCAAGCACTTTGCAAGTATGCAAGTTGTTGAAGATCAAAGCGCCAATACAAACTGAGTACCCATACTTAGTGCTAGTAGACCTAAACCGGCAACACTGGCCATAGATAACACCACAACGTATCGTTTATTTGATTTCGTTTTGGTTCTCATTTCACGTTAGTCTGCGATGCAGCTAGTTTCCGTGTCACGATCACGATCGTCAGCCATGTTTTTCTTTGGAATGTGTTGAAATGGTGGTAGTGATAAAATTCAATTAAAACTGTGAAATTACTCAAAACGGTAACTGTGAGTGTATTTTCAATGTGTTATTTATTCGAGTGAGTTGATACCACTGCTGTGAAAATGAATTGGGGCACGGAGCTTTGGGTAAGTTTATAATGTTCAGAAAGTTCAGTTGATTGGCGCATTTGAATTTACTGTTTTGAGACATATTTTAGACTTGTATCCCGATAGCTACTGGTCGCCAGACAAGAATCATGTGTAATTTAAGCATAAACTTAATAAAGCAGCTCTTAAAGGTATTTTAAGTAAATACATTAGTTGTGTCGTGTGATTAGTCAGTGTTGCAGTTGCATTGTAGAAAGTCGCACTAAGCAGGCTGGCATGATTTTCGTCCATACATGGTAGTTTTTGTGGGAGGAGGTTGTTAGACTGTCCAGGCAATTGTTAACGAGGCTTATTTAAATTTATGGTCATAAAACTGAACAGAACTCTGTAGAACTCAAACAGGAATCGTTTATTACTCACTTCTAAGTCTACTTGCACAATAACCGGCTTACATTCTTCTCAGTATCACAAGACAAAGAATAATCCTTGTTAGTGGCTTATTCTTAGTTTGTTTTTGCTGTTTAACGAATTATTTTTGTAGCTTTAATTTGTTACCACAATACATTTGTACAGTACTCAAAAGAAGAAGTCTCCCTTTATCGTCTCTATGATCAATAATGAGTTTCTTTTATTTTACCTATTCTATTGTACTTTTCGTCATCACCTATGTATTTTCTATATTTACTTACTTAAAAGAGGAGAGAACAAGAGATACTTATTTATGTCTACTTTGAATCATTGGCTTCCTCAATGAGTGGCATGGTTCCTCCAACTTTCAAATGTTGTAAAATAAATGCCTGAATTCAGAAACAGCAAATTTACCATCAAATAACATTGGTAATTGCATATTCAGTGTCAGAGAGGGCTAGAAGTGTCTGGGTCAACCAAAAAAAATTATGGCAGAGAAAAGATTAGCTTAACAGGGGTAGATTAGATAGGGACCTATCTATGCAGGGCAGGACCTAGCTGGAACAGCCTGGTATATATGGCCGGTCTGACACTCGAGTGCACTAACTAGAATTGGTATAGTTGATGGGAGGTGGCTGTGATAGGGTTTTTTAGAATTATTCTAGAATATTTCAGCGGTTGGTTGGATTCGTTTGACTAAACACACATGTACACATTTTTAAGGACTTGACAAATGTTTCCATGTATTGATTGTTCAATTCAAAGTGATCTAGATCACTTAGTTTTGAATGCAACATTAAGATGAGAAACTTTGCCAGGAGCATTTAGTTTAACTAACCTAGCCACCTGCTGAACTGTTCCAGAATAGGTCTATGACATCTTGTCTATGGTATATGACAGATCTATGGTAAATGCTAGTGCGGTGGGCCCTTTGTATTTTGTAATGTTAGATTTTCTAAGTGCAAATTAACTTATATGTTAAATAGTAAAATTCTAAAACTTACAGTGGTTTGGCGTCTATAGAACTCGATTCCCACCAGCTTGCCTATTTTAAGGCAGTTGGGAAATTAGAGGAAAAGGCTGGTTAAATTCCCTTTGGCTTGCCTTCTGATATATACTTGACATCACACCTCTGAAAACTTATAGATATGCTAACTGGTACCTGACCAAGTAAGGTGTTTGCTTCAAAAGGGCAAATTTTTGAGCTTTTCAATATTGTATATCATGTGCCGACTGCATTACATGATTCCAATCAATTTGATTTTAGATACTGGACTCCCCTACTTTGTGATTTCCGATCTTCTGGAGTCCTCCCATGAGGCTGACATAGTCACCCCTGTGTACTAAAGCCTCTTTAAATATGAGATAAAAAAAAAACATCAATCTCAAGAGCTAACAAACATACATAGCAACTTCAGCAAAAATGTGTAAAAACTAAAGTAAAACTATACTTACACTTACACTACACTTACAAACTTTTGTAAGTGTAGTTAAACCAGATTGCTGAGTGGTTAGAGAACCTGACTGAAGTTTTAGGTCCCGAGGTTGATCCCTGATCAGGCTGAATAATCTATGGGTCTTATGAATTTTCGTTCACGAGCCATTTACATGAACAAAAAATATTTACCTTCCTACTCCCCTACCTTTATTATGTACCTCTTCAAAGTAACACCTGATTTAACAAATTCACTGCAGCATGGGGTTGATCAACTTCCATACATTTATGGTTAACTAGCAGCTGCTCACGGCTTCACCCCTGTTTAAGTCTTACGGTTTTTTAATTTTGGTTTTATACAATCCTTGTTATGGCAATAAAGAACACAACATAAAAAAACATCGAATTTGGTGCAGTTGTCCGGAAGTTATGCACGTACATACATTTCGTTGATTCATTTGTATTTATATATATATAGATTACAAGTTAAAATAATTTCCACCGCAAAGGTATTGATAAGCGGTGTAGTTTATATACAAATATGTTTACGTGGGGCCAAAATGCTACTATAAGTCCAAGATTTACTCCAAACTGAGGTTAAAATTGGTAGTCAATAGTCCTGTGACTTATTATTTTATTGGTACAATTCTCTAAACTGGGAAACACCCAGTTAGTGTTATTCCTATGTGTGCCAATTAATTTATTTCCTGGCTGTTACATGTTCAGGAAAACATGACCCTGCGGTGTTGTGGTTATTCATGCTTTTGTAAATATTTAAGTAACGATTTAACCCTTTGAAACTAAAACAAATAATCAGAATCAAGGACATGCATTATTTCTACCAAAGATAACATTAGTTAAATGCTAGAATGAATTGCATTGGTTTTAATAAATGCTGTACATCTTTGTCATTATGATATTGGCTATAGTAAACCTACCAGTAATCAAACCTAGAGCTATAAAATCTCGTTACCTATCTTATTACAAATTGAACCACTTCAGAAAAGAGTACTGGACTGTGACTCGTATCTAAAAACAATTGACACAAATCACTTATAGATCCCGCGTTTTCTCCTTTGCCAAAGGGTGTTTTTATTTAATTTCTAACAGTTGTTTTGGTTTTAACTCATTAAAATGTTGTATATTTCACCCTCCAGTGGCATAAAAAATGTAAATTAAAGCTAATGGTGAGTCCTGTCAGAAGTGTTTTGTGATAATTGAAATGACCTACAAAGAATAATATTCAAGAATGGTCTGTTAAAAACTTTGTGTGCAAAATTTCGTTTCAAACCACGACAAAGTTGTGTAATATGCTAGAATACAAAACGAACCGTCTTCATTTTAATCAGTAATTTACTTCGCGTATCCTCCTATCTACATGCTTGTTTGTCTTTAAAAGTCTAGCTATCTAGATAGCTCGTGAGTATGTGTATACTATGTATATCTTTATAGTCGAAGAGTCATCTTGTGTTAATCCTCGTAAGCCATAAAGGCATGTTGACATGATGCGCGCGTCACTAATTCCGTTAAACTGTAACAAAACCGCGGCTACTACTAAGAAAGGGGCCTATTGCTGCAAAGACATTCCAACTAGCACTAACTGGGCATCATTGTAGCGATTTTATCATAAAAGCAGTTAATGTACTCAAAATATTTCAAAGCGCTTTCGCTGCAACCTAAACAGCATTACTGTAGACCTATCTAATAAATTGTGCTCAAGATTAAATATAGTTATTCAATAGAATCGACTTGCGTCTATGTTTGAGCTCATGTTTCTCGGCTCACTATGCTCGTGACTGGAAGCCACGCCGCGTGACACTACCTCGCTGTGTCATGTTACAAATTGAATGACTAGTGTGATCCTCGAAGGCTTTATACCAATGTAATGAGTAGTGGAAAACAATGATAATGTTTTGAACGAAGATTAAATAGCTCTTACTTTTAGTATTTGGTACTTAAGTAATGGCTCTAGCCAAGGAGTTCGGTGTGAGATGAAAGATGATCATTAATTGTTAAGACGTACTATTATGAAGTAACTTATTGTCAGATTTTGCGCTGCACAGATTCTTCTTCGATTGATAGCTGTTTGGGGACAAATGCTGATTTCGACAGATAGTAAAATCAGTCATTGTGTACAAGTAATACAAATGCTATTTATGAAACGATGTAAATAAAACCATGAACATTGTACAGTTTAATTTCTCATTCTTGGGTACAATATCCGACATCTGCTTAGCTAAAAGTTGTGCTGTTTATTTGCCGAAATAGGTTCAATCAACAAATTGTTACGTTCAGTGAGGGAAAAAATACTAAATCAGAACTTTAGTATACGTATTGGTTGCGGTCTCAATTAAAATTAATCGGTAGGCGCCTGATCTAATTCAGCTATGGTTTTAGTACCTATTACTCTCTATGTATCATCAGCAAAATTAAGGTTTTGCGAACCAATCAGAGGACTCTAAATGAAAAAACTTTTCTTTCACGTGTTTTTTTTATGGTGCAATCCATAATAATATAGAAATCGTGGCTAACAGCTCACCTCCCATGGACACTCGGAACTCGTTGAGGGCAAAAGCTACTTCTAAATAACTATAAATGATCGTATTAATATAATTTTTATATACATAATGTCCAGAACTGCGAACAAGTCGAGTTCAACAATGGATCGCGTTTTGAATAATATCTACAGTTGTATATTGTGTGCTAATACACTGATTACAATTGCGTATTGTATCGGTACTCGAGTACAGACCTTCCTTCAATTTATATATCAGTTATTAATTAAAATAATAATACATGTCACGCGATATTTACAGATCGTCCGCTCAAAGAGTTTGTATGGTCCGTAGCTACAAATGAACACCTGAGCTGTCTCTTCCCAACCTCTTTGTGGATTGAAGACTTCTGTATTTTTGTGGCGGCGCGACGGTGGAATTTTTGAACGGAGGAACTGTAGTTATAAAGCATAATTAAACCGACTATACAAGATAGGTTAGTTTTCCTTTATGACATTATTAATTATACTATACTGACACGTAACTTGGGTATTTTATTCTTCTTTCCGTTAACGATAAGTACAATCATCGTCCAAAGTCAGCTTTATTCATACATAGCTTCCGAATAGATACCTAATTTTAGCTATGACTATTCCTTATTCCAAATAAAAAGTCACCTACCTGACCTACATCCCAATGAATTGTTTTGACAGCTTTCTGCATATTGCATACTCTCTGCTAAAGCCAGCATAGAAACCTGTGTACCTACTTACATTTATTTTGTCAAGTAAGTAATGTAATTAAATCACAAACTTGCAACTCTGCGAAGCCGATTCAAATAATGTTAACCGTACACGTCGAGACACATTTTTTCCGTTGCAAAATAGACGGGACGTCCTTGACTGATGAGCGGAACGAAAAACTTTGTTGGGCCGTGTACCTACCTAGGTACTACGCCTTACCACGGCGCCATTTTGTTCATAATCTACCGCCATACATCCATCTGATATCCAAGATGACCGGAACCTTAAGCCTTTGTTTTGTTTTTAATTTACAATGAAGCGCGCTAACTACTGAAAAAATAACCCACTTTTCTGGGGATGTTGCGAAAAACCTTTATAAAAAATGATTGATTATTAATCGCCATCTTTTATTTTAGAGAGAATCCGTTCATTTTCTAAAAACATAACTTGATGTTTTTGTACTAAGGTACGTAAGGACGACTGGTGTTACAGTCGCGTGTACGCTGTTTAAAAAATGATGTTGTTATACACTTGGATATAAAATAAAATAATTATGTCAGGTGTTTTCAAATCAAAGTGATTTCAACCCATGACTTCAATGGTATCAAAATTAACTTTACACGTTAGAGTAAATTACCACAGAAAGACTACAACGAGGTTATTTACGGATTGACTAGGTTACACAACGGTCAATGCTCTTAACACGCATATAACCGCTTCGTATTGATATTGCAGTATCCGTTTGATATAGATGTATACATACATGCGAGAGTGGTCAGTGTTGGCAAGCAGCTACAGGGCCCGTGCGGTGGCGGCACTAGATGACGACCCGCATTCCGCCCGGTAGACTGGAGTACCTACATACTTACTTATTAGTTGTGAAATGAGAACGTTTGTAACTTACCACCTCTAATGTACCTAACATGCGCATGAATACATAATTCATGAGAATGGTTTCGCTACAAATGAGATAGCTTTTGACTGTTTCGACTGCTTCTGACTTATTGACTTGTCAAACTCAAAAGGAGCTGTACATTTTAATGCCTATTGTCACTTTCAGTAATTTGAGACACGTCAAACTGTCCTAGTATTATCGTCTATGATATAGTACTAAACTTTTCAGCAATTTTTGAGTACTCAACAGCAACTCCTACATCTTATTTCGTTTTTGAATGTTGATTAGATTTAATGTTGATGTATTTAAATGTAGTAGCTACTCGCTTAAATCAATTAAGATTACGCCAATGATAAGTTGCACTTGAATTTGTTTCGTTAAAAGCTGCCAGTGTTTGTAAACATTAGATACAATATTAAAAGTGTATGTAAATAATCTGAAAATAAAGAGCAGGTGTTACACAATCGAATTGGGTGCGATGTCCCTGAACTAGTTCGCTAACGTTTCGTAACGCGACCTGGATACTGGCTAGTCTGATAGACGTTATACATTTTCTCAAATTAAATGACCAATGGTGTCAATAATTAAAGAACATTTTATTAAACTTTTCGATCTAATTTTAGTTTTCGTTAAGCTATGGTTCTCTTGGTACGCTTTGAACTGCGTGAAGTATTGCTATACATTTCAACAGCTTGCTCCTTTTCAAGTGCTTCAGATTTCCTGCTTTAGGGGAATTCGGCGCTCCCTCTCATCAACCCTCCACCTTGGCTCTTGGCACGTTTTGAAAGCACTCCAAATCTAAAGATTTTCAAAGTGCCGGATAAGGTACCGTATTTCATTGAAGTTGTTAAAATATTACTGAATTCTACGTTGCAGTCTTTATGAAAATACTTTAATAAGATATGAATGTAAAGTGTACAAAACTGCACGTAGTTCGTTATTAACAATCACGAATAGTATCAGGAATGTACGTAGATTTCTTTTATCGTTTCGAAATCCGCCCAATTCTCACGCTTTCATACTGTCCGCTTAATATCTCAATTTTAGTTACAAAGTTATTAAAACATCGTCCAATACGGCACGGAACACGCCCTTGCCTACAATTACCTCCATTTTTGTGATGTTGTACAGTTACGTTGATTACTTTTTCAATCCCAGCTGTGGTAGGTACCGCCTTTTATTACCAATGATTAGGCGAATTCACATATATCTACTAGTAACTGTTATACGAATACAAAGTATTGGCAATTTTTTTGTGTCATCAGTCAATAATAGAGTAGTTTCTGTTGTCTTTTAATTATGAATAAACAAAAAGGTAATATTACGCGAGAAATGACCTCGAACACATTATTAATACCGTAACATAAGTCTGGTTACAAGGAACGCAATGATAAAATGTCTATTATATTTAAAAAAATTATATGTCCCGCTTATAGTTGTATCTATCATCGCGTACATATGAGACTACTCTGGAGCAATGGTGACATTAAACTATAGAATGGTATAAACGACGTCGTCGATCAAAATAACCATGAACGAGTAGGTACGAACTAATATCAGAATCCATTAAATCAATTCTAGAATACCCCCACGACTTAAGACGCTGTCCGCCTGTGGGCCGACCGAAAAAAGGTCCCGGCCTATTATGGGTACTCGTCGGGCGATGATCTCATCGCCAAAACATGGTCTTAACTTTAACGTCTTGCTGAATTAAAATATTCTATACACACATTTACGATAACGAACAAGTTCACTGAGCGTTCAATCATCATGTTGGTACATTGTAAATAATGATGAACATTTTATAAATTCAAAGAATATGGTAACGACGACTACATAGTCTTATTCGCAAATAACATTATGTTCAGATTTTACTTTTCGTACGCAATTATGGTATAAAGTAGTCTAAACAAAGCCTTGCTTACGAAGAATAGGCGCGGCCCCTGAGTGTTCCCGACTTAATTGGACTAGTATCGGATTACCTCTAGGCGTGACCTTTGCGCTACCCTGAAAAATATCTAGATGGCTGCCACACCTGCTCACTTCGTAATTTATACTCGCTTGTGACTACCGCGGTTTTTTTCTTTCACATAAGAGAGAGGGCAATAAAATGCGGTTTTATAACCTGTGAAATACGGCCACAAGAGTCATTGTTCCATATAACTTAACATTCCTCACTACGGGACAATACCTCCGTTTTCCTCTAATTAATAGTCACTGCTCCAGATTATTATTCTCAGTAAATTTTTCAAAATATTGATAGGGTGGATATGTTCCTTGCCTAAGCGTAGTCTGAGGCTTTGCTTAGTTTTAGACTAGTATAATAGCATTTAAGGATTTAGGTAGGCTGGCGTGCGTCCAGCATTCGCTGCTATAAGTTGCGATGCAGGCTCGCGCCTCATTTGGCGAGTGGTAGCGGCAGGTCCAGTCGCGGACTCGGGCATAAAACCGGTTCGACGAGAATACGCAAGGCTGGTCCCGAGATATAAGCTCAACAGCGAACATTCGATTCTATTGCCTCCCTCTAAAGGTCTCTGATCACTGCTCTCTGTTCCAAGGCCTACGTCGAGTGGCTTTGCCGCCCAGTTGTACGATATTTTTGAATGCTAATCGCTGTATCTTGAGTTCACGTTCCACCACCATCCTACGCTATCCTTTGCTCAACCGAGACGTGGTTTGGAAAGCCTTTTTGTGGAAGTTTCTCTGAGTTAATTCAGTTGTAAAATGCTTAAATTCACCCGGTTTTCTGTATCTGAAACATTAACAACTACACTAAATGAAATTATTCCGCACACTTTGTTTTCTGAGGTCAGTTAAAACGCACTCAATTATCCAAACCCGTTAACAGAGAAAGCAAGTAAAGTATGCTTAACAGAATTATGACATGACAAAATTCGGCTTGGTTACCTACAGATGTAAAAGTTAAATGTCTTTTGACCGCGTTACAGTATGTTGTGTGATTTTGAAAACCGCACTGTTCTTTAACTGACACATTAATATCAAAATGCACCATGGTGCGAAAGTAAAAATAAATGCGAAGTGTGTAGTTAGAGAAAGTGTGCCTAACGAACTAAATACTGATAGGTATTGCGGTTCATTCGTTTCGGGATAAGTCGTAACAGCTCGATGATACATTTATCTAATTGGTGGGGACTTAACTTCTAGTAGACATACATGTAGGTAGGTACACAAGTAACAACAACAGCCACAAAACAATAAAAAGCTTCTCCGTGCACTGCAATTGCCAGCGGCATCGGGACGTATTTTAAATTAAAAATCTTTCTCACGAACAAGACAGCGATGTTACTTTATCCGATACTGCCTGGTTAGCCAGACCCTGAGAAAAAATGCGAGCTACACATGAGCACGATGGAGGTGAAGCACTCGGGCAATTAGAAGGCAATGGTGCAATTAGCTGATCCGGTGCGCGCGCGCTTGCTAAATGCTGTTCCAAAACTCGCCTTCATTTACACGCAACGCAATACACTACCACGAAAAAAAACTGCGCCTATTACAAAATATTGAGCTATTCCGCTTCTAAACACCAACCCTAACAAGGCTATATCTCATTCAGAAATATCTCCGCTACGATTCTTAAGAGGATTTCGCATTATTACATAAGCAAAGAATGTGAACGCGGCTTTTAAAGTGTCATGTGAAAGTTCCACGTTTTCACCGTCGCACGGTTATGACAAATGTTAGCTCATGGATCTTTTCGGAAAATCTATCCCATTTTTTAGAAGTAGTCAATGTAGTAACTCACTCTGTGCTGACTAAGAAAGATAAGTGAAGTACGTAGGAAGATAAATTTTATTTTCTAAACCGTTTTAACAGTGTTTTACAACAAGGATGACGATGAGATGCTTGGTTAATCTCACTGTACTTAGTGTACACTTATTTGAAGCGAAATCTATTAAAAACTGCAAAAACTTGCACTTACATGTGTAAAAAAGATAATATTTGATAATCGGGCTAAACGCGTTTTTATTACAGTATAAAACTTACATCGATAACGCCAAATTGAGTAATGTTATGAAAAATAACACTTTCTCACGCGAATTTAAAACGACAAATCGAAGGTCAATGTCTGTTACTCAATCGAACCAGTCGCCGAAATTTATTCAAACGAATTAAAAGCGAAACTACTGCTTAGTCTCCTTGGAACTAGATTTCGCGCACTCTCGCTCATTTCATTATGTCATCGTCCAATAAAATGTAAATGAACCTTTCGAAAGCGGATACGAATATTTAATCTACATTGAGAAATTAAATCGTAATATGATAGCATTTTCGAAATTATTCCAATTGGCTGCTGTGTCTTTGCTCGAAGCGAGCCGAACATCTGCCCGCTCTGCCTTCACGTTTGAGAATTTAAACGATATCTCCGTTATACCAAAACAGTACTCGTCGGAATAATAAAATTTTAAAATTATACAATTAATTAATTATTGAAAATGGATGATGATGATTATTAAAAACCGAAACGGTTCCACTAAAAGTGCTGTAGAGCTTTAGTAAAATTGACACCTTTAAGCTGCTGTAAGGAGGTCGCAAATCACTCATCTTGATCTCACTTAAATCCAGTTGCTCAAAATGATACGTTTGTTAGATCGTATCGCTCACTTGCCCTAAAAACTAATAACAGCTGGAATAAATATACGCAAATGTTTTGACATCACGTACTAAAAGTTGATTTGCTTAACAAATTCGCGGTAGGCTTAACGACGTTACACAGTATGTATTGTACGATTATTTTTTTGTTACAAATAGCTGTAAGAAAAGTGGCCACAAATCGTAACAATTTGTTGTTAGTAGCCCTACAACGTGCTGATGAGGGTATATAGCCGCGTGTAAGTTGCGGCCAGATTTCTCCGCTTGGCACGTGTGCGCCTGCACAGACGCGGAAGCGCGCCTTTCGTCGATAGGAATTTCATTTACCAGAGCGCTTCTGTTTACACACGCCAGCTATCTGCACTGCTCAAGTTCGAGGTCATTCACTTGCTTTGGACCAATGGTTTAACTACAATAATAAATAAAACAAATAAATAAATATCTGACCACTTCCGACACGCCCTTTTCATAAACTTTTGTTTAATTTGGCGTGTTAGGTAGTATATACATGTATGTTTGTGTGGTTCAAATCTTTCGAGTTATACCTGTTTTGACCCACTTCTACTAGTACAGAAATTTGGTATACATGTGTTGATGATAAGATAATGCAAGCAACGAAAAGTATGTCCAGAAAATCAGTTCGTTTTAATAATGTTTTTTTTACCAAAAACTTATTTGTTATTATTGAATTCAATTAACCACATGTCTTGAATGCATAGATAATATTAATGCCTTCGTTTTTATTTTCTTTGGTGACTTGCCGCTTTAGCTTGTGCAAAAATACCTATTTGTGTACATTTTTATTATTTGCTTTACAGGAGGAAACTTTTGTATATTTATTAAAGCATTCTAAAAGTAAATTTTATGTATTACTTTTGCATATTGAAATTAGGTTCAACATATCCATTTAAATTTTGTGGCAATAGATTTTTTCTTTCTTTCTTTCCTTTTTTAAATCTCTACAACAATTAAAACATTGTTATCAGATGGCAGCTTTACTCGGTTTAGTAAAAACTAATTATATAAGTGATGATCAATGTTATGCCCTTCATACGTCTTCTGAACAAGTTTTCCAATAGGACTCGCAAATCAATATGCTAATGCACGTTTTTGTTTTGGTTTCAGGTGAGTAACGGAATTTCGTAAACTATCTGCAGTCTATATGACCAGTTCGCCAATCGCCAATGGGTAATGTTCCACTTGTTACATCATTTTTCATTTACATGTTTTATCGCCGCAAAGCAGGTTTGTAGGTTTTCTTTCCTGCACAATTTCCTACTTGCCTCCTTAATGTTGTATATTATTAAATCAGAGAGTTAACCAGTATAGCTTTCTATTATTTTATTTATACATATTCTTTGCGATGTTGTATTAAATAAACTCTATTTACTAACTGTCCGGCCCAGACAGATAAACTATCAAATGAAGCGTCGTGCCCGTCCAAGTCCCGAGGAAATAAACGAAATAGTGATATTTCCAGAAACTTATTTATATTGAACAAATAGTCGTATTATCGCCTTTTAACCGCTTGAAGAAGAGTTCAAGGCACGCCATCACTGTTCGTTATTTCAAATGTTTACATAAGAATAAGTCGAGATCAGATTAAATCCATTGCCTGGTGGTTTTAATCGTACCCTACCCTCGTTAAATCTTTATAAATATAAATGTTTTATTTTAAATTGATCAGACTACTATCTAGAGAATTTCGTTTAATGTTATGGTTATGGTATACATTATAATTATACTAGCTTCTGCCCGCGTCTTCGTCTGCGTAGAATTATACATATAAATCCTCGAATCACTCTATCTATATAAAAAAATCCGTTGCGTAGTTTTAAAGGTCTAAGCATACATAGAGACAGGCAGACAGCGGAAAGCGACTTTGTTTTATACTATGTAGTGAAGATTGTTATCTATCAGTTACATATTATCTGTAGAGATCTGATGTTTATTAATTAAATAGAATAATATTTTAAATTACGCACGTTTCGTTTATATAATGCGCAAGAGATGTTTTCATTCCGTTGGTTGAATTGGGCTTTATGACATTTCGTCAGATACTTTTTGACTTGAATGGCTTGAAGACCAATTTGTTTGTAATATTCGAAATTGTTAGTGAGGCCGCGTTTAGATGCGTGCAGTTCTCATGGCATTATATTTCGCTGTTTCCTCACACGTGATGTTGCAAGTCGCAAGTTATTACATACGCCGAGTCGAGCGGCTAAAGTCGGCTGGTGCCGGGCCCGGTTTGGCTCGTCTATCTCCACGTTAGGCAATGTGCTGCGCTTCGATATCGATCTCACATTGCCAGATTATCTATACGTCGACTGACTCAGTTCGGCCGCTACTGTGTATGGCTATTCCAACTACTTAGTATAAATAATCGCAGTTCTCTAGTTTACTAATATTACAAACTCGCCATGACAGTTTTGTCGTTATGACAATTTGTATTCGCAATAGCTTAAAAGATACGCCACAACGAATGCCTTTGAGTGCATTGATCTTATCCAAGAGTCATGTATTGCGTAGGCGTATACAACTAGCTTTCTGCTACACAAGGCCTGTGCACGCGTGATAGCAATTGAGAGTTGACATACTTAATAATTTCGTTCACTGTCATCGGGTTCTTAAATTTAGGGTACCATGCATTCTCCAAGTGTAAAAATTTAAGTTAAGTTCTTTTTTCAGGCCCGATCGCATTATCCATGTTATTTATTATACATATGTACTTTCGATGTACGTTGCATTGGGAATCCTTTGTATTTTAAAAAAGGGTGTGATTTTTCAATAACAGCGCGTTTAGTCCAGTCCCTCAGAGTTGTTTTTTTACGCGGCTGCGTTGGCCAGGCATGAATATGCAAAGTGTTGCGACATTTTTCTGGTCCGGTCCCGGTAAATTGGCGTCATACTCATAACGAAACATTCCAGTGTGTGATGATTTGTTTCCTGCTGTAACGGTTTGTCGCATTGTTCCCGTTTGGCCGGTGGCCGGTTACTATCAGCGAAAGTGTCGGGGACCGGAGAACACGGCACGCCGCGCGTCGCGCGTCGCCGCGTGCGCCGGACCTCCCTCGCAATCCTCAACTGGGTGATGCGCTCCACTCGTTCCCACTTCGTTTGACGTTCGGTCGTATTGCAAGCGCTTTCTTCGAATTTCTCACCATATCAAAACTTATTGCTATGTTGTGATACGCTTTGTTAGCCAAAAAGAATTTTATATGTATTTTTTAGCAATCATGTAGCTTGTAATGGCCAAGTGAAAGGTCCCAGAGACATCTTGACTAGTCGTAAAATAAGCCGGTTAAATTAATCGAGCGTGGCTAGTTGATGAGCATTTAATACGTAGGCAGATGTCACGTGACTGGTAGAAGCTTTTATGGGGAGGGTTCAAAAGGTGATCGTACCCCTAAGAAGGGAGTACAACTTCTTATTTAACGCTTAAATCTACGTTTTAACGCGTGTGCGCTCGCAAAATTTATATTATATATAGCTAGCTTCTGCCCGCGATTTCGTCCGCGTAGAATTAGCAATTGACATATTAATTGCCTATGCAATTTTTCGGGATAAAAAGTAGCCTATCTTTTAATCTAGGGTACTAGCTATCTCTGTTCCGAATTTGATCCAATTCCGTCCGATAAAAAACGTTTCAGCGTGAAGAAGGAACAAACATAAACACTTACTCACATCCTTAAAACTTTCGCATTTGATGCTGACTGTACAAGGCTTAAAATAAATTCGTCAGGGTTGACCAATATTGTTAAATATCGTGTATTTTATTGAATAAAATCATTAAACATTTTATAATTGCCCAAATCCCATTTGAATCTCACGATCTGAATTAAGCTTGATTTTATAAAAACTTAAGCCATTTTGCTTAATCTTCGCGTTGCTTGTGTCGTGATTCCATCGTTTTCGTAAACAATAGCCCATGTGTTGGTATAAGCGCGAGCAAGCCACAGTGGGAATTCTTCTGTAAGGTTACGATTGTGCGCATTTAGCGTGAGATTTTGCCTTCGAACGATGTGCCAAACGCTGGTTTATATGCGCTGCGCGCAGCTGCTTCACGAGATTATGTTTCAAGGTGCTGCGCTAACGTGAAAGGAACGGAATCAACCAACACCTCAAAACATTCCGAGTTACATTATAGCCTAGTTTCATTCTCGTTCACGTAAATTTGACTAATTTATCTCATAAAAATTAAGTACACGAATCAAAAGTCAGAGGTTAAAACGAATTCTCATCTGAAAGTATTCCTAAAAGTATGATTCGACGAAGTGAATTGAACCCATTTGTACGATCACGGCAGTCGTAAATGCGTCACCTGTTAGTTACATTAGAGCATGTGCTTTGTTTTGTGATTCAGCCGTCTACATGAATGGAGCATGCACCGCCCGGTGCAGGTAAGGCACATATTGAAATCGTTCAATGTGCTGCAGCCGCGCCCTGCGTTCTTTTTTCAAGCTCCGCTTTTATATGTGTGCCTCCGCCCGTCGCGTCGTTGAATGACGAACAAGTTTGTATATGCTTTAGTACAAATCAAATAAATGATACCTTCCACGGTTTAATGTTCATAAATATTAAATTCTCAAAAGGCTAGTCACACCTATCGATTGGCCTCAAATCCTCATTACAGAGACTTAATGACTTTTCTTCGAAAAAATATGATCGAGCATGATTTCATTTCGTAGTCGATTTGTATTCGGTGTCAGGGGAATGTTAGTTTGGTTGACAAGCACTGGCGTAGTCGCGTGCTCATATTAAAACGCGCAGTGTTTGGAGTCCCCTTGTCGTGCCACATGTCGTCGACGACATCGTGTTATTTCTGGGGTGGAAATGAGACATCATTTAAAACTATTCACTATCATTATTAGTTTGATATTCGCTTCCGTTCGTGAATAACAAATGTTTGATACAGTTTTTTATTTACTATACTATCTAGAAATGAATTTGACTTTGTGTTTGACTTTGCAAGATTATTTTTCGTCAGTACACGTGCACTACTAGGCGTAGAAACTTTTAACGTGTTTAAATTAGTTTGTTTACTCACGTTCTTTCAATGGCAGGCAATTCGGGAACCAGCTCGTGGTACATTTAGGCTGTCTAATTGTGAGCAACGTCCGCCGTTAGGTTAATGCACTCTGGTCATACGATCCTCTTATATTCCTCCCAGTTGTTTCGCTTTCGTTTGTATTGATGCGAGGTCTTGATAAACCGTCACTTAATGATTCACCTTAACCTTAGATCAATGTTATTCAGTGTCAAATGACTCATCAGATGCTTGTTGCCTATTTAAAATACACATAAATGTTTCATAACTGATAATTACTGTTTCACTTAATTTTATTGCAGCCTCAAATAAGTGTTAAGATTAAAAATGACTATTACGTTTACGGCATTCCCTCGCTGTACATGTATGTATACATATAGAATGCCTTGATGCTACATATTAAACAACTAAACAGAGACCATCTTGTCTTGACCAATCACTGTTAATGTGTTTGCTTTTAGTTGAATCTACTCAATGTCTCGACGTCGAACGTTGTCTCGTGGGAACCCTTGAACTTTTAGAATCGGTCACTTAATAAATGGAATAAGAAGAAGAGCAAGTCACAAAAACTAGGTATTTCTTCGTAATATTGATTTCTTACTTAAAGTACTCTTATATTGGTATTTTTTAATGTAATTGGCCACTTGAAATCATCAGAGATAATATATGCCAGTTCGTTCATCGTGTTATGGGCGCTCCTGTATACCAAAATAGCTGGATGAGTGAGTTTTCGGCAAATGTTGACGTCAGACCGGGACCATTTGGATAATGTTATTAAGAGTATTAAATACTCCCTTTTATCTTCTTTCATGTTCTGATATGTGGATGTTTGTTTGTAATTATCTGTAAAAATAATACAACTTCCATAACTGTAATCTGTAAAAAAAAAAACTGTTACTTTTAATAATGTTTTACTTCGTGCACATGTCGTGAGACCTGATTCAATTATTGTTGTGATCTATTATCGCTTTTTTGTTGATTGTGTCAACGCTTGGATCGTTTTGTAGGAGCCCCTGTGCGAATCCCCACGCAATACTTTAATCTCTGCAAAAAAAGGGTATGGTAGTTTCGACCGTTAGCCTCGTTGCTGGCGTAAGGATGAGTTCGGTCGCCTGATGGACGGCACTATTTAGGTACTTTGCATATTATGAAATAAAAAAATATATGGTTGCCTTAAAATGTTCAGTTCACTGTCACTATCGTAAGGTCAACAACTTAAATTGTTGATAATACATGGAGCGTTGTCATAGGTGATATGATTGTTACAGTTTAAAACACGTTGCTAAAGTTTACCAGTGTCAATATGACAGCGTTCCATAGTGGCTCAACAGCTAAAGTAGCTGACCGTACTCGAATGGTCCATTTCTCTCACACTGCCTTTACAAAAACAAAGGATTTTCATCTGAATTGGTAAATTGACATTTCGTAAATGTCACTATATGTATTTGGAGTATCGGAGCATTATAAAGTAAGCTTACTAAATGTGTTTATAGTATTAATCGTAAGAGGTTTATCCACTGCCCAATGATATTTTATATCAATAATGAGTGGAAATTGATTGTTTACATGATCTGCAGCGACATATGTGATAACAAACATTCGAGTTATGTAAACATTTCAAACATAACCATTTAAGTGTCGACACTGTCAGTACATTTCTAATTAATGAAATGTTGCAAATAAAGTTTGTAACTTTGATACGGCACTGCGAATTGTAATGCATAGCGAATTTTCATCCCTTCACGTACCGTCCCTTTCAAAAATAAACTTATGTCGCAAAAATAATCAACGTATATGTTTTGTTTTCACCTAAATTAGTTTTTTTTTTGAAGTGGGTTGGTTCTCATGTTTGTATTTCGTGGTGGTACCTATGTCAGTTAACAAAAACTGTGTTCTTTTTTTATTTTTTTGGTTGCAAGCGATTGGTGTATTCGTATCACTCAATTCAATGTAATATCTGAGCCACCTAATTGAGCGTTTGGTTGCTGAGACTGTCTAAACAATTTGTCTCGCTCCGGCGCTTATTTTGACCAATTATTCGTTCATGGCCTGGATCGAGCCGCTTTAGTTGCTTTCGTTTTATAGTCACCTCACAGTGGCTTTAAACATAAAATATGTTATAAGCAATATGAAAACGTTTATTTGCGATGCTTGCTTTGCAGCTGGCGATTTATTCTAGTATCATTATTATTGCTTGTTTGTTTATTTTATACGAGTAAGCTTACTTTAATATGCTATAAAACCTCTTTTATTAACGTTCAATAAGATGAAGTTGAACTCATTCTAGATGACGAGTTTTATGTCAGTGGTAGTTAGCTCGCCGGTTATATTTTACACCTTATCAAAGTGGGATTTAGCTGTGTAAGCGACCGGGCAGTCGATGGTATCTATACACCTGCACAGTCGCCCGACCCCTCTGACCGGTCTCGCGTCCACTCAACTGTAAAATTATGCACTTCTGCCGTACGGAACCTTGTAAAATGATTCTCAACCTTATTTCCCCTGTGAAAACATTGGTTAACAACATTATCTCATTAACCCTCTAACGGCATTTCCTACAATATCATCTTAGACTGTAGTTTAGTTTATCGGATTGCGAACAGGAAGAACCTATCCCACAAATCATGTAGTAAACCGATTTCAGTCCAGTTTAATTGCGTGCTGTTCGGTTCAGTTAATTGCTTGAGGCAGTAAATTATAAATAGTATCATGAATGAAATGTCGTGGTGCCGATTTAATTTTTGATAGGATGTAGGAGAAAATGCGTTACAAGTATAGGAAAATGACTGGATAAAGTCGGTCGTTGAATCTTGAATGTTCATTATGATGATCGAGTTCGAATAGTCTATATACAGTCTCGTTGCAAGTGTTGTGGTTTTTCAAGGTCAATGTCAGTTAGAACTACTACTTTTGATGAGTATCTGGACACAGTAACTCAGCTGCAGATTTTGATTTGTATCCATATTGAACAATATTTACATTGTAAAATAGTCTACCCTTATCATTTTTGAATTTATATTATGAAAAATCAGGGACTTAAATTATCGAAGATGATTTAGGGATGTGTGTATATGCCGTGTACCTACACGTCAAAAATAACATCTAGAAAAAACAGCAGCGTGTTTAAATCTTTAATACTTACGCCATCAGAAGGGGGTTACTAAGTTATTGCGTTGTTCACATCAAGAAGCCAAGAACAGAGGCATCTTGTTAACAGAGGCGCGCAGCCGGCGCCGGCGCCCGTATGACGTCCAGACCAACAACACAACCTAGAAAATAAATACCTACTTCCAACTACCATTAGCCAAAGTACTGTGCCGATCACTTACGCAACGGAGTTTTCAGTTATATCTCCAATGTTAACATGGCGTTTACATAATTGCAATAGCATCTTAACATTGTTTTCAATTTGCAAATTTGCATTCTTGTAATTTGCTCATACGTTTACTTTCGAACAAGGCGCTTGCATTTTTCCCCGAGAAAGCGGAAACGCGCGTCTCAACAATGCAATGGCCCGAGGCTCGTGCTGAGCTACATTCTGCAAAGCTATTGTATTTTGTTCTAGGAATCGCCAGCTGGTTCCTCTGACGACAATGCCTACGCATTCCCGACTAAATACTCGGTACAGGTTTTGTTGTTCTAACAAATACTTAGAGTATGATTAAAATTCGGCCTTTAAAAAATACCCACACATCACAGCGGTTATTTATTTGTACCCCCTTCTTCAGTAACATTGTATATTGCTACTATCATTAAAAACAATAAACTTGTTCAGTTTGCGTATTATAAACAAACGTTTAACGTAAACTAACTTGACAAGAAGCTGCTGGCATATTTTTCCGTTCCTATTCCATACACATATTTCGCCGTTACCCTCTTCTAAGGGTTTACTAATCCAATCACAGGTCCCTTTCAGAAGGGTGATCGTATTGACTTTTTTTATACATATAAGATATTCGTTAGAATCCGGCGAGAACCTATTACGGAAGGTAATGAACTTACTTCTTTCGATTGTAACTTCAAATGAAAATATTATACCTATTTTTAATGGGACTTCCTATTGTAGCAGCAATAGTGCCGGTTATTTTTATCCACACCATATCTATTATTAGGCAGACGAAATGAGTGATGTAAATAACTGAATGTTCAATTTTCAATGACTATTTTTCCTTGGAAAATCTTGTTTGTGACGTTTCCTTTTAAAATCATAAACGAAGCTGGAGAAAGTTTAAAACATATAAACGGACGTGAGTCAGTGGCCACACGCCACATAAGAGGTTCAACGCCCGCGGCCGCGCGAATGAAAAATATTTTCACGAAGAAAGCGCATGTTTCCTGCACAGACGGGATATGCCGCCAGTGGTGCGACTCGTTAGCCAGCAGTCAAGCATTCCCAACTCTCGTTAGTTTAACGAGACTGGTTTCAATACCAACTCACCAATTGTCTGTGGTGGCCTTCGAATGCTCGCTTGCTGAGTAGAAACTTTCAGACGGCGATGTTCGAGGTTATTAGAGTCAGCAAGGAAGCTAATTGATTCCCTCAGCAATCCCAAAGACATACTTCAGACTAATAGCGTGACAACGTATCATATTCGTAAGTTAATAGTAGTTTATGCGACTGTATTATAATGAAGGGTATTAAAACATGATCTGAGTTTGATAATAAGATCAAACGAGTGTTTTAATTCCTAATTATGTACAGTCGCATACATAACTTTATCTACATTCATATCATAAATTTTCTTCAATAAACATTTTCACATTAAAATAGTTCGAAACAGATGACACGACTGACATTTATATTTTTTCTTAAATTCATAGAAAATTTAGACTGGAGTCGATTTTGATTCTTAAATCCATTGTAATAATCGAGATTCGAAGAAATATACGGAATAAGAATTTCATATTGAATGAAATAGGGAATATTCATACAATTTTGTTGTTATTTAAACCCATAAAATATTGTATAAAAGGTGAAAAATAAGGGAGGAAAATTCAAACTTACAAAACGCGTCACCATTGGTCAAAACGAAATGTGACGTCAGATGTCACAAATAGGATTTATAGGCGTTGATATTCGTACTGCGTTAGTGAGAAAATTTGTTTAAAAACTGTATTCCTTTGGTGATTTCTAGTGAATCCATATTTGATGTGTTTTCCTTAACCTGAAATTTGTTTCAGACGATTAATCATCCCTCATCAAAATTTCGTAAAACTCAATATGAATATGAAAGGTTTAAAGAAAGTTTTACTGAACTTTTAAAACTAGGTTAGGTTACTTTTATACTGAATTTTCTACTGTTTAAATCCTGTGATCTGTATAGCAATTAAAACTGAAAATGTGTATAAAGTAACTGAAATGCTTAGAGTAAACTAGCCGCCCGCCCCGGCTTCGCATGGCTAGCTTCGCATATAAGTATATTTAACTAAAAAAATTTATCTAAAACTTGTATGTATCGATTTGTTTGTATCGATATTGATACTCTAAAGTAAACATTGTAATACAACCAAAAATACAGGTTTCTTAATGTAAGCCATTTGCTATTCGTTCCTGAACATATTGTAGGGAAGTTATGATATTTTATAAACATCCATAAAATTATGGTGGTGTATGAATAGACATTTATGTGTCAACGTGTGTTCAAATAGGGTTTTTTCGCGTTAAAAAAAACTGAATATGGCTCGTTGATAAGTACAGTACAGGTACAGTACAGTACAGTCTGTCCAGTGTCGAATAACTTACCTTAATAGAAGTCACTAATCCCGAGTTAACGATGGTTTTTCTGTAAACCTAAATGACGCTGAACCTATTAGGGTAGAGTTGATAAGATAATGAGGCTCCAAAAACTAGAACTGACTCCCGTAAAACTAGGTAAATAAAATTGAAGTTTGATACAATACGTAAACAAGTAGTTTGTTAAAGTTTTATATTAAGATTTTTGAAAGTGAAGTAATCGGTCGTTGTGTGCGTGCACCTACTAGGCCTACGCTCTATTACGCGCCAACAGTATCAGACAGCAGTTCAGAATGGTATTTACATTGTCCAGGTCTGCACTTAAATGCAAGGGCAATTTGCTGAGATTATTATCCTAACGAGCGAAATAAATTATATGCAATCGCTGCAAAGATTGCCAACATAACCGTATTAAACGATGTTGTGGGTACTGTTTTAAAGTCGCGGGATCACGGGATTGTTAAATTTTACTGTTAATCAAGTGATATACTCTAACTAGTAGTTAGTAAGTATGCATTCCGCAAACACGTTAAATGTAAAAAATATACAGGCAATGAATGTTAACATTTAATGTAAGTAAACTGTTAAAATGTGGCTAGGGCGTTATTATGACACAAGGTTAAAGATCAGTAGGGGAGTAACTGTGCTGAAATGGCTTAACTGCTGGTTAGTTAATTTCTTCGTCAACATTTAAATATAAAATTATAAATATGCATAAGACATCATATGGCTTTTTCTATTCGGATTTTGGCTGCCTAACACGTGTTGTGAATTATGTAATTATTGTTTGATGGTTATTTATTACCATATTTACCATAAGTTCTGAATAACGATGTCCTCGCAACGCTTTCTTTGGCCGTCGAAAGCGACTTTCCTCGCTCCATCGGTCATCGGCGCTGCCGGGACCCTTGCACCGCGTACGCGTACGCGTTACTTTCATACTAAACATGCAATCAAGATTTACAGCTCATTTTAATTTCACTCAACACAAATCGATTTCCAACTTTGAATTTTGTATCACGTCCAACTGATAACATGTAATTTCTCACGTTTAACATTTATTTTCCATGCTGTCACGTAGAAACTTAGCGCGCTGATAAATACAGTATTTTTAATTTTATTGTTTAAACGTGAGACGAACAAAGACGCAAGAGACTATAAGAAAGTGCCAAAAATATTTAACTTACAAAAGTTTGTACGTGACTAACAAATTTGAATCGCTTGCCGGATGTGCCGTCAAATTGTCGTAACAGATTTTGCTTGATCTTTACAATTAGGGTCGTTGTAGTGATTCTCACTGAGAAAGACACTCCCGCGCACTTTCATTCAACACACCATATACTCATTATTTGCTTGTGTGAATGAGTGTAGATGTTTTCTCAAAATGCAATTTTGTTTTGCTCCTTTTGTCTACAAATGTATTGAACCATACTTTCGGTTATGCTTGTGGTCTTTTGAAAACAAAACAAGAAAGTTCAATTGAATCAGTTACGTGATAAAGACGTGTTCTGAATTTGATATGTTGAAAGTTTGCATAAATGGAAAGTGTAAATAGTTTGCGTTCTGAATTAATTTGGTTACTCCTATTTTATAAACATTGTGTTATTCTATAAACACATATCTACTTAGTCTGTTTCCGTTTTTTTTAACACATCTATTCGTTCTTAAATCCAATATAAAAAATTGGCTAGTGCCTCAAAATGCAGGTAAAGATTAGGAGCACTCAAAAAGTGCTTGTAAAACACGATATTTATCAGAGAATATTACACATAATACAGAAGTAGTGGATATTTCATTGTTTTCCGTCGGTTAAGGAAACTAAAACTGTTCACGGAGTGCCAATTATGTAGCTATCGTATTAAATGATTGACGTGTTTATGACCATTCATATTGTACATGCTATACCATGAGTCCTTAATTACTGTTTTATCGTAATGTCATGTTTTTTTTTGCTTTTTCATGTAGCGCTGTAGTGGTGCTACACATTACAGCCCAAAGCATTATTGTAACATTATAAAAAATAATTATTTACCACATCTATACCTACTGTGCCTAATAAAATAAGGAACAGATAATAAACTAGTTTCATTTGTCATTTTTTAGAAGCAAATTACGTTTGTAAAAATACCATAGCCTGTCAAAACCATAACCCTCCTTTGGCTTTGCCGTAGTCTGGTAATAAAAAAGCAATGATTTGTCTACAATCAACTACCAGGAAACAATTACATTAAATGGAAAGGTCGTACATATAAAATAAACCTACATGAAGCGTACGCTGGAACGAGTAGCACCAGTATTGTAACAGTATCAATTTCTATTTATTTTTGGAATTCGGCGTCTCGCCGGAGGTGGGCGGCGCTGAGTCATCGGGGGTGCCGCCGGCGGGTGACGCAGGGGTGCGTGTCACCCCGGCACCCCGTGACGTCACTGCGATTCGTGACTCACTTCTACCGATTTAGAAATCGTTTCTAACGGGAGATGCCTCAAAAGGAAACATTATGAAGCGAATAACGTTTTTTACTGATTCTATTATTCTATTCAGCTTCACGGTTTTAAATGCTTTATTAATTTAATGATGTTCATTTCACATTATCCGTACTTCCATGAAATAAAAATATACTAAGCATCGGGATATTTCAGTAGGTTGTATGGTTACTATGACCTAAACAACCCTATAAAGATTGTGTGTTTGATTTTTATGCCCTTGAATGGACATCGATCAATGTACGGCAAAAATTGTCGACAACGATAAAAAAAAACTGAAAAATATTTAAAGGACGTTTAAGTCAAACTAACCAAACAACCAGCTGATATATTTCGGAATAATTTTGAAACACCTTGTGTAGCTGCCAGAATCAGAAGAGACGATTGCCTCTCGTTGCGAGGATGAGATGCCATAAACTCATGCTATCACATTATCTACACTGATATAGTAAAAAGATAAACTTTGCTTGGTAGTTTGTTTGGTATGTAGGGGTAATATCTGGAACATCTGAACAAATTCGAAAAAACCTTTACTAAAAGAATCTACATTATCTCAGGTTAACATAGACTGCTTTATATCCCGAAAAAGTATACATTTCTCACGGGAAGCTGACGAAATTACGGGCTAAGTTTGTCCGTTGCAGTGGTTTCTAGAAGTTAACCTTAGCGCAACCAAAATCAATAAGTCGCAGACAGTCTAGTTTACTATATTGTAGTACATAGTTTGCTTTGACCTTATTTATCCGTCAGGACGATCCAATCGTTCTAGCCAAGTATATATAATATTCGTATGTGCTTATGAATTAACAAATCTAGTAATACTACCAAGCATTTCAGCATCAGATCTCGGTTAAATCTTGTTTAGGAAGTGTAATTTATCGCGAAACGTTCTCGTTTCTCAAAAGTGTTTGCCGGACGCAATAGACTAATGACATGCTTAGCCCACTTGTTTCTAAAACGACTAGTAATGCTACTTAACGTATTTCATTACTTTTAGTACTAGCTACTGTTATGTATGATATATTGATGTGTTCGATTGGTCATACAAACAGAAATGCCAGAATTACTCCAAACAAAGACTTGGACGTCGGTCTTCAAGGCTATCCAGGCATTATTTAGCGCTTGAATTGACGTCACCTTGTTGCTTGTACCATAGGTAATAAAGAACGCGGGTATGTAATATCTATACCTACGTGATGGAAGTCTGATATTTTTGGTGGAATTTTACTTCGTTTGATGTCTGTCATGTTTAGTTGCATTTAATTTTACATAGTTTGAATGTTTCCTCGTTAGCTATTAAGTCCTACTTTATTTTTAGACCAACATATATGAGATATGACTATGGCCCAATATACCTACCCCTGAGCAACATTCTAGCTGGCATTATTTACAATTTAATTATGTCACCTGGTGTGTTGTGCAAGGTATTACATAAAGTGAGAGTAAAACTTGTACGGCCTCCCCCAGCTGGTGTCGGAATGGCCGGGCTCGTGAACGTCAAAGTGACACTCCGACGTAAGAGTGGTTGTGTAAGTAGAGTTCACGTTGCACCCACGCTCTTCATTATTGAATGTACTTTTGTGTATACCGTCACACGTGCACACGAATTACACGCATGAGGAGGTATCAGCAACTAGAAATGTATAATTAAAAACGTCTCTTCAAAACTGCTAGATGCGGAATTTCTCGTATATTTTAGTCTTGTACTTTCTGTGTGCGTGCTTTGACACCGTAAAGGGCCTCCACAGTCCACACCCAATGCGCTGGATTTCGAGAAAGTATCGTTCACATTTTTATGCTGCTAACACGTTTATTACTAGCTTATAATATTATATATTATGTCGTTATTCATGATATGTGTAAGATTATAAAACAGATGACTTAGCGTCGATCATACATACATACACACATACACAAATCACGTCTTAATCCCTTACGGGGTAGACAGAGCCTAAGGTAACATGTACCTACAGGCCACATTTAGCAAGATTGTGGGCGTATAGGTGGAAAATGGAATCAAAATAGTGATGGGTTGCTAGCCTCGTCGCCTATAACATGATTCCTATTATTTTCGCCCATTCCTTCGATGGTCTTTTGCCATCAGCGCGGGTAGAGAAGCAACTGGTACATTCTATGTTTTTTCTTTACTCCCAGACCAGCATAGAAGCATAGACGCTGAGTTAGCGTCGATCGATGTATATAAATTTATCGTATGCTTATCATATACATCTGATCAAACGAGATGGTAAAATATGTAATCGTGCTTCTGTTAAACTGGGTTGGAGAGAAGATAGAGCTTATTTAACGTATTTTCTTAGGAATTCGTATTTTTTCGTTCAGCACACGTCCAAAAGCGCTGCTAATTTATAATTTGTAACAAAACGAACTAGAAGAAATGAATCAACTTGTTATATTTACTATTAGAAATAGCAACATGTTACCATTACAGCATCATAATAGTTTGTTATTGATTCCGTCGATGTAATCTTATCGTGTCGGGTGGGTATTGTTGTCTGATTAACTAATGATGAGTAATGAGTACTAATCAGCTAAGGCCGGAGTCAGGGCGTTCCTCCTTCGTGAGTCACCGCTGCTCGATCAAATCGATTGCGAATGTCGCGACCGGGTTCCGGTATGACTCGCGTTCATATTGATACCGGAGACAACGGAAACTGTACATCAGTGTGTGAAACTGCATATAAAGGTCACATCTTCGAGCGACAAATCACCATCTTGGGCTAAATTTCTCGTGATCGTGACTGATTTCGCTTATTGTTTGTGTTGTGTTCTCGATATTCTTAAATGGCATTGGCATTCAAGTAAGACGTTTAGATACCGAGATTGCAAGGTCGTCGGCGGTAACTGCGCAAAGTAGCAAATTACGTATTACCGGTATAAGCGGTAGGCAAACGCTCTGATAGTAGTGTTAACTTTGTGTTTTTTGTCTCAGCACATTAAATTCAATTTGAACGTTTGTCTTATTTTAGTAGTTTTATAGGATAATTTTATTGCTTGTTATCAATCGTGAATTCTTTCGTGGGCAATAAATTAAACCATGCCCGTACCCAAAAAGTAGAATGAATAAATAAAAAAGAAAATCGGTCTTGTACTCGTAGAGAGATTAGAGATTGCTTGATCTCGAATATATTTTCATTTCATATTTTATGAATTCTCTTATTTACTCGCAACAACATAACGGTAGCAGTTGCACACGTAAATTTGTGAGGTTCAAGTAATTTATTATTAATCTTAAGCATAACCACAAACCGACTGCGCTTTAGGTATGATATGAATGTGACTATAGTAGAGACACTGTTTGCGCCTTTTTTTTCTTCCGTAATGCTGTGCCATAGTTACTTATGGAAACAAAAGAGGTTTATTTTGATTTAAGTATGCGGTTTTTAGTTTATATTATTAAAGCCTTAACACACACACACAAACACATTTTAAAATTTGACCATGGAGAGGCGAAACCCTAAAAACATGTCAATTGGGTAATTTAAAGGCCTAAGAATTGCCGTTTATGGCTTATAAATGTAAAATTGAAATACTTATCATCCTATTTCATTCTTATTGTGATGTTGATTGCTTAAACCGTTACAAGTATTAAGTATATTATTATGAGAGTTTGAAACTATCATCTTCGGAGTGTTCGTTAACTAGGTGGTTGTAATAAATTACACTGACCGGTAAAAAGTAGGTATGCGCCGTTATTGTGGAAGTACCTTATTTATTAATTATTAAATACGCGTTATTTTAGTGCCTGGACTGAGTTTGCCACTTATCATGTTGCGTATGAATATATTTCAGTTTATATTGAAACTAATGCATAATCATTGCTTTAAATATGAATGTTAGTATGCTAGTGTGAGGTGTTTCTTGTCGATCGTCGGTAAAGTATGTATGTATTTCAAAACACTACGTCCAGCCAAACAAACACTAATGATACCACTATCTGGCTGACATAGCTGTTGGACATATCTCTAACGGTTAAGCTTAGTATACACGCGCCATTAATGCCGCTCAGCTTCTAGATTATTTTTAACAGAAATCGTTATCTAACAATAAGAAACCTTCGAAACGGGAATTGTCGAAGGAAACGTTTATCTGTCTGATGTATTTGTACCCTTTAAATATAATAATGAAAGAGAGCGCACAATAAACCGAATGGCGACTAATATCAACAAGCGTTAAGCTTCTTTTGACATAGCATTCGTTTGCTTTTAAATATCACATTGACATTTAATTTTGCCTTTGCTAGATAAAGACAAATAATGTTTTATGAATAGGGGGTAAGATGTGCTTCAATAATCGTGCTTGTTTTGTATACCCATACCCATGTATGTTATTGTTTGCTGCTAAGTAACAGCTGTCCGAAAGTAGTGTTTTTGTGCTAATACATCATTGTGTCCCTCGGTTTACGTTTGGCTATCGCGTGCCGCGACATGTAGCAATTACCGACTGACGGCCTTCCATCGCCCTGCCACCATCGACAAAGCTCTGACAGGTTCAACGACACACAATGACGTGTGTGTGCTAAATATGAGCCGTGCAATGTGAACCACTATTTACTCTCGACACTCAACAAGTATTTTAACTTGTCACTTATATGCGTTGACACGACGCTAATAAGATGCGAGTTCAGGCGCTGCCCCAAATATGGTGTAAAAATGCGGGCTATTCATGATAGTCGCGTTTAACTCCGCTCGCTGACTACATAGAATAATCATGCAAATGCATCTCGTGTGGATGTGACATTTCTTTCAGTATTTCATAATTTATATCTCGCCTCGCATCTGTAAAATCGAGGCTTTTTTTTTGCAGAAATCGTGTACGTTCAAAACAGTATCATGAAATTCTAAAGCGTGCTTTTATACCTGTGCAAAATGACAAAAAAACTAAATCACTGCTATCTAACACGGGACGCCTAAAAAGGACAACAATTACGGCATTGTATGCACAAGCATTTCTAAGTACATATTGTCACGTAATACTTTGTAAATTTATTTGTATACCAATAATTAGCCAAGGTAACTGGTAGCCGTACACGTGTCGGCAACCAAGCGAAGTGTGATCTGCATTCTGATGGGGCCGGCAGAGTGTGCGCATTCCAGCGGCTACTCGCCCACCAACCGCCTTCAACCGACCACGGTGAGACGGCGAACACTTAACACCAACATCGAGCGTCATTTATTTAATTTATGCCACGTTTCTCAATGCTGTTGTCTGTGGTATTGTTCGCCGTGCCCCATCGTACACTTTAAACAAAACAATGACCAGCCATCTATCTTTTACGAAGTGAAAAATATCACTTGGTCACGGACTAAGTTTTATGTCAAAACAAAATTGTTTATACGGAACAGAAGCGGGTAAATGCAATTTAACGTTACTACCAGTATACTTTTGGAACAGATTTTAATCTTAACGTTCTGACGCATAATAAACCATAGTTTAAATTAAGGCCTCAGCGGCGACACCGGTCTCGGCTCCCCTACTTAAGCGAGTTTTCTCGCCATATGACTGAAATTGATGGCTCCAGAAATAGCAGCAATTTTAATAACGCGCAAAGTTAATGCATACGGAGTGAGCCTGTTTGGGGTAGTTGGTTTTATCGACGCGTTTAGTTGTCACTCCAGTTCTCCCACGTCCAGTCGAGGCGCTCTCACATTCGCGACTCGGCTGCTCCCGCCCTGCGCAGGTTAACGAACCACTCATTTACAATTTTACATTCATTACACATGCGCCTTATCGCCGATAATTTACAAAACAAATTAACACTGCTCTCAAACTAGCTTCAATGATTGAAAATTTGAATCGCACTTCAATTAAATTTATTGGTCTATTGTTACAATAGCTATAATATTTCTCATTAGCGAACCATACAGGGTTGAATGGTATTCTTGACATCGTAACCTTTGTAATAGTTAAAATGCCATGGGTCATAATGCAAGTATTTAGACATCTGGGACATGAACGGTACAATTACGACAAAGCTGTTACTTCTGATGAGACGAGCCGTTCGAACGGCACAAGTGCACATCTAAAACTGGCAATTACCACGCATTTCTTTACTACACCTGTCAATCAGTGAAGCAAAACGTCAATGACATACTAAATTATTATTTTACGTTACATTGTATAGAGGGTTATTATGTCGTTATCCAACGTCTACCTACCTTAATAAAAGGGTTAAACCGGTATAGTTATAGTGACTTAACTTGTTTAGGTTTAGTAGCAATAACCAAAACTGACACTGACATACTGAAATACAACATATGTATAAGTGAAGGTATATTATGTTGTAATAGATAAAATGCAGAGAAAATACACAATCCGTTGTCATTTTGCGGCTCGCCTCTAACGTAGAAACTGTATCATCTCAGGTATATTACAATATTACGCAAATGCAACGCACAATGGGGATCATTCAAATCATACTAAGTACATCTATCCCGTTCTTTCATTCGTACTGTCACGTACATACTGTTCTCGGCTATTATCTCTTTATTGACCTATTCAGCATTGGTTTTATTCATACATCGTCTCTATTCAAAATAGGCAGGAGTGCTATTGAACGTGTTAGTGTAACATCATCTCTATTTAATGATTAGTTTATTCCAGTGCCCCCACGAGAGAGAAAGAATAGGCAAGTGGCACACACATCCCCAGGGAATTTCAGAAATCCCTTCTTAAAGTATTTCTACGATTCTTATGTTATATGTCTGCCATGTATAAAGTTTCTATCATCTGGTTTCAGTTGGTATAAAATAATCCTCTTTTTTTCTTACCTCGTTGGAATATCGGTAGTTCTTGAAAGTTGTTAGCTGTTGTAAATTACATACAGTGGAACCTCCTCCTTTATGTAGTCGGTTAAAAAGGCTTAGTATTGCATCCCTAGCAACAGAGCGGATGTCCATTGTAGTTGGTGTCGTTGCACCCATCACACCTCGAGGAGAGTCAAGGGCGGTGCGTCTGCCCTCGCAACCGCCTGCGCCCGCGTTGATGGCTGCATCGCGTGCGCATCTCAGCACGCAATCTCCTGTGTTCCCGTTCCGTTTGATCGATCACCCACGCGGTGGGAAAGGAACGATAGGCACACTTTTTTCTACATAATAATTCCTGATTTACTTTTTGCTTACACACTGTCACAATGGTAATTAAGTGTGAGTTGTGTGGAAATTATTGTCGTTAAATGATTATTACCCCATGCTATAGCTGGTTATTTCTATTTGAATAACGTTCAATAGCTCAGACTATTATAATTTTAAAACAATAATCTGGTTCCACATTGTATTGGTAGTGAATGATGCTGTACGTTATCAACAAGTCAACTTCCCGTTTACCGAGCAATTATCATGCCCAGTTTCCTCTTAATGTTATAAAATAACTTAATGAATAATTTGCTATTGTTTGACTAATATTTAGTATTCAAATTGATGTAAATAACGTGTTTATTTTCTTTGTTCGCAGGATCAATATGATAACTTGTCCGCCCACACACAGAAAGGAATCGAATTTCTAGACAAATACGGAAACTTTGTCAAGGAAAGATGCGCGATTGAATTAGAATATGCAGGAAAACTTAGGTAAGTGTTCTGAAACTCTCACGTCTTCATATAGTGATAATTAAATTATTGACTCAGCTGTGTTCAAGTGTAATCAATTTATTTAACTTGAAATGTATAATTTACGTCCAGACGAGTACGCAATTTGCAATGTTTGATTTTTATTACATTTTTTCGCTGGCGGTAATTTCCGAGGTGTCATCAAAAATATATATAGGCCAATTGATTTGTTTTCTTTTCATAATATTCGTAGGCAGCAGTTAACTATATCGTTTATTTACAGGAGGCTCGTGAAAAATTTTCAACCAAAAAGGAAAGAGGAAGACGAATATCAGTGAGTATTTGTTCCGTTAGTCTCTTGGCTGGAGTCCAGCAACTGGCAGTCACTAATAGTTCTACCCAATCCACTAGGTTTACAATAAAAACTGGCTCTTCATTTATTACTCGATGCTTTAGCGAATGTTTTTTTTTAGCCAGCGCTTGTAAAACTATATTTACACTATGATATAAGAACATTATTTTCAAATCGTACATCAGAAGGAGACATGGCCTTCCTTTTTTAAGAAATTTGACACAAATAATGTTCTTCAGAAAAACTTGCCTGTCTGTTCAACTTTCCGGTTACGTGCACCAAACTGCTATATCACAAAGTGAAATCCAAATCGCCTCTAATACTTTTTGCGTGACTAAGTAACTAATAGACAGGCATTTTAGTTTTTTAACAGTGACTTGTACATATTTCATTAAAGAGTTGTGACGTTAATACCTGCCGCACAGCGATTTCATACGTTCACTTCGTTTGTTCATAAGAATATCTTTATTTAATTCACCATCAAGAAGCTTTTAAGTTTCTACTCGACAAATAGCGCGGTCGCCCCACCGAGTCTGTTTGTAAGTGGCGATAACGCAGAGTATTTTATTCAGGTAAAATTCATTTCGAGGTGCACTACACATAGTATGACCCTTAGACTCTATGGTGCGTTTTTTTCTAACGTCTGACCGTTTAGTATGATAATTTACCAATACAAAACACAAGGCAATGATTTTCATGAGTAATAGAAGTGCTGATACTGATAATATAAACCAAATACTAACTCCTAACATTACACTTTGAACTCGTAAACTCATTATTTCTAAACTAAACGACAGGTATTTACCAAGTGCGATTGTGATGGTATTGTGTCTCTAGCTTGGCGATGTACCCAGTAAAGCAAGCGAATGCCTAATTTTTTTTTACTAATAGTTGCAGACTTACAGGTCCAGATATTAAGTTAGGTTCATTTTCTTTCAGGTACACATCATGTAAAGCGTTTAGACAATTGTTACAAGAGCTGGGCGACTTCGCGGGACAGCGCGAGGTCGTGGCCGAAAACTTACAGTCCAATGTTGTCAGAGAGTTATATTTGCTCGCAAAAGAACTCAGAGAAGAAAGGAAGGTAAGGTCATAGTACAATAAAAAATCAAACACCACAAAAGTGCTGCAAGTCTGGATACTACTGTGTTTCTACGAGAATAAGACCAGTTCCATTATCCAGTTGATTGTAGCCGAACTCTGTTATCTTGTGAGTTCAACATTGCAAGGGCAATTACCGACATTATAGTGTCTTGGCCTAGTTCCTACTTTATAATAAGATATTAAAGGTATATGAGTATTATGCCATGATATATTTCAATACTTCATTGAAACTCTTTAAAATGAACAATGTTTTTGCCACAGTTGTTTAAAAACGTTAATGACGCATGTATACTGAGGCAGCTCTTATCGAACGGGAACATGGTCACGTACATAATTTTCTAAGTATTCCTACTGGACAATGTAACCAGGTTTTTTACGCGAACTAGCGATTTGTTCTAAGAACTTCTATGCCACCTACATAATTTTGATAAACGAATGCATTCAGCGCAGCTTGCATTGCAAGGTTGCCAATATTCAGTGGTACATTCTCTGTAACAACCCACGCAGATAGCTTACGTGACAGAAAGTTATGAAGGTTATTGACAAAAAACCGCATCAAATTTACTCTGGTACAATCCACAATCTTTTGAGGCCTAAATTAAAGCAAACAGCGTGGTATTGAATAGTTGAATAAACGCGACTGTTCCCTGGCGGATGTGTACCTATTAATAGTGAAAACATTAGAAAAAAGATAATGTTGTTTATCATATGATCTAATGTTTTTCAATTAATGACTCCAATGATCTAATGTTTTCAAAATTTAAGGTCTATTGTCATAGGGCGCAATTTCTGCCTTTGAGAACACAAACAACAGAACCAACTCTAACTTCTGCACCGTACAATTCTTATATTAGTAGTGTTTAATATTAATGTACCTTTTGTTTCAGCAACATTTAAATGAAGGAGCTAGACAGATGTCTGTCCTGAACTCAGCAGTAGGGTCTCTAGACAGAGCGAGAAGGGCATACGAACGCGCCGCGAGAGAATCCGAACGGGCGTTGGAAGCTTTCCAAAAGGCAGATGCCGATCTCAATTTGAGGTAAATGCCTGCAAAGTGCCACGAGTATCAAACAAGGCAAGACAACGAAAGCCCTTAGGTATGTTAGCATTTCGCGGATGTCGGTCACGGGTTGTCAGCGCGGACCATCCCTACAATTACGGACGTCCGTCACGCTCTGCAGAACTGCATAGTAACCGGCACTTAGAACCGTCGGCGGTCGGCGTCGGTCGCGGATGCCCGCCGAGACCGAGGACTGAAGGGGCAATCAGAATATACAGCACGTTTAATAATTCTTATAATATGTGATAATGTAGTAATTTGACCTATGGCTGCTCGAGCAGATACGTGGGTTCGAACTCAGTCCCAGCCTCCCGCACCTCTGAGGCTATCGAAATTTGTGTGCGAAATTTCATTATAAAATTAACCGTAGCTTTAGGTGGAGAAAACATCGTCGGGAAACCTACACCGGACACCTACCGTCTGAGCTATAGTCGTCTGCCGCTTAATGACAAAATAAGCTAAACTTGTGAATGGCAATGCATTAGGTGGTACGAGATGTTATCTATCTGTCCCGGTTTTTTCCGACCGCAGAATCAATAATAATACGGCTCCATTTCGGCAGACGCAATTTGCAAATCCTGTTGTTCGTCGCAATTTTATAGCATGAAAAGCCTAAGTATTGACCACGAAGTACCTGTATTGACAACGATTTTTACTCAATATTGTCACGAATACAGATTATCACGTCAAGTATACATCTAAGTCACTGGCAATCTAGCAAATAACATACGATCACGTTCGCTGTCTACAAGCTCGCATTAGCATGTTCGGCGGCGCTTGCAGCTGTGAATGGCCCATTTCGTCTCCGAGGCTATAATAAACCTAAACTAAGATCCGAATAAAGTTATTATGGTTTACATGTGTTTGGTACACCACTATTTAGATTTAACTTACGAAATAGATATTTTAAATTGTATTTTTACACGCATAACGTGTTCGAAAACATTATCGATTATTCGACCAATTTACACGAATCTTGCGGTAGTACACACCGCAAAAATTACCCCAGACCTTACTATTATCACGCAAGCCATGATGATGGTTATTCCTACTGTACCAATGTTACCTCATAGATTTCACGGGCTTGATTCATAAGCAATGATCGGGGATTTGGTTGCCACTCGGGGTAAATGACCTCAATCATTACGCTAGTATGGATATGCAGCGGGATTGCGGGATTTGTGTGGACAAAAGACAGTTTTTTTTGTCGTATTATTAAACTACTAGGTAATATTATAAACGCGAAAGTTTGTGAAGATGTGAGTGAGTGTGTATGTTTGGTCCTTTTTCACGCTGAAACGACTGGACGGATTTGGATCATATTTGGAACGGAGATAGCTGGTACCTTAGATTAAAACTTAGGCTTCTTCTTATCCCGGAAAATGGCGTCGTTCCCGCGGGATAGCGATAAACATCTCAAAGGTCGTAGCTGCCTAGAGTCACAACGTAAATAATTATTGCAGAATATACCATCAACATCAGTTCATAAGCCTAATTTTACGCGGACGTAGTCGCGGCCAGAAGCTAGTTGACTAGAAAGAAATGGTTATTACCGGTCGATGTTAAAACATTCAACAATAAATGTTATTACTGTTGAATATGTGCAAAAATAACACGTAGGTGGTATCTTAGTGACAAACAGCATTCCGATATGACTGTTAAATAAAATAACGGATTTTTATGTTACACCGAAATAATTTAAAAAATACATTTTTGTACAACTTTATTTCTGTACAATCATTCCTACTTATTTTACAATCAACACATTATTGTGGGTCGTTTTTTTATGAACAATACCAACACGGAAACAGCATAAATCTTTCGAACAGTTTATTTGGTATCGAGGGATAAACGGCGTATCCATATTACTCTTTCTGCTTGACATCCCGCAGTATGGCATCCAAATCCCCGATCACTGTTCATAAATGTAATTAATTTGCAAGGTCACAACTAAAAGTACGCTTGCCATTGATACAATTCCAAATAAAAATTGATATAACACACCAAAACAAACTCGTAAACATGTCCGATATCATGATTGGGGCTGTTCATTATCGCTAGTTATTTATCGCCGCTATACGATTTACAGCGAAAGTGTAGATTAAATCCGCTGTTGTTTTTGCTCGAACCCATTACTCATTTCACTCTGTATGTACCTACCTGAGCATTGCAATTTATCCTCTTGAAACTTAGTTCGGAATAACCCCGGCTGCAGCGCGTCAAAGTCTTTCATAATGACATCATGTTTAATGGGACTGCGTAATTCATACTGTACCCTAGTTAGTCGATTACTACTCAAATTGGTGCCGTTGGTTGCATTAATTTATTTAGTAATATTATATTGAGTTCAATTAGTAAACACACTGAAAATAACTCTTCATGGAGTGTGTATGCCCATAGTTTCTAAGCGCTTAAGTCCGCCATTTTGTTTTAACTATAGAATAGCGCGTTTGTTATGAAGTAAGCGCTGAGATCTACTTGCATGATCCAGAAGATTAACACATACATAGATATTTTTCTGAAACTGTGTTGTACGTTGTCGTTAGGTAGGTATGTACATATTTAAAAAGACAAACAGAATTTGCTGCCGATGCTTTTGTTAAATCAATACTTTATAAATGTTCTCTTATTATTACAGCCGAGCCGAAGTCGAAAAACAAAAAGCAAACATGAAACTCAGAAGTCAGGCATGCGAGGACGCGAAACACGAGTACGCCGACCAACTCCGCAAAACCAACGAGGCACAGCGACAGCACTACGAACAGCGGCTACCGCACGTCTTCAAACAATTACAAGTGAGTGATGCGGCTGTATCATTTAACAACAACAACACCAAATATCCTAGCAACTTCCGATAATCTCACTGTGTTATGACAACAAAACATACCATTGCATAGTGGTGGATAGCAGGTAAAAGCCATTACATTCAGAGGGCTTGTGGGATAAATTCGTTTTAACATGATGGTACCTACACTGCCGCTATTTGCTTACAGAAGAACGCATTTATACTATCAACCTTTGTATTAGTCGTGTCTTCGTCTTGACGATATTTCGTTCAACTACTTGAGACGGATAAACATGGACGTGGTTTTGACTGTTCAATGAATAACGACTTTCACTGATCGCATGTCCGTGAGTCACGTGAACTTTGGAATAATTCGGGAAATGCTGCTCTAGAGCCGCATTATGCACGCTGGCTCCGCGCCAACTAGGTCACATGGAAAGACTTTACAAACTGAAAAATCGCTTCTATTTCAGTAAACACTTTACAAGTCCACTACAAAAATACACATTTTTATATACAGAAGTATTGTAAGAACATCAGTTTATTGACCCAACTGTTCGTAATTTTTCAGGATCTGGACGAGAAACGTATCAAAAACATAAAGAACTTCATGTTGAGTTCTGTGGATGTTGAAAGAAAAGTTTTTCCCATTATAATGCAGTGCTTAGATGGAATGGAACACGCCGCCAATAGTATTAATGAAAAAGAGGTAACTTAATCTGTTTCTAATGACATTGAACCGCAGGTGTATCAGAGTATAATGGAACTAGCGCGCGACCTGAAGCATACACTTAAATACTTATTTTACCTTTACTATAACCGTGTCGCACGCGTATCATTATACTAGAATGTTAGGGCGTTACGCGCATTGACCTTCCTTTTTATTTGACCCGTGTAACGAGAGTGAAAATCATGGGCTTACGTTTAAGCAATCTTTCGAAAACCAGTTCACTAGTTCCGCGGGTAATTGTTTTGAATTATGCTATGAAGTAAGAAATTCTCAGCTATGGGAAACTTATTCGGGCACAGTTAAAATAACAAAGTTATTATAGTTTCAACAGTTCTTTCACAATATCGTTTACTGGCTCCATCGAGCCGTAAGTCAAATCGACTATCGAGTTGTTACAGTAATTTTTTATTGATTTCTAATTTCAATCATTGACACGGTAAAAGTATACTTTACCTGCCGTGACACCATTGATTACGTTAACCTAATAAATTTTCCTATTACCTTGTTATCACAATCTTTGTAGATTGACCAAGTAAGAATAAGACTTTAGACCATATTATTATGTGTGATGATGTATCCTCTAGGTACTTGAGTTTTAAACAATTTCCCGCCATAAAACGTTTAGTTATACGTTGATCGATTTCAATTAGCAAAATTGACTCAGCCTGATATTATTTGCGTGGAAATAATTTTATTGCTTTACGTCATTTGTGTAGTTTGCATCCGAATTGACAAAATGGACCTCTGTTACACAGGACACACAACTAGTGATAGACAGATACAAATCGGGTTTCGTACCGCCCGAGGATTTCCCGTTCGAGGAGCAGAGGGCCGGCGCCGACACGACGGACGCGGCGACCACCCACCAACACCACAACCACCTCACCGTCCGGGGAACCGTCTCCGGCAACCGTATCAAGAAGAGGGGAGGACTGCTCTCCATATTCAGCTCCAATAAGGTGAGACAGAACCATGTGCTACCTTAATTGGGGACGTGAACATGAGGCAACGCAAATTATGCGATGTTATGCGACGCAGCATAGTTGAGAAGCTGCAGTATTTAGTTTATCAGAATCTATCATTTCATATATGTAATCTTTATATGTATGTTTTGCCATCCATGGTTGTGGGGGCTGTGCTTATTTATTCAAGATTAGGCATTAGAGCTTATTTCTTGTTATTTTTATATTAGACACATTATTGTAGGTAGTAAAGGCATGACTTTTATATATTTTATAACTAAGTATGTATACGTAATTGAAAGTATGTACGTTATCGAAAGTCTTATTATTAATTTGTTATATTTTATCGTTTCCACAGCTGGCGTGTAGTTATGTAAGGTTCGTTCAATGCTATCACATGAATGAATGAATTGTTTAGTTTGGGGACCGGATGACTAAACGCCAGCTCCCACTTTTTTTATTGGTGATATAATTTGGAGATACTAATTTGTTTTTGTATGTTATTCCCTCGATCCCCACCTAACATGGGTTCACATAACAACCGTTCCATATTATTGGCTGTCTGCTGCCGATGTCTTGTCACAAACGGAAAAAGTAAGTTGACCCTCGACGGTCGGGGATGTAAGCCGAAAGCATGATAGATACCACAACATTTCAACTTAACACTACCTGTTTTGCTATCCAACTCTGTTTTTTGGTTGAACATTTACTTCTATTATATATATTATTCACACTGAAGGACATTGCTTTTTCCCCATCACTTCCTTGGCGACAGTGGCGACAGCGGCGACCGTGCATGCTGTTGCGCTGTCGGGCGCCTCGCGCGGCGCGCCCGTGATGCGATGTCGGTCCTGTCCTGTCCTATCGTTTATTTGTTTTAATGTTGTTTGTTTGCCTTCCCCGCGACTGCGCGCCGTTAACTCTTTGGCCACAGAAGATTGTCGAGGCGTGCAATTCGTTCAAGGTCAGTGCAGCGTGACTCACAGCGTGCGACACTGTTCATGACAACATACTTACTATTCATTTTACTCCCATTGCCAATACCAGATGTAGTAACGAAATGTGTACGAGTACTACTTATAGTTACAACAATATGTACACAAACTGTGCCATAGAAAGCTGGCTTGGTTATTTTACACTTAATGTTATACTAACACTAACGAGACAATTACTTTATTTTTGTTCACCAGCGAGTGTTTCAAAGTTATTTCATAACATGTTTAATTATGAGTCATGGAATCGCTTGCGACTCACGATTATTAGTATAATAACATGTCTACAGAGTGACAGTGTTTACTTATGTTTACTTTATAATAATATAAATGTCGCACTACGAGTTAAATGAATATGTAAGACAAAAAAAAACATGCAATTTGTCATAAACAGGTTTTCGTGCGTTTGCTTTAGCTCGCTTATTCTAACGTATCATGCTTGCACGGCTTTCTACATTTTCTGCACATGCTATACATTATGATATTATTATGTAAAAATAAATGCCTGTTGATTCCTATTCGCTCTAGGTGCCTATAAACCAGTGTTTAATGTTTAGCAATATCACTATTCACATGTAAATTACTAATTTTTATACTGTGTTGATTATGAAGTGTGATAAAAAAACCAATGGAGATACATAGTAGTAAAAGGTTAGAAGAATATCAATGTAATGTAATGAAATGTCATTTGTGATATTAGTAATTAGAGTGGTTGCGTGTGGGATTCGTGTGGTTTGAACGTGTTCACCGAAACGAGTTTACCATATATGTTTGTATATTTGCAGAACAATATGTCTACGGACGGAAAGGAGGATTATTCAGACTTGCCACCGAACCAGAAGAAAAAGAAACTGCAAGCAAAAGTGCACGAACTGAACAAACAGGCAAGTGACGTCATCTCATAGCAAGAAATCGTTTAACTGATTTACTGACTCACTAATTGGCATAATCGACGCACAAATCGAAAGGCTAAATTATCTTTGAATTTCATAACGGAATGGATCCTAAAATGATATATCGTAAATTAAGCTTTAATCATTCACTAATCTACTTAATTTGTTTAAAAATTCACGAAACTACTCCGGCGATTGCTGCGCTTTGATTAGCCTGCCCAAGGGCTCCGTTGCTTAGCAACCATAGTCACAGTAGTCGGATCGCACCTATTAAATGGTGCTGTAGCTCATCTGTGGTCTTCATTATCAGTTCTACTTCATCAAATGAGGCTTTCCAAAAGCTCAATAACGTGACGTATATGTACGCTAACAAAGGGTTTTGCAAAAGGGCCAAATTTAATTGCCAACAGAGCTTTCATAAGTCTAGTCCTTGGATTTTTGCGTTGTAAATTGGCACTCTGTTAATTAATTCCTCTGTAATGGATTCGAAGCTTAACATAATTATTTCTTCTACTCATTTCAGGTTGCACAGGAACAAGCTGCCATGGAAGGACTGATGAAGATGAAAGGCGTATACGAAACAAATCCCACGTTAGGAGATCCGATGACCGTGGAAGGTGAGAAACAGTTTTGCACTAACATCTCAATGTTATGAAGTCATTCAGAATGATGCGAACCACTTTTGGAATGCGCGATGACCGAATGGAAGCTTTTCACTTCCTGTTTTCTGTGTTTGAATTAGTGATGTGTGTAGCAGTTTTGGAATCTGAATATCTTAAATTATCACTGTCTGCTTTGCCTTAGTCATGTATAGACCGACCGCTTAACGGGCGCGAGGTAGGCGACAAAGGGGACCGAGGGAGGAGCGGGCGGCAGGCGCACTACCCGCCCGCACTGCTCTCGGTCCCCTTTGTTGTCCTACCCCACGCCCCTGTACCCGCGCGGGCGAGGACTCATTTAAGCGGTCGATCTATAGGTTGATCTACAGCCAATGGGGGCTATCGCGTGTGAATTTGCCACTAGAGGCGCTAGTGTCGCGTGAGGTCCAATAACATTCACTTTTCACTGGTTTTGGCAGGCTTCGTGAGATAAATTACAATTTCTTTCATTTACCAGTTGAAAAGTGAACTCCTTCGGGAAATTATCGCAAATATTGATTATTTGGCGATTAATGTGAACGCTTTGAAAGCGGATTTATTTTTTCCGAACAAAACGGAACTGCACTACATCGCAGTATAGTCGATATGATGATAGTTATTTATAATTAATAAACTTAATGAGATTCAAGATTTAAAACTTCGGCGCCGATCTTATATTCGCCTTTGACAGCTATACCTCTGGACCTTAGTCAACAGTGGCGCCAACTGGTGAGCAAAGAAACGATAGTCCCCATTAAGTACGTGTTTCGTGTGCATCGCATAGGTCACATTGCTATGGTATGGCTGTATCGCTTTTTTCTTTCTTGACATTCTGAAAGCGCTATTAGTAGGAAAAAGAGACATTTAGTGCCTGTCTCACCACTCTCAAAGTTCCTGAAATCTTAAGTGTCCGTTATCTATGATGTCGTAACTGTCACTTAAGATATCAGAAACATTACAGAGAGTGGTGAGACATGCCCTTAAAGTTGCTTTTGTGGCCTAACTGCATTGACTAAATCGATCTACACACGATCCTTAGCGCTTTGCTAATGAGAGAATTTAGTCTTATTGAACTCTTCGACGTTTTATCTACTTCTGCTGAGATACATACACACGTAGGCTTTATTGGCAGAAATTCGACACAGATATAAATATATTACATAATAAAAAAGACTTGCATCAACATCGCCTCGATGAAGGGCTTAATACAGGTTATGAAATCGGCTCCCGTTAGAGTTACATCTGGACCTTCAAAAAAAGAGAATTATTCGAAAGAAAATGGGCCGGCAACTCTCCTGAGGTTGCTGGCTTGTTGCATAAAAAGAAAAACCCATATAATACGTAAGGCCACAAGACGTAATCCCGTAACTGTTCAACTATTTTCCTTATTCGCAGGCCAACTGAACGAGTGCTGCGACAAGCTGAAGAAATTACGTACTCAACTGCGCAAGTTCGAAGACTTGCTCGCCGAAGCGAACAGTCAAGTTTGCGCGCCGCCCGTCAACCCCGTCGCGCGGACCAACGGGGCGCCGCCCGCGCAGGCAACCAGGTAATCCGACAAGACCTTAACCAATCCAAAAAGTCTAATGACACCCTAAACAAATACTGGCGAGCTGTAACTGAAAATGCAGATACTGTAACCGGCCATTTGATTCCTGGGCCATTGTAGGTTCGATAAAGAGTATTTGTATAGCATATTTATCGCGTCTTTATCCCTTACGGGGTAAACAGAGGTTGGGGTAACAAGACCTAAAGGACACGTTTGATGATTGTGGGAGTATAGCAGGAAAGGGAAATCAAAATAGTGATGGGTTGCTTGCTAGCCGCAACGCCTGTACCTAACAGGATTCCTAAGAATTTCGTTCATTCCCTCAATTGGCTTTTGCGTTCGCGCGGGAAGAAAAACACCTGGTACATTTTATATTTTTTCTTTGCTACCATAAGTAAGGAAGTCATCCTTACTATAATTATTAAAATAGCTCTGTCTCTCTGTCTGTCTGTTTATGGTAAAACCGTTTTACTGCTCGTGATGAAATTTGACAAAAAAAGACACGTTAATTCCTAGGGTGGCCTAGGAATAAAATTGGTTAAGTCGCCCACTTGGAATCCGTTTCATACATACGTACACATTTAAACTTTCTTAATCCTTACAGTATCCATCCAGTTATGGTAACAGTTATCTAGTGAGACGTAGATTTGGAAAAGCTGCGACTTTTTCATCCAAAGTTTCATACACGTTTTGTGGGTTGTGCAAGGTCTATTCAGAATGCTTCTTGTTCTATCATAATTGCTAATCCTGCCGCGAAGCTTCTCGGAGATCAAAACGGCTATTAAAAATGGCCAAGAGATATTCTATCTTGCGAGTGTTCTATTGTTGCGGGTAGAACTCCACCTTAATTTATTAAAAAAACGGGTAAGGCAACTTTGATACACGATCTAGGCTTCTTTCAATTAAAACCCGAAAATGGGTCGTGGAGGGAGCAAATAAGTGATTCCCATAGATTAGGCAGTCTCCTTGAAATAAAAAAAAATAAGGGGAAAATAATGTCGTCCCGCAGCTGGAACATAAACAACATACTGCAAAACTACTAAACAAGAACTAAGCCGCGGTCTCTTTACCGACTGTTATGATAGCAGTTGTGTGACGGATATACGTGATGGCGACTGGATACTGCACGTGATATTTGATAGGGGGCGTGACATAATACTTGTGGCATGACTGCAATGGATGCCGTCGTAATTAATAAAAAGGCTTTTCTGCGTACGTCTAATGCGGCGCTGAACGTGTTTCAAACTACGTCGACCAACAAACGTCTTCACAATTATCGTCCGCCTACTTCGGCTACCAAATTAGGCGTGGTTGCAGCTATCGCTCGCAGAATGCGGCTCACTACCGTATTCCTTACACTGTTGCGGTCACCATGTTGCATGCGGCGATCGACTTTATGTGATTGCTCCAAAAGAGTTCGTCGCAAGTGCTTCTATTATAACAATGTCACTTCGAGCAACTTGTGTATTTACAATCATCCTTTCGTCTTCTAAGATACATGGTTAGATGCCACGTTTAATTAAACACGGTCTAAAAATCATTGCTATTTAAAACAAGCCATTACTTTGTTCATTTTCCTCGTAGGCAATTTGATTTTTTAGTATTTCTCGCTGCCTTAGTATATGTTTCATCTTCTTCGTTACTTTGATATTTGGAAACCAGTTCTCAAAATTTTGCTGCTTCTCGCGGCTGGTTGGGTTCTTCCTTCGAATTGACTTTATACGAGTCGCTGTATCAGATATTTCCTCGGCAGTACGAGACCTCCATTCTATTGTTCATGTGGTTTGCTCTTAGTTTTAGGTTATTAACCTAGACACTGATTCAACTTTTCGCTACTGCTCTTCCTGCCTAACCTAAATAAGCTATGGCAGTGTTAAAGAAGAAGTCTAATTATTTTATGTTGAAATAATCACACACGTGAAATTTCGTTCATACATATAATCCGATTGGAAATGTAACGACTTTATATGTAACGCTGCAGCGAAATGCCTTTCTGTATTTAAAAGCAAAAATTGTAATCGTTGATACGATGCCGATACTTCCCACTGAAATGTGCCGATGACCTATTAAATTGACACGCTCTGTTCTCATATATTTCAGCGTCCTTAGGACCTCCCATTCAATACAGATTCTTTTAGGACGACTATACCTACGATATATACGGACTTTACACCCTTTAGGTGTCGTAGGTGTTCAAAAGGTTAACAATACTGGTTTATCTTGTTTTTGTTCTCATGCACTATTTAAAAAAGAACCTATTTGATCTCTTGTTATTAAACCTATGCGAAGTCCGAATTGACCGGCTGCATATTACGCAATTCGCGCATGTTAATTTAGTTACGCTCTGCAGACTAATTTATATTTCAAATGTTAGGCCTGTAATTTGTATGCTAACAAGCGAATGTTCTAATGTTTCCGGTTATGGAATAATTTGACGTTTCTAAATGCGATGTATATATGTATAGTTTAATGATTGTAGTAACAAGATGATACGTATTTAGTTAATGAAACGCAAAAGCTAATGGTGTATGCCCGTTGCTCAGTTTCTGGAATGTTAGGGAGTGCTTAAAAGTAGTTAGGGTCGCCGAGAAAGTTAGGAATAAAAATGGACGCAGTAAAATTGGCCCTAAAAAGTTAGCCAGTGAATAAACTACTCTAATTAACTTTTCTGACAAAGATTAAAATTTTGGTTATAACTGAAACTCTGCTACCGTGTTTATAATAATTGTAGTATATGAACATATAGTCAGCGTCATATAGTATGAAACATCCAAGACGACCAAAAAGCTCGTCACACAATACTATTTCTATGGTGTACCGAACTAATAGGCCGACTTGGATCCTTCAAACTGTTTGACGCTGAGTGTACAAAGGTAAATTGACCTGCCAACCTAACTGGATCCTGTTCCTTCATTTCAGCATCGGTTCCAACAGCGGTTCTTTATCGCGCTCTGCCTCCGAGTCTTCAGTCTCGACGGGTACGGGCGCGGGCGCGGGCGGGGGCTCGGTATGCGGGGCGGGGGGCCGCGCAGCCGGCGGCTCGCCCGAGTCCGGCCTCGGGGGAGAGCTCGCCGCCGCCCACGCTGACCACACCAATGGAGAACATGACCACAACGATGACCACGAATTAGACGACTACTATTACGAGCCGGACCTGCAACCGCTTGGTTACTGCAAAGCGTTATATCCGTTTGAAGGTGAGTTAATGAGTAGAATACAATTCAAAAAGTACTTCATACCTCATAAAGAAAAAAACGGAACCCATCACATTGTTGTCCGTCCGTCTGCCAAGACCCTTTTTCTCAGGAACTCGTAATTAATACCAAATACTTAGCTGCAGCTCCTTCGAGCTGTGAAAAGATCTACTCTCTAATTCAACTCAATCAAAAGATACAGTCATTAGAAAAATTGTTTCTATACAAATTGCCGTGCTTCCAAAAAACCTACTTCTAGTTGTCCTACAAATTTGAAATTTGGTGTTAAGGTAGCTCTTATAGCACGACTAACAAAATACTTTTTATTATATTTTGATGTATTATTATACTTTACAATCTGTCATGGCTCCATAAATATATGCCGTTCACTTTTTTCATCTCTTCGGAAACAAAATGCGTTGGTCTTACAACAAAAACGACCTAGACATACCTAAAACTGACATGTGCTAAACAAATGTTCAACGCGGACGACAAAACGTACTACGAACTCGCTCAGTCAGGACCCGACCATACATTTAAGCATCTGCTGTGCGATATCAACAACTTTTGCGTTTGTAGCGAATGGCACCGGTTCGACGATGCGCATGGAGTGCGGGGAACGACTGCTAGTGCTGGAGACTGACGCCGGCGACGGCTGGACGCGCGTGCGACGCCACCACACGCGCGAGGAGGGCTTCGTGCCCACAACGTATATCGCGACTACGCTTTATGCGGACGCAGCGCATTAGTCGTAAGTATATGATCGATGTTCACTTGTTTTGTTCGTGTGCCTGTGTAAGAAGAAATGATGATGCGGCACTATTAGAGGCTGTATAGCGCCTGATAATATACTGGCTGAAACGGTTGTCTAAGCAACACAGAACGTTGTGCTTAGACATGACATGAATAATTGTGTTTGTTGATTCAGAGACTGACGTGTGTACACACGTCGGGGGCTATTTTTATGTTTTTGCTTTAATATACATTATTTACTGTTAAATCTGGCTGCTCATTTCCACATAATCTCATTTGGCACACGTTTTTGAACTCAGAAAAAAAAACAGTTATATCAAAATCAGTACCTACGGTAATATACGGGTCACTTGCGTAAAATTGTACTCGAAGTGTCCCACTACTGGGCACAGGCATTTTAGAATTGGATGCGGGCTCAGTACCGTTTGTAAAGTCAATTGTGTATTTGGTTTTCTCAAGATGTTTTCCTTCATCAAAAAACTCGTGGCAAAATTTCAAATGTTAGAAAAAGTCAGAGATATGAGCTCGATCCCACGCCCATCTGCTTGAGAGGCCATTGGTGAACCCGCTATGTTGCTCTTATAAATGTATGCTGGAGTGGACAGACTAACGAGAAATCTATTAGACCGGCTATTTGGGTCGCTTAGAGGTGTGGTGTGGTTAGGTTAGCGTAATGTTATGTGCGACCCTAATTGTGAAAATATCTATTGTAAACAAAACCAGTGTGTGGGTTTTTGTGTGTGCCTGTAACCTAATCTTGCAAGTAATATTTTACCCCCTACTATAGTGGTCGGATTTACTTGAAATTTGTTAATAACAAACTGATAATGCAAAGTATAGTCAACAAAAAGTACAATCAGCAAAAAAATACTTGTAATAAATAGTTTTTTTTAACAGGAACTTAGTGGTAATTAGTGTTGTTTCGCTGCAGATGGAGTATCCGGCAGAAGCAGCGGCCAGGCGGGCGGCGGGCGGCGGGGAGCGGGGAGCGCCGGCTCGCGGGCACTTGCGATTGACGCAACCACTTTAAATATTTTGTGGCCTATATAGTAAACAAGTATTTTTGCTATAATTTGTCGTAATGGAGAATTTTAGCATTATTTTTGTATCGTGTCCTTTCTATTCAGATTGTTGTTATGGCGCACGCCATATATGAACAAAATGAGGAAATCATAATAACATTCCATGATTTTATTTATTATGTATATTGTTGTTTATATGACATACATATTTTCATGTGTGCCGTATGGCAGATTAATAGTGTAATGTTAATTTTAATGATGTGTAACTCATCTAGCTCTTTATTGTGCCAGCTTTTATGAATTAAGGTTCTTTTCGTACTTATTATAAAACTTAGTGGTTACTCTTTTGCTTTCATGTGATTCAGCCATTAAGTATATGAAATTATAGCAAAAATAGATAATTAATTAATGATTATGTGTAAAATATGTATTGTATACTGAAACTCTTTATCTCAAATAGACTCCGTACATTTTACAATCGTATGTTTAATGCGTAACGGATAACTGTGTATCCAATATGTCACGATGTATTATAAAGCTTATGATAATTGAATTCTGCATAGTTATAATGCTAGCTAAATATCGTAATTAGGCAATGCTATTTTCTGAATATTTGCTGTATTGTGAGGAACGGATAGTTTAATGTATTTATAGTGAGATGAAGGATGAACGCGCGCATTTGATTTTTATATATAAAAATATAAAATTATACGAGGACATTACAACAGCTTATTTTATTTACGTCCTTGTTACCTTTTTACGACCTTGGTACATAAAAATTCAGAGTTGGCTTCAAAAACAGTATGTTTACGAGGAATCAACGAGTACTCGGGTATTGCTTTAGCTTCAAATAAGTGTTTTATGGGTTATTCCCACCTGTTACCATCAATTTGTTACCAGTGGTAACAGCTGGTGAAAAAAATGGTGTATTACCCATGGCACTACTACGTTGCACTACAGACCAAAATAAATATCATAAATGGGAGGTAGGTTTAGGTTATGTTAGATCTTCAGCAGGTGCGAATGGCCAAAAATACCCAGAAATAGGAGCTCCGCGATAGCGGAGCTCCGTCGACTATGTTAAACTTGATTTTGAAATAGAAATCTTTGGGCAGTAGTGCCACTCAGTAGCGCCACGGGAAATAAAGGAAAAAAATCCCATCTTTTACGAGTGGTAACAGTTGGGAATTTAATTCCCAACTAAGCTTATTCGCAGTAGTTACCACCGAGTACTTTAACCGTGGGTAACGGTACGTAGTTATTTTCGAAAGGTAGTTACGAGACTGCGTAATTTTCTTTTCAAATTCGACAAAATCGTCTACCTTTTGCAAGATGTCAGCAGTCGTTTAAAAATAATTATTTTAATGTGAATTTCATCAAGTTACTAACTTTGACAGAAAACATGGAATATGATAAATCATCATCGTCGGTTACGGTTAAATTTATTGCTAACGTAAGTTGGTGCAATTCACACGTAGCTTTTCACCAGCTCTCCGATTCAAACTCGTACAATATAAATAAATATGGCGGTACTATACCAAATGTGCGAGTTTGTATGAATCAGAAAGCCGTCGCCTTACCCCGCAGAACAACAATAACTTAAAAAAGATAACCATTTAACTGGCGATACCAAGCAACTTCTCGGGCTCATACAGGTTCTTTTGAACATGCACGTGTCATAATCGACGGAATGATGACATCGTTATAATGATGTAATAAAAGCGCAAGTCTCTTCGGCATTATTTGCAACAAAATGTTGCCAATCCCACCGGATTAGAGAACTGACGCCTGTGTTTAGTTCTCGTGGCCCCAATGTTATGTCCCCACTGTTGTAAAACAGTCGAATTACACTCCCACCGACGGTCGACGGAACTCCGCTTCACACCAGTGTTGCCAGGTCACTTCTTTTGAAAATTACATTGTCATCCCTAAAAAGTTCCATTTTTGGCCTTTTTTTTTTTTTTTACCTCATCCATTCAATATTTGTGTTAATAACGAAAAAATAGCCTGTATTTTTAGAGTAAAAACATTCTTGGGTGCGTTTTTTATTTTTTTGCTGGAATATCTAAAAAGTAACACAAAAGTAACATATTGAGTCGTGTAACATGGAGGTAACATGAGAGGGTCAAAAGTAACGTAAAATGTTACTTTTGTAACATTCTGGCAACGCTGCTTCACACAAGTGCAAACAAACTACGCCAAGCAAACTACACACGCAAGAGGCGTAGTTTGAACTGGCCTTAGGTATTTTTGTTGTTCAATAATTCTGTCTTTACTCTTTGTTTGGTCTGAGACATAAAGCCAATGACCTAACTGACCTACGTTGGAATAAATGACGCGACTTGTTCAAACGAAGTAGATATCAAAAACATAATTGCGTCTAGTTTCCTCAGTTTGCGCACTTGTCGCCTGGGCTTGCACAAGATCCGGGCCGCACTTCCCTTCTAGACTGTTTACTGTATGCCCAAGGTCTCCCTCTCGATGGCCTTAATGTGACCAGACCGGGAGATTAGTTGCCTGAAGTTGTAATGGCTACTTAAGTCGACGCGTTATTTTATGTCGGCAATAACAATCGCTAATCGGTGTTTGATGAGCACTATTTAAAGTAAACTGATTTCATATTTATTTGCTTGAGAAATCGCACGTAATTTTTACACAAGTTTTTAGATCGAAGAAGATCACTGCGTAAAGCCGGGTACTCAACTGCGAGCTGTAACCGTAGCTGTTGCACGTTACAGTAACTAAAACCCATATTGTGGATGTACGAGTTAGTAACGTACATTGTGGATATCAGCAACTTACTCGTTGACCTCTTTCCGATTTCTAATAATTAATGTATTTTTTCAATCAGTTCGCAATGTCCTGTCAAACGCCGCGCGTAATTCATTACTCAACCTTCATTAGAATTAAATTACTTTATGTTAAGTCAAGTACATAAAATAAAGTTAATTCTATCTAATTGGTTTTATTAATTACTAGCTGTTACCCGCGTCTTCGCCTTCTGACAATAACAACAAAAAAAAATTAGCGAAATCGGTCCGGCCGTTCACGCATGTTGCCATGACCAAGGGAAATAGGGATTAATTTTTATATTAGACTAGCGACCCGCCCCGGCTTCGCACGGTATATTATGCATGTATTATACATATAAACCTTCCTCTTGAATCACTCTATCTATTAAAAAAACCGCATGAAAATCCGTTGTGTAGTTTTGAAGATATAAGCATACATCGGGACATGAGTACAGAAAAAGCGACTTTATTTTATACTATGTAGTGATATAGAAGACAATTCCATAGTTTCGGTTACCCCGAGGACCCCGACCCGAACAGTGGACATGGCGTGTGGCTCGCGAGCCTGCTGCGAGCGGAACACTTTTGGTCCCACACTGCTTTTAGTTACTGTAACATGCAATAGTTTTACGGTTACAGCTCGCTGATGACTACCCGGCTGCCTGTAGGGTGCGTATATCTGTATATGGTAAGGACTTTATTACTCACTTATTCATAAGAAGGTACTGATCTTAACTAAGTCATGTTTTGTCTTTACCTAGCAAACCCAAATGACAAAGAGATATATTTCGAGTACCTAGGTATGTTTAAAGGCAAACGATTGTTAAGTTGCAATAGAAGCTCCTAAAAAACAAAATGGGATTTTAACCAAAAATGTACCCGAGAGTTTTATTTTTCGAGTATATTGTAATTTTCTCCGCAGGTAGGTACCTACTTATTTCAATTCATGCCCTCCGTCGCAAGTTGCAAAATTAAATAAAAGGAGCACACCTTGATGCGGCGATTGGATTCAATGCTGAATTCATTTGAATTTTATTGTTTGAAATATCCATGTGAATTTTAGAAGTAAATGTTACCATCTGTAGATAATATCCTTATCCATAGTCATGTTCTCCACGCAAGGCATGTTTCGCATAGGTCTTACCTGATTTTGGTTTAAGTTTATTTAATTTCGGATTGGAGAAATTGGGGGAGGCCTTTGCACCTACCTATCCAGGCTAATAATAATAATAATTTCGCACTTTATTAATTACATCTAATCACTTTATAATCACTGCATTGCTGTGCTCACCCTTATGGGCTGTATTTATTTCGTTTTCTGTTTCTCTATGGCAACGGAACCCACTGTCTTAATTCAAACCGCTGAAGCTAAACAGTTTTATTTACGTTTCATTCAGATTAATGAATGTAATAAAGGGCGCCACAGGAAACTCAAATCTCATGAAATTTCTGTGTGATGTAGATTCAAGTTTCCTGTTTTTTTTTGTAAGCGTATAACTCTCCCAGAATTATACTTTCAGAAATAATCCAGTTAATACTTTTCTATTTCTATTGTTATCTTAAATCGATAATTTGAAAAAATACATCCAGACATCGTTACTGAAAATTACGTAACTATACGAGATGCCCGCGAGGAACAGGAAAGATTTGAACAGCGTATTCCTGAGGTCATACTTATGGAGCTAAGAATTTTGTATGAACTTATATAACATAACATAACATAATTATGGATTTTTAATCTGAAATAAAAACATTTTATTTATTTATTTATATGTATGGGCACGGTCGACATTATGTGAAGCGTCTCTGTACAAAAGTGAGATTTGACTGTAACCACTTTATCCTGAAGTTTGTAGCGGGGTCCTTTTTGCAACAAATTTGTCACATTTTTTAAATCACAATAATAGCCCACTTAGGCTACTATTAGGTCATAACAAAACTACACTTTAATTCGTAATTGAGCTCGCGTGCATAGATATATGCAGCTTACATTATGCAGTTCTAGCTGCTTCAATGGCCGAGTGCACCGCCTTCCGTGTAGCGCCACGAAACGGTTGCATAAGGCGCTGCACTAATAACGCTGCACCCGCTAGGCTCGGCCTGTTTGAACACCATCTATTACTTGCCCGGTTAGCTATCCGCCTGTACACACTCCTCCAGACCATTCACCGTACGACGAACAATCGACATCCGCCAAAACACGACTACAGCGAAGCTCTGTAACTTTGCGTTTACCTAATTCCCGGAGTGGAACTAGTTTTGCGGGAGTACCTATGCGACATCCCGAGGTCGAGGCTTGCGCAAATATTTAAACGGTTTTCCTGCTGCGGCTGGGTAGTGGCTATTGCATAACGCGGGTTATCCTGCGGTGGCGATCGGAGAAAATATTGTTGTCGATGTGCGAGAGGAACGCAATTATGCTTCGAACTTTAAATTGGCTAAGAACTTGTACCCATTGAGGAGTTCTTTTTATTTTGATCAGTAGAAAACTTTGATTTCCCTCTCGTCACGCTCCATCTTTGCCCTCTCCTGTAATTTAAATATCCCAAATCCTCTTCGTAAATTATATAAGTTTGGTAAACGGCAAAGGCGTTTTATATAGCTTTAGAGTACGGTCAGTTTCTCAATAAAAGTATCCACTTTTAAAGAAATTAAAGGAAACTTAATAGGAACTTAAGTTGGGGAACCTGCTGTACAGTAAGTACAGTCAAGGTCTCAAATTTTATATAAAATTCATCTAACTTGTCTCCACAAAAATAAGGTAGTTGTACGTATTTTTTCAATTTTGTGGTGTATGTATACCTACGTGTTGGTGGCCTTGACTGTACGCATAACAGACACATAATTTAGGCATTTGTGTGATCGTTTCAGAACAAAGTAGCTACCTACTTATTTACCTACATCATATACGGAAAATTTCACTATTATGATTGCCATCGAAGCCGACGCCATTTATAGTTAGTTCATGTATAATATTTTCGTCACTGCCCGTATAAGCTTTCATCCTCCTATAAATAAAATTGAATCGTCGAAATGTATGCACAAACGTAATTTCCGAACGACTACGCCAAATTGGATGACTATTTTGTATTCGTTATTTTTAGGACAAAGTTCGTAGGAAACAAAATGTTGAAAAGAAAGAACAAAAAACTGAAATAGGAGCGAAGCCGCGGGCAGCAGCCAGTTACCTATAATAACAGATGTGGTGTCAACATAGTTTACATAAATCACTAATTCCATCAGTTTGAATTTGAAGAAAATATTTAGATATACGGTACAAACGTGTAGAAAATTACAAAATCCACTCGAGCTTCAATCCTCCCCTCACTTATTCGAAGTGTTAAGTAATTACCAACTTACACAGAACGATAGAATCAAAGTCCGTAAGTTCTTTGACATGGGTTAGAAAATGATATCTTCGCGGAGAAAGCCAGACGCAATCAATGCTTTTGTTCAAAGTGTAGTTTATCTTTCTGATTGAATAAACCTTATTAATGGGACCGTCTCGCAACGAATAGTGCTGACTAATGCACTTAACGTCTCCAATCCATTAAACCATGTCACACCTACGTTATGTAGGTAAGTAGGTAAAGTTTTATTTAATAAGTGAACATGCGAATTAATTTCAAATATATATTATGTAGCTACGTGTGTTATCTAACTTTTGTTATCAAATAGTATAATTTGGTGATTTAATTGCATGTGTAGCCTTTCGTACGTACTGCGCACTGAGGGCGTTATGCAAGACAATTGCCACATTTCGCAGTGCTGTGCCCCAAGAACGGGTTTTAGTTGCATAGGCGGCTATCCTAGTTAGAGTTAGTGAATTACTGGCATACTGGTATGGCTGCAAGCCGCTAGCGTACGCGGGGCGCGCGCCATTTCGCATGCCCACGCCTGTCACAAGTGCAAATGGTATCTGTCTTGTTTGAGATCAACGACGACCTACTCCAGAACCTGGTGCTGAATTAACCAATACTCAACTCTACAGTAACATGTTTCTGAATTACATACGCAGTTAATTTTGTATAGTATTAAATTAATCATATTCTTGTAGTTGAAACTATAACATATACGCATTGCTCATAAATGTCTAAGGATAAACATTGTATGGATGTGTGTATTCCGGATTAAGGTATGGAACTACTGAATTGTCTCTGAAATTCTATCACTCCTAGAAAGCCTAATACTATCCTGGATTAACAACATCAGTTAGGTTTTTCTAACTCGGGAAATCGCCAAATCCCAAGAACGCAGACGAAGTTGCGTGAAATTTAAAATGTAAAACAAAACTTAACTGGAAAATCCTAAAATAATAATACCTACTATATTTTAGTCAAAACTACCATACTTAACTCGGCTCGTTGAAAACTGCCAGTTAAAGCAGTTACAACTGCTGGAATATTTTATTGAGATTACACGTAGCTACTTCTCTAATCTAATTAATAAATTATGCCCCGAACTAAAATAAATACGTACCTAATTAAAAATACATAAAGAAGAAGACCGTAACGGCAAAATAAATAATTTAAATTCAAATCTTTGCGCTACTCAATTTCCTAATATTCCGTTAGTGACGAAATCTTTATTACATACATTACAGATTTTTAAATAAGAACTTTGCTTTTACATTTATCGTTTCAATTGTATTTAAATTGTAATTCGTTTTGCATAGTCAATATGAGATACATCCCAGAAGGCGATAGCCCAATAGACTTAAGCTAATCTATGTTACTTAGTGCAGATAGGGCCCTGATATTCGGAAAGACCATCACTCGAAAGTACAGTCAGCATCAGAAGTTGATAAACGTCGAAGAGCTCAAAATGATCAACTCAACCTCTTATTACCTTCGATAGAGTCATGTGTAGATCATTTTGAGCTCTTCGACTGTGTATCTCTTTTTGATGCTGACTGTACTATTTCGAAGGCGGCGTAGAATTGTGCTGAATCTGAAGTATATAGGTAGTAAAGTTATAAAAAGCTACAGCTTTAATTTATCTTAATCAACAAGTCAAAAGACTGACTATGTTAAGGACTATCAATAGCTAATGAGATAATTTTTACCATAAGCTCTATCTTAAAGACTTTGTGTATGTTACTAACAGAACGAAATAAAAATAATAATATAAACGAATGTTTGAAAGAAAAGTATTCATTATTAACATCTGTATTTGTTTCATTGTTTATGTTAGGTTTTTACAATATTAAGATAAAAGCAAGAATATATTAATATTAATTAAAAATATAAAAAGTTTTAAAAACCTAACTTAGGGTCATCATCATCATCATCATCAGCCTATGTTAGTCCACTGCTGGACATAGGCCTCCCCTAATGAGCGCCATAGCGCCCTGTCTTACTTAGGGTGTCGTCTATCAAAGACAATTTTATTACGGTCTGTTTCAATAAGGAAGGATTGGGTGACAGATCCATAGAATGCTGTTAGCGTTCACGAAAGTTTTGACAGCAAAATAAATACAAAATTGAATTGCTTAGAAATAAATCAATACATTGTTACTGTAAATTAATAACGTTCTAAAAAGAATCACGGCGATGTTTTTTGCGTTTACATAATTTTCACATGTAAATTTTCAATATAATATGTCACGGTTACGTTCTATGGTCATTAAAACTAGAGAGGTGAGTATGTATAATTGGGTAATCGGTTAAAATCGCGTATAATTCAAAATCCAAAGACAACCTACAAAAATATGAAGTGAGTATTTTACATTCTTTCGCACTCGCTACACAATGCAAATCGAGTTTATGGGTAATAAATAGATTCCTTAGAACTTCAATTACATAATGAAGTATAAATAATATTTTATACAACCATTTTGTTGAAAAAGCACAAATTGTCAAAAATCCTAAAATTGGAATTATAATTATTACATCTTAGGACTGAGTTGAGTATTATTATAATTTCGAAATACCATTTATTTATAAATTTATATGTAGTCGATATTTTTATGGAACCGATTGTTGTTGTTACTAAAATACATACATACATACATACATATATCACGTCTTTATCCCTTACGGGATAGACTGAGCCTAAGGCCATGTTTAGCATGACTGGGCGTACCTATAGGTGGAAAGGGGAATCAAAATAGTAATGGGTTGCTAGCCGCACTACTAAATTATAATCGATAATCGTTGAATATGCCGAGTGTCACAAGGAAGGAAGGAAGCCTCACCTCTATATTTGTCAAAGTAAATGTCACAGCCACTCCTTCATTATCGAAACAGACCGAAAGTCTGCAGATATAAGGGTAATTTTGAACAGAGAGTTAAATTTCAATTTAATTCAACTTTTCCAGTAAGAGTTGTATGAATAAAATTTTGTCAAAAACAACCCTAATGATGAATGAATAAACTATTTCTATGCGGACGAAGTTACGGACAGTTGACAGAAAAAAATATTAATTTAAATAAGCATTCCTTAATTCATACTACTACTTTTGAGCATTTTGTATCAGTGCCTCGAGCGTCTATCTGTATTCAATAAACAGCTAAGGCAAAGGATTCCGCCTTGCGGAATATTCACGATCTACTTCCCACACAAAATGTACGAAATGCAACTCACGTTTTGCTGTAAAACCGACAGTTTTAAGAGGGGCTTAGTTACTCCCCGAAAAAAGGTCGCACCTGAGCTCGCAGTACACTCACCGCAAATAGACTTAGATCTGTCAGAATAAGGGATTGCGTTGCTACGGGATTTGCAAAATACGCAGAATAAAATACCTATTCGGAACTGTAACAAAGGAAAAGCATATATCCAGTGAACGAATGTACTATATTCGAACCATGGCTCCAGGAACAATCTTCTTCAGTACCTAGGTATACTTAACTGGACATAAACATAAACACATGTCTGAAACAAAAGTTGGTTAAAATTAAGTCAAGGTAATTTATTCTATCTTTGTATTTATGTATATTCTCTTAGAATTCTAATCAAGGAAGGTCGGTGCCTCAATAAATTGTTGTTTTTTTCAGCTGAAAATTTCAGTTACCGGTCGAATAAGCCGCAACAAACTTACCTTTCCCATCCGCGAGATAATTCAGGACAAGGAAATGATCTCAGCTCGCGATAAATTACAGTATTTATCTTCCAAATTTAAACGAATAGTCATGGAAATAATTCAAGCTTTACAAAAAAGGAAGGCCGTAAAGGCTTGGGTGTTCGATAACAAAATGGTTGTGGATCGCTGCAAGGAGTTGTATGAATGATGCCCTGTCCAATATACAAGTGGTAATGTGGCCCTGCTCTCGGCGGGCGGCGAGAATACTAAGGGCCTGTAATTTGTCTGGTCGCGCGGAATATTGGACTGCGCGTCATCATCGCGCTTCTTTGTTATTCCAGCCGGGTGAGACTCTCCCTGTTAATGAAACTTTTGCGACGTTCAATTAATTTAATTGCAAATAAAGGGTGCGGTTCCATTTGAACGCGCATTTTGTAAGTAATTGGATGACACTAGCTGTGCGATTAAGGAAATAAAGATGAGATGAGCAAGCTGTGGATCGGCTCATGTTGAATATTGGATTATCAAGCAGGTAAATGAATCTAATGCAGCATACTTACATACTTTCATAATTTTGTACCGGTCGCGAGCGACCGGCGGTGGTGGTCGGCGCAGTGTCCGCAGGGTTCGCCGCAGCAAGCGCACGCGCATAGCTCTAGCACTCAGCCGCTCTTCGTGGATTGTTACGCAGCTTTAGCTCACAACTTGACTCCTTACGATATCGACGGAATTTTAAACGTCGACTAAATCATACCAGTGGAAAACGGGAAGTGGTGTTAATTATAATTCAACAGTTAAGATCAGAAATCTTAATCGACAAAGGTTTGTACATTTTGATCTTATAATTCTAAATAAACGTCAAATTTATCAGACACAACGGTTTATATATTTTATAATAGCTACCAGTGATATCCAGTGGATGTTATGTTAGGACTAAGCTACTACTATGTTGACGTCATAGTTTGAATTATGGGACATGTTTGGGGTTTGTTTTAAATAGGGAAAAGATGAGGAAAGACAAGTTAGACCGTTGCTGTATCAACATTTATTATAGAAATTGGATCTTAATTGTAATCTAAAACTATAGAACAACATAGAACATACTTAGTCGATTTAAACATTTGAGCGATCTAAAATGGATACTGACTTTATACACTATGTACGATAAAAGCGTGACCGGTTAAACTTCTAAAAAGAAAAGATTTATCATGCGAAATTCTCTAATTTAACAGTTATTTTATTACACTTTCATGCTTTATTTTTAATAAGTTGTCCAGTCTCCCGAATTTTCTATAATCGCATGGCATATCTGAGGCATACTTTCAACTAAGTTTTCAGTGAAACTGCAGAGAAAAGACCTCCATATCAACTTCAGTTCTCGAGATAGATTGGCGACGCTAACCGTATTTTTTCCTCGCAATTTTAGCTTCATCCACGCCCATACATTTTCTATTGGTTTGGCATCGGGTGATTGTGAGGGCCAATCCACAACATCGATGCCATTTTCGGCCTTCCATGCAGTACAAACCCGACTTCGGTGTTTAGGGTCATTATCCTCTTGCAGGATCCATGAAGCATTATGCCTTGGGAACATCTTCTTACCGGAAGGTAACAATGCCTTTTCATAAATTTTGGCCATTTTAAGGGCATGGGGTGAACAAGTGCAAAAGGCCGAAACCCTGCTTTGAGAAGCATCCCCAAACAGGCACCTTTACTGGGTGTTTCACGGTCCGCACGAGCAATCTGTTATCAGCCGTAGGCCAAGCCCTAGTCGAGTAAATTAGCAGACCGAAATGAATCTTCATCTGAAAATATTATATTATTCCAATCCCGGTTTTTGTTTTCACTCGCCCATGACAGTCTCTTTCCCGTGTGTTTTCCTATAAGGAGCGGTTTCTTGATCGTACTTCGAAATTTAAATCCATTTTCCATCAAACGTTTTCGTATTGTATCTATAGATATAGATAAACCATTTTCTGCAACTTTTCTTGCCCAGAACCCAAAGATAACAGTGGATTTTTAATAAATATTTGTAAAATCCGCTTATTCTCCGCAGAGGAGGTTGATTTTGTTTTCCCGCGTTCTGGTACGTCGTTGACGTTTTTTGTTTCCGTGTATCTCTTTACCCGCTAGTTTACAAACGCCTTCGACTTATTCATGTACTTAGCGGCCCGATCACGAGTCATTTTGGGTCCTTTCGGATGTGTACAGAGGAACACTGCTTCGTATCGTGTAGCATACGCGGCACTCATTTTGGAAAATATGCTTTTGGCGGGAGACGGTCAAGTTTTTTTTTCTTTTTTTTTACAGAGCATTGTACGTAGTAGATCAGGCTATTCAACCAGTACCTTTTTTTATAGTGTGGCATTTTAAAAATTAAAATTATGCCGGTCACGATCTTGTCATACACACTGTATGTAGGTACATAGAACGACATAGTAAAGTTGAGGGTCTGCAGCGTACTTTTAGTAATACCTACATAGTAACATTTGCTTTAATAGAATAGTCCCGAAAGCCTCTCTTTTTACCTCTGTTTTATTTTTATTTTGGTATATTTAGTGCGAACCTCGAAACCAGAATATCAGCTACAGCTAGGTCTTGCCATTAATCACGCCTCCCTGGGGCGGCCTCATTAGGATTCTGTATGGATTTCGCAATGAGCCTGACTTCCTAAGGAATACAAAAACTGAGACATCCTTAGTTTGAATCTCAGCTCTTTCTGGATAAAACCCAATAGCATTTGATTTTTATTGAAATACATCATTTTTGTTTGGCGCACTGGCATGGATTGAGAACCCTATGAGGCCAATAAGGCAAGTTTTTTACTACATTCATAAAATACACATCAAAGATATGTATCACGGCATACGCTGACGAACACGATCGTTTCCTGAAATATTTTCAGTAATATCAGTACTTGTAACTTATATTTTTTATCAATTTATATATGTAGAGTTGGTACAGTTGGTATCGATTATCGTTACGAAAGTAATTCGTTACCAACATAATAAGCTAACACTAAGTCACTTAACTTGACGCCTTGTTTCAATATGCAGTTTACATAACTGTTATTCAATTATATTAAACTAAACACAGGTAACGTTTAATCATAGTAATAAGTTGGTCGCTGTAAGAAAATCCTGTGCTTAATAGGTATAGCGTTGAGTAAGGCTTTACTTCGACTTATCACACACGAAAGCTGTATACTTAGTATTTTTGCAATCATAACTGAAGTAATAATCGCGTTGGAATTCAGGCAACGTTATTGCATGCGTCGATTAGTTGCGTAAAATAGAATAAAAGACCGGTTCTACAGTTGCCGCTCTATTTCGAGCGATCGACGCCCTCTCCGCAAGGAAAGTGGAAAAACGTCGAAAACACTTTCCGCTGGCTTCGTCGCGCTCGGCAGCGATACTTTAAGCAACGCTTAAATACTGTTTCCCTTTAAACGCAAAACGTCGGCGCCAGCTAAAGTTATACACTACAGGGTGCATTTTCATTTTCTTTCGTGCGTCACAACCTAATTTTGGGTCATCGACGATCACTGAATTGAATACCCCTCAGTAGGTCACCCTCGTAATTTTTAACGGTGTGACTTTACATGTTCTTTGTCGCAGCGGACGTTAAAGTTTGGAAAAAGCAGAAACCTTTCTATTCTAATGAATGCTGTCTTTAGACGTGAAGAAATGAATATTAATGGTTTTGACGGAACAGCATACCATTGTGTTTACTCTAGCAGCAATAGAATCTCGCCCTTTACAAAGCGTTAAGAGCAGATTCCCTGTGCTCATTATGTGTGAGAGCGTTCAGTTTAGTTAATTTAGTTTAGGTTGAGAGATTATCCACGATCTTAAAGCGTTTATCACGGGGTAACTTCCAACTGTTTTACTAAGTAGGCAATTATGGCGTATTATATAAGGGGTATACGATAGGGGTATACATGTTTTAAATATTTAACTGTTTTTTAATTAATTGAGTTTGGGTGAAATGTTCAGCTTGCGTTTGCTTTCTCTGAATGCTTTCGGATCCTATACTATTTAAAGCAATAGGTCACGAGAGGCCCTGCTAGGTTTACTAGCGTCCACAGTGGTCATAAAGCATTTGTCCTTACTCACAATGTTAAGTTAGTTGGAAAGGGATATTTTCTCTACACCCTCAACAAAACCAAGAGTGCTAGGTTTCTAGGAAAATAAAAAATCTGATATACCTAGAGGTATTTGTTTGGCACAACGTGATGGACATCCCATTTCCATACGACTGACGGGTTAAGTTAAACAAGAGTTTAGTTGAAGATTTCTTGAACAAGTCCTCGTTCCGCTCCCAAAAGTTAGTGTATCGGAGAATCTTGGATAACAGTGGGAACTTATAAATCGGGTTATGTTGTTTACAACCGTGCTCGACGAATCGTGTGTGACCCACTATCCGGAATTATGGAGCTATCGTTTAATCAGAACGCTTTGTGATCGTAACTTACATTAAGTCACAACACAACATTCACGTGCATTTCTGAACGGGATCCTCGATGTTGTGTCATAAGCCGCGGTTCGAAGTGGGTATTGACATTTAAACGATCGATAGAAAATCGAGACAGAGTCATCTCTAACGGAGGCTGCCTTGGGCTCGCATTGTCAACTTTCACCGTTTGTTAATTTTATCTCAGTCGAGGATGTCGCGTTGCGTCACTTTATTTATACCACTAAGAAGGTATGTCTATGATGGTTTATATAAGCCTATCACCGTTTTGGCAAACGGCAATTCACACGGCATCTGGGTGGCCTAATTTACTTATTACGTTTAGATGTTTTACAGTTGTTATCCAATACTCATAAAAAATAAATGGTTAATATTTAACTTTTGACAAACCTTTTGAAAATCCTATCCTAACCTCCAATCATGGTTTTTTTCGGAATCTGAACAATTTGGAAAATGCTTCGCCCCGCTGCAGAATTCCCTATTCCGTGGAAATTGTGCAATTATCCGTCTTTATTTCTTGTTTATATACCTTTATGTAAGTATCTAAGCTTCCTAGGTCCTGAGTGTGGGCTGAACACAGATGAGTGAGTGAGGACAATTTATTTTATATATTCAGATTGCCGGAAAAGGCAGTTGATGAGTATATTTAGAATTAATTTCCAGTGCGCGCCTTGACATCAGGCATTAGTTAGAGAGTAGCATAGAAGCAAGTATATTTGTAAATAGCCTAACCCTAATGAGGATATTGATATATTCCGTGTATGAAGAATTTTCTAGGAAACATCATTAATGGCTTTTAACGCAGCCAGCCAGTTAAACACAGACGGAGTTCGATGATCGAAACAAAACACGGACTCAGCTTTCTCGTTCTCGACGCAGAAACGGGATTGCGTGGTGTAGGTAATGGAAGACGTCGGGCAGAGAGTCAGTCGGCGTCACGTGATCACGCGTTACCGCCCATTCAGCAGTCGCGTCAAGGGCACGAGGGCACGCGAGGCGTCCGCGCCCGTTTTACGACTTCAGTCCCTACGTTCCACGGCAACGCGAAGCCTCATACAATATCCAACAAATGATTACATCTATCACTTTGTGACATTACAATTTCACGACTGACTCTTGAGTTTCGTTTTAGTACCTACCTGCCTGCCTATCAGCCACGCTTACGGCCCGTTGATAAATGTATGCATGCCCGGGGAAATCTGTAACGCAGTTTCGTCTGTGAGAAGGCGAGGGACTGATGCGGAAAGTTTTTAGTGAATATATGAAATATTTAAAAATATTCCTCTGCTCTTGACACCTGTGAAGGTATCACGGTGACACTATGCTCGAAAGGCAAACTCAAGAGAGAATATTCAAGTCGTCATCGAGAATTCATGTCTAGGGCGGTAGGTTTGTTTTCGACCCTACGTTTCAGCGTGTCGAGCCTCATGTAACATACATAACACTTATTTCCCCACGGTCACGGTCCGCGGGCTATCGCGCATTTTCATAATACAAATGATGGATGTGCGCTCCAAACTCCGATTTCACATTTATTTATTCAGGCGGCAATAATGAAGCGCTTTGTTTATCTCCGTACCTATTCCATTTGTATTGTATCTTAACACGAGATTAACGCAGCCGCCACTCGTCCAATATTGGATGGATCGCAGTCGGTAATGGTTTCTTCTCGCAATTTGCTCGCTCCTCATTATCGTTACCACGTTCCGCAACCGCTCGGTGGCCGTCGCTTGCTGTGTAAGGGAGATAAGTAAAGCGCCGCGGAGATTTATGATCGCGACTTCATTAAGCCCCATCTTAGGAAAATGTTTTAATTTTATAAAAAAGACCTTACTTACTGCTTTATCCAATAGTAATCGATTTATCTCGTTCATTAACGCTTATTCTGTAGGTACTGAAACTTGCATGCAATTCTTGCGTATCTATAAATGGGCCATATTTATGCGAGACTTAAATTTTGCTCTTATTTTGCATACCTTAGCCTAACCTAAAAGCCAAATAAAATTACGAAATATCTATTTTCATCAACAATCATGAATAATGTATTATGACAAAACGCTCCACCAACAACCACTAAAAGCCTCGGTTAGAGTGTGAGTAAAAGTCGTATTTAGTATTTACCTAGGTCAGTGGTTTGACATGTGGACTCTCAAGGAAATGGTCGTGGATTGGAGCCCGGGCTGGCCTCTGAGTTTTCCGAAATTTACGTACGAAATTCCTTTTAAAATTAACCATAAACTTTTTCGGTGCATAAAACATGCACACGACTTCGAAGCAGTTTGATGGTGTGTGCAAAGTTCCTAATCCGCACTGGACCTACGTAGGAACTAGGTATAGCCCAAGCCCTCTTTTTCTGAGAGAAAGTCTGTGCCCAGCAGAGGATTATATATGAGATGATGATCGTGCGCGTGACCCGTTCGGTCCGATTTATTGGTGCAAGCGTTCTGACGCATGTCGTTTGCGGTTTTATCTTGATCGATAAAAAAATTACCTATGAATCGATCATGAAAACGAGGTTTTCCAGGTTACTGGAAAGAGGCGAACTGAGACACGTGCCACTATGCCACTAGGGACGGAGTATCTCGAGTACGAATACGGATAAAAGAGAAACTAATACTAATTTTCACACAAAATTGTTTTGACAAAGCTATAACTATGATGCGAAGAAAGAGACACCCTGTCATTAGACGCAGAAACCGACAGAGTCAGATAGTCGACCGAATCGACAGAAGTATTTCACTACTCGTACATAGATTAAGTTTACGCTGCGACTTTAAGTTTAATACATCCATTAACTCGGGTAGCAATTGCAGCAAAACTCATTCTAGAATCTAGGTCATGTCGAGACCCGTCTGACCGCACTATTTCCCGAATTTCACAAATGGATGACGCACCAAACGCATAATTTAAAGAGCTAATTGATTTTTGAGTGCGTGCCCAAAAGTTACTATATCTTACTTCATTTTCATTGAATAGATTTGGACACTTTAAAACAAGGTGTTCGTCACAAGACTATATTCGACACTTCACATCATGTGATACCCTCGCTGAAGAGTAACTCTATGGCGATGCATAATCTGAACTAGGAAATTTTAAATCATTACTCGTACCAAAGCCAAGACAAACACGTTGGAACAAGTGCGAAGATTTACTGAAGATCCTACATGCAGCTGTCAAGATGAAGTCTATCTGGAAGAATCCCTAGCAATAATTTTAAGATAACCCCCTCAGCAGTGCTCGTATCAATAAAACTTCGTTTCTCTGCAGTAGACAATATTAACGTGCGACTAGCCGGACATAGTGTGCAGTGAAACTTGAGTATCAAATGCCAAAACCATGTACCGCTTGCCCGACCGCGACCCACGCTTCAGCAGAGTCTATTAAATCATTACTTCATAGCTTTTAATGTCGAAATCTGTGCTAGTATGTACCTATCTCACGTGTAACGCATACTTCGTTTCCTAACCCCAGTGCGGTAATGAAAAGAATGCCTTTGTAGGTAACTGTGTAAATATAATTATGTCATTCTATGCCATTTGAAACCGCAATAAACGCTTTATTGTGAAACATTTGAGCATCACATCACACATAACCCTCCTTTTGGGCTTTGCCGCAGTCGGGTAATAATCAAGTCATTATGACAGTCATTGCCACAGGAAAATTGGTCCCAATTGTTGCTGTTAAGGCTAAATTAGATTAAGTGCCATTTTTTTTAACAGAATAACGAGATTAATTTGCCAACAGTGAAAGTTAGTGTTTGATTTTAACGAACACATCTTTGATTCCTTCTCTGGCAGAAATTTATGAAATCAAGATTTACAGATAAAAAAAATTGTGTAGTTACCTACTTAATTAAGAAGTCAGTGTGATCCAAAAAACACCGAACTTGGTCTGAAATTTTAAATATTTTTTCACAGAAGATATTTAAGTGGGTACCTGGGCACCTACTTACTTATAAACTTTGTCAAACATTTTCTACATAATAATAAGACTTTGTTCAAATTAGCATCAGGTATTAGCTATTGTTCAACGAAAACACACGAGAAAATTTTCATAGCCGGTAGCGGATTAATAGAAGAACGGAAAGCAAGAACAGCGAATAGCTGCGTTGTTTCAGCGAGAAACCCGTATTCAAGGCGGAGCGGTGTTTATATTAAAAAGCCGGTCTTCAATAGCGCCTAATTGCCTCCTTTCTGTAGCGCTGTTGTATTATTAACACACCCCATTATTCTAAACCTAACTTAAGGCTGTTAACGGGAAAGTTGGCTCATTAGTGCTGTACATATACTATAAAATAGTAGAAGCTGTAGCTTTTCCAGTTGTTCATGCCCACGTCTGATAGGTATTCTGCCAAAGATGTACTATCATCTAGAGCAATGCAAACATGCCTATAATTCCTCGCGCAAAGTATGACATACAAGACATACCCGCTGTAATAACTTTTTTTGGGACCCCCTATGAAGTCACCAGAAAGCCATTATATTTTAGTTTTTTGGCCATTTCTAGTGATCCGTATTTCTAAAGAAACAAAAGAATTCTTATTTGATCACTTCGCCGACCATCTGTCTGCGTGTATGTCTAATTGCATCTATGCGTGCATGTATAGTTATGTCTGACTGTTTGTCCGTCAAGACCCTTTCCCTCAAGAACCCCTGGAGGCATAAAGTTGGAATTAATACCAATTAGGTACTGAGATCTGCGGTACCATGGAACTGTGAAAAATCAGCCTTCTTAGTCTAAGCAATCACAAGATAGTCCTTAGAGAAGGTGTTTCACATACAATTGTCTTGCTACCAAAACCTTTGGGGTAGTCCCAGTTGCCCTAGAAATTTAAAATTTGTGTCTATGTAAGTAACCAATATAAAATTACTCTACACTGCCTACATTTTACTTAGGAGCAGGGCTTTGCTAACACTGGATTTTATTTTACTTGAACAAATTAATACGGAAATTTCGTTACGCGAGCCAACTCGCTCTTGGCAGGTCTTTATCACGTAGAACTTGTTTTAACCCGGCACAAAGTATTTATGGAGGCGCACTGTATCCGACCTATTTGCCCTAGCCATTTAAATCGTGACAAACCGTTGATAGTTCTCGCTTCAAACATTTACTAGGCATTGCGATGTCATGATGACATTTTATTGTGAAGGGGTTCCACAATGGGTCACGCACGATTAAACTGGTTCGATTGTACGTAAAACAGAACGTGAATCACGTTGTAGCTCCATATGAGATTTATGAGAGAACATGCAGTCCGTCAGTTGTCAATGCCGGAAATGAGGATAAATTCGTCCGATGGAAAGCCGTGGCGCAAAAACGGTTATCTACAAACTGTGCATGTCATATTTTATAAAATTCCTATCTGTTATAGGTAATATTACTATACCTACGCACACAATCTATATATATAATACGCGAGGCCGATATAGTTTATTTTCACAAGAAAATATATACCTACTCTGGGTTATATTAGGTACCTACGATACGGACGCTAATATTGATATTTTAAACAAAGCAACGGATTTAACGCGGGTTCCATCAATAGATAGAATTTAATTATTAATTTATTAGTAAGTGTATAACGATAGAACGCAATGTTTCGATTTGCAATAAGAAACAGATTCTTAACTTACCAGGGCGCCAACGATCAAGAAAAGTAAAAGAAATCTTCACAGTGGCGGCAAGATCGCTTTCCCGCACTGGCTAAAAATAATCTTGCAGGGTTTTATGACCGCGGCATAAAATGTAGGTAGTACTGCGTAGGCAATCACTGTGTGTGATAGCTATTTCTCCGTTGTTTCCCGTGTCTCTGCGTCATTATTAATTAGAAGCCGCGGAGCGACAAAGGTGAGGTCAGGGTCCATTATGTATTGGCCATTGTCTCGATTGTATAAGCCTTCTCAGAATAATTTTCAACGCTATCCGTGTTGCACGCTCATTAATTTTAACAAAAAACTTCCGAACACCCGTCAGTGTGTTGTTTCATTATAGAGAAAGTTAAATTAACTTATAAACTTGATTACGAGTAAATGTCAATAATGTTTGTGTGCTTACGCATAGCAGTGGGTAGCATCGCACTAATGGACGGATAATTTTCAGAATATTCAACTAACCGCTTCATTATTATGGCTCAGTAAAGCTGATCGACGTTTTAAAGTGCCGTACGTGCTTCGAAATGTTGTTAGTGGCATTTTCCAGAATCGCTGAAATTGTATTTAACATAATAGATAAATATTAGTATTACAACTTTACAACGGAAACGGGTGATAAATATTATTAATGCAAACAAAGGAATTACCAATTATTTACAAATAACATAAATCTATAAGTTACCTTTGTAAATACCAATCGTATATGGTCAAAAATTATGTGTATTTCGAACTTAACACATTTTTCCCTATTTTTAAATGGTATTTTCACAGGAATAATTTCATAACTTCGATTGATTATACACCACGCTGGAGTAATATCAAAAAAATAAAGTATCACAAAAGGTTCAGAACAGTTCTTTTCGATCCTAACAATTTGTGAGACATAAATCAGATAGTAAAAAGCGTTCCAAGACTAAATACGAGAGTTAACCGCGAATTTATCTAGCGTTATACATATTCATAAAACAATTAAATTGCAGATATTACAATCGCTAAGCGGTACCTTCGTCTGTATATGAGTAGAAGTTAGTTTATAATTGGCATTGTTGTTGTTTTCCCTACCGATACGTTGTTTAGTGTTAGTAAGGTAGCGGGCAGAGTCATTCAAAACATCTTTACGAGGCGCCACTCCATGCGTAGCTTTCGAGAGTTCAGTGCCATCATCGTGCGCAAGAAATAATGTAATTTTCTATAGACATTATTATCCTTGTTTTACATAAAGAATTGGATCAAAATGGAAAGAAATGTTTAAAATGCGCCCTAAATAGCTTTCATGTAGATTCTCTGCAAGTTTTCCTTAACTTAGTCCGTTATTTTTCAAGTTTTTATGTTAATAATCCCAAATATTCGTGTTAAGTTTCAGCAATAGGTTTTTTTGGTACGGGGTACGAAAATCCGCCTACAATTTAATATTTATTATGTTAATTTAGGTCTGCGATGATATTCGTAAATCTTTGGAATGTGCGAATTGCAAACCTGCATGTCATCTGCGATGAAATATAGTACCTAACAATTTTATTTTATTTTCAGGTACACACACCACCGTGCTCCAAGGGACCTGCATAAAATGCCCTGTAATTGACCGGCAGGATGTGTCATAAACTGTACAGAGAATCCAGAACAATGTTTGTCGTGACGATTTTAGTGCTTGTGAGTGTGGTGGGTGCAAACGTGAACACTACCTCAGTGGAGGTTTCTAAAGGACGATCTCGGATGGGGTGGCTCAGAACTCTGATGGACCACCACGACTGGCCGGAGTACGTGAACAAGGAAGGCGTCGCCCTGCCAGAAAAATGTAAAGACGACCTCAACACTTATTTCGCAGCACTGAACAGCGGAAAAGTGTGGGCTTCCAAAAGTAAGTTCTTTTCAAATATCTATAAAATAAATTCTTACTTACGCGCTACTGTCATGTACATTTTTGTTTGAACAAAGCAAAGCAAGTGTTTTTAAACAGCCTGCCATGCGAAAACTTGCACGAATATATTTTTTAACGCCCACCTTATATCCATGGTGAAATGAAGGCCATTAAAAAGAGAATAATGGATTTAGGTAATTGTGCGAAAAATGCGCATGAATAATGAACAAGACGCTTAAATTGTAAAAGGAAAACCTCACGTCGCAATCAGTAAACTCACACTTTTACCCACAATTTACTCGGTTGTAAACGATGAGTTGGAGCGTGCAGCCGTGCATGGTTCTAGTTACTGAAATGAATCGCAATAAAACGCGGCAGCAATAAAAAATACAACCCGAAGAAGTGTGAAGAGAACGGAGCGAAACATTTCTTTTGCTTCCAGTAAAATTATTTACAAATTCAGTAGCGGGCAGCCCTTTAGTGTAAATTATTCCGTTTTTTGACAGCAATTTATCAAAGTACCTATCATAAACGGTAACGGGTGAAGTTAAGGCTAACAGCCATATAACTGTTTATAGAAAACAACAAATACACGAAACGATTTCTGTTTAACTATTTACATTGAATAGCGCTGAAAATTGGGACAAATAAATTTATTCGCGACACAAATGACACAAGCCTATGGATATGGAACTCATCATTAGCAAAGGTCACTGTGTGCCAATTTGTGTGCATTGTTGATAAGTGACCCAATTTTGTACATTACTCGTCTATTAAATAATACTCTAATAGCAAAGTCGGCCAAGATTAATTTAGTTGTTTTATAAAAGCAGCATGCGTGCAGCCTTTCTTTGTATGTGATTACACAATTGTAGTTGAACAAGAAGTACAGAAAGCCCGCCGCAGCCAGCGGGTCGCCGCGCCCAACTGGGTCAGCTCTAGGGTTATAGATGCCATCATTAAACATGACGACACACGTCTTTCTTAAAGCCGATTCTTATGCAAAGTGGGACCTAGTTCCTAATATAAACTTAATTAATACATATAAGAGTGACAATTTGGCAGCGCTACTAAAAAAAGGATCTTGACGGTCCCAAGTCCAACACACTATTTTTTGTTTACCGACTTTCATACCCGTTTGATGCAGACGAAAATTGGTGACAAAGAGAATCTGTTAGTTCCTCTTTTCAATCTTGTATTTCATTTCATACCCCTGCATTTGTGTTCTGCCAAATTGAGGACCTCCTTCTTTTCGAGAGAAGTCAGTTGAGAATAACGGAATGCTGGTCAAAAACTCTTCCAACCCATGTTGTGGAAGGCTTTTTAGTTTATAGCCTACGCTTGCACTGTTTACTTCATTAAAAAATGTTAAATCAAGTTGTCTTGGCAACCCTTAGCGGTGGGTATCGGCGGTGTTGTAGCTTCGCTCCGCTCGTGACACTTAAAACATTTTTTAGGTGCGGGCCGCCGTTTGGCAGCCTTGAAGCGCACGCGCGAATTTTTTCATTGAGATCATTAACGAGTCTTTTTCAAACAGACTTGCATGCATTGTAATTCGTAGACTCATTGTCATTTCATTGGAAATATCAATAGTTACAAGCTGCGTAAATTAACTAGTACAAATTGAAAATCTAAACAACTGTACTACAAACTTAAATAACCTGTTACACCACCTATTATGTACTACGCTAAAAAGGAAAAAGTTGTTTGAGTAATCTCCTGCGAAATGTCTGGAGCAACTTTTTGTTAAAAGCATTGTTAGCAAGTATGTAGGTACTTTAAAAGCAAGTAATTTAGAGTAAACAGAGATTTTATATGAAAATTTAAGTTTAATGTGAATTCTTAGCTTTTCAGTGCCTGGCAGCCTCTAGGGGAATACCTAAAAGTATTAACTTTAAAATTTGTTAAGAGCTGCTTAGCGAGGTCAACTATACAATTACGGGGTTGGTCAAAGACCTTCTTATTCGTCTCAGTTTCGCTTCAATTCGATTCGAACGAATTTATTTAAATACTTGCAGAATTAACATTTAACATCTTTCAATTGATTAAGAACCAAAACAGAATACGAAATATCGAAAGTAATAGTTATGTAAATGGCTCGTTGCTCATTAATGTGAGCCTAAGCATGCTTTGCAATAGCAAACATTCTAATCCCACATTTAAACATCTTAGCGGACATAGATTTGTGTGGGTGTTCAATATTAGAAGAGCAAACACTCAGCGCTAGACGTAATTCGATATGTAAATATTTCAAATTTTTCTTTTAGAAAGTTATGATTTGTGGAAACAAGGTTATTTGGCGAGTGTTACGCGGATAAATTTACTTGCGATTCTCTTTACTACTTAATATCGGTAATCGATGGGTCAGTGTTACAGTTTTTTTTGTTAAGCCCTTAATGTAGGTACACATAGCTCTAACGTTCTTTCATAAGCATTTAAATAGGACTGATTAAGCCGGACCGAGAAATCATCTGCCATTTGAAATTGGTAAAAATCTGTGTATTGCTGTAAAATTACCAATTGAATTATAGTATCGACTGGTTGACAAAGTGGTTTAGAATTATTACTTACTAGCTGTTGCCCGCAACTTCGTCTGCATAGAATTCGTTTATCGCTATCCCGCAAGAATAACGCAATTTTCCGGGATAAAAGTAGCCTATGTGTTATTCCAGACTATACCTAATCTATCTATGTTCCAAATTTCATCCAGATCTGTCCAGCCGTTCTGGCGTGAAAGAGTAACAAACATCCAAACATACTCACAAACTTTCACATTTATAATATTAGTAGGATTCAACTTTTTTTATGATTTTAAAATGTCATTATTTCAGATGAAATTTTAAAAATCGAGAAAAAAATCATTTATTGACACAGATTCAACACACGTTGCAAGTAAACGTATAAGTAATAATAAGAAAATGAAATAAAAAGTATAGTTTTAAGCAAAGTATAACACGTAACACATTTTACACAAGAGATCCGCCAAGAGATCCGCCGATGCCGCGGCAAGTCGCAGCCTGGCATTCTATGCGACCCTTTCACCTAAAAACTAAGCCTAAAAACTACTTAAAGTTGCTACAACAACGACATGAACCAGCCGCATATCTTTAACTAACAACACCATAGCTACGAGTTTGCAGTTGACACTAATAAAACGTCTTCACACAGTTATAATAAAGCGAAGCCCACATTCCTTTCTTGCCACATTTTCTAGGTGGTTATGACAGCGCCGTAAATCCTTAGAAGCAATAATGAAATGAGGAAAAATGATTTCAAAGTATTCGCGCGACCCAAATGTGTGCGTTTCGTATTGGCAAATGTGTAGAAACTAGAAAGAGTGAAGGTTACATCAGCGCGTGCGCCGGCGCCGCGCCGGTCCGCTGCCGCAGCGTATCTAAAGACAATAACATTGCAAGAGTTTTTCTATAACAACATCTAAATCTGAAATTAGTTTATATTTATCGTAGACTAGCTGTTATTGTTTCATGAACCTGACGATTACGAACATAACAAAAAAAGAATTAGCGAAATCGGTCTAGCCGTTCACGCGTGAGCCATGACCAAGGGAAATAGGGATTCATTTTTACTACCGAGGATTATTTACGTTACTTTGAAATACTTACCTATAATACTAAGTATTTCGCCGCGTGTAGGGTAGGCACTAATCGCACGGATTAGTGTATAAGATTAACACGGGTCATGGAATGACGACGAACAAGGGCTCTATTTTTGCAAGCACATCCTTTTATAACACCGTTCTAAAGCGTTAACAATCAGTGTATTACCAGAAAAAAATATTCCACTTTACTGTTTTCTTTAAGTGATGTCAATCGTCAATTTTAAATCGATTGTAATATTAATTACAGATCGAGCTAACAAATTCGAATCCAACTAGAATGATACAAACTAACATCTGGCAATGCTTTGCTTAACCCGTCAAGCGTCCAAGCGACTACGTAGTCCCTAATTTTTTCGGGACTTTTTTTAGCGACTGCATAATGCAGTCCCTAGGACATTTCCCGCCCGAAAAAGTTAGGGACTACTGTAGTCGCTTGGACGCTTGACGGGTTAAAGTGGGCAATCATTGTCAGTGGGCAATAACTCCCTGGTTTACCCAATAAAGAATTAAAAAAAATGTTTTCGTGAAGTATTTATTTTAATTATTTATTCGAGAAGTCCTCTTCAGACGCAAATATTACATTATTCGTTATATGTTACAAATATTAACTTATATATAATTTAATTTATTTTAAACCTGTTTGTAATCGTAGTAATATACCTAAGCCCAGAAAACGGGATAATCTATACATATAATAAATAAGTCAGTAGAAAGTTCGTATCTGTACATTAAATTCATCGAAAATAGAGTGCAATTTAAAATAAAAATCAAACGTTGTTTTCACTTCCTATTTTAAAAGTATAAGACATTTTAAAACATTAATATCGTATTATCAATTTGGAGTCGCTCTGTAGATTGCAATTTTACAAAACTACTACGACACGCGGGTTTTTGCGGGTGGTAGGGCCTTGTGCAAGGTCCGTCCGGATCGCTACCACCATCTTACTCGCTAATCCTGCCGCTAAGTAGCAGTGCTTGCACTGCTGCGTTCCGGTGTGGAGAGTAAGACAGCCGGGGAAATTACGGGCACAAGAGGCATTTCATCTTAGTCCTCTAGGTTGGCAACGCATCTGCAATCTCTCTGGGGTTGCGGGTGTCTATGGGCAGTGGTGATCACTTACCATCAGGTGACTCACTTGCTCGTTTGCCTTCCTATTCATATAAAAAAAAAAAAAAAAAACACTGCACTTGACACAAGACTACTTAAACTAATTTCAGAGATGTTTTCAAATATCGGCCTCTTGTCCAGGTGTACCGTTTACTTTACAGTCTCATTTAGTGAGAGAGCCAGAACATGTACTTACTTCATTATTGACTACGAAAACTACGTACAGTCAAGTGTAATAATATGTATCTAGTCAAAGTTTCAAAAATAAGTACCATACACTCTTACACCGGCGTAATAAGGTCGTGGGACTTATTATTGAGAAGTTCGTATCGATACTTATTTTTGCACTTGACCGTACCTACATAGCTAGTTAGTTTCATCGTCGGACCTCCGTGGTCTTGCTTTAATTATTAAATCTTAATATAAACTTTGCCAACCAATCACCAACTTATGCAATTATTTTTGAAATTGGTGAAATAGTATTTTATTATTTATTTTTAACTTGTAATGTTTGTTTGTATGTCTTTTGTTACATAGGCTAACCGTTATTCATAAAAATAATTGCTTATAAATACTGAAATGTCAGAATACACATACTATTACAGCAATGAGAAATAGCTTTTATGAAGGAACGTAAGAAGCACATGCAAGAAGCCACGTCAAGTCATGACAGCTCTTAATAGCATGACACGTCATAAGTACTACTTACGGGAGGTAAAGTTGAGCGCGAATTTTGGGATTCCCGACGAACCTACCCGTCGATACGTTTTAAAAGTTTTATTTTGTGACGTAGGTTGTTCTCGCACAGAACAATCGATCACTGTTCTGACAGGTTCTGATACTTATGATATACATACAGTGAGGTCAAGCCAGAGAGTAAATCAATCAAATCAAAGTCTTGCCAATCGTTCCTTGTACTACGCTACCATTCGCCAATATCCGTTCATAAACGCAATTTACAACAGACAAAAACAACACATTTACTATTCAACTCTTTCACCATCATTTGTTTCACCGTAAGTGAATCGCCAGTAGGTATGCTTAGTGTAGGTTTTCGGTCACAGAACACGTCTCGAACGCGTTTGCGTTAAAATGTCAAATACTATGAGAACAGTTTGTTGCCGTTTTGATCCGCAAGTGGCGCTGTTAATTTTTTCATAGTAATTGAGACGTTTACGTGAACGCTTTCGAGACGTTTTTATATGCGAAAACTTACACTAGAGGCTCTGAAAGTTTAAACTTTAAATTTACGTAAGTAGGTATATAGGCTATGGTTGAAAATGATTGCAACGCTGTAGTCTCTATGGTTAAAACGCAAAACACATCAGATTACTTACGCGTTTTGACTTTTCTTGTTCTTGCCAAAAAGCTGCCGTCTAGACGGTATACTATTTCGAGGGTTCAATGTCAATGTCACAAGCGAGTGAGAGTAAAGCTGGTTATAGTTTTATTACACACCTCATAGCTCGTAAAATCTAGAGCCGCATTGCGATTGTCTACATAATAACGGGGATTATCCAATACCGATAAAAATGTTTTTACGGGCCATAATTAACGTCTCGAATCTCGAACAGAGTTAATTGGTGTCGCTTTGCCTATTATTAAAACACATATATCCGGCTCGACGCGAAGGTAATGTTTCCGGCGACCCGAGAAACAGATGTCTCCGTCATTGTCCTATATCACGGGGTAATTTATGTTGGTGTCGTCACCTCGCAATTTAGTCTCCTTCGCCACTTGGTAAAGCCGCTAAGACAAGCTCGGGTACGCGGTGATTTCTCTGTCGCACCTTCGCTTTTCATCGACCTATAGAAGAGGAAGAGTGTAGAAAACGTGCAATTTAAAAAGGCGAAGGAGAATATTATCTTAGCGTACTTGCTCGACTATTACAAATTTTGTTATTGGTTATATGTAGAAAGTCGAATTGGATATTATTTCGTCATGTGACTGTTTAAAAAATTAAAGTCTGAAATAAAGTGTGAATTATTTTATTTCATTAAGTAAACAGCTATACTTAGTACAGTTTTTATAGTTCATTCTAAACGACGGCTGCCGCGTGTCGTTAGCGGTCCTCTTTCCATAGTAATTAACCAACCCTCGTCCGGAAAAAAGTCCTTTAATATGTAGATTCAGATCATTATAAAATAATTACTTTTAAAAATTATCTTTTGATCTTAATATGTGATTTTATGTCTACAAATTTGTAATAAGTGCTCTTATTAAATCCTTTAGAACTGTTAGGTATAAGTCGGTAGTCGGCGGTACTGAAAGGATATTGCATTTAAAATTAATAGTCAAACAGAGCGTGGGGTCTGATGTGGGTGTGTCCGACTGCAAATATTCCAGCAACTGCTTTCCGCTGCCGGCTTCCTGAATGATTTAGTTTTATGGTTACGTTGGGCCAAAAAGAGTTATCGGGCCCAAAGCGCGGGGTAACATTCGTACAAGGAGCCGAGTCGGTTTGAACGACGGAGAAATACCTGAAGATATCATAGAATAATACTAACTAATGCGTTATAGTATTGTCGTTTTCTCGGTCTTTCTGCCTGTTTCTCACTTTGTAACTTTGAGCGGATAAAGCAGCTATCGCAAAAAATAGATTTCTTATATCTGCTATAGCCAGCATGACAACTAAGTATTGAACGTTGCCGATGCTCAGCTATATTGATGGTCTCATCGAAATACCAGTTACATAAATATATAAACCACCACCAGAACATTTGCTATATCTGGCACGAAGGGTAAAAGATGGATGACATTATTAGAATATTTTATGGCCAATCAAACAACTGAGAGCCATTCTTCGGATAAAGTCTCCAAGTGAGTTCGCATTTGCTTCAAATCGGGAATTTCGCATAATAATATCCACAAAAATAACAAACTTTGCATATGAGAGTGACAAATATGCAACGACCTCGCGATTACGAACTGAAGTAGCACTGCGAGGCGAGACTGTTGTGAGTCATAATGCTCGCCACCCTCACGTGTTTAATCCCATCCTAGGAGTATGTAATATTTTGTCGAGTAAGTACACCATTTTTCTCAATTTGACTGAAATTCACCCAGTTATTGCGCTTAAACTGACTCGTAGTTAAGTGGATTGCTTTTTCCACAAGCCGATAAACAAATCTGTTACACAAGACACAAGCGCGACGGACTACTTTAAACCAGCAGAGTGTTACTTCCACGCGCGTAACCCGACTTGTTTTTGTGAAAATGCTTTAATTTTTATCAAATCCCATACATACCGGTTTGTAAAACACTTTCCAATGATATTATGGCGCTCAGATTTGGATAGTATTAGTTACGTCACAGCAAGTGGACTTGAATGGAAAAATAGTTCAATTTTATGTTTTTCGAACGATGATCATCGATTAATTAATAATAATAAACAGCATTGGCATGCATTGGAAGAGACCTACACTCAGCATTGGGTGGATTATGGTTGCAGAAGAAGAATAAACAACAATAGCTTGGTTAGCACATGGATACTTACATAGGTACACAGTACACAAATCACATCTTTATCCCTTACAAGTTAGACAGACCCTAAGGTAACGTGACCCATACATAGGCCACGTTTAGCAAGATTGTGGTCGTATAGGTGGAAAATCAAAATAGTGAGGATTAGTAGCCACATCCAGCATACTTCGTTGAACCATTTGACTTGACACCGTCATATAACATTATTTAACATTTTTTTTATGAATTTTATAAACACGGACGCACGGCAGAGTGTCCGGCCTACGTTCGAAACAAAATCCGAGCGACACTACAGTGGCTATTTACACCACACCACCCCTTTCGAGAGCTTTTTTCCAACCTAGTAATTTTATTCCTAGTGCTGCTTTGGCACTTGTTTTTTTACAGATACTCAAATCTCAGTACAAAATTATGGTTCTGTCCTTATCCAGTAAAAGATATTAATTCCCGACAGTGGCTTAGTTCATACCTACTTACTACTTACTCATCAAAACCTATGTATTAATGACCTAGAAACCGTGTCTCTTTATAACCGTAGGTACTCCAAAAACGTGACGTACTCGTAGACATACAAGTTCATACGTAGAGGTACATTTAGCTTACACATTTTTGCTCTAATAGCTTGCATCTCGTGTCATATTCATAGTTTAACGTACACATGCCGGCATGTCAGTTACTTGCATGTTACTGCTCCATTTAGCAGCCGGGCATGCCATATTTCCGGCTTAAAGGTAACTCTCACGGCGAGAAAAGTTACTATCCAAACAAACTGGGATCATAACTAATATAATGTAAACAACTAGTGAAATACTGTAAAATCCTCTGTACATTACTATACACAATAGACATTTGCGTGTATATTAGCCGCCTACAGTACACACTAATTTATAAGCCGGCGTTAACTCATCTTATAGGGCAGATGAAACCAACCGACGACGACATGAATTATGAATTCGAGCTTGTAGCGGATTATGGTAAATCAGACAAAGCTGATTTAACAAGAAAGTGCGACGATAGTTACTTTGTAACGTAGCGCGTAATTGTGAAGAATCGCTTACTTTCACGCGTTACTAATGAAATTTGCGATTAATACGTTATGCGGCGTTTGCGCAAGCCGCTGCGCCCGCGCGCCGGCCGCGTTATGTCACAGGCCAGCGCTTGCGCATTGCTCTTTGCCCACTTTAACTTACCGGCTTAGATTCCTCTCCAATAAAGCATATTTTTATCTAACTCTGAATATAGATGCGCTCTGAATTGTATTCGGGCCAGTAACATTTTTACTCGGTCGGTTCTGGGTTACTTGAATTCACTTCAAGTGTGACGAGTTCATTATTCTCTTGCAGGTTCAGCAATTACGTAAAATATCTCTCCACAAAATGTTGAATTGTCGGACCATTCAAGCTTTAAGATAGCAGAGCTACTATTTTATTGACTTAAGGTTGTCGAGCTGCTAGTTATTTACAGAGAGCCGCCGATATTGGTTTGTAGAAGCTGTAGACAAGTGATTTGATTTGTAAGATGTTTTTAAAACGTTCTAAAGCTTTGAAACGTTATATTATAGATATGTGCAGTTCCTTTATTCATGGACTTACAGTCAAAGGAACTTATTGACTGCAAATATTAAATTGATACCTATACCATTTACTCGTATCTGCCAAAGAGTTATTGTGAAATTGTTCATGACAAGGTTTCATCAGGCAACAGGCACACGATGACTTTTCTTTCACCGAAGGTACCTCCATACATTATTATATCGGACTGTTTATCTATTGTGTATGTTTCCATTTAATATTGTATACATACGTTATAAATACCAACGACCAACACAGACGGGTCACTTTTCATATAACTCTGTATGGAAAATGAGCATATATTTTTGCTTATCAGCTTACCTACAAAACGTGTAGATAGTCTCAAATATATCCTGAAACGTTTTTAATTTGCAGACACTCAGGGTAGCACTTCTCAGTGCATACCGTAAGTACTCGGTAACGTACCTATTTAATATTTATTTTCTTGAATGATCGATGTGAGACCAAATGTGTGCACATGATTTATTCCAGTCCCCTGTGCGACTACGTCCATAAATACATAACATTATTACATTTTCTACGAGATGAAACATTAACACACATAAGTATTAGATACGGAATCCGACAATCACCAACCTTCCGAAACTTCGCCTAAGTTCACACATAGCGAGATTAGATCAGATCACTGTGATCTAACAATATTTACGTATGTTAATATTCTAGAAAGTTAAATTTGCATGATTTTTTGCCACATGGTTAATATTCATGCGGCAATGATGTTTCACGACCTTAGTTTAACAGGTTTACAAATACGTCGGTCTTTCTATCCAATAAATTTTAAAATTTTTCTGTAATGGCGAGTCTCACTGTGGGTAGGTATGTGTCAAAATGGCGGATTTGTGCACTTTTATGTGCATATAGATTTGTTTCCATTAGTAAGATATTCAAATAATTTTTAATTTCTATGACTAGACTATGACTATCGACTTTATGTAGGTAATACAAAGTATTTTTATTATTTGTTACGTCAACTGTGATACCTATTCAATTAAAATATTATTTAAAGCTTTCGGCACGTTTGACAACTTTTTTCACAAATAAATTATTTATACTTTGATACACGCCTAAACTAATGTTTGTGTACTATATGGGCCAGATGTGCTCTTCGGGGAGTGATTTGGCCTCATTCTCATGTTTGTATAGGAATGAGTATTCATCAATCACACTCTAATCATGCCACATACTTGTAAGTTGAAACATGGTATTTTCGTACACTGAGGCCCGATCCTAGGTATATTGCATAATAGATGTTGCTTTCGCCTGCGACTTCTTATTATTCATATATCATTATTCCATGAAAACCATCCATTCTTTTGAGATATAAACAGCAGTGAAAATAACACCCGAAAATAAAAATAAAGTATTCTATTACAATAATGATAGAGTAGTAAAACATCAATTTTGATTTAAGCTATAGTTTTGTAGCAATTCACAGATTGTAAGTAACTATTAATATAGCTAATAATTTGTGGCAAAGAACAATAATAAAGAAAATTACAATTAAGTGAATTAATAAATTCCATATCAAAAATAATTACAATGCAAAGTAAAAATCACCCCTCATCCCCCGCCTGTATGGTACCTGGCTCAAAACTTTCTCCTACGAAGGGATCAGTAGTATTAAATTCACTATTATAAAGGCAGGGAATGCGCGATAGTACGGAATTGGAACCATACTTAGTCAAATGAAAGGGTTGGTGAAAAAGAGTGGTGTATAATTAGTCATTCATGTGGTGCAGGAAATGAACGCGAAGTGGGCCAATGGCCGACCCTGACTGCAACTCTGTAGCGGTCACGGCACCCGCGCACCTTTTCAATTGCTTTATTAGGAAAAACAAACTATATCTATTTACAAATACGTGCCTACTTCAAACTGAAGTACCACACTAGGTGTTACAATAAGGCCAGAAGACTAAATACACACACAAGTACATACGTAAATCACGTCTTTATCCCTTACGGGGTAGACAGGGCCTAAAGGTAACAAAACCTACAGGCCACGTGTAGCATGACTGAGGGCGTATAGTTAGGTGGAAAGGGTAATGAAAATAGTAATGGTTGCTAGCCGCATCGCCTATAACATTGATTCCTAAGATTTCCGCCCGTTCCCTCGATGGAATTAATAATATTGCTGACCGTCTCCAGCAAACAGAGAAAACCGCAGATAAAGATGTCTCTACAAGGTATATATTTACTACAGTCAAGAGTATACCAAGACATTAAAAACATCTATACACATTTATGCCACAAACAATAAGGTCGGTGTCATTTATGCCTCGACCCTAACCTATAAGGGGGCGTCCATTAATTACGTGAGGTATTCAGGGGGGGGGGGGGGAGGGGGTCGAGCCGAATCTTACTAAATCTCACTTGGGGGAGAGGGGGGGTCTTGGCAAATATCACGTATTTTTTTTTAGCAGAAAATGGTGTAAAACTGCTTGAAAATTAAGTTGAATTAATAATTAAAATGACAGCAATATTTGCAAATACTAGTCCTTGCTAGTCTTAAAAAAGTAATTAAACAAATTGTGTTATGTTTTTTAATAAATCTTTTATACCCAAAGTACAAGTTTTGAAAAATCTCACGTGAGATCGGGGTAGGGGGGGAGGGGGTCGAGAAAAATCTTACGACATCTCACCAAGAGGGGAGGGGGGGGGGGGTCAAAAAATCCTTAAAAATGCCTCACGTAATTAATGGACACCCCCTAAGTAAATAGTACATTAGCTTTTGCAAGTAGCTTTTGGTTCTAGACAGGTAACAAGCTAAAATTGAGATTAAAGTTCTCGGAAAAATAATTAGGTCTCAGAGAAACCCAAAACATGACAGTTTCCTATGAAATTACTTTGTCTAATTATTATTGTTGGAAATTTCATTCCGCCAATGAACGAGTACTGAAGTATTAAAAAAATTGCAAATCAGTTTCAACATACCAACCATTCCTCTTGCCTTTCTGACTTTACGCGACACGGCGTAGTTAATTTTTTTCTCATTTTACTTTCCTCATTTTCCAGAATTATCTGTGCCACTACTTTGTATGTAAATCTTATGTAGATTCTTATGCTGCTAAACACGAAACGTGACAGAAAAATGGTAGTACTTAGCTCACAAAGTAAATCTAACAAACTCTCTTTAAATATTTTGCATGCTTATGTACTTAGTGTTTTATGAACAACCGATATTCGATGTCATTCTTAATACCGACATGAAATTCCCCGGACGTACCCAACAGACACAATAACACGCTCCACTAGTCTGTGTGAGTAGGTTTTGCCAGGAAATTACAACCATGTTATATTCATAAAGGATAACATGTGACTTGTCTTGCGACTTCTTCTTCGCCTTTGATCTGCCTACATTAAATAGAATTACTTATTTACCAACATCGGTTTAACTAGGACTGAGCGCAGTTACCTTAAACAGTAAAAAACACTGGCCAAGTGCGACGTACTCGAGGGATCTGTACAGATTCAAAGATAATAAAAAATATCATACTTTTGATTTTACCACAAGCAAAAATGCTGACACCTAGCTATGACGATCCTGAGTGGAGAACCTATGTAAATGTAATTATTTGTTGCTTCTTTATTATTTTATACAATTTCAAAATTTTGTGACATCCAATTAATTTTTCAATTTTATTTTATATGTATAATTTTATATTGAATGAATAAATAATCTATCTAATCTAATCTATCTATCTATTGAAAAAATGAAAATAAAATAACATACATACATACATAAACCACGTCTTGACCCCTTACGGGGTAGACAGAGCCTAACATAATAAAACCTTAAGGCCACGTTTAGCATGATTAAGGGCGTATAGATGGAAGGAATCAAAATAGTGATGGGTTGCTAGCCGCATCGCCTATAACATGATTGCTAAGACTTTCGCCCATTCCCTCGATGGGCTTTTACCATCTGCGCGGTAATAAAATAACAAATTATTTTAATTTCAAATGGAAGAAAATAACTGATTTTCAGATTTTTCTCTTTATTAGTGTTAGAGATCCTTATCCTACCAAACATCATAATTCTATACAACAGGACGAACCCGATTTGTTTTGATTCAAACGGTTTTAGTACGGAAATACATTTTCAAAATGTTTTATTTTATATCTCATGCATGAACTAAGAATCTTCTTTTTCTACGATTGCAAGAACTAAATATTCCACATTAATTTCATTTTGATATCTCCGTGTCTTTTTGAGACAAAGGGTCTCGACAGACATGCGGACGGACGACGAAGTGACCATAGGATGGCTCCTTTTTCGCTTTTAAGGTATGGTGCTTAAAATGTATGATTGTTCGTTAACGTATTTCACTAAAACAAATTCCTCTTCTTTCTATTGACTTAATACTTATCTTATCTTTGTTGTAAATATTATAATGCAATACAAACTGTGTATTTTAGCAGTTTGCCTGTGTTAAAAGCGATGTGATGAATATGTTTACAAGTTAGGGAGTTATACGCCTGTTAGTGGTATTGTCTTTAATGAAAGATACTCGCAGTACCTAAGTAATAATATTTTGGCTTTTAATTAGGTACCTCACCGTTTCCCGATAGCGCAATCATAAAGCTTGCTATTTTTAATTGGCTTTAAAAAAAGAAGCAGTTCTCAATTCAACTGTAGGCTTATTTTTTATTATTTAAGTAACAGTGTAATGAGAATATAAGCACGTTACGGCCCTTCAAGCAATATCAAATATTTACTTGGCTTAAGCAAACAACAAGGTTTGGAGGGGCATTGAGGCTATGCGAAAGTATTTAAAAAAACATTTGATGGTGAATTTATCTCGGTTAAGCCAGTTACGAGTGACCCTCGTATTCATGACGGTTGGTTGGTTCATCGATCGTGTCGAATTACTAAATTATTACATTCCACTAAGAAGTTACGTAGACTGAATAGTCTCTATTAGTTTATGTGATGAAATAATATTTAATTTCAATGCTATTTAATTGAATTTTAATACTTATTCATCTTTTGCCCGTAATATTATAGTATTCAAACTGTGCTTTTGAAATATCAATTTTATGTTCTGTTCATGAAATTGACCTTACAATTATATACTAGGTAGGCACTTAGCTTCTTTTGGTAGAAGCTTTCTATATCTACAATAGCTTGATATTTAGATATTTTTTGGGAATCGGTTGCTTAATTAAAAAGTTATAACGAACTGGTACGAATTCTAAAGTTAAATCTGTATGATGTTGCAACTGGGCGTTGAAAATAATTCCTTGCAATTTATACGGAAGAAAAATGCATGGGCACGTCTAGCGTACTAGTCGGTGTGCATATTGTGATCCTGTAGAGTAACTCCCAAGGCACGTTAATTAGGTCAAACAAACTTAAAACTTCCACCCTGATGTATAAATTCTGATGGAAAATTTTAGTTTAAATCAGCAGAAGGCACTGCTGTGGTGTTTTAAACTGAAACAAAAGAAGTTCACGTCTGTATAATCTATACGCCGTAATGCGTGCCTGTCATGTAAAAACGAAGCTAGCAGGTACGGTAGGGGAGACCAAGGCAAGTTGAGACGGAGGTGAGTTGATACAAAGCCTTTTTCTCTGCACCTATGACAGTTAGCGAGGTCTCAACTTCACACTAACTGTGGAGTGTAGAAAGAGCAACGAATTAGCGAAGTTACCAGCCCGATAAACTGTCACAGTTCAGAGAAATCAGCTTTGTATCAACTCACCTCTGTCTCAACTCTCCTCGGTCTCCCCTACTGTTAGTAGTAGACTAATGCTCCCGCGCCTATGGTAATATAGCTTAAATAATTAACGGGGTGATTTTGTGGCAGCTTCCTTAGTAATCCTCTCTCGCCCGAGGCTCCATCGGCGGATACAACAGGTTCATATTTTATGCCCCAAGTAAATATATGATAACGAATTTATTAGAAGCTGAGCGTTTGGCGAGTGCAAACATTGATGAGCGAGTGAATTCCTGAATTGTTTAATGGTCCATTAGAGTCCACATACATACACATAAATCACGTTTCTATTCCTTATGGGGTAGACAGGGCCTAAGGTAACAAGACTTAAAGGCCACGCTTAGCATGTTAATGGGCATATATTGTTGGAGTGGATATCATCGGAACTAATAAACAATCAAGACGGAACATTGCGAACTGCAAAGTGACGACATTTTAAACAACGCCTTGTTGCGTGCGCGTGTGCGTGTGCGTAGCTCAACCAGGTTGCTTGACAAAGTTTATTTGCAGTTCGCAGTACTGTCTTGATTTTTAATTTAGTCTGGTTGGGTATCACGGCTTGAGTACCCCTTTATATTATAATAAAACAGACTCACCAGTTTACATCTGTATATTACTTCTCTAGGACAACCGTTCAATACCATTATCTAGTACTCTTAATCCTTATATTCGTTTCTTATTTCTAAAGCAACCTTTCATCATCAATTCCCCATCCAGAATCCTCCAAGCTAGCGACTGTCAAAAGTATATCGGCTTTGCCGCCAAAACCCAATTAGAAAGTGTTGCAAGCAGGCATAACGATTATTTGAGGTAATGTGAGTGTGTGTGAGGCTGCTTGCACATGAATTGAACCTAACAATGTGTCATGTGTGAATACAGGTAAAGGAATAATATAACATAAAATGTGGATGTTACAGAAATTAATACAGAAAATATATTATTAAGAAGCAGAAAGTTAAGCGAAGTAGGTTCGTTACAAAGTAAAACGCTAATTAAATATTAATTACTCCCAGTTTAGGTACTTTGCGACGGTAAATTGGATTTTATAATAATTATTTATAGGGTGCTTACAGTGATGAACTATGTGCGTGTATGAATTGGTGTTTAACGTTCGAAAGGGAGAAATTATTTGTATTAAACCCAATGTTTTTTTTTTATTTTATTCTGTTAGAGAGGCCAGACAAACGAACTAGTGGGTCACCTGATGGTAAGCGATCTCCACTGTCCATAGACACCCGCAGGGCTTTACGCGATGCCAGTGCGTTGTCGGCCCTGCAGAAAATTGTACACTCGCTTCTTAAAGGCACCCAGGCATGTATTTTGATAAAAAAAGATAAAGTGTACGAAACCCTCGGTGTTCGGGTCCGTCTTGCACCTCACCATTTTCTTTAATCCTAGTGTTACTCCTTTAAACGCAAGCAAAAGTATGAAGTTATGAATTCTTTACAGCAAAAATGTATTAAATAAAATGACCTCTGAAACTTACTTTCACCTAAACAACTTGCCAAAAAATATACAGCTTCTAAAGGCAAACGTCGAAGTGACAGATATAGATAAATAAACCTTTAGTCAATAGAGTACCTAAAGTTAACGAACTTTTATGCTTATGGAGTTATGGAGTCAAACCTAAAGGGTAGGCATGAAAGCAGCTGAAACACCTGATTGATCTTGCGCCTAGGGCACTGAGTACGGTCAGAAGTGTCGTGCTCACGGCAGAGTGAATCTTACGTCATTCGTTTGCTGCATTGGGTTTAACGTACTGTGAAAAGGGGCCTCGTTTTGAACGAAAACATATTACGAAATTAATAAATGTGAGCAATAAATCAAGGAATCGTGGAGCCCTCCACGTGGTCCGTGACCAACCTGCGCCGCCGGCCCCCGAGGCGCGGCACGTACGTTCATTAATCATTATTTTGTTTGAGAAAAGAACCTTATTTCAAGTGGGTCTCGATTATTTCCAAATAAGAGACTGTGTCCACAGTATGTGTTATTGTTATGGATTCGGCAAAATCTTCACGTGCCACAACTTTGCGTTGAGAAAGCTTTCGTTTATTGAGTTAGCAATGCCAATTTTAAACATTTGACGGGTATGCTCCTTCAGTAAAATAAAACAAAGGTTACCCCATGAACCGAGTGTTATACCGAGCATGAACTTCTTTAATAAGAGCCTATGCACACGGCATTCGCGACGCGCTTCGTACAAGATCAGATCAGTCGCCGTAAACGCGCGTCGTTGGCGTTTAAAATACGTCGTGTGCATAGGCTTTAAAAAAAGATTTTTTTTGTAGTAGGTACAGTTAGGCAATCTTCGTTTTTCATATTACTGACATCTAGTCATATGAAAAACGAAGATTGCCGAACCACATTAAGAAAATAGCAGCAGTGTATATTATATGAATGTTAAGTATGTAAAACTTAATAAAAACTGCCAAAAATAATGGCAGAATTAATTGTTATTTCTATTACATATACAGAAGAAAGAAAATTAAAAATACCTTTATTGACACAAATTTGACACAGAAAAAATTAAAAAAGTCGTGCACTTAGCAAAAACGTTACGATCTAAAACAACATATGGTGTAGAAGGGCACACGTTTATAAGCCTTTTTCTAACTTTACTTTCTGTATTAATGTATTCACCTATTAATTGATTTTTATCTTTGTTTGCTTCAAATCTTGCGTATAAATTTCGATCCACTTCCAGTGATACAACTAACTTGATACTTGGTATATATTATACTCGTAGTTCCGATGGCAACACAATAATCAATTGCCACAAGCAAAAAAAACTTGCGTTTTAGTAAAAAACATAATTTATTCCGTCACCAATAGGTACATTATGCTAAAACTGAGCCCTGCGCTACATCTGTTGACATTTGCTAACACTGTTCCTGTGCCAGTTACGCCTGTCTTTTTGTAATATTTGGCTTCACGTCCGCTAAGCTTATAGTCCTGCTCGCATCCCACCTCGAGAGTAATATTTGCATACAGAAACAATTTATTTTAGGATTTGTTTTACTGCTGCCGTTTCAACGGGACCTGTTTGTACTTCGCGAGTATTTTAAAAATGTATTTTTTTTAAACACAAAGTGGAAAGGTGTCAAAACGGTACCTAGGTAATAGTCTGCTAAAATTTGCTTTTTTCATTCCGTTATGAACAATAAATATTTACCTTGCTACTCCGCTACTCACGTGCAAGATAACCAAGCCTGTGTGAAATATATATGTTTATCATGCAATCGCTCCCTCCACTACTGCCACATAAAACACATATAAATCCGACAAACTTAATCGTCCCTTACACCACATAAACACTGACGCGTTTCGATCCCTCTACGGGATCATTATCAAAGTTTAATGAGCACAACGGTTACACATGCAAACCAACGTCGTACTGGTTCGAAAACCTATAAATAAACATAATGTACATACATTCATATATTTTCCCAAACTACCCTTTTATTTATGATTTCCATTGTTCACAAATAACTACCTTCAAAAAATTTACCGAGTACATCAAAAACAAAAAGGGTTAAGTAATGTATTTAACAAAAACCATTTTTCTATTCATCAAAACGGACACGCAATAAAAGTGATGAAACTAAGTTCACCTGATCGTTAATTATTGAACCACTATTATTGTGCTTAATTATTTCCAATTGGTCAAAAACGTCTAACCGTAATCCCTTCTCACAAAAGTGTAAAATATCGAATGAAGGTGAATCTGGTAATGAATGATTTGTTTCTAATAAATGTTTCGCAAAATTTGACCCATCTGGATGATCATGCCTATACGAGGCAGCATGTTCCTTATATCTTGTAATAAAACTGCAACCCGTTTGTCCCACATATCACATATATAAACGGGTCGTTCAGACAAGGAGTCAGTCAGTACTCCTTTCTTATTATAGATTTAATACCACTAGCTTTGATAACCCTCCTCGTGGTGCAGTCGGGTAAAAAGAGGTATTACTAAATGGTATAGTACAATCAGTGACCAGACGCGCCCTACAACTTTGACTGAGCATAGACCGAGGTCGTCGTGAAATGAAAAAAAAATTCCCGGACAGGTAAAATAAGTTTAAACGAAAACTTTTCGGCTGCTTTTGCCTCAAGTTTATTGTTGTTATAATCCCGCGAAATCTTACGACGGTTTACATTCCGTTTAGTTTAGTAGCTCCGGTCTTAGCCTTCGAGCAGAGTACAGAGTAGATAGTACCTATAGTAGGTACTTAACATAATTGAAATCGGTTTACGGCAGCGCAAATATCAACAAAAATACTTAACAAGAAAAACCATGAAGTTTAGAATATTAATAGAACCTCTTCCCGCATTAAAACACGTTGACAGATAAAACACGAAATCCGACGTCTATCGACAAAACACTTATAAGTAGGTATTTAATTTATCAAACCTTCTCCAGATTTTAAAGAGCTTTTATTTTTTTCAGTTTATGACGCATCGGGGCAATACAACCAGAACGTGATGTTCGGTAACGAGTACTGGCTCGGATCCTTCAGCGCCTGTCGGGACTTGCAGCTCAAGCAGTACTATGCGCAAACGCCGCCCTTCGACACTAAGTTCTTCATGGTCAGGATCAACGTCACGTTGGATAAGGACCATCTACCTCAGGTAACAACTTACAGCGTCTAACTGAAGATTATAGATAGTTAATTCTGCTCTAACTTAGCTGTATCATGGCATCTGCATCTGGTGTTGCGGTTAGCCATTGGTGGTGCTCTATGGCGTACAATGAGGGGTCGCTAGGATAGGCAGCGCGTTCCTATTCTGTTGCACCACCTTTCCGCTGCGTGGCCTATCCTGGCAACCTTCGACTGCACACAGCTAATGCTCACTTATAATTCATTATTAACCATTACTGTGTTAATATCATAAAATTCGTTAAAAAAAAGGTCAAACCATTGCGGCGATTTCTGAATTCTGGTGTTAAAAGGTCAAGTAGGACACTAGAGTCGAGAAATCATATAACACGATCGTTATCGAGAATAAGTGTTTATGAATTGAATTGAGAACTTGTTTTTTACAGAAAGAAAAACTAATAACCAATAACCAAAACAGCTTTGTTGCAGATAACATAGCTCGTATTTCCACTATTTTACTTAAGTCCTCTTTGATAAAGTCATGGGCAAACTTCTCTTCCACTAAGAACATACTCAAGCCAATAACGTGGGTCGATTTTTATGGAATGTAAGCAAATAGACAAAAGTAAAGGAACAAATTCAATTGCGATTATATTACTACTAGCTTTCCAGTTCCAGGCCTACAGCGAGAGGTCGGAAAGGTTTTCTAATCATAATAAATTTAAAAGCACTTTGTTACTTAACGACGCACCTTTTCTGCTTTGTATACAATGGCAGAAAGTGTATATTACTCGTAGGTACTTGCCTACTTCTGTTTATTCGACTGGCAAAAAGCTCATCTAAGTGGAAATGTCAGTGCAATTCATCAGTAATCCGATTATCTAGAATCTTTATATCATCTTCAGCCTATGTACAGTTAAGGGCATAAGTATATGTACGTTACCAAGACGTCAAAAACATCCATACACCTTCATGACACAAACAATAAGGTCGGTGACATGATGGCTGTATCGATATTTATGCCCTCCAATGTACATCCCGCAACTGGGCACAGGCTTTCTTTCAGAATATGAGAGGGCTTAGGCTGAAACTCCCACGCGTAGGTTCCCTTCCAGTGTTTTCTTTCAATGAAAAGCACATGGTAAAGGAGCGACCACACCGCTGCGTATACGCAGTGACGGGTCGCATGCGTCACGTTCGCTCACTGCTTCTTCATACATTTTGTTGCGTAAACGCACCGTCAACGTCTTTTATGCATTGCTGTGGCCGAACCTTAAACGAACGAATTTTCACACAAAAAATCTAACCCGGGATAAAGATATTTATAAGCAACTAGTGTCATTTTGGTAGCACTGGAGATGACTTAATATTTTATCAAAAAGAAGCCTAGTTAGTTTAAATTTATTTTACTTCAGACTATTTATATAGTGTCTAGACTCCCGCATAATATTAAGGAAAGAAAAGTTAAGAAACGCCCACTATATATTCATTAGGTAGGTATTTATTAAAACTTTTAGTGTTATACCGATCTTCTAAATAATAACGAGACCCTGCTACCATGGGCATCTATTTTAAATCCGCAATTCCGTTCGCATTGTCTAGTTTTGTACGTATACTTATAACTTATAAGAATAGATACATCCCAGAATAGGTTCAGATCGTGTAGTACTTTACGGTTCATCGTTTCCTCGTGTAACGAACATCGCAGGCTCTACCTATTTTCTAGAAAAGAAAACGGATATCGCTGCACAAGCAATCTTAAAGGAAAGATAAATACAGTTTGCAGAAAATAAAGACCTATTTTTTAAGACCAAGGAAACGCTTTAAATAACATTTTAAAGTTTTATCAAGGAGCTGAAACTTGGTTGATATTTATGACGAAGTTTTACGGTTTTCATTGTTAAAGTCTGATTATTTGCAATGAATGCGATTACTTGATATTTTATATAATATGTATAGACTTCAAAAAGCGGCCAGGTGTTCTGAAAAAAATTGAAAAATGAACGGTTCATCAAATTTTATACAAAAATTTGGTAAGTCGCGCCTACAGCAACAGATGAAAAGATACGAGTAGTAAATATTTATCATAACGTAGATGTTTTTATTCCACCTTGCACAACGCACAGCTGCCGTTTCGGCTCAGTGGGGGAGCGAAACTTGTTACATGATTATGGAGTCACTTTTGAATATTCCCACTGCGACTTTTGTAGGGCGATCCATAGTTTTCCCTTAGATATGCACTATTTTTTCGTGAACAACAAAACGTAAACGCGTCTAATCGTTATTGCCCTGTACAACCTAACATTGAAACTCATAAACCACATGGTTACTCTCCGAATACTTTCAGAGCAGAGTGATCCTAGTTGGCGAATGTGTGCCAGCATCTTGCAACGATTCGGCGATTATGGCGCTGATGGCCGAGGCCGAGAGCGCGGCCGCGGCGCGAGCTTCAGCAGCCGGCCTCTCGTCCTCCATCCAAACCGTCGGTGTGCGGCCCGTCCCTAGCTCTTACAACATACTGCATGACACCAAAGTGCATATTCTAGGGTAAGGCTTCGAACATCTTCAACAAACTTCTCTTTGGCGCCTGTTAGGGTATTTCGAATATTCAACAATCCGTATACCTACAGTGGCATCATGCTGTACATTATGCATTGTGTAAGTAGACATATGTGCAATAATGAGGGTGATTCTGGTTGAGTTGAGATGATGATGCATTAGCCGTAAGTATAATTTAATTATGTGCACAGTTACAATAGTGTTGATCATAACAATGAACATTCAGAAATTATATGTATTAAACTATTTATTATACAAGCTAAAAGACACAAAAACAATTGATGAATATTATCAGATACGTGTACAAAGGCAAACTATTCCTTTAAAGGAACTCTACAAGCCTACCTTTGAGTGGTTCAAAAGCTTATAATAAGGGACAGACAAAGAGCGAGTTTAAACTGTAGTTTTTCCCTTTGATTTAGTTTTAGCTGCGAAAGATTACATGCTGGCTGGTTTCTGAATCCTTGTTGTCCGAGGTCTGCTGCGCTTGTCGCGCGACAGAGCCGAGGTTCGCATATAAATTATGTCGAGTGGTATGATTTATACACAAATCACTGTTTGCATAAATTCTAGGAAAGCGGCTTCCCAGATTGGTTTGAATAAAATATGATTTCGGGACCGCATAAAATATTATGAGTGTAACTTTACAATGTTGATTTTGCTTACCAAACATTTAACAATGGTTGCCCATTAGAGATGTTCCCTTTTAATGTAATCTCTACGTAAATTGAGGTATAATGGACGTAATTAGGGTAACGTCGTTATTTCCAACACCTACAATTAATTAAAATGTTTTTCCAAGACGCCGCAGGATCCAACCGTAATGTCCTCCGCGAGTTGTTCCATTAAGTGCCGGTAATTATTATTATCATCGCAGACCATTAGGACAAACAGAGTTATCCCCTGAAACCTACTTTAATAGCGATTTTAATAAAATATTTTCCACTATGAATTCCTTAATAACTTAGAACATAAAATCACAATTCAATCATACAAGTTGCCTTAAAAATGTTCTGAAATGTTTTAGTAGGTTAGTTCGTTTAATTTGACACTTGTAAAGGTTTTTCATCATAATTTTGGATTCTACGAGTAAATTAACCCACCCCTAATAGATGGCGTTAACTTTGAACATTAACCAACTTATGGAAACATTTCGCAACCACAATAAAATAAAATGAAAAAGATTTACAAGGGTGATTAGTGAAACGAACGCAACCACCTGCAGAAGCATTCCGTATTCATTTTAAGACAGTGCGTTGCGTTACTCAGGTACCAGGTAACTTGAATAAGTTGAACTCTCGTCTATCTAACGAGTTGAGTACATAAATTTTATAATAAAAGTACCTAAAGATATTTTTGACGCTGAATTTACACCACTTTAGTGCGAAATTTTACTGTGGCGTGCATCACTTGATCAATGTATTTATTTACGGAGGAAATCTAGCACGAAGAAATGGTAGCACGTGTATAGTAAAAAGTAGAAATAAATGGTGAATGCGCTCGCGATGGTGCGCGAGTTAGACAATAAGCCTGGCCAGTCTTTCATGAAGTGAAATGGTTAAGTTTTGCAGGACCGTGTCGCTGGTGGTGTTCCTGCTGATGGTGGCAGCATCATTCTACGAAGGATTCCTGGAGCGACGCTTCCGGCAGAACTCCGACTCTAAAGATCTCGAGCTGGCACACAACGAAAACAACAATAAGCCAGTACGATTTCAACTTACTGTGAAATTACGTTGACATTTCGTACGAACATTTAGCCAAAACATTACTCGTACCTTCAAAACTACGCAGTCTTACTAGTTTACAAACGACCGAAAATAATAACGGGTAACTTTTTTACATTTTTTTGTGGGAAGAGACCCGATATTTTTGCTCGTTAGCGTAGTTTCGACTTACTCCAAGATTTCTAACTAACCCTGAAAGAAAAGACACGCATGGCGAAAACCGATGCTGTCTGTCTAGACGCGGTGGTTGCAAAATATAGTCGTTTATTACATAGATAAAAGGTTCCAGCTTTTAATAATCATTTTGTTTCAACTTGTAGTTTTGACATTGTCCTAGACGATGCAAAATATTAATTGAAGCGTTCTGAGTCGTGAGGATGCATAAAATTAATGAACCGTTTTTTATATTAGAAAGGATAAATTACTTCAATTGATCTAGTCTCAAACCAGGCAACGGATAAACATGATTATCTAAATAGACATGTTCAAATACACATTGCACATTCAAAACTCGAGAGCAATAATTTCGTGATTTTCATACATTACTTATGAGTAAAAACATCTATCCCGACTATCCTTACCCCAGGACACCAAGTTTCGTAATAGTTCAAACCATTTTTGTTACAAAACGTGCTTAAATCAGTGACATTGTTGGAACTCCAAAATATAATTTAAGCGTGTCACGAATAAGCGCCCGTGGTAGACATAGCATATTAATATCATCTAACGGGACAAAGTGACGTCTGTAATACCACAGTATTAATATTGAAAATGTTGGCGCATAAATATAATTGTGCCGCGGCCCTTTAGCGGTATCATTTACGGAATTGGTTAATGTTCATGGATCATAAAAAGGGATAAAACGTAAAATTACCGTACCCGGACCGTCTATTTTGGACCATAACTTGAAGCTGTAGCGTTCTATTTACGAGGACTACACACTAAGATCTTGGGATACGGGCAACACTCAAATTACCTACCTCTTTATTACACTTAGAAAAGTCCAACATTTTCTTTTAATAATTTTGTAGCAATCTGCGTATCGAAACAAATTGATTATTTAAGAGCAACTGAAACTGAACTCGCAGTCAAGCGAACACTTTAGACAACAGATAAAGTCGAAGACATGATTTCGTTTATACAATACCCAATATTCTTTGATTTCCATAATCCCAATTAGCTCTGTAAAATAGTTAGGGTGGGTCGTTAACCTTATGTAACAGTCACCTCTGCTATTTCTACTCACAGATTAATCGTGTGATGATAATTAAAAATGCCAAATTGCAGGTTAGCGACAACACGCAGGCAGCCGATGGGAACTCATCGGCAAAAGACAATCAAGACAAAGACCTTCGGCGGGAAACTTGCGGTTAGTACAGCGACTGCCTCATTGCAACTCTTGCGATAAGTGCCGGCAAATTACCATGATGTAACATTATATAATCAGTACGCTGCTCTATCTACTTATTAAATACGCGACTACGAACTTAGTTAGGATAGGAGCAGCGGTTTCCAACCTCTTGAGACACCCACTAATGAATTTAGAGTGCGGGTCTGCAGATTTCGTCATTTTAATGAACGTAATTGTAATTTATCTCGTTATTAACTACCCAGCCTTGAAAATTTGTGAACTCTGAATCCAGGTAGCGGGAGGCTGCTTTTATTATATAACATATTATTAAGGGTGCGAAAAACTTTACCTATTAGTATAATTCAGCCTATTTAATACCGTTGTTTTCGGTTTTCTACTCGTAACCAACATCCTCTGTAATTTTTTTGATAAGTTTATCCCCAATCAGGTAATAAAGAACCGAGAAAAATGTTCCCGCTATTAGTACTTAATTGAGAAACTGATATAAATAAATCTTGTGTAAAGAAATAGAATAAAAAATTATGTCGATACCTAGGTACTTGTCAAAAGTGGCCAAGTCTATGAAATAAATATAAAAACGATCACAGCGCATCCCGTGGCAGAAATGTGCAACAAAAAGGTCTTAGTGAAACATGTTGCTTTGAAAATGGATCATTATTAAACTTGTTTTATAGGGTGTTAGTCACCGATGGTAGGCGAATTATGTTGGTTCGTATTAAATAACTATTGTCATTAGTTCTTAGTTCTTCTACATTCTTTACATGTTCTGCTAAAACAAATTTATTTCCTTTCAGCGTAGTTTGGGGTTGGAAACTTATTCCGTGTTTTACTACCTTACATTATTACTTTATAACAACCATTTTTCCTATTACTGTTTCTAACAGATGCCTCTAAAATACCATATATTGTCTTTCTATATATTATTTATTTACTTTTTATATAAAATAATAAACACACTCGTTGACAACCGCCCCTAAAGTTGCGTTTGCGAGATGGCGCTACTGTCGTGCCAACAGTGGACATGGTCTAAGAATATAGTTTTGTATTTTTTATTAACATAAAAAAATTAATACTTTGGTACTATAAAATTGCGATGAATTTTGGACCATGATTCTTTTTTAATTTGACAAATTAAGGGTTGTTATTTTATTTTTAAATTTATTCAACTTGTTTTTTAAAGAAACTTCGCATGATTTCTACTTTTAACCAAATTATAATGTATAGTGCGCGAGGAGGTTTCACACTCGACTAGTTTTTTTTTTAAATACTTTCTATATGCACAGGTGTGTGGGCAGAAGTCCTACTCTCCTTCTCGATGCTCTCTAACGGGCGTTCCATCCTCAGCACGCATCGCCCCACGGACGGCGCGCTCACGTCGCTACATGGTATAAGGTATCAAATAACTGACCGAATAAGATTTGCTATTTCGTTAAAGTTCTGTTTCATGGAGCAATTCACTTAAATTGGCAGATCAGCTCGACCCATATTATAGGGCACGTCGAGGGTAGGACACGTGGCTACCATTCATGTACATTAAGCACATGGGTATAATGTCTGTTTCTATACATATGCAATTCCTTCCTGCATCGTGCGTAAATCACTATATTATTATTAGAACTACTCATAGTTTCTTTTAGCTGTAGAATAATACCTTAAAGTTATATAACCTACCTTTCCTCTTATATCGCAACGCTTGTGGGAATAAATAATACTACACTTGGTTGCTTACAATGAATTGGCCGCAAAACAGATTGCGAAGCCACAATTTATAAGTATAACCGCCTAATGTTAATTGTTAAATATCTAAATGATGTCACATTTTCAAATTTCCCTGTCCGTGAGAGGTATAATATTAAACAGTTTTTTTGAGGTGTCCAAATTGAATCTTAACAATGAAGTGGATTCCGACACTTGAATGTTCTTTGGGTGTATCTACTTACCCCTTTTTTTTTAATCTTTATTAGAGAAAAAAAGGGTTTTGTCACGCAGTGACCACGTCACCCTTATGGTTCTAACATAAATCATCGCCTTTTAATACATTTAGCTATTATAATGATATAGCATCCTACTTACCCCTAAGCATGTAATTAAACAGGGGTCGCTCTGAAATAAAGTTATTTGGAACTCTTAAATACGAGTTTCGTGTTTGGGTCACAGATTTACATATTATGCGTGAATTGCATTCATTACGAGTACCTAAGTATAAGTTAAAGTGCCAGGACGGCGAGCAGCGGATTTACAATCTAGCAGCGCTTGGATTTTCAGATACGTACCTACAGCTCGCTAAGAACAAATGAACTAAATATATTGTGTCGTCTCGTACTCAAACATTGTTCTAAAATAAAATAATATATTTATTTCAGATTCTTATCAGTTGTATGGGTCATAATGGTGCACACATACCTCACCGTATTCTACATATCGACAAACAAAACGATGAGAATAATCATAGAGCGCAACTTTATGTACCAGTCCGTCGGCAATGCCTCTTACTGCGTCGATAGTTTCTTCTTCATCAGGTTCCAACTTTACTTGTTTTTGTCAAGTATTAAGAAATGATCAAATATAATACTTAATTGGCAATTTGTTTTCCAGCGGCCTACTTGTGACAGTCCTATTCCTAAGAACCGAAGATAAAAAAGCGGCACGAAGAGATGAAGTGAAACAACAAAAAGATAAACAAGACATTAATAAGAACTTAAACGGATACAGTAATCCCGCGTTATCGGTGTCCGTGATAAGCCAGAACTCCTTCTGCCAGGATTTTCTTGAGAAACCGAAGGAAAACTGTTACACAAAAGGGGAATTCTTCAGGCTGATCAGATCTTTCATGGTTCTGTTCTTTTACCGCGTGGTGCGACTGACACCGGCGTATGCCTTCGTGATCGGTCTGAATGAGGTGACCCTTCGGTACACTAACTCGCACTCGGTGTTCGAACCGGCGCAGTACGACCACATCACCTGCGATCAGTTCTGGTGGAGGAACCTCCTGTACATCAACAATCTGTATTCACAACGTGAGATGTGCATGGTTTGGTCCTGGTACATGGCTAATGATACGCAGTTTTATGTGGTCGGAATAATACTACTATTGATTTTTGTGAAGTAAGTAAGAAGAATATTGGTGTGAAAACCTGTAAAGTTGTTGAAATTTTAGCTGTCTTTGAGAGCTTTTATCGATGAAGGAATTATTTAAAATTGTACTGTGTGGATTCTCTAGGCACCCGAAGTTCGCTGTGGGTTCGCTTGGCTTGGTCATGGTGAGCTCGTGGGCCACCACAATGTACATCTCCGTGTCGAACCAGTACAAGGCCCGGATCCAGGAACCGTTCGAGATGTTCGACGGACTCTACGACAAACCTTGGTCCAGAATTGGCCCCTATTTAGTTGGTAAGGTGACAAAACTCCCACACAAACTCTTTTACAAACAACCCAATGAACTCCCAAGTGGCCAGAGCTATCGTCCCTTTTTGCTGTAATATTCATCGAACCTTTTCCAAAAAGTAAACGCTTGTATTGTAGTTAGGTTGTAAGTACGTTTCAAATATCCCCTTTGTAGGTCAGTGAGCCCGCCCTAAACGCGTCCCACAAAAACCAACCGGCCGGATGAACTATATCGATAACTTCACACGGCTGCCATTATTTAAGTCGTTAAATATTATTTGAACACGATCTTGTTAGCTTGTTACAGAAAAACATAACTAACTTGTTCCAGGTCAGAAAGAGTTGATAAAATGGATAGAATAAATGAGGTGTTGACTTACAAACGGTCTCATTGACTTTTCTAACGATCGTGGATATTTTACGCTTATCTTCCTTTAACATTCAACTTTTATGTCAATCGTAGCTGGAGTTGAAATAAAACGGCTAATTGAAAAAAACTTTCTTAAAGGTATGATAGTCGGCTGGTACCTACACAAGACGAAGTGCCAGGTGAAGATGCCGTACTGGCTGGTGGCGGTGGGCTGGCCGCTGTCCTTAGCCATCATAGGCAGCCTCATATTTGGGATGGTGGATGGTTACTTTGAAGTCTGGCCGACCGCCTTCTATGTCAGCGTTGGACACACCGGTAAGTTTAAAGTATTCAGAAAAGTTAGGAGTACGATTTATTTAACCTAAAAGAGTAAGTACTTCTTTAATATAAAATATAAGTGAATGCTTTTAAACAAGTACGGTAGCTTAAAATATCTACCATAAATAGAAGAATCATTTTAACCCGGTGCCTACTTTTCCGCGCTTCAGTTTGTCGCGCATTGTTATTGGCGCTTCATGCTATGGTTACATATAATAATATTATAGCTCTTTTTATTCCGAATTCACTACATATTTTTCATTACATGTTGTCGTCACTATTTGTTTTTTTTAATAAAATCGCGAAATTCGGCTTGCCTCTTGGCATAAGCCTCCTCCAGTAGGATTGGGCCCAATATTGATTGGGAACTTCACACACACCATTGAATTTCTTCGCAGATGTGTACCAAGGTTCCTCCCGATGTTTTCCTTCGCCAAAAAGATCATGGCAATTTTTTTTAATGCAATTTCGCACATAGATTCCGTAAAACTCAGAGGTGCCCGGAATTCTAACCCACGACCCTCTGCTTGAGCTACAGGTCAAACCACTCGGCTACCACCGCTTATACTTATAGCTAAGTACATAGTTGTAGTTTCATTAAGTGAATTTTCATGAAAAGACTGCCGTGCTCTTTATCAAAAGTAATATTTTCTGAACAAAGAAATGTCCTCGTTCAAATATTTAATAGAATATTTAATATTTAATAGACATCCTGTAAGAAGAAATGAATAATACACTTAAGGCTCAAGATATCAGAATCAGATAGCAGACAACTGTAACCGTTAAGTTCTACTCGGTGAAGACAAAGTTACTATAATTTGTGCCAAATTTCATCTAAGTCCGACTAGTAGTTTGAGGGTGAAAGAGTCAAAAGCATACTGCCAGACATAAGACACTGGCATTTATAATATTAGATGGATTTTGCAGTAGGTTGACTAGTACTACCTTTATGAAAGTTTGTCATAGGAATAGGCTGACATAATGTGAATCTCGAACACATTAGGGAGATGAGTTTCGTTGGATTTTACCAGACTACAAAGCGGCGAAAAATGAAGAGTAATGCACATCTGTGAAGTAGGCATGCTAAAAATAAATTCAGAGTGAAGCTATGTTTTTGTTGTCTTCATAACTTTAATCAATGCAATCTAAAGTGTATTTTTTCATCGAAAATTTGATGTATAGAGGAATCATGAAAATTTAACACGGGCTAAGATTGTTTTTATTTATGTGATGTTTTTGCAGCTTGGGGTGTCGCGTTAGCATGGGTGACGATAGCCTGCTGCTGTGGCTACGGCGGACTGGTGAACTCGGTGCTCTCGTATCGCGGTCTGCTCCCGCTGAGCCGACTCACCTACTGCGCATACCTCGTTCATCCCACCATCATGATGTACACCTGCTTCCTACTTGACGGGCCCTTCCACCTACAGAACTCCATGGTGGTAAGTAGAGTAATCGTTTGTTAGCCCTAAAAACGTAAGATCATGCATTACTTTAGGTTATCAGTGTCCAAACCCAGCAAATTCGTGTAGATAGCAAAAACCGAATAGGTACATTTTGTTACCAATTTTTTTGCGTTCTCATCATTTTTATTTTTTATTGGAAAAGTTATAAAAACTTTCTCAAGGGATCCAAATATCAACAGTTAAAAACAACAGAATGTTGCTAGGTCAGGTAGTAACAGCGAGATGTAGTAAAACTCAATTAGTAACTGAGCACCTAATATACTCGTAAATTTGAACCCTGTGAATCGCGAAATGAGGAGAATTGATACAGGTGAATGCATTTTTTTTACCAAACATTGATTTAAACGAGATTATTAAGATAGTTCTACGAAGGTTTAGGTAGGTAGGTAGTTTCTTCAATATTAGAGCTATAAATTTCGTGCTCGCAGTGTGAAGATACTGGAATGAAACTCGAAAATTGCTCCAAAACGAAAACATGCAAATAAGAGATCAGCGTTCCATTCCCGCAGGAGGCGGCGGCGGCGACCCGTGAAACTGCCCCGAACAATCGCCGGGAAAAAAGTTTTAACACCAAAGTCTTGCTGTTATTCCCCGAGGTTTCATAATTTATCAATACGGGATATTATATCACAGCTTTGCAATACAATAGAAAATATCTGTCTCTGGTCCATTTTAACGGCAATATCCGAGCATGCTTGCATCCCGGATGCGTTAATGTGATAGTATTTTCTTTCAAAGAGCTTCAGTCTCAAAGAGCCGACCCGGCTTTCAGTTGTAGGTAGTTTTTAAAATAGTCAGGAAGGCTTTTCTTTTATGATAGCTGACGCTATTACCCATAATATTTGTAATTACTAGACAGGCACTTAAACATAGTGATGTGAAATTAATATTTTTTGTTACTATTCAGCTCACTCGTGCCTCGGGATTCCAATGATAGAGTGAAATTTCTCGTCGCGACGGAGCTTTAAATCAATCGATCCTGACTCCGCCTCTTGGAACATTTGTGCGGGAAAAGCACATCGTTTGTTCTACAACTTTGTTCGTTAAATTGAATACCTATCGTGGTCCACTTCTAGTGTAAAAACGATTCCGCGAAAGTATTCCTGCATTATTCCGCCAGAGAGCATAAAAGCGGATCGGGAAAGAGATTATGGAGATGCGTTCGTATTCATTCGGTTTGACAATATCCGAGCGGCATTCAATATGCCTCCTCTTCATGGGAAACTAAATAATAAGGAGCCTGTCACTCGGCACGATTCGTATTTATCCTTTCGACGGGTGCTGAAGCGATATGACAGGGTGGAAACTTTTATTCTTTTATGTTCCTAACGGAGATGTTTTATTATTTCAGATCATATCGTACTCGGGCTACGCGGTGATGGCATTCGTGACGTCGTTCGTCATCTCTCTGGCGTTCGAGGCGCCGGTGGTGCGCCTGCTCAAGATCATCAGCGGCGGGACACGCAAAAACAAGAGCCATTAATTTACAAACGCTTTATATAGTTTAAATTTTACTCGACGCGATGAGCGTCGGGGAACTCAGAGTAGCGTAAGTTACGTTACGCCAATCCATATTGGAATTTGAGACTTTGTACTGAAGTATTTCTAGTTTTATCTAATATTTACACGGGCATCCTGGTTGCATAGGCATACTGGTCCCAAGCGAAAGAGTTATTGTACGCTATTGCGCGGGTGCCTCAAAAACATGTACATACATATAGAAATATGTAGATATAGGTATCGGTTGCTTTGTCATCACAAGTCCACGAATTGAAAAACTATTCGTTTTGTTACTTCCAAACTCAGCTTTAAAATAACGAAATACCAATTTATCAAAAGCAACGTGGGGCGTTTTTTTTAAATAGAAAAATATGTAAATAATTAATAATAATTGATATCATTCTCAATCGAAACGGACACAATCCGTTCACAGAAATTAAGTGAAATTCAACTCGCAAGCGATAGGGTTTTTCCTAAAACATTTGACAAACAAACTTCACAGGTTAATTAAAAGCTTGCAAAAGTATGCTTACCTACTCGTATCTAAACTGGGTCATCGACTGCTTCTTTCAATAAATAAATGACACCTAAGCTATTGTTTTTAAATACGTAAAGCCGAGAGTTTCAACTATCAACTCATTTCATTTCAAGTACCTAACAACTATCCAAAAATGGATAATTATCATAAAAAATAGGTTTTAATACCAGAACTTTTATTATCTTTCGTTGAAACAAATCGGGCTGATGACTTCAACAATCTATTTTTTATTCATTCTTGGCGAACGTACAGTTACCATGATTAGTAGGTTCGTAAAATCTATTTTAATCGTAACCATTTCAGTGTTGTAAATTAGAGTAGAGTTTAGATCAGTCTTTAATATGTATAATAATATTTAAAAATTAGTTATAATTAAAATAAGTTGCAAAAAGTATGTAACGTGTGTTCGATTCTTGAACGTTAATCTAGATATAGAAGTTCGCCAATTAGCAAATGTAAAGTTATCGGTCTTCATATAGACTATACACACACATACACACTTGTTCCGTCAGTGAAACTTGGTGTTCATGCGCTAATGTTTTATATAATATATACATACATAAATCACGTCTTAATCTTTATGTTTTACATAATACAGTGTGTAAATTTCATGCGGGCACATGTTTTATCCAGATGTAGTTAACGATCATACAAATCATGTGAGAATGATATTTTGTTAGTAACTTTTATTATTGAAGCGTACTTATTTTTTTAAAGTTTGTCTTAGGAGCAATGTAACACGTACAATTTAATTTGACATAAGGTGTTAAGACGTTTACGTAGGTAGGTACGTTAATTTAATCGACGCATTGTGTGATACATTGCTTGCTAAATTAATTAGTAAGAAAAAATAAAATATTGCTGCTGCTGTATGTTGCTGTTACATGTTTTTACGTTAATTAGTGTGTATATTATCAGTTGTTAAAATATATGCCCGTATGAAATTTACACAAAGTATAAGCAGCATGGGCACGGGTTAGATTTAGTGTATGACGTGTAAAAGAAAAAGGCAGACAGAAAAGGAAAACATAATACACAGAAGAGTAAAAATAACAGGTTGCCTTCTGTGGACCTTTCCATACAAAGTTAACCGTTATTTTTCCTCGTCAGTATAGATAATGTCATTGAATTTGCTCAAGTAGGTGATTATAAATAATTTATTAGGTCCCCGCCTCGGGGCGTCATTATCGACGCTTTCTTACAGTGTTATACAAAATAGCGAAAAATAAATAGTATGGAAAAGCTCTTATTAGGTATAGTTGTAATAAAAAATAAAATAAATAATATTGTAAACCGCACTCTCCCGTTGTTTTTTTATTGACATTTAATAATATCTTTATTGATTAAATTAAGGTTGACATTGAGGTACAACGTGGCTCAATACTCAATGTGTGTATGTATGTTCAGTTGGCGTGGCTTGACTAAAGGCTGCTTGATTTGTTAACGACTTCAAAAAAATGAGGTTCTAGGTTTGACCTGTATGTTTGTATGTACATACATATATATAATGTATGTTTGAGCGCGTTTTTTTTTTTCAGCACTAAAGGATTATTATGTTTATACTTGACTAGTATATATTTAACATTTGGCACTTTCACTCAAAAATAAGATGATGGATGTGAATGGTACCTAAATAAAAATATTATTCAAAATAAAGAGATTTTGAGTTTTTCATATTCAGAATAACAACCACTCAGGCACTTGTTTAAAGGAAAGAGTGTTTTTATAACTAAGAGTCAGTTTTGTGCCATATTTCGTATAATTAATTTATAAGGGTTGTCCGGTGTTATTTTTCCACTGCTGAAAAATAAAATTAGGAATTAGAAAAAATAATTTCAAGTTATAATTAAATTTGTTGCTTATTATGCCCGAAAATTCCAAAATAAATATTGATCGAGCGGGTTCGTCTCACATGTGGCTGACAGTTATATTTTTCCCGATTAGGCATAGAGCTACACTTCACATAGGTACCTAGCTTACTTTGATTTGTTTTCCTTTATTTCGCAGCATTTCGTTATCCGGTGGGGCAATCTTCAAAGTTTTCTGCATTCGTCGTGTAAAGGTTCACGGGCCGTGTTGTTTCTTCAATTTCCTGCAAACGTGGTTTGCATATTTGCTGTAGGTAGAGTCATTCGGGTCAAGAGCACGCATTTTTTTTTTGATGGCCTCCCAGACCTATAAAGAATTATATAATTGGCATGTTATGATATTAAATCTGTAGAATATTCAATAAATTTTCACTATTTAAGAAAATTTTCCATCAAGATTAATTAGTTTTAGCCCTACATAGGCTTAACTGAAAACTTTTCCAATGCGTACTCTTGACCCGATGTGTGGGTAAAATTACGCAAGTCTTAGGGTAAAGTTACGCACGCGGGGTAAACGTACGCAGTCATTCGGGTCAAGAGCACGCATTTTTTTTTTGATGGCCTCCCAGACCTATAAAGAATTATATAATTGGCATGTTATGATATTAAATCTGTAGAATATTCAATAAATTTTCTCTATTTAAGAAAATTTTCCATCAAGATTAATTAGTTTTAGCCCTACATAGGCTTAACTGAAAACTTTTCCAATGCGTAATCTTGACCCGATGTTTTTCGCCTTCATTATTTGGTCATCTGAGATGAGGGTCCGCTCAGGGGCCTTCCTTATGTAATTTCTCGGCATTTTGGTGTATTCTGAAAGACTGAATTTTTTTTGATATTTTTATTTCATTTGGGGTATAAGTACGCAACGGGGGTAAGTGCGCGTGCGTACTATTAATCTCGTACTCTTACCCTAATCGGCAAATATACCAAATAATCAGTCACAACACACACGTTAAATACTTTTTACGAATATGATAAACTTACATAAAAACTACATTAAATGAACAATAGAAATATAGTATACTTATTGGCACAGAGCTATCCATTCAACTACAGCACACTTTTCCGTGGCACAAAAATTAAACGAAATAAGCGTGCTACAAGTATTCGGCGACGTGTTGCGACCATTACTAAGATTGCGTCGGCGCGGCGCGTGGCTCCTAAACGGCGACAGTAGCGCCACTCTGTTTTATAAACACAGACCTCGGCCCCCCCACCCCTGTCGGAGATCGGACCACCGCGTACTCTTACCCACCGCGTGCTGTTACCCCGAATGACTCTACTTACCTTCAGTTCGCAGTACTACTAAGCCAAATTACATAATGACCGAATAATTGGCAACAGTACTTTGTAAGTAGCATTAAGCGTTAAACTTTAAAAAATCACTACCAAAAACATTTAAATTAGTATTACTATTTAGAAAAAATTAAAAATATGAACAAATTTATAATTTAAAAAATTCATAGTGTTGCCATATATTATAACACTACAGTGAGTTAATTATGAAAATATGAAAATACTTCCACAATGGAATTACTTAAGTTTATCACTACCTAAGACTCCGTCTGCACAAAATTCGCTTATCGCTATCCCGCGGGAACTATGCGATTTACCGAGACAAAAATTATCCCAGGGACTGAAGAGGTAACAGACTTACAAATTTATAGATATTATACTAAGTATGGATTTTAGATTTTAGATTTGGATAGGGAACAAAAATAACAACAAAACGTGTCAGATAATAATGTCACCACGGATAAACACGTGACACATTACGCTTGTAATTAAATGGAAAAACAATTTTACTCGACGAGCTTGGCCTATGATGTAACCAGGTAGCACATGGGTATTACAATATGTATACGTTCGTGTGAACACCCGCAAGTTGAGGGCTTGGGTTGTGGGTAGGGGCATTCATGAACTTCGCTTAATTAGGTACTTCCAACACCCACGTTTGTGTAGGCAGTGAAGTCAATAGGGTATTGATCTGGCGATTGAATTAGTTTGACAAATTCCAGGAACAATTTCGATCTGTTTACTTTAAGTGCATACATACCTACATACATATTTATACATACCTACGTAGTTTACAAACTTTAATGAATGACAGGCATAATTATTCAAACATTGCATGCCTAACATGTATCGATTCCAAAATTCCATGCGTCCATGGTTTTTTGTCAACCAAGAAGTGCGTGCCAGAACCCATTGCATCTTGATTAACTGTCCGTTATACTACCTAGTTCTTACCGTGTATTAGTATAGTATACCCCTACAAAGAACCACGGATTGGTGAGAAATATGCCCATACATTGCGTGGTAATTTTTCATAGAGGATCATGTGTAACTACTCGTGCCAAACTCATCTCAGTGCCCCATTAAAATATAGTGTATTCCTTAAAAATTTCAGATCCGTAAAAATCAGCACGCCCCTGAAATTCTACTGTAACGTCTGCTGAATAAAAATAGCGTTCAAATCGATAGCACAAGAATAGCAGAGATCTGAAGCAACACATAAAAATACATCGCGGAACTGCCAACCTCCTCTTATTGAAATCGATTAAAATTTGGATGGAATGTGATAGTAAAACGCGAGAGAACAGCGGCGGGGCAAGCTCGAGTGGCTTGACGCAATCTCACAGTACAAGGGTAGGTATGACAATAATATTTCGTTCGTTTGTGACTCGCTTTGATATAAATGGAAATGGTTCCTTTGTCTTACGATTTCCGACCAACCTCTTGATTGCGGGACGAGCTGTCACGCCGAAGACCGAATAGCCTTTTAGGAGCGTTTCTTAGTAATTTGAATAATTATATAATTGTTTTGAACATTCCAGACACCGAAAATAACTTGAACTATTTTCTCGTAATACTCGTGTTAGTTTGAGGTATAAAATTAAATTTCACAGTTTGCGTTTGTTAAAGAACGTAGCCTCGATTTGAGTATCGCTATTAAAAATTAAGCGTTGCAAAACAATTTTACTTAATTATAACGTGGAGGGAGGAAAGCAGAAAGTATATTTAATATTTTCATTTATGAAAAATTATTTAAAATACCTAAGAACTTTGATATTCATAAAGATTTTTACGTAACCTATTTCCCGCTTATTTATTTTCTATGTCCCGCTACTGGGTAAAGATCATTGTTTTGCTATGCGTCTCTATCTTTCGCAAAGTTTTCCCGGTGTGACTCAAAAACTCCAAATGGTCTTCTGGGCCCTCGTTAAAGACCAAGGGCCCAGTATTTAAACGCATACTGTAATTTTCTTCTGCTCCTCTAGAAGGTACTCATATGTTATATGCAACTAGTTTATTTTTCTAGATTCAAATAGATAATTTCGAGTGATGTGCATTCAAAAATTGCACCCCAGGTTTTGTACATTATGCTAGAATAGACAATGTACACACGTTCACATATGGAAAGTTTGCCCCTCATTAGCACTTGCATGGACCAGAATCTTCACCGGGCATTTCCAATACGTTCAGCACAGTAAATAAATAGAGCAGGATGGAAACTAGGCTTATTTTTTGAAATAAATACCTACGCTCCAATAGAGCGTTAGGGTAGTCGATTTAATTTTTGTAAAATTGAGAAGCTTTTTGTTTAGTTAGTGCTATAATCTCAGCCAGTAAGGCCTGTTTTAAAGTAACTAGCTACACTTAATTAAAAGTATTAGGGTTGGCACCCTTAATTTCCGTGAAAAAGAAACAAACGTTTATTTAGGTTCTATAATAAATAAATAATCGAATAAATTAACTCGTTTATAAATAAAATAGGATATTAAAAAAAACTTCAACAGTTTAAGATTTTTTTATTCGTCGTATTATATATTACTTACTGAAAAATACTTTCACCTACAACGACACGTTCGGGAAGCCCTATTATTAAATTTATGGTATGAAAAATTATCGTCTGAATGAATAGCTTTCTTAAATAAACTATTGGGAAACATGGACACACTGCGCAATACGCTCTTGGCATGTTTAAAACGAAAAGATCGTGGACTGTCTGGGCGCCCGTAGCAGACGCTAAGCAGGGCCACTCGTCTCAACGCGGCACTCGCGACTGACGGCACCGCGAGATCCGCTTAGGGGCCTTGTAGAAGCGCGCGTCTGTGTGCGTTCGTTTCGACCGTTTTGTTCGTAGTTTCTTTACTGCTTTAGCTTATATATACACTGTGCGTTCAGTTTAGCATTTAATTATGATCTCTTTAACTAGCGAAAATTGCTTCATAGTTAGTCGAGTTATTAGAAATATTAGTACACCATAATAAACCGAATACCTACTTAATTTATAAAAACAAAAGAGTATTCTTAATAATCCGGAACGTTTTAAAAATAATTGCAGACTTTTGTTATTTAATTGAGCGACGGGTTTCAAGCTCGTCGCACCCAGTAAAGCTGTTCCATATTGTTGTTGCAGAATTTACGCCAATTCGAGTAACGACAATAATATCACCCGTTTTAAAGCTTACAAATAAAATACTGCATGAAAGCGCACCACACCGTCTAACACCGAAGAGTTACAGCGTTTTAGCAATATGAAAAACTAGCTGTTGCCCGCAACTTCGTCTGCATAGAATTCGTTTATCGCTATCCCGCGGGAATTACGCAATTTTCCGGGATAAAAAGTAGCCTATGTGTTATTCCAGACTATAATCTATCTATGTTTCAAATTTCATCCAGATCTGTCCAGCCGTTCTGGCGTGAAAGAGTAACAAACATCCAAACATTCTCACAAACTTTCACATTTATAATGTTAGTAGGATTCACATCGCATGTTCTCAACGATATTGCCGCAAAGTAAATGTCACGTCGTAAATGCTGCTAAGCTACCCTGCTATAACAAAATAAATCAATTTAAGTCAGAGCTGGCAAATCGTAATACTTATCATTATACTAACAATCTACACCGAATGCAGACGGGGTCACAGCTCTCATTACTGGTGAATGCCGCAGGAGGGCGAAACGGTCTATTAACCCCCAGTCCTCAGCTGGAGCTCTAAGCGCTGACTAACTCATTTGTCCAATACGAATTGTTGAACTGAAATTTCCAGAGACTAGCCAAATATACTTTAAAGGAACATCGAGAGTCGAATCGGTAGCTTTCTGTTATTCGCTATCTACATCCCCTTGCAAAAAAACGGGCACCCATGGTTTTTGTATTTTATGTGCATAAAAGCTTACTTTCTAAGCTTTCATGCCTAAAAATTGGAAAAACCATAGGTGCCCGATTTTTTGCAAGGGGGTGTAATACTATCTAATGTTTGTCCGATAGAAAATCCGTAATAGTTTGAGAGATTAGATTTAAATTTATGTTAACCGGAACTATTTAATTCATAATAGAACGGTTCCAATTAAAACAGTATGTAGGTAGTTGTAATAATAAGTCAGGGAAAGTGCTCTGGGAAACGATGTCTGTTAAGAAGAAAACGCTGCGAGAAACCTGCGCCGACCATTAAGAAAGTTGCTAGTTTTATTTGAAATTATTCATTTCTCATTTCCAGGAGGCGCTGGAATGAATTTAATCATAATCATTTTATAACGTCAGAAGCTTTTTTTATGTTCATTTTTTTGGTTGACTATTTGCAATGTCATCCATCCTACATTATGTCTGCCAAATTTCAAGTCAATTCGACCTTTAAATAGAATTATGTCAAATTGGACATGCAAAATTTGATCCACTCATACATAGAGGTATAACTACATGGCAAAACTTTTAAAAAGACAATGGGAGTGTAGGGAGCGCTCGTAGTCGACGGTGGATGCAGCTGGTTCGGCACTCTATTATAACGCCTGCGACCCCATTACGAGAGAAAAAATGTCTTCAATTAACAGCTCAGGGCATTTTTTGCCGTTGAAGTGGACTAAGAGCAATTAGTGGAATCATCTCTCGGCCAAATGCCGCAGTATCCACGAAACCTTCGGATATTATCTGAATAATGCTTTTAGACTTCGTTAAACAGTTCGTGATCACATTGTTTTCTTTGTATTTGTGTCGGAAAAACACAGTCATTATTCAAAGAGATGGCTCTTGGCAATAAAAATCGCATAGCAACGAAATAACTGATGCAAGAATACAGAAGAAGTTCGATTGGCTACCTGCCTGCTATGGACGGTGTAGGGGTCACGGTTTGATGAGGGTCCAGGTTCGATTTCCGGCCACAGGTTTTTGTTTTTTTCTGTGTGGTTTAGTTTTTAGTGTCATTTGAGCATATCGACACGCCCTAAGAAAAAGTGTGTATCTGCCTGATACTTAGTTATGCGACTATTGCAATTTCGTAGTCTACGGTATCGACTTTATCAGTTACATTAAGAAAAACAAGAAAAAAGTGGTCCGAACATATTTTTTCCCAAACGCAGAACTAACTATCTACATTCATTGCTAAAAAAACTCCAGAGCAAAACTTAATATTTGGCTCTTATACAATATTACGCGGGAACCCATTGAGCGGGTGGATGTCACGTAACAAGTATGTATTTTCCATTTACATAGTTCTTTTGGGAACAATTGCTTAAGGTAAGTGTTTACCAGTCACTTACCGGAATGGCGTAAAGTAAGTCACTATGAACAAGTGTGCATCTGCCATTTACAGATTACTTAATAAGGCAGTCAATAAAGATGAATGGGTATCAACCACTACCAGTCTTTATCTTGGCAAAGGCTATACAATATCAGTCACTTGATTAATCTAGTGTAACATTTGAAACTGTATATCTGGCAGAAACTGTTTCGTCAAAGTTAAATATACGTATAACAAGTATGTCTGCTACTTGCACGTCAGAGTTGACGAAATATTATCACGAAAAGTGAATAACTGTAATTATTAAGAAACTACCGTATTTAATAATAATATAAAAAATCACGAATACATTATTGTCACAATATTGTACTCCATGCCAAATTTCAACCCTCTGGCGTATATAGTTACCATGCAATTTCGATTTAAAATTTATAGAAACTTTAAAACGCTCTCCTGTAAAATTTGGTTTTTGTAGATACACACTTTTTCTTAGGGTGTGTCGATATGCTCCCTTAAGTAACTGATTTATGACATGTAGCAAAAATAGCTTTTTATCTACATTCTAAACTAACTTTACAATACTGTGGTAACTCTATTGAAAATAATACAATTAAGATGCCTGGATAAGATCAATGTCAATGCTTAAAATAATAAATTTAACCTTTCCTTTTGTAAAAGAAAGGCTTTCTACTTACTATTCATAAATGGCGTCTAAACTAATAACTTTAGGAGCCGGTTACAATTTTCTTTGAGCTCTTAAGCTCTTTGAAGGTGCAACTTTAGTTGGTAAAATTGGAGCTCTTTTGGAACATTATCTTATGAACTGGAGACCAATCTACCCAGCCTACGGTCTAGCTTCTATCCCTCAAACTTATTGTATTACGATATTTTTTTATCTTCGGCGGGTGTATTTGCTGCGAAAAGGTTCCCCAGTCCTTCGCGATTAAGTTTCTTTTATTGTACAGACATCTAAGAAATGGAATGAAATGAAATTATTTATTTCGCAATAACATACAAAAAAATATCATTATTAGCTGTCTATCAAGCTGAAAACGGCTAGTAAGCTATAATACGACTATATAATAATCAAACTATATGATAATCAAACTAGCGTAATTCTGAATTGTATAGAGAATAAAGAGTGTAATTTATTTAACCGTGGCCCCGTTTTTAAATCACAAAAATAATCAACTGGGTCTCGCCTTTATCCTTCAGAATTAACCTAGAAAAACGTCGCTGTGCATTTATGCAGAGTCTTATTAGCGTCATCTGCATTTACCTTTACGTAGGGTTCTTCATTCATAATGCAACCTAATTTAAGTAACTTTCTAAGCTAACATGGTGCTTTTGCACATAAATATTTTATTTGTATCCATCCTGTAAATTCGTCAAGTAACAGGCGAGCAAACAATTTATCCGGATAATATAGAACATGCTTGGAGCTTATAAAATTTGAGCCATCTGACAACAGTGTAATCGCTCTAATAATAGAGCTAAGCCGGGATAGAGTCACGTACGATATCGTTTAAAGTTATATTGGAGCGTAGGAGGGTTCCGCGCGCTGACACAATCCACTCCACTCAGTAATGCACAGCTTAGGTTAGTTTAGACTATTTTGTCGTCAATCGCTACATTTCAAATGCAGGGCTGTGACTGCCAAATCTAATTGATTAGTTCCAACGACTCGACGAATGAACTCATAAAAATATGGATCCGTAGCAAAGTTGGTACTGTCGAAACGTTGGGAAACCCGAATTCAAAGGCACCCTTAATGACGTTATCAGAGCCCGCGAATTCGAAGCGATTGTACCGCCGATGATTTATTAGCGCAATTTACGCGAATGACATGTAAAACAGATAAGAGAACTTTATTTCATGATAGCAAAATTCTTACTCATCTGTGAGATTGTGGTTTAATACGAGCTAGGTTTTGTTTTGCGCTGAAATTTTCATTTTAAAATCAGACCCAGTAAACGACAGCTTAATGGAGATTAAGGCACGTCTCCGCTGAAATACGTTATTCAATCTTGTGGATTTAATTAAGTTGTATCGATCAGTTAGTCCATTAAACAGCACCATTGAGTGTGATATTTAACAATGGTTTAAATCAAGAGCTGTGTAAAATAATAATAATAACAAACACCCAGCAACCAACGATCTAAAATCACCGGAAACAGAATTTCATGTTCAATTCGTATACACCCCACATATGTTTCCGTTTCCCTAATAGGTATTGAAAGTTACTCGCCGTAATAATACCTTACTGGCCGATACGATCACCGTTATGCGCGCCATTATTTACTTTTTGAATTTCAAATATACATTTAGGGATATTGACTTGACTTGAGAACGTGTGAAGGGATGAAAGCGGCCGACTGCGGTATTAGTTGACTGCGGCAGGCGAGCTAATAAAGTGTAAACGTGGTCAAACTAGCACAATAAATTACACGCACCAAAGGTCACGTAGGCGAGATCCGGCGGCGCTCTGCTCGCCGTCACTGCCTCAACCTCGCGAATAATGGTTTACCTATCGGCACACCGTGCCCTAAAAAATGTATCATGCTATTCTTGCTCTGCTATAACGAGCTCATATAGTTCTTAAGCTTATAACAGCAATTAGGTAGGTACATATTTTCTTAAATATAACAGAATGCGTTTCTTACCTAGCCTTAAACAAAATAGGACTCATTTAATTACAATATTTACATTTCAAATTTAACCGGTACAAAGCATAAATGTGCAAAATTGGGTGATTGCGGAGCGAAGTTAGTCCGCTATTTTTAGATGCAAAATGTTAAATGCTAAATCGTCACGTACAGAACAATACAGAACACAAATTGAGAATTTGGAGCGCGGACATGGCGCGGACAGTTGGCTCGCAACAAACGCAAATGAAGTCTAACTTTTTCCAAGCCGCATTCTTTAACGTACAACTTCAGAATTTTACGCAAATCATGAAAAATGTTACCTAAAAACCACTTTGGAACAGGAGCACCAACATCATAGGTAGAAACATCACATGGAAATGCCAACAATTATAGAGGATTATGATTTAGAAAAATCATACATTAAAGGTATGTACATAAAAATATCACATTTATACCTGGACTGGAAATACTACGGTACCATCATCATCATCATAATCATCTCCAGAGTGGCGGATTTACCAGCAGGCTCGAGCCTAGGGCGGCAGATTTTGGGGGCGGCAAATTTGGGGAACGAATTTTTTTTTTACCTCATAGAAATCAAAAAGATTTTTCTATAACGGTTTTCTGATGTCTTACAGATAGAAGTCTGCAACAAATTTTGTCGATGACTTTTTCTCTCACTTGTCATTGCACATTCCGAGAGTAGCAAACTTCCATATTCTAGAGTAAAACAGCTCTCGCCGCCCCTCAACCAGTAATCGGCCTCTCGCCTCTGCGCCCTTTGCCCACACTTTTTATGAGTGAAAAGAGCGAAATAATAATAAAAATAAAATATGATATGACAATTGTTGAGGCAAGGGCGGCAAAAACTATTCAGCCTGTACCTACCTTGATTGTAAATCCGCCACTACTCCAGCCTATATATACGTCCCACTGCTGGGCACAGGCCTAATACTACGATATATAAGCCTGAATATAATGACCAACGGGACTACTAGCAAGACTCATTTGAGACGTACCCATACATTTAATAAGTATATATGTTATGTGATCAAATAGTACGGCTGACGACAGTCCTACCCATAAGCCTTGGCGTCGTCCCCGACATTTTCTGTCAATTGTGGATAAAGCGGTTGGTCTCAAGTGCGCTTGAGATCATCGGTTTCTTTCTTGTGCCGCAAACCCATCTCCTAACGTTTTACGACGATCCCAACACGATCCCAAATAGGTTATTTTTAGTACTGTAATCTGAAACTCAGTTTCGTAGATATTCTGGTAAAGCTCGAACAACGATTCTTTTCACAGCTCGGATAACGGCTAACATGAATAATTGCTAACTTGCCCCGATTCTCTCCGCAAGGTGGAAGTAGGTATCTCTTTTTATTACCCTCATCGCGGAGCGGTTTACGACCATTGAAAAACCCCATAACATTCTATAGAACGAGGGAGTGGATGTAAAAAAATGATGTTTTCAGGCAAATACAACACCAACAATAAAACCCTGCATTGATTTATGGCGTAATTCCATTTCTATAGAGAATTTAGAGGCTTCATCATAAAGGTGGGCTCACCTTTCCTGCCATCCGCTACATTCACGGTAACCGGCGGCGGAGCGTGAACGCACAGAAATCATTTCACGTACGCACCTAATTGAAATGAATAACGCATACCTGCCGCCCACGAGCGCTCATTCGGTTACAGTTCCTTTTAATAAACTCCGAGCAATGCGGTAAAAATTCAAAAACACAAACAAGCTCACCGGCGGTCGAGATTTTCAATGGAAGCCATACCGTACCTTTCACGCCGAGGAGCGGATTGTAATCTCGTTCCTTGTTTCAGTAAGGAATTCAGGATCGGCTTTAGAATTGTTTCCTTTTCTTTTAACGCGGAAATGGGTTTTGTTTTACACGTTTAATTTAGCATATCATTATAATTTGGCTATAACGAGGCATGCTAAGTATATTCGTGTATCGGCTTCTATATATGTATTTTTTTTATGTTAGAGAGGCCAGACAAACGAACTAATGGGTCACCTGATGTTAACCACTGTCCATAGACACCCGCAGCGCTTTACGCGATGCCAGTGCGTTTTTGGCCCTGATGTATCTATTCTTATTACCTGCGAATCTTACTAACCTTATCTTCTTACTAATATTATAAATGAGATAGTTTATGTACTATGTTTGTTACTCTTTCACACAAAAACTACAAAACAGATTCTGGTGGGCCCTCAAATAGTTTATAAACTAAATTAATACTTTAAATAACAGAAAATGACATAATTCCAGCGGGAACTCGATAAATAAATTCTACGTAGACTAAGTCCCAGACAACACCTAGTCAGTTAGTAATTTTAATTAGTGGGCAGATTAATAATATATTTTTAGAGTACCCCCTTATTCATAAACGCTCTATAGGCTTCTGCTAACTTAAGAATCGTTTGTCCTTATCTGTGAAAGGGAAATGTCAAAGTGACAGATAAGGACAAAAAAGATTGCTAAGTTAGCAGAAGCCTACAGAGCGTTTATGAATAAGGGTGTTAGAAACTTAGGTAGGTACTTTTGTATACTAAACTTATCAAAAACATACATCACAGGTTCTAAAACAACACTCAGAAACGTTAAATATTTGAAAAAGATCCTATGCTGACTAATAATTACATGAAAAATGTCGCCAACATACGATACTAAACATTAACTACAGTACAGCAGTATAATAATGAACTAAAACTATCTACTCATTACATAATCGTCTTAATAGAATTCCAATCAAAACCACTAACATTGCATGAAAGGCGAGATCGAGTGATACGCCACGAATACGCAATCTTATGGTTTCCACCAAATAGCTACTCATCGCCCTAAGTAGTGCTTAATCATCTCAGTTGAGTAATCTACATTCTATTTCATCTCGTACTGTTTAATCCGTCATTATCAGTAAAGACCACACTATTTGTCGTGATATGGCACTGTTGCTTGATTACTAATCAGTGCACTGGAAAGATTGGGAATTGCCTGATGAGGTTATTTGCAAGCCGAGCAACGCGAGCCTTGTGAAGTGACGAGTCATGCAATTCATGTTTCCGTCGAAGAATGTATAGTGCTTTATTTAATCAAACAATATGAGGAAATAAAAAATAATAAGTAAAACAATGAAAACAAATAGATTCAATCATGTACAGAACACATTTTACTTTTTTAACTTTTTTCAAATCATAGACATTATAAAAAGAAAATTAAAAAAAAACTTACAGACGCACTGCGATGAAAACCGAGCGGTTGGCCGGACTGTATGGAATTATTCTATCGTCCTCTCAATTTCACATGTAATCGTTTGAAGCTTTAAACGTTAACGAAGCGGGAAAAAACGGATTTTAGTACATTTCATTTACTCCTTTTCGTTTTTTTAATTTCGAAAAGCAAAAATGAGGCATTTCCCGTGTTCTATTTTATAACGAAAAGAGAAAATTTCCGAGAATGTTTGAGAAAAGGTAAATAATCAAGCCCTTAGCCTATCAACAAGAGGCCTACTTGCTTAAATGTTACAGATCTTAGTCTCACCACAATGAACTAAACACGTCGTAAATACACGTGCCTAAAATGTCAGCAGTATCGTGATCTTAAATGGTCTGGGTTAGTCATGTCTTATGCGTACACGACTATGGTCCCAAATCGCTACCATTTAATAGGTTCTGCGAGATGGCCATCGAAGCAGCGAAACCGAAAAGGAGACGGCGGGACAACTAGGACGCATATCAAATAGTATGGCAAGATATGGTATGGTATGCTCTCCACGTGAACGAGTGGTGGAAAGAAGGTTAAGCCTTTGCCCAACTTATGCATACTTTAACCGGCTTAAATATACAGATATTAGGTAGTATTTATAAAGGATAAATATACATAATCACATGCCCTAATGATGCATTTTTTCCATTCACTCTAGCGTCAACAATTTACAAACGCAAAGAAGAAACAAACAGCAAAACGACAATATTATGGTTAAATCTTATCAGTGGACTTGTTAAACGATTTTCAAATATTTCAGCGAGATTTAAAGTTTCCTACAAAGACAGTGCGTTCAAAGCGTCCTTTGGCCGTCGGATTAAATAGGTTTCATAAACTAGTAAGTCCGAAAGCGCTGGCTCCCAAACCCTTGTCCCAATTTTTCATAGCATTAGCCACATGAGTGGTTTGCTTATAGTGTACGCAGGCGATAGGGTCGGCGTATCTCGGTGTAAGTACTCGGAGCATGTGAAGTGCGCGCAGGAGAATGAAAAGCGGGCATGCGACGACCTGGAAGCCCTTATCAGATTGTCCCTTGTCATCCAGCCCCGCCCCAGTTTCACTCGCTCTGCTTTGCACCTGCGGATTCATTTAAGCTTTAAGGCAAAACCAATTTGGTAAAATACAATTGTTTAGGTAACAAAGCATAAGTCTAGATATTCTTGCTATAGCTCAGAGTTAAGGAGACACTTACTGTACACAATTAGAACAAAGATCTGAAACTTTCGAGAACCATTATTTCTTGTTGGTTATTGAAAAGCTATCCGTGTCCCTAAATAAAGCTTGCAGTCTTGTATAATAAGCTGAACAAGCCATCTACAGCGACGGAACTAGGAGGTTACAGCAGTGATACTTACAATTTATTTCTTTAGGTAGGTATTATAGGATAAAACTTGTTTCAATTCATTTTCTCCATCGCGATATTATGACGCCAAAGAAGCATCGTTTTGTATAAAAGAACCGTTCCTGGGATGATGGTACTTGTAGGTAAAAAACACATTTATACATTCCTTTTTACAATCCAAATGACAATGTAATTTTTGTAGTCTATTATTATAACTACCTAAAGAACTTTATTGGCTGTTTTAATAGAGCTGATATAGAAGTTTATACTTAAAATAACTTCGTAACGAGAGCGAGTATAAACATTGACATTGTTATTGCGGGCGACATAATAAAATGCTAATTCCATTATTTTATCCGCGAAAGTCCTTCAATTAATCTTTGTTCCCGACTGGCGCCTATGCGTTCATTTAAAAGTAAATTGGTCAAACGTATTAATTTAGGTTTGGAGGTTTATCGTATCATGTTTTCATTCTGTTTTAATTAAAACATACACATTGTATATTAAATACAGAAAGTATTTCGTGGAATATTGTTTTACCCGCGCCCATTGCCGTAAATCGGGTACTCTTTTTGCACAAATTAATGTCTCATGCTTTCGTGGTTTTATTCTGCAGTGGGAAAATATTTTTATGTTCGGGTGCAAGGACAAGTTCGATTCGCCATGAAATTAAATAAGTAGTAAAAAGCTAACTTGATCCTGTTGCCTGGTAGTTTTAATTGGCTTTCAAGCTCAACTCCTGCTAGCTACTCGCACGCCGTGTTTGGAATTAAAAAGACGATTTTTTACGATTTGTAGTTCGCTTTTTGCGACTTAGGGCCGTTGGAAGATGACCTATGTACAGTATTTAGCTCGTAAATCACATTTAAAGAGGCGCTTAAAATTTCTAAACGGAATGAACTAATTCTTTTTACATCATTCAGAGTAGAAACTTTTGCTCCCCGACAAGAGGGATCACGCTGCAACTTTTCTGTTCAAGCCTTACTTAGTGTTCTTTGGAAATGCAATTTTTTTAAGTTATAATTGTAAAACCACGCCATTTTCTATGCTGTTTGTTCTTTATATATATATATATATATATATATATGTATATATATATATATATACATATATATATATATATATATATAAACATGTTTCTTAATACTTGGTGTGAAAAGTTGTATGAGCCACTCGGGAGCAAAATAATTTTCATCTTGGGCGTTAACACTTGTATCCCTCATTTCGCTTAGGATTCTATTGTAGAATCCTTCGCTACATTCTGGATTCCATAGACCGCCCTCACCCTAAATACATCATCTTGCTCCATTGTGACACAAATAACTATTCTAATTAAAAAATTAAAAGCTATAATTGTATACATATATATAGGCATTTTTAAATGTTAACACAGTGGATTTATACATATATAAGTAATTATTGAAATTAAATTATTTTTTTCTATGTGAATATGCATAAGCCGACAATCCGAGCTTACGTAAATACAACATTAAAAATCGATTTAATCACACTCCGTGGTAAAAATGGGCTAAGTTATTCGTAGGTTACACAGATTTGAGGTATCTACTCATTGCTTTCAGGCAAGCCGTAGCCGTAGCAACACCATAAACAGAAGCATTCAGAAAAGGCGTTAACGTTAATCATTTAATAATCACACGTCGTTATTCGCTAGCTCAATGCAGAGTAGAGGGATTAGCGCTAAAAGCGTAGTATGTAATAGCATAAGTGTGTTATCTCACTTTGAACTGGGAAACATACACCTAAAATAGATTTATTTCCGAGCTGTTACTCAGAGGCTCAGACATCCGGATTTAACTACAGCTCTTGGTTAAATATAAACAAATGGTATCGATTATTGCTTGCTAGGTAGGTATAAAGTAAAAAGGCGTGAACTGTTTTTTTTTAGTTTTTGTTTTGTTCTGTATATTTATACAAACTTACATATGGTACGGAAAGAATTATATATCTCAATTAGGTAAGTACCTACATTACAAATATTTGTTTAACAATCAATCATAAAAGAAAAACATACGGTCAAATTGGGATCCTTTTTTTAAAAACAGTTAAAAGCGATAGATTTCGTATTATAAGTATGTTAATTTAAGCAATACCTACTCATAGAAAAAAAAAAAACTTTTTATGAACAGCCCGCTCTCGTAGTGACATGAGCCTTTATTTACACCTGACATGAGAGAGTGTGTTTAATAGATAAATTAAATCTTCACGTGTAACATCAATACCATAGTGAGTAATCAAAGTGTGCCCATTAGCACGGCAGCTTCTGATATGTGTGCTATTCATACGCACGTAGCACGCACTGCGTTAATTTATAGCTCCCACTCAACTCATAGGGCGTAATCAATTGGTTCAGAATACAGATACAACCTTATTGGGTGCAGCCGCACTAACTTCAGCGTTGCGCCTTGTAAAAGATAAATGCAAACGCCCCCTATTCTATTCTACATCGGCTACACTGAAGACGAACTATTTTGCGAGTATTTACATTTTCCTAAATGATGTTTTTTTTATCACAGTATTAACTTTCGTTGTTAATTTTGTTCGTTTGGTATATAAAATATTATTCATAATTTATATTTTTATTGTGTTACATATTCTACTAAACGTCTAAGACATCCTAAATTTTTTGATTCAAGTTAGGTTACACTTTTTCCCTACTAGACGAATTTGCGTTTGCTCGTACTAATTAAGTATTGTGATTGGCTTGTAATTTGTGTCTGTCAGTGTCAAAGTACTCCGACATTGATTGTGAAAAGGTTCGACATTGGCCTAGGGTTCCGTATGGCTCACTGTACTTACATGAATCCTCAAAATGACAGTTAAAATATGAGAAAAAAATAGACTCTACAATTCAATCTGAATTTCGTCACAAAATAATAACGTCTATGTTATCATGTTTCAGTAGGAATGCAAATAAGACCTTCCATTACTGTACTCGTATATGTACTGTACAGGTGCACGGAGGTCGCGGCCGCGGCACTGGGGTTCGTTTTCAGCGACCGAAATTTTAGTGTAATTAGCAAGATTAATGCTGACCATTAAAGTTGAGAGCTCTTCAGTTAAACGGATATTTTTCTCATTTTCTCTTGACATTCATAAAATTGTACATTAAAATTTCAGGTACTGAAATGAATAGCCCGTCAACTTTAGCAACACGCAATATTAACCCTTAGATTAAGATTGATTAAAATTTTAAACTTCACAGATTATTTTCGGAATGCGAATAATATTTTTTCTGTTTTTTTTCTACTTTTCGTTGTTCTGGCCCTGTAATTGCGTCCATTAACTAGCTTATGGTTTTGATTATAAGAACGATATTAAAGATTTGCGTGTATTTTCTTACGTCTATTAAAAACTAGAAAAGTCAAGTCGGTTTATAATCGTCAGTGTTGCCGTTTGGTTCCGTTTCTTCCGTTTTTCGGAACTTTTGACACCCCCGCGGAACTTCGGAACTTTTCAGAACTTTTCGGAACTTTTAAGGTCCCGGCAAAAGATATTTTTTTCCTGTTAATAACACTATAAACAAAAATATTATTCCTAATACCTATGATGAGGTAAAAAAAAAAAGCTCGTTCCCGAAGATTTAAATGAAAATGGAACTTTTCTACCAAAAATTGAACTTTTTAGGGATGCCAATGTGATTTTCAAGGGAAGCGACCTGGCAACACTGATAATCGTGTATATTCGCGAACGATGACGAAGTAGCGCCAGCGACTTACGCTTTACCAACTTCAGTCAGCAGGTATAGGTATGGTGGCTTTAATATATTCCTTTATTATTTTCCTGCCGTACTCAGATTAACTTTGTCAACGAAAATAGACCACTCACTTTCTTTCATTGATCAATACAAGATTAGAAAATAACAAAGAAAAAACTGCACGCTATTTCGTTAATGAGTACGTATTTTGTACGTATAACGTATTTTTGAGCTACGAACGGCTCGAAGTAAATCTGTGTTGAGAGCGTGACTCAAAGGCTTGCGAACGTTGAAGCAGTGGCACTAAGTAATTATGCAATTAACTACCTGAGGGGTATAGAGTTCTACAAGCGCAGCAAAGGCCAATACATAACATAGCTACTACAGTATTTCGAATCACTGCTAGTTTCAGTAATGTGCAATGACGTATATGAACTACTTGTAGGTAAGAAAAGATGCCCTCGCAATTTCTGGACATCAAAGTATAGGCTAAAACTTTGTTTTAGTATTTATCTGTTATGAATCGTAATTAATTGGATAGAGTCGAATCTACGCAGATCTCTTTCTTAAAATCCCCCATTACAACTTTTGCCGTCATTTATTAGTTCCGTAATTTGTAGCCATTTCGCTGGAAGTTTAAATCACTAAGTTTGTGGAACTACGATGAGGCAACTCTTCCAAACCGGAAATGACAAAAACCAATCTGCTTCCGCGCTCCACCAACGGTTTGCGAAAAGTCTGGATATAAAAGGGTTAGCCATTTCTTTCGAAGTAATTTAAACAAATGGAATTCAACAATTACTAAATCGATTATAATATACCTACGTGGATTGTAGGTAGAACATAAGAACGTTGGATAAAATATTATTTTCAAGTTATCCAAAAATAATGAAGTTCATTACAAAATTCTGTGACGAATACGAGGAATAGGTTTGGAAGAATCATTATCATCATCATCTCTGTTAGATATTTATGTATATTTATTTTGGGAATTCAAAGGCGGTTAGGTTTATTTTATGATTTGTTTATTGTATTTATGTACACTCTATTGTGGCTTTCACTATTTGGAATTTTAAAATCACACTTTGTCGGTCCCTCGGTTTAATGCTCCTCTCATCTACTCAAAGGTTAACTGGTAGAGATCCCTTACAGGGATAAGTTCGCCTTTGTGCATATATTAATGCTATTTTTATTTTTTTGTGAATTGTATATGTTTCTTTATATTTGTACAATAAAGCATTTACGTACTTACTTACTTTTTGTTTTCCGGTGTCTATCGCGTAAACAAAAATAAAACAGAGTTGTAGCTGTTTGGGGTGAAGGCAAATGGATGGAAACGGTTACGGAATATTAGCCGAGGTCAACAAGGCTGTGGGCGGATGAACTCCCGATGTTCACGTGATAGTATCTGCATAACGGCGAGTAAGATGTAACAAATGAGGCTGCCTCCTGACAAACGAGCTGGTAACCAGATAAGGGTATGTCAATAGTCTGTCTTAACGTCTCTGATACTTAACCTCATTTTCCCTTTTTTCCTGGAAATTATTTTCTCACGGTAGACTATCACAGGTATCAAAGGCTTTATTAATATTCAGATTTCTTGGAAATTTTACCGGCATAAACTTAGGTAGCTAGGTTTTTGTAGCATTAATAAAAAGTGAGGTCCGAAACGCGGAGGGAATCATTACTCTTCGTTCCGCCGTGAGGTGTCGGCACGTTTATGCGCTCGAGCTACGTCAGCACTTCCTTATATCTACAGTTACATGGTAATAAGATGTTTCGACATTGAAATTCTGTTAACAAGTTTAATAAAACAAAATCTATATGACAATGGGAACTGTAGAAATCCACTCTCACATTCACTCGCCATGTTTGCGGTTTATCAAAAGCGTGTCGGTTTTGTAATCATCAGCGTATTTCAGTGGGACATAAATAGTTATCTACATTCTGTCGGCCGCCACCTGCATTTGAATTACTCGGATAAATTAGCACATTTCACCATTTACGCTTGTGCATGTATAACATTTTTCATTTTTTCCCCCTATACAAATCATACGAGGTAGGTATTTTATTAAATAGCTTAATTAATAAACAGCGTTATTTTTTTTAAGTAGGGTTGGGCAGCAGTGTATTGGAAACGTGCGAAGTGTATGGTGGGCGTATATCTAGAAAACGATCACAGCGCATGCCGTGGCAGAAATGTGCAACAATCGGGTTCTTAGTGAAACTTGTCAATGTTGCTTTGAAAATGGGGCATTATTAAACTTGTTTTATAGGGTGTTAAGGTTACCGATGTTTGGCGAATTCGTTTGGCTCGTATTACGTAACTATTGCCATTAGTTCTTCGTTCTTTTACATTCCTTACATGTTCTACTAAAACCAATTTATTTCCTTTCACAGCATAGTTTGGGACGGAAACTTATTCTGTGTTTTACACTCTCAGATCCATTTTTCCTATTACTGTTTGTAACAATGCAATACTGTTTCCAAATGCCTCTAAAAATACTATTTATTGACTTTCTGTACATATATTATTTATTTACTTTATGTTATCATCACTACATAGTATAAAACAAAGTCGTTGTAGCTGTGTGTCCGTTCCTATGTATGCTTATATCTTTAAAACTACGCAACGGATTTTGATGCGGTTTTTTTAATAGATAGAGTGATTCAAGAGGAAGGTTTATATGTATAATTCTACGCAGACGAAGTCGCAGGCCGAAGCTAGAATAAAATAATAAGCACTTGTCATTCACTATTTGACAAACGCCCCTAGATGAGTTTGCGAGATGGCGCTTCTGTCGCGCACGGTGCCAATATGATCCAAATTAGTGTGACTTAACAAACGATAAACTGTCACTCAGGAAAACAAATGAATAGACATATGAAATGAAGTAACCGATCGCTAAGTAGTTGTACATTGCGTGCTCAATTACTTTGTATGAAAAAATCAAGCAATTAGTTAATGAAAACAATGCCTAGGTATGTGTTTTTAGGACGACATACAGTAACCGTTATCAAAATTTACGCCCTTATGAAATTTACGCACTGTATGTGTTGAAGGATTGATCAGTGTCATCTACATACTATATAAATACCGTGAATTTCATGTGACAAACTTAATTGAAAGCTAAATAATCCTACAAAACCTAATTCGTTACTTTTCTTTAACAAAATTGCAAAACCAAAATCAAAGAAAGTATTAGTGAGTTTGCTAACTAAATAGTGTCCATTGATCAATGCATTTTTTGTACGTTTATCCTGGTTAGTTCACCCACTCGACCGCTCTGCAGGCTGCAGCCTGTGTTCTTATTACCTAACTCGCTCGCAATCGCCATCGTGTTCATTTTGACAGTTCATGTATGGGCTGACAATTGGCATCGGAATCAGCTAGCTGTCACATTCATACAAGAACTGTCAAAATGAACATGATGGCGATTGCAAGCGAGTTAGGTAATAAGCCTACTGGACCCGCACTGCGCCCCGCGCAGCGAGTTTGGAGCTCACTTGATAATTACGGACTGAAGGCAAGTTCGCCGTTAATACTTCAGCTTACTGCTGCGAAAGGCTGCAGGCAGATGCTGGATGCGTCAAGCCGAAGACAGGGCGCTATGGCGCTCATTAGGGGAGGCCTATGTCCAGCAGTGGACTAATATAGGCTGATGATGATTATGATGATGACTTCAGCTTAAAAATATGTTAGTACTCATTTTTAATCATGATGCTTTACTACTGAGAGTACTGAGTACTAAATTAAAACCTTATTTTATTAACATTACATTCACTTTTTAGTAAAGCTACTGTTTATAGTATCGGTTTACATCTATCACGTTACCAGAGAATTCCAAATAATGTTGCCAAAGCCTTTGATTCAGCTAAAATTGGTCTTATGAAGTTTTAGGACAATGCTAAGTTTCGTTTTTCAAAGTCGACCATTAGTGTTATTACTTCCCGTAAAAGTAATTCCGCTATCAATTCATAGGAAGATTATTTCGTGTCTAAAGTTTAGTCGTAACTGATTGAATTGTTTAAGAGGCATTCTAATATTCATGAAATTATGTTACTATGCGAGAACTTACTCAATTGCGGGTCGTAGTTAATAAGGCCTGTATGTGTAATGTATACTTCGACATTATTACCGCCAAGTAAATGCTCAAAGCGCCAGCCCCTGTTCACAATCTATTAAAGGAACGATATTACCATAGAGGAAATAAGCAATTTGAAGTCAGATGCATGCTTAATGGAATTCAGAGAATTGTGTAATTAGTCCTTACTTAGAAGTTACATAACTTATGTTAAGAGACCTTCCTAAATCTTCATGCTAATGAAATCATGTTCCGTTCAGTTTATTTTTAATTATAGAAAACTGATTAACATGACTCAAACATCGAAATACATTTTTAATTAGTAGTATTCTTTTACCATACCACAAAAAACTAACTCAGCATTGGTAATGAAGTTATCAACTCGTTGCTGCCAAGAGGTTGTTGAAGCTGCCACTTTTGCAGTTTGTTCTCGAATCTAGATTCTAGTTTAACTTGCTTCACGTGTTTAAATAGAAAAACAACGTAGCTAAAATACTACGTTTAGGAAACTAGTTTGTGATTTTACATTATAGTTCAATATCGTCGTTCAGTTTCAGTTCACTTTAGATATTTAACAATTTGAAGTATGCCGTACGAAGTACGCTAAAAAAGCTTGAATGAAATGAAAACATTCATCTGAACTACTTCCATATTTGTATTTTCAAAGTACAGCTTTCAGTTGAAGCATTACTGAAACAATTTAAATTTACCGGTATTGTCGAGCCAGTTAAAATGTTTTATCCTCTTCTCCGTAACGGTTGGAAACAAAATAATGTGCGTAACTGATGCTTCAAGCAGCCTCCACGAGTATCTTCAGCGTAGGAAGGGAAACATCCAATCAAGGAGCAATTTGCTTTTTTATGAAAATTACTTCCACGGAGGATGATTCGCTAGAAGAATCACTTGGCGAATAAATTTATTAGGATTTTGCGAAATGTTTTCAACAGTTGTCCGCGTGACTAATTACTTTACTTACTCGCGAGTGATTTGAGTAATTTTCTCCTTGTGTTTCAGATTCGGAAACTAATATTTTCCATCGATGGAAAAAACTTATATAAGCTTTTAGTTACGAGTTACAATAACGAAGGAAATGGACAATAATGGATTCAACTTCATTAATAGGTGCCTACGCGGAAAGTTTGGCGATTGATGGTCCGGCATTGAAGTATTACATGCTTACCTATTTAAAACCGATTCCGTTTTTTACATCTCTTCGTAATAAGCACTCATTAATATTAAGTTACCGCTGCGCTGCGGCTAAAATTATATGGATATTTTATAATGTGTACTGAACTTTGAGCTGGTTAATGGTGTCATGGGAATTATAAAATGCAAAGTTCTGCCACCCTGGCTATCTACCAACGCATACATCTAAGTTTTTCCACAATATAACGTTTAAATAAAGTTTGAACCTTTGTTCTTCAGCCCCCTTTTATATATGCAAATATGTCAAAAGTATTTTTCATGGACTGTTAATTATTTAGCTACTGCCCGCGACTACGTCCGCGGAGAATAAGCAATTCGTTTACAATTTATCTATTCTGTTACTTGGATTTATGCGACAATTAAACTATTTTCACCTATAAACTAAAATTTTCAACGTAAGTTAGTAATGTATCGTGAATAACGTTACATTTACTTACTTCATTTTTGTGAGCTGGTTGTGTGCATGCTGAGAAAGAACGTCAAGCGTGAGTCGGATTTAAGTATTGAAATGTCTAATTCCTTTAGGTACTATTGACTCGATTGCGATAAATTTTTTGTAAGCTGTTACGTTGCGTGAATGCTAAATATGATTCTAATAAAACGGTCAAGTGTAATTAGGTGTTCGCTTTTCTAGATCCTGAAATATCGATTTAAAAATCAATCGTTCAAATAACTAAACATTCTCTAGTTTACCCCTATTTTTTCAGAGGTATTCTGACAGCAAATTAAACTTTGGAGACCACTCCGACATAAGTTCAAATAATCATAATATTAACTGACGTCTCTGAGAACGGCAAACGATCAAGTTTTACTATATTCTGCAATAATTATTTACGTTGCGACTCTAGGCAGCTACGACCTTTGACATGTTTCTCGCTATCCCGCGGGAACTATGCAATTTTCCGGGATAAAAAGTAGCCTATGTGTCAATCTAGGGAACCAGCTAACTCCGTTCCAAATTTTATCCAAATCTGTCCTGTCGTTTCAGCGTGAAGAACACACATCGTCACATCCATCCATCCTCACAAACTTTCGCATTTATAATTATTAGTTGGATTTTGTTATTTTCAGGTGCCGCAAGCCCAGAAACAATACCGAATATCGCAAATGTTTCAGCGTGTCGTACAAAACGGTATCGTTTCGCTCGGCTTATCGTAACAACAAAACAGACACAAATCAGACTATAATTATGATAGTTCAATTCCAAGTTTAGGTCTCCCCTATTATGGGGCCTATAAACAACGGAATAACGACACAGGGGCACCCTGGAACATGACGCAAAAAGGCTGTTAAACCGCTATTTTTAGCCGTTTGAGCGGTACTTCAACTCGCAATACAAACTTTGTATGGGGGTAAAAGTTTTTTCATTACCTTAAGCATGCTATTAAATTGAAACCAAACTAAGTATTGCACGCTTCGTGTTTAGGCCCATGTTGCCCATGCTAGTGACAAGGTTCACTACAGCTAAGAAGCGGTGCGATATTTTGACATAAATATAGGTTAGTTCTTGAATACCAATTGCTTTATTTATTTGTAATTATAATTTATCAGTAAAGTAAAGAACAAGAAACATTAATGTTTAACCTATAATGTGACTTTTTATTGGTAACACAATTTTTTTAATCGATTCAGTAGATATTGCGATTACCCCCTATAACGTATACAAACTCACAAACTTTACCTCTTAATAATATTAGTATAGATAAACATAAAAAAGATAAAGTTTCGTATATCTGTATGTGTTATTATGACTAACGGGAACATACACCAAATTAACTTTGCTTTTAGTCGACACTCGTATAGTAGTCATCGCCTACCCACGCAGTCGTGCCAACCCAACAGGGCGAGGCTCGTTAACAGCAAGGCATCAATTTATGAAAGCTCACGTTACCTAACCACTACCTACAGCCGCTAAATCAAATGAAGCTCGCCTAAGTGCTAATTTATCATCAAATTACTAATTTATGTTTAATAATAAAATAATGTACAAGCTCGAATCTCGTGTGCACCTGTATTTCTTAAGAATCTGGTACATACAATAATTCAATTTAAAATTCTGAGCTATGCCAAGAAACTTTTAATTAGGAGTAAATGTTAAAGCAGCATAGTTCAGTTCCTATTTTAAATATTACTAAAATCTCTTAAAAATAGGGTAAAGCCATTAAAAAAATCGCTAAAAATTTTCTAATAGGAGGCTTCTCTGAAAAAAAGAAAAATTATTTTCATTTACATGACACGGGAACTTACGTGATGCAGTATTTGTAACTTTTGCGGAGGTGAAAAGTATTTGAAACTTACTACGTAAATGCAGTAGATACCCTATATTAACATATATTTGTGCTCTAATTGAAAGACTGCCACTAACTTTTTTGTAGGCGTTAGGAATAAGCTAAATACCCTGAATACTAATTCCACGCAGACGAAGTATACCCAATAGATAAAGTAAAAAACACAGCTCCTCGTTGCACCAGATGGTTCTGGTTATAAGCTCAGCGATTATGATATAGATGGGAGGTACCATGCACAACAAGCTTCCATGAAAATGGATTTATTCATAAAGATAGTTTCACTGTCAACGCTACCCCAATACGCGTAGACAATATCCCAACTTTTGTTGCCCGCTGGTCTAGTCAGAGGCCACAACTCATAAAGGAATTAAGTGTTCTATATGTAAAATTATGCGCGCTGTCAAATAAGTTACCGAAATTATATTCTACTCTCTACTCGGTGTCGCTCAGGTCAAGGTTCAACTTTAATAAAAGTGCAAATATATTTGGGGCTGATTTTACTGACACGGAACGGACGATGAGAAGTTTTTGCACTTGATTTCACTGTTTTTTGATTAATTAGAAAAACTTTTAATCACGAAACTATTTGTTTTTTATTTCACAATTAATACAGAGACCTCACTAAAATATCGTTGAGATCTCATGACGACATCGACTCGTCGATCTATAAATGAAAAAACCCGTAGAGAAACTGTTAAAAATTCTTATACAAATGCCAGTAAAACTTTTAAGTTGCTCAAGCTCTGTCTCTCGGCACCGACTTATTCTATCCGAGCCGAGGTCAAAGATTCAAAACTTTTAATCTCTACTACAATGACTAAATTGAAACCTTGACGCGGGCTCTCATCACTCATAAATCAGGATCGAACGAAAAACAGTGTCGCGCCCGTAGCACAAACACGAGTTACAGACCCTCTCAAGAAAATTCAATTACCCGAGAAATTTTCGATAAATTGATTTCGTAGGGAAAATTTATGACTCTCGTTAGAATTGCGCTAACCTATAGTACAAACAGAGTTAAGTTAAGAGGATGGCACGGCTTTGAAAATCAATTTATTTGGGAAGCTGAACAGTTTGAGTGCTTAAACATATCTACATCAACTGGTAGCTCTCTACCAGGAATACGTCTTAAGCGAACAAAGTGATATGAAAATATATCTAACTGAAACACATCAAAATAAAAGTGGACGTCAAGTTTAAAGTTTGTTTCGTTTTTTGTTACTTTTACGAGATATAAAGATTAATTTTAATGGATGTTGCTTAGCGTTACGAACCTAAGAGCAAGATGCATAATTAATACATTTCTGCGGCGAATCTCCTATATACATAGCTTGTACGATATGAAATTGAGGGCCTGTTCTTAAGTGTCACCAAAGTAACAGGCGTTTATTAATTCAGAAATTTTATCATCCACAAACTCCTTTGACACAATTAAAACAGTTTCGGAATAATATCTAGACAGTTTCTCTGGTCGGCTAATAAAGAGAGGCGAGACAAATTACCGAGTTATTTGTGCGAGGAGTATTTATTTCCTCAGTGGCGTGATATCACAGTGATTAAGCGGAGATAGTGAACTCGCTGCAATGTCATACAAACTTGAATTCAGAAACCCCGTCCTTGTTCTACGCAAGTGATGTAAGGGCTTCATTAATCTGCGTATTTTAATTACGATCTTGTCCGTAAATCACAGAAAAATCTCCCTCCCACACAAGCACGTCGCTTTTCGCAGTTACGCTCGTAATTTTCTTTACGACCTTTGTTTTGGTTCCTTGCTAATTGAAGTAAAAATGCAGCGTTTCTCTGCGAAATGATTTCTTGTGAATCGTTGTCCATGTTTTTCAGCGACTTTTTTGTAGATAAATAAGCTACTGTTGGCGAAGAAACATATTTCAACGATCTAGGTACAGCAAAAACAAAGCGTATATGCGGACTGGTCTTTTTTACAGCTTAACTTAAAAATTTCTTCTTCTTCTTTATTTTAATACTAGCTGTTGCCCGCGACTTCGTCCGCGTGTGTTTTTGTGATACTTACGGCTTTTCTCGATATCAAAATTATTATTATTATGACTATTAACTTCGTCACATGAACCACTGAAAGTATGTACGAAACTATACTTTTAGAATTACGTCATGAAAATAATAATTTGCGACACGGAATCTTGAAAAAAAAATCAAGTGCAAACTGGTTAATGACTCGTCACATTTATTTATACTTTATTTTACAAATAGTTTTATTTATAGTTTTGTTTATAGTTTCTTTATTCAAAAAAGCTAAGTACAGTTTTAATTACATCACTATTAATTTCGCCAAACTATGACGCTTATTGGCGAATACTGCGTTCACTTTAACGATATTTGTACCCTGATTAATTTAAAAAATTAAATCTATTCTAACCAAATAATACATAAATGTTTACCTGTTTTTACCTTACGACTAACAATTCATTTACTAATCCGTTTTAATTAATATTTTGCGACTCAATTTTTTCTAGCAGAAGCTTTTTTAATTTATTTTCTTGGTTTAAGTAGGTACGTAATTACAGATTATTAACACTTATTATCATTCTACAAATTAATTACCTACAGGGGCCTTGCCATAGTTGTCATGATGTCTTAATGCGATTCAGTTTAGGTTCGCTCGCTGTCAGATTCATACTAAAAACACCAACTTTTCACAATAAAATTCTGACATGTTCGTAGCGCAGGCGTAAACGCGCCCTTTGATTTTGCTTTTTATAGGCAAAGGTACCAAGAACATACAGCCAAGCGTTTCACGCCGCCCTCATATTAATATCAGGCTATCAAATAAGAGTGCGTTCAAAAACCGAACGCGTTGTGAATAATTGCGCAATAAATAAAAACAAAAGTAACGGTATTGCATATTGAACTTTAGGTGTAAGGTAAAGAACACAATTTAGGACGCCAATTTAGGTTGATTTTGGTTTGACAAAAATCTCTTCGTTGAAAAAATGCCTGTACAGCATGTAATTATTATATTAATGTTTTTTCACAATTGACACGCTTTTCCGGCTATATGTCTTATGTACATTTGTATCTATCTATTTTCTTCGTAGTATTATTATGTTTGTAACTATTACCAACTACTTATACCGAGGAAAGCTGATTTTCTTGAGTTCCGCTATTTTGTGCGTAATCACCTCAAAAATCAAATTTCAAGAAAACTGAGAAATTATATTTACCTGTATTCAATTGGAAGTATTATGTAGTAACTTTAAAAGGTTACACTTCATTGGCTTTTATTGTATAGGTGTATGAAGTTAATTAATTTTAAACACAAAACCCTCTTTTTTGCATCTCTGGATGAGATTAAAAAAAAATGCTAAAACAGGTATTTCTTTATTTTTATTACTAAGCATTTATTCTGAGTTTCATGATTCTAGAACAATCTAATTTTCTTTTTTCATACAAACTTTAACCCCCCTTTTCACCCCCTTTTTCCAAAATTTTCCAAAATTTCTGTAGCCTATATCCTATTCTGAATTAATTGGAATCGATTTGTGAACATTTCATTAATATCCGTTCAGTAGTTTTTACGTGATGCTCAGTCAAACAAACAAACAAACAAACAAACAAACAAAAATTTTAAAAATGGTTTTAATATGTTCAGTTATTGATTTTAAGTCACCCTGGTCGGTTTTTTTTTTTTAAATCTTCAATGTACAGATTTTTTGGTCTCAACGATTTTATTATATGTATTGATGACCCCATCGATCGATGCGAGGATTTCGCCAATGTCAAAGTAATAAATACAGTATTCAAAATACTTGTAACAAAAATGTCGGCAACGTTGTATGGTAGAACTCGGTCAAAAGACCCCCCCCCCCCCTCCCCTGTCGGGCTCTTAGCCAACAGATAATGATATCCCTCGGAGACCGCCAGGAAATCATTAACCGATGCCCAGGGTGCACCGGACCTAGCACTGCTCTTCCCCTCGGACGGATCCAAAAACGAACCGCAGTTCTTGATCACACGCGGAGGTAACCCGACTCGCACACCTACTTTAAAAGTTTCAATACTCAATCACTACATAGTATAAAACAAAGTCGCTTTCTCTGTCCCTATGTCCCTATTTCTCTATATTCCTATGTCCCTATGTATGCTTATATCTTCAAAACAACACAACGGATTTTGATGCGGTTTTTTTTAATAGATAGAGTGATTCAAGAGGAAGGTTTTTATGTATAATTTTACGCAGACAGTCGCGGGCAGAAGCTAGTTAAAAATATTGTAAAAATATTGAGTGTCTTGCACAAATTTATCCGATATGGAGTTGCATTTTCAGGCGCCTCAAACTCATAATATGCCACCGCGGAACGAGCACTTTCTGATACACGACATCTAATATTTACCATCGAATTAGATGCTATATCTCAATTCTCACAGTCATAATGTCTCAATTGTCAGTGTTTGTGAAAGTAATTTCTAATTTTACCGTGTCAGTGCGCGTCAAGTGGTGTTCTTTATCTACCGCTCGCAGGCATGCCTCTAAAATAGTTCTCCTCTGACCTAGCCTTACTCGCTTCCAACATTTCCCAGGTTTCAACAATACACGAATGTACACTGACGAGCAAAAATAACGTGTCACTTTTCATACAACTTTAAGGTATGGGAAGTGACCCGCCATTTTTGCTCGTCAGTGTATTTGGCTTTTTATAGTCTCGCGCGCCAAGCGTAACTTTATCCTGGTTTAAAAATAGTGCTTGATAATTTTCAATGAGCCCGTCTGACCTAATTACTGACCACGTTAATTAGTAGCCAATTACAAAAGAGGCTTTTCCAATTAATGCATCTTGTTTGTAATGCAACTACACTACACTGACCCGCCGAAACAACGGGGCGTTTTGTATGGAAAGCTCCATACAAATTGAGCTGTTAAAATGGCTCGTTAGTATAATATGTAATGTTCTGTAGTAGCCTGTCTGACACATTGATATCAATTCCAAAATTAGTAGATACTGAAACATGATAGCGCAAGCTGGTTGTACTTAACTATTATACATCGGATGCGGGTACATAATGTAGGTAATGTAACCGATGTAACCGATAATGTAGGCACATAACTTTTACAGCATTCGCCTTATTATGAAATCGTGATTATTCACAACTTTGAATTAAGATTAAAACTTTTAGGGTTTCGAAGCTCAAATGGAGAAACCCAACGGTGAAAGGCCCATTTCGTGTCTGTGTATCTGCCCATCCATGTCAGCAAGTTTGCTCCCATGCATCCATGTCAGCAAGGTCGCAAAAATACACGTGTGTTGGTACAAAATTTCAATTTAATCAGTTCATTCGATCCTGTAACCGCGGGTCTGACTCGCACTTGAGCAGTATTTTTTTCGTAATGATCAAACTATGTACAAAGTCCGAAATGTGATGACAAGACAAAAACAAAGCAAACAAAAAAGTGTCGCAGTTTGTTGGTCAATAAACCGGGGGCGCCGGGCGTCACGTCCGTCCGTCCGTGCCTCGCGAACCGTAAAATAAGGTTGCCCTCTTACAGAGAAACAGCTTCGATATTTCACTGTCTCGGCTGAGCTGAATCCAAGTGGTCACAATGTACTTGCTTTTTGATTAAAAGATTTATCTCATCAAAATCATTTTTAATACCAGTTTTTTTGCTGGCCGTATTTTTTTACATTCATTGTCATTCATATTTTGCAATTGTATAGTGCTAAATTTCAAGTCAATCAGACTACAAGAAATGGATTAAATTTCATTTGCAAGATTTGACTATGTATACCTACACAGACAACGCGACAAATAAAACTAGATACCTATTAATCATTCAAAGGCTCTTATCTAAATATAAGTAGTTATATTATGGTTGCTTTAACTTTCACCCAAATAACTCTACGCTAGGAGAATTAAAAGCAATGCAAACATCGTTGCTATTTAAATTGCTCTTCTGTTGAAACGAAGATTCTCCACAAGCCGACTTACCTATAGCTCACTAATGGCCAATTAATGCTGTGGTTGACTACACTGTAGCCGTTCGGTATCGAGTTGGTGACTACAATGTCCGCGAAATTGACACAAGATATGTTCCATGCAACTCGCAAGAATTGTTAACAGACTCGGAACTTTAATTTCCTGCCTTGTCGATTCAATTTACTTGCCTACCTTCGGCGCCGCGCCGGCCTTATTCGGGACTCTTTCAAAGTTCCTATCCACGATTTTACCTGAACATACAGTTTATATTCTTGGAAGTAAATGTAATTAGGGTCGACAAGGGCTGGTTTAACTGAACCTTACATCGGCAGCCAATATATCGGAACGGACACGGCGCTCTTCTAACGAGCTAACGTGATTATATTTTCAGGACTCTGCCGTCTTTATTGGTAAGGTTTAAATTATGATAAAGATTAAAAAAAAACTTTTTGTCTGTCGTTATCTGGCATATCATATTTAATGTATTCTAATAACGAACCAAAGCCGTGGTAGCCTAGTGGTTTGACCTGTGGCCTCTCAAGCAGAGTGTCGTGGGTTCAAATCCCGGGCGCGCAACGCTGAGTTTTTCGGAATTTATGTGCGAAAATTACATTTGAAATTTGCCATGAACTTTTCGGTGAAGGAAAACATCGTGAGGAAACCTTGCACACATCTGCGAAGAAATTCAATGGTGTGTGTTAAGTTCCCAATCCGCACTGGGCGCGCGTGGGAACTATAGCCCAAACCCTCCAATACACGGAGGAGGCCTATGCGATGAGGCACGCCGAATTACGCGACAATTTAATAATAAAAAAGAAACAACAACAACAACAACAACAAAAATGAAATTGTAGCGAACTCGGAATAAAAAGGCTAGGTATATAAATAAATAAATAAATAACGAACCATCGTAATTTATGTTTATCCTTCTGATGTACTTGACTATGACATAAGTCAACATTTAGTCTATCTATCTGGCCCCTATGTCACCAACGCGACAATTGTCGGTGACATGTGACAATTTAGTTTACATTACAAACGACGAGAATATACGCGCGGTGGCTTCATATTGTATACGCATTGCATTTCGAATTGTCACTGGTCACCGACCATGATTGTCGCGTTGGTGAAATATGGGCCTAGATGGCGCTCACAAACTTTACAGCATCGGTTTTCTACTAGATTTTATATTTGCTTTAGCAAACGCAAAGCGATGTAAAAGGTCATGGCTACCCAAGTGTCGAAACATAACAAAAATAAACTGAAAACCCATCAAACCGACCACGCAAGGACAATCTTACAAATTGGAAGTAAGCCAAATAAACTTTCAAGCGATTTTTTATATTTGGAATGGGAAACATGATTTCAATCTAAATCAATATTTTGATTCGGTAGTACTTGAGCCGCATAGGGATATATTTTGTTATACTACCTGGGGCCTAACCGTGACGTCTTAATGCGATTCAGTTCAAGTTTTTGTTGTCATTTTTAGTATGGTTCTAACTGCGAGCGAACTTAAACTGAATCGGAATTGAATCGCATTAAGACGTCATGTTAAGGCCCCTGGGCTCTCGTAAAACTATCATTTCAGAGAAGACTGCGCCGCTAAAAACTTTCCAAGAACTTTTGGCTACTTAAATATCATATTACAATTTCCGTAACCACTTAAAACAAATAAAATAACTTCGGGATACCGGGGTGGAAAGAGTATCTAAGATACATTATTAATCATAATACCTAACCATATAGAAATGTCTATGGATAGACTGACTTAACCCTAGAAGTAATGATAACACATAGGGGCCGAAACAAAAATTAACAAAATAACCTACATTCATTGGAGCTTTAAAACTGCTCCTACGTTAAATAAAATGGATTGGAGATAAATATGTAAGTACTTATTTTATTAGGTCTTTCAGTGACAAAGTATATATTTTTCATTGTAAAATATGTCACTAAAGTCAAGTAAGCAACAATTTAGTAAATCACTAAGAATCTTTTTATTATTCTATCATCGATAATCGAAGGAACCCACAGCGTGGGAAAACCAATGGATGCAGCAAGCATGCAACTGTTCGTTATATGGCAACGCTGGCTATTTCTCATTTCCCGTAAATTTTTGTTATCATCTATCCATGGTATTGGCATCGCTCAGTTAAAAAGTAAAAACATGGTATGATCGATTGGTGCTTTACTTTTGAATCAAATGCATTCTACCGCAATAACCCAGACAGATAAGAATAGTAGATTACTGCAGAGGCCGAGAGAATACAATTCGTGGATGAGTATATAGTTTGACGGATGACGCGTAGCGGAGTCCGTCAATAAATATGAATCCAATAATGTAATTGTATTCACTTCCCACACAGTACAGTAATTTTTAACCCCTATCCTACCGGGATGAAACACTTTTAACCAATCCCAACACACTGGCAAAGCTAATTCCCACTCTACCAAACTGTTGAAAAACAAGAGTTAAGTTTAATGTTTCTGTCAAAAATATTACATTTAGGTGTATAAAAGGTTCCTTGTTGGCAAAATTTCTTCAATGCTAAAAAATCATAATCCTCTTGTTATTTAAATTCAAGTAAAACTTTTTAAAGAATTTTCAATTAATAAAGACTCGGATTCTGAATTTTGTTAGTTTTGTGAAATTCAAACTTCAAAAATCCGATGCAAAATGCAAGCATTAACCCTGCCGGCAGGCTAAACCACATGAAAGCGAAAAATATTCGGGAAAACTATCACGTAAATGGTAATTAAACATACGAGTACATACTCCAAAACAATTAGTAATATTTCATAGACAAAAAGATCAGACGGAATGATCGATCTGTCTTCAATTAACTCTTAAGCAGTACGGACAATATTATTGTGAAGTACGAGTATAATTATAGCGTAATTGAGATGTGGGTCACAACTTCAGCCTCACGCCGAGTTTAAAGCCAATTAGGCCAGCAATTACAAATTTTATGCAAATCACTATTAACATTCACGTAGTACAGTCAACAGCAAAAAACTGATGAATTAGACTCCCAAAATAATATTTATAAACATTAAATTAAGTCAATATGCTACTGATTATTGTAGTTTATTTGAAGAAAATGAACACAAAACGTGTCATAAATTGATCATACTTATTTCGATCCTTGAAAACTAAGTGACATGCCATTCAAACAAAGTCATTGTTGAGTGTTTCAAATTAAAGTGATTATCGTCATTATCTATAAAATACGGGTTTATGGGACACCTCGGAGTACAATAAGTCAGATGTTCGATTTATATCGGTTATATTCGTGTGACAAAAATGCGAAGCTACTATAACACCTCTCAAGTCCGCGCCAAAGTTTGAAATTACATCAACTTGATTTTTGGTTGTATTTAAAGTAAATCCTTTTTTATCGGAGTTTCATTCAGACATTTCCAACAATTTGAAATGTTGTTTTTCTTTTGTTATTTACTGGATACATTCATAATTATGACATCGTGTATTATTATTTTATTTTGAAACATTGATTTATCACTTCATTTCTGTCTCGGTGTTGTTATTTTATGATCACTTTCTTTTGACTAATTGAAACTTCATTTAAAACTGACACTTTGGTATGACTTGTTATATCTGGCACGTCATGCTAGAAGATGTTACGAAACGTTGATTTTGATCACTTACTTTTGACTTTGACTGTACCGAGTCCAGACTATAAAATCCTAATAATTAGAAGCTTCCCAAGTAGTAAATTACTATCCGTAACTTCCATATCTTTTTTATATATACTGAACACATTATCAATTCAATTGCTCTGTTCTCAGTTTTATATCCAGTAGGTAAGTATTTGAAAATATTCTCTATCAGTTAGTAACTAGATCTTTTCGATAGTTCAGATTTGATTATCGTGAATCTGATAATACTGTCGTCATTGCCACCGTACTATTCAAATGCGTCGATACGCAGACGAAGGATTCCGGGACTCCGGACAATATTTAACACTAAATAGGTTCATTATTTGTTAATTTGCAAGAGGCAGGCATGTGGATGTTATATGTATATAAGCAGGAGTATACAATTATATAAAAATAATTTTAAGACTATCTTTATATTTTATAATTAATTACTTTGACACGTTTCCTAGTACTATAAGAACTTGAACTAACTTTATTATTATGTTAATGAGTCGCCGGGCGCAGTACGTCGGACACAATAACTCGGAAGAAACACCAAGTAAGTTCGCGCTAACTTAGGAGAGTGGGTTTTATGGTTTCTGGTAGCTACTTCAAGGGTAGCGAACTCGATACGAACATTACAAACTTCATAGCACAATCACGTGATATACTGGATCTAAGTATATTTCTGTGTTCAATTGTCTACAATATTTAGTTGATATTTACCAAACTATACGAAATTTAGACTTACAATAAATATTTGTGCTTTTTTCCACTTAGATATCATTTATTTTGACTCCCAATGAACCGACTTAAAACAAAGTGCGGAAACTCATATTAGGACTATGTTTGTTATGTATGTGACTGGCTTCAGACCATGGGTTTACAAAGCGATCTCTACCTTAAGAAAGTCCAAGAGGGTGCTGCCTTCATTGATAAATAAAATAATATAAACTAAAGTACAGAACAAATATTTCCCTTTCATGTGATAACTCAATTGTATCGCTAAGCGGGCGGTCAGCCAAAAAATTTAAGAACCTATCCTTAAAACTAACCCGCGATCAAAACTCTAGCTCTGGCTCTAGCTCTAGCTCAGTAGATAAAAAAGCAGTTGTATAAAATACACTAAAAGCATTTTACTATGCAAAGTGTGACGTGCTCGAAGTAATAGCATATCGGGCATTGCACAATACGATGAATACACGGATTGTCGAAGGAATACCCTTTATCCGAGGATAGAGGGTTATAACATTTTACACATACAATATAGCTAAGTATCGCTACTTTATGCAATGCTATTCGTATATTTTGTAATCATTTTACAAACGGAAATATGCGTAGGTACCAGATTTGTACATTGTAACCACAACACATAGCTAGCTATAAATGAGATATCAGCTTGTTTTTTTCCTTTAGAAAATGTTGAAGCAAATATTTATAAAAGGACGTGATCGTCGCCCTCAATGAATCACGTTTAATGCCGTGCAAGTTGTCATTCCATTGAGATGTAGACGCTTAATCGACGTGCAGTTACTCAAGATCCTATTACAGAATGTAGCGCCACGCTTCCGAGCTTATAAACTATGTAAACCCCGAGCGTTTGACTGTGAGAAATATAGAGCCAGATGAGGACACATATTCTTACATACAATTAAGTAAGTACAATTTTTTACTTCTATCATGCATACCAATGATCCGTTACAAATTAAATCAAATAGTACTTTACTTATTTCAAGTTATCATATTGAACAACGTTTTCCTAGCCTACGGATGAATTATGAACTCTCGTCTAAATCGCGTAGCATTACTTTTAAGGGACGCTGTAGAATTGTTTTTCATTTGACTGATTCCGTGTTTAAATGAAAAAATAAATAACTTTCAGTAAAGATCAAAATACTAGACAGATCATAGCAATATTTTAACCGTTTATCAGAAATACCATTGTAAATGTGTAGTGTTAACCTTTGTCCGTAGATCAAGGAGATGTTTTATAACATATTCTTATTACAAATGCAGGCATATAATATACAATATCTATATATCATACAGCTTCAGAAATGTGTTCACCAAAATGGCAAGTCATTATTTTTATGAAAATGTTTTACCTCGAGCTCTATAATCATAACCATGACATACATGTTCACCGGTAGTTGTCACTAACGGTCAAGTTTTTGAACTCATGCCTAAACAATACCATTATAAGTACGTACACCTATAAGTACATTTTAACAGCATTCGTGGAAGGTCGGTTCTATGTTTATTCTATTTATGTTTCTCATGCGCTATAAATATACGTTATATGTATAGCTATGTATTACTGTCACGAGTTTTTCCATCCACCATTTAACTTGAAGGGGTATGTTTCTTGTTTTATTTGTAGCTGTTTTGTAATAATCGTTTTTTTTTAAATGTGAAGTGATAAATTCTAATTTTATTTCTTCCATAATAATCGGGAAGGGCGTAATCCTCCGCAACAAAGGCTAACAACAGACAGCATATTAAGTCTCCTGCTTTCTTTGACTATGTCAGCAAAAGCCAATTAATTGGAAACATTTTTGATAGGTTTCATACCAAAATTGAAGCAGATTTAGTTCACACGGTTCTCGTTTAAAGCGAAATGTTTGCTTAGCTCTCGTGGCTCGAAGCGTAGACGTTCTAAATGTTCCAATAGAATAGAGCATCGGCATCGTCCACGTCTCTCGGAGTACGCCACAATGCGTCTGTTGTTATTTAACCAACCGGTTTTAACTTAAATACAGTAGTTTATTGTTTTACGTATAGCATTTCTTTTCTTTGAATTTTTTTCCGACATTGAGATAAAGTTTAAAAAAAGTGCAATATAATCCCCTGATTTTGCTTAAATTTGTATATAGCAAATCGTATTAATGACAGGATTTACCGCAGTTCAAATACGAAGCTCTGATACGGTTGTTTGCTTAATTACATAGCATTACTCAACAGCGTCCAGCTACGAGGATGATGTAACTTATCAGTTTTCCTCATAATGTAGCGCTCGTAGAAAAACCCGTACTTCGCTCTCCGTTAAAGGAAATAATCTTTGCCTCAAAATTTGATATTTTGAGTCCTATACTTTAACTAAATAATTTTATTATTTCCTCTAAATTGAACTCTCGTTGTTCATTAACCAGCAAGTAAATAGTTTCCTAAATATTCTTAGTTCGTACATGCGAATAAAACTCTCGGATCGTAATTAATCTCAAGAATTGCGAAGCCGTGTGTTTATACCGGTCCAGCATGCAGCTTATCATAATGCAATAAAAAATGTCACTTGTACGTTAGCACTATCACTACATAGTATAAAATAAAGTCGCTTTTTCTGTCCTCATGTCCCAATGTATGCTTATATCTTCAAAACTACACAACGGATTTTCATGCGGTTTTTTTTTAATAGATAGAGTGATTCAAGAGGAAGGTTTATATGTATAATACATGCATAATATACCGTGCGAAGCCGGGGCGGGTCGCTAGTATATATATATATATATATATATATATATATATATATATCTACTTGTACGTTATAGGTACGTTATATAAATTTATAAACAAGATTTCAACTGTTTTAGGTAACACTGATAAATTATCTACGCGAATATTGTTGTTAAGTCGAACCGGGCGTTCGATCAACAGCCTATCTATCTCAGCAGATAGGGACGGTCGGGCACACGGCTTAGTCATATAGCCGGCCAAGTTTTCCTCCTCAAGTGATTATTAAAATAACTGTGTTCGTGTAGTGGCATTACATGTAGTTCCTTGGAGCAAAATGGACGTTACCAAGATGAGTTCTATCACGCAATATTTATTCGTGGCGGCTGTCACCGGATTCCTGCTCTTATGCTGGATAATCGTGCGCAAATATGACTATTGGAAGCGACGCGGCATTCCCTACGCGAAACCCATACCCCTGATTGGGAATTTGGGATTTGTTATGAGAAAATCAGTGACGGATTTCTTCTTGGAGTTGAGTAAAAAGTATCCCACGGAATGTGTTGGAATATATCTTGGACTCCAGCCCACCCTCGTGGTACAAACACCGGAGTTGGCCAGAAAAGTACTCGTGAAGGATTACGATAACTTTGAAGACAGATACGTGTATTCAGGACACGCTGACCCGCTGGGCTCTTTGAATTTATTTACTGTCAAGGTAAGTGGCTTTTAGTTGCCCGTTTGTTGACTTATTGAGCTTTTATTTTTGAGTAATAAATAACTTTTACTTCGCTCTTCTCTGCAATAAATATTGTGATATTGCGACATACTATAGTACATCTTATTGTACTGTGTTATTAAGCGGAAAAAGTTACGTAGTTTTTTTTTAGAATCCTGTTTGGTCGTCCATGAGGCAGGAACTCACCCCCATGTTTACGTCATCTCGTCTCAGAAAACTCACAGATCTCATGAATATAAACGCCTCTGAACTTGTGCTTAGAGTGCAACGCAATTTTATCGAAAAGAAGGAATCTGTTAATCTCAAGGTAAGTCGCGATTCACTAAAGTCGATGAACTAGAATTCAATTTTAAACTTTGTCATATCTTTGATTCTTTTGCAGGAAATTTTTTCGATGTATGCATCAGACACAGTTGCGTATACTGTGTTCGGTATTCGAATTAGTCGCCTAAATGATCAAGACTCGCCCTTGTGGTATATTACTAGCCATATGGTCAAATGGAACTTCTGGCGGGGCCTTGAATTCAGCGCTATCTTCTTCATGCCAGTCATCGCGAAACTTTTAAGGTAATACGCTTTTACATTATTCTTCAACTGTTTACTATGAAATATCAGATTGCTATATGATTTATAACAACCTTGCATTGTACTGTACTGTTTTGTATTGTACTGTTATCCGATCCGTAGAGACTGACAGCGAAAACATAAGCGAATTACTACTCTTTATTTTTGCAACTGTTTTTATGATTTTGCTCGTGGTTTGTCGGCAAGCTTCTCAATTTATTTTCTAGCTAGTTTTAAATGGCAATGTCAATTTTGAAGTTTATTATTATTTTTAAGTACCTACCTAATAATAATAAGCATTTTTATGTCGTGTCTTCGCCTCTGCAAATCATCGCTTTTGTAATCCTTCGTCGTTTGATAATGAAAATATTGTATTGTTCCATAACGCTCGCCAGTTTCGTTTCAATGCCGCTTTTTTCTTTTCAGATTAAAATTCTTCTCGGACGGTGCTACGGAGTACATTAAAAAATTGTTTTGGAACGTTGTCGAAGAGCGTAAAAAAACCGGCGTATCGAACGATAAGGATCTCGTTAATCACTTACTGAGATTAAAGGAAAACGTGAAACTCCCTGCTGAGTCCGGATCGCGTAAGTTATTTAAAGAAAAACTTTTGCATATTCGTAGTACAGAAATATCGCAGCGCGTAGGGACGGACTTATTTTTCATAAGTTTTTTTTTTATTGTTTACTTTATTACCTGTTTACTCTATTATCTGTCTACCCCGTTAGGGATAAAGACGTGATTTGTATGTATCTTTATTTTGAAAAAACTGGAAAACAGCGTGTTGAATTACGCATATAAGGGCATTTTTCTGAAAAAAAAACCACATCCTTTTTCCAGAATTATACAACTTCGATGGCAGAATCAGAATCAGAATCAATTCAGAATCACAAGCACTATTGATTTTAGTATAAGGCAAAAAGTGTCCTATTTTTTCATAATAATAAAACGGAAAGTTGAAAACTGTATGAAACTTTGGAACACTTTTTGCTTTATACTAAAATCAATAGTGCTTGTGTATTTGAGCAGAGCTGCCATCAAAGTTGTATAATTATAACCAATGGTTATGCCTGCACAGTTCATTTGTGCAGGCATAACTGAACGCGTGTATGTGCCTGCGCAACGAGTCATGTCTACACACGTTCAGTTATGCCCTACACAAACGAACTGTGAAGGCATAACCATCGGTTATAAACTAGCGTGTGTGGCCGGCTTTAAGGGATAAGGCCTCTGGTAGACGAACAATGTATGTATTTGTTTGACAAAAGCAAAAGTCAAAGAGACAGATAAAATAAACGAATGTTAAGTTAGCAAGCATTTTTGAATAAGAAGGTTACATTTTATCAGAGGCAAAAAACATTTAAAATGAAACAACGAAAATTTTAAACAGACGGATAAATACAGATAATTTCCTGGTTTTTCTGACTTTAAAGCACTTGAGTATAAGGATAAACAAGAAGTTACGTGGAATTTGTGTGCATGCAAAATTTGGCAGTACCTACTATTATTATCCTTTCGAACTTAATCACCCATACCTACATATTTATGATTATGATAATTTAAATGGTTAGGCACACACACACACATACACATACACATGCATGCAATTTACAATTTAACCATCAACTCCTCGTTATAAATTATCTGTAATGCAGGTATGTATATGTATACATACCTCAGTAGAAAAAAACTCTGTCAGCTGTTTCGAATCAGACGTAGTGAGCCATAGCCATCTCTATTGTCTTCTACAAGCCGTGCTTGTGAACAACCGAAAAATGTGACGTTGCCAAATAGCACGGCTTGTGGAAGACAAATAGAGAAGGCTATGGCTCACTACGTCTGATCCGCTCACAGTGAGCCAATTTTAAATGTACTGTTTATTCACCCGCATTCAGTTCACATTTGCTTGATAGACAAAAGAATCATCTCGTTTGCTTCAGATTTTGTCAGATGCCCCCTTTTATTATATTCGTACTTTTGATCTTCAGAAGTTCAGACACAAAATTGAAACGGTACAAAAAAGGTGACTATACTCTTTGTCTATGTCCACAATAGTAACAAAAAATTTAACTTCACCATCAACTTGTATAATGTTTCTAGAATCAAAAGTAATATTAAAATTATATTTTTAGAGTTGGCCGATGAATTAATGTTGGCGCAAGCAGCGGTATTTATCTTGGGGTCTATAGAGACCTCTTCTACGACCCTTAGCTATACATTGCACGAGCTGGCCCACCACCCTGAAGAACAGGTAACAATATTGGGTTTATTTTAAATCAGTGGTCTAATATTTTTTTAACCTGATAATCGTTTGGTCTAATTGAAATTATGCCGAAACCATCGATTTCCAGGAATGACATTGGCTCAAAAATCAAACTAACCTAAGTAAGTGTGAGTTGCACCATTAAGTTTCTTTAACAATAACTTAAACCGTAACCGACGATTTTGACCGTTATTTGGCGTGTCTACCCTATAAAATATCATGTCAAAATCGTTGGTTATGGTTAGCGTTATTGTTAAAGTAATTTTGTGTAACTCACACTACCCGTAGGTTTGTAACAATTGTAACATTTTCAGTGTCTTCGAGCGTACCATAATTATTTACTTACCAATATCAAATGATCATCCCACCACAAATTACTTAAGAACAATAAATATTCGACTACACCGCACACGAGTTGGTGCAATGTAAAGCCGCGTATCCAATAGACAGAGGACAATGCCTTTATTAAATACTCGGTTTCACTTGTAAGGTATTACGAATCGTTCCGTTTCTCGCCTCGAATTGCAATGCAACTAAGGATCGTGCGCGCGTGGAACGTTCCATTATAAGTACCTAACCTAACACAATATTGGGATCACATTAAAAAAAAAGAATAGTACAATTTAAGCTTCCTGGCGAATCGGACCCATGATGAAAATTTGGCACTTATCATCATGCAATTTTGTAATTATTACTTTATGTTATCGTAAAAGCTTAGGTTTGGAACGTAATCAAAGCTAGTCTGAACATAGTTCGCATGATGAAACAGCGAAATGGCGGGATAACTTCGTTAAAGTTCTCGAGATGTTTCAGCAGAGTGCACCTGTTGGCGACTGGCTGGGTTGGAGCCTCCTTTTAGTACATAGTTTGTATATTATCTGCTTAAATTCCAGTTTTAAAATACTTTTCTTTTGTGCTGACATCAACTTTCAAGACGGTTGCTCTGTCAGGTTGCTAGCATAAACAGCTGTTCCGTGTTAGGTCCTAGTTACTTTGTTTTCGTGTTAGTTTGTGTTATTAAACCACAAAACCATAGCGGAAACGTTTTTAAATTCCGTTACAGGCGATAATTATTTAATTCTTAGAACTAGATTTTTTTGTTAAATTGTGATTTGATTGTGATTGATGTGACGCAAAAGAATGGCGAAAGCATAATAAATCGGAAAGTGCAATTATAAAGTCTAAAATACAGGTACCTACCTTGTTTCGTCGCTTAAAAAAAGGATACACATAATATTAAAAAGACTTGCTTTAGCCGTTACTCCTGAGCGTAAATTTCATTTATTCGTTTACTATCCCGCCGGCAGCTTATGTAATTTTCCGGTATAAAAGGTAGCCTAATGTTTGTTCTGAACTCCTCAATTGCCTCGGCGTATGGAAAGTTGCGATATTAAAAAATCTAACCAGCAAACAATTATATACCTACTGTCGCATTTTGAGTTTAATAAGGATCGTTTTCACTCTCGTTAGACGTTTGACAACCTGCTCGCTAATCTCTTGAGTACAAAGAAATGGAAATGCTTTGTATTTGTTGAAAATTCGATTTCGAATATAAGTCGCTTCATTTATAACTAGCTTCTGCCCGCGACGTCGTCTGCGTAGAATTATACATATATTATTATAAACCTTCCTCTTGAATCACTCTATTTATTAAAAAAACCGCATCAAAATCCATTGCGTAGTTTTAAAGATCTAAGCATACATAGGGGCATACATAGTTTTATACTATGTAGTGATATTGACTCGATCTTAATGTATTAAATTGAAGCAATGCCTTTTATTAAGTAAATGATACTAAGTGTATAAGTTTATATCAAAAGTGATATTTTATTGCGTTGTTATCATACGTTTATCAAAAATCCAGTCAACTCTACTACTGGAAGGAAGTGGGTCAAATTCAATCAAATATGAAAATGATAATTTATTTTTTGCAAATTGGCCGCCAAGGGCTCTTTTACATGTCTTTTTGAAACTACCAGCGCATTCGGAAAGACCATTATTGCCAAGAAGAATGCGCCGCAAGAAACTTGGCAGAAAGTCATTTTTTCAAAATAAAATACAGTATGAATACTTAAATTAAATACATTTATAAAAGGGATGTATAAGGTCCGCGAGCCTTAAATTATATTAATCTATAGTAAAGATGTATAAAGTCTCTACTAGTCAAAACAAAAAAAAACAAAAAAATAAGTTCAGTGGAGGTGTAAAACGCCTCCACAGTCAAATAAATTAATTGGAGATGTCTCCAATGTCGAAGAGAAAAAAAGAATAAAACAAAATTAAATTATGAAATATACATTGCATGTCAGGTAAGTAACCAATAAGCTTGTGGATTCCAAAGGCAAGCTTACGTCTGCCGCCCCCAATGTTGGCTCTCACGCACTCATGTCTTGCTCTGAAAGCAGAGCGGTACCGAGGGCATGTATCGCTTCCGTCCCCACGGGCACACTATGGGAACGTTTTAGGAACTTCGACGTCGCTAGCCTGCAACTAAACAGTAAAAGTAAAAAAAATGAAACCGGAAATCCATAAGCTTAACAATATACCTACCTAATACCTAGTTTAATACACATACGACATAGCAATATTTATGTCATTGTAAACAATAATAATTATGAAAAATAAAAATATTATTTAAATAAACAATTACAAAGCTAATTAAAATAAGTACAATATTTATATTGATAATACCTATCTTGATATTCATAATTGATAATAGCTATACAATTTTAAATCTTAATAAATCAATATCAGCTAACCTAAACAGCAGACGGTAGCAACAGGGCCAGATACCGTATCTAGACACTACACGCATACACACACACACGCACATACACATGAGTTGAAGTAAACAAACAAATGAAAGAAATCAACGCAAAAAGTGTACTTAAATAATAACCCTTTAAAAACCCGTCTCCATTTTCTACTAGTCCATAATGAGCATATCCAGAAATTGTGTAGCCTAAAGACTCAAAACGACCTAATTATATTTAACTTTTTAAACGTTGCCTATCCCTAGTAGCCTGTACAATATTTCTACAACACAAAATATGGAAAAGTTGGCAGCGAAGAATATCGTTATGTACAAAAGATGGGATTGTCGCTTTATACTTGCGAGATATGAATTCTAAGGGCCAATTTTATCAACACTTTCCATTGTTTCCTTTTTATCGTGACGCTGGATATACTTAATTATAACTAAACAAGATAAGGTACTTTTTCATGTAATAATATTAACAAAAGTATATTTAAGCCCACTATAGGTATATTAGATAGATAAACCATTTTTTCCACTAAACCTAAACCTTCAAGAACGTGTCAATTAGCCATGTAGGATTATGTCTTATCACGTTTACGATTGAAAAAAATCAATCAACTTTCAAACTTAAGTAGTTAACGAGATTTTAATGATACACTCGGAGACATTTATTGACTGCATGGACAATGATAGCTAAAAACGCGATAAATATAAACAGACGCCTCTGCATGAGTGCGAACTTACCTAATACATACACAAAGATAAAAAAATATTAATCCGGATTGGATTTAAATGAAGCGTTGCTTGAATGCACGGATTTAGATTGTGATTTTGTTTTTTATTCCATATTTGAAACATAATCTTAAACCAAATAGATACCTGTTATAGTAATTGTTAAAGTAGGCATACGAATTCCATTTAAAAAACCATATTTGCCAGGGATATTAACTACTATTGGAGGTACAACCATGACAGTTTTTATAATACATTTTATTGGCTCACTCAATGAATGTACAGTAGCACATGTATAACCGGCTCCTCTTTATTCAACAGGAAAAGCTTTACAAAGAAATCGACACAGCGCTAAAGGAAAAAGGAAAGGACATTTTGGACTACGATAATTTATTAGAACTGAAGTATCTCACAGCGTGCATTAGCGGTAAGGGCCCGGACCTCCCTGTTTCATGTCATTTATTCCGCTGTGCCTTAAGTTGCGCGACTAATTCTTGTCTTTCCAGAAACAATGAGGAAGAACACGCCAGTCGCTTATTTGGAGAGAATTTGTAAAAATCGGTACAAGTTAACCGATGATGTCGTGATAGAAAAGGGTATTCCCGTGTTTGTGAACGTCATGGCCATTCACCGCAACGAGAAGTACCACCCTGAGCCGGAAAAGTGGCGTCCGGAGAGGTTCAGCAACCCCTCGGATAACGACAATAAACAATTCACTTTCCTGCCTTTCGGCGAGGGACCGCACTTCTGTATAGGTGAGCGCAGCCGCCATGATTTTGGAGACGATCTTTAAAACCGTATCAGCTTAAGTACCACTCGAAAGAGGTACAAGTTATGTATTGTTCCAAAAACTACTAGTAGAATTAAATTTTTAACAAGTTAGGCAGTTTATTGGACCTGTAGTTTTCTACCACTCTACACATAGATAGGTACTTCAAATTAAATGGTTCAACTTTACCACGTTTGTTTCGTACTTTGCACTTTTAACAACTATTCTATAGCTTGCGATGCATTTTGGTTTAAGAGCCATAATATATTAATATTAATGTGTTATAATATTAATTAATTAATTAATACGCATACCTATACCGTCGCCATTGCGTGCATTCCGGCGGGCGTGGGTATCCTACAAATATTATAATATATGTTTGTGAGGATGGATGGATGTGACGATATGAGTGTGTCTGTATATTCCTTCTTCACGCTGAAACGACTGCACGGATTTGAATAAATTTGAAACGGAGATAGCTGGTACCTTTAGATTAAGACATAGGCTGCTTTTTATCCCGGAAAATGGCATAGTTCACGCGGAATAGCGATAAACATGTAAAAGGTCGTAGCTGCCTAGAGTGGCGATAATAATTATTGCAGAATATACTATCAACATCAGTTCTTAAGTCTAATTCTTCGCGGACGAAGTCGCGGGCAAAGGCGGCTGTTATAAATACGAAAGTTTGTGAGGATGTATGGATGTTTGTTACTCTTTCACGCCAGTACGGCTAAACGGATCTGGATGAAATCTTCTTTTCGTCCACATGTCAAAAACCCGCTTCGTATGGGCGATGTCGATTTTTAGCCATTTTAAAAACATCGTAGCAGGCAAATTTACCAAAATCACTATACGGTTTATGGTTCCTACAGAATCGAACTCAAAAATCCATTCAGTATTGACTGACTGTAGAAATACAAAGACAGTAAGTAGCCAATGATTTAACTGTAACTAATGATAATATTGTTTACTTATATTCATTACGTAATGCCTATATACATTGGTATATAGACACAGGCAGCAGTTTATCAGTTCAATTAGGTATGGATAGAATATATCACAAAGCGTATCTTAATTATGCTGTTAACATAGATGTCTAGGTTAATTATAGAAGCTTGTGCTAAAATTAGCAATCCGTGACGTCGTGATGTAATGATGCTGTGAAGGCTTACCGAAAAGCCTATTTATAAGTATTTTCAACGGAACTTAGGCGTATTTGGTGACACAATATTTACTTGATAATTAGCTTACTCGAGTAAGCATAAGAAATAATAAACAGGTCAGGTAGATACTAGTATCCTAAGAAATGTTCTTAGGTGAAAGAAATAAAAACTCTCTATATACAAGAGCGAATCTTCATAGGAACATCTCCATTCCGTTTTCGCCTTTCCGGTTACGAAACCCTGAAAAGGAAAAATATTCTTGAATCAATATGTTACACGATTTCTAAGTCTTCTTATTGGCTGTAATAGACGGATATATAATAAACATGTGTAGTCGTAATACCTTTTTTCATGTGCTCTCTAATAAAATACGAGTTTGCTACAAAGAAAATGTGTTTACATAAGAATATTATAGCTTCCGCAAACCTGATAGTCAGGTCACTGACTATAGAGATTTGAATCCATATACCTTTTACCTTTTATTTAAAAACATTAAGTTAGCATTTACTGTCAGCTGTCATACGTTTTCAAGTGCCGGAAATTGTGAAAGTGGCACTTACTAAACTAAACTTATGAAAACGCATACATGCATTGCCGGTAGTGAATGTGTTAAGTTTGAGTTGGCTGTCATATCTGTCACTTCGATGAACATATATTCCGTTTTCAGGCACTGAGAAACCCACATTTCACTGTAGCATGTTTGTATTGTAACTTCTTATGAGGGGGGGGGGGGGTTTAGTTCCCTATACACGGTTGCTTTTCCATACTCTAACTAGCAGGTAAGTATTTACTCGGTATTTCTTTCGTACTTAAATCATTTTAAATTAGTTTTATTTTGTGTTACGTTTAGCCTATAATAACAACAACATTTCAGTAAAACGCTTTGTTCTTGTAGTTATTAACGCAACGCAAGCTTTGTTTTTGATGTTAATTACGAAAATACATTTTTAATTGGAAAAAACAGGTCTCGTAATAAAAAATGTTTTCTTGCAACATTTTCTTTGTTTTGCAAGCCAGCCATTAATAAAAACTACGTTTTCCCGCCAGTTAGTACCAGTGTAACAAACCTAATTATATATATTGAAATAGATGCCATACGAATGAAATACGTCATTGGCACATTTTAAGTAGTCGAAGGTATTTATATTTAGCCGCCAGTATTTGAAATATTCGCACAACTAATAGGTACACCATTTTGCTTCTCTGTTAAACGAAGTCGCCGCGAGGCAACACGGGAGCGACGGTTTGACAAAAATCAAAGTTTGTGTTTGTGACAAGCAAGTTAGGCTGGCGTCATCCACTTAAGGCCGAGGGGGATATTTTTGAATCCACAACTGTGAAATGCCACTTTAGCGATAACAATTTGTTATTAAATCGAAATATACGGCTAGACTTAATACAAATTTACAGCGCTAAATCATAGTGTCAACTTGTTGAAAATTTAAGTTTAGCAGTAGTTTTTTAGCAATATACAGAACTTTTTAAATAGGACATTTGAAAGTAGGTACGTCACTTAATACAATCTATCGCATTTCAACAAAACTTACCCTAAAGTCAAATTAAATTATGGACTAATTGACAAGACTAGTCAGACCTGATATTTACTTCTACTCTACTATTTCAGTGGAGCACAATTTTTCGCCATTTACGGAGGGTACTTTAAACTTTGGAGGGATACTTTCAATAACCAGATCAAAGCGTTCACGCGAACGCTATTACTGATTCAATTTCTCGTTTTCCAGGCAAACGCTACGGGCTGATGCAAGTGCGCGCCGCGCTCGCCCAGCTGCTGCACAAGTACCGAGTGGAGCCCGTGACCGACGTGTACGAGCTAAAGGGGGATCCCTATGCCGTGTTCCTTGCGCCAGCAAACGGCGGTTCGGTGAATTTCATCCCTCGAACGTAATCGGCTTAGCTCCGCTCGTACAATACTGTAGGTTAAGTTAGGGCCTTGGCACACTGCGTGACAGAGCGTTCTACGAAGTAGATCCACAGTGAGACAAAGCCTTTAATGCCATGTAATCGGATGATTCATGTTGTGAAAGTTTAGTAAAATTATTATTACGTACATGTATGTTTTTTCTTGTTCCTTTCGTAATGGATTAACAAGCATAGCATGCTGTTTTTATTACGTCGATATGTTCAGTCTTATCTATTCATCCATTCACATTAAACAATACAGTTCCCAACTATTTTATATTATATCTATAGAATATTTTACTGTAGGTAAACATAACAGAAAGAATATATTCAATGTGCTTTGAAAGATCACATAATGTAGAAAGCAGGAGAGGTGACCTAAAATTATCCACACACTGCCTCAATCTGGTCCGACTGCCAGCATACTGAAGTGTACCGTGTGCAATAAAAATTACTACTATGAAAAAGATATCCGATGTCATGCATTTAAAAACGACGACTTTAGTTGACTTCCTCCTTTTCGTCGGCAGCAGAAAATCCATGAACATTACTTACTCGTAGCAGTCATATCAGCGACAGGTGCTATATTTGCCTATGCCTACCAAAAGCCAATTACTAGACATACCTACCTATTTACGTTCATTTTTCTTTGAAGTGTATACAACATCCTAAGTCCATCCCAAGTTTTCGCTAATATACATATCTGTTTAAATATTATTTTTGAAAAATACTTTCAACTCCCAGGAATTTTGTGAATTAATTTATTTTGTAATAAAAAGAGTAAGTTAGTTTCGACGGAAAATTTACGGTTTCGGCAGTAAAGTGTCTTTCTATGAAACAAACATACTATAAATTGTACCAGTATTTCAACGGTAAACCATTCGTGAGCAATGCTGGGATAAGTAGCCAATAATAACTTGCAAAAAGGAGGAAGGTACGCAGCCATGAAATATGTACGGTTCGAAAGGAATGTTTCCAGAAAGTACACCCATCCAATAAATAAGGGACGGGTTAAGCCTCGGGCTACATAAATTAATAAGTAAGAAATATAAACTAATATCTTTGGTCAAATATAGAACTACTGGATAAGGTATAAACGATTACGAAGGAGTCCAAATGACGAAGCAAATGCAAAAATTACTGTTCTTAAGTAAAACATTAAAATGTTACGTTCTCCAGTTAGCGGTTTAAGTCTGTAATAGGAACCTATAAACAGGGAGATGTCCGGAATTTCTCACCTTTCGAGTCTTAACACCACAGACTTTCCAAATTTAAATGCACTTGGAATTATTCTTCTTCTTTATCGCTTCATAAACGAACGATTTTACTCCTTCTACATCCACTGGTAGCTCTCTATTAATCGGTCCATTTCCCAGGCGACCGAACATTGCTGCGTCTCTCGGTCATACAGTCGGTTTACGTGCCGTCAGCCACCTGGTCCTTACCACGACGTCTTAATGCGATTCAATTCCGATTCAGTTTAGGTTCGCTCGCTCTAAGATACATACTAAAAATGACACCTAAAACCTTAACTGAGTCGGTCGCATTAGAAAGTCGTGGTAAGGCCCCTGCACTATGCAGGTACTCTGAAGGGCTAGGTGACTTTGTTTTGCTGAAGATACACATGCCTAGATACGAAAAAAAAGAACGTCAACAAAATGAAAGCGTTTAAAAAAATTGAATTGTCTTGATTATTTTCCGAATTCCGGCCTTTGTTTTATGTGGCTTTTAAACTCAGGTTTATTATTGTGAAAACAATGACTGTCGTTTACTACTTGAATTTGCCATATTCAGTAACCATAATCATAAACACCTCGAAAACAGTGAAGTCTCCATTTTAGCCATAAAGAGTTGTTTTATTCACACATAATCCGATTACTTAAGGCAAATTCAAATTACCCGAAACAATGCTTCTTTGAAGTCAAGTCTGAACAACTGAGTTCGCTTTGAGAGAAGGTAATAAGGAGGGTTTGCCATTCAACACGTACCGCATAGAGCTTACGCCGTAGGATTTTATAAATGACTTCATAGGTAAAGGTTTTAAGCTTTCAGTTCACGTCCTTAAAAAAATCAAAGTGAACACACATATAGAATTGATTTAAAGCGCGAGATCAGAGAAATCTCCTTAAAATACCAAAGGATCTGTTCACGTCTTTACGCATGGGTTGTCGTCAAATAAACCTTTCAAATTATGAATGTACCCTTTCATCTGGCCGCAGTGAGACTGAAACTTCTAAATACCTAACACCTATTCGCATTCATCAATACTCAAAACTCAAAAAGGATTACATAAAAAACGACGAAGATACCGTTATAAACAGTAGTGATGTAAGAGAATCTCGAACAAACCATTAAATATGTGTATTGCGAAAACATTATATGTAGTTTCTGTTTCAGCAACAGAGACGTTGACTTTTCTTTAATTGCCACAGACTTCCCTTAAAAATAAATCTTTCTAAAATAAATAAGTCGCTAAGCTCAACTTTGCTAGCTTTTTTGTCCCAAAGATAACAGCGTATTGCAATCTTTAAATCAATTATTTAAATCTCAAAATACCTACCTATTCCGAATCTGATTAGCGCTCTTAGGCAATTGTATTGGAGTTCAAAACCTTGACTTACGTCTGCCCAGGCTGCTGGTATTGGGGCGATATCAAAAGTTGAGCAAGCAAGATGCGTCACCTTGACAATATGCCCACCGGCCGCAGGCGGGTCAGACTTCGAAGCCGGTTCCAAAGTATCTCATGGTTAATGGAATAAAATGTTGACCCAAGTTCACCTCAAACTAAAACTAGATACCAAAACATTGTTCAGGTATTATTATTATATTAATAACTGACGGCATCAGTTCGCTGTTGTTTATCTGCAATTGTTTGTGCTTTATTTCTTGTTTGTTTCTTAAACCATAATTGTCAATAAAGCGCACGTACGTTAGTTAAATCCACTTAAAAATAAATAAATATGGCATGTGCATCCAGATTTGATCTACATAAGTATGTCGTATTCGTTGTTGTCGTTATGTTTAAGATAAAGGATAGGTACAGAAAATTTACCAAAAAACCGTGGCAATCAATTGGAACGCTTTGTAATAAAATTATTGTCACGAGTGAGTAAGTATACGAGGGGTGATCCAAAAGTGATGATAATCAGTATGAAAGATACATAAAATGTTTAATAAAATAATTTATTTTTCTACGTAATCTCCTTCCAAGTCTACACACTTAGACCATCGTTTCTCCAGACCACGAATTCCTTTAAAAAAAAAATATTTTTCTTGACCCTCCAAAAATGCCTCCACAGCGGCCATTACCTCGCCATTATTCAAAAATTTGTTGCCTCTAAGATCTTCCTTCAGCCGTGGAAAGAGATAAAAGTCGCTGGGGGCTAGGTCTGGCGAATATGGGGGGTGTTCCAGCAATTCGAACCCTGAATCCCGAATGGCAGCCATCGCAACGCCGGCCTTGTGGGGCGGTGCGTTGTCCTGGTGAAACAGGATGCCAGCTCGAAGTTTACCCCGCCGCTTCTCTTTGATTGCCTGTCTCAATTTGCGTATTTGGTCAGCGTAGTAGGAGCCCGTAATAGTGGTACCCTTTTCCAGGTATTCAATCATTATGACTCCCTCAGCATCCCAAAACACTGAAGCCATGACCTTACCAGCGGAGCTTGCTACCTTGAATTTCTTCGGTGTAGGGGAAGACGCTTGCTTCCAGGTCATGGATTGCTGTTTGGTCTCAGGATCGAAATGGTGGATCCAAGACTCGTCCATGGTTACAAACCGACGCAAAAATGTTTCGGGATCAGTTTGATATTTGTCAAGATTGGACTTCGAAATCTCACATCGTATTTTCTTTTGTTCAGCCGTTAACATTCTAGGCACCCAACGAGCGGAGACTTTTTTCATGTGTAGTTCATCAGTTAAGATTCTTTGAATGCTGCCATACGAGATGCCTGTGAGCTCAACTAGATGCCTGATAGTCATCCTTCTATCTGTTAAAACGAGATCATGAATTTTTTTGACGTTTTCTCCAGTAATGGCGACAGATGGACGGCCTTCGCGATGTTCATCTTGAGTGGATGTCCTTCCCAAGTTAAACTCCTTTGACCACCGTGCCACTGTGGAATACGGCGGAGCGGACTCGCCCAGTGTGCCCACTAATTCAGCGTATATATCTTTAGTACACATTTTTTTCAAATAGAAGTATTTAATAACCGCTCTCACCTCAGTTTTCTCCATTTTTGCGTTATTGTTCCGACTGCTCGTGAAGAAACAACTGCAACTCTCTGACAGATACATATTTTTTAATTTTTATTTTTTTTATTTAATAAGGAGTCTTTATGGCCAGTAACTGCATACCTATTTATTTTAATCCGATTCAATAAGTATTCAGTTATCATTACTTTTGGATCACCCCTCGTAAGTTTGTTTCGTAGCAAGAACAGCGGAGGCCCGCGGAGAGCCGGGCCGTCAAATTTGATCTAAGTGAGGCGAGCGGGCAGCCGAGCCGGGTCGTCGACGCCGTAGTGCACCGGCTTCAGTTCCAGCTTCAGTCCGCCGGCGGGAGAGCAACGGGACGGCCGCTCGTACCGCCCGAACCGCGAACACCCCGCACGCGAACGAACTACCACGCTAGCCGAACACCCAATTCTCATCGCACATTTACCCAATTGCCTCCCCAACATGACGTACTTTTAATTTGTAGCGATACTCCGGGTGCCAAACCAAAGCTCTGCGTCCGGGTAAGTTTATAACACGTGATCATGAAGTAACCTGTCATGACGTTGCACTTGAGAAAGTTTCTTACCAACAAAATTAGGGAGTTAATTAAAGTACCCTAGTAATTGGCATTATAATTATCGCAGTTAACGCTTTATTCATAATAGTGAAATAACTATTATTGGAAGGCTGGTAACGACGAACGACGACTTTACTGTATTAGGTAGGTACGAGTAGCTAAATGCAAATGCTAATAATTGTAAGCGGCATCTAATTTTCATACGAAAACAGTTAAATAAGTAATAATAAATTACCTTCTAACCTCATTAAACTTAGGTAAGTTCTTAAGAGAAAGAGCCTAGGCGTTTATGCTTCTGATAATATGAATTTAATTATGAATGTTTTATAAGAAACAGTAAGTAGACGCTTATTGTGGATTCCCAGTCCCGGAATGGATTTTGCTAACGAATTTACATATGAGATTTCACTTTTAACAAATTTAATATTTAGGAACATTTTGTTGAACATTCATACATAAATCAGGTCTTTATCCGTTAGGTACTTATTTTGTTGAAGTTGTGTAATATGGTATTTATTGTTAACACGATGCATAATTGAAAAATTGAGTATCACATAAATAAGTACTAAAATCTAAACCTAAAACCAGAGTCTGAAAACACTACATATACCTATGTACAATTGTAATTTTTCTGCAATCTCCTCGATAGATTCGGGGTCCAGGTGTGTCGCGGAGACTAATGATAATTGACAACAGTTAATTAATACAACGTTAGTAACAAAGTATTACTTATAAGAGTGTAACTTATCCCATTAGCTGCCAACAATCAACTTGTGGCTTCGGCAGAGGCCGCAAACGCACATAGGCGTTGAAATTGCAAAATTATGACGAATTTAAGATTTTGAGAGCTAGTGAAAGCTAAAGTGATGTTTCGGAAGTACCAATCAAAAATTGTAAAAAATTACTGGAATTTGAATAATGTAAAAAAAAACAGTTCTGATGAATATTTTCACTGGTCAAAAAAAAATATTTTTAAGACCTTACCATTTTCGAGTAAGACTTATGACAATCGGACCGCTGGACAGGAAGTTACGGAAACGCATACATGTGCATTTCTGCGGTTTCCGGCACTGTATGCGTGTAGTTCATTTCAAAACTTGTAACGATATAATATTAAAGATCATGCTTCCATGGTCTGGGAGTAAAGAAAAAGCACACAATGTACCAGATGCTTCTCTTCTCGCGCAGATGGTAAAAGCCCATCGAGGGAATGAGCGAAAATCTTAGGAATCATAGTATAGGCGATGCGGCTAGCAACCCATCACTATTTTGATTCCCATTTTCATCTAACGCGCACAATCATGCTAAACGTGGCCTTTAGGTCTTGTTACCTTAGGCTCTGTCTACCCATTAAGGGATAAATACATGATTTATGTATGTATGTATGTATACATATACATATCAAAAAATATAAAAAACATTATTATATGTGTATTTATAATATTATTATTTTTAAATATTTATATATTATATCAAAAAATAAGTTATTATTGTAAGTAGTCCTTAGAATTTTAGAAAAAAAATTGCAATCCATTTCCTTCATACATTTTGGATCACGCTTGCTTCCGATTACCGATATATGAAACGGAATTACTCCAGTAACTAAACTTCAAAAAAGGTTAACTGGTAGAGATCCCTTATAGGGATAAGTTCGCCTTTGTGCATATATTAATGTTATTTTTCTTTTTTTGTGAATTGTAACTGTTTCTTTATATTTGTACAATAAAGCATTTACTTACTTCTTAAACTTTCTCCGTTTTAACCGTTGATATAATTAACCAATCACATTAGAAGAGGCGGGACAGGGGTTTCAACTAATGTGATTGGTGAGCGAACTCGACCACATTGGAAGCGCACCCTTAAACCCTAAACGCAAAACCAAAGAGCGGATTTGTAAGTGGTTTAAAACCGCTGTCTGTCTGCCAGTCTGCTTCTGTAACGCTATATATCCATTTCATTTCAAATCGGCCGATCGATACCGAGGCGATTTTTTCATGTTTGCTGAAAAAAAAATTTTGCTGTTAGCAAAAGTCTTTGATGAATTAGGAAGAAGTAACAGTTATATCTTGAGACTTTTAAAAATAGTCACGTACTTAATGGAAGTTGGTAAAACTGAATTGTACGTTAGATTAGGTAAAATAGATAATGCGAGAAAAGCGGTATTAAAGAGGTTATTACTTATGTATGTATATTTAGGTATAACAATGCAAAGAATGTACTCTATGGTAATGACGCCCGCTGTTTTTTTTGTGAACACTTGTTTTTTACTGCAGTAGCCTTTTTTGATATTTCTTTTTACAAGATACCTTCACCCGTTTCTGAGAAAAAAAGTCGTGGCAAACCGACACACGCAAGCATGCACAGACGCACAAAGAAGTGATCCTATAGGGATCCAGTTGTTTCTCTATCAGTAACGGAATTCTAAAAAAACGTTGTTCAGTAAACGATGAACGTCACCGAGTTGTCAGAATTAAATGGCTCGGCTCCCGACGGCCTTGGGCGTCGATCCTTCACAGAGCCGATCCCATCGCCATTTGTAGATTCAAGATTACTTTCAGATTTACAATTTCACAATTGATTAAATGAAACTTCCCAACTTAAACAGTTTAAGTATTATCAAACTCTGTAATAACAAGCCCTTCAGCTTGAGTTGTATGATTTCAAATAGGAAAAGTCGATTGAGAAAGTTCACCTAAGCCGGCGACTAGTTGAGTCACAGCTAACTGGCTGAGCTGGCCGCCGGCGGCTTAATTTCACAAGTCAAATATTATACTCCGTCATAATATAAAGCAGGAACTTGTGAAACTGCTAGAACGGTAAGGTATACTATATTGAATAAGTTTAGAGACCGTCGGAATGTATTTGATTCGGTATTAATAATTTTATGCAAACACCAAAACTTATGCTTATATTATTATATTATCGCTTTTAGACTATCCAGATTAAATTCTCGGTACCTAAACAACTATTTCTGATATTTGTCTTGTGATCTGGGACACAGAATTACTTGTGCCGGTACGTTCCAGAGATGCAATGTTCGTCAGTGATGACCCGAAGTCTATTTATCATTTGTGTCATAAACTTATTTTTTTTTCTCTTTTCTATGCAAATTTCCAGCTTTCTAGATCAAACAGCCATTGCCATTGAATCACCCTGCGCATTGAAGCATCATTCGATGAATATTATTTCGATTTTGATCTTTCAAGCTGAAAGCGACTTATTAGACTTCTGACAGGCGTGTCTGCTCTCATACTAGATATCCTAGGTCCACAATTGTATTTGCGTGTATCACGCAACAACAAAGTAAGTACCTACCGACTCGCGATTATACCTACCTAGTGCACTACGTGCAGCGCGACGGCGCAATCGGCCTCTCGGCTTGTGCCTAGGTAATTGCGAAATAACCGCGTTCGTTTGATCTTATCCTATGCTGTATCGTTATTACTTATCACTAAAGCTTAAGTTCTGTAATAAATATGGAAAATATATGTAAGTACCTAATATACACACACACACAAATCACGTCTATATCCCTTTCGGGGTAGACAGAGCCTGAGGTAACAAGACCTAAAGGCCACGTTTAGCATGATTGTAGGCGTATAGGTGGAAAAGGGAATCAAAACAGTCATTGTGATGGGTTGCAGTGAAGTACCTAATATTTTATTTATAAATCGAATACTTTAGAAACGTTTAAAATAGTTTCCTTTGCTGTAAAAAAATGCAAAGTGAACTCTAAAAATAATATGAACCCTTTGTAAGGCATAAATTTTTCACAAAGGGGAGAGTATTTTTTGTCTCTGGCTTCGGCCTAGGATTGATTTTAAAACGTAGCTAAGAATTTCCATTTACATAGGTACAAACGGAGCGTATAATGAAAAACATTCTGAATAATTTTGTTCCAAAAAATTATAACCTTTTATTAGTAGGTATCTATAACCTTATATATACGTATTTGAAATTCGTTCAAGCGTGAACTTCAGATATCGTGAGTTATTTAGTACAAATTATTTACAGCAGGTTTCCGTTCTTTACAATGGCTTCCGTTTATTTATTTTGTTTGAGGACTGTTTTGTTCAAATATATTTACATGGACGTTTCAGAAATAGTTTACCTAAAAAAATGTCGTTTGTTAAAATATCTATTCCTTCATAAATAATCATCTGAATTGTCTTAATTAAACATCCAAAAAAAGTATTGCACGAAAATAAATAGTTGAGACACAATAATTTTAACCAAGCAGTACATTTTTGATTTATAATTTTACTAGCAACTCATTTATTACTATCCCGCGGGAACTATGTGATTTTCCGGGGGAAAATGGTGCTGTGTCCTTCCCCGGGACTGAAACTAACTCTATACCAAATTCTAATTATTAGGTTTAGCGGTTTAAGCGTGAAAGCGTAACAGACAGACAGATTACTTTCGCATTTATAATATTAGTACCTACCTAGGTATGCATAGTTTCCATTCAGCCAATTAAGCACACCATAGCTATTATAAACAATTATAATAATGTAAGTATGTCCCTTAATTTTTGTTTCGAATTTAAATTAATTGAGTAGGTCTAGCTTAAAACAGTTCATTAAGGCGTCAAAGTTCATAAAAGACAAAGACTAAATTAACTGCCTTTAATCAATCAAGCACATCCAACGTGGTCGCAGTCAGGGAACTTTTTTAATAAACGCCGTGTCAAATACAAAAACCTCGTTATGTTGACATTCTCATTGAGCTCTTTCCTACAGCACAAAAGGTCAGCTAGCCCTTTCCGCGATAAGGCGGGGAAATCCGGTATCAAAATGCATATTAATTCCTGCGATGGTGCGGTGCGGCACAACGCCTTCATTAAATAGCGTTTATGGTCAGAAAGCCGCTTCCGGCGAAGTTGGCTCACCAAAACTGAAACCAACGGACTGTGAGGTTTGATTAGATTATGAGTTTGCTTTAATTAATTTCTAGAGTGACATGACATTACAAAAAATACGCCGTAAGAATGTCTTTATAGACATTTCAAACTTATTTTTGCGTTACAAATTTGTAAATACACAATGTAAAGCTTTATGACTTATGCGATATCTACATATTTGGGACAAACCAATCGAAAATCTAAAAATACAGAGCACTATTTTATCCCTAGACACATTGAGTTATATATATCGCAGTAACTTAACGGGGAAAGGGAAGAGGTGTGCGTGACAAGAACAAATAAAATCGAGACCGCCTTAGCCCCAGTAAGAGGTTAAAAAAATAGACGGGAGGAACTTAGTGAACCCTTCTATGGGATCGGCTGCATACTCCTTTATGATGGGCTACCTACACCAACTTATAGTTGTAGGTATAGGAAATTGATTAAGCACAATAGACGGAGAGGTGGGAAGTGATAACAACGTCTATGTATGTAGTTACAGGCATCGGGCCGCTTTGATTACGCTTTGAATTCGAAACTGTAATCCCGGCATAATCTACGAGAGATTAACATTAAAGTTACGGGGTAAAGGGCCGACATTCCTTAAAGCATCAGGTTACGCTATAGGTAATGATAATGATCATATAGCTAAAGGTTTTTAATTTTATCCGCGAACATTGAAAAGCTACTCACGTTCACATTCAGAAAAAGTTCTTTCACGGAACGTGTTCATGTAAAAATTTAACTACGCAAGGCCGTTTTCTTTGACAAAGCGTGTAACCATATTCATTTAGCCTTTATTGCTGGATTTTTCCTTTTGTCCCGACACAGCACGTGTCAATACGATACCTACCCGAGTTTTCGCCAGTACAATGCAAGAGACATCGTAAAGCAAATAACATCAGTAAAAATTTATCAAACGTAACGTTACATAAGCAAGGCCCTTTTTTCTTTTCAACCTCGGTCAAACTCGATAAAGGATTCGTAAAACGGACATTTCTTTTTCTTTTCTTTTTCTGTAAGTAAATCTATCTCTTCTTCTTTCTCGGTTAATGGCGGCCACTAGCTTGTGCCAATGTCTGTAAATAAGATGGGCACATTAGAACAATTTTAACAGCAAGAAAGAATAACACGTCGGATAGGCCAAACAATTACAATCCCTTTAAGGAAGAGTTATTGCCATCGGTCGATGATGATGCGTAAATGAGTTTAACCGATATGATTTTAATTTGGTACGTAAATCGTCGTTTCGTACTGGTATTTAGCGGAATATAAGTCTTATTTGTTTGTGATATTAAAGCGATTGTCATGTGGCTTCGTTACTATTATTGACAATATCTTGAAGTCTTACGCATAGACACGTTTCATACAACTGCCGCTAAGCAAAAAGGAGGACCGAAAATTCAAAACAAAGAACTATTTATCTTAATCATTTACGTATGTTTTGTCTATCCAACAGCGAGATGGCGCGAACGACAAGAAACCCTCTTGGGTTCTTGGCTCCGTTTGGCAGCAGCACTTCAGCCACGTCCGCCGCCCCCACCGCCGCCACAGTCGCCGTCGCTAAGCAAAGCGCCAACAATAAACGACCTACGCCAATCATCATTTACCCAACAGGTAAAACCCTTCTATCACACGAAGGTCAACTTAATCATCAGAGTAAAATCGACCACACTGGGGCTCAAAATGTTTCTCCTTAAATACACTGTGTAGTTTGAATTGCATCAAAATTGTAAATATTTACGTATCGTTCTAACGGCATCAAGCGATGTTGAGCTTCTGTGTAGTCGATTCTTAAAACGTAATGTGTATTAATAGGCTGCTTACGTAACTCCGCGTGCCACTCGTTACATGAAACGCGTAAACCACCCCAAATGGGTTGCCTTGTCATTCGTTTGCTCCTTGCCTAACTAGGGCGATGCGAGTGCGGAACAGAGCACAAAAACCGCCTGCGTCCCGCCTTTGTGTCCGTAATTTGACTACTCGCTGCCACAAACGAAACCCGGCCCAAAACTTTACTTCGATGTCGCTCCCTATTTTCCCGAATGAGATTTACGACGACATTGATCGATTTATAATGTACAATCGCCATCAAAAATTGGAGCGTCCTGAATGTACAAAATTAAAACATTTGTCTACGCGAGCCTATCTGCGAAGCATGTTGAGCGTGTTCCGATATGTTTGAGCACCTATGGCCGCCTCGATTCGCATGTCTATATAATGGCGACAGTACGTGACTTGGAGATTCTTATCAGAAATGTGTTCCTTTGCATAGCAGAATAAAAAGCTCTGGGGAAAATAGTAAAACTACTGTTACTAGAACAAATGGTTTTAGTTTTTCTCCGTCGGAGAGCCTTAGTGCAAGCCCGGCTCACTTTTCACCGGTTTGTACGGTTTTTTTGATATCTAAGAACAGGATTCTATTCAAGTTTTCACCGTTTTACTTCAAAGGGCTCTTTATTGATGGCACCACAGTCGAAGTATGTGCTAGTGCTAGGTACCTACTACATATGAGCAACTGAATGAGAAGATAAAATAAGGTTTGCGGACGGCGGCTGCAATGTTGTTCTCTGGTAGAGGTATCGTGACAGCACCGTCAATGATATGCCCCATATCTTTATGCCAGGAATGCGAGTTCTAGGGCTTCACACTGGACTCAAGCATGTACTGGAAGAGTCACATGGGATCTCTATGTCGTAGGTTAGACAGTGCAGCTTTTGCTTTAGGTCTGTAAATTAAAACCATTAATTTCGGATAGTGCACTAAAGCAGGTATACTTCGTATTTTCAGTCACTGCTTTCCTAAGGGGACCTTATTGTGGGGAAACTCCACGGAATCTAGCCGCGTTATGATTCTGCAGAAAAGGACCATCCGAAAGTCCTTTAACGAGTTTCTGACATTTCTGTTCAGTTTCTGAATTTGCGATAGCTGCTTAAAATGAAGTCGGATGAAAGGTATCTCAATAGGAACGAATCCGGCTTTGCAGTGCTAACGAACCCGCAATGAACTCGTCTTAACCCCGTTTTAGTCCGCAAAAAGCATGGAGTGTCTAAATCATGATTGCAGCTGCAACCAGAGACGAACTTTAATCGCCCTTTTTACATCAGAGAACGCCATGTACATGTACACCAACCTTTATATATGTAGATTAGTCGATTCCGCACCAGCTGGAACACACCACCCCACTGGAAGCGCAGTTTTAATATGACAAATTACAATGCTAGTTGCATACCATCACATAGGTCCTCGTACGTGTAAAAACAAGCCTTTGCTTAGGTACGAGTAGATACAAGTCAGTCGTATTTAATTTAAATATTTAGACTCCCAATTTTCGTACGATTGAAATTTTGAGATACCTCTGTTGCCCATAAACATTTGTTCAGAATTTTAATAATCATATTTAATTTTATTGATCATAAAAAGTATTTCTAATTTAGATGATAGGATTTAGAGTCATATTGTACCTACATGGAACCCCTACCTACGACCTGTTAGATTTAGTCACTCTTGTTCTGAATAGTTTTCAGTTGCAGAAAATGATGTCCATTTTTATCGAAACTGGTAAAACACTTTTTTGTTAAATTATTAATTCCCCATTGCACCTATCCCCACACAATCATTCTGAGCGTGGCCTTTAGGTCTTGTTACCTCAGGCTCTGTCTACCCCGTAAGGGATAAAGACGTTATTTATCTATGTATGTATTAGATATTAAAAGAAAACTTTGTGATATATGTTTTTGTTACAGTGACCCCGGAATCGATTGTGATCCCGATCGTATCATGCATATTCGGATTTCCCGTACTTGCCTTAACGGTGATCTGCTGTCTGCGACGGAGAGCCAAACTAGCCCGGTAAGCAGCAAGTCAAGAGTGTCTGCGCTCTGCTTTGAACAATGTATTTAGAACCATTCTGCTACCGCCCGCTAAGTCATAAAGTTTGAAATGTATACGAGTGCAAGCAGCAGCCGTGCTGGCGCTTTAAATGGCCGCGTATTCATGGCAAGCGCTTAATCAAAAGTTGCAAAGATTAATCCCGGAACAGCTTTTTGTTTTGTATTGATGGATCCGATTCAACAGTGTACATTTTTTAATATTTAGGCACTTGCGTACACTTATTTTTAACAATATTTCATTTCTCTAACAATGTACGTACCTACACCTACATATGTTTTCTCGGTCAAATCTTGCTGGTCAAATTTAACCCCTTAATGAATGGCAATGTAGTATCGGTAGTCATCAAAAAGTATAGTCAACATAAAATTTTGTTAACAATTTTCTTTTGATTAATACTTATTTCATATGACAAGTCTATTCCAGTTCGTGAAAATTAAATCATAAAATGAATTGATTTAAATTAATAGGTAATATATGGGTAAGTAAGTACTTACCCAGATTAAAAAGTTAAAGATTTATTAATAGACTAAATGCGGCCTTAAGTGGCATTATGGTTTTAATTTAACGTCTACAAGAATCCAATTTAAATTTTAACGTCCTTCGGCCAGAGATACAACTTTACGTAAAGATGAGTCTGAATTACGTGCAAGTCCTCTTGATGTATATTGTGTTCCCATTTCAATTTGCCGCAGCATGCTAAACATATAACCACGCTTTATATTAAACTTAACCAAGATTAACGCGTAGCCACACTTTAAGACTATGTTATACACCGTTAACTTCAAGTTGCGTAACTTCAAGTGAAGTTTGCGTACATGGAAAAAAGTTCAGAAAATAAGCCTTTCATGCATTAAACCACCTTCTTCTGCTTCTTGTGAAGTACTAAGTAGTATCTTGTTCATTTTCTCGTTGTGAATTTTAAAATGCATAATATTAATTCAGTGCAAAATGCATTCCTGCCACTTTGCTGCGTAGCTAACATTCTTTTTGAATAAGTATAGTTTTATTTACAAATGTTCTTATTCTTTTAAAATATTTTTTTCTAGGTAGGTAGAGAACGAGTTGTATGATTTCGTACGAATCCAATTTGCTATTTAAACTAAATAAGTTATTGGTTGTCGACCGATTAAGAATACTCAGACAAATTGAACCTCTTGTAGCTACATCACACTTTAAAATTAATCGAGTATAATATACGTATCCAAACACTGAAATGAAAAAGGAGAGAAAAACAAAATTATTTAGATTACAAACAGTTAGGTACGTATCCCAACAGCCGTATCTTGGGCTATAAGTATTTGTAACGCAAAGGATTACAGAGATTAACTTAATCACAATTTTTCTTTTCACTTCGGATAACAAGAGATCCGTTCTTACGGACTTTTAAAGACCGGGCTTTCAATACGGATTTATAAGTTTTATAAAAAGATTTCAATTTTTGCGGAAGCTATGTTAGATTGTGCCTTAAATTGGATTGGGAATCTGTTGAAATACTTGATATTGAAGTAAGAAGGTATTAATAAGAAATGCTTGCGTGCTATGCGAATATATTTCGAGTGCTATGTGTGTGTACTATGTGGTAAAGTATGTTTAAAACCAAACCTGAAGCATACACTTACGGGCAAAAATAACGGGTCGTTTTCCAAACAAGGTTTTATGAAAAGCGATCCGTTATTGTGTTTGTCAGTATATATTTAACCTCACACAACTGCGAATTCTTATTTTGTTAAGGTCCGATTTTTTTTAACACGTCAGTGTAATTTCAAGTACACTACGCCAAAATTGACAGTACGGTAACAGTATTACAGTACCTACTCGGCCATAAATATTGCACTTCGGTCTTTGGAAAAAGACAATTGGCGTCACGTAAGTTAGAGCGAGATAACGCTCTACGAAGCCGAAATTAGCCGAAATGCCGAAAAGACCACACCACCGGCCATCTTTATGGCCGGGTATTGTATGTACTATGTTCACCCACCACGTGGTTCAAGACAAATGGTGTTCATGAACTAAAACCAAGGCAGCTATCTACCCTACTACAGCTTTTGCATAAATCAACATAATATGTCACACAAACGCAAATATAACCGACAGTCGACACCGCACAAGCGCTAACGCTAAATTTGCTAGTAATATTTGAGCCTGTGTGTAAGTTACGTGTTGATTTATGTTGAACTGATTGATTAATTTTTACATTATTGAAACATGCATGGATTTTGTACTACAAACGCAACTGCTCTGCTTATACACCCCCCTGCAAAAAAACGGGCACCCATGGTTTTTGTATTTTATGTGCATAAAAGCTTACTTTCTAAACTTTAATGCCTAAAAATCTGAAAATCTGAATCTGCCCGATTTTTTGCAAGGGTGTGTATGATCGAGGAGGAGCTAGTTTTAGTTCTTGGGTAATCCGCGGTGAAGTAACGCCTGATTCAATAAATTAATGATATGACTTTTAATACTGATTTCATTAGTACATATTCAAACAAGCATGCCATTTTCTTACACGTTGATTAAACAACTCATGTAACATGTTGTGAATTTATTAACTAAGAAATAATTTAACTTTACTATAATGCAAAGCGATGATTTTCCTTAAACAGGATCTTGAAATTAGCAACTACCGAAACAAACCTAAACCTAAAACAAGTCCCTAAAACTTAATTTTACCGTAAAACATACCAGTCTCGTTGAAAAACTTAATGACGTTTTAACATTTTATAAAGTGATAAAAAAAAAGTTCCACATAATATGTAAAGTCGCCACCAGATAGTTCAGAGCGGCCAAGCTGACCAGAGCGATCTATTATTAAGGTTTTAGAGTTCAAGTTTCGATATTTTTGATCACCTTAGCAGCTCCGAAATATCTGATGGCTGTACGTAGTCAAGTTTTCTTGACTACATCCTAGACTGGAGGAAAATCACATCAGAAAAAGATCTAACACTTATGATGTATTTCACAAAAACGTTTTCAAATGTTTGCGATTTCATTACAAACTTGTGTGCATTTTGCTAATAAGCATGGTGTGCTGGCATCTGGTTACTTCAAACATGATTCAAAACGAGTCACGATCATGACATTTATGACAACTCACTTGGACCTCACAGAATTGTTTCCATTTCGAAGTCCCTAATTTTCTCCGGTTGGTAAATAAAATAACCTTCAAAGATTTTCGACAGTCAAAATGCCCGTTGAGATGGAAACTCAGCGAATCGAACTAGGGTCGAAATTGACAATAATTACTATTTTAATGATACAGCCGACAGCTAAGCCATTTTCTTAAACGCACAAACAAAAAAGTCTCAGGATAACAAACAAAATATTACGCAGAGCAATTTCAAATATCCAGTTAACTAAATTTCTCGCCTGTTCCTCGGATATAATCCCAACACCCGGATTATTTACGAAATATGAAAACATGGTTTTTATTATAACCTTTCAACAAGTGCCTAATGACTTCAAATTGGTAAATGAAACACTAGATTGCGGCTCATTTGATAATCAACAGTATATTAGTAATTACCTTGATTCAATTGTTAAATTTAGCTAAACAAAACAAAACAAACATAAATCACGTCTATATCCCTTAAGGGGTAGACAGAGCCTGAGGTAACAAGATCTTGAGGCCACATTTAGCTTGATCGTGGGAGTATTTAGCTATCTTTAACTATTATCGTTAATTTCCTAACAAAACAAACAATTAAAGTCCCGATATGTGGTTACCTACCCTACATTTTATTTATCTGAGCCTACATTCAATAGGAAACTGACATACCATAAAAATTGCATTTTCTTTGATCAAAATACGTTTACTTCGAAAACGCTGCTTCAAATGATAACCAAAGAGGTTTTGATTTAAAATACTTTGAACCTCTTTGTTGTTAATCGTAGTACCTAGTAAAGTCCGCCTAATCGTATTCAGCCTAAAAAATAGGATAATTTAAAACTTAAATTAAACTCTGCTTTCATTATTTTAGAAGCATGAGACAGTAGAGGGGTTTGGACAAGTAAAACATTCATTTTGTATTAGGTACCAATTTGAAGTCAACTTAAACTAATTTTACAGACCTCATTTACCATTAAGCCGCTTTGTGGAAGATATTTTTATGAAATGGGAGAAAAGCAATAACTGCGCTACAAATGTACACACCAACAAAGCAGTTCGATGGCGTATGTTCCCAAGCTTTTCATGGAAAGAGATCGATGCCCAGTAGTGGAACATTATATAGACCGGAGATAATGATGACGTGGGTCACCTGATTGCAAATAGATTACCGATTTGCCTATAGACACATACAGAGGCATTGCAAATGCGTTTCCAAATGAAAGAAAATAAAAATGTTGCTCAGCAAGTGACAGACTAACAAGTAAGATGATGGTAGTAAGTCATTCCGCTGGCAAACCCGATTAGCACGCCCTTCTATTTCACTTGAAAACTGTTTAATAGAGGCACGGGACCATGCCGCGCCAAAACGTCGAGGTAAATGAAGCAATTAATTTACGATTAATGTGCTCTTCGTTGGTTAATGCTTTGGTATTACTTTGTGCCCGAAAATAAAGTATTGAAATACCGACTGGTTTTTAATCGATGGTTCTTGATTTGAATGTATTTTTGGGGGAATCTTACATTTACTTGTGCACTGATTTGATTTGAATGTAGCGTTATTAAAGCGAAGGTTTAGAGCAAGCTCGTGGACAAAGATTTGATGTCGGTGTTTATTTTCAATAGGAAAGAGCACTTCATTATTTAGCATAGGAGGCCAAATAAAACCGCCTACGGCCACCTCATTTTGCCTTGTAATGAAATAATTTACTTTAACAGGTATCATTAAAAGTTTTCGGTCGAATTCCTTTGTTTTTATTAGAAAGCGGCGCTGTGCACAAAAATAGAAACTCCGACCCATCTAGGTATCTAGGTATACCCACCTATAAAACAGTAACAAAACTAACTGACGTCATTATACAACCTAAACCACTGAAGCGTGCATTAAAGAGGGATTTTTCAAAATTCGGTTTTCTCATAAATCAAAAAGAATTGTAATTGTGCCTTGCATCGATGTTATTTTCAGTGCAATTCAAATTAGTTTTCAGTCGCTTAGTCCACGTCTAAAGCTCTATTAAAACGTGTGAGGGACAACGTGCCTGTTAAGCTATTGCAGTAGGTAAGTAGTCGATCGATTACTTGTAGCCGAAGCCCCGTAGCCTCGCGACGTAACGCGATTCGCGTCGTGTAGACAAAGCTTAATTCCCATAAGCTTACTACAATCTGCACGCTTAAATAATCCGTCATCTGTCCCTGTCGCTTAAGACACTATTGAAAAAGATACATTCCTATGAATATATCATCATCACCATCATCACCAGCCTCAAAACGCCCCACTGTGCTGTGCTGGGCTATGAACACCTCTCAGAATGAAGAGGGCTTTGGCTATAGTTCCCACACGGGCCCAGTGCGAATTGGGCACTTTACACACACCATTGAATTGCTTCGCAGGTGAGGGCAGGTTTCCTTCACCGAAAATATCATGGTACGTTTGAAATTTTATTCCGCACACAAATTTCGAAAAACTAAGAGGTGCGAGCCCAAGTTTGTACCCACGATCCTCGATCCTCTACTTGAGACAAACCACTGGGTTACCATAGCTCACGGCTATGAATATAAAACCGGGCCAAACTCTAATAGTGTAACGAGCTAAAGATACCTCCACGGTAGCAAATTTCCACATGGATAATGATTAGATATTATAGTATTATGTATTCATCAACTTACGCTAGTCTACATATTTCTATTTATTGCAACATGTAATGTTCTTACGTGCAAAGCCAACGCTATACGAGGAATAGAATCCACGGGAATTATACCATATAGCTAAATATGCTTTTCGAATGTTCCTAATCCCAGACACGAAAATCAAGAACATACCTTTTATTATTACACATAAACGGATAACTCACGTATAAAAAGTCGAGTGATGCTCGACATGTTTCGGACTATTTCGTAGTCCTTCAGTTGCGTCGAACAGCCGCGCGAGCAGAGCGCTGGCGCGCAGTGTTCGTTTCGCTGCCGCCGGGGCGAGCGCTCCAGGAAGGACTACGAAATAGTCCGAAACATGTCGAGCATCACTCGACTTTTTATACGTGAGTTATCCGTTTATGTGTAATAATGATTAAGTCTCACGGTAGTTTCATGTTGAAAGTAACATACCTTTTCATCAACAACATGATCCTCGATCATTCTCAACCACTGCGGCAGTATCTATTTGTTGGATGTGGTTGTTGACCTCGAGAACAATTTTAAACTGTGACGTTTCTTGACAGGGAGCGTGCACGTCGTCGCAACTGCGACCTGGACCGCGGCGAGATGTCGGTGGTGCGTCTATCGCCGGTGAAAGCCCGCGCGCGGGCCTTGAGTATGGCGCGGGCGTCGCGCCCTCTGCCTTCGCTCGAGCTAGACACCGTGTTAGAAGAGCGGTCAGATCCCGAGCAGACAACACTCTCGCAAGTAAGACACCCAACAGACGCCCTGTGATGTTTGTTGTTAGGATGTTGTGGATCATCGCACCTGCCACCGAGACCGTGGAGAGATGTCGGTGGTGCGTCTGTCGCCGGTGAAAGCCCGCGCGCGGGCCTTGAGTATGGCGCGGGCGTCGCGCCCTCTGCCTTCGCTCGAGCTAGACACCGTGTTAGAAGAGCGGTCAGATCCCGAGCAGACAACACTCTCGCAAGTAAGACACCCAACAGACGCCCTGTGATGTTTGTTGTTAGGATGTTGTGGATCATCGCACCTGCCACCGAGACCGTGGAGAGATGTCGGTGGTGCGTCTGTCGCCGGTGAAAGCCCGCGCGCGGGCCTTGAGTATGGCGCGGGCGTCGCGCCCTCTGCCTTCGCTCGAGCTAGACACCGTGTTAGAAGAGCGGTCAGATCCCGAGCAGACAACACTCTCGCAAGTAAGACACCCAACAGACGCCCTGTGATGTTTGTTGTTAGGATGTTGTGGATCATCGCACCTGCCACCGAGACCGTGGAGAGATGTCGGTGGTGCGTCTGTCGCCGGTGAAAGCCCGCGCGCGGGCCTTGAGTATGGCGCGGGCGTCGCGCCCTCTGCCTTCGCTCGAGCTAGACACCGTGTTAGAAGAGCGGTCAGATCCCGAGCAGACAACACTCTCGCAAGTAAGACACCCAACAGACGCCCTGTGATGTTTGTTGTCAGGATGTTGTGGATCATCGCACCTGCCACCGAGACCGTGGAGAGATGTCGGTGGTGCGTATGACACCGGTAAAGACACGCACGTGGGCCTTGAGATTATTAACTTATCTACACGCTTATTTTTAAGAAACAGCAAAAGTAACGTAGGTAGTTATGTGGATTCTAGGTGTAAATCGAAATCGTGAAATTGTTCAAATAAACCTCGTGTTCGCTTTGTGCTCGTTTTGTGGATTACCTTATGCAGGTTTTAATTTAAAAGTTAATTACTTAATAATAAATCTGACTACATGAAAAAATGGTTGTTCAACGGTTAGACAACTTAGACAAGTTTTTGTACAGATGATAATTCGACTTTAAGCTACCGTTAGGTAAGCACAAGTAGGAGTACATTCCTGCAGAGTTTTAACCACTCTCAGTATTCCGCCACGTATATTAAAGAAATAAGCTTTAGTAATAGCATATTTTTAACCCCCGACGCAAATAGAGGGGGGTTGATATAAGTTTGGCGTTGATGTTCGTCGGTGTGTGTGTGTGTGTGTCTATATCTGTCTGTGACATCATAGCTCTCAAGCGGATGAACCGATTTCGATGCGGTTTTTTTCATTCAAAAAGCCAGTTTCCTTGCGGTGGTTCTTAGCCATGTTTGGTAAAAATCAGCAGCAGCAGTTTGAGGAGCATCAGCTCTTTTCCAAAATAATGTAAGGCATTTATGGCAAAAATTTATTTTTATATTTTACTAGTTTTTGCCCGGGATCTGCGTGGAATTAGTGTTTTGGGTAGCTTATTTTTGTAGCAAACATTCAATTGAAACACAAATTACATTACCCTTAGGGTATCGCACTTAATAGTAAATTACACCCCCTTTTTCACTATTATTTGTCCTTCCCCCGGACCATAATTATAAACTTACCAAATTTCGTTTAAATCGGTTCAGCGGTTTAAGAGTGAAGAGGTAACAGACTGACGCACTTTCACATTTGTAATAATAGTATGGATTCACATAAACCTCTCCGAAATTGAGCTTCATGTTCATGCATCAGGTTCCGTTATTTTTCAAGTTTTTATTCGTTAGGTAAAAATTCTATAGACAATTTCAACCCACATTTTAAACTATAAAAAATTACGAAATTCCATATAAACTTTGAACCCCTTCATGCCTTTTTTCTCGTTAAAAAGTAGCCTAGCTAGTCCTTCCTCGAGGTCTATTTTATCTCCATACCAAATTTTGAACGTCCCAATTTTTCTTTTAGGTCTCGACTTCTAGGTGGAATTTCTAAAAAAACGAAACATGAGATTTTAAGTTGAATCTTCAGCAATAGGTACAACAAAGAAAACTGCACTCAGTTTGGTGCAGTAGTTTTTGCGTAGTGGGGTAACAAACATACCAACAGACAGATAGACAGACGGCCAAAAATCCAAAAATGGTATTTTTGGCTTCTATAGCGCTTATAGAGCAACTTTAATTTCTTTTTATTTAATATCTCCCATATATAGACATCGACCGGTTACAATTTTATTATAAGTATAGACTATATAATATAAATTGCTATTTTAACGCAAGCAAACTGTATATTTTTATAGAACTCTTACACTCTGTGTGACTCAATTCTATAATATATGCGACAGGATACTTGATAACGGTTGAAACGTTATTATACCTAGCCATCTATAAGGTATTCTAGTAAGCCCCAGTTGCCTTTCACTTATTTCTCTATGCTTTCGCTACACAGATTTATTCCTATTTTCGAGCGCGAGCACTGAAACTTAAAAATCACCCCCTTGGGATGGGCTATACTTCTCTCAGTGAATCAAACACCGCCACCCAGCGAGCAATACTGCCAGTCGACTGAACATTCTCTGATGGCGCGGCAGTGAATTTAATACATTCTCTTTTTAAATGTTTCATCTGAAAGTAACAACGATTTTCATTATTTCGGAATGTGTATTCGACCGCGTAAACTGTCGTCTCAACCGTGAAAAATTCATAAAAGATTATTATTGTTTGAATATATACGGTGAACTTTAAGTCGTGAGTCGTGAGTAAACTTTATGTATCTATTTAACACGGATCACTAGTGCTCGTTGTGGTTCTAGTTAAATGAACTTTTCAGCTGTCGTTGGTCCGACTTTTGATAAATTGATACCTCGTTAAATAAGATTGCGACGGGAATGATAGAAACGAGGGGCTCAATTTTTAAAGCAAATCAGTCGAAAGTACCATTCGAAAGTGGTTAAAACTCGTGTTGAATCAAAAATCGGTCCAAAGAAACTTTGATTTTCATTTTGTGAATAACATAGAGAAGTAGTCAGTTAAAACTAAAACTCAGCAATTTAAATTATTATTTGAGTTGGAACTGGAACTAATTTCTAGATTAGTCAGATTTTGTAGTTGTCATGTGTTCGTAATGGTTTGTTTATACACTTTCTAGGTACACAAAACGCCTCATTTGAGAGAAAAACATCATCAATGATATGTACAAGTGTTTTGCTAAACAAACGTGTAGGTTTTGAAATTATTTTGCTAAATAACGTTAAATGACATAGGAACACTCACAGTCATCGATATCAATATGGTATCGTAAGACGCTGGTGAGACTAATAGTAGGTACTCCAAATCCAAATGTACCTACTTATATCGGTATTATATCGACCCGAGAAAATTGTATAGGTAGTCCGATAACTTGAAAAAATTATAAATATAAATTGTGTAGTAAATATAACTTAAGTCACACTTACAATTTAATTTAATGTTGTTTTGACAGTTTTTATTAAGAAATGTTTCATTTAAAGCTTCTATTTATAACCGACACAAAGTATAAAATATATATTGTTATGGAAAATAAATTGAATTATAGGGTTTAATCTTGAAAACTGTGTCCTCATTTTCATCTTCATTTTTCACAAAACTTGTGATATCGATTTCAATTTAACCACTGAAACAAATCCAATTATTTTGATAGCTAAATGTATTAGCCGGGCTGGGCCTGCGGGGCACTCTGAATTTGACCAACACGAGTAGTAAAGTGAAAGCTTGACTAATGAGAGTTAGTGCAATTAATTTTCGCTACAGTTACTACTTCTACTACTACTGTTGGGCTATCGTTAGTAATTACAGCACTTAATTTTTTTAAGAATTTTATGTACCTACCTACACAGGGACTTACGCGTCATGACGATTCTAATAACGTCCTACGTTTATCAAAATCACTTGCGCCGTTGAACAGTTGCGAGTGGATAAATAGGAACTGAACTGACATAAATACCGGCCAAACACATATAACCCTCCCTTTGAGCTTCGCCTCAGTCCGGTAAAAACGTACGAATGTTATATCAAAACGTGAAAAAACTGTATGCAATCTTAAAAGCAAATGTGAAAAATCAGAGAATAATACTTACGAAATCTGTTAAGTCTTATGCAGAATGCTCATTAGAGTAGTGATAATTAGGTTTGCACCGTGAGGTGATTTTACTGAAATAAAAATATAGCTAAATATAATCTCTAATCACAATGGACCATTCATATTTATGATTAGCCGTCCGATTTTCTTGTACGTTAACCGTACATTATATTGGCGTGGGTTGTGTACGAATGACCTTAAAATCTGCAAGTCATCAAAGTCAAATTATCATAATCTTAGTCAATGCGAGGTATCGTAGCACTTGATTGATCGTGTAAACAAATTACATAGATGTAGACGATTTACGCTATTTCATTTACACAAAATATTGTTATTTGTGCCATGGTACAGTGAAAATGTTCTTTACTTAATATACTTGGTTGAAACTAGTGCATTGTACGGTTTAATGGAACAAATCGGAAGTAGTCCAATTGCGCTAGGCCGAGTCGCAACATTTATTCACCAAATAGGCTGCAGCAGCGCTTCCCGTCAGATTGATGAGCCGATCATTCTTCACTAATACTGGGGCAGCTAAGTGTTCAGTCGGGCCGAGGGCATCTTGCTAACCTTGGGGGCAAGTTAAAATGTTTGTTTCACAAATTCGATAGTATCCTATAATTTTCTCGAGTACAATAATCGTGGCCCCATTGATTAAGTAATCACGATTTATATTATCTATTTATAATATCATTGTATAGATCTGTGAGTGGGAAATAGAGATACTTCATTAATAACTTGCGCATTTTGAATCGTGAATCGGGGTGTATTGTGATAAAACTCAATGTATTATGCAGCAAATAAATACTTAGGTACTACCAAGTACTTAAATTGGGACTGGATTTGGTAAAGAGACGAAGCACGTCTGTTAAATAATCGCTGCGCTCGGGAGACAATTGTAACTTGTCTTATCCCGTTTGCAGGCATTATACATACGGCGTCTTGACGTAGACCGTTCGTTGACAATGACAACCGGACACCTAGCTCTTTTTAATTTCAACGAGCCAAACCGAGCACAGCGATCACTCCGCCGACGAAGTTCATTTGGGGAAGCACAACATTAAGCGTTACAAGATGCCGTGTGTATTGCAGCACTTGCCATGACGCGAGCAAACTCCCAAGGACTTGGCTAAAGGCACTTGTCATCTTTTAGTCCTATCTCGTAGCCAGATTTGGTAGCTGGCTTCCAAATGGGACAAATATTCACTATTCGAATCGAGATTTTTTTTCCTATTTGAACACTGTTTCTACAGCGTCAAGGAATTTATAAATTATAGACTTAACACATGACATGAATTTAGAAATCATTGACAGCCTACTATTGTTCAAATTATTATTTTTAATGCTTTAACCATATAATTATGAATATTTTGTTATTGATTTTATTATTGTTGGTGCACGTTACCTACCTACTTGATATATTTGCATGCTGTATGAATGCAGCTGAAAAAGATGGAGCGATATCTAACATAACACTTAAGACATAATGTAACTAACCCTTTTTCTGCAAATAAACATTATTATTATTATTGTTTTTCAATTCATTTTGATCTCGACAATGTTGTCGGCTATTATTATTATTATTATTATTATTATTATTTGGAAGCCAGCTGCCAAATCTGGCTACGAGATGGGAATATCAATCCCATTTCGTAATTAGCAACAAGATGGGAAAACACGTTTCTCATTTCGTAGCAAGCTTCCAAATCTGGCTACGAAACGGGACTAAACACTTGTTATTCAGGTGGAGATGACGCCGGACCGTGAAGTCGGCGCGATTCTGTTCAGCGCGGTGGGTGCGATGGGCACGGCGGCGGCGGCGGCGGCAGCCTGCGCGCGTGACAGCTAGCGCCGCGGGTCGGCGCAGCTCGGCGCCCGCTCGCCACTTTGGGCCGCGCTCACCAGCCAGCCGCTCGACGACGCCGACGACCCCGACCCCGACGACGTCGACCCCGATGACGTGGATCCCGACGACCCTGACACGGATGACCCCAGCTAGCAACTCGACGAACGCTCCGTAGCCGATATAGGCGAGCACATGAAACTATTCCTGGACATCCCCCTTAGGTTCTAGTGAATATCTGTCGCATATCCCCGTGTGAAGTGAGTTAGTGAATTAGATCATGTACCGTCATCTGCCGCGTAGTTAGATGCCATGAACTGGTCGGACGCTTACGTTTCGCCGTGTACCTCCGAGGACATGGTATTTGTTATCTCAGTAATTGATGTTTAGGTAGAAATATATTTGTATGCTTAAATTACTTAGGTGTTTTAAAATTAACTTATTTAATTGTAATTTACTTATCCAAGCACACAATTAATAATAATAAAAATACTCACAATCATAGTAATTTTCGATCCAAATATTGACTAAATTAATGTAAAATTATGTAGTGTTAAGTATGTACATTATACATAGATAAGCCAAAGTTTAGAAACTTATTTGTCGAATTAAATGTACCTACGAGTATGTATAGTTCATGTAGAGCATAAGTTAACGTAGACTCTGTCCCATGACCAACTGTAAACTTATGAGATGTTGAATTTAGCTACCTTCTCATGTTTGTAACTAATTATAAAATCAATTGTATGTACCTAATTCTAATATGTGGTCCGTACCACCACACTAACTTATAGGTACTTAGAATGAGCTTTGTTTTATTAGTACATTGTTTATATTTTTACCCCTTTATTCATAAGAACATAAAAACTTGGGTCCAATTTTTAAAGCGCATCACTCGAAAGTGGTGCGAAATTGTACTGGGTTTGAAATACGAGTACATAAAGTGCAAGAAAATTACAGTACAGCTGTAACTAATCTTGTCCACAAATCCTGAATTCGATTTGAGCTGTAGCGTTGTTGTACCTAATATACATAACTACTGACTTTAATCAATTTCAAATGTTACTGTCGATTGGATATGCTTTTAAAAATCGGGACCGTGTTACAAGAAAACCGGCCAAGTTCGGGTTCCGTAGGTTCGCTGTCACAATTTCTAAGTTAGTCAATACTATTTAACTCGCGAGCCCAGTGCAGGAGCGATAGTTTCTGTTTTAATGTCATTATATTATGTGTGCACTAGTACTATATATCTTTTCACATATCTAAAAGCAACCGCTCGGCTGGCAGTAAAGGTCGGAACTTATGTAAGCTTTAACATAAATTAGAACTTTAAAGCTTAATATTTGACACGGTCCCCTGAAACAACAGTGGTTTTGAGCACCCGCAATATTGTGGACGTGGACGAGCTATGCAACGACACTCCACGCCATGCGAAAATGAGAGAAAATAGGTACATCTCCGCTACAAGTGTATGGAAAGTAAGTTCATTAAAATATAAATACTAAGACGTTATTTTACTATTAAGAAATAACTAACATGTATACTCGTGCCAAATTACAGCTTTCTATGGCTCTAAGTCTAGGAGCTAAAGTCACGGATTGACTTCGGAACCCTAAAAATGACCTAGGCATTATATTTGTGTGTCTGGCAAAGTCGGATGTCAAAGTGATATTAAACAAAAGAATGTCACGTTAATATGAATAAGGGGGTTTATGTATGGATATGTATTTAGGAAAAAAATATAGAAAAATGCATTTGTCAATAAATGAATTAAATTGTAAAAGTTTGCTTTATTAATTATAAATCAATGTTTTAAAAAAGCTTGAATCTCAAAATCAGTTAACCTGTCAAGTCACCTAACTAGAGTAACTCCGTGCTTAAGGTATGGTTGGTTCAGATATTCAGTTCAATTTTTTTTTCAAAAGACGACGGCTTATAAAGATCACATGCAGGTCCTTAAATAAAATGTATAATTTCTTAAAATATATCACGAGTGTAATAATTGGTTCATGTGTTGGTGTGCGCGCCTTGACCAGCGCGAGGCCAGCTGGACTGGACCCACCGCGTGCGCTTAAACATTTTATAATAAACTCATTTCAATAAAGGCAAAATGTAACAGAGCCGTCGTTGCGACACCTGCGCAGGCCTCGGGCCACGGGCGGCGACAGAATTCCTTTGGGCACTTTTAAATTTCGACGTGGTGAACGTCACGGTACAATGGGTGAGCGAAATGCATGAAATTACATAAATCGGCTTTTATAAGGAGGTGCATTTGCACGACGTATTTTGAAGCGGTATCGGTATCCAGTTTGCCCATAACCGGCCTTTAACGACGATGAATAACGACGAATAATAAAATGCGCCCACCGCCGACACGAGATGATCGATATTACCAAGGCAATCATTAATCCTTGATTTACAATTACAAGACCATGTTGCGCTATTGTTAATTGTAAAACTTGTAATTGATCGAATGAATTTCATTAAACAAATAGTGCTCATTGACAGATGCCATCGAAGGTACAAATTGATCGTTTTGCTGTGAAATTGACAACCGCTTCGGTCATTCGCGCGTCGCTGACTTTAACGTTGACAAACGTTCTGAATGGCAAAAAATAAGCTCAATTAAAGTTACATCAACTTGACATTTCGACTGCATAAAGTTAAACAGTGGTTAAACATGATAATGTGATCTTATAGCCTTGAGTTCAGTTTTTTACGCCCCTAGCCTAGCTGCTAAATAAATCACGGCTTACGGAAAAATTGCTAAAACAAGAGCGCGCCGAATCGTTTTTCAGTACCGTTTCGGCCCGAACGATTCTTACAGCTAAAATAATAATTTAAAGTGAGCCACCCTCGGCTCCGGAATACGGAAATGAAAAATTAAATTACCAAAACAACCATTGATTTTGAATGAAATTTAACGGCGCGATCGAGGCTTCTATCGGCATCCCTGGTGCGGGTATCCGGACATAGAGCGCGAGATAGGACAAACGATTACACGTTAGTGGGGTTCGCTGACAACTGACAAGATTAAGGGTATGCTTAAGGATAGGTACCTAGTGTTGCCATCTATTTGGATTTGATCGTACATGGTCTGGACTACCGTCGGAATTATGACCGACTACGTCATTTTAAATTGGCCTACATTTCAAATAAATACTTATTTTTTCTATGCTTTTCTATTGCTTTATATTAGCACCCAGCGTGTGTGTTTTGCTGAAACCAGCCCATGATCTTTATACATACACCATTAGCAGCAAAGCTTTTAACATAAATATAATATAACAGAAATTTTACATACTTTTTATGGTTTTGGTAAATCGGTCATTAAATAATGCGTTCAAGATTTCATGGATAATAAATGTTGTTGGCGAACATAAGTGCAATAGTACCTAAGCTTTAAATTCTTCGGAGTGCACATTTTTCAGGAAAGTAACTTCTGAGACTCTGAGTGATACTGCAGCGTTTCAATAGTTAAAACATATTTATTTTCTATGTTACGGATGTTCATGGGCAGCGGCGAATGCTTACTATCTGGCGACCCACGCGCTCGTTTTCCAGCTATTATATTTTTAAAAAGTGAGTTGTATTATCCATTCATTTAATAAGCAGGATACGTTTCCGCTCATTACAATAGTAAAAAATAAAGCGTGTTAGCGTGACCACCGAGTGGCTATAACACGCTCGAGAAGAATGACCTAGTTCGGCTTCAGTAAAGATCTTTTAATATTCGATTTAAGCATCTGAAATTTCATTCAATACTCGTCTTATTTGGGCACTTATGTGATCGAACTGATTTCAAACGCATTGCAAGAGACAGGAGTTGACATGACGGATGCAGGGCGGATGCCGATATCGATGATTCTGAATGCAGCAGGCGCGGCCGCGCGCCCACTCGTCCTCACCAGTGGACCTTGGCACATCTCCCATATTCGCAATCAATTTTATCACACTGGTGGAAATTAACTGCTTTGCCGAACCATTATAAAGTATCAACCGTAAAAGGTCAACGCAGTTTAAATTTACGTTTTGCGCCGAGCGCACGCGACCTGTATCAATGCATACCGATTCACAGTGCTCACCGGCACTCATACACACGAGCGGACGGCCAGCTGCCCTCCTCGAGACCTGCCGACACTTCGTGCCGATATGGTGTTTGTGAACAATAGAAAAGGATGTCATTAAATATTTAACGTACACTTAGTGTGCCGGTAGCGATCGAGGTAAGGTTATAATTATTTTTCCTCCAATTAAAATAATCACTGGATTAAAAAAACTTAAAAGTAAATAGTAGTTTATTTTATCAAGATAGTTTCTAAATTTTACCTAAGTTCTTTAAAACGAAAACTTAACATTAAAGTTAGTAGACAAAAAATATTAAATTGTCAACTTCATTAAACTATTTAGCCATGAATTTACATAATTGAGTCTTAAAGTTTACATAATGTTTAAGTCTAGCTCTACATGGAGGAGTTTCCTAAAAGTTCCGACCGCACATTAAACACACCACTTGACGTTCGCTACTTATAGAAGGATCGCCGGGTAAATACCATCAATGAATTCTCACCCGAATATCTGTTAAAAAGTTAGAAGGGACGGGGTAATTATTCCGAATCAAATCATGACGAACGAGGATGAAGCAATTTGCACTCGTATCTTATTTACTCACAGTACCGATGCAAATGAAAATCGTTCAAACTTTCCCTGGCGCGAATTTATGATTCGATCATCACGTAAACGGATTAACCATGTATGTCCGACGTTTGTGCACTGCGCTATGATAAAATATAGGTTAAAAAAAAATACATTGAATAAGTAATCCTAATTTTTTTAGAGCTGAAGTTGCAAAGAAAGAAGTCGCTTTTCATAGAACTATTGTTATTTTTGCGCGTCAGTGTACAGTTTAATTTATGTAAGCTTCTACCGGATATTTCACACACCCCTCAATATAGTTGATCTAAATAAGTGTCCTGCAACGTTTCGCATCTAATAAGTTTACTTATTGATCTTTTAGCTAACTAAAAGATTTTGTAGTTGTTTTGTTGATACCAGTCTTTTTTAAGTTCCTTTTAGTTATAATTTGAAACTTGGCAAGGCTTTTCTGTCACACCGACTAACATTATATTAAATAAATAAATACACAACGGACAAGTCCCTCATAACCGTTCTCAGGTCTCCCCGGGCCTGGGGGTACTCGTAAAGAGTTTCCATTCCGAGAAAAAAAAAGACTGTACCCCGTAAGGGATATAGACTTGATTTATGTATGTACATATATGTATATTCCAGTATCGCGAAACGATTGCTATGCGAATTTAATAGTGAGGTTTGTAGACAAGTGAACCACTTCAGCCATTATACATTATAACAATTTAACACCAAATTACAACAGTTTCGTCAAGGGGGAGTGCTTGTGGCACGTGATAAACCGAAACTTATGCATAAATTAATCCATTTAAACTATCACGTACTACTAAGTAATACCTTATTAATTTTATTACGTATCAAAACGAGGTAGGTAACAGTTTAATTAAATTATCGCGTACGATAGCAAAGACGCCATTTATTTTCCAGATGTAGGATATTTGTTGTGTGTTATGAACCAGAGTGGTTTTCCGCTTCGGCAACACGGTAAAGGAATTTTACTTAGAACGATTCGTTCAGACTGACACACGTTACAGTTGAATTCATCTTAGTGGCAGCTGTTTTATTGCATTAGATAAGTATTAATAAAATAATAGGTACATAAAACGTATCTACACAAAAGCAATCTTACAGGTAGCCTTTTAATTTGTATAGATATAAATATGCGAAGAAGTCAGTTTTATAGTCAAATTAATGTTGTATCATTTGAATTTTTACATTTGAAACGATTCATTTTATGCAAAATATGGTAGACGAAATCCTATACAATTCATCTAAGTACTTGCATTCTGGGGCTCGATTTTTGAAACCTGATTTGCAACTAATATTGATCATGTCCATATTAAATGTTAACGTAAGTAGAATGCGTTTACAACAGCAACTGTGTTACAAGACTTATACCCATATATGCTAATTTTAAATGTTTCAACTTAATCCGCGCTCGATATTGGCAACTTGTTTTTGACTCGTAATATTATACATAAGTTTCAATGTCGATTGTGTAATACATAAAGTATCAATAAAGTTTAGCAAAACTGCCAGCAGAGAGCAATGAACGATCGAGCCCATCGAATGTTGCATCGGCGGCCTTGTCAAACGCATTGCTGCCAATTTTTTTATCCTGAAGCCTAAATTTCTGCACTGAAATGAATTTGAACCAAACATTGTTGCGCAGCACTAGTTTTGACATCGCTTTAAGCTAGCAAAATCGTTTTACTCCTAACATTCCCCAATTTGAAAGGTTTCATTGAAAATTTCGATGCGTACAAAAACATTAAATAATGGGATAAATTGATTCCATAGATGAATGCATGTATTATAACAAAATTTACACGAGGTTTGTTTCCACGTTCAGGTACGCGGGTAAGTAGGTACGTTTGTTTAAGTAGAAAAAATATTTCACGCAGATTAACGGTGACACATAAAAATGAAAAGCCGAAACTTTCTGGAACTGTCAACTGTTTGGAGGTTTAATGTTCCTCTGACACGCTTTGAGCTCATTTAAACTGAGCTTGGCTTTGGACAGGTTCGAAGTTAAGGTTTAGTAGAGAGTTAGTATTATTTTTTCGTACATTATAGGATGCATTTATTTTTACCAAAATTTTGATAAGTTTAAGTAATTTGTGAACCACATATTTCGTTTCAGGATAAATTTTAAAACGATCTAAAAAGAGGAAAAATATTTTTAAAAAGTAAAACTTCAGTAGGTAGCTCTACTTATTACGAATTCCATTAAGATTTTAATTATTTTGATGTTCTCATTAAAATTGTAACTAATTCAGTGGTGGACGAGCTAGCTACTATGGGCGCCGTTATGTTATCCATGAAATTTTCTCCAAGTTCATTTAAAACTCGTAACAAATTCGCTTTAACTTTGCGACCGGTGGTCGTTAGTTAACCTAACTGTTAGAACAACTGTGCGCTTTTATAATCATTGGTGCAGAGGCTCGAGTCGATTAGGCCACAGTAAGTGCATTACTGTGTTGCTGCTTGCATTGCTCTGCTATATTCGAGAACTATGTAGCATTTAAGTTGCATTGCATTGCATTTAAGTGCCGTTTTTCATGTAACTAGTGGTGCGGGTTTGGTCAAGACTCAGAATTTAACCAAGCAACAAGTATTTCGTCGTCAGTGGTTTTTCGAATAATACTTAAATGTACTAATACTTTTATAAGTTTTATTTTACATCTCACATTATTGAATCTGCGGCATTATAAATTTGGGTTCTAGTTTTCAAGTTGATTTTTAACCACTTTCATCTATCGAATTGAATGGAAGACTGAAATTTATTATAGTCTACCTCCAAATACTCGTAATTGTAAACAAGCATTTATAATGAATCTTGTGAGCATAATGTAGGTAAGTACCTACTAACCTGATCCATCCGATAGTTTACAATATACTTCTATATACTGAGAGGCTTGAGTTCACTGATTGCATTGTAGGTAGGTTAGGTTAAAGCTCAAAACAAGCGCATTTTAGTGGGCATTCTTCGAGCTTATAAGCCTCAGTGAACACCTTCCGCACGCGTGCTTTCTTGACGAACATTCTTAGGCGTTCGCGAGAAGGATGACAAAAATGTTCGTTGCGATGTTTGGCTCTTCCACGGATCTATGCTTCGCTCTGTTCGTATGTTTTCTGTCGCAACAAACGTCTCGAACGCGTGCGCGGTAAAATGTCAAATGCTATGAGAAATAGTTCGTTGCTGTCACGAGCCGCTAGTAGCGCTGCTTATCTTAGTGAGAGTTATTTTTAATGGTGTTTAAGTAAATTGATTTTTAATTTTATTTACTTATGGGTATTTAAATCGTACCCATATTACTTAATGACCCTAATCACAAACTTACTTATACATACCTCTCAAATGAAATAGGAGCCCTGGTGTTTCATCGGTAAAAGTAATCCAAAAAGTAGGTCTCTATGCTTGTTTTTTTTTCTGAGCAAAATAAATGATACAAAGCATTTTTGAAATCTATTAAATTAAAAAAAATATTGCTTTATTTATTTTCATTTTGGAGATGAATCTATTTTTTGTGCACTATATTTTTACTTAATTATCTAGCAATAACAATAATAAGTTAAAAATATCTTTAAAAATTACCTACGTGAATTCCAGAACCTTAATAGGGGCAATTAAAGGATGTTAAGTATTTAAAGGAATTTACCGTCATGACGTAACATAGGTACTCCCCCGTTCTAATTTCGCGGGCATTGGAGAAAGTAAATCTAAATTCTTAAAATATTCGGCATGTGGCAACTTGTGGATAGGTAAACGTCGTGACTTCACTAACAGTCCAGTTTCAAAGCAGCTAACTATGACTTAAGCAACCGCGGAAACCTGTTCCGATGCTCATCCATGTATTTTATGAACTGGTTGGCAATAAAAGTGAAATTACAAATCGACATCCAGCATAAAAAATATCACCTACCCAATCAGATAAAGGCAGCTACTGTGAGATACTGTAAACATTTGATTTTTCTTCCACAAACTAATAAATAGTCGTTTAAAAAGTAGTCGGTGGAAGTCAAAATGGTTGTTATGTATCATTCGAATAATTTACGTGACTTCCCCATTTTCATGTACAGAGCTCGAAACCAACCCAACAAAGCGATTTCGTAATCATTATCACGAAGGTCAACACATAATCGTAATCATGGAGGTCAACACGTAATCATGATAATGAAGGGCAGCATAGAAACAGTTCTACTGCAATTTCTTCCCGAATTACGTGATCAATACGAGGTTCACGTATAATGCTAGGGCCCGGCAAGCGCACATAAAGATTGAAATTGCCGAATATTTTAAGAATTTAGATTTACTTTCTCCAATGCCCGCGAAATTAGAACGGGGGAGTACCTATGTTACGTCATGACGGTAAATTCAGCATGCCGCTGATTGCCTCCCTTATTTATGAATTCGTGTGCGTATGGTTTAATAAATATACATGAGAGGAGATACCGTTTGTATACTCTGAAATTCAGGCCAGGTAGGTACGTTTGACGTTTATACCAATACAGTAGTAACGCTTTCTCATATCGCATATCATATCCGTTTTAAATTTTTTTTATACATATAGGCAATCTTTAGCTAAAGGTAAGTGAGCACAACCACCCATGGACACTCACAACACTAGAGGATTGTAGATACTTTGCCAGCATATACGGTTAAGGCAGAATACATTAAATTCTATTAACAATAAATTAACAATAGAAAACATTCGCTTGAAATCTAAAATAGTCCTAACGAATTATTAAGTACCTTTATATAGACCCCGTTATCTTGACAAACATTCGTTTTCTACTTTTATCAAAAAGGTAAAATCTTTAGTGTATATTGTTTTCAAATCTTCCATTGTAACATAGTAATACGTACCTACTAAGCAATTAAATAAATTCCACGCCTATATTAAACAAACACTGTTCCATAGAACTGCAAGAGATTGCGTCTGTCAATGTGACAAGCTATTGCAAGCAGGTAATTCATTTATCTATGGTTATCGCTTCACGTAAGACCAATAAGTTTGTCTACTTATTTGTAAACAAAAAGTTTTCATTAAAATTGAGCATAGATTTAAAAGGTGAAAATTCAATTGCATTATATAAACATCGATATCAAGAAGGTCGATAAAAATAACATTCACGCTCTACTGAAAAACAATTTCTGTGCGACAAGATAACGAGGTATTAGTATAAGTATATTTTTGTAAGCTACGCCGAACGCATTTCTATTACGATAGCCGGTACCTAACACATTAAACCGTCAGTCCCTAGATGACTTCCGACTAGCGTTCAAAGCGTACGGGAAATTAGAGTACTCTAGTGTGTAGGTACGTACACTGCATTGTGTTAACAAGAGTAGTTCCAAGCTACTGGCGTGAAACATTTGCATGAAATGGGTTTAGGTAGCGTGCACATAAATAAACACCACTGGTCTAGTCCTTGGAGGTCGGGGTGTTAGCTCATACCAAATATCAAAGTGCTAATTGTTCCCTTGGTATGCGCTGCTATTAACAATGTGTGTCGCACATTCACATACAACAAAGAGCGTGTTAAATAAATTAACAAAGTCCGCTTCTTTGCACAAATCGAGTAGGTATTTTATAGTCGTAATAAATAAACAAATATTGTTTATTTGTTCACTTAGAAATATTGATATTTATAAGAATGGTTGGGCAAGTACATGAATCAGTCAGGGGCTCCCGTGCTTCCTCAAAAAAAAATTTTACTTAAACTTTAACACATATTCTTTTTCCTTTTTGCCATTACAATTCTACCTATTTTGGACTACGCTGATGTTTCCTATCTTGATCTCACAGAGGAGCAGTTAAATAAGCTTGAGCGTATTCAAATTGTCTGTAGCCGGTTCATTTTCGGTTTGCGGGAATTTGACCACGTCTCCCATTATCGCACGCGTCTCAAGTGGCCCCCTATCCTTTTTCGCCGTAACTCTCATATTCTTTCTCTTTTGTACAGCATTCTTTTTAATCCTGCATCTCCCATATTCTTTCTCTTTTGTACAGCATTATTTTTAACCCTGCAACTCCCGTTACTTCAAGAGCGTTTTAAATTCCTGACTTCTCTCCGGTCTGCACAAAATTTCCTCCTTGGTGTTCCTGCTTCTTCCTCTAAGTTCTATCATGATAATGACTCTTTTACGATCTCTTATTTATCTTTATGACCTCTATCCGTCTGTGGAATTCTCTTCCAGTAGAACAAAGAAGAGCTAAAACTACCTATTTTTAAACACCAACTCGAATCTCACTATTTTTCACTAATTGAATTCACTTCCTGTTTTAGTCCCTTTATTTTCTTCTCTTGCTTCTGATCAAATCCTTTTCTGTTATGTAGTCTTCTTAAATATATATTAAAATTATTATTCGTTATTACATTCTAATATATATTTTGTATAAGTATCTTAAGTATTATACAATAATGATATGTGTCTATGAATGTATTATTTTATTTTATTTACTTAGCTATGTATTATATTTATGTTATAGTATTGTAGTTTTTATTATCCCTGCGTTTCTCTTGTCTGTTTGTTTCCGCCACCTGCTTAAACTGTCGCCGAATTATTTCTTTCTCTTATTAGTTGTCTGGTAGAGATCGCTATTAAGCGACAAGACCGCCTATTGTCTACCTTGTTCTTTGTTTCTGTATTGTTTTGTATTGATTTGTGGTGTTCAATAAAGAGTATATTGTATTATTATTATCATGAAATATAGGATAATAGATTACTTATAGATCTAAAATTATAATATACTAACGATTTAAGAAATATAAAATATGTATTTAGGTATTTAATATTTCATTTTGAATTTTATTCAAGCGGTAGTTTTGTAGCGATACGCTGATTTGGACCTCACAGAATTGAAGTACCTAGTTTTTTATCATTATTCTTATTCATAATTTTGAGGAGTATTAAATGTAATTTACAATTTGAAATAAATTTAATCTAACCTAATCTAAACTGTAGTGATTTCATAAGTCAGCTCCATCATTCTGATTCCTGACATATAATAGTTAGGTGATATTAATTGAGAGCATTGCGGTTAAATATTTATTTACCTTACCTACATATTAAGATTTTTGTCTTGCAAATTATGTAGGTACTATAAGCGGCTACTTAAGTAGTTGAAGCCTTCATAATCCATGTCACGTTGTAGTCATAAGGTTGCTTTGATTAGTACTTGAGTCAGTGGCACTAGGCAGTGTAATGTGCCAAGGCAAGGTATATCTCATTCATGTTACTCACTTTACGTTGTGCTGGCAACCTTTATTGCTTTATTCAAATTTTAAGGTTTTAAGGCCAACTGTACACATAAACATATCGATTTTTTTAAAGATTTATCTTAAATTCGGCATAATTTTTCGCCTCTCAAATGATGCTTTCAAAAATCTGGCTCCTGGTACGTTCGTACTACCTAACAACGTATTTCGAATTAAAACAGCAATTCTTGCGGATTTAATAGCTTACGCAGAAATAAATCCTTTTAACGCGTTCCTTACCTAAACATTCGAGGATCCGGGATAGTAATGGATTCCAAAATAAACAAGCAATGAAATGGGCAAACAGATGTGTTGAATCGTAACTGAGAGAACCATTTCGTAACTTTGTGGAACTTCTACAATGGAGCGGAGCGCCTTGCCGAGATTCCCAGACCTTGGCTGGTATCAATTTGATCACATTTTTATTTAACAAGGTGCAACAACTCTTACTGTTTATTTAAAAATTACAAATGATGCAACTACACATTGAGGCTTCCAAGTTAGCTAAATATACTAACTACCTGAATTACTGTTTCGGAATTTGCTTGTAGCCGCAGCTAAGTAATTAATTTATGACCATGTTTACGCAAACAAGTGAACACGCAGTGCCTACCAAATGTCTCAGAGGGAAACCCGCTGTGGTACTTTATGACGGGACATGGTTTACTGATTAGCAGATTCAGTCGTTAACATCCATTTATATTCTTAGAGCATGCGGAGGCATAAACCAGCAGAATCGGAACAAAGATGGCCTTCGAATATGAGTGATCGGCATAGATAACATTTGTCAGATACCTATGTTTAAAATGACCCTTTTTACGCACAATCTTACTGTACTAACAACTTTTAAGTTCTTGATGTAGATTAGGGGCGTTTTCAGGAAAACGTAATTCCAGCTTGAAGTTAAATATTTAGTAAATCTAGTTTCCCTACATGTAGACATCACTGAAACGCACTTAGAATTAAAACTAAGTTACCTATTCTATTTTCATTAACTACTTATCTAAACTAGTATATCATGCTCCTTGTTGCAGGGACTAACAAAGAAATGAGATTTATCAACCTGAAACAAAATGCGGCGAATATTGTACTTCTACTTGATTGTCGTGATACACGCAATGACGCCTACCAAAGTGTTCGATTTCTGGACTGACATGTTTCGGCCATTGCCTCGGTCCCCGAAGGAGGGATTTTTGCCCGATTACACCCCGCTAGATCAGGAAGAGTTCGATTTTATTGTCGTCGGAGCGGGCTCGGCGGGCTGCGTTCTAGCTAATAGACTGACCGAAGTGAAAAAATGGAAAGTTTTATTACTTGAAGCTGGAGGCAACGAAAATTTCTTCTCCGATATCCCCATATTTGCGGCTTTCCTTTCGTTGACACCTATGAATTGGGGTTACAATTCCGAACCACAGGAAAAAGCGTGTAAAGATCTCCGAGGCAAAGTCTGTTTCTTGCCGCGCGGTAAAGTACTCGGCGGTAGCAGCGTATTAAACTTCCTAATCTATCAACGGGGACACCCCGACGACTACAATGACTGGGCCAGAATGGGCAATGAAGGCTGGAGCTATTCCGAAGTGCTACCATATTTTAAAAAGTCAGAGAATATTCGAATTCCGGAATTGATGAATTCCACATACCATGGTAGGGGTGGATATTTGGACATAGATTACGCTCCATATCGGTCCCCCCTAGAGAGTATTTTCAGAAGGGCAGGGGAAGAACTCGGGTACGAGTGGAGCGATCCAAACGGCAAGAGCGTCATCGGGTTCTCAAAGCCTCAAGCCACTATGAGGAAAGGCAGAAGATGCAGTACTTCGAAAGCCTTTTTAGAGCCCATTCGTTTCCGACCGAACTTGAAGGTGTCCAAGTTTTCAACTGTCACGAAATTATTAATAAACCCTAATACGAAAACGGCCTATGGTGTTGAATTTATAAAAAACCACAGGAGGTGAAGTATGACGTTTTCTATTTCTACGTACGTATTATTTCTCAGTATGCAAATTTAGAGGTTCGTGTCGAACTCTCTTTAAAACCATGTCATGGTAAAAATAGACTTGTTTTGTAGCTGCTAGTTATTAAATACCGACTTACTATCGAGTCTTTACTATTCGTATAATCCATTGATTTTCTCACACAGTTAACATCAGTTACGCAGATTCAATACATTCCGAATTAATAGGTCGGTACCATTTTGCAATGAACATATTTAATGGTCGCATTTCAGAACATTAATGAAATAAACTAGATAACTGAACGAAGTAGGGACCTATAATGGCTTGCTTTTCGAGGCGACAAGACAATCTTAAAAACTGATAAGGTAAAGTAATCAATCCTGCAAGCTAGTTTTTTCTCAGTACTTCTTCTTCTCAGTAGGTACTCAGTCAATTATTTCGGTTTGTACACTCAACTTTCGCGTAGATTTAAAATAGTGTCAAATTTTAATTAATTGTTTTTAAGCAGAGACACTTTTGGGAGGGGATAGGTACTCGAAAGCAAAGTAAGCATTATGTTGGTGCAGAGTATCTTTAAGCAAATAAAATGGCATTTTTATCTGTTGCTTAGGGTTTAAATGGCAAAAGGGCTCGTGCCTGCTTGTTTTTATTGCGTTGAGACTTGGGTAAGTCGTAAATTAGTTTTCCTGACGGATTTATAATTTGTTTCTTAGGTATCGCGTCCGTGCTCGCCTCGAAGTAGTACTGGCAGCTGGTGCTATCGGCTCAGCACAGATTCTGATGGTGTCCGGGGTAGGTCCCACAGCGCACCTACAGGAAATGGCCATCAAACCAGTGCTAGATCTCCCTGTGGGCCACAATCTCCAGGACCACATCACTTTTTCCGGGAACGCATTCATTGTGAATGATTCACGGCTCTGCGTGAACGATGTAAGACATTAAGACAAGAAACCTCCACCGTTACAGAAATCGCTTTTATAACGCGGGACGTTATACTTCCTTTTGTGCTTTTGTAGGTATCAAGTCGGGAACTGACGTCAATAACGGTGACAAAACCAGTCTGCCCATTCAGTAAAACACGATTGATCGTTCTCTTAGTGGTAGCGTCAAATACAAATTAATCTATGTACCTTACTACTATTACTATACTAGGTGAACCTAACCATTTTGGATGATCAATGAATAATAAAAATATACTCTTTATTGCCGGAACAAGATAAAATGAACTCAAGGTCTAGGTAGAGCTAGAAACTTACTATGACTTGTAGCCTACATACATACATAAATCACGTATTTATCCCTTACGGGGTAAACACGGCCTAAACGTAACATAGCCACGTTTCCCATAATTGTGGGCGAAAAGTGAATCAAAAGAGTGCCGGGTTGATGGTTCCTTAAGATTTTCGCTTTTAACATCTGCGCGGGAAGAGGAACAGCTGGTACATTCTATGTATTTTCTTTGCTCCAAGCATAGAAGTTATTACTAAATATAAAAAAATAAATAACCAAAAATAAATAAATAAATAAAATAAATATGACCTATTACCTACTATATTAACTTAACACACCCGCTGCTGGCTGTCTCAGACTCGTCAAGTGTCGTACTAGCTTCAATTTGTAAAAGTCATGTCATGCTACATGTTATTCGGAACAATTTTCATCTAATGCTCCCCGAACCAATTTGGCTATCTTGCGCCCCGAAGCACTAACCTACATAGTAAATCAAGCAATTCGGAGCTTATCTAATAGCAGCACGCAGGGTTAGGTAGATTAAAATAGACCTACCCTGCTGTTCGTAACCTGCAAAAGCAAAAAGGAACTTACTAGCTTAGTACCTACGAGTAGGAGACTTGAGCCGGTCAATCAGCGTAGCAATTGCCGCGGCGGCTTGATGGATCCGACTAAATAAGTATATGTAATTTCCACACAATTGGTTGTATAGTCAATGGTTCTTAATTGTATAAACGTACGATGGTACATAATACAAAATGTTTGATGGGACAGTTCATGGCAGCGTCGCCGTTGTCAGCGGTGGCGTATATGGCAGGCAGCGGGCCACTAACCCTGCCGGGTGGCGCGGCGGGACTGGGTTTTACACGCACGAGATTCTCCGAAGACCACGCCGCCGGCAGACCAGACATCGAGATAGTGATGGGCGCCGGCTCCCTTGCTGGCGATATGTTAGGAATACTAAGAGGTTTACTAGGTATGTATGAGATTAAATGTTTGATGTGTAGTAAATGTTCATTAAAGATACGCACACCAATACGGAATGCGTTACCAACTGTATCTCTCTGGCAACGTCTAATCCTTAAAAATCAATCACCGTAATAGAAAAAAATAATGTTGTACCTAAGCACTTGATATTTCAAAGATGAAATGGGAAAGGGTAACCAGTAGCGCCATCTCTCGCGTTCTGGTCGAATCATAGAATCAATTTGGTTATTTTTATTCTGCAATAGGTAGTCATTGGTGCACAATGAGAAAGTATTATGTATACCAACTTGTTTATCTGGGTCCGATTTGCCTAGCCAGACAAAACAAAGAAACAAAACCTGCTTGCATCGTTTACTTTATGGCAGTCCGTATTTTAACAACCACTAAACTTGGCAATCTACTTTGGAGTGTAATAAGAGTATAATAAACTTCAAAGGCCGTATAAATCAACTAAAGATCACAACTTTCTCTTTACTGCAAACAGTTAAGTGATATTGACAAGGAAAAATGTAACAGGAGGAAAATTAAGTCTGAATCTTGTAATAACGACAGCCGCAAAGGAGTCTAAGAAAGTAGGTTTCGATAACGGAGTTTTTGAATTGGATGACAAGAAGTGTTTGTACTTTTTTTAATGCAATATCTACATTCAGGCCTATTTATGAATAACCATTCCAAGCAGGTATATCTTTGTGCGTGTGTGGTAATCTACAGAACTACTAAAGATCGAGTCGATTTTTGAAAATATATCACTCTAGAAATTCAACTAAATCTTTCACTACTCGAGTGGTATTTATTTTACATAATTATTGTGTTTTTTTCTATAAAATTGTGTATATTCTATTTTATTTGTGTGTCTTGCAAAAAGGAATAAATGTCTTCTTTCTTTCTTTCTTTCTTTCTTTCGAAAATCGGGCCCCAGCTGGGATTAAATTGTCGGGTTACTCTGTTTTATTTAATCTTTTAATTTTTTTATTTACTTACTGTATGTTTATTTGAATATACACAATTAATTCGAGTTGTAATTAGAATGGTACATATCTAGGTATTGTCATTGATTATTTTTCAAGAATTGGGACTCTTTTAAACTAACAATACTAAGACCGATTAGTTTAGGTTAGGCAATCTAAAAATTTAACCCTTATATTGTCATAATTTAAAAAAACACGGTTCAAGCCACACCGTAATGTTAGAGTTTAAAAAATTCTGTGTTAAAAAAATAATTACAAAAAGGTATTCATAGAACTTATATTACAATATAGTGTACTGTACATTGCCAAATTAAGAGTAGAAATATCCGAAGTTAAAATAAGCCAAGACAGGGGACTAAAGTCATCCACTCATCTACTAGTCCATAGTATCGATCGTAAATGAGAAACATGAGCACTAGGTAACACACGTACTAAGGTACATATTTGTTTAGGGTACAGCTACTTTGTAGTGGCTGATCGAGTATGTGCCTGCTTAACTGATCAGCCGATTTTATGCTTCATGTCGTAATAAAATTAAATGAACCGTTACAAATGGCTACAAGAATGGCTCGTGTTCACTCTTACGACGACGGTGTCTGAGTATTTTGTTCCAAATGAAACTCGTGTGTTCCTTTTTCAAAACCTAGTTTTTGTAACTATGCGACTTTACAAAATATAACATGTAATACTTAAATCATTGAAATCCGTTGAACTTAAAATTTCTCGACTTGTTTACTTAGTAAACGTTATGGATTTATGTAAATACTGAGACACTTTTTCAACTTATCATTTCACATCCTACCTATCATTTTATCTGATCATAAAACACATTGAACGCTTATATAATTTCCTCGTTCAGAGAAAAACCGTACAAAATTCTCCGTATAGGTAAACCAAAACATAACTATGAAAATACTTGGGTATGAAATACCTACAGTTTTTTTTTCTTGATCTACAATGAAGGCAAGCGAGCAAGTTACCTAAGTAGTTAGGGGCCGTCCATTAATTACGTGAGGTATTTAGGGGGGGGGAGGGGGTCTTGGCAAATATCACGTAATTTTTTTAGCAGAAAATGGTGTGAAACTGCGTGAAAATTAAGTTAAATTAAAGTTGAATGAAAATAAAAAACGTATCTTGAATAAAATATGACAAAATTTGACACAATTATTATATTTATAATATTTGTCCGAACGCCACAGAGCTCTTCGATTGTTTAACCGCTATTATTGATCAGCCGTATCCACACGCGCGACTCAAAGATCATTGCAGCGTAATTTTTTTTAAATATATCCAATACTTTTATACCCATAGTACAAGTTTTGAAAAATTGGGGTAGGAGGGAGGGGTCGAGAAAAATCTTACGACATCTCACCAAGGGGGGAGGAGGGGTCAAAAAATTCTTAAAAATGCTTCACGTAATTAATGGACGCCCCCTTACCGCTTCTCATGGACATTCGCAACGCCGGAGCCGTGCAGACGCGTTTCCACCCTAGAGGGCTAACACAAAATGGGTACCTCATGTACCAGTAATTCCACCGCCTGCCGTCCTCTTTACGCCTGGCCACAGCAGCGCAAGCACTGGTGCTTGGCGGCAGGATTAGCGAATATCATGGTGGTAACGATCCAATCGGATCCTGCACCAAGTCCTACCACCCGCATCAAACTTTCAAAGTTTTATTTAACTTGACCTGTTTTTGGTTTGGCTCAAATCTTGCGAGTCAAATTTGACCCACATCCAGCGGTCGGATTGATTGAAATTTCGTACACATATGCAGCCTGGCTGACAGTACAAGTACAATCAGCTGAAAAGCTTATATTAAAAATGATTTACCATTATATTCAAGGAGTAACAGACGACTGGTTCTGGACGGTGTACGGGTCGCTGCCCCTGCAGGTGCGCCAGCGCACGTTCGCGATGAACCCCGTGCTGATCCGTCCGCGCAGCGTGGGCCGGCTGACGCTGCGCAGCGCGCGCTACTCAGACCCGCCGCGCATACAACCCAACTACTTCCATCATCCCGATGACATGAACGCACTCAGGGAAGGCGTGCGATTGGTAAATAAAATATCTCCACGTTTAACCATAACAGAAGATTAAACAGTCAAAGGGCCAAGCTTATCTATTAGAATCGGTTAGTAACATAAATATCCCATTGTAACGGATACCATCGCCCCTATGGCACCATCGTTTATTAAATTAAAGTGGAACTCTTTTGGGTAGGTACGTACTATTTGTATTCGTACCTACTGCGCACGGGCAGCCATCAAAGTACCTACTATACTGAAAAATTGTGCTAATGTAAGTAGAGCAAAAGAAATGACAGCTCTAATTAATCTTGTCAAACAGTCGAAAATTAATTTAGTTTAAGAGGCACTTTTGTAGCAATTAAAAGATTTTTACCACTTTGGAATGGGACTTTCGACTAATATGTAGACCAAACTCTAAACTAAAAATTAAAACGTTTGTTTTTTGGTTTCCTCAGACGGAGAGCATTATAAAAACGAAGTCGTTCCAGCGGTACGGTACGACGCTGCACGACACGCCATTCCCGGGCTGCGAGCACCTGCATTTTGACTCCAACGAATATTGGGAATGCGCTATCATGCAGACCTCTATCACGTTAGATCATCAGGTATTTGCTTGATACAATGACGAGCGTAAATGACAAAGGAGTGGCTCAATGCGTTCAGTCACAGATACAATATATTAGAATAAAAATAAACTTAGATAATCAAATATTACGCAAATTGGACATAGGTTCACTACCCCAGAACCGTTAGAGTTGTAGGTATTAACATATTGAGCTCACAGCAGTGGTGAACTATAACGTCTGGGGCCCGCGGCAAATTCGTTAGATGGGGCTCCTTCCTCAATATAAAGAAGTGCATCAGCGTCCCTTCTGTGCTCTAAACCAAGCCAGTTAGGGGCCCCGTAGAGCTAGGGGCCCGTGGCATTTTGCCACCCCTGCCACCCTATAGTTAAGCCACTGGCTCACAGTACCTAGTAAAATATAGTAAGTCACCGTAACGAAAAGTTTCCTAGTTACCTTCCACCCAGCAATGTAAAATAGAGTAACTACAGGGTATACCAGAATTGTTATCAAACAAATTGATGCACTGTAGGTAATCAATATTTTTTTTAAGGTGGGGACATGCAAAATGGCCCCAGATGGTGACCCGACTGGCGTGGTGTCTCCTAGGCTGCTAGTACACGGCATGAGAGGCCTGAGGATAGCAGATGCATCAATCATACCCCGCATACCCGCAGCCCACACACATGCACCAGTCGTCATGATCGCGGAGAAGGCAGCAGATATGATTAAACAAGATTGGGGAGAACACATGGAGCCCCTTTGAGTCACTATTACAATGCCAAATATTAATCTTAAGTTGTAAGTCATAGAATGTGTAATTTTTGTATACATGATAATGTGGCAGCGCATTATTAGTGTTTTAATATTGTAAGCTGTATCATTTTAGTTCCATCCCGCAAAGTTTTTCATTTATTACAATAAAAATATTTAAAACAAACCCAATCCTACATAAATTTTTAGGTAAGCCATAAAAATAAAGAAAAGTATTTTCATATTATTAACTAAATTTATTTATGTACCTACAGTTATCTTGTTTGAATTCGTGATTTTAATCAGGAGACGGGCCAGTCTTCGTTTTTCTGTTAAGTTTCCTGTAAAGGAATGACAAACGCTTCTCCAGATCCTTCCACTTAGTGGGCCTCACATGTGGTTTAGCTGTGTTCGCCCACATCTTTTTCTTCCTCAGGATTACCTAGAAAGAAAAACGATTTCAATTACATTAACAGATAGACTGAGTTACACTACCAATATGTCAATCAGTTACATTACTTATTTTCATCAAATTCACAAAACCACAGTACTTAATAAAAAGCATTCATGACATGACATGGAACACAACACCCTCTGCTAATTGACTTTTGTCAAATACTACCTGTTGCCCGTGACTTCGTCCGCGCAGATTCAAATATAGCCTATGTTCATCAGGGTTAATCTAAAGATTGTAACGGTAAAAGAATTTTTCTGATCAGTCCAGTAGTTTCGGAGCCTATTCAATTCAAACAAACAATCAAATCTTTCCTCTTTAAAATATGAATAACTAGCCTTCCGTCCGCAGCTTCGCCCGCGATAATTCAATTTTCCCGTACGAAAAGGTATTTTCCCGCGGTAAATAGTAGCCTATGTCACTCAGTGATAATGTAGCTTTCTAACGGCAAAAGAATTTTTGAAATCGGTCCAGTAGTTTCGGAGCCTATTCAATTCAAACAAACAAACAATCAAATTTTTCCTCTTTATAATATTAGTATAGAAAACAGGCATAGTTAGCTTACATGGTATTCCTGTTTTGCTTGGAAACCCCTTATCCATGCCGGAAGTGTGTACAAAGTCTTCACTGGATGCAGGTCACCTTTTCCCAGAATATCTATATAATCATTCTGTCCAAACAGGGCTCTCCGCTCTGTCCAAGCGTTTACAGGTCTATAATAAAACATAAGTATTATATAAAAAAACTCATACAATAAAAACGATATAAAACCGAGTACCTTAAAAAAGTCTAGCGTACTTTGCAATAAGCAGATGAACACTATTCATGTTTACCTATATTCAGGAATTGGGAGTGCTTTCCCAACAGAATGCGGTAATAAACCACCACACCAAAGCTTTTCATGGTATCCATATCGTCGCACTAGTCGAGTTTTATCAGCATGATATCTCGTTCTGGAAATAAAATACGAGCAATTTGAATGCTTATTATTCTGTACTTTCAATGACAATGCCGCAATCAGGTTATGATATAACCATAAGATAAATAAAAGTCCCGATTTATTATAATAATATCGTTAATCGTAGGCAAATATTAAATAACACCCACTGACAAAATAATAATTGTGACTATTGTAATTTAAAACCTAACCTTACGACATTTACAGAGGGTTTCCAAAATGTTTTCAGAATTGTGGAACCTAACCACTCCATTTTAAATACTCGTGCTAACTCAGCTAGCCGCTTCAGTGCCAAAGAGAGACCTTATTCTTCAATTCAATTCAAAGTTAGGAAAAAGTGGCTCCATCAACTTTTTGATGATTCTGCCAATGTCGAAAACCTTATTCTTGGCTATCTATTTAGAAGGGGCTGGCGTATATCAAAACTTGGGTCTCATTACAAATTACAATGTCCTATTGACATTGACAGTTAACAGCAGGCGCGACGCGGCGGTGGTTATACTTTTTTTTATTTTCTTCCCATTAGAATTACAAACGAAACTTTTACAAGTTTTAGTTTAATTAATTTGTCTTGTACATTTATATTTATCAATAGTCCCTTTGTTTGTATTTACTTATTATATTTACCAATAACATGTTTTTATTAAAAAAAAAAAAAAAAAAATCGAAACTTAGCTTCTAGCAGTTCTAGCTTGTACAACCATGTTAAATTCTAGTTAGGTTCTGTCAGTTGCATTTATCATTTGCTGGGCAATATCACGTTAATGTATTATTATACTGACTTTATGTTACACTAAACTCCAAGAAACGACATTATGCACCTGCTTCTATCAATCCGTCGAATGACATTAAAAATATTAAAATTAAAATATTTATTACTTTTAGCCAATCGGCTCCCAATCTTGGCTAATTAAATTGGCTAAGTAAAGTTTTTGGAAGAGGTGCAAATTATATTTTTTTTCGATAGTCGACGTCTTAATAATCCAGGAACTGCAGCTCTTTTATTTTTATTCCCTATTATTAATGAGATATAATTTTTTAAATGCTCGATATGACATTTGTGAGATTTAACGGCCGAAAAGCTCTGTTGCCTAGAACTAGCTTGTAATAAAAAAAAACTACGTCAACTGTCACGTTTGACGTTGTCAAAAAATAATACCGCGGTTCTGTTTATTTGCGTTTGCGTGTAATCAGTGTTAGCAGTGTGTTTTTTAATGATATTTCAACGACCTCAGCACAACCCCTGGACTTTCGATATTGCCGCACTTCTCTTCGACCTTTGCACGATATTTGGACTACGATTTCAGCTACTTTCGACGACTTAGGCACTGCTTCTTGGACTTTTGGACTTCTACACGAGTATAATGGATTTGGTCGATCCCCAAAGCACTGCAGAGGAAATGAAGTATTACAGGGATGTACTCCAATGCTTTGTACCGTCGTGTAAGAAGTATAGACGGGATTTTCCAAATTCCGTGTATTTGAGCTTACCAAAGGCTTTACAAGCGACTTGGTGCCGAACTCTAGATATCAACTGTCCGAAACGGAACTTGTATGTCTGTGAGGAACATATCAATGTGAGTATATTGCAGTTAATGTCGCTGTAAGAAATTAAGAGTATTGAATGTAGTAAAATGCTTTTCTTATATTTACAGATTGAGGAAGATTGCTACAAAAGTAAATCTGGCAAGTTACGCCTAAAAAATACTGCAAACTTGATATTAACCAAAACATACAATGAGATTGTAAGTATCAGCTAGGTGTCTTATTTTATAATTTGTAATTTTTCTCCACTATATTAATTAACAAGTTTATATAAATGTTCAATGTGTTATTATGAACGTAAACACAGGATATTTATCCCTTGCCTATTGTACAGTTACCTACTAAAAATAAATCAATTTTTACACCTTAGTTCATTGCTACACCTATTGTTTTATTTGGTGAATCTTCTCCTGTCTTCTTAAGGCAAAAAATTAAGTGTTAAATGGATGCTCATATGTACTTAATTATGTGCTTATTTTTAGGAAATGTCGAATGATGAAAGCAGCCTAACGGAACAGCCACTGGAAAACACAAAAGATCTGGCTACTATGTCAAAGCAGTTACTGCAACACGGGACCAATCCATATTCAAAGGTAAAATTATGTACCTGTATAAAAAGAAAAATCAAGTGACCGATTGAGCGATAACAATTTTTCTATGGTAGGAACCATAAAACCCTACATAGTAAAAAGTTGTCAAAATTGTGAAAGTGTAAAACAATATAAAAGCTAGTTGTTATTATAAAGGGCTAGTTTGTAAAATTAATTTGATTCTTTTTTTCCAGTGTGATTCTTCAACTCAGACCCAAATCATATACTCAAACAAAGCCGTTATGGTGAAACCATCAGTAAAATGTGTAGCCTGTTCAGCTAATATAAATGTCTCACTTATTGCTGAAAAAATCATGCCAAGCAAGCCATCATCTTCAACTGCAAGTCGTTCATCAACACCAACATTATATGAACCCTCTAGCCCCTCATCGTCAAGCTCAACCAAGGAGACAGTAAAGGAAGGGAATGATATGTCAGGACGTACACATATCTTAAGAATTATTAAGGAAAACCCCAAAATGTATCTTGGTCTTCCTAAGTCATATTTTTGGTTGATAATTTTTTTAGCCAAACAATGCAAATTACGCCCCCTGCATGTCATTATCACCTTATTTAAATTAAAGCAAAATGACACAATACAAAGAATAAGTCATCACTTTCATTTAAGTCAAGTGACATTGCAAGAGCTGTTAAGAATTTGTATACCGCATCTGGCAACTTATTTACAAATGTTTATATACCTGCCAGAATCCATCATGATTAAAAAAACATTGCCCCCTGTTTTTAAAGTGAGGTTTGCTAACGTACAATGCATACTTGACTGTTTCGAGATCCAGATTGAAAAAGCCTCAAATCCTGTTATGCAATCAAGGACATGGTCACAGTATAAATCATGCAACACATTAAAATACTTGATTGCATGTTGCCCAAATGGCTTCATATGTTATATTTCGAAGGGTTATGGAGGAAGGATTTCTGACAAAGCTATTACTGAATGTAGTGGCTTTGTCGATATTCTTCCTCCGGGGGCTGTGGTTTTAGCCGATCGAGGCTTCAAAGGCATAGAAACTCTCCTATCGCAGAGACACGTGAAACTACTTCGGCCCCCAAGTGTTTCCTCACAGGAAACGCCAACCAAAAAGGAGGTGATCCAAACCAAAATTATTGCCAGCTTGAGGATACATGTGGAACGTGTGATAAGGAGATTGAGGGAATTTGCCTTTTTAAAGCCTCACTCGGTTATAAACCATAACCATGTCAGATATGTGGACGAAGCAGTTATTATAGCATGTGCTTTAGTCAATTTGCAAGGCGACATAATAAAAATACAATAATTTTTGCTTTGTTTTATTTTAAAATGTACAAATTAGTTATAAATATAGACTTTTTAACAAAAATCTTTTTGAAAGACCTATCCAACGAAACCTGATGTGGTATATAAGAAAAAAATCACCATACTGTACACACATACACAACACATAAATCACGTCTTTATCCCTTGCGGGGTAGACAGAGCCTAATACTGTACAGTTGAACAAACAGAATTGCATACCTCTGTGGAACATTTTTATCATAAATTACACAATGATTTCTTTGGACGTATGAGTAAGGTTTCGACTGTACCTCTTCTACATAAAGTCATATTTTAGCTGGGGTTCATGATAACACACATCAGAAGTCAGAATGGGGTCCTCATATTATGAAAATGAAACATCCTTCGGAACTTAGTCTATCTTAGTACAGATTTAGCCCATGGTAGTCAGACCTTTGTTATCCTTACTAATATTATAAATGCGAAAGTAACTCTGTCTGTCTGTCTGTTACCTTTTCACGCTTAAACCGCTGGGCCGATTTGGTTGAAATTTGGTATACAGATAGTTTGAGTCCCGGGAAAGAACATAGGATAGTTTTTATCCCGGAAAATTGCATAGTTCCCGCAGGATAGCACAGCCCAAACCACTGGAATTTTTCAAATTTAACGCGGAACAGATTCACCGGGTCAGCTAGTATAGTATAACGGCTAAAGGCATCCATAGAGAAACTCCTTTATACTATGACGAAGGTCTGGCTATCATGGGATTTTTCTCCAATATATTTAGGACAAAGCGTTAAGTAAAATTTTGGGATAAATCGCATTTTTCCAAAACTTTTCTGATCTTTCTAACAAATTGTTGGCATAAGCCACGTCAAACTTAACCCATTTTATTTCGATTTTTTTGTTGTGTTCGAAATCTGGGTCAGCAACACAAAAAGCACACTTTTTATATCCTGTGGCCAGCATTTGGAACTGGCATTGAGCCAAAAATTTTTCTTTTATTTTATTTTTATCTAGATAGTTTTTCACGGTTTTAGCAGTGCTAGGGCATTTTACTTCAACAATGAAGTCATTGGCTACACCATCAGGCGAAGCTCCACTAAAAAAATTAATTAAGTGAAATCCACATTCTTCAATGTGGACCCCCAATAGCCGTTCAACTTCTTTTATTATTGGTTTTTCTAATATTTTTCCTCTCTTCATTGCTTTGGTATCATAAATCTTGTAACCACCAAGAATTTGTTCCACAAGAGAGCCATCAGGTGTGTCACAATGACAAGCTTCATGTACTTTTGATGCTGTTATTCGGCCCTGTCTTATGCTATGCCATAACTTTGACTCTGCCTGCTTTTTAGTGCTTTTTGCTATTTGATTTTGCACAGATTGAGGCACAGATACGTTACTTTTAAAATATTCAAAACTGTGATTATTAGTTTTAGTTGCAAAATCAAGTATCATGTCAAATATACACCATTTTGTCAAACCATTATCATGATCTGGTAAAAATGACAAAATCAGAGAGTCCCCAATTTTTCTTTTCTTACATTCTTCATAAAATGCATTGAGTTTCTCCGGATCTCTTGGTCCTAGTTCTATTCCTCTTTTCTTGGATGGAAAAATATCCTTGGAGGATATTGGCTGTGTTCCCTCACTGGCTAATCGTGGTTTAGCCCAATAACATTCTATGGATGTAGATGATGGTTCTGTAGATTTTTTTTGTAACCAATATAACACCACCAATGTGTGTTTACATCCACCTGAAAGTAAAACAAATCAATGAAAATATTTATAATCCTCATTAACCATAAATATTTACTCTATAGTGTAAGTATTTACCAGCTGATGCAGGACAACCATCACATGTTGCATCAATTATATTACTATTCGCGTCTTCTAAATGAATAGTCACAAGATAATATTTCATCCTTATTTTGTGCTCCGGAACAACTTTGGCCCTGACAACGCATTCAGTGCTCCCTCTTTTAATTTCAACATAACCTACTGCATTATCAACATAACCACCTCTGGATGACCTAAAATGCAATGGAAAACATTATAACACAAGATCTTTCATCATTATCATCTGCCTATTTATGTCCCACTGCCTGTGCCCGGCTTATTTATAACCAAATAAATGATTTTGATTTAATTTGATGCACAACAATACACTATGTATATACATGTTAAATATTTGTAATCATAATTAATTATTATATGCATCAGAATGTATGTGAAATTCGCCAGTACGTACATGAGTGTCTTCACACCTCTTATTTCAGCAACATTGTGCTTATCGTTTGTGTGGAAATATTCCATTATCATGAACATATCCATGTGTGGCAAGTTTCTTGAATCCGCTCGTACAAATTCGCTCATTTTGTGATCAATAGCGAAGCCTCAGTATTATAAAAATCAGTCCAAAAGTCAAGGCGGGGGTCGTCGCAAAGCAGAAAAACGTTGTCCAAGAAGCAGTGCCTAAGTCGTCGAAAGTAGCTGAAATCGTAGTCCAAATATCGTGCAAAGGTCGAAGAGAAGTGCGGCAATATCGAAAGTCCAGGGGTTGTGCTGAGGTCGTTGAAATATCATTAAAAAACACACTGCTAACACTGATTACACGCAAACGCAAATAAACAGAACCGCGGTATTATTTTTTGACAACGTCAAACGTGACAGTTGACGTAGTTTTTTTTTATTACAAGCTAGTTCTAGGCAACAGAGCTTTTCGGCCGTTAAATCTCACAAATGTCATATCGAGCATTTAAAAAATTATATCTCATTAATAATAGGGAATAAAAATAAAAGAGCTGCAGTTCCTGGATTATTAAGACGTCGACTATCGAAAAAAAATATAATTTGCACCTCTTCCAAAAACTTTACTTAGCCAATTGTTGGCAATATAAAGGAAATGCCGCCAATATAAAGGAAATGTTGCCATTCATACTAAGAAAAAGCTGCGAAATCATTTTCTGCTATAAGGATCCGTTAAACTATCCTGCTGCTGTCGACTCTTCCAACGGCGAATAGTGGTTTTGTTGTCTCGTCAGCCAAGCTAAACTGGAACAAAACCTGCAAACCTCGCCCACAGACAAAACAAGAACAAGACAAACTCAGAGCTCCTACAACCAACAAAATGGCCGATCTCCATTGAAAAAACTTTATTGGAATTTTAAAAAGGAAATATCTCTAATCGTATGTATTTTATTGTTCATGCATTAAAATATCATGGTATGAAAGCTTTTATCAAGTGTATAATAAAAAAAACCATTTAGTGGACGCCAATGAGTCTCATAAGATTTAACCATTCAGAACAAAAACTAGCAAGTTTCTTGTTTGTTTATTCGCTGTTCCTTTCCAAAATGCCTTTTTTATGCCATTCTGACATTAATATACTTGTTGTTCTTTTATCAGCATTTATGAAATGAGCAAAAGCTTAAAAGTTAAATAAACAAGTTGAGCGCGTAAATTGCGTTGTTTACAGACACAGTCGTACAACCAAACAATATACCTATTTATTGTTCTACCGGAAGACTGATATATCCAGTAAATTCCATTGAATCTTAAATGAGGCGTACATTTACTGTCCAAATTATAAATTGAATGCACTGCCACATTTTTTTCTATTTATCGACACACCATATCATTGCCTAATTTTATTCATAGTAGATTACGCAAGGATGATAATCGCGTTGGGCGTGTGCATTGTTTATGTTTTTGCGCGTTTACTACGTTCCTTATACTTAATAACTCTGAAATAAGTCTCGAGACAGGTTTCTTTGTTTGATTTGTATGAAATGAGCATCCACTAGGTCCTTTGAAATACGCTAATAGTATCATAATTATTGTTATTTTGTTACAAACAAAATGGCGCGCAATGGACGCTCACTTTTCCCTTTTTATTGTTTCAGCAGATAGGGCTCATTTTGTACACAGTGACCTATGGTTACATATCATTTTATGTGCAATATTATTGATTTACAAACTTGATAGAAAATACTCTTATTTTTCTAAAGCCAAATTGGACTAAATCAATATTTAAATGATTTAGCAAGTTAAGTTGGGAAAGGGACATCAATATTTATGTTATTGTATTTTTGGGTATTTAAACCTACCAAGTTCTGTTTTAATAGGTTGCCTAATCATTATTTACAGTATTTCAAACAAAATATATTTTTTTCTTAATATAATTCATTCATATCTGAGACACACATTGAGCTACATGGCTCTGGCCAAGATTTAACAGCTGTAATTTTTTATTTGTTTTCAGTAATAATGTCTAAACGGGAACAAAGTGACCGGAATGAAAGGAAACTGGACTCCAGCGATTATGAAAACCTGATTTCTCAACACAGTATATTTGAGAGAACTAAGCACCAAGAATTGCCTAGCTTCCCTGGTTTTTCTAATGCTGAAACTCAAACAAAACCCGGTGATATAAAAGGTCAAGCTGTACAGTCTGCTTTAGGAGCGTGGCATTACAATCCCTGGTGGATGCTTGCTAGCACATCCAGGGCCACCCCTTCACATGATGATTTTTCTGAAAATAGTGATCAAGCAAAGGTTAAACAAGAACCAAGAGGTGCTCCATCTCCTGAGCGAGACCCTCTTCAAGGAGAGGTCGACCACTACAGAAGCACTGTGACTCCTCCTGTAGGATTAGATTCATTCTGTGATGATTGCTCTGATCCGTTTTGTGACTCTGGAGCAGCAGTTTGTCGTAAACTGTTTCATTGCCCGCACTGCAGAAAGAGCTACCCCACCATTCTCGAATTTAACACACATTTGACAAGTGTACACCCAGCACAAAAGCCATTCAGATGCCAAATCTGTTTGGAGCCCTTTCATAAGAAGTCACATCTCAGAAGGCATTTAGACGCTAATCACACTCGTAAGGATGTAAACAAGTGTTCAGTTTGTTCCAAGTACATTAAAGATAAGAGCAACCTACGTAAGCATATGCAGGTCCACACAGGGCGAGTGCCGCAGAAACAGTTCAAATGTGATCTGTGCAACAACAAACGTTACATGTCCCTAGACCGGCTTAATAATCATAAAGTGGTGTGCACAGGAGAGAAAGTGCTAAAATATTGTGACATGTGCCCCAAAGTATTTGACAATTCAAGGTCATTGAATAGTCACAAAAAAGTTCATGCTAGAGAACTGAAGTGTGACAACTGTGGTGAACAGCTCCGTTCCCTAGAACAATTTACGAACCACAAAATGATTTGTCAGGGGCCATCAGAGGCGAGTGTGGGCGGTAGCCTGAGTGGCGTTGGAGGCAGCGCGGGCGCGGGCTCGGCCGGTGCATCAGGCAACCGTTGCTGTACGCAGCCTGGCCTGTGCGAGCACGACAAGCCGGCCTATCTCAACATCCCCGGGTACGCAGCAGGACGCGTGCTGGACGCGACGCTCTCCTCTCTCAAATCAGAGTTAAACTGATAAAAACAACCTACAAACATGTACATAGAAAGGGTATATAACTGATTTCATTTTTTTACATGATTACCAAATAGTTAATTCAATGACAGAAAAAAAAAAACAATTTTCATAATTGAGAATTTCACAAGACTGATGCAAATATCCCGCCTCACGACTTGCTTTATTATTACCATTTAAATTTAGGATTTAGTTAGTAGTTTAATACAGTTAGATTAAGCATCATAGCTACTTGAACTTGACCATGTTCCAATATATGAGACACACAAAATAAGATTGTAGAGAAGAGACACCTCTTTGACATTTTATATTTTATGTATCAGTTTATACATATATTTGAATGTGTTCAAAATGTTATCAGGCTATAATTTTATATCTTTAAAATAATACATTGTTAAGTAAATTGTTCCACAAAAAGCTTTATTAATAGGGAATGAAACATTCAACGTTCACCATGTGTGAAACAACAAATATATTTTTTATTTGACTTTAATGTTGCCTCGACTGATTTAGAGTTAAATGATTGTGCAGTATTAAGTTAATCATTTTTTTTTCTACTTTGAAAGATTGAACTTTATTATTTTATAACTTTTAGATAGGTAATAAGTTTTTTTTCTAATAGAGCGGTCTGTGGATACTGTAAGTTTAGCCGGTAAATGTTTATTAAGCACTTTTTAATAGGGTTTAAATACACGACTTGGTTCGTTTTGAGAAGCGCCTAAACCTGTCCTGGTTCGAAGTCCATAAATCAAAAACATGATTTTTATGCTAGAAAGTTAGGGACTCAATCACTCAATTTCAGACGTCTGATATTTGGGACACTGATATTTGCCATCAAAAGAAGCTAGGTCTAGGTGCTCAAAAATAATTCACTTCCGTTTTTTACCCGACTGCCCAAAAGATTGGAGTGTTTTATTCAATGGAACGGTGTTTTTGTGTTTTAACTTGAGAAATGTGGCTACGCAAATGTCTGTTGGCATCTGGTGGTTTGCGCCGTAAGAATTTTGCCACGCGAGTATCACAGACCAAAGAAAAAGTAAAGATAGAATTCGGCAAACTGCAAAATGAGGTCAGTGTAAAGTATGCCTTACTGTGTGTATACATCATACAGCTACAAACACGAGTGCAACCAAATTTCATCAAGCAAATTACTGGCGCACAAGGTGAGATGCAGTTTAAACGGTCCTCAGTTAGTCGTTTGCAGAACTCTTGTCTTTACTTTTTATTTGTTCTAAGACGAAAAGGTGACATCCAGAATATTAATTTTGAAACCGGATTAACCGGATGTACTAAAAACTAAAAGTATTGTGGTTTGTTATGGCAATAGCTTCTGCTGGCGTGTATTACAACCCTACATATACTCCAATCCAAAGACAAAAATAGAAACATTGAAGTTAAAAGTTATACTATCGTATTTCTATATTTCGAATATTTACTATTCAAAAAGTTTACATGTGAGACTGTTTTTGTTTCATTGAATTAGATTAGAAACTGTAGTGCAATGAAACCTTGGGCTAAGCCTTGAACATATTATGGTTATGGAAAATAATTGTTATGTTCGAATTCCAAAATATTAATTTATTTTCGTGGTGTTATACATATATATTATAACAGCAATTATAGTTATATATTGTATGTAGTTTAGTTTGTATTTAACAGTCAGCATAGAAAAATAGCATTTCCCTAATATATTATTGTGCTCTGGTCATTCTACTGCTGTATATGTAGATCACTGGTAGTTTGTACTCTGAGACACTATTTAATATTTAATAGCACATTTCTGCTGATTTAGTATACACATTTGGAAATGGAATAAATGAAAGTTCTATTAAGGTTAACTACTGTCTCTGAATACAAGTAAATCACTAAAGGCTTTTGTTTACCAAATATTGTTTTGAGAGAAAAGCCGCAATCTTATGTATCAGGAACGACAGAATTTTCCAGAATTTGTTTTTGACGTTATGGATCACTTGCAGCAAAAATAAATATGCTTAGCTGAATAGTGAAGCTAGTTGAGATGACGTTGGCGTTCAAAAGTTAAAATTATAACCAGATAAATATATTTTTGCTGTAATTCGACCTAAATGACAATTTATAAAAAAATGCAACTGGGAAATCTGCTGAGCTACTATAAGTACATACTAAGTTACGTTAGTACATTATTGTTTTTTTAGTTGATTAATACTTATACAAAGTTCTGTTAAAATGTATCTGTTAGATGCAGTAAGTTAAATTTACTTTTAATGAATATGCTTTGTTGTGTGCTAAATCTTGTAAGTCACATTTGTACTTTTACTCGTATCATGTTGTACCTATAAATTGTACTGAAATATTCCCTTAAAAATGACAATGCAATAACATACAAACCTTGGTTAATATTTAATGGAACTCTTGTAATGATTATACTAGATGTTAGTAAATTACTTAATTCTGTCATTATTTGACCAAGGGTAGATATACTTGATTTTAGCAGTTTTTTTTATATAATTTTAATGTATTTATTTTTCTATAGGTTTATTAAACGCTTGTATCGCGTGACCACGATCAGAGGCAGTTAAAACAAACCTTAGTGAAAGTCCAAGAAGCAGTGTTAAAAGATCCATAGACATACTATCAATATAGACTAAAGTGAACGGACTTAGGTAAACGAAGAAATTGCTTTCAAAAAATTTCACGCGATGCTTTTTAATCATTCTCCTGTCGATTCTTATCGATATTACGCGTATACAAAATATACACAGAAACAAAATTATGTCCCAATGCTTTTATCCAGTGTAGCAAGAGCATCGTAACATTACCAATTAACCAATAGGGTGGAAATGGAAAATTTTAATTGTAAAAAATTGCCAAACTACTGCGGCGACAGCTGCGCACTGATTAGTCTGCTCAAGGTCAAGTAGTACAAGTAGACCCAAGCAGATAATGTCACTATCTATACCAAAGGCATGCTGATAAAATTTGTGGTTGGTAATGAAAACAAAAAAATTTAATGTGTAGCTAATCATAATTCTTAAATGGTTTTGTTCTATAAATAAAGGATAAAGGAAAAACTCCCCGAAACTAGCGCCAGTGTGGTGTAAATAATGTTTTGCAGAACTGTAACTGTTACATAGTCAGATAATAGACAAACGAATGTTAACTTGAGTTTATCGATAAGAGGGTTAGTCTGTCTCGATAGTATGTACGTGGAATACGTCATACTCCCCCGCGGTACTGAGAGTCTCAACCCTGGGAAGGAAATATTTTTTATCCTGGAAAATGGATTATTTCGCGCGGGCGTGCGATAAATGAATACTCCGCGGACGGAGTTGCGGGCAACATCTAGTTAAGTACGCATATTTAACGTTAAGAACTGCGGCTGTTTCATCGTTGCCTAGTGGTCTCGTGGGGGAGTATAAAACGCGAAAAACCATTATATCATCAAATAATAAGTTTTACAAGGTGTAAAAATAAACGAACGGATTATGTTTTTCCGCATGAGGCTAGAAATATTTTAGCGGTTTATACTTGCGATTAGAGTTCGGAGTCTCACTTAACTTATTTTTATTAATATTGATCGAATTTTTCTTTGTTTTACTTTTTTTTAAAGTATATATATATTGAGGCTTTTTTTTATGAAATATTCGTTTGTTATCTATTTACAATTGTTTAAATTCATATTTAGCTTCCGAGATAAAATATTTATAAGTTTAGGTTTAGATTTATTTACATTAGAATTAAGTACCAATTTTTTAGTTCTGATACAGCAGAGAGACTATTGATGCAAAAGTGAATTGATCCCACCATTCGATTATTTAAAAGTTAGCAAATGTCGGTAATTCTGCCGATGCCGGTCAGGTATTATATGTTTAATATTATGTAGGTACAGTCAGCGTCGTATAGTTTGAAGCATCCAAATCGGCTAAATAGTTCGGTATACCATAGAAATAGTATGGCGTGTCGAGTCGAACTTTTTGGTCACCGTGGATGTTTCATACTATATGATGCTGACTGTACGTATATCAATTCTGTGGATCTTGCGGCCACAAATTATTTATTACCTATTTCTTATTTCATTGATTTGATGTCCCTACTTCTACTATTCTGCCGTCCTAATTCAAAAGGACGCAAGACAAAAACACATACATACATAAATCACGTCTATACATTTTGTATATACATACAAAAAAAACGTCTATCCCTTACGGTGTAGACAGAGCCTAAGGTAACAAGACCTAAAGGCCACGTTTAGCATAATTGTGGGCGTATAGGTGGAAAGGGGAATCAAAATATTCCTAAGATTTTCGCCCATTCCCACGATGGGCTTTTACCATCTGCGCGGGAGGAGAAGCAACTGGTACATTCTATGTTTTTTCTTTACACCCAGACAAGCATGAAAGAAACAGATTTAGTTTTTTTACATTTTTGGACAGATTGACATCAATCTATCATAAATATCATAATTTTCTCAAAACCTTTTGACACAGATATGCGTCCTTTTGAATTAGGGCGACAGTATTGGTTACGCAAGTTTTTAATTTGTTTACCTAATACATTTTGGTTCACGCCGCCAGGAACACTTCCTATTCGACACTTCATAACTGAGTTATGTATCAGATGCAATAGGTACCTACTTACTTTTAACGCTTTGCTGAAGCAAGTTTGGATCCTGTGTCACTGAGGGGGTAGATAAATAGAGGTACATATCAAGTTAGGGGGGGACTATTCCGAAATTCGAAGTTCGTATCATGCCGTCCCTCTCACTCTCATACTAATGATTAGTATTAGCGTGAGCACTATGTGCGGCATGAAACATGTCAGACTACTGTCAGCGTCATATAGTATGAAACATCCAAGGCGACCAAAAAGCTCGACACACCATATGAGAACCTTACTATAGTGTACCGAACTATTTGGCCGACTTGGATGCTTCATACTATATCTATGACGATGACTGTACAAGGTCTGGAGTGACTTTCATGCGAAAATTTAAACTTTATGGAAGTTGTTGACTTTCATACGAAAGTTCTTGTTCTTATGTACACACAGAACCAAAGAACACAGAACTAAAGTCGACGATATTTAACATAAACAACTCCCTGCTGTTAATTAAAAATGTTTTCCAACTTTGTAATTAAATCACCTGGGGTCCCGATTTTCGAAAGCATATGCGCGAAAGTATCACTCGAAAGTGGTGAAAAATTGTGCAGAATTTGAAATTCGAGCAGCATAGAAGACAATCACAGCTCTCATTAATCTTGTGCACTAGTCAAAAATTTGATTAGAGCTGTAGTTTGGGAGATATAAGCTGATTTATACCACTTTCGAGTGGTACTTTCGATTGATGTGCTTTCAAAAATCGGGCCCCTGTACCTACCTTTTTTATGCTTTTCATGTACAAGTGACGGGGTTGCTATACATCTTGTTAATTTGAGGAATATTATACCTATTGTAAGTTTATTATTCATGTTAAAAGTAACCGTATTTCTTATATTGTTTAGCCAATAGATTGGATTTGGATACATAATAAAAAATAATTATTTATAAATTTTTTCATTGCTATGCTATAATTTACTTCAACGTAGGTACAATTTATTCCTTAAATTGACGAGTATAGATTTTATATCTGCATCTAAATTGACATCCCAGATGACCGTTTTCTTTACGATTGAATTTTGAAACATAAAATCAATACTCAAGTACTTTTTTGTGGGGCGTACAGGGCTACACCGGTTAAATATTCCAAGTTCGTTTTATGCCGTTCCGCTCACACTAACTGACAGAAGAGTTACAAATCTTTTATCCGAATCAAGTTAGTACTGTACTATATATAGTAAGTACAGTCAAGGGCATAAATATATGTACCTACGTTATCAAGACGACAAAAACATCCATATACCTTTATGCCATAATCAATAAGGCCGATGAGCCGATGACACATATTTGACATGATGGCTGTATCTAGAGATGCGCAAAACATGTCACTGAAGTGTAGAGATTGACTCATGTCTAGCTTTCATTTCGTTCAGTTCGCTCAGTGGACTGACTATTGACTCAAACTGCTCTTTCATATCTTATCACTCATTTCGCTCAGTTCATCATTATATCAGTACGATGTATTCAGTAGGCATACAAAATGCTTCAGTTAACGACTGAGCGACTGAACGAAACGAAAAGTTATAGTTCATTTCAATCTTTCACTGGCGATTGACACATCACATCATGTGTATCGATATTTTTGCCCTCGACTGTACAGTATGTTAACTGAATCATTTATAATGGAAATTGGGTACTATACGAGCTTGATTCGTTTAAGACATAAATTATAAATGTGAGATACCGAGTGATCGGAGTGATATATATGCGCATAATATACCGCAGATATAATTTACAGGATGGGTCATATTTACCGATGTTCAACATTAACTAACACTCTTACTTAAAAGTGCAAATGAAATGGGTCCACCACTTTCGCCGGAACTGCCACATCTTTTATATGGAAGTCTGAATATTATAATTATAGTACTATCCTACATATTACCAGAATATGAAAATTTATTATTGACGCTTGCGTGTTGTATACTTCTAATAACATCCTCTCTTTTTTGCATCAATAGTTATTAAAATTCATGGTGTAGATTTTACTTTAAATTTAGGATTAAGAAAAAAATGTGTTCATATTATGAATTTAGTTTTTGTCATAGAATATTTAGCACTGTAATTTTTTCTACGCAACTGTAACGAGGACCGACTTTTATGTTGGTAGCCTGGGCTATTATAAACAGCTTCTATTAACCTGAGAAATCTGATAGTTTTTAGTGGAAAAGGTGTGTGTGGGGTTTTTTTTTTCAATCTCGGGCCGCGAATGTATCGACCACCTTCTCTTCTAATAAATAGATTGAGAATTTCATTATAAGAGCAGCAATCATAAATAATAAGATGTATAACAGGTATTTACCTTTGCAATAAACCAATAGCTTAAGTTTTTAATACGTTCTGCAAGTGTGCCTATTCTTAGTACGGAAACTGCAATGTCGAGGAGGTGAACCCAGTCAGTTCGTGCCTGGCGTTGCATATTATCAAGACAATTCCAATAGAGTAAACTAAACACTGAAGGAAAATGTTTTGTAATTATGCTTTTAACGTCAGAATATAGAAGTAAGCTATTGCACTATTATGTATTGATCTAATACAATAGCAATACGAAAATATATTAATGCATACTTTTATCACCAATAAACAAGTTTCCTTACTGTTTGTGTGTTCTATAATTTATTCATTTTGAAGTGTTTTTCAAATTAACTGTGGGTTTTTTTTTTTCAATTTAAACTTAGGCTTAGACCTTTCTTCGTGTTAAAATTAATGGCAACAAACCTGGTGTGTACCTGTTTTTCCCTAATTTTAAACAAACATATTTATTGCCCTAACAAAAAAAAGGTCCCATGTGATTTTGTCAAACCTTATATTAAATTAAAACTTAATTTATATTACAACACGCCCTCGCTTCACTGCCATTTTAACCTTTTTAGTTTTCTTTTCCTTCTTCTTCTTAGCAATGTTGTCTTTTCGCTTCGTTTGTCTAGCTTCCTTTGTTTGTTCGACACCTTGGATCCTATTGTCCCACTGCTTTTTACTCTGTTTTTTCTTTTGTTCCTGTGATTATTTTAACATAAGGGTTACTAAACCATGCATTTAGATTGGAGCTTTCGGAATGTTGAGCTCAACAGTCAGTGCCATATATACCATACCGAAAAGAACAGTCAAATTTACACACTCTAGCCCTTGACATAAGGCCTTGTTCCAAAATGTTTGCCTGCTTTGGTCACTATGATTTATTCGACGCTGACTGTGCCTACAGTGAATGCTACCAGACACTTATTTCCAATTTTGCCATTTAAAATTATTATAAAAATATCTAGCCAATTTGATACCTTAAAACAACACTCACAAAGAGTTAGTATATTGCACCTTGCATAATAATATGTAATATGCTTGAGCGTAAAAGTGATTAATGATTTCTTTGCTAACTATTGTATTATATTCAAATACAGTGTGCAAGATGAAGGTGATTTCAGAAATAATAGGACCCAGGAAAATAATGAGTGAACAGCCAGCATTCATAATATTATCAGCTTCTAATTCATTCCAACTATAATTATCGGATTGCTTTAGATTACAAATACGATAATTCTTACCCTCTTTTGGATTGTTTTTTTCAACAAAGTGGGATCATCCTTGATCTTCTGTCCTTCAGCTTTTTGTAAAATAGTCTTCCATGCAAGTTTTTCTTTGAGTTCATTTACTTTAGACTTATCCTCGCCTTGTTCTAACTGGCGGAACTTCTGTTCTTGTTGTTGGAGATTTTCTAATATTTTCTTGGGGTCCTTTTCAACTTTTTGTACTTTTTCTGAAATTGTGGAATTAAACATGAACACATACATTTTAACTTTTAAATAATAACATTATTTCTCATACCCATCAGGATAGTTAGTTAAATATCCCTGCTCATTTTTTACCATAGGTCCAATTATTGACCTTCTAGAATGTTATAATAATATGAGTTTCAGTATTATGTTGTCTAAATAAAAAAAAAGATGTTATTTAAGCTACAATTAACCTTTTGTTTGCCTAGTGACAGATCCGGGAGAAGATTAAAAGCTATCTTTTGTATTTTTTAAATCTGAAATTAGTATTATTTAAAACAAATGAGACTAGAACGTCGGTTATTTTTTTATACCCTCACTTAAATGGTTTAAGTATGAAATGAAACTTTGCTGAGGTGCAACTGGCCTTATGGCATGACCAATTCAAAAAATATGGCGTTTAAAAAGACAAAAATTTGTCTAATATTTTAACATACCTCTTTGCCCAGTGTTAGCAAAATCAAACTTTGAAAACACAAGTTTCCCATCAGTGTTGAAAACTGGCTTAGCAGTATTTGCTTTTTCTGTTTTTAGTTCTTGTTTAACCACAGGTAACTTATCTCCTGTTGGCTTCACTTTAGTCTTGTTTATTCTGTCTCTCTTTTTAATCTTTTTATTCAATTTGCTTGCTAAGCTCTTTTTGGCCAACTTGCTTTTCAGATGGAAATTGTTCTGTGATTTGATTTTTTCCAGCCTTTCCTCTAATTCTGCAATTGTATTAGCTCGTTTAGGAACCAGTTTCTCCTCTTGCTTTTCATTACTATTGTACATTTCGAAATCTTCGTCAGCATCATCTAAAAAAAAATTTGCTTAAAGTTGATTGGATCTTACAAATAAGTATGACACCATGCTATTCTGTCCTGTGTTTAAATTGATACTTAGATGCACCTAGGTGATGTGTCTAGGTCTCTTTTGCAGGATCTAGCACGTTAACCCGTCAAGCGTCCAAGCGTCTACAGTAGTCCCTAACTTTTTCTGGCGGGAGGCTTAAAGAGAGAGCGAGAAGCATATATAGCGAGTTGTCGCTGGCTCTTCCATGGGAAGAAGACCTGGCCAGTGGTGTGAATGCATAATGCAGTCACTAGGACATTTCCCGCCCGAAAAAGTTAGGGACTACTGTAGTTGCTTGGACGCTTAACGGGTTAAAACAATTTTGGTGCTGTTTATGGAGGCAATTTTTTGCATGATAATGACCGCACATGGAAACAAACTAAGAAAGCAGACTGATCACTAGTTAAGTTAATAACATTGATAAGACACATTCACTAACAGAAGATATGGCTAGAAAAAAGCTAGCTGGGCATTAAGCAATTATTTTACTCTTTTCAACAGTGAACAAATGCATTTGGTATTCATTCGCACATCTTCAAACTATTATGCAGTAATATGCAAACGCAAAGTTACAAACATCGAAATAGCTAGCAAATTTTTATTTTTAAGTTTTGGCCAACACATCAAGTGAAACATGTTGAAAATTATATTGCTTCTGTATTTATATTTATTTACTTACAAGTTTATATATATATACATAGAATGAGCACAGCCTTAAAATACGACTTGCATTTCGCGCGAGTGACATATCAAACTCCATGTGGAGAGAATATTGTTATTGCCAAGCAAGGCACAAAAGAAACAACAGTAAATTCTAAATTAATACTCAGTAACTAGGAAGCCAATCAAACATTAAGTACCTTTTGTTTGCTGGGGAATGGACAGCACAGAAAATATATTTTGTAAAAATAGGAATTCCTTGTTTAGTTCTGCTTTCAATTGCTTAGTCTTCACAGGTTTCTTTTGAACAGACATAATGGAAGTTAAGTGGCCTGGCTAGAAACAAAAATAATATACACGCTTCTCACTTCATTATACATAAAAGAAATACTATAAACTATCACAAAGGAACTAATTTTTATACCTTACAGTCAACACAATTTAGTTGTAATCTAATATAATCTACATAAAACGGATACGATTTGATAGAAGATAGTTTAATTTACCACGCGCGAATTGAAATAAAATAACCAAAGTTTAGTCAAACCGCTACAACGTGACTTTTCAGTGACAGTGACAGTCGTCTTTTTTTTGTCTTCTTCCAAATAGGAATGGTAGAGGGATCAATGCCCCTTGATCCATATATTCCTTTCAGAACGCGAGCGACAAATCAAACGTTAATCAAAAGAGATGAATACCAAACGAGAAATAAAATTGCTGGTAATACACTCGCTTGTATTTTAGCTTTAAGATGTGGCCAGAAACGTAGGGACCTGCTCAACGCAGATTAATCGCCCAGTAACTTGTGCTCGGCGTCGCATTCGCAAGGTAACGAGCTCCAGAATTGATTTTCGCAGTTCGTATCATACCGTCCCTCTCACTCGCAAATTAATGGCTACTTATGTGAGCGGAACGGCACAAAATAAACTTCGAAAATGGAATTTAGGAGTACAAGGCGTTGTCCGAATACCTAGTAGGTTTTGGGAACAGCGAATACGCAGACTGCCGAGCTGCCGTGCGAGCGATAAGTTTTGGTGCTAGTCCATATATCTTAAGCGTTATTCTTAAACCATACACAAAATAAATAACAAAACAACAACAAAGTTTACTAGGTTTATCATGTAAATCATGGAATACAGTACCCGGCGATAAAGAATGGAAATCGGTCTTTGGAAAGAGATTCGGCTAATTTCGCTTTCGTAGTTTGATATAATGATGTGACGTGAGGAATGAGGACGTGACGTTGACGTTCGTTTGTTTCGTCAGTCATTGCTCATTGTGCAGGTGCCGTAGAGTCAGGACGCATTTCCATGAAAATATATAATATAGAGTTGATGATAGTTTTGATACCCCCCAACTTAATCTATTAGAGACTGATCTCTTTTTTGACTATATTCTTTTTCAGCTCAGGATGACTTCGGCCACATTTCCATTTCATCACCTTCTTAAGACGTTCTCGTTCGCATATGGTCTACTGTTCCGATTCATTAGCATTCCTATATCGTCTCTTACCTATCTCGTCCGTTTTCTTACGTGGGTCACTGTTACAACTCATTTACATTCGTAATTAGTCTAGTGTCAAGTCGTCATCGTCAACATTCCTATTTAGACCACAGTGCCAACTCGTCAAAATTCCTATTTATACCACAGCGCCAACTCGTCAACATTCCTATTTAGACCACAGTACCAACTCGTCAACTATAGAAATAAGCAGTAAAAAAAAATATTGAACACAGACTCGCACAAAAACATTTGTGCTATCACAAAATGTTTGCCCAAAGCGGGAATCGAACCCACGACCATCGGTACAGTAGGCAGAGTCACCACCAACTGAGCCATCCATGTCGTCAACGTTACAAACATATTTATTTATTTTTAAAATAGGAATTATAACTTTTGACATCGCGGGAAACTGACTTGAGTATTATTATATCGAAAAAGCATTTATTTATAAATTAATATTGTAATCGTTTTTTTTATGGAAACGATTTTTGTTCGTACTAAAATATAATCGATAATCGTTGAATATGCAGGGTGTCAGAATGAAGCCTCACCTCTAGATTTGTCAAAGCGACTCTGTCAGCCATACATTCCTTATTGAAACGTCCTGTAATTTGAATGAAACAAACAAAACAAACATACTACTGGGTGGCAGGAGGCAGAGACGTAACTATAATCGTAACGTAAACCCTTTCATTTGTTTACTTTTTACGGTTTATCTACTTAGTTACACAAAAATGGCTATTGGCTACAAATAAAACGCCATCAGTCGCTTCATAACATTAATTAATGAGAGCTAATGCACAACATTAGCCAGTAAGAACTATTTTTCATATTGGCCATTAATATCGAATGCTCAGATCAAATAAAAAGTAAAGATAGAGCGCGGTGAACAGCCGAGTGAAGCCGGTTTTATAAACATGTGTGCGTAGGCCGGTGTTGCCATAATAATTAGTAATACCCCGATACTGCAAAAATATATAATAATAATGGGTTTGGAAATCTGAAAAAATACATAAAGTAGTATGTATTTTAGGTTGCGTGTCACTTTCTCACGTTTTAAGCCGTGCTAATAAAGAATAGAATTTAAAATGAAAAAGAAAAGGTTGTATTACAGAGGCTGCATTCACCATTGGGTGAATAATAGGGAAACTAAAATATTATAATGGCAACACTATTGTTGACGTTTTGTCAGAAGCAAAAATTATTTCGATTTTTATTGAAAATATTGGTTTACGAGTTTACTAACGTGTGATAAGTGATTCCATCCTGCTTTTTATTTTTGGACGAATAGTTTTTACACCCTTTCACTACGCAATTTGGCATTATTACTGATATTAGTCCAATTTAAAATACGTTGTGCTCCACGGGAATGCGTAGCTCAAATAATAAGGTTTTGGTATAGTTTGGTTGCAAGTGTGTGCGTGTCACTGTGTAAGCACACGGATTGGTGCAGTTTGACCGGCTTCACTTCGTTGTTTGCAGCGCTCTATCTTTACTTTTTATTTGATCTGAGATCGAATGTACATAAAATGGAAGAAAGAAACCCGCTAGAAATTCATACTTCTGTATTCATAACTAGGGCTCAGCAAATTAATAAGCGAGGTAGACCGTCTTTAACGAAGACTGTAAAATTCAGCCCACAGCCGAAATCAATGATATCACAATTATTAAATAAAGTTCAAGAAGACAACAGTGATATCACGGATAGAATTGAAGATAAATTAAAAGTGATTGAAGTAAAAACTGATGTACATCATTTAAAAACTAACCAAGACAATGATGACTACGGTCAAATTAAGGCTGATTTGGAACCAGAACTAAACTCTTATGAAAATCTACAAAAAAACTTCACGTTTGATCTCACTAGTGTAGGAAAGAGCTGTGATAACTTTAAGGAGTGTTATTTACCTCATGAAAAGGAATCAAACTTGTATCCGGTAAGTTTAGTATGTATATCTTCTGTGAAAAGTTATTCGACTAATTTAGCATTCACCAACTAGGAGATTTTTAACTTAGAATTCGGTTTATTAACTTATTTAGTTATTTTTTTTTATAAATAATTCAGGATCTTGGATATAAGAGGTAAACTGTTAATATTAGTCTTTGAGACTAGTTTGGGGTCCACTGGGCATCCCAATTTAAGACTTCTGTTTTTGATGGAAATAAATAAGAATATTTTTTTTTAGAGTATCCAAGAAGAAAAGAAAGAGAAAAGTACAGCAATAGCCTGTTATGTATGTTCACACAGGTAACTTAACTAACATTTATTACTTTTATGTGTGCTACTATATTTCAACTTTATTTTATAATTAATTTCATTGACAATTTCAGGAGTAGCAGCCGAAAAGCTCACAGGGAACATTTGACCATTCATAGAAATCAGCCTTACAAATGCAACTTTCCAAATTGTACTTATACTTGTAAATTATCCTCCAATCTTATAAAACATAAAAGGGTACACACATCAGAAAAGCCTTACCTCTGTGATCAATGCACATTTAGGACCAATTTCGGGAACTCACTTAAAGTTCATAAAAGAATTCACACAACTGAACGGCCCTACGGGTGTCAGTTTTGCAGCTATCAGTGCAACAGCAGCTCTAATCTCAAGAAACACTGCCTTCACAGACATAGAGAGGCGTCCTAATTAGGCTTCTAATTATAAATTAACATATGTAAGTTTCTCCATAATGAGCTATGTATTTTTCATTATACATAAAAAATCCAAAAGAAGTCATTAAAGTAGTTTTATTACAAACCTTTGTTTAACTTGCCATGTTTTTATATGTATATAAGCAAGGTGTCCACTTTCAAAATTTGAGATTATGGTTGCTCAGTTTCTATACCCAAGAATTAAAGATTTAATAAATTATGGATAAGTAAAGGGTATGGCCCTGTCACAGTAACTGACAATTGACTCTAACAAGTACAGCTCGTAGAACAGTACCTGGTCTAAGGGCATCAACTGGAACACTTTTTATACATAGTAGGTAGGTAAACAGAACATTTTTTCAAATCCTATAAATGCAGCTCAATATAAATATATACATATACTAGCTGTTGCCCGCGGCTTCGCTCCCGTTTTTTTTTTTTTCTTCTAAATTTCAATATGAAAAATAGATAGTAGCCGATTCTCAGACCTACTGAATACGCATATAAAATTTGGTAAGAATCGGTAAAGCCGTTTCGGAGGAGTACGGGAACGAACATTGTGACACGAGAATTTTATATATAAGATAGTATAAAAGGTCCAAGACCATTTTTGTGTGGCATCATTTTTAGGTCGTGTTGGGTTCACTATCTAATAAGCCCTTATTTCTTAAATAAGCTGGGAGAATAATAAAATTAAATAAAACGCAAACTTTGTACAGATCAAAGCATTTATATTCTTTAAAATTAATCTAAATATACAATATTCTATAAAGGTATAACTGGTAGTAAAATAAATAATTGTCGCCCAAAAAGTACTTATACAATGTCCTCTTACAACATGATTATTATTACACCATGATATTTATATAATTCATTTGAACTACGCAACAAAGCAGCGAGGTTACGATTAACAATATTAATACTAGGTTGTATAGTCAGCGGATGGTTGGTTGTGATAGTAACTAGGGGTGGGGTTTGTGTCAGTGACAGTGCTCGGTGAAGTCGACGACGACGGACTCGCGCCAACCGAAGAGGAAGTAGCCGGAAGCGGAGCCGAGGACGACGGCGGCGCAGAGCCATGTGTTGTACGTCATGAACACCAGCATGAGCATGTAGCTGACGAGGACTTGCAGCCCGTGCAGCGCCGTCTGCCACGCGTGCGCACCGCTCAGCATCCTCGGCCTGATCATAACAAATCGCTGCCGGATTAACCTCCTCATTCTTGATAAGATACAAACGTGTTAAAGATAAGTATCTACGTTTTGTCGCCCGCTTTCTCGTGGTCCTACTGATTTGTCCTATTAGTAGGAGAACTATTTCTGTCTGAGCTACTGTGTGCCCAGGTAGCGGTTGCCAGGAGCCTTGAAATGGCCATGAATGGAAATGTATAAGTTAGGTTAGGTTAGTTTTATAACAATCCTGAACAACAGGTGGGTTTTGCATACAAATATAAAGTAGGACAGACATAGAGGTCTCCCTCGTGATTGCAACAATAGGACATAGGAATAGTAAGACCACGAGAAAACTGGCGTTTTGGCTGTGCCTGTTAAAGGCAGATGACGTGACAGATAAGGACCAACAAATGTTAAGTTCAAGGAAGCTTTAGGCCTCGGCTGCACTGCAATATTTCACCGCATGACTTTTATTAAGGTGAATATAATTAAGTGCGAACGGTGCCTAAATATATGCACAGCATAGTGTGAATTTTACTATACTATACTATAAGATTCGACGTGTTACAAAATAGCGAGAAAAAAATCGCGCGGTTACATAGTCTAAAGAGAGAAGAAGATATCGTATCTCGATGATAATAATAAACATTATCAGTGTGGGCGACTAAGATTCTAATGTCGAGTTAGGGAATATAAGACCAGGGGCCTGATTTTTGGAAAGCACATGTGTGAAAACACCACTCGAAAGTGGTATAAATCTGTTTATATCTTCAAAACTACAGCTCTAATCAAATTTTTGACTAGGTCACAAGATTAATGAGAGCCCTAAGTATTTTCTAAGCTACTCGTATCTCAAATTCAGCACAATTTTTCACCACTTTCGAGTGGTGTTTTCACACATGTGCTTTCCAAAAATCAGGCCCCAGCACCGTAGTTTGTCGTGATCATAACATTGGAAGAATACGGGGAAAGAACATGCATAGTTAGTAATTTTTTTTTACTATCAAAATGTAGAACTACTGTAACTCATCATTGTACTTTCCATGTTTTTTTCTTGACTTATCCTTTCTTAACTAACTATTTAGCAAATTTCTAAGAAAGAAGGCTTTGACCTTTTGTGATTGAGATAAAAACATGAATTTAATAGTTCAACTTGCCTTACCCTACTGCATACCAAATTTCATTCACCAAGATTCAGATTTTTATAAGAATTGCTCGTTTAAAGGTATTATTACATGTATCTACTAATTATAGTAGCTAATTAGCGAACTATAGGTAAACCGGACTTAATGACTGGGCCAATAATGATGTTTGAGTCAGTGGTAGTTAAGAATTTGAAAACCGCAGTGCACAAATGCATTCAGTATTTGTTTGCGCACCCTAGAAGACGTATCTTCTAATATTCTCCGCGACCAGTGCGTGAAGTGTCGTGGTAGCGAGCTGTGCCCTGCGCTTACACCCTGATCCCTTGATCCACGTCAGCCGTCTGCGATCGATACAACGATACCTTTGACCTCTACGTGGATCACGTATGTTACTCAGATATGGGGCACCTTCGATCATTTAATACTCCAAATACAACATTCGAACTCAATAAGTGACCCTAAGAATGATTTAGCCGGCACACTTTCGAGCGACTGATGTTATTTAAACATATCTTGAGTATAAATTATCGACGGGAATATCTAACTGACTAAACTAACTCACAGCCTTCGGTGGTGACTGCAACTTAACCCTGCTGATCCGAACGAACCAAGCATATAATTTAACAACGTTTTAAGACGCCGTCATGGGCTTGGGCACCGGTTACAGCTGGCGGCTTAAGACTAATACGGATTAAAGAGCATTCGATTTATTTCCAGAAACGTGTTAAATTTCAGGTAATCTTGGCTATGTACGTCAAAAAAGACAACACCAATCGCCATCAGGATATTACCCTACATTACGAGTTATCCGCATGAAACATTCTACAAACCAAGCCCAAACCCGACCTTCACTATTGTAATTGTAACCTACCTTTACTTAGCCTTGGAGTCACGGAACATAAAAACGAATATGATAAATTGAACTCGAAAGCAATGCATGGTTTAACGTTTAATGATAATATCTATCTATGACGTAATGCGGTGTAGGTCTCAGCAAATTGAAACCTTAATTTCACAGTATTATACTGTGGCGGATTAACAAATTTTCAAGGTATAGGCTGAATAGTGTTTTTGCCACCCTTGCAAAATTTGTTGTAGACTTCTATCTGTAAGACATCAGAAAACCGTCATAGAAAAATCTTTTTGATTTCTATGAGGTAAAAAAAAAGCTCGTTCCCCAAATTTGCCGCCCCCAAAATCTGCCGCCCTAGGCTCGAGCCTACTCAGCCTTCTGGTAAATCCGCCACTGATTATACTACTCTAATTATCAACTCCATTAAGTATAGTGACGTTGAATTTCATGCATCAATCAATCACTATTTTATGTCTTAACTAACCAATTTAAAACCTGTAGGTAAGTATAGCATAAGTATTCAAACCATACTTAATGTGTTAGTCATTCATGTCGTTAATATGTTTGGTTATGCAAATCAAACTTGGTATAACAAGATAGTGAAATAGTGAAATTAACACTAGGTGTATACGCCGACCGTCCACACCTTCATTTGTTTAAAAAAAAACCGATATGATTTCGTCGGATGAACTGAATGCCGGCTACACCTCCGTTTAGTTAATGTGTAGTTTCACCAAATCAGTGTTACGTGGAACGTCAAAAAATATCCGGTCACTGTTCTACCTAACCGGTTGATTGAACATGGAGTATATCATTTTATCCACCTGAGTTATAAATTAGTGCTATAGTAACTGTAGTATCTTAAAACGACCTTTGGAACAACAATAGGAAAGCATAAATTTGTGTCCTAGGAAACAGCGGTAAAATAACACAGTCGTTTAACAATTTCATGGCATTTTAACTGTTATCGACGTAGATAAGGTGGTTTCCGCATTTATCTTCATGGACGATTTAATTGAACCTGTGACTCAAACTTTCGTCACTGTTGTATATTAATTTGATTGAACGTTTTACTAACCAAGTCAATCGGAAAATACTTATACTTCACCACTTAACCGTTTCGAATCTCTGCGCATAATTAGGTAGGTACTTAAATTTTGTGTTTACAGTGAAAACAGTTTGTAAAATCGTGGAAATTTACGGCTTTAATAAGACTCGACCAAATATTTCATTAATGTTACTAATTGTTATTTCGCAGTTTTAAATAACATGTTGTAATTAAAGACCGAGTTGTTCCATTATTTACAAGTGTAACTAACAAATTAGCTAATATAATTAAGGATCGATTTATGCGACATTTAACAAGAAGAATAATGTCCCATTGGAGTTCAACTTTAACTTAAGACCATAGACTTATCTTTATGCCATTTTCTGTGATAGTCAATTAAACAACTAATGAATCGTAGATACGATCAGCGAAATAAGTGATCTATCACTTTGCAAACTTCCTATCAAATAATTATGTATGTTCCTAAAGTCGATAGGCAAAGGCACTTCATAAATTTTCAAACTTAAGTAGCGAATACACGCTAGGTTATAACCGATGGTTATGCCTGCATAGTTCATTTGTGCAGGCATAACTGAACGCGTGTATGTGCCTGCGCAAGGAGTCATGTCTACACACGTTCAGTTATGCCCTGCACAAATGAACTGTGCAGGCATAACCATCGGTAGGCATAACCTAGCGGCGTGTATTCGATATATTAGGGTGACAGATCACGTATTTGCCTGATGATACACAGGCGAACGATGGAATAAATCTGAGTCCCGATTTTTGACAGCACATCACTTGAAAATACCATTCGTAAGTGATATAAAATGGTGTATTAAACTAAAGCTCTTTTTTTTAATTAAGTAAGTATGTAATTGACATAATAAGATACGATATAAAATAGCTGTAATGTTCTTCTACTTTACAAGAATTTTTAATAGGTAGATACTGCACAATTTTTCAAATATCGAGCTCCGGCATCTCATTTTATTGCGAATACCTTGTTTTCGACTGACTCAAAATGTCATTTTCGTGAAGCGGGCTACATACAGACAGGTACGACTATCCCGTCAAATCTCTCGTGTTTACTTGTGTAGCATAAAATCTCACCTACGAAGGAGGAGTTTCATGCCCCACACGCGGGCTACTCCGAAAACCAAAGTTCGTATTATACCTTCCCCCTCATTCTCCTATTAACAGGGCCGGACCGTGAGTTTAGGGGGCCCTGGGCTAATACTACTTAGGGGCCCACCTAATTACTCAAAGTATAAGAAAAAAATAAGACACTAAAATATTTGATGCTGCGAACTTTACGATCTGTTTAATTTAATAATTTTTTTTTTTTTTCGCATTATCGTCTATTTTTGACTTTGACTTAGCTGGGGGCCACTTGAATCCACGGGGCCCTAGGCTGAAGCCCAAAAAGCCATATGATAGATCAGGCCCTGCCTATTAATGACTGTTAGAGTGAGCCGAACGGCATGAAACTAACTTCGAAGAAGGCCTTCCGGCCCGTGTGTAGCCCGCTTATCCGTCAAAGACTTTCTACAAGTTTTCCACAAGTCTATAGGACGGCTAGCTAAAACGAACAGTAAGAAAAAGATAGGTAGTCTATCTCGCGCGCACTAGTGCTAGCCGTGTTTAAAGTCAACGGTGACTAATATTTTATGAACACAGAACAAGTTAGACAGTTTAATAAAAATCTGTTAGTTAAGTGAGGGTCAGGTACCGACAATAAAGATTATAAGGAGAAATAACGTGAAAGCTTTCCTAGCTGTTATATTGGAGTGCTTGAACATAGTAACAACTTTATATGTCAATTTTAGTTCCTTTTTCATAAAATTTCTAATGTTTACTTTCGGTCCCTCAAACACACTCGTCAAGTGTGGGCAAAGCGCAGGCAGCAATACTGATATTCCAGTTTCTTTAACATTCATAACAGTCCTGCGGTTAGCCAACGCTTTTGAAGCATGTACTTATATGTATATTATAACAATACAATAACCACTAGGTAAGTACTTACACACTCCTCTCAAGTACATGCGGCACCGGCCTTAAAAATAAAAGAAAACATGTTATGCAAGCGCCTTCATTCCAGAACATTATTGTTAATCTGCGTTCATTGTCTTATGGCTATGAGGTATCTGGTTAACGTGTGTATGGGTGAACATTGAGCTCGTAGAAATTATAATGCAGGTGTGTTCTGAGTAACCTATGTAGTAACCGTTTCACAGAATATAATAGACAATAGAATGTAGATTTACAAGGGACGGTTGTGAACTAGAACTCTCCAAAATTAATGACACTGTGGGTATGTAGAGATGTTAATATTTGAATAAATCCTTTATGTACCTACTATGCTTTTTGACAATACTGTATTTATTTTTAGTTGGCCTTGTGCAATAAAGAGTTACTACTACTACAACAATTTTAGTGGCGAATTATTATTACTCATTAACTGATTTACGATAACAATTTGCTTACGGGCCGTTTGTTTTGTTTACAAAATAACGCATCCTATATCGTAGACAGACAAATGACCCATTCGTATAAACATCGATACCAAGTTTAATTTAGCTAATCATTAAGATACCACGAATGGATCCCCATGAAACTTTAACGACAACCAGTTCAAACCAAACCACTAATTAGGTAGGTTGGCGATGTTGAATTTATGCTTTAAGGATGAATAAGTTGCTTTTACGCATATTTCAACACCACATAGGAACCTACTTGCACCTGGCTAAGCTAGGCGTTAGTAGGTACAAGGCACGTGCTTAGGTTTGTGATAAGAGCAAACTGCACGAGAAAATCAAAAAATAACTGCACGTAAATAAAATTCAACATAATCTACTCGCAAGAAAATAAGGGCTACTTAAAATAAATAACAGTGTCTACATTTTTTGACTCGTTAGATCGTTTTCCCAAAGTCATTATTTACCGGTAGCGTAATTTCCAATCGCGTTTTTTCCTAATCGTAATTTAATTTATACCAGACGTATTTATTCCTCAGGTGATTTTTCCATTCGCAGATTTTCCCAAATGCTTTTTTTCCCCTAATTTGAATCGATACAGATACAGTGTCGACGGAGCTCCGCCGCGGAGCTCCTACTTCTGCGTGCTTTTGACCCCTCTGATCCTGAGGCTTTAGTGTATTTTTTTTTATTTAAACAATACAAATCAAAGTTTTGAGACTTTTAGGCGTAAAATTATTGGTGACTTTAACTGTACCTAGGCATTTCAAATGTTTTGTGCTATATCAGTGTCATACTTGTCTGTTTTAAAATTAATACGTACTCTTTGGTTAATGTCAAACATTAGGTACCACACCGAAAACCCCGGGGTATGTATTTTTATTTATAATATTCTTTATTGCCAGCTATTCAGGGCACGAGAAGCGTGATAGCAGTTCGGATGGGTACGTATCTTAATGCATAAAATTAAAATGTATACGTTTACAATGTATACGTTCAAAATATATAAAATCATAACACATAATGTATTAAAATATATACTATTTATTGACATAAGTTTCAAATTCATAAAGTTATAATACATAATGGTTAAAATATATAACTGTGCTAATGCATAACGGTTCCTAGTCATATTGGACAAAGTGAATATTTTTACAATGAATACGTTCGAAATACATAAAAATGTAATGAGTTACGGATTAAAATACATAAAGTTTAAAATGCATAATGGGTTAAAATTAGTGTCCGACCGAAACACGATTTTTAGCCGAAACCGAAACCGAAACCGAATATTCGGTTTTTTTCTGATTTCGGCCGAAACCGAAACCGAAACCGAAATTTTTGAAGATGTATCAAAATATTCAAAATTACTGTACAAATCGTAAGGAAAAGGTTATTGCAAGGATTACTTATTTGAGAACGTTTATTTTTTTGTTAAACAAAATAAAAAAAGTTTATTTTTAATGAAAATAGATATAGGTACATGAAACTACCGTGAGACTTTAATCATAATTACACAAACGGATAACTCACGTGTAAAAAGTCGAGTGATGCTCGACATGTTTCGGAATATTTTGTAGTCCTTCCTGGAGCTTAGAGTACATATTTCAATTTGTACTTTTACTTTACGCGCCCGAATTGGCATTGTTCATTTTTTTTAGTATGCTCCAATTCAAAACCATTTCGAGGAAAACCATCATTTATCCGATTTATCTTGTCCGATTTCAAAAATACTTTATGATTGCAGATATTTTTGTAAAAGTACTTTGAACCTTTGTTTGACCGAACGACCCGGTTTTTAGACAGAATCCAGCATCGAATGTTTGCCACAAAAATTAAAAAAAAATTTAGCTAAGGCAACTGTCACGTGTCACTGTCAAATCGACAAAAACCATAGACAAAGCCGTTTTTTTTACAGCCAACCGAACGAAGGCGATTGGGATTCTGTCTAAATTCACGAATTATCAAACAGCGAAAAAATATTTATTATTAATTAACAAAGCTACGTAAAAGCATAATATTCAAATTAGTTGCTTGAAATAGTCCATTTTATCAAATAAAGGTGGTTAAAGGCACAGCTTAAAAAAAATGAACAATGCCAATTAAGCCGAATGCTCCCGATGCGGGAGCCGCGAGAGGCCGCGAAGTAATTTCGGCCCGGCCGAAGGTTTCGGCCGGATTCTGGCCGAAACCGAAACTTCGGCCGAAATCACTTTTTTGGCCGAAATTGGCCGAAACCGAAACTTCGGTCGGACACTAGTTAAAATACATAATGGTTACGAACGTGTCGGGAATAGGAGCGGAGCGAAGCGCAGCTTCGTCGACTCCGCAACATAACAGACTTTAAATCACACAAATTTTAATTAAAAGACATAATACGGGAGCGGATCAGAATACATAAAGTTTAAAATGTATAATGGGTTAAAATACATAATGGTTCAAAATATATAACGCAATTTTCTGTAAAACTATTAGCTAAATGAACTTTTTTGATATCGTAATCTATAGATTGGTTTAGGTTAGGTTAGGTTTATTTTATAACAATCCTGTTAATTTGTAACTTTCTGAGAAAATTGCATTATATATTATAAACCATTATGTATTTTAACCCATTATACATTTTAAACTTTATGTATTTTAATACGTACCCCATAATATCTCTGTTGTAAATATAAATTTTGGATGTGAACATTTAAGTAAGAATTTAGATTTTATGTATTTCGACCATTATGTAAAACGTACTTTGTGAATTTGGATTTTTATTTAATTTAACTAATATATCTTATGATTGTATTTTTTTTTAAAGTATACATTGTGAACTTAGGTATTTTAATCATATGTATTTCGACCATTATGTAAAACGTGCTTTATGAATTTTGATTGTTATTTCTTTTATCATTTATATTTTATGATTTTATCTATTTTGAACGTATACATTGTAAACGTATTACATTTTAATTTTATGCATTATGATACGTACCCAGTTCGGTATGTCCTATGAATTGTCATTATGTTGGATATTGTATTTATATGATATCATACATCCCCCCCTTTGACTATCTATAGTATAGATTCTATACCTAGGTAAGCTATGCTCCTCACCCTAAGTCGAAAGCATCATACAAGCTACCTACAAGTATGGCTATTTGCTCGTCATCGCCTTAGTAGCGTCAGTCCGAAGGCACTGGTAGTTTGTTGGTAAAAAGACACATAAAAGAGCCCTTTGCGGTTTATTTGCAAAATTAACCTTTAAATTTTAATTTAAGTAGTCTTCACTTTCCTTTTATCCCATATTTCACCATGAAAAAATGACTTTTCAAACACTGCTAAAGTCGATATGATGTTTAATTATTCGTTATTCTCATCCACATCATACCTACGACGAAATACGAGTATTTGTCATATTAAAAAAGGTTTTCCTAAATAACGAAGTTACTGCAAAATTTCGTTCGCAGGTTTTTTGTCTGTGTGCGTGTTCCTTAATGCCATACTTTCTGTTTAGGGAAAAAATCAATCATCAATTATCAATATCTATAGCATACCATAAATATCAGTAACATAGTCGGCTTGTTCATTACATTCATACATAACATAACCAATGATAATGATAACAAACATTACATTGTATTCTAGATACAAGAGTCATCGAAACAGTGTGCAATAGTCTCTTATCATGTAAGATTTGCTTTCTCTGCAGATAATTGTTCAAGCAAAACATTACTAAATCGGTACTTCACAAAGGGCGGAGTTCTATCTATCAACGCTTAAGTACCGACTTTTGATAAGCAGATCGATTCGGTTTACCTAACCTTCCACGAATACCTATTTCATGAGAATTACTGGCTTTCACGCGTTTGTAAAAACTAACAAGGTTGAAATGAATTCTTCACAGAAACCCTTCGTCAATTGCATGATTTTTGTCATTAATCCGGAAAAGATCTTTAGCATTTAATTTAAAGGGGTTATATATGCGTTTTATGCCTACAATCATGCTAAACGTGGCCTTTAGGTCTTGTTACCTCAGGCTCTGTCTACCCCGTAAGGGATATAAACGTGATTTGTGTGTATATGCGTTTTTTTATATTTTAACAGTTACCTTAAAAAGTGTGATAATCAATTATTAGTAGATTCCAATAATATAAATTTTACGTTGTTACCTTCGATTCCATACGCAAATTGACCTAAAGTTAACTAAACGATAAGCACTTCTTGAATAGTAATTCACGCTAATATATTATGAATCGGGCGTTTTAGACTCAATGTAAGTACATATATGTATTGTTTATTTTTCAACGTGGTTGTTTTGCTTCTTTGTATACTTCTTATGAATTGTCACTGATCAACGTGAAACCCCATAAGTCCATTTAACTAATTCAGGTATTTTTTTGAAGCGGGAGGATGATTTTCTCGGAACAAAAATATATAGACATTCCTCAATATATAAACTGTCTTCATGCTAAGCTTTATTAAGGTAGCTATAGACCGACCGTTTAACTGAGTCGTCGCCCGCGCGGTATAGGGGCGCGGGGTTGGCGACAAAGGGGGCCGAGAGAGGTGCGGGCGGCAGGCGCACTACCCGCCCGCACCGCTCTCGGTCCCCTTTGTCGTCCCAGTTAAGCGGCCTGTGTTTAGGTACAACGGTTTGCCTTCAAAACAACGTAGAGGCTGGGTCACTTACGCATTCCTAACATTACTATGGATTGCTTTTCATTTCACAATCTATCATTTAACTTACAATGTATGTTTGTTTGTGTGTTACTTTGTTTAGGTCAAATGTTTCTAGTCAAATTTGACCCACTTTTAGTGGTCGGATTTAACTTTATATTTGGTATACATTAAGCAGGATGCATTACAATGTAAGTAACAGACAGTGTAAGTGCAAAGTAAGAAAGGTTTATATATATATATATTTTTAACTTATCTTGCACACTATTAAGTTACGGCCCCTTAATCATGCCGTTAAATTATTATTGGAAGTTAACGTCAATAAAATACATTCTGTCAATAAGTATTTTTTTTTTAACGAAACTTTCAACCTACATAAACCGTTGTACTTAGCGATTGATTAAGCGATAAGTGCGCGAGAAAGTTTAAGTTCGAGAAAGCAAACATTTAGTAGTTACTCAACTGTATAACTTGTGGTTCATCAGGGCTGCACAGATTGGAGACGCCTTTGTCAGGAGGGGAGACGGCACAGTACTGAAGACCGGCGTACGTTTTCCACAGCAAATGTTTTCTGTAGTATTTAAGCCTAAAACAATAGAGAATGTTAACAAATACCTATGCAACGTGGCTTTAAATTTTGTTACAATAAAGTATTTAATTATAACAACAAACATTAAATTATACACTAGTTGTCGTTTCATTCAAAAACACTACACGTATACAGTCTGTGAGCTCTTAGAACGACATTCGTGGTTCGGGTATCATCGGCCGATTCAAGTAGGTATCAAGCCCATAAGGGTGAGTGAGACAGCAAGACAAGCCCGAGTGTCTTCCTAAGAACTCAGGAACTGTACATTGTTGTGATTTTATAAACATTTGAAATTCCCCGTAAACTTTTAGTTCCGTCCAAAGAGTGACGTTTCATCCGGGGAACTTCAACAGTGTTAACAACACAAAATTGCTACAGTAGTTTTAACTATCTATAGATAGCATAAGGGATTTTTTTGAACTATTTTTAACTAAGGGCTATTACTTCCACCCATATCAAAATATTTTACAAAATTAGCGAACTGAACTCCATTGCAATGTAAAAATTAATTTAACTATATGGTAATGAATATTAAAATATAATACCCTTCATATAACAAAGCCATGAGGAATATAGCTAGGAACGACCCAATAAATTCGCCAATGTCCGTTACATTCCACCAGGAAAAAAGAATGGTTTCCACATATCCGCCATGGAACTAGAAGAATAAAAATATTAAATTAAAATATTTAAGCTACCTTCAGTTTGGTTCACCTGTGCCGAACATGCTAGGTTTTATTGCGTATGTAAACTATATACATACATACATACATAAATCACGTCTTATTAAACTATATAATCATTTTTAATTAGTACGTGTGTAAGTGGATCACTCCCTATAGATCCAATCGATAGATCCACGGCAGATCTAGTGAGACATTTTTTCTCATTAGATCCAATTTCGGGGCGATGTATCTAATGATACCCTTTTTTTACCAGTAGATCCATTTAGAATAATAGATCGATCTAGTAAGAAAACAATTCTCTCAAGATCCATTTTTGGAGTGATGTATCCACCAGGAAATATTTTCTTAGTAGATCTAGCTAATTACAATAAAAGATAGATCCAATATGGATCGACTGATAAGGAGCAATTTCAAATAGTGTAATAAATACCCCTCCAGACCCACTGGCACTACCCGTGGGGGTAGGGTGGGACTGAACCATACCTCCATGGTACCTAGTGTACAAATTTTATCCCAGTGGGACTAGGGCCGGTAATAGCAGTATCAAATCACTAGGTTCTCAGTAGATCCATAAAATATTTATGTTTGGCAAGATCGATCTAATGAGATGATAAAGTCCCCGTAGATCTACTTTTGACATAATCGAATTCACATCTAATGAGATAAATAATAGATCCATTTCAAACTGCCAATATAAAAATAGATCTAATGAGAAACAAATGTCTCAATAGATTATCGTGGATCTATTGGGAGTGATCCGTGTAAGGGATGAATGCTTTATGTTCGAGAGTACATCAAACAAGTTCAAAGAGTCAAAGACCTTCTGTAAAATCAGTTCTTATAAATATTATAAGGAACATACAAATCCGCAACGCAGTTATGATCTATTTATATTCCTGTTTCACGTAAGATCTGTGTTTTAATGAGTTAAATTCGTAAATTATTCAACTTTCATTGGGATAATTTGACACCAAATTGCGATTAGTACGAATATATTATCGGTTAATAGGTTGAAGGTGACAGACTCGACACAAACCAAGTCAGTAATTCAGGCATGTCAGTAGCGTTCTTAAATAACGTAATTAAATGCATTAGGCGTTACTTTGCGGAAGTCCATAACAATGAACATAAACACTTGCTACTACTTGCAAGCAAGAGCAACGTCTGCGCGACATACATGTCCGTATATGCATATTCGTGTAACTGTTTTTGTTCATTAATGTCTAACTTATCAATTTTAATTATAATATTAACCAGTTACTGATGTAGTTTTTCATTTAATTGATCGCTCTCATCTCACGTTATTGGATATAAACAAAGCATTGTGTTGCATGAGAGTGGCTTTTCAATGGACAACTATAGTTATAACAATAAGGCTTTCCACAAGTATTCAATATACAATTGTGTACAAGGTGGACATGTGAATCTTTCACATTTAACCATAAGTCCATAATCTTAAGCGTATTTAATCTTTAAGCTGTACCTAGATTAACTTACTGGTTTAGTAAGCAAATGTCAAAGATATTTGATACTGACTGCTGCCCCCGACTCCGTCTGAGCAGGATTCGCTTACCGCTATCCCGTGGGAACAATGCGAATTACCGGGATAAAAACTCTATATCATATTCCTACTTAATCGCTTCATCGGATAAGCGTAAATAGGTAACACTTTCGCATTTATAATATTATTATGCATTCTAATCCGACAGCTACTGGCTTAGCAAGCCGCTTAATGGGCTCGCGGTGCAGACGAGGTGTGATTTTGTTTGTCTACCTCGCGCGGCGGAGAGTCCCTAAATCATTACAAATATCATGGGTCCCAAATCCGAAAGTCGAAGTTCGTTTCATATCGTCCCACTCACTTTAAAATTCAACAATATTAGTATGAGCGACACTGCATTTTCACTTACGAATTTAGGAGTACAAGACCCGAGCAGTCGTCAGCGTCAGCAGACGTCATGGGAAATGGGTACATAAAGGTTGAAAATGTAGTGAATTGACACAGATCAAATTGTCTTTCGAATATACGTAGATTGAGGAATAAGATGAGGATGAATGTGTGTTTAATTGTACCGCTCGCGACTCGCGACTTTGTTCGCCTGTTCTTCTTCGTGAGGATAGACCAGATTTAAGCAATATTAGACTTGGATGAAACAAATGGTAAAAAACCCAAAAACTGTTCAGCAGGTTCTAAGATAAGCATGAACAAATAAACAGGTGGACAGCATAAATAAATAAAAAACCATTTGATCGTATTTTGTCAAATGTTGTATTAGTAAATACCTCCAATGTACTTTTCTTGAGTTTTTATAACTAGCTATAGCCCGCGACTTCATCCGGGCAGAATAGAAGACAAACAGATGCGGCAGAGGAGTTTGTTTTATAACATGTAGTGATATCTTTTTTGTGTACTGTTGTATGATACGTAAGTATAACTAATGAATTCCCTCCTGTTTTTCATTGCTTGATAAAATAAATGATGTGCATACTTACAGTCATAGACATCATTGAGTGTTGATTATGACTACTATGGTCACCACCATGGTCACCATGGTCACCATGTTCCCCTTGTCTCGCTATTTTATAACTCATGTTAAAGTCACTTGCATTTAATATATTCTGAAAACCAATTTCTTATATAGAAGACACAAAAAAATATGTAGTCTATTAGATACTATGTAGTGGTTTTAACATTGGTTGATTGAAACCAAATAACTATCAACCAGAATATAAAAGATATATCTTAATTAATTGACTTCACTTTTACAATTGCAACCATTGTACCAATTTGGCTGTAACACATTGCATATCAGTGAAGGGTAGGTACCAGAACTGGTGTTCTGAAATTAAAGACTTATAATTACAATCCAAAAATGATAATATTAAATACTTGAAATGTCCTATGGACAGTCTCTCAGCTTACCGGAATTTAACATAATACCACATTATGGTAACTTTTTCAAGGCAAAATAATTTAATGTTCCAGCACAGTCAATGGGTTAAATCAGAAAGTATTGGTCAGTTTAAAAAGGCAACTATTCAAAACACACACATACAGTAAGGTTTTTATGTAATACTGGCCTATACCCCATATTTAAATATTTCTTGTCCTAAAGTAATGTTTGGTTGAATGATCATTTCATGACAACATTCACTTTTTAAGAAAACCTTAACCTAAGTTATTCTAAGTAGCTCATATAAAAAATCAACAGTTTGGTTTAAAAAAATATATAACAATCATTTAACCAGAAATTAGATTAGATCAAAAAATATTCATTACAGAAAGAGTACCAATGGCTGCAAGAGTGTAAGCTACACTTTTATCGGCTACTCCAAAACCTAACTCACAATTGGGTCTTCAAAGTTCTGTTCATGCATCATGTGCCCAGAGTGTGATGCATGATCCATCATATTATGGTGGTCACTACTGCCCATGTCGTGCCCTGCATGCATGTGCTCCATATTAGTTCCTGAAATAATGATTTCCTTATACCCCGTGCTGTGCCATGCTAATGGCAAATGTCAATCTTGGATCACAGACTTATAGCAGTCCACCGCACTTGTTTTAACAAACAAAGAGAATAATTGTTTGAAAAACTGAGCTCCAATGGCTTGATGTTATTGAATCAAAATGGAAGTTTATAAAACAAAACTGGTGTGCCAAAAATGATTGAAAACTGTTCCCTTTCAATGGTAGCAACAGCAGTGAAATGTATGCCAATGTGCCTCTTTCATAACACTGATGCTCTTTGTTTTATTATTATTCAACTAGGTGTTGCCCACAACTTCGTCTGCATAGAATTCGTTTATCGCTATCCCGCAGAAATTACGCAACCCGTTCTTAGAGGATGCCTACATCATAGTAGCTTTATGCATGCAAAGTTTCAGCCCGATCGGTTAAAATTGACAGTTTCATACAAACTTTCATCCCCTATTTTATCCCCTTGGGGGTAGAATTGATCAAAATCCTTTCTTAGCGGATGCCTACGTCATAACATCTACCTGCATGCCAAATTTCAGCCCGATCCGTCCAGTGGTTTGGGCTGTGCGTTGATAGATCACGATGTCAGTCAGTCAGTCACCTTTGAGTTATATAATAATATATTTAAGATATACAGACAGAAAAACTTTATGTATAACCTTGTAGGTAGAGAAACATGGCGAGAACTATACTTCATTTTTGTTTAGCATTAGAAAGAAGGTAAACAATTTTCACGTGTCTTTTACTAAAAAAAACACTTTTTAAAAATCGGTAACTGGAAAATATAAAACCATAACAAAACAAATCACAGTATTCCAGGGATTTACAATTGCAACTTGTTGTTTTATAGAGTATAGAGACGAGAAGTATAGAGAATGCAAAACTTTAACATAGGCCTTTTTAATAGACGAAACATCTTTTTTTATTTCCCTAATCAAGTCCATCATAATCATTCATCACTTCAAGTATTAATACAAAAAATATTACAAATAGACAATAACAGTAGTAGGTACTGTCAGCATCCGATATATTGGCAGCAACACAAGTGGCCAAATATATTAAAACATTCTGTTTAGCCCATGATATAAAGCTTTATATTAGATCTCTTCTGTCTCTGTGCTATATATTACACCCGACACTGAATATACCAGCCAGGTATCTACCTCTTAAACAAATGTTTAGTTTATTTCGTAGTTTTTCCTCCCAATGCTTGTAAATAATATAACTTAAATGTAAAAACTAAAAAATATCATCCCTAAACCAACTAATATTTCACTGTATCATTCACAATAAATAAACACTTTATTTATACATACATAAGGTAGTAAACATTTTTCACCTTTTTTGGATCTTTATCAGTTACAAATGTTTACAAAAGTATAGTAAACTAGTTAACTAAGTGCACTTCAAAATGTAAAAGTTGTAAGCACAATCATGTAATACTTGATCTACTTTAAGTCCTTTCACTACCAATGAACTGTATCAACCAACAAGTACTTCTTAGTGGCTGCTGTATATGACACACAATTAATCAGTTCACTTTCTTAAACAAATCGAACAATACACTCCCAAACTCAATTACTACTTACGGACGAATACGAATCAAACTATCAAGTCAATTGGGTTTACACATCAGTCATTTGAATGTAAATAAATCTATAGATGCATTTTGAACAATTATCTAATGAATAATTGTCATTCACTTACCGCATAAAATCCCAGTGAAACAAAATAAATACCGTGCAAGAATGATTAGAGAATAAATTGGCTATCACCAAAGTCATAAAATATAGTCCGTGTAATTATACTTGGATAAATATTATAAATTTATGTAATCGTCCAACGAGGACGGTGGTAAAACGTATACAGTCTGCCAATCCTTTCACCACTTGAAATGACTTGAAATGCATTCAATTTCGTATTTCGTAGGAAGGCGTTGACGTTATCATGACAGTTGACAGTTCAATATCACTTAAAGGCCTCACACGCGATACGATCTAAGTTGGATCGTAAAAAATCGTTCCCGGTGTTTTTTTTTTGTCTTAGTGGGGACACTACCGTGCCCCCAGATTTCAAATTAAAGTAAAAGCTGAGGAGCCCTGCCTGCACAATATGATACAATTGTCATTTACACACTTTAAGCAAAACCCTTTAGACTGCCTTTGAGTAATGCATGCTCTCAATATTATTATCAAGTTTTTCACAAAGTCGTTGTGGTGTGGCTGTGGCAGGCTACTTTGAGATTTAGTTAATTATGGAAGTAAATCGTACATATATCATGTTTTCCATTGGTTTTGTGGTGCACTGTACATGAAAAAATGCAAATCACAAACATTTAGACACCACCAACATTGCTCACTAAGCTAGTGAGTAAAACGGCTTTGTCTTGGCCTTACTCCGAAATTCAAAATGTGATTTTTTTTCCTGTTGTTCTGTTTTGCTCCTACTGTTAACTACTAATTTTAGAGCGAGATGGAAGTCATACGATCTTCAAATTTCGAATTTTGGAGTAGCTACCAGGAGTGTTTTTTAGTTTAATATTTATAAGTGTGCAAAAATATAGAGTCGAGTAAAGTCAAATGAATCTGATCGCATTTAAGATTATTTGTAAGGAGAACTTGTGTTGAGAACCCATATGGGCTTCACTATTGGCTTTCCCAAATATTTTGAAACTACACTCTACTGTTGAACCTTGTTAGGAACATGGTCATAGTTAATAGAGATCTATCTACCTGGCTATCAGCTAAAATATTCAAACTACATTGTTCTATTGTCCAGTAGTTGATTTTGTCAATCTAAAAAATGAAGCCACTGTATATAACAAGGTCCTGCTTTATTTATTTCTATTAGCGAAATAATAACTACTTTGTAAAGATTCTGGGATATGCTTCTAAGTAATTGTATACGAATAATACCATGCTTGGTCGACAAATTAAAATTAACTACGGTGACTATATTTCAATGTAAATAAGTATACTTTTAGAACATACAAAAAAAGATGATACTACATCTATCCATTAACGTTTATAATTGATTCCGTATATGCGACTGTTCATTAAAAGTTAGCCAAGTTTTATTAAAAACATGTTCGATACAAAACTGTCATCCAATTCTTGCCCCGATTTAAGGTAATCTACTAATTTTAGTACGCTTCGTGATAACTCGACTTAAAACCCGGTCCGGTTCAAATTAAAGCGGGCACACACTTGACCCGCTAAGCACCGATCAATAAAATTTTAACTCGAAAGTGACGTTGCTTCGTAATGGTTTCAACATTATTTAATACCACACACTAATAGCAACTTTGAATGAAACTTTTAGGATTGGAACTGCAATACCACTTATAAATTGGTTGTTACATTTCGATTTGGAACGGTCGTAGTGTTACCCGCTACAAGGAATTACTTTTCTATGCAGCTTGTTTGTGTGTCATAGACAAAAATGTTTACGGTAAAGCTTTGTCTGTGGTTTCAGTCTCTGTACGAGTCTTCGCGTTCATATTGTCGCACTAATTTTGTGTGAAATAAATCTCACGATAGCCATGATAGTTTTCGTCATCTGTAGCTGAAACCATGAAATTTATGCGTTTTTTACGTATTTCTATGCCGATTTTACAATATTTTCTTTTCCAGAACTAATTATGTGCCATATAAACTTATGACTAAAGACGCTCGTCACTCTTGTTTGGCCGCCATGTCTGATACTCGTCTGAAGCTAAGCTTATTGAGTTCGTGTTGTGCTATATCCTTTTGGGATTAAAAGACAGTGAATTTCGTTGTGTTAAAGCAGCGGTTTTATAGGAATATCGTAAAACTATTTATATGTAATTTGTGCGGAGTGTGTCATGAATTAGAGCAAATCGATATAATTTGCTTTTGCAGAAGTCTTCGACATCGTATTTTTAGTTCATCCGCCATATTGGCGTTAATATCTCTTCGTAAGTCTTTTTTGATAATTTTTTAGCTTTACTCCTAGTATAGTTTTGTAATATTATGATAATTCGATTTACCTATTGTTGGGACTTCCTCATACATAAGTGTAGCGTGCATGGTGCAGGTATTAAATAATATTTCGACATTTTATCCATGGCCTCTTTTGAGGTAATTTCATCCGTTATTACATAGCTTGGAGGAACTTGTGGGGCATCATAACAAACTCTTTCTCGTAACCATTATGTTTTCACATTCAAGATTGTTTAGCTTTTCTCACTCGGCAGTAAAATGCTGGCATAACGATTTCCTGGTACTACTATCTACATGCCTTCTATTTCGATCAATTTGCTACATATTCATCCATATTACCTGTGTAATTTTGTGAGTTTTAGTTATTCTTACAGTTTTACTTAATATGCAGTTCAGTTAATAAGTTCTCCAAATGTATTTTTCTGTTCTATCAAATTTATTTAGCCATTTAATAATTGGGTTTGAGGAATGTTCTAGATGCCGTCATTTAGTTAATACTCGTTTGGCATCATTATTAATATGGCGATAAATTTTTATTTAGCTTAATTTTCCTGCACTTCATTACCTAATTTGTACTTTTGCGAGCTTGTCTAACTAAGTCACCTTAATAATGTCTAGGCATCAGTGCCCCCTCCCCCCCCCCTAAACTGGCCTTGGTTTTAAGTTTTTATTTCTGTTTAATTTTGCTCTTGTGGTTGTTGCCAATGTTGTTTGTGTTGGGTTGCAATATTTAGGTTAGAATGTGTGGTGTGGATTTAGTAGAGGCAATATTCAGTTGCATGATTCTATGTGCATGTTGTGAAATATGTAAAGGTTATTACTGTAAAATGTATTTACTGTGTAAGTATCATACCATAAATAATTCTCTATACACACAACAGTAGCCAAAAAAAATTTGAAGTTAAATACATTGAGCAAAATGATGCTCTTGCCGATTCTCATCATCAAGAAGATTATGAATCAAACACACACTTAGAAAGCATGTTTCTTGTGTTATATGAACACAAAAGAAGCATATAAATAATGTGATCCACAAAGATGCGTACATATATCAAAATTAACCATTAATGAAATAGTAGTAAGAACCATGAAGAGAGATCTTGAATGGCACCTACTATATACATACCAACAGAAAACTTTATAGCAAATATCTTCTAATGATTATAATATGAACTTCAACAACAAAAATTCCGGAGTCTGCTGATGACAGTAATTGATGTTTGATGAGTTATGTTCAGCAATCCAACAGGACTTCTTATTGTTTAACAAATTCCAGACTTGATTCTTTTGATAATGCTGCTTAATATATAATTAAATGGGATTTTAATGCCATCAACTACTTTTACTAGTTACTGTTTTGTAGGTACGATTTTTGTGGCTTTTGGTAAGTGGTAGGTTTCTAATTCGTCACACAACACATTTCATATTACACTGGAAAAATTAAAAACATGATTAAATTGGGGCGGTTTCACAAATTTTATGTAGGAAAGTTTCATTATTTCAGTCAGTCGCACACCAAAAACTGCTGCAAACTAAATTATAGCTCATAAACTTTCTTGGACTGTAACTACTTATTCTTTCTTATGTTTATATTAAATCTTAAAAAATTGAGGTTTAAAAAAAAACAAGTTTTTAACCTACTGCCACCCAAGGTTCTGTAGTCAAAATTTTCATAACAACCTTCGGTCGTTTTTTTACAAGTTTCATTTTTCAACAAGGTTGATGACCTTAAAAAAGGCTTGGACGCCTGGGCTGCAGGAGGTTAGAACTTGATTCCAAGATACAGGAGCGGGCAGCATACACCCTTGTCTCTAAGGATTTTTACACTCTTAATTGATTTCTCAAAATACACCTGATATTTTAATGCTGCAGAGCATCGTTAAAATATCAAATGTCATACTTTTTAGTGTCTACCAGGTATTTCAAGTGATAATTAGTCAAGAATTTTTAATTTTCTTTCGGACTTAGGCTGTATATTTTAATTCTATCTTTGCATGGTAGCATGAAACTTCACTCTAGTTTGTTTTTCACTAATTGGCATGTTCCAGGTTCCCTGTAATACAGTGGTTAATTACAAACATACTGAAATACATATCTATGCTGTTGCAGTCATTTTGCCGCCATTTTAGTTTAGTCTCGTTTCATATACACATTTTGCTCTAAACCTTCAAAATTGAAATTAATAGAGAATTCAAGCAAGTTTCTGATAAATTTACACTAATTTACGAAATAAATAGCTTAATAATAATACATTATAATTGAAAAAATAGTTAGCACAATTCATACACAAGCAAACATAATGTGTTACTAATAAAGTTGCATTTTGTGGATTTTTTTCATTGCACAAATAGTTGATTGGATTTTAAAATGTTTTTTCATTTTTTTTTAACTAATTTAACCCTTAAATGAATGATGTATGGATTCTTGTAAAAATATTCTTATTGCACATTAAAAAGAAATAAAGCTAAGAACATTGTTAGAAATACCCAAACTTTAAAATTTCTTCTCAGTCAATTCATTGGTTGCAATTTAATTATTAAGTTTCTCATTTTGACAGAATAAGTACTCTTGTTATAATTCTGAAACAAATGTTGTTTGTTCAAATAATAATCTGAGTCATTACTAAAAAAATTGCTCATTAGCCATCATATTATGAGAGTTAAGAATGCAATTGTGTGTGACCAAACAATAACTTCAAATAAGATAATTGCTGACCTTTGTGCTATCACAAATTGGTAACCAGATTGAAATTAATTAACAGGAAAACTTAAGAAAAAATAGTACATGAAAACAAATGACCGAAATAATTATTTTATGATACAATACACTAGTCCTTTGAAAAAAATATTCTGCACACTATAAATATGAGGATGCTGTACTTTATTGAACACTTGTTTGCTATTGAATACTAAATTGACACGTTTTTTTTTCTTTGTGATATTTTTGTTGCTGATTGTACTTTCTGCAGGTCAGGTGATTCCTGGTCACTTCAATATTTAAAGAGCTTTAGAGAAACAAGTCTTAAGAAAGTTGAAAACTGAACATACATTAAAATGTGTAAAGAAATATGTAGTTAAGCTTCGGCATTTTTGTAGGAGCAATGGGTCCTCGTCAACTCTATAGCTATCCTTTCCTCAACTTTATTCACTGGTTTAGTGTAGCAAAATGCTAAATAAGGTTTGAGACAATTACGGAATTATGCGCAAATGCAAAACGCATTTTAATATTTCTATTTGGTATGGTAAGCCTCTAAAATATAGATTGGTCCTAAGTCCCAAAAATATGTATATATCAACCTTATTTCCTCTATGATAAGGTAAATACATATTTTAGTCATGTTAGGGGTGTAAATATATCTCTCGTCATCATAATTAGATTCCAAAAAATTATCAATATGTTGCCATTAAAATGAAATAGTTTTAACCAACGTTTTAACACCAGTAAATTTTCACCATTTAAGAATTTGTAATTGTAAAGTTAAAATTGAATTCAATTGCCTGAGTAAACAATATGATTTAAATATTAGTTGCACCAATTGATATTGCATTGAAATTATAGAAGATAAGTTCATATTCTAATGGCAATGTGTCAGGTTAATAGGTAAATTTTGGTTGGTTGCAGTTGGAACGTCGCAATGACGTCATTAGTGAGTGAAATTTGGCCATAATTGGTAACTTTTTGGAATCTAATTATGACGCAGAGTATAGGTATCGGTGAACTTGACTGTACTTGTACAGTCGTCGTCCAGTATGACGGAACGTGCGAAGTGTTTAATTGTATCTAAATGGGCGTGGTAATATAATTTTGAGCACCTTTGCTGTCTGGTGATGCTTTTGATAGATATTGTTAAGCTAATCTCAGCAGTGTAAAATTCTACTAATAAATGACTTCTGCGGATTTGTTGAACACTTCGTTCATGCGACACACGAATAAATAATTGCAAGCTGTAAAAAAATAGAATTATTTGCTGAAGTTAATTTTTTATAATGACAATGGATCATTATGCTAGATTAGAGGGTTTAAAAGGTACACTAAATTAAATTCGAAGTCAAATGACGTTTAATTCAAACTTTGAAGCTGGCGCCACTATCGCAAGAAAACTGGTGATAAGGTGCATTATTGATTGACCTCTCCCGTGCCGCCCGGTACACCACCTAGCTTGCATTTCGCCAAACAATATAGGTTGCGTACACATGCGTGTTGCACACTAGAATTTATTAATTGGCTTGACGTTCATCCATCAATATTCCTCATGTAAGTCTTTGATTTTCACGTATCTCTGCATGTGGCAGATTGATTATTAACGTTGTTGCGATACGCTGTTCTGGTAGGTATTTTCTATTTTAAATGATCATATTAAGTTTGTAAAAGTAACTTGGGGTCCCGAAAACAACTAGTTGAGTGCGAGTAACATGGCGTTATTAATACATCGCGACATAGTCTCACACTTAGTTCAGCAGTTTTTCTCAGATGTTTCATCTAGACTGGATATAGTGTGAACTGTGAACTACTTTACTTAAAAATCGTAATAATTATCGTTTATTATGAGTCGTTTTAAAAAAAATGTACATAGTTAAGAGCTTTAATTGAAACAAAAGTTAATCGGTTCCTTTTTGTTACGACATTTTCACCCTTATTGCAACGGAACGACATGCGTTCCCGCCTTGTCGCATCGTCGCGATCGCTGATACTGTACTAACAAGCAATGATCGGGAATGCGCGCCGAATTCTCGTACGATAATCTTTCTTTCTACGCCTCGTACCCTATATTGGCTTGCGAGGCTATAGCGCTCGCGCTGTTACAAGTTAATTTACACTAGAGAGCTTTATGTTGTTTCATTAATCATGTGACGCTTGATTTTATTTAAGAACAAAGTAAAGGAAGCTTTGCGATTTTAATATGGGACATGTATAAAAAAATGTATATTACGAAAAATACTAATCAGTTTGAGACTATTATTTACTATCTCATATCATAACATACCTAACATAAATATTAAGTAGGTTTTTGTTTATTGTTTGAAACTTTTGATGCTTTTGCTGATGTGATGACACATGACCTGTGGAATTAAACTTTCTACTATTTTGTTAGTAGGTAATTGTTAAACTAATTAAGATTTATTGGAAACACATTTATTAGTTTATAAAAAAATATATAGTTACTGTACTACAAAATTATAAGTTTATTAAGAAAAGGGTTTATTTATTATCTTAGTATAGGCAACTACGGGTTTGATCAGAAATCATGATGAAACTATAATTGGAGTTATTTTCACTATTCCAATCTTTAATTTGAATAATAGATATACATACATACATACATAAATCACATCTGTATCCCTTAGGGGGTCGACAGGGCCTAAGGTAACAAGAAATATTAGATATTGTTGAAAAAATACGAAAATATATATTATCATTAAATAATTAATTGCAACAATAATTGGAAGTTTTACTTACGTCTTACTCCAAGTTTTACGTGTTAACACCACGAACGCGGGCCGGCGACATAGGCGCGTTAATGAATTCAGTAGCAATATATTCGGGGTACCGGGTATTCGGGGATTCTGTGATCTGTATCAAGGTAGACGTGTTGCAGGTGCGTGCGTGCAATATTTTATGCTCGGGCAAGTTCTTTGACACGGTTTGGCTGATTTGATTGGCAGTAAAATGTTTTTTTTTTTCAATGATTTAAATTAATCTTATTTAAACCATCTCAACCTCGAATATTTATTCAATCGATCTTTCTTCCTGTAAATGAACGATAAGACTCAAAAATCAATAAATTTCTTAATTTCCGATTTATTAAAATTATTTTTGTAAAACTAGTAAAGCGCTGTAAGTATATTTTGGTTATCATGTATAATATTGTGCATAATTTTTATTTAACAGGGTTTTTATGCCTACAAATATGTTTAAAGTATTTTAAAAGGTTCAGATTCAATGAATTATTGAAAAATGTCAAGAAAAGAAAGTAAAAAGTATGAAAAAGATGCTCTGAGGTTGAGCTGACAGCAAATTTGAATGTTAGTACTTTAGCTATGTTTCAAAATCGAAGCCCAGAGAATTTATTTAATTATTTTCCAAACATTAATCCTCTGGGTTTCCTTTTGAAATTTTAATCCCTTTTTTAATTTATGTAGTTTGATAATCAAACTTTGTGTATTGTCGAGAGAAAATATGTTACTTATTGAATGCAAGTTAGCTATTAGTATAATTTTATTTATAAGTGTTTTTTGTTAAAAAAAACTGATAAATAATAGGCTGTTTTTTTTTGTTACAGATTTGGATACTGGTTTATCCTGTGTATGGCAAGCAACCAGTACACTCTTAGCCCAGGTATTTTATTCCTAACTTATCTGTACTTATTTTTTTCCCTAGACAATGGCTTAACATCTTAATTTTATTTCAGGTATGACTTCGACTTCTAATTGATGGGATGACCTGGTTTCCGGTGCTGTAGCACCCCCTCTTATTTATTTTGATAGAATGGTTTTACGTTATTGGAGGAAATAGCTAATGCCTCAAAGCCAGAGATTGGACGAGCCTCTTGTTACAATTGAGGTGAGAGAACATTATAGTTACAACGAAACCTCAGAATAAATGAATTAATGCGAAAGTTTTATATAATTTTAATTAAATCTACAGTGAGTGTAATTTCGGCAGGTAGATAGCAGATTCCAGCACAATGCAGCAGGCCGTGGACCCACTCGCGACGACGAGTACGGTAAGTATTTTGCCTGTAAACGGGTCTGATTACTAAAACTTGTAAAATATGTCTGTCTGATCGTCAATTTGAGTTATCATACTCGGGAGTATATTTAACTTAAATTGACACTTCCCCTAGAAAGTTGTATGAAAAGTGACCCTGTTATTTACTCCCGAGTACATATGTGTTAAATAAATTGTCACCTTTGTCACAGCCAACAGTGGAACCAATTAATGGGGCTCCTCCCGACGAGCCGGCACGAAGGCAAGGTCGGATGACTAATCAGTTGCAGTTTCTTCAGAAGAATGTCATGAAAGCAATATGGAAGCATCAATTCGCTTGGCCCTTTCATCAGCCTGTGGACGCAAAGGAGTTAAACCTCCCGGTCAGTTTGTTTATATATCTTAATAGCCTTCCGTCCGCAGCTTCGCCCGCGATAAATTAATCTTCCCGTAGGAAAAGGTATTTTTCCCGCGGTAAAAAGTAGGCTATGTCACTCAGTGATAAAGTAGCTTTCTAACGGCAAAAGAATTTTTGAAATCGGTCCAGTAGTTTCGGAGCCTATTCAATGCAAACAAACAAACAAACAAACAATCAAATTTTTCCTCTTTATAATCTATACTATTACTATAGATGGTAATGATAATGACTATGTTACCACTGGGCGTTTTATGACATTATCTTTTTCTGTTTGCAGGATTACCACAAAATCATCAAGAAACCTATGGACCTTGGCACGATCAAAAAGCGCCTGGAGTCCAATTATTATTATTCAGCGCAAGAATGCATCCAAGATTTCAACACCATGTTCACAAATTGCTATGTCTACAATAAACCTGGAGAGGACGTTGTAGTCATGGCGCAGACCCTGGAGAAACTTTTTCTAAATCGGGTAACATTTAAATTCTATTTCGATTTATCTAAAAAAAATATTTTTACAACATTCTAATGCTTTTTCTTTATATTGTCTCACAGATAGCTCAAATGGACAAGGAAGAGAAGGAGATGGAAACTCCCTCGAAGGGTGGCAAGGGCGGTGTGAAGAAGAGAGCGCCAAGCGGCAGCAGCAGCGGAGGCGGCGGCAGCGCAGGCGCCAGTAGCGGCGGGGGCGGTGGAGGGGCTCGCGGCGCCGCCGTCAAGACCATGCCTGCGCCACCGCACCCCGGGCTGGTTGGCTCCACTAACACCACCACCACGCCGACGCTCGCCCTCGCCACGCCGCAGCCGGCCACGCCCGCCACGCACACCGGCCTGCCCCAACAGGTGCGATTTGTCACACCCTCAAATTGGGGGCCCCCAGTTGATATCCACCGGAATCTGCTTCTATAGTACAGCAGACGTTGAATTTATTTAGGCGGTTATCTTTAGTATGGTATTATTGCTCAATTGATGAATAACACTTTTGAAACGCTATTTAAAATGTCAGGTGGCAACTCAGCAGTCGAGTTTCCACGTGCCCCAGGCCGCAGCCACGCCAGTTTCCACCATATCGTCGGTCGCGCTCTCGCAGACTCAGCCGGCTAAGGTATGATTATATTATTAATGTGATTTTTCGTCACTCGTAATTTTCATGTGCCGGATTTTAATTTTTTTTTCGTTTTAGGTCAAAAAGGGCGTTAAGAGAAAGGCGGACACCACCACTCCAATGGGCAGTTCTTTTGAAGGTGGATACACTACTCCGACCATTGAACAGCAAAGCGGTGCTAAGCCGGCTAAGATATCTACTCGGAGAGAGAGTGGCCGTCAGAAAAAGGTAAAATATTTTTGAAAGTACTATTTTCGTGGTGGGTATTGTTTTTTTTTAACCAAGTGATAGTAAAATAAATCAGGTTATATGACTTGAAAAAATACTGATTATTTTTAATTAAGATTTAGAATTTCAGTATTGTTCTAATTAATAATGCATGTTAAATTGCTTTTCGATTTTTATTGCGTTTATTGTTTGGTTTAAAAATGTTAAAAGCACTAACCCTGCGGCCAATAAGCGATATGAATAGTACTAAGATTTATTTCTTTTTAAAGTTCCTTTGCACTGCATGCGATTTATTTTGACACCTACAGCTTTGACCATAATTGGGTTTCAATAATATTTTGTAATAATAAATCTAAATTTTAAACTGCTCAGCGATTTCAATAATGTCACAAGTACTATTAAGTCAAACATGATTTCTCCAGCACCTGCATTATCAACTTTATCCCTACACTTAATCAAAGACAGATTTTTAAAAAGTATTTTTTCATATTAAATGTCCCAAGCAGCCATGCTCGCTCCTGCGTTTGACTGAAATATGCCATATGTGTACATTAATCGAGGCTAGAAAAAGACTTGCATATAGTTATAAGCTGATCTAATTTTCACGCTTATTTGCCCAATATTCTGCACAGAATATAGTACAGATTCATTTGTTCCATGGGACTGAGAAACCGTGAAGTAACAGAGTTCATAATGAAACCATATATGTGCATCAGCTCCTTGGAACAAGTGGGATCTACATAAATGTCTGAACCTAAAATATTTCAAATAGGTTTAAGCACTTTGTTTGTGTGAATGTGTAAGCACTGTCTTTTAATTTGGTTTTTATCCGAATAGTTATTTTTCGAAAACTTGCATAGTACCCAATACACTGATTATTTATACGTAATATACATATTTTTGAACCTTATCACATCTATTTTATAAAAGTAAAAAGGTCAGTCTGTTCTAATATTTGGCTTTCATACACTGGGTTAGGACAAATTTGCATTGCAGTATCTAAACTACTGAACTGGATTTAATATTTCACAGGACCAGTCTCAAAATTTTTCAAATATTTTGCAGTGTTTTCCTTGCCTCTTAAACTTTTAAAATAGATCCTCGCGCATCGCCACAATATACAGATTGAAGTAATATTGTCTTGAAGTGTATGTTAAACATTTTTTTTATTTGATAAGATAAATACAAAATGCCATGGCGAACTAAATCCTTGTCTGGCGCCTTTCTGTGCTTTGTAAGCCTATTGCGAAGAAACACTCGAAAGCAATTTTGCAAGCTTTTACTAAAATTAATAATGCATGTGTATTTTTTTGCCGTTTTGCTAGCACCTAAATGTTCTAATGCAGTGTCGCCACCTCAACCATAAGTGATGGATGATGCCAAATTCTAGCCATGCGAGTGAGAGTGCGATTATTTTGCATTTTTTTATTATAAGTAATTAATAGCAAATATGTATTCATTCTATGGATAATCTAGTGTTATTATCCTAACAATATCATCGTGTTAAATACAAGTTTTAGATGTTGCGATTCACATATTGATTCTGAATCGTGGTTGCTTGCTACTAATCGTTCCGACTAACAATGTTGTACATGGTTACGATTAGATTAGGCAGTCACAACCAAAGGTCCTGTATAGTTCGTTGGATAGTACTGCGGCGCTAACTTGGTCCCGTTGTGCAGGCTGGCCGTGCTGGCGAGGAAGCGTTTAAGATGGGCGCGCTGTCGCCGGGTGCCGGCGGCCCGGGCGCCTCGCACCACGCCGCGCTCACCCCGCAGCTCGCCAAGGGCAAAGAGAAACTATCTGACGCGCTCAAGAGTTGCAACGAAATATTAAAAGAACTGTTTTCAAAGAAACATTCGGTAAGTTTCTATTCATGTAATTTGTCTGCATTTAATTGAACAATAAATACCATGAAATGGTCTACTAAATTGAAACATGTTTCAACAGGGCTATGCCTGGCCGTTCTACAAACCCGTGGATGCTGAATTGCTTGGACTCCATGATTACTTTGACATCATCAAGAAGCCTATGGATCTCGGGACCGTCAAACAGAAGATGGACAACAGGGCGTACAAGTCTGCCGCCGAATTTGCTGCTGATGTACGCTTAATATTCACAAACTGCTACAAGTACAACCCTCCAGATCACGATGTCGTTGCTATGGCGAGAAAGCTACAAGATGTCTTTGAAATGAGGTAAATTAAATATACTAAATAATGAATAAATTGTAACAGTACAGACTCTTGTTTTTAGTATGATTTTAAACTAGAGTGCATGTAACAAAATGTCTTTGGTTTAGGTACGCCAAAATACCTGATGAGCCGGTTCATGCCGGGGCTCCTCATATGGACAAAAGCTCCGCGTCCAGCTCCGAGTCGGGATCTGAATCCGAATCTGAGTCTGATGACTCTGAAGAAGAAAGGAACAACAAAGTGAAACTCCTCGAAAAAGAGTTACTCGCGCTACAGGAGAAGATGAGGAAACTGGTGGAAGAGTCGAATACTAAAAAGAAGGCAAAAAAGAAGGTTAAAGATAAATCAAAGAAACAAGTCGTAAACAGTGGCTTGCCAAAGGCGAACGCAACAGCAGCCTACAGCGCCAAAGCTAATAATATTGGAGAGAATATAGGTAATTTTTTTGACAGTTTTTTTGTTGAATCATGATAAACACATGAGAAAGTTATTATGTATAAAATTCAGTTCAGATTCGCTGGTAATTTGTGAAAGTTGACCCCTTTCTTACCCGATATCACTGGACTACAAGCGCATTGTTTCATCAGCGACTGGCGCTCGTGGTAAAGGAGGCAGCAAGCGCGGAGGCGCGGGCGGCGGCAAGGGCGGCGCGCGCGCCTCCGCGGCCGGCAAGAAGAAGGGCGCCGCGCCGAGCGCCGCGCCCGCTGCGCACGCGCCGCCGCATGCCGACACCGACGACGAGGACGTCGCAAAGCCTATGTCTTACGATGAGAAGCGACAGCTCTCGCTCGACATCAACAAGCTGCCAGGTAAATGAGCTTCATACTATTTATTTCACTGAGATAGATAGCTTAGATAGCTTGTTATCATTTTACTTACCTTAGACCTGTAGTATAGGACTTCCCTTACTGCACATGATTATCTGAACAAATTTCAGGTCAGATTTCCTTGAGTTTAAATTATTTTTCTTAACACAGGCGACAAACTCGGTAAAGTGGTGCACATTATCCAGAGCAGAGAGCCGTCCCTGCGCGACTCCAACCCAGATGAAATCGAAATAGATTTTGAGACCCTCAAGCCATCCACTCTCCGAGAACTGGAAAGCTATGTGGCATCATGTCTTCGAAAAAAGACACGTAAGCCGCATTGTGAGTCAAGCCGACATTGTTTACCTATGTTGTTGAATATACCTTTATGTTAAGATTCCATTTATGATGTTGTTCGTAATTGTGTTTTATTTTTTTTATGTATTATTTAAGTCTTCCACATTTTTATATCTTGTTGTTTCAATAGGCGAATAATGTTGGTGTGACTTTTTTTTTCTTTTTTTTTTCTATTTTATCTTAGTTGTAGTATGGTATTTAATCTTTTTTTATCCTTGCTTAGTAATTATAACATGCTCATAAAATATTTGATTGGCATCACATAATTCATCAAGGAATTTATTTCTGATGCCATATGAGAAAATATGGCTAACTGAATACTCATTCATATTCTCTTTCATTAACAGCCAATTTTTTTTATTAGCATGGAAAATACATAATAGCTAAATGTAATTAGTAAATGTTTTGAATGTAATTTAATAATACAAAGGTAAGGTTAAAATGAAGATAAAATAAAGAGCTATTTCTTTCAGATCGTAAAGTTTCTGGTAAATCCAAAGATGAACAGATGGCGGAGAAAAAACAGGAGCTAGAAAAGCGACTGCAAGACGTATCGGGTCAGCTAGGGACAACTAAGAAACAACAAGTGAAAAAAGGTAAGATAACTTACAAAAACTTAGGAACCTATTCCCTTCTGTAATACTTTCAATTGCTTGTCTATAGGTACAGTTTGACAACAAATATAATGCGCATCGGCAGTATTCGTTTGCGCAGAGAAGCGCAGACCAGTTTCCGATGGTAGCCGAACGTGTAAATAATCTATATTGAACTTTATTTGCAAGCGCAACTGGCAGAGTATTGCTTGCTTTGCATTCTTAGCTCTGTCCCGCTTACACGATTTTGCCATTGTTGGTACGAAATCGATCGACCAATAACAGCGCCAAGAGTTTCGCTATTAAAATTGGTATAATGCGCAGGTACATCGTGGAGCATTATTTTTGTTGTCAAACTGTACAATATTATTTTTTTGTTTTAGCAAGCCGTAAAGGTAAATCAAGATCGCCTAACGTTACTGTTGTCTCTTGAGTCTTTACAGAAACTAAATTATAGATAGTTCTGATGTGATACTTCACACAGGATTGACTCCTTATACTTGTAGATGTAGAGTATGAATTAATTATACTGTTTGTTTGTTCAGAGGGCTCGAAGGAAGCTCTGGCTGGCGGCGGCGGCGGCGGCGGCGGGGGCGGTGGCGGCGGCGGCATGTCGTCGTCGTCCAGCTCGTCCGATTCCTCCAACTCGTCGTCCAGTACCGAGACAAGCTCTTCCGACACCAGCGACAGCGAAGCAGGTTAGATCTCAGTTCGGTGCCGCGCATATTACACTCCGACCTGCAAACATACCAGTTCTGAACAAACATCAGACTCCGCGTACTCTGACGACTTACAATTTGCATTTCAACATGCATACGAAACGTTCGTGTGGGATGTTGTTAAATGGCGCAAATTGTTTCCGTAAATCGCATTAAATTAGTTAAATTAATTTCTGGTTCTTCAAAAGCCGTTTAAAATTTGTTCAAAATTGTGTCTCGGTTTCGAAGTATCGTTTTTTGTTAGACAAAAAGAAGTACGAGCGTCTGTTTCTTATGATTCGTGTTAGTAAATTACAAAGTTTGGCCCTGTATAAGATACAAAATATTGTGTAAATATATTATTATTTGATTTTGTTTCAATTGGATGAAACCTACAGAAATCTAAATTTAAATTACGTGCCATCTTCCCAAATTATCTTTAGCCAACAATTTGAGTTTTATAGAACTGGAATGTATGCTCATAAGGGAGTTTCCGCAATGCACGGTGTCGATTACAAAACAATAGTATGTGACATGCCCCGACTGAGGCCGAAGCGGCCGGCCGCGCTCGCGCTCGCGCAAGCGTTCGTTAGCGCGGCAGTGGGAGCCTCGAGCTTCGGGCTGGTCTTCGGCGTGTGTCGCATCAATGGCGGGTTCTCATTCACTCAATGTCCGACGTCAGTTTGCGATGTCAGCGATAAAACATATTTATTTATCTTAATACAGATAAAGTAAATAGCACTGAAAAGTACCATTTCGTACTAAATACATTATGTAGATTGCAGTTTTAATGTTAGATTATTGTGTGTGTCAACTTGCATTTAATTAAGAGACATTTCACTACGTAAGGGTTCTTCATAAGGCCCGACATCTTTTATGGCTAATATTATAAATTGTTTTGACGGAACTTCTCGGTGACATGGTTTTTACCTTTGCCAGTATTCTGCAGAGTGAACGACTGTTCTGTTCTACACGATATCATTTTTGATGTACGGTGTGACAGTTAATCCAATAAATGTTTTCTAGTCTGTATATTGAATATTGATGCTCGCGACAGAATGAATGACAAGGAGACATTTGTATTGCCCGCGGTCTGAATGAGATATATTACATATTATATTACGCACTTAACATTTTACTCAAACAGACATTATTTGGGACATTTCATCTTAAAGTATTTGCTCCTTTACATTTTGTAAGTTATATTTATTTAAGATTTCACAGTAAGAATATCTTGTAATTTATTGTAGTGAAACTTTTTATTGTGGCAATCGTATTTTTTTTTCTCAAATTGTGTTAGTTTGTGGATCAGAGATAAAATATTAAGCATCCATTTAATATGAATGAAAAGTCTGAATGAGTCAACTTGTTTGGCCAGGTGAATGAATGATTGATGTACATTTTTTTATATGGTTTGCTACTGATTTATAAGAAGCGTGCCGATTTAGTTAAAAGGTGTGAATGAAGTTTATTCAGACTTAACCCTTGAGTAGAGTATGAGCGGCCAAAGTAAAATTATGAACAAATTATATTCAATGGGGCTAAATGATAATCCTTAGTGAATTAGTTTTAATGCCGGAGATATAAATGCACGGTGTGATCGGATCTGTGGCAATATTTGCGTATAGGTCCTGTACCGTTTGAGTAAATCTGTCATTACTATGTTTTGCGTTGTGACTGAAGAGCGAGTGTGAATGCTGCGAAAGTTTTGAGAATAACTTTGTTTACTGTGATAACGTAGAGGGATACCACCTGAAGTTTTGATTCAATCTGAACATTTCGAATCCGAAATCTGCCCTGTAAAAGAAAAAAACAGTAGTTGTGAGGAGGAGAAGCCAGCTTGGGTGTTCGCACGTCCCTTGTCACTTGTGCCGGTAAGAAACTATTTTTCTTTGGTTGGCTTTCATAAACCAATAGGAAATACCTTTTCACATTAATATTTTTAACTATGTCATGTCCTCAAGTGCGGTGTTATTTCATTTGCATCCTTAAATTAGCGATCTCTCGTTATTATAAATTCTTATTGGAAACTTCAGATCTCATGGTACTAATTGCTTTTGAGTGTGAAATTAAAACCAATCGTAAGCGATGCGCTCGTAGGAGGGTCACGTAAGCAATGTCGATGGAGGGAAGGAGGGGATTATATCATGTCATGTTGGATTAGAGCGTACGTCCATCCGAACACACAGCAGCGGAGCGGCGCGCGGCGCGGCGGTACCCACTAATGCAAACAATTGTGTAAGGACGGATACCAACTAGCAAGCTACAAACAATCACTGACAAACAGTTCATAAGATACAGCCCTGCCTTCACTTGCCTTGCCTCGCCCTGCCTTGTTGAACTTACTATCTCTTTGAACAACGAGGATATAACTGACATGTTCTAGTTAAAAATTTTATCATTGAAAAGGTATGTTTTATTGGTTTAGTGCTTGATACCTACATTTTGGTGCTTGCTGTCATACATTCTGAATTTGGCGAGTGAGCTACGTTGATTACCCACAAAACAAATTACTAGCACCAAAAGCTGGCCTCTTTCCTTCACAAATTGTTTGCATACATGTTAACTATTGGATATTATAGATTTAGCCATATCTATTATTTATGTATAGCTTACATGTCAGATGTAAGAGTGTAAAGAACAGACTAACAGTAAATTGCATGTGTATATTTCTTAAGGCGGCTGGACTACTGAACGTAGAATATATATCAAATACATTATTGTGAATAAAACTGTTATAGTTTATTTAATAACCATAACTTTGGTTTTATACATTCTTGTGAGGAGGGAGGAGATGGTCTCTTTAATCTTTTTTCGTAAAGCTTATGTACAGGTGCTTCGCAACACAAAATAAATTTGTTTAAAATAATTTTAGCGACCAACTTTGATCATTTTAATATAATTTGACTTTTTTGATTTCGTAGTTGTGACTGCAATATAATAATATGTGTAGTAGATTTTTTGAAGATACAGTCGATTAAATACGAAGCATTCTATTTATAGGTATGTATTAGCACGTTAATGGTAATATTAATCATTCTCAGTTGTCTAAATTATCTTTAGAATATCAAGCAATATATTTTAAAGGAGCAACTGTGCAGTTATCAAATTAATGTTCAATTGTATTGTAACTGACGTATTGTTTATACATATATGCATATATATTATTCTATGGCCTAAGAGTAAATATTTTAAAAGTATTTTAGGAACATAATCTAAACTTCGTCACATCACATAATTACAATTTGCAGCATATCTATAGTAATAATCATGAAGTTTTAGGTCAAAGCGTGGAAGCCAAACTGCCTATATCTATCTACATGTGGCCACCTTCTTCTCGCTCTATCTCGCTTATCCATAATGTGACCTTTCTTCTGTTTCTAATATACAACCACAAATTGTCAAAGTTCAACCAACTTAGTTCAGCCTTAGCATAGCGTACCTATAGTTAGCCTCCATTTTGACTTAACTTCATGATAATTATTCTGCTGTAGCCGAGCGCACTAGCTTTTGTCGCATACCAATCGAGTTTAGAAAGTAACCAGTTCGCTTTTGCGAAAGGAATATATAAATAAGAAGAATCTGAGCGCAAAGCTGTATCCGCGTTGAACTCTGGTGTGCTCGGTACTGTGGTGAATTTATGTCGTTTGTTTATGTATTATTCGCGGGGTAAAGTAATCAAGCAGCGCCGTGCGCCTCAGTTCGGTCGGATCGCTACTCAGTTCAAGTACACTTAGGTTATCGACATAGCGGCAATTGGTTCCTATACCCCTCGGCTTTTATAATTTAATCAGAGTAGTTAACTTGTTCGACTGTATTGGATTCTAGGATTCAGTTTTTTATTAAGTTATCGCTTATCGAAACTCGGCAGATTTATTTACATTCCTTATGAGTTTTTTTACAAAATCTGGCAATTTGTGCATTTTTTATTTTTTTTGGCAAGTACAATTTGCTGGTTGCTTTGAGATCCTATTGTAAGTTAGAGTATAGTGATATTTTTAAATCTTTTTAGAGTTCCTTCCTTGCCGAATCGGCAGAGAAAGAGCAAGAACAAAATACGAGTGTATTGTATACTGTTGGATATGCCATTAAGCAATATTTGTCAAATGTTTGTATAAATGTTCACGGCATGTTCCTTTGCCTCATTAGCTTGAAATTGTGTTAAGAACAGTGAAATTATTCACAGCGGTACAATTAGTTACTTCAGCGCAACACATAGATGTAATATGAAGTAGAAACAAAACGGTGCGCACTGGAACACTGTGAAATGTTAATATTTATAAGTTTTATTTATCCATCGAAATGACTCTAAAATTCACTAGACACTAAGAATGAGTGGAAAAACATTGTATATATTTCAATATATATAACTAAATTTTAAGTAAATCTATTAAGTAACTTATGATGCATTTTATTTGTACTACCCTGAGATCTGAAGTTTAACCAATTAGGTTTAAATAGCGTCACCGGTCCGCGTAGGTTTAAATAAAATAATTCCTAAAATCAATTTCTGATTTAATACGTTTCGTGTAAAAAATGTTACTAACCATCATACTTTGGTTTCAATTTAGGTATATAAAGTTACACAGGAAACAGTTTTAACAAGGTTTGCCCATGACTTATGACTATGACGATGTGTTGGAGTCTTTTCAGATGCACTGGCGCCTTCTAATATTTTTAGAGCATTTAAATTTAACCGTCTTTTATTTGCTTTAGTATATTTTCTGCTGCACCTTTTCAAAAGGAAATGTGCACGTCTTTAATTTTTATTAAGTATGACAAGCCGAAACATTTATAAACGCGTTTCATTTTTACCCAAGCAAAATTTTAGGCTATTATTAGGCGGGTAAGCCGACAATCACAATGACTTGCGAACACCCCATCAAAAAAGTTCGGTTTACTGTCAGAAAGAAAGAAAAAAAGAAATATTTATTTCTCAACAACAACAATGATATAAGTACAGTTTGTAAAGAGCTTTATATCTAAAAGATGGCAAAAATTGTTAGTTGTTTCAAAATAGGATTCCAACTCAGCATGTGTCGGAGCACAGGGTGCAACGACGCTGTTTTTCAGTGGATCCATTAAACAACACAACACAAAACTGTCGTAAGATTCTTGCATAGTACTTGCATACGAGAACATCCTTGCGGGGAGAATTTTAGTAGAGGAGTCGGCATTGTATTTATCTATTGATTTCCTACACAATATATCTAATTTAGTCTGTTGATTAAAATTAAGGGTAAAAATATCAATTATCTGGACAGAAGAGGGTAAGTTATACGTAAAATCGTCTTATTAAAATGGCAGTCATCACACTGTTGAGGTAGGTAATTGTACAGTGGCAGAAAAATATGAAAGGAAAAAGACGACCCTACTTGATACCAAAAAATAGGTCGGTGCGAGTCGGACTCGTCCGCCGATGGTTCTATCTGTACGCACGATGTTGAGAGATTTAGAGAACGCATATATGACTGTACTTTTTCATAGAAGATTTGCCCAGTAGGGTAGCGGTTGATATTTAGTAATTTTCTTGACCCTTAAATATGTGAAGGCAGAAGCATGAAGACAATTAAAATGCAAATTCAATCTTAGTGTCCTTATGATATGGCTGAAAATCAGTTATGTTCAAAATATGACTTTCCCTAGATGTATTCCCCAGTGCATTACAGACGTGAGAGTGTATTTTACTCTCAAGTAGCATAGGAACTTCACACACATCATTGAATGCGTTGCAGGTGTCTGCAGGGTTCCCCGCGATGTTTTCCTTCACTGAAAAGCTCGTATAACGTCAGAGGTGCGAAGCCCGGGTTAGAAAGCGCGATGCTCTGCTTGTGTTGCCGTAGGCCGAACCACGGCTACCACGGCTATTGAGCATTCGTTGCTCCGATGATATTGCATACACGTTAATTATATTCGTTATGTTACACCTGCAAAATAGGATAGTAATACTCCCATTTGGAATAACCGAATTAAGGAGCAACCACACCGCATGCGTCACGTTCTCTCACCGTTTCTTCGTACATTTTGTTGGGTAAACGCACCGACAACGTCTTTTACGCACTGGTGTGGCCAGACCTTTAGTAGTACTACAAACTTATCTATATAGGCGAAGGTGTCGCTAGATTCGCGCTCACTTGCGTATTGTTCATACTGCATGATTAGTTCTCAATTTTTCCAGTTGCATACGTAAGTTTGCAAGATGCAAGATAGATAATGCCGTATTAGGCGAGTTCCTAGGTGAATTATATGTATCAAATCAACATGCCTCTAGTGACACCGACCAGCGTATTATGCGGAGAATTGTATTAAGCTTGTTCTACTGTATAAACGAATACTCATGAGCGAAATTCAACATCATTGGAAACTCTTGAGCAATGCACGATCTATCATTCAACTTGTTCTGGCATCTCTTTGGTTTATTAACACAATGGTGTTTCTCCCTCGAAGCATTCAACAAGCTAAGTACGTTCAATAATACAGTGATATGTCGTGCAGAACAGGTACTTACTGCGCCGTTTGGTTTTCTCCATCTTTTGCAGGGACCGGTCCGAGAAGGTCGCCCAAGAAGAAGGCCAAGAAGACGCACCACCCGACACCTCCAACGGTAAATACTAATAAGGAACAATGTCAAATCAGTGTTCGCATTAATAATCTAAGAGTTAAGTCTGAAGTTACGTCAGTCAGTCAAGTGATACTACCATACAAGGCCAAAAGACGATATGCCTGTGTGTGAAAATTTAGTAAAGTGATATTAACTTATTCTACCTGTAAATTGGCGGAAACACCGCACCGTCCGACACTATAAATAATGACTATGAGAATTCATCAAAAAATTTGTTGAGCCTGCTTACTCTTCTTATTTCTGTGCATTATTTGAATTGAAATTGGCCTGATCCTGACTGATTGATCTTATCTATCACCGTACAGCCAAATTTATTAACTAACATAACATTAATTACATAACTTTTAACACAATACTACCGTGATATTTTCAAACATAAAATAAACGATCATTGCTAGTAGTAGTGTGGTAATTTTGAAATTGGCTTCGTAGAAACTCGTTCCGCTTGTCTCGACGGCCGGTAGCGCCGTGGTCGCAGCGGCGAGCGCGGGCGCCAGCGAGCCCGAGGTGAAGCCGACGCCGGACGTCAAGCCACCCCCGGAAGTGAAACCGGCGCCGGCCGCCGAGTACAAGGAGCCCGTTGCGCCCCCCGCGCGTCCCGCGCCGCCTGCACCCGCGCCCGTTGCCACCGCTGCGCCCGACTCCTCGCACTCTTCCCACTCCTCCCACGTGACCCACGCGCCGCCCGCGCGCGACGCGCCCGAACAGAAGCCTCCCGCCAAGACTGAGCCGCGCAATGGACTCGACAAGGCCGATACCTCGCACTACATCGACCCTATCGAGCGCACGCTCGCCAGTCTCGAGCGCACCCTCAAAGCCGACGTACCTATGGAGGTCAGCGCCAGCGCCGCCGAGTCCTCCATGCGACTCGACAGCTTCTCCATGACCAAGCCGCAAATGATGGCTGACTCCGTACACCAGAATCTGATGTCGCATCTTGGCGGCCTCGCAGACATGTCCCACGTGCCCGATCACATTAAATCTGAAATGTATCCGCCGCACAACGGCTTTCTCGAGAAGAATCTACCGCATGAGCGCGAGATGCACCGACCCGACTTGGCCCTGAGTATGGGGGCGCTGGGCGGCGCGCCGCCCGTGCCGTCCATCTTCGACCCGGTGCCGCCCGCACCGCTCTCGGTCATCGCGCAGGCGCACCACCACATGCCGCTCGCGCCGCACCTCGCACCGCTGCACAAGAAGGAAGATGTCAAACCTCTACTCACACCCAAACCCATCGAAGATCTTATCGGACTACCAAGCATTGTTTCCAACAATATGGACAGAAATAAATACGAAATGGAAAAGAAGATGGAGGAATCCAAGAATAACTTTGCTCACGCTTTCAAACCTAAACAAGAACAGAATTTGAAAAATGCGAGTTCATGGTCCTCCTTGGCACAAGCTGGCAGCCCACAAAGCATTCCTAATGTCAGCTCCAACAATCAAATAAAACAGAAACCTGTAATGGACAGTTTCCAAGTTAGTATAGATTTGAGCAGTTTAAACAGTAATTTGAAATGCTTTTTTTATCTAGCTTAGCACCATAACACTAACTAACTTGCTTTATTTAACAGGAATTTAAGAAGCAAGCCAGAGAGAAAATGAATCGTCAAAGGGCTCTGATAGAGCAGCAGGAGCTTCGAAAGAAAGAACAGGCTGAGCGTGAGAGACAGCGACAAGAGACCGAGAGAAGACATCCTGACGAAGATAAAATGAGGCAAGTTACTAAGCTGTTAACTATGGAGGTGTTTAGAGTTATTTCTTTGATTGCTTATAAAAGGAAAATGAAAAAATGATAGCTAATAGATTTTAAGATGTTTAACAATCTTTGTATGAGATTAGGGTAAGGTGAGATTTTAATTTATAAATGTGTCATAGAGCTCTGGCTGGAGTCCGCAAAGCAGAGTCCGGCGAGGTGACGTCACCGTCGGTGTCGCCGGTGGCGCGCGCGTCCCCGCCGGCCGCTGCGGCCGCCGCCGCCGCCGGCGCCGCCTCCGCCGGAGACAAGCCCGCCGCCTCCGAGCGCGAGCGCCTGCGTCAGAGAGAACAGGAGCGACGTCGTCGCGAAGCTGTTAGTATTACACTATTGTTTCATTCTCAACGCAAGTGACCTCTCTTGGTGCGGATGGGTGGTGCGCCTGCCGCCCGCACCTCTCTCGGCCTCCTTTGTCGTCCCACCCCGCGCCCCTGCGCGCGGGCGAGGACTCATTTAAGCGGTCGTTCTATAGACCCAAGATCTACTGTTTACTGACTGTAGTCTGCGAATCTACGAATCGCATAATCATAATTTTTAGACATGTACTTTTCATACTTGCCATTATCAACTGGACCAATAACGGATCGGCCACCTCTGTACTAAAGGCAAATTGACCCTATTAACCAATATATTCCAAGAGACAACTCTGATAGATAAGCAAACACTTAACTTAGCTCCGAAAACCAGATTAACTTATAATTAACCTTTTAATGAACGAAAAATGAATGAATAATATTTATGGTTCCCATTTTGCCTCATTTGTTAATATCCTAACAAGATTTCGCGAAACACTTCTCATGTCTCCTCAGACTATCTTCCGCGGACTGTGCATCTGTTAAGAAACACTACTTTTTTAATAATGTTTTCGTTGAGCTTTTTACATAACTATGTAACATATTTTTTGCAGATGGCTGGTCAGATCGACATGAATATGCAGAGCGATTTAATGGCCGCGTTTGAAGAATCTTTGTAATGCATGATGGATGACCCACATTCTCTAAAGCAAAATCGTTTATATGCTCCAAGGATATTGTAAAATAATCCTTGAAACGATTTTTCTTCATTCTGTATCATGCTGATCGTTGATGCTCGTGTCATGACTTTATGTAAATAAATAATTAAATTTAGGGAAGCAAAATCAATTGCTAACCCTGTCAGTCAATTCAATGTTTCAATGCTGACAATGTCTATTGTACTTCCGGAAACGATTTTGGTTTATAGAATCGTACAGTTAATACTGTGGTGACAATGCAATAAGTGTGCGGTGATAAAGGACACCAGGTGAATTAAAGTGGTCGTTTTTGTGCGTGAAACTGTTGACTAACATGTGGTTAAGTGCTGTGAATAGATAAATACTTATATTAAATTAAACTGTTGTACCATCAATGTAGATTTCATGTGCGCAAGATACGGGCCTTTCTTATGAGGTTGCATTTCTTAATAATGACGTGTATCATATAAGTTAATATGTAAGACCTTAAAGTAAAACTCTCTTTACATTTGTAAGCCTATAATATTTATATTTTGTTCGAGAAGTGTCTTCTACCCTTCCATAATTAAAGATTTGTAGTTGATACTAATATGGTAGTATTTCGGTGAAATCAAATGGCTTTCCTAAAGTAATTCATGAAGTCTGCAGTGTTTAAAGCCGCGAAATCTGTTATCTTCCATGTATTTTAAATCATGCGGTAATCAGTTAATCGTTGCATTGTATGGACACATGTGCGTGCGCGTCGATGTGGTGTGCCACTGCCACCACCAGCCCATGAATTAAGTGGTGGTCGCTTTAGTCGTTAACGTAATAAATCAATTTTCAACACATGTGCTCAAAAAGAAGTTCTTAACGTACCTGTTGAGTGTGGCGACTATGGTATTCGCAATTCCAGCTTTTTTTATGTCTAATTCTTTTTTTTTTAGCTTCGAGAAATAAAATATGATTTTAATAGTTTTGCGCAGATTGCGCATAAATGTCATAAAATAATTATACTATCGAATACGCTTATTTTATTTGTCATTTTAGTTAATTTGTACTTTACGTTCTCTGACAGTATGCTGCTGCAACCCTTTGCCTCTTGATGATTTATGAATGTTCCAATTTAAGGTAGCCAAGTCAGCCCCGCCATTTGTAGGTTTGGTTATGTGATTCCGTTTGATTACTCATATTTTTTCGCAAATGTGTTGAGAAATGCATTGTGCTCGTGCGAAAAGGCCATTCCCAACCTGCCCATGTCCGCTCCCGCCATTCGGCTCATCCGAAACAATAGACTCTTTTCGTACGAGCATCATGAGACTTTTATTACTATCAATCAACATGTGATGAATAAACTAGTTTTACTTTTTGTATTTAGTAGCAAATTAAATTTTCTGTTACATGTTCGATTTTCGATAAATATTTCTTAGTGTTGGTAGATTTTTATCAGTCTGAACTTGTTTGAAACCAGATCAAATGTCATACATTTGATTTGCGAAATATATTTATTTTACATTGAAACATGCCTTTTTATGTTTGTAGATAGACTCTCCGTTAGAAAACTTTTTGTACTAAATAATATCCAAAATATTCTACATACCTACCTGCATAGCTAAGGTGTCAGGAATAATAATGATAATAATAATACCAACCCAAAACGCATTGTGTATTGATAAGCAATTTAGTTTGTCGTTTACTCATATCAAATGTAGATATGATCTAAAATATACATTCCATATTGTAACCTGTTGTTTAAATTGTCACCCCATGGGTGGGTATTCTTTAATTAACTTGTTAGTTATAAATATAATAATATTAAACTCTCTGTGAAGGGTTTTGCTGAAAAGGTACGCGGGATTGGGTACTAGTTAGTATAATATTTCTTTAATATGTGTAGTCTAAAGTAGGAACATATCATTATTATTGATGAATCGATTATAGCAGAATCATGTTGCAAAGTGTCCTTTTTTGGTCCTCCTCAAAGTTAGACCTGATTAATATTTTTTTTTATTCAAAGATAGCAGTTTAAAGCAGATACTTATCTCGAAGCTCTGCGTTGAATTCCTTAACCATGTCAATAACTTGGTCGATATACAGCGTGCGGTGACTCCCCGCAGGCGGTATAACGACTAGTGAAACTTATAAGTCTAGTAGCTTTTGCCCGCGGCTTCGATCGCGTGTATCAAGACTATTTCAAAGAACCAAGATATCAAGCAAGCAAGATGCGTGCATGCAAGCGTGCAAGCAAACCCGATACCCTCAATTTCTCTGGGATCCCGTCATCAAATCCTGATTTGGTGACAAGGGAGTATATTCTTTCGAATAAAAAAGAAATTTAAATCGGTCCACAATTGACCTAGAAATCGGTGAACATACAAAAAAATACATATCAGTGGAATGCATTACCTCCTTCTTTTTTTGAAATCGGTTAAACGGTTGCGGCCTGCTTACAGTATAAACTTGAATTTTGAAATTTTTGCTTTCTACAACCAGTAAAACGCAAAATCCTGTTTTTTCCTGTTCCCGTAAGAATTTCGGGAAATGCTCTCTTAATGTTCCCCTACACTCCTCACTGCCAAATTTCAACTTTGTACGACGAGTAAAACCAAAGATCCCGGTTTTTGCCCGTTAGAATTTTGGGAAATCCCCTTTTGTAGTGCTCCCCAACACTCCCCAAGGAACGTGAACGCTTAATTTCAGTTTTCTACGACCAGTAAAACAAAATGTCGATCCCGTAGAACTGAATGTAAATTCCGCTTTTTCCTTATCCCGTGGGAATTTCCGAAAATCCTTAAAACTGTTTTTTACTATTATAATCCTTATATGCCAAATTTGAAGAGTAGTAATTATAGTTAATAGAATTTCGTTGAACTGAATATATAAATCCCGTTTTTTCCTTATCCCGTAGGAATTTCCAAACATCCTGGAATTACTTTCTTAGTTTTGTAATTACCTACTTGTGTATCAAATTTGAAGGTTCTAGTTATTATAGTTACTGAGGGTCACTCGGAATCGAATATATAAAACCCCTCTTTTCCCGCTCCCGTGGAAATTTCCAAAAATCCTTCCTTACTGGATGCCTACAATGCATAATTAAAGGTATCTTATCTATGTGCAATATTTGAAGTCTCTAGATCCAGTGGTTTGGGTTGTGCGTTGATAATATCAACAGGTAGTCAGTTTAGAATTTTAAATATATATAGATATAAGTTATAAAATCTACCGCACCGGGCCCTATTGCAAATGTTTTGTAAATCTACCGCACCCCGCATGCGGGCCCTATGACAATCTAGCTTCAAAAGCTGCAGAATCGAGGTAGCCCAAACAGCATCCTGAGTGTTATTATATTGGATACAATCTTCAGTCTGAAACTAGCCCACACGCATAGAAACTTTGACAGTAGGTAAACTCTAAATAAAGTCAGTTTCACTTGGGCACTACAGCGCGCGAACCAGTGCACCAGCATCCCTCCACGGACCGCCAACGCCCTGCGCTCTCGCTCAATATATCAAGATGTCCCTCAGATCCTCGGTTACAATATCACGTAGGTATTTGAACTTTATCAAACGATTCAAAGGAGCTCCGTTTAATATTATTTTGGGCGAGTAGGTGGTCACTTAATTTTACCCCTCATTATGAACTCGCTTTTGGCAGCATTGTCTTTAAACCGTGCTGTACCGCAAAGTTTCGTATACATGTTTGACGTAATTATGTTTGAATATGGCTACAATTTTGTAGATAATGTTTAGTTACTTTTTCGTCCGTTTTCTGTACTTAGTTGTAGGACTCTAGACGAGTGCCAGCAAGTTGGACCGCTACGAAAACTTAACTTTTATTAAATTCCAAGGTGCTTGGAATGTATCTGGCTCAACACTGGCAAAATTGTCCGGCTATATACTATCTAATCCAAAATAATAGTCGAGAGCGATTCATCGTGATCATGAGCAAACTATAGAAAGATAACTTGTCAAAACATATAGACTATAAATAACTGAAGAATGTATTGCCCGTGGTTGTACTAATTTGTCCAACTGAAAAAACGCTGTCATTATTTTGAATCATTCAATAATATATTAATACAAAAATAGGTAGGTTAGGTCAGTTAGGTACCTTTGTTTGCCCGAAGGGCAAAATACCCAGAAAAAGGAGCTCCGCCTAAGGGCTGAAAACAAAAAACCAGTAGGACAAACTGTAGTAGGACCACGGGCAACAGAGGAACTGAAGCAGTCCGCTACATCGTCGGCCTCATCCAGTTTCCATCAGGTGAACTGTTGGTAAATTTATGGTAAAAAATTACGAATTGTATGGCACACGCTACACATGTAGATTATCCGGTCCCTAATAATAATAACCCTAACCCTGACTTAGCAACGAACGTGCAATTGATGCCTTAACATAGTGCATACATAGTCTTAAATTTCAAATATCTATATAGCCTACCATTCAAAACTATGAAACTGATACTTTTGAACGGATAGCTTTACTTGTGGAACTCGACTGTACAATACAACGCAACGAGCGATATAGAGTAAGCTCGGTAAGGGTCGTTAAGAGTCGAGAAGTCTACTTGCGCCTTATGCTACGCGTGGCCATATTTAATAAGCATGCCTCGTTTAGGTATATGCAATTTTCTCTTATTTTTATTATTGCATACCTTAGTTGTTAAAAACGGGATCCTATCACTTTATAGTCCGTCTGTCTGTCAAGACTTTTTTCTTACGAACGCGTGGAGGTATCAAGCTGAAATTAATATTGAAATATGCTCAGGTCTGCTACCCCTTGGTCCCCTTGGAGCAGTAACAGAATCAAACTTCTAAGGATAGGCACATTTATTTAGAAGTTCTGTTTCCATTCAAATGGCCGTTGTATCGAAACGTATGTGGATCTTACAGTTGCCCCAGAAATTTGGTATGAAGGTAGCTCTTCAAAGCAAAAATAGGTAATGTAAAAGTCTAATCTTCTATATTTTGAGTTCACGGAAGAGACCGATATAAAATGACCCCATACTTTATAATTTGCTTTGTGAGCTGGATTCTACTAAAACTGGACCAAACAATCTAAGTATAGAGATTTGCACGGAACCCTGGCTGTACGAGTCCGACTCGCACTTGGCCAGTTATTTCTGTTCCGTCTAGCTAATCAGCCTATTTCCACCCACTGCTGAGTAAAGGCCTCTTCATCCTCACGCCACTGCCCGGTCCTGTGCCAGTCTTATTCACAGTTTTCCAGCCGACTGCCAGTTCCGTGCTAGTACATAATTCAACTAAAATAATACATTACTGCTGAGGCCGGGAAAGAAGGGCTTGCAGGTTGAGTATGTATAGACGGCCGAGCGCAGCGAGGCCGGGTAGGAATACGAAGCTGGCAAGCCTTGATGGCCAAGTAGGCCTAGACAGCCGAGCACAGCGAGGCCGGATAGGTATACGAGGCTGGCAAGTTCTTTTACGCCGAGGCTTGTATAGTGCTTTTCTCAAACATGCACTGAAATAAATAAAAACTCCTAGAAATATTTTTTTTTTATTCGTAAGAACTAAAATTGTACCAGACTTAAATTATAACTAGGTACCATCACACAGTCAAGAAAACCGAATCACGTACCAGGGTGGAACCTTTGTGCCACTAATGTCATGATGACATCCCATACATCTGCCAAACAAATCATAGCGCAATTGGTTACGAAAAGGTTCCACCCTCGTATGTGATTCAATTTCCTCGACTGCATATAATAAGTGTATGTTTTTCTAATATGGATTTTTAAAACGTCAAAATAATCCCAAATAAATCGATTTGTATAACGTGAGATAATATAAGGGACTGCTAAAATAAAAAATCCAGATCACGTTTCTGAACGAAACGTTTCAAATAACAAGTGACAACTGACATATCAATTTTCCCACCAAAACTTTTTTCTTAACTTCTTTTGTCTTTGGTCACAAAGTAGATGCGTTCGAGGTGCCGCTCTTAAGACTACTATACACGAACTTCAGCCTATTTAATTCTTTATTATGTAAATTGAATTGTAATTTGACTTAAAATACTTCGGCAATATTTATATATTTGCACATAGAATATTCATACTATTCATAGTCCTGTGAATTTATTCACTAACTAATAAATGAACCACAGAAATTCAGATTCTTAATTTCAGGTCGTGTATAAATAGTGGCCTTTATCGTGGATATTTTAGACTGAAACATCGTATCCTTAAAAAAAATGATGTTTTGCATTGAAACAAGACTGTTGTATTGCAGACCTAGGCCTACAACGTTGTATTTTGAAGCCTATTTTAAGAAACACAACATAGCATGTTTGAGAAAATGTATTTTTCTTCTCTTTTTCTTTATGCTGTGTTCCTTAAAATAGGCTTCAAAATACAACGTTGCAGGCCTAGGCCTGCAATACGACAGTCTTTTGTTTCAATGCAAAACGTATTTTTTTTTAAGAGTACGATGTGTCAGGCTAAAATATCCACAATATAGGCCACTATACACGACCTGAAATTAAGAATCTGAATTTCTATGGTTCATTTATTAGTTAGTGAATAAATTCACAGGATTATGAATATTCTATATGTAAATATATAAATATTGCCGACGTGTTTTACGTCAAATTTCAATTCAATTTACATAATAGAGTATTAAACAGGCTAAAGTTCGTGTATAATGGTCTTAAGAGCGTCATCACGAACACATCTATTTTGTGACCAAAGACAAAATAAGACTAAAAAAAGTTTTGGTGGGAAAATTGATATGTCAGTTGTCACTCGTCATTTGAAACGTTTCGTTCAGAAACGTGATCTGATTTTTTTATTTTAGCAGTCCCTTATATTATCTCACGTTATACAAATCGATTTATTTGGGATTATTTTGACGTTTTAAAAATCCATATTAGAAAAACATACACTTATTATATGCAGTCGAGCAAATTGAATCACATACGAGGGTGGAACCTTTTCGTAACCAATTGCGCTATGATTTGTTTGGCAGACGTATGGGATGTCATCATGACATTAGTGGCACAAAGGTTCCACCCTGGTACGTGATTCGGTTTTCTTGACTGTGTGATGGTACCTAGTTATAATTTAAGTCTGGTATAAATTTAGTTGTCTTACGAATAAAAAAAATGATTCTAGTTTTTATTTATTTCAGTGCATGTTTGAGAATAGCACTATACAAGCCTCGGCGTGAAAGAACTTGCCAGCCTCGTATACCTATCCGGCCTCGCTATGCTCGGCTGTCTAGGCCTACTTGGCCATCAAGCTTGCCAGCTTCGTATTCCTATCCAGCCTCGCTACGCTCGGCCGTCTATACATACTCAGCCTGCAAACCCTTCTTTCCCGGCCTCTGCAGTAATGTACTATTAGCATAGTTAATAGGACCAATAAGGTATTGTTTAACACATATATTTAAGACATAACGTAATTATTACCCACACTAGCCCGCTTTCACCCAATGCCCGTCTCAGACACGACGCTAAGATGTGGACAAAGAAAAGGTGTGTGTTATTTTGCAGACGACATCGTCTGCGAAGAATTCGTTTATCACTATCCTGCGAGAACTTTGCATTTTTCCAGCATAAAAAATATCCCATATAATATGATAATCTAGCAGCTATACCTGTGCCTAATTTCACCAAAATCCTTTGATTAGTTTAACGTGAAAGAGTAAAAAACATTCGCACATCCATGCGCATACGTTCTCGTTGCGATATTTCTACTAGTCCATAGTTACCCTCTTTTTTCCTTGTTAATTTGTCTCATTAATTCGCATCGACTAAATCTTGCCAAACCATTTGTCCAGATCTTCACGTGTCTGGGGAGAGCATTACGGAAAGCTACGGTGAGGACCGGCCGCTGGTTACTTGGGTGTATCAACAACAGAGCATAAAATAAACAAAATAAGCGTTTGTAGAAGATATTGCTTCAGGTAAATGAATAGGTACGACTTGCTTTGAATAAAGTTATAATAAACTAGCCTTCCGTCCGCAGCTTCACCCGCGATAAATTAATTTTGCCGTAGGAAAAGGTATTTTCCCGCGGTAAAAAGTAGATTATGTCACTCAGTGATAATGTAGCTTTCTAACGGCAAAAGAATTTTTGAAACCCGTCCAGTAGTTTCGGAGCCTATTCAATTCAAACAAACAATCAAATTTTTCCTCTTTATAATATTAGTATAGATAAAAAGACAGATCGAATAGGTAGGTACATGAAATTTGGACACGTCCAAAGAGCTCGGTAGTCTGTCGGCAAGTGGGGAAGAAGCGCGGCGCGGGCGGCGGCCCGCTGTCGCTTGATGCGAAACGTAAACAGCCACTTTCATGTCAATTCGTTTGTATACACTACTTTTAGTACGAGAGCCCACGACCAAAATTTTTGTCTCATAGCAATACGGCCAAAACCGCATCAAATCGATAGATACGATTATCCTGAACTCGAAAATACCAATATCAGACATTTTCCGCGTAGCGTTTGATCTGACCGAATTTTCAAAATTGTCAAAGAATTTTACCGAACTGCATCATAGCAATATGTCTGATTTGCAGACTGTAGTTGAATGATAGTTCTGAGATACCGGAAACATATTTTTCAGACGTTAGTGGTGTAGCGCAAACCCGTAAAATCACTTAAAAAAAATTAAAAATGAGACAAAAAAAATGTCTCATAGCAATACGTCTGAAAATCTTTTTTATTAGTAAATTTTGGTTAGGTATTTGATGCGAACAAAACAATTTTCAGACGGAAATGTGAACGCATTAAATTTTGAGACCGTTTTGAAAATGTTAACAAATTTTACCGATCGGTATCATAGCAATATGTCTGAAAATTGTTGGACATGATAAAATAAGTTGTCCACATGTGCAAAAAATTTATATCAGACAAATTAAGTGTAGCACCTTCTCTATCAGACAACTTTTCGATACTCGATAAAAATCGTATTGAGGCATCTTGAATTCTCTGTTACAAACCAATGAATACGTTGCGACCCTGAATTTATTAGATGAGAATTTACCCGATTCTTGAATATCTATGAAGGCTGTAAATTTAAAAAACATTTAACAGAGGCGTCGGCCAGGCGACTCCGAAACGTTATTTTCGTTTTTGGGAGTATATGCTACACTTAAAGTGTCTGAAGACAGGTTTTTGGTAATCCTGACAGCAATACGAAAAGTTAAAAATTTTTTTTATCCGTATTGCTATGATACAGGTCGGCTAAATTTGTTGACATTTTCAAAAATGCGCTCAGGCTATATGCTACGCGCAAAATGTCTGAAAACAAACTTTTTCGTAATACAATTATAAAATCTATGTACATTTTCACTATCAGACGTATTGCTATAATACCGAGTGTCTTTTTTTTTTGACACAGCAGAAATGGCCTCCCACGCTGTTGCTACACTTTCGACCGTTACTACACACCTAGTCGGGTTCAGAATCATACAATCTAACGATTTTATAGGGTTTTTGCCGTATTGCTATGAGACATGGTTTTGGTCGTGGGCTCTAGAACTATTTTAAATCTTTTAATAGGTAACTAACACGACCCTCTCGCAGATTTTCCGCCGAAAATATTGTAAAATGGCAGCGATGAGCGATGACCGTAGATTTAAATTTAACATTTAGCATGTAATTTTTGTTGATAAATAAATCTTAATCCATAGGCTGAAATTTAGCACATAAGTAGTATAACTTATCCATACTGATATAATAATATTATCATTCATTACATACATACATACATAAATCTCATCTTTATCACTTACGGGGTAAACAGAGCCTAAGGTAACAAGGCCTAAAGGCCACGTTTAGCATGATTGTGGGCGTAAAGGTGGGAAGGGGAATCAAAATAGGGTTCCTAACATTTGAAAATCACACATCGAATCGAATGGACTTGTTTCTATCTCTCGCTTTTTTCGTATCGACATGAAAGTTACAGATTGAGGGGAACTTCAAACTTTTCGGAGATTTTGAATAGTTTTGAATAGACCCAGTACTGTCCTCGGGATTTAAAAACTATGAGGGACGTCACCTCAAGGATAAAAAAATAAGTAGTTTAAGTCAATAATCATTCAAATTTTTAATGCAGGTTAAGCCCTTAGATTAAATTCACAAAAAAAAACAAAGTAGCAAATTCACAATGGTACGAACACAGAGAACCTCGGCGAATGCGATGGCGGCGGACGGAGCAACTAACTACTCAACGGCTGTGTGCCGCAAGCTCCACCACCGCCGCCAGAGCGCGACAGAGATATATCTCGCTACTCTACCGCTATGTATCGGGCTGGCAACTGCCCGCCGCGGGACGACCGTGGTTGTCTCAATAATACGTGGTTTGCTATAAAACAAAAGTTTTAAAGTTACTTTGTCTGACGCTCGAAGCTAAATCGAGTTGTGTCACACTGGAATGTGCAAAAGCCGCCTGTTTGAGGTGCTTGCTGAGATGAAAAAAAATGGCCTAGTTGCAGCACAATGACAGCTGTGGAAAGTTTCTTTTATAGTCCACATAGTGTCTTTTCGTCGATTTAGTGCTGCCATCGTGCACGTTCCCTATGAACCGAAGCGCTAGCTGCTCGTGCCGTGCGTTGCAACAGTTCATCTGTTCGATAACTAGGTAGATGGCGCTCCAATGCCGGTGACTCCTTACCTTAGTCGTGAACAGAAACTAAATTAACTTAAGTTTGTTCGCTTTTAAAGCTAATGCACTGAATGGCTTGTAATGCTGCGTTAGAAACTATATTTTTTCTTTACCACATAGGGTTCACCTGTATAAATACTTAGGAGTAGTCTACGGTATCCCCGTAGACGGCTGCGATTTTGCTCCGAAAACATGAAAGCGTCCTCTGAAGGTCTTTCGAAATGCTATCATTACCTAGTGTGCACAAAAGCTAGCCTAGGCGTACAATAGAAGAAATGCTAAAGTAGTATCAGACATTCTTCTCTTACAGGTACCAATCCATTTAATATCATACAGTGGAAATTAGCACAGCTTCTACCGCTTGCAGGTCGACAGCCGCTTGTGGATGCACAAGCCTTATCGTTATTGTCCATTCCAATCCATAACAAACATGTCCCCCCTAAGTCCATATAAAAATTGAATATAATAGTAGGTAGGTATGATTATTATTATTATATAATGTTGTAGATCCTTCAACATTCAGTGATTGTGTGGGAATATAAATAGATGAAATTGGTCTATTTACAAAGGCGTTAAAATGGATTGGAATTAGACACGATTCTAATTCAGGAAATTTATACCGAACTTTTAATAAAACGATTTCATTTCTCGCTCTAAGGTCAGTATGAAGATTGAGGGGGCAGTATGGTATAACTACATTTAAAATTAAAATGAAAAACATTATCAGATTGGAATAATAATATATCACATTCCTTTTCTTACTTACTGTACAACTAAATTAGGCTACAAACAAGCACTTATATAATATTACAACATGTAAATGAACCTACAAGGAGCTGTTAACATGATATGTCACGTAACGAAAAATTAGTTAAATATCAGTTCATTCAAACAAAAAGTTTTTAATAAAAAATAAAATGAAATGGGTACATACACCATGTAACACAATATTGTCATCTATTAACACGTAATAAGTCACGATATATTGCTGCCCCACCCCTATAATATCAAATACGTATGCTACATTTTAATTTGCATAAGTGCACGATATTGACCTGTCGTATTTATAAGGACTGTTAAATTGTGCAATTTAAAAATTAATGTGCGGCTAAAATAAAACAAACTTCAATTGTTACTATAAAATATTTTAGTCGAGTGAGACTCGCGCGCTAAGGGTTCCGTACAGACGGCGTGGTAATAAGGTCGGGGGGGTGTGACTACCTTTGAATTAGTTGTACGGTCAGCGTCATATAGTTTGAAGCACCCAAGTCGGCCAAATAGCTCGGTACACCATAGAAATAGTATGGTGTCCAACTTTTTGGTCACTTTGGATGTTTCATACTATGTGACGCTGACTGTACGTAGCTTAACCAAACCAGGGTGATAGGTGATTTTATAAAAAAAAAGCCGAGGTCATGTCACAACCATTTAGCGCCATAATTTTCGTATAAGTCCAGTAAAAGGATTTATATAGAAAAATATTTCAATGTAGACCGGTAAATCACAAGATAAAATAAAGATAAAAAATATCACCATTTCTTGGTCACGGATTGATGCCGAAATAATTTTAAACACTAATAAATTAGGTATAGGGTAGTCAACTTCCCAATAGAAACGAATTTTTTTCAAAAATTACCAGTAGCCCGTGATCTGTCAGCGTAATATACTATATCGTTACGGTAAAAGTCTCCAAATATATCGGTACAGACGTAGTGAATAATCCTATCCCATCGTGAAGACACCATTACTTCCGAATGATGCCGACGTGTCTATGAGTCTGACTGAAGTATGACATATATAGCATGACAAATAACATACATAAGGATTTTGCACGTCAGTAGGTACACGCTCTTACTGCCTTGACATACAGGCGTGTAAGTGCCGACATATTTGGACACTTTGACCGTAACGATAATTATATGACGCTGACTGTACATATAAACGCAGATCTGTCTTAATTTATAAATACCACTGCAACCTCAACAAAACTTCAAATATGGGCACAGCGGGTAATTTGATGCTGTGTAGCGATTGATTAATTAATAAAAAATTACAAAGAAACTACTTTTATTTTTCATAACAAATTTATTTGATTTTAAATAAATTGTATGGACGCATATTCAATTCAAGTCACTTAAATCCACGTAAATTGGCACGGTAATGTGTGTTTTCTATATCACTACATAGTATAAAACAAAGTCGTTTTCTCTGTCCCTATGTCCCTATGTATGCGTATATCTTCAAAACTACACAACGGATTTTGATACGGTGATTCAAGAGGAAGGTTTTTATGTATAATTCTACGCAGACGAAGTCGCGGGCAGAAGCTAGTAACAGATAAAGCTCAATGTGCAGTACAAATTTCTGGAGACAGGCCAATTTATCCCTTATCTCGGAAATGTTATGCACCAACAAAGTAAGTTCGTTTTTTAAAGTCCATTTGAAATGTAGGTACTACGAACATCAAATACCAGCCCGCTTTACATAGTTTCTTTTAGTAGGGGAGCCCAAGAGGGGGATAAAACATGCAATTTTTTATTTGCATGCTATTTCTTCAGTTTTTCAATTAAGTTCAATGATTTAAAAAAAAATTTTTTTTTATTTGTCAGATTAGGCGAATCCCTTTAGATAATCGTCAGATTATTAGACAGCACGTCTAGGGCATTAAGATGAACCATATCTTAATCTGACGCGCTCGAGTATTTCAAAATGGCGAAATTTTTTTGCACATTCTAATAATAGCCGCAAGTTTGCGTCGCGTCCAAATCGTCAGATTATTATATAAGACCTTTTTTTTAGGATCACTTAACATCCCCTTAGAAAATCTGACGCGCTCATGGAAACAATCAGATTAACATACGTACATTTTCAAAAAATACATAGGACGTTGATGCTATCAATATCTCACGCGCTTGAGTATGTCCATGCAACAGTTTTTTTTTAATTTTTGAAAATCTATAGTCGCTCCCCCCACCGATGAAAAGGTATATATTATGTCATTTTTAGCTAGCTTCGCAACCCAATAGGTCTCTCTGACGCTCGAGTAAATCCCGATTTAGCTACGTGGGCTCCCCTACCATTTTCAATCAGATGTAATGTTGACACCTACTTAATGATTTTTTTAACAGAAACAATGATTAGATTCTGTCTAACGAGATGACCCTCTTTTTAGATGGCAACCCATTGGCAACCACAAAATCATTTGTATAATTAAGGTAATATATCCTGATCATGGTCGCAGGAATATTTTTGTCACTAAGATTTTAGAATTGCTACTAAGTTTTTCTTGTTGATTTGCAAAATATATTGTTTTACTGCATACTTAAAAAGGGAAAACCACAGAAAATGAGAGAAAAAACCATGACAAATGTGAGAGAGTGAAGCAAGTGATTCTAAAAAATAGTGGGAGGAATTGTTTTTAAATTTCCCGCTATTTTTCGTGTTTATACCTAGCGGGGCCCCATGTGCTATGAGGATGAAACTAATACCAGTGGATAGGGATTTCAATGTACCTCACGAAATGCGTATTTTTTTTCAATGTACCTTACCTTCACCATAACGGTAAAAACAGCCTTTGAAATTATTATAGAGCAAGCGCACCCTGCTGTTGTTTTAAGACCTAGAGCCTTAAAAGTGGTATCAAATTAATTCCCTTTCAATGTACATTTCAAATCACGTTATAAATAGGACACATTCGATAAAACCCGAGATATTGGGCAATAAAGCCCCCGCCGTTTTATCCGTAACAGATAGACGTAAAAATGGTATCAAAAGAAGCGCATTTCAATGCACCTTTCGAATATTACACGAAGCATTAATGATAGTTCTTGTATGGACATTAATTCCTTTGCTTTTCTGGACGAAATCAAATTAAAGAAATATTAAAATCTTATCTATTTGTCGCTGACGGTGCTTTTTGTTGTAAAATGTAGATTTTTTTTAATTTGCACATTTCAAAGGAAATGTCTTAAGATGGCTTGCGTGTGTTTGATTTGTTTTACATTATTGCCGCTTTAACTATAAACGCAGTCTTTAGTGCCGCCAAACGTAACTAAAAAAAATACACACTACAACTTAATAAAATACATGAACATTGGACATTTGAAAAGCACCTTATTTTACAAAGTGACGTCCATCATAATTGTAATGGCAACTCTCTTAGCTATATAATTAATTACCTAAATTAAACACGTAATTAAAATCATCTCGCTTGGATCCTGCCAGGCCAGTGAGTTTAATTGCCATGTGAAATTAAAAGTCAATATCAGTACATGTTAAAATCAAAAGACGTGACATACGCACAGACAGACACCAATGTACTTTTACATTCTAGTACGGAACCCTAAAAACAAATCTCAATCCCAGTATGAGATAGCATTTAACTAAATGTGACGCAAAATGTAAACAGCGCCCGAACTTGACAATCATATGTATACTACACATAGTAGTTACTATAACAGCAGTAAACTCCCATTATTTCTACACACGAGTTTCCTCCACTGCATTCGTGCCACTGCACTCGTTTCAATATCACTTCCATAGCAATAACATAAATAGTAAAAAACTCACCATGCCTCAACAGGAATATACATTTTCACTTACGCGCCACAAAAGCAACATGGATGCAGCAAAAATGTTACTCTAAACAACGTATGTATTTGTCATATTCATGTCGCATTTATATTGTGACGCCTAATTACTCGTCTCTAGTCTCACAGCTGTACTCAGAGACGACAGTCAACTCGAATAAAATATAACTAAATCGGTCTATTTCTAATTATTGATGAAAAAATGTCATCAATTATTAATTCACGCGTTTCGAGTACAGCCGTCGGTAGGAATAGTGGGAATTATGCGTAGTCGATGGCGACTGAGCGACTGAGCACCACCTAGGAAGGGGCGTCCCATTCAATAAGGTAAGCAGGCGGTGCCGCGGCGCTGAGCCGGCGCGCCAGGACGCTAAACGTCTGCCCCGCGCGGAAATAGGACTGCACGCTGGACTTGAGAGCAGATAGCTCCTGTGCGTGCGTCTCCGCCGCCACCGTCTCCACCTTATGAGGGCTCAACTGCAAACTCTTCACGCTATTATTGCTAGCATTACTATTATTACAGCGCCGCGCGTTCTCGTAATAATTCTTCTCCTGTCTCTGTCTCAGTCTTCTACCGTGAAATTTCACATTGGCGTGAGCGTTGGGAGCCATTTCTGCGCTCTCGTTCTTAACTTGCAAAACGGGCTTAGTATCATCAGGTAGCGGGCACGACTTGTTCATCTGAAATACGGACATGTTTTTACTTATGATAGTTTTTAAAATTAAACTATGGGGAGAAACTATAGTTAACCTATGTAGTACACACCTGCTGCTGTAGATACTTTCTTGGCCGCCTGTATTTCCTCCGTTTCACCTCTCCATTTGGCCCTATTACAATATCCTTTTCACTAAGCTTCCTCTTCAGCGGCCTTCCTACAGGACCCGCCATGGTATTCAATTGGCCGGGCAGGGAAAACCGTGAATGAAAGTGGTTTTGTCTACCATTCTGTTTGTTATATGCATTCATAGACGATGTAAACGGTATTTTGGAAGTGTTTTGCATTAAAAATGGGTTATTTTTTCCTTGAAAATCTTTGAGAGGCGGTATGATAGCATCTAAAGTGCCTCTGCTGGAAGTCTCGTCGCCCGAAGATTCGATTTCGTGGCTGAAAGGGTTGCCGTAAGGAGGCAAACTGTCCATGTGCTGCAGAGACATAATTTTGGAATGTTCGATTATGTTTTTAGTTGATAACTTGGAGACCTCCAGGTTCATCGTAGCTATCCTGGTGTTGCTTGCGGCTACAGTGACGTTGGAAGCGACTTTCATTTCTTTTACTTCACTCATAATTTCTTTGGGTATTTTATTTAACTTAACTGAGCAGGGAACGAGGGAAGTGTTAAGCGATGGCACAGGTGGGGGTTCACAGTCAGTTTTGACGTCGTCGTTGTCAATTTCAACCGCGTCGGGGGACTTCTCCGAGAGGTCATCTTTGGCATCGGGTGTTCTAGCTGTAGAAGTACAGACGGACGTGGAGGATTGATCGTCGTTCTCAATCTGCTTGATTGATTCATAGGAACTAGTGGAGTCATTTTCAGAGTTGGAATATGACAGATTTTCGTGAAACCGCTTGCCCATCATCAAGTTCAGCCAGTGACCATCGACGGGTACGATCATTTGCTGGCTATTATGCTTAAAAGAACATCTCTTCATGAAATTCAGCCAATGTCTATCCATAGGGGCATTATTTTCTGGAATATGATTTTTATAGGAACTTTTGTCGCTACTAGAAGGTTGCGTACTGAAACAAAAATAAAAGTTTGCGAATAGGATTCAATGAAATCTAAACAGACGTTAAGCCGACCACGAAACGGCCATTTACCTGTCGTCAACATTCGCGGTGGTTGGTGAAGAAGGAGATCGCGGCAAAAATCTAAGCCGCGGCGCATAATCCTTCACCATATCATCAGTCAACGGTTCCCCTTTCTTCACCTGGGAACACATCTTTAAATTTAAATCAAGATTTTCTTAATCATGTTCATAATAAGTATATCCCGCTACATTAAAGATGGTATTCTAAAATGATGCAAAACACATTTTACAACTACAGTATTACTGTCCTACAGTGTGGACATAGACGTATCAGTGTGATATAATGCGTTTCTCTAGCTATTGTAAAATTCTAAATTTAATGAAGCAGGTTATAGTCCAAGTATCACCAACCTGTTCTAGCGCGGACAGCTGGAAGGGCGTCGGCGGCGCACAACGCAAGCGCAATCCCCAGATAGTTGCTCGTTTCTTCATCTCGCGCCCACACTTGAACCTCTTGCGGGAGGACGTCAGAGCAGTCAGTATTTTCTCACGACGCTCATTTACCGGTGTTCTCCACATCTAAAACAGATATAATAGCAGATTGTACAAGTGCATAAGCGCGCCATTTAATCCGAGACGTTTACATCCATAAGAGCCGCAGGCGATGGTTAAAAGTAAAGGCAAGGGTGAGATTAGTTTTCTGGATATTAAAAATATATTATAATCAACTGTCCGACTGCTTTGGAGTTTAGGACTCAGCAATATATTTAACGACTATTTTTTATTTATACATTCAATCGTTCATATAGATAAAAATTGCATCATACCTTTTCAGGTAGCTGCAAAGCATGCCAGTTGTCCATGATATACGGCATGATGACAGTGTCCAAGTCGAAATAGTTTGGCGCGTTATGAGCAGTCAAGTTGTACAGCGCCAAGTGAGCCAAATCCAACCAGCAGAGTTCTAATCTCCGCAGGTACTCCACTCCACCGTTGCAGGTGGCGCAAGCGAAAATGTAAAGTCTGAGGAAGAACCATCGTTTATTAATTAAATATTTCAGAGTTTACTTTGGGAGTGAATTATAATTGTTTTTAAACTTTTAATGACAATTTCTTTTCATCCCAACTGACAACCTAATTTGATGAAAGCGCTCAGTAGTTTCCTAGATTAGCGTGTATAAAGAAATATACAGACAGACACATATTTAGAAACAATTGAAATATATTATACAGATTTTTACCCTACCCTTTTCGCCTATGATGAAGTCAAAAGGTCCTCTACTATTTCATTAGTATATGTAGATTTAAGTTACTTAAAAGCTACATTTGAACTGATATATAAGTTTTGCTTCAAATATGACATACTTGTCGCCAGCGTAAAGGGGATACTGTAAGCTCGACACGCATCTTTGGTGAAACCATCGCGAACAACGACAACAAAGCAGCATCTGAAAACAAATAACAATACTTCATAAAAAACTATCAACTGAAGAACATTGTCACTTTAAGTTGTTCGTGTTATATGCACTGAAGACTTTGCTCAATACATTCGTGCATCACAGGTGATGCACAAATATACACAGAATCATCCATTTCTGACGTCACTTAGACGTGGCAGAGCTAGTTTGACGGTGCATTACATATACGAATAATGCATGAATTAGTGTTAATTTGTGTCTCCTACAACAACACACATTCAAATTTATTTACAAACTGGCATGTTTAGCAGAACATAGACTACAGAACATTTTACACGTGAGCGCTACTCGATAACGCCGGCTAAAAGTTCCAAATACATATAAAACTTTTATACACTCTGCTGTTTTTATATTGTGTTCTGCTGGTTTTACACACAGAAACATTATAAAATACACATATCAACCGTGTTTAGGGATCAGTAAAATATAGAATTTCATACGCATTTGATCGTTAGACGTTTTTGAGCAGTTTAAGTTACCTGTGCCTGCCAATCGCTTTTTTGCCTGCAATAGCAGTGAACCTCGCTCAGATCATTTTCCGTCTTGGAAGCGGTCGACGATGTGGTAGAGGCAGTCTGGAAAATCGTTTGCAAGTCAAAAATACTGTAATGCATTATACATGGAACCTTCACAATCTGAGCACCAGAGATTTCAGAATCGTTTTAAATATATAAGCGGATAACGGTATTTTGTGGGTTGGATTAAAAAAAAAACAAGCCAAATCCGAGACGGACGCGTTCTTTACGAGTTTCGTACAAAATTAAACCAAGGAAAAAAAAAGATAGATTATATATACGTTTATACATACGTCGCATGGTGGCATCAGTTCCTGGTGTTGTCTTCGCTGCTGGCCACCCTTAAATCTAAACAAGTCTGACCGTTTCAGCGCTCGATTCTCTGCCGCGGCTACCCTGTATCTTTGGTCCACGCATCTCTTGCAGTGCCACGACGCACCTGCAAAGTATGTTAGCCTTTAACAGGAATCTACTAGCAATTTCGAAATTCGAAGTTCGAACTATACCTCCCAACTATTAAACTTTTTTATTAAAATTTCGGGATTTAGGACCAGTATATGTTTAAGAGTTTAGAAGGTCCGAAGGTTGTTGTCATATGATCGACATTATTTTAGGTTCTCGAGTGGCGACCACGAACCGGATAACGGACCGCAGATTTCCCATTACCGCGTGGTGGACCGAACACCTGGTGGATTCAGGTGGCAAGTTACCGTTCATTGTGACTTTCTAAGTGGGGAAACCTTTGTTCAACAATGAACGTTTTGCTGATGATGAAGCTACTATGGGAATGCTTACACGTTCTTATCGCTAACTGAAGGGTGACGGTGAATTTTTTTTTATTAGCTATCTGCCATCAGGCTATTCTAGGCTATTCAGATCTTTTGAGAGGCTAGTGGTGATTGTGAGGAGGTGGATCATCAACCAACTCCACATCGCTGTTTTAGTCGTTTTAGATTGCAAGGCTCCAGCAGTTCGTTTAGTAATGGGTTGGGATGTAGAGACACATCTTCCAGGACTTCTTATACTGCTCTATTTTCGTTCGTATTACTGACATTTCGAGGTGGAAACAATCGTCGTTCTGAATAAATCAAGGCCCCCTTACAATTACTCTCAGGGTAAGGCCCGAGTGGCGAGCCTTCGGCGGGGCGGGTAGCGAGGCAGGCTCTGTGCAGCACGCTGCACGCAGCGTGCACTCAAGGCGCTCACTTACATTTGCTTGTGATTGCATGACGCGCACGCCCCAACCCACTACAGCATCCGCTCGAGCGTCCACTCAAGTATTACACTAAGGGTGTTATATTGAGCTGAGCGGTGACACTTACCATTTATCCAAGAGTCGACGGGCGGCGTGTGGCACTTGGCGTGGTAGCCGCGGCCGCACATGTCGCACGCGATGATCGCGTTAGCCGCCGGGCTGGCGGCGGGACCGTCGCGCCGCTTGCACACCACGCACATGATGCGGCCGTCGCCAGCCGGCGGTGCGCTGAGCAGCTTGAGCGACGACACCGGCGCCCACGCGCGAGTCTTGTCGCCGAACTTGACCAGGCAGCGCGCCACACCCGTGCCAACCTCGCACGAGTCATTGTCGTTGCTCGTGCTCAGCTCTACTATTGTACCTGGACGGGACAAAGCTCTATCTTGTATTACTAATATTATAAATGCGGAAATTTATAAGAATGATGGATGGATGTCCGGTTATTTCTTACGTCACGCAAAAACTATTGAACAGATTAAAATTATGTATGGTTAATACCAAAGGAATAACTAAATGCACGCAATCTTACCTAAATAATATCTTCCATCCTTATTAGGCACAAGAACATCATCCCCGCATTGGAATGGGTTGGCAATACTTTTCTCAGTGTTGGTGGTGGAGTCTGGCATCGCATCCTGGGTTTCTTCTTCTTTTTTTTCATTCTTTTTGTTAGAACATGGCGTAATTGTCTTGTCAAGGTCGCTCAGGAGAACATCGATCAGTGACAGTTGCGTTGACACCTCTGAAAGAAATGAGTAAAATGCATACCAATAAATTAATAATTCCTAATAGAAATCATGAAATTTTCTAATACTATACAGTGGGAAAATCGGAGCAACAGGGGAAAAACTACTGTAAATAATTAATATCGATAGCAAATTTCACTCCAAGGAGACTTTTATCTATAAAAAATAGCAAAAAATATATATATGGGTTCAACTGTCAAAAATGGCAATGGTTTTTAATACATATATTTTTTTTTAATAGACGCCTCATTTGTGTGAAATTTGCTTCTTCTTTATTTAGAGTGCTTTCCCTCCAGGGCCCTTAGCTTTTTGATCCTGTATAATTCTAAAATGACTTCATTTAATTTTCACTTACTTGATAAAGATGATGGGGTCCAACAAGAAAGCACAAGCAAGGAAACAATATTAATAACTATTATTATTCTATACATACATACATACACAAATCACGTCTTTATCCCTTACGGGGTAGACAGAGCCTAAGGTAACAGGTACCTACAGGCCACTTTTAGCAAAATTGAGGGCGTACAAGTGGAAAATGGAATCAAAATAGTGATGGGTTGCTAGCCTCATCGCCTATAACATGATTCCTATGATTTTCGCCCATTCCTTCGATGGGCTTTTACCATCTGCGCGGGTAGAGAAGCAACTAGTACATTCTATGTTTTATCTTTGCTCCCAGACCAGCATGGAAGATCTTATTCTATATGTTATAAATATAGGGACCCGAAATTATATGAATGGGAATATTGTAGTATTACAAGCAGATATACATATTAATTGTTGAATTTTGTAATGAACACTGTCATGTTAACATTAGTCAATCAAGCAATTATGAAAAAGTTTCACTTCGGCTCAACAAATTCTTGTTAGTATGTTAGTGCTCAAAAGAAAGATTGACAAATAGTCAAATAGAAGAATGCAAATGGATATGTAGATTGTATATTGTGTTTTCACAGTAAATGAGAAATGAGTAGTATCCAGGCTTGCTGGTTTAGCAAATGTTGGCAACATGACTCTGCCAGAAAATGAAGGAACTGACCGAAAATAAGTATTATTTAACCTACCTTGAACAAAGTTTCAAAAAATAATAGGTATATAACAAAGTAGGTAATTTTGTTAGCAAATCTCAGAGAATTTTAACAAATTTAAACTCAAAGCTTAACAGTTTCACAAAAAAGTTTGAGTTTAAATTGAAAGTTTAACAGGATTTCAGTTTTGTAATCAGTAATCAGAGGCAATACTGCTGGACATACTATGTATAAAATTTCCTGTCATAAGGGGAGAAAGAGATGGTGAATGTGATAAAGGCCGCCCACGCGTTAGAGGCCGTTTTGTCTAACACACTAAGATCACAACCACCATTTTTTAATATCAAATGCTATAACAAACAAAGTGCAAACACAACCAGATTTATCAATAAAAAGATAAGTAATAAAGTAGCGAATATTGGGCTTAACCAAATTGTATCTCAATATGGTTTGATTTGGAAGATGACTTTGGATTGGTTATTTCAAAGTTGAATGGCTGTTTCTTTAAAATCTTCCCAAGAATATATGTGAATCAAGCTTGTACTTCAGGGTGCATGTGAGTGTTTTGTTATTAAATATGTATTTTGTGTTCAAATATTCCCACATTGCACCTGTTATCTTTCATTGTTTAGCCTCAGTAGATCAGGCATCTGGCTCTGGCCCAAATAAAACTAACCCTTAGGTTTGTCTCTTCTTCATCTGAATTCAAGTTTGGAGCAGTGTAAAAACAGTCAACCGTATCTCAGACCACCGGCGACAAACTTTGAAATCAAAGGATGTTAAGTCTGTTACACAATGGAGATCTTGAAAGCAGTACTCAACTGATTCCTGGGTAATGTTAAAAATAATAAATTTTGAAATCAATTATAAGTACCTTGTTTTTATATGATACACAAATAGAAACCTTTGTGAGGTGATGGTTTATCACTCCAGGCTAGATGTGACAATTGTAAATATACCTATTAATTATTCTGAACTACTTAAACTATGGAGGGATATAATATAGCCATGTTTCTGTTTCGAACAATTTAGTTGTCTTGCTTAAATCTACATTCAATACATACATACATGTATACATACACAAATCACATCTTTATCCCTTATGGGGTAGACAGAGCCTAAGGTAACAAGACCTTTAAAGGCCATGTTTAGTATGATTGTGGGTGTATAGGTGGAAAGCGGAATGAAAAATAGTGATGGGTATGGGCCGCATTGCCTAGAATATGATTCCTAAGATTTTCGCATCTATATTCTATTCTATATAAAAATTTATCCCAATTTCCCTTGCTCATGTCATCGCACATGAAGGGCTTAACCAATTACTCTAAATCATCTAAATATACAATACCTATCTATAAGAAAATGGAAAGGGAAAGAAGCAATGGACAACCACTAGTTTAAAAATAAAATTTGCTACCTCTTGTGCAGGGGTTTCTGTTAAAATTACACTAAAAAAGTGATGAAATCTGAAGGATAACTAATTAAAGGGATTTGCAAAAATTATAAGTGCAATCTTTGAATAAGTTTCAAATCGGCAATTACTATGCTGTGATACATCGTCAGATAGTAAAATTTGATTATTTTCTGCATTTTTTTTAACTATATTGATAGTATTTTGCCTTTATGTATGGTGTTAGTAGAAAAACTTTTTTAATAGATAAAATAACTCCTATTCTATAATATCTCTCTGATACTTTGTTTAATCAATAATACTGGATTTTTGGCACAAACTGATTTCATAAAATATTATTTTTATGATAACTTTAACGATTGGTCTTTATCACTGCACTCTTTAATCTAAACCATTGAAATTTAATCTAACTTAAATTCAGCACAACAAGGAAACAGTTACAGTAAATACATTATAATACTATATTTCCTTATACTCCAACATTGTTTTTCATGCAAGTTTTGACCTAATTCAAAGTAATTATGAGTTTGATAGTGAAATACACATACACACACAAGTACACTTTTTTTCATACGACATATATGGACAGCAAAACAGTTTTCCTATGGAAACACTAATTAAGTAAGAATTGTGTTCCTGATAAAGGAATCCAATGATATTATGGAATGGAATATTGAAGTGTGAAAATTGACAGTGACATATTGGTTTTAGCAGTTGCTTAATGTTATGATTGTGATTGTCCTAACCTCATTCACTATTATGAAACCAATGCAATGTAATTAGTATATTAATAATCTTAAGCGGCTTAATCAAATGGGAATTAAACGAACAACAAGAGCTTTAGAACTGGAAACTTGATTCTGCTCAGGTTTAAAAATGAAGCCACAATTTCTTACAAAATCTCAGATACATAATAAAATTGAACATTGAAACTGGAGCTGACACTGGCAGCTAATAAGACTTTTTGGTTAAGGAATTTGTCTAAAGAGTTTTTGATATTACCAGTACACCTGAAATTGACAACAGTGTCAAATGTAAATAAAGCGCGGGTGATCGACTTTTGTAAGATGATAATTATTATTTAAAAAAGTGCTCAATTTTGCTACGAAAAACAATTAGGAAGTTAAAACTTAACTACTACCACCAAGTCTGGATGGGCCGGGAAGGTACGTATTTATTTTTTTAGCTTCCAGTGGAAGTAGAGTACTCTCCTCTGCTGGAGCATCTTAAGAAAATCAAGGAAGGATAAAGTACTAGGCTATTGCATTAAATGCTAGCAAGGGTCGTCCACACAGGAATCAGTAATCTCGTTGAATGTATTGCTATTTCACAGTTAGAGAGCAATGTTACTTACCAGCGTTGATATCCATTTCAATCATCAGCTTACTCCTGACAGAGGCCGTTAGTAAACTCTTATTTTTCAATTTATGTGAACAAACACGAAAAGCATTGGCGCTATTGCGGCCATTATTACAAAAGTCAAACGTTTCACCGATTTCCCGCGGTAACGAAATTTATCTAAGCAATGCTAAGAAAACTTAACTGATAGTATATTTGTTTGTGCTAAAAACATTCACATAACTACTTAAAATAACTAATAGTACAAGTTAAAGCATTAAAATTCATAAAAATTATAGGAAATAACCCTCTGGTTCCCTTTTAGCTCTCAGTCCATCCATAGAGAACTTCTGTCTATGGTGTGGTGTTGGTAAAGGAGGGAGGTGGTTAGTTTTTGTTTTTAAGTTCTTTCAGCCAGCATAAAGACAAAGGTTTAAAGCCATACAACCAAAGGGAGATCATTTTATTTATTTATATAAACTCGTGTTCAAATTATATATTTAGTTCCTTATAGCTAATAATTAAGTACTACTCAAACGGATTGGTTAAAATAATTCAATGTAAACGAATTAAATATTACCACATACCTACCTTAAGTTACTATATTTATTTTTATTTATTTATATATTTATTTATTTATAAATTTGCTACACAGCATTACAGTAACAACTAATACACTATAATCTAGGTACCTACATATTATAATAATGATATAGATAATTTGGGATTATTTATTCTTCTTTCTTTGTGTCTGCCTCAGTAAAAAAAATTGACTTGATAAAAATGCGTCCTATCAATTATTCAAAGGTTAATTGGAAGTAATTTTTAAGTTAATTTTTGTCCTGTAATCGGTATTTTCATGTGTTCTACGTATAATAACGAGATCGCTATTGACTATATGGAGCACCAACCACAGAACTTAGTGCGCAGGCCTTATACTCAGAAATTCGAAATTCGAAGAGCGCTACGTGACGTTCCGCTCATTTATACGAAAGTGAATGGAACGGTGCGATACGAACTTCGATTTTCGAATTTCGAGTAGCCCCCTAAACACGTCCCAAATCCTAGAAGAAAACTGTACAAATGTTTATGCAAAGCATAAAATGCCTCTCGAATACTGTGTAGATGTATGTTAGTGGAAAGCCAAAAAAGGCACGACAACAAGCACGTTAATAAAATCTAAAAAAAAAACATATCGGAAAATAGGTTACCTTTGCATTAAATAAATTCGATTACAAATTCATTTCACAACACTTGCGTGTTTATTTTTGTATATTTCAAACTTCGAATCCGCCCTTACACTGCGGCCACATTAGCGGGATTCGGCGAAGGTTCGCCTTATCGTGACATGTGTGGACAGACAGTTCGCTATATCGCGAATCATTCGGGCGAACTCGAACTGTGTTCGGGCTCCTGTCGGTATCTAGCGCAGATCAAAAGATTTTATCGAGACTGAGTTCGTGTTCGTGCAAGTGCTTACATTGCATGAACATTTGTACAGTTTTCTTCCATTATCTGAGATTCAGAAAAAAAAGATACGTGCGAGCGAGTTATCTAACTGACCGACGTTCCGTTCCGATCCGGGCAGGTTGTCTATGCTATAATATTGTTGTGTCTGTCTGATGCTCTGATGTGACAGTTAGCTGTTATCATTGTTATCATTTAGACGTAATTTCATTCTTGAAGCAAAAGGAAAGGAAAGTGAAATCATAATTAAATTCGTAGTGGTTTATAAAACTCGGACCTTGGGACCTTCAGTAATTCTCAACTATTTATTTTTATTAAAGTTAAAAATATCAAATGAAGTAACACGCTAGTAACGATGGGTAATTCAGGGCTGAAGCAACATTATGATAGAGCGTCAAAAACGGGTGTTTTGCAAATATCCGATCACAAGTTAAAAGAGATACCGGTGGAGGTATTGGATCTATCTGAGGTACTGAGAAATTTGGATTTGTCAAAGAACAAGCTGGTGAATTTGCCGGACAGTTTAAGCAAGTTGAAGAATTTAAAGCACCTTAATGTTGAGTCAAACAAATTGGAAGCTCTGCCAACATCTCTGGCAAATGTTAAGAAATTGGAGTTCGTGAATGCTTCAAATAATGTCCTGACTGCATTGCCACAAACATTCACTAACTTGCATAACTTAAAACAAATGTATTTAAACTATAATAATTTCACGCAATTCCCGGTGCAGTTATTGGGGCTCAAGAACTTGGAAGTGTTGGAGCTCTCGCACAACAAGATCACGGGGATACCAAGCGGAATGTATGATTTATTTGTGACTGAATTGAATATAAGTCAAAATGAGATATCTTTTATCAGTGAAGATCTGCACCAGGCTCCAAGACTTAAAATTTTGAGGCTGGAAGAGAACTGTTTGAGCCTAGAGGCGATCAGGCCCAGCTTGCTGCGGGACTCCAAGATCCACACAGTGAACCTAGATGGAAACCTGTTTGAGACCAAACAACTGGCGTTATTAGAAGGATACAATGAATACATCGAGAGATATACTGCAATGAAGAAAAAAATGTTTTGAATAAATTAGTAATGTTAAACTTTAGATGTGGTTTAAGCTTTCCTTTAGCACAGATTATGTCAAATAATTTTTACTATTTATACATACATACATATACATACATACCGTCACGCCTCTTTCCCACAGGGGTAGGCAGAGACTACTTTATTCCACTTGCTACGATCCTGACATATTTCTTTTGCTTCATCCACAGCCATCAATCTCTTCATACATGCTTGTCAGTTTCGGGTACTCCTGACCTGACCTTTTTCCAAAACGTCTCCTATTTGGTCTCGGAACATCCGTCTAGGCCTTCCCCTCCCAACGCAACCATTCGCACTCCCCATATAGATATTTTACTATTTAAACACCAAATTTTCATTCGATTGCATTGAAGTGTGTTCTCTGTTAGTCACCAACTAATGTCTTTAGACACCAGCTTCCGATTAATATAGGAAGATTTATACTGTGTATTTTATCATAGGTATTTTCTATTAGCTATAAACTATTTATTGATATAAATGTCATGATTTATGTGATTGTTGTATTATTTCAAACTTACAAATAAGCTTGTGACAAAAATATTTAACAACAGCTCAGTGACACAAATGAGTCTGGGGCTGCATCATTTGAAAGTACTTACCATTCAAAAGTGGTGAAAAATTATGCTGAATTTGAATTAAGAGTAGAGTAGAAGAAGTTGAGCTGTACTAAGCTGAACTAAGAAAGGGCTGTAATTAATCCTCAGTAATGAAAAACATTGAGCTGTACTTTTGTAGAATTATGCAGATTTTTAGCACAATCAAATGATGCCGACTATCAAGTGATATGCTACATATTTTTGAGAAATTGACTGAATATAAATTTTTGCTGTTGTTTATGTCTAATGTGAGCACAGAATGAAATATAGTTATTGGCTATTTACGGTTGTACACTCTAAAATGATGAGGAAACAAAGAGAAGGGAAAATAAATTCTGATTGCAAAAATGTGAGTATCCTTCACTCACTAAAATTTGACAAGGACGTGAGCATTATTTTTTATATTTGAATTTTATTGAAGTTAATGGTAAGACAGGGAAAAGAATGTATACAATTCCTCACACATAAATACTTATACAAGGTTAATTATTGAAACAAAAAAACAAGTGATTGTAAGTGTGGAAATAAATAAACTCTTAGCTAGCCTACTGATTATAAAAGCAGGCTAATTTTAATTTTTCAAGCTAAACTGCATTACAGTGAATAAAGGCAATAAAAACTATTACATTGATAATGTAAAAATAGCAAAAATCATAGATAATCTGATAACATAAAACCTATTTTTAGTAATTGTTATATTCGGTTCACTAATGAGCCCACTAATGGGAATGGGAATGATGGATCAACCCAGGGAGCGTGGTATCATCTAACTAAACTAATAAAGTGGCAGAACATTCTAATACATTAATGTTGAAATTATCCATTGTGTCAGTGCAGTAGTGCAACAATGTATTGCAACGTATTATAGCGACACAGCCGCCATCTATTGTTAATTTTTGAGCAACCTTTGGACTCCAATATCCCTCTGCTCTGACCTCCAAACTCCAACCTCTTCCTCAAGATAGATGGCGTTAAAACTGAAATAGGTTTTAAGTTGTTGGGGACTGACCTGACACATCAATCAACAGATTTAAGTAATAGCCTATGGGTACAGTCTGCATCACAAATATGTACCTACACAATCCTTAAGCTTAGTCGTGAGACATAAGTTCGTAATAATAAACATGGCTCAGAACCACTGTAACGAAACTGGCTTTGGTATGAAAAAAAACCGCATCGAAATCATCGGTCCATCCGTTTGAGGGCTACGATGCCACCAACAAAGACACACGCGCACACACACACACACACACACACACACACACACCACAGACATTGACGTCAAACTTATAACTTATAACACACCCATTTGAAGGCGATGTTACAATCCGCTCTTTATAATATATAATTATAATTCATGCTTTCAATGACATCATTTGCTCGATATCGATAAGAAATAGGTACTTAGAGGCCTACCAAACGACTGTTATTTGTACCTACTTATAAATTTCTTGCAGATAAGTCGATATAATGAGAACAATAACATGAACAAAGTCCTGACTAATTTATTATGCGCGAGAATTTTTCTGCAGTAAAGAGTAGTTAGGTCATGTAATGTCACTGACATGGAAAAATCATTGATCACATTCGCATCTTGTAGTAGGCATAGGTAGTATATCTACCAACTTAGCACCTTAGAATTGAACTATATAACTCAATTCAAAATGTGTACACATATATGAAAGGGCTCCTTTTGCTCGCTCGGCAACGTCTCCAAAATATATAAGGTAGTGGTCACGTCGCCCTCCGGTCCGATTTTTTGCGACTATGTATATTTGAAAAGCAGTGAAAAACTGTGCTATATTTGAATTACGAGTGAGCTAGAAGAAAATTATGGATATAGTTAGTTATGTAGCAATACAGATTTATAATTATCATTTTCGAGTTGTACCTACCTACCTACCTACATTCGAGTTCGAGTGATGTGCTTTCAAAAATCGGGCCTCTCGGACCACGGAAAGAGAGGGGGTTGCAACCCTCGATTTTTCCCCTTGTCGCATGATTTTTGTGCGGCGTTGCGGAATAATGGATTAGAAGTTAATTTCTAAATGTCTGTGAAAATCAGAACACATAGAAAAATCCGAAAAGTAAAGCTATGGCCGGGAATCGAACCCGGATCCTCGTCATTCCGTGACGCGTGCTATACCACTACACCACCCATAGCAGGTAGAAATAAAAATTTCTTGATTCATTTGATAGTACCTGGATTAGAAGTTGTATTGGAATAGTATGAAATTGATGCCGTACAGAATGAAATGACCAAATTTACCCTGGAAATTGATAGAATATCAAAAAAAATTACCGACTTTCTGGCGCACCATTTTTAACGGCACTGCGCGCTTTCTTATTATTTTTCATGGATCTATGGATGGTAAAAATGCCGTACAAAAATATATGACCAAAATGTACTCACTTTACCTGCACTTTTGAATTCTCACCAGCACTCAGTTGGACAGCTTACAAGTGACGGCATAGTGCTGAATCTTATTATTTTATTCTCTTATAATCGTCCTATATACGTCACCTGGTGGTTTATATGACCCATCCATTTTTTGGACATGCATGGGGCCTGTAGTCTATAATCTTTTATGGACCATCTCAACTTGGCTGTATCCTGATGACATAGGTATATCTGCATAGGCTTCACCTCCCAATTAATATAAATTAATTTTATTAATCGTTGTTGCCACGGGGTTGATTTGAGTGACACTTTGCTTTTATTTTAAATATTATGGCGATACCTTAGATATTTCTCATTAGGTACAACTTGATACCTTATTGACTTTTTTTGTGGCTACTTAAATACCTACTACAGGAACGGGGGGTCGAGGTCGACAAATTGTCACAAGTTAGTGATTATAATACATATTCTGTTTAATTCATCTGGGTTTAATTATTAGCAACACACCAATCGTTTTTTTTAGCTTTTCTTTGCCTACCTGGAAACGCTTAGATGAGTTTAGCTTTTAGTATTACCTGATTTCATAAAATTATAGGTATGTAGGTATGAGTCAAATTTAAAAAAATCAAAGGTTAAACAAACACGGACATCGAACGTCCGGAATCCCACGGAAGGACGGCAACCCTACTCGCGATTGGTACTATTTTGTTTGGATGACGATACGTCCGTGCCTATGCCTACGTACCTACGGAGTAAGCTAAGCGCTCCACAATCAGTCACTTGCTTAGTCAGTCGCTGACGGTTGGCTTTAACACACTGTAGTTGTGCAATCACGTAGATGCACGCATTCGACATAAAAAAATATATTGCCGAGTAAAACCTTTTTTTTCACATAGATAGGACTTTTTTTCGGTTCGGGTGAGTGAAAATTATATTATTTTATATCTTTCAACAAGAAAATATGTAGATAAATGCAAGAAAACCGGCCTTTGACTAATGTATACCGCGGAGTCCGTTGTGTTTTAAGTTATTAATTTTCACATATATATTTTCTTAAATAGGCATTTGCATACGTAAATGTTTATTAAAGGCGTTGCGGGTATATATGTGAATCATGAAACAATAATACACATTATTGTAGTGCTTAACTGCTTACCTAGGTAAATATTGCCAATGGGCAAATTGTTTGGCTAGGTAGGTACCTATATCTAAATATACCGTTGGGATCCAACTTTCATAATAAAGTAAGGTTTAATTCTCCAGGGGCTATGATTAATGGCAAAGTACGTACAGTGACTTCATTCACACACGAATGTATAAAGTAGGTATTTAAGTATGTAGGTAAACAAGTAATAGTATAGTTTGTTTTAGTTAAAATGACGAAATGTACTTAAAACCAACATCTATATTGTTTAATTGTTATCTTCAAGTTTTTATACAAATGTTATTTTACTGTGGTCTATCACTTTGCTAAGTCCAAGTTTGCCAAGTTTGTGTGTGTGTGTGTGTGTGTGTTAAAAAAAGCCGTGGTAGCCTAGTGGTTTGGCCTTTCCAGCAGAGGGTCGTGGGTTCGAGCCCAGGATCGCACCCCTGAGTTTTTCGAAATTTATGTGCGATATCATCATCATTTGAAATTTACCATGAGCTTTTCGGTGAAGGTACATCTTGAGGAAAGCTGCATACATCTGCAAAGTAATTCAATGGTGAGTGTGAAATTCCCAATCCGCACTGTGCTCGCTTGGAAACTATTACCCAAGATTTCTCGTTCTGAGAGGAAGCCTGGGGGGTGGCCTGGGCCTCTATTCGGCACTGATACTCGAGTGTTATTACCAACCATTTGCAGAGCCTAACGTTTAATTTGCTATTCGGTGTCGCCAAAATGTCAGTTTGCCGATCACAACCGATGAGAACGCGATGAGTTCTTATAGTAGGTACCTAAGCTATTCGGGGCGCTTCGTCATTTTTGTTGGTGATTTTCAACAGTTGTCGAAGTGTAACAGAAATAAAGAGGAATTCTGACCGCATATCCTATTAAATCTATAACATCTAATATTAATTTATTCAGTGCGATGACATCAAATTCATTAAAATTTAAGCCATAATTAAGAAAAACCAAAACCCCGAATCCCTAAGCTGTGCCTAGCGGTGGGACGTATACTCGTACGTATACCTACCTATAAACTGGGGATGATGTTTTAAACATTAGGAGCGGTATATTGTGATCTGTTAAAAAAAAAAATGTTGTCATTAGGTAAGTAACTATTATGCATTATATTTTGGCTAAAGATTCCGACGAATTGAAATTGCTCCTTTTTTGAAGTCGAATAAAAAGTGGAGGTTTAAAGATTGATTGAGCCTTGATCCTTGCGTGTGCAATGGCACCTAAACTAAATTGTGTCATCATTTTATTACAAAGTAGATAATGCCTCTTGTAGTAAGTAGTAGTAGATAAGCCTTTCTCTGTATCATTTAATTGACATCAAAACAAGACACAAACAGAACTGCAACAACATAACATTAATTAAAGCAGATTAACCCCCCCCCCCACGCATTAATTAAGTAATCATACGTAAATAGAAAATGAATAAATTTTACGCCAAAAATGCTCAAGAGCTGATACTTTTCAAATTGCTGTATCGATTTTTACCGCCGCAAGGAAAACTGGCTTTCGAATGGAAAATGCCGTATCGAAATCATTCCATCCGCTTGAGAGCTACGATGCCACAGCAGACACACACACGCACACACACACAGACACACACACAGAGAGAGAGAGAGAGAGAGAGAGAGAGTTGAAGTTCACCGCGGTCGTAGTCGAAAATAGTCGAAATGGTCGAAGCCTTCAACTACGATCGTACGTTATCGTCGCAATTGTTTGAATTAACAATATCACCTTGAACGTTATTTTAGCAAGAGTGACTGATTATTGTCTCGATTTTTTTTTTACTTTTTGACGCAAAAGTATCTACGTTTAGCAAACAAGCTTATACTAAAAATTTAAATTTTGACAGAAACTTATTTTCTTCCACTTCACGGCCACTACGTCCTTTTACCTCGTCTAAATGTTTATTTTATAACACGTGCTTTTAGTACCTATGTAGGTTTAATGTCAAGTCGACATTGGTTGTCTACGAAGTACAAATACTACGTCACGGTAACCCCGGGTTAATGGTTATGATTATAGTTGCTAGTGCTATCACAGGCTGATGCAAATAAAGCCTATCTAGATTACAGTACTTACTGTATTTAGATAAATAAATATATACTACTATTATCTAATTCTGACACTCTTTTACGGGTGTCCATGGGTGGTGGTACTCTCATCATTCCACGTGCTCATTTGTCACACTATCTTATAATAAAATTATAGATAAAACGACAGGACTGATTTGGATAAAATTGCGTAGTTCCCGCCGGAAGCAATCAACTCAACGAATACTTTATCTGCTACTAAAAAAAAAAAACTTGCAATACTTTGCTTATAGCTTTGGTACAACAATATCATTATGAAACAAGAACATAATCCTACAAACTAACAAAATGTTACATAGATGACTAAGCTTAGCTTATATGTATGACTCGCTGTATATCTAAGGGTTACAAGACTTACAAGTAGAACTTACAGGCATAACAGGATAAGAGTAAATAAATGCGGTAAATATAGCCATCTTAATAGTTACGCTGAAGTCGTTTAAAATTTCTATTTGCGATGATCATTAATAAAGTGATAAACAATGCATTTTCTGTCAATATCGCGTGTTTATGTGGACCGTACGTGGCTCTACGAGGTCAAGAAATTATCATTTTATCTTGCATTCACAAACATAACTAGTCACGTGAAAGGTTCAGGGATCAGCATAATGATGGATGATGATATTGAATACATCGCATGCGCGGCGCGTTGTCTCGAAGCATCGACAGACCACGAAGTACAGGCATCTTTAAGGTTAATAAGTTTATTTATTTATTTTATTACACTTAATTACTGGACTTGCATTTTCATTCATCAGGATTTCAAGTTATTTTGATCATTAGAATAAATTTATGGGACTTGTAAGATAAGATCTGCAAATACATAAAAAAAATGGAGAGAAGTGCTTGGTAGAGTTAAAAACAGCTCCGTAAATTTGGAAATAAATTGATACTAAATAGCTGCAAAAAATAAACCTAAGATTTAGTTTTGACTTCAGTTAGAAATCTTGGAAAATAATAGGAAATATACTACTTAATTAAATTTATAAGGAAGCACAAGCACCAGAAACATACATTTATACAAAGTACAAAATAATAATGCATGCCAAAGTACAAGGTTTAAAACACACTTAATTCATCTTTTCGGTTTCGCCGCATTCGTTTATGAGTTGTTATCATCTCTCTGAGTCACGGTCCAGAGGTAACCAGTTATTGCAATGGGGTGATAATTTTGCCTGATAACGAAAATATGAACGTAGGATCATTTAAGATAAAATTGAACATTAAACTATCAGCCAGGCTCCTCAATTTTTAATGCTTTTATGTGCTATTTATAGGGACAATGCACGCCAGCAAATCTTTCAAGTCAAATTTGATCCATTTCTAATATCCGATTGCCTTGAAATATGTTATACATATTTATATACATGTAGGATGGATAACAATCATAAAAAAAATCAACAAAATGTACAGTCACTGGAAGCGTGCCCCCCGCGTGACTTCGTAGCGTAGCCTGTTTAGATATTGTTTAAGTAGGTAAGTGACGACACACTAAATGATTTTGCATCCATCACTGATTTGATTGGCATTATCATACATTATCAATTAAATTATTTGAATGCAGCGACAACCAAAATGTAATAAAAATATGATTTTGTTATCATGTAGTTAGTATTGTAAATCTAAATACCTGAGTAGCTGCGTTTTAATACGAGAAAATGTATAAACATGTGGGATTTGTACAGACTATAATCATAATTATTTTTAAATTACTAACCTCATTTTTCAATTTTGCTGCTTGTGCTCAACACAGCTCAGCAAATAGCACTTCTACCCGAACATACGAAAATGATTATTCGCTTACACGTTCTTAACAATGGAAAAATTAAGACAATGTGTGACCAATCTGTCGACAATATAATTGCGAGTTCATTACTGAATGCTGAATAGGTAATTTTTCTACTTTAATGTTTAAATCAGCGTTTTATTTATATGTATGATGTAAGTATTGTGCCTACATCTTTCCATAGGCAACATCAAATTATGCAAGACAGTAACATTGATCGTGTTACCGACGTACGCATGTAAGATTTAGATTAGATTTGGATTCTGTTTTAGTTATTAGTAAATTTTTCTTAAATTCAAAATTGTGTTGTGAATGACAGCTTCTTAGAAAACGAATTACACCTACGGAAATAGGTACACATTTTTTCTTTATTTAGTAAAAAACCGTATTTTAAAGTTCATTGTTACCTACTATGCCAACATATTATCTGGATTTTGTAAAATAATTTTTAAAACTGGAGAGTTTAGAATATTCGTTTAATCTCAAAGGATTAAGGATATCTGATTATCTGATTCTAGTAAGCGGACGTAAAAAATCGTTGTTTATCTTTATCATGCGCGAACTTTAATCCGGATCCGCAGTATATATTGATAATTGGCTTGTAGTAGCAGTAAAACACTTGTGAAATCTAGTGGTATATTTTTAAAAACCTCTTGTGGGTATGACTGTATATTTTACTGCTTAAGAAAACATAAAATACCTAAGTAAATTGCGTTGATGTCTAAAGTGCAAGGATTTTTTAGAAGTCAAACGAAGGTCGTAGTTTAACATGGTTATTATGTTATTTGTTTGTACCTCATAAAGCCGACATACTGGTATGAGGTTGACCTGATGATAATACGCGATCGCCGCCGCGCAGGCACACAGTACTGCTCGTACGTAACACAATAGTGCTGGTGCGTTGCCAGCTTTGCAACAAAAGGGGTGTATAAGAAAATAAATGTTTATTCTTAAAAATGTATTCTAATGTATTTACTCGATGGGCCCGATTTTTGAAAGCACATAATATGTGAAAATACCATTCGAAAGTCGTGTAAAATTGTGCTGATTTGAAATATGAGTAGATTAGAAGAAAATTGCTCTAATGAATCTAGTCAACTAGTTGTAAATATTATATGAGCTGTGATTTTGCAACAATAAATAATTTTGTGCTTTCTTTCAAGTGATGTGGTTTATAAAATCGGGCACCTGGTACCCCGATATATTTGTTTTCACACCACCTGCTCGACAATGGCTAATTATATATCATGTAAACCTTACTCAAAGTAAATCGTTATAGCCCTTGGCTTTCGCCGGGTAGTAATATTGTACTGAATTTTATTATAACCCGTAGGTTAGTAACATGAATATGATTCTCACTTTTCATAGTTCTAATCGCTATACTCTTAAAGTCCAATTTCGTAAAAAACGCACGGCTCCGAAAATCGAGATGGCCACATTAGCCACGCCACTGCAAGCGGCGTTCGATTTTCGAACGAATGAAACAAATTTCAAATAAAGTACAAGCCGCCAGTGTTTGCTGACGCTGTAATATTATAGGTAGGCATAGAACTGCTAAGATTCCAAATAAAAATATTGCTGTATTATTACACAACTGGACTAATTTCTCAAACATAATTTTTTACTTTTAATTTTGTTTTGCTGTTGTTTTAATTAAATTATTTTCAAGTTACCTTGGATTTTATTGTCTCTCAAAAGGTGAGAAAAGTAGAGTGTTACTCCTCGGAGATAAAACTGTTTATATCTTGGGTGCGCTTAAATGCTTCGCTCCACTCAGGACTCAATCTTAATTCCCTCGCTACGCTCGGGAGTTAAATCTAGAGTCCTTTGCTGCGCTTCAGGATTCAATATCGTGCCCGTGACATAATACAGTACTTTATCCCCTCGGTGTACAATCTACTATTATTGTTTTCAGGGCTATATGCGACACGCTGCAGAATGTCGGCCTTTAACGTCGTACTGGGGTGCGTGATGGCACTCGTCATCATATTATTTACCACCAGTGCTATCGCACGGTACTATATTAAGGTAAGAAAAGTTTTTAATCGTAGTTATATGTCACAGCTGTGGTATAGTCCAGTTGTTTGACTGATCCTGAACCCGGTCTCGCACCTTTACTTGGACGGACCATGAGTCGGATGTATTTGGGGAATTTCAGAAATAGAGTACGATATATTTTTTCATAGATTTTTTTTGCATAGAGCATGTTTTTCTACTCAGAATAAATAGCACTAGCTATAGGGGAAAAGTGTCCCAAGGTCAGTTTTTTTACTTTTTATACATTAATGTTTGAAGGTTACCTTTTAAACACTAATTTTTGTAGGAAAATCTGTGGTAATTTTTTTACGCCATTATAATCGATTGATATATTGATCCTGAGCAGATACATGCAAAAATTACAAAAATCGGAGAAAAAACAATTGTACCTTATTTCTGAAATTTCCCAATTAGGCTGAAGATGATGAGTCCGTGTGGGAGCTTCAGAAGGAGGGTATCTACCGAGCTTACATGCGTAATCAATGACGGTTGTGCTTATGGTTTGTACTCTGCAATCTACATTATGTACCTACTCAACGGCAAAAAATATGGACCTCATATCTATGCATTATAGGTAATTTTGTATGGAGGCTGGGCCAAATATGGACCTCATATATATGCATTATAGGTAATTTTGTATGGAGGCTGGGCCAAATATGGACCTTCATATCTATGCATTATAGGTAATTTTGTATGGAGGCTGGGCCAAATATGGACCCCATATCTATGCATTATAGGTCATTTTCAATGGAGGCTGGGCCAAATATGGATCTCATATCTAAGCATCATAGGTAATTTAGTATGGAGGCTGGGCCAAATTTCGTGCCGCTGACAGTTACAGCAGGTGGTTGGGTTGGGTTGGTTTGACTAAATAGCTCTGTAAAATGTTTTTCAGGATTTTTGAATCATAGTTGACCGTGTCAACGGCGGGACTAAATTTGGAATCAACAAATTCATGAAAAATATTTATAAGGGTGTTCAGTCGACCAGCTGAAACATTCCGGAAAAATACTGAGATACTTTGTAGGCACACATTTTTTTTGTTTTAAATTGTTACTAACACTACATACATACAGGGTGGTCCAAAGACTGACGTCTAAAAAAAAAAATTTTGATGCCTCACATCCGGGGCTATCCGAATATACCCCATGTATGTTGGCCGATTTTTTGTAGTTTTCAAGTAATTAATTTTTAAAGATTTTTTCAAGAATTTTCGGGCCGTGCAGTTTATCATCATGTAACTTTTTTTGGTTACGTTTTTCAGTGTTTTTTTTTATGACATTATCCTCACAAACTGCACTTTCACACGTAAAATAATCAGCTTCCCAACCTTGAGCCAAGTTACAATAAAATTGACCGAATGTGAAAGTTTTACCTTTGAGCAAATCGAAGTTTGATTTTGTAATAAAAAAAAACTAAAAATGTCAGAATTCAAAGACCATAAGTAATTTTAAAAACTTTAAAAAAAAGTTACATGATGATAAACTGCTCGGCCCGAAAATTCTTGAAAAAATCTTTAAAAATTAATTACTCGAAAACCACAAAAAATCGGCCAACATACATTCGGATAGCCCCGGATGTGAGGCATCTAAATTTTTTTTTAGACGTCAGTCTTTGGACCATCCTGTATACCTACCTCAAACATAGATAACTACTCGCGACCATAATAATATATTATATACCACACTACACGTGCTCGCGGTGGAGCTGTGTTATTGCTTTTGGTTCATGGACAAATCTTAAGACATGTTACTACCTATAATATGACGGTTGAGACGCCTCTCAGCCTTACCTCATTGGCATTGACAATTGGTTCAAAACGTTAAATGCACCTAGCTAGATATTTATTTAGTACCTACATAACGATATCAGTCGGCGCATTTTTAAAACACGTCCGATAAAACAGGCGTTTCTTGTTATACCCGTCAGCGAGCTAAACTAATCATTTATGTATGAATTTACTTGTGTGCTATAGGTTGTTTGTTATTTAGTTCAGTTTATACGTAGTTATCCGTCAAGTTGGTGATAGACATGCAACTCGTTCCGGAAATGTATTACGTTGTGATTAGATTTTCAAATGTGTTAAGTGTGTTGACTCATTCATGAGAATTAAATAAACGCTTACGACGAAGATGCAACGACCGAAATGTGAACGCAACCGATAAGTAAATACAAGAATAATAATAGTAATAGTATTCGGACGGAAATATCTGAAGATAGAACAATCAAATACTACAGCAAAAATATTAAAATATCCTAAAAGAGATGACAAAAAGTGAAATTGAAAGTCAATATCGATCAAGAAATACGGAAAATACAAGAAATTTAAACTACTATTTAATGAGACAGAGATTAGAAAGAGAGCTCCGATATAACATGTGACGTCATAAAACTATGCCTACACCCCTATAGACTCCATATTAAAAATCTGTTTTTCTTGAAAGATATTTATAAAGACTCTTTGATAGCAAAAGTTATTCGTACCTACTTATATCTCGGTTATTTTTATAGTTATTCGAAAAACATATTTTTTATATTGTTTCTTACTTAAATAAGCTGTTATGAAAGCAATTAATGACCTATTTGTACGTAATCAATGTGATTTGTGTCTGTTTCTATATATTTGTAGAATAAAGCATTTACTTACTCACTTGATTAGGTATAAAATATTTATTTCAGTTTGATATACCTACCTTCATGCGTCCCTGAGAAAAAGAGCCATAACAGACAGGCAGACGGATAACAAGGGTTCCATAGTTTCCTTTTGACGTATGGATCCATAAAATCAACAAATCATTACATTTACCCTTGCATAGACCTCAGGGATGTAACGGAGGTAGTGTTATCGGAACCGAAGGCGGAGTCGGAGTTTTCAAATTTGCTTTATCGGAGTCGGAATCGGAGTCGGAGGCAGGGTCGGATGATTGACGATAGAGTGCACGTAGTGGGAGTCGGGGGGATTCCCCGCGCGACATGTGTGAACCTGTTCATAACAGTCGACACAGGCCGCCGCCGCCGCTATGTTATGCTTCAACCTCCGATTAAAACCTTCGATTTAAAAGTATCGGAGCCGAAGTCGGAACCGAAGGTGTAATAATAATTGGAAGTTCCGACTTAACGGAACAGGAGTCGAAGCTCCGTAACAACCCTGATAGATCTCACAGATAGAGGTGCACAGATATTTCCGATGGTTATTATTTATAGCCTTATTCGCAGTGGTGTTTGTTCCTTGTGGGTGCGTCAACTAGCGCTTGCGTCATCCTGTTTGCTCTAACATTGTTCTAACAAAGCTAAATACCCCTGGTCGGTCTTAACTAAATCTACTTAGGTAGTATCGTAAAACGTATTTTACGCAACGTACTAGGGTTTCGTGGTCAAAAATAGCAAAAATTCCAAATTTGACCCGTATAGTTTCGAAAGGAAAATTCCTCTTAACTTAACAATTGTTAAACCAAGACACCCGCTGTTGTTGATCAAAGCTATTTATTGCTGATATCAATCACTATCTCGTATATTTTACGCAACAGGCTTAGCTATTCCGTGATCGAGGTAATTAGGATAATGTGTGAGTAAGAAGGTAAAGTCCAATATGAGCTATGCGTCGTTTCACTGCAATAGATTTCGAAACATCTGACTTCAAGCATTGTTTGGGTACTGTCGTAAGTAGGTAACACCATTCAAATTAAAATTGGCCGAATTAAAATGCGCATTAAAAGTAACTAGACATTTTTAATTAGCATAATATGCGCTTCTGTCCTGTTTTTAATTTTCCAGCTACTTATTTCAAAGTAATAACAAAATTAGCTATTTTTACGAAAATATTTTCTCTTTTATATATGTATTTTTAAGAGATAGAGACAAATTACATTGTACTAACGCTTTCGGAAAACGAAGATACGCCACTAGAAACGTGCCAGAAAGTAATTCTTACAAAGCAAAACCACAACCCAGTTTACTACTACCTAGCTACGTAACTAATGCAAATTATTTATGGTTTATTTTTGAAATCGTCAAGAATTCGTTATCACCCTGTAGGCACAGGAATATAGTATACATAGGTACATAATACCTGCTAAGTACAACACCAACAACAACTGAAAGAAATAACAAAATAAATATTTACGTACCTAATCCATAACACGTAGAATGCTAAAGGTCTTAAAACATTAATGACGTCATAATATTGGCAGTAAAATTCCAAAATAATAAAAAAAGCCAAATTAACCGAGTTAATTTTGGATATAAACAACCCTAGGTTCTCCTAATCTTCTTTATAATACCGTAAACGGGGTGACTTTAAAGTTGTTTTATCTATAAGTAGCTTCTGCCCGCGACTTCGTCTGCGTAGAATTATACATAAACCTTCCTCTTAAATCACTGTGTCTATTAAAAAAACCACATCAAAATCCGTTGCGCAGTTTTAGCATACATAGGGACAGACAAACGGCGGAAAGCGACTTTGTTTTATAGTATAAAACATAGTATAAAATTATACTATGCAGTGATAACGAAATCATTAATTTTTATTTGCGTCTAGTGCTTCACATCGATGTCTTTATCGATCGGCTTTCCGTCTGCATGCCAAACATTCACCGCATATGGACAATAGCAATTTAAATCGATCACAGTACCTAACCTCAGAATTTTGAAAGTCACCCCGTCCGTTAACGGCACGCTAGATCACTCTGAACCTAATCAAGTGTGCATCACGTTATGCTGTAGAAAGTATATTTATGTTCAGCTATCTTTAAGATCAACGCATTTTTTGTCCTCATAAAAGAAATAAATGTCTCGCGAAACAAAATACCAAATTTTAATTAAATTTCCAAGAATCAACCGGCTCAATTGACAACTGAAACTGGAAACGGCGCTTAGTATTTGTTTTCTGAAAGTAAACGAATATTAAGTATGTTTGTGTTGTTAGCGGCCCTTCGCGGCGTAAAGTAGGTATTAGACGAGAAATAAAGCACCTACATTATTATTATGTACTACTTATACATATACGTTGTTAGATAATCGCGTAAGGTACGATGTGTTAACTTAGTACCTCAGTACGAACTGAATTCATGAATTCATGGCTATAAAAAATACGTACACTTGTATTGTATACATTTTTTTAATAGTTTCATCGAAGCCAGAAAATTTTATAGAATTAAATAGATGCATATTCGCCCCTGTTCCATCTATCTCTACCGCCATATCCCCCAGATAGGGATATGTGGAATATTTTTCCTTCCTTCTCCACAGTAGGGATAGTTATGTGGAAATAATATGTCCACTTATCCCTCTTAGCCTCCCAGGTAGGGATAGATGGAATTTCTTCCACCACCCTTCTCTACTACCGCGTCTATTAGTAGGTACTTGTGGAATTTCTTCCGCTCATCCCTACTAGTTTGCCGCCTGGCAGGAACTTATGAATTATTTTCCGACCATCCAAACCAACTTACAGAACGATTTTAAATGAAATAACAGAAACATAACCCATTTTTTTTATATGTTTACAAAATAGCCAAAAAAAAATTACAAGAATTATCTATGTTTATATTAACATAATCTAAGGAATGACCTACTGTTACGTTTCCTGCCACCGATTGGTTTTGAGAATTCTCAATGAATTGATTTCTAAGTAGGTATGTATTGCATTTCTCTCATTTTAGGTGCCTTATATTGTTGGGAAATTGCCATATACATATTTTTATGAACAATATAATCTGAACAGTTTTTTTAAAACGCCGTATAAACTTATTTTCCTATTATTTTTATTATTTATTTTAAAATGCCAGACTAACTAGTAGGGACGGTCGGAAGAAATTCCACAAGTCCCCACCGCAGTGGATTTTAGTAGATATATGGAATTATACCGGTGGGGAAGGAAGGAAAAATATTCCTCATATATCTACCTGGGGTGATATGGCGGTAGAGATGGCTAAAACGCCGCTAAAGGAGTTTTCACTTCAAAAACTGCTTTAATCCCTAGAGATTAATAAGGAGCTTTAGTCCCGATATGCAGACTAAGTAACATTTTTAGAGCCTGAGAAGTGAAAAATGTTTAATTTAAAATGTTATCTTTGAACATAATATTATGTACCTTTTGTCTTGCTCAGGTGTCTTGATTATTGATATTATCATTACGAGTAGGTACTGTCACAATCGTAACAATTTATAGTCATAACAGTTATTGCTTTAAGAGTTCATTCAGAACTAGATTCTATGACACTATCATTCCTAAACTACCCAAGATATTTATTTAACTGTGATAATGGTTATAATTAATATTATTTTAATCAAGTATTAAGCCCTGTTCCAGCCTGAGTCGTCCGTCTGCCCTGTTAGCTTCTCATGCCTTCCGTCAAACGATATTGTACGTATTTGCTTTACCATCACTTTAATTTCTTTTCAGTTCGTATTTTTCATGGCAGCGGCTCTGGTGTTTTCATCAGCCCCGCTTCCACTTATGTTGCTGAAACCATTCAGTCCAACAAATGCATTGTAAGTAAAAGTAAATGTGTTTCTTCAATTAATTTCATGAACGGATAATCGTAACATTAACTGTTTTTTATTTTGAACTGTCGCAACTGCAGATTACGAGTATGTATGAAAATAATAATGAAATGGCATCGGGCCGCCACTATTTCTGGCTTGCACCCAAGCACTAATTTATTTAATTTATTGACGAGTAGGTATTAAAATTATGCCTTAAAAGACTTAAGTGCAGCTCAATTCCGTCGTCATTTATTTAACACCTAGCAAATATTTGGCCCAGATACATTCTACATATGTACCTACTATATTAGGTTTCTAATGTGATGGCAGACGCCCAATGTTTTTTATTTATTAAATGGTTTCTTATGCTTAATACACCGTGTTTTTTTATTTCCGATAACTTCGGCATATTACAAGGTGCATCCATAGCAATTTTTTTTTGCAATATTTAAAAATCTAGTCTACCACTTAGTTTCTATGGATGCACCTAGTAATATGCAAGTTATCGGAAATAAAAAAAAACACGATGTATAATAATTTTAAAGTTTCCCTTAAAATTATTTTCTCCATTAACAAAGGTTCAATGAAGATAGGCGAGATTAATTGTTTGGTGTAGGGGACCAACTTAATTGATTACCTAAGCACGAGGAGCGGATAGAGAGCAAAGTGATTGTGGGTGATGAATATGGTGTTACACCTTACAATAACATATCTACTATTAGACTACACGCCCATGGACAAAAAAAAACATGTGAAATGAACCAGCGTGAAACACGCTTAGAAGGCTGTTACTATATCATAAAATAACTCTGAGCGCTATGCCGTCTTTTTTGAGCGGTAGGTACAGATTTTTTTCCATTCATTGAAAAAAAAAATAAAAAAAATTCACTAACTTCCGGCACCACCACTTTAAAGCGGCACTAGGCCTTTTGACATTTATTTTCATTCATCTACTATAAGCTATAAAAACGCCGTAAATTAATAATTAGTCGTAATTCTTCACTTGTATCTGAGAAATTCCATAAATGTACCGCTCAGAGTTATTTTATGATATAGTAACATCCTTCTAAGCGTGTTTCACGCTGGTTCATTTCACATGTTTTTTTTGTCCATGGGCTTGTAGTCTATATAGTAATTATTGAATGAATACTAACTATTGTACTTATGTATCTTTAGGCTCCCTGCGGCACTCCTGAGGTACTTTGCGAGACTTCTTGGGATCCGCTTCAAGGTGCGAGGGTTGGAGAACATAGACAACTCGAGAGGCACTGTCGTGCTTTTGAACCATCAGAGCAGCCTTGATCTCTTTGGTAAATGATTCTAAAAATATATGGCTTAAACTTTTGACTTAATTATCCAGCATAGTTAAGTTTTGTAGTTATTGATAAGTATGTTTTGTTAGGCGGACGTAGGAGTAGGATAATGGCAGGAAACAATTTTTATTAATTTTATCATGATGTTCGCAATTACTACGCTGATCGTTTCACAAGAGTTGGCATGTACAGAAGGAATAAAAGCAATTTCATTTATTATTGGGATTATTAAAAAACGATCAGTATTATACAGGACGGCTACACAAAAATGGCTTAGAATTGTTTGCCTTTCAGCTTTAAACCACACCAACGCTGCCGACAAATAAGGCCCTTAAACACTGTACCATCATTTTATAATTTGAAGGAAATTAAATTCCGATATTATTTAATGCTAGGTACTCATTAGCGAGCTGTAACTATGTAGATATCTACTGTAATAAGTGTGTACGTGTGTGAGCCTGCCCATAGACTAGGAACTGCTTTATAGTTCGCTAGCGAGTAGACGCTTTTTAGAAAAGATCCAAAATTTCTTGACTTTGGAAACAAAAACGTAAAAGGCAGCTAAACTTTGAAAATGCCAATTTAACGAAAATTACGTAAAGAACTACCTATGTGGTCCTATCTGAATCACAAATGTAATTATTCTCTGCAGTGCTGGCTGTGCTTTGGCCGCTGATGGCTCGCTGCACAGTGATATCGAAGCGCACTATGCAGTACGTGGTGCCATTCGGTACAGCAGCTTGGATGTGGGGGACAGTCTTCATTGACCGCGGGTCCCGTTCTGCGCATGACGCTTTGAAGAAACAAGCTATGGCCGTCAAGGAAGAGAAGGTGGGTGTCTAGAATCTAGACTGTCTACAACATAAACCTTAAGATGTCAACTAGGAGGCAGATTTTCTGCCAAAGATATAACACCCGATGAACCAGTAACAAATGTGAGAAACAGGTTAGGTACTGCGTAAATCATCACTACATAGTATAAAATAAAGTCGCTTTTTCTGTCCTCATGTCCCGATGTATGCTTATATCTTCAAAACTACACAACGGATTTTCATGCGGTTTTTTTTAATAGATAGAGTGATTCAAGAGGAAGGTTTATATGTATAATACATGCATAATATACCGTGCGAAGCCGGGGCGGGTCGCTAGTGAGTAATAAAAATGAATAATATTATGAGAAACTATCCACTGAGCTGAAAAATGAATGTTCGGATGAGACATTTGGGCGCCGATTAAAGAAACTTCTTTTGGACAAATCATTGTACTCTGTAAAAGAGTATAGTGAAATGTTTATTTCCTGACATTGAATGATTAATTTGTACTTGGTACCATATTGTTTTAATTTTATTTTAATTTTTTATTTTACATTAATTTTATCTTAATATTTTATTATTTTTAATTATTTGACATTTGTTTCTTGATTATTATTGATTTCTGATTTCTAGTTTTTGTATGAATTATTTTATTGTACCTTATTGTTTTATTTTGATCTTTTTGTGACTTTCTTATGTTTTGACATAAAAATATAATGAAATTTACAAATAGAAATAAATGAATCTAATCTAATCTAATCTAAAGGTAAATCATAAAAAATCGAATCTCTTGCTGTGCTAAATAAAGCTCTTAATTGGCAAAGCGAACTTGAGACAATCCGGTGTTTATTTATAAAATACCGCGCAAAGTATTAAGCTTTACGAGCGCTTGTAAATGAATAAGAGGGCAAGTCAATTTTGTTGTTCACAGTAGGTTGGGAGAGTTCATTAAGTTTGGGCCATTAAAGCGAAAGAAATGCGAAGCAGCGGCATTGGTAACTTCTGCTATGCGAATATGTTAATGTGATTGGACGACTGCACCGCTTTCGAATAAGTAGGTAGGTGTAGCGAACAATTATGTTATTCTAATTTGTATGTCTATATTCGTTGTTTTCAATGACATTGGCGGTTAAGTAGGTCACAGCGACGATTTTCATACAAAAGGTGTATATTTTAAACTAAATGAGTGACACTGTTGAATATTTGTACAGACGGTAATTAACAAGTACCTAAAAGTAATAGTAACGGTAATGTATCCTAAATTTCTTCAATATACAAAAATACATTATAGGAAAACGTAGGTACATGGGAGATATTTAAAAAAAATGGTTGGGGATACTTAGAATCGATAACAGAATCCAATTTGTGCATAATAAAGTTGAAGAGGGGTTGAAAGTCTGTTCATCCTACTAATATTATAAGCGCGAAAATTTGTAATTATTGATGGATGGATGTTTGTTACTCTTTCACGCCAGAACGGCTGGACAGATCTGGGTGAAATTTGGAACATAGATAGATTATAGTCTGGAATAACACATAGGCTACTTTTTATCCCGGAAAATTGCGTAATTCCTACGGGATAGCAATAAACGAATTCTATGCAGACGAAGTTGCGGGCAATTTAAATTTGGCATACCAGTTGGTAATTATGATATCTGAAAACTGATTTCAGGTTTTGCAAAATTCCCGTGGGATAATAAAAAAAGAGTAACCGACTTGCTAATATAGTTTCTTGGTATTTGGCAGTATTCCTTGATGATCAAAGAGGTGCACTACAAAGGAAGGGATTTTCCAATTTTCCCACTTTTCGACACACAATTTTCGATGGGAGAGAGGAAGAAGTTTTAGCGCAAATTTTGATTCTGCGCGGATGAAGTCGCGGACAAAAGCTAGTAATTAATAAATGTAGATTAGTTGTACAGTCGCCATCAGATATATCGAAGCGGGCGAGGACCTCAAATATTTCGGTGCAGCATTAAATTTCAATAAATTCGTTACATTAGATAAGGTTAATAAAATCATAACACTCAATTCGTCATAAATATAAGAGCAGTGACTTTTCAGTAAATTCGGAACGTTCAATGAGGTAACAATATCAGGAAGCACAGATCGTCAATGGTATCGATGCAGTCAGACTGATCATAAAGATCTGAACATTTGTGGAAAATATACCTTAAGTTTGTAACAAACAGTTTAAATTATAGTGAATTATTTATGCAAACGAGGACACTATAGGTGACGTCTTTCATTTTGGCATGAAATACGAGCCATATTTCTGTTTTGGGAACACTTTAAGTATCTCACAACATAACTACTTGTTCAAGTGAACAACACATGACGTGACATAATATTTAATTTTTGTAATGTGCGTGTTCCAATTTTCAATCGAGGTCGTATCGTAAAATGTAGTCGATTAAAACGACGATTGATAAATCGATTGATTAGTTTAAAATTAATCGATCAATGCCCATCTTTGTTACACAGTTATCAAAACAGCACAGGTTTATTTTGATGAATGCTTTATTTTTCAGCGTAAGCTGTTGCTCTTCCCCGAAGGCACACGGCACTGTGGAGACAAGCTGCTGCCGTTCAGAAAGGGAGCCTTCCACGTGGCCATGGACGCCGGTTCGGCTATTCAGCCAGTCGTCGCATCTAAGTACCATTTCCTCGACTCTGAACGACATCGGTTCGGTTCAGGTACGCTTTCCTCCGACAAAAATCTACCCAAAACACGTTACGTCAGTTGTGAAAAGTGAAAGCGGATGCACGCGGAGTTTACATTACGTGATCACTTTACTAATTAGTTGAGTAAATAGTTACTTAGTTGTTTTTAGGGCAGACGAGAGTGAAATTGTAAATAGATAAAGATAGATTTAGATTTCGTAATTATAATAACATTAACGTAGCGTAGGTGGGTTGGGTCAATGTTAGGGGAGACTGGGGTCAATAGAAACACGGGTCAATAGAAACAAGTGCAATAACTACGAAACAAAAAGCGATAGCGGGGCGGTCCCTGAGGGGGGATGGATCTGCGTTCGTGTCAGAACCTGTGGAACAGTGCTAGCCGCGGCTCTGTGACCGTCGGAAGTTATTACGTGAGTGTATTGCTTTTCCGGCACCAAAAGTAAGTATTTTTGATGTTTTTGTTTTGTATATTAGTCAAGATCCATTGGTAGTACTGTAATACTACTTAACTTTCTGTTTGTATGTTTATTGTTGTTGAATTTGTAGTGGTTTATGTATACCTACCGTCTACCGTTATTTTTCTACGATTTTAAATATTCACCATGACGTTGCTGGGTCAATTGAAACAAAATTTACCGGGTCAATTGAAACATTTTTTTTTTGCAGTAACACTTCTTTTTTGTTTTTAGAAGGTAGGAGAAAGAGGAAGTCGACCATCTACACGGACACTCCCGAAAAAGAAGAAATTAGGAAAGAATCAGAACAGAAAAAACAGAAAAAACAGGCAAAGAACGTGAAAAAGAACTTGAGTAAAAAAATAAAGGAAAGGGTAAAAAATCTAAGCAAACTAAAGAATTGACTTCTTCTGAAGATCTTTTTTTTTCGTTAAATTAATGGTAAAAATAAGTGTTCTATGTGTGGTGGGCACATTTGGGATTTTACAAAGAGTTAATTACGTCAATCACCTTAACCCTACTTAAGATGTATAATAATAGTTGCTCTTCCTTTATTAAATGTTGATTACATTTCTAGATTAGTAATAATTGATCTTATTACTCATAAATATTTAAATATTCTAAATGATTAAGAAGTACCATATGAAAATTTTGTTAAGATAATAGCAATAAATGTTAGCTTTTTTCGTTAAGTTGATGGTAGAAACTACCTTTTACTGTGTTCTAATCAAAGACTGAGATTATGTGATTTAATTGTGACTAAAAAAATAAATTTAAATGATTATTACATTAAATAAATATTTTATTTCTACGTGTTTCAATAGACCCCATTCATTGTTTCAATTGACCCGCAACCAGGGTCAAATGAAACAATTTTCGAGGATTTCTAAAACACTTGTGGTTCCGTATCTGATACCTATGGATAAAAATCAACGTAGCAACTTTAAAGCCAGATAACCTAGCTATAGTCGAAATCTTTCACAACCCAGTATTGATAGGAAATGTAGGCACTATGACCGTTTTTTCGGAAAACGTTTCAATTGACCCCGGTCTCCCCTACGTTGTGGGCACCGGAATTCCATGGCGGTGTTTTCATGTAACTAATACCACGTAACTTTGTTTGAAAAGTTAATAGTTATTGCGAAAATTCATGGAGCAAAGTCTATTAACGGCTAAAATGTACGTTTACATTCAATTGCTGATAAATTCCATCAGAGTCACTTTATGAACTTGGCATGTTATCGAGGAAATCTAGGATTTCAACAAGTGATAAATTGTACGTAAAATGTATTTACTTGATGTTAGAATTCCACACTGGGAAATGAAATGGATAAGATACCTACAAAATTCCTTGATGATAAACAAAATGCATGCGTTTTGTGTTATGCTTACTTTGAATAAACGAACACTATTTCGTATAAAGATAAGATAAGACACCGAGCGTATAGTTAACTAAATACAATGAAATTACTATCTGTACATCGTTATTTGGAAATTAACAGGATCACGATCAAAGTCCTCGAATAAACTGTTTCCATCAAGTTAATAGTGTGGTCCCCGTAGGATCTCTAATATTTTAGTTTAGAGAGATCAAAAATGTCTAAAGTCATATTGTCTATTCATATGGGCATTGTCAATCGCTTTCACCATCTCATTTTACCCTCAACCACCGGTATGACAGAAAGAAATGAATGCGAATTGAGCATGTCTTTTTAGGGTTCCTTAGTTAACAAGGAACCCTTGTTTCGCTATGCGCGTCTGTCTGTCGGTCTGTTCGCGGCTTAGCTCAGAGTTCTTATTACCTACTAAATAACTGTTTTGTCATGGGTGTATACAGGGTGTTAGGTAATGAGTGGATAATCCTTGAACTATGGATAGAGGGCACTTAGGACGTTATAACAAAGCTATAATAGGTTGCACGGTTTCCAAGATATTCGGACTTTTAGGTTTTTCCAAAATGAACAACCTTGTTCAATGTTTTGATCATAGGACCATTTTAAGCTAACTTTTTCAATTTTTTATTTTTACTCAATATTCTTGAGTACTTGTGTTTTCAGATAGGCACTACTATTTTTGTGAGACTACATTGGATTATTTAAAAATTTCATATCATTTCATAGACTTATTTACTGCTTAAGACCTACACAATCGATATCTAAATAGTAAGTTTATTTTTTCAAAACAACCGGGTTCGATTCCCGAGCTGAGTACAGGTTTTTTTAAATGTATGAATGCAGTTTTTCTTGTTATTAAAATCGATGACATGGTTCCTAAGAACAGATCTTCGTATGTGTTACAGTTTCAAACTTTCCCATACTGACCGATTTCAATGAGACATCCTGTATAACGAAGTTTAAAGGAAAACATCAAAGCTAGGTTGGCTTTACAATCGAGTAATAGTCGACCATCTTATATAATGTACTGACGTTCAAGGTATCCGCCTATTGTGACAGGCTACTACGGATCCCTACTACCGGCCGATTTTTTATGCCGTTAACATAATAATTTCACGTGTTTCAGGGGAGGTAATTGTTACAATTCTACCCATGGTGGAGACAGCCGGCATGACCAAAGAAGATCTCGACGCCTTGATAGAGAAGACTTATTCGAATATGCAAGAGACGTTCACTAGGACGTCCCAGGAAACTCGACGGGCAGTACCGCGACTGGACAAGTGAGTAAATAAATCTAGCCATACATCGGAATCAAGGAGGCATATTGCGTTGCGGGAACGTAAGAGCTACAAAAAAATATAAATTCAAAAATACCTGGTTTCACGCCACTTTGTCCGGTCCTGTGCCAGTCTCATCCACAGTTTTCCAGCCGAATGGCAGATGTCATCTGACCAACGGTACCTACTTAAAGCGGAACTCAACGGACTTTAAAATACTAAGTCTGAATACCTTGTTCTGGCAACTCGAAAATTAATTGTTGTACTTATGAACCTTAATAACCGAGTGAGCGATGTATGCTGATGTATAAAAGACATTACTGTGAAATACGTGTAGTAGTTTTTGCGTGAAAGAGAACCATTTGATAGCGATAGGTGATAGGCGACAAGTCGACAATTCGAAACTTTAAGTGGTACTTTTAAATTGATATTTCTTTTGTAGTTCTTAGCAACTGACGTGCCCGTAATATGCCTTCTTGAGTGCGGTGTATGCATCTAGCACACCTACTGGGGCCCGACCATGACGTCTTACTTAATGCGTTTCATATCCGATTCTTTAGCAGTCCTTTTTGACACTTCTAGTATGGATCTGTTTTTTTTTATGTTAAAACCGACAAACGGCCATTATTATTATTTTGATTGCCATTGATCCAACAATTCGGAATTGAATCGCATTAAGACGCCATGGTAAGGCCCCTATTTACCTCCTAATTCATTAGCGCTTGTTAAGATTGTTGGTAATGATAACCTCGCGCTTCTTAATGTACATAATTAAAGTAGGCGATCGTGATACCTGCTGTAACGCTGAAGAAAAATATGATGTAATAAATCGACCTTATGTTATGAATTATCTTTTGATCTAAAACATTTGTCGTTACTCTCTTAAAGTTCATAACTTTTTTCCGTCCACAGGTAATTCTGATCTTTGTTTGAGCAACAGAGCTGTGATATAAGCGTACGTTCACATAGAGTTTGATTTTTTTTCCTCGAGTCCATTGTACCACGTAACATAGTGTTTACTTTAATAAATTATTTATTTAAATTCTGGTCTTGTCAATACGGAATGAAACTTCTTAAATTACTCCATGTATTTATTATTTCACTATAAGACGATATTTTACGAAAATATTTCATATTGCTATTTTGACATTTCATATTCATCCATGTTATAGAATTAGACAAGATTACACTTTTAAAAACATTATCACAATATTTAGATAGACAGTAAAATCTACACGAGCATTAAGACTTTAGAGTATAATTTAAAAACATTATAAAAGTCTTACAATTATTTGTGGAGTATAATCACGCCGAGTTCCATGTTTCGAGCGGCTATAATAGTATTTTATGCAATAGTTGTATAAGAGGGGTCAAAAAAGGCAAGCGGCTTGGGCTACGATGTAAACGTACGCTCACATCGTTAGAAAAGTCGCCACGAGCATTTTTTTACTTACTTATACAACGTTGCATACAATATTTTTTCTAAGACTTATTTAAAATTAACATCATCATCATCATCATCATCAGCAGCAGTTTAAAAGTGTTCAACCATTGGACCTGGGCCTATGTACTGTTAAATAATACATAAATAATTCCAAATTCGGGCTCAGAGCCACCAAATTACCCGAAAATTATACCCAATCACCATTTTTGTGTCTAAAGGTCATCCGCCATCTTGGATCCAAAAATATGCAAAATTCGTGCTCAGAGCCACCAAATTACCCGAAAACGACACCCATCAACATTTTTGTGTCAAAATGTCATCCGCCATCTTAGATCCAAAAAAATATGACAAATTCGTGGTCAGAGCCACCAAACGTCTGTATTATACGTGTTGGTGACGCTTTAATTGTCGTCGGCAACCCCTCACTCTCCGATAAACTCGATCCTCTTGCTCTCCGCAGAGACGTTGGCTCCCTTTGCGTGCTCTATAAGATCTACAACGGGGAATGCTCTGAGGAACTCTTTGACCTCATTCCAGCTGCGGGGTTCCATTACAAATCCACCCGTCGTAAGCGTTCATTTCATCGACATCATGTTGATGAATGGCAGTCTTCGACGGTGCGGTTTAATCGGTCTTTTTTGCCACGAGCTTGCAAAATCTGGAACGAGCTACCCGCTGGGGTATTCCCATCGAGTTACGACCTGGGTGCCTTTAAGAGGCGAGTGTACAATTTTCTGCAGGGCCGACAACGCACTGGCATCGCGTAAAGCGCTGCGGGTGTCTACGGACAGTGGTGATCATTTAACATCAGGTGACCCACTAGTTCGTTTGTCTGGCAAGTACTGGAGTACAAAAATATTCACATTTTGGTTCCAACTGTAACTAATTATATCCGTCCGTCTGTTCTATATCAACAATGCGTGAACTCAACGTGGTAATACTTTATTTGCCGTCTATAACATCAGGCCTGGCCGTCATGAGAAGCAGCTAACCACACATGCTGACCCACTTGCTCGTTTGCCTTCCTATTCATATATAAAAAAAAAAAAAAAAAAAACATAAATTAATATGGCGATTTAAAATTTCGACACTTTTGCAGAAACGTTCTCTTTCCAATTGCATATAGTCCACTTCTCATCTGACGGACTTATAATTATTGTGATACTGCTACACATTCATTTTGATAGTTCAAACATTCGAGTCAATAGCATTTTACAGCTGTTTCAATACAAATACATCGGCACTACAAAAGCCACGCTAACTGCCAAACGACAATTTAATGAGTCTAATATATTGTAATAGCATCAATAAAAATAGAATAAGAAACGAGTAACATTAATAATTTTTTCAATTTGTCACAGGACTCAATTTATGATCAGGGCAAGTTCTGGAAATAGCTAACGGCTCTACCAAGTCCCGACATAACTAGCTTTAGAGCCCTAATAATAGCTATTGATAGATATTGGTATTTATAACAGTATGAACGATTAATAGTTTTTGGTCACAACACACAGAATTTTTAATTTGCTACGCGATTCCAGTCTCAACTTTCGCCATCTATAACTCTAGCTATAGTACAATTATCTGCATAATTATGTACCAATTACTTCTTATTATGAAGGTAAAATGACCCATAACGTAAGTTCATAGCGACCTTATCACGGCGGCGGTATTATTTTCGAAGGTTTTAATAAAATATATCAATGTTTACAGTAGACTCAGTGAATGGCACTTTTTTTAATGGCCTATTCGGTGTCCGACTGCTGGGCAAAGGCCTCCCCTTTATCTTTCCACCCGTTTTGTCTTTAGCAAGGCTTCCCCAGTCAGGCACAAAAGACTTCGTCAAAAAATAATCGTCCCACCATCTCCTTTTTGGTCTGTCTCGGCTCCGATGCCCGTCGCATGGAACCCAATCGATGGTAATTGGGAATGGATGATTATTTTAAAACTGCACTTTCCCGGGATAAAAGTAGCCTAATCAATGTAATATAAGCTACTCTTATCCCGGGAAAGTAGTTTACACTGGATGTAGACGAAGTGGCGGGCGACAGCTATCATTTTATAAAAAAGTTGCTTATATTCATTTAAAATCTACGTTGATGCGCGCAATGTTTTGGGATGTCATCAACCGGGAATAGGCAAATAACTTATTATTTGCCTTAAGAAGAATGAACAGATGAGAAACCGAAGATTTTGAAAATTTGTTTAACTTATAGGAACTATATGGCACCGGCTCTTAGTATTGATAAGTACAGAGATAAGTTTCTTCTAACAGTCAACGGGTATGTAAATTATTATCATGTTCACAAGAATCACATTATGCCAGGCGTAACAAAAACATAAGATTACGATAGCAGAAGCTGGTTTAAATCTTTATCAAATTGAAATACATCAATGAAAAGATTACATTTGCGCATCTTGACCTTACTATTTAATACAAATTGCCTCTATAACTTTATATTACACGTTATACTTGTTTTATTTCACGCCAGACTCATTACAAAGACTGGGTCCTATCGCATGACTGTGTAATATTAATATTATGTTCATCGTTACTTTTCTTACAATATTGAAAATTTATCATTCTTACACATAGCCAACTTTGTAATGTTATATTACAAAACTAGTTTAATTAATACCTTATCTAAATAAAAATATGACTGTATAAAAATTTTGGTACCGATACTGAAAAATACTTTCGAAAATTAATTTTAGAATATACATTTAGTAATGAAATACTTCAAAATTTATTCTACATTACTTCCATTTTCTTATAAAATATTAATTCGAAAAGTCGAAGATTGCCGAACTGCACGAACTGCCTAATTTACAGACATATAATGATGCTTAAACATAACCATTTCTTTCGTAAAATTTAAGTTCCTCCTTTACTGATAAAGGAAGAACTTAAATTTTACGTTTTTAGTAGTGATGGGCCGACTAGTCGGTTCCAAAAACGCCGCATAGTCGGCATTGCCGATCATTTTGTGAGCTCGTCAACTCACTTTGTTTTTGCACCTTGCTTACAATTATTGCTTTAGAAGACATTTAGTCACCGTGATTTTATTTATGCACCCTTTTCTTTAAAATAAACATCAACCGACCAGTCGTCATCTTTTGCCGAATAGTCGCCGACTACGAATAATGCCGACCAAGTAGTCGGCCCATCTCTGGTTTTTGTCACCTAGGTGCTCAATAATACGTGAACTATCTCTATTGCTAAGCACATGCATGCACATTCATGAGAGCTCATGTATTTTAGAGCAACCTATATTGCTCCCGTTAAACGTCATAGAATAATATTGCCCTTGGCCGCCAACCACGTTGGTTAATGAATGTGACTCCTAAATGTCAATTGGGTAATTAATCTCTACATGTTGAACGATAATTTGCTGCAGTTCAGTTCATATCACAAGATGTGATATCTATGTATTAAATGCATCTATGGCTCGCTCTTAGAAATATCGTACCTATTAAGGGGAATCGTGGGCTATCTCAACGGTTATCGATAACCTCGTTGCGCTCCAACTGATAACTTACTCGTATCTAGTTGATAGGGGATAACTCTTCAAGTAAGAGGATATAAGGCCGAGTGTACACTAGAGGTCGTGACACGCTTAAAGGCAAGGTCACGCTTATTCTCGAGGCTACGACACAGCTTAAACGTATGAGTATGCCATACAAGGATATGTCAAAATCAATATTCAGCGAAGCGCTTGCCACTAAACGCGCTACTTTCAGCTTAGCCCTAAGATTTGATTCATGTAATCTAAACTTTAATTTTACACTTATTATGTAGACAGTTTATTTTGGCTAAATATTGTTATTTCACAAAAAATTTCAATACACATAAAAAAATATTCATACTTTTTAAAATCTGGAATAGTGTTACTTCTAGGAACAATGTTTTGCCCGCAAAATTTGATTCGAAGATAAATGATAATTATAAAAATAGGTGTTCCAATGCAATACATTTCTTATATTGTATATAAAACACTAAGACACGTAAATAGTCTAACATGTAAACATCGAGAATTTTCTTAGCAGTTTTTTTAGACGGGATTCGAGAAAACAGTGTTGTCTAACATTTAATTGATTACACTTATTATTATTACACCAACCTGAGAATATCAAATATTGATAAAACAGAAGCCTTCACAGCGAAATACTTAGTTTGCAACTGACCGGCAGTTTCGGCGGGAAACATTAGATAATACACAGCTTACCTAGAACGCAACCCAATCATCTACTATCTAAAGCAACACGTAAATCCCCAGAGCGACAAGTGATTCGCAAAAGACATTATTCGCAGAGCGCTGCGCCTGTTACAGTAACTAGTAGAATATACAGATAACAGATAACTTACACGCACTAGGTAACTGTCAAATGGCACTGTCACGGTTCGCGGGGCGAAGTCAGTTGGGGTGGCAATACAGAGGATAATCTGGTGGGAGAGCGCTCAGTACCTCCTTAGACAGCTCCTTATAAGCCATCTCCATTGTGCTTCGTACCCGTTCAATCAGCTCGGGAACATCTTCCATGGTGAGGCCTGCGGTGGGCACTGCTTCCAGGCATTGGATGACGACATGACCTGGAATGTGATAAGGACTCACATTTTATGTTTTGAATAAAAATATTTTTTATTTGATTTGATTAGTATGTATACATACATACATACATAAATCACTTCTTTATTCCTTACGGTGTAGACAGAGCCTAAGGCAACAAGACCTAAAAGCCACGCTTAGCATGATTGTGGGCGAAGTGTTTAGGTGGAAAGGGGAATCAAAATAGATGCTATCCGCATCGCCTATAGCATTATTCCTATGCCCAATGCCTCGATGGGCTTTTAAGATCTGCGCGGGAAGAGAAGCAACTGGTACATTTTGTTTTTTCCTTACTCCCAGACCAGCATGGAAACATTTGATTGTAATGCTTCATTATTTATGATGTTCATACTTCATATACAAAGAACTCACATTAAGAGTATAAGGATTAAAAAAAAACACAGTATTAAACTGGTTGTATCAATGCAATGCCGCTTGCAGTAACTAATAAACCTATTTACATTGTATGCATGCGCAACAATATGGGATCATAATTTTATTAAAGCTTGTTCATGAGAAACGGCGCGTGTTGAATATACTTCCTCTTGAATAGCCTGGACAATGCCATTTCATAAATTCACAACACGCATTTAGAACAGGCCATTCCGGAGCCTACTTAAAAGGAGTTCTGAGGCTATTAAGCAACAATTACAAGGTAATTAGTATGTACCTTTGTTGAAAATATACTTTGGTCGGTTGATGAAATAGTATGGGGAGAACACAACAGGAATAATTGGCACTTGTGCAGCCACCGCAATGTTGAAAGCGCCTTTCTTGAATGGCAATAGCTTCGTAAAATCTTTGTTTCTTGTGCCTTCCGGGAACAGCCAGATCTTAGTCTGTAAATATAAATTTAAATTCTTTAAAATCTCTTACCTGTTTTAAGTTGTTCAGGAGATATATCTCCTATAGAAGATGATAAACAAGATAAATACTAAGTACTTTGTGATTGAGTTGCATTTCATATTTATAGAGATAAGTGCTGTGAAGCTAGCAATCCATACATATTTAATTCGATAAACTTAATTAAAGTGTACCAAGCACATTTAGGCTGGGCATGATGGCGACAAGTAAACTATCACATCTTTACCTTATTTTTGACCATGATATCTGATGTAACTTGCAGTTGTTTGTAAGCATCCTTTGCATTGTTTCTGTCTATGAACACAACTCCACAGAGATATGCAGCAAGACCAAAAGGCCACACATAAAATAGTTCTTTCCGGGCAACAGCTGCTACTTTATCAGGTACATGCCAAATGTTGAACATCCCTGAAAATTATGAATCTTTTATAATGTTCATGAGCCAATGGTTTTTATTCACTTAAATTTAAATTTAATTTTATAATAGGGGTAAGTTCCACATGGACCTTTCAATTTCATTGGTTGTTAGGCTAAAAGTTAAAAAAGCAATGGTTTTTTACTTCTTCATAAAGACAAGTAGCATATTGAATGTCGCCATCACCACTGTCTGGAGTTAAAACCTCTTATTCATAAATTAAGCTATGTTAACTTAAGACTTGTTTGTCCTTATTTGTGACTTTAACCTTAGCCAGACATGCCAAATCGTGCATTTGCCAGTGAACATGGAATAAGTTAATAAGTTTTACCTAGAACATCAATAGTTGACTGGTGGTTTGACACAATCACAGCTCCTCTGTCTTCGGCCAAGATTTTCCCATTCCTTAGATGCCATTTAATCTCAATTACCTTTGTTACGTGTTTAATAATTGCAACAGAGAATCTAAAACATTAGTTGATAGTTAGTTTTCCCTTTCCATGCAACACATATGATATGATTTACGAATGCCTTTAGTCATACAGTAGTGGGTAGTTCTACTAGCGTTTCAAACACTACCAGTATCCTGACACACATAATGAAGAATTAGAACATGGTAAGCATATAACTTAAATAAATTGACATTGCACCAACCAAAAGAACACAGTTATTTTTTATTAAATACAATCAAACAATCAAATCTTTCCTCTTAATAATATTATTATAGATTATGCTCTAAGTCCCTATATTTTCAATACATGCAACAGAACAGAACTGCCCTAATACAGGTGTATAATACTTTTATATTAACCCTTTCACTGCTTATAGCTTTTCATGGAGCTTGCTCGTGTCACCCCCATTCATTTAATATTATAATTTATTATGCATACACTAATTAAAACAAATATTGTAAGAATAGTAAATATTCTGTAAAAACACATCCAGATATTTGTCTTATTCTTCAGACTGCAGCGAAATGAGCTCGAAATTTTGTCTCATATATCTGAGTACAGCAGCTTAAAGGTTAACAATATCCTTCAGCAAAGTATTTTTGCTCAAGTGTTATGTTCCTAGCTGTCCAACCTAGCTGACCAAACCTTGCCATTACTATGTAAGAAGTTGTTAGTCACCATTTTCTGTCACAAGTGTAAATTAAATTACAATGCAACGGTTTACTAAAAAATAACAGCAAAAATAATAAAACTACATTTGAGTTTGGGCCAGTACAAATGGACTACATCATTACCACCAACTGTTGTAGCAACTGCAATGGAACTGCAATAGAAAATATATGGGCAGTTGGCAGTTGGTGGTTAGGGTGCAGTAGGAATACAGTCTGTCTGTACTGGCCCTTTGGCTAAAACTAAAATACATAAAATCAACCAAGGAATTTCTTACCACTATTAATTTAAAATTAAGAATAAGTATTCTTATTAATAACAAGTGAATGTCACAATAATTGTTGTTTTTTGATCTAGGAACCTGCCATAACACAATGGTAAAGCACTTATTTGGTCAATAATACTGCAGTTTTGTGCGGGTTGAGAAAGGGAACTTATTAATAATCATGCTTATTTTTTTATTACTAGAGTGCACAAATATTAAATTAAGTAGATGTAACTAACTATTAATAATTAGTTTTGAGTTTCATATAATTAACTTTGAATCAATGAGACAGTTGAAACAAAGGAAATGTCTTTGTTTTCAATTGCGTTTTTTTGGTGGTCATTTCATTACACCAATTTTGTTAAAATGGCCAAAGAACCATTTAAGACTGACCTGACATGGCTCAGAAAGCAATATTCCACTCATTGAGCCACTATTTAAACGAGATAACCCACTAAAGAGAAGCAACTGGTTTAAGGTGAATCATGTTTTTCGTCATTTAAACATTTAATCATCTCTACAAACAGTAGAAAGATGTTTGTTTTGAAGTCACCAAGTTTTGTGAAAATTTAATGGAATTGATATTAAAAATTTAAACTTTGAATTAAATTTAATTGATGGCTTAACATTTTCATGCTTCATGCGTTTCAGCGTTTGACCCTGATTTTGCGCTAAATCAATAGTTAATAGAAACCCGCTATTCATACATACATATTAATCACGTCTTTATCCCTAACAATGAATAATGGTGTTTGACTAACTGAAAAAACAAGTGAGATAATGATAGTGTTTTCACATCTTTTTAAATTTTATTAGTCATTGACTAAAACAATCCGGGTTGAAAAAAGTTGGAGCTGAAAGATAGTACTTACAGTATGTTTTTGACGTTTTTTGGATCTAACATGAAGAATGGCATCAACATCAGAGAAATGAAGGAGGTCCATACGTAATAAATAAGAAATTTCAATTTAAACTTCACGAAATTCGGAGTCTCTGAAAATAATTGTTTCAGCACATAAGCGACACTAGTTATTATAACTAGATAAATTGCTACGTCCCACATGATGCAGCATAGGATCCACGGATTGGTTAGAGAGCTCGTATTTGTTTAATGCAATCAAGGATAAAACATTTTCTTGTTTGATATCACTTTCGCACTGGCTCGATATAATGCAAAACAAACGAACCGCACGCAAAGCCGCACGGCTCAGGCTCACACAACACGCTAACAAACAAAGCGAGACGAAAAACGACCCTCCCAGCCAGTCACGACTTCCACCCACAGGTTAGTTATATAGAAAAAGGGACATCTAGCGGATCAATGCGTCAATGAAGACATTTGTGATAAGTCACAAGCTCTCGAACAAGAGTTTTAGAACTATTGTCATAGATGTCGCTGTCCCTGCCGTTCTAACGACTATTTGCCAAATTCTCAGTGTCTTCGGCATCAATCACTATCGTGAGATTGTATGGCAAATCGATTCATGCAATCGAGTTAAATCTCGATGATTTACCTAGATTAAAATGAAATGAAACATAGATATATACTCACGGAAGGGCGTAAATGTAAGGCTCAAAATCTAAAATCACTTACATAAAACCTTTAATAACCAACTTTATTCATTATTCCTGCAGCCGTTAGACGTTTAGCCGGATCCACTGGCATTTCTGATTGGTTGATTCTGATATCAGTCTCGTCACCAGCCTCCGTTGTTTATGTAGTAGATCAATCAAACGAAAAAGATAATAAACAATCAAAAAGTTGTTGCCCGTAAGTTGGTTTACGTCCCTTAGGAATTTTGCACTTTTTGGTGATTAAAAGTAATAAGTACCTACCTAAGTATGTTTAGCTATAGTACCTATATTCAAGCTTATCATAAGTGTAAAATATAGTTCGTACCTAGTCAGAGAGATTGCCCAGTAGCTACATACAAGTAATAAACAAACAGAGTTTACCTCTCCAAGTTTACCACGAGTTTTTCTGTGAAGGGAAAGGCAGTGAGGAAACCTGATTCTTTTATAAAAGTATTGACGCATAAAACATTGTAAACGTCTCAATTACTATGGAAAAATTAGGAGCGCCAGTATCGCTAGATAACCGCAAATAACTATTCTCATAGAACGGATTCGAGGCGTTTTTTATGATCGAAACTCGAAACTTACATTAAGCGCTTTGTATGCTTAGTGTAAGTGGCGTCACAAAATACGTCGTATCTAAATCATATTAGGCCCCATGTGTCACAGAAAATTCAAGGCTCTAGCTTTAGCCAGCACAAGATTAATGAACTTAGTAGATACTCGGTCAAGCCATACAAAATAGTCGCGCTCGCGTTGAATATTTTTATTAATGAAGTAATTTTTTTTAACGATCCTCCCCACGCTTCACAAAATAAAATAACATTCGCAAATGCAACTAAACCCAAAATCAAAACCATGACTGCTATATAATAATACTCCGGACTGGACACATACCTAATAATTATTTCACCTCTCTCCGTGGTATCAGCGATTGTTGACTCTAACGGACGCGGTGGTTGAGGGTTTTTCATTTCGAGTGAGGTAAAAACACATATGCATATCCGGAGTAGGTATAATTTCATTGCCAATTTTATTAGTGGCGATTTGTATCAAAATCAGTTTGCTATCTTTGTACGATAATTGACGTCAGCTACTAGTACTGTCACATTGTTTATCATTTTCATTCATTGGTCAGTGTTCTTGGATACGAAATGAACCCTTGCTTTTAAACCGGCTGGAAGCTGCTTCAACTGCAATATGCATTTTCATTGAGGGTGTCTGCTCCGCATGCTCGTTGGTAAAAGTACTTGTCAGTACTTGAGGTACTTTCAAAATGAAAGCGGTGTATGGACGCAGCGCGCGCTGCGCAGCTGCAAAAGGTTATTAACATAATTCTGCTGAAAATAGTAGGTACTGCTGATTCTGAGTGAATTTTATTCAAACTAAATTATCTATTTATTTTAAGTAACAGCAAAGGAACTGATTGAAGGAAGGCTCCTCGTCAAAGCCATTATTGGCCGCGCAATAATTATATTGCTTTGGCCCAGGGGATTTCTTTTGTTGTCCAACTATGGGACGGTCAGACGATCGCATCGGAGGTTGGTAGCTCCAGATAGCACGAAAGGCTGAAGTAGTCATGATTGTCAAAATTGAAAGTAATCGCAGAACAAATATTAGCATCAGCACGTAATGGTATCTAAAAATATCTATTATTATCAAAAAAGTTAACACACAATAAGTGAAGAAAAATAAATAGGCAGCAATTTATTTAATAAAATACAGTTCGTTTTTATGACTATTTTATTAAATTTGTACAATACTTAGCTATCGCACAATCCAAAATTAGGTCTTGTTACCTTAGGCTCTGTCTACCCCGTAAGGGATAAAGACGTGATTTATGTATGTATCTACCTATGTACAAACCAAAATTGGTCAATATTAGATGGCACGCGTGACATTAATTTTAAAATTCACTATAAATCGTATTCAATGTCCCTATCCAAAAATTCCTTTTCTTTTTAATTTGTACAAAAGTGTTGATAGTAAATTAAAAATTAGTATCTGAGGCAACGGATACTTACTCTACTACATTGGTTTGAGTGTATCTATACATAGCCAGTATCAGTATGATCTAATTCTACAAACAGCTAACTTTCGGTGAAATGAAAATTAACTGAAACATTTTACGAAAAAGGTTCGGCTTTGTTTATTAAATACAGGACCCATCGGGAACCTAATTGCTATTCCAAGAAAAGCCGAGTAAGTATCATTGAGTATTCCTGTAATTAATAATTATTAAATAATAGGTACAATCGTAATTGATTTTAAAGCGCAGTTTAAGCGTTTAGAACAATAGTTTTGGGACTCTGCCATGAATTTAAACTAGCTGCTATAACAGCGCTTTCCAAAACAATTTCATTACAAAAATCAATTGAGTCCTTAATTAAAACGTAGGAACGAATGTCATCTTATCTTATCCAATCATAGATCGGGCTTGACGGCTAAGCGCCGGGAAGGGTTTCGATGATTACGGACCCCTAATTGCTAGAGATAGTTTATCTGAACCGTGCTAACTAGATTACAGGAATGACGAGACGGTTCCTGAACTTTGTGTCCTTGGCCGTATAACATTGACGTCGCAGCGCTATCGATATAATTAAAAACAACAAGTTAATGATAAACTTTACTGTAAAACTAAGCAATAACAAAACACGACAATATCAATCAGAATGTTATCTGGATGTTAAATAATTAGCTAAATACGTCTCGTTGTGCGGAAGTCTGCTAATCTAGCAATTGTTTTCAAAGGACAAAAATGTAAAGCAAGAGACAGCAGTGAGAGAATGAGCAGACTAGAAGAGCTACAGTTGAATAAGTACTAAGCGGCCCTGTCATAATTACATTAATTATGTCCGTAAATATAAGATGAGCAATATACTTTTTAGGGTGCCGTAGTCATGAAGTCTTGCCATATCCGGCTTCCATCTGCCGAATTGCGACTCGACTTCACTCAAATAGTTACTAAGAAATCTTAGTATTAAAAAACAGTAGGTAACTAAAGTAACTAGAGATTTTTGATGGCCGTGTTGTTGAAAGCCGTTAATGACCCAAGGATTAGTTTATGAAAATATTAAGCTTTAAAATGTAAATTTTTGTTACAGTCAAAAAGGTGTCCTCTCTGCCAGAAAAATGGTTTTTTGTATATGTACCTATGAAACATAACGATTGAAAACTATCACGGGTAAGACACTCTTCAAGTTAAACAGAAATAGATCGATTTATTAATTGTGCCGGGTAACTACAGTAACCTACCCTGCGCCCGACACCCACTTGGCCGGTTTTGACTGAATAAATTGGAGTAACAAAAGACGGTAAGAAGTAAGTACGATGGTTTCTTTCGCTTTCATATAGGTACTACTTGAGCCCTGTGTTATTTGAGTACCTAGACACAAGTGTATAGGTAGTAAGTACGATTGATAGCAAGTTCATTGCCATTTGTGTTCATTTTAATCACATATGGATAAGACTATTTATTATCTTGATAATATTTGTGTGCTATTTCTTCATGATAAAAATATTTGTATTGTAGGTAGGGTATGTAGGTAGTACATCAGGGTCCGTTCCAAAAAACTGGAGTTTTTGGGGTTCTGTGCCTAAAAAAATCCTTATAAGATCACTTACTCGTTCGTCTGTTTGTCAAGAGCCTTATTTCAGGAACGCGTAAAGATTGTCAATCTTATAAAATGTTTGAGAAGACGCAACTCTCAGTGAGTGAGACAAGTACTATAGCTACGCGAATTCGTGGTCAACTACTTTTAACATAAGTAGGACATTTTTAAAGTCGCCCTGGCATTTGAAACTTTCCAAAGTCCCTCCGGTTCACGGCAGTTGAGGAAACTGAATAGTTATAGTATATTGTTACATGATTCATATTCTTCAACTGTACCAACACCAAAACTAGCCAATATGGATAATTCACAACTTAATTAGGCTACCTGATAATACTACAGTATTATGTACGTTTTGTTTTATCCAGTGGCGTAGCTACCTAGGGACTAGGCGGGGCAGTGCCCCGGGGCCCTCAAGCTCAGAGGGCCCTCGAATCCTTACCAGAAAATCTCAATCGAACTATTATTATTAAAACGTAACCAGTTTAGATAGTGGTGGGGCCCCATTTTTTTATTTGCACCAGGGCCCTTGGTTACCTAGCTACGCCACTGTTTATCCCTTACTGTTACAATACCATGTTGCGACCCTGTGAACAACAAATAATGTTCGCCCCATGCACACATAGGTAGGCATCTAAACGTACAAGCAAACAGGTGTAAGTTTGTTAGGTCTAACTTTGAAAATAAATAAATAAAATGTTATTTTTCCGTTGCTTAGTACGTTTGATCCAATCTTATACCTTATACCTAATATTATCATAAAGTTGAGCATACATTATTCTAAGCTAAATTAATCGATAGAATACTCTTAAGTATAAAAAATGAGACTATATATAAGATTGTACATTTTTTAAATTAGCTGTCCTAATTCATTAATGCATTGGTCTAATAATCATTATATCCAAAATATTCACTCATGACTTATGTTGAACGAACCTGGAATTTTATAAACTTCAACTCTACCTACCGACAGCCGTACCTACATTTGTAGCGGCTCTAGATCGATTATTAGATCAATGATGTTAAAGCGAATGTTTGTTTAGCCTACGGAGGTATGCTGGTAATCCTTCGGCAGGTTGGAGAATACTTCATTACTGAGTTTATCGTAAGTGGCTTCCATCACTCCCCGCACTTGCTCTATCAGTTTGGGTATATCTTCCACAGTCATGCCTTTCGTCGGCACGGGTGTCAGACATTGCACTATGACGTGACCTAGAATCGTAAAGAGCAAAACAATAATAACCATTTGATCTTGGACCCCTATTAAACGGCCACGTGACATGGCAGCGGCGTAAAACAGATTAGCAGATTTCCTGTTATGTAAATACGAAATCAGACTTAAGCGCCGTTGTAAACACATGTATGGTTGATCTGGAAGATAGGCTACAGTTAGGTGCCCTAGGCAACGGCAGGACGTTTTAAGCTTAAGGTGATACAATAAATAATGTCCCAGTTAAATTGCTAGGTATTATTTGGACGAGCCGCAGGCAGGGGGCGGATTCCTTAGTTTTAAAAACCTATGTGTGATGTCTACAAGTTCAAATGAAATTTACCTTTTTGGAATAAATTCTTTTTTCTGTTTATGAAATAGTAAGGCGAAAACACAACAGGTATAACTGGAACTTGTGCCAGAATCGCCATTGCGAACGCACCCTTCTTAAAAGGTAGCATTTGCTTATAGTCCTTATTCCTGGTTCCTTCAGGGAAGAGCCATATTTTTACCTAGAGAAAAAGGGTTAAATGTTAAAATAGTTGTTTAGTTAATTAGTATTAATCTAATATTTTTTAAACATATTAGGTCAAGTTTATACTTAATAGCTACGTTAGATTAGACCGGTGATAAAATATAGACTACAGGCCCACGTACAAAAAATGTGGGTCATAAGAACCACCAGGTGACGTAGGTATATAGGACGATATAAGAGCATAAAATAATAAGATTCAGCACTATGCCGTCACTTGTAAGCTGTCCAACTGGGTGCTGGTGAGAATTCAAAAGTGCAACCCTCGATTTTTTCCCCTTGTCGCATGATTTTTGTACGGCGTTGCGAAATAATGGATTAGAAGCTGTATTGAAACAGTATGAAACTGATGCCGTACAAATGGTTCAGAGATTATTAGTAGTAGAAAGCTGTAATTTGACATGGGTGTACATATTAACTACGCCGACAGTGTTAAAATAAAATCTTGAATAAATTTTTTTTTGGATTTCCTCTACACTTAATGTAGGTAGGGTTTTTTTTCTCGTTTTTCCCCATATATGTTAAAATGGATTGAGATTAGATTATTAAGGTCACATGGTCGACGACGTAATTATCGTCACAATAAAATGAGGAAATAAGGACGGACAAGCATAGATTCAACAGTCGATGTTATTGACGTGAGCTACTCCAAATATCCAATTGTACTCTTCTGTGTACCTACAGAAAATTACGTACATACCTTCTGATTCACCATAATGTCTGAGGTTATTTTTAATTGATCTTTGGATTTCGCCGAGTTGTTACGATCTATGAACACGACTCCGGCCAGGTACGCCGCCAAACCAAACGGCCACACGTAGAATATTTCCTTTTTGGCGATGACTGACATCTTGTCGATTACCTCCCATATATTGAACATACCTAAAAATATTTCTCGATTAAGATACTGTCCCAAGTTAAATTCAGAGACTTTTCTGTTCGAAGGGCTCTAGTTAGGACCCGCCTTAAGGTAGCGCAAGTGGAGCGGCCGTTCTGAGAACCACGTAGGAAGGAGCGTCTAAATCAGGAGGCTACTCCGAAATTCGATTTTCAAAGTTCGCATCACACTGTCCCTCTCACTTTCCAATTAATTACTATTACTTGTAGTTGTGAGCGGAACTGCGCGGAATGAACTTAAAAAAATGGTATTCCGGAGTATGAGGCCAGGAGGCACGGGACGCGCAAAGCAAACGTGGATCAAGGGCTAGGGCCGGCGATGGCACCAATCCTGATGCTTATTTAGATTTAAGTTAAGCTATTCTGGCAATGATTCTATTCTTTCCTTTAGTCCGGGGTTATGTATGTATGTGTCATTCCCGTGTTCTTGATTGCAAATGGGCGAATCGTAAAACTTTGCACAATGTCTTCATCTCTATGGACAGCTACGACTGGCCAAGTACCTGTACCTGTTCTTGATAAAAGCTTACCCAGAATATCAAATGCTGACTGATGGTTGGATACTATTACAGCCCCCCGATCGGCAGCTAGGATCTCTCCGTCCCGTAGTTCCCATTTCAAACCAATTATCTTCGTGATATGTTTCAAAAATTTCGATGCTGTTCTGGAATAATCGTAACATCAAAATTAAGATATATAAAAGATTCCGACGGATTGAGAACCTCCTCCTTTTTTGGAGTCGGTTAAAAAGGCGGCATATAGGTATCGAATATTTGTTGGAGATTAACTTTTACGACACGTAAATAAATGACGTACAGTTCCACATCATTGCTGTTGGTGAATACGAGTATAGTGTTGCTGCTAAATTGACGTTGAAATCTTTGCAGCAAGTAAGTAAGGTTGTAAGTAGTACTAAAACTACACAGTTTTTGATAACTGACTGTAATGCTGTAATTTTTTATTGAATAAATAAATAAATAAATAAATAAATAAATAACCGGGTCAGATAAACTTGTGGCACTGGGACCCGATTTTTGAAAGCACATCACTCCAGAAAATAGTACAAATCTGCGTATTGCTACGCTTACAAAACTTAGCACAAATTATTTTCCTGACTAATTGACTAGATCAATATACGAGCTGTAATTTTCTTCTAATCAACTCATTTCAATTTCCGTGCAATTGTTTACCACTTTCGTGTGGCATTTTCACATGTGCTATCGAAAATCGGTGTCTGTACTCAGTCCATGTATAGGAGCCTAAATTTTTGACTGTTTGTTTTTATTTTTACCTGTTAGAGTTATAATTCTGGACATTTCATTGAATTTCATTGTTATTTTTATTTTTAAATAATGCTTTAAGTGTAAATAGTGTGTTTAAGGCTAGTAAAAACAAAATGCCATACAAATATCTAGCCTGATTTTCATGACCAGTTTTATAGTTATTAACACTGATATTAAAAAGAGGGAGTAATAATGCGATTTTAGCTAAAAAATTAAAATTATGTATAGGGTTTAATTTAAATCAACGGCAGGAGGACACGCTGTTTATCGCACGAGTGATATAGATACCTATCTGCATTGTAAATTAACGAATTTAAGTAGGTATAATTCTGTAAAAACTCAGGTTAATTTTTTAAACTTAATTTTAAAAATACATTTGATAACATCTATTTGTTCTAAGAAAGCATTGGTTTCTATCATCAGTTCATCTATCAAGTTTCAGTTACTACTAGGTTCTAACTTTTTTTTTAGTCTATTGTTCCTGTGACTGGTGGAAGGTTAAATTAAAAAAAAAAAACAAATGCAATAGTTAGCTTTACATTGATTGATATGTATGTATAACTCTTTATATGATATAACGTAGATAATAAAATATCATGGCAGGACTGGTGTGGATACAAAAGTCAATTCGCAAGCATGTAACACGACACTTGCTTAACAATAAGTATGAGAGTTTAAAGTTAACTTACTTCGCATTTCTGACGTTTTTCGGGCTCAGCAGAAATATTGGCCATATCACACACGCTAATAAAGAAGTCGCTAAGTAAAATAAAGCAAAATACGAATTAAATTGGATTTTGTTTGGTTTGGATGAAGTTATTTTTCTTATCAAGTAAGTTGCTACAAATATCGTAACAAATAACACTAGTTTGTCCCACATTTTGCAGAACAGAATAATGTTGTTGCTAGAACACAATAAATCGACGCACTATTTGCTTTCCACGCCGTTTAGTAATGAGGATATCATTATCAGTATTTATAATTCCGGAGAACTGCGAAAGAGCGCAAAAACCCTGATAGGTACTTAGATATAGTTATGATACGGACGAGTCGACGGCTCCATCAACCTCGCCTGGCTTTTTTATCTGTGCTTCATCAATCAAAGGATTCTAATTGATTACAAACAACTACAATTTATTTGATTTAGCATACTATTAGATATTAGGTAGATACCTACTAAGTAATTTATGTGAGTAGTTTGTTAGAACAAGAGATAAGATTTGTGATTTACGTTTTTTAATCGTGCTCCACACTTATAGTGTCAAATGCATCATACCGAGTGAGGCTTGTAAATAAAAGGCTGAATATGAAAACGCTGAATGAATATAAATATTATACAGGGTGATTGATAGTTTGATGAGGCTCCTGTGCCTTCGATTTTAATGACCATTAAAAAATATTGAAGTGGCTTTTTTATTTGCTTAATAGTTTGGATAGATTTTATACGTTTCTCCAGATAACAAAACATTTTTTTACATATCAAAATTAAGAGTATGTATCTCTTTTGAAGTTCGTGACATTGATACGGAATCTAAATAAATAAGATTAGAACGCTAAGCACAGACACTGACCATCTCAAAATAGCTGCCCTCATTTTTGATTATTTTCATGACCCATGTTAAATAGTCAATTTAGTTCAAGCTGAAAGAAAATTTTATGTTCATATAGTTTTTTTTTAATGTATGGTTATTTAAATTAAAAACATTTAACTGAAAACAAGAAAAGCAAGTCCTGAAACTATATACATACTGGTCAAATATAATACATATAACCCTCCTTTTAGGTTTCGCCGCAGTCGGGTAAAAAGCTATTGAGTTGATTCAAAATCAAAGTACGAGCCAGACATGTATAATTAAAATTAATGAAATATAAAGCTGATATCTGGGGGCACGGCAGTGCCCCCGCCAAGACGAAAAAAAAGAAGGCGGGGCACTACCTACCCTTTCTCGAACCGTTTCACCGTATTGTAAATTGTTTATACAGACTTTTATTATTCTTTTTTGATACTAATAAAATAATTTTGAATTCGTGTACCTAATAAATGTAGCAAATTCAATTATGTGTGTCTGCTTTATTATTCTGCAACGTTCGGTCCCGAGTCTCATTATACCGTTTTCTTTTTAAATAAAAGATTCGGGTCTTTACATAAATAATAACATTTCTAATGGAAAAAGTAAGCGTATATTTTATTTTACGATATATTTTCATATGTATCTCAGGCATCTAAAATTTGAATTAAATACGGTAAAGTTTAAGACGTAGTGAAAGTTAACATATCATTAATTTAGAATTTACATTGTACAGAAAGGAAATGCATAAAGTATATATATCTGGGTGTAAAAATATATGTAAATACTATGGTAACATTTTTATGTAGGGGTCGGTGGGGGAATTACGGACGCGGGGTAAATACGGACTAATATATATCCACTCTATCCCCGCCCCCCGCGTCCAGCAGCCGCGATCACGCTTTTCGTTCGGCCATCTTTAGTGCCCACCAAACACTCCCGACAGACGGCTGCGCACACGTTTCAAGGTAATTTAAATTTTACATTTTTTGTGATTTTGATGTACCTGTCTAATATTCGTATTTACTATTTTGAGTGTTATTCAAAAAGACTAAGTGTCAGTTGAAAAGTCATATTTTCTATCGATTGCGATGTTAATGACGAGTAAATAGCACGACCGTTGGCCTTAATAAATTTTGTTACCCTAAAAATTTTGTTGTTGTACTTTTTCTAACTGGCTTGGGTGAATTGCGGACAAATGGCCAGGGGTAAATACGGACGTGTGATCCACCCACAGAAGACTGGATTATGTGTTCCAAATGTAAGAATTGGGCACATGAGAATTGCAGTGCTGGGTCTTCTTCAAGAGGCTACGTTTGTGAATTCTGCAAATGAAATGAGACCTCGTCCGTAAATACCCTCTGTTGTCCGCAATTAACCCAGCATAAATGTTTTGGTTTTTGATTAAAATTTAATACATGTTGATTGATCTCATATAATTATTAATGTTGATTTGATAGGTAAACAACTATAGTTTAACAATTAATAAAGACAGACTGATTATTATTAATAGTTTGAGTTTTATTTGTGATTCTGCTTAAGCGTCCGCAATTCCCCCACCTTCCCCTAACTAACAGTAGCCGCGGCTTCGGTCCCGATCCAGATTAAAAAAAAATATCTTTCTCTCCTGTGATAATTAATAACAATCAGAAAAAAAAGAATTATCGAAATCAGTCCACATGTAATGCAGTGACCAGGGAAAATAGGGATTCCATTTTAGGGTGCCGTAGTCAACAAGTTACCTGCATAAATATACCCGATTATTTGGTGAAAAGTAAATCCGTCGTAGAATTTTCTTTCATTTACATTATAATGTAATGAAGTTAAGTTGGAACGCGGAAAGTCCACGTCGATCCGGGACTAATGTTGAAAGATAAAACATAAAAGTTTTACGCGTAAGTTTCCAAGCTCGTAAACCAAACGTCACAGTAAAGTAACCTTTGCGCGACGCGATCAAAAGGAAAATGCTGATGTCGCAGTACTTTTACTGGGAGTAAACATTCGACGGAAACCATTTAAACAAAAGAAGTAAGTACCAGATTTTACTGTCCATGAAGTCAATCTTAAAGTTAATTGACCACTGATATCGAAAACCAATTACCATTTTCCGCTAATTAAATGCTAATAGAGGCTTGCAAGTTACGAATTACCGGAGAAAAAAAATGTTTAGCCCAAGTTTTTTGTACATTTATTTGGGTTTTAGTACTATCACAGTATTGTGTATGTTTAGACCAGCGAATGCAAAAAACATCAAACATATATACGCTGAGCTTTACAGAGACCACGTTTATACTAATTTGACAGACAAGGGCAGGGAATTGTTCTTTGCTGTTAATATACGTGTGTACACATTTATTAATAACATAATATTGTACGTCTAGTCAACTTTTATTTTTAAACGTTAAAAGACTTTTGGCGCATTTGTATTTTTTTGGCGTCTTTGCTTAATTTGATATAACAATTGTCATATTGTTTATTTATATTACAGACCCATCGTGCAAGGAAAAAAAGGGCCAATGTATTTCTAGAAGAGAATGTGTGGCGAAGAAAATGCTTTATATATCTCGTGTCTGCTACATCCATGATTTGGTTTGCTGTTATCAAACTGACGAGCAAGAAATATACTTCCCGCAGGGCGGTGTATCGACTACAAAACGGACTTTTTGAGTAAACTGTTCTCCCAATATTCTATTTTACTACTAAAAATATCCTACCCAAAATGCTAATTCCACGCAGACGAAGCCGCGGGCAAAAGCTAGTGTAAGTATAAATGTCTCCTCTTCCTTCTGCAAGCTAGTGCCTGCCTGTAACGAACTGTAACAAAAACCCTTAATTCGGAACGATCCATTTAGTAATTTTTCGCTAAAATAAGTTAAAGTTTTGGTGATTGTAACGGAATTAAAATAAGGCGAAGAAAATGTGCAAGAATCTAGCCATAAATCGTTCAAAATTAGATAACAAGTAGCATTTTCAACCCGCACATTGAACATTTTTTTTATTCAGTTTGTCTCGGTTTTTATTTTATTAATCCTCAGGCAAGCATAATGAAGCAATTTATTTTGCTACCAGTACAACGAGTATAAATTAGGCGTGTTTAGTTTTCGCTACACCGATTAAGTTGGTATCTATTTTCAGAGTTCGTTAACTTTAGGGTTTAAACGATAGTTTAAAGCGTCTCTATTGTAGGTCAGACTTAGGGGAGGGTCTAAAGTGAGGCCCTCCTAGTCTCTATCATGCCACGTTAAGCAATTAACTTAATCACAGGGACCCACTCTTAAAAGCAGATTCTAGCGATACAGAAGGTAGGGCGTCCATTCGAGAACCATATTAGGTAAGCAACATGGTGGATGGCGCGGATTGAATCCCACTTTAGCACGCAGGCAACGCGTAGAAATATATTATGATAAAATGTAAGGGCAAGGTAAAGTGACAATTGTTTGCGCGCCATTGGGGCCACTAGCGTAATTTTTTGACACAAGAAACATTTTGAACGTATTTGCGTTAACATCTCATTTGCTATAGGTAATTGGTACCACGTTGTAGCAGGACGTTTCTCCAATAAACTATTCTTATAGCAAAAAATAGTTTTCTATCTATATAAAATAAAAAAAACATGTTTGAAACGCGTTTGCGTTAAAATGGCTGTTCCGTTTCGTTGGTGGCGCTCGCTACCAATTCGCCCATAATAATTGGGTCGTTTTTACGCAAACGCGTTCGAGACGTTTTGCTATTCATACGACTGGCAAGACCACATCTATTTGCCACTTGATTTAGTTAAACAGTCTTGTTTGAGCTAACTGGGAGGTCGAACAATTAGTGGAAGTGAGGCCCTGTGGTGGAAAGTTCAATACGAAAAGTTTTTCCAATCAGAGTTACGGGAGCGGATGTGTACCCTATTGAACGATTGCTCTTTGATATTGTGTCAGCGCGTGTGAAGGAAAGATCAATGTGGCAACTAAGTAGTTTCTAGTTTCAAGCGAAGCTACCGATATGATTTAGAAAAAGAATGTGTTAAATATCCATCTAGAATCAGTCGCCTTTATTAGGAGCCCGATTTTTGATAACTCTTATCTCGAAAAAAACATTTCTTTTAAATTTGAGTTCTAATGATGTGCTTTCAATAATCGAGCCTCTATCTTTCTGTTGAGGCATCCTGTTACACGATAAGTAACAGTAAGTGTAACAATGTAATGTAATTTAATAATATGACAGGCATGGCTTAGTTTGAAATAAATTCCGGGTTTTTAAATTTATAAGAATTCAGAAAAATAATCTAATTTATTTTTCAAAATGATTTTTTTATAACCATTTTCAAACGTACGATTTTGTTTTTTTATTTTCTGAAAAAAACATAAACTTATAGTTCGTCCAATCATTTATTTTCTCGATGACAGCTCCCGTAGAATGTAACTGCGCTTTTTACGCAAAAATTAACTTTTAAATGCGAGGTATAAAAAATATGACAACTGCCTAATTTTGTTCCTTGATCTCATATAATATTCATCTAAGACAAATTGAGTCCATATATGCAGTGATATTTTTTTAAAGTGCGATAAACAATAAACATTTTCATAAAGTTACATTCTATGGGATTAATCATTGTAATTGTAATCCCATAGAATGTAACTTTATGAAAACGTTTATTGTTTATCGCACTTTAAAAAAATATCACTGCATATATGGACTCAATTTGTCTTAGATGAATATTATATGAGATCAAGGAACAAAATTAGGCAGTTGTCATATTTTTTATACCTCGCATTTAAAAGTTAATTTTTGCGTAAAAAGCGCAGTTACATTCTACGGGAGCTGTCATCGAGAAAATAAATGATTGGACGAACTATAGTGGAAAATATTTTTATTCAGATATTCAATAATAGTACATTATGATACAAGTGTGCTATGTTGGTAATTACACACGAGGCGTATTGTACGCGCGAGCGACAGCGAGCGCGGGTAAGAGAGCCGAGATGTGTAATTACCAAAGCACACGCGTCGCATACGACGTTTTTCAACACATTTGCGAGGAAAAATAAATAAAATTTAGTTAATAAAAGGACTTTAAGAACTTTAGTTTACCTTTGTTACCAGACATTGCTTACCTGGAGCTGCTTTAGAACTTTACTTTATCATTTGGTAATTAACACCTTGGATTTCTTACTGATATAACTGTCCGAACATTGTCCGAACATATTTTAGTATTTCCAGCGACGGACACTACATTTCTTTATTACTTGAACTCGTAATTTTTAAAGTAATAAAATAACAAAGTCTGAATCAACAATATCAGTGAAAAATGGCGGCAGATATCTCTCTAATCTGTGGGCGGCAGATATTATTTCTCCGCGCCAATCCGCGCGCAGCACTCGCGCATGCGCGCTGTGCACTTAGCATGCGCGTGACGAAGACACTGACACAGACTGCTAAACAGCCTAATATTAAAATTATAATAAAAAATAATTAATCAATGCCTGAGATTGCAAATTATGTTCAGTTTTAGATAAAAATGAATAATTTGTCGAAATTAAATGTTTATTTATCATCTTTTCCCTAAAATAGTTTAATATTCACGAAAATATTCCTTGTTCCTATAGATAACTGAACTTTTTGCTGAGATTAAAAAAAATATATGTTACCGCACTCGTGCGGTAATATATTACAGCACTTGTGCGTAATAAGCTCAATTATGAGCTTAAATGCAGTGCAATAAGACTCAATTTACGAGCAAGTGTGTTGAAAAGTTAATTTTAGACATTTTTTTTTTGTCTTTTCAAATATGGAATTGTGCTAGGTACTTACATTTGTACTTTCTCCCTTAAAAATACGTTTTATTTTGTCACAGTTGGGCACAGATCTCCCTCTGCATTGGAAGAAAGGGGATTGAATTAAGTGTAACTGGCAAAATAAATTAACAATTTCATCCTTCCTCTGCTGCGCGAACAGCCTATGGTAAATACAAAGGAAAAACAACATTCATTTGAAGACAAAGGGAAAAATAAATTACTATTTACCTACCCAATGAGGAAAAACCTAGTAAATTCTTTGAAGTCTATTCATACCAATTATGAACGATAGCATGACGTGCGAGCGTATTGTTTAGTCAAGTTTAGCTTTTTGAGATTTTTGGGGTGTCCCCAGAGATTTATGTTTAACATAGTATGGCACAACGCTCTATACTTGCTATGCTTTATGGTAAACGCATAAATTTACTTTTTAGAATTAGTTGATGAAAAGGTGGAGGAGGAATTTAAGGTGTGTCATAAAACTAATAAAGCGAATAAGCGAATGTTTACAAAGTCCTATCTTTATTAGGGTTCTGTACCTGAAAGTGCATGACAACCTAAGTTCATGTAATCAAAAGATACGAGCTTTTTAATGTACCTACCTAAATTATCATACAAAAACCTAAAAGACTTCGGAAACGTAAATCCGAAAGTCACTGATTTTGTCTTGTGATGACAACAATAAATCCTTTAGTTTAATATTTATATTCCAAAGAAATAATCCATGAAAAAGATAAGTAGAAATTTAAAAGTACTACTTTGCAGTTAATCTTCTAATTTATTCATTAAAATTGTCATACATTAAGTACCCTAATAATAAAATATATGAACTATTTTTTGCTAATAAAAAACCTACTCGTATGAACTCAAAGAAACTCTTGCAAGTATACCATAATAGCATAATAGCAGATCACCACCACTTGACCCGGTGTTTGCTCCATCCCTTGTTATCCAATCAATGAATTTCTAAGCGAACGACATCGAAATTCATTCCACCGTGGTAACAACAATGTTGGCTGATACAAAATTGAAGACGAGGAAGGGAACATCAACGGCACGGTTCGATTTCATTAAGCCCGGAAGCGACGGTTGTAAAAGATACCTAAGCATTGCAAACGGCCTCACAGATAATATTTATGGAGTTGTTTTGACAGGGGAGCCGTAACGTGTTATTTTTCTTTCACGCTCTCACCAGCATGGCAGACTGTGAGAATCTGTGCTATCTGTAAGTTGGTGTGTAGGGAGGGTCGTTATTTTGGCTAGTGCTAGGTACGAACGTTATGATTTTTTGCATATTTGTCCTGGTTTTCTATTCATCATTATAATTATAAATTAAAATCACTTCAATACTTATACCCACTCCTACTAAAAATTACGGTAAGTAAGTACTTCGGATTGGCTGTTGACTCGTCTATGACCATGCCTACCGTTTTCAGATTAGTTTCACTTAAAAGGTAGGCTTAAAAAACAAATAACAATAGTGCTTCGGTTTAGTCTGATAACTTTGACTATAGCCCTTGTAATTAACAAAACAAGGTTCAGATAAGCACTAATACAATAAAGTAAGGCCCAATAATCATTCAAGGTAAATGTTCTTCACGATAGGAAATCAATATAAGGATATCCATGTATGAAAAATAAGGAACGTCTCTGACGTTCGTAAAAATTGTTTATCATAATAAGGAAACTAGGCGGACGGATAGACATCGTCAGCACAAGGGCTACAAGGCATATGTAATTACGCAAGCTACGGAGTTTGTTTCTGGGTCAGGTAAATTATTTTCCTCGCAAAGTTTGCAGTTGCTTTTGTCAAGGGAGCCAAGTTTGATCATACTCGTGAGGAAGTAGGAGGTTGGGGTTAATAAACATAATGTATAACGTGTTACTATTTACGGCATGAATGGATAAAGTGATTATGCCACATCCATTGAGTTTATACCAGAGCATAACAGCATAGCGTAGGTATACATGCGAGTCTAGTGCCCATATTATGCGTATCTTTTGTTGCTTTACAGCTTTACTACACTTACGAGTACGAGTATGCCCGTAGCATCGCCTCCGAGTAAATATATGTCAGCATTAGCTCAATCCCTTGGGTTTTTCTGATTTTTTTTTCGCGAACTTCTATCATACTCAAGAAGTATCTATCTGCCAAATTTCACGTAGTTTATGATGCGTTTTCTATCAGTCAATCAGTCACGTTACTGTTTTATAGGTTTCATATATACTCTATGCACAGGCTCATTGTAAAATTTCCCAAGATATTTACGTTTTATTTAGTTCAAGTAGACGTGAAAATTGAGTATTATAGACTACAGGCCCACGTACAAAAAATGTGGGTCATATGAACCACCAGGTGACGTATATAGGACGATATAAGAGCATAAAATAATAAGATTCAGCACTATGCCGTCACTTGTAAGCTGTCCAACTGGGTGCTGGTGAGAATTCAAAAGTGCAACCCTCGATTTTTTCCCCTTGTCGCATGATTTTTGTACGGCGTTGCGGAATAATGGATTAGAAGCTGTATTGAAACAGTATGAAACTGATGCCGTACAAATGGTGCGCCACAAAGTCGGTAAATTTTATTGATTTTCTGACCATTTCCAGGGTAAATTTGGTCATTTGATTCTGTACGGCATCAGTTTCATACTGTTTCAATACAGCTTCTAATCCATTATTCCGCAACGCCGTACAAAAATCATGCGACAAGGGGAAAAAATCGAGGGTTGCACTTTTGAATTCTCACCAGCACTCAGTTGGACAGCTTACAAGTGACGGCATAGTGCTGAATCTTATTATTTAATGCTCTTATATCGTCCTATATACGTTACCTGGTGGTTCATATGACCCACATTTTTTGGACATGGGCCTGTAGTCTATTACCTTAGTTAACATTTAACGCCATTTTCATTATAACATTAAGCGAATAAAGTCTTTTGTGTTTTTTCACACTTTATTCATGATTTATACTATAAACTATTGCTATTATTTAATAGTGTAGTGTCTTACATGTGGCATCAAAGTTCGGGAAACGTGGTTCATGAGTTTACATCATGTAAAATGTTTATAAACAATGAAATATATCTGCACATTCGACTGAATCAAATTCAGAGTCCGTTTTAACAGGTAAGGTAGGTAAATATTAAGTTTATAATGAATATAAGTACCGGTTTCATATTGAAGCTACTTAAGGTTCCCCTAAACAAAGGCTTGGCTCCGGTTTGTTGTTCATTAGGGCCGTGGAAGATACTCATAACGTATGTTACAAATCGTAATTATTAAGCATTATGTAGATCCCGTCCTCCTATTTCGCTAGCAATGCTTCTGAATATAAAGGTAAAGGTAATGGTTATATTGTTAAGTTCAACATAAAACATTTGCTGTCGAGAGAACGAAACAATTGTCGTATTTGTGGTCTCGTTAACGTATTTTAATAATTAGGCAACGAATGCTGGAGGACCACAAACAATGGCCAAATAATATTATATGATATTGTAATTAAAAAATATTAGCTATAATGACCATTATATTTATGTATTATTGTTATGTATTCATTATAAAGACCCTTATAATTCTTATTTTGATTGTATTCTTTGACATTTTAGAAGGTATTTAAATCGTTGTTTGATTTTATATTTATATATGAGTAAAAATCCTTTTTTATTGTAAATTATGACATAATCCTATACTTCTAAGATTAAACAAGTAATATTTGTATGTATCTCTGGTTTAAGTATTTTGATAAATGCGCGTATTTTTATATTGAACTAACTTTTGCCCGCGTCTTCGTCTGCACAGGTAACGTCAAAGTGACATGTTCATCCAATAATTTCTTTAAATATTAAGTCATTATTGCTTTTTCCGTCCTTTTATCTCGAGAGAAATTCGAAAAGTCCCTTTTACATGCTCCTTTTTGATCCTCAAGGAACATGTCGGCCAAATGCCAAGGATCTAAATCATAAAACTACTAGTTCGTTTGTCTGGCCTCTCTAACATAAAAAAAATATATATATAATGGTCCTTTTTATTTCTTATCCCAGGGAAATTTTACAAAATACAGAAATCAGTTTTCAGATTTCATAATTACCTATTGGTATGTCAAGTTAAAAGATTCTAGTAATAATAATTACGGGCATAAGACCATTTCAAAGTCTCTAATAAATCTCTTTTACTCCCTAACCCGCGGGAATTTCGTCCTGAAAATAATTTTTAGTAGTTATGATTTCTTACTTGTGTGCTACGAATAATAATAAGTCAAGAAGCGTAATTCCCTAACAGTTGCCGCTTCGATTGTCATTCCACTTACGCACACAAAGTAACAGCAATGCAAACGTAACACCCTCACTCCGATAGACAATATGCTTGCACGCAATTAGTCCGCGCGTTGGTCGGTTCCGCCCACATGCGATAAGGGAAGGTGCGTGGTTCGCATTATGCAGTATTCCACTAAAATAAATAAGCTTGTTTACGAGTTTATTTTTTTATGGAATGTTTTAAATACACAATGAAACTAAATAATCTTTTGAAGTATTTTTATACTATTTAATGCTATAGCATAAAATTTTTATATTAGGTGATGTGGTGAGTGGCCGGACACAAAAACAGAAGAAAAAACGGTAAAATTATAAAATTGTAATGGCATATCGTATAGACGTAATTTTTAGACCATAACTAGAAAATAAAAATGGCTACTTAATCGTCTACAGAACTTGAATTTCATATTATCAGAAACAGAGTTATTCCAGTTACGACCATTGCCTACAGAAATTACAGCCCTCAAAAATTTTGTACCTTGACATGGTGTTTGTACTACAGAATGAACTTATGAAAAATTGGCTGACTTTATAAAGGGCCTAACTGCAATAATTTGAAATGTCCTATAAGAAACGGGGTGTAAGCAGGTAATGGTTAGAAAATTGGGCTAGTGAACCCGGCTATGGCTAGAAAACCCTTTTTTTACGCCGTGTTTCATTTCTTGGGAATCTATGGCAATAAAATAATTTGTAATAATGCATAATAATTATCATTCTTCATACTAGAAAACAACATATTTTATTTGAGCGCATCATGTGAGAGTTATATTACACTTCATGGAAAAAATAATGTCAGTCACATGTTGCATAACACTTTCCAGAGTCGTCAAGTATGGTGTCCTAAAATATTTATTTACTCACATATGAAAGGTGAGTCCTCTATTTTTCATATCTGAATGGCTTCTACACCACTTCACACAACACGATGGCATATTTTTCAAATTTATTAGCGCAAAAATACAATGATAACGTCAATTAAAACTTTCCACGGAGCGACTGCACGGCTCGAGCGTCCCGGCCGAAGTTCATATTTTAAGCCCCACCCCCTGCGGTTCACTTCGCGTGGAGTGCTTTTTCGGGCTTAGTTACGCTTCTAGACTTATTATTATTTGTAGCTTGTGTGCCAAATTTCAAGACTAGTGATAATAGTTACGGAGATGCCGCCTTTGCAGCTGACTTCTAAACCTCATTCACTGCCTATCCCGAGGGAATTTCTAAAAACCGCATGACCGAAAAATGCAGTAGGTACTTATAAATTATAATACGGTGACTTTCAAGACATTCAAATTTTAAAGTATTTCAGTATTCAGTATTTAGTATTTATTCAATTGCAACATTTTTTACAAAGTTTTGTATACAATGATGCCCTGTTAGGACGTAGCAACTTATAATTAATAATTATAGCTAACACATAGCAATGCACCAAAAAATTATACAATTATTGTATAAAACATGCTTTGGCGACACTTTAAAATAAATTATATATCTAAAGACTAACTGGGTTAGGTACATACTTTATGCTTTAAAATAAATAAAAATGACTTACAAAATACGGTGAGATCATATCTTTTATAATAACAATAACTATAAAGCTATAAGGAGATCAGTTATTTTATTCTTCTAGGTACTCATTTATGGAGTAGTAGCACTTTTGGACTAGAAAGTCTTTTAGTGAACTTATAAATTTACTAGCTTTTGCCCGCGGCTTCGCACGCGTGAACCATGAGCATTTCAAAGAAGCTAGCAATCAAGCAAGCGAACACCCAAACCCATGCAAGCAGGCAAGCAAGCATGCAAGCAAGCATGCATGCAAGTAAGCACGCAAGCATGCATGCATGCAAGCAAGCATGCATGAAAGCAAGTATGCAATCAAGCATGCAAAGCAAGGACTCAAGCAAGCATGCATGCAAGTAAGGATGCATGCATGCAAGCATGCATGAAAGCAAGTATGCAATCAAGCATGCAAAGCAAGGACTCAAGCAAGCATGCAAGCAAGCCCCCGCATTGCCCCGCTGCCTTAATTTTTCTGAAACTGTAAATATTACAGGATTTTTATAAAACAAACCTAACCTAACCTAAAGGGCTGTCCTAAAATATACCTACCCCAAATAGCTTTTGCCCGCGACTTCGTACGCGCTAAGATGTAAAACGAAAAAATAAGTTTTTTCCCGTTCCCGTGAAAATTTTGGGGAGTGCTTTCGGAGTACACTTAAAGCCTTTAAAGAAACACACGTTATAAATGTTAAGTCTCTTTCTTCTGCTGTTTCGTCTGGAAACGTAAAATCCCGGTTAAATGTTAGGAAATCCTTTGTTAATGCTTCCTTACACTCCCTAAGGAAGCTAAATGCTAAATTTCATCTTTCTATAACCAGTAAAACGAAAAACCCCGTTTTTCCTGTTCTCGTGGGAATTTCTGGAAACCCTTTCTTAGTGCTCCCATACACTCATCAAGGAAGGTTCTTACCAATTTTTACGACCAGTAAAACAAAAAATCTCGTTTTTTCCCTATCCCGTGGGAATTTCGAAAAATACCTTCTTAGTGCACCTCTAGGATACTCAAGGTATATGTGTGCCAAATTTCAATTTTCTAGCCATATTATGCCTACCGCAGTATTTCTTTGTAAACAAATATTTTTCCCGTTCCCGTAAATATGTTACGAAATCCTTTGTTAATGCTCCCTTACTCTCCCTTAGGAAGCTAAATGCTAAATTTCATCTTTCTACGACCAGTAAAACGAAAAATCGATCCCGTAGAACTGAAAATATAAATCCCGTTTTTTTCCTTATCCCGTGGGAATTTCCAAAAATCATTAAGACATTATTTTACTATTATAGTCACCTACTTCTATGCCAAATTTGAACAGTCTAGTAATTATAGTTCATAGGATTTCGTTTAACTGAATATATAAATCCCGTTTTTTTCCTTATCCCGTGGGAATTTCCAAAAATCCTGAAATCAGTTTCTTCGTTTTGTAGTCACCTACTTTTGTATCAAATTTGAAGTCTAGTTATTATAGTTACTGAGATAGCGTCACTCGGAGTCGAATATATAATTCCCGTTTTTTCCTTATCCCGTGGGAATTTCCAAAAATCCTTCCTTAGTGGATGCCTACATTGTATAAGGTATCTATGTGCAAAATTTCAAATCTCTAAGTCCAGTGGTTTGGGCTGTGCGTTGATATATAGTTAAGTCAGTCAGTCAGTCAGTCAGTCAGTCAGGACTTTGAATTTTATATGTATAGATTATCATTTGTTTCGGTTTTAATATGGATAGGTAAAGAGTAGGTATTTGCCTTGTACTAAGCTTTTACGTGAGTTCAACCTAAAATAAAATGTAATTTAAATCAAAAGCACTAAGGTAGTATATTGATATCAACTTCGAAGCAAATGACTCTCAAAACAACTTTCTACACCTTTTAAACCCCGCCAGGGGATGAATCTCAAGAAGATACGAAACATATCTTCCATCAATTCTGTTAAAGAATGTTTGTGTAATAATTGAAATAGATCGGACCAAGGAATCATGTTGTCCCATACAAACTTAGCAGCCCTCTATTACCCCCTTCGACATAGAATTTCGGAGAATCCTTTCTTATCGGATGCCTACGTCATACAAAAAACACATCCTATAAGTTTCAGGACTCTACGATCAGGGGTTTAGGCTGTGGATTGATCCGTCAGTCAGTCCGTCAATCAGGACAAAGCATTATATGTTTATATAATATATATATGCTAGCTTTTGCCCGCGACTTCGTACGCGTAGACGATAACTCAAGTAATACAAATACTGGTTTTTAATATAAAAAGGTGTTACTGAAAAATATATGTCTCATTTATTCCCTATCCCGTGGGAATTTCAAAAAATCCCTTCTTAGTGTTCTTCTGGGATACTCAAGATATAAGTCTGCCAAATATCAAGTTCCTAGGTCTAGTGGTTTAGGCTGTGCGTTGTCTGTCAGTCACTCTGAATCGAACGTATAAATCTCATTTTTTCCTAATCCCGTGAGAATATCGAAAAATCCTGAAATTCGTTTTTAGTGTTACAATCATCTACACGTGTGCTGAATTTGAAGTCTAGTTATTACAGTTACTGAGAAATATATAAGCCACATCTATTCCCTATCCCGTGGGAATTTCAAAGAAAACCCTTCTTAGTGCTCCTTTGGGATACTCAAAATATGCGTTTACCAAATTTCAAGTTCCTTGGTTTAGACGTGCGTTGTCTGTCAGTCAGTCACGGTACTGTTTTATAGGTATATAATATAGACGATAAAAAAATAAACTGAACTAAACACCTCGAGCATAAAGTGATCGATTCAAGCATAAAGTGATGGCTGCACAGTTTTACCGCTTTACATGCTCTAACATAGGTATTCGACTCGGAATTTCAAATTTCTGCGGCACTTTTGATATTGAAATTCTGGTCGTATTTTTGTTTTTCATTGGTTTTCAACGCGGTGTGAAATGTAAGCGCTTCCAACTGCCTGAAATAAACTACGGGCAATGGATTTGTTTTTCACGTTTTATAGATTTTTTCCATCGGGCTTTCAACTACACCTAACGATTTCAGTTTTAATAATTGGAATGCAGTTTACAGGCAATCATGTGCCTTGCCATTGCCAAATAAAAACGGTTGTATACTTAAGTACTTTCACCTCGCTGGCTTATATCTCATCAAATGAGAAGGGCACTGGGGATTGTTGTGGATACGAACTAACTGGTAATGGTCAATTAATCTGACTGGAACATCTATTGTTAACTAAATTCTATCCGCGGCTCCGCTCGCGTGGCCCCTTAGACCTACTTAGCTTTGAAACTTCGGAATTTTACCGATTTCACACGGGGCGATATTTCACCCGTGGGGATATCGGGACAAAAAGTATCATACCCACGCGCGTATTAATCCAATATAACAAACGAACAAACAGATCACAAATGAGAAAGAAACAGATAGACATATTCATTTTTTTTATATTAGTAGGATTATTATTGCAGTGCAATCAACAAAGCACAATATGATGGAGGATATTAACAAGCGATTTACCCGCTGTCAAATTTTTTTTGTACGAGTTTGTTGAAACGTAATTAATTTTGACGCTAGTGGAGTGTCCAGTAAGTTAGTGGATGTACATTATAACACTTTGGTATAACTTGTTATATCTGGGGCACCATGTTAGAAGATGTTTTAAATGTTGATTTTGATCACTGCCTTTTGACGTTGACTTAACCACCACAGCTGGTTAAGTCATGATAAGTGAGGAGGACATCATGGTGTAGTGAATAAATCGAAAGCCTCCACGATCACTGAAATAATATGTAGGTACAGCATAGGTAAGGTAAATAAAACTGCCGTCACAACCCATTCAACCATTTTTTGGTCGCCGTGTAGTAACTGGGTACATCTAGTCACTCATAGTAACATTACTCTGTCAACCAAATGGTGTAGCGTTTATTTGGCAGGTTACGATTGGAGCTCCAAACTCCAATTAGTTTACCAATTGTTCGACAGTGTTGCGAGTATCACCACACTTATGAAACTTATACTACGACACATTGTTGGTGCTAAAGTAACTTATTAACGACACACGTCCGACCTGAATAAAGTGCAGTCTATTTTTGTACATGGGTTACACAGTAAGTATCTAAAACGTAACACAAGCAAGCTATTTAAGTGATATTAAATCTTTTTAGTTTGTCAAACTTACAGGTGTTATGCTTTAAACATACTCAGTTCCGATTTAAACAAAAATATGAAGAAATGAGAAAAATAAAGCTTTTTTTAGAAGTCGGCAAAGCGGCCATAATGGCGAATGCACTTGTGCTTTCCACCGCATTCACCATCTCTTTCTACTTTCATCTTCGTACGGAACTAACTTCGCTAAAGGTATCAAAGATGCTTGTCTTTATTATATTTTTCACACCACCTGCTCGACAATGGCTAATTATATATCATGTAAACCTTACTCAAAGTAACTCATTATAGCCCTTGGCTTTCGCCAGGTAGTAATTGTACTGAAATTCATTATAACCCGTAGGTTAGTAATATGATTCTCACTTTTTATAGTTCTTATTCCTATACTCTTAAAGTCCAATTTCGTAAAAATCGCACGGTTCCGAAAATCGAGATGGCCACGCCACGGCAAGCGGCGTTTGATTTTCGAACGAATGAAACAAATTTCAAATAAAACAAAAGCTGCCAGTGTTTGCCGACGCTGTAATATTACACGCATAGAACTGCTAAGATTCCAAATAAAAATATTGCTGTATCATTACACAACTGGACCAATTTCTTAAACTTACATTTTTACTTTTAATTTTGTTTTACTGTTGATTTAATTTTTTTTTCTAGTTACCGTGGTTTTTATTGTTTCGCAAAAGGTGAGAAAAGTAGAGTATACTCCTCGGAGATAAAACTGTATATGTCTTGGGTGCGCTTAAATGCTCTAGCAAAGGACTCTATCTTAATTCCCTCGCTACGCTCAGGAATTAAATCATAACACCCTCACTACGCTCGGGAGTTAATCTAGAGTCCTTTGCTGCGCTCAGCATTCAATATCGCGCCCGTGACATAATACAGTGCTTTATCCCCTCGGTGTACAATCTACTAGTGGCAATCGTTTGATTCTCTAAAAGAAACTCGCCTTCGACGCGTTTTCTGCGCTAAGAAGGCAATCATAGCTTGACCCATTCCCTGGCGGGCATTATACGGAGTCAGCTGTCTTATGTTGTTGGTCGTGCGTTGACCAGTTAATCAGACACAATGATTCTGTATAATACCTACGAGACAACGGGTTAAATTATGATTGATATTAAGCGCAGCGATCACATCTTGGGTGAGTTAGTGTTAGAAAATCACACGTTGGAATAGGTACGGTCAAATAGGACTGCCAGAATCCCAAGGTTCAAGCTTGACGAATCTTAAGCTGGTTGCATCAAGTAGTTACCCTTAATTTCAGTGAAACTACAGTAAGTAGATGGTATATAGCTCCAGTTAGGAAATAGGTGTGAACGAAAGAGGTGCACTGCACTGCCTACAATATTACAAAATCTATTATTGTCTTTTTCAGTTTATATTCAAAAGTTAGATACTGAACCGAATTTAAACCAGATTAATTGGTACTTTCGTCCTGAAATATGGCGCAGTTCCCGAGAGAGGAACGAGAAAAATCCGACGCGTTACGAATTGTTTGGACAAAGCATTTTAAAGTTTTGATTTAATTATTACGACCGCCCTGTTATTTTGCGTCTGATGTGAGACAGCGGCTTAGATGTACTCGTTCGATGAACCACTGGCGAGTCCCAGTCGATGCACTTTGGGTATCGATTTCATTTCAAAAGCTTTTGTTTTTGTCAAAGTTCTCAGTCTCGCGTGTATAGCCATGCAACGGTTACAGAAGCGAAAATGGGGATAATGTAGGAATGCAGATATTTCCCAACGAAATGCATCGATGACGGTTATCATACATTTCACCGTGCTTAGGTCGTCCACTTCAATACAAGTCCGTGCAGCGAACACTTGAATATGTGTCGTAAGCACTCGAAGCTTGACCCTTTTATTTATGATCACGCATAACTTTATACACAGTGGTCAGGTTTTGATCATTGTTTTTAGGGTTTCGTAGTCAACAAGGAACCCTTTTAGTTTTGTTATATGCATGTCTGTCCGCGGCTTAGCTCATCGTCCTTAGTAGTAGAAAGCTGTAATTTGGCATGGGTGTACTGTACATATTAACTACGCCGACAAACTGGTAAAATAAAACCATGAATATTTTTTTAGGGTGTGTCTCCCGTACACGTAAAGGGGGGACTCAAGTTTTTTTATTTCTACGGAACCTAACACTGGCGTGGCCCGACACGCACTTGGCGGTTTTTTTTATTGGATAGGGTATAGGAAGAAAAGCGAGACGATAACCAAGGAAAGAGAAGTCTGAGGTCGTTTCCTACCAAAATATGAAACAGAAGTCAGAGGACTGGAATGCCAAGAGCGAGGTTTTAAGTACAGAGAGAAGGTATACGTACTTAAAAGTTGGTCAAACTTAAATTTGTCAAAAATCCATCCCTAAGAGCACTTAGAATAGACGTTTTTTAGTCATTGACGTTGATTTTATCTTTAGTTATAGAATTTTATTTTTCTAAGGTTAAGGCCTGTTTCACAATCACTGTTAAGTATCTGTTAAGTATAAGGGTAGATATTTGTGATGCCGGCTCTGTTTATTGTTTCAAAACAAAAAGACATATTAAGTATCAGAGACATCTGACCCTTAAGCTATTAGGAACTAAACAGAGAGTGGTAAAACAGGCCGTAATCCATCTGTTGATTGTCAGAATTATGTAGATTAATAAACTGCATTAACACCATGCATTTGGATGTCGCTTTATCTTGTTCGTGTCCCGGGTTCCGCGGGCTTCGGCAAGCGCGTAATGCGAGGCTCGACATTCATTAGAGTGTCACTCCATCAACACTACACGTATGCACATTATATCCGTTAATCTTGCTAGGCTTTAATGCGCGACAATGTGTTGGAAAAGGGATTGCTGTTTGGTACTGCGATGTACGGACTGCAAGACGGTTCAATTAATACTCTCTTAATCCTGGAGGAAACGTGGCTGGTGTCATATGCCAAATTATGATGGATTCGTCACTAAGGAACCTTACAATGCGCGTGGCCTGACACGCTCTTGTCCAGTTTTTTACCATTCAATCAAGAAACGGTTAAAGCAAAGAATCACATGCTTGAAATTAGTCACCGCAACGCAAATAAAATGTCAACCAACGTTCTCACTAGGCACATAAATACATATTATCCCAACTAAATAATATTATAATTGCAAATGTGAGTTAGTTTGCTTCGTGTTAAAATTTGGAATGGAGTTACTTTTCATCGTGTAAAATTGTATATTTCCCGCGGGCTCGCGCTAAAAGAAACCTCTGCAGACGAAGTCGCGGGCAAAAGCTAGTAAATTATAAATAAAGAAATCGCTTTCGAAATGGCATACCTTCCGCGAAAAAAATGGTGTAAATATATATCACTCTAGAATATCAATTTAGTTTGATAAATTTCTATATTTACGCTCTTATTCCCCGCCGTGTCTCTAGGTAATGCATCGTTCTGAGGATGACTGAAGGCTGTCGCACAACTAAGTGACACTCCGCGGTAATAGATACGCGGGAACTCGCTCTTGTCACCAAGTACTTGGATGCCTTACGACGAATTTGGCAGTTGTTATTGATCAGTTTACGCGAATTCTGTCCCAATATTCGGTTTAGATAAAAAACGAGCTATTTACATATATGTTTATTGAGACACAAGCGTGGCACCAGCTGCCTGTTTGTTGGAGATGACGATGAACAGGAAACTTGCAAATGTGTGGACGGACATACTTGATATAAAGATAATTTTCTTCAAAATTTTGTGTTCGGCGTTCGTGAAGTGTATCGTTTGACCCTATTGATATCTTGTAAAGAATTTATAATATTAAAGTAGCTGCATACATTGCCTTTAAAGAGTGGCTCGTGTTTAAACTTAATTTGCATGCTAGTGAATATGCATCTCTTCACAAAGCTGATATCACGAGTATAAGCGCTCTGCTGTTTTTAATAAAGTGAGCTGGCATTCAGTTATATTGGACGTGCATATTGACGTCAACAGACAGTTTCGGGAAGCTAACATACCGCGGTCTAATGAAGACTAAAACGGTCGAGCTTTATTTCGTGGTATATAATCGTTTATGCTTCCATGCTGGTTTGGACGCAAAAAAACATAGAATGACATGTCAGTTAAGATAAACAAATGCTGTACAAGACACTCGTAAAGAAGAAACTGTCAAGGCATAGGCGTAGCCGCGAAAAGGCTCCGATTCAGCATATGTACTGTCAACATTGCTGCCATAGCACTGGTGTTCTGGTATTCTGCCGCAACCACTAGTGTGCAAATTGACCCACTCTGTCACACATATCTTTTTCACGCCACTGCTCGGAAATGTGGCAAAAGATGGCCAGTAATGGGGCCCCAAAACAAAGTATAGTTGTAGGTTGAATGAACAGGCCAACAATAACATTGTTGGACAGTTTCAAAGACCAAAGTCGTCCAATCACATCGGCATGCTGATCGCTGATTCCACCAATCAGAACACAATTTGGGATGCTATTACACAAAATCAACCAATCAGAACACGTCGTGTGCTGCATATTAAATTTTTTCAAGGTCTATCCCATCAGGGAGAGGCAAAGGAAACTAAGTCCATACAGCCACGTCTGACGTAAATTGTTTTGTCTTTCATGTTTAAGTCCTGTCTTAAAGTCTGAGTCGTCAGTCCGTCCTTGTCACGTCATATTAAAACTATAAGCGATTATGGGTGTGTTTAATAAGCACTTCGAAGCGCTTTGCTTAATAAAATAACATAACAAAAAAAGCCTTTGCGTGACTGGCCACTAGAGCGCTCTCGTTTTTTTTTTTAAAGTAAAATATGGCGGGAGAGTGAAACTTTACTGTTGTATTTACGCTCATGTTTTTTATTTCCTCGCAGTAGTCGTGAAAAGCACTATGTAATGTCTCGGCCAAAAGTGCAATAGATGGACTCGTCCATCTATTGCTCACTTTCCAGCCTCTACAACAATGTACTATACTCTAACTACGTTACCTACGCTTATTAAATAATTTACTTAGGCTTAGACATAACAAAATAATTAGTATGATACAATATAATTGTCACGTTTAACAAAACAAAAGCACTATCCAAGTAATAATAATATGTAGGTGTAGGTACAACTAGGGTTTCCACCTTAGTTAGTTATGTTTATATTTGGCCTATATTTGCCGATTCATCAAATGCGTCGGTAGGTAAATAGGGTAGCAGTTTCGACTGCCAACTTATTGGTACCTACTTTACTATAATGACAACTGCACCGAGATGCAACAAGTGATACGCAAGCAAGAATGTTGTGGGAACAGAATATTAGGGTGTTGGGTTATATCTCCAGAAATTACTTGGCGAAAGTTATCAAGTCAATGATGCAAACTTCGAGTAACTGCAGCTAAGTTAGTTCTGCGTTTTCATTTGCATCACAGTGCAAACTTGTATGACCTGACCCATGAGAGTTATAAATGCGAACCCAGACTGACGTTGCCACCTCTAAATATACGGAGTGCTACAAAAATATCCCAAGACCGGGTCCACTGGCAAATTAAATCAGTAGGATACAATCATGTTAAAAATAAATCTTCGCCTATTAAAGTTGACTGACTCTACTAATGAAACCTAGGCATTGATAGTGTGGGCGTAGTTACAATACTGGCGTAGCAAAGGCTTCAATAGTAAATTCTTCAATTTAAAAAAAATATTCACCTATAAATTCACCTTTTAGAGAAACAAATGCAAATATGAAACACCCGCAAAGACGCACCCACACACACACAGATACACACACACACACACACACACACACACACACACACACACACACACACACACACACACACACACACACACACACACACACACACACACACACACACGCACCCACACACACACACACACACACACACACACACTAGTATCAGTCTGTTGCGTTCGCAACCCTAAAAGCTTGCTATTTCCTGCATAAAATAAGCCTTCTTCAAAAAAGACTTTTAAGACGTCATTCCAGCGGTCTTATCTCGTCCCATCAAAAGAACCAAATCAAATGGGTGGTCAATAACAACAGAGCTGGCCGTAAAGAAGAGGCGATCAAATGTGAGCCTCGTCTTCGACGTCCCTTCGCTTTACATAATCCCATCGTTTTGCAGGCGGCCAGTCTTGTAACTTACGAAGCTCGACGGCATGGCTTTAAGTTAAAATGGCAGTCCAGGTGGGAAATTGGTTTAACAGGCGAGTGTAACGTTATCCCCAAGCAGCACCAGATGTTATTCATTGTTAACTTTAGTGTTATTTTTGATGAAAAGTCTGGTATTACTTCGGATGTAGGTTTCTGGTTTAGTACAGGTTGTTACAGTACATATTAAAGAAAAGCAGGTCCAGGTCAGGTAAAAAATTGAATGTCACTTTTATTCTTCTTATATTACTTCATAGAGATCGTATCGTATATACTGTAGTATTATTTGAAAACAAAGTTGTTTTTGCAAAAAGGAAGAAAAAGTAAGAATTGACATGGCGTATCATTCTCTTTATATATGGAAATCGGTGATTATAGCACTTTTGCCTCTACTTGATAGTGAGTCCTTAATTACTTCTTGCCATCCCTAGTAAATCTTACTGCACCGAATTGGATAATTCTTTTTTTTGTGTGTTGTTACTGTTAGGCCAAGGTTTGTATAAAGTAAAATTTTGAAATAAAAAATATTGCAGCGGGGGCGAAAAAAGTGACGTACTGGAATGAAAGTTTTGGAATACATTTTTTCTTGTATAAAGATCGATAGGGTAAACGATTGTGAGTACCCAAAACCCAAAATTGTTAAATTCTGGAACAAAATATTGTGTAGACTTTTTTTTGGAAAACGCTCATTAACAACTTGATACTTTCGTTCCTGAGAAAAAGGGTCTTGACAAACAGATAGACAGCGGGCAGAGAGACAGACGGAGAACGCAGTGAACCTATAAGGGTTTATTTATTTCTTTCTGAGGTACGGAATCCTAAAAAGGACAAGTACAGTACCCGGCCACAAAGATTTGCACATCGGTCTTCTCGGCTAATTTCCGCTTCATAGAGCGATGTCTCACTCTAAATTACGTGATGCCAATTGTCTTTTTCCGAAGACCGAAGTACTATCTCTAAGGCCGGGTACTGTAATAGCGAACTACAGTAGACTCTTTTTTTCTTAAGGCATGCAACAGGTACCTCAATGTTCTACATTTGGTTACTTATGATCATCGTTACCGTACCTTAACTACTGAGTAGGTTCAGGAAAATGTTTTTCCGAACCCTCTTCTTCTTTATGAAGGTGATAGGTAAGAGGATAGAGTATCGAAATCCGCCAAAATTGGATAGTCGAGGTACAGATAAAACTCACATGTTTTTCGTAAATTGTAGTTCTGCCCTCTCATTTGATTAGCTCAACTTTTTCGATCTTGCCGGTAAACTAGGAATTTAAGTATTGTATCATTATTTCAAAACGAGTTAAGACATGTTAAGAAATAATATCGTAAATTATTTTGGCACTTGAACATTATTAATGAAATGAGTGAAGTGACAATGACGATGAATCCTTAAGTGTAGTTGCATAACTCTGACTACCCTACAGCTCATTCAATTTAATGACTCTTTTTGTGTAGTTTATCATCCGTGGAGGCTTTAAAATTACTGCATAGCTCGCTACATATTCATTAAAAACAATTAATGGAACGAACGATTGGACCCAACTGTAATGCCATCTCCACAATCGCGCATTATTCGCGCGCGAACGGTCCGTGAAATGAGAAATGACGTCATCTCCCCGCCGCTATTTTGGTTGCGTTTGCGCCCGAAGAGTCTGGCAGTTGACATTTTGTCTGTGCTTTAAATAAAAAAATATTTCAAGCTGTCTATAGAACATTGTTTCTACAAATATGTATGCAAAGTCCGATTATTTACACCATTTATAATTTAAGAACAAGAAGCAAAGGATGTACTCAGGGTACTATCTATAGGTACGCAACGGATAAACATACATAAATATGTATATGAATACGTATGTAATATTACTTTAATGATTTTTTAACACCCAAGTCTTGAGAACAAGTGTTCGTATTTCTCATACACGGTATTTGCCCTGACCGGCGATCGAACCCGGGACCTCAAGCTTGGTTCTGTAACCCCTAAAATATCCGTTCGTCAACAAGTTTCAATCTTGAGTTTTTTGAACGAAAAGCTCTTAAATAAAGCCAGAGTTCTATTTGCGCCGCAAGAAGCCGCACGACGCGATACTTCGTAGCGTTAATAAAATGAGAATGCTTTTACAAAATATCTACTATATAAAAATAAGTCGGGTTTTCCTTCCTGACGCTATAACTCCAGAACGCACGAACCGATTTCCACGGTTTTGCATTCGTTGGAAAGGTCTCGGGCTCCGTGAGGTTTATAGCAAAGAGCGAATCCATCGCAGACGGAGTCGCGGGCAACAGCTAGTTTATTTATAATACTTTTGTAACAGCTTAACTTGAAATGAAATATACTGACGTGGAAAAAGTAACGGGTCAGTTTTCATACGACTTAGTATGAAAAGTGATCGGTTGTTTTTGCTCGTTAGTGTAGTAGTGTTAGTGTCGTGTCGACCTGTATTCTGTAATAGAAATATTTTATTTTATGCAACGAAGATGGCAAACGAGCAAGTGGGTCACCTAATGGTAAGCAATCAACATTGCCTATGGACCTTGTCAGCTTAAAGAGCTTTGATAGAATACCCTCATGTGCAGCAATTTTAACGGCTGTATTACTATCTACGCCGGTACACAGTGGCTCAAGTTTTTTAGCGGCGGGATTAACAAATACGACGATGCTAAGGATCCGGGCGGACCCATTACGAAGTACTACCCGTTAAATTATGCGTGAGAGTGACATAAACATAATTTCAATTATAATAGATACATACACAACACAAATCACTTTTTATCCCTTACGGGGTAGACAGAGCCTAAGGTAACAAGACCTAAAGGCCACGTTTAACATGATTCTGGGCGTATAGGTGGAAAGGGGCATCAAAATAATGATGGGTTGCTAGCCGCATCGCCTATAACATGGTTCCTAAAATTTTCGTCCATTCCCTCGATGGGCTTTTACCATGTGCGCGGGAAGAGAAGCAACTGGTACATTCTATGTTTTTTCTATACTCCCAGACCAGCATGGAAGAAAATAGATACTCTTAGTTATATTATAATGTTAAAAGTAAATTATGTCTTAGTTAAATACCGTACCGTGTTTGTAAGCAGCTGCTTCAAACCACTACCTAACTAACTCGTACACAAGTGTGTGTTTGTGTTCGTTGGTGTGGCTAACGCCTTAATGAATGCTCCCTCACTATTGATAGCGGGCGAAGTGGCCGCATTAGCTAAGCCCAAGACAAATATGCATACCTACTGCCGAGGTAAAGAGCATTAAACCAAACGGAGGCGACACGCGTGTTCAATGAATACAAAAAATATAAAAATGTATCTATCTCTTTCAAAGCGAGGCTCCTTGCATGCATACGAAATATTGATGAATTCTCAATGGCATGGATTAAACGGTCGACATTATCACGAAACTGTAAACAGAGCTTAAAACTAAATTGAGATTTATTGTTTCCCAGCAAGAGGCCATCTCAAACACAAAATCTTCACGCACAATATCACTCTCGCTCGATTATGTACTTTTGATCAGGCAGACTTATAGATTCACACACCATTTTGTTTTACATATCTCCGTATGATTACTCTGAAAAACAAATTTATCATTTTTAAATGTGCATTTTTAGGATTCCGTACCTATCAGCAAAAATTGATCGTTTGGATCATTTTGGAGTCCGTCCGCCCATCCTTGGTCCGTCCGTCCGTCCATCTGTCTGTCAAGACTATTAAATTTTTTTTATGAACGCGTAAAGGTTTCAATCTGCAATCCCATAAAGCTGCGGAAAAGTCTAACGCAATCAAAATATACAGTCATTAAAAGAGGTGTCTACGAGTATACAATGGCTGTGGAATCAGACCGAAGTACGAAGGCTCTTGTAGTACCAATAATCAAAGATTTCCGAAATTTTTGTGTTACCCCACGATGTGTACATTTTGGTTAGAAGCACGGCTCTGCTAACATTGGATTTATTGTTGCGGTTTAAAGCGTTATTTGACACTAAGCTTGTTGAACTACTTACATTGCCTACTTTTTATAAAACCCTCAATGCGCGAGGCCCGACTCACACTTGGCTGGTTTTTTGCTCTAAAAGCGTTAAAGGTTAATCTACGAGATATCTACATTTAAAACGGTGAACATAACACGACATAACTGACGTGACGCGTAATAAGTGACATTTATAACGGTACGAATATTAATAACGTTAATTATTGTGGATTTTAATTAAATCTTCCCCGTTAATTATGTGCCGTCGAGGTATAATATAGCTGGGTTCAATAGCTATGTTTAACTTTACGAACATAAAACAGAGTTCAACTGATTGATTAGGTAAATCATTGAATTGTAAATATGAAAGGAAGGCTTTCATGAATTGTACCTACTAATAAATGTCACGCATTTAAGCCTACTCTTAACTGTATCAGTGAGTTTTTTGTACTCAGAATTTTTAAAGCACGTTTTTCGTTGTTTTTTTAATAAATCAAAATTACAATTACCATTATAACTACTAAGTAAATTTCTTCTCAATTTGACTTCAAGGAATGGGAAAAAACAATCTTTCCTAGATAACCCAATAAAGTTATTACATGTATTTCCGTTATACATGTGTATCAGTATTTACCTATAACAGTTGAAATATCTAAAAAAGAACAATTGTAACAGTAAACACATATTTTAAACGAAAAGATTTCTAATTACATTTTTAAGCATTACTAAATACAAAATAATAAGTAAGTATATTCTACTAGAGTCGCAGCGTCGTGAAAATGTTACAAAAGGTGGACCGCAAGAAAACCGTGGACCCTTTTCCTCTAAGTAATAGACCTTCTGACCGCACAGGTGGGCTCCCCCCGGGCATTCAACAAGGTATCAACTTGTGGCATCAAAGCCTCTGTTGATTCTACTGCAAGATATTGAACTATCTCCATAATGTGTTCGGTTGACTTTTCCTTAAGATCGCCGTTCACCCGTACAAATCTTCAGGTGAAAACCCACTTGAAAGACATCTTACACCAATTGTAAACAGTCCTTTTCTATACGCTATGTGCTTAGAAGGAAACCAGTATTGTCGTGTTGGATGCATATTCTATCTTATAAAAAAGTATTTTACTTCACTATCCAAGCTACATATTGAATGAAAAGTAGAGCACAGCGTTAGATTAAATAACCTCACCTGGCAACATAATATAGGTAAATTATTTATAGCGGTGAATAGCAATGGCAATTTACCTCGAAAAACGCTTCTCCATTCGTTACTTAGTTAGTAATCTTGTCTTTTCGATGTGAAGCACAATATAAACCTAATGAAATCCTTTGCCCTAACAAGACACACAAAACGTATGAACCTATATGCATCTACCATTCTCGACCCAAATAGCTATGTTTTCTGTGTTCTTTTCTTATCTTCGTGAACCTGGAATGGCTGTACCGTTCTGTTATTGATAAATGGAGTATCGATACATTCGGGCCAGGCACGCGAGCTTTCGGCGAACACAAGGCTAACTTTAAGCGAGCGCTAGCTCGTTAATCCAAGATTTTGCTATATACCTATCGTTTTATTTTTATTTTACTACTAAAATTGGTAGGTTATGCTGATCATTAAGATGCACTTGCAACCAAATAAGCATGTTATGCACGATTTGTCAAGTTCGTTGGGTAAAAACCATTTGTATGAAAAAAATGTATCTTTTCATTTTGGAAATAGATTTTATTGAAATAATAAATAATTTAATATGTATTACAATTCACGCAATCGCCAGCACATGTAGTTTCAATTGTTTTCGCCTTTGAAAGCAATTTTTTTTTCTACTTCTGTACTATTATCTGTGATTTATGTAATCACGATTATTTATTTCTGCTTTTAGTTACGCCACGATCAATACATCTTGGGTGCACACTGAAAAACTGTAAAGTACACAAATAATGTTTTGAAAAACGAATACTAATAGCAAAAAGAATATAATAGAAAAACTATTACTAAAAAAGCAAATGGCTACGAAGGGTCCGTAGTCGTAATGAAGTCGTAGTGTCACCACAAAGACCGCTAAGCCGCTTACGTAAAGAGTCTCTTCGAATAAAAATTGTGAGCGGACACCCCCTTTTTGTAAGAATTTATATAAAACCGGCATTGTTCAAACCAATACTCGTAAAATGATCAATACGCTCACACCCTCTAATCATTCTTTAAGCAAAAGTTAGAGAAACTTTCTAGCCCAGCACAGACACCATGTCGGCTATGTTGGACGCGTTCTCTCATCGAATTAGAAATCGAGATAACTCAATACACGTCCACGAGTACTGAATATGCAGCGTAATATATCAAGACATTCGTGACTAGCGGCACTAGCAAATAATTTTAATTCGCAGAAAATCCTATTTTTATTTAGGTACATAGAATATTCCTAAACACAGAATAATATGAAATAGATTTGTACAAACGTAGTTACGTACCTACGCTAAGAACTTGTATAAAATTCCCGCTTCGAATGCTGCTTAGTATTCAGGAAACTGTGTCACAAGAAAGCGTACGCTTCGCCTTGTTTCCGTGTGGGAGCGCGTACAAAGTTCGCCGCAAGTAATTCACCCTCAGTATTTACCTTATTTTTGTTCAAACTAGCAATCATAAGCCTGTAGAAATAAATGTGGGTTGCTCGCGCCATACACTGGATTCAGAGGTGATTTCCTATGGGAACCTCGCTCGCAGTCGGTGATTTGTTTGTTTGCGTTACGTTGTGGTCTTTTGCCATGTTAAATTCAACTTATCTGTAGCAAATTAACTGCGCGGTTTCTCTTGTATGAGCTCTTTATCACCTCCTTGTTTCGTCGTGACCCTTTCAATAGAACAAAGGGGCGCATCACTTTTATCTTTAGTACGGGCTATGTCCCGTTGAAAATGTAATGAGGTATTTTCAGAAGAATTCAAAAACTTTTGTTAGTCTCAGTAACGGGATGTGAAAATGCTAAAAATGCCTGTGCCTTAATGGCTTGGTATGTAAGGGTATTATTTCACGTGAAGGTAAAATTTTAATGTAAAGAAGAAAACAAAATCGTGAGTCAGTAGATGAGCCGGTAAAATACTCTGGCATGATAACGAATATTCAGGCTGCTACTTATTTCTATCGCAGAGTTAATGTTTTTTTCCTAAATAGAATAATATCGGCTTTCAACAAAAATGTGCCTGCGGCGTCTCGAACTCACATTGCCTGGTATGTGCAGATTAGGTTGGTTAACACGTTTATGCGAAATAAGTTCCGGCTCGCGTTGCATTTATTATGGAGCAAGTTCCATAAAAAGCGACTGTCCGGGCATTTGAGTGCCGTACGTGCTTTCAGCGCGCTTTAACTTTAAATATTTCATGTTCTGACGGACACTAAATAACCAAGGGCGGACCCGGCTCTGTATGGCTTGGTGTGTTTTATCAGAACTTTAAAAATATGATTAAATGGCAGCGTCATTTAATAATTGTATAAAGTTTCGGCTTAGCGATTGCGGTATCTGTGTGCGTGTGAAAAATGTGGTCTCCCGTTTGTTTTCGAATGCCGTAAGACATGTTCAGCTCGCTTTGGATTATCAAAATTCAGTTATTTACAACTATTTACTAACACGCAAGAAATTTTGTTATTACCTATTACGTAAGGATATAGTGTGGAAATCTTTTAATTTAAAGGCAAATTATCCGATTGCGCTCAAATTTGTTTAGGCCGGTGGCTGCACGGTCCAGATAAAGGGGTAAGCAAGCAAAGCTGGTTCCACTTCTGGTTATCCGTATACCTACTGTTGGTTTAGTGATTTACAGTGGCCAAAGCTTTGCTTCAAAATAAAGTCCATTATTTTTAATTAGGCTTCTCTTGTTGTTATTGGAATGCTACGTTTAAACAGTAATTCTATGTTCTTATGCGATTCTCTGTGATAGCGCAATGATTTCAAACATGACAATGCGGCAAAACTGTTTCTGAATATGTGAGTAAAACTTGCTCCGTCGCATTCTTAAATATTAAAGATGATTCCAGTCTACGACACTTTAAAGGAAAGTTCGACTTTGTTCCCAACTTCTATACACAGTACACACAGTCCTGCGTGCTCCTGCGTGAACTGATAGTTAAGTTTGAGCTTGTGGTATATTAAACTGTTTAGTATTTATTTTGATATATAATATCAAAAATATTATGCACAAGGATGATACTAATCAAAGCAGTTCTATGCCAAAGTTCAACGAGTGAATTGTATCGGCGGAGAACCTCACTCAATGAGGATAGTAGTTTGATTGAGATAAAGAAACTATAGCCGTTATAAACGATTAAGGCGCGGTTGGAGGGTTCTACTTATTTATAGCTCTCAATAACATTAGCAGGACATTAGCATAATGTAGGCCTTTGATTGGGGCTCGCCGCGCCGCCGGCGCCGGCTCACGCGCTAATGAAGACCAATGGATTTCCTTAACTTGAGCAAATTGTTCGGCTAATTTTAATATTCCTTTATACCTTTTACATTTTTATTAGCTTTTACCATTGAGTGCGTCGGCTAGTGTTTTATATTTCGAATCATAGCTATATTTCAAGATACTTTGTCTATTATTATTGTTTCTAGGTGTTATTAAGTATTTTCAGATTGTTAAGTTGAGGCACAAATAGCTCTTGAAAAAGCAATGTGATATTTCTTTCGAGATGCGTTATTCTTTCATAATTGTATTTTGAGAATGTTCACCAGAGAAAATATGTTAGATCGTCAGGATTCTAAAATGACGGGCAAAAATTTGTAAGCGTCCCTTTTCGTATTTTTTTTTGTTAAAAGCGGCACATTATTTTTGTTCGACATTGTGTTTAAGTTTGTTTGGTTTCCTTCTCAATTTTACGGCAATTTCTATTGACACAGTAATAATCTGTAACAATGTAGTACATAATAATATTAATGATTCTGATTCTGAATTAAAAATACAGAAATCCCGAACGCTTAGAACTGTCAATTTGGAAAATAGTCACAGGATTTATGCATCTCCAGACGACGAAGATGTTAAGGTTTTTTTTGACAAGTCCGTAAAGCCGCATTTAGGATAGCGTTCCGTGTTTACACAAAATATCTTGGCACCTTGTATTTTGCAGAGATCTTATTACGAGATTTCCTTGTAGTTATTAAGTTGGCCGCCTGACGACCCCGCGTCTCGCCGCTGTGTAATTGCCTGCGTCGGTCCCGGCCCACAATATTAACGAATTATAACAAAGACATTCTCATTTCCGCGGCGCACTGCGGTTCCTATCATGAATAAATATGAAGATTCATGAATTTTCTTCCACAGCTGAAAGAAATACCTACGCACTGGTGAGGGGCTGTCACTCAGGGCGCGGAGCGTAACGGAGTACATAAACACCGCCAGCCCGCCAGAACGAAGGAAACTTATGGCTTTAGATTGTTGTTAGCGAGTTTCACCTAACTTCTAAAGTATACGTCGTTTTGCTTGAAAAGGTATGTTTTCACATGGTTTGAGTTAATAAGTTTTCAAAGAGACATAACACCAAAGTAACGCGGAGTTCTGACGCTGAGCAAACTCTGCAACTAGTATGTAAAATCTAATTAAGTTAAATTTATGTTTCTTTGAGCCACAACGTGGCACACCACATATTTTAAGAGGGCACCAAAGCCAATTTTTTTGGGCTTCTTTCTCGCGATAGTCACAGCATTTGGATATTTTTGAAATGATACATACACATACACACATACACAAATCACGTCTTTATCCCTTACGGGGTAGACAGAGCCTTAGGTAACAGATACCTACAGGCCACATTTAGCAAGATTGTGGGCGTATAGGTGAAAAATGAAATCAAAATAGTGATGGGTTGCTAGCCTCATCGCCTATAACATGATTCCTATGATTATCGCCCATTCCCTCGATTTCCCTTTGAAATGATTGCTAACTTTATACCTAATATTATAACTCTACAATTTATGTATTTGTCTTGTAACATTACAAGTCACTTATATTATTTTTGCCGCGCTTATGTTCTCATAAGTCCAAAGCGATTACTATTTCACAGCACTTAAGTATACATTAAAGGTTCCCTCATTCGATTTGTCGGTAGCTTTGCGGTAGCCTATAATAGTCTGCTGCATTCGTTTGACGTCATACCGGGGTAGAAACAAAAACAAAATGGAGTATTGTACACCACACCACCATTTAAAAAAAATGTAACTTGGCATTGTACCGATAAAAATAATACTAATTAAAAAATCCGAGTTAACAGAACCTACAGGCTTTATTTTATGATGCTAGTTTGAATATTTACGAGTACGAGTATAGTGAAAAACTGGAACTGAGTAAACATTTTTGCTATCCGTGATCACGAGACCAAAAATGTCGGGTTAAAGTTGCTTTTATTTCGATTTTTGCTTAATATTTCAACTAAAAACCAATGTTTTCGTGATAGATGGAATCTGAACAAAGTGTAATATGACTTTCTAATGAATTAATATTCAAATGGCGAATAAAATGAAGTTGTTTGCATGTAATTAGATGAAGTATGGTTTCTCTCATTTAAGATGACAAAAAGTACTTAAAACCGACGTCTATTGTTCAATTCCGGATCGCTACCACCATCTTACTCGCTAATCCTGCCGCTAAGTAGCAGTGCTTGCACGGCTGTGTTCCGGTGTGGAGAGTAAGACAGCCGGGGAAATTACGGGCACAAGAGGCACATCTTAGTCCTCTAGGTTGGCAACGCATCTGCAATCCTTCCGGGGTTGCGGGTGTCTATGGGCAGTGGTGATCACTTACCATCAGGTGACCCACTTGCTCGTTTGCCTTCCTATTCATATAAAAAGACGTAAAGAATTGTTAACTTCAAGTGGGGTTGTAAAACCATTAGCGTTAGGTCAAAAGTATACCGTGAACAAACAATCTTGATAGTTTTGATGTTGTTGGTCGGTGTTACACTAGACGACGTGCGTTTCTAAAATAATAATGATATACTGTGTCAATATTACTTTGTACAATTTTTTTATAGTAGGTATAAGACATTTTTACCTGAGTGTTAGCCGCACTGTAATTGTATTTGGAAAACAATACACCTATTATACTTAAAAGAGTCCAGTTCAGGTAATAAACAATAATCAATATACTTTCTAGGCTTAAGTGCAATATTTTGTTAGTGTCTAAACTGGCTTTCGCTCTTTTAGTACATGTGTTATATTTGCAAAAATAGTCTCTTTTTTACAACCTGGCTTTATGTAATATGTAATATGTACATATGTGTTGATTTTTTGTGTAAGTATAAATAATCATATTTTAAATAAAATTTAAAATCTTTCATTTCAAAGATCAAGAAGGGTTGAGCTACTCCAGTACACGTGCCATACTTCGGTCAGTTTTATTACGTCTCTTTGTTATTTTTTCCTTTCATATTCAGCAACAAAAGAAGTTGTAAAATCCCGCGTTAATTGCATTTTCGTCATCTTAAAAGAAACAAACTATACCTAATACAAATTCGTAAATAATTATTCTTACTCCTAGTCCGTACACCTAATTACTCCAGTGTTGGCATGGCCTAATTTGTAATCGCTTTTGCCGGTCCAAATACTAACCGTGCGTAATCGATGAGGCACAAAACGATCAATAAATGACATGCAAGCGAGCGAATGCCTCAGCATTCAATGCATGAATGCGATAGTCGAACTTGCACACTTAATCCATTTGGTTGAACGTTGACACTTCGCTGTTGACGTTAGCAGTTAAATATGAGGGAATTGATTGATATGAGTACTTTTCGAGTGCGCTAACTGAACGAATCTACTGTTACACTTTAAAAAATTGAGCCGATGTAAAAGCGTATGCAATTTTGAAGAATTGATGGAACAATAAATAATTAATGAGTGAAATACAACCATTTGTTTTCATATTATCACAGTTAATTTATTAATTTCAATTCTCAGAGAATAAGGCTAAGACCTACATGCGGTTTTCGAAGTTTAAAGATTATGACAGAAAATAATGTGTTAGTTTTCATGCGACATTGTAAAAATGTAATGACCTGACTGCCTCATCAAAGCCCAGCCTAAACCCTTGGACCTCGAAAGCTTAAATTTGTTGATTCACTTTATGACGTAGACTGCTAATATAAATCGTTTAAAGGGGGTGATGCCGCAAGCGAAATTATTTGAAAAGACAAAATAAATACATAATAAAACTTTTTTCTAGATACGATTGTTAAAAGGAAGACAATTGTGATTAGATCCTTAAAGAAGGGTAACTAATGTAAGTACCTACTCAGTCTATTTCTTGCACTTGTAAAAATTTGTTGTTGATTGGATATACTGACATTACGAAATTTCAATTGGTATATTATTATCTGTTGGTACTAAGTACACTGAATATAATGACATGCAAACAAATAAAATGTTCAAGCAAAGACGTTGGTTTTTGTATTTGTTACAGATTTTCATACACAAAGTCCTACTTTAAACAAAATACCTATTGTACGAGGAATGAAACAATAATAACGCAAATCAAGTTTAAAACTTCCGATGCATTTTGCGGCTTACCATAACGCTACATACATTTTATTGACAAAGTGGTTTCTTTAAAAGTCTGGCATGAATCCCAACACTGAAGTAAAGACTGCCAACTGCACCGGTACCTAAATAATATACGTTTGAATACATACATCAAAAACGGGAACGATTCAGCAAAGTTTCCTCTAACTTAACTCGTCTAATATAAAATACCCCGCACAAGAATAATGCGGGTGTAAGTGGTCCGGAATCAGGACATAAGTCGTTGAAGCACATGGTCAAATTATTCTCATTTAAGCATGTCAATTAGCTTATCGATTGCCATGGTATCCTGCTCTATAAATAAGTTTACGATATACTTATCCAAGATTTGGTTATCTTACGAGCCTTGGAATTGAACAAATCTTTACCGTCTAATTAGCGTTATCAGTAAGTCAGCAAGGTGAAAGTTTGCAATCGTAATTTTTTTCATATTAATTTTCTTTTCACTTGTAGGTAAACAATGGAAATTACTAGTAGGTACAGGTATTTTTCTTGTTTGTTTGACGTTTCTGTATATTTCAATGCAAATATTTGTGAAATACTTGATTGCTACGACTTGTACGATTTTGAGGTGATTTTTATGTTCTTCTTTTGATTCACTTAAACTTTTAACAGAGAGCTGGGCTAAGCTGTTATTGAAGCTTATATTAAAATAAATATGCTTATTAAATGAAAGTTTTCATATAACATAAAATTGGGTGCCTGAACTTGCTTCTGTATATACTACAGGCCTACAAAACCTGGATACCTGGAGACCTGGAATACTGGAAAAATGGGACAAACAGTGATATTTTCATTGGTATCTTTATTTAATTCAAGCTTTTACTTAACTTGCAATGTATGTTTGTGTTTATTTAAGTATGTTTGCACGCGTGGAATCATGTGACTCAATTTTGAAGCAGATATCTCCAACCGATTGAGCTGAAATTTTGCATACGATTATAGATATTGAGTAAGTCGGATGACAATACAATAATCTGGTAGTGTAGTTCTGGTGACTCAGCCAGGATTGTCTCCGCAGGAGGGAACTTTCAACGGTTGATCCGATTAACTTGAAATTTTGTATTACACATTATGTACAAAAAACTTATTTGTTTTAACAAAGCAGCACTATGTTAAGAAGAACAAAATATTATTTTGTAATTAAATTGATCTTTTGTAAAGTATGTTCTACATTGCGGATTTAGAGTTAGATAATTTATTCAGTAGCAAAATGTTGAATGTTATACCAATTTCTATTCATTTATAATAAATAACTCTACATATTTTTTTATAACTCAAGTGGATACTTTCAGAGAAATCAAATTTTGTCACTTCATCCATACATTTTTCTCCTTACCGGTCAGTGAGGTGGAACAACTTAGGTCGAAGGCAAAGGTGTAACAGTGACGGGTGTCTATGTCTACCAAATTTCCTTTGGCAAAGATTTTTCGACGCTTAAAGTGTTTCTACCCTACATGCGGCTCAGTGTACTCGTATCGTTCCATCTCTTGTAGGTATTGATAATTATGTTATATCGCCTTCGTCGAACAATATGAAATTGTAACTTTAGCAATAAAAGTTACTGGTACTTTCAAATTGCTCTTCCAATCACCAGGGCCATAAATGTTACGGACGGAAAAGTCTGGATCTTATCTGTTCTAAGATTAATCTCTTTTGTTACGTATTTCTATGACGACTTGTAGTTGCTAGTAACTTGACTGATGATGATGTAGTTTGGGGACCTTTTGAAAGCGTCAATATTTGCAGAAGTTACGTTGGGGGCCGAATTGTCGACCAAAACTTTTTCACATATCGTTGTTCGGGACTTGACCCAAATAAACATGGCCGAAAAACTCCGTGTCCGTCATTGAGGGAGTTATACTTTGGAAATTGAATTCCGAGCTCAGCTCTCGGTTTATCTTTGTAGAAAGATTTAGTTGCGGCTTCGATATTTTAGGCCAAGATATGATTATCCTTTTGAATGTTTATCTTCTCTATTTTGAGTCCATTACCAAATAGTAGTTAGATAATGATGTTTAATATGTGTCACGAGTGTGGAGCTGAAAGCAAAAAGCAAAAAGGCGCTGCTTTTTACAACAGAATGGCCGTAGGCTGATTCAGCGATGATGTAACACTAGATATACTTTTTGTTTTTGTTTGTCGTAATCTTGTGATTTGTTGTGACATAAGGCGACAAGATAGACCAAAATAGCTTTTTCATTATATACCCTCCAGAACGAAAGCCAATTACTATTTACGTAAAACATTAACCATGTTCCTGTTTAACAATAAATACGAGCATGTACTTTAGAATTAAGTAGTTTCTTTTGTAAAGTTCTGTAATATAAGGATCTCATCATCATCGAGTTACGACCTGGGTGCCTTTAAGAGGCGAGTGTACAATTTTCTGCAGGGCCGACAACGCACTGGCATCGCGTAAAGCGCTGCGGGTGTCTATGGACAGTGGTGATCATTTACCATCAGGTGACCCACTAGTTCGTTTGTCTGGCCTCTCAAACATAAAAAAAAAAACTTGTTCGAGTTGGCTCGGCGGCATTGCCAATAATCGACGAATACCTCTATTTGAAGGCAACGCGATTATATTTGAAATCCGCCGCCTGTGAGAGATCGGTAAATACCTTATCGGGAGCCACCTGTGAGTGTTTGCCCTGTCTCTGTTATACATATTTGACGAATCAAATTGGTTACATTTTGACCCCTGCGCTTTTTCTTCTCGCTGTATTCGACCTACTTTTCTATTTCGGCAATTTTAGCAAATGTTTGACGGCAAATGTACCTACACTTCGTTATTAGCATCATTAGAATAAAATGAAATACCTACGTTTTGAATAATACTAAGCCTATAATTATAGTTTGATTTACTCCACTCACTTATACATGATCAACGATTGCTTACGTCTTCATAGTAATATTTTTTTATTTATGACACCTGGTAGTGTGAGTTAGTATAGTAGTAGGTACTTGTGTTATTATATGTTATGTCCCGGATAGACTTGGTAATGCAATTACACTAACTGAAGCAGGCACTACTTTTTCACTCAAATGTGTCGGGGTCGAGGCTGCATCATTTGGACTGTAATAGACGCCAATTTAAGCTTTTCACAGAGTGTGTATTTATTTACATAGCCGCTGTTGCTACAGCTAATAACTACCTACTAATATTATAAATGCGAAAGTAACTGTCTGTTTGTCTGCTGTTACGCTTTCACGCCTAAACTGCTAAACCGATTTTAATGAAATTTGGTACAGAGGTAGTTTTAGTCCCGGGAAAGGACATAGGATAGTTTTTATTCTGGAAAATCGCACAGTTCCCGCGGGATAGCGATAAGCGAATTCCGCGCAGAAGGAGTTGCGCTTGCGGGCAACAGCTACTATAATATAACATTTAAAATGAAAGGCGATACTAGAAACGTGCTTTATAACATTTAAGTAGTTTTTATATTCATGCAAGGCACAAGGCACATGGAAATATCAGCCCCAGGCTTTTGAGTAAAAACGAATTCAAGTATGCTAAAGCAGGGCAATGGTCTGAACATGTTTTGGTTAGTTCAGCAATTGGGTAAAGCGTATACTTTAATTAAACATCTTCGAATACTTCAGTTGAAGAGTAGGTATACATTACGGAAGCGGTACAAAAATGTAGTCTGTAATAAAAGTTGTGGGTTAAATCCGTTTTCGGGCGGCTGGTTGCTTTATTGTAGTGAAGTTACCTACATTTGCGACGGGCGGCCGGGCGCGGGACAAAGCGAGCAAAGAGGGACACGGCCAACTTGCTTTTACATCAACTGCAAAATTGGACCGATTTCTTCGGTAAAGATGCAATTCCTGTATAAGAAATCAGATCTCTTTTCAATCTAAAGAAGTGATATTACTATTACCGTCGTTTTAGGTTTGAAATTCTGGATTACGACAAAAGGGTCGAAAAGCTTTTAATGGTTTAATGCATGGCGAGAGATGTTTTCAATTAAACAGATACGCACAGGTATATGGCAATCGAAGAAAGGTACAAATATCTGTATAAAATTCGTTAATAAATGGAATAGACTTTTGGATTATTGCAAATCCCGAACAGCCTAAATTGTTACACAAAATGATAAACGGCTTTGAGTCGATAAACTCGAGATAATCTCAGTGAGTGTTTTCCACTTCATTGGACGTGTACGTGTCACCCCTTGCTTTGAGCCGCGATACGCGCGCTCCCAGATGCAAATCGAAAGTGTACGTACAATACGAAGGATAAATAAGCGTTGTATTCTTACCCACTCTGCGTTGAATAAATGTTTACGGGAAGTATTGACAATTTCCCAAGAAAAATATAAGTACATTTTTGATGCCAATATTGTTCAGGTTCTTCATGTGACACGTGCTAGTGCACAACGTAACGTTTTCCGCTCCTGACTTTTTTATCAGGTATGGCAGTTATGTTGTTTAACTTATGTCACTCAACTGAATTTATGTACGCGTCGTATTGGACAATCGGGGTTGTATATTTCTACGCAAATGTAAATCGAAAGCCACGTCGTGATAAATGCTTTAATGATTTTATTACATAAATATTAAGCATACAAAATGATAGCAAACCAAACATGCATGATAGCTTTAGCCTTATTTCTAGCCATTCTAGGTAGGTAGGTAGGTAGGTAGGTAGGTAGGTAGGTAGGTAGGTAGGTAGGTAGGTAGGTAGGTAGGTAGGTAGGTAGGTAGGTAGGTATTATACCTAGGTTTTGTTACGTAAAAGTTTTAAGAAGACGGACACAAAGTGACAGTGTGAAGTGAAATAATCCTGTAAAGTCTTAGTGGGTATGGGTACCTTTTCTAGATACATACTTCTAAGTCAAGAAGCCTGCTCCTTCTTCAAAATTGGTTAAAGTATTTCCTAGCGCAATATTAAATTGAACAAACTAGATTTGGCGCTCCTTCTAAATTAGATGTTTGGGTAAAGTTAACGACAGTTTACACAAGTTTCTTTAAAGTGAGCTCAGATGTAAAAGTAAATATTTTAAACGCTCGTTAAAAACATGCATTCATGTGAATTTAAGAGTTACACACGCTACAGTTCCTTCCAAGCTTTGTTGACAAGGTCCGCAACGATTTAATAGCAGGATAAAGGTGAATACAGGGGTGCGAGTCGGGTTACCTCCACGTGTGGTCACAAGAGCTGCGGTTCGTTTTTGGATCCGTCCGGGGGGGGGGGGGGGATGAGCAGTGCTTGGTCCGGTGCACCCTGGGCATCGGCTAATGATTTCCTGGCAGTTTCTGAGGGATATCATTGACCGTTGGCTAAGAGCCCGACAGGGGGGAGGGAGGTCTTTGACCATTACCGTACAACGTTGCCGACATTTTGTCACAAATTTTTTAATTATATTTCTTTACTTTGACATTGGCGAAGTTGTCGTCGCTATAACGACTTGATACGCCACAAATAAGAAGAAGAAGAAGAAAAAGGTGAATACAAGCATACTTATGTTTCACCAACATACGTTAGACCAAATGCATCGTTAAACAATCATTATCATTTTACAGTACCTACCCCATTTTCTTTTTGCAACAGTTATAAAAGTAATCAATTTTTTTTGGTTGCCCAGGGGAAATCTGCTGCCAGTACGTACAGATATGGAATCGGCAACGCAAGGGAAAGGCCGATATAATACGCAAATGTCAGGGCGAGATAAACAGACGAGATCATTTCTCTTACACGCTGTGAGCTGTGAGTTTAAGTGAATCCAGTGATAGAAAAGAAATCAACAAAAATAACGGGTCATTCTTGACACAATTTTTTATGGGAAGTGACCCTTAATTTTTGCTCGTCAGTGTAGATAAAAGAAAGCTTGACACGTGCCGACAGCGATCAAAATTTTTCGGCCTCATTTTAGTTATTTTAGCGCTGATCTAATCTAACGTCAGACACATCGGTCTTTTCGGCTAATTTCGGTTTCGTAGAGCGTTGTCTTGCTCTAACTTACGTGTCCCCAATTGTCTCTTTCCAAAGGCCGAAGTGCAATCTTTATGGCCGGATACTGTATGCACGTTGGCTACTAGATATTCCATTACCTCGATAACCTAACCTAACGTAAGCCTTTCGATTAGGTTTACGATTTTTTGAACTGAATACTTCTTTAGCGGCGTTGTAAACTTCTCGGGATGGGTAAAATATGTTAAACTCGCGTCAGGTCACGCGACCGTCAGGACACGTGACCTGGGCGAAAATGTGTAAGATTTTTTGGGATGGGTAAAAAATGTTACTCGCGTCAGGTCACGCGACCGTCAGGACACGTGACCTGGTCGAAAATGCGTAAGATTTTTTGGGACGGCTAAAAAATGTTAAGCTCGCGTCAGGTCACGCGATCGTTAGGACACGTGACCTGGTCGAAAATGCGTAAGATTTTTTGGTACGGGTAAAAAATATTAAACTCGCGTCAGGTCACGCGACCGTCAGGACACGTGACCTGGTCGAAAATGCGTAAGGTTTTTTGGGACGGGTAAAAAATTTTACTCGCGTCAGGTCACGTGACCTGATCGAAAATTCGCAAGACGGAGGTATAGTTGCTGCTGGGTCGTTTAAGGCGACTAGAGCTACCAATGACCTTGGCCGTCGGGGCGGAGCCTAGGCGCTACACACGCACGCATACCACTCCCCGCACTGATCAAAGAATACGCGGAAGCGCAGAAGCGCGCGCTATTCGGTCAGCATTATTGCCTACACGCTAAAGAATCTAAGAGACTGCAAGGCCGCGCGGTATTATAGCATTTATTCTTATTCCAGTTGCCTGAAAATTTTATTCTAATATAGGTATGTAGGGTACCTACTTGAATAGTGCTAAGTTAATCCCAGCAGAATAAACTGCAGGGTTGGATGGATTTACTAACTTCCACGTCTGAATGCAGTGTTAGACTTATGAGTTATGACTTATCACAGACTAGCTTCTGCCCGCGACTTCGTCCGCGTAGAATTAGTAATTAGCTCAAGATTTTTTCGAAATAAATGGTTATAAAGCTATCTCCATTTTAAATTGCATCTTAGCGGGAAATACCTAATGAACGTACTAACTCATACATGCACACACTCATGATGGGCCAATGTTACAAAATGAGGCGCAGCAGAGTTTTGTAATAAAAGGCCTGAGAATTTTAGGACCTAATTTGTTGCATACAATATTTTTTTACGATTACTTTTAAATCATCATCATCATCATCCGAAAGGAATCCACTGCTGGGCCTAGGCCTACTTTTGAATGAAAAACAATTAATTTTACTTATGATTAGCTACCGAATAAAAATTGCTCACACCAAAGAAAAGAAATCGTGCGGCCAGGTTTAACGAAATTGACACACCCATGTCGATTAAGTAATTGTCAAAAGTGTAAAAATGTGGAAAATTACACTTGGGTGAAGTCACCAAAAGTTGAACGATTAAGCGACTACCCCTCCTTTGAACTCTTTTTTCGAAGTGTTGTAAGCCATGTATGATAGTGATTTTTTTTATAACGCTAAGCACATAGTCTACTTTGCATTTTACGACTTCAAACCCTTATATTACAAACGGATCTATACAAAAAAAAAATACGTTTGCCAAAATAAGGCAAATTGCCCTAAAGTTGAACGATGTGCCCTATTTATGAACGAATTGACCCCAAAAGATGAACTAATATATTGATAGTAAATTAATAGTGGATAGGTGGTCAACTTTGCCCTTAATTGAACATTGGCGACTAAACAAATATGTATACACGAATAAACGTGTAGTTATGTGTATTTCTGAAATAAACGAAAAAATTAAAAATGAATAACCAAATATATTCCTAGTGTATTTATATACTGAAATAAATTAATGGATTTTACATAATTATGATACTGCAAAATGTAATAAATAAAATCCAAATTTAACAAATCAGCCTTTATTGTTCCATTTTGTTTAGAGGCTCCGAACGGGTCATCATTTTAGTGAAATATGTGGCCGGCCACTATTTTCATCTTGCTTTATTTCGCACACAAAAATAAGATGCAAACATTTGCCAGCCACACATTTCACGAAAATGATGGAAGTGTAGAAACTTCTTTACAATAAATAGTTTAATAATAATCATAATCATTTGGTTAATCTAACCTATCTTGCTTATCGACGGGGAAGAAGCAAGATCTCCTTATCCGATCTTACAAAATTTTATTATTGTAGTTTGAATTCTATTGAGAGAACCCATAGCTCATATCTTACATTAAGCCGAAATTACAAAATAGAAGATCTTGCTACTTCACCGTCGTTATATTAGTACGCTAGTACTCGGGATCTGCCGATTCCCCAATCATCTAGGACCGAACGAGCGATTTCTTTGGAGATTCTTTGCAATTACCTCCATTGCATTGTAGGTTGAGCTTGCCTGAGATAAACTTATTTGATTATTGCGAATCTTTTCTACGGCTTTTTCGAATGTAGCCTATATGGTAGCTATGTGTGCACCTGCGTTTGCGCGTACGCCTGTGCACCTTAATATCTCCTGCGCATCTGACTGCTTCCGATTAATGGACTCCGATGACGAAAAGTCCCATGGCGATGGGCTGAGGTAGAGAGGTCCAGTTTGATGCAGACTGGGCTTTGTCTGAGGCCTGCACATGGGCGGCTCTGGGGGTGTTGTACACCGTGGTCGTTTTCGCTCTGCACAGGGGGGACAGAGTGAACTCGGCAGCACCCGGAGTGACAAAGCAGCCCTATTTAGGGAGGCACTGCTTTCCCTGCTCAGCCAGGGAGGGGGCTAGAAAAGGTGCCCTAAATATTGCTCGCCCCAACCCACGAGGATGGTAGTAACCACGGCTGCCTCCGCATCTTACAATTCGTGGTCGACGTTTCAAAAGTAAAAATTACGCAATGGGAACAGCGCGCCTCAAAGCGGCCGGAATGGAGAACTTTGGTGGCAAACAAAGTCCAAGTTTTTGAAACTCGTCGTTGCTCTGAGTTGGATACCAAGCGCGATGAATTGAAAGCTCGACCACCTGCGGCAATCAATTATAACTATGTTGATGGGGTGCTCACATGTCCGCAATGCGCGCGAACTTTTGTAAAAAAGATTGGCTACATAAGTCACATGCGAGCACACGGTCGTACTCTGGGAAGGAGTTGAGGCGGTCGCCATGGTCGGAAACGGCCGGGAGTACATCATCATCATCATATGGTAGCTATATGGACATAGCCTCTCTTTTCTTTCAGGTTTGGATACCACCTATAAAAAAAACGTTATTATGTTACGGCACTTACCCAAAACATAACTAATGATTGTCTTTGATATCTTTAAGTAGGTTTCACGTAAGTGTCTCTTATAAAATTTAAAACGATGGTTTCATTTCATGAATATATATCGCAGAAATCAAATACAATATTGGATCTTATCAATTCACGAAAATTATATAAATCATTAAACACATTGAACATCCGCTGTAAGCGGTTAAGCTATCCAGCGTTTATACCAATTAGCAAAAACCTACACTCAACTCCTCTAACTCAAGCTATAGCGTAGTCCAACTTTGCCCGATTCCTTAGTACAAAATAGCTAGAAAGTACTAAAGCGACGTATACCTAGTGGTTAACCACACATTAATTTTGATCTTTTATATGATTTTATATGTGATGGATAAACTGTTGGTTCTAATTATATATTTGTTAACATCTCTGTACACAGTTAAACAATAAACGTTATTCCATTCTATTCTATTCTATTCGATGGTGCTGCCCTACCACACACCGACTGACAGACTGACTTGACAATTTTTTTATAGTTAATTAATTTTGTCTTCAATTTTTATTTGTTATTACTTTCTAATGTTTCTTTTTGTTTAGTTTATAGAATATGTATAAATAAATTATTTCAACTATCATTCTATACAAAATGTTCCAAGACATGTATTTTCAGTAGAATAATCTTACCTTTTCGTGGCCTTTAGGTCTTGTTACCTTGGGCTCTGTCTACCCCGTAAGGGATGATAACGTGATTTATGTATGTATAATCTTACTTGATTAGTAGATTGATCAGATCACCTAGAACTTTGCCAGCATAGGCAAAGTTGATGGTTGCTTCGCTCGAATTTGGCCCAGCGGCCATATAAAATAAAATTTCAAATAAAATTTTACGATCTCAAGGCTACCTTTGTATTTATATTGAATATTCTAAATTAATTAATTACAGGTATAAGTTACACTAAAAGCATTTTTTTACCTTATAAAAATGTTCACTTAGATACCCTACCCCAAACATGAACGACAAAATGTTGTTACTTCAAGTTTTGGCCAAGAAATCTATAAGATGAACCAATTAAATCGATTCAATGGTCATCTACTGAAATAGAAACCAAAAGTTGAACCAGTAACATTTCTTCGTTCAAGTTTTGGGCATTAAATAATAGTTAAACAGTCGCGATTCCCATACAACAAAAATATCAAAAAATTTCGCCTTAGGAACAAAATATTTTGTTCAACTTTTAGTTAAAAAATCTACGATAGGTATACAATTAATTTGAGCCATAAACGGTGCATTTATCATTTTCGTGCGATTTTATAAATGCATTTGAAAAAAGACCACTTTGCATATTAGTTGAACACCGTTCAACTATTAGCTCATACCTCTGATTTTGGACCCATTACTTGAACAGCGATTATATCATTAACTAATATAAAAAACGAATTTATTTATTTACGTAAATATTAAAGACATATTCAAGAATACATACCAAACATAAAAATGTTAGTCAATGCATTATTCAATTTTATATGCAATTAAAAGCTTAAAATGTGAAGGTCTAACCTTAAGAAGGATTTCATACAACTGGCACTTTTGCCGGGTACCCGAGACGCGGCGACCGCTCACATTCGTGTGCGTGATGCAATTGTCATGGAATTATATTTTTCACTTCGGCTAAGTGTTACCGCATTATAAAAAAATATTACCAAGCGTCTAAAATGGGCCACGATTTAATTATTACGGTTTTTAGGCCAAACGTTCAACTTCTGGGTGTTGTTCATCTTTTGGGTCCACTACCTGTACTTATCCAAAAAATTAAAGTTGCGGGGAAGATTAAAATTTGATGTAATTTTTTTACAGTTGATATGGCTATAATAAACATAATTTAGGTAGTTGGACCTTGGAACTGATTTTTATTAATATAACTAGCGACCCGCCCCGGCTTCGCACGGTATATTATGAATGTATTATACATATAAACCTTCCTCTTGAATCACTCTATCTATTAAAAAAACCGCATGAAAATCCGTTGTGTAGTTTTGAAGATATAAGCATACATCGGGACATGAGGACAGAAAAAGCGACTTTATTTTATACTATGTAGTGATGATAATTTTAATGATTATAAGTTATTTTTCAGGTTTTTTACGAGTAAATTTCCCACGTGTAGTATTTAATTTAGTATTTTAAACTAAAATAAAAGACGGAAAAATTAAAATTCAGTGAAATTGAATTGCCTTTCACAAAATTTGTCTCCAGGATAGACTACACTGTATTCGACCTCTGCATATTATTATGTAGGTAATTTTGCGATGGGCTCTCTGGGTAGGTATAGTGGGGTAGATAAATTAGGCAGGTCTGTACTTACATTACTGCGTGCATTTTCAAAGCCTTTTTAGCCGCATTTTTCCTTGATGCAGATTTTCTTGGCATTTTTACCCAATTACAATATGTAAATATAGGTATAAGATAACTTATTAATCGTCTTATACGCGAAATAATTCTGAGATTGGCGATCACTAAAAACTTAAAAAGTAATTGTTCGTTTAATAGGGATAAAATACCATTTGTACATTATAGCGTCCACGCGCAAACTTCACAACACGATTTATCCTCTAACTGCAATGCGAGCGAGTAATCTCTGAACTCACACAAATGAAAATCCTTATAAATATTTACGCACACAACTAACCGATTTTAGCGTAACAAGCGACACAACCTCCCCGCGTGAACGGCAACGCGTGACTGCCGCCCGCGCCCGCGCGGAGCCCCTGCCGTAGTTTACGTTCAGCATTCCGAACTTTTCGATATTTTTGAATGAAAAAGTTCTTTGATTTACAAATGCTATGTTGAGTTTAAAGTACATCGGATTCTTTATTTTTTAACATGTAAATATTTTCAAACGTCGTTGCTGTTTAGGAGCAGTAGGGAATGCAAGCCAAAAAACACCATTCGGTTGAATTGTATTTTAATATCGAATTTATGCTGATACCTGAACGACCTATGTTGTAAATGTTGTACAAGAGTTGATAATTCATATATATTTTTTTCAGAATTTTTGGCTCAGCCATTAACGAGAAGTAGGCTTTTGAAAGTACCTAATTTACAGCATTTGAAGGCTCTAGTCGCCTTAAGCGGCGCTGGGCGTCGCGTGTGTGCGTAGTGCGTGTGTGTAGTTTTCCCTTCTGCCGGCACTCCCGCGGTGCAACGACGCCGCCAGGGGATATCACCAGCTGGACATCGTCGAACTGCGACTGTTCCGGATTACTTCATCCGAATAGGTGTCCGTTAATGGAAAACATATTTGAGAATATTAGGACAGATTTATGGTTATACCTATTTGTTGGACGACCGGATAACCTGGTGATTAGAGAGCCTAATTGCGAAGCTTGGGTTCTCGGGTAAAAAATACGAATGATTGTTTTCTAGTTTATGACAATTTGTAATAAGAACGTATTTATCTGTAATGCTTTTAGCTATTCATTCACGTACACAATACAATTTATTTGGGTTAAGATATACCGAAAAAATGTCTTCCCAGTATGTTTTTCATCGAAAAACCTTCTGACCTGACCCCAACATAGATTATTATTTATTTCTTCCAAAGAGTTTTGAAGAGTTGCTTTATTTGGAAATAACCAAGGATTTTTTTGACGTAACGATAAACTTTTCAATTGGTTCAAGTTGATGCGTGCTCGGAAAATTCGTTTATAAAGAATTCTCGGGTTAAGAGACGGTAAGAGAAAAAAGCAACATTGAACTGTCTTTTTTATGAAATAGGATGGCAAACAAGCAGGTTCACTTGCTGGTAAGTGAGCACCACCGTCCATGAACACTGTACTGAACAAAAAATGATTGTTGTCGATGCGTTTTCAGCATAAGGGTTAAGATAGAAATACAGTCCGTGAACCCTTAGGATGCCATTCGGGTTTGTCTTGCTGTCTCCCTCACTCGGCCAATCCTAGTATCAAACGCATAAGAGCAAGTGAGACAGCTATGGAATGGCATTCTAAGAGCTCACGAACTGTGCCTCCTCCGTCAGTAATTTCACTGGCTGTCTTAACTCTCTCCTTGCCGGAACACAGCAGCGCAAGCACTTCAGCTTAGCTACAGGATTAGCGAGTAAGATGGTGGTAGCAATGGACAGACCTTACGTAAGCTCGTATCACGTGCAAACTTCTCACTTAAGTAGGTACAAGAAGAAGTAATCCGTAAAACGTTTTGACAAAGTCAAAAGAATTTGAATTGACGAAAATTTCAAAGAATTGTTACCTCACGCTTAGGTTTAAAAGAGGGTGATATAGTAGATTGTATACCGAGGGGATAAAGCACTGTACTATGTCACGGGCGCGATATTGAATACTGAGCGCAGCGAAGGGCTAGATTTAACTCCCGAGTGTAGCGAGGGTTTTTTAGTTCATTCCTGAGCGTAGCGAGGGAATTAAGATTGAGTCCTGAGTGAAGCGAAGCATTTAAGCGCACCCATGACATAAACGGTTTTATCTCCGAGGAGTATACTCTACTTTTCTCACCTTTTGCGAGACAATAAAAACCAAGGTAACTAGAAAAAGAATTTAATTAAAATAGCAGTAAAACAAAATTAAAAGTAAAAAATTATGTTTGAGACATTAGTCTAGTTGTGTAATGGTAATGATACAGCAATATTTTTATTTGGAATCTTAGCAGTTCTATGCGTATAGTATTACAGCGTCAGCAAACACTGGCAGCTTTTGTTTTATTTGAAATTTGTTTCATGCGTTCGAAAATCGAACGCCGCTTGCCGTGGCGTGGCCATCTCGATTTTTGGAGCCGTGCGATTTTTTGGAATTTTTTATTATTTTTAAATTGGACTTTAAGAGTACCTATAGCAATAAGAACTATGAAAAGTGAGAATCATAGTTTATATTACTAACCTACGGGTTATAATGAAACCCAGTACAATATTACTACCCGGCTAAAGCCAAGGGCTATAATGAGTTACTTTGAGTAAGGTTTACATGATATATAGGTAATTAGCCATTATCGAGCAGGCGGTGTGAAAATTTAAGTTGCATCTGCTGGGCCCGATTTCAGGTTGGTTTTCCAGCTAGCGACTTTAAAACAATTGAATTGGAACAGGTAAGGATCACCATATAAAAACTAACTAAGTTACTTACAATGTGTTGGTTCTGAAGATTTTATTGACTTCATTGGTGCATTTGGTGCTTCCTTTTCGTAGGAAGGCAGACATGAACTTCAAATCCGCAGTAAAATATCTATCCCGTAAGGGATAAAGTCGTGATTTGTGTACATTACATATGTGACGGTATATTGTGTATTGTTACATATGTATGTACAGCCAGCAACTAAGTGTTTATTTTATTTCATTGTTCTTTTATAGATCGACAGTACAGTCGAGTTCCCCAATATCTATGCAGCCGTCTGTTCAAAAATATCTAAATACGTTCCTTATGTATTTAACTGAAAATAAGGTCTATGTGTAGATAATTTTGAACGGTCCACTGTATAGACATTTTGAGCCGACTGGTCGTTCATTTATGACACTCACTTGTTTTTAATTTGGTGTATTTTTTATGAGATGAGGTGGCAAGCATACAAGTGGGCAGTCTGATGATAACTATGAACACCTCCACTCATGGACATCCGCAACACCAGAAAATCGCAGATATGCTGCCGGCCTGGAGGGTTAGGATGGAATCAAGTGCCAGCAATTTTACCGGTTGTCTTACTTTTCATGCCGGAATATAGCAGCGCGAAAACACTGCTGCTTGGCGGCAGGATTAGCGAGTAAAGTGCTGGTAGCAATCCCGACGAACCTTACACAAGGTCATATTACCTGCATCAAATATTATAATTCGTTATTCAGCTGTGAAATTCTAATTTGCAATAGGCATTACATATTCACAGAACTCATTAACCAATGTGAACTAAATCGGTGTTAACTTGATAGCTTAATCACGCTTTCCGAGCATTCAGCTCTTTGAAAGCGGAATAATTTTTAATGGACCTTGGCAAAGCGGGTCCCATCTGCATATGTTCCCGTAGAATAAGCCCTTCCTCGTTCTTATTATCATTTATGTTAAACAAATATTTTTGTTTCTCTCTTTGCTGATGCAATTCAAATTCCATCCATGCTAAGAATGCAATCAAATTGGCAACTGATTAAATTCTACCAATCGTAACGAGGAATGTGTGGTATTCGAACGATATCAACTAATTTATAGCACCTAATTCGTTCGAAATCCCAGGGCATAAAATATACGTTATTTATAAATTATTATTATCCCAAAATTTTAATTAAGGTGATAGAAAAATGTATAAAATCAATCATCACATTTTTGTACAACCACCGACACGTTATAAAAGAAATGGAAATTAATTGAAGGAATTAAGGTCCCCAATCACTGAATTGCGATGGCGGGGACGGACGGAAGAAGGTACTTAAGATTAATATAACATTACATTACCCATGATTTCCTTTTAACGAGCGATGGCATAAAAATGAAATCGTATAAAACGTGAACGATCTCTTTCTTTAAAGATATTTTCATAATTGGATACCTACGCGTTCCGCGAATTGCTAAGAAACCAGGGGTGACGATTTTTGAATTAACACTGAAGACATTATTGGAATGTGGTAAAAATCTGAGTGGTCAGTTTGTAACCAACAAAACACATTTAAAAAAAATTAAATATCATTTTGATAAAATTAAATTTTAAAACAGAAAAAAGCAAGTAACTGTAACATGAAGATTTTAGAAGTAGATAATTTATTGACGATAAGACTTTCGTCTCTGTACATAATAGGTACCCATACTTACTTAACTGGAAGCCCGGATCATCCCTCTGATGTTTTGAGCTTATTTTAATATAGATTAAATTTACAGTGTTTCGCTGTGAGTTTGGTCGGGGACTAAAAATATTTTCAGTTCTCATGCTCTTAAAATACTACTTTAGTCTCTGCATATCGTGACTAAAGCTCCTTTTTGATCTCTAGGGATTGAAGTAATTTTATCCTAATTTGCTTTGAAAACCTCTAAACAGCCAGTCATGATGTTTGTGATTGTGTAAGTATAGACAAATTTTAGGGTGTGGAAATAACCTCAAAGTGACTAATAAAAAATAATGATTTAATTTCGAGATAAAGACGTGATATATGTATTAATTTCGAGAAATACGATTCATGATTACGAAAATGGATCTATTCAATTATATCAAGGATAAATTCATTTTATTATGCATGGTCCAATTAGTTTTAAAATAGTTTTCCATTTGAATTTTTTTGCCATTTGAATATTGTGCAAGTATTTTGAATAGCAATATTTTTTTAGAGTTTCAATCTTTTTGGCTGTTGATGGTTGACCGGCGCTAATCCATTGCCGCGCGCCGCTGCCGCGAATAAAAATAATGTCACATGTTTTCAAAATTGTTGGTGCACGGACTATTTAGATACTTATTTATATACCTGTTGTGCAGTGAAATGATGTATATAGCGTTTGGTGTAAATTAATAAGACAAAGCCAGCTTCCTCAAGGTGTGTTGCTCTGGAATTGATTGCAGACTACTCGTCCATTGAAGGATTTATCATACAAATAATTATATTCATTACTCGTATTAAGCGTAAGATGTAAAAAAAGAAATATTTCAATAAATAATTGTCCAACTTTATAAATTATGGACGAAATATGTCACCATCATCATAAAGTGAAGAAGAATTAACGAATAACATATTGTACGAACGATTCTAATTACATAATTGGAAGACTTTGTTATAGGTAATTAAATATTGTAATTTTGTATAGAACGTCATTTTCTCCTCGCATTCAAAGTGAAAATAGAGTGTTTAATGCGAGACTAAACAACCATAATGACACTCTTAACTATAGCCACCCTCGCTCGATGAGCTCGGGTGGTTAAACATCTCGTGTCATTATAGCTTGTTTTAGTCCCTTGTTGAAGAATCTACTGTTATCTTTTTTTCATAGTAACGTGGGAAAATATACAACATAAACGTGCATAATATCTTATCTTTGTCCTCGGCTGTACAACGCGGGAGATTATATTCGTCTGAGGAGGATTCGGTCCTGATACTCTTCACCGTAAGTGTAAAATCGAAAAGTGTCTGATCTCTTCTTTAAGAAGAGTTTAAAACGGCCGGGGTTTTTCAGACAGGCATGACAATGTCGTAAAATTAACGCCGAGTATCTATAGAAAGACAATGTTATATCCACAAAGTCTATTCGAATGCTGTTTCCGTAGGTATGTTCCGCTCATTAACTATACCCAGTTGCAGTAAAAAAATCAGACTGTCCACTGTCTATACGCTCCATTAACACACATAGAAACAGCACAATCATGGCCATTTAAATATTTAGACTGCCGTCTCGGAAGAGCTGAACGACAGGATTCTAATTTTTTGATTCCGACACAATTAAAAGAGACTCATGTTCTGCTATAAGGAAATGAAAAGTAGTTCATAGAGTTAACAAATTATAGTTTACTCGTACAAAGGAAGGAGTTTCGCTTCTGTTTAAATAATTAATACCTTAATTACTGTAACTGTCGGGCGTATCTATTACATTTGGCGGGTTCAATGGTTATCCAGAGGGAATATCGTGACCAGTGAGTTGAACAGCAATAACCGCACTACTCGTATGAAGGAGTATAATGCCAACAATAGATCTCAAATAGCACCATCTCATCTTTCTTGTTTTACGCATGTAAAAGGTTACCGAAATCCAATAAACACAACTGGGAAATAGATATTTTTTACTGAATCAACAGCTCATCGTTCACGACTTTTTACGAGTGGTATTACTTATAAGCTTACCCCTCGGGAGCCGTGCAATTTTCCGGTATGAAATTACCCTTATGTGTTATTCTGGTACATTAAACTTTGTAGGTGACCGACCGGTTGATCCATAGATATGTTACCCCTATTCTGTTGGAATATAAAGTCAAAAAGCGTGGGTTTGTTGCTATCCGATTCTAAAGAAAATGAGTAGGTCCCGCCTTTTACCAGTATAACCACTAACAGTTGTGTTGGTCCTTCGCGGTTGATACAAATGTAGGTTTGTATATACAACTGATGAAATATGTTGTAAATGAGATACTGGAAACAGTTCTGAACGGCTCTGAAAAATTTTAGAACTAAATAAGAAAAGGGTGTCTATTCGAGAAGAGTGCACTAGAAACCTTCGCGTAATTAACGACTTCTTAGAAAACGTTCTTAAGAGTTCATTTGCAAGACTCGACGGCAGTTTCCTACAAATTGTATGTCGAGAAAGGTCAGGAAATTTGCTGTTACTCAATATAGAAGAGACCTTGTCGTTAAAAAGGAGCTTAATTAACGACTACATCCAGCTTTTAGTAGACTGTTATTCGACGTGGTTATAGAAACCGAGCTAATAGCTCTTACGGGTCGCTTAGTAGTGGGAAGACCGGCATACATAAGCTTCTATCCACTTATTCAAACAATTATATTTGGATGTACGTGTAATAGTCATCTCCGTTTTCCCGTGACTTCGTGACATTTGTTGCCAAGTCTTTTAAACTCATTAACGCAGTTAAACGTAAAATGTAAAATAAAGAGGAACATTGACCAATATTTTGTGTTCTTGCGTCGCTTTTCATTTGTTATTGTCTTATCAGCCAATATTGTTAGAAGAAATGCTCAGCGTCAACTTCGTATGAAAACGAAAAGCAGCACCGATGCTTGCTCTAGTTTGTTGCAACTTCTCCTTCTGGTGTGGTTGTGGTGATAATGAGAGGGTAATGATAATGACGTTCAACCCGAGCGGTCGAAACGCTTGAATATTCACCAACGAGCGTTTTGCAAGTCAGCTAATTACGTCGCTCGAGTATAAATTTGCTGGGAATGTCAAAGTTTCTTGTGTTATTTGAGGAAAATAAAAAACAGTGTTACATTCAGATCATTCGATGATTCTTTATTTACACAGTGATGACTAGGTATTCGGTGAGAAGTCAATCCAACCAGAGGTACAGATCACAGGAAAGTAAAGCTGACCAATTTACGAAGCCTAATGAAGACGTTTTACTAACTTTCTAGTACTCTAAAGAAATGAGTATATCCCATCCGTGGAAACGACACATAACAACAATAACTCGTCTTCGTGGATGGGATCACAAATAGATCAAAAGTACTTCAAGTGGTAATAAAATTTTGAATATTAACGAATATTATAGATACGTATTAATCTTTATAGTAAAACAATAATTATGTACAACTATTGAGACAACAATATAAAGTGACAATAACTTAACGTAACTCTTTTAATTCTATGCAGTCAAATCTTTGTTAAACGCTAACGTGAGGTTTAAAAACGAATTAACTATTCTTATTAATTATAAAGTGCGTTGTCCATTGAGCATAAAGCAAGCTCCGAGTGAGACACAATATATTACGGTAAAAACAATGGACTGAGACTACAAAGCTTACTTTATGCTTCATTAGACTGTCTGCTTATCATATTTCATCGACAGTTGGTTTAAATTATGTCTGAACTTACGTAATTAAAATAAATATTGGTAGATACGAGCACGAGCGCAACTGTTAGAGATTCCCGGCGCTAACAAGTTCTGCAACAGCATGTAAATACTGCTTAGAGCGCTTTACAATTTAGATTAAAATTACCGACAACTGTCTAAAATATTATATTAACAATTAAGGCAACGAATTACCTAACAAAATTTGGATTTGCATAATTAATAACGACAATTAATCCAAGGTCTCTGAGCAAAGGGTAAGCGGTCGACAACAGAGCAGCGTACAAAGGTATTATGCCCCAGTTTACTTTTGGGAATTGATTTAATGAAAATATATTCTTTTTTCTTATCAAGAAAATCAAAGATATATCGCATATTTCATTATTTTCATAAAATTATTCAACTGGAAACATTAAAAGAAAATATATCGCAATTCCCATTAGGTATTAAAGATTGTGTTGGTCGTCATAAGAGTATGTAATGTACTCAGCGTCACTATGTAGGTACCTTTTGAAACGCTGTATTAAAGCTTGCAAAATAAACTATGGTCTTTACAAGATAAGGTCTTATATAGTCAAACATTAAGTAAAAAAGAAAAGTGTACATCAAATTTAAGTAGGTGGGATGGGAACATACATAATGTACAAAAATCCAAATTTTCATACAACTGGAACAATGCTTATTTGTATTCGAGTTAGGCACGTAGTGCATTCTTTCATGACCATTTGTAAAACTATTCATCAAAATCGAGTTTATTTTAACATCTTAGGAGTTTAAAACTACTGGTCTATATATAGTTAAAAACACAGTCGGTTATTGATTTCATTCACAAAAACTAATGGCATAGAGGCGCAATTTTCCATTGAAAGAGCGAAGAGGTGCAGCGGGCTGTGGGTTGGCAACCAGTACAAACAGATTATGAGTATCTAAGACCCGTAATAAATTGAGCTTAGCAGGGTGATTTCTGAGTTTAACCGCTCGAGCGTTCCGTTCGTAAACGAAAGTAAAATTGTATAGAGCCAAATTACATCGGATTATAAACGAAATATTTAAAGTACTTTACTACTTGATACTTTTATTAATTACGTTTACAAAAAATGACAGACAATTCTTTTTTATGTCAACCATTACGGCTTTTTTACTGCATTTTATAGCGTAACTACCAAGCGCGCGCAACTCAAAAATTACCCTTAACCGTGAACGTTTCAAAATCTGAACGTATTTTACATTTGTTCGGAGATATTATCCAATTTCCATTTAAATTGTCAGCCAAAGGACGAACTATCAGCTGTAACATAAACAGGAGACTCTCTGTGTAATTTAATTTCGCCACTCCCTTCTAAGCTCAGTGGATCAAGCGTTCCCTTCACAGTTACCAGAATAAATACAGCCCGTAATTTGAATTCATGCCAAAAAGAAATTCGGGGACAACCTTTCAAAGAGGTTACGCATTTCTTTCGTCTAATAATGGGTTCGAATACAAAACACTCGACCTTCGCTCGTACTCCAACTCCCGCTTCGCCTCACCTTCTTTAGTTTAGCAGGCTCACTCGACCAATTGTTTATTGGGTGCTTATGAATGAGTAAATACTAATAGATTGGCAATGCGAGCAAAGGAAATAGAGTTCTATCAATAAAAGTTTGCGCTGCGGCCCGTTTTCACTAATGGTAAGTATATGTACCTACCCACTTATTAGTGATTTTTAACACTTTTTTTACAAAAGAAACTTTCTATCAATATATTTTGAAGTATTTTTTCTTAACCGTGATAGCGATAGATATATTAAAATTTGTTTGTTTCTTCAATTGTTCACGTAACTTCTCAGATATCTGGTTTGAGTCGTATCCGCGGGGAATAAGTAGGTAGGTAACGACTTGTTACTTTAATCACTTGTGTAAGAAAAAAAACCAAATTAATTTATTGTCATTTTAAATAAGCTTACGAGCTTATACAAAATATTCAAAGTGTAATTATAGTTAATACAGTGTGTAGTTATACTGTGTATAATAGTGTAGTCGTGGTGTTGCTCGGGCGCGGCATTCATGCACTATTCAATTTGACTCGTATTGTCACTCTGTTAGCGAACTCCAGCATATTAAATCTACAGTTTGCTCACAGCCATTTCATAAATATACATCATTTGTGAAGTGGCCAGACCTCTAACAAACCGCCGCCGTTCAACTCAGGCTGTACCTACATATTTTTGTCAACGAATAAATGGTAGGAGTTGATTTAATTAAAAAGTTCACAATGTTCGTTGGTTTGTTAGAAATCTAGCTGTTTTATATATAGTATGTTACAGTCTAGGTTGTTATAATGTCGATTGCATGCGAGTCTTTTGTGGGTGACGAAGAATGCTCGAATGATGTCGGAACACGCGTGCTGTGTAGTTTAACCTACCCAGGTAAAGTGTGCAGTCTACAGCAGAACAGTCTACGGTTCTACACATTATAATGAATTAACGGATCCTTTGATAATTTTGTTTAGTTAGTTTGATGGCATCTTATTAAATTAATGGGAACTTTCAGTTTTCTCTTTTTTGTCTTCTAAGACTGTGAGAAAAGGCGAAATTCTTAGAAATCATGTTATAGGCGACGCGGCTAGCAACCCATCACTATTTTGATTACTCTTTCCACCTTATACGCCTACAATCATGCTAAACGTGGTCTTTAGGTCTTGATACCTCTACCCCGTAAGGCATATTAGACGTGATTTGTGTAATTACTAAAATCTTTATATTGGTTTCAAAAGGATTTTTGCTGTGCTGTATAGCAGCAATGGTAGAACAAACACAACCAATTATAAATCTTCGGAAGTAATAAACAGTTAATTGGTATTTCTGAAATATTTCGACCGATCTCTACTAAACGTGAACGTGATTTATGTGTGTGTGTGTGTGTGTGTGTGTGTGTGTGTGTGATCTCTACTAAATGTAAGTATTTTAATGAAACCCTTAACTTGCTTTTTTCTGAAGTATTTCTTCACTGACTGTTATACTGCAGACACGCTATATAATAAGTGGATCTATTACAATCTATTTATAGTTTTTATTGTTAACCTAAACCATTAAGTACTTAATAAGTGGCAGTGCTGCGATAATTGTATTAAAACTACACTGAATCCTTAACACTAACGAAGATGCGTAGGTAAACTATACATACGATCTACAAAACTTACAAAAATCATGAACCAAAATCAAAATTGCATTAAACTAAGTAATTAGTAAAATACCTAGTACATAGTCTTTGGCATGAACATCACTGGAGTAGGTACAGCCACAAAACGTTTTCACTCGGATACAAGAGTCAGGTTTCAGCTAAGTCACTTCTGATGAATAGGGATTTTCGATTCAAATTCTTCGTTTAACTATGATATGTTCTAATGAATAAGAACAGTTCAGTGTTACTTGAATAGCATGCATCGACCAAAGTGTAAATAGTCACTGTGGAATATACAGAAGATCAGAAATTCGAGAGATATGGTCTATAAGAGGTACCTATCTATGCTTCATTCTATATACATAATCTAACATTAGACAAATTTTACAAGAGAATTGATATCACGCCCGTTAAAATATCAATCGAAATTGGCGAAGAAAAGAGTGTTTCTGCAAAGTTAATGCTTCCATAAAATGTTCGGCTTCTTGAGAAAATGGACAAGGGCCGTAATATTCCAATACTTCGCTCTAATGTAGGTTTTGCTATGGCACTCGTATTTACACAGGTGTGATTGAAGCAATGGGCCTCTGGTCCCTCGTCGTCGTCGGTGGAGTTGATGCCAAATGGATTTGAGGAAGGAGGCAAGACATGGTCACATATGTATTATTGAAATACTATATTACTTGCACGCTCTTGTCAAATCTATCGAATGCTACATGGAATGAAGTACAGCCTATAAAGTTACTCGAAAGTGGAAAGGCGGCCGGCTACCTTCAAAAACTTCGCTTAAGTAGGTTGAATACAGTAAAAGGGAAAATTCTAGACACGTAAGACCCCTTTTCATCAATTTAATTATTTACCTATTAATTGCAATGGTATCAACAATCACATTAAATTGAAATAACAGTTTTCGGTTCTTGTAATTTTTTTATCCGTTTTAATTAACTATACTGAGCAACGATCAATATACAATAAACTTTTAACAACTTCATTGATACCTATCAAGTCAATTATTAATATGAGTTTCGTAAAGTGTGCATTCTATATGTCATGTTTCATTTGTCGGATAGATCCGGACGGCAGCGCCCAGCCAGACCTGACTTCGCCCCGTACAATTAGTATATCTAATTGTTCACTTTTCGGAAACTCTTAAAACAAATATCTAATTATGTAAGAACACTTTTATTCCTTATTTAAATATAAAAGAAAACGTCTACATTCAGTATTATGCAGTAGGATTCTATTCTTAAGTGTAAAACTATTTGTTTATTCTGCTGTCTTTGGAGATTGCCTTGCTGGCGTTCAGATGTGTTCGTCCTGCACGTCTGTCGGGAGAAAAATAACATTAAATGAGTCCCCAGCATACAGTCAAGTCATTGACACAAAATAAAAGCAACTAAGTACAAAACATCAAAGCCAGGGAAGTTGCTAACGCTTTTAACATTGCTTCATACACACCACTGCACTGGGAGTGCAGGGCTGCAGGCGTCCTGCTCGCGCAAGACGCTCACATTAGTACACCTACTGCTAAATAGCCAATCACAAACAATAACCAAATAAACTGAGTCATACTTAATGGTCATTAAATAAATACATACATATAATAATAACTTTGTACCAACGAAGACACATTCTAACTGGCCATTTAAACTAAAAATTGTTGACAAGTTAAAAAAGGTTTGCATGGTTTGCTGTCGATTTATCTATTCATTTTAACCGTATTATCTCTCAGTCACGAGTATTATCATTAATGGTCAGCTGGGTGCGTCCTTGCCTGTACTCACTCAAAGATTTTGGAAAATAATTGGGAACACTATTTTAATCGAATATGGGTGAATGGAGAATAATACGCGTGTTACCTTAATCAGGACTATAATTGAAAAACAAATGTTTAAGTTTAAATATCAATAGCTTGATCCAGCAATAAGCACAACTTCCGTAAAAACATAACGATAACAACATTCATGCAAGGAAATCTCGTTACGTAGCATTTTTTTTTGTTTTCTCACACCAATATATTTACAGTCCTTTTTTCTTTATAACAAAGAAAATAAAGCCACGATGAGTAGTGCCGTGTTGAGTACTCAGCAGACCAGCGCGTTGCATACATATATTTTTTTGACAAACGAAACAACAACTATGAACCTATCGTTTGAAACAATTCAGCTGTGTTACGTGATAATAATGTGAGAAACGTCAATTGGTGTCTATCAGTATACATGTGGCAGATATGTAGGTCTATAGGTACATATGGGGACAATAGTGCAACGTGAGTGCGAGGGTTCCATGCAAGTCTGGAGTAACACAAAACAAGTACCTACTCACGAGCGCTACGAGGAACGGGTGACATCTCCAAACTACTTACTTTACATGCTGCGGTACACGGCTCGACATGTGACACAACACAATATACCATATCGTTAATTCATAACAATAATGTACCTACGTGGTGTCGCTGTCGAATGATCCCCCAACAAGTTTAAGTTACTTCAACATTCCTTATTCACAATTTTAGTAATTAATTGGTATGGGACAACACTTTTACAGTATGCACTATGCGTATTGCGTTGACAGGTTTTGACCTAATGATATTATTTTAAAAGTGCGGCATAACGAGATTTGACTGCATGAATTTCAGAAAAAACGGTGTAGTATAACTAACAAAACACTCGAATGATCGACATAAATGTAAATTCAATCATTTCGCGTGACGATTTAATTCAACATCTTAGGTATAGATAAATCATCTCACGAAGAAGGTTTGATCTTCGTTGTGAAGTGTACAGTCAAACGCGTTGGTGTGGGTGAATCGATGGAGCGTTAGCAAAGAAACCCAAAACGCATTTTTATATAAATAGTTCTTTCATGTTTTAGAATATCTATTAATATTTTATTTAAATAAAATATATGTCATCGTTGCTTCATAGAAACAAGATAAATGGACGTACCTTATTCGTTTTTATTCAATAGTAAAAGAACATAGTGGACATAGGTACTTAAGTGATTTTTGATCACTGTCAGATACGTAGTTTTCGGGTTCTGATTCGCTCTCATCGGAATAATTTTGCAATCCAATCAAGAACTCTAAATCCGGGTCAAAATATTTCATGTATCCGTTTCTATTTTTTCTATGATGACCGATGTTCACTTTATTATTGTTATGGCACTCCAGGTCGACACCTTATTATGTATCAATACTATGTTCAACTATGTGACTGTTTGTTGCCTAAATAAATTAATATATATATATATATATATATATATATAACTTGCGCCAGATAATATATATTCCTTGCGGCGATGTAGTTTATATAATACGTACCCGAAACATTTTTCTTGTTTTTTTTCGCATAATTGCATTGCTGGCGGTACTTTTTGCAGATATATTGCACGGAAACAAAACAGTGAGTCGGACTGCAACGCGGTCATGACCATGACTGAGCGCCCCCAAGGTTATTCACACTATTATAACGCAATGTGCATGTGCTCGGCTAATACATCCAATGTCAAACCTTCTTCGTGAAATATAATAACTGTATTCTATTACGAGTAAGTACATAAACAAATTTTCGTCGACAGAAATTTGACATTAAAGTGTAAATGTGTGTCAATAAAATACTTATAATTTTTTATTCAAAGACATTATGTCAAGATAACTTTTAATTTAATTAAATACCTACAGAAAAAAATACTTTGAATGATAACGAACCGTCGTAGCCGTAAGTACTTGCAATTGGACTGTAGTGCCTGGCTAAACCAACTCGAATCCTATCAAACGATGGAACAACGGAGAAGAAATCAAGTCTCTAATAGTGATATGCCGGATATCAGATGGAAATAATCATTCGTTCCCGTTTCCTTTCTGCGAAACAGAGCCTTTGTAAGGGATTTCATAAACAATATTAATCTTTAAAGTTTTTAAAGTATCTTTAAATACACATGTTTGTACATAGAACGAATACGTAATTACTTCAACAATTTATTTTTAATCACACAATTTTGGCAAATTTTAAATTTAAACTGAAAGGTCACACATAGCGGCGCTAAGTAAAGATAGGTGGTACACATTTTTACCGTTCCGGCACATCACTAGTCTCTAATGCTTACCATCGAGTAGTGATCATAATACTAAAAGTAGATTGTTATACTAAGTCAGTCTAGTAAGGAATTAAAGGTAAGTAGGTATATTAGACAACACGATACGTGCAGTTAATTACAAATTGTGAGGTAGGTAGAGATGGGATGACTAAAAGACTTGCACAAATTAAAGGAAACAGTAAACGGGTTATCTATACATGTAGACGATTACTTTATGTAAAGAAAAAGAGTTACACTATTTGGGCTTGGATTGCGTTCCAAAAGTTTCCAAACTTATCAAACGTAACAATTATCTAGTATAACATTTGACCTTTAAAGTTTCACGAGAAATTGTTTGCTGTATTTCTTTTATTCTGTGCAGCTTTTTCATTAGATTTATCGGGATTTTACTATGAGATACACATTTTTTACGAAATTTTTCGTCATCGAGTATCGTTGTAAAAAAACCGAAAATTATTTTAATATCTGACTCTATCTATCTATCTCAGTATAAGTAACTTGTGCAATATTAAGTACAAAACAGAAAATATATTCTTGTGAGTATATATTATACTTGTATAAAATAAAGAGTCACTCAATGTTTTCTAGAATATAAATCTGTCTGCCCCACTCAGAGACGTCATTTTACTATAAATAGATAAAACTTGTTTCAAAATTTCATTAATAAGGAAAATCTTTGTCAAATGAAATAACAATACAAAATGATTTGACGTCTCTAGTGCTTCATGGTGTATCTGAACATTGAGAAATAGATAAAAAACTATTTTGGTTTTGACTCTGGTATTTTTTGTAATTAGGCATATAATTTTGAGCATAAAATAATGAGGAATGAGGGGTGACGGATGTAATAACAATTTATTATGCATGGTCCACACTTACCGCCAAAACCCATGTGCATTATCAGGTTCAGAGAAACAAGTAGTAGGTATACACGAGTGGTTTGCGTGAGTGTGAATCCGGCATTACACAATCAAAATATAAACAAGGAAGTCATGTGTGTATTTGTAAATGCTAATGTTTCGGACAAATGACATATCACAAACCACATTATCAGGGATCCTGGTGTAAAATCACTTAACGAGGTAGGTGTCAGCCAGACGCAGCAAAAGAAAAGTTGCGAAGAAAAATGAAAGCAGATGGAGGGCAAGAAACTCCTTTATTTTTCAATAACTGTTAATTTTCAGGTCCTATTTGGTCTAATTTACAAAACCTATTAAAATATCAAGGGGAGGCCTTTGTTCAACAATGGACGTCTTCTAGTTGATGATGATGACAATGATTAAAAAATGAAGAAATTATAAATAAGTAATATTTTACTAAATACTTAAATAGCATTAGGTACTGTAATAGCGGTTAACAAAGATAAAAAAGTAAGTAACGTAGTTTTCAATCGTAAATTAATTCTTCCATGCTGGTCTGGGAGGAGAGAAAAAACAGAATAAACCAATTGCTTCTCTTCACGCGCAGATGGTAAAAGCCCGTCGAGGGAATGGGCGAAAATTGTAGTAATCATGTTATAGGCGATGCGGCTAGCAACCCATCAATATTTTGATTCCCTTTTCCACTTATACGCCCACAATAATGCTAAACGGCTTAGGCTCTGTCTACCCCGTAAGGGATAAAGACGTGATTTATGTACGTATGTAAATTCATTCAGACGGTTCTCGTATTTCTTTGTGTTTTGTTACTTTTTCGGATCGTTAGAATAAAAACAAATTTACTTAAACGACACACATAAAACAGACACATTCTTATATAACGACAGAAGATATAAGATACTTATTTGATCGGATATCCCCATTTTTTGCCTGTTAGAACATTTTGCTTTGGGGTGTGATTCTCTAAACAAATCTCGTTCATAGATTCAGCGTTGCGCTCGACAGGCAACCAAAACTTGACCCATTATTAAGTAGGCCTTATACATTCAGGTGTCTTGACATTAATCAATGTCAACGCGCGAGAAACGTCGATACACGTGAATCCGCATGAGACTGACGAACGAACGGGGTAAGCTATGGTATCAATCGAACGCAGCAATTAATCCGTCTGGGTAGTCCACGTAGTCCATTGTTTGCGCTTATAAGTTTCTTGCCTTGCCCCACAAAGAATTTAAATAAAATCAAAGTGTTTCGCTGCATCTGGCTGAAGCCTGGGGTTTATAGGTAGCTCTCGGAGAACTCAGGGTCGGACACAGAAGCTCGCGAGGAGCGGGTGTAATTCGTGGACGTGCCGTAGTCAGAGGTGGCCGTGGCCAGGTCCGCGAACACGGCGGCCGTACCTTGCGTCACGCCTTCCACCGCCGCGGACTCCCGGTCAGTCAGTTTCTGCTTCAGCACTCGGATGCGGTCCTCCTTCTGCAAACACGACGCCACTTAAAACGAAATCAGAGGACACTTTTATATTTAGCCGAGTGTAGGAAAGAAAACGACGTCCTTACTATGTAGTCTCTTTAGTCATAACTAGGGTCTGGGAACGGCGAAGCGGTACACTGATCCTTGACCGCCGACTCGTGTCTGTCAATGGTGAAATATAAAAGCGCATGCTACATGAAGACTGTAACGAAACTTCAGCTAAAACGCGGTGATTTTTCTTAATCGTCAATCAGAAGTAGATAAGCACTTCTCGAAGTTGTGAATAACAAAAAGCGTCTTGAATTAGTCCGCAATAAAGTCTTAATTGCTATGGCAAGATAGACCGGTGCATAACTCTGTGATCATCATACTTAATTGAAATTCAAAACGTTCAGTCGGATATTAAGGCTAGTTTAATTTAACAATCTGTGCCTAGCGCAGAGTGCAAGGTGAATGAAAATAAACTTCGTTTATAACGTTAACGTGTGTGCTACTACGTCACGTATTCTCTGAACACTAACAGAGAAGCTTTGAATCGGAATTCGTGCCTTAGATACACAACCTACTACGTATTACTGCTATTTTTATGAGTGCAAGGAAATTAAATTAATCCTCAAAGAATTTAAACTTCAGGTAATCAATTTTTATTTTTTTAACGGACGGTACAGAACGCGCACTTCTAGTTTAACTTTATATCTCCTTAGCACGTTAAAAAGTTTCTCACAAAACAGAAACGAAGAAGCTGTAATATAATAGGAGCTAATGAATCTGCCACTAATTACCCTGCGCATTGTTGCGCCCTCGTCATAAGAGCAGAGTAGGTGCCATACATATAGTATTATTTGTACCTAACCTACGGAGTTTTTTAATTACGTTAACTTTAAGCGAAGCTTTTTCTGGCTAAATTAAGTTAATTTCTCCAAAACTCAAGAATCCTAGATTATCCTAATCCTAGATTATTCTGCTTAAAATATAATCCCATGCCGGACCTATCACTCAAAAGAAAAGAAAATGTTAGTGACGCGTGGTCTATCCGTTAGAAACGTAATAGTATTTTATGCAACAGTTGCATAAGAGGGGTCAAAAAAGGCGAGTGGTGTGGGTTACGATGTGAGCGTAAAGAACATCGTAAGAAATACGCCACGAGCTTTTTTTGACTTACTTATACAACGTTGCAAACAATACTTTTTCTACGACTAAGTAGGTATTTAATAAATGAACGTAATACGTTCTCCGAAAATGAAGAATTCCGGTGTTCCAGTCTCCACGCCATGAAATTCTCGTAGGCTTTATCATTGCCCAGATTTTCTAGGCAACAAAATTTTCCAAGACTTCCTGGGCCGCTGCGGATATTTCTTCCGGTGTTGATTTAATTACGTCTTCATCCATGCTTTTATATGATACGTTACAAAACTTTGTAAAAACTATTGCAATCAAACGACAAAGAAGTCAAACAAGACACGAGCGGGAAACATGAAAACGACAAACAATAAAATTGGAAATTTGTTTATAGTAAACTTTGTTTTTAATTAACGTTTACATTTTTTACAGCCTTGCGTTCTTGGCGCATTTAGCCAAAACGTTAACCAACGTGCCAGTGACGTTACTAAAAATCTTGTTTATTATGTTGGCAACTCTGCATTTAGTTCAGAAAGTTTCAGTTCCATAAAAACCATATATTAATGAAATAATTTGTTAAGTTGGTAATCATACATTTTCATCCTAAATTTAATGTTGATCGTGTAAAAGTTTTACCTAGGTCTGGCTGTCTATGGTTGGCAGAGTAACGATGGAGCACTTTTAGAGACATAAGCCAACAAGTGCTTTTAGAGGGAATAGACAATATAGACTTATCCAAAGTCTTTTTATGAGTGTTCTTATAGTGGTGCTTGTGATTACATAAATGTGAGTAGAAAAAATAATGAAATTGTTTGTGTGTAGGTATACTGAGCGTGTCGACGTGAACATTCTGCTACGACAGGCATACGTATTAAGTTTTTAAAAATAACGTTCCATAAATTTTACAGGTTCTAAATATTAACATTCATCTGGCTCACTCGTGGAAAAAGAAGGAACTTTCGTTATTTGAATTTGGTGAATACTTTTTTACTGGCAAGCATCACGTACGTGAGGGATTGGGACGACGGTCGGACGGGAACGAAGCAAATTAGTAGATTAGAGAAGGGTAGTCCACCTTTTATACACATTTTTAACCGTCCCATGCGTGTCCCCTCACGCACGCGCGTTCCGCGATGAGTGCTGCTACGTGACGCAAAAAAATACTTATGTTGGTAGGCCAACTGTATTTATTTTATTTCTGCTACACGAACGATATTTACCTTTTACTACCATGAAAGTCTGTTTTATGGCAACTTATCTCTCAGGAGTTATCTCTAAGCCTGGGCAAAATACAGCCTTGCTGGCGACGGATCTATACACGGACTTTTTGAGATGCAACCCAGGGATAAAAAGAAGGCCTAGGACGTCATTATTGAAGATAGTTTTTGGATAATTAGTTAAAAGTCGCAGTCATGAGCTTTGATAGAGAGCCCCGCGTACGCCTGCAGTTAGCCGGGTCCATACTGAGTAAGCTGCTAGCGCTGTGTGTAATTTTGAACAACGAGCCATGTAATTCATTATCCTTGTGGTACAACCGCGATAGCTGGTTGGCTCTGTCAGGTGCTGGTGCTACTATCCACTATATTAGATGATAAGCTTACCTGTGCAATAAGTTTCTGCAGTTCCTCATTTTCTTTGACTAGTTCGCGATAGCGCTCCTCGTCAGCTCGTGCGGAGCCCGAGCCTGAGCCGCGTCCGCTTTCAGCACGCTCTGTTGGGTGTCGAATCACCTCGATCACCTGAGGAGATAGTGAACTTCGGAATATACATAGCATATTCGTTTTACTTTAAAAGGCCTCTTTTAAATGTCTTTTTAAATACTATTTAACAGCGCTTTCAGAAATACCATCATTGCTCGTAAGAATTCTTTGCACTATAACCAACAATACCTAAAAAACTAAACATGGGGTAGTTTTTTTAGGGGGAAAACAAGATCTCGGGTTATCTGATGGTAAGCAACCACTGCCACCCATGGATGGAGGGTTACGGCTTTAGTTTGGGTTTAAAGTGGGCAATCATTGTCAGTGGGCAATAACTCCCTGGTTTCCTACATCTTTTTAACCCGTCTTTGCACAGTCGAGCGGTCTCAAAGGTCATCATGTCGCTCTTATTCCTTCCTCAGCTTTGAAAGAAAGTTAATATTTTCCTTGAACTAGATTTGTTTTGAGATATAAAGTAATTGAAAAATAATTTGCATTTTGCCTATGTGGTGACTAATCCAATTAAATCAACGAAACGAGTAGATTATACAGTAATGCGTTTATGATTACATTTACGAGTTGGTTCTTTATTCTACTGCCAAGCTTCGTTGGCCCAGCCCGTTAGTTATGTAAGGTAAACTAATACTTTAAGATACCCTTTCCCGTCTTTGACATAGGATAGTTTCTACTGCGTAAGTATACAGTTTCCGAGAGTAGACAAGAGATAATTTGATTAAGTGAATAGCTAGTTATTTCTTAATCACTTTTGCCAAAATTCAAAAGATAAATGCATCAGCTCAAAAAAATCACCCCGTAAAATCCACGTTTTCATGATTGTGTTTTAAAAGCCGAATCAATCCCTATTGGTTAAAAGCAAATTTCACACGGTGTTTGTGCAAAAAATCTGATGTAAAACTTGTTTACTTTACCGATCAAAAATTTCGTTAGCTCTTTTAAAGTGTAGACTTCCACAATAATACACGATTTAAAAAAAAATCATTTACTGCTCAAAACTTTGCAGGGGTTTTAGACTATTCTGATTTATTCTTTGTGAAATACCTATAGTTAATTATTTTTATAAAACCCGGTTTATGCCTTGAATTTGTTCACGTATTCAAAGACTAGTTATTTAGCTTTTTTTCAGAAAGGAATAAATGTAGTCTTTCTTTCTTTCTGGCTTAAATTTTTTGCAGATTAATCTAGGAATCGAAAAGCTACCCCTGACCACGGTGTAGAATTCCCATTAAATACATTCAACAGATATACAGTCGATGTCAGATAACTATGACGTACCGACCAAAGTGGCCAAGTACATATATCTGCACAAGCCTTTATTTTAAGAGTTTAAGGGATAAAGAGCATGTTTGCCCACTGCGGTCGCTATAGTAAATCTTGACGCAGATTGTAGGTACCTACTTACAAATTTTTAATATCGCTTGAATAATTTACGGAAATTTGAAAACTTTCTTTCAGATTTTTTTTATTCTTAAACAAAATTGTACAAAATAAGTTACGAAATTTCATGGTGTGTAGATTAATGACTGAATTTACGGAATTTTCTTAATTTCAGAAAATATACCATTACATAGTTAGAATTTAAAACCCTTGGCAAGCCCCGTGGCTAAACAGCGGTACTCGAGGAAAATAGAAATAAATTATAGTTGTGGAAGATTTGCTGAAAATAAATATAGGTACCTAGTAAATTTGTTCATAATACGAGACATATACGAGACAACATAATACGAGAGAGCACGTTTGTTCTCGCCTAGATGATTTCGATAAAATATTATCCGGTAGTGAAATTGGAGTAACGGATGCGTTGGCATGACCTCTTTATTTCCAATCTGTCGAACCAATCTCTTCATTAAAGCATTCGTTGACTACCTACTAGTTCGAGGCGTAATTGTTTTAAAATTAGGTTAAAAAGTTGCGATTTAAGAATAAAAATCTCTCCCCGTATACAAAACTGATATAGTTAAAGCTTTTAAGGGGCAACAGAAAGCTTTTAATACCTAGTTCATTAAAGCAGTAATCCTGGTTGAAGTTGCGAACTTTGCGGTAAGCCACCTTTTGGAGTAAAAGCCACGTGAAGGTACATAATGAACTCGATCAGATTTTAAGAGCTCCTTTTAAAAGTATCGCATTCGTTTTACCGTTTTATAAGTTTGAAGTGGCTGTACTGTGCGGCTGGGTTAAATAGGTAACTTGAGAAAGGTATAAGGGGAATTCGACGAAGTTTAGAAGTATTAGAACAGATTTAAAGGTTAGTTTTATATTGAATCTTACCTTTGGCACAAAAATGAGTGCCATGCTGAGGAAGCAGCAAAATACGATGGCGAGCGAGACGAAGGCGAACGAGGCGTCCTGTTGCGAAGCTATCACAAGCGTGACCGGCGCCGTGATCAAGCAGAGCACTACCACATTGTAGATGCTCATGCCGACGTAGCGCGAGTCGTTGATCTGCCGCACTTTCACCGACCGCGTCTCGTAAGCCAGGAAAAGCCCGAACACGAGCACTAGTCCTTTGTAGCCGTACATCAAACCTGAACAGGGAAATAGCAAAGGCCTTAGCATAATACCACTAGAAAGCTAATGGGTTGATAATACTGGTTGTGAAGCTACAGGTTGGAAAAGGTAACACTGTCATTTTACTAGGCAGTTTCGTAACGCCCTTTTGTAACTTTACTTCAATAAGGAAATATAACGCTTTAACATAAAAGGCAATTTCTGATGTGCTAGATAGGCGCTCCACTCCAAAATTAGTCGTCGACGATGATTTATAAAAAGTCATCCACTGTTTACGAGACTCGACTTGTCTTATATTAAAACTCATCCTTCTTAATTACCGCCGGGATTTTAGGTTATGGCCGTGCATTTGTTGCAGGTTTGGGCTTTATTAAAACGTAAATCTTAACGTTGGTGTTGTTAAATGTTAATTTGTGGTGAATTACCGACAAAGTTAAGAAACTTAACTAGCTCGGGAGACGGCGTCGTTGTGTTTAAAGGACGGCCGTTCATTAGGCGTCACAAAAACGACGCGATATGTATGTATATGGATGTGTGTAATAAGAGCAATTATGAGCGGGATCGATACAGCTTGAGCCTTGTGTTGAGATTGGTGTTTATTTATGACGTCAAAGGACGTGGAACGACTACTGTTTAAAGCCATTGGACGCATTTCACATTTGTAACATAATTTGACTACCTATTATATTGCCAATAAATAAATTGAAATGAGAATTTTAAATGATAAACACATACAGCCTAGAACATTACATTGGTCAACGCTCACCACTTGTGACCACCGATTTAACACTCTCGGTGTTTACCTGACCCTCAACCAAGATGCTCGAAATAATATCTCAATCATACGCATAAGGCTTGTACTTAAAAATTTCACCGAAATTCACTCGCGTCGGTATCAAATGGGATAGCATACCCCTTGGCAAGGGGTCTAGGATTAGGAATACGGTTAATAATTCGTTTACCGAGCCACACGGTGTTGTTTTTGCTCTCGCAGTGTTCGAGCTCAGGCCGTATATGTACGTCGTCGTCGTGGTGACGGGGAGACTCCAGTGAGAAGATCTCGACGGTCCGCTGAAGAGGGTCGCGCAGTTGCCATGTGGTCAGCAGCGTCGCGTCAACCACAAGCAGGCCGCCCACCATCGTGTATAGCTTCCAACCGTGCATGCGTTTCTGCATGACGAGAAATAATTATAGGCCTAACTATTCTACACTGTGTCTTAAAATTAATCCGGTATATTTAGGTGGTTGGGCTATTTTGACTCATCACCGGTAAATGTTTAGCAAGATTTTTAAATTGTGGTTGAAAAAGGTTTTTTTACATTGGGTTGATGCTCAAAGTGTATGGTGTCAAAATTACGGCTTTTTAAACTAACTCGACAACCTGCTTAAATATTCCAGATAAATTCTAACCCCCCCCCTATTCATAAACGCTCTGTAGGCTTCTGCTAACTTAGCAATCGTTTGTCTTTATCTATCACTCTGACATTTGCCTTTCACAGATAAAGACAAACGATTGCTAAGTCAGCAGAAGCCTATAGAGCGTTTATGAATAAGAGGGTAAGACGCTATGTTACACACAAGTAGCTAGCATAAACACGTGTCTGAAGTAAAGTAGATGACATGACGCATGTCAAGTTAAGGAGCGACCACACCGCCGCGCATACGTAGTGACGTTTCGTAGGCGTCACGTTTTCTCACCGTTTTTTCATACATATTATTGCGTAAACGCAACGACAACATCTTTTACGCATCGGTATGGTCGCACCTTTGTCCTCCTTTTGATTTTACGTTCTTACTCTTGGTTTTTTTGCCAGAGTTGAGTTTGCCTAAATTAGTCAGTCTCGAATGCGAACAGATGCGAACATCTGCGATATAAGTAACAGAAGGCGACGTTTAACAGAAACGAAAATAGTAAAATGTGGAAATCTGATTTATTTAATTATTTTTCATTTTAACTACATAGTTAGGTATGGCCCAATTTGTGAAAGCACGTCACTCGAAAATATCATTCGTAAGTAGCCAGTAAAACTTAGTAAGTTTAAATTTATTTTAGAGTAATTCACAAGATTGTCTCGCATTATCATCATCTCAAGCCTATATACGTTCCACTGCTGGGCACAGACCTCTCGGTATGAGAAGGCTTGGGATATAGTTCCCACGTGGGCCCAAATAGAGATCTTGTACTGTAAGTAGATATTCGTATTTCAAATTCAGAACAATTTTTCAGCGCTTTCAAAAATTTGGTCCTTAAATCGCTTTCGTAAATGTTTGTATGGAATTTCAATATTATTTCGGTACGTATTTAAAATTTGAGGTCTTTCGTTATTCGACAATTCCTCTATGGAAGAAAATGTAGATATATTCCGATTAAAATATTATTTCGGTGATATATTCATTTATCTCATACATTTCCCGTACGTACTTATGCCACCCACATATAATATAGGTTCGCGGGTTCAAATGTGGCTCAAAGAACCTTCTGTAAATGGCTCACCCAGCAGCACTCGCGCTAGATTAGAACAAAGTTAGTCACGTGAAAATTGCCTAAATCCATTTTTGTTCTAAAATGGTATCATTCGGCTTTTGAGGGCGAGTCACGATTAGACTAATTCGATTCTGGAACGTGGTATGCTCCTGAACATTTGGAATTGGGTTTGCTATAACGAGCACGGATAGTTGAAGAGAAACTAGTTAGCGACCAATTCCTGTGTAAGATAATACTCATTTAATACGGTCCAATGTTCACGCTGTGAAATGTCTTTCAGGAAGTGTTTTTAAAGGCTGGCGTCCACTATGTTCGCCGAATCGAGTCGCAATAATTCGCCTTCTATACATTACGAAACGATTACGTATTATGTCACTGCGTCGATTGACGAAGAGCCGCGGCGCGCCGATTCGAATTAAAATCTGATTTTAAATGTATAGAAGGTAAATTATTGCAATTTCAATGGATTAACCTCGGCGGGCTTAGTGGACGCCAGCCTTAACAAGTCAACGCGGCAAGATGGAGGGCGTTCTAATTCTAAGTAACTGCCAGATAATGTTACATGTTATATTCACTCGCAAAGGAGGATATTATGTAAAAAATGAACGCTTCCTTGAAGGTGTAATAGGTATTTTTGTAATTGAATTTATACAGCCCGTATTAAATAACAAAGAAGTAAACGTGCGAAGATAAATGTTTAATTAAGCAAATTTAAAGCGCCCTCTTTGTACTCTTATCAAGACGGGAAATCAAAATTCATCTATCGGTTTGACTTAATAACGTTAAATTTGATCTCTTTATAATTACGAAATAAAATGTTATTTTAAGCGCTTTCGCTACAGAAGATAATTAAATGTTCATTAATTAATTAACGGCCAAACTCGTTGAGTTACCTACTGTTTAAAGATAAAATGTTACGTTTACTTATTTAGTTCAGTCGTGTTTATGGCACCAATGCTGCGTGAAAATTTAATAAGCGCTTGTAAAGCTTATAAATACATACATAAATCAAGCCTTTATCCCTTACGGGGTATGTTAACTTAATATTTGTATTATTATTTGTTGGCGACTGGCTGCAGTGTGGCCTTTTTATAATCTTTTTGCCACGTTTATTCTTCTATATCTTGTTTTTTACGTTTTAATGTCAGTTGTCAAGTGGTACTGATCCTGTCCTTGTCCTGTTATTGTGAACTAGTAATTAAACCCGTGTTTCTACTAACATTTTAGCCTTTCATTCATACAGTCCACTCAATAGCTATCACTATTATATGAATTACTGTGAGCTGTAGCCAACTGTACCGATACGCATAGACAAAATATGACTCGTGATGACTCGTCAGCACGCGACACAGAGGCAAACACAAAATCATCCGCTTACAGAGGAGTCAGGGGGTCTACTTCCAAATTCGAAATTCCAAGTTCGTTTCATGTCGTCCTTCTCATTCTCATATTAACTTGTGCCGTAACGGATGGTTACAGTCCCCATGTAACACAGCTAAATAGACCGAAGCCAGCGTAACTATAGTAACTATTTTTACATTAACTGAACTAACCCGACTGCCCTCAGAAAAGATGGTTTTACCAACACGTCTGCATGTATCATAACTAATATTTTTTGGCATCGATGAGTGCATCATCGCCATCGGTATCAATTGTAGATTTAACCTTACCTTAGTGTCTGGTTTAGGTTTGGTCGTATGTCGATGCACGCGCCACACTTTCGTAAACATAGCACCATAGGCCATAGAGAACCCTGTAGCCAAGAGCCAGGCGCGTGCCGAGCAAAGGGCGGAGAAGTGGTGGGGCTGGACCCACCGTCCGTCCACCCCTAAGGCCACCGCGGCGCCTAGGCATATGCAGCATCCACACAGCATAACCGTGTTGCAAGCAGGGTGGGACCACTGAATCACCCTGCCAAAACGAAAGAGAAATGAAACCTCGAAATTTATGAACACAAAGAACATTTAACGACAGCCATTATATGAAGCAATAAAAACAATATAATATCCAGTTATTACTACACGTTGAAGTGTGGAATTTATTTAGATGCCGTTTACTCATTCGATTTGAATCGGGTTGGTTTTGGAGTTGCCAGTGTATATTTATTTAGCCGCAAATGCCTTTTTTTAGTCACAAGCGGATGTTGGTAGCGGGTTGTCGTCGCATGCTATCCACACAGTCGTCGATGCTCTCTATAGCATGGCTCTCCCTCCAGCCACATTCTGTAGCATCCTGTTAGTCGCTCGCACAACAATAACCATCGCGGCGGATGTCGGTACCGGGCTACTAGAATGGCGCAAAGACTATTCCTGGTTAGAATAGAATAGAATAGAATAACGTTTATTGTTTAACTGTGTACAGATATGTTAACAAATATATACTTAGAACCAACAGTTTATCCATCACGGACGTACAATATATGACACTTATTACTAAAAAAAGTTAATACAGGCATGATCTATTGTCATAATTATAATACTCATTCATGTTGTAGAAGACTCTATCAGTGAGCCAACTTTTTAAGGAGGTTTTAAATTGTTTACCTTCGAGTGACTTAATATCAACAGGCAACCTGTTAAAAACTCGCATTGCAGCGATGAAGGCACTTTTGTACATAACTTTATTATGAACCTTGGGAATACGATAATTATATTTATACTGAGTGCGCAAATTGTGGCTTAATGAATTCATCCGTGTGAAATACTCTCCATTATGTTTTACAAAGAGACAAAGCTCAAGTATGTAAATCCCAGTTAGTGTTAAAAGTTTCTTCTCCTTGAAAACATTTCGAAGTGAATGACGGCAGTGCAAGTGATACATAGTACGTAAACACCTTTTTTGCAACTTGAATGTAGTTGAAATATTTGTGGAGTCACCCCAGTAGATAATACCATACGAGAGGAGTGAATAAACATTTCCGTAATATGCACTCTTGACGACATTTTCAGAACATGTCTCCGAAAGGACGGATAAGGCATAACAGTTCTTTGCAATTTTATTGTTTAGATCTGCAATATGAGACTTCCAATTAAGATGCGTATCGATTTTGATTCCTAGAAAATTTGCGCTGTCAACTTGTTCAATAGTTACCTTCTGTGTCGATGCACGCAGTTGAATATGATGAGCGCTATGGCCGCTATGATGCCAGCCACACATAGAGACGCCATGCAAGCAAACAGTGGTAGAGACACCGTTCGCAGCTCGTTTACTATGACTGTGCGGTCTGGAGGGACCTTACCACCTAGTAAACAAAATTTTGTAAAATAAATATTCATATTAAGTTTATCTTTAGGTATAAGGATGGACGGAAATCATATTAAAATGAATTTAGCAACGGTCCATAACGTTATTCACAAAGTTTGAACGAAATGAATTACCGCTCTACTCTGTCACACGAACAATTTATTAAGTTTTGATAAGTTATTTATTTACTTAACTGTTTTAATCTTTTTATGGCTGTGTACTATGTACCTACTAGTGTGTTTCTTCGTGACATGATATTGTAACAATATAGATCATCACTACATCATCATCATTACATAGTATAAAACAAAGTCGCTTTTTCTGTCCCCAAGTCCGTTTGTATGCTTATATCTTCAAAACTACACAACGGATTTTGATGCGGGTTTTTTTAATAGATAGAATGATTCAAGAGGAAGGTTTACATGTATAATACATGCAAAATATACCGTGCGAAGCCGGGGCGGGTCGCTAGTTTTAAATAAGTCAAGCATCAAGAGTGCACGTGATGGAAATTAAGCTACATTTTAACGAAACCTAAGGCATATATTTCCCTTTCAATTGAGTTAGTATTTCGAAATAGGCTTTAGACTCTGACAGTCTCACACTACGCTCGCCGTGCGACAGTTAGTAAGTACCAATCTTCTGACAGTTGGCATAAGCCTGCAAAACACTAGTACTTAGCGACTAACCACTGTGTCGTCCGTGGCTAGTGTCCTGTAGCTATTGCAATAATGAATTCTTGATAAACTATGGAGGAAAATACGATGAAAAATGTGTACCTATGGAATTAGAAAATCAATAATTTGACTTGGTAAAAGCGTCCTTTTTTATGAAATTGGCTGACAAATGTATACAAGTGGATCATAAAAATCGAGCTTTAATCAGAATTTCTAATGACTTCAGAATAAATTATATAGATTTTACTTAATATTCCGTTCGTAGAATGGTATACTTGGTAAAAATGACGTGAAATTTCAATGAATCTTCTATCTACTGCTTATTGACGAATTGTGTCAAAAAAATAAAATAAAATAAAATAAATATCTTGGGACAAATTACACCAATTGACCCAGCCCCAAACTAAGCAAAGCTTGTACTATGGGTACCAGGCAACGGATAAACATACTTATATAATGTAGATAAATGCATACATACAACATCCATGACTCGGGCACAAACATTCGTATTCATCATACAATTGTCTGCCCCTACCGGGATTCGAACCCAGGACCTCTAGCTTCATAGTCAGGGTCACTAACCACTAGGCTATCCAGTCGTCAATCAGCGAGTCGTTTAAATTCCAACGTACTAATCAAGTTTTGAAGTTCGTTCAATCTTTGTATTGTAATGTAAAACCGACCTAAAGTGAATCTTTTCGAGCACTGCTGATTTATTTAGACAAAATGAGGGAGTATTTAATTTAACAGTTTTTTTACGTGAACTTTTTGAATATTCAATATAATGGTACAGTAAGGGAAATGTATTCACGTACCATCAGATGAGATATCACTCGAGTTTGAGTGACGGGGTGGCCTGTCAAATGCGACAATGTTCTACGGTGGTATGTGAATAATTTCCCTCACTGTACCCTAATGAAATAGTTAGGCATCATTAAAAAAGCAGCTAAGTAAGTCCCTCAACGAAACATAGTCGTATAACGTTTAGAGTTAAATCGTACACAATTCACAAAATGCAAGCAGTTATCGATGAAAACCAATGATCATGTTCCAATTTTCCGAAATGCTTCTACAATTTTGAGGTAGACCAATGTGGTCGTAATTGTCACACAGTTTTTTTTTTTTTATAAGAATAGGAAGGCAAACGAGCAAGTGGGTCACCTGATGGTAAGTGATCACCACGGCCCATAGACATCCGCAACCCCGGAGGGATTGCAGATGCGAGTGGAGTGGAGTGTGAGTGTAGTTGACTCCTGCGTTTAGCTCAAGTGCCATTTGTGCTGGGAGCAAAGGCCGATTAGTTTCCAGAATTTTTCAACTATCAGTCTAAGTGGCGAATTAAATAAAAAACGGAGATGGAAATCTTGGAGCTTAATCACCAATTACACCAACGTAACACATCCGTCAATAGGAATTTTAGTTATTTGTATGTAGATTAGTTCACGGATTAGAAGTTTAGAATTAATATATCAGTTTTCAGTATGTTTATAATGCCGATCCCCATTAATTGTTAAAATCTAGTTACCAAATGAATAGTTCTCAAATTGTTTCTCAAAGCGTTTAACAATTACAAGGCTTAATGGTCAAAGCCGCGGTGTTGGAGGCACGATAATTATTGTCACTGAACTAAATAATTCCGTTTGTCAAGGTAAACCTCTTACCTAAGTATTAAGTTTACTATCACTTGAATATTTGACAAAAATAAAAACAATTATTGTCGCGAACTCCTTAGTTTTGATACTTTTTTAATATCTTTTTTAATTATTCTGTTTTTTGAAGTCTATTGACACATGTATTTGAGTTGTTACGTAGCTCAGTAAAGCAATAGGTCAGTTTCATGGTGTTCTCATTTTCTTCTATAATTATCATACAGTCCACATATCGTACGCTTCAATTATGATCTAGCGCCGTGTATACATGTGTGCAGATTTAGGTAAGATATGTAGGTACATATTAATTTAAAATGATAAATATTTATAATAAGTAATATGGGAAGAAATATTACTCACTGATATGTTTGGTTCCAAGAATAAGTTAGGTACGGTAAGTACCTACGAAGTTCCAATGTTTGGTATTTCAGGTTGCAAAGTAGCTCAAGTAAATAAAGAAAGTGTCTGTAGTTTGTTATTTTAGCTGTTGATATTTAAATTATTTTTTATGTACGGTAAAGATCCTAACCTGAAACTTTTAAAAATAGTTTCCGATTTGCCCAGAACGCAATAAAGAATATATACATTTTATAGTAGACAACTTTCCATCAGTAATTGTAGAAAAACACTTAGGGCCTACAGACGACGTTCAAGCAAAGGCTATATGAGGTTTTTCCAAGCAAGTCTTCCAATTTAAAAGAAAATATTGAAAACGTAATCGTGCGTGACCCACTGAAGAACCCTTTCATAGAATACAAAGAACCCGTTGATAAAGATCCCTGAAAACAAGTATCATTACGATGTTTACTGTGAAAGCGTTCTACGGTGGCTCACGATTTAAACATTTCGATTGTACATTTCTATTATCTAATCTGCTAAATGGCTGTCGATAAAATAGCGTGACAGGCAGATATTACTACGTACTTCTAATTTCATCGTCTCGTTAACCCATCTGTTTTTCAAAATAACATTTATTCTTTACTTTATATCTTATGGCTTATCTATTCTTTTGATCTGTGGTTACCCTTTCTCAGAAATAGGTCTGGTAATTACTTTATCTGCTAAAGACAGCACAGTATTAAATAAGGTTTACAGATGTAGGTACCTTCTATGAAAATGCAAATGAATTCAAAGAACAAGTACCTGCTTACACCCTGATAACTAAAGTTTATTAAATTTTATAATTAAAATTTGTTAAACTTTTGGTAAAACAATTAAATGCAATCTTTTTTGTTCATTTTACTCGCCAATTTTCGTTAGTGTATAAGTAAGTAAAGTAATGTTATATTGTGCAAAATGAAGAAACATACACAATTGAGAAAAACAATTAGCTATACACACAATGGCGAACTTATCCCTATAAGGGATCTCTACCATTTACACGTCGATTTGTGTTTAATTTTGTGTGGTTTACAAATATGTCAGATGACGAACAATTACCTTTAAATTGATTTCTAATTTTCAAAGTTACTCAATAACGCGCCTGACGTAGTCTGATGCAATCAAATAGCGAAATATACAATACTATAGATACAGTTTCAGTTGTTTATAACTACGTAATGGCATCTTAATGCCCGTAACCTTCAGTTTTACCGTTCATGCAGCGGAGCGGTTGCGTGTACGTACCGACCCAGCGCTCCCGGTCTAGCCACGTCAGGTTGTCAGCTTGCGTGTCGTAGTACCCAAGTTTAACGTAATGTTTCTCCGACAGTTGTTCGATCTGAGTCAACGCAATGCGGTCACCTTGAGACGAAAACGCGACCAAACCCTGCGAATAGACGATTATAAATGCATTTTGTACGTTGCGAGCGACACGGAGGTACCAATGTTAGAATGTTTTGACAGAAACATTGAGAAATAATTCTTGCTTCTTCACTTTCAGGAAAAAAATCACCATTTAACCAATAAATTGAACGATTTCTCGTAAGTGACAATTGAAACACCAAACAAGTGAGAACTATTTACAGAAGTAAACTTTTTAACTTTCTTAAATTAAATTAAACTATTGGTTAAAAGCTTAAACTATTTAGATCGGTATCTTGTGATATGTATATGAGAAGTTACTTACCGAAACACCGAGAAATGACGTAGAATTTATAGCCTCGTAAATGTCGTCTGCAATCTTTTTGTTGGTGTATGTGAAATTTTTGAGACTCAAGCCACTTTTTTCGAGTTTTTCCATCGTTTTGTTGAATGCTGCAAATAACGCGACGGGTTGAATAATACTTACATAACCAACTCATGTGATGTAACACGAAACATGTGATTGTGAGATACCTAGAGCGACTGCCCAGACCGCGTCGTAGGCCAAGGGTGCTTCCTGGTACCCCTCCGGATACCTCTCCCCGTCGATGTCATATCCGGCCTCACGCAGAGCCTCATTCAGTCGAGATCTGTTTACACAACGCAAACACATGACGAGCGCTACTTCCATCACCTCTACATCACACAATCCCAGCCGCTCGACGGACTCATTACTTCCCGAGCCGGCTACTTATACGTTCCCGCTAAAAAGGTCTTCATGGAGCTTTGGGAAACGGAATAAATGTTAGAAATTCTCTTGAATGAGTCTTTTGCCCGATTACGAATTATGTAAACTTGTCCTTGCGCTAGCGGAAGGACCGTGTTTCTCATTAATAAAAACACAAACACGGCATTCCGCTGAAAGGGAGGGAAAGGGCTTTAATAAAATAACGAGTAATTTTTAAGAAAAACAAGTTCTGCTTCATTTACAGGTTAAATGACAATGTTCATTCACTGGAAATCAGGAGGAGTACTCAGAATTTTATTGTTCTTAAAAACTCGGAGATTGAATATTATTCGTTAAACAGTAAACAACGCCGAATTTTCATTTGAGTTTTTTAAGCTCTTAAAAATGCGGCATCGTAAAACAACTGAATACGTAAGTTGATAAATAGAAGAAAGCTTTCTTCGAAGAGTGCAACTCGCGTGAGGAGTTTATTGTTCTGCGGAGTTGAGCACAAACACTCCTTCTTAAATAACATTCTTATGTGATGGAGTCACAGATAGCAATAAAGTCCCGTCACGAATCGCGATATCGCATATCTCTAGGCATTTTCGACTCGAGAGTGTCGCGCGTCGCGAGAATAGAATATTATTTTATGTTCCATTTCACCGCGTAAAAGTAGTGACAAAAGGCTTTATTCGGCTGCGGACTGCCACAATATCCGTCACCTGTCTTTGGCTTACAATATTTTTGCGGTATTCTATTATAAAATATTAAACTATTTCGCTGCTGGATATATTATGCTTAGAATAGACATTCGCATCTGCCGAATAGCGTTAATATTATTTTAAACGATACTCGCATTGCCACACGTCAATTTATAAGCATTCTGAGGAATACTTATAAATTGGAAAAATGAGAATTCTTACGTAAGAATTACTTTCATATTTATAAATGTGTTGAGAAATACCGAAAGTCTTCGGAAGTCATCCCAGAGATGGTGGTCTGGTTGGCGTTCTGGTTCCACATTAGCGCCTCGGTGGTGAGGTGCCCCTCCGCCGCCTCGCGCATCTGCTCTACGGTGCAGTCAATACCTTCCTTCTCTAAATTTGTCTCGAACCAGTTGTCCTCGTACCATCCTAAAAAAAATATATGCTTAGTACCTATCTAGATGTATCTACGATAATTATAACCAAATTGTGCTACTATGTAATACAATTTTCGAGTAAACGTTTGTAAGAGCGATGTTCCTCCCACGGTCATTATTTATCTCGTTTCTCCATCCATTTCCTTTGTCCTGTTTGTCGGGAACCGAGCCCGCGGCGAAGAAATGTGTGTTTGTTGTATCGTCTTTGCTTAGCCCTTAGCTAGATATTTTCATAAAACTTGAGCAAAATACTGTCTGAAAGGCAATTTAAGTTTTTCATATTTATTCTTTTCTACGCAACCTATGGGGATAACCCGGATGCTTCACATGTTACAAGTCTTAATTACCTAACTAATATTAATAAATATATTGAATCAAAATTCGTATACTCTCTCATAATTAGAAATGGCCTGATGCTCTCAATAAGGTAGGAAGAAAAATGATGATGACTTCCTCAAATATGTGAACGTGTCGATTATTTTGATACGGGTGATCTCTTTAGTGGGCCGTTTTATGGATCGTAATAAACATTTATGACGGAAGTAAAAAGATTTTCAGAGGCTGTATTAAGGTCAGCCGGACGTTGATAACCTGCCGAACTGGGATCCGTCGCTGGCACCGTGCCAGCCTCCCTCAACGAGCCTCACCTTCAATTATTTCGCGTTCTATACCAAATACTTAATAAGCTGTCAATGGTGTAATTTCTTAAGGTATCGCACAATTATTCCTCCTACTCAAACCTCAACAAATTTACAGTATTCATCGTGTAACATACCCAATTAAATGGGTACCGAGTGTCTGACAAGACTTAGGAAAGTTCAGTTCTAACTTTTAACTAGCACAAATATTGGATTACGTAGATAACACGCGGAATATGAGGGTCGTTCAAGTTAGTCTGAGTAACTGGATGATTAAGATCTATTGTAATATATGTAAATTATTTCATAATTTAATACACGCTGGAAACGTTCTATAATAATCTTCCAAATTTCCCTTTTTATCTTCGCATGCGTCTGCTAAAGAGACCATTTCGATTAGTAAATAAAAGCCACTCATTAGCTCGACAAACTTCGCTGCAACAATTAATTCTTCAAACAAAATTAGCGACAAATTCCAAATAAAACAAGTGAAGTTTGTTTTCATCGTTTGAAGAATTGATTTGAAAGACAATCACCATTCCCAGCATCCTTCACATTGTTTTCCGCTCGAAATGGATTCATGAATATACAAAACGGCTTTTATTAACATCCCGTTTTCAGAATTACGACTGTTCAGTCAAAGATAGCATTAACAAAAGCGCCGACAGTGACATCTGCGAGGCGGAACTCTATGCGCCGTTTGATCCCTTTGCGGCAAAAAGCGGGCGATCGATGATACGAATAAAACAAACAAATTAAATCACGCTCTTGATAATTAGTAAAGCTAATAAAGAAATAAAATTACATTGTAGAGCACCTGCGCTGCGGGCCCAGAAGTTTCCCCTTCGCTCCACCTCGTGATGGGTTAGCTTAGCTCTTTACTCCGACTCGTGATACAATTAAAATAAACCTGCCCGCCGGCGGAGCGCAGAAAACGTGTACAATGTCATCCGTGTATTTATTACACTCGTGTTGTCTTTGTAATATAAAATATATCAGCAATCTCGTAATACTCTCTCCTTCTAATATCTTTGAAACGGTATTATTTTCCGCTATTATGGGCATAACAATGATGGGATGGAAATATAAATGCAATCACTTAGGGTGGGGCTACGTGGCACCGTCCCTCAGACGCTGCCGTTACCTCCCAGATCGGCTTATCCCGTGAGAGAGGTGCGCCGACCCCGGGGTCACCCGTCGTGTCGATCACGCGTCCTTCAGGATGACATACAAAGGTAATTTGTTTTCTTAGCCTTCCTGTTAACTTTCTATGGATTATCGTAAGATGAAATACGAGGGTGAAACGTTTTATTAACGGGTTCAGTCAAATAATTACGGGAGGAAAATTCTGGCTGGGGGTGTGCGTGTCTATTTGCATAACGTGTTCGTAATATTACGTCGTGAATTCCAGAGAAAATCTCGGTTATTAATCCCGTGGATTTTATGAGGTACCTATAAGTATTTGGAATTCTAAGAAATATGTGTTTGCATCGATTCTCAAAGTAAAATAAAATGATGACATTTCTATACCTCTTATTGTTTATTAGTTCTGTGGTTAAATAGCAGTTTAGTCTCCGTAACAAAGATGAAAGTTGGTGTGAAACTAATACATTCTCGTCGCATAGTGGAAAGTTTTAATGTATTTAGGTATTTGGGTACTTAAAGAGATTACTTCTTAAGTAAAAGTTTAAGTGTACAAACAGTTCGAAGTCCATCTTAGCTAGCTATACGACTTCTTCAGTCGCCAAAATAAGAATTAGAGTTCGGAATCAAATGTTTTTTCTTCTAATATAAAGAAAACACTTTGTATTTCTTGATCATTTGCGCGGCTTTATCTAAAGTAAGCAAAGAACGCTTCACTGCTCACCACTTTATCTGGCGTTTTTCTCACTTCCATTACTGTCGCGTTGTGGTTTCTCCCCCGGGAATCATTCGGAAAATTCATTAATAAATAACGCAGTCAGCCCTTCGAGAACGATTTATAAAAAGTTCACGACGAAGTCAGATGTTGCTTTAAAAGATGTTGCCTAAGCCTCTTGAGACCGTAAATGTATGCAATATTTATCATACGCAAACGAGCGTGTTGCTTGATGTGCTTTGCTTGCCTAGAAAATAAGCAAGGGGATATTTCTTTTATTTTCTCCACGTGACATTTATCTGCATACAGGATAAGGGTCGTACCGGAGCGCGAAGGGGCCGCGGGCTCCTTCGATAATCCCGTGTTTTGCCAACTTATTTTTAGAATTTTTTACTCTCACCTGCCAAAAGTCGTCACTCATTTTAATTGTATGTTGTTTTAAATTTTCTCTTGGCTATGAACATGATCATATACCTAATAATTTCTTCAACATTATAATGGAGCCGTATTATGCCGTAAGGCGAGTTATTAAACGACGTCAGTCTATCACTTGCGAGCATAAACGAGCATTACGTCCCGTCATTTACGTATGATATGTATTCGGTTTAGGGTTTTGTTTCACTTAGTACAGTCGCCATCAGAATCATAGGAGCTGTCTAGATACTTATTGATACATATTGATCGTGTTCAGATATTTTTGCGCACCTATACGTATTTTTTTGTATGCGTGCCATTGCAAACCTTTTTCGGGATATTGGTCAATTGTTTTTACCAAAACACTGGGCGATCGTCATTTCACTCAAAATAAGTGTAGTATTATTAAATGAAAAACGTATGGTTAAAAATAAATCTTGTTTCTTGAAGCTAGCTGTTGTGTTGCGTAAGTACGAAGCAGTGCGCGTGTGTTACGAGTTAGGATTGGTCGTGCAAGTTTCACCCTTAAAAATGGGCGCAAACAAGCACTAAACAAGAGTGTTTTATTAGTGTGGCGATCAAAGCCGTCAGTCCGGATTTGACTGATCACTGCCCGCTGTTAGCCGTGACTTCCCAACATATGAAAAGAAACAACTCCGTATTTATTTTATTATTTGATTACACGTACCTATATCGTAAACAACACTGCTTATGACGGAGGGAACGCACAATTTTATATTCGGGAAAACTAGAAATATAAGTATAAAAATGACGAACGACAATAAAACACGCCATTTTCTGGCGAGGGGCGTTGTTTAGTGCTTTGGCGAAATGGGATCCCTCGTCACTGCGCGGCGCGGTATTGCTGCTACCGCCCTTTTTATACTAGTAGACATCTACAGTGGTTTAAATTGACAAGAGAGATCAAAAACCCCAATTTCATAAAACTACATAGGTACTTATAAAAAATATACCAATTACGTCTGCGTCTGAATTCATGAATAGAGGTAAAAATATATAAAACTTCATATTTACTTTTTAAAATGTAGCAGATTAAAAGAGTGGCTGAAACTTGTGTGAAATGAAAATAGGAAGCTTGTAACGTAATTTCAAAATACCTGCAACTATGGTTCCAATTGGGAGTAAAGTTGTCGAAGCCTAACTTTCGACAAGTCGGCTTTTATTTGTTTTATTTTTTGATACGCTAACGGCTTTGGGTTGTTGCCAGTTTTATTATTTTTCATTATAGATTTTGTTCGGATCCGATCGCATTATTTCATGCCCCTCTTATTTAAATATTATTATTACTTAGTTGTTTATATTTTACAGAGATTAAGAGTAGGCAACCCGAAATTTTATTTCCATAGCACAACTAATAGGTAACATTAACATAAAATTATTGTTACCTATCCACGAAAATATCAATATCCATAGAAACCAGACGTACTAATCACGACACGTAGCTGGATCTGGACTATGAGGAATTGACGTGGGCTACGGGTAGCCACTTACAATCATATTAAAAAAAACCCCAAGATTTCATTTTTCTGGTGATTGAGTGAGTGAAAAAACTCATTATTGTAGGTATAATATATTGTCATAAATACATCAAACATCAAAGAAAGACAGTCTTTGCGAAAATAAAAATCAGTTAAGTTATAGATATTGCAAAATGACTGTCCCTGAGCTCGTGAATTGGGAATATCCCATTCAAAGACGTGGATGGAATACGCGCATGAGCTCGCTACTAGGTACGCCTGCAAATATTGTCACCATTGAAGGCAATAGAAGCAAGAGATTGGTCGGTCAATAAAGCCTCGCGATCGAACACACGTGTTGACTTAGTTATCGATGACCTAGTAGATGTAGATCACATGTTGACATTGGTTTTTTTAAGCGTTTAAGCGACTACCGCTACCTAAAGATAACTTTGACTCCACAACTAGAGTTGTGGGCCCTGTATAGTTCGAGCCATTGAGTATGCATGCAGTAGAATAGAAACAAATAAGCGGAACTGTAGAATGATCAGCTCAAATTTAAGTGAAATATTTCGCGCAGTGTTTCGAATAAAATCAGGCACCAGCATATTTAGCGGCATTAGCTGTTGCTTGTGTCTCCATCTACGCAGAATTAGCTTATCGCTATCCCGCGGAAACTACGTGATCATCCGGGATAAAAACTATCTTATGTCCGGGACTGAAATTATCTCCATATCTAATTAGGTGGAATTCCAACTAAATCGGTTCAGCAATTTTCGCATTCTTATTATTTATTAATTTGTATGAATTCACCATTTCCCGCCACTGTGCCCTTCTAAATATGCTGGCGTGTTTTTTAGGTTTTGAGTTGCTTACCTATGAAAAACCAAACATAAGACTTCCCGTAGAGTCGATGTCTGTAGACTTCGCAGAGCACGCGGCGGGCCGCGACCACGTAGAAGAGGCCGACGATGACGCGCGCATCCTGACGTCGCAAGTTTCGCACCGCGTCACCGGGGTCGGACAGAAACGACTGCCGCGTCACGATTTCGATGCCTGCCTTCTTGCAGTGCGCTTCCAAGTCTTCCACCGTCTGAAAAATACTAGTAGTAAGACCTTTTGATTTCGTACGGTACATAATGACGAGTTAGGTATCATATACATTACTTAACATTATTTAACGTTCTCACAGCAATTAACTTCCCATTAGTTAAGGCCCGAAGAACACAATATTACCTAAAATTTTTGCTGTTTACTTAAACTACACGGTAATAATGTTTTCTCGCCAAGCGCAAGCAAAATAGAAACGCAAGAACGCTTCAAACCCACTTAATGCAGAAAAAAAGAACAGCTGCTCTAATTACATTGAAACCAGCGTGAAAGACTCCGGCCGCATTCATTGCGTGGAAGTACGTAGCCCTTGTTATAGTGGGGCCTCCACCACGCACACTATAAGTCTTTAGAAAAACTTTTCAGTCTCTTTATTTAATGCTCAGTTTGCAGCTTCATTAAAGCGCCACATCAGCAACGTTATATAGTTTCCTCCCCATCGCTAAGGACACCGCAACTTGAAATTGTTTCGACATTTCACTTGGATTCATTCATGACTGATATCTCCATCCGCACGCCTTGAATAAAATATTCATTTCGATTTCCATACAACTACCCTTCTGCGGGACGATTTGAACCAATCCGATTTAGTAATATGGGGTCTTAAACTTCCGATCTTTGAATTGTATCTCGGGAGTGCCGAGATAAGTTTTGTCTATTTACCTATTTTGAGAAGGGTTTGTGAAAGTAGGTACCTCTAGGTGGTTCGGGTGTAAAAGTAACAACAATCCGTTTGCAATAGTCATGTATCAGCTGCTTGAAGTAGTGCGATCCTGGCTCCCGCGGGAGTGATCACTCTCGTTTTATTGCCACTGTTACAATGTATTCCACGCAAGGGATCAAATAGCGTTAGGTATTCTAAGCACCTTTTCAATTCGGTTTCATTACAGCGCTAATTGAAAACATTTCGGGGCAGGGAGCCTATTTTGAAAACCAATTTTTGTAAATACCATTCGGACGTGATAAAATATCGTGATGAAGGATTCTTTGAAAAACCGGCCAAGATCGTGTCGGGCCACGCGCAGTGTAGTTGCCTGTCACAGAGTATGGATATTATGAACATCATTATTATTTTTCATTTTTATTCGATACTATGAATGAACATAGATCACGGTTTCAAGTACATATTAGGGTTGTAACAGAGGCTATCTTAGCGTGAGGTGATGAGTTTCGCCTCCGCGGATGCGGAGGTTAAAGTAGGCGGATGGGAAGATAAAAGTAAATGTGAAAAAAATGTAATTTATGGTTTATTGAACTCAACTGTTTTCGGCTTCATCCTGAGACTTAAATTAATAATTACTTTGTACTAAATCGCTTAGAACAATCGAGGTTCAAACAACTTCGTACTTGACAGGTTGATTCCTGTCGTGCGTTCCCGTCGCGCATTCGTTGATTTCGTGATTTTGCGTGCAAAACGCGGCCTGACGGCTTAGTCATCATCGAACGTCACTGCCCGCGCGTTATTATTGTAAACCTCCGTTAAAACTCCGCAAAAAAAATGCGGAGCGGAGGTACGATTTCTTGCGGAACTTCCGCAGTAATAGAGGCCCTAGTACATAATTATAAGTTGGTCGACTTTTCTCTATACTCGCTAGCAAGGGGGGGGGGGGGGGGGTGGAACACTTGAATCTAACGATAATGAGAACTTTAAAGCTTAATATTTCGCAAACGGATCCCTGAATCGAAAAATGGTTTTCCCAAACCCACAATATTTTTGAACGACCTTTCCAACGTCACCTCACCCCAAACTATAATAACTTGAGAAAAACATCTCCAATTTAAGTGTTTTGTTGGAAATTTTATTACACCAGTTTGTCGGCGTAGTTAATATGTATGTACACCCATGCCAAATTACATAATTCTAGTACTAAGAATTTCTGACCTAAGCCGCGGACAGATAGACGGACGGAAGGACGTAGCGAAACTATAAGGGTTCTTTGTTGACTACGGAACCCTAAAAATCACATCCCGGATCGTGACAAAGAATACTACTACCTAAGATTACTAGATTTCTAACTAAATAAGGTTTTCTTGACTTTTGTGTTTGTTTACATTTGCTTTAGAGATTTCGCGTAAGATTGGCATACGAATCGAATCCCGCTAGGGTAGGGGTTGACATATCGAAACGCGGCACGCGGTCGACAATATCGATGCGATATGTTAAGTGCTAATCACGATCGTAGTTTATCTATGAGCAGACAAAGAGGTTGGCGTGTCACACTCCACTCGAAGTCGATACCAACAAGTAACTGTCGATCAAACGATGGCAGTCACGCGAGCGGGTACGTACCAACCCAACATAATCGCCCGATTCGATATAATTTCGTATTTATCGGTCTCATATTTAATGGTCCCTGGTACCTTTACTCGAAACGTGTTCAGAAGTTTTTCAATAGATAATAACTCGAAGATAATAACGGACTGAGTTGTTGAAAACTATGCTAACACACAGATAATATTTTCCTTTATCAGTTAGAACAAACATTATGAACATAATGTTGTGATTATATTAATGTGAGCTAGTTATTATAGCCGGCAAAAGCTCGTGCAACGTCGTTGGTCGTCGTTGGTCTGAATATTGTTTTCTAGGTTACCAAGGTAGGGACGGACTGTTTACTATTCCTTGACGGATACCGACAAGTTTTTTCGTCGAAAAGAGACGTAGAATAATAAATTGTACTTCAAAGTGGAATCGTTTATCTGCAGACGTTAAAGGAAAACTTTGCCGGATAATTCTTGATGCTGATGGCCAGATGCAATGTTGGGTGTTTGGGGATGGAGATTTTTGGAACTACCTTTGTATAGTACCTGCTATTTATACCTTTGTAAATACTTACTGCCTTTATACCATCGTGTATATATATATTACCATCGTGTAAAATTTTCTAATAGGAACTCTTGGGTTCCTCGTTTAAGATAGAAAAGGGTTAAGTAGATTGCACAACTGCGAAAGAGGTAAAAATGTGAATACCGCTGCACCCCTCCAATTAAATTTTCTTTTGAGTGGTAGTTTGACACATTACGTCTGATTCCAAAATCGGACTGCGGGTTTAACTAATTTTTAAAGGAATTTTCACCCTCGTCAGATGTTGAATGCATTCCAAAAAGCATGAAAATTTTAATGGAAGTTTATACATAGTTTATTTTGATTTGGAGGAAACGGTAGCTTTTCCTGGTAATTCTGAGCTACTATTTAGAACTACTAGTACTAAATCGGGCTACCTCGAGTGAATCTGCGGGCACGACAGTGCCCCCGCCAAGAAGAATAAAAAGAAGACGGGGCACTACCTACCTGTTCTCGAACCGTTTCGCCGTTTGTTTTATACTTTTTTTTATTTCATTTATCTCTTTACAATAAACGTTTGAAAATCTATTGAATCAAAGGGTCTTAAGTATAATCGATTTGTTCCCTCAGTGGAAGCAAATATATAAGTGTAAGCGCCTCATGACCTTGAAACGATACCAGATGAAGTCAAAAGGATCCATTACTTAAACAACAACTTTACTTAAGGATGGTGTTGTAAGACCACCGACTTGGGCCGCCGTCTGAAATTACACCTCGTTGTTTAAAGTAGGCTTATAGAAGGTTGGGTATAAAAAATAAGTGGGAACAAAAAGTACCGGTTCACGGCGTTGTTTACTCCTAAAAGCGTGCTTGCAACGCTCAGTTACCTTGCAGTGTTTTATTATTTTTATAAATTTATTACGTATAATATGGGCTATTTTTAAGGTAGTCAAATGATGTAAAAATTTCGTAATTTGTGAATTTGCGACAATTCACAACAATAGTAAATCAACGCGCGGTATACACCTCAAACTTATGTAGGTTTACGTGTTTTCTGGGTAACAAACTATCTTAATCAAGAAACTGACTTCATGACTGATAGACATTCCAAACCGTTGAAGCAAAAACATTCAAGTTCTAGCAGTAAGTACGTTATAAAGGATAGGGCCCCATTACGGAAGGGTTTCTAGAAAATCAATCTGTAAAGGGGTAAATTTGCGGGTGGAACATTAAACGGAGACTGAAATATTTCAACTTAGACGTGATTTGTACAGAAGTGACGTTGAGTAGACGTTTTGCGATGACTGAAATTCGTTGTGGAAACAATGGATTTGTCACTTAATTTGCTGCGCTTGCTAGCCCAGGCGAGGCGCCAAGTTTGGAATACAATAATAGAAATAGAAATCGTAAGATCGACTCCACCCCTTCTCGTGATTTGGTTCATTATACCCTCACCGCCTCCACGCTACGCCCTGGTTCGTGCTTCTTGTATCTAAGTAAAGTAAGTCAATTTGAAATTCATTGTTTTATCCACGACAAAAATATCTGAGGTAAAATAAAATATTTATATTTATTGCCTACTAATTGTACTTCGATTTAAATTGTATTTCACCTATGACGACCCTTAAGTGATGATATAATTTTATATTGAATTATCAGATAAACATAAACACAAACATATTGTAATACATCTTATTAACAGTTACGCATACTTATCGAATTTTAAGTCAACCCGTAGAAGTGAGTGGATTTCACTTGTTTGGTAATTCTAAAGAGCGAATATGTCATCTTTGACCTCAAGCGAATCAACATGCTCATTCAAAATGTCAATACCTACTAATAATACCAGTCTACTAAACTTGTCGATCACAATCACTATGCACGCAAACAACGTTTATCAGCTTAATTTAGGTATTTTTCCCACTAGTAAACCTGCATTGTATACTGATTAAATTATGTGCAAAACCAGTGCCTTACAAAAATTACCTCTGTTAGAACTGCACAGTTTTTCCTTAAGGTTAACTGAAAATAAAATATGGCGACAGATCGCACGACTGGCAAATGCGGACAGAGACATTTAAGACACATTAAAATATTTAATTTTTATACACTTCTAATAAAAGTGTCACTAACAAACGATTTAAGTGTCGTTTGAGGCATCCTACAGCGGCAAGTTAAGTTAATTTATCGAAGTATTTCTCGAAATTACGGTTAATTTTTATGAAAATTCTGTACTTTAATTTAAAGTTTTGAACAAATTACTTGTAGGCACTTTAAAAATTAATGCGGAAATGTCTTTGTAAAGCAACTTATCACTGCTAATTACCACAGAAAAAAAGTAAACATACGGTCCGCACTAATTAAGACTTTTACAAGCAGCCCAAAACTCAAACTTATATCTATAATTCATCTGAGAATACGTGCTATGAAACACTATCACGTGTTTTGTGTTAGAACATTGAGCCTGTTTTAGGATGCCCATGTAAGGATAAATACATGTAATCCAAGTGTAGTCTACAAAACTAGCACACAAAATCTTAGTTTGTTGCAGAATTCACTATCGCTGTCTATTGCGCTTTTTTCTTTGACCTGGTCACGCTGCCATTCGTTGCCAAAATTCTTAACTAAAAGCACCAGCTCAAACTACTAGAGGCGGCTAGAATTTAGGACAGTATTTGCTTACTGCAAACTCACGTCGGAATGCTATCTCAACTGGGTAATTCTGTAGATAAACACAAGTTTGTAGTTTTACGTCACGCCGCGGTATCGTATACCGCCCTCTAGACAGGCTATTACATTCCACGTCCCAAGGAAGACGTAAAATTGTGCATAGGTCATAGGTACCACGTAGATAGTAAAAGTCTCAGATCATAATGTTCATCGCTTTCGTCTACGGTGATTCGTTTCTTGAAGCTTCAAGTTACAATTTTACTAGTCTAAACCATTGGCCTAATCAACCAATCAGTTTTATGTTATCACTATAACTTCTCTTTTCTTGCCATTGACGGTTCCTCAGCTTTAAAAATATCCATCTACTCCCAAATCCGAAATTCGTTCATACCAGCCCTCTCACTTTAATATTAAATACCATTTGCGTCAGCGAGACTGCATCATTCGAACTAGGAATTTCGTGTTTTGGGAGTACAAGGCTATCGCTGACTACGAATAAAATGTATAAAATACTTATTCACCGATATAAACACCTCCTCAGCCTGCTGCAGGATAGCGATGCGGGACCAGCCGAACTTCTGCATGAGCTTTATCCTGGTCGGGTTGTGGACGGTGGCGGACGGGTGCGTCCGGAACAAGGTCGGGAAGCGCGCGCGGTCCGACAGGGCGGGCGACGACGCGCCGTAGCATAACTGCGGACAACAACTGAGTACAAGCACGGAAACGGAATGTTGAGCAGCAAGAAACTTATCTCAATTTAAAAAAAAAACTTGGGACTATTGACACCAATCGACCTAGTCCCAAACTAAGCATAGCTTGTTATTTTTGTTCATTTTAACATGATTCCAAGCCGAATACATCATAATTAATAATACTTGAATTGGAAAATGATTGAGGTGAATTGATGTAGTGTAAAGTGACGTACTGACTGCTTAATCTTTTACGTGTATAGATTACCGAAAATCTTTAAAAAACACAGACTTATACACTGTAATTAGGTATAATTAATAGGCTGTTAAAAACGTCTGTCGACGTTTCTTATTGAGGCGTAAAGAAAACTTACAACTATCTAGGACTATATTTCAGTTATATAGTGTAGCCCGTGCATACCGCCCTTTACAAAACAAAATATCATAGCAATAATCCGGCTACTATATTATTATGGCTCACAGACGCAACCGGCTCCATCTCATGAGCTCGCTGTAATTCCTAACTGAATAACGCATGTAATTTGAGACAGATACACGCAAAACATGTGACGTGGAGTCTTTAGTAGGAACAACGATCCTACTGCTAAAAATATACTTACTCGTACTTAGTAAAAATATAAAGAGTAAAGTCAGGGCTGTTACATTTTTGCATTGATATTTAAGGTTAATTTTGCTGGTATAATTAATTCGCTGGTACGCGTACACATGAATAAAATGATTTAAGTAAAAAGTAAAATTGTGATACGACTTTATAATTTTATTATTTATTTCCGACAAATAAAAGCCATTCCGAGTGGAGGGATGTTTTATTTAGTGCCCAACTGGTATATTCTGTCATAACATTATTTGCAAGCAAGAAGTATAAATATAAGAATTGTCCACTGTGACATCGTGGTGCAGATGTTGTGTTGTTACGAAACGTGAAAATAATTACTTCTAGTTATGTGATATTTTGAATGGACACTATTGTCAAAAACTTCATGACAAATACGCAAATCAAAACTAATACTTTAATCCTTTTTTGTATCCATAATTCGGAATTTGATGACTGCACAAATAATGACTACTCGTAGGTGCTGTCATAAAAACTGAAGTATCATAGATCATAGGACGTTTCACAATAATTACTTAATTTAATTTCCTAAGAATCTGTAGACTATTAATGGTTCCATTAGAAAATGAATTCACCTTCCCGATATCATATTTTATAAGGCATGTGAATAAAGGTTTAATGAGTGATGCTACTCATCGTCTATTGTATTTACAGGTATATCTGAACTGAGGTGCGGCATCGTCATTCATTAGTCTTTGTCAGAGAGCTCTTTTGGTTACTCTGATTAAAAACAGATTATACCTGGCTTCAAAGCTGTATGGTCGCTTTGGCCTTTACCATCCTGCTGCACTATAATTACCGTCACTACGTTCACTGCGCATGTATTCCAGGTAAAGCTCTGACCCAATGGGATTACTGATATGAAACTCTGGACGGTAAGTACGTTGGATCAGTCCCCATCGTCCGGCAAACTCTTTACTTAGTAAACAACGCTAATAGACTACAAGCCCATGGAAAAAATAACATGTGAAATGAACCAGCGTGAATAACGCTTAGAAGGCTGTTACTATATCATAAAATAACTCTGAGCGCTATGCCGTCATTTCTGAACGGTACAGGTATGGAATTTCTTAGGTACAAGTGAGGAATTACGACTAATTATTAATGTACGGCTTTTTTATAGCTTATAGATGATTAAAAATAAATGTCGAAAACCTAGTGCCGCTTTAAAGTGGTGGTGCCGGAAGTTAGTGCATTTTTTTTTCCATGTATGAGTTGTCACCTGTACCGCTCAGAAATGACGGCATAGCGCTCAGAGTCATTTTATGATATAGTAACAGCTTTCTAAGCGTTATTCACGCTGGTTCATTTCACATGTTTTTTTTTCAATGGGCATGTAGTCTATAACTGCGAGGGGGTAAGTTTATTTTTGTTTATTTATTGTTTCCAAATTCTGATCTCAAATAATATAATTTTTAAATTGGTATTACATAAATTAATATGCCTCTAGATTATGTAGTATTTACCCACCCTATAATGTGGGTAGTATGGCAAATTCCATTATGCCGGCGATATAGGTTCCGAATAGTCTACTTACCTACTACTCTCCGAGTAGAGCGTGATTGATTTCGGTTCATAATTCTATTTACAAGAGATTCCACAAAATGAGTCCTCAATTAGAATGTGTACTTATAAATAGGTGTATTTAAATATTTGTTTTTTAAGAAAAAAGTAATAGTCTTCATTGTTCATCGAGATAGCCTACGAGTATTGTGACGGAAGTGATCCCATGAGAGAGCGTTGCTGCTAACTTTCCTGGTACATGCGAACCTTAATAAAAAGCTCTTAGTGCATTTAGCGTCACGTAACGCAAGTTTTACTACACCTTTTGATATTGCCTCGTGTGGAAGGAGTGTCAAAATAGCAGACTCAGCTGACACTCAAAATCGAGCCCGAAGTTGATAAAAGGTTCATAAAATGTAGGAATAGCGTTTGAAATGTGAATAACTATTTTACCCAGAACCTCCAAATAAAACAAAATCAAAAGTTCATTTTGCAAATAGTTTGAAAAGGGCTCTTTTCTGTCAGGGCTTTTTTCTAGCGCACACAGAAATACCATCAATTCCAAAAAGAATGCGCTTCAAGATTGGCAAAAAGTTTTTTTTTTCAATGAACATCATTTTATGTTTCTACTTACCAAGTTGTCACTAATTGAAATATTTCAAACAAACGAATTATTGGTAATAAGATTTGTACAAACACATACATACATACCGTCCCGCCTCTCTCCCACAGCGGTAGGCAGAGAGTACGATCCTGACATACCTCTTTCGCTTCATCCACATTCATCAATCTCTTCATACATACTCGCCCTTCAATCTGAATGTAAAATAACAAGAAAGTGTTGGTTAACTCGATAAACTGATGGTATATCAAATGCATAAGAATGTGACAATCATCTTTTCATATTTACCATCCTAGCCTAATATTTAGTAGACGGAAAAACCTCTTGTATTCGGAACAGGTCAGGACTTGCTGCCTATAACAATACATTGATAAGTACAATTTGATGGAAACCATCGCGCTTTAAACTCATTCTCCAACCTTGCTTTGTATCAGAAGGTATTAACATTAAAAGCGCTGAAGTAGATATAAAGCCCACTGAAAGCTATTGTATATATGAGTATATTATTTGTGTTATATGTATGTTAGAGTCGTATTGTATAAAGTTTTCTAAGAGATTTTGAGTAGGATATGATATAAAAGCATTCAGTGCACGAAATAGGAATGCGAATATAAAACGTTGTTCAGATTTCAATGCCCCATATTGTTGAATCGTTCAATCGCTAAGTAGGTACTTTTGTATATTAATATAATTGGTACCTATTCGAAATAAGGTGAGGCAGTTGCGTTACGTAGTTTAGCGTTAACAAGCGAGAACTTTGTGCATATCAATGTTCATTATATACTCAAAATTTAATTTGCTCGTTCAAACTGCAGTAATTGTATTTAGGAGTTTTTGCATCAGTTCCGTGATTTAACTAGGTCAGGTTAGCAATTTAACTGTATTTTTTTTTAACATTTTTTTATCTGGAATCGGTAAATATCTATGACTGAATCTACGAAATCTGTAGGAACAGCTTTTTAAATTTTTTATTTCGGAACACTAAAAACTAACGCGGGGCGGGCTTCCTTTTATTACCCAAAGTGACAACGCTGTTTATTATTCACGAATGAAACAAATTAAAATGAATGCCTCTGAACATAGCCAGTACTACATAAGTAGGTATGCATATACCTGCGATATTGGAACATAACATAAAGCGATAGTTTTTTTGTAATAGATAGTCGGAAGCGCTGGCTGGCAGGTTCTATTCAGAGTTTTGACTACATTGTTTCCCGGTAGTCGCATACAATAGCTCGACAAATTGCATGACACTTTGCAGCGCTCGGATGCCGCTCCAGAAAAGAAATATTTAAATAAAACGGATCCACCAATGCATTTGTTGTCTCACGCACTACTCGTTTGACTAAAAAATCATGCAGTGATCGACATTTTGATCAAACTTCTGGATTTTCGAACAATGTGAAGCGCAGTACTAAATGACGGCCGCGTTAGTTTTTACTATACAGCGAACGTATGCCGAAACTCTTATATTGCTTCATAATAAAAACGCGAAATAAAACACCGCGAGCGTAAAACAGATACCATATCACTGCTGAATCAGGATTTAATATGAGGTTATATAATGCCGTTCTTTATGACATCGCAAGTAACGTTTTTGCGTGAATAAAGCTGCTGTGTTTCAGCAATATCATATTTGAGTACTACCTACTTGGGTTGTTTTATTTGTAATTAATACCGCTTTTACCCAAACCAGTGTTATTATTTGCGATGTCAATGTTAAATATAAATTCAAATCATTTTAACTGGCATTAGGTTTGGTGGGCGTTTTAGATTAGTGGGTAAAATAACGGACATAAACGGCAAAGTACCAACTCTTTACACAACAATGTGGTGTTTGTAACATTATCAAATTTGTTGATTGCCCCAATCAATCTCGCTTAGTCTGTAATACATCCGGCTTTGCGAAGTTCTGAACTACTCATTAGCTGAAGTAGAGTAGGATGTACCGTGGGACATGGACTTAACGAAGTAGGTGAATCTAGTTAGGTTGGTGATCCTGGTAAAACCTTTTTCATTACACTTGCATGTAAACGATATCAAAACATACAGGTTAACTTGGCCGTAATGCCCCATATAAAACCCTTGGGCTTTTATCGCAGGCTTGGTATCGCATATATATAATGACTCGTGATTTCAAATGGACCTAAAACTGAAGCTATGTAAATAATAAAGCTTTTCCACTGTCAGTTACATTTCACGCACATGATCTAAAATACTCATGAGTAATTTTCAAAATGCGCATGTTTTTTCTGCCAATGCCACTAGGTAAGTGTTGAAATTTTGTAATATTTTCGTCATCTTAAATATGAAACAAAAACATTTTGTTGACATTCGCACGAGTTACTTTGTTACCGCTCTTCCCAAATTCGAAATTAGAATCGTACCGTCACACTCACTAATGTGATATATAACTGTTAGTGATTAATGATTAGAGTGAGAGAAATTCGAATTTAAATTTTGAGAGTAGACCCCCAGGTAGTACATAACAGTCATGCATAGTACTAACCGCTAACCGTTGTCACTCCAAACTAGGCCGTCACTTGAGTGCTACATCAAAATTTACAGCTGCTAGGTACATTATAACTGACGTATGTCAGATAGATTGACATTGCGAGTTAATTATTAAGGAGCAGGGATTATTATAGCGAATAGGTAGGTACATGCCTTCGGGTAAAGGGGTCCCTTCGGGACTTAAGTTCTACTGCGTCTAGGGCGCTTGCATATTATTATCATTGACACTAATGTTTAAACACTAAGTACTGCAATCATGGGTCTCGTTAAACATCTGTACAACTTCAAAACAAATTTATAGGGTTTCATAACAAACAACAAGTCAATAGAAATTGTTGCCATATTCTAGCATTAAACCTACATATTACCATAAACCTACTACAATATTATAGTAGAAAATGGCGCCATCATTTAATTTCTACCATTTGTTGTCCCAGTTACCCTATAAAAAGATATAAAAAAAACACATCTATCAAATAAAGCTAAAATCCATTCCGCTATCAAATTTAAAGGGCCGGCAACACACTCTTAACGCCCTTTATTATGACTGTCTATGGGCGGTCATTGCTTTCCATCAGGTGACCCGTATGCTCGGTTAAAGGGGGCACCCTATATATAAAAAAATCAGATAAAAAGGAAACAAAATTCAGTTTTTCGGCGTGCTTTTGGAAAGCCGAAAGATAATGGACTGAGGTTCTAAATTTTTGAAGATGATTTAAATTCTTCCATGTTGGTCCGGGAGTAAAGAAAAAATATTGAATATACCAGTTGCTTCTCTTCCCGCGCAGATGGTAAAAGCCCATCGAGGGAATGGGCATAGGAATAATGTTTTAGGCGATGCGGCTAGCCACTCATCACTATTTTGATTTCCCTTTCCACCTATACGCCCACAACCATGCTAAACGTGGATTTCAGGTCTTGTTACCTTAGGCTCTGTCTAACCCGTAAGGGATAAAGACTTGATCTGTGTGTGTGTGTGTGTATGTGTATTTTAATGGGTACTTTGATATAATGTATTTTAGAAAGAATGAATACTTACAACCATGAGATTCCACATCTTGGCGGCCTCGGCGACGGTGGTGCACACAGTGGAGCAGCCGGCCAGAAGCAACAGTTTTTGCGGCGGGTTGTACAACAAATTGTACATCACGCTTGCACCTAGGCCCGGCTCACACTGCCAGTTACAAAAATAAATAGTTATGGTCTATACATTTAGCACGGGTTTACTCCAAATGAAACTATTTTGATACATGTTATATTTATTTAGAAAAGTAATTTGATATGAAAAGTGATATGTTTTCGTAGATTTAGTTTCATTTACTTAATCTACAATCGGACCAACGATGCAACTCTTGATTTAGTAGTCATCAACGTAACAACTCGTCGGCAAATGTTTAACTACAAAAGCAAATACGAACAGTAGACAGAGGACAAACGCGAAACTTGTCCCTAGTATGAAGCCCTGGACAAACACAAACTTCATTAAGAAAATTAGTAGGTACGGTAACGTTCTACAGGAAAATTAAACGGGGAACGGTTATTTTTCCGTAAAGAAAAGGCGCGCTCGACTTGGCACATAATAAAAATTTTCCTTATTGGACAATTAGGGCAATTAAGTGTCGTGTTATTTTTTAACTGTTACACAAAATGACTATCGTTTTTATGTCGTAATTAATATTTGAATTGAGGATCTATGTTAATTTAAAAACATATTGATATATCTTTCGGCCACGGCTCTAATCCTAAAGTATAAAATGAAATAAAAAAAAACATTTTATATTGATCATGTAGATACAACCTTCATTTACACAATGTACTCAACCAGCCCCCAGCAATATAAATAAGTCATATAAATTTACACAATCGAATTGTGAACATCGGACTTTCTAATTTCCCTACACCTCTCGATGAAAAATAATGGCCCGCAATGTGTTGTTTTCCTGTAGGCAGAAGCGACAATTTACAAGAGATTGCAGAGTCAAAGCCATTACCTCAATTGAACTAATGACAACAGAAATAATTGAATTGCGTCGAGTTTTTTTTTTCATTAAATATAGTATCTAAACCCAATAAATCAAACTTTCAGCAGAATCTCAGCAGACTTTTTTACAAGTGACAATAAGATGCAGTAAGTATTTGTCTTTCCTAAGAACGACTTGAATTCATTAAACTCATTTTTTTTAATGTACTAATCAGAGTCCAGGCTATGTGTATAAATAAAATAAATTACAATAGGTATGTGAACAACATTTTGTGAATGAGCGTTAGATAAAGTGATAATCTGAAGAATGCGCATTGCTACTAGTTTAGTAGTAGGAGTACACTTCTAAATTGTGATTAGTTACCGTAAGTTGTACAAAAGTTAAAATACTGACTCTTTAAGGCAGGTTCGGGCAATTACATATACTAGCCCATACTCTGAAAATTTCGTCGTAACAATAAAAACGCCACTTTACGTATTTTTTGCGTTTTATTACGATACCAAAAATGCTATAACTTACTGTGGAGAGATATACATAAGGTACTTACATCAACGTGAGTGAATTATTGTCATTTTTATTCGTAGGAATAAATATAATAAGTTAGTCCGTGAACGGATATTTAAAAAAAGAAAATAGGTCTAATTATAGGTATGTATATTTAGGGAATTTATGTAGTAGCTGATGAAAACACAACTTTTGACAGGAGGACCACTTTTTAGAAACTTTACTTGAAAGTAACAAATTTAAAATCATTTATACAATTTCGACTAAGAAACCTCGAGACGAACTTTATTTATGTTCGAAAGAGACGCTTTGAAACTTAACTGTTAGTTAAATGTTTCAAAGTGCTAATTCTGCGATATTATTTATGTTTTTACTTAACTCTGGTGTGCAATGTAAGACTAATTAAATAAAATACCTACTCAACTATTAGACAGTTGTGTTTCTTCTTGACAGTAAAGTCTATCACGATTTTAATGAAGTAGGAAAACGATATCTAACTGCATTATGAAATTGACAGTAGGTATCTTTGTAAGGACGTTACTCTTATGCAAATCGGACTTAATTTGAATGACCGACTTACTATTTTTTTTTTTCAATTTGTACTCCTTCCAATTCACGACTACATACCGAAGTTATTAAGTTAGTTTGGACCAAGACATAATAGAACTAAAAACCTATTATTAATGTAAAAAATTCAAAACATTGACATTTTATATTTTATCACTAGCGTCTTCATCATTATTTTTTAAATATTGAAATCCTTAAAACTGCTCTTATTAAGGAGTCTGCATGGAAAGGAATAGCGTGGGAACAGCTCTGCCGAAACGCCTGTCAAAGTGGAGGCGTTTTTTCAACTGCAAGCATGGCTTTTAAGGTTCTAAAGGCAAGCAGTAGTTTTTGTGATTATATATTTTAAATATTTCTATGCACAAATGATCGACCATAACACACACACAACATATAATAACAGGAAAATATATAACACTAGCTTTTGCCCACTACTTCGTCCGCGCAGATAACGTCAAAGTGACGACATAATTTTTATTTTTATTTTTTGATAAAAGTATCCTATGTTATTTCTAATACCTCCAAGAACATGTGTACAAAATTTCATGATGATCGGTTGAGTAGTTTTCGCGTGAAACCGTAACAAACAAACTTACATTCGCAGTTATAAAATTAGTAGGAAGTAGGCATTATAAAAGTATTTTCTTCTTATAAAAAATGTTTTTGAAAAAAAAACTGTCATTGAGTTGGCTGAATAGCAAAAGCCATTGCATTATGCAATATGAAAGCTAACAAAACGCCTTTAATTTGTCAAAAATGTTCACTTTCAAAGTTATAACTTACTTTATTCTGTGATGTATTTTTTTCTCCAACTGTATTAAAAAACGTCGTTCGATACACGCGCGGAAATGTTATTTTTCTCTGTTTAATGACATACTTTCCGCACTAGCATCTAAATGTACAATTTAACCTCACTTGGTCGAAAAGGTTGCCTTTCTCCTTCAAAATCTGCGTGGCGTACATTACTGTCTAGGCCAGGAAGTAGGCAATTGCTGGCTGAGTATTGGTTTGAACAATACGAAGCCAGCAATGCTATTCTGGCCGAGGCAAGTATAGTGCTTTTCTCAAAAATCGAAAATAAACAAGAACAAAAATAAATGAAAACAAAATAGTGAAAATTGTTTTGCTTTGCCGCATTTTTCTATCAATGGCATTGGCTGTTCTGATATGTTGTTAACAATGACGACTTTACCGTACATTTTTGAGAAAATTTTATTTTTCCACCCTTTGCGTGGACAAGGTTTTTGAAATTCGAACGTGACGATGACGACCACTATTGTCCACCTAATTATACTCAGAAATTAGAAATTTGAATTTCGTAGGTATGTTCCCATCCCGCTTACGCGAATAGTACTTAATCTAATTAACGGGACGGGACCTAATTTAGGCGTGCGTGACAGGGACGGAATAATACGAACTTCAAATGTAGAACTTGTTATTAACCCCCTAACTTTTTCATCCGATTTAAAAAAATTACGTAATGTCGAGTTCAGAAATGCGATCCGTTATCCATTATTAATTTATTTTAAAATCAGTTAATTCCTAAGTTATGTCAAAGATTTGCTAACATTCGTTGCTAAATAATCACTATTTTTGAATTGCAAAAAACGGTCAATTCAGGTAATGTCGTTTTAGTATCCGAGATGAAAGTATAGACTTTAAGATACTGCTTTAAGGCTCTAGTGTAAGAAATCACAATAACCATGAAAAACAAGTCAGCGCCACTAGCGGGCCGAAATGGAAACAAACTAATCTCAACGCGTTCGAAAAGTTTTTTGCAACGATAAATTTACACTAAGTGCTCTGCGACGAAAAATCTTAAGTTAATCCCTGTAGTATGGTAATTGGCTCCTACTCCGATTGTGGAAATCACTATGGGTAAACTCTATAATGTTGTGCAGGCCAAGTCCCCTGGGACCTTTGTTTATAACATGCAGAACTATACTATAAATAGTAAAAAACTTGGACAATCCACAATCCAACAAAGGACACCACTGAAACTAGAGTATCCTTTGTTCAACAGTAACTACTCGTATTTTTGATGGCAGGCTGCACTCACATTAACTGTGAGACAACCTACTTTTATGACTATTGCCTCAGTCAAAAGATCGAGTTCTTTTAAACTTATTCAGTCTAGGCTATGTAGAGAGGGCGCAATGGGTGTATATTTGCCACTTTTTATTCTGTGGGTAAGATTGCACCTCTGTATGTTTGCAGAGGCTACGGCATTAGTCTTCCTCGCGAGCTGTGGCTCGGATATAACTCGCTGTGACAGCCGCTACGTGCGCGAATACCAACAGATATATTCATTGTACCTACGAACACTGCATTTTCCGGAACACAAACTACTATTATCAACTGATTCTTTTCTATCCACAAAAATGGGTCAAAGAGAAAATAACTGAGTGAACATCCAGCGCTTTAACAAAAGTTTGTCACCCGAAAGCCACGGTATTGATAAGGAAATTAAGCAATTGAATTTTGTCCAATATCTACTGTCAATTTATCGACACAAAGTTGTTGATCGAATCACTTTCTAACAGATATTTTCTTTAATAAAATCTAAGTCAATTATGGCCCAATAATCGCACCAAAGCGACTGGAATCGGCGATTTCTCCGTGAATTTAAATCGTTAAAATGGGAAATTACCTTCCGCTGGCTCGAAAATTCTATCCAATAAAATTTTCTTCCGTGAGCCATTCATAAATTCTCAATAATTGAATCGAACGTCAGGCTCAGCCTCTCCGATGCAATATCGTGGGCCTATGATTTTGGTTCATTTGGATTTATGGCGGGACTTACACCGGGCGGTGAGGGTGGTCCGTGGGATGCGATCCTTTTTGTTAATTACCGCACCAGCGTTGTCAGCTGGGCTCCGGTTTCAAATTTAATGGATTAGATCTGATATTTTACTTATCGGCACTAAGGACTTAAGACCCTTAAGTATTAACTCAAATTGAAATTCATTGTAATAAAGCTCGAGTAAGAAAATTTTAATAAGGTTTTCGATTTCATAACTTAGGAGCAATTAATAATGAAGTCTACTACGGCTTCATTTCCTTGGCAAAAGGGAAGTTTAAGATTTGCAATAGTAGATTATAAATCGCTAAATCAACTCGTATACCTACATACAACAGCCTTTATACAGACTACACGACATTAAACGAAAATAAACTGATTACCACTCAAACAGGTAAGGAACATTTAATCTGTATTTGTAATTATTACCCAGTATTAGGATTCAGTTAATTTTTCGCCTGTGTCAATACTAAAAGCTGAAAATGGGAATACCTTGCTGTCGTTGCTGTGTAGCAATAGTTTAAAGCCAGACAACAAGTCGGAGCGAGCGTTGACGTCGGCGAGCGCTAGCTCGGCCGCTGGCATGCAGGCCTGGCCGCCCTGCCAGCCGCCCTCGCCCTCCATGGGGAAAATGCCGCCGATGTGCAGGTCGTTGTCCCGCTTCCCCTCGCAGGACGCACTAAAGCAGCTCAGCCACAGCACGAGCAGCGCCCGCGCGCTCGTGTACCTCCCTCGCCCGTACCTCCGCCGACTCCGCGCCACGCACATAATACACTTGGCAACAACGAATAATTGCACTATTACCTCCACTAATAACGACTTAACATCGGAAATAATTGTCCTAGTTCGTAAAGAATTTACATAACCTTTTAATTTGACTAGCGGACGCTTTGAAAAATTAATGTTCGTCCGCGCTCGCGTAAGGGAGGCGTTTTGATATAAGTATGATATCACCCGTAAAGAGAGGAGGTATAACCTAATAAGCGTGAAATTTTGTAAAAAACATGGCTTTGCTGGTGGGTGGAGTGTCACGGGCCGAGCGAGCGCCGCCGCCGCGGCCGACGCGCGCCCCGCGCCGCGCCGCGCCCACGTCGCTCGCGGCGGGGACATGCTGTCATTGTTCGCCTCTCCTTGCATTTTCCATCTTCTCTCCTGCAACAACAGAGAAAGTCATTAGTGTTTATCACTACATAGTATAAAACAAAGTAGCTTTCTCTGTCCCCATGTCCCTATGTCCCTATGTCCCTATGTCCTTATGTCCCTTTGTATGCTTATATCTTCAAAACTACACAACGGATTTTGATGTAGTTTTTTTAATAGATAGAGTGATTCAAGAGGAAGGTTTTTATGTATGATTCTACGCAGACGAAGTCGCGGGCAGAAGCTAGTTGTATATATTGAACAGACTTAAAAAAGAGGAACTTCTCGATTTGACTGTTTGTTTTTTTCGTTTGTATGTACTTCAACATTTATTTAAGCCGGTGTACCGATTTTGAAAACATTTTACTTCACTTGCAATATTTGTTGTGTATTACATTATTATAATGTCAAAAAATTTGGAAAAATGCTTTTCGACCGCTTCCGTTGACTCCTATTTTGATTTGTCTTTTCAATAACCTTTGCAAATAAAGAAGTTATACAAAGAACGTTCCATAGGTATTTCCAATGATCTTCGCCTGAAACGTTCCTTGCAATTTCCGAGTTGAATAATTCGCGTTTCCTTTGAATTGCTTCTGTGTATTCTGCAGACGATGATGAAGTCAAATGGTCAAGTTAACCTCAACGTCGCCATTATCAAAGATCGTCTCCATTCAAGTCGACAGTAGACAGTAATATGGCTCGGATCGGACTTTAATATCAGTTAAGAGAGCTTCAGAACTCCAACTCGGAGCTCTCAGCCAAGCGCACAAAAGCAAATCTAAGACACCAAAGCTATAACTTTCAGAGTCAAGTCCGTGCCTTCATATCTGAAATGTGGATATTGTTCAACGAAAATATCCGCTGTCGTCTACGAAAACGGGATTATCAGCTTTCCAAAAGTCAGCCGCTATGAAACGACAAAGTTTAATGATTCGAGAGTTATTATCTCCGACACAATTTAAGTTATCAATCAAATGACAATTTATCCAACTTAAATTATATTGAAGGGAAGCCGCTGATAATAATCATTTAGGTCTTTTTGCAATATTGCAGATTAGGGCTTGGGTAGTATGGTCGTTATGATTTCGAGTGCGGAAAGCTTGAACGGCGAGTTTTTAAGTAAAGTCTGTAAAATTACAAAATAACAGCTCGAAATAACCTCCTGAGATTCTGAGCACCTACAACTTTTTTCTAGCGGGAGCTCGAACACACAGAAGTGATTTCAAAATCAGCCCCCTGTTGTCAGATTGCATTCCGGATCAAGAATCGAGATAATACAGAGGGGCATCTCGCCGAGAGAGTTGTACGGTGCGGAAGCGGTTCGAGCCGGCTGACCGGGTATCGTTTAATTGGCGTGATTGGCATCCGCAGGTGGCAATTAACAACTGGCTCCGATAGACAATTAATACTCCGATGCTATCATGAAATCATGAATGCTAACTGGTTACAGAAGCGATCCATCAGCGGCATGTATCAGCAGGCGAGCGTATGCCGCACGTCCTTTTAGCTATATAGCTGTGCATTAGCTGTTTACACAGCCACCGCCGCCTCTTCTCGCGTGATTTATGACCCACCCACAAAGTAGCGGATCGCCATGTCATAGGAATAAGCACAGTAAAATAATATAAGCTAGCAATATCTTCATATTAGATTTCTAATATAAGTCACGCAGGCGTTGATATATCGTACAGTCCTACTCTATGGAATACACTTTTTGATTTCCTTCAAGCGTTTTTATTTAAGGTTTTGCTTCTCAACCGACTGTTACTGCTTGCTCGATAGGTGGAAATATATGCTTGAAGTATTAGCTATTCGTTTACTCAAAGTACTACCAAAGTCGTACCATATTTTCGTAGTTTAATATACACATAATGAGGCACGGGTTCGAATTTTTTAACTTTATTTCACATTTATGGCATTTCCCATGTTGAAAAAGAGTCGGGATACTTTTATCCCGACTCTTATAAATAATGGTATTTCTTCTAAGAAAAAAGCAGGCAAGCAGGATCTAACAGTAAAATATTCTTTGACAAAATAATGGAATGCGCCCCAAAATTAGTCACTCCGAGAATAATATATTTCCGTCGGTCTTCATCATTGTTTATTCAGAAAACGTTTCCATTTTAAAAGAACTGCACAAAAAATATCCAAGTCGTTTCGCGAATTTTAATTGCTATTGAATGAAGCAATTACTTTTAAGAAGTCACTTCGTAGATAGGTACTTGTGATCAAAATTGTTTGTGACCGATATCCGAGCTTACACTGCAGCACAGTCAGGCAATGTGCTTCGAGCTCTTTGTCAAACCTTTGTTAACGTTTGCACTGAATACGTTACATACGCATTCAGTGTAAAGGTTAACAAAGGTTTAAACAAAATCAACGAACCGTGGCTTTACGGCGCTTTCCAAATATCATGGCATGGGCAGTAAGCAAAATTTCATAAAATTACTTACATAGTATGAAATTTTGCTTATTGCCCATGATATTTGGAGATCGCCGTAAAGCCACGGTTCGATGATTCTGTAATTAACATTGTGTTAGAGCTTTTATAATGCTTTTTAAAATATATGAAACATAATATACCTACAGTTGAACTTTTCCGAAAACGGCAAACCTAGAAATTTTGAAAAATTTACGAAAAAAATTGAAGAACGAAGAAAAATTGTAGATGGTTTTAAACAATAAACGTTTACTATTTCTAATTATTAGGTATGCATGCTAGTGTACCTATACCTAGTAACTGTTTACCCGGATAAAAGATCTCGAGCTGATTAAGTTTGACTTGGTGAATGAGGATCGGACCTCTTTAACTATTAACATTACTGCGGTATTCTGAGTTCCCGGACAGCTCAAGTGGATAGACGGACTTTATTTGATCCGTTTATCTGGTCATTCGTTATTCTCGCTTCGACACTGAAAACGGAATTGCAATTTAATAGGTCTGACGCTTTAAAGGCAAGATGAAAACGTCGCATCGGCTAGCTTCCTGGTTCAAGGGGAGGCTAATGCTATCAAAACCATCTATTGCAGCCATTTCTGCGGAAATCACATAAAAGCTCCCCACCGCCCGCCCTGTCTGTCTTCCATAATTTTATCAGCTTAACTCTATACGTGCAAAGGATATTTCAACCATATAATTGATAAGTATTTTACAGTTAACTGTTTGTCATGAAGGCTTATTTTGGTCAATTATAGCCACGAAATTTAAACAAATACGTACCTTAGATGTCAGAAAGACCTGAGATTCATCAGAAATTGAGATATACAGTAAGTATTATACAGTAAGTAAATCATATTATTACTTTCTATTGGTCCCACCGGACACATCTACATGATCAATGGAGTCGTCTTATGACGGAAAACCTTTTTTAAATGCCTTCCCTAAAAAGTCATGTTATGCCTGCTGATAGCGGACCGGCCCGTCAAACACGATACGTAGTTTTGGACATAAATGCTACTCATGAAGGTTCACCCTTTCGAGGGCCAAGCTCATGAGAAATATATTACATTACGGCTCAATTTTGTTGTTTTCTTAGGGTTTTGTTTTGTTTGCAAAGTAAACATCACTTTCTTACGCACAAGACTTACTTACACTCCTCGGAGTGCAACTAAAACGCCTTTAAGATCAAAAATCCCATGCCTTACTTACACTTGAAATCAAGTACGTAAGTACCTGACTCGCATATGTCGGATTATATAACACCTGACGGAACCTCGCACAGGGTAACCAAACCTTAGGTTATTCGGTCGTATACGTAAAAGTATACCTATACGAGTATAAGTATAGTAGTTCAAATAGGTCAACTACAGTACCTACAGTAAAAATAAATGAAACCCATCAACCAACACCCTTCTCCGTCCTAAATTGGTCAACCAAATTAACGATTACAGAAAACAACTTTTGTATAATTCCTCATTAAATTATTCTGATCTGATTAAAGTATTAAACCAGACTATGTAAATTATTGAGGAAGATAAAGTACAAAAGACGGGTTGACCTTTGCTGGGATAGAAAACCGTTCTGTTTCTACGTATTAAAAGAAAAATACGGCAGTCTTGGTATTGGATACATCTTTGTAGCCCCCGGCATCGAAAACCTTTACCTAGTCCGGGGGTCCTAAGCTTGTACCTTTTTTAATTCAGAAGGCGGGGTCAGTTGTTACATTTACTACAGTCACGTGCCACATTATTGTATCAGTGGCTGTAATACACCATTACCCTCGCTTATATCTAACTGTTGCTCTATTTAATGATTAATATTGGATAATATACATTATGCCTAGCATCCATCAACATTTTTTTATAAAATTTAATCATCCTGGTTCTTAGCTCCAAGTTTTATCAAAATAGGTTTACCTGTTTTAACTTTTCCAAGATGTAATGTTTTCATTAAGTGAACGGTACAACTAACGTTCAGGCAAAATTAAATAGAAACTTGTAAAAATAAACTCAGCTTACAGTAATTGCGCTTTTACTGCACGCAACATTGTACTCTAAGGAACAGTCTATGAGCTTCAGTCTCCGTCGTAAACTGGAAATTTACGAGCCGATTGTGTCCGATGGTGGTTTCTGCCAGCCTCGAACTGTTAATGTGTCTACGTAAGACAGTAACATAAGAGGAGGAAGCGCAAAAACATTGTTTGACTTTTTTTACGTTTTACGTTGGCTTTTTATTACCTCACTTCGAGGAACGACGACTCGCGCAGATGGGACAGCCTTTCACATTACCGACCGGCCACGGCTCGACTATATACGAGTGAAGGCGTTGCCAGCGATTTCTCTGTTCAATGCGCGACCGAGGCGCTCACCCCACAGCGGATAACAGGCAAACGTAATCTATACATATAACATTCTTGGTCCTGACTGACTGTCTGACGGATCAATGCACAGCCTAAACCGCTGATCGTAGATACCTAAAACTTAGAGCGTGTGTTTTTTGTACGACATAGGCATCCGATAAGAAAGGATTTTCCGAAATTCTACCTCTAAGGAGGTGAAAAAGAGGTGTGAAGTTTGTATGGGACAACGTGATTCCTTGGTCCGACCTGCTTCAAATTTTGCATAAACATTCTTTAACAGAATTGATGGAGCACGTCTTTCGTATTTTCTTGAAGTTCATCATTACATGATTTAGATCCTTGGTATTTGGCCGATATGTTCCTTGAGGATCAAAAAGGAGCATTTAGAAAGGATTTTGCAAATTGCTCACGAGATAAAAGGACGGTATAGGATATAATGACTCAATATTTGAAGAAATTATTGGATGAAGGTGGTTACTTTGACGTTACCTGCGCGGACGAAGTCGCCGGCAGAAGCTAGTGTACCAGAAAATCGCTTTCCGAGCCGCCGTCTGCGCGTAATCGTGCCCGAGACGTTAGGGCCGTAGTCAAAAAGTGACAGGTTACTGGTATTTATTGTCAAAAATAATAATTATGTTCGTGTGTATGCTAATGATGTTCATAAGTTTAGCATTAACATAGCTAGTATGATCTGTGTTTTGAGCTACGCTGTAATAGTTCAGTGAGTTTTCGTAATCAATGAACTATAAGGGGCTCAATACAAGTTATTGGATCACGGCTGAAAGGTATCGGGGGCGAGCTCTTTAGCAAAGTAACTTGCAACCGCAATAACGCGGTGTAGCGGCGGCTCATGGATAAAAGCGTAATTACACCCACCCTGACGCGGAAACTTGGTTTCTTTAACTAACTATTAACTGTTGCTTGAGGATCTCGGCTCACAATAGCGGATCTGTAGGCACACTAACTAGCAACGGATTCTAATACACTTACCACGGCAACTCGTCGTTACCAGAAGCGCCGTATTCAATTAGATTAATAAATTTCATTTATTTGAATATCGAGTCATGCACGTTATAATTTCGGAGTTTGTAAAAGTAGGTAAAATAACTATTAATTAAGTCAAGCTACGAGTAAGCAAGACTGTGGTCACTAAAACCTAACCACTACGAGATAAAACTTCTAAATTCAATAGTTTTAATATTTTAAATCTTTAAAGACTATCGCTAGCTTAATTGAGTTTGGTTGACCTTATTATAGGAAACCACGTGTTTAGTAAGTGTCATTCATTCATGATGATGCCCACCGAGGTTCTTATTACAAAGTATGTAGTTTTGATCAATCCACGCGTCTTCATGGATGGCACTTTCTATACTTACATTAACCACTTCATTACTTATCAATGACGTCGAAACTTCAAAATCGCAGATCCTGTAATTCAATTACGATAACATAGCATTCGGTGAATGTAAGTACGTAGTTACGCGGTAGGTATCATTATAACCCTGGTTAGCAAGTAAGTGAAATTACGAAGGACTTAAAAGCTTTTTGAAGTGCAGCTAAACCGTCAGAAGAAGCGAGGCGAGTGCAGTTCTCAACTTTGCATCATAATTATACTAAGACGCGAAGACTGAGACCACACTATTTCAGGTACTTACGTTACATTACTCAGAAGAATTTAGCTGTAATACGTATAAAGAAAATAATAAGAGGAAATTGCACGCCTGCGATTTATTTTCTAAGTCACGTCAACGTAATGGGGGAAACAGGGAAATGGCATCACGTTTATTTAACAACATTCCTTTTTTCACGCTTTTCCTTTTTACAATTTTATTGCTTAACTTTTAAAGTGAACCCATTAGCCTTGTGTTCAAAAAAACTCTGTTCAATGTGCTTGTCTAAGTTACAAAAGCTCCGTGGTCTAATGCTACTGTTGTGCAAAAGGAAAAAAATATATGACACCTACCTAAGTACCAATGGCGTCAAGAAATTTTTTTTATATGATAGAGGGCAAACGAGCATCGGGTCACCTGATGGAAATCAAACACCGTTGCCCTTGGACACCCATAAAATAGGAGAGTTAAGGGTGCGTTGCCGGTTTTAACTAATTCACCACTAATGACTTGATTGGTGTATGGTGGAGAGGTACGATAAAAAATAACTGCAAGTATAATGGTTAAAGATGTGATATTTTATTATTAAAATTAATCTATTATTTTCTTAACTTTTGAAATTTTGCATTTTTATACGACTGTACAAAGAAAGGAGTTTATTGTTCACGGGTTCATTTATGTACGGTCAAGTGCAAAAATAAGTATTGATAGGAACTTCTCAAAAATATGTCTCACGACCTTATTACGCCGGAGTAAGAGCGTATGGTACTTATTTTTGAATCTTTGTCTAAATACATATTATTACACTTGACTGTACCTATGCAATTTTTACTGTGCAGTGTTTTTTATTTACCTCCACTAGAATCTAAATCTTATTTTAAAATCAAATCATAGAACTCTTATAAGGCGACAAATTTGTGCATTTAACGTTTGATTAGATAAGATGCAGGTCCAATGCCCGAATTACGATGTTTATTAACGTATTAAGAAAATAGTTTAAATGGATTTTTTGTGCCGCATGTTAAGGAAATTGTTTACCTATGATGAAAATAGTACGTAGTACTGTACCCACTGGAAGATTTAAAACTTCTTTATACCTACCTGTGTATCACATTACGGATTATTTTCTACGGGATTGCTTTTTCGTCAATTACAGTAAACTGTCCCCGTGCGGACGTGGAAAACGAAATAGGTAGTTATATACTGACGAGCAAAAATAACGGCTCGATTTCCATACAAAATTGTATGAAAACCGGCCCGTTATTTTTGCTCGTCAGTGTAGATACGAAACGATGTTCGTTCGATATAGACATGTTTGATCGAATATTTTAGGCACTTGCATATTTATGAATTTTAAAGTTTGAATTGACGAATTTAGTGCAGGTAAACACTCGTAAGTGATAATAAAAATGAAAGCATTGTTCCGCATCGGCGCAGCAGAGACGGGACCGGCACCGGCAGTAATTGAGCCGGCTGAAGTGCAGCTGCCGCCGGCTCCGCCCTGCTCGCTAGAGAATTTAAAAATTAAACAACAGCTTCGTTGTTTGAAAGTCCTCACTAGGGCAGCCCCGCTATGGTGCAACTTCAACTGTTATGAACTTGCCCCGTAAAATATTAATGTCAAGGCGAAATGTGACGTCAGACTAAAGCTAACCGTTCCTACTTTGTTTCAAAGAAAATGAAAAGTAAATTTCTTTGAACTGGAAAATAAATACTAACTTTCAGCTTTAATTCCGCTGCGAAGGCTTATTGTAATGAAGGGAGAGGTATTTGCTTACTTAAATCAAGTTTTATAATTTTGCGCAAATTCAACAAGCGTGCCCAGTTAACTGGATGTTTTGATTCGTTTGCCGTGTACGCTACTTTAAGATCGGTATGGTATACGTACAGAATCGAGCAATCCTGCAATTTACGACGCCGGCAAGGTGTCTCGAGCACAAAGAAAATAACTCGTCGTTGGCACGGCGGTGGCGAAAGGAAAAGCAATTAGCCAGAATGCAAATAGCGAAATGTATTGTAATGTTCTACACATTTGCATACAAAGCGACGGGCTACGGTGAACAAATCTTCTATTTTTTAGACTATTTTATAGCAATAATAACATCAGTATTTTTTCCGTAGGTAGGTTAGGTAATTCTATAGCCGCGAGTAGATTTATTTACATAACTGAAAACAGTAGGACCTTTTGAATTTTATGCCAAGTTGTAGTCATTTTGCCAGAAATAAGTATTGTCGGTTTTATCTTAGTGCACTAGCTAGAGTAACATACCCAGCCCTCGTTTCATCAATATCTGATACCGGAATGAAAATGTTTTGTCAATAAAAAATAAATTTATTTTTCGCTGCTCTGAAACTTAAGTCCTTTGAGAACGAAGACGTAGGCGCATGCGAGTTCTATGTACATATTTAACTGTTAAATATGTCATAAAGTAAACAAGACGTAACAACTTTTTGAAATAAGGTAAGTGTTGAAAATAAGGATTTACGGAAACTCTCAGTTATTTCTCGGTCATGTGTCTTTCAACCGACCTATTTCGCACGGTCTGCGATTTGCACGCTAAACTTTCATCGTAAAGCAACATTAAGCTTGCTTAGCGCGGTCAATTACATTTTCACCTGTAGCCCTCAAATATACACCTACTTAAAACCATTCCTCTTCGCCTGCGAGCGAGCGAATACTTTTATTTAAGTACAGAAATAGCACAAATTGGATTGTAAGAAAAAGAGCACAGGGCAACATTACAAGGGTATGGGAATCAAGGAGTAAGTACTTACAAAGTGACCAAGCGATTGCGGTCGTCTTAATAACAAGGAACGTAAATAAGATAGATAGTTTAGCTGTAGCTTGCAGTAGTATTAACGGTTTTTTTTCTATTCATTGGGCTAAATTAATCTTTTTTTTGTACAAGGAAGGCAAACGAGCAATTTGGCTAACTGATGGCTTATTACTTACAATCATCGCTGCCCTGTAAGATCCGCAACACGGAGCGTGACAAAAGCGTTACCGGCTTAGAGGGCTGACATAAAATACCTCATCACCTCACCCCTCACTTCCTCACTCTCCGCGCCGGAACATAGCAGCTCAATGAACGCTGCTTCGCGGCAGGATTAGCGATTAAGATGGTGATAGCGACCCAGACGGACTCTGAATATGTTCTATCACGCAAAAACTATTTTAAGCTTGTAAATGTAAGTTATCTTGTGCCATTTCATGTGTCTATAGGTACCTTGTAAATACTTGTATTTAGATGAGAAGATTACCGGCCCGGAGCCACAAAGTAAAAAGCGGCGTGGGACATTTCAATTACTCTTGTGATTGTGCTCGTCGTGTAGGCGAACACGGCTTACGAGATAACAAAACATGTCATGCGTTAAATTATAAATGGCCAACGATTTAACATATTTTCCACATTAGAACGCTGCGAAATTACTGCACGAAACGTACCTTGTGGACGTGAAAATAAAACATAAAGTTAGTTACGACGTTATTTTAACCGACGTTGTCCTTGCATCCTTGCTGTCTCAAAAAAACTTAAATAATTTTATTTGATGAGTTTTTCAGCAAAAGGCAGCGTAGAATGTTACTCTTGAATTAGATACTGTAACTATTGCGTCTTTGCAACTCTAAATATCAATTGGCTACATGTAGGTAGGTACATACCTACTAATACATGTATAGATAGGTAGATTAAAATAAAAGTAAGAAGACGTTGGACGAAGAACAAATTCTGTAGGTACATCTTGCTTTGACAATTCTAAATCGAGTTAAACATTTAATCAAGTTTATTTTTATTAGATCGAAATCTATTTTTTTCCGCAATACGGTAACGATATTTGGTATCGACGCGTCCAGTGTCTGCCTCAGTAGACGTCTTATCTAGGCTGCAATGACTGTAGACAATATGGGAAAGTAAGCGCTGGACGATTATTCCCACTCTTAGACATGGCATCGGCAGTCAGGTACGACTCGTTTAGTGTACGATACAAGCCAGTCACGTCAACCTGGGTGATCTTAGTACACTAAGGCCCGATTGCCTGGATCTCAGCTATCCCGTTAACTTGCTAAAACTATTTAGTAAATACTTCGTCATTATAGGACTTCAATATACGTTACTGCGTTACGGTATAAGTTGACATGCTGTTTTAGAGCGCCGTTTTTATGTATCATTCAAAGACATGAAAGATTCACTATTCGTCTTTTATTTTATCACGCGTATTTAACATCAGATTTTTCAGTATTTGATCATTATTTTATCCATCGGATTTTAATTAGTGTAACCTTACCACACGAGATTTACAAGGATTCGCTTGCCAGTGAATAGAATGAATAACGCAAAATGTAGCCACATTTTATCTTTGAGATGTAGAGTGAATGTTGGCTATCGTATAAAGCTAAAGCTGAAAGACGGAACAATGTGCCCTGGGGACGGGTAACGGGTATTTGTAGTGGAAAAAGTAGATATAGTGATGTTTCAAAGCCGTGAATTACTCTCTTAATTATCTTCCTGCGAAAGGTTTACCTACTATTTAAAGATTTTGATGCTTGTCTATGAGTAAAATGTGTAAATAACAGTCTCCACAGTAAATCTCCTTCTGACGCAGTTGGGTAAAATGCAGAAATAACAATTGTTATATTGAATTATATGCTTGGTTCGTTCGGATCGGCAGAGAGGCAAAGGCGCTCAGCTGGCGCTCATTTTAACATAGTGTACATAGGTGTACATAGATCTACCAACAGAAATTTACATATTTGCTTTAGTAGATAGAAACAATTCTCAGTGAGCCAGCGGCAAACGACAACAGTAAACTTGTATTTGCACCACGCTACGTAATTGTGTAAAGGAGCATAACTCTATGTTACATCGGGGTTCGTAGGTACTTGGACGCGAGGTAAACTAATTTGGCACACATTCAAACAAATAAAGCGTCTTTGAATCAAGAATCCTCGTTATCTTAAGAGGCGCCGCCTGTGCTTTGCTAACTTTCGCGTTGGTATAGGTATTTAGTAACACAATACCGGCGCGGCGCTTGACCGAAATTAAAAATCTACTCGTAGTTGTTATGTCTATTCAACCGTTCCGTATTAGTCAACCGTTGTATTATGATATATTTTATGTAAGACGAATAAACAATGTAATGATTATTATACTGAATTTGGTGGAAAGAAAATTATAAAGATGAAAACATTTCTTTATTTTGCATACAAATGCAGTATTTGAGAATTCATGGTCGCTAACGCTTCAATTGACTCCCCTTGCAATTCTTCAAAGTCGGATGAAAAGATTGGTATTTCTGGCTGTGTTCTCACGGGTCCCACTGTAGGTGAGCCAAATTTGTACACTTTGCAGCAGACTCTAAACGCGTTGGAGCAACCGGCGACGCCAGAGTCGATCTTCAAACTGAGACAATCCCGAACGTGCACGCAGATGCCACCTCGCGCCCAGCACGTGCTCTGTGTCGTACCTGACGACATTTACGCTATTTAGGTTCCACACTCAAGCGACTGAACTCTAATACTATGCCGTCCGCAATTCATCCATCTGTCTTACAAGTTATCGATATCTTTGACACGAACAAATTGTGTTTGTGTGTAAATTTTGTACATAAGTAATTGTGGCAAATATTAAGTAAGTAAGGGGATGAATTTCAATAAAACATGAAACACGTCTTCCATCAATACATACATACACAAATCACGTCTTTATCCCTTACGGGGTAGACAGAGCCTAAGATAACAATTCTGTTAATAAATGTTTTGTGCAAAATTTGAAGTAGGTCGGACCCAGGATTTACGTCGTCCCATACAATATTTACCCCGCTTTTTCACCCCCTTAGGGGTAAATTTTCGGAAAGTCCTGTCTTATCGGATGCTTACACGTCATACAAAGAACACACCCTCCAAGTTTCAGGTCTCTACGATCAGCGGTTTAGGCTGTGCGTTGATCCGTCAGTCAGCCAGTCAGTCAGTCATTTAGGACAAAGCTTTTTTATACGTATAGATAGAAAACTGATACATTAACAAACTGCCACGGATTCTGTTTCATTATTTTAAGGTAAATATTACATACATTACGTACATTAAGCTTATTTTTAGTTCCGAGTATTCTTATGTTTATGACAAATGTAGTAAATTACATCAAAAACTTACTCATATGCACAACACCAGAAATCTTATATGTACAAACCTAAGGTTGGTTTTCCATTTTGTCCTCCAAGAAAAACATCAGTGTATTTCTGTAGTACTTGATATCTCCTTTCATCATCTCGTGAAAATACCGGTTGCAGAAAAATCCCCAGCAATGGCATAGTAAGTAAAATACCACAACATTGTACCATAATGTTTTATTTTATAAGCACATACATAATTCTAATAGGAACCAGGCAACAAGGCAGAACATAAACATCAAAATGTTATCGGCATGTTATTCAAAACAATTAATTGTACATGGACAATAAACCATAGTTAATCAAACAATTCGTTCTACTATTCATTCTAGATAGTATTCCGGATTAAATTCATTGCGATTTGTAAATGCTTAAGTTAAGTTGGGCTACTATAGTCACTTTTCTTCGGCAAAAAATAATATTTCACGGTCCAAATTTTTGAATTTCTCGACCTTAAGACCTTTAGATTTTTCGCTTTGTAATAATTTTTCTCCTGAAGCTGATTTTGGATCATCCTGACCAACTATTCCTTTGCCACCAACGTCTTGATGTATCGACCACGGCATTGCCAGATTATTTATTCCTTGGTCCCGCATGTCTCGGACCTGGAAGCGATTCCAGGCAAAGCAGCATACGTTGAGTTTGTCCTTGCACCCGGGTACCTCGGTCAGAAACCTGGCACCGGAGCACAACTTGTAGTTGACGCAGATTCCTCCCAGCTGCCAGCAGGGCGTGCTCAGCAAAGACCCTTCAACCAAATGGACCCATTAATACGTGTTATCGAACCACTTGTAAAACATTATACAATGGGGGTCAGTAGGTATGTCGATTCTCGAACTTAACCCTGGTTTATCATTAAAACAAATATATAGGTGTAACCCATAGTTTAGTAATTTAACTGAACTCACTACGTGATGTGATCGAAGCGAGTGCGGTGTGGTAGGCCAAAAGCTCCGCCCGCAGATCTTCATACTCTTCGTCAGCTGACAAGTCCAAGTTAGCATCGTTTCTGAGCTGCATGACTAAACCGCCTCCCAAGTCAGTGCTTCCGCCCTCATCGTCTTCCACCGACCAAACCCCAACGTTCGAGCACAGAATAAAACTCAGTAATACCCGGTAATGCATTTCATAAACATTGCAGTACTAAGATGCGAATAACAATTTTTAACATTCTTAACTTTACAGCTATTTTTATTGAGGCCAACGTAAATAACCTCAGATAAGCAACACATCCTGCAGAAATGTCGCAATCGAATACGGCAATAAATAGAATTCGCTTCAAAGCCGTCGACAGTGCAATTGGTCTGCGTTTACCGTAAATTGCTTCATAGCCTCGACAACCCTTTACCTTCCTGTTAACATTATACAAGATAAGACGTTTTATGATAGATGCTCAAAACGTCAACGGTACGTCATCAACTAGGTTTTCATCAATTTTCTATTTTAATAACTAAGTGGGTAAGTAATTTGGGTAAAGCCGTTTTATTATTTTTACAATCTCGTTTCATCGGTAGGTTGAACCAATCCTTAAAACATAAATTTAAAATCATATAAATAATTGAAACCAAAATATATTTGCGGTAATCGTGTGTGTGTTGAATATCATAGGAAAGTTAGCTTAAGCCATACTACGGTGTTGCAATCTGATTGTTCACGCTAATTTAACTTGCTAACAAGCTACAATAACGATGCTAGTAGGCACTGAACCGATCGGTATTTGTTAATGTCACAGAAGACGGATATTTGTAGGCTAGAAAGGGCTTGTTAACCGTTCCTTTTATGCTAGTGTTAAGGCACCGGTAGCGGGCTCGTCGCGGCGTGGCCGGGGCCGGCACGCGCGACGCCGGTCATCCTGCTGAATTATTGAACTCCGGGCCCGTCGCGGAATCAATCGGTTCGACCCGACTCGGGCCACCTCCCGCCTGTAAAAACCTTTTTGCAAACGTCCGCTATTCAAGGGATAGCGCATAAGTTTTTTTGCAACTCGACGTATATCACCTTCAATAGACGAGTAAAGTGGGCCCCGTTGAATCTTACAACGCCCGCGCGGAATAACGTTCTTTTGTGCATCTAAGAATAAATTTCAGGATAAAAATTCATTAACTAATGCTTGGGGGAACTCTTTCGTTTCAAAACAAATTCTATCCTTAACGTATATGTCAGATATAAAATGAATAAGCTTATTATTGTTTACAGAAAAGGTCCAATATTTGAATTCGGATGAGCAAATAAACTGTAGTAAATACGGATGTTCAAAGTTTGATCTTCTTTTAAGATTCAAATTGTTGTGTGCTTATTGCATTCACCATTCAAATTCTTGAATTCAATGTTTTGAAATGCCTATATGAAAATTTATTCAACATGTTGTCCGCCGAAAGCGTTCATTGCACGAACGACTGGTTACAAATACGCTAATCAGAGGCGTCGAGTAGGTATAATTGTGGGCTATAACTTTCAATCAACATATTTGTGCAATTGTGATAATGTTTAATCTGGAACTCTGCGTATCTGAACGCGAATTATTAAATGGTCGGATATCGAACACGGAAGCATTGAATAATAAAACGGTAACAAAATAATAACGTATCGTACTAATTGGATATTCCGATGCATGTTTAATTTATACCCAAAAAAACTGGCTTTACACGAAAGCAGATATTTTGAAATTATGTACTTTTTTATTTTACTTAATTTAAGAAGTAGCTTTCGTGCAAACGCTTATCGATTACACTCAAAATAATGTTATCGTTTTTATTACACTATCCAATTAAAGGTTCTTATTTAATCTACTTCATCAATTTGCACATACCAAATACTCGTAATAGTAAATTTTCTGAAAGTAACATTACGGTGCGTCTCTTGACCTCTACTGTAACTGGGTGGACATGACACAGCAAGTCCTTTGTCGACTAAGTTGCAGGGCGTGTGCCCGTAGACGGCTCTTTGTCCCCTATTCTTATGTGGTCACCATCCGAGATAGATGGCCACAAGAAATCCTCGCCATTCAGCGATGAATACACTCCTTTTTACTTACACACATAACTGTTCACACCCTTACGTGAGATGAAACAAAATGAATAAATTCTTGGTTTGATCTTGGACGTAGAGCGGTTTGCTCCTTGTTGTTTTTACTCTGACTCGGAACTTATGCAAATTGCGTGTTCTATTTACACAGAAAATTATACTTTTCTGTTGTTCCAGTTTTGTCGGTGGATAAATGAATGTTTCTGTGTACAATAATGCTGCGCTAAATAATCAAAACACGTTTAATGTGGCGGTTTTTCGAATAGTGTCAAAACAAACCGACTAGTTTTTTTAACATAATATACATATATCATACTCAGAAATTAACGTTAACTCCGATACAAATCCACTTCAGTTGAACTCAATTACCGTGAAACCTATCTAATGTACCCACACGAAGTAAAAACCAATATACCTAAATTCGATTGTGTTCGATTTCAACGGTTGTCAGTCGTTAAGAGGTGTTTGCATCTGAACGTGAAGCAACAAAGGGTCGTGATTAATCGTCTCCGGAATGACATTTAGTCCAGTCCACAGCGTAAACAGCAAAGTTTTACTTAAATCGCTTTTGCAGCAACGCCCCTAATTGCGCCAAGTCAATTTTGACAGGTGATTGTAGCCCGAAGATAAATGGAAACTGACGCTGAGTCGCTAAAAAGACGGGGAGAGGAACGCCGATGGAAATGAACTCGCATACCCATTTACTCCCGCGTCTTCAGAATTCAAAGCATATCTAAATGCGTCGAGGAAAAAATCACTTTTGCGGCAGCGGTGTCCTACCTAAATTTGTTTATTTTCTCAGCAAAGCAAAAGACTGGCAAAAAATCGAATGCAAATTTATTCATAACATTAAAACATTCTATTTGAAGATATACGAGGATCTACTTAAAAAGAGTTCCTTTAAAATTACGAAAAAGATCTCACGCCCTAGATATTCGTGAAGTATTCTCAGACTTACACACCCAGGTTTCCGCTCTCCCTTTTGTTTAAGAGTACGAGAGGGTAGAGCCGTCAATCACACGAGAAAATACCTAAACCGTCAACGTCGTAGACAAAACAATAGCTCACGAGTAGGCATCAAGTAGACTAGTTCCTACTCCAACCTACCCACATTACGAACTTCACCCCGAAAACATTTCTTTGCGGAAAAGTCTCATTTTCATTGAATTGGTTTGGGATCGATAACGATGTTCCAACGACATGACACGATTGCGGAAATCGTATCGTCAATAGGCACCTATGTAACGTGGCTTGTAGATCGTGGCTTCAGGATCTACGAAATGTAATGTGAGGCGTGCTGCTTGCCATTTCGTTTTCAGCCCACTGATCATCTTAATAGAAATGTCAATATCATTTTATTTCCAATTTTAACTTGAATCGATACTCCGATGTGCACAAAGCGATTAATAAGTTTTAAAGGATTTGAATGTACACACCACGTACGCAATTGTTTATCAAAATGTTTAATCATCAAAATTGACGGGTTTTGTAATTCGTTCGGTAAAAATAAACGGTTTATAATTTATTAGCCAAACTTTCAAATAGCTAGTGAAACTCACGTATAGACGAGTATTTGAATACCATCGATCGAACAACTAGAAGTTAACTAGTTAATTACAAACTTATCAGGTAAAAACCTTTTTGTAAACTGTTACTTAAACATAAGTTTTGGAAAAGGGCATATGTAAAAACTAACATTTTATTCCGTTAATAAAGCAATCAGCCTTAATTGACGACCGGGTAGCCTAATCAGAAAATCTGACTGCAGACCTTGAGTTCCCGGGGTATTCTGGTCGGAACAGATATTATAATGTATAACAAATGTTTACTAACGTTTGTTCTCGGGTTTTAAATGTTTCCTATGTATTTATCTCGACTATTTACCATTTTCATCAGTTGCCTGGTAGGCACTGCTTTCTTTACATTTATTAGGACTCAGTAGGTCCATTATCAATGTTCATAACATTTTTATTATTATTACTACAATACTTTTGTAGTGAAATTTCTATAGAGACACATATGATGCCTTTTGTTTTATTATTATTTATGGACTTCGTACTTACCTACGTCTCAATCGTTCTCACCTATTTTATTGGCAGTAAAAGACATTCATGTGTCAGCTCGTGGCAAATCATTCATACCTATTGTTGTTAAAATAAATTAATTACTACCTAATCTTGGAGGTGTACTCAGCGCATTTTTTTTTGCCCATCAGCAAAGGATAAATTTCTAACAGCCTACATCGTAATTGGGCATCATCTAAGAGCCATTGAACTCTTAAGTGTCACTTTGAATTGTGCCGGCCCCGAAGGTAAAAGGGACAAGTGAATTATTAACGTCAATTTTGTGCAATAGATGGTGAATGTGCGGTCTAAGCAATACAGCGGCCCTCCCGTTACTGTTATTTTCTCTGTAATATATCATTCAGAATTGACACAAATAAATATCTTCTCAATTGTTAGCCTGAAACAGTAATTCTAATGCTTGAAAAATTTATGTTTGACCCGTCTACAAAATACAAAAAAAGCAGCTTCAATATCGCAGCAGGAAAACATTGCAGTGAGTTAACTCGAGCAGATATCTGGGGGCACGGCAGTGCCCCCGCCAAGTCGAGCGCGAAGCAAACACTGCCGTACCATCCTTTACTGGAACCACTTCCCCGCATTTTCAGGCCCCTATTTAAGAACCTCTGGATAAGACCAGAACGCAGAAATTTCCGTCATCCAGTAAGCTAGAATCACATACTTAAAATCCAAAATTTCAAGTCTGTAAGTCATTTAGTTCCAAAGTTAAGCGAAAACAAAGTTTCGCATTTATGACACTCACTCACTCACTCATGATCATCAAAATAGAACTAGTACTTCCCATAAACTCAGAGAGTTGAAATTTGGTACAGAGTTAGGGTTTAATGGTCACATAAAGGGAAAACTACAAAAACTAGGATAAACAAAGAAAAAAAAAATGTGTCAAATAAGAAAATCTAATAAAATAAATCAATATGCCCACGTTTCTACAAAAAGAAGTGAAATCCCACCAAAACATTCTGTAAAAAACTAGCCAAGTCTCGATGGAGCTGCTTGTTTATCTCTAAAAAGTAGGTAATGAAATCTAGACAAAGTCGTGCCAAGTTTAAGGTTCCTTACTGCGATTTCTTTATTATTATAGTTAATGTTGTGTGACGTGGCCGTTGAAGGGTACACAAGGGTACAAAACCAGGTGCTCCATGACATCATTGCACCAATCTGCAATCGTCAATGGGTAGCGGTTCTGGCGACAGATTACACCTTAAACTTGGCACGACTTTGAAGAATGTTTTTGGTGGGGTTTTTATTACAGAAGGTAATCCTACCGAATCCGATACATCGTTTTGGTATTTGGTAAAACGCGTCTTCAGTTGGAACTTGGAATGCTGCTATCAGGATTTGAATTTTAAAAACGATAGGTATATGCATATGTCCACTTTCTAATTTTGCATGAGTGTTTCTGGTAAAGCACTTATCATCCAACATCTATTTAGCTCTTAGATCAAAAGATATGTATCTGATTTTTATTTATTTGGATTAACGAGAATTTTCTACTTTTTATTTACAGCTTGCCAATCATACACCTACCTAATCCCTAGTTTTTCGTCAGTCATTCAAATGTTTCTCTTATATTATTATCTCAATCCACACGTTCCCCACGCTCACCACGTTCCCCCCCCCCCCACGTTCTCCCCACGTTCACGTTCACGCTGTTCTGTTCTGCGTTCGTGACGTTCTGCTATGGGTGGTGTAGGGGTATAGCACGCCTCACGGAATGACGAGGATCCGGGTTCGATTCCCGGCCATAGCTTTACTTTTCGGATTTTTCTGTGTTCTAATTTTCACTGACATTTAGAAATTTTATTTCAATTTGTTTTAAGTACCATAAAATTGCATTGGCCTGTTATTTGTTGTTTTGTTGGGTGACACAACTACAATGCGAGGAGAATGCAGCACGTGACGTAAAAGTGAGGTTTTTTATCCACGACCATATTTACATCTTTGTGCATACTTATAATTTTTAAAAATGGGTACAACGAGCTTTCACACCCCGCCGCTGTTATTTTTAGCATTCTATTTGGTGTTACTGCGACACATTTAGGTATTCTATAGATTGATCTTCGCCGTGTATTCTTGTGTAAAATATCTACTTTGTTGCGTAGTAGTATTGTTTTACACATTCAATCATTTAGTTTCAATTTCAATTAACGAATAAAAATATTACATCAACAATGTTAAAATTGAGCATAAATGTAAATCATAGCAGTTAAAGATGTGTCCCCAACTTGTTTACGCTTCAACTGCCTCTTTGCCCGTCACCGGCGGCTAATCTCAGGATTTACTGAACAGATTTCAAGGATTATTTCACTGTTTAAATGCTCCTGCTTCCTGAGTAACATTGGCTATAAATTTTTACGACCCGATAAAAGTAAAGCGAACACAGAGTTAAATGTGGGAGAATTAAATAGGTACCAGTATTTCGCGGTTTGCATTACATTTGAGCCAAACTTTTAATTAAGTAATCCAAAGGTTTTTCTCGCGTAATATTTCGTCAAATACCTTCGTTGTTGCGAGTTATTTTGAAGGTGTAGAGATTTTGTATGTTTTGCAATTTGCCGAGAAACGCCAACAAGGCACTTCGGGGCCATACGCCGACATCGCCGGCCACGCCGCCGCTGAGCACACAGAACCTTTTAATAAAATTTGATGAGTATACACTTCCGAATACGCACAGCGTGCGTAAAGGTATCGCCAAAGGTACCTTTGTTTGAGGATTTATTAGCTGATTTTGCATGTACAATGTACATTGGCCTTTCAATCATTCAATTCATATGAAGATGCAAAGAGTTTGAAAACAAATGTCTCAACTTTTTGAATTTATTTACATCGAGCTGTACAATAATAGTATACTCATAATAAAATAAAAGTGCCTCTTGTGTTTGATCTAATACAATGCCGTATTGTTATGTTGGTGTTTTCCTCATGACGCGTGACCGTTATTTCACGGTTGACTGTCGGGTGTGATTGACTACTCGTGTGTAAAAATAGCCATCTGCCACGTTTGTCCACTCCTCGTATTTACGCGCCTTGTCAACTTAGCATATGATACAAACAAAGTATCACCGGATACAATAGTATTTACCTTCTTTATACCGCATGGTGTGTTAAGTCAGTATTTTTTATTCTGAGGGTTAATCTGATAGGCTAGTTAAAATGGCAAGCGGATTTAAAATTTCCACTTCATAAAAATATCGCCATCATTTCCGAGCATTGCGTGAATCGTAAAAGACTTATATTTAATTTTGGCGTCGAAATATTCTGTTAAAATAAAATGCACTGATATTCGAATAATTTCCACAGAGCGATCAGATTTTTTAATCTACTTGAGTAAAATCATTTTTCAATCTAGTAGACTAATATAAATGTTTTTAACGGCTGTATGGAACTCAGGTCATAGCGCCAATCCGTGCTTGGTTAGGAAGCAAATATTTGATGCGTAAAGCGATATCGCAGACAGTTTAGCTCGTAATCAGTTCCTTTGAATTAGGTATACTGAAGGGTCCCATTTATATTTTGCTCTGTGGATTATAGGGGCGGCCTCCGCTCCGCCAGGCGCCGCGGAGAGCCGGCGCGGTATGAGCCTCTCCCATTTGTCTTGCCACTTCACTTGGCATTCAACTGTCAAATATGATATTCTTGCTAAGTAATCCATTATTCATCACATAAATAAACAGAATGTTCTTTACTTAAAGAGCCATTACTACGAAACTGAAAACATTCGTTTTCCTTCCCTTACCCAATACAGTAGATAACAGAAGGAGCAAGCTATCTGTGACTTTTGACAGCAAATAATAATTAAGTTAAATGAACAATCTTAGCTAGCCGAGTCTCTTACCTACTAAAATAAAACTGGACATGCCTACAATCCAAATCAAACGTCGACCAAGCGCAAGTTCCTTGTAGTCTTGACAAGTTTCGAGTTCTGGAACTAGAACTTATATATATTTGAAAAAATGTCTGCTTGGAACTAGGTTGTTTGTGCTTTTGCTTTTAACTATTGAGTACAAATATTTATTTCGGTGCCCACATGAGAAAATATTCTGAAACTGGGGACTTTACTGATTCAAGTTTAATTAACTTGTTTTTTAGATAACTTTTGATTAGCATAATTTTTCTTAAAAATGTTACAAAGACGTGGCGGTGTGGTTGATAAACATATAATAATATTAAGCATTTGCTGCATCCCGATCTGCCCCGATGCATGAATGCAATAAAAAAATAGTAAGCATGAAGTAATTTGCAGATTCTGTTTGTAGGTCATGCTTATTTATTAAACCGGCCTTGCGTAGATTTACGACCCGGCATTGTTACAGCTTGTTTCTTCTTATGAAAGCAAAAATAAAAATGTAGAAAGTGTGAATCGTAAATTTTCACCTACCCAAATGGAAAAGTTTCTGCGTTGTCCATTGTTCGTTCTAGGGTTCCCTAGTGAAACACGAAATCTTTAGATATATGTCTCTGGGTGCCGACAAATTTGCCGTCCATTTCTGCATTGACTTTGTTTAGTATAAGTAACAGCAACATTTTCAAATTTTGAACTATACTCGTATGTATGGGGAATAATATTCTTGCTAAATACCTAATCCATTTTCACAACATAAAATAAACGGAAGACTGTAGGTACTTAAGTGAAGACACAATTTTTATTTTTCTTGCCTTTATTAAGGCACAAATAAACAATAGGTAGTACATTGGTACCCAGGTATTTCGGTATCCACCCACTTTCGCCAACACAATCGCTATTAATCCAAACAATGACTAACTAATAATCCCCAATTCTATTAATGACTCTTTGTGATGAAGCTTGGGGGGAACTGTCAATCTCGTTACAGGGATCCCAAGTTGGAATAGTTAATACCTGCGCTACAGTGCGAGTTATTAGTATGCATGACGCTTAGCCTGGCTACACAGGGCGTTACGGCGTGCGATGATTGCGCTACGCGTTACCGTATCTCGTATCATGGTGGATCAGGGTGTACCTATCACGTATCGTGACGATACACTGTTTCATGATCTGCTATGAATCCAATTTAAGGGACGCATGAATCTGAATTCAAGTTTGATTTTGAAAAGCGATACGATCTTCTCCAAAATTAAAGTTGTCTAAATGCGTAAGTTGTAGCTGCGTAAATATGTTCATTAGATAATATCTCTCGAATAATTAGTATTTTTACATTCATTCAACTTTATTGATGAAAGTTGATTAAAAACATAGTGGAACTCATCCTCCTTTTTTTGTTTAATTACATAATTACAACAATATGTAACATTATATTAAAACACGTTAACTTGAAAATACTTACATAAATCACGTCTTTATCCCTTACAGGGTAGACAGAGCCTAAGGTAACAAAACCTAACTAACCAAACCTAACTTAAAATTAGGTTTATAATTTACCAGCAGCGTTATTATGAAATGTAATTAGAGAGTCAGTAACAGCAGCATACCTACCACGTTTGGTAATCAATATCGTTCTAAAATTGTTATCCCCACATGCGCTATTACCATAATAATACAATTTCTTATATGTATATTATTTTATATTAGTCGAGCTATTTTATTTGCCGCTTTCAGTACCTTTGACCGATAAATAAATTGGATTATTCCAGCAGCAAATTATTCGAAATCGTATATTCTGGATAATTTTCGCTGGGTGGTAATGGTAGTAGGCGAGGCCACACTCGAACGGACGGTTCTATCCGTGCTAATTACAAGTAATTAGTGTCACGTCAGCCTAATAGCATACCTATGTAGTTATATAGGAAACGGAACGTACCAGGTACGAGTGAGACAGATGACGTGAGAGGGAGACTAACGAATAGCGATAGTTTTGAAGTGTTTGAGGACGGCACAAGGTGATTTCTTAATCAGCATTCTTGATTAGTTACAATATAAACGATTTATAGTAAAAATATGTGTTATTCTACGGAATTCGTGGAATCATTGTAAATTCAAAAATATTTAGTAATTAAAAATTACTCATGTACTTACCCAGTTAAACATTACATTCTTTTACCGATACTGAGCCACATAATCAACGAATTTTCGTAAAAAAATATATATATTTTTTAAGACGTAGGCACAAAGTTCGAGTTACGCGTGTAAGATTTAATCACAAAGCAACGTCAAAAAAGCCATGGTAACAATATTTTTTTTATAATACAGTAAATTTTTCTGAAAACCACTGTCGGTATTTATTTAAAATAGATAGCTATACAAACTCTAAATAAATTCATTTTCACGTCACTGGCTCGAAAAGGCTGTCTTTCTCCTTCAAAATCCCCCTTTGGGTAGAAACGGTTTTTGAAATTCGAACGTAACGATAACTACCATTGTCCCGTACTCGTACACTCAGTGCGCGAATAGAACTTAATTAGGTGAGTGAGAGGGACGGAATGATACGAACTTCAAATGTAGAACTTGTTATCAGACCCCCCTAGCTCCTAACTTTTTCATTCGATAAAAAAAACAAAATGTCAAATTTAGAACGCGATCCGTTATCAATTATTAATTTATTTTAAAATACGTTCATTCCTAATTTATTTTCAAGATTTGCTAACGTTCGTTGCTGAATGAAAAACTGATCTACTATTAGTTCAACTATTTTTCTTCCATCCACCATTTTTCTCGCTGTAGTGAGGTGAAAAATTGTGTTTCGCTCGGCAGCAAAGTTGTTTAGTGTCTCGTGCTTTGAAACCCTCGCGACTAATCCTACGCCTACTCGGGTTTCAATACAGGTATTCTCGCGCTAAACAAAAACTTTCAGCCTCGCATAACAAATGACTATTAAATGTTTTAACTCTAAACTGTTATAGGTGAAAAACTTAAGTAAATGACCTGTATGTGTGAGTAATGTGTGCAAATAGACAAATTGACGTTCCATATTAGAAAACGACTTAAGTCTCATATCAGTTCTGTACACTAGGTACTACATAATGACTACATACAACAGACCATTTACCTACCTACTTGAGGTTTTCACCTATAGGTAAGTACCTATTTTTTCCAAGCAAAAAGTTTTCGTGTTCTAAATTCGCAGTTTGAACTGAAACACTAATCATTTATTTTAGATACCGACCTACAGCATAATGCTCAAACAAGTACAAATTTGTCAAACTTTGCTCCCTACTGAAATTACGGCGCTTTATTTTTATAACAGACTTTTTGATTCCGCCAGGTTGTTGTGTACTTACGTTCGTAGCCTTACTTGAAACAATGTAAATAATTTGTCCTTTCTAAGTTCAAACGCTTTTGCACTGATGTAGACTTTTACAATGTTTTTGGGAGTTTCTCTTGTTCAGGGGTTTTACGAAAGATGTTGAACCTATATAAAACGAGAGCTAAGGATACAATTACGTATTAAATACGTTTATGTATAAGCTTGCCAGGTCAAGTCAGACGGGCAAGGGTGTCACCTTCAGATTTCTCGGTGGGGCCGTCGCTTCAAGCAGTCTTGTAACATAGTTAGTAACGCGTAGTTCTCAGTAGTCTGATATAGGCGGCCATAATGGGCGTGAAAGTATCATATAAAAACATTTTAAGTTTAACAATTTTATCTACCTATCCGAAAAATATCTAGTAAACTAAATAAAAATACCTTATTACGTCGATATACAAGCGTGAGATACATTTTTGAGACGTTGAAAGATGGTACCTAGGTAATTTTTACGCTGGAATATATTTGTAATCGTGGAAAGATTTTTAAATAGTGTCAAAGTTCTGTAAATAAATCACGAAAGTTGGCTAGTAAAATTCTAAAAGTCTAGTCTAGTATTATACTAGATTAGTCATTAAAGTCTTTGTAATTATTTTTTTGCATTAATTCACAATTAGTTAATTGGGAACGTGACACTGGCAGCTACCTACCGAAAACTGGCAGGTCAAATTCAACTTGCCGGGCATCGGGCAGGTCAACCTCAAGAAACTAATAAATAGTTTGTGCCGCACACTAAATCAAGTTAGAGTTCATTTGAATCACGGTCAATTGCGTCAAGTAAACGGTCATTTTGGTAACTCGACTCGTCCTACGCAAAGTTTGTTGATCCTAATACGGGGCTTACCGTACAACCACTCCGAGCAATGAGGCGCTATAAGCTTTTGGCCCTTTGCCGATCTTGGCTTAACAGTACTTGACGGTGAACCACAATAGATAGACGCCAGCATTTTTCTAGTAAATAACCGGACGATTCACGACGTATGAAGCCAGAGGTTTAATTGAAAATTGCATCAGTATTTTCATGACGTTAATTGGGCGTTTAAAAACTTATACATGTGACGACGTCCGTTTGGTCTTCGGCAATGCCTTTTGACTGATAGATTTCTTACATTTAAGTGCCAATCATTGGGAGGATGCCAATATCAGGGTGCTACATCATCAACGGGAAATCGTATGTAAACTCACGACATTCATCAACCAAGTTGTTTCGATCATGTCAATAGTGGCGTGAATGGGTCCTCCATCAGTCTATAAACGGTAGCGCGTCTATTTCATTGATCAAATTAAGCAGCACGAGAGTGGAAAGATGGATGAAGGTTTCATCGCTGAATAGTTGCGTACCAGATATTCTGAATTATTATTGCCTTGGCGGTGACGATGACATAAATGCGGCATCAAATTTGTAAGTGTTGTGGATAAACTAATTATCTGTTTAAATAGAAAAAAATTAAAGTCAAGCATGATTTGGTATAATAAGTACTCTTACTTAAATATGGGTTAAACAGTGAATGCATGTGAAGCCAAACTACTTTGAAAGGTTTACGAATCTTTCATTTTCAAGTCTCTTTGTTAATGAATGAATTGTTTGTTGAGGAATGGACGAAAATCTTACGAATCATGTTATAGGAGCTACCAACCCATTTCTATTTTGATTCCCCTTTCCACCTATACTCCCACAATTATGCTAAATGTGGCCTTTAGGTCTGTGTACCCCGTAAGGGATAAAGACGTGATGTGTATATGTGTGAATGTCTGTTAATGGATTTTGAACCAAGGTAAAGTACATGTTGCAATTTTAACTGTTTATTTATTCACACGACGTGCCAACAAACCAAGCCATGCTAGAATAAAGTGTTCGAGAACTGACGCTGTAATTGTCTCAAGCTTCATGTTTCCTTTGTAAATAGCGTCCCTCTTCTTCCACTTACTAGCTTGCTTCGGGCCACTCACATTATTCTTTCAGAGATACTTCGCGTCTCATTAAGGAAATTGTGTTTGAATTTAAATAAGACGCCTGGAATCTCATTATTTCACTGTTAAAGTGTATTTTATATTCAAATTACGGTACAAGTTGACTCCAACATAATTAATAACTAGCTTTTAACTCGTTAATTTTGGTAATTTTATTGCTAACAGTTGGATGTTAAATACCTATACATCGGCATGGAGAATTCAGAATGAAATGAGGTTGCAGACAGGTTTCAAATGGATGGTCAATAACATTATTATCGAACCCGTATACGATTCGCGTTGTAATGAGGATTTGTGGTCGCACCTTAAACGGTATCAGCACTTGGCGACCATGGTGGTGAATGAATTTTGACTGTCATGTAAATCCTGTATCCAAATATTATTAGATTAATAGGGGTGTTATGCTTGCGGCTCACCTAAACCATCAAAGTTGTTTGAGTCGATAGATAAGGCCTTAGGCTTACGCTTATGAACTTAAGTGATCAAATCATTCCGGGGCGGACTAGGCGTCGGACGAAGGTAGTGCGGGCTTATACATAATAGATTTAGTTTGGAGACTGGTTTCCTACCACAAGGTTAGTCGCATGTTTAAAGATAGACAACTATTTTCTCAGCATAGGGCAAGCCAATTTTATTTTTGTTGTTCCTTTGTATAGATAAATTGAACTGTTTGAGTCCTTCCTTGGGCATGAAACTAAATGGCTGAATGGACTAAAGTAACTGTTTAAATATCTGATCCTTAATATCGCGAAGTAACAATGAATACCTGAACAGAGCAAAACGAGATAATTAACGATGGTTCGATCGAAACTGATATTAATGAAACAATCTGGTGCGGGAAATCGGGTGAAACAATTTACTTTATACCGCGGTGCGGGTCCCGGTCTGCAAGAGAATCTCATTTTGGGAACTAAATAGAAACGGGTTCTAAAGCGTAAGAAGCAAGGTGCGGAACCAAAATTGTAGAACACCATTTAATTCTGTAATATTTTTGTAAAAACATTCTGTGATAAAGTAAAAGAGAACTGGAAACCTATACATATGGGGTCATTATTCATGTACAAATGTGTGTACTTTGTCAAACGAAAGTGGGCTCCATTATCGAGACTTCATAAACATGATTTATTTGAATCGTGATTTATTTTATTATGTTTTTTTGCCTATGCTGTAAGCTATTTTTGATCCACTTCCGTGCTGATGATACATTTTCAAGTAGAACGGATTTTAGAAGATCCTTTAGTTTAGAGAGTATCTGAGCACTAATACTCGTAGTGCTTATAGAATTTCTGACAAGTACCCTAAATCAAATTACACTTTTTTCACCTTAGAACTATGGTACCTAAATTACACAGTGTATTTAAAGTTATGATCGATGTCATGTAGGTATTTGTCTCACTGTAATTAGTCTGATCTAAGCCTAAATAGAATAAATGTTCAAATATCGAGTTCCTCACTACTGCATTCTCTGCAAAGTGAGATTGAAGGTTAAGTTTCCATCAAATTTAATTTAATTCGTATAACGTCTTTACCAGAAGGAATGCGAAAGGATTTCCGACCAGGAAGAAGGTAAAAAAAAGGCAAAGGTGTTGAACTACTCTTACATTATTCGAGTGTAATTCTTTTCCGGCGTAAATTTTATTCAAGGTTTAGGACGTAAGCTCCCACAAGTGCAAATGGGATTTCCCCTTTGATACGAGGCAGGTTCATTTAAATCACTATTCGAGGCACCTTTCTTACTTCTTACGATGAACTGCGAAATGTCTAAAGATTATCCATTTAGATACTGCCAGATATCCTGTAGGCATGTGTCCCCGTTAATTTCAAATATTTATTTTAGCAGGGATTATCTTCATGCATAGCCACTAGACACTTGTTACTGGCCAATTGAGTTTAAGGCATTTCAATGCACACTGGGGTCGTAATAAATTCACAATGACTTGTAGCTGCATGCTGAGATGTGAATTAGCGTTGAAGGAGAAGAAAAGAAAGAAACTGCTGGAGGACATGACAATTTATCATTGAACATGTTAATTAAATCGCTCTGGTATTTGGTGAGAACCAATTACGCTAGGAACCAATTACTTGTAATTGAACAATGTAATTGGTAGGAGAACTTTCTTCTGCAATTATAGTTTGTACAGGAAAACGATTCTCGAAGCTTATATAATTATAGCGTGAGGTCATTCATTAAACCATCAACTTTTTGTCTACCCATTTTGTCGGCTTATTCTTTATATAAACCTCATCTTACAAAAGTTTAATTTCTAGCTGATCTGAAAAAGGAGGATCAGATGCGTATATGCCAGCGAAATAGCCCCCGTATTAATTTAAAGGCAATTTGTAGATACAACATGATACTATCGCCTGGATGACATATATGGCAATTAGTCAGGATGTATTTAAGCATGTGATATACGGAGGTATTAGGCAATGAGGAAGCGAATACCAATTAGTAGTGTTACTTGTCACCTTACCTGGTAATTATGAAATTCAGGTCACCTCTTCGGACGACAGTGACGGCAGGGTTCTCGACTAAGGTCCTACATATAATGTGTGCCAAAAAGGTCTGTCTCAAATAGAGCCGATATTGGTTCTAGAAATTGATTTAATTTAATAAAGGCAATAAAACCAGTAGAACCGATATCTAAATAAAACTCGTGACGTAGGTATGGAGAAGTATAATAACATTATCTAAATATATAAAAATGAATTCTTATTTCAAAGGCTGGACTGATTCCACTAATTCTTTTTTTGTTGTGTTTGTTATTGTCAGGCGAAGGTTATTATGTAACAATATTTAGAAAAAAAACTGGTACGGGGCGAAGCCGCGGGTAGCAGCTAATTGGCAATAAAGTATGAACCAATAAAGACTGTACCTACCAAATAAAATCGTGTGAAATACCAGTTTTTTTTGCGTAAACTACAGAGTTATTAAGTGTATTAAAGTACAGAAATTGTGAATAAAATTACTTTTTTCAGTATATTTACTCTAAAAAGTTCTCAAAATGTTTCAAATTAGACACTCGACTTGACTACACAAACACGGTAAGTCAGCCCCAGTGCCCCCAGTCAGTCGAAAAATCAAAGCGAAGAGAGATTATACGGCAACTGTTACAACTTTGCTCGTAGGATCTTACGCGTAAGTATCTAATTATGAAATCTTTTCACGCTTCCAATAAGCAGTTTCCTAAATTTGTGTATCTCGTTGAGTATCGCTTCTTTTGTGTAAGATTCGGGAAGATTCCTACCTTCCTAAAAACTTGACCCATTTTTTTTATCGTTCAAAAAGTGTAGCAAAACGCGGTTACTTGAAAATTAGAAAGGTAGTAATTCTCAAGATAACGCCTACGAGCTCTTAATTTTACTGAGAGATTAGAGACGGGAGGATAAAGACGTCGGGGAAGCTTTCAGGTTCCCTTAGAGATTCTACTTAGAAAGGTAAAAAAGATACCACGTACCTAGTCTGCGACTTTTCTAAGGATTGTCGGGAATGATTAAGTTGCTATCCCGGTGATTAAATTCCTCGTCTTTTCTTCGTTGTTGAACGAACTAATGAAAGCTGATAATGATGCAATAATGAGAATTACACAGATTTCTAATTCTTTACATTTTTACTAATATTATAAATAAGAAAGTGAGTTTGTTAGTTCCGCCTTTACGCTTTAAGTACCTACTGAACCGAATGTGATTAAATTTTGCAAACATCACATTAAAAGTTTAGAATAAATAATAGAATAGTTTTCATCTCAGAAAACTGTATTATACCCGCGGACGTGCGATAAACGTATTCTCTGCAACAGCTAGTACTCCATAAATCCCGCCCATCTGTCAGTTTTGAAGTCAAATGAAAAACTCAATTGGTATGAAACATGAAGCCTGCATTTAATCTAATTATTCATATAATAAAGCTGAAGAGGGCGAAAGTCTGTACATGGAAGATACTAAAAAATGGGCTGGGGATACTCAGAATCGACAATCTGTTCCGTGAAAACACATTCCGACAGTTTTTAGAATTTTTGTCTGTTTGTCTGTATATTTGCGAGCGCATCACGTGAAAACGGCAGAACGGATTTAAATGCAATCTTTACTAATCTGTTGACAAAATCACCGACCAGGTTATAAGCTAGTTTTTATCCCGGAAAACTGCATAGTTCCCGCGGGATAGCGATAAACATGTCAATTGCAAATTTTACGCGGACGAAGTCGCGGGCATAAGCTAGTTTTTAAATAACGAATAAACTTTTTACAAACAAGGTTAACACGCTGCGAGGCCTTTGGCGTCCCAATCAAAGCACCTGTCCAGTATGTTAGTAAACGCCCTATGATGGATGAGCCAATAATCCTAACACAGCTGTGGTTTAAAATAATAAAGCCCGTGCCTCGCTGATTGCCAATATCCATAAAGTTTTGACGTGTTGTCCCATTATTTATTTACGACAAACCCCACGTTTCTTTAAGTTTGAGGCCGCGTTGTTGTGGGGGAGCGATGCAAGCTCGGCCGGGCTCAATAGCCTGTAATATTCTCGGCAAAGCCCGCCGTTGTGGACAAATACTTTTTCAAAGTGAACTCGGGCGGACGCGCGGGAAATTACAATAAAGCCAATAAACGGCATGAAAACAAACTCCAGCTCTAAGCATTTCATTTTAATATTCAATAGGTACTTGTTTACATATTTGTGTAGGTATTTTTTATTGTACCCTGAGTACTGACGAGCAACCATAACGGCTCCTTTTCATACAAATTTGTATGGATACTGGCTTTTTCTTTTTGCTCGTTAGTGTAATTAACAGCAATTAAAAATTGTCGACTAAAATCTCGTTTTAATTCAGGTTTGAATTACCTATTCATCCCTTTTTAATCGTATGTTTTACTAATAACCGGTCACATTTTGCAACTTGGTAGAAACCTGCTATTTTAAGCGTCATGTTTCCGCGGTTGATTTGGATTAATGGGGTTTTACTAATTGTATTAAAGAACATTTCAAATTGCTGACAAATTGACTTAAAATTAATGAGATTGTTCCTCATCATAAATTAATTATTTCGAGTTGGCATCAAAATAGGAGTGAAAGCAACGTTTAAAATATTTAGTTGAAAGTTCAAACAGGTTAAGTTTTACCTCGTATTGTTTGTACTGCAAAAACATTGACTTATTTGAAGAATATCTAACTTTAATTAATTTCGAAGTTATCTTTCTAAAACTTTATAAAACGTAATTAAGAGTAATTTCTTCCTCGAACACAGTGTCTGGAAAATAATCACAATTTTTATTTGGAAAATGTAATCCGAAAGTGGAAAGAAAAATTTTAGCTTCGTTTATACATGCACGTTTGGGAGAACTGTTGAAAAATCGTGAATAACTAATGAATACGTTTGATGCTGCGGGTTCAACGTAGGTATTATACAACAAATAAGTAAATTATACACAGGCAGGTTTGCGTTCACTTAAATTGTTAAAAAAATTCAGAATATACATGCGGCGTGTTTATCTATTCAACTGCGCGTGAAAACGAGAGGCTTAATTAAGATTTGCAGTGCGGGTCTAGAGTGCTTGAGTAAAAGCGAAAGCTTTCCAACATTTTCGAGCACATTTGAACAACAAAATGCTCAAGAGGTTGAGTTTCGACGGGCACAATTACTGGAGCGCGGAACATCGATGCCTAGTTATGATTGAATAATGAACTAAGTATGTAATTTCGCTCTAGCTAAATCGAATGCTACCGTCATCCATTTAATTACTTAAAAGTGTCCTAAGATTTTAAGACGCTATAATTTACTAATTAAAAAAAAAACATAATTATGTGACTCCTCACAGCGTTTGTCTATGTCTAATAAAATTATGCTTTTGAGGCCACCAATGCTCTATTATAAGATGTCTAGGTACATGTTTGTGATACAAAAATGGAGGCAAAGGCACCTAATAAAGTTTAAGTTACCTACAATACGTATTTCTGCTTTTGCGTTGATACTGAGTACTACTTCTAGTGGAATGAAAGAGTTGGACTGTGCCATACTCTATGCGTGCTCAAAGATTCGTCAAAAGTTTTCTCTCCCAGCAATTTTGCCGACAACGTTCACGGAAATGTTCTTAAGCAGGACAGCACAAAATTAGTTGTGCCGTACTGACACTTTGTTAGAATCACATTATGAACTCTAATTACTGCATGGTCGTATGCTGTATCGAGATATCTTTCAATACCAAACATCATACAAATAAAAAGTACATGTACGTCATAGCAATGTTAATGTTTGTAAATAACATTAAAATACATTTAGTAGGTACCAGTATATCCAATAATTTCGTAACGAGCTTAACATCTGTTGTCATCGTCAAACATTACGCAAAGGGCCTATGTCATACGGCGGGATGGCCACGTTATGAAATTAGAGATGAACGACATAAAATATGTATTTGGTTTTAAAAAAACGAGTTACGTAAATGTGGACATATTTCAGGACTCAACATAAATTTTTCATCAGTCGCGGGTAACATCTGAACCAACGATTTAATAACTATTAAAGTTAACGTGCGTTTATTTAGTTTCTCATTTAGTAATTCGCGTTAACATATAACGATGCATTAAACGAGGCATGAAGTAGTTTATTGTTTTTTCAGTCATATATTTATCATAAAAACAAAGTAAACACATATCTAACCCAGCTAGATTAAGCGAGTTTCACTGACTGTATTAAGTTAGAAAGGAGAACTTTTAATTGGCATCAAAATGGAAATTTTGTCTTATTAATCTTATTATATTATATTTTATGAAAGTTACGTTTTTTAGACGTCTATAATCATGTTGCAATTAGCTCGATGAAAAAGTTTATGAAGTAATGAATCAAATTTGCAACTTTGAGCGTGGCCGCGTCGCGGTTTCCTTTTTAAGCCGTACTCGGCCTCTAGCTCCATTAGCTCCGCCAACGAACTCACAGATAAATATATTATACTGTATAGCAGATTATATACTGTGTACGGTAGAAAATCAAGGTGGTCAATGGAAGAAAAACTTGAATTGGAAAGACTAAAGAAGCTTGATGCCGCAGCTTCTGCATCTAGTTCATCTGTCAAAAGTAAAATGAAACTTACCGCAAAGTGTATAATAATCAATAATGGTCTATTATCTTCTATTCCTGATCATGACGTAGATCTATACGCGCCCGGAATGAATCCATCCTTTACTAGTCTGAGTGGCAGTGGTAGGTACCAACCTACTACTAAAATTTTCGTGGAAGTTGTAGTAGTCTTGGTACCTATGCTTTTGACTCATCATGCACCCACCATAAAATCCTCTCAAAACGAGTTGGACACTTCGACCTTACAATCCCGTAAGAATAACAACGCTGTGTCACAATTATGCGAGTATAAGCTTATTTCGCTTCAGACTTTGAGTACGAGTAAATACTTTGAGATACGAGTATTATCATAAGGTAAGTATTTTGTTTTTTAAAGTTAAAGTTTGTGCGGTAAGTTTTTTTTTGTCTAAATAGTTTCAATTATTAGTCTCAAAGCTTTGGTTAGCAAAGAAAGTCTTACAAAATTGCGTGAAAATAAAACCCACCCACCCGTGCACAGAACATGCTGCGTAGACCTATGGCCTCTCAAGCAGAGGATAGTGTGTTTTAGACCAGGCTCGAACCACTGAGTTTCGGAATGTATATTTCTAATTAAATTTGTAATTTATCAAGTTTTTTATAGTTAGTTTTAGTATGTATAGATATGTAGGTTTATAGGATTAGTGTTTGTAAATTTATCAAGTGATTTTAAATAAGCAGTCCAATTGTGTCCACGAAGTTTTCAATCCACATGGGAACTACATCCCAAGTTCAAGCGCTCTCAATTAGAGAGGAGCCTTGTGCGAATCAGTGAGATGTGAGATGTAAAAAAACATGATTTTATGTGACCAATGGACCCTTTCGCTATCGCATCGGTATTGCGATTCAAACAGCCAACGGCTCTATGCCATCCTGTCAGCCACATTGACTCGAGATAGCGGTCTAGGTCTGGGCGATGTCTTCTATTTTAAATTTGAGTTTAGAATTTTTTATTTATACCCATTCAATGTTGAATATCCATTTTGCTTTTCTTATGTTCTCTTTCTCAATAAATTACTGTTTTTTGACATACACGTAGGTATTTTGCTACAATATTTACTGTACTTACATAACGCTTGTGGATTTTGATTTACCAAACCTTGGCGGTGAATAAAATGCTCTGAGTGTCACTGTGTTCACAGGTCGCTTCGATAAAGTCAATATTTGGAAAGCGTGTATAGTGCGTGCGTGGCGGGCCGCGGGCGGGTGCGGGCGCCCCCCACTTGAGCGGGGAAGTTTGATCATTTCGTTACATCTCGAGTCAATCTAATAATATCGCCACTCATATCACATATCGACATCGCGCCATCCAAACCGAAACGACTGAGAATTGCCAGCGGAAAACAGCCCAACTAACTACGAATTTGTAACTTCACGCGAAAGTTTCATGAACGCAAGGTGATAATATCGGACCCGTAGCGTATTTGTTTCTTTCTAAACTTTAAATACTGATAAATCAGACTAATTTATTTAACTTGAACAATGGCTGCAATTTGTTGTCAATTTACATGTAAGATACTTTTCGTTTAGATTCTGTTTTGTGTTTGGCTTGTGTTAAATATTTCAACACTTTGCCAAGAAAAAACAAAGCAGATATCATTAATTACGTAAACCACTTAGTTAAGTAGCTACTTGTATTATAACTCACAAGGGCACGCCAGTATTGTGAAAAATATAGATAAGACAGCAGATCTCACGCCCCTGTGGGCGGGAAAACTTTACCGATTATTTATGTAGTTTGCTGGGCACTGTTCTCTGGGCAGCAATAATCTTCATGTTAAATGGATAGCGCGGAGGCCGGTCTGCGACTAATTGGGTTATGTGTCAGCTTAAATAAGGATTGCTCTCTTTAGTTCCTTTGACTCGTTCTCTACGGGCTTGTGAGCATTGAATTTCGGTAATCGGCTGCTCTTATTTCTCGGTATTCGATGTGTACCTACTTAGTAAGATTAGGTATATTTTTTGGATTACTTTTTGGAAACTACCTACGTACCTAAGTGTAACAAGTTTATGTAGTCAGTTGCTACTGTATAAATGCCCAAGTAGATAACGTCCATTGCAATCAGTTGTAATACTAACGTTCTCAAATATTTAAAAACCTATTTCGCATATAAAAAATTGTTTTCGCAAATCTGCCACTTTTTTCAAATTACAGCCTTTCTTGTACTAAAATGTTGGTTTTAATTTGCCGTTTTGACCAAGGGTCGATAAAATGATCTGACAATTTATGGGAAATAATCATTCAACCTTGAATATTCAAAACCTTTATCGAGCAAAGACGAGACGGGAGCAAGTCGCGACTTACTTGAGTCAGGGATTTAATTAGCGTTTTGTCACATTAGCAATCCTGGCTAATGAAGTTTTGTCTCCGGGCCAGACGGCTGCGTCTCTCGCTAAAAGTAATTGCTTAAGCGACGGTGATACAACCAATACCTTTTAATTCCCTCAATCTATTTGACTTAAAAGCTGCGCTTCAATTCAATTTCGTTGACTTATTCGAAAATTGAGTCTTTATAAGCACAAGTGTAAAATTTTCTAAAAGCCTATTTTTTAATGCAAGACATAGTAAAAAATGATTAAGAGTATCAAAACTTCGCACACCAGGTCCGAGCTGTTACCGAAAAATAGCGTCACTCTAATTTCCATTCACCTTGAATGTTGAATTGTGCGTGCTCTATAGTCGTTAATTTTGATTAGGCACCCTTTTATAACTACACTCTTTCAAAGCACGAAATAATAAAAGTTCATAAATCCGATCAAGTTTTTCCCAGTAGAGCCGTGAAGCAGTGGTTTTCTAAATGTCTTAATGGCGATAATCCGAGGCGCGGCGCGAGGAGGCACCGCCCATACATCAGCGAGCGCCGTGATGGACTGCTCGCACTGGGCCGACTATTTGATCCAACTTAATACTTTACCCCCTCGTACACTCCACTTAGGGCAAAAACCTTTCCTTGAAATACTTTGTACAAAAATAAATGGCAATAATTATAAGCAATAATCCGTTCAAGTTACCAATCAAACCATTATTTTTATGTAAACATGCTGTTAGTACTATAAAGTTATTCACATCGTGAATATGAACGGCTCCGCGTCCGTGGCCGGTGTTTGGCCAAGAAAAGGGTGCTTTTACTGCTTTGACCTCGTTTCCTAGCGTATTTCGTTGCTATAGGTACCTACACAAAATTATGACATAACGTGGCACATTTTCAAGGCCACATGAATGTAAAAGTTTTAGTAGGAACAAAGCATTAAGGAGGATTGAAGGGATACCCTTTTACCCACGCAGTTTTCGGAGTCAGCGAAATATGATAATAAAAAAATGCCAACATCAGATCACCCATTCGGGTGATCAGCATGAAACCGTCCGTCCACGAAACATTAATTTTATGAAAGACTAAATGGCGTGAGTGACGTTCCGGCATAATAAAGATGATGATAAACATAGACATTTTGCGTATCTCGGTGGTCTGGAGTGTTTTGATTAAATTTACGGCTCGTTAAAGAGCTTTCTTGGCGGAGGACGCGGTGCTAATCGGGTTCACGCCTCAGCTGTTGTATTCAAACTGGAATAAGTCATGATTGCTGAAGCGGATTATCCTCGATAATCTCGCTTGTTGTCTTCGAACGCCTTTAATGTTGTAGTTTGTAGTTTAGTTGTATTCAGTTTAATTAATTTATAAAAATGTAAGAATAAATTATCTTGAAGAACATTCATATTAAATGTTATTAGAGGCATCTAATAACATTTAATCTACTAAAGCGATCAAGATGACATTGATAGCTCTGTACTTCATCTTCATCTCACTCATATACATATATATTAATCTATATGTAGGCATTGTACCTACATGTGTTACGTGCAATGTAACATAATGTAATATGTATAGTCTACAAGATTTACCGACGTCTTGGTTAAGGTTGCCGGATGCCAGTTGATGCAGAAGGCATTCAAAGCACGGCCGTTAGTCACGGAAACCTTTGGGAAGGACATATGTTCGGCCGTGGACCTCCACGGGTTGAACAGAAAAAAGAAAAAGAACCACGATATAAATTGATAATGCACTGTTATTTTTATATAAATAAAAGCTCTGTCTCATTATTAAAAACTAACAGGGCAAATCCATTAAAGCATGATATAATCGAATATACGATCCACTTTCTAATGGATTTTATATGTCGATTTCAGTTTTGCGGTTCTTATATAAATAAACGGCAGCTTTCATACAAGATAATATTTTGAAAAGCTATGCTACTTTCCCTAAATAAATTAGAATGGACATTTAGTTTCGGTCATTTTCTTGTGGTCATGATTAACAGTTAAAGGTTTTGTGATTTTTTTTGTCCATACCTAAATAATATAAATATGTAGCAAAGGTAGTAGTGTAGTGAGGTTTAGAAAATTTATTAAATATTGTCCATACGAGGTGAATTTTTGACGTGGAGGTAGATAATACCACAGATAATAATACTACTACTACTACTACTATACTTACTAGAATAGACAAAAAGAAGATCGGCAACCACATGGCCTGAGAGTAAGTAGCACATCCAAATAATTTATTTATTATAATATAATAAACTGCTTTTTAAAATGAACTACTTTTACGGCGCTGGAGTACTTCAATTCGAACCAAAGTTGGATCGATCGTTGTCTGATCCATACTAGAAGGGTCAAAAATAACAGCTAAAACGTAGCTAGAATCAAATTGAAAAGCATTAAGACGTCATGGTAAGAGCCACCGGTTTCAACAGGGTAAGTGTCGTGTAAGGCGAGATGTTAAGTATGATGATATTACTTAGGGATAAGTTTTAAATATTCATAGCAAGGGACACTGGGTAGGACTACTAAATTATGCAGAGAGAACTAAAACCTAACCCCCCTAATTCATAACAGCCTTTGGAAAGTGCTCGCTCGGCTCGTTCACCTAGGTACTATCAGAGTGTAAATGCGACTCCAAGATACCTTACAATGACGAGGTGTCGTAAATGTACAAATGATTGATTGGTGTTCGAAATTGATAATAAGGACAATATATTGTAGATAAGGTAATTAATTTTACACTTATCGAGTCTTTAAATAATATATTTTATGACTAAGCATCGTTATAATGTGGATATAGGCATATTCCTGTAATAAAACAGTGGAAACAACTTAAATGTAGCGTAATATAGTTTTGAAGCCTTAAGTTAATCGAATAGGTATAAAAGCGAAGGAAATTTTTCATCCAGCTTGGAATCATGGCTGAAAATGCTCTAAGCGTACCTTACCTATGTTACCTATGTTTTATTTTTGTTATTTTTAAGGGAGTTTCAGTTTGTATTTTTGGTAATGCTTTTGTAATTATTTACAAAATAAATTATTAGAAGTAGGTATTCGTTAATGTAACGAGAAATTGAGCACCTTGTTGAATTATCCACTTTATTAGGCATACATAGACGTTTTGATAGTGCGGTTAAAGAGGCACCTGAGCAAAGTTAGAATTATAATAAACGTATCGGGTGTGTTGTTTCGCTCGCAAATGTGGGGAAAGTATTGCTAAACAGGGTCCACCACAAAGCCAACCACCGGTTAACGAACATATCGCCCTAGTTAGGAGTTAGTCACGCCCTTAGCTTATTCATCATGTGAGCAACGTGTACCCAATGGAAATGGGGCGGGATACACAAGTTTAAGAAACGCTAACTAAAACAATTAATTACTAACTGTAAGTGTACAAGTGTTTGGTTTAGTGGGGTCGGTATTGAGACATTTAATGACCACACGCAAACAGATAATGTTTCTTTTTTTCGGAATACTTATAAAATATAAATTAGGCACCTACAGGTTAGTGCAATTCATAATGATCTTACGACTCTTACTTAGCGATGAAGGTATGACTTACAGCATTCGCTCGATGTCTTTGTTGATTTATGACCAGTATATTCCGTCTAACTAAACTAGATGATTATTACGGCAAGTAATAGTATCAAAGTTTAATGGGCGAGGTGGCCTCAATAGCGATCCAGAAGCTGTAAGCCGAGCAGAGCAGCTCGCTTGACATGAACGGGCCCCGGCCCAGTTATTAGCTATTCATCACCTATGCAAATTTACTAACTCGCTCCGTAAGGCCAATGTGTTACTGCATATAAATTTTATAACTCTACAACATAATGTAACAGCGAATGCAATAAGCATCGAGATCGGTTAGTTCAGTTGCTGGCACAATTTTTTTTTAATACGCTTAATTGGTTGCCAACGCTGAATTTCGCCTTTAAACATTTATTGATTGGACGATCTGTGTAGCGTCCATTTTATTTCTGTCATAAAACTGCAAAAGTATTCTTCGTTCGAGGTTTTGCGATTATCTAACCAAATGGCGCTTGCTATTGCATCGTTTCGTAAATTAAATTACTGCGTAAATTTTAAGACTGCGTTGAATATAACGGGGGTCAAACGGTGCCCTGTTGCTTAAGGAAAGCTGGTTAAATTACAAATAAAATAAATAAATAAATATCTTGGGACAAATTACACCAATTGACCCAGCCCCAAACTAAGCAAAGCTTGTACTATGGGTACCAGGCAACCGATAAACCTACTTATAATAATGTAGATAAATACATACAACATCCATGACTCAGGCACAAACATTCGTATTCATCATAGGTACAACTTGTCCGCCCCTACCGGGATTCGAACCCAGGACCTCTAGCTTCATAGTCAGGGTCACTAACCACTAGGCTATCCGGTCGTCCATACGTAATAAACACATACCCCGTATTTAGGTATCCAAATTACTTAATTTTATCACAAGTGCATAAACATTGGTGTTTCTCATCGGTGGTCGAGTGGTTAAAATAAATAACTAGGTACCAACGGATAAATTAAGTACCTACCTAAAGCGCAAATATTATGTACCTAGGTGCCATTTGTAAATTATTATTAGCAGCGTCCACGTCACACATGCCTTTGCATGAATATTATTAAAGCTTGTTGTTGCTTCCATGCTGGTCTGGGAGTAATGAAAAAACATAGAATGTACCAGTTGCTTCTCTTCCCGCGCTAATGGTAAAAGCCCATCGAGGGAATGGACATAGGAATCATGTTATAGGCGATGCGGCTTGCAACCCATCAATCACTATTTTGATTCCCATTTCCACCTATAGGTACGTCCCCTATCATGCTAAACGTGGCCTTTAGATAGTGTTAGGCTCTGTCTACCCCGTAAGGGATAAATACGTAATTTATGTGTGTGTGTAAAATAAAGTATACTATTAAACTAATAGTTATATAATTTAGGTACTTCTACTTACATCGCGGTGTCACAATATTTTGTAGATATTCACATTCACTAATGGAAAAATACTTTTTAATATGGTTTGGCAACTAATAACAGAGGCGTCAAACTTCTTTGAATTGCTCTCGCATCTTCCATACTATTCCAGACACGAAAATAATCTCCCCTAGTGGTAGGTATCCGTCAGGCCTGGCATGTTTTATTTCCTGTTTGATACAAATAATATCATCCTCCCTCGCCTATCTCACGCCAGCTATATATAACTACTAAAAATAGAGTGTAAAACGTATTAGTATGTCTGTGCTGTAATATAATGGTTTTGTTTTTATGTAATTTAGGCAATATCTTGGAATACTGAATCGATAGCAAAATAATTCATTAATAGAATACTACACATTCCTGAGTAAATAGCTGTGTCAACTTTAAAAGGGGTATATTTTTTTTTGTTATTGACTTGACGTTATATCTCAGTGTCCGCTACGGCTAGCTAGACAAATGGCAATACGCTCCGGACCGACTCAATGGCGACACACGTTTGTTAGTTGTATTTATTTCGCTACTATTATTCTCTTAGTGTTATCTATAGTCAAAAATTACTTTGTCTAGCCACACTGGAAATATAACTTGCTTTTTTGCTACGATTACCTGTTTAAATGTTAAATAACCATAATGATTACCAACGCAGATAGTTGAAGGCCAGCGGGCTAGAAACGATAAATAACATCCACTACTGTTAGAAAAGTCTTGAGGAAGGGAAAGGAAATAAACAAGAACATAAAACAAAAGCTATGAAATGCATTTGCCGAAAAAATCGGGCGCGACACTTTCGTGGCACAAAGCCTAAAAATAGCTCACCCCTTAAAACGTTAAGGAAAAACAGAAGGGATCTTGTTTATTTGAGGGTAAAAACATGGGTCAGAAACAACGTGAATTATAGTGCCATTTGTTTGACTCAAGTTCCACTCGATATATGTGGACCGGCGCCGCCGCTAAACCTGCAAAATACTGGCCTTCTGCCCGATACCATCTGAGTAACTGCCAAATATTAAGGCTATTCAAAAGGTAAACTTTGTGAATTCCAAAAGGTAACTGTATTACTGGAAAAGGAAAAGAGGCTTTACCCCGTCTGTTATTCGTATCTACGGCGCCCCTTAATTAACGAACTTTTTAAAATGACAAAAGTTAACTTTGGAACAAGGAACAAATACAAAAAAAAACACTTTTTTCCGAAAGGATTAGAGAAGGAATGTTTGTGACAGAATTTCTCGTTTTAAAATAAACCTCTCTATTTTGCATAGATATCAAAACAATGCGATCGACAAAGATAGGTAGGTACATGGTTTGTTCCGAAATATACACACACACACACACACACAAACACACACAAATCACGTCTTTATCCCTACGGGGTAGACAGAGCTAAAGACCACGTTTAGCATGATTGTGGACATATTGCATGAGGTATAAAAGGGAATCAAAATAGTGATGGGTTGCTAGCCACATCGCCTATAAGTCATGATTCCTATGCCCATTCCCTCGATGGGCTTTGACCATCTGCGCGGGAAGAGAAGCAACATTCTATGTTTTTTCTTTACTCCCAAATCAGCATGCAAGCAGATATATAGGGAATATATAGGTATAAATAAATAAAACATTAATTATTGTCCACCAATCGCTCTCACTCTGACTAGAGATACATTAAACTAGAAATATACTTACTTCAATGTTGAACAGTAACTAAGAATGTATCTACACTTATTTTTTTAGGACCAATGAAAGGACTGAGGGATCTGAGGGTGGAAAATAATCCTGCTCCGGCGAACAATAAATCTTGGTCAAACCCCGAAACGTAAAATCGGAGAATAGGTACGGAAAAAAATGTAAATTAGCATAAATTAAAGCTCAGCCTTTATGGCTATAAAATGTCTCGCTTGAAAAGAGCAATATTCTGTAATTCCACAGGGGTAACGGTTTTGAAAAATGCTTGTGGCCTGAAAGCAGGTCCTTTGCGTCGGGAGTAAAACAGCCGACACGATAATTGTAATTTAAGGGCAGCCGCGACGCCCGGCCGCCGCCAGCCGCCGGCCGCGAGCCGGTCACAGTGCCTAACGACCCGCTCAAATGCTCCCAAATTTAATTAAAATTTTGTAAACTTGTATCAGTAAAATTACATTGGTTCATATCGACGTTTAGGGCGACGCGCGTGTTTGTCAAATCGTTCATTGAGTTTTTTGGTTTGTGAGGGTTTATGTTTTTTTTTGTGATACACACAAAAGAGAATCCTCAAAATAATTCTACAGGCTGCGAAGAATAAGCAGAACAGCCAAGATAGGCATATAAAAAATCGTATTGTGAACCTCCTCCTTTTTTGAAGTCTGGTAAAATCCATTTCATTCGTATTATTAACCGGTTACCTATTCATGAACACTAGCACGGATATAATGATCGAATTTAATATGAGGAAAGTGGAATAAAATTATGGCTCTAAATAATTTAAGTGATTTAATTCGAGCGGTGTACACAGGATATTTACTACTTTCCAGTTGTATTGTCCGTTGGTAAGTTTGGAAAAGGGTACTTACTTAGGTATTTAGCATTTTTATTATTTTATCTTTTGCTTGTATAAAGTTCCTTCCACTCCTGGGCAAAACTAAAGAAAACGATGCGCAGAGACACAAATATTTCAATCCACCATCAAATAAATTTTAAACATACTCAAATACGTATCAGGGGATCGGAATTCGGAGCTGTCTACTTATGATGTCAACGTTTAGCGGAAATTGGAAATTCCACGATGAAAATGTATTTTGAAATGCAGATGTGTGGAGCGGTATTAACCCACAAGTGCCACTCAATTAAATGTCTAGGGAGTATCGACAGTCATTGAAGATCAGCATTATGGAATACCGGCCACAATCAGTGAATCCGGTGAGGAATTACAGATGAAATGTGTCAGCTACTGGGATTCTCTATTAAAAGTTTAATTAAGTAAGACTAATTTTAAGTTTAAAATACAACCGGACTGGCAGATGAGCATTTTAGTTACTGTGTTTGTGTTCATGGTAATAAATACTGAACGCGTGCGACGTTCTGTCGTCGAGCACAGGAAAACTTAATTAAAATTATAGAATGGTTGCTTGTTTGACCTACCCTTTTATTTCTTGCATCTGCTCAGCAGACCTTGGGGCTCAATTGTCGTATAAGCCATTTTGACGAAAATGAGAGTTTATCGACGTGTGTCCCGAATCCCAAAAAATGACAAATGCAACCTCAATTTTCTATTGCTCTAAACAGGAAATTTAAAAAACTATAAACGCCAGCTACTCAGAGTATGAAAAATGCAAAGATATTATTGACCCTAAATCAAAATCTATCAATGGCATAAAGGACATTACTTATCAAACTTGGCGTATACGACCTTAACGATTTCTGAAAATTGAACAAAGTTTATTATACGACCTGCAATTATGTTTCATTTTATAGATGCTATGCCACCACCAAACCAATTTGGTTCGACCTGAATTATTACCAAAAACCAAATAAAGTATGGTGTGCGACCTGCGGCAGTTTCATTTCATGGCAATAAACGCCAACAAAAATTTAATTTATTTTTGTTCTTTCTAGTTTGTTGGCTCTCCTGAAAAGTCGAAATTTGGCTTATACGACAATTGAGCTCCAAGGTATCGATATGAATGCGCTAACAATCGTTGCTGTATTTAATATCAGTCTTATATAAAAAAAAAAAAATTATTGCCAAGTGGAAGAATTTTTTACCATACTGTCATCACCTTACTAGGTAGTCAGTGACTACTCGCTTTATAAAGTTTTGCTCAAATCTAGGGCGCGCTGGACCAGCTACCTGACATTTCAATTAAATGCCGAATTTCCACTAATGAACTTCCCTATCTCTTCAACAAACTTGCAAAATTTCAACGTTCATTAATTAATTTATGAGCATGTAAATTGCTCTATTCACTTAATTTGTATTAGGTAGCCATCTTAGTTAAGCGAATTACACTACTCTAATTGAAATTGAACATAGTTTAATTAAACTCGACTTATCTATGTGAAATGAACAACAAAGAATATATATATTGTACTACTTAACCCATACCTAACTTAATAGAAAATTAATAGCGAAAACCTCGAAGACAAGAACTTGTTTCGTTCCGAAGTTTTTTAATAAAAATGTTCGATCTTCGCTGGGCCAAGTTATACTAAACAAATATTGAAACATTGGAAGTTGCCTGGTAGTCGGTATAAGCTTAAGCTTATGATTCATATTAAATAACGATGCTTCGCGGATCACCATGCGTGTCATACAGTGGATGGTTTGCTCGCGCGTCTTACTTACCGCATTGTCCAGTGATTTAGGTAGTAACACTACGAGTAATAAAGAGTGACTAAAAAGCTAAACTATGTCCTCGTATTTTTTTTAACGAAGGAGTATTCTCTGGAACAATTGAAAGTGCAATTTCCGCGAGCCACGGTCGAATTAAGTTGTGGGCTAAAGCCAATATATCATAGTCAAATCACATTCCAAAAAATCATTTTGTTTATGTGTCTTTTCTATTACTTTTACTGTGAAATAATGTGTGAAAATTATATCTAAAAATATTTTAACAATGAATGAAAAGTCTAAGCTAAGCTCTAAGCGAAATCTTTGTGTGTTCCACATAAATCCCCTTACTCATGTAAAAGCTACTCTGCTGTCTTAAATTGTGTTTTGTAAGTAAACGTAAGAGTTCATATGAATAAGGGTGAGTGGTGTAATTGATAACATTATCGTGCGTCACGTGTCAATTGGGTACAAATTTTCCGTACCGCTATTAGGTAGTCAGTACCAGTACTTTGTTGTCTTCGAAACGGCAAGACGTGGGACGTAAGACACAAGCCCATACTTTGTAGCACCAGAGCCCTCACACAGACGACAATAAACGAGCTAGTCCAGGGATGCCAAACGTGAGAGTAAATTATCATACCAAAGTCCAAAAAATCGTACAAAACTATCATAATATGAGATGAAAAATTATCGTAAAACTGTCAGAGTGGCAAAAAACGCCGTCAATCCTGGTATTCTTTTACTTACTTTGCTGAGTAGTCATTCCGTCCGTGCCTGCTGTATTTTCTTCTTTCTTCTCGGGTTGCAAATTATAATACTTTTGCGTACGATAACATGTTGTATCGTACATCGTACCGGAGTCGAAATTAACGTAGGTAGGTACGTTAGGCATCCCTGAGCTAGTGCCGGTTTCATAGCGGCCTCACTCGCGACGGCTGGCACTATAAATATACAAAGCAATAGAAACACACAGAGTACCCATGGAACGCTAGCCAAGCCCCTAAATGAAATGTCAGCTGAAATGCGAGTGAGAAAGTATACTACTTCCGGATATTACAGACGGAAATAGAACTCACAATTATTTTAAATTCAAATCACTGCTAATTAGATACTGTGACTTAGTCTGTCACTTCAGTGTTCTCTTTTTTCATTTGCAAACTCCTAACACGAGTGTATCTTTTTCAGCTCGGATAAAACGAGATAAGAGGCTTTCAGAGTAAGTTTATGTAGTTAATAAAAGAAATGCGCCAAGAACTATCGCCGCCCGCTACGTAAAGTTTAAGTAGCTGTTATCTCGATGGAGAATATTCATAAGTTGCCGGGATATTCATAAAACGGCGGCAACATGCGGCGGGCGCAGCCACGGCGGCGGCCGGGCGCACGTACTCACCCGTAATTTCATTTTATTAGGTTTATCCAGTCAACACGTGGTACTCTCAGTCGGCATGAATACAGATGCCCTTCCCTTTTCTCAAAACCACTACATTTATTATTCTTATTGAAAAACGTAGACCGTTTTAATAAAGTGCACTTATTACAACTTTCCATATTCACGTCGAGTTGGCTGAGCCGAGTTCGGTAACGTTGCGGTGCTCATTTTGTTTCATCACATTGATTCATTTGGATTGAAGCTTAAGGAAGTCTTTCAAATTCAATTACTCACTGCGCAACTGGAATCAGGCACAGGTTTTCATACCTTTGATGATACGAAGGCTCCTAGCTGAAAAGCTGACGTAAATTATGTATAAATACGGTGCAACGTGACCTTAAATATTTTGTTTTAGCTGAAATATAGCGGCAGAGAAAAGCCCTAATCACGAGAATCGTTTTTCGATGAATAACCACTATTGGCCGATTTACCGTTGAAATGTTTACGCTTCCTCCAACCATATGTGGGCTATCACCCTACTTGTTATTGACTAAAGGGGAATCAGAAAAACATATTTGTACGACTTGCAACCTAATAATTAGGTTAATTCCGAATATACTTCAGCAATAAAGTATATCCCCAAACTACCAAGAAATCGATTCCTCGCAAAGACTAGTAAAATATACGGTCGGAAAGTGGCAAGTGGGTACCAAAACGTTGAGCTCGTGCCCTCGGGCCACGGCAGTTGCCGTTCAGCATTATCTTAAAAGTGCTTCATGTCAATATCTAAGAGCCCGGCCAGGCATCCCCGCTGTATATTTATTCATGAGCAGTTGAGTAGACAGTCGCTCGGAGCTCGCTAAACACCTCGTATTACAACCTCCATTACCCTCTCTTATGACGTATTTATGTTGTGTAGGATTAGGTTCCAAATTATCTCAAGGTAGCGAGTCGCCTTGATATCTAATGGAAAATATATCATCATTAGCCGTAATTGCACAGCAGCTTATGTTTTTATAAACAGAAGGTTAGTGAAAATACTTTTGATGCAGTCTTCGCGGTTTGTCTATATACCTACGTAACGATGCAAGGCTATAAGTAAAACCGTGTAGGTAAGGTACCATTACATAACCGAGATTCAGCAGGGTAAGCTACCTTCGTGTAAAAATATAACTTTAACAACGAGGTCGATATCGTTTTGGCGTATTAATAAATCTTGTTCTCGCGAGGTGATTGCGGCCCCGATCGATCGATCGGAACAGTTGGGGCATCCCTTAAATACTACGAAAAGTACGCTGGATACGCGTCAATAGACTGCATTCATGCAAGTAGCTCTTGAGTTTACAAAATCATTACATTTCAATTCTGTAATTGACTTCGTTCGAAGTGAAAACCGTTGAACTTATTATTTCAAACCGGACCGTACCTATATTGATCAAGAATAAGGTATCTTCATGTAATATAAGCTGTTGCTACTTTGTCTACGAAGAATTCGTTTATCGCTATTGTTATAAACAGTGTTATAATATATGTTGTTAATCCGGGTTAAAATCTATCCTAGTGCCAAATTTAATTAAAACCTTTTCAACAAGTGCAACTAACATACATACAACACTGTAGCATAATTTGAATATAGTTACATATATCGTCACTTAAATTACTTACAGAGTCTTTAAATGCTCCTACTGGTTTCTTTTTTCTTATGTGATATGATACTTAAGTAAAATAAAAACATAAGCAATGTAAAAATCAATTAAATAAATATTTCGCAGTAAAATCGGCTCACAGTATTTTTATTCTATAGCCTGTCAGTTTGCCGACAGCCTCAAAGCGTTCTGTTCTTTTTTAAATGGGTGGGAATGAGCAGCATGAAACTTTGTTTTTGTGACGTTTTGAGGTCACAATTATTTAACTGTAACATTTTCTAAATTTACCCCATTCTTCATCTTCTCAAATCATTGCATTATAATGTTATTAAATTTTAAGTAATTATTTATGTTATAACCTACAAGGAGTAATGGTTGGTCCTTCTATTGTTTTAGGAGTCATTTTAGGGCAGTAGAAACAATTTAAAGTCAGTAAAATCAATACAATTTGTATGAAAAAAATCACTATGCCAGTGTCGCAATCGCCGCTTTTTGGTGCGTCGGCCGAAATGAAATTCACTTATTTTATATAACAACAAAAAAAAATTAAAACTAGGGAATAAAGGAAAAACGTCACTAAATATTTGTGTTAGATATAGTATTATTACCAATAACTCACGTAGCACAGAATTGGGTAACTGCCGCAGCTTCGATTACCTACCACTTTTTTTTGGTTAGGTATATCCTCTATGAACTTAGACATTGAAATGAAGATTACCTACTTGGGTAAGAAGACGGTGAGATGAGTTATATAATTTAAGATAGTTGTTAACTATCTTGTTAACTTAGGCTCTGTCTACCCCGTAAGGGATAAAGACGTGATTTGTATATGTATGTATTCATTTACTTTTTTTCGCTGCCCACGCCGAGCAGACGGAATGTCTCTGTCAAGCGTACTCGAATAGCTGTCATTGCTAGAATATCGTGAGGATAAGCTTCGTACAGATCCTAAACAAGTTACACAAAACTCGACTTGAAATGGGTTAGTGTTTTGGCTATTTCAATAATCGATGTCTTGTTTTTCTGCCCCTTTCAAATGTTTCTTACTGCAGCTAATACTCCAGTATAAATACTGCAGTATGTTATTAACTGTGCTATCCGCAACCGAACGTTTAGTTAGAAATAGAAAAATACCGTATCAAATAAATGCAAGCGAAATACCGACAGGCGGCGGCGTGGGCGAACCGTATGTTGTTGTCCCATGCTTTAGGTGTCGGAGGCACAAACAGGCGTTTGCCTCGCGGCTTATTTAAATATGCAGACGCTCGTATTGATTGTGTCCAAGAATAACGCCCCGTGACGCGGAACCCAGGGCCCGTTCCGCCGGGCAGGGACCGCGGACGACCGGGATTTTATTGTTTTTAAATTATCGCAATACCCGCCTCACACCTGAGTCCACCGCCTTAATTAAAGGCCGGATATTAAGGTATCGATGAATACTCAGTTAGGAACCGGTCTGGCCGCAGAGTAGGAAAAGAAAAAAAAAAACATGCAAGGGAGAGTCGAATTAGTCCGAGTAGTGTTAGTGCGAGTAGGTACGTCCTTACGAATTCTTAGGGATGTAAGCAGTTCCGCAAGTCTGAATGAACCTATATGACTGATTAATTGAGTATTTTTTTTTTCAGACAAAACTGAAACTGCCAGCACTGACTGCGATCGCGAGCTGCATAAAGTGTAAAATCACGGAAATCGATTACCAACATAGTAAATAAATTTGCCAAAGTGAATTATTTTGAAAACATGCAACTACTAATCCCGCTCTCATTAAATTGTTTCCGAGATGTTTCGGCCCCTTGTGTCACAGCGGCTCATAAAGACATCGACTGACAATATCTGAATAATACATTTACATTTTCTTTTGAGCATTAATATAATCGGATTTTGGAATTGACATGCAAATCTTGCTTTAAAATGTAATTCGACGAATACAAATAAGTACAAAATAAGATTTGGTTATAATTGACAATTGTTTTTGATGTTTTCTAGTAAATAATATCAACCACAAGTTTAGTGGCTATGCAACAAACGAGATAGGGTAGATCTGGTATTGTTTAACTTTAACTTATCGAACTAAACAGGTACTCTTAGCACTACACTATTAACCAAGCAAAAGTTACAAACGAAGCTTCGATACCCTCTAACTATGCTTGTTTGTAATTAATTATTAAAGTCGAAACAGTGAACATGCACTGGCGCTACGCCTAACTAGTCTAACTTAACGAGTGGTCAATTCAGTGTCTGCTGACTGTAGCGTGCGATATAAACGGGGGACATTCCCAGTAACAGCATGTCGTCGCCAAGCGATTATACGAGTACCAATTACAGTGAACACACTATCATTGCTTCCGATCGTTCTGTTTGACGTATCTTCAATTATTCTAAGACAATTAGAGGTATTTCCCGGAAAAAGTGCCCTATGACTGAACCATGGAATTTTAATATCTTATACAGCAAGTACTGGGCTAGTAACTTTCGCCGTATACCAAATTTGCTGTCGTGTTATGTTTCTGTGTAGAGCTAATTCAAAGCTGCGTCTACTTATTTCGAGAGTGTGTCATTAAATGTGGAAATTGAGTTGGGGAATGAATGTACTTTGGCACACGTGGCACGTAGATACAGTAGATATTAAAACCGAACGGAAGTTGACAGTTCATTCATTCACTTAATGCCGGAGCCGCAACGCCGCTTAGTTGTTGCTTTACACTTGACAGGAAAAAGCACGTTTTTTTGGTCACGGTGAAAAATTCGTCCATTCTTGCAATTATGAACATTTTGGCAGCAACATTCCCGTGAAAATCTTCAACTATTCGATAAAATTATAATTCGTCCTAAATGGCTTTCGTTATTTTACAAACTGCTTCTCTCTGATGCTATGATTTAATAATTATTACTGTTAATCTGTTTTTTTTTTAGAAAACGGTCCGCTCGTCTGGAAAAGCGGACATGAGTTCTACTCATATTGACGAAACTGTAATGGTGTCTGTGATAATTTATCTGATTATGTCACTTTCAATCAACTTGTATCATAACCACATCTACATAAAGCTACAATTGCGGCTGCCTCGTCTGACACCAACATCAATGTTGAACTACCAAAATCATCTGATTACTTCGTTTTTTTTATATTTGAAAGTAGGTAAACAATTTTGACAGTTTTTATCGAAAAACACTTTAAAAATCGGTAAATGGAGAATATAAAAAATTAAATTAATTTTAAATAGTAACTTGCTGTTATTCATTTTTAAAACTGTTCATCAATATAAAAATACATGTTAAGATTGTTTACCTTTTTAATGCTACAAAATGCTATCGTTTCGCGTCTTCTTTTCTATTTCTTTGCCTTTAAAGTTAATATCTGCACATATTTTGCTTTTAATAGTCGTGGTCTATTTTTATCGTGGTATTTCTATTAGACGAACACGACGTCGGCAAACTTTTCAGCTAAAAATATGCTACGGAGATTATGTGCATTCTACAAAAACCTTTCATTTTATTAAATTTGCCGACTACTTACTTATCATATTAATTTGTATGAGACAGAGATTCCATACTCACACCCAAAAACGTCTGAACGAATTTTGACGTTTAAAATGTCTGAAAACCATCTCTAGCAAAACTGCTTTAGTGTAAAATAGCCGCGACTAAATCGTTACACTCGTTTAAACTTTTAACATCGATCTTTTTACATCGGAGGTTGAAAAAGTTACCATACGTTGGTGAGCACTGGCTTAAAAGTAGAGCCATAAGCAGCTGCCGACTCTTCTGGCTCAGTGTGATTATGCTCACTCCATTTTAATCATAAATCTCGTGCCATAAAATTATTTGAGTGTCTAGCCTATACTGTAAGAAATTGTGATCAAGTTATGAATGGTTTCAGTCGTAAACCCGAGAATAGCTCTAGCTCTTGGCAACACCCTTTCACAAATAAGCAGCCATATTTACTTTATTTAATATTTCTAACCAGTAATATTTACAGTAATTACTTTTACACCGACGAGCAAAATAACGGATTCTGGTTTTCTTAGAGCAATTATTATTGAATGATTAGTAACTTACTGCGTATTTTGTTGAAAGGTACCACTATTTTAATGGTTTAGTAATGAATGATGGCTCCAATTTTTTTATCCGACTGCGGTGAAGCTACAAAAGACAATTGTTTTTGATTTTGCTATGGAGGTAATATTTAGTATTAAGTTAAGCCGAAATTAAAAGAAGGTACTCAAAACGAATAGCAATGGAACAATCCGGAAGCTCTTTGCTCAACAGTGGGTCGCAATTGGCTCATGAAAATAATAACAACCTTAAGGCGACGATCTTAAATTTTAATTAAATGGCGCCAAAAGCCTCTTCATGTTGACTTCGGCTCAATGAACGTTTTCAGATGACCGGGTTCCCATGGGCTCGCGATCGGGAATTGTATCAATATAATACCTAAAGTAGTAATACTTAAAGATGTTCGAAATGGAAAATATCGAGATGGTAAATTAAATTGACTGGGTGCTCTTACTCTTAGCCTATGTTAATTAATTGGGTTTGGTCACATTATGACGTTGTGGTCTTACTCGAAAACCGTTTAGAGAAGTTAGTTAGTTAGTTACGTTACAGAACGGTTTTTAAATAACAGTAAGTAACTTGAATCAAAAGTATTTATTGCAGATTTTTGACTCTCAGAAGAAATGTTTGCGTTACCAATGTGTAAATTTTGAAATAGATTGTGTGCGATAAATATCTAACAAGGATCTTAAAATATGATATGAATCCATAGTTTATGGCTGCGCTAATAATGTACTGGTTTTCCTTGTGATTAATTTTCCAAATTCTCTTTGCGCCGAGCGTTGCGCTATGAGGGACGTTACTCGCGCATCCAGCTTTTATTATTTTAAGCGTCTTTAGCTGTGCCTCGGTGAGTTAATGAGGAAACTTCCTTGTAAATGTAAGGTACTTATACGTTCATAGATTACATCCACATGTAGCAGCCCCCGAGAGTACGCCGCGAGCGCCCACTGACTGCGTCTTGGTTAACAACCTGTTCTCTAATCACATACGGGATCTGAATATCTTAAATTGTGTTTGAATGAGGGCGAAGTTTCTTCAGTTGCGCGAACAGCTTAAGACAATACGGTTTAGTACAATACAGTACTTACCTACTCAATTTACAGTTCTGTAACTGACTTCAATACGTTCACTTCAATTTTTTACTAGGCTTACTTATTGTACATGTATGTGACAAGGTAATAACTGATTTCTTAAAGCAGATACATTGATGGACTACAATTATAATTACGAATATTACTTTCCAACCTTTGATAAAATGTATAGGTGACCCATTTTATAACTGAATAAAAAAGTCATTGAAATCAGTTCTCAGCCAGCTAAAAATATCGATGGTTATAATAAAATAAAAAATAAAATAAAACTTACAGTCAAAGTAATTTTATTCTCTAATTTTCAAACGCAGTCAAAATCGACGCCTAAAATCAAGTCCGTAACAAATCCGGAACGAAACGTGATACCTAAATGAACTCGAAAATTGCTTTCACTGACAACGCTATTCATTAACTATTCATACCTGCAGTGTATTGGGATAGTGTTGTGTCAGCTTATTTGAGTAGACCGCAGTCCCACATGCGCTATGCCTATGCTGTGAGCTGCGAGCTATGCTGCCCCGGTGCGGCTAATCCGCGCTGAGCCTTGGCGCTCACGAACTCGAATTCGAGAGACATTTCGCAGTCCCATGGATATACCACTAGCACAGAAATGATACGTGATGCCATTAAAAGCAAGAACAATGTTGTTACACCTCATATTACTTTTTACCTGCTAAGCAACATTTGAGTTTTAATTTGCGGATGGTGATCGCGCTTCACTGTATTAACTTCAACGATTGAAATGGATGTCACTACAATTAGGATTGTATTACAATATATTTTTGTCTTAGGCTTTATGTATGTATCTATGTTTATCAATACGGAGCCATACGACCATTAAATATTAGGTACTTGGATGAATTAGATTGTTAAAATCTTGTCTTAATTTTGCAAAGGTTACAAAAACAGGTGGAAACAAAAAAGGTGTCAAAAGAGTACCTAATACGTAAAAATTGGTGGGTGGTACCCTCGTTTTGTTCCATTTTCTCGTAACAAATTGTGAAGGTAAAATGTACAGAAGCATTAGCACGGTGTTAGCTCTGAAGTTCTTGATAGTTCGCTCAGCATTTTAATCTCGCTCGCTACAGTGCTACGAGCTACGATTTTACACTACGAGATCTGCCGTAGACTCCTGCTACGCGGACTACGCCGTAGAGATAATATTAGCTTGATTAAATTTTTTAGAGGTGTCTTTTGGTTTAGTTAGACAGACAGCACGATGTTGATTTTATTGTAACTATTTATATTACTTATTTTTATTTTCAGAAAAGTTAGCCATGAACTGTTTTTAGCATATTTGTTATTTCGTAAATAACGTTATTGTCTCTTTAATGTCGAATTCCTCCACTTGAGTATATTGTTTTGTATTCACATACATTTTTATTTAATTTTGGGTCCCTTACAGATTACAACTACCTACTATTCGGCTATTAAAACCATTAAATGTTGAAAATGGCCTCTCTACATCACGCGGTGAAAAAACTTTAGTATTTATTCAACTTCGTGTAAATAATATTCGCAATACTTAAAAGTTGCATCGAATGAAATCCCAAAATCCATCTCACAACACTAAATATTTAGCGACAGAAGCTCTCATTGCGGGTTACCATTCAGTGACTCTATATTCGTACGCTCAACCGCGGAATAAATACAATATTTACTATTATCAGTTGAAACTTAAAATATATTTTATATTCGAATATTTTCAATCTGATAATATTTATTGTGGTTAGCCAACTTGCAGTCCGGGGGGCGAGATCGGGCGCTCGGAAAAAGCATTCGAAAATTACCTATTTTGCTTTCGAATATCTATGTATTGATACACAGAGTTATCTTTCTAGTTCAATTTAAAAAAATGATTGAAAATATAATTGCAGTAATATCTTTCTTGGCAACAATGCGGCGTTGAATAGTCCCATATGTTGTGTGACTTTTTTTAAGTAATTCCATATAAGTCTATGAAAAATAGATAGATGCTGAATTTTTCTGCGGATTATTGTATTAGGTATTAGCTAGATTGTTATTGTCGGAGATGTAAATAGTAAATCTCTTTTCAATAAGCTTGAAAACGGATGGGTGCTTTAAATCCACGAAAAGTCTTACAAAAAATAATGACTGTGTGTATGTTTGTATGTATAACTCTTTATTCTCACATATATTCTTTTTTTTTTCATGTAATAACTATAATTATTACGAATAAATGAGTATGAGTATGAGTATGAGTATTTTACAAAAAACACGATAATTTTACAGGTTACAAGATAAGCAGCTTAAAGGGATCTCTTAGACGACCAATGACCCTAAATTTAACCTAAACAAATAAAGCAAAACTGTATTGTTGTATATATGTAAAATAAATACACAAAAATACGAGTACACACTATACACATAAAAATAGGATAAACTAATATATATATATATCACAGAAATATACTACATATAAACTACATAAATATATTGTAAAAAGCCATTTAATTCTCTACACTATACTGAGGAAGCCTAATTCCAAATAAGGTCAAGAATGCTAAACATCTTGCCCTGAAGTAAAATTTAAGAAATAACGCCCTCTATTCCTAAAATTGCAAATATTTGACAAAGTTGACCTTTCCTGATTAGGTATGCTCGTATGTATTTTCACTCGTATTTCCTTTTACGTACCTATTTACTTACAAAGTACTCTAATTCCTAAAGCTAGATTTAGTAACGAACTTATGATTTATGATCCCAGAAAGTGAAAATAACACTGAAATAACATTTAAGACATTATCAAATTATTATATTATTTTGTTAGATTAAGTGCTAGGAACATAATCACAAAGCTGTAAATCGCACTTCTTAGCATTATGCTTTACAGCGTTTTGTTTGCATCATAAACCAACCGTATCTATAAATTATATTTAACTATAAAAATTCCAAAGCGGTCAAGTAACTTATTTTACTAATTTATAAATTCTAATCTTCACAAAACCTAACCTGTAATTTAAAGCTAAATTCTCTTATGTAGATACACTTACCTTTGGCTTACGTAGGTGCTTATCCATTACGCCTGCGCTCAAACGGTTCTTGGCCCAAGAATCGTCGAAAATCTTTTATGAAACGTGCTCCCCCGTTGACCCGACGAAAGCTAACTGACTGACGCCACGTGCGTTTGCCGCAGGCTGAAGGTAGCCCAGCCTCTAACCTGTCATTTAATTCTAACTCGTGCGTAAACTGAACGAGTCCGTACTTACGCAGCAATGGTATAATTTTATTCTGATTATTATGATAAATTATTATAATAAATAATATTAAATAGAAGTATCCCAGGAACACGAGCAATCTGACCGTGTAGCGTAGTAAAAAAAAGATCGTAAGATTCGGTAATTCCATGAATAATATTCGCTAACAACTATTAAATTGCCTATTATACCTTTATTTTGCCTCGGAAGCCATGGTTTCTGTTGAAGAATGTCCCAAAAATATCGATTCACGACGCATACACCATGCCTTCTGTCCTCGAGGGCTAGCGGCTCCTCTCACTCTACGCACACATATGACACAACACGTCAAGCGAGATATGAGATTGTTTTCCCGCCACTACAGTACTTTGGTAAAAGTTCTACCACAAGCAGGTAAAGTTCTACAAACTTGATTAAATGAGTCAGTAATCAGTGCATAAAGTTTTGATAGTATTTCTTTTACAGTTTTTGTAGTTAGGATATGATTAGAGAGCAGACTAAAAGTTTCAAATGATCGTTGTCGTAGAGGAGGAGCATGCGACAAGCAGGCGCGCGTGCTCTTGCCGACTAACAAAATTTCCTGCAGCTCCCGGCGCATTCCTTCACCCCCCCGTAATCGAGTACTTGCGCAAAGATCTTGTAAGGATTTAGAGACACGAAACCACGTGCCACGGTGCAGTTACGCCGTTATGGACCTAGGCCCGCAACTAAAACCTAAATTACTTGCGTTAGACATGCAACAAAAATGCATTTACCCAGGTCTAGCCTTGTATATTCCAAAAGTATAAAGCCTGTTATTGATTTGGCAAAGTGTGGGAAAGAGACAGCAATAGTTTTTCTGGAAAATTCTCTACGAATATAAGATCTTCGTGCGACGAGAAAGACATACTGTTGCTTTCTCATATTTGCTGGAACTGCAGCTCACTTCGTACAGTACTAACCGCTACCTTATCTGTGATATCAAACTTTCGACCAATAAGCATTTGTAAGTAACTTCGTAGTTAAGCTCGCATTAGTCAGGATTTCAGTAAAGGGAGGAATGTCCTACGTCACCTGCTTTCACGGCTCTACAACGCATGCGTGAACTCTCCTACAGATACCCAACGAGGGTCTATTTTCTATACGTTTGGTATGGTAAGTAGAGCTCTGCGTAGCAAGTAATTTTGAGATATTGCGCGCGAATTCAAAATGTAAATCGAACTTTCTTTAATTATCACCGACAAAACTCTGAAGAAAAAACTGGTTAAGTGTGTGTCGATCTTGCAATGGGTAACGTGATTTCTAAAGATATTCTGGAGAAAATATAAAAAAAAATGAACTTTATACTTTAATGAACGAATTTAAGGTAATATTTTATACACCTTTACTACCTGTTACCTGCCCAAGTAACCACAGTCGGAACTCTATAGTCGCGGGTCGTTCTTACCTGTGTTGGAGACATACACAGGGAAACTTTCAGCTTTTATAAAATAACGAAAGTCTGGCCGTCGCGGGCTCTTGGTCCATTATGGTAATTTTATTGATAAACCTTAATATACAGTGGCGCCAACTAGTGAGCACAACTACGATAGCCTTCATTATCTGTAAATTGATGCAAACGCCATCTGTGAGCGCATATAGCTTATAAACATAATTTACAATACGGGGCTCAACGTTGTCAACATGCTGACATCTACCGTAGTTTGAGGTATCTTTTCGGACAGTCTAGCATGTCATGTAGAGAATTTCTGTCCGAAACTACTAAAAATGTGCGCAGAGACCAATGTGGCAGAAGCTTTAAGAATTGTTTTGTTTACTAGAATTGGATTGGATTACCTTATCTGTGGTTGTTAGGTGAGGTGGTTTAAAAAAAAAGTAGCTATTTGAATGTATGTAGTGTTTTTATTTTAGTGTAGGCCAACACAAGCTCAATATTTATTTTATACAAACGACAAACGATAAACAATAAATCATAAAGAAACTGTGTTCCTAATAATAAACGAAAAGTACTGCAATGGCACAAGCTGAAGATACCGAACTCCGGGACCTGGTGATAGACGCATTAGAAAAGAATGGATCGCTTGCTAAAATAAGGGCGTTACTTCGTGCTAATATATTCTTGGCTTTCGAAGACGAGTGTGAAAGTATAAAACAAAATGCGAATTTAGACAATATTTTAAAACTACCCGAAGGTGTCCTCGCGCTGACCATTGTTCATGAGTTTTTAGAATTTTGTAACCTTAAAAACACGCTGTTTGTGTACATGTCCGAGTCGCGCCAGGGCCGGGAGTACGCTTACGAAGGTCGTGACGTGCTGGCTGAGCGGCTGCAGTTCGTTAATGGAAGCCACAATGTCAAGGAGCCTGTGCTTCTCACGTTATTAAAGAACCTCATAAGGCCCTACCAGAGGAAATACTACGAACAGGGGGACGGTGGCCGCGGCGATCAGCACAAAAATGCACCTGCTAACCACAAGGACGACCAAAACTGTACTTACATAGTTCATGAAGACTCCAGTACTTCTACCAGTAATTCAAATTCAGACAATTCTTCTGATGAGAAGAACAAACTGCATTTAAAACTGCCATTAGATAATTCAGACACAGACACGTCTAGTGACTCAAGAGAGAAGAGTTCAGAGTATATCCCCAACCAGCACATCCTATCTCAGGCCAATGCTGATATTGAACTGTCTCTAAACCAGCCTATAAAACAATTTGCTACACAAAATCTAAGCAATTTAACCAGTTTAAGCCACATCCATGAACTGACAGGAAACACTAATAACAGCAGCGACTCCACATCTTATGTGGATATCAAGTCATATAAAGCAACAGATCTCCAAAATACACCTTCCATAAAAGTAGATATTAATGCAGAGAATAGTCTTCAACCTGCAGATGTGGGTTCCCCTCATCAAGAATCCATATTAAAAACTGATTTGGAATCATCAGCTAATTCCATTATTGATTCACTTTCTCAGAAAAATGATACTACAGAAAATAATGATAAAGTTCAGGAGATAAACTCTAAGAGTATTAATGAAAGAACAAAGTCTGACACAGATACAACTGAGTACAGTTTAGATTTTTCTTCATCTCCAGCATCGAGAAACATAAATGCAATAGACAGACAACTTCAGTCTCCAGAACGTGTTCAAGACAAAACTACATTGAAAGATAAGACTTCACCAAATGAGAGTCCCCGACAAAATTCTCAAAGCTCCCAGAGTTCTGTGTCTATATCTGATGTAGCAGATTTAATTGAGTACAGTGACAGAAATGTATATGACCATAGCATGAGTAAAGAAAACTTGTCTTTAAATAGCCCATCTAAGACAAGTAACAAATCAAAAAATGTAACCAGTGATCAAAATAAAAATCCTAGTGATGATTCTGGTGACTTTTCGGAATCACCTATTCCATCTCTTTCAAACTTGAGTCTTGATGTGCATAGTGATTAGTTACTGCGCAAAATGAATATTAAATGAAACCTATATCATAGGCTTGGTTAGTTTGTTCTCATGTAACTCGGTGTTGTGTTCTATAATAGACTTAATGAAGAGGTGAACTCAAAAGTAACTCCTTCATGGTGAAAAACAAGAAATTAAACTTTTATCTATTTATTACCAAATTCTCTGTCTATTGATTGCAAGTTCTGCATTGCATTGCACGACTATATTATTAATTGGCTAGCAAGTATCTCTTTATGGCAAGGGGCTAAATTAATAATTGCATTTGCAGTTATGCAAATATTACTACCTAATCATAAAGTAAATGATCTTCATGTGTATTTAGGGTGGAAGAAATTGCATATAATCTTTATGTTTTAGCTGACATAAGAAAAGTCAAGTGAAATAACTTTGAACAGTATATTTATGTAAATGTACTGCTAGATGGTTAAGTAATTCCTGAAATTGTATTAGACTATTAATTTATTATTTTATTGATTCTATAGTGAATCAAATCTTTGGCATGTGTGTTTTTATACTGTATAGGAATTGCTATCTTGAATAACAATAATTGTCAGATCACTCAAAACATTTTTTTAAACAGTTATTGTGCACTGGCGTTTTTAGCAGTTGTTTCTGACATACGATTAATAGAGACTAATAACGAGCTAGATATTTTATCATCTGTTTGTTCTGGAAAATTAGGTTTTGATTCATTTTTGCACACTTCAGTTGGTACCTTGTCGGTGTAACTCCTTAGTTAAATTTCTTATGATTGCTCAATAATTATGTTAAGACTGTCAAGGTACTGAAGTGTATAATTATTCATGTCTGACTGTACTAATCGAAAAGTAACCCTTTGGTACAATCGGCTACTAAGATATGTATCTACATTTTTACTTTATTATGTTGAATTAAGGTGAAAAAATGTATACATCTTTATATAGACAACTGTACTTACCCCCTTCATTCAATTGCAAAGTGGGGAAGAAAGCGATTAGGATTGGGATTTGTTAAACAAACCGCTTACTGATGTCTTTTACTCAATACTAAATATCAATCAAGTATTAATAGATAGTTGTGATCAAAGTTTAAAATATATTAGAAAATACAATTGTCTACTACTGTAATTCTACTCCGGGTAAGTGATAAAATATCCTATAGCTTAAACACCAGTTCGTAATTAAATTGAATGCCTATTTGACAGTTCCAGGTGTTGATTAAAGTTATAATGGTTGTGCCTTATTTATACCATGATTCATTTTATATTTATAGTTCAGTATATTTTAATATCTTTTTAATTCTAGTCCTAATGATAATACAACTGGTTCCGTCCAAATTGCTCTATTGTCGAGACAAATATCCAATAAAATAAAGAGTTGATGCACCCATGGCTTTGTATAATTTATAATGAATAAAAACTACAGATTGCTTTAAATATTGCATTTTATTTTTACGGTGACTCCTTGTGAAAATCTGGTTTTTGTGGATCTCAGAAGAATTTAGCTAAGTTTTTGTTAAAAATTACATTTTTAATACAATATAGAGGTGTTCCAAATTTCAGGGCAATCCGAACAATAGAAGCGGGTTAAATTTGACCCAAACAAGTAAAAAGCGGCCAAGTGCGAGTCGGACTCGCGCGCTGAGGGTTCCGTACAAATTCGGTAAGTGAACATAAAATCTAGTGTTAGCCTGAGTCCTGCTCCTAAATGATATGTAGACAGCATGGAAAAATTTCCTTGAAGAACTTAAGTTACTATTGATTGATGATGATCTTGTTCGCTCAGCTAAATCTGGTGGCGACTGTAGGTACTATATCATAAAATTCAAAATTTTATTTGGCAAATAGGCCGCCAAAGGCTCTTTTATATGTATTTTTTGAAACTACCAGCGCATTCGTAAAGTCCATCATTGCCAAGAAGAATGCGCCGCAAGAAACAAATTTATTTATTCTGTGACTAAACGTATAAATTAAATACTGGTAAGTTTGCGAAAAAAATCTGGTCGACTGCGTGTCTGGTAGTTTGCGGTTGAAAATATAGTCGTTTGCGTGTAAGGTAATTTGCGTTTCTGGTACTATGCGTCTGAAGGCAACATTTCTAGGACAACTGGAAGTACTCCCTATTTTTTGTGGTATCACAACAATTTGTATGGAAACGCCTTTTTGTTGCTACAGAAACTGCGTGTTAATAACTGTATTCTCATATTTGTATGTTCTTGAATGCTATTTTCCTTAATGTTTCAAATAAAACAGAGTTTATAATCAATGTTTATTTCACAATTTCCGTAAAGCATAGATTGTAGATATCACGTTTCAGTTATGCACACAAGTCAATCCATACCGAACACATAATTATAACATAGTAGTTACGCATTTCTATACAAAGGTAACGCTATACTGTTATGGCGTTATAGCAGTTACTGTAGTAGCATACAAAAAATTATACTAAACATATTTTATTTACAACTACAAATTTTTCATTAGGTACATGAGTTTTATATGAAAATGGTATAAAAATTACACTTTCATACATTCAATTACATCTAATATCATTGTAATACAAATGCGATTCATATCCTAACTTGCAAAAATATAACAATAGTAAAAGACAATGTGATCCATAAACAAGGAGCTTCAGAAATATTTATTAAAATAGAAAAATCACTCCAGGCACTGTCGTTACATAAAACATTACAAACGTGTACATGGTCATTAGAGGCTTGTAACTTCTACCTTGAAGTCGTCACTTACTTCAATAAACGAAATTACGGTACAATTTCGTCAAAAGGTCAATTTACTCGTGCTTTTAATATTTGCTTAAACTTTTACAAATACAGCAGAATAAAAACCTTCATTGTTTTTTTTTCTTCTCAATGTTATGACGATAAGTTTCTTAATACAAATTAAATATACTTAGTAAAGTTGAAATAAGTAGGTAGTATAACACTAATGTAAATAAATAGAAATAATAATTTACAAAATGGCAACTATTTGGCTTTTAACAATGTACCTAACAGTTTACATGAAACAAGCCCGTAACTGATTAATAATGCATTTATAAAATTTGTTCTGAAAAATGTACAGATTAAATTACAATAAAATCTTTGCGCCCTTTTAATGAACACCGATTTCACTATAAATACAGAATAATAATGTATAAACGTTTTCTGTTTTGAATGCAATGTGTCATTGGTTGTACATCTAGATCTAGCAGCAGGTTTGGATACTGTTTCGGATCGCCGGCCCAATATAGCTGGCATTGTTAGCGACTAAATAATTCGTATGACTAAATAGTTGAGGCAAACTGGAACGTTTGTCTTCATAGCTCGTTGCCCATGGAGCTGTCGTGCGTGAGATTCGAGTCCATGCTGGCATTGTCCGAGTCTTGGCTTTGGTTTCCGCTGTAGTTGGCTGCTTCTTGCAATCGCATCAGCATATTCAACTACAAACAAACAATACATACCATTATTAAATAAGTTTTTGTTAAAAACTCATTTTTTATATAAGCTTTTTTGCTGGCTGTATTTGCATTGTCACCCATCGTACATATATGTACAAAATTTCTGTTGCCATTCATCTTACATTATAGGTATATACACAGAGCAAAAACAAAGAGGAGCTGGCCTAAGCAACTGTGCACTGTGATTTTCAACTAGGTCCTGACGTCATCATTGTGGGCGGGGCTTAGTCAGTATGTTGTCAGCGTTCGTCAGGTGCACATGTATCGAGACTCGCATTATCGGTGTGTTTTCGCGGTTTTAAGAAGAAAAGGATGAAAGTGTTGTGTTTTATCGTGTTAAAGTTATTCAGACAGACGTTCTGATGCTATGAATGGTATCACATTTCATTTGTAAGTAATTTTATACGTAATTATTAAAATAGTTCTAGAAAATTTTCGGCTTTCAAGTATAAATTATACTTCTCGACACTAGATGGCGTAACTTTTGTGAATTAAAAATATAAGTACGTAAAGTTCCGCATTAGTATATTGTAATAATCATACGTGTATACTGAAAACTAAAGTATACATTTAGTCCTAAATACTTTTTAGTCGCCAAAACAGTACTTTAGTAGTTTTATAAGTATATTGTGAACAGGCCGCCATCTATCGTCAATTAGAACAACTATTTTCAACGTCAAAAATATCCAGAGCCGTAATTAGAATCAAATAATTTTACCGAATAACGCACGGCTATGGTCAGTAATGAAATAACAATACATTTTAATAGCAAATATTTTGAAGTAACAAAGTTCTGAGTTGTATACATATTATTCTCCGTGACTGTTCATGAATTGAAAGAGCTTAGAATATTAATTAAACATTTTATCCATATTAACATAATTGGCATTGTTCATTTTTTTTAAGCTGTGCTTTAAACACCTTTATTTGATAAAATGGACTATTTCAAGCAACTAATTTGAATAATATGCCTTTGTTTTCGCTTAATTGAATTTTGTAAATAAAATTATGTTCGTTATAATAATTTGTCTATTATTTTACAGAAGTACAATATGCATCTAAATCAGTAAAAATGGTTACCCTTATTTTATTCATTTATTACACAAACTTTTTGAAACTCAAAGTTCTGAGTACGTCCCATTACTTTTACACTAATTGACATCTAGTGTGAGATAGCTGAACTAGGTAGGCGAGTGGTTTTGCTACTAACCGACGGATGGAAAATTGAAAAGTGGGCGGAGTTCCACAACCCCTCACCCCGCAAAATGTCACGCGATCTTTCATAGGGAAATCTTATTACCACACCTCCTCTTTGTTTTTGCTCTATGGGTATATACCAAACTTTAAATAAAACCGCCTACTAGAAGTGGATCAGTAGGCTTATTACCTAACTCGCTCGCAATCGCCATCGTGCTCATTTTGTCAGTTCTTGTATGAATGTGACAGCTAGCTGATTCCGATGCCAATTGTCAGCCCATACATGAACTATCAAAATGAATACGATGGCGATTGCGAGCGAGTTAATAAGTCTACTGATTGCAGTTTGATTACAGGCACACGGCTAAATAAAAAATGCTTGTAAAAAGTAGGAATTTTGTAATTATTATGCACATAAAGTCTAATTCTTACCAATGGATCCTGGTTGTTGTTGGTGTTGGGATCTTGGTTTGCTTCCTCTATGCCAATTTCTTCCACAGTAATCGCACGTAAAGTCTGCAACAACATCAAACATGTAAGATGACGTAGTAACTTCTGGGTTGCTTGTCGCGAAACATGAAGCGGGTGGTATATTTAATACTACTATATTATACAGGAAACGATATTCACTTTTTGTTTTTATAAATGATGTAGGAATCCGCTAAGAAAGAATTTGGCGACATGGCTAGATTAAGCCGTGGTTGAAAGAGCTTCGCTTTAATTTTAATCCTGCGCTGACGAAGTCGCGGGTGACAGTTAGTTTGAAATATATTTACATTGTCTAGGGTTACCTGTCAATGTAAATAACCAAAACAAAAAGGGATTCACACCGGCTATATTTTACTTAGGAACAGAGCTCTGCTAACACTGGATTATAAGAGGGTTAGTTTGATACTGACGTGCGAGTGGTTGGGCTCCCGCCACGGGTAGCTAGAGCGGACGTGTTGCAGCGGGTCAACGGCCGCGTGCCGCCGCCGGCCGTACAACGCGACGCCCTCGCGCACCGCCTCCGACGCGTACGGCACTATGCTGTAGTTCCACACGTCAGCGAACCACGCCTGTAAAAACGCATCAAACTTGAGACATTAAACAAAGTGAATCCCTACAAGGTCTCTTACAATTGTTTCGGAATATTTTCATCAGAGATTTGGGTTCGTTTTTAACACCCCGCTTCCATACAGTCGATGTTCGAAGTGTAGGGTGTCAAAGTGGCGACTTAAATTATTCCGGAATAATTTTAAGATACCTTGTATAGTGTTGCGTATAAAATTTCAACCCCCCTACCCCTTTTCACTTTTGTAAACAATTTCTGTAGTATTTAGGATTATTGGCAGTATGGAGCTGTGGCCTTTGTCTTTTGTTGCGGTTGGGATTTAGAAAGCGAAGTGGCGAGTGTTGCAAGTGTCAAATTGGTCGTTCGCATTTCCATTTCTTATTTCAGCAGGGATTGTTTTTAAAATTCAGTTCGTACCTCAATCGGATATCTAAAATTCGTAAGTACTATATTACAAAAATTGAGAGTAGTTGGTGGTCGTTTTCGAAACCGATTTGTTTATTATTTCGTTACCTGTCTTTGCTCTGGCAACCACGGTGACAGATTCGTTTATTTCATTTTCTGCATCCCGTCTCGTCTCGAGTAGACGATTCCTTTTTTTATTCCCATTCCGGGATATGTAAGTTGTTTTTAATCCGAAATACGGTGCTTATGATCTTTGTGGAGCATTCCGTCATGTGTGGGATTGTTTTCAGATTGGGCTGAAAAGGTCGGCTGCCTCCACGTCATCGTGCGTGGCCATGTCGCCTTTCCCCTATTTTGATGCCTAGTAAGATCAGTTCATACTATTTTTATTCAGCATCTAGACTGATGTTTCTTTATGCTAAACGTTGTCGATTATTTCAGGTGTACAGGCGTTTTAAAACCCCGATTGGTTGAGGAGCTCACCTTCCGCGGCCTGGTCACCCGTACGCAGGAGTTCTATTCCCAATTCGGTAAGCAAACTGTGATGGTTGTTCCTTCCCTGGATGCGTGGAGCCCTAGCCTCCAAATTGACCTGTAACTGAAGTGCTTGTTTTCTTTGTTACAGGGGTTTTTTTTCTTCCTATGTTATTTAATTTTTATTGACTCGACTGTACTCCTGGTCGGAGTCACGAGAGCACTCCGGGTTCCTGACGGCTGCAGCGGCGTGCATGGCGTCTTGCTTGCCTGCCCTATTCCGTTGCCTGCTCTGCTCGTACCCTTGGTGAATGCTTTCCATATTTTTTTGAACCGCGTTTCTTTTTCTTTTACTTTTTGAACGGTCGGCCTCCGTATGGTCGTGGCGCCCATCCGGCATATTTGCCCTCGTAAACCTATGCAATAAGCGAAAGCCACCCCCTCAGCTCTTCTGAATGCCCACTGCCCTGTAGATTCTTATTTTGTACCATTGAGTTAAGCCGTGGCATGTTTACTCTTGTGGGACTGAATAAATGCCCTGTATTTTGTAAACCTATTTTCATTTCCCTTCTTCTTTCTTTTTAAATAAGTTAGCGCTCTACCTGGACCCTCTCGGCCCGAGTAGAAACGCAACAGTTGCACCCTCCGAGGGGCTTATTTTCAAATTCAGGAAGTGTGTTGTGTCAGATTGCTATAGCACAGGGGTTGCTTTTGCTTTTGCTTTTGCTTTTGCTTATTTAAATTTAAATAAATTTAAACTGTGTTTCAATTTAATACTTAAATTTATGTTTAATTTTAAACAAAATTTAAATTTGGTCTATCTGTAGGTAGCCATATAATTTAAACTACTACCATAATTTGTACTTATACTACCTATAGTGGTTTAAAGGCTAATTAATTTACTTTATTGACTTTGTATTGGCTGAGCTTACAGATTTATTTGATAACTTTTGTTTTATAAAACTATAAAATAGTTTGAAGGTACTTCTAAATACTAATCTAACCTTTTAAAATTTGAAGTTCATTGTTGTTGTGCTGTAATTAACAGTTGGAGGAACCCTGTTTTTAGTACAGTTGGTCATAATATTTACTGATTTGGTATTATTTTTTTTTTTCACATTCTTTTTTTACATTCCTTTTAGTGTGTGAATCCTTGCTTGTACAGCCGGCCACAATATTTGGTGTCTTGGAAATATTATTTAATTTTTTTTTTTTTTGCTCAATCTGCCTTGAATTAAATATTACATTGGAATTCAGTTTTGTACACTTGGTTCTTAACTTAGTACAGTCAAACATAATAGTATTCTTTTTGACAATATAGTAATAAATTTAAATTTACTTTTAGACAGTTACTTTATTAACATAATAGCGGTTGAATTTAAATTCAGTTTTGAACATTGAATTTCCTAACTTAGTACAATCAGCCATATTTTTTTTGCTTTTGCCAACTACCTACAAATAATTTAGAGTACAGTTTTAATACTTTGTGCTTTATTATTTCTACATTATTGGAGCTTAATTTTAGTATTCCAGTTTAAGTACAGTCTGCCAAGTTTTTGTAAAACTTTATCTTTTAACTGTGAGTTACTTTATTTGGATTGATTAACTTAGTGCTTTAGTACTACTGGTGTGACTTAATGTCTTATTGTTTTTAGTACAGTCAGCCAAGATTGTTTCTGATCTGTGACTTTTTCAATTTAATTTGGTTCAATTAGTGTTTTGATATAATTGGTTTGGCTTAGCCATACTTTTTTAAGTACAGTCAGCCAAGTTTATTTTTGCAACTTTTGTTAACTTTCTATTTTTAAGTAAGTAGACACTTATACTATACGATTATTAATATGGAGGAACGCCCTATTGCATTTAATTTGTTACATAAAGACGAATTGGAGTATGAGATTTTGTTAAGAAATGAAAAACCAGCAGGCGATGTTAATGCCATGCGAGTTCAAATTCGTAAGTTAAGTAAGGACATCCCTTCTGATGAAATTTTGTTTGCGGGCGATCACCAAAGGGAATTAATATGTATCTCTGGGAAGTTGGAAGAGCTGACGGAGTTGACTATTGCTACCGCGAAACCATTAACTTTGAAAGTTTTAAATCGCGTTCAAGCCTTGGCTCATCATATATTTCACCGCCTAACCCGTTTTATGCCAGAGGAATCGGATGTTGCATTACATACTGAACTTACAGATAAACTTAACGTTATTTTAGCGAAGATGGACAAAATGTTTTCCTTGTTTAAGTCTAGTTCTAGCAAATGCGAGGTACCTGAGGATATTTGTTTAGAAAGTAACGTCTGTGTTACTCCGTCTAAATTTCAAACTGTTCATTCTTTGAACCTTAAATTTAATGGCAAATCTTGTGTCAAAGCCTTCTTGCAGCGCTTGGAGGAACTCCGTGAGTCACGTGGTATTCACACGGATCGTTTGTTCTCCTCCGCGGTTGAATTATTTGAAGGAGATGCTCTTTTGTGGTATCGTGGTATTAAAGATGATGTTTTTTCTTGGAACCAGTTGAAATCAGCCATGCTAGCTGAATACTTGCCTTTTGATTACGACCGGCGTCTTTTAAAGGAAATTCGCAACAGGACGCAGGGACCTAACGAATCGATTTCCACCTATGTCAGCATTATGCTTAATTATTTTACTAGGTTGACGCAGCCACTTACCGAGAAAGAAAAGTTTGATATAGTGTACATTAATGTTCGTCCCGAATATTCGATCCCGTTAGCGCTTTATTCCGTCTCAACTCTGAAGGAGCTGAAACACCATTGCCGTGTTCTTGAGGAAAGCTGGCAGCGTGCTCATTCATTTGTGGAGCCGCCTAAACCTTCTTCTAATTCGCTTGCAGTAGATTTATGTTGCAAATCGTTTCCAAAACCGAAAGTAGATGTTGCTTCGCCTAAGCAGTTTTGTCCTCGTTGTAGGACTAGTGACCATTCCTTGCGTAACTGTCGTTCGCAAGCTATAATTTGTTTTAAATGCGGGAAAGAGGGAGTTAGGAGTACTTCTTGTCCCAATTGTTCTAAACCTTCGGGTTCGGGTTCTGATAAAAATAGTTCAAAAAACTAGCAAACCCGAACCGTCTGAATATTTCTTCGAGTACTTATGCTAATGAATCTAAGCACTCTTTTAATAAAGTAGGTAGTTTTAATATCTCTTTTGATAAGCCGGGTAATTCTAAAATACTCGAAGCTTTTGTTTCGCCTAGCGTTTCGGCGGTTCGGAACGTTATTGATCGTTTAGACGATCGTCCCCACATTTCGGTGGAAATTTATGAAAATCAATTTGTTGGATTGTTGGATTCTGGGTCCTCTATATCTATTGTAGGATCTGACTTATTTAATTTATTTTTGTCTTTGGGCGCTACCTTGGACGGCTGTGATGATTTTACTTACATCGCCACCGCCAATGATTCCCAGGCAAGAGTTTGTGGTTGTTTATTTTTACCAGTCAAGGTTCGTAACTTGACTCAGGTAATTAAGTTTTATGTTATACCGGATGTGACTACGCCTCTTATTTTTGGGGTTGATTTTTGGAAAGCTTTTAATATAGCTCCAAATCTATTTTCAGAATATGGTGGTCATCAGGACACTATCGCCGGGAACTATGTTTCCGAGGTTCGTTTATATTCCTTTGATCGGTTAGATCCCGACCAACGTGTACTTGCTGAAGATATTATTTCGAAGTTTCAGGATATTTCTTTTGTGTCTAAAGGATTAGGCTGTACTGATTTACTTATGCACACTATTGATACTGGAGACTGTCCACCTATCAAGCAGCGCTATTATCCTATTTCACCTCATCGCTTAACTGAATTGAATAGGCAGCTAGACGAAATGCTAGAGCAAAATGTAGTCGAGCCTAGCACGAGTGCTTGGAATAATCCTACTTTATTTACTCCAAAATCTAACGGAGAATTGCGTTTTTGTATTGACAGTCGAAAGTTGAATGCTGTGAGTAAGCGCGACGCGTATCCGTTACCTTATATTTCTGGTATTCTGGATCAATTACGCGACGCGAGGTTTCTATCGTCAATTGATTTAAAAAGTGCATTTTGGCAAATTCCTTTAGATACTGCTTCTAAGGAGCGTACCGCGTTTACCGTACCTGGTCGCGGATTGTTTCAATTTAAGAGGATGTGTTTTGGATTGACAGGAGCACCTGCTACCCAACAAAGGTTAATGGACCAATTGTTTGGACCAGAATTTAGTGGACGACTTTTTGTCTATTTGGACGATATTATTATCGTTAGTAAGACTTTTGAGGATCATATCTCGTTACTTACGCGTGTTTTAGACCGTTTAAAATCGGCTAATTTAACTATCAACTTTTCTAAATCTCAATTTTTCCGAAATGAGTTGAAATACCTAGGTTACTTAGTCGACGAGCATGGTTTACGTACTGACCCCTCAAAGGTTCAGTCAATTGTTAATTATCCTACTCCGTCAAATCGGAAGGAAGTTAAAATGTTTTTAGGGACTGCCTCGTATTATCGTAGGTTTATTAAAAATTTTAGCGCTATAGCCGCTCCTCTTAATGCTTTGACGTCTACGCGTAAAAATGCACCTCCGTTCTCATGGACGAAGGAGGCTGATGATTCTTTTCGCGAATTAAAAACCGCATTAATTACTGCTCCAGTTTTGGCCTGTCCAGATTTTTCTAGACCGTTTTCTTTGCACTGCGACGCATCAGGATTTGGTATTGGTGGAACGCTGACTCAAATTTCAGGGGATGGCAGCGAACACCCGATTGCGTTTGCAAGTCGTTCTCTAAACCGGGCAGAGCGAAATTATTCGGCCACAGAAAGAGAAGCTTTGGCAGTCGTTTTTTCAGTGGAACATTTTCGTCCTTATTTGGAAGGCGGTCCACGTTTTAAAGTTATTACTGATCACTCTAGTTTGAAGTGGTTCTTTAATTTAACCAATCCTACTGGCAGATTAGCACGTTGGGGTTGTCGATTATCACCTTACGATTTCGAAATTGTTCATCGCAAGGGTAAGGAGAATGTCGTTCCGGACGCTTTGTCGCGTACCGTTCCCGTGTTGGAAATTCATACATCTAATTGCGATTGGTATAATAAAGTCTTCCGTAAATGTGAGAAATTTCCAACTTCTTGTCCAAATTTTAATATTAAAGATAATAAATTATATCGTTATTCGAAAAATAAATTCCGATTTCCTAGTGCTTTCGATTGGAAGGAGGTAATTCCGACTGATAAGCGGATTGAATTATTAAAACATTGTCATTGCAACGAAGTGTCACATTTAGGAGTTTTTAAAACTTATAAACATTTGTCATCTCATTATTATTGGCCGAACATGTACCAAGATGTGGTTAGTTATGTTCGTGATTGCGACGTGTGTTCTGCATATAAACATTCGCAGGCACCACCTTCAGGACTTATGGGGAATCCCAAAATTTGTACTCGTCCTTTTGAAGTTATAAGTATCGACTTGGTAGGTCCGTTGCCCCGTTCCCGGGCTGGATATACTTTTATTTTTTCTGTTGTTTGCTGTTTTTCTAAGTATGTACTTTTGTTTCCTCTGCGACGTGCTGTTGGCAAGACTATTTCACAGCGACTGGAGGATGAAGTCTTTCTCAAGCATGGTGTACCGCGTACAGTGATTGCGGATAATGGAACGCAATTCACTGGCAGTGAGCTGACCGGCCTGTTTCAGACCTATGATATTCCTCAAGTTCATTACACTCCTCGTTATTGTCCACAAATTTCCACTGTCGAACGATATAATAGATCCGTTATGACAGCTGTGTCTATCTTAGTAAACGAAGATCATCGTTCATGGGATACAACCTTGTCAAAAGTACAGTTTTCGCTAAACACCACTGTTAATGAGTCAACTCGTTTTACCCCTTATTTCTTAGTTCACGGACGTGAAGCTATTCCAAATGGTAAACTTTATGGTAATCAGAAATCTTCTCTAGTAGATTTGACGTTTGGTTCGTGCGAAGATTACGCCACCAAATTGGGAGGATTATACGATGTTTTTCAGAGAGTTCAGGTTGCTTTGTCTAAAGCTCATGATAAGGGTGCTCGTCAGTATAACAAAGGTAGGCGACAAGTCGCTGAGCCTCAGGTAGGTGATGTTGTTTGGAAAAAGACGTTTCCGCAAAGTGATGCGAGTAAGTTTTTTATGGCGAAACTTGCGCCAAAGTTTGAGAAGTGTCGTGTTGTTTTTAAACATTCGCCTCTCGTGTATGAATTGGAGAGTGTAAGTAGTGGTAAGAACTTGGGATCTTGGCATATACAGAATCTCAAGGCTGATTAGGTTAAGATTTATTTTGCCCTTTGGGTGTAGTTTCCGTTGTGGTCCCTGGACGTGCAACCCGTTGTCGAGTTACAACTCGCTGCACCGCCAGAGTCCCAATGAGGAAGCGAAAGCTGGTATGTTTAGCTTCAAGCTTCATCTAGCATAGCTTGTCATTTTGCTTTGATATATATAGCGTACAGTCTACTGTCGATTTAAGACGACTGACTGATAATTCGCGTGGGTTCGGTTTGGTGTTGCGTATTATTTTGTTGTAATTCTTAGTAGGTAGAGTTATCTGCAACTTTGGACTTGCATTCTTGTTCTTAACTTTAATGCAATTCTTTGTGCTTTTGCATGTTTTTTCTTTTAGATATGGAGTTGTTGGTGTTGCTGTAGCTCTTGGACGTACAGCCAGCGCTGACCACGTTCCGCTGAGCCGCCAAGGTCTCGATGTTTCCTTTGCGAGTTGTGAAGCTGGGGGCCAGCTTAAAATTTTGCTGACTCAAAATTTTCCTCGAGTGGGGAGGTACTGTTGCGTATAAAATTTCAACCCCCCTACCCCTTTTCACTTTTGTAAACAATTTCTGTAGTATTTAGGATTATTGGCAGTATGGAGCTGTGGCCTTTGTCTTTTGTTGCGGTTGGGATTTAGAAAGCGAAGTGGCGAGTGTTGCAAGTGTCAAATTGGTCGTTCGCATTTCCATTTCTTATTTCAGCAGGGATTGTTTTTAAAATTCAGTTCGTACCTCAATCGGATATCTAAAATTCGTAAGTACTATATTACAAAAATTGAGAGTAGTTGGTGGTCGTTTTCGAAACCGATTTGTTTATTATTTCGTTACCTGTCTTTGCTCTGGCAACCACGGTGACAGATTCGTTTATTTCATTTTCTGCATCCCGTCTCGTCTCGAGTAGACGATTCCTTTTTTTATTCCCATTCCGGGATATGTAAGTTGTTTTTAATCCGAAATACGGTGCTTATGATCTTTGTGGAGCATTCCGTCATGTGTGGGATTGTTTTCAGATTGGGCTGAAAAGGTCGGCTGCCTCCACGTCATCGTGCGTGGCCATGTCGCCTTTCCCCTATTTTGATGCCTAGTAAGATCAGTTCATACTATTTTTATTCAGCATCTAGACTGATGTTTCTTTATGCTAAACGTTGTCGATTATTTCAGGTGTACAGGCGTTTTAAAACCCCGATTGGTTGAGGAGCTCACCTTCCGCGGCCTGGTCACCCGTACGCAGGAGTTCTATTCCCAATTCGGTAAGCAAACTGTGATGGTTGTTCCTTCCCTGGATGCGTGGAGCCCTAGCCTCCAAATTGACCTGTAACTGAAGTGCTTGTTTTCTTTGTTACAGGGGTTTTTTTTCTTCCTATGTTATTTAATTTTTATTGACTCGACTGTACTCCTGGTCGGAGTCACGAGAGCACTCCGGGTTCCTGACGGCTGCAGCGGCGTGCATGGCGTCTTGCTTGCCTGCCCTATTCCGTTGCCTGCTCTGCTCGTACCCTTGGTGAATGCTTTCCATATTTTTTTGAACCGCGTTTCTTTTTCTTTTACTTTTTGAACGGTCGGCCTCCGTATGGTCGTGGCGCCCATCCGGCATATTTGCCCTCGTAAACCTATGCAATAAGCGAAAGCCACCCCCTCAGCTCTTCTGAATGCCCACTGCCCTGTAGATTCTTATTTTGTACCATTGAGTTAAGCCGTGGCATGTTTACTCTTGTGGGACTGAATAAATGCCCTGTATTTTGTAAACCTATTTTCATTTCCCTTCTTCTTTCTTTTTAAATAAGTTAGCGCTCTACCTGGACCCTCTCGGCCCGAGTAGAAACGCAACAATAGGTAGATTCAGGGGGCCAACCGGCCGGCTATTGGTCCAGTCAATCGTACCGAGGCAGGAAATAAATCATGATGAAAAATACTGATTAATGTAATTCGTAGATTACATAGTATGCAGTAAATCTTGGCTCTATTGAAGTTGGCCATCCCTGCTTTCAATACTGTAAAAGATGATTGCTAGCACAGGAAAAATCCAGGATTATGAGGATACCTGAATCCTGTTGTAAAAATGTACCTACAGTTAGAATGATCAACATGCAAATTGTACATAACGGGAAAATAACAATACGCATAATGTACATACTTTGTAGTCTGGCAAACGAAACTTGAACCTTGTAGTTATTTGATTAAATCCCTGCTGCTTACTGTCTGTACACTTGTACTTGTACATTTTACGGTATTTTTCTTCTTACACATTTTGCGTTATGTGCTTTCAGCGTACGCACATTTCGTGTACTGTACGTTTGGGTTGATATAGATTTTGCGTATGTACATTTTAACTGTTTGCACATTTTGCGTATAGTTTACATTTTGCGTATTGTACAAATCAGCCGAAGCGCTCAAAAAGGCGCCGTCATAAACGTTTGTGTTAAGGCCAGAGTCCAGAGAGAGCACTGGTTCAAAAAAACTTAAAAATTATTTAAATTGGTGTTCAATTATACTCCAACCACCTGCTGATTTATTGCCAATTCTACACGCACCTGGCTAGCGTCAAGGTCCATAGGGCAGGCGAGGAACAGTCTCGGACCGACGGTGACGTCACTGGAGGAGTGAGCTTCCAGGAACGCGTTGAGCGTTGACCACACGCCGGGCAACCACTCCAGGACGGCTGCCAGCGCCGGCTCGCGCCGTCCCAGCCTCAGCTCCAGAGAGAACAGCTTGCGACGAAGGTACCTGTTGGTACACTTGGTTAATACACTCATTCATTGTATCACTTGGAAAACATAAGCGTTTGGTTTCAGCGTGTACAACGACAATAATAGATTGAATAAAGAATGACTTTGTTGAAAAAATATTTTTTGATGACTGGTTAGCACTTAATCGTGTTATCTATCTCACAATATACTATTATAAGTAATCTGACCAGTAGAAGTAGTTCGTAGTTTTAGCGTGAAAGAGCAATAAAATAAACATCAATCCATATACTTATCCTCACAAACTTTTGCATTTATAACATTAGTAACATTACTAAACTAGTAATGAAAATAAATTCATCATTCATTAAATTTTTCAATGGTAATGTAAAACCATATTACCTGGCTAAGAATCCCTTTACTGGCTCCATATGATTGGCTGTGAGCAGCCATCGAAAGTTATGGTGCAGCTGAAGGTTTGTCGTATTGCAGGTCGCTTGCGACATTGTTCCTGTGAAATAATAACTTTTGTAATTATCTTACGCATAGAAGTACCACAACACTACCTTAGCAATAATGTGGTTAATAAACACTCCTATTGGATAAACGGTTCCCGGTAAACTAAGATTTGATAAAGAGTATCTATAGTTACCGGTAAATTTAAAAATACTATTAGGTTGAGGCATTCGATCGTAAACTAACAATTTTTAGGTATAAAACTTCGCAGTGCATAGTTTTAAGGGCCTGCTTTTTAGGCTTGCTTTTGTTTTTTGTCAAATTTAATAAAACGGTCAGTCACGCCATGAGTTACCATAAATTGTGTAAAGTAATTCGAATATATGTGGCCGACAGAACGTAGTTGTTTTTTAAGTGAAATGTGCCAATGACATCAGAAATTGACACGCTCGGTTTTTATACTCACGTATATTGTAGGTCATTTGTTACCTACTTGCAGGTTATTTCATGACGTACCTATAATGACAGGCATGTTCCTATTGTCAGGAGGTAAGAGGCCGGCAAAAGCGTCCCCGAGTCCCGAGGCGTGTTGCAAGTTGTCAAGAACGACGACCGAAGGCAACGCCGCCTCTTCGCCTGCCGCCGCAGCGCTGCACTGCTCCGCTATGTTGGCAAGGTATGCGCGCAACTCGTTACAAGATTTCCGGTCCACACTACAATAATAAAACATGAATAAGTATTGTGAAACAAACAATTGACACTTATCGATATACGTAGTCCCAAACTAAACTAAACTGGGGGTGTACCTACTTAGTTACAAGATGAAGGATAAATTAATACATAACTGTCAGGGTGGAAAAAACGAATGCATCATGGACTGCTATCTCAAATACAAAATCACTAAGTAATCTAAAGATTCTAAATATTTTTTTCTGTCTTTTCATCGAGAATTGAACTTGGCAGATATGGCAAAAAAAATCTGGCTGTATCGAATGAACAGATCGAAAGGGTTGTTGATAACAATAATTTATCTCTAATTAACCTACATCTTTTAAATAAACAAATACCTGTACTAGTGGCTTATATTTAACTATTTAGCTATTAATGAAGGCAACAGGAAACTCAAAGACAATCCGTCAGAAATATCTACAGACTATTTGAAGTCGTACAAAATGGAGCATTAGTATGATAGAGGTGCACTAAAAGATACTCCGAAGTCACGAGTATATGCTAGCAGGCTGTAGACTGCGATGTACGCTTCTAGTGTTACCTGTGCGACCTGTGTCTACGTACTTGAAGTTGGCTACTGCCTCTGCCGGGTTCCCTCGTCGCTGCGTCCTCTGTACATAGAACTCGGCTAACTTCGCGGCCAGGTAAGACTTGCCCGTGCCGCTGGGCCCGCAGAGAATCACCCGCCGGTGCTCAGAGAGCAGTGACACGTATCTGCAGACCACGAATGAAATTAGTAAAGGTAAATTACTATCATCGTGTCGTGAGCAGGCGGTGAAACACATAAGATACGCTTTTAGTACTTTTTTAATCTGTTCGAAAGGGTTTCTGGGTAGGTAGAGATGCAAGTCCAAGTCCTCTTAAGAGTGTAGTAAAAGTGTAGTTACAAAAACAACGATCAATCTTTCTTATACTGACAGTGGTAAAACTGTTGTTAATGGACAGAAATCATTGCAAAAAAAAAAATTTGAATAGAATAGACATCTGAGATGGCTGCGAAGCATTACAGTCTCTATCTTTTGCAATACCAAAATCGATGAATATGTCTTTGAACATTTTGAAACTAAACAAATGAACTTTTTACTCTACGATAGGTTTTAGTGGCTGTCTTAGTAACAAGGTAAGTAATTGAATTTTAGTTCATGAACATAGATATCGACTTTAATTTCGCACAAGAGACGGCGTTCAATATTTTCCTCACCTGTACACGATATTTTTTGGTATAAGACTGTCAAACGCCAGGCTTCCCACGCCTTGCAGACAGATGTACAGCGTGTTCACAGTGCCAATAATGTATCCGCAAGGAAGCAGCTCAGGGAAGCCAATCTCCGGCCCCCGTGTCGCCTCTCCCAAGTGATACGACGTTATAGAATCCGTGTTCAGCCCGAGGTTAGTTCCGGGATCTATCCTCGACAGGTAATCCTTGAAAGTCTTTCTAACTATATAGTCCAGGTTCTGCCATGTCGTTTTCCCGGATATGTACGTGTACGCTATCGTGTACTCGTTGCAGTTTATAGTCGAGTCGGCGTTGTACACGTTTTTGTAGGAACTACTGTGCGCTGATTTGTTACTTTTGAGGCTGTTCGTGTTAGATTTGTTGACGGATAGCGGGTAGTCATGAGACTCGGCCTCCGGGCTGTGTGGCTGCGAGGCGCGAGGAGAATCAAAACTGGCTTGTTTCTCGAAGTGGTTGCTGTAAGCGCTCGTCGACTGTTTCGCGTAAAACCGGCACTCGGATTCGGTCAAGGTGTCTTGTACTTCTTCAAAATATCTTTGGTATGACTCTGGCTGTCCTAAATATACTGCGATCGCTATTTTCTTTCCGTCCGTTGTGTCGCCTTGACTGTCAGCTACGCCTAAAGTAAAGTTCACATCAGATACACATACATACATATAACATACAAGAACGACCATGAAACTGCCGTGTTTTCGAACGGACGCCAATAGATACTTATAGGTACTCAATATTTTAAACAGTTCTTACCTATATCAGAGTAGCTCTCTCCGATTGCGAGTTCGCGGCTTTTGGGTGGCGGCAGTACGGTGTTGATGTCATAGTCCCCACTCAGACGGTCGGAGGAGCTGAGCCCGTTGGTGAATATGTCAGCGCCACCGTTTAAACTCAGCAACGCTTCGTTATTTTCCATCATTTCGCAGGCAGCTTTATTGCCATAGATGGGTTCCCCCATACTAGACTTTGGGGATCCCTTCTTTGGAAAATCCATGGTTGGAGTGGACGCCATGCAATTGAAGTCGAGGTCTAGTGGTTGCGAGTGAATGTCAATTGCCGCCTACGAGACAAAAATACGGAAATCAAATGTTATGGGTCATTATCATTACTTAGTGTACCTATAAACTCAAAAATTGATGATGTAAAACCAAATTACACTGAACTTTACGATGTCATTGAGCTGTTTAGTGCTAACGTCAATCTGGTTGATAGATTATAATTGATATTGCAGTGGATATAGCAAGCCAGGAAGCCAACAATATACAATGCAGGTGAGATGTGGTGCAAACGGGTTACGATAATAACACTAATTAGCAAAGTCCGCTTTCAACACCCAATTATCTAGTATCTAGCCTTGTTTGTCCTAAAAAATTATTGATTCACCTCCTCAGACCCTGAGTGTACATTTTTGCGCGTAATTTGCACAGACAAATTTGCACTTCAGATGAATGACAGTTACTGTTTCGAAAGTAAGTTGTAATACTCTAGTTCTCAGAAGGTTATAGTAAATCTGGGATGAGGTTTAGTCATTAATAGTTAGTGTGTGTAAATAAATACATTTATCTCTCTCTCTCTCTCTCTCTAGTTACCTGATGCATCGTGGGCTGGTCCGCCAAGCTGTATCGGCGCGGGTCCTCGGCGGAGGCGGCGCCGAGCGAGCTCTGCGAGCCGGCCAGCGAGCGTGACGTCACCATCCGCTGGAGCCGCTCGTTATTCTGCTTCAGGTTCAGCATCTCATTCTGGAATAATATTTAAAGTCAGACAACCTGTTTTGTACTTTCACCCTGTGGAAAGGGGTCAAACGCTGCTTAATATCACGGAAATAGTTATTTGTTATGCAAGGCTGCAAAGTGTTTGTTTGGCGCGAGTGCCTGAATTGAAACCCGAGCAAGCGAAGGATTCTATGATTGAATGTCCGGCCACACCAGTGCGTAAAAGACGTCGACGGTGCGTTTACGCAACAAAATGTATGAAGAAACGGTGAGGGAACGTGACGCATGCGACACGTCACTGCGTATACGCAGCGGTGTGGTCGCTCCTTTATACAAGTAAAGTTACCCTCATTTTGATGACAGTGTCCTTGAGACTCTCGAGCTGGTGCGCGGAACTGAGCGCCTCGAGCCGTATGTCAGTCAGCACCAGGTCTTTTTCGCGCAACTGTCGCTTTAGCTCGTCCACTAGACCTGCCCCTTCGGGTTTATCTGTAACAAGCAACACAATCATTATTGAGAAAAGCTGTTTTGACACCATCAGACCTAATGTTACCACTGAACTGAGATAGCTATATGAGAGTAGGTACTATTACGAAATCCTTTATGGCTTTAGCTGATATTTGGAGACCCATCTGATATCGGCGATGTATTGGGATATGTAACTCATAGAGCTTGGTGACAACTCTAAGCATTTATTTCGGATAGTCGCGAATGTACAAGAGCATGCGGGAGTTGATATAATGATCGTTAACAGGTGTAGCCCGCTATAGCAGGACGCTAAACTGCTTCATAGCGCGGAATTTTAGCGCCCATATGGTATTAGATTCCGACGGCAAGAGCTGTACGCTGTACTCAGTACTAGCTACTTCACGTGTCAATAAAAAAAGGTTCTTCGCGAATTACGTCGAGGGAGCGCATGAGACGCACCAAGTTACAAAATACGTACCAATTTACAATCTCTTTAGATACCTGTTATAGACCATGAGTGAATATGACGATTGGTGAAATCGTTTTGAATGTATCCTGAGTTACGGGTCATAGGTACAGTACAGTGCAAATACGAAAGTGCATGCACGAAGCTTTCACTCGGCCAACCTAATTCCACAATGAGACCTTGTTGGCTATTGTTTACCTAACAGGGACGTAAACCGTATTATAATCACGCAGTGACCGCGGGGCGCGCCCTGGCACTGCATCTCGTGTGGCCCCACTCGGCCTTAGCGATACGTCTATCTGAATCACAATTATAGTTGTAGATTCCCAACCAAAACTAGACAGATACATTTAAATAAATAAAAAAATACAATTAGATAACTAAAAAGCGAGAAAACTGATTTGTTTAACATAATAAAACGTTTAAAATAACGTGAAGTTATTGACGTCTTATTTCTATACATACTTGCGTTACACAAGATGTAAATTTACTCATAAAAGGCTACAAAATCGGAGCTCGTATTGCAAATATGCGCCGTACCACTTTAATAAGTCGCCGTCGGCAACGTCTACTTGCCCTTCCGTGATGTCAGAAGGTTCGTGATGAGTTAAAGGGTTCTTATTCGCCACCATTCAAGTTATATGACAGCGAGATTTGTATCTCAATATGCCATAAAACGTGCCTACTTTGCTCCCCACTTAATTGTGCTCCAATTATGTATTGTGAACAATTCAATGTAAATATTTTGCTCCGTCTAAATCTTTTGCTTTCTGACGCCGTACAATGATAAGACGATGTCGATGGTGCAAAACTACACCAAACGCTTGCTAGTATGAATTAAATTAAATTAAGAAGTTAAGTTACCCCAACACCGGGTAACATTGGTCCTAAATTTCTAGTTAAATATCAAATTAATATTGACGTATTTTAAGCAATCCAAAGATTACGAATATTAGAGCAAATATCAGTGCAAAGTTGGCACGTTTTACGGTGCTTTATAAAATATTGCAGGCATGTGATATCACTTTCATATCACATTGACTGTGTAAGGCTTATTCGCAGTTTACCTTTGGTTTGTTCAGCGGTGGCCGGCAGGCAGACAGGCTTTTCCTTAGTCTCTGGGAGCGCCTCGTGGGAATGTTCGAGACTGTTCTCATTGCTTCCCTCCCGGATCGTGTGCGGGTCGTCATAGTGATGGGAGCCCGACGAGCTGTCTTGCGACGACAGCTGCCCGAGCGACGAGTGTTTCGCAGTTTTAGATATCTTCGCGTTCCGGGAGAAAGCCTTCGTGAACGACGAGCGGAGCTATCAACAAAATACATTGGTTACAGGTGGATTGGAAAGCTTAGAGATTCTGTACAATTTAAATGGTAATATGTACACTCTTTACTGTCATGACATTTAAATTACTTTATGTAACGTTTAGTTAATGGTTAAAGTGAGGAGTTCTTAAAGTGTGCTATTGTTTATTTATGTCCCTGATTCTTGATGATTGGTTTGATAGAGTCCAGACGCAAGGTTTTCATACGTCTCTGCGTCGTTTTGAGTAATCTTACGAGTACGAAACAAACAGTTTAAAATTATTCAAGGACTCTTAACCCAAACTTCAAATAAAAAATAATATAAGTATATAATAAATAGATAAGTCTCTAAACTAAATCCCGATTAAGAAATATCAATCGCGTAATAAAAAGGAGCGGAGGGACACTATTGTGACGATTTTCAGAGTCCTTCCAGGCTGGCCTGGGAGCAACGAATAAACATTGAATGAACCAGTTGCTTCTCTTCCCGCGCAGATGGTAAAAACATATCGAGGGAATGGGCGAAAATCTTAGTAATCATGTTATAGGCGATGCGGCTAGCAATCCATCACTATTTTGATTCCCCTTTTCAACTATACGCCCACAATCATGCTAAACGTGGCCTTAAGGTCTTGTTACCTTAGGCCCTGTCTACCCCGTTAGGGATAAAGACGTGATTTATGTATGTATGTATAGTTTCTCAAGTATTCAATTTTATTTATAATTAACAAGTTTCTAAGAAACCTGTACCTCTTAATTATTCTTAAGCCCTATCTAATAACAAAACACATACCAAAATCCACTACAAATGAATATATCTTTTCCTAACTCATTTAATTTGGATATCAAGGCCTTGATCATGTTTTTGTTTGTATAAATGTAGCTTATGCTATGTCACTCGGATAACAATAAGGATTCGATTGACACATCATTTGTTACAATGAAATTAGTACCTAGTCTTTAAAGTAAGTCGTTAGGTCAGTGTCGTTATGGTAAGAATTACGTACCTACCCGATACAAAGATCGCTGAAATCATAACCTTTACTATTGCTTCGCCGAAGTTAGGTAAAATTGTCTGTTAAATTGCGTAGCCACGGCGTGACGCATCTAAAGGTTAATGTCAAATGACAAATTTTCGTGACGAAACAAGCAGTTTAGATAAGACAACACTTAAATAAGTATAACTTAAAACTGACTTAACAAAAATGTTTTTCCTGCTTTTTTACAACTTCTCATATTTATGCGTATACGAAAAAAATGTTTTAATCCTTGTATTGAAATAAATATGAAAGGCACATTTCTGTAATAATATCCTATTACAGTACTCGCGCGTTCTGAGTGCAGTCGGACTATTTGTTAGGTGTGGTTCTCCGCTGTCGACACACCTCGCCTTACCCGCCGCATCATACTCTGATTGCACTCGGATCGCGCGAACTGTTCGCATCTTATCACAGATTTTCCCGACTAGTGTGACTCACCCATCCTTTCTTCTTGTGCTTCTTGTCGTGAGGCGCCGAAGAGCCGCTGCTGAGGCTGTTGATACTAGACACGCTGTCGGTGGAAAGGTGCCGCGTTATCGCCCCGTTGCCGGTCTGGATCAGTCGCTGGGGCGAAGACTGCGTTTGTGCCGTTGCGGGCTCCTGCACGGTATTAAACAACCAATTACACACGACCCAGTCAAATTTCACCGAATGAAGATTTCATTCCGATTTCCGGTGCCAACTGAACATTTTGACTGTGGTCTTAATACAATAAACTGTCAAATTACCTAAATATACTATAACGCGTGTCTGTATCGACTCGTTTCCTTCATTTACCACTAGCAAAAACTAAATTGAAGTGACGTCATGAGGCCGTATGGCTATTGTATAATAGTCGATCCTAACTTTGTAAAGAGCAACCCGCTCAACGACTATTGAGAATAGCAACAGATGGAGGCTATTAGAAAACGGTCCAGCTTGATTTGATCTTGTAAATAAATGCATAACTCGTATGTCTTGTCACTTGTCTATTCTAGTTGCTCGTCGGGTGGATGTAGAACGGGAACGAATCCATTGATGGTCAATTTGATGCAAATGCAACTGCCTTACTCGTTGCCTTATTTGTAGTCTCTTATTGGTTCCATCTTTTATAGTAGTTTTCATTTTCCGAATTTGAATATCCAGCCGTCGTAGCGTCTCGTCAATGTCTGCCTGGTTGTCACTTTTGAAGTTTGATGTAAGATAGTAAATGACAGATGTAAGAGAGGAAAGTTGAATGATTATAAATTGACATGATTTTGGGGCCATGATATAAGTTTTTAAGCTACTTTTTACGATTTCTTGAACTCACCTGGCCACTCATATTGACACCATCAGTTCTAATGCCCATCGATTGCATATGTGCCGTAGTGAGTCCCGCTTGTATGGATTGCTTCCGAAGAAGCTCGATTGTCTGCCTTAATTCGGTTAGCTCCGAATCCTGTTGCATGAAACGTTGCATTTAGTAATTATGAAAGATATTCAAAAACGTTCGAGTTTAAAACCAAGTAAAAAAAGTAAGTGATAATATTATGTAACCTCGGTTGAAAATTGGATTAAAAGAATAATTTAAACAATAAACATGCATTGTGGAACTTTAAAATATCAAAGCAAATCAAATCACCATTACCTTTTTCTCGGCGGTCGCTGTGAGGGATTGCAACCTCTGCGTCATATTCGAGAGGCTCTGCTCGAAAGCGGAGACCACATGCGCCTGCAACAATAATAAAGCATTTTAACTACATGAACCTTATTTTATTGGTCCAATGTATTTCTAGCGTTGATTTGTCTGTATTTGTACACACTGGTGTAGGTACCTACACAAAGAGCATACAAACATTTGCCGCGAAATGCGAATGCCATCCTTGCTATGTTCCAGTTGCACGTTTTACAATTGCCCTAAAACAACGGTCAACAAACTTTATCCAATAGAACGGTAGAAGTAAATTTTCAACTCATACGTTGAACGCTATATGAATAGGTAAAGAATATGTTAAGCGTATTATTATCACAGTATTATCACATAATAAAGTGAAAATAAGAACATAAGAAACACATCTATCACGTGGCTACTTAACTACTCTGCAAGCTCCTGTACTTATATGGATTAAGTATTTAGAATATGGAAAATAATTACGAGTTCTTCGCAACTAGTTGACCAACATCCTGCCTTGTGTTCGCCGGGTAATCAGAAATGACCACAAGCCGGCACAGATCTCTTTAATGGGTTAGTTGTAGGACGAGATTGCTCTGTTACTCGGCATGACGCTGCTACCTCGGCTCGATAATGATTTAAATTGCTCTCGCCGGTGTAGGCGCGATCGACAATGTGAGTACCATCTCGATGACAGTGTAATTGCAACAAATTTGACCTAAGAAGCACCAGATGTGTTTCACACGGAAGTTTTAAATTAATTACGTCATGACTATAAAATATTAATTTATGTACCATACTTAGTCCCTATGTCAGTTATTGGTTGTAAATATAGTCCTTTAATATATTTTATACATAAAACAACATTGACATTTACGAACAACGCTGGGGGCTCAACTATAAGTAAATATTTTATGAACTGGAAAAGTGAGTCATCGAATTAAATTGCTTTATAGGCCGGTAATAGTGGGCGTGGGCTGAGCTGGACACGGGAAGCTTTGTTTAGTAGGTACGTCACAGGAACGCACTCAGCGAAATTAAAATACATAGCGGCAGAGGGCAATGAACGTGGTCCCTAAACGTAAACAGGGATACATTTCCATGCTATGAGCATAATATCGCTCACATATCAATTTTGTCTACGGAAATGCTCAAGCTTCAATTCAGATCGCATAAAAAAGGTAACTTATTTCTATAATTTAGCCATGTAATCAAGATACAAAACAAATAAGCCCTAAAGTCTTTGTTTAATTGCCGAGACACAGTTCTTATATCAAGTTCATTTTCTTAATAGGGTAATCCACCTGTTGGCAAGCATGTTTTCAAGTCGATTACACCTACCGAGAGTCAGAGATAGATCTACCTCGGTAGGACACCTTTTGCGCGTGCCAGAGGATAAATGGAGAAAAAGTGCACGAGACAGGTGGAAGGCAATTATTAATCGACAGCTGTGGATGCAGCCGCGCTTTGAGGGCTTAATGAGCGCCGATCAAAAGTTCCTAGACCTCCTCGATGTTTAAGAACTTGAAGCTGCCTCTGCGCTATGGATAGCACAGACGCAGCTTTAGCGGTAAACATTGTCTCAAAAATGCGGTCTTTCCAATTAATTTACACACGCATTTTAATTCTTCGCCTTTTAGAAAAAAGGTTAAACAATCTCAATGCCTTAAATAGGTAACTACCTTACTGGTAATTATCTCAGTCCAACAAACGTATACACAAGATGGAAATACCGAATACTTTTAATAATTAAAACCTGGCGTGTCGGTGTGCAGTTTGCATACGAATAAAATAATGTAGGTGGTATGCAAGTGACAATCACTTAGTAATTAACAGTTTACGGAAACGGAAGGGGAAGTGAAAGTGGACATAAAACATCACACTTAAATTTTGTATTCAACAACAAAATTCATAACATTGTGTTTTAGTTACCTGTAGAAACCAGCATGGGTAGATACGGACATAACGTACGTTATTTATAAAACAACAAGTTCTTTAAAGTTACCTACTCTAAACATCATTCATGTAAGATGTAGAAAATGATGTTCAATTGTCATTGAAAAATGCTGTTTATTCATTAACGAGGATAGATAATAGAGAGAAGACCAACAATTTGTGCCAATTGGTTGCAACGCAAATGTAAGTGACGAGTCGCTTCCGACTTTCACACAATTACTACTCTGTTTCATTTGCCACTTTATTTTTTATTCCGCCCAACTACTAACATGCTCGTATTATTGACGTCATCAAAATATTTATACTCAACAACACTTGTTTCTGTACACATGTGCCAAACGGAACAAAAGAAGTAATTTTATTTTATTTATTGAAGTATACGTAAGTTGTCCATCGACGCAAATTTTATCAAGGTGAGGCAGTACCTTGAACGAATTAAAGTTTATAATTCCATAACTTTAAAAAACATGTGCGCAAAGATAATAACACCGATGCCTTAATCGGATTTTGTAGATTTTATGAACTTTAATTCTCCTCATATAAGTAAAGGCCCACTCATTGGTAGGTATGCGACTTTTTACGAGAACAGTTATACATACATGGGTAGGTATTAAAAAAAATGTTTTATATCCAATGTCGTGTTTGCTCGACCGTAATCTTTACTACAAGTCAGCCACAACTTTTCCTCGTAAATGGGCTAAGTCGCATGATCTGCTGAATAATAAGGAATTTGAATTTGAAGAAGTATGTATGTATGTATGTACCTATGTTTTATTGTACATAAAACACAAGAAAAAGATGAATACAGGACTACACACATGCACAAAGGCGAACTTATCCCTAAAAGGGATCTCTTCCAGTTAACCTTTGAACGATTCACAGGACATAAGTATAAGTATTAGTAGTAGAAGTTTGTAGAGTTTGTGAGAGCTACTGTACATTTATGCGATTTCCAATTACATTTACTTAGATTCTTTTATTTATGCCTGTATTGTACTGTTGGAGACGGATGTGGTGTCGCTGCGAAGGAAAGTGTGTCGTGGTCGGGGCTCACCACTGCAGGGGACAGTATCATAGGCTGGTCGAGTCGCACGGCCGTTGAACGGTAGCGATCTCACGTTTCGGTCCTAATTTGCATAGATCTTCTAATCTAAATTAATGAAAGAAATCGAAGGAAATCGGAGTCTTTCATGATCATATAGACAAGTAAACCTCAAAAAAACTAGTTACCTACATAGACTCTAAAAGGTACTTCAACGATAGAAAACTACAGAACTCTAGACTAAACTAGGTAAGCACCATTTATTTCGATTTCTGAGTAGACGAAGTCATAGGCAGAAATAAAATAACATTCGCTATCGAGTGTGCAGGACTGCATGTAAGAAAAAAAAATTCTAAACGAATATTTGCCGCACTGCAAAGAAAGTATAAATCCCCCTTAAGTTAGGTATGACTTTACTGGCCACACTAAATTTAAACTTCCATTTCTAGTGTTTTAATAAGTTTTCGTATTCCAAAAATATATGTTTTTGAAGTTATTTGCTTTATTATGTGAGGTACATGGATATTTGCATAATTGCAAGTTTTAATAGGCATTTCCTCATTTTTCATACCACTAATGTCGGTCGATGGTGACTGATCGCTGTCAGTCAGTTCTCGCGTTTAATTACATACTAGCTTTTGCCCGCCATTTCGTCCGCGTAGACTTAATTTTAACGGCCGTTAAGTAAACTACCTTCTTTCTAAATTATTCTAATAAATGTCTCCTACCTATAGGCTACCTCTGCCAAATTTCGTCTTTATTGGTCAAGTAGTTTTTGAGATTTTGTGATTACTCATTGAGTGAATGAGTGACCTTTCGGTTTTAAATATACATAATAGATATTGTAAGTATGTTGATCGAAAATCTTCCAATGTTTTATGCAGCGATATTAATATTAAAATTTAAACATCGCTCGTTGCAGGATTGGCGTAATGTGATAGGGTTAATGAGGTGCAAGGTCTCAGGTCTCAGTCACACCACTACGCCCACAGCTTTGCCCGATACGTCCCACCCACACAGATTTATTGGAGATCGACTACTAACTGCCCACGTGAATTGTCACACCCAAATCTGTAACGTTCTTGATTTGTATGAATAACGGAGAGACTATTTTCTCTGCCGTTTATAATTTACGCGAGTATGTATGTACCTATTACAATTATTATAAGAATAGTGTTTCATAAGTTTATAACTTAAGAATAGATCAGGGATTGTTTATATTTATGTGACTTTGTAGTCACAGTCTTAATAATTTAGCGGTGTAACGTACAAAAACAGTATCATTTTTATTTTTAATATTTCCCTACCGAAATATGACAATCCTAACCGTGGGAACCAATGTTACGATCATGGTTAAAAATCAGTGAGGGACGGAACTATTAAGTCAACACCTGTCCGGCCTAATGGTTTATTTTTTTGGTAGCCAGGTAGATGTGTAACAAAAGATTTAAGACACGGACTGGCTCGACAGCGGAGCTCTTGGATATCGAACTCAAATACCTACTTATAATGAATGGTGGCCACGAACTTAATCGACAATTTTATATTTAAATCTCACTTATGCTAGAAATATAAAAATCATTTTGAACACATGGGGATTTCATCTTACAGCGACGTTAATGGCTACAAACATTTAAAAAATATGATTCTCTGCACATGATGGAGCAAAAATGAGGTTTAAAATCGTTAAAATATAAATTACCCCGCAATCAATAAAGGGGAAGCCCCCTTTCCATGGGCACGTCAGGTGAACATGCCAAGTCACCCTCACTGATGTTTCGATTTGATACGTTACTTTCATAAAATATATTACACCAGTCAGGCTACAACAACCGCCCGTCACTATTAAAATAAGTACCGGGGGATATCCGCCACACCCATGGAATCGTATTTTGGTTAAAATGTTACGAACTCTCAGTAAAACCTTTGCGTATTATTTTTCAGCACTAAAAACAATTTATGTACGCATGGACACCAAGACAAAAAATTTAGTCTTTCTAGCGTTAACAAGTAGGCATTTTAAAGTTTTGTCACTTACCTCTTCTAAAATCGGGCAGCTTTTATAGCGTGACTTCTTGATGGCCAATTCCCACCATGGAACCGGCGGTTTCGAACGCAAAATGGTTTGACATCCAACTTTTGGATCATGTGATTCGTACAGCGTACCAAGAGTTCTGGAAGACGGGCGCGATGGTAAATCGTCGTCGTGATCATCTGCGGGTATTCCAGTTACACATTCGCAGCATTTATGAGGCCTTCTCACAATGGTATGCGGACGGTAGTCAGCACTAAATGAATGCCTGTAGTTGAGTCGCTTGGTAAACCCGTTTGTTTCACTTACAGATCTCTTGAAACCATTTCTATTATTTTGCAAGGGCATTCTTGGAATTTGATGCACTTCATTGAGGATACTAGGTTCGTCATTTAAACTAACATTGTCTCCAGTTAGAGGTGTATTCGGTTCCGAGTGGTATCCCATTTTATTGCGCTGCAAACTTCCATAGAACGGATTTTCTTTTAAATTGGATGTCCTTAAATCGATTGATTTGGGTCTCCGTAAGTTTAAAGTTGCAAATTTTTGAGGAGATCTATGAAACTTGGATTTATTCGGCAAATCTTTAAGGACATCTTCTGTGTCTGTGGATGGTATCGTAGAGTTATCACTGTAGCTTGATATAGGCCTATCATTATCAGTGAGGTATGAAGAGGACTCGGAGCAGTTATCCCGGTCGCTGTGACTTCTTCTGCAGTCGATGGACGAGCCGGTAATGTCCGTACGTATGGAATGCTGCTCGGTGCCGTCCTGGATTGTGGAGTGCCGTCTATAAGACTGTCGATCGCCGTTATTTAAGCTCGAGATATAGTTTTTTTCACCACCTCGTGCGTCCTGCTCTCCCGTATATTCTAAGCTTTTCAATCGCCCCCGCGGTTTGATGTCTATGGAATCGTAATGAACTTCTTGTTGACCGTGCACATATTTCACTGGAGAATTTCTCTTTGCAGTTTCAAGACTTGTTCTATCGTAAATGGGCTCAGTAAAGCTGATTCGTGATGTTTTATCCGCAGACGTGTTGGTTGCATTAGTTGAATCATACTGTACACCATAATTGCAGTCAAGAAAATTATTTTTGGGCGTTCTTTGAAGTGTAAAGTATTCTGAATGACGTTGAGGTAAGTTAACGGTTTGATTTGGTTCAACTAAATTTCTTATTTTAATTCGACTTCTTGGGGCTCGAATAGTAGCAAATCCATCGTGTATTGGCGATCCATGGTATGTAGGCGAGGTTGTCACCGCCATGTTTATCATATTTTATTTAATGATGAAGACATTCTTGCACACCATTAAATTGTACAGATTTTAATTAAACCGTAGAAACTGTTTTAATGTCTGTAAACAAGTCTTACGTAAGGTAAGCACGATCCGGCCTATTACCTAGAAAGCGTAAAATTGTAAAATACTGCTCCAGTCTTCATAACCTTGCATCTAGCGAGACTTGGCACTTAAGCTCACGATTCATATAAGTCTATTAAAACATTGATGGTATACAATTATAAATACAACTTAATTTTGTGATTCTCATAAAAACACACAATTCACAAAGATTCAGACAACGTAGTAATATTCAGATGCATAAAGTAAATAGTAAGGATTTTGCAGATCATACATAGTTAGAACTTTATTACGGTCAAGTGGACTCTGGCATCTTTGTAAATCTTCACAATCTATTTATACCTTCGAATTAGGTTTGGCTTCATATAAAGGGCATCCATTTCTTAAAAGCTTCTAGTAGGTGCCACTTGACAAACACGTTGCTTTTATATTCCTTTACTAATTGAGCTTAAAATAAACTATCTCATAGACACGCGTATGCCTATAGTTTGATACCGATGAACATCCAACCACTAGTTTAATTCTTAAAACGAAGGAAATGGACAGTTACTAGATTTCGTTCGCATAGCATAAGTACCTAAGCATCTAGATAGAGCAAATACATTACGATAACAATAAGTCCCATTTCTAGTAATGTTTATTATTTGATCACTAATAGGTCAAGAAATAGCATTTATATATGTTAAGGAGTGTTATAAATTGCATATCCTTCGATGTAATAGTCTTGTTCGGAGTCCTTATCCGGTTACTGTGAACTTGTGACTCATATCGCGTCTCATAAAGACGTTGCATGAGAACGCTGCTGCGCTACGAGTAGGAACATTTAACCGTTATAGCGTTAAACAAATACCATGTCCATTAATCCTAGGAAATCATAGGACAAGAAAATAATAGTACCTACGCAGTTTTTTTTTATCATTATATTGGTTAAAGTTACGCGTACTTCGAGTGATCACGTTTCTATACGGAGATGGCGTCGGGCGCTAATCATCCGTTCTTTATTCAAACAATGGGTAGGTCATGCCGACGTAATACGGGTTAAGCTATAAATTATGAAGGGGGCACAGTAACCGTCAATCGAACCGAACGTCTCGGGCGAGGGGGCCGGGGCTCGAAGACCCTCGGTCCTTTGTACATTTCTCAAACTGTACAAAGTGTGCCTGTTAGCATTTAAATGTCAAATGCGGTATCGATTCTCATTTTCGTTCTTATGAAACTCTATACTATTAGTTACAATAGAAATTGTACAAAAGAAAAAAAAAATGATATTATTAGTAATTATTTTTAAACAAATTCTGAGCATGCATCTAAAAATAGCTGCGTCATGTTTAAGATGAAATTAATTCTCACAAAAAAATGCGCTGATAATAAGCTCATGCACCTGTATCATAACGCCACCCTTTGAGAACCGTAGGTAGTTGCAATAGAGAGTAGGACGGCTGTAATGTTTGTGCTATCTCTCTCCTTTACACTAACGCAATGCATGCGCCTCGTCCGTATCAACGACCTTTGCTTACAGCGACCGTAGTACTCGGTGTGCACGGCACAATAATTTACTTTCACGGTCATTTCGTAACATTTCAATATGCCTATGTTCTTAGACTGACGGTGTGTAAATAAACTTTTGACACTGTTAACAATGGTCTTCGTTTAGGCGATTCCAACTGATAACGGGTCTTTATCACAATGAGAGTATTGAACTGTCCGAAGAAGGAACTATGTAAACAATAACATCACTGACACAAATTCAAGTTTTTTTAACTTCTAGGTTAAATTTGCTATGATACTCGAATATTTTTACGTGCGTATTTATTTTATCTATCCATATAATTTGGAATATTTTTTTGTCATACGTGACATCACTTAGAATTTGCCAACAAATTACTGTCTTTTTAGGACACGTGCATCTTTATGGGAATGTCGCAATATAAATGATTTTTAAGCAAACATTTTCGCTTCTTTTATTGATATGTCAATTTGCTAGAAAACTAAGCAAGTAGCTCAAAGAAGACACGTGCTGTAAAGAGATCGTGACCCTAACGGTTTCTTTTAAAGTCTCATCTCATTGTCGATTCGGTCGATCAATGCGTATGCATGTATGTACGAGAATCGATTGTTTAGCGAACCAATTAGAAAACTAATTATTAACTGTACTCAAGTCCATCCATCGCTGGTAGGCATGTTGCAATAACTGAACTATAAATGAAAATAAAAAAGATAACTAAGTAGCAGTTTTGACCTTAATGAGCATTTGAGCATAGTAAGCGCCCTGCAGTGATCATTTAGTTTTTCGTTTTCAAATGTAATTTAAAAAAGCGTAGGCTGAATAAATAAGTACCTAAGCTAAGTACGTGCAATTTGAAGTTGTTTCTACGGGTAGGTACATAATTTGTAGTGTAAGAACTCTTTATTATCTAATAAGATGGACCATGCATCCAGAGGTACTTGAGATAATCACATTGCCTTCAGCAACGCTAATATATTATTTTTTGTATCTACTCGAAATTTAGGTCGTTGCTCCTTTCTTTTGATATGTCTATTCTAGTTTATGTTGCCTTGTCAATCGTTCGAAAACTAACTCAAAGAGATCCCTTAGAGGGATAACTTCGCCTTTATAAGCTCAGCTCATTATAAGTCTAAGAAACTTTGGAGATTTACACCATACATATTGCCTAGCTGTGTTATAGCTAGTAGAAAGTCTATCCTTGCCTGTCCCTGATTAACAGACTATTTTTATGACAGGAAAGTGCTTAGTTCCTGCAGGACATAGATGAAAGGAACAAAACACCTAATTATCCATAAAGAACAATTAATATGGATTTGAGTTTGATACATTTGTTTTTGTCGATGAGCTCAATTAAGTACTACGCAAAAATTACAATTCTACCTACTCTACCTACGCTAAAAGGACATCCAATTATTTATTTAAATAACGATGATCTCAACAAAATTATTATGCCATGTGGATACAACACGTGACATTAAATATTGTATCTATGTTCTTATGTAGGTACCTCTTACTAATGTAACTTACTTATTATTCTACAGATGTTATAATTTGCCATTAAATCAGTGGCAACCAGTTTTAGATATTGTAACGAAAACCTTAAAAAAACAGTTGTTGTTTTAAGAATCCTTGAACATAATATGCTTAATAACATAGAACTATACCTGTAGCGAAAACAATTATTCTGTACCAACCGGGCGGGCCAATATAATACGAGGTGAATTCACATAAAGTTAACGAGGTTGAGTAACATTTTCAGTAGGCAGGCTCAGAAGGGAGCATCTGTTGTGCACATGGCCCACAACTATAGCGGTACAAGAGCACACTTGATGGGATCGTCATTCGATATGTGCTCGAGGATCGAGGTATTTCAGAAAATGCTACATCTGCTTAATTTTTTAATTACGTAAAATTCGGTCAAGGATCTCGTTGATCGAGGTGCCTGAACAAGTGTCGAGACGCTCTACACCAATTTTGAAAAGCAGGTTAAACCAACAACTCACGAAAGCATTGTTTGAAAATGTTTATCGTGTAACGCAATATGGTGCAGACTCTAAACTCGCTTAGATAGTTAGATTGACCCGGTGTGCCTTATCGTGTTATCATTAGCATAAATAGTCGATTTCTATACGAGTTAAGCTATGGGATTATGTCTAACCGAAATCTCAATGAATCGAAACGGATCACAGACAATATCCAACAATGATATTATAGCTGATATAATATGATACATGGATAAAACGATAAAGTAGAGCTGAATTCGATAGACCGTCATGTACATGGCGGTTATAAACATGCGAATAACTGAGTGGGTTGGGCGCATTGTGTTCGGCTCTATGCATATGTCACCTCAAAGCAATAGCACTGTTTTAAGGGCACTGACGTGACCTCCGACTTCTCTCAACCATTGTTATGCTAATGCCACAGACCACTGTTACCAATCAACTGTGACAAAAATGTTGCTTCGAATAATAGGATACGAAAACTCCATAAGGCGATAAGCTAAATTAAATTGTTCAAAAAACAGAGGGGTCATAGAAGTCGACTAGTTAAAGCTATTATTGTGTGATATTGACATCATCCCAAACAGTTGTATAAGAGAGTTAGTGCTCTTTTCTATATTAAAAACTAGTGCGTGATACGTGACCGCTGGGTGGTCTCCAATGTTATCGCTGTATTTCTTTGGTTGAGTCAGCAGCGATCACCTCCTGTACTTAACTGTCTCAGCGGAATTATATTAGACGCAAGTGCTGGAACATACTGATCCCCTACTTATCTTTGCTTAAGCAGATAGGGTGTTGCTGACGCTTCCTGACTAGATACGATACGATGCAACTCGCTTGTACAGTTTCCTTCCGTACTTAACTATTGATCTTTTTAAGCGGGATAAAGGATAAAACCACTTAAAAGAGTTAGAGTGCCCAGCCTATTTTACAGGATATGAACGTGTAAAGTGGCATCCGAGCGGGTGCCTTGTGAACTCTGGCAACATGGATGTTTGTCAATAGTAAGCAAAATATTGCAAAAAATAACTTTTAACGACATTTGCTAAAGAAAACCAGTAGGCTTCGGTTGATTAACTACATAATATAATATGACGTGAGAATCGCTACTCCTGTCAAGGTCGATTTGCCAGTTGGCGGTGACGCAACACTTGTTGGACGTGTTTTGTATCAAAAGCGATAAATCTTGGAACGTAGGTCAAAAATGGTCAAGTATCGCGTAAATAAGGATTGTAACAGTGATAAGACCAAAGCAACGTTTACTACGTTAACTGCATACTCAGATCAATCGTTAATAAGCAACGAATAGAAACAAAATTCACGCTAAATCAAAGTAATATACTGCGGATATAGGAGGAATCAACCAATAAAGTGGAAATGTGACAACAATTTGCATTGAAAAAAGAAATTTATTATTTAACTGCGGCGGTTGCTGAGCTCTGATTGGCCAGGCTAAGTTCAAATCGAATACTCAATTTAAACAAGTAGATAATATCATGATTGACATTGATTAATTGAAAATTGCGTGGCATAGTGAATCAAATCATAATAATAAATAATTAATAAAATAAATAGCTCTGTTCCATGAAATAATGGAAAAACTAACTGGATAGCCCGTATTACCACTTTATTGGTAATTCCTCTATGATGGAGGACTAAGTACGATTTCGATCGTTTAAAGTAGCTGAAAAACATTGCGCAGCACCAAGCATCTATAAATAGAAACGGAGTTTAATGAACATTCGCGGTGACAATACAGTAGCAAGTAAGCAATCAAGAGAGAACGCGTTGTAGGCTTCAGATGTGCTAAAATGTTGTGTTAAAACACCTAAGCGCATTTTAAAAATATCTAGAGCAAGCCCATATTATTTTTAAAGTCTTATATAAATGTGTGGGGCCATCTCAAAGTTTAACTCGAACGATTGAAAAATAGGAAATTATCGAATCGAATTTGGAATAAATTATGTAACTTTATAATCTTAGTTTTATATACGAACTGTGTAAAAAACTTTCGCTGTGCTGGTATTAAGCCAAGATATATGAAACTTTCGCTGTGATTACGGATGATTTATATCTAATGCCATTTGGGTTTTACATTTGAACGTAAAAATAATCAAGATTAAACAAATTATATATACAATATACGAGTACCTACTCTGGTCAATATACCTACCTAACTAATTATTGAATGAATCCTATTACCGATACAATATAACAAATAAAACAGGTATAGCTCTACGCACTGAGTGTCAGTTCATAATAATTGATTGACACTGATTAAACATCCATCGATCAAAGGATTTCTATCCTCTTCCCGTGGCATATTTAAGTTGTTGTGTTATAAACGGTTTTAACGGACACGATCAATTATACACCTTCCTTATACCTGGTAAGTAGGTACTTCATTATTTTTCTGCCTTCCTATATCTACATAATATTGGTTCTTTTTTTACGTATAACTGGTTAGAGTTTCCGGTATCGTTGTTGATCCGTTCTTAAAGTTCCAGTAGATATTGTATGCAAATTAAAAAACCAAAATCCTACATTAGTATTGAATTGACTAATTTTAGGCCCGTCGGTCATCAAAGAACGGCGGGCTCTAGTAGATTTTTTATATTAAAGCAAGGTCGTCCGTATCATATTTGCCATGCACAGTATGGAAAACCAAAGCCATTTTTTACATTTTGTACCTATAGTGTGTTCTCTATTCGTCTTAAATTTAAACTCGCGCCTAGTGCTGAAACCTGAATGCTTTAAATAATTTTTGTAAGGAACATTTAACGAGTTCGTTGTCTTTGTTCTATAAACAAGTGAACTATTTTCTGTCCGAACCCAAAGGCCAGGCTGGATAACCATAAAGTTTCTGTTTGCTTAGAAGGTCGTAAAGCCTGCGACTAGATGTTATACCTTCCTAGTTCCAAACGCCTATATATGTAGGTAGTTACATACAGAATGCTCTTTGACTTCGCCTTGGTAGCGCCATTTTGAAAAATAAGATATTCTACTAACGCAGCCGGCATCTACAATATTATTTGTCGAATTTGAATAAAGCATCAGTCGATTATTTAGGCTACGATAAAAACTACTGCAGGAGCGCTAGTGATCCTGGCCCGTCTCCATACAAATTAACCTCAATTGAGAGTGCCGAGGAGGCGCTTCGCTGATTGAAGACAGTACACTGTAACAACCAGTAAATGACCCTTGCACTCTTCCTGCCATTTGAATAAACAAGTGAAATTCAACATTAAAAACTGTCCTTCGTTTAAGTATGAATAACCCATAAAATTATTGACGTACTGATAAAGTTATAAGTTATAAGGTAACCTACCTGAGTACTTACTAAATATAATAGTTGAGAGATAAGAGTCAAATATCTACCGATAAAAGATAAAAACCCACTACTAACGTCAAATGGTTTAACAAAGAAATATTTGTTTTTATGTTATCGATTTTAACTGCAACATATAATTTATATCTAAATTGCAAATTCGGATTCCGGATAGGAACATTAGTCAGTTTAGTGTACAGCCTACAGGTTTCAAATGCGTATTATGTATTATACATACATACATAAACCACGTCTTTATCCCTTACGGGTTAGACCGAGCCTGAGGTGACTATGTATTAAGACGGTTCAAAACAAATTTGTAGAAAAAGCAACTGAGTTAATTAAATACCTATATGGCAGCTGTCCACTTATAAAGTTTCTCGTACACACGCATTTGCCGTAAATCATTGAAACTACCAGCACCCTATGGCTTTACCTATTGCTTTTTTCCTACCTAATCGCTTACATGGTACCTACTTCTATGGTACCATCCGGCACGTGAAAAGGGGCCCGTCTTTTGAACCTTTCCCTTATTCAGTTTTTCTCGGAATAAGCCGTGGCTAACCCAGTTAGACAAATAAATAATATGTGCATCAGCCAAGACGTGAAGAAGCGATATCATTACGAGCGTCCCGTTAGCATTTTGAGTGGTCTCTTTAACTTTGTAATGAGGGGATAAGTTTTTGATGCGCCTGCATGCTGTAACGTTTACATGGACGTTGTTTGATTTCAGATAGTGTATGCGAGTAGCAGAGACGAGGTTGGAGATACAGTCTTGCGTAAATGGGCCGTGATCCGAAGTTGTCGCCGCAGTGACAACTGCCGCGGCACGAGCGTTGCCACCGCAAACACGGTGCACAGACAATGTTTGTTTGGTACATGAGTGCATCATGTTCAACACGACACTGATTTATTTATGTACCGATTAGATAGACATGTATCTATTCTGGAATTTCGGTTATGTAGTAATGAGATATCTAAAGGTGTTTAGGAGCATACATCTAATTAGACAAGCGTAGTCTGTTTTACCAAACATTTTGTGTTGAACTTTTATACATCAGCACGCAAAAAGTCATGGTATACATTATTTATTACATACACACTATGTACATACATATGCGCCTCTACAATTACGCCTTAAGTTATTTATAAAAGACGCTAATTTCTAATTAAAAATGCATTATGTTCTGATGCCCATTCCCGTGCACGCTGCACTGGCATTAACATAAAAAGAAAAAGGCAGATTATGATAACGCTATAAAACACATCAAACGAGACTGGTATCAAAACGTTTGACCCCAAATAAAACCAGATCCGCCCATAAACAGTTTTCTTCTGTTTGATGTTTGTTTTTATCACCAGTTTGGTGTCGTGCAGCACTTGTTAGCTATTTGGCGAGTTTCACCAGCGTTCCCTTCATAAATATTTCGACTTGAAAGTGACACAATGCAACATGAAATCAAAGATAGTTTTGTAAACGACATAACAGGTCCGCTCCCAGCTTCCTTGGGGCAATAACTCGAAGCAAGCTTAAGTATAATGTCCGGGTCTACACAGGATGGCCTGCCAATAATAGGCTCAAAGAAACCAAGAAAAAAAGGGACCCGGTTACCTGCTCCGAAATGTTAACACGCAAGTTATTGAAGTAACTAAAGCACGGTAATGTAGCATTTCTTGTAATACCGAATAAAAACTTCTTGTAATGTAAGTAAGTACATAGTTACATGACGCCTAAGAATAACATAAATTTTAGTAATATTTAAATATATTACAAATAATAATCACACAAATAACAATTTGGGAGTATAATTGGTACCATCAATGTTTATAATATTCATAATTGTAAAATGATTTTAATTATAAATAAGTCTTAAAAAGAAGCGTAGCATAGTATAACATCGATCTAATAAAGCGAAGAGAATTACACCCGGATGTCTTGGTAACAGAACAACAAATCATAAGCAGACGTGTTTTGCTCATATGGAGCTTAGTAAAAACGACGAAAGCGTACGGCTGCGTAGAGTCCTAAGTACCAAAACTCGCGGCAAGGCATCAGAGCACTACACTAGAACTGTCACATCACTAATACAATCATATAATTTACTGTAGATAGTTTTTAAATGGAGTTGTCCCAGTGGTTAGTTGGGGTAAGTCGACGATAGTTCGGCGCGGATCGCCGCGGGGCCGGCGTAAGAACGTCCGTGTTCCACAAAGGCCGAATACATACTGCCTCGCTTAGCGCGACTGAACTAATGTTGTAGTATAACAGCGTGGTTAGTAACTGCTCTAAGTTAAACGAGTCACGATATAGAAACAAACCCCCATGGAACCCGGATCACAAATCAAATGCACATCATGCTCTATTGCTTTTTGATGGGGACTAAATAGATTTGAAATATTGTGTTTATGCGTAGCGGAGAGCGCCTAGAACACGGATATTTATTAAATAATATTCCAGGATTTTGCGGGGATTTTTATCAATCTATTATTATTGTTAAATTTAAAAAATGTTAAATCAATATTTAAAATAGGCAATCTCCATGATCATTCATACCTATACAGTCTCTACATTATTTAGCTTAAAACCACCCCGATACAAATTAACTTATTCGTGCCAAAACTATGCACAGCTTCCTTGTTAAAATAGCTATCAAATATAATATCAGACGCTGTGATGAAGACAGAGCGGTAGAGGAGGCGGGCACATTATCGTGCGAGACACTTGTTGCGCAAGCGACTGCCACTTCTGGGGATTTATGGGCCACGGGCTCGTGTTACACTTGATAAGGTCTCGCGGCACAAAGACAACACAAGCGTTATGCGCAAACTTAAATGTAAACAAAAGTATAATCACGCAAATTAGAAACGGAGCCATTTAATTAACGTTCAGTGAAATTATTCACTGTTTTAATATTTCCCTTTCACACCGCAACTTAATTCAAATGATACAATTTTTATACGTTAAATAAAGAAGCAAAATACGATTAAAAAGATGATTAGTATAATGAGTAAGTTGGTAGTAACTTTCATATAATTTTGCAGTTATAATCCTGTTGATCGATAACCATAATCAAAGCAACCGTAATAATTGATTAAAACTTTCAAGAATCAATCTACTGGGAAATCAAGATGTTAAAATTAACGTAAAATGAGAGACGTAATTGAGACCAATCAAGGGCGACATTAAAGTGACGTAACATTAATTGCGTAGTGGCGTATATAACTTTTTATGCATTGTGAGCTACGCCTTCAACCTTTTCTCAATCTTGCTCGTATCTTAATTATCGTTTACTGAGAAAAGCCAAAGTTAAATTTAACGATGGCGACGAGCAGTGGCGGATTTACAAATTTTCAAGGTATAGGCTGAATTTTTGGCGCCCTTGCAAAATCTGTTGCAGACTTCTTAAAATTTTTATTATGAGGTAAAGAAAAAAAGGTCGTGCCCCAAATTTGCCGCCCCCAAAATCCCAAATTTGCCGCCCCCAAAATCTGCCGCCCTAGGCTCGAGCCTTCTCAGCCTTATGGTAAATCCGCCACTGGCGACGAGTCTTCTCTACCAGTAATAGCTTGAAGTGGGAGGGATTCCTCCTAGGCCTCTAACCAACACTGTCCCAGGGAGAAAACGACATCGGATTTCTTTGCGCGCAATGCGCGTACCTGCAGTGTAAAAGTGAGACAACAATACACATATCCATTTCACCAGGGCCATAATTTGTCATCGCCCATTTGGCAGCGGCTCTTAAAAATTCAATATAGACTTACCCCCTTATTGATAAACGCTCTATAGGCTTCTGTTAACTTAGCAATCGTTTGTCCTTATCTGTGAAAGTCACAGTCAAAGTGACAGATAAGGACAAACGATTGCTAAATTAGCAGAGCAGAGGCCTACAGAGCGTTTATGAATGAGGGGGTTAAAATATAGATTAGTAGTAGGTACCTCACTGTTTTACTCTTCCGATTTAAGAATTTTGCGTTAAGACTAAACCCAATTTTAGGGACTTTTAGTTCTGCAGAAAAAATAAAACTCGTCTGTGAAGTTATAAACCTCTGAACAACTACTTTGTAAACCTAAGTGGTCGTAAATACTTTATTTTAAGCTGTGAGAGCCAGAAATAAAGTAATTATTTATGGAGACTCATGATCGCATGTATTATGCACGGTGTTTAGATTTTGCACCAATATTATTGTCGTTTATAAGTCACGCAATGAAGCCAAAACTAAACGATGAGACATTACCAATGCGTTTTCTTTGTTAACGTTGGCATGCCGCCAGGGCACGCTCCGAGCGTAGTGGTTAGAGATTTCAAAACAATACTTAAAAGAAACTTAAGTAAACTTTGTTGGTGGTAACAAGTGGTAAACAAAAAACATCATGCGCGAACCGACCAAACTAAATATATGTACATAAATAGTTACTTTTACTCAAATAAAACGAGTCTGCTATTTTTAAAAAGTGAAAATGGAAAGTTAATATCTTTATTTCATCTGCTACTAGTTCAGACTTCTTAAAAATATTTGCAAATTAATATCATTATAAAAATACTAGTTCTATAACCCGACTTTGTCAGCAGCACTTTGAAGGAAACGTTAAGGTAAACGTAAATGTATACGCAGTTAGAAAAACAGTTACCTACATTGTTAAAGATATATTTCACAGTAAAAAATAGTATGTATACTGCACGTTTAAGTAATATTTAAATGTACGCAGACGCGTGTTAAATAAATAAATTGACAAATAAGTTAAATGGTACAATGAACAAATATATTGTTTTATCCTCTACAAAATAAAATCTTAGATATACTGTTGTTACAGGAGCTTCAACTTAATTCATATTACAAAATAGAAATTTAATGCGCAACGAAATGTAAAATCACACACATGGAACAAATTGGTTCTAAGTACGATAAGTTCCATAAAAATTAACTTAACGGTATGAAGATAAGGTACTCATTATTATTTATACTGATTATGTCTGGTGATTATTAAGTAGAATATAAAGTTGTGAAAAGAATATGGAATATCAACTGATCTTTCATTACGAAGTCTTTATCTAGTATGTTGCCGATGATGATGTTATTGATGTTACTTGGAACTAAGACAAAGACAAAGGGTTAAAATCACATAAAGTGCAGCTACTTTGAGATCGAGTTAGAAATGAGAAGATTCGTAGAAGAACTAAAGTTAACGACATAAATTAGCAAATTGCGCATCTTAAATGGCATTCGACGAGGCACATTGCTTGTAGAACTGATGGCATTGGGGCTGTAAGGTAAGGGTCTGGAGTGACGAACGCGTATTTGAAGGCGAAGTGTGATTTGGCCTCTCGTAAGGTGGATGGACGACAGATAAAGATTGTGGAATGCCATGGGTAACACAAAACAGTGGTTCTTCCTGCTGTTATGAAGATGACGATTAACTAATCACAACGACATTAATAAAATTTAAGCCAGGTGCTTTGGTACAGTTGTTACGTTAAGCATACCCACGCCCAGTACGCCCTATTAGTAGTAATTACTCATACATACGAATAATATTTAACATATGTACCTACTTTTGACAATGACTGATTGTTAATTCTGTCCCCTTCTCTCGTAGAACGAGAAAAACCAAGGCAGTAGCTACGCCGCTGATATGAAGCAACTTACACGTTAGGAATTATATCAATCAGCACAAATCAACTAACCTTAATAGTCTAACAATAAGTTAAGATGAGACATGGACGATCGATGCATCAAATTAAATCGCCATTGAAACCAATTGGTACCTCGTTTGTAATCACCGAACGTTTGTCACGACGCATTTAATGCTAATGTACCACTCGGAGAGAAACGCAAAAACTTGTATCGACGGCTACAATCCGTGCTATTTAACTGCAGCAATTAATACCAGCAGTAATGACTCTCGGTTCCTTTAACCGTCTTGGACATAACGGAAATAGTTGATCCACCTTGTCGATAAAATGAAATTGCTGTTTTCATATAAGGCACATAGAGCGGACGCCACTTTCATATTACGAAATCGAAATAGCAACTAATAATCGATAGTATTAAATCAAAGAATGATAGCATCGAATCAACAGTGCTTTGTGAACGAGTACAAAAGTCTAAAACTACACAATGGCGACGCAAGAACAGAACGATGAATGTGCCTGCTCTCGCGTTGAATTATTTATGGCGGCGTTGCTTTACTGCCCAGTAAATTAGGAGAACAAAAAGAACTATTCGGCGTACTCTCATTGAAAACTCTACTTTTTCTTAGTCAGGGCGAATTTAATGGGCACGCGGAGAAGCATTAATGCGGCGGGTTACCGTTATCTCTCCAAATTTTAACGAAGGGCCACTCATTAGTTCAAATGCCTTTTTTATTCCGGCCAGATTCAGCAATTCAATATCAGCGGGGACTGTCTACAAAAAATAATACTAATTTCAAAAACTTCTGCCAGGACCAAAAATCATTCATACCTATTTAACAAAGAAATATTTCCCTTTTTAGAGTTGTGAATATGAATAAAGTTTGCTTACACGGGCTTTATAATAATAATCGATCGATATCTACTTAAAAGCAGTGGCCCTATTCTCAAGCCGGTGTCATACCGCAACTGACCCTTATGTACGAGAAATGCGTAGCGTCATTTCTAATATTAGTGGTTTACAGTTCACGATAGTACAACCATCTGGTCTGTTCTTTCATAGATATTTATTGGATAGTAATTTAGAAATAATATTCAATAGCAGTTGGACTTTTGATGGCACAAATAAATAACATATACGTGATGCATACGTGCAGTGATTTTGCTATGTACCTACCGATGATCAAAAAGTTGTTATAAGAATCGGTAAGTTTAATAATTGTAGCGATGTAGCTTTTTCTACTTCTTTATTTTCATCACCTTAGCCGTGACTGATTCAAACATTTCAGAAGACAGCCCATAAAATGTAGGACAGATAATCCGACGACCCGCGGTCTATGATGAAAAAGCAATTCCAGTTTTACGTTTCCGGATACAGGATGTGGTTTGTCCCTGGTATTGCGTGAGAACACTCCTGCCTGAGCATAAGACCGTGACAGCAGCTGTTCTCGTTTGGCACACATACCTGTTACTTGATATGGCAGTGAAGTGGCGGCGCGCCACCGCGTTATAGCAACCCTAGGTGTTGCTTGCTGGCCCTTACTATTACAAATACAACTAATAACACACAAAAATCCTTGTTCTATGATAACTGAAGTTCTATTAAGACGTAATCCAAACTCGTTTATGTCAAGAGACGTTATGACATTCACTCAACGTCGGTCCTTCGCGCCGGATCTAATATCGTCGTGAAAGTTAAGAAATAATCAGTTTCCAGTAGGCCTCACCTCACTGTAAACCACAAAAAAAAAATACCGCAACATCTACGGAGCTGACAAGTATTGAATTTCAATGTTTTGAAACTAATGTATTGGTCAACTAAGCACCCGTTGGTAACTCATCCATGAGAATTTACAAGGTGTCAAGTCAAGTAACGATTACATTTTGTCTACTAAGGCATTATCAAGTTTCGTAGCTATGCGTTCTAGTAAATCAGGCGTCACGAGTTAAGCCTCTTTATGACACTCTACAAATTTTAATGTTCTCATATTACACTTGTAAAAAGCTTCCCTGCCATACCTGAGATGCTTTTGTGACATGTTACAAAGAAAGTACCTACTTCCAAATTATCTGGTAATTCGTTTTCAATGGGCATGGTAATTACAAAACCCGTTGTAAAATAAAGGAAGCAATAACAACAGGAATACTTACATTTGTTGTTAGTTGTGTGGTCAGCGTGTGTACTTTTTCTTTGGCGTCAGCGAGTTCTCTTCTTAGCTTGCGTACCTGTACGAAAATTACAAGTTTTAAAAGGTTATGGTGTTTAACGTTGTAACGTTCATAATGTAATACTATGTTCATGACAGGTGACATTCAAGGTTAACAAAAATACTACTTAATCGAACAATGTCCTACTAATATTCTAAATGGGAAATCTTGTGAGTGTGTATAGATAGATGTACGTTTGTGTATACTTGTTTGTTAGTAAGTAACGCGGCTGGACGGATTTATAAGCAATCGCCAATAGCTCAATTTCAGTATCGCCTATATTAAAGTTGTGTAACAAGTTTCTTATGACAATAATTCCGGTTAAAACTACCTTCTCCGAAAAAAGATATAATTACACAGAGTAGTAACAGAAAAATAACCTATAAGCCGCCAAAAAGAATAATAGCAAACATGCCAGTATCGCCGAATGTCAAAAAATATATGACGTATTGTCTTATTCACAAGACTACGGTGAAATTAGCTGGATATTTTAAGTCGTATATTTAAGAACACGGCGGTAAAAGGTTTAACGGTTTCTTACATACCCAACCGCCAAAATAGTCGGTGTAAATATCCATGCAAAGTTTAAAATCTTGCACTGTAATGTAAGATAGTTTTAACATGTAGCAAGTACTATTTAGATACATTAAGCATGGATATTCTTCATGCGAAGTAAATCAAGACAACTTTGGACTTTTGGGGATGCCCAATTGCCCATGGATTTTAGAATCCTCATGACAATTCTGTACAAACAAACTTATCTGCAATGAAGATCTATGCGAAGCAAAGCCCATAGGTGCTAAGCTAAAGTGGTCTTAAATATAATTTACAGATTTCTCGCTAGGTTTTTAATTGAACTTGACACCTGGCGGCTCGGCTGAATGAGGGCATGAGCCGGTCGTACCATACTGCCGCGACTTTTTCACCCGTTTACCGGTATGCTTAGATCTCAGATCTGTGACAGTGACTGACGCGTAACGGATTCCGCCGCTTGCACCTTATACGTTTGTACTTTTACCTTATTCCGTCTACTGAATTATGTAAACCTTTCGCGCCTCTTTTGGTGCGATTTGCCGGTTTATTTGCTACTATATCAAAACTAATTGTGTCAAATCCTGTGCTATGCTGCCATAGAAAGAAGAGATAAAACATTAGAATGCTATAAAATGGTAAACATAGTTTTCCCTTTATATTAGCGATGGTGGGTAGGCTGGTAACTGGCTTAATCTAGGTAGGCTTTGTATGAATACTACTTCTTCTTGTAGGCTACTTTGAAAATAAGTTTTTACACGTAATTTCAGAAACTAATAGCATGCGGGCATTATACGCACACATAAATTTAATATTACATACACCGGTATCGGCTTATATAATAGTAATAATAGAACACAGATAAAATGGTACTTTCAATAACACATCTGTTATCCGCAAAAATGTTCCGTTAATAAGTTGATGTGTTTTTGTTTTACAAACGACGTGCACCACACCCCTAGTATACGTCTTTGGCCGCACCTACATAGATATAAAAAATAAAAAACAACGCAGACCGGAGTGCGACGCAACGAACAGATTAGCTAATCATTATCACACCTTTTACCATTAATCCATACGTTAAAAAAACCCCTTTTAAATAAGTAGCCCATTTCAAGAAATGCGTTCCTAAGTAAAAATAAAAAAGGCATGGTCACAATCAACCACTAATGTTGTATACCAAAACATGCGCGGTCGAGGTTAAGGCGTATGTAATCCAATCACTTACCTCGTGCGCTTGTCTTTCTTCAGAGCCCGCACCAGCAGCGAGGGACGAAGCAGTTGACACCAGCGACGCTGTTGACCCGTGGACTAGTAGAAAAAAATCATTCAATGAGTTTAACCATCCAATAAGACAGTAGCATCGCATGTATGCAACTTAAGTCTGTGGTACGCAGCAGGGTTGTATGCTAGGTGAGCCGACTGAGACACAATTATTTAAATGGATGGAATCAGCTTTGACGCATGCCCTAAGCTGTGCCATTAAAAAAGGAATTGTCAAAACCTGTAAAAACTAAGCATGGTCAAATCAAATATAAAAAATGTAGCTATTGTTCGGTTAGCAATAACACCCCCTTTTGGCTTTCCAGTTACCAGGAATGTGAATAATGGCTAAATGAGAGAACAGTTCAATTGCATTTTTCAAGTTTCATTGGTCTCCTTTTACTCATAAGTTGTGGAAATCAAGCCTGTTGTACTGTGTAAAAAGGTGGAATACAAGTTACAGCGCAGTACAAAAACATGGTAGCGCTGTTAGTTTCAACTAATTGTTAGAATTATTTTCACGGAACCGGTTTAGCTGGTGTGAATGACCCCAGTCAAATGTGCAAGATAATTTTATTACGCACATGACGAAATAACAACGGCGGCTTTGTAATTTTGCATTTAGAAAAAAAGTTATGAATAAACCTGACACTAAATTTTTTACAACGGCAGGCCAACAGTGCGTGAAGTGCCTAACAGAATGGAGTTCACTTGGCCTGGGTACAGGTACTGCATTAGTGTTTGCAGCCGACGCTGTACAAAAAAGCTCACACTGTAGAAAGTAGTAAAGGCATGCTTCTAACCCAGGCAACCTTCTTGTGCTATCGAAGTGGAAAGGAAAAAATAGATGTACTGCCACAGAAGAGAAAAATCGTCGGGGATAGTGCAATACCGCGTAACTAGCACTGGTAAAGCCTGCGTATCGACACAACACCCATAGTGCATAACCACGTAACTAGCACTAGTAAACACTGCGTATTCGTCTCTCAACAGCAGCAATATTATTAAAAAACAGCGGAGTTAGTCTAGAAAGACAACATAATTGAAATGCGTTCGACAAATATACAGTACCATCATCATTCTTCTTCGAATAGTGGTGTGAATGTCTCGGCGTGTGTACAACGTTGCCAGGCTGATGCGTAGGACTGAGCGCCGACCGCGGCGACGGGGAAGGCGGCTCCGACACGCCGTAGCCGAGACCTGAGCGAGATTAGTTAATAATTGAGTTTATTTCATTCAAGGGGTGCAAGAACAGAAAGTGGTAGTTAATGTCATTGTTAGGCCATTAGGTTACTCGCGGTAGAGCAAGAACTAGGTAGTATACCTTATTTGTGATCGCGTAAAAGTGAAGTCTGGAAGAAGTGTGCCTTGCAGGCCACTGCAATGTCACCATCGAGATGTCAAACAAAGGCTATAATGGATGACGTTCAAAAATATATGACCAATTAGGAATATATGTATAAAGTACCTACACTACAAATACGTGACACTCGATATCAGGGAATGACTTTCTATTCGATCAACCCAGTTCGATCAATTGCCATGATCGTTCCTAATTTGTCATGGCCTTTTATTAAGTAGGTATAAATAAAATGTTATTTGGCACGTTACTGAACGAAAAGCTTTTATTTGACTATACGTCCTGTAAATTATGTTGCGACCTACTTCTTGACGATGCAATATTACCTTGTCCTCCTGCTCCATATTGTACGGGTAGGCAGTAATACGGTTCATAGTCACTCTCAGAAGATCTCTGGAGCATCGACGGATACAACTTTTCAGACTTTGTAGACCTGCAAAAAACAAAGTTTCAACAACACGTCCGGATAAGTCTACAGCGCGGAGTACAATTAAAGAGCAGATTTTCAAAAGTAGTCAATTTCAATTCTATTTTTATTCGTTAAAGAAGAGAGAATAAGTACTTTTGATAACGCTCATCATACATATAGACATTAGGCATGGCACGTATCACGACACATTTAGCTGCTGACAAAAGCCTGTTAAGTATATTGATCGCATAGTGTGTTATCTATCGTTACAGAATAGCTGGTACATTGATGATTTGTTAAGTAGGTATGAAAGTTAAATTAAAAAGTAAAAATGTGTGAATTTAAATGTCACTATGTCAATGGAACTTCAAAAAAAATCAGGAATATTTATCCTAAATTTTGCCCCTTTAAATGTCCAATAATTAGTAGAAAATCTGATTAAAAAGTATGCCAAAAATTATTCCTAAATGTAAAATATTTTCTAAGCTTTGATTCAGTTTACTGTCTCTAACCAGACGCATTATTGTCAAGCGCATGAAATCAAAATCGCATTCACCATTTCATGCTGTCAGATGGCAAAGGATCGCATCCTCATCAACCTTGTAGAAAGAGATGGTAAATACAATCATGAGTTAGAGAATGATGGCCTCTCTTTGTTAAGATTACCGTCCGCAATTAGAAAAACAGACGCAGATCGTTACTTTGTAAACTTAAAACCCATGTATGTGAAATCTCGCAAAGAACCTGCGTAATTTAATGCTTATAACTAGAAGTAATTTGCTATAAGTATAAATATTGAGGAGGAAACCGGTTTGGATTTGAATCACAGATGTAATTGAAAGTCTGTATCAAAATTGTGTAGCGACCCGCAGTATTAGACATAGATAGTATTCGTTTAGACGATTTTGGAAATGCATGTTATGAATTTATTTGTGTTTTCCTGTTTGAGTTTAATTTTCTGATTTTAATTATGACGCTCCATTAACGCTACTAAAATTTATGTTAGTAAATTAATAACAAAGAATGAAATGATTTACAAAAAAAGAACAATAGTTGTCAAATAGAATGCTTTCAAAAATAATGATGATTCAAAAATAATGTAGGTAGGTATAGGTACCACCGGGTACCTACTTTAAAACGTAACAAATAAATTAGTGGAAACAAGCCGTGCCATGTTCAAATCATGCAAGTTTTACATATTGTTATAAGGGAAGCGTGCCACCTGGAAGCCAAAACAAGAACAAATGTCCAACCATGGCATACCTTGGAAATGTCCTATCTCTGAGATAGCTAAAAAGTTCAATACTTATAAATCAGACCTTTTTAATTAAGGCAAGCGATACACTCGCTTAAAATTGAATAGACAAAAAATAAAAGTATTGAGTTATGAATAATGTGAAACGGAGGATTTGAAGCATGACAAATGAAGCTAATGATTGTGAGATTATGAGAACTCGTTGCTGTTTGGCGTGATCACGTAACGTTAGAATTACATTTCCCCTCAAATACAACCCATATTGAAAGCGATCATACGAGTACAAGTCCCCACCAAATCGAACTTTCAGAAACTCCACGAAATCCACGTGAATCTAAATTATGAGCTAAATAAATCGCGTCAGAAAAAATTCACTCGGTAACCAGTCAGAATTTAATAGGTATAATATTACCATCGCGCATGCTCAACTAGGAGGCTAGTCGGAAGTAAAAAACTCGAAGTTCGTATCATACCGTCCTTCTCATTCTTTTATTGATAAGTATTAGCTCGAGCGGGACGGCACAAAACGTACTTAACTCTTTTAACTTCGGAGTAGCTCTGCTATGCGTGAGCAACGTCGATAATTGTTATGTGCGAAATACAGATAGCTACAAACAGAGCGCTCTTGAAGTTGATGGTCTTCTCCCAAATTCGAAAGTGACGGTAGGTATTCGAGTGAACTTCGTAGGAGTAACTTTAAACAGGCTCTACAAGTCGTAAGTAACCCATTTAGTGCGGCACTGTGCCCTAGTAGATATCATGAAATTCTTCCTGTGCAATATCGCACTTTGAGCAAAATCGTAAGTCCCTTCGCAGTCGGCGAGCCGAATTGGTAAATATGTAGACCCACCTAATACTGTTGCTCCTGTTAAGCCTCGAGCCCTGCGGCTCCCGATGCATGATGAGCTTATTGTGTGTGAGTGAGCTGCGGTGGTGTGAGTTAGGAGAGGACGAGTGATTGTGCGCGGCAGAGTGCAGCGACGTTAGCGACTCCATAGATTCCCCCTCGGACAGACGCCCGCTCGCCGAGTAAGTGTTGCTGAAATGGGGGAAAAGCGATAAGGGACATGCTGGCCAGCTGTAATTAAATCACTGATGTCTTTTTAAGGTACAAGTGTCCGTGGCTTTATAAAGGACAAACTAATAGCAAAGTTTATCCGTTCTAATAGTCTGCACGGCCGACTGCCACAAACATTTATAGGCGTCTCATTTCGTCTTCAACATCACAGCGAGGCGACTAAGGGTCTAAGGCTTAAGTGGACGCTCTAGTTGGGCGTGCGTCGGGGCGGGACGTGCAGCATGCATGCTAGACAAATGAAACTCATACTGGTGTCCTGAGTGCACAGCGCACAGAGCCCGCCACCGCTGCCCGCCACGCTGCACGCCCCGCCTAACGCTCCGCTTCGAGCGGCCACTCAGGCCTTGCACTAAGCATTATGTAAGTGACATCTGATCGTGCAAACTGAGTGACCAAACTATATCAACGAGGTTCAGATTCAGTACCATAAAATAATGATTTGTATCATTATTAAATTTTACAACTAACAAACCAAATGACGCCTACTAGTACAGCTAACCGAATGAAATTTCGCTATTAAATCTGCTAAAATGCAGAAGAGAAAAGTTGACTCAGTTAGCTAATTAACTGCAAGCCACATAATTAATTCTAACAAGCTTTTTAATACCCAAGTGTATTCATGAACTTTATTGTCGTCAACCTGCGAATTTATACCTTATTCAAACTTAGAACAGGTTCTACCTAATTGGGGTGCGATGTCGGAAACCTCCTCGAGAGCTCTAGCGTTACAGTTCCCTTCTAACAGAGGCTCTTGGCCTCACGGGGGGGGGGGGGAGGGTAACGCTTAGGCCGATGCACCCTGGGCAACAACGGTTAATTAATTTATTTTGTAAGTTAGTTAACTGTTGGCTTATATCCGACTGGAGGGGAAGGGTGGTAAGGTGAACCCGCAATTCGTTGCGGGGGATCTGAGCCAGCGGGTCCAGAAATGGACCTGCAGTGAGGGCGGCGCCTCTGGGCGCCTTTTTGATGGAGATGAACCCGAGCCAAGTACCTGCAGGGAAAGGTGAGGGCAAGCCTCATTGGACGGGGGCGAAAGTTCACTGTCGGAGCGGTGCGACCCGGGTTGCGATCGCGGAGCGGCGTGACTTCGGTCACTGCCGGTCAACACGTAACCCGGCCCGTAGGGTCGGAACGTGGGCCGCTTGTCTTTTTCAAGACAGGGGGCCGCGAGGAGTAAACCTCTATAAAAAATCCAGAGGGTCGCACCCGCGGGTGCTTTTGGTGATGGATACGATCATGCCTTCGGTACCCTCTGCTTTCAGAGTAGTACATGAGGGTGTGAGAGCTGATGAGAGGCTCGGCGGGCATAAGCCTGCCGTCGGAGCGGTGCGCCCCGTAAGGGACGGGATCGCGGAGCGGCGTGGCTTCGGCCACTGTCGGTCAGCACGTAACCCGGCCCGTGGGGTCGGAACGTGGGCCGCTGTCTTTTTCAAAACGGGGGCCACGAGGAGACAACCTCTATAAAAATCCAAGCGGCACCAGCGGGGGAGGGCGGGACTTCCCAAACCTGCATTGCACAGGTGCCGCGAGGGAACCCCATCCCGGGGTGGTCGTGGTGCGTCGCGGTGACACCGAGTGCTCCCGTAACGCCTCACATATACGATTGAATAGGGAGGGAATCCGTGTGATTTTTAGTGGGTATTGCTGCCGTCGCGGGAGAGCCCCACATACCCCCGGTAAACCCGTACCGGGCGGATGCATAAGGCGCATTTTCCACACCATAAAAAAAAAGGTTCTACCTAATTATTGGTAAATAATTTAAAATACCAGTACTGTTAGCTTGTGCTTTATGTTACCAAATGTGCTCTTAAGATTTACTGCAATACATATTTCCTACAACTGGCCACTAGGGAATAAGCATGAGTATGTACAAAACGTTTCCATACGCTTCTTACTGGGTGATACAATGTTTTTTTTTTGTTTAAAAAGGTAAAAAACACAAAATGCACACAGATACAGTGGGCACAACAGGATGAGCAAGGTAAATGTTAATGACTGTGATAATGATATGATATAATACAAACACTTAATTATTAATTTATAAAAAAAAGTTTTAAAACATGTTACACAATAAACCATTCTTTTAAAAAACAATATAAAAAACTACTTGAATAATTACCTGTGTCTCAACCAAGGAGCGTAGGGTATTCCATAATCGGATTTCACTTCAGAGTATGTTTGAGTGTCAGAGAGACTGCCATCACTGATTTTGATTCCACCTCTAGGTGTGATTCTGAAACCATACACAAAGGTTAAAAAAGGGTTAATGGATCACTAATTGTAAAGGTGTAGTTTATAACAAGGTTCCAAATGAACTGTTGTTCAAATTCCCACGGTGTTAAGCAATATATCTCTGTAAATAAACTAAATTGTATGATAAGATAAGCCACTATTTATGTCAACTGAACTGAAAATATTCAAATGTTAACAGACTGTTTACATACTACAAGCACTCAATTTTTACCTAAAGGTATGTGACATGTTTCGAGGAGTAATTAATAGTATTTATACATATCACTAAATCATATCGAAAACAAAAGGTAGGTAGTTATTAATCCACTTTGTTTTGGATCACTCACAAAACACTACTTCTCAACAGAGTTGAAATGTACCAACTGATCAGTGTGGACACAGGCAGGGATTAGACTTTGTGGGAAGTCTGGTCAATCCAATTAATGAAAACACAAATAGAATGTTCCATATATAAGGTTTACTTAAAAATAATACAATAGATTAAGAAATGATGTGTTGATACTAAACTTGATCACAAAAGTTGATAAGTTTTTGTCAAAAAAACACTTTTATTAAGTATTGTGGGGTTGGGCTACTCTGATCCAATAGAGTTCTAACTTTGTCCAGCATGAAAAATACATAAACTTAGGGTTTGACAAAAACCATAAAAACATGGGTGGTTAGCTCCAGCCAGTCATTATGGCAATGTGTCATAATTTCAACACAGTAATAAAACCTGGACCAACCAAGTTAACTCTAAAGGCCAAAATTACCTGCTAGGATCACAGTAATTGCCCTTGTTTTGCTGACTATACTTGTCTAATTTTAAGTCAATTCCGTAACTAGAAGTAGTTCAAATTTAACTTTCAAGAATTAATTTGCACATCACAATAACTTAAATAAAAGTTTGTTTTTAACTCAAACAGAGTTCGTGCCTGGTCTATATAACAATTATTACTGCATCATAATGATACATATTTCTCTGTCTCACATTAAAGAACTGAAGCTACTGTCTCAGCAGTCATCTAAATTGTTTAATTGCTGATGCCGTCCCAACAATTGTTGGACCAATTACTAGCTTGTGTTGATTGTAAAGCCATCAGCTGTTTGGTGCCATGTTTAACTTTAACAAATGTAGTAACTAGTTTAGTTAGTTCAATTTTAAAGATATGAGGGTACCGACTAGTACCTGATTATCAAGTTGGATTAATTTAATTCAGAGGTAGGTCTGTAAATAATAGGTACAGGTAAATGTTGTAAATAAATGCATACTTAGATGGAGTTGTGCAAACAGTAAAATGATGCAGTTTTAATTATGCCTCAACATGCTTATTTTTTGTAAAAGTGTATCTGCTAGCAAAACTGCAGTACCTCTGTATGTTTACTTTTTATTCGAGCTGATATTCACAAAAAAATGTGATAAGTTTTGTTACTGTTGATCACCCAAGACTAGACTAAAGCCTTTAAGCTCCTGTTTTGTTAAAGCCCTAATATCTGTGCACTAACATAAAATATCTCTGTAACGTTAGGTTAATGTCTATAAATGTCAAATAAATAGGTAAACTTTTTACTTTTTCAACATTACCTGTGATGATGGAACAGGGCAGCAAACTCATGTGTTCCTGGTTTGGGCAGCGATTGCGATCCAAGCAGTCTCTCTCGGACCGAAGCCGATAGCTGCGCCGCGGCGGTACCGCCCAGAGAATAGGACTTTGGTCCAATACCATTTTCTGTCACAAAAATATGTAGTAAGTACTTACAGGTCGTCAGCACAAATACAAACATATTCAATTTTATTTTACTCAGCTGAGCGCAGATATGTTAATTACGTAGACAAAAATATGAAGTAATGTAAGTTACTCACTGTGAATTTGAAGATCTTGCGTGCAAGTCTGGGTACCGCCTGAAACCTTCACTTTTGTGCGAGGCACGGCCGAAACTTGAGCCATTCTACCACCTAGAACAACATTATCATGCTATATGGTTTATTTAGTCCCATTATTTGTAGGCTGGTTAATAAAAAGTGGAAACAAAATAAATTCAGTTCAGAATCAACACTATTTGGCGCTCATTTTTTTGACAGTTTGTGGTTCGTGACAGATGGTTTGTCCTTTTTTAGGTACCTACTCCAACTCGGACCGTGCCGGAGGGCAATTTAGCAATTTTATTGAAATAAGTAGAATTACTCGCCATTTAAATATAAAAATTATTTTTGTTATGATTTGATATAAAGTAAATAAAATACTAAACTAGTACAGAAAATGTTTAAAAAAAAGGAAACTTGTGTTGCTGGCCATAATGTTTACTAAATATTTAATGGGTTTTGGTTTATGGCCATTTACTGGGTTAATGAAACAAAAAAGAAATAAATGTAAATGGCTTTTTCAATGGCCAGTTTGAGAACATAATAATATTATGTTTGAAATAATTTATATAAAAAGCTATTTGCATATTTAATTACTTTTATTTTAAGCTAATTTTATTACAATAATAAGATAGCGTAATTTAAAATATTTATTTTTGATTAAACAGCATGAGTTACAGTATGAGTTACGGTTTTTACTACTCAACCACAGAGGGCAGGGTTCGCGAGGATTTTAGCGCCATCTATTAGCTAGTAGCACATGAAGTTACTTTTCGTCTCTAGACAGTTCACTAGATGGTAGTAAGAACTACTAAGTTGCGATGTAATTTGCATTAGGTCGAGTCAAGGTAGTCGTTATGATTTATATATTTTTATTTTTATAAAATAAAATTTATTGCTCACAACTGTAACGAATTCATATCTATAAATATTGATGTAGCTAGGTAGTCTAAAAAACAAGACAATGAACAAAATCCCAATTCGCTTTGGCAGAGCTTAGCGTCACCCACAATCATAAATATCATCTTAAAAAAACACTACGCATTTATTTCGCTTATCAGCCGTATTTAAGACACCTCGCACAAGCACTATCAATAAACATATCGCATTTTTGGAGTCATTTATTTACCGTGTGCATGTTGCGGCGGGCTGTTAGCTTGTGGTGCTGGCTGCTGCACGCCGTTCTGCCTTTTCACATAGCCAAAGTTCTGGGGCACCTTCGCCTTGCCGGAACAGCTGCTGCCGTTGCCGCCGCTCGACACGCTAGACGGGCGCGACGACGAGCCGCCTGGCGACTGGAGCTGAAAAACAAATGAACATCTTGAACATCTGTCACTTGTCGAACTTTTCAGCGCCCTTTTTTACCTGTAAACAAAAACCTGGACTTCTCTGGACTTGTACAACGTTTCAAAACCGAAATTATTCAAATCGGTACAGCCATTCACGAGTTTTAGCGAGACAAAAGAACAGCCATTCATTTTTATATACAGTCAGCGTCATACGACCAAAAAGTTCGACACACCATACTTTCTCTATACTATACCGAACTATTTGGGCGACTTCAATGCGTCAAACTACATGACGCTGACTGTACATACTAGCTGTTACCCGCGGCTTTGCCCCCGTACCAGGTTTTTTTTTAAATTTTGTTACATAAGAACTTTCTCCTGACAAATAACAAACCACCGTTCACGCGTGATGCTATGACCAAGGGAAATAGGGATTAGTTTAAATATGTTGGTATATATAAGATAAATATACTATCGCCCAGAGTATGATAGATAGAGTATCAGTTGATTTTATAGATAGATGCTTAGAACAATCATTTTACATAGCATCCTTCGCCTTCGCAATAATAAAGCTCCTACCTAGAAATTTAGTGCCTTAATTGTAGTTCCAATTAACTCTTCCACTGTTATTAAGTGCTAAGTGCAATTTATTTACAACGTCCATCACCTCTCACTTGTGCTCGTACAGTACATATAGGTTTTATAATTACTTGTGCTTATAATTTACAAATGACCACGACGACGTTGAAATTAGGTTATGTAACAAATAAACCAGTGTGTATTTACTTAAAGCTAGTACTAGTAATCGCGACCAGATGAATTTTGCATACTGATTTTTGAAAGCACAATATGTGAAAATACCACTCGAAGGGGTGATAAATTGTGCTCAATTAGAATTACGAGTACCTACCTATACATTACAAGAAAATTACAGCTTGAATTAATCTTGTCAACTACTCGAAAATTTCCCAGTTTTGTCCTTACATAAATTAACTAAGAGCATTGTTAGGTAAGAGACTAGATGTAATAAAGAAACACCCAGTATTTACCTATTTAATACATAATCGCAGGCCGCCACTTACAGTTTAAAAATATAAAAGTTGAAGTTGGAACAACTCAGCTGCTAACTTATAATTGACCGATTTAAATACAGATTTAACGAGAGAAAAACTACGAGAAAGTTTTTAACTTTTATTTAGGTACCTGATTCCCGGCGCTTCTTGAAGAATGTTGACTTGATGAGTTCGCTGCAGCAAACTGCGAAATAAAATGTTTCTTGAAGTTTATTTCCTTTGAAGAATAAAGTGTGGATTTATCCAGAGTTTGTTATTTTGCGTGTCATAATTTATTTGCATATTTTATTCAAATATAAACTAGGTGGTTACTACAAAAGATAAACAGACTCATTAATCTTTAATTTTTAGTAAATAAGTAGAATAGGGTCTTTAACCTATTGGGGCCCCAGTGTCTATGCCCGGCAAATGAAGCAGATAAACCCTCTACATTTGCTTAGCTGACATTTTACGTCTGTGGGGCTTTGGATACTTGGGCACAGTGCACAGTAGAAAAAGATCCCAATAGAGAAAAGTAAATTCTAAGCCTTAAACACTTAGTTTTCTAGCAAAGTGCCGACGGAAGCACCATACGGCCACATTTTCCAAGCTCGGGAAATGTTCCTCTCCTCCGCCGAATATAGTCCTGATTTCAACGATTAGTGACCTGTGGGTGAGGCACTATGCCCAGCTGCTGAGCAGCAGTAAGCTTCTCCCGCTTATGGTGCTGCGGTGAGTGGTGACCGGCGCGGCGCTCGCCCTTGCGCCCGTGGGACGGGCTCGGCGGCGCCTGCGCAGGCTGGTTCTACAACAACACATGGCTGTTGACTATTTTATACGAAGCCGAAGCTACAGTATTGTCATAGATGATACAAATTTTTACAAATATTTCATCATTATGATTATTTCCTTCTATCTTTAAAATTTATTATTTCGTAACATTTTATCGTGAAGCTTTTTTGAAGAATTGCTTTTGCCATAGAGCTTAAACGACCCAGATAGATAGTGACCTCCAAACCGTGACAATTGATCAATTAATAAATGCAGCTACGCTACCATAGTTGACAACAAACAGGATTTAATATATCTTAGTAGGATATCCGATGTTTCAGTTTCATTACCAGAACATAACGGCGCGCTGGATCTACTACCTAGTCAATGCAAATGAAGAATCTATTTCGAAACCACGAAATCTTAGAAACCACGCTATGCAAGTTATTTGATCGAAATCGATCAAAATCGATCGAATCACTTTCAATTTGTATTTCTTTAGTTAGCTAGGTCTGGTTAGGTGGCACTTCTTAATAGAACCACTTTTATAGTTACTATCGAAACGCCACTGCATTCTCACGCATGTTTCTCTACTCGCGGCACAGGTATATTGTGGCCTTATACTCCGAAGTTAAAAATTCGAGCTTCGATTTGCGCCTCACTAGTAGTGTTTCATACTTAGGAAAGTAAGAGGGATGGTACGATAGGGACTTAGAATTCCGAACTAAAGTCTATTCTTTCATCTCGGTTACTAAAATGACATTGCCAATGTGGCTTGTTATTTGCAATTCAAAAATAGTGATGTGCCACCACTACCGAAAGTTGACGATAAATTAAATTTACTAAAGACTTTTGTAAGTTATTCTTTAAAATGTGTAAATACAACTTTTAAACTTATATTAATAATTATTACTTAAATGTGGTAACTATGTTTAATTTTTTATGTACTCTACTTTAAACACTATTTATAATCAGCATTATAAGTTAGTGTATTAAACCTTTAAATTTGCTTGATTATGATAGTCATTTTTTTTTCTTAAAATAAAACACGGCCTAACCACTTGTATCCAGGCGACAAACATTGTCGATAGTTTCGAGTACACCACTAATCAATAAAAGCTGGTATCATTATTTGGCAACTTGACAATTTAGTATCCGAGATAATAGAATAGACTTTAGGTACTCTGGCTCGTAAACTGTCATGACATTACGTCTGTGGCATGGAAACAAAGTACTGTGACGTGAACGATCACGTACCAGCGGCGGCGCTCCTACCCCGGGCGAGTCGTTGTACTTCTTCCAGGTGGTGTCCTGGCGAGGCGCAGGCGGCTGCCGCTCGGTCTGCTGCCCGCAGTCGGCCTTGCGCGTACGCCCCACTACTCGGTACACGACGCCACTGCCTCCCTCCATGCCTCTACTGCGCGAGCTGCGTCTGTGGACACACAACTATCTGGCAATTCCGGACACACGAATGCGAACCTATCAGTCAGTTTTTTTTTTTTTTTTAAAGCAAGACTTCTGTGAAACAAATGATGGCTTGCATAATAATAAAATCCATACGTGAACGTGAGCAACCCATTTGACTGTGTGACGATATGTTTTACGGGGTAAAATAAATACATACTGATTAATTAAAAAGGTAAAATGCTGGGGCAAACAGATATTCAAATATCTCAAATTTTTGCATAAAAAGAGGCTATTGAAATTATAATTCTGGTAGGGGAAGCAGTCCCCGTCGGAAATGATGAGTCAGCTCAGCGCAGGCTTTTCATATATATAGCTAAAGTATTATGATTTAAGACTAAAGTACATATTTTTTTCGTTTAAAATACCTACTGTAGACTTACTTGTATGATCTTTAGCATAAAGCGATTATACGATTACTGCGCTTGTTATTTTTAATTAAGAACTCGAACCTTTCTAAGATTTTTCCCTAAGCGGAGTGGGTGTGGGAGTGGGTGTTAAGTTAATTAAATACGAACAGTTTATTGTATCATCCCACTAAGTTTTTTCACATTTTTGTATAGGTACCTAATTAACCAAACGCAGATGTTAAAAGCCCATCGAGGGAATGGGCGAAAATCTTAGGAATCATGTTATAGGCGATGCGGTTACCAACCCATCACTATTTTGATTCCACTTTCCACCTATACGCCCACAGTGTCTTGCTAAACGTGGCCTGTAGGTCTTGTTACTTTAACCAAGTCTTGTTAGTTAACCAAGAAATTCTTTTACCACTCTCAGTGCGCATTGCATTGCACCAAGTGACTTTATATTAACAATAAGACAATAATATATTTTCGGCGTATGTTCAATAGTTTTTTTGTCAAATGTACGTCAAAATTCGTTTATGGTTCAAGTAACTTGGTTCAACTCACACTTAGGGTGGTAAAGGAACCTCTTGGTCAAATACATACATAAATCACGTCTTTGTCCCTTACGGGTTAGACAGAGCCTAGGTTAACAAGGCCTAAAGGCCACGTTTAGCATGATTGAGGGCGTAAAGGTGGAAAGGGGAATCAAAATAGTGATGGGTTGCTAGCCGCATCGTCTACCTATAACATGATTCCTAAGATTTTCGCCCATTCCTTCGATGGGCTTTTACTATCAGCGCGGGAAGAGAAGCAACTGGTACTGTTTTTCTTTACTCCTAGACCAGCATGGAAGAAACATTACTATTTATAATAAAATCTTATACCTAAAAGTATTTTTCTTGTACTGGAGATTAGAAGGGGCTGACTCGGTAATTACAAAAACCTAATGGCTTATACATAATGATAGAGTCATATTACCTACAGCCCTAAGTACTTTAGGTATATCACTATCACTTATTGCTCGAGTATAATACTTGTATTGAGCATACACATCAATCATTCCTCACTGCTCTCGTTTGAGATCAATGGAGCCTTGTGCCTCGGACGAATCAAGCTCATTTATCTTTAAATAGCTTGCTACTGCATTGTAATACAGATAAAATCGAAAAGATTACGAAATATCATATTTTATAGAGTTCCTTAGTCATAAAATGGCGAAACGGAACTCCATTACTCTGTTTGTCTTTCCGCGGCTTATCTCAGAGACTCTTAGTATTAGGAATATGTAATTTCGTAATTCGTATCAGTGTACGTAATTAATCACGCCGACAAAGCGGCAGTAGATAATATTGATTCAAAAAATCGGGTAGCCCTCAAGTAAGGATGTTTTTTTCTTCTACCCCATGGTGTAGATAAGTACAGGCTTTCGAATTCATCCAAATTCTCCGTTTGACGTCTGTTTCGTAGTTTTTTTTTTATATATTAAAACCGACAAACGGGCATGCGGTGCACCTGATGGTAAGTGATCACCGCCGCCCATGGACAACTACAGCACCAATGGGACTGCGCTAGCTCGTTGCCGGCCTTGCAAGAAATGGTACACTCGGCTCTTAAAGGTAAAGGTAGTAATAAATAGAGACGGAATCATAGATAAATGACACTTAAGATAACTGGAATTTGACAGAGAGTGCTGACACAGGCCCTAAGTAATTTATACAGTACATATACATAACGCTTCACCGCGCCCGACCCGTACTTGGCTGTTTCTTTAAGTTTAATGTTTACTTTCATAAATCCCAACAGCGTCGAGTTTTTACTTGCCGAACTGCAGCCAATTATCTATGCTGTGAATTCAACCCTTGCAAAGGGAATGGAGCCGAGCTGAGTGCATTCAACCAGTATTCAGAGCAGGTTACGCAAACAGCTAGAGATAAGGTACAAAAACAGTCGCGTATTCACAGTGCGCTTGCCAGTAGCCACCAACTAAACTCCGCAGTGTCCTATTTAAAACGGACTCAGGATGCAGTGAGAGCGGTGTTTTATTGATCCCTTACGGCTCCCGTGAGCGTTAGATTTGAGGAGTTGCCTTCTGTCATCTGCTCTCTGATACGCTATTTGGCTTTAAGCCATTGCAGTGTATTGTTCGTGCTCTGTCCAGTGGCATTCGGCCAACTCTCACAATGGACTAGCTCTAACCAAACTTGTCACCGGATATCGGAAAGCAAACGACCATAGCTGTACGTAAGCATATCTGTATTAGCGAACAACAGGGTATGCAAAAGCAAAGGAACCGTTAATATACATAGGCAAGCCACAATTCTTTGTCTTCGCGGTTTTGTCATCTGAACATTGGCGTTTTAATGAAAACAGGGTGCCTAAAGCCACGCACTAATGATGACGGATCTCCTGAAAGCGCCGACTCATACCGTGCTCCTCATTATCTATGAACTGAGCAGCCGTCTCATTATTCTTTACTTCCTACCCACTATTATTTACTAGGCGTGAATGCTTTCGTTTGGCTGCTGTTTTCAGCGAACTCAAATAATCATACGTAGCGTACGTAGATCGTTTTGTAAGTAAAGTACTAGGAAAAGCTTGTTTTAATGAAAGCTTTTGCCGTAGCCCTGAACTTTTGCTCTGAAAAGATATAAAAACGCTTGAAATAATTCAGAACTTAGTAACACAAGCCGCATGCGGCAGTTAAAACGCATTGCGACCTTATCCACAGAATATCTGCAAGTCTATCTACTTATTCACTGGAATGGAAAGCTGTCTAAATTCTGAACACTCTTCCAGTAGATATCGAATTTCTAGGCAGAAACTTGGTTGTTGCAACTTGGATATGCTTTATCAATAGATTAAACATTTCTCGACGGTTTGACGTTGCACATAGTCAAGTCCCAAGCCCAATGTCAATTTTAACTTCGTTTTAACTTTATTGTTGTGCCTAGCTGTATATTAATGTCTTTCCACAGAAAAAAAATAGGATTCTGTCACATCTGCATTAATTAACTAAAAACGAAGATATTATTATTTATTCGGCAGGTTTATATTTGAATTATTTTCTCTGCGTAGTTTATAAGAAAACTAGCTTCTGCCCGCGACTTCGTCTGCGTAGAATTATACATAAAAACCTTCCTCTTGAATCACTCTATCTATTAAAAAAAACCGCATCGAAATCCGTTGTAGAGTTTTGAAGATATAAGCATACATAGGGACAGAGAAAGCGACTTTGTTTCATACTATGTAGTGAGTAGTGAAGATCAGTCTCAACCAGTCCCTGAATGCTGCGTGAAAAATGAGAAAATGTCACAAGAGTCCCTAGCTGTGTGATTAGTTTGTAGTCGAGCACAAAAGCAAGTTGAACCTCCATCGGACAAACTTCCTATAATGCTCTCATAGATGAGTTTCTCACAACAATAACTCTATTAGCCATTGTTACAGACACCTATCAAAGCATTCTCTAACAAGCGTATTGATCTTTTGGAAGAAAATATGAAGTTTTACATCCTGTTTAGACGGTGTTTTTATTTAAACATGAAAGTTTACCAAACTTTACGAATACATTGGCCATTTATTTATTTTCTTAAATTATTTTTTAAATCCCTACTAAAACTTTATCAATTTAAAAATTAACTTTAACAATATTTACTCAACTTCAGTATTTATTGTGAAAAAACGCCATCGCTTACGTAGAAGTAGCTGTCTCATTATTTTTACAAATTCACGTAGCGCCTGAACTTAGGAAATAGTACGAGTACGCTGTGCTGGCAATTACTCGAATTCATAATTTAACAATTTTATTCAGTTTTTGTTATTTACTAATCAGGCTAATACTATTAATTAAGGACAAGATATTTCCACTATCAAATGAATCAAGAAATTTTTATTTCTTGATTTTTATGTTTTTTACTTTTTCGGTTTTACCGTTAGTAATTAAATTTCTAAATGTCAGTGAAAATTAGAACACATAGAAAAATCCGAAAAGTAAAGCTATGGCCGGGAATCGAACCCGGGTCCTCGTCATTCCGTGACGCGTGTACACTACTATGTGTTCTAATTTTCACTGACATTTAGAAATTTAAGATATTTCCACTTAACACTATACCTACAAGACGAGTATTTAATTACAGATACACCATTACATAACTAGGTGAAAGTAGTGATTAAGGGACCTCATCCACTTAACAACTCATTACTAACAGCTCACGTTTTTATTTAATTTTACATGATTAGATTTAGCAGTACTATATGGCTAGAAGTGACACAAATTGCGTAGGTTGCACTTGAAGCATAATAGCCGGCGAACGCTTTCCCCTTTGTGTAATTAAGCTAAGGGACAGTAATTCCCAGAAACACCTACATGTTTTCTACCCACTAAACGTCCACACCAAAACGTATCAGACAAAGTGAGATCAAAACAGTTGTACAACAAACTAATTCGATTCGTCTCTTTATAAGTGGCAGCGATCGACGATCGGCACTAATCGAATGAGCGTGCGGACCGAGTTGTGGCAAAACAGTCAAATCCATGATTCACAAACAGCGAAAGGCTATGACTACGTGCTCTACTCGACTGGCATCGATTGTATGTTGTTTCTCGAAATACCCGCCCTGTGCCGACGGGGTTGTACGTATGTATAGATGCACGATCGTTTACCCCAGCTCCGGGCGATGCCATGCGTTTGGGGATTCAAGTCGGATTTTTAGTAGAATTTACAGATTATATTGCACGGCGATTGGCAATAGAAATATCGATATCGATGTTGGTCGCCGTTTTCTAACATCATGTGTAATCATATTTTGTAAAAATAAAGGTAAGCGTCATCTTCATCGTAAACAATTGGCTTTGTTCATTTTTTTAAGAGGTGCTTTTAACTATAACTAGCTGTTTTTGCTTTTCTTGTTTGACCCCTGCACATCTTTCCCGCCTCCTCTGATTTTGCCTACATACATTAAAGTGGTCTTCGCAACAATACATCGTGTACATTTTCATTTACTCATTTTTTTTTACTCAAGGCTTTTTCCACATTAGCTTGGCGTACACCATTCTTTCCGTATAATTATCTTCTCTGATTTTGTTAAATGAAAAAAATGAAAATGAAAATGAAAATTTATTTTGCACATTGGCAGCCAAGGGCTCTTTTACAAGAAACTTGGCAGAAAGACATTTTTTCAAAACAAAATACAGTAAGAATACTTAAATTCTACTTAAATTAAATACATTTATAAAAGGGATGTATAAAGTCCCCGAGCCTTAGATTATATTAATCTATAAATAGTAGAGATGTATAAAGTCTCTACTAGTCAATATAAAAAACAAAAAAATAATAATAAGTTCAGTGGAGGTGTAAAACGCCTCCACCGTCAAATAAATTAATTGGAGATGTCTCCAATGTAGCAGGAAAAAAAAAGTTAGATCTATTGTTCGTTTCATTGATGCATCCCGGCACAAACATCTTTTAAAAATATCCATTGCGTGTTTCACAGTTTTATACTTTAAATTTGCTTTTATTTCTAACGTTTGTAGGTTAAGTATGAATGTAATGTTATGACGTAGATGTGCCAGTCACCGTAGCGAAACTTTTTTTTCCGGTCTAACAAAGGTCAAAAGTACTTTTACAAAAATATCTGCAATCGTTAACAAATTTTGAAATCGGATAATTGATTGTTTTTCCTCCAAATGGTTTTCAAATTGAAGCATACCTACCAAAAAAAAAAAACAATGCCAATTGGAACAGCTTTGAGTTGATAAAGAGATATACAGCTATAATTTCATATGATTCCAAAGGAAAAAAAGAAAGAAAGAGTTTATTAGTAACAATGTCAAGCAGAAAAAACGAAGAAATTATTAAATAAAGACAAAATTATCACGAAAACAGAAATCCTAGTAAGATATAAGATTATAAAGACGCGAATAAAAAATTTGGACATCTAATCATCAGATGCTTTAAATTTAATTTAATATGCTAAGCATAATGTACTGAGACGCACATGTTGGAAGAATAGCGAAGTTTTACGACTTAAAAATGTGTTGCAATACTTGCAATGAGATCTTATAGTTTTTTTTTATATACCGAGATTATTGTATACGGCAGTTCAGACTCCGCTTACAAAACAAAAGTAAGTATCTTTATTTTATTTAAAATGAAGGGCTACGCCCTTAAAAACGTTTCACGGTCCAGAAAAGCTCTAATGAAAGAGCCTTTCCCAAAGTGTTTCTTGTTCGGGAACGATTTAAATAAATTCGGAATCAAAAGAAATTCTTTCCGACATTTCCGTCGGTAATGAAACAAAATAATATCCACAGTCGAATGGAATAGTACAAACGAGATTTACAAAAAAAAATAGGGGGAAGTTTTAACATTACGAATTCAAGTGAAATTGAGAACCATGGTCGTGATCGAAGGAGGGTCGCGCGGTCGGCCCCGTTTCATAACCATGCAGATTGCCGGCTGCTTCTTATATGCCCGTCAGCAACTGTACATAATATTGTTTACCATATATAAAGCATTTAACAAGCTCACAAACGCTTTAACTTTCATCTAGTATATTCATATAGACACAACAATAATACTAGTTGACCTTAGACTTGTTTTTGTTAAGACGATTAGAGATGGCATTTACCACTTAATGGAAACTAATGTTTCTCACGTTCTAGGTTTATTAATTTAACAAACGAATAGTTTCATAATTGCTAACTTTAAGAAAGAGCACGAACTAACACAAAATAAATAGGTACTACCTTGTGTTATTCATAATGAATCTTTATGTCGTGAAATGTTGAAATTATAAATTGATAACTAGGTATGAGTATCTAACATTGTACCACGAGTGTTGGCCACATGTCACAAAGTAGCGATACATTGACATTACGCGGGCCAGATGTCTGCAAGGTTACAGGCCTCGTGGCTCTAGTTATCTCAACTTCGCAGTTCTAAAGGAAACAGGAAAATACCTATTTCAAATTTTATTCAACAGACAAAAGCGTTTCTGCGAAAATACTTTTGAAATCAAACCGCGCATCACCAGCAGCTTCAACTTTTATTTTCGAGTATTTTAACGGACTACTTAAATTAAACAAAATTCTAATACATACTCGTAAATAGAATACCGCGTTTGATAATAGTGTTCAAAATGTTAATTTTAAGCACTTCAGCCGCTTCAATTGACCACTGCACTCCATTGGACCTTTGCTTCATTTAGAGGAACCTTGAATTATTTACCTACGTGTAAATTATAACAAAACATCATCAAGATCTTACCGAAATCATGTTGGCTTCGCAGCAGTGGGCAAGTTGAATGAAATACGAGTAATAAGTCTTCTTAATGTACCTATGTGTTATATATTAAGCACCGTAAGCTTACAACATCTACCGCGAAAAGCAAAGACACGTAGCAAGGCAGCACTGATCCTTACAAAATTATTATCATGTCGTATCAAAAACCGAGCTTTGTGTCCAATTTACATTTGTTCACCCCGGTTCAAGCTAACATATAAGAAGGCACAACGCGTATGGTCCACTACATCGGCTAAAATACACTTAACAACTATCTAACACCAAGAGTTTAACTTTTCGAGTATGGATCGCAGTATAAAATGTTAGCGAAAGTATGTCCTTTGTTAAGTGCGCTCCAGATGTATGGCGCCAGCTGTGATCAGGATGCCGGTTTGGCGCGCGTACGTCTGGCGTTTGGGCGATCGATGCGGGCAACAGATTAACATTTTCCGCGGAGAAAATCGGGAAAGTTTGTCACGTGCGTGTGGAACGCGGGCGGCGAGTACGGCGCGCCCGCTCGCCGACAGAGCGCGGCGCCGAGTGCCGCCCGCCCTGCCGCCGCCGCCGGCGCCCGCTCGGCGAGCCCGACCAACGCCGAACCCGCTCCATACCTATTCCACTAACCACTCCACGCAAACCGTACCGTCTTCAACCTTTTAAACATTAACTAATGATGGAAAAGCCTGCTTCTCTCCAAAAGTAACACCAAAATGTGACTGTTTCCGTCAGTTTGCTTATAATTTCGAAAGCTGAATTACCATATTTTCTTAATTGTAAACCTAGTATTGATCAAAATAAATTATTTGAAACGTGGGAATAAAATTTTAATGATAGCAATCGTTTCGATCGAGCACGAATGCAAAAGCGTTGGAAATAATCTGTCGTAGCGTCGAAAGAACAATTTTATGCTGAGGATCATTAAGGTCCCGAATGGTGCGGTACTGTTGGGGGTGGTTAGTGTCGTGGCTGTCGTAAATAGAGGGCGCGGGGCAGGGATGACGTGAGACGTAGGAGTATCGATTTTGGCTACCCCGCCCTCTCCCCTAGTACTGCGACAGTGTGAGTGCGCCGCGCGAGTCCTCGCCACTCCGAGCGATCGTGCGCTGCGCGAGAAACACTGAGTATCAACAGAATGCTTTGTTCACTGCAACAGCTTAACAAACTTTGCCAAATGACTCGGCCGGAGCGCGGGCTCGCCGCTGACGACCGGCGGATGTCACGAGCCGTGGGCGCGGGCGCGTCGGTCCGACGTAAACCTCCGGCTTAGAGGTGTGTGTAATGCGGACCCTCTTCAGATCGATGCTCACCCTCGTCTTATAAGATTATTCAAAGTATTTAATTTATATAAATATATCCCTGCGCGGATTCAATAGTAATTCTGCGTTTAGTTAGAACTGATGAACAACCATCAATTACTTCAAATTAATGAAAAGTATGAGCCTCTACATCGGTTAGTTTTTTAATCCTCACTTAAGCTCTTTATGATTTTGTAAACGTGCTTATCTGAGAATTGATCAGCCGATTCTAAAAAGATTTCATGCATCTATCATAGTATCATATTATAGCCAATGTTCCAGTAACTTTTACAGCTAAAGTAAATTTCATTCACAAATCCTAATTCCTCTGCCATAATTACCTACGTTGACAATTTGATTTAAAATTGATAATTTTTTTAAGTGTTTAATATTCAAACTGTTACAGTACAATACAATAACTCTTTATTGAACACCACATATAACAAACAAAACAGGAAAAAGGTATACAGAATATTCCAAGGTAACAATAGGCGGCCTTATCGCTACAGAGCGATCTCTACCAGGCAACCATACAGTTAAACAGTGTTCTGAAGTTTAGTTGACGTGGGACTAGTGCAAGACACGCGATAACTATGTAACTTTGATAGTGACGAAAAGCGGGTCGACCACTTGTGGAGTGAGACGCTCGCCCGCCGCCATTGGAAAATGGATTTGCTCAAATTCACGTTACATAGATCAGGCTCGGTAGGCATTCGCTTTGCCACACATTTTCGCTATGCGCCAAAAACAATTAAACTTGTTAGAAAACACTTGCAATTTGCGGAATTTCAGAATCAGAAAGTTTTACGATTCACCTCAAAATACGACACTTACCTAATACGGCCAAATTAATTTAGCGTAGATTAGAATTTCATGTTACAACCGTGGCAAATACTGTCGGTAATAAAGTTTAAGTCGGTGGAGCTGGCGTCTCCGAAACTCTAATAAACGCGTACCCTTGCAGACAATTAATCTCACGTCCAAGAAGGCCTTTGTGTCAGTCTCATTGCGTAGTTGTGGAAAGCATGGAGAACCTATAAAGGAAAGACGTTATACCTTATTTTTAAACGACCAATATCTTACCTTTCATCCAGTTGCTGAAACTGCGGGGGTTGCTGGTAGGCGACACGACGTCCGTATAGTGAAGCGCCACCCTCGGACATGTACCCGTCCATCATGTCGTTGTTCCTGCCACGGTCCATGTCATTTATATTTATTCTTCTCAAACAGTCACCATCAGATAAGTAACCTGATGCTATTTCCATATCGCAATAATCAGGGTTTGAAAAACCTGGACCATAATGCATGCGATCACGCAGTCCTACGTTTTCCCTACCGAAGTTTGCCTTGACGGTGTTGGCGTGATGAGGATAACCTGGTGTGTTTTTCTGCGATAACCCTGACGTCCTCATCGGAAGAGTAAGGTGGCTATTATATCCTCGCAGCAACGGCCTCATAGGCAACACATTCATTAACGGATTCTCGTCATCACCAAGAGAGTTGTCGCGACAATGTGACGGTGTGCTGGATCTGCTGTCTCCTTCGAGCTTTTTACTTAATTCTGACAAAGGTGAGTTATGTTCAAATGATGGCTTTAGTCCAGAATTCTCTAAAAGTCGTCTCTGAGCTGCCTGTTTTTCTGATATTTCCGCTTCATTTATGACTTCATTGATGTATGTAGTGTTCATGTCTACTCTTTTATTAGCAGAGTGACTATTAGATGTTGTTTTCGACATTTCAGATCCGGACTCACTGGAGGGCCGGTAAATCACACTACTGTCACTTGAATTAGAGTGCTGTCCAGTCGTGCTGTGAGTAGAATTAGAATGCAAGCTTTCTGTCATTTGAGACGTTGAGTTTTGGCTGCCAGTATTGACAACAGGCATAGGGGAAACAGCCAATGTTTGTTTCTGTGAAATTTCTTTGCCTAAATTCGACTGTTCTCTACTGAACGGAAGTGCACTTACATTGTTCGTAGAATTTAAACTAGAATTGCTTTGTATAGGGCTTAATTGACTATTTGTACTCTTGTGAATAACACTCCTTTCATCTTTTGAAATTTTAAACGTCCCCTTGACTGCTGCAGTTGGCTTGGGAATTCCAGTTTGGTTCTGTAAAGAAACACTTTGACCACCGGGTGGCGTGGAAGGATTGACTGTTTGATTTTTTGAATGTACGTTTTCAGTATTGCTTTCAGTCCTTTGTTCGCCAAGTTTTATCTGACTTCCTGACAGTTTGACCATCTTTGAATCTAGCTTTCCTTTTGGGTTCTTAGGGTGGTCGTCAATTTGATTTAGTTTTGTATTACTTATTGACTTAGGAGCAGCTAGTTTAGATTCTTTGTCTCGTGCGGGAAGCTTCGGGCTATTTCTCGATTTGTCATTACTGCTCGACTTAACATTTGACTTACTCAAATTTGTGGAAGATTCTTTAATACCTTTAGAACTAATTAATTTTGATTTTACATTTCTACCAGACTTGTCTTTTGATAACGTATCGTTTTGTTGTCTAATTGGTTTAGGGCCCAATAAATTACAGGATTTGATATGTGCGTTGGGAGTGTTAGTTGATTCATTTAGACTTAAGCTAGAGTCGGATCTTTCACTTTTGGCAGACGAGAAACCACTGGAAGAGCTAGTTCGCTTTGATACCACGGTGCTTTTATTATGTTGCTTTTCATTGTTCGGTTTGTCTTTGTTGAAAAGTTTCAATTTGTCAAGCATAGAATGCTTCGTCGGCGTCCCATTTTGATTGACCGATGTTTGGGAATGTTGTTGTTGAGTCTGTGTTGTTTTGCTGCCTGGGGCCAAAAGCGAGGAGTTTGGGCGAGACCTGTAAATAGTGGTTATTAAAGCAGACAAAAGGTATGTATATAAGTGATATTTCAGAAAAGCGTACTAATGACTTACCCAGATGATGAATTCGGCGCCCTTGGTATAAAACTGACCACCCCTTGTCCCAAAGGGCTAGTAGAACGGCTGGAGCTAGCTGACAGACCACTTTTCCCTCCTGCAAAACAAAAATCACATAAAAAAATGGAACTATTGATTAAATTCGTAATTTATTAACCACTAAGTATTTATATCAAATTATAAAAGCTTTAAACTTGACATTATCTTACTCCCCGTTTAAATATTTTAATAAGTAAACAGTTTCGACAGATAAGACTGTACAAACTTTTATCGCGGTTACACGGGTGGTCTGCGCTGCGCTCGCGTCGGAACTGTTTTGGTATAAAACGTCAACACAACGCTCCCTATTGTCCAGTTTATAATAAGCCTTGTAACCCCATAAAGTTCTTCTCGAACGCGGAATATATTGATCGTCACCATAGGTCACTTAACGTTGGTTTGATTATCGATTGAGCCATACCAGCAAAATAATAATTTCGTGACGTCACTTCGTACTTGACAACGATATGCGTGCGCGTGTTACTACCCTAAACTGGGGACATTATAATGAGTCAATGGCAATCATAAACATAGCGTATTGTGGGTTTCCTGTGTTGCGAAGTGTGTCAAAGGGTAGCGTGACTTCGATGTTTTTACCACAAATTTGAAATCGCTTAAAAAAACGTGTGCCTATTAGGCAAGTACACTTATTCTTTGTAAGGGGAGCGCCTGGTGTTAATTCGATACCTCATATATTTGCTTATAAAGTAGTATCCAAAGTATAAAAAGGATTTTTTAGGACTTAGTATAGTCTGTATCGTAATTTAATAACAAATCGCACTCGTATATACTTATAAGCAGCATAATATGCTGAAGGCGAAAGATGCCTAAATTCGTGACCTAGACATGTTACACTGCAGTACGGAGGCTTGCTGTTAAATTACTTACTTGGCTGGATAATAAATACAGTCCAAATAAACAGTATAGTCTAGAGCTAATAAAACGAAGACTGTATTAGGTCAGACTTCTCACGGACGCCGGCCGTTCTTTATTCAGCGGGTGCGAGTCGATTCATCACTTTGTACGGTGTCCGTCCGGTGCAACGAGACTCCCGACAGGCGAATTACTTAGAGTAATAGATCTATTACTTCAACGTGTAGATTGAACAATAAACTCTATAAATGGTCATAGACAAAATGTACTGTGCATGTAACAGGCTGGTACGTATTAAGTCGATCCCAAATTGTAGAAATACTGAAAAACTCTTAATAGTATTCCCACTTATTACGTGTTTTTTTCAAAGTTGACAAGCGCATTTCTTGTAGAACTTTTAATAGGTTTTGCATGCATTTTACGTTTAATACTTATTAATTACTCAATAAAAGCCTGCGCCTGCACCTGCTATGGGTGGTGTAGGGGTATAGCACGCGTCACGGAATGACGAGGATCCGGGTTCGATTCCCGGCCATAGCTTTACTTTTCGGATTTTTCTATGTGTTCTAATTTTCACTGACATTTAGAAATTTATTAATTACTGCTAAATTTATTAGGCAGAGTCGCTGAATTTGATTGTTGAACTTGTAATTTATGTTTATATAACCCTATTAGAGCGAGCTCATTGCTTATCTATTATTTTAGTGGGGTTATGAGTTGAACTTTTTTTTAATCTGCACTAAGATACACACATATTTCCTGAGGAAAACATAGTGAAAGATAATAAAAAGTTTACGTGATGACCTGCGAATGTTGATAACGCAAATAAAAATGTACGTGGCTCAGTAACATAAATATATTAGAAAATCAGGTATTCCATTACAGTTTAAACATTATGGTTTAGTATAAGTAGGTACTTTATAGCCAGTTTATTACGAACCCACGTAGGTAGGTAAGTGAAAAACTTTGAAAAATTAACAGTCAATTAATGAATTATCATCCCACGCCTCATACTGTATCTAATTAATTTATTGCTCTTGACCAGGACAACGTCTAGTTGGCTTTATTAAAAAATTGTACCAATAGGTACAGGGTGGCTTCTGACAAAACAAATAATTAAAGTCCCGATGTATGGTCACCCTGCTTAACACCTGTCACACGACGATTAGTGATCAAAATACCTACGTCAGGGCAGATGATAACTAAAGAGGAAAGTTTCGATTTGTAACACTTTAAACCTCTTTGTTTTAAATCTTAGTAGTAGAGTATCCGTATCAAGACAAAACAAGTACGTGTAAATTAAACATACTTTCTTTTGATCACTTTTACAAGGTTAAATAAGACTATAGGGGTTTAGACTAGGAACGATGTGGGAAAGGATTAATTATTTGTTGCCAATTTGATCAGCCTGTATATAAATTGCCCAAAGTTACTTCACTTGGGGATTAATAAGCATTATTATTATTAACTGTTTACTTCGGGGCATGTTGACAGTTCCTATTTTTACTTTATCACGTTCTAATTACAATTTGTACTTTGCATCTCGTTAAATCACATTCCGTTGTATTTCATATCTTTGTTTGATAATTAGATTATGTTGCACTAACCTATTTAACATTTGCCTACTCTGATTGATTCTCAGGAACCTAAACTGCTTGTTTTTCTTTTTATTTTACTGATAAACGTAAAAGTAAAAAATAATATTATTAACAAAAAGAGATTCCAGTTAAAAAAAGGGTTTCGGAAGAGCTATCCATCATAAAAAATAACCCGATTAAGCACTCGTCAAGCGTCTATTACTTAACTTGTTTTTTGTCTTTATTTGTAATTTTGACATTGGCCGAAGCGAGATACGTAGACAAAACATATTTTTCCTTGCAGCTTTGTAGCTACTTTGTAATTTAATAAGGAGGGCTCGCGCTAAAAAATGGTCGAATTTATAACGCTGAGTTAACAGCTAACCTAGGATTAAGAAGTGTCTAAATGTAACTGTCATCTTTAACCCCGGTATAACGATTTACTTTTATAATTCTACACCGTACAAGCGGCCATAAGATGGTTAATTATAAGATTCATCAGAATCGTACTTATTCAAATTTTGGGTTCAACTGATTTAATCCTATTCTGACCCTCCACCTACCTCATATAAAGTCCAAGTTATCACCATGCACTATAAATTTCGCTCTCAAACTTCACTAAACACAAATTGCGTTACTTTTCTACTGATCTATAGTGATGTAATTGTTATTCGAGACTCAATAAGTCTCTGGGCCAGGGCCACCGCGAGAGTGGAATGCGCGCTTAGTAAGAAGTGCACTGCGACTGATGTCCGATTCGAGCATACTCTTACATTCAAACTAAGCGCTCTTGCACACTAGCGTTTTAGGCGGCGGTTTTTAGCGGAGCGAGGACGTGCACGTCGCGAACACGTAGCAACGTCTTTGCGATTATTGGCCGCCTCCATGGCTACGGGCTCAGTCGTATCCGTATAGTTGCTTGCCGCTGCGGTAACGCTGCGTTCGCATTTTTTTACGTATGACTGAGCAGTGATATAAAGTGTGACTCCTGATATAAAGTAGCCGACAGAGTAACTCACTTGTTCAGTAATAGCCTATTCACTCTGGCCTTGAAGGGCTGTACCTGTCCGGAAATACAGACGATGGGAGCAAATTCCAATACTTAGCGATTCGCATTAGGAAGGAAGAATCGAACCGCTTTGTAAAAACCAATGGGATGGCAACAACCTTCCTCCCACCTGGAAGTCCGATGGAGGTAATGGAGACATCGCAGCATGCTCGTTGTGTGCACGCCGCGTTACGCCGCGTTCCCGCTCCGCTTTGAACCCGCAGTTAAAACGCTAGTGTGCGCGCGCTCTAAGCTTTATAACAAGGCATCACATCACACATGTTACGATTAGACCGCATTAACTACTGAGTCAATTAACACATGACAATTTAAACGGCGGGCAGCTTGTTAAGTATGGACTCTTGCAAGCTTTAAATAATTGAAGCGCTGAGGTCCAAGTTGCAACTAAGTGGATAGGCACTAGATCAAGCTAAGCTCGGAGCATAGAGCATTGAAACAATAGAGTGGTAATGGGATATCGAATTCTGCGATACATTAGTGATTTGTCACTTTTACTGTAAAACTACATTAGTTTTTGTCGATAGTGTTTCCCTTATTTTCTACAAGGATAAAACCCAACTCTGTCTGTTTCGTAGTAATAAATAGAGACGGCGCCATTGATAACTAAAAGTGAGTGATAAAAAAGGCCCTAACTCTGATATCCTGCTTGACAAGCGGTCAATCGGAGTGCAGCAATTGCCGCGCAGTTTTGTTTTTTAGCAAACTGTACCTAACATTTCCAGTCCAATAGGAAGTCAATATCTATGTCTTGAGGGTCTTTCTTTTAAAAATATGTTTTTCTTTTATATCTGGAGTAACTTTACTACCTAGATGTATGAATCCTTTATTTAACATCAGTTTCTTTAAATAACATCTTTGCACATCAAGTTTCATTTGAGATTGCGAAGTGAACTAAGTTGAATGCAGGTTTGAGTTTTACTATCTCAGGTGGGACTTTTACTATCCCAAACACCCGAGTCAAGTTATACCTACTTGATAATATAAGATAAAAAGTTCCTTTTATTATTGTAGTAATCAAACAGATAGCAAAAAGTGGCCGTTTAAAATAAACTTTTAGACAGCGTCTTCAAACATCTTCATGTGTGTTTTATTAAATCCACAGTACCGAGTAATAATAATATGTAATGTGATATTATTTTATATGACAAGGAAGGCTACCGATTATGTGGGTCACCTGATGGTAGGTGCGCACCACCGTCCATAGACACCCGCAATACCAGAAGGTTGCTGATTCGTTGCCAGCCTAGAGGGTTAGAACACATTACTTCACGCACCAGTAATATCACCGGCTGTCTTACTATTTACGCCAGAAAACAGCAGCGCAAGCACTGCTGCTTGGCGGGAGGATTAGCGAGTAAGACGGTGGTTGCGATCCGGACGAACCTTGCACGAGGTTTTACCATTTGCTACTAACTGACTCTGGTACCATCTCCACCTCATATGTATGTATGCATGTGTGTAATGATATTTAGTACTTTATTTTATGAATTACATACTAGCTTCTGCCCGCGACTTTGTCTGCTTAGAATTATACATAAAAACCTTCCTCTTGAATCACTCTATCTATTTAAAAAATCCGCATCAAAATCCGTTGTGTAGTTTTGAAGATATAAACATACATAGGGACATAGGGATACAGGGACAGAGAAAGCGCCTTTATTTTATACTATGTAGTGATATTGTATTTAGAGCTTAGATCTCTATTCTATTGTAGCTTTCACTATGTGGAACTTTAAACGAGTCACTCTTTGTCGGTCCCTCGTTTAATGCTCCTCTCATCTACTCAAAGGTTGACTGGTAGAGATCCCTTATAGGGATAAGTTCGCCATTGTGCATAAAAATTAATGTTTTTTTTGTGAATTGTATTTGTTCCTTCATATTTATACAATAAAGCATTTACTTACTTACTCATAAACTTACGGTATTTTAATTTACAAATTAGTAGGTATTGTGGCAATGTGCTTGCATGGATTTCAACTAATGCGATTAAGTAAGTACTTAGTCGAATCTAAGCATGTCGTCCACATGGTTTTACATTTAATTGAATATTACATTCATTAATCAAAATCATTACTCTACCACATATAACTATCTAACTACAAATGTTGATGACTGCTTCCACTCTTAAAGGGTTCGGGTTTTAAAACAGTTGGTAGGTATACACAAGGTTTGGTTTTCCAGTTGTGTTGTTTCTGCTTTATTACGTTAACTCTAGATACCTACCTGCTGTTGTACAGGTACATATAAATCTGATAAATTATTAGACACAGCGCCCTCTGTGACCGTCGCGAATATTTCGGCGAATATTTGAAATTGTGCAAAGGTACCTGTGTGTACGGGCGTAGCGGGAAGTGGCCGCTTGTCGGGCGGGGCGCGGCGTGCGGCCGCCGCCGACGCTGGCAGCGGGATCGACGTCTGCAGCACCGACACCTGTCTGTAACAAGCATTAATCCTGTAAGTGCTACCGTAAAACGGGTATCTTTTGTTACGCCACTGCTCACAAAGTATCACTTTAGTAATTGATAAACTATGTGTAGACAAGTTAAAAGTTGAAAATATTTCAATTATTGACTCCTAGCGGAAAATACAAGGAATCAACTCGCTCACTGCGCTCTCTGGTTATCAGCAAAATGCATTAAGTTCCGCTACTGCCCGCTAGATAGCAGCGCGCGCGCCACATTTAACTAAATATTTCATTATAATTATTGCCGCTACTGCGCACGTGGTATTGAGTATTGTAGGTACAATATAAGTACGCAACTTTACTCATTGTTTCATAAAAGTTTTAATAAAGGCAATCTATGCTCATTGATATAGCCAGCGAGCGTAGGTGGTTATCGCGCCGTAGTCACTCGAGCAACTTCGCCAATTAATTTAGCTATTCATCTTAATGCGATAGCCTCTGGTCTAGACGGAACGTATTTCTTTTCTATTTCCTATGTAATTACTTATCTAGTTAGCCTTTAAGAACAGCAATCCTTTTATCTCACTGGAAAGGCTAAAATGCATTTCTTGAGGGCTGTAAGTTTATTGCCTGGTAAAAAAAATATAAAAGCGAATAAAGTATAGCTTCTAGAGAACTGAGCTAGAAACTTTAATTAAGATAAAATGCATTGTTTTATAAAATGCTGCAAAGCTCTGTCTACCCCGTAAGGGATAAATGCGTGATTTGTGTATGTATGCTGCGAGAAATAGTACGAGACACTTATGTAGATTACAAAACTCAGCCCCATGGGTGGATATTATAATAAATACTCTATTCAATAGGTCTCAAAACCAACTGACTTGACAAACTTGATGATTTTCAGTGAACACTCTTATCGGATTAAGTTGCCAGCTAGGCGAAATAGCCAAACATAAAACCGAGAAACTGAGATTTTTTCTGAGTTATACAAAACTCTTATTGTGCTTCTCTTTATGTAGAAAAACCTGAAATTATTTTTTAAATCACGTTTCGTTACTTCAACTTTTTTGGTTTCTTTGAACTTTGGCAGAGTGACTTTTGTGATTTAAAAATAAAGTTCACGTTACGGTTACGGCTGTCGGGAACTGACAAATACAAATTTATATAAAATTCTTATTGTGCTTCTCTTTGCGTAGAAAAAGCTGAAAATGTTTTTTTAAATCACGTTTTGTTACTTCAACTTTTATGGTTTCTTTAAACTTTGGCAACGTGACTTTTGTGATTTAAAAATAAAATTCACGTTACGGTTACGGCTGTAGGTAAAGGACCGACAAGAGCAGGAAATTAAAAAAAATATATGCCATTTGTCATTTCTATGCGTGCTACGCAGATCGTTTGGAGTAAAATAAAAAATCGACCTATTTTTTTAAATCACATTACTCAGGAATACCATTCGAAAATGATAAAAATCTGTGAACTGCTATGAAACTATTGCTCAAATCAAATTTTCGATATTCACAACATTTAAAGCTGTAATTTTCTTCAACTTTTCTGTTTTATTCAGCATAATTTTTCTTCACTTTCGAATGACGTGCTATTATTAAAAACAGGGCCCCTTTGATGCCTCGAGGTTACTTTGTCCCTTTGTCTTCCTTGCTTGTTTGTATGCCTTTGGTTCTTATTACCCTAGGCTCTGTCTACCCCGTAAGGGATAAAGACGATATTTAAGTATATATGTGTGTATGCAAAAATCCTCGAAAATTATAAATTACTGTTTCCCGCGACTCCGTCTGCGCAGAATTTGCTTATCACTATCCCTCGGGAACTATGCAATATCCCGGGATAAAAACTATCCTATGTCCTTTCCTTCCCCGGGACTCAAACTATCTGTATACTACCAAATTTCAACTAAATCGGTCCCGGCGGTTTAACCGTGAAAAGGTAACCAGACAGACAGACAGACGGACAGAGTTACTTTCACATTTATAATATTAGTAGGGATTATTATTTATTCCCAAGTAGGTAGGTTACAGGTTTCGGCCTTAGCCTGCAAGTGTGCACGATGCCTAGGATGTTTTTAATTAAAAAAAAAAACAATTAAATACTGTTTTTCTTAAAAGACATAGTCAAATATTTGAAAGCTTAATTGTATCTCGGTTATTTTCATAGTCATTCAAATATTTTCTTTAGATCGTTTGACACATACTTAACATAGCAATGAATAAACATGAATATTCCCCGCAGTGTCTTGGTATCTACATATCGTTATTTTTGTACGGATACTTGCCTACGCGACAAGTGATTCTCCCACGGATTTACAATTGTATTTATTATGATACATACAATTGTTTTCAATAAAGTGTCGGTGAGCTCGTTCAAAGACATACTCCGCGGTTATTGTAGCTTGAAATATAAACACGGACATCTGTTGGAAAACTCGGCGAACACCCGGCACTTTGCGTAACAGGTAGCACGACACTGTGTCACTTGTGAAATAATGAGCACTATCATTTTACCTAAGCTTGACAAGGTATAGCATTACAATTTCAAAAGATCCGACACTAAACCAGATACAGCCGACCATAAAGTATGGATAGCGAAAATATTCTGTCACGTAACTGAATATACTACAACTTTAAAACTTCAATTCACAACGCGCTGTTTTTAAAATACGTCGCGATTCTCTTTTGTCACAATTTCATAAAAGATATCAAACAAAGAGATACCAGAGCAAACATTATCCTTTGTGCTAGTCTAGCTGTCCCGGTCCATTTGTATATCTACTAATTTCATCAGGTACATTCAGCGTTAGTACGTCAGTGCAGGCAACATAGGTAGAATCTTCATTCTATATCTGGCAATATATGTATATCAACTATAGAGACAGTCACGTTAAACATAACCGTTATAAAAAAAATCTTATTTCTAAGCAGACTGTCCAAAGCGATTGTGCAAACTTGCATGTGGTCTATTAAGTGTAATTTTGAATTAAATAAATACACCAAACCTCTAAACAATACAATAACGCGTGCTTTATTATGTTTACCTCAATTTGTAAAATTTAATAATAGCGTAGCGTATTTTTCTTATTAAACGTCGTATAGGCACACGTGCCCTTACGGCTCACTGGCTGAAGAGGCTGTGTGTTCATGCGTTGACGTGTCAACCACACACGAGTGCTCACATTAAAATTATGACAAGATATAATCAGCTACGTATGCATATCGCACAAAATTATATACGAGTTACATCAAGTTGATAGGGAAACCACCGGTCAAACTGCTTTTTAGGGTTCCGTACCTCAAAAGGAAAAAACGGAACCCTTATAGGATCACTTTGTTGTCCGTCTGTCCGTCCGTCTGTCAAGACCCTTTTTCTCAGTAACGCGTGGAGGTAATAATAATAATAATATAGCCTTTTTATTCCGAATTCGCTACAACTTCATTTTTTGTTGTTGTTGTAGTTGTTTTATTATTAAATTGTCGCATAATTCGGCGTGCCACATGGCATAGGCCTCCTCCGTGTATTGGAGGGTTTGGGCTATAGTTCCCACGCGCGCCCAGTGCGGATTGGGAACTTAACAACACACACCATTGAATTTCTTCGCAGATGTGTGCAAGGTTTCCTCACGATTTTTTCCTTCACCGATAAGCTCATGGCAAATTTCAAATGTAATTTTCGCACATAAATTCCGAAAAACTCAGAGGTGCGCGCCCGGGATTTGAACCCACGACGCTCTGCTTGAGAGGCCACAGGTCAAACCACTAGGCTACCACGGCTTTTAAAAAAAAAAAAAAAAAAAAAAAAAAAAAACGCGTGGAGGTATGAAGCTGAAATTTATATCAATTACTCAGGTCTACTGTCCCTTGAAGCTGTGAAAAAATCAAACTTCTAAGCCAACGCAATCAAAAGATACAGCCGTTTATGCCGCAAATTTCCGCAAATTTTCAACTCTCAAGGGAATCAAAACCTACAAGGTAGTTCCCGTGAACGCAGAATCTTGAAATTTGGTCTGAAGGTAGGTCTTATAGCACAGATTAAAGAATAATTGCGAAAACCGTAAATGTGTATGTATGTCTGTATATAGCAGTGACCAATATAAAGTAACCCCACACTGCGTACATTTTGCTTTGGAACAGGGCTCTGCTTACACTGGTTTTAGATATTTATAGATAATGATACGGAACCCTCGGTGCGCGAGTCCGACTCGCACTTGACCGGTTTTTTCCAATTGGTGTTTCAAAATTGAAGCTACTTTACATCCACGTCGACTATGTAATTTAATGGAAAATAATACATATAGGAACAGTTACTACTCAAATGCCAATTAACTGGATGCGTATCCAGCTAACGGCATGCATATCGAACGGTTCGTACCTCATAACATTGTTAGGTAGAGGCTGAAACCATTACCTGAGTGCATCAGCAATACGTACATGAGAAGCGTTCTAGTACATTCATCCTCGAACGCATCGGTGCTGTCAAGCTGTTTGAAATATCAGAACAACGTGGTATACAAATGAGGGTAATATCGGTATTTATGAGTACCTTAACAACAGCTCTGATGGATCTGATGGCGACTACATACTTATTATCGTGCCTTTACCACCACTACAGTAAAATCTTGTACCTAATCAGCCACAGCAGTCGATGTGAACCCATATCGCTGATGACAGCTCGCTTCCGGAGCGGGAGAACCGAGTCACTCGGAAATGGAGGCTGTCGAGCGAAAACCGAGGCAACGTAACGTACGAATGTATCACAAAATGCAAGTTGTTTCTGCTGTTGGTTTAGTTGATATGTGGTAAATGATAGCCTTTTAAGTGCTTTGTAGTTGTTAAATCGGTAACAGGTAATTTTGGTACAAATGTCTAAATATGTATACAATGGTTCAAAATGCATCATTATCAAATGTACAATGGTCAAAAAGTATGTAAATGTAAACATTTTATATTGAACAAAAGACAAATCGATTAGATTTCACAAAAACCCAAAAGCCTAATCATATGATAAAAAAACGAATAGAAGATTAATTGTCAAAGATCCCAAAATACTCAACAGGTTCGAAAATTTCCTTGTCAAATTGTACAAAAGTCAAAAAGTTCTGAACAAACATTATACTCAACTCATTTTGTCCCTTACATCAATTGAACCTGCAGCCGACGATACATTAATGTCAAAATGCTTGTAAACTGTTAAGTAGCGTATTGAAAATTTTGACCCCAGAGTATTCTGTCCTGAAAACTTTCAGTCACAAAGACATCTATCTAGGCTAGGCCATAGTAAAAGCTACCTTGGAAACATTTTGTCTTAAAGTGCATGTTGGCCGTAGCATATTTTGCCCCTAAAATACTCAGAAAAATTGATCTGGTGCACAAACACTTTGTACTTTTTGACAGTGTTACATCTCAACGTTCTATGCATTTTGATATTTGTGCCAAAATAACCTGTTGACGTAAAATCTCGTTTGTTGACGTTTAGTGCCGGTAACCTAAAGAACGCCGTAAATGAAAACTGGACGCAACCCATAAATAAAAACAGCAGCGATATGCTAAACGAGTCAATGATAAAAAAAAATAGACGAGGTTTTCAAAGTAGGTAGTGCAAGCCTTAATGGTACCTATAACGTCATAATAAACATTTCCTATCCTTTACTCAATAGTACGATACTTAAAAAGCCATTGAAAGACATATTTCTTAAATGTAAAGCCGGCGCACGTGTTGCTTACTTCATGCGATTAATACCGTGTGCCATAAAAGGAGCACAGTAAAGAGCCCTACATGGACCCTACTTCTATTGTTTACGCACCTCTGCAACAACTCGCGCGAGATCAAAGGTTACTGGTACATTTCACTTTTACGATATCGATGAAATGTTACTCGCCGTAAAATGCTGTGAAGCGTGACTTAAATCAGCTTCGTCTTTATTTTTAGACAGATCGATCGTCGGCTATGCTCTCAACTTTAAGCTAAGGACTTTGGAACTAGTAGTTGTTAGTTTGACTTTCTATTTCAGTTATGATAACTTGACGAATGGATCCAAATAATAATACCTATCATATTTTTTTAGTTTTAGTAACTTTTATAAGACAAAAACGTCACGATAGTGAAGGATACCTGTAACATGACTTGGACAATATTTACCAGACTTTGTAGAGTGTATAAAGCGATAAAAACACATGAATAATATATACTGATGTATTAAATCCTTAACTTTTTTTTCATATTGATACATACCTTCGAACCTCAGGAGAAGTGGGCAAACTTCTCGATTTTCTGCTTTTCGCGCTGTGTCGAGGATTCCCTTGGCCCGAGTTGGTATTCCCCATGGTTGCTTAGTTTTAGTTATTGTCTACTTCTTTAATTACACATATCACAGATAAATTGGCACTCAATATACTTCCACGACAAGTAAAGAAAACAGGCTAACTGAAAACATAATTTTTACGGTACACTAGTAATAAATTAATTATTTAAGTTAATTTGAATCAGCAAAATGAGAATTTATTAATTACTTAATCACCATACATTAGAGAGATGATACGATGAGTTGGCAATTTAAAAAAACTTCAGGGCCCCAAGATAAAATTAAGATTATTACTTAAGTCAAATACAAACAAATAACTTGGTTCTTGGTCACGTCAAGTGCCCCCGAGAATTAGTTCCTACGGTACGAATTCCCGAGGTGCTACGTATAGGTAGTTAGAGGTAGCGATCGACACTGCGCCGAACTTCGCAAATGCCATCGGTCGCCAGGCGCCGAACATTGCTGAAATTCCATAGGCGAGTCTGGCCTGGTCCTTACCAGGTTCTTTATAACCGCTATGTAGGTTCATAACATGAGTGTACACAAAATATCAAATATATTGCTTAGGTTCAGGTTGTGTTGTGGCTATATGGTATTGGTTACACGAATACTAGCTTTTACACGAAAAATATTTTTTGATTGTTTGAATTGAGTTAATTTGTCCTATTTACTAAATGAAGCACAGCATTCAATCGGCTTAATAGCTAGACAGAAAGTGGGGATGTGTAATGACCGAACGATTAGTTATTATCGTCTCCGTTCGGGGAACAGGGACAATGGAAAAAAGGACTAATTACGAGCGAGTCTCGTGTGAAGGGTGCTCACGGTTCATTAACCTCCATTTTGAACCTTGGTTTTCGTCATCTCTATATTGACAAAAGGTAAAGTTTGTATTGAATTTGGGTACGCCATAACCTTTCCGAGGCTTTACACTGTATAAAGAATTACCTTTAGTCAATGGTTACCAAAAAATTAAAATAACCGCCTATTTTTTTCGAAATTCTTAGTATTAACAACACTAAAGTAACTATCATTACACATAAACGGATAACTCACGTATAAAAAGTCGAGTGACGCTCGACATGTTTCGGACTATTTCGTAGTCGTGCGCTGGCGCGCAGTGTTCGTGTCGCTGCCGCCGGGGTGAGCGCTCTTGGAAAAAGGACTACGAAATAATCCGAAACATGTCGAGCATCACTCGACTTTTTATACGTGAGTTATCCGTTTCATGTAATGATGATTAAGTCTCACGGTAGTTTCATGACTAAAGTAACTAATTCACACCGGCATTAGCTCGCGGCACGCAGGGCACTACAAATTTTACGTTGGAATCAAGCGTACAAATTTATTGGCGACAATGACGCAGTATTATGTAAGTGACGTTATTGCCTCAGTTTGAAGTGGATTAGTTCAGTGAAGTGTTGTGGCGACGGTGATGTGTAACCTATCCCGCATAGGTGCATTCGTCCATTGTTGCACTGATGCGGTTGGAATATCCTGATACTGCGGCGCAAACAGGCACGGAGCAGCAGAGCGTACTCTCCCCGTTCCGACGGGCTGATTCAATGAACTTGGACTATTTTCATGTTGCGGAACGTGTTTTGAATTCAAATTGCCTGATATCGAACATGCAACCCGCGTCCTAAATGTCAAACAATATCAATTGTCCATTCCATGCCTACTGATGGACTACGTTAGGCTAAATTTGAAATTCATGCAGTTCCAGTACATTTTCCTGACGAAGTTTCAAAAGCAATTTGCGATGTCAATTTTATTTCACAGAAAATAACTCGATAGTTAATAATAAAATGATAACCAATGTCCTCTCTGATTATTCCTTCTAGCTCGATTGCTGTGAACTTTTTTATTAAAGTTGACCGATTCAAAACTTGCAAATATTCACCGCAAAGTATCGCCAGGTCACAAAATGTTATACATAGTTATACGTATAAATTATTTTGTTATAATAAACAATAAAATGCAAAACACCCACTAATTCGACACGCTTAGGTACATTTCGCGGAGGTAGTTTTGCTAAATATTTGATAGTTAATGGAACATAAAAAATATATTGTGCATAAAGTCGGTTAAGCTAATTTCTTTTTCACATCACAAAATAAGCATACCTAGTGCTTTTTGTCGTGACATTGCAGAATCGGGACGCACAAGAAAGCCTTAATATCAGTCTCCTGGAAACTCGACTTAGAAATATGTATACATTTCGTCACGAACGACAACCACTAAATGTTGTTTACATATATGACATGAATATGTGTTTATGCGGAAGTAGTAAGACTTATTAAGTATAAGAACATACTCTTCCCGCTCACATACGCATTGATATCAAGCTATGCTGCGAAGGATCTACTTGGGAAATACGTGCGTCATAAATCTTAAATAGAATTGAGCTATGTTTAAGATTTATATCTAAAATGAAAGCAAAAACGTCATAAGGAAAATACGTCACGACACAATTCTTTGAAAGCAAAAATAACAGTCAGCATCGTGACAAAGACGAGAGTGTGAATAACATTTTGGAGAGCGAAATTACGATATATGAAGGTGTAAATGCTGGTAAATAATTCATGAGCGCTTCACCTAAGCCCCGAAGCGTATAAGCGCGCGTACCCACTCCTGTACGAACAAGCATTAACCATATTGACAATGGACAATTCACATAAAAGGATCTGGAAACGCTCGTGAGATGTCAAATGCCTCTCGCTTGGGATAAATCTAGATTTGTGGGTGATGCATCGTGCCTCATGGGATTTAAATTCATAAGATTTACAAACGTCGAGCGATTCGCGTTGCACACTGGGAATTATGAATGTTATCATTAGTTACATCTTGACAGCTTTACTATAGGCTAAGTGTTAAATTATTTCAACATTCAGTGAAGCGAGGTAAATTGCGAACTATTCATTGCAAAAGCGAACTAACAAGACAGATTGAAGATAATTTCCTTTTGAATGTAAACACTTATCAGATGTGGAGATGTCAAAGTGCTTGCTGAAATGTATCTCTAAATATATCAGAGTTCTTTTGTTGTGTTATACAAATGTATCATGTGGGTAGGTCCACAAAACTAGGTACCATTTCTGAGTCCTCTTTAACGAGATATTTCAAAGCCGTCTAAAGTCGTAGGTAGGTAGGTAGGTATTTTTGTAGGGGTATGTAGTCGTAGGTAAATTGCGAACTATTCATGGCAAAAGCGAACTAACAATACAGATTGAAGATAATTTCCTTTTGAATGTAAACACTTATCAGAAGTGGAGATGTCAAAGTGCTTGCTGAAATGTATCTCTAAATATATCAGAATTCTTTTGTTGTCTTATACAAATGTATCATGTGGGTATTGTGGGTAGGTCCACAAAACTAGGAACTGTTTCCGAGTCCTCTTTAACGAGATGTTTCAAAGCCGTCTTAGGTACGCCCAACGCTACTTGTAGTATTCATGAATGTACAAATGTTATAAATTATTAACTATTTTGTTTATTCAAGCTAATTATAAATTTTCAGTGACATTTAGAAATCCAATTATTAACGTATAATAAAATATGATTCATGGTCGCTTTAATATTGTACAAAGACGTACGGCTATTGCGCTCTATATATTGCCTGAAGGGATGAGCAATTCTGTTAATAAATAACTTGAGCCCGAGATAGGTTGTATAACTATTACAAAACAGCTATACAAAACAGGTCAGTTTAAGGAACTCCATAACTAAAATTTTCGTAAATACTAGCCTCGTTTTCTAGACACAATCACTTTAATTTGAGTCAGTTAAGTGTACAAAAATTGATTTAACATAGAAATTAAGGAATTACATCATCAAAATGAAAAAAAGAAACACGCACATCATTATCATTATCAATTATCAAATAGTATAAAACAAAGTCGCTTTCTCTGTTCATATGTGCCTATATCCCTATGTCCCTATGTATGCTTATATCTTCAAAACTACACAACGGATTTTGATGCGGTTTTTTTTTAATAGATAGAGTGATTTAAGAGGAAGGTTTTTATGTATAATTCTACGCAGACGAAGTCGCGGGCAGAAGCTAGTAAATAATAAAAGGGAAACGTCGACATCCACCACACATTATAATACCTACGACTAAAATTCTTAGCAACAACTTTCGTCAAAATATTTGTGATATGAACATTTGTATTAATTAATTAATTGATTATATACCTGCATTAAATGTACCGGGTCCAGTAAATATCGAACCGTGTTTTAACGTTTAACGATAGGCTACTAACTACATTATTTTAATGTCCTGCTAGTCCAATATTTCAGAAGGTAATGTTTGGTAGAATAATGGTGTTCACATAAAAGGAAATTAATTAAGGTCTAACAATAGCTAGCTATTAGCAGTACTTGTTTGTGGAGGGAGTGCCCTTAGGAACCAAGCGCGGTGTGAGTGAGCATCGAATTGGACCCTCACATTAATAATCGTGAAAAATGATGAAGAGCGCAATATTCGTTTCCTATGTCGCACCTTTGCGAATCTCGTGTCTGTTTTGTTGTTACTAACAGATACCAATTTTAATGCATCATTTTTTTGCTATTGAAAAAAATTATGTGTCGGAAACTAGATAAATTTCATTTCTTATATGACATGAATTTTTCATGAAGCGGCTGAAATTGCTTGCATGCTTTATTAAGATTTTTGTACGGTATTTATAGTGAAAAATGCTACCAGCATGCCCGTTATGAAGCAATGTTCATAATTTTCTTCCTTCGAAAGCAGTTGAGCATTTAATCAAATTTTGAAAACTAAACCGCCACTATTTAGTAAATTATTTCATTGTTTTACGGGATACTGTCATGAAGTTTTACTTGCCACTGAAAGAGGATACTTAAATATTACTACGTCGTTTCAAAATAAACACAGTGCCATTAAGTACCCGGCATTTAAGTGAAAAGTAAATAAGTTAAAACAGACAGCTGTTAGTGGGTTGGCCAAACCGTACTTTATTAACCTTACCAAATTATTTCTGACGAAGTTCAAGGGTTACTTACCTACTTACCTACTTTTAACGGGTTCCTTAAAAAATATGATCTTACTATTTCCTTGTACTCTGAACTCAGACTCGTAAGATTGAACTAAATGAAAAATGTTAAAGGCAATTTGGACCCTCAATAATTGTCACTAACTACGTAAGTATACAAATTTATTTAAGAACGTTCACAATGAAATCAATTGCAATTGACAAAATTAGAGCATTAGAAACGCATTAGAAACGTAATTGAAGCGAGGTAATTTCCGTACTTGCTAAGACTCGAGACTCATTAAAAAAAGAATGAAAGAGTGTAGGTGTCTTACTACATTTTCATTAGAGGGCGGCACCGCGCCGACAGGTGGGATGGTTGACGTTAAGTCAGATTTATAACAACCTCCCCTAACCGCTTAGGGTTTTTTAAAGTTATTCGAGAAACCTCGCTTTTAACCGTTCATTTCTGCCACTACACGAACAGCAAAGACCTAGTAGTTTTCATCTGGTTAACAGAACGATACTGTTTTGACGAACAGAATTTTACCTAATCTTTCTCTAATAAATTATTAAAACAGACTTAGACAAAGACGGGCTATGGTTTCATGGATTAGCAATGTTTCTTGAAGTTTCTCTTTACTTTATGTATCCTTAAGTTTACAACGCCATAAAATAATACTTTAGGTAGCTTTCCAATTAAACGGCCCGGAAATCATTATGATAAATGTTTCTTTTATAGTAATTCTCAAGACGCAAAAATGGTAAGAAATTTATTTCAAAGCCTACTACTAGGTACCGATTTACAGAGGTACCTCTACCTCCTACGTACAGATTATTTAAATGTAAAAGTAAAGTTACTCGGTCGTTATTTGTAATCTTAGAGGCATTTTTAATAAATCACATTTGGATTATACTTTTATAGCTCTCTTTTTTTATATTTTCAAATCACCTTCCGCAAACTTTTAACTCTTGATCTTCAAGACTTTCCCAATCACATTAGAGACAACTTTTAATAATCTCATGCAAAAAAAAAAAACATTCGAAAATAATGGAATTGTACTTCATTCATTGTTTTAGATAAAAGTTTCTTGAATAATAATGAGTAACATTAATTTATTTTATTTGCAGTTTTGTAGTAATACTACGTAAGTTTTCATCGAGTACCTATTTGACTAAATAAAAGGAACGAGAGATAAAATTCAAAGCTGTCGCTGCCAAAACGATCTGTCAAAGTGATCAACGCTTTTACTTGTTTTTAGTTCAGCTTCTACACCACTTTGGTAGTACGAAATAGAGATCGCATCATTCATCGACCTCACTATGAACAATAAACTTGATTACGCAGACGTTATCAGAGCTTTCACTTGCAGCCGGGCGATAGTTCGTAACAAGAACGAAGAGCATACAGTTGCTATGCTAATACCCTCTAATTAAGAACCTTGCTTTGTGCATCTACGCCAATAGAAACAGTCCTTAGACTGTCATCTATTTCTACATATAAATATAAAACCTATACTTAGGTTATCGCCTTACGATGCGGAGATGATGCCTTTTAAGTTTGAAATATAAAATTTGATTTTGATCAAAATGATGATCAGAATGATTTCTACATAGGTAATTATTAATTAGATATTTTGTACTAAGAAAATAATTATACAGAGAAGGATGCGTTTGTGCAACAGTGAAAGTGTTCCGGCTGATGAAAATGATGATGGTGATGAAATATTTATAGAAAATTAATTGTATTTTATTTCAACTTTGGTTATTCTCTGTGGAATAAGATGTTTACTGGATGTTTGTTGAATTTTACAATGTAACCTTTAGCCTTTCATACATCCCGCTTACAGTCACAAAAATATTACCTATTCAAATGCAAAGTCAACGCAAACGCGTGCTGGGTACATAATAAAATACGAAGGACATTTCTTTGCGCGTGAAAAATCATAGTGTCAAAAAGGGCCTCAAACCTTTGTAGCTTTGGATATTATCGATTACTCCGTGTGAACTATTGTTATGCCTCACAGACGGGGGCGCAGAATCTTGGGGGGAGCCGCCTGCCACCCTCCGCTCGACAAACCGGGCCCAACAAACAAATACACACCAAGTTTAAATTACATTTACGATACTTTGTACCTTTACACATCAAAACATTGCGCTGGTGTTTATTTCAATCAAAAATAATCCCTTTTAGAAATTAAAATACGCCAGATAACCGAAGCTTCGAACGCAGCTGTTTCGTCACATAATTAGATATTGGATTCATTTCAAACATCGACCAAATTGATTTGTTATTATTCTGTCGTCGGCTGCTTGAGTGCCGACCGCCAACAACAACCGTCAACGACCGAATCAAAGGGCTGAGAAAAATCTCTCTTATATTCGTAAACTTGTTATTACTGCGTTGCGTGCTATTAAAGCAATAAGATTAAGCCTCCAGGAAACAAAAGGATGCTAACAAGCGAAGTATTGCTTATACGGAGAACTAAGCTATAAATAGAAAAACAGGACTCAAATCGGATCATTGACCGAGTACCTGATGTAGACACCAGTGCCGAGAAATCCATATAAGTATTAAATTAATCAAGATTGTACGGCCATCAGTTTCAATTGCAATTTGCATAAAATATGGAATACGACTAGTGTAAGAGCTGCTCGTAAACTAAGTTTTTGCAGTCGTTATTAATAATGTGTATTTTGAGTTACGAATGTTTGGCTTTACAGGGATATTTCCTTGAAATATTCGAGTATTTCCAGTGTTGCAACGTGCAGCTCGCGCCCACTCGGCTGTGGACTGGTTTAAGCTGATAACTATAAGCGTAGTTCGAATAAGAGCTATAAGCCTTCTACCTACGTACTCCTATATTCATAAAATAACCTGCAGCACACAAATCAAAATTCCAATCAAAGTTTTACGATTTTTAGTTAGGTAATACTCATCTCTTTAACATCTGAAATCTTGGAGTCTTAAAAAGAACTTTAGATGTTCTATTCCAAAAATATGTCGGGTATAACACTGCATTCAATATTGTTTTTTTAAATGTCAAGTTCAAGATGAACAAACAAAAACATGATATGCAATTTCTCATGATACCTACCCAATTTGCAGTATACTCGTAGTACCCAAAAATGTCTAACTTTAAATTGTACTTTCCTTGCAAAGAATACGAAGAGCCAACACGTAGCTTTACTTAAGCCAGGTAGGTACACATAAACGGGCTAAAATTATGGCATTGCTGGTAGGATACGGGCATACCGGGAACACCGAGTTGGGTGTAAAATTGTTTGCCGGAGTCCTACTCACCTACACCCCCCTGCGGTCCGCTTTCTAAACTGCATCAAAACTAAGGGAACATTTAGAGCTGAAATTACACTACGAAACTTCTAAACGAGACAAACAAGTGGAATTGAGGCCTGGGGGTTTATAGCACCATAATCAAGTTATAGATGCGCGTTTTCTTCGCTATTGAAGCCAGGAAAACTAGGACATCTTTCTAAAGGCAAACGGAAGAGTTCACGACATGCATTTTAAAAGCAAAACTCTCTTGAACAGAAGACTCACGAAGCAATGTCACGTAGCCGATTGAAAAACTAATATTACACTTAGTACTCGCAGGGCTATAAATATGTTAAAGAGTTTCACTTTGCAAATTGATGAAGCGTTATTTCATATACATTTTGCTGCAGCCGAAAGACGCAGATTCTCAAATGAGACTGTCGTTATTATTGTTACTTCTGTTCTCTCTCGCAGCTCGCTAGAACCAGTCATTTTGTACAGCATTAAGTGTATTTCATAAATATAATACGACAGTAAGTTATTCGTATTGAGCAGTTTTTAAACGGTTTCAACACCATCACTGCGAGTCTTACATGAAATAATGGTTTTTTTTTTCTCTACTCGGGATATAATGAACTGCAAATTAGTCCTAGCTTCGGCCAGATCTAGATCTCTATAAGTATTACAAAAACTCACTTTGTTTTGCGGGATCGTTTATGCCCTCTTTTGTACTGAATTTACTGACAAAATATTACAATAGGGGTATGAAAACTCAGGAATTTGATTTTCTCTTCATCAGACTGAATAAAACTAAAATGCAGCTTCGTTTTGGTGCATTTTGTTTTGTAGCTACACAAAGTCTTCAGAAATATATTTGTTTTTATCCTACTTTTAATAATTTGTGAGATATAATTCCTTGCGCCAAACGAAAGTGCATGGTTTTGCTACACACAAAAGTTTAACCATGCGAGTTGTTTTGGGTAAGGCTATGGGGCATCCCAACCACCGTATCCTGTGTGTTACGAATATGACCATTAATTAAAATCAATAAAATATGGTTGCTCCGAGAGAATGTGTGTGTCCGCGATTTAAAAGTAATTAGGTACTCTCAATTCGACACATTCGCTGATTTTCGTAACACAGGGATACTTCATTTGTTCACTCGTGGCCTTACCCTTTTGCCGCCTTTTGTGGGAGCGTGTTAAAGTTTTCATGCAGGCCCGTTAGTTCAACTAATTAACTTAACAGAGAATTTCCAAGATTCCATCTACAATTTTACTGGAGAAATCCTTAGCAAGTAAGAGCTTAAAGTTGACATTAAACGAGCTTTTAGAGATTTGCTGTGACTCCAGAGTGGTTTTAATGAAACTGAAACATACTGGCTACTAAAACTTCGTGGTAACAAATGTCGAATTAATTTGACAGTACTTTGCTTCAGTGTACGCAGAAACGGGAGAGTTCAAAGTTTAGATAGTTACCGAGCATTCAATGTGGTTGGTTTTAAATTAAAAATAATGAGAAGCATTTTTCTTTCTTCATGTCTCAATATGTTGGTATATTTTGACAACACTAGAAAACGAGTTGACAAAAGGAAACTGTATCTTTTTGCCACTTGCCCGAATTTTTACACAACACAACATGAATAGTGAACAGAGTCCTAGCGTAGGTATGTCCATAAAAGCTCTGAAAACGTTTCAGAATCAATCTGTCTAGTAGTTTCGTTTTTCATTTTAAAGTTCCATACGTGCGAAATCCGCCGTGCGCAAACAAATCGCACTTTTTTCACAAAAAGTTTGAAAAGCCTCGCGAATCGGCTAGCAGTTTTTTACTTTTACCTCTTGGACTAATAAATTTGATAACAACAACTGTATGGCCTGTTACTTACAGCCGTTATATACCTACTAACCAGTAAATGGTCTTCCTATGTCATAACATTATTCAAACGGCCTCAATTAATTTACGTTCTCGGTACATCGAGACGACGTTCTCTAATTGCTTTATAATAAATTTGCATACAGTCGGCAGGTATGCTTAAATTTTCGGTTAAAACCGAAGTAATCCAGAAATAAGTAAATATTGAGAAGGTTACACAATATAAGGTAACAAAACTTAGCCATACTTGGCACTAACTTTATGGAGACTACCTTCATTTTCATAGTAAAATTCTTTGTGCTGCACAATTTATTGTAATATCGTTAAAATACGCGACGGATCTATTAAGTAGAGATTACTGAATTATTGTAGGCAATGGGTCATACAGAACAAAAACAAATTTTTGATAGGAGTCATTATAGGTAGTACCTACTTTTGTTTTCTTTGAACAGTTTAGAAGTTGGTTTGGCGCCGTATTTACATGTGCGTAAAATTTTTAACCTGTAACGTAATGGAAAAGACGTGAACCAAATTATGTGTACGACCCTAATATATTCAGATTCTGTAATGTTAAGTGCATAGATTATACGAGCGTAGGCGACGGCGGCGCGTGGGCGTCGGACAAGACACCCGGTCCCGGCGAGTCCTCACGCGGCCAATAAGTAAAATGCAAGCTTTGTTACAAGTACCTCGGACCTCGACCGAGACTAATGCACAGCCTCTCTCCTGCAGTCCGTAGGTGTGCGCAACAAAACCAATAGGTATCTCTCGATCTTAAGCACCAGGGGCGCTTCAGGTCTTATTACTTATAGGTAGTTACCAGTACATTATCGCTCCGCTCAATAAACCAAGTTATTTGTATACGAGTACCCTATCTATTTTCCGCGTCGCGTGACAAGCGCGAATAGCTACAAGTTCAAAAAAGTTTGACACTACAAAATAAAATAAAACTCTAGTTTAAGTAAGAACGTTTACCAAGAAATAACCGATTTATGGTTTTCGCTTTAACAGCGTGTTTATGTTAAGTAAGAGCCAGTTACAGTTACAGTGAATCACACTCGGCCAAATAAAACGAGTTGCAGCCGGGATTGACTCAAAATACTGCATAAAATGTAAACATCGAAACCATCTCTCGTTGCGTGATGCGTCCACTTAAACAGCTCCGATTAGGACACGGCTGCTTATGGGAGTTATAAATAGGTACTCGGCGAGCTTTGCACACCATAAACAATAATCCTTAACACGATTTGTCACAGTCGGCGTGTAGCACTTCGGGATCGCGGCGCGGGGCGGCGGCGGCGGCGCGAACGGGCGGCGCGGCGCAGGAGCGCGAGCGTGCGCGCGCGACCATTGCATCCGCTCAACAGAACGGAATACTCGACAAAAGCGCCAGGGCCTTCGCCCCTTCCGAATCCGTGATCGCGCGGCAGGATACAGCGAATGTTAAACACTATAGCTAGAGCTATACGAGCCAGTATGAAAAACTGATGGCACGAGTGCCATCTGCGCCAGGGAGGGGCCCTTGCATTAGCGGGATGACATTATGCACTCACAGAAGGGTTCGCGGCTTATCTCGTTAAATCACTCGTCCCTACTGCGGTAAAATAATTTACACCGACGGCCGGTGTAAACAGCTTCCGGGAGACGCTAACCGCGCCAAGATAACCCATTACAGTCCCATCGACACACACCTTAAAGCGGGACACTTTTTTCTACAGCTACCAAACTTTGCATTCGCACCTTCATTCGTTCTTCTGTTGATAACTTAATAGACCGTAGCAGAGCAACGCAACAAAAAGGAACGGGTAAAATCATCAGTCAGGGGTCAGAGATATAGCTATAGGTAGGTACGTGTGCGTAAAGTTTACAAAGTGTTTTTATACAAAACAAGTATTTAAAATCACTTCCCATCATTTAAATAAAAATTACTTGTTTATATTCTAAAACTAATCGGATGGTTATCTCTCGCATGCGAATAGTTTGGTATTGTAATAATAAGAGGGTGCGCGCCTGCAGCGTGGTCCATATCGCTTTTGCGTCATTATGAATTTTTATTTATCGATAAGTGACATCAACATTCAATACCACGCTCTGCATGATTAATAGTTCTAACGCACGTCGACTGTATAAAATCAATAAAAACATATATTGAAAAAAAAAAACAGATAACGCGTTCACTGCCGGGAATGCCGCACTCATAATTTTATTAAAAGAAGTCTCAGGTTTAACAGCAGGCAGTCCTGTGAACGCGTTAGGACCTGCCTACTAACTAATTTTACTGAAAGTGAGTAGCAAAGAGAGTCAAACTGTCAGAAGCAATAGAATTTAGGCCAGCGAGTACATACAATTTTAGTTTTTCTACATGTATCTACTAGATTCTGTTTTATTTATTTACGGCGAAACGGAGAAGGTATAATAAGGTATATGCATTATGGGTGAGAGGTTGTTTGTTTGTGAATTAAACGAATTTATCTCCAGAACAGCTTAACCGATTTAATGCGGTTTTTAGTAATTTTATTTGCGTTATATCAGTTGATCAATCCAAATGTGCTGTACTGCAATGCAGTAATATTTAGCAGAGCTGAACTTTATATAAAAAAACCCATGTAATGTTTATTGCATCGCTGCCAACTTTGGTCGAGGCAGATGGGATCGGATGCGGGCTAAGGTATGCTTTGTATTAGCAAATTAAAAATAAATGATAAGAAAATTCTGCAGGTACCTAATAAAGAGGGGTTCGGGGTGCTACCCAAATACTTACCCAAGCCTTAAAAACCGTATTTTTGTAATTACTACAGCTCCCGAGATTTAATTACACCCAACACATCCTTCAGTTACGTACCTCCACCTCCACGTTTCGGTTAACATTAAAGCGGCCGTGATCATGAGTAGTAGGTAGCTAGGTGTAATGAATGATTGTAGTAAATTTAAAAGAACACTCTCACTAAGATGGTGTTATTATTATTATTAGGTAGGTATCAGATTTTAGGATTTAATGTGTGAATTAAAATTTGCAAGCACATAGGAAAAAATCAGGAGGCTATTGTGAATTTTTGCTTGTGCTTGTGCTGTCATATTTAAAGCAAAATCACGCGATGAGACCACAAACAAATTATTATAATGACGACTACTTAGCATGTTAAGGACATTCACGTTTTTGTTAAAAAAAATTAGACCCAATACATAGTTTTAGAAAAACGAATTATGTGTCAGCATCACTGTTTTGTTTCCCCTTTCCATCCATACGCCCACAATCATGCTAAACGTGGTCTTTAGGTCTTGTCACCTTAGGGTCTATCTACCCCGTAAGGGATAAAGACGTGATTTATGTATGTATGTATGTATAATCGCGAGCAATAGCTACTTAAAACATGAAAATTTAAAATCATTAATACTTAACGCGCAGCAATACTTAATACTTAAAGCAATATTAAAATGAAAATGATCAAAACAAATCGTCCTCCCACAACACAAAGCGACTAGGGACTATTTTTAAGCACTTGTTGCCAGTTAACTTCAATGAGATTAAAGTTCCATTCGATTGGAATTCAATCCAATGAAAACAAAACCATTAACGGAACACGGAAATGTTCACCCGTGTTTAAGAATCCACTAATTCCCCTTTCGCTAGTTCGACGAGACGGAACTATTTTTGAGAATTGCCGACGTCTTGTGCGAGCCGCCGCCGATCGTAACTCATCATCATCATCATCATCTCCAGCCTATAATATGTCCCACTGCTGGGACAACTCACTATTAATTTAATACCTACGCTTAGTTTCATCACTTTGACAGTAGGTATTGAAAAGACAAAGTATCATGTTACGAAACTTTTTTTAATTTTTTTTTTTACGATAAATGTAAGTAAACGTTTTTTTTTTGTGCACCGTATTCCCATAATAATGGCATATTAGTCGAGTAATCCATAATCGAGAAGTTCATCTTTGTTTGATAATTCTCTGATCTGTAGGTACTCTTATTGATGAATATTTACTTAATCTTTTCTAAAACTGAAAGCAGTCTTTCAATGTTTTGTCCCAGTTTTGACCAAAGGCATCTTTGTTACTTATCAAGCCCGGCGCTGACGGTGTTTTAAAAGGAGCTTCACTACGTAGTATAAAACAAAGTCGCTTTCTCTGTCCCTATGTCCCTATGTCCCTTTGTATGCTTATATCTTCAAAACTACACAACGGATGTTGATGCGGTTTTTTTTAATAGGTAGAGTGATTCAAGAGGAAGGTTTTTATGTATGATTCTACGCAGACGAAGTCGCGGGCAGAAGCTAGTTATTAATATTAAATAAAAGCCAGCGTTATTTAACATAAAAAATTAGATGACGTTAACGGCTACATCAATTTACGACTTCTTACAGCATGAAATAGCCGTATTTTGAAATAACTGATAATATGTATCTGTCTACCTCGTAATGGATAAAGACGTGATTTATGAATGTGTGTATGTACGTATGTATCTGCCATGTTAGTTAGGTATATCGCCACGTTGAGCTGTTACACTTTCAGCGTTTGTTAGTAGCCACGTGTGAAGGTGTATACCTGTTCCACTTTCACTGCTTAATGGTTCACAATGATGCCAATTTATGCTAGAGACACGAAGGATGTCTTTTTTACAGAACAGAAAGAAAAACTATTATTTAAGTAACCTCATGGGAAGCAATCGCCACTGCAAATAGTCATCCGCGACGCCGGAGCATTGTCGATGAATTGCTAGCCAGGAGGACCAAGATAAAATACCTCTTAAGCCAGTTATTTTAATGATGTCTTATTTAAAAACCTCGCCGAAACACAAAAGTGCAAACACTGCTGCGGATTAGCCAGTAAGATAATGGTTTTATCAAAGAATCCAGAATGGTACTTCCCGATTTTTGTATTATTTTTACGATTTACCCGTTAGAACTTATATTCCTAAACAATACTGACATGACAGCTAGAACACATGGAAAAATCCGAAAAGTAATGCTATGGCCGGGAATCGAATCCGGATCCTCATCAATCTGTGATGCGTGCTTTTATCCCTACACCACCCATTGCAAGAAGTAGGATGGTGGAAGCGATCAGGACGGACCCTGAACAAGGTCATAGCGCGTGCCTGCGTGTATTGGCAGTTATGGGGTAACCCTGTGCATTCCGAACTTAATCCGATCGTAATGAGCTTCGTGTGTAAGCAATCTCGTGAGTTCCTTGCATCGAAAGGCTCGAGTTTATCTTTAATTTCTAATTTGCAGTTATATCAATTTCATCAAGATATTTTGCAGCCTGTGTTTGAACCAACGAACGTCGCCGGCATGCTTCCAATGTCAATCGGTGGGACCGTGCGCGACGACAGCGCCACGTGATAGGCGGCCATTATGGACAATATTGTCACCGCTGTCAAACAAGAAGCAAGTAAATATTGTGAAAAATATTAATAAAATCTTGTGTCATTTTACTATATTACACAATTTTGGACAATGGTAGTCAGTAACATTATTGCCAATAATATTAAAATTGTTGTTTTCAGTGAAATTTTAGAGGTTAGGTAACAAAATTTTTTTTTCTTACGGCAAATATCCACTTATTTCTTTGGTCTCGTTTCCACCATGGTCTTAGAAATTGGTAAAATTTACAGTCGCTATTCTTCTTGGTGTTATTACAATTCACAACAACACATCTTGCCAGGACCATATTTTTATCTCAAAAACGATTAGAAAATGTTTACTGCAATATGGATTTGACAGCTCAAGTCAGCGACAAAAATGACAATTTTAGCCGTAGCGAGCGCTGTGATCGTTTAGGCTACCCCCTCCACCCGCTTTGCACTCTGCCAATACACGGAGATATGCGGCCTACAGGCTTGTGCTTGATTGGCACGTAGATCCACATTATCCTATCCTACGTTTTAGACCTAGCGAACCAAAATAACCAACATTCAAGAGTGCCATTGATAATGAATTAGTGTAATTGAATCTGCATGTTGATTCACACGCATTCAACGTGGTGTGGCTTTTGTTGGTGCTATAATCGCTTTATTGATATTTATTACAGTTTTTTCTGACAAAACTCCGCAACACTAGAACATTGCAGATGGGTTGCTAGCCTAGAGATTGTTATAGGTGTTTAATACCTCATGAGCCAGTAACTCCACCGGCTTTCTTGCTCTCCACGCCGGTACTCAGCAGCGCAAACACTGCTGGAATACTGGAATGAGGGTGGTAGCGACCTGGCCAGACCCTGACAAAGATCCTACCGCCCGCAAAACCGATACATTGATATCAAAAGTAAATACCAATAAGTAAGATTTTATTTTGCTAGTTAAAACTCTACGATTTTATGCATAATGCACAATTCCACAAGGATATCAACATTGCGATGTTAAAACAAAGAGGATTAACCGAAGCGTTGAACTCATAAGACGTAATTTACGACGGCGTAAAAGTGCAGTTTAATAAGCGGAATTTTCAACAGGGGCCTGTCAAGCGCACGGCCGGGATCGTAAACCGAACGACCGCTGCCGCTGACGGCTACCCGATCAGACATATGGGGATTTTATCTATGACCAAGAAAGGACAATAGTTTATGAATTTTGACCGATGATTTATATCGATAAAAGTTCTAAGCCTGCTACATATAAACACACAGCCGACAGGCAGTGAATGTTAGTTACGAAAGAATTCAAGTTGCTTGTACCTACATGGTTTTCTTGCACCAATCGCACGAGCCTGCCATATTTTTACAAGTTGTAATATTTTAAGTCGAGTTTGTTGTCCTAAGGATACCCGGAGCTCGAACACAGCGTATAAAGGACCCCATGCGGCCGCCTCCGTTGTTTATCGATGGGATAGATAGTGGTTAAGTAGATAGAGATGAGGCGAAGTGAACGAAACATAAACAAACTTTCCAAAGCTGAGCGACGGCCATTCTGGATTAAACGAAGAGCGAGACGTGCCTTCTTATAGATAAATCAAACCAAACCAGTAAAGGCATCGGCATAACTGTGTAGGCGAGATATCGCAAACATAAATGGTAGGTAGTCGACTGTTATTTTATTTATCTGTTTTTGGGAGCACAAGACCAACGGTTGCAGGAATCGAAAATTGTATAACTTTTACAGTAAAGATAACATCGATAAATCAAAACCCGTGAACGAAACACTTTTTCCTTTCGGATTTTTTTTTTGAAATTTGTAAAACTCGATACAGTGTCGCTAAAGGAAAGAAACATAATGCGTATCACATACGACCTCTTCCGAAAAAGGAAAGAATATAGCTTCCTTTGCCATTCTAATAAGTTCACCAAGAATTAACATGGCACTCCCACACACTCAATTATAACTTAATAAACAACCTCCAAAGCCTTCGCAAACAATGAACGGCGGTAATTAATTTCTTTATAACTTCCCAAACCTCTGGACAAGTTGTAAATGGAGCGCGACCAGCCATCGAGACTTGATGGAATTCTGACAACTGACGCAAATTAAAAAGTTTTCTGAATACGAGATTACTTTAAGATGAAGTACAGCAATATAATGAAATATTTGTCATTTAAAGATATCAACTCGACTGAGAAATGAGCCTATCAAGAGACACCTTTCTCATCTGTAACTATGTATTTCTATTTCACTGTATTTGTGAGATAGAAGAATTGTCATGCGCACCATTTTCTCCTTAGCTCTCTGAGAGCTTCTTTTACATCGTATTGCAAAAGAGCGCAATGAGTGACAGAACTAGTAGTAGGCGGGTAAATGGAAGAGGATTCTGTAATAGCGTACTTTAATCGCGTGAAGTGGCTAACACTGATTACCATTAGGCTCAGCGCGTCTCCGTCCTGAATTAGATACAAAGCCACTCGCATAACGACTCAGCGGATCACAGGCAGTCGTTCTGGTTATCACCCCATCCCGCTTAATTGGGTGTTCGATAACCGCACCCCGAGGTATCAGGTAACGTGACACACGAGATATAAGTAACCAAAGTTCCTCGCTTATTTATTTTAAATGAAGGATGACAACGCCGTCCTTCCTGAGATTCCGGGTTATTCATGACACGAAATCACTTCTCTTCCTCTCCTGTTAAAAATATCTCCAAATTAATAATTGTCCTGAATAGCCTTAATAGCCTGTCGATCATCAAACTGTCAGGCGCACTCGAAAACATCTCTATGTAGCCTAAATCCTCTCGTAATGAAAATAATGTAATTTATCTTAAGATCAAAATAAAATATGATAGGCATGTAAAGTACGACATAGAAACCCTTGCATTCGTTTGGCTTTTGATTGTCCAGTATAAAGGTCGGTCTGTATTTTTGATTTCTCTGCAATTCAGTTGATAATGTGTTTCTGTAGCTAAATAGCGCATTAACTATGTGACATTCGCCGGCCGGTCCGCTTTGCCGCCTTACAAGGCGTGTCCCTGTAAGGAAAGTGGTCCCATTGTGCGAGGCATGGGCCCGGTTGTTCACCTATAAGAAAAACTGATGGCTCCTAAACTGGTTTAAATTTGTTTCTGATTGCTCTCACTTTTGTTTCAGCAGTTTATTTTGGACGTTGAAGAGAGACAACTTTTGGTTCGCTACACCGAGGCTTAAAATGTCTTGCAAGTTTGCATTTTAACAGAAAAAGAGATTTAAATACATATTTTTACAAATGTTCAAAAATATAATACAAAAATACCATACTCTTGCCCTCAGCCCGTCCCCTTATGCTGATGTGTACAAATTGTCTACCAGTAACGAGAGAGATACAAAAGGGAAAATGGGAATCCCACTAGCATTTCTGTAAACAAGACTATTAATTAATTCTACAAGAAGTTCTGTATTCAGTTGTGGCTCGCAGCGCCTACTCGCTTAGTCCTTTCCTTTCCATTACAAAAAAATACTAACTAAAACACTTAGCTATGAATTAAAAAATGGTGAACTTGCTGGCGGATATAGTTCATTTGCTGCTTCTAACTAAATACTTTTCTGACTAGTGAGCTTATGTGACGAGAATAGAGATACTTTGTGTCGACAATAAATGGCTTATGTTAAGGCCTCGGGAGAGCAGTGCAACCGTGTCTTATCGCTGAGGCAACCTCAGAACTTATTGGACATGCAGTGAATTTAAGGATTACATTGTCGCCGTCGTGCACACTGTCTCTGGGGCTCGTGGCACTGGCAGAATTACACTGGCGTTATATATCGAAACGTAAAGACATTTGCATTGTGCAACATAAACTGCCGTGTTCACTTCTTACGCGCAGATGTAGCATCTTGTTTTATTTATCAATGTATTCAGAATATAAATCCCTAGCATAGGTTTGTTTCTCAGTGAGCGTCTGCAAGATTGACGAAATACCCTTTATCATGAGAAGCGTGAAATGGAATGGACTGGTTTCGGAATGGGAACAAATAGATAAAAAAAATGTATAAGTACTGTTAAAACTTAATCTACGTTGTCAATTTGCAAGTAATGAAATGTCCGCTTGTTAATATGATACAGCGCGGGAAATGATTTGGGCTCCATGCTCTTAATATTGTAAGAGTGGATTAAACCTAATAATATGCAACATAATTATGTTTGTTTGGCGTAGAACAGAGGTTTGACCCGCACGACACAGCGTGTTTCTCACGCTCTTAATCACGTCATAAATGTAACTAATAAAAGGTTTTATTTCAGACTTTACTTGTGAAATCGGAAGGCCCAAATTTTTGATGCCAAAGATGTGGTAAATACGCCTCTTAAAAAATAAAACCTAAATAGTTCCAATCGGTCAAACGGCACGCAACTGGCCGGCCACGATTGTATTGAGCTAAAAATACTTACCAACGCCAAAATAAATATAGGTAATTGAAATATATTTTGGTGATTTGTTAACTCACACTAAAAATTACCAAATCGTTATGTATAGAACAGAGCAGATAACTTGATCATTTTCTTCTTTCATTTTTAGTCTAAAATTTTCTAACTTTGACGGGAATGTGAGACGTAGCTAGTAATGAAACTAAAAGTTTAAAATAGGGTATACAAAAGGATAAGGTAGTATTATGATTTTTTTATCCGCTGAAGGTAAGATATCCTATTCTGTAGCTGCCGTGTGGTCCAGTTGGTTCTAAGGGTCTAGATTACTTTTTTATCTTATTTCCTGTGTGAACCCTATTAAGTTTCGTTAACCCTGGGCGGAGCGGGCTCGTGCGCACCGTCACAGGCACGTCTCACTCGATTGCATTTAGTCAAATCAAAGGAGGGGCGCAGCTTTTCAAAACGACTTTATACCATTACCGCGGCTCATCTACTTTAGACCTACTGAATCAATCTTAAAGTCTAAATTAATTCCCGAATTGGAACTGATCATTTCCAAATGAGCCTCGAAATGCATAATGCAGGTAGCACTGCGGACGCGTGCTACGCGTTACTACCTACTCGTGGTACCTACCTACCACATGGCGGCGAGATGTCAGACAATAGCTTGTTAGCCTTTTGTCGTGAGTTTTGAGACGCTTGACGTGACGTCCTCCGACATTTTGTCGGCGTGATCAGGGAACCATTGACCGGGAGCCGGCATGGATAATAGGTTAAATGTCATGTCGAGTTAAGCACTTCGGTAGCTTCACTTGAACTTGAACCAGTGGGGCCTATTTTACGATGTTGTTGATGTTACAATAGTAAATATATGAACGACGTTCAGTTCACATATTGTGAGGATAATTACGAATGGATAAGCTTTAAGATTATACGTAGACTTGAGGTTCTTTGGAATAAACGTTTTATATCTCGTCGCTTAACTAATGTACCTACCTATTACATTGCATCTCTTAGCAGCACCACAGTTTGGAGTCCACAATCAGACTTACTTTTACTCTCAAGTCCCAATTATACATAAGATAATAACTCTAATAATAGAGATAATGTAATTTTGGTGCCAGTCGCCTGTCGTGTATTGTTTCTTAATAATAATTATACTTCCCGACTCACGGGGACTTCACACATACCTACGAGTATACTATAGGTACGTGTGCCATTGGACTGGGAGAGTCCGAAGTTGCTCTACGTGATACATGCGGGTTAGTTCAATTCAGTCTCCGGTCAGGCTAACACCCGAACACGAACTGCAAGACTAAGTACAGTGAAACTTGGTTAAGTGGGACCTGGATAAGTGAGAAACCTCCATAGCTGGAACTCATGCTGTGGTCCCGAAACCTTAGCACTGAATTACCTCTGTTAGTGGGACAAAACAAACCTCTATATCTGGGATTCTTGTTTCGATTTTATCGTCATTGTTACCTCTATAACTGAGACATCCAGTGTATTTTACCTCTTTTACTGAGATTATATATTAAGGAACAATTTTTCTAAATTGTTTCCTTTAAATTTCACTGCCAATAACCTCTGTAACAGAGACAAAATTTTATCACCTCTGTAACTGGCACTACATATTTTAATTTTCGTTTTATTTACTGTATGTACATATTTGCAACTCAAGACGGAGTCGTTCAAAGACAGCACAGTTATATTCTTGGGCGAAGCGAGATCAAGCTAGTCCGCAGTGCACTTTGGTCATCTTTGTTTACAAACATAGAACATGAGTAAACCCGTAATGGCGAGAATCACCTCGGCAACTCGCCAATAGAGGGCGCTATGTTTAAAAATAGAAAGTGTCACTGCACAGCCGTTAGTGCGGTGCGGCTAGAATTAATTTATGGCTGTCTCAGCGGTAGGCATTTCCGATCTTCCGTTTTTAAACGCAGTCCGTTACAATATCCCTTTTTAGCATAAAACTTGAGCTCAAACGTTCCGATTCGTGTTTCTGGTAGTGTCAAGCGCAAAATCGTTACATTCAATAGGTAGGTATGCGTCAAGGTATGCGTAAACACTTTAGACTTGTACTTAGGTATTACAAATCCAACATTTTGTTACATTCCACCTGCTTATTTAATAATGATGCAATGATATTTGTGTAGTATTGCCAAATTTATAATAATAATTCCTATTATCTAACTACCATTGAAAGTCTATCTGCATACAAAGGCCGAACATCTATTTAAGATCATAAATTTCCGAATATTTTGTATTAAGTTTCTGTATTTGTAGCCTTTATTGTTTATAATCTTAAATGAATACTTCTGTTTAATTTCGCTAACGAATCTCAAAGAAAACGATCGTTTTGTAAATATTAAGTACCAGTTAGAGCTTTTAACGAGGAATAACCGCTTCGTGGTTATAAATGCACTATTTAGGTACCTACTAAGAACGAGGTTTATATTTAGTGCGGGCTTAAAGCAAGCGTTCACAATAATATTAAGATTGAAGCAGATTTTGTGCTTTCTTTCATCAAACTAGCTAATAACTCCTCTTTTTGGCTGCAGTTTGAGGGCTGCAGTGAAGTTTGAAATAAATTCTACTGATGATGTCAAATAGAATTTTAATCTCTTTTCATATCTCATTAGTAATGCTACGCTGCGTAAACTGGATGAACGAAAAGGAAATTGTTAGATTTGTTCGTAACAAAGTTTCCAGAAAATTCTATCAAAGGAAATATGTAGGAGATGAACGAGTAGAAAATAAAGTTACAGTAATAATAAGCATACTTATGGCTAATGAAAGCGCCATCTGTCGTTATCACTGGAAATCCTAATGGTACCATGTGACTTGTTAGTGCAGGAAAGCTCATAGTAATGCTACTGCTCGGTAGATGGCGCTAAAACCCAATCTCAGTGAGAACTTAAGTACAACGCCAAATGTAAATGGTAATGAATACTGTAATGATTTCAAGCATAGAATTTATAGCATTCCATTATTTACATTATGTATATTTGCACTTACCTATTTGCGGCTATTGTTGTCATCTCGATGTTATTGCCACACGTTGTCAGTATTTCATCGCAGCTGCTGCCACCTTTGATGCGTTGCACGGAACTCAGGGACACATCTTCACTTGAGTTTTTACCGACGTTCGAAGCATTGCCACTAGATGGCGCTGTTCTCTGTTTTGATGCTTGCTTATGTCGGCTGAGTGCAAAAAATAAGGCGAGGACAGCTTTTAATTTAGCGTCACGGATGTCCACAGCTGTCACTTGTTCTAATCCCTGGACTTTTTGGGCGTGAAGAAAGTCCAAACAGCACTGCACGTTTTCCAACTGCAACAAAATTTATTACTTAAGTATATCAGAGTTGTGATGCAGTCACACTGAGGAAACAGCAAAAAACGACTTATAATAAAATAGGGTTTTCCTATGCGGGTCCATTTATGTGTTTCTTTACATATTACTTTTTGCAAATGGGATGCACGTAAACAGAGATATTCAGCTTTTTTTCAATACCTATTTCACAGACTTGCTTTCCAAATTTTGATCTAAAATGTATTAGAAGTAAAAAAGTTTTTATCCGTTTCTCAGATCAATGAAAGTCGCTTTTAAACAAGCCCATTACAAACCTTAATGGTCAGTGTTTTTCAAACCGTGGATTGCAATCTCTTCTTGTTAGGAAATAAGGAAAGTGTTCTTGATCTGTGACGGCATAGCTAGGAGGTGGCAAAAATTGTTTAACGTGGAAAGGGGTCGCCTATTCGAATAGATTGAAAAAAAGGAGCCTCAATACCTATTGGTTGAACGTTGAGCTTCCAGTAAGTAGCTTATCGATAGCTCACGATAAAGGTTACCATAAAAAGGTGTCATGTTATGAAACTCTTCCACTAAACGTTGCATAAAAGTTAAAAGTAAGTGTTATTATCTTCGATAATACTACACTTGCTTTATTGCCAACATGGGGGGAGGTACATACGAGTCACTTCACCCACAAGGTCACATAAGAAGTTACCATTACTGAGGATTAATGAAAATAATCTACATAAATACAGGCCGTGAGCTTCTAGAACGACATTTTGGTTTCGGGTACGTTCGGCCGATTTAAGTATCAAAACCATAAGAGTGAGTGAGACAACAAGACTGCCCTCCTAAGGAAAAACGCAGTATGTACATAATATGTGCTGCTCATATTATGAGCTGCATGCTGACTTACTGCATTTTTCCTTTGGACGGCAGAAGACACACCCGAAGGTTTTTTAAAGACTAGCGCATTGCACTACCTATTTTGTGACTCGGATTTGCTAAAAAAAACAGGTAGGTGGGGGTGAATGAAACTGGGGCCCGATTTTTGAAAGCACATGTGTGAAAATACCACTCGAAAGTGGTGAAAAATTGTGCTGAATTTGAAATACGAGTAGCTTAGAAGATACTTAGAGCTGTAGTTTTGCAGATATAAATAGTTTTATACAACTTTCGAGTGATGTGGTTTCAAAAATCGGGACCCTGATCTTAAATAACGCACAAAATCTCCCAAAATATCCCAATCCATTTGGATGAAAGATTTTTTGATTTGTAATAACGAAATGGAAATTTCTACGTTGGTGACGTCTCATTTCTGAAGTAGGTTAGTTTCATAGATTACTGTCAATATGCGAAATTTTGTTTACCTATTCCTAATTTTTATATCAATGTTAAGAAACATGGCATCGCGTAGGTAAGACCAAATAAATAAAAAGACCAAGCGACATTGCATTCGTATTCGGTATAACCTGCCCGATATTTTGTTTTATGCAGTCATTGTCAAAAGTAACTGAAAGCTTTGCACAATAACTTAACACTGTAAACTCAGTCTTCATCGGCTTGCGCATCTATTAAACGTTTATGTACCTATTAGACAATTAACGGGTGCTTGTACCTATGGCAAGATTCTGAGGCGGCCTAGGAAATAAATTGTATGACTACAATAAATGAAACAGAACACGGTGCATTGAAACACTGCGCAACCAAACAATTAAACGCACATGAAGTTAGCTATAACAGTTAAATGCTACTTTAACAATAACAATAAATTGTTAACGCGAGTCACGCTTATGTTGGATCGGCTTCGTTTATTTTCATTCGTAGTTTATGTTTAGATCCAATTATTAATTAGATGGACGATGTTCGACTCAGTTCTGTGATGGACGTGTGGATAAACGGGTCAGATGTTTGTGGCAAAACCTTCCTTCCTGGCTATAGTCAAGAATAATCAAACTAATACTGATCGTAATCGTACCTGTGACCCGATTTTCAAAAGCACTTTACGCAAAAGTACTACCATTCAAAAGTGGTAAAAAACTGTTGAATTTAATTGAATGTTTTGTAGAAATACGCAGACTCACCACCTTCGAGAGGCCGGTGCTATCGAGTGATGTGTTTTCGAAAATCGGGCCGCTGTTCTAGAACAGTATTCATTATAATATATTATGTTCTGGTTAATGGGGATGTGCCATTTGAGTTCAATTCGTGTTACATGAACTTTTCCGACTTGGCACATTTTTAATCTTGTTTGAAAAAATTCAAAATTCAAAATTTATTTTAGCAAATTGGCCGCCAAGGGCACTTTTACATGTATTTTTCGAAACTACTAGCGCATTGGGAAATACCATCATTGCCAAGAAGAATGCGCCGCAAGAATCTTGGCAGAAAGTCATTTTTTCATTTTGAATAAGCAGGGTGGGTTTAATATGAGCTAGGAGCGGTGGCTGTGCCGGTGACCTATGTTATCAGGAGACAAGCCTTTTAAGGACCGGCGCCGCGCCCGGCCGTGTCGCAAGAGTTACGCTCGCGCGCCGAGGTCACCTCTGGACCTCATAGAGGAGTAAATTATGTTGTAGGGGTTAAAAATATAAACTAGGTACCTTATGCCTGAATGTGAGGGTTGGCGCCGTAGTTATAGTATATACTGCGTAATAAATAAGCTTTTGATTAGGCCTTCGCTGGAATAACTGAAAAAGGCCGAAAATTTTGACAGCTGTCGGCGCAAAACCTGCATCAGTCAAGTTTGAAGAAATTCGAATTAAAATGGTGTTTTAACAACATGTCTTTTTAACATTCCTTAGGCGAAGACGGGAATCGTTATGTAACGTCAGTCTGTTTGGCATCACATCATGAAGGACAGATCTGAGTAGTTATAAGCCCCTCGCGGGCTAAGATGGAATGTTGTAGTCAGCTTCTTATCTTGTCGCCGCGGGTTTGACTGTTGATCACTTAGTTTTGCTGCTGGCTCAACAAAATCCTGTTAGTCTTAGAAAACTTAACAGTTTCCAAAATTATATGGTATAAAACCTAACGAATCCAGTAACGTGTGAGGCTTTATTCACACCTAAGGGATTCTAAATTACAGACATAATCCGTAACTTCATTATTATTATCTGGGTATTACGAATTCAAATATCGCGTTCGAATTCAATTAACAAAGCATTGAAGCGTAAATAAATAACACGTATAGTCTGTCCAGTCAATCGTGACACTAGAAAAATACGGAAAATTAATAAAATCGCTGTCTTGTACCACAGAACTTATTGCGGTTCTGTATATTCTAAAACTGCGTCCCGTGTCTAAATCAGAAAATATCTGGTTGATGTTATATTTTTCGAGTACTATCAAATCTTAACCTTGCAATGAATATGTGGCATATACAAACAGTAATATATACACGTGAATGTTATCTTTATCTGTGGCCCTTAAGGCGCGCGCACACGAGCTGAAAGTCAAGTGCTACCCGTTATTAGGGCTTAGGTCACGGCGCACGGGGCGATGTGTGTCGAGGCCTTCGTTCTGGGACTGGAACCGGCGGCACGCGAAATCCAATTTCAAAAGAGTACTATATAAGAAAAATTTTTTTTTTACTTAAATCGACTGTTTCCTTGCTGAGCAGCCTGTCTTACAGCTCGTTTTCTCTAGCAAGCTGTTTATATAGCCTAAGGCTAACAGGAACCGCCCGTTAGAAAAAAAATGCCGTGTGTCGCAAAAGTGTTTTGGAAATTGTTAGCCTCAGTTGAGCAAGTCAAACTGAACGAAAGTGTTGAGTTAATTCACATGTACTGTAAACATGCTAAGATCTGAGAAGTAACACGACGTTAAGAGACGCAATATTTCTGTTGTCTAACCATTTTAGGAGTCGTTAAGGATGATTTAAATCGCGACAGAACACCTCCGTTTTAACAGTATCAATTTAACAGGACAAAGGGAGTTGAACTGTTGTGTCGCGACCGGTCACGCAAATAATACACGTTCCAGCGCAGTACACAGAGTAAACCAATTCTCAGTGTCATCTAAATCAGTATATCGTGCGAGGGTTTGTACATATGAGAGGGATGGATGAATCGGGACTTTTCAGCTTATTGTGTGAAACACTATATGGCACTACACAGTGTATTTCTAATTAGTGTTTTGGTCATTGCATCCCTACAATGTGACTGGTTTCAGAATTTAACTGGATTATGTCCCAGGCAGCTGACAATGGAAAAATTTAATGTAGACTGCATTAAAACTGAAATTCGAATAAATCTGTCGTAGTCTCGTAATGCACCTATAACATACCTGCCAAATTTCAAGTTGCTAGCTCCAGTGATTTTATGCTGTACAATTCTTTGTCATACCTAACATGACAATTCAATCACGGAGTATGCATTGGATCACCCACATATATACCATTCAGATATTCTCTCCGAAAAAAAAATGCGATTGAATATGTGTCATCGCAGGCTTCATATTTGTCAACATTAATAAAATTAGTTAATATGTGGTTTTTAGGATAAGTGTTTGTATATAAAATATTTGAATAGGGTATATTTGACACCTAATGGAACAAACTAACTACGTATTAATATTGTCAAAAGTTAAGACATATATTTAAAACATCATAGAGTAATTTAAAATTCAGATATGGAATTATTTAAAGAATGTATGTATGTATGTATGTAAACTCTTTATTGTGCAAAATAAACAAGACAAATACAATTGACAAACACTGAGATACATGCACAAAGGCGGACTTATCCCTTAAAGGGATCTCTTCCAGTCAACCTTTGAGTGGATGAAAGGAGTATTATATTAGGGATGGAAGAAATATGCACACTGTTTTTAACTGTGTTCTGTGTCTGCTCTGCACAATTTCCTACCTATTATTACTCGGGCGACTCTTTTGTGCCTTGAAATAACGTTTCATATAATATGAAAAGCTCTTTTAGCATCGTTTTTTCTTTTACAATTTTATACAAGGTGCGTAAATGTTGGTCAAGGAATATAATAGAATGTGCTTCGGTAACCGAATTGTAAACGTTATTTGCGACACCCTTTAAACAATATTTAATAGGTACATGTATTTATTGAATATTCTGAAGAAAGGTAAGTAGTTAACCTTATTTTATCTAATGAAGACTTTCAAGAAATACTATGTTAGTAGATTGACTATCAAAAGCTTTTAAAGCACCCACCGCTCGTTTGTACTTGCATAATTAAATATTTGATACATTATGATAAAATAGAGAACACATTTTGCTATTCTTGCTTACGTTGACCTTATAAAGATAAGCTCAGAAATTTTACTGTATTTAGCTTATTTCTACCGTGTGTGTAATGTTTTCCATTAATACCCTTAGTGGATATTTGACCCGTTAGTCGAGAGAAAGTAGGCAACACCACTAATAACATCACATTTCACAGTGGTGTAAGTACTCCGACTATACAGACACAACCGCACGTGCAAGTATTGAAAATGCGCTCTTTCTTACTATAACTAATTGCAATTAGTCCGGGACCTTTGAGTGACTTCTAAACAACAGCTAAATTAACATATTGAAAGAGAAAGCAAGCACGATAGAAACCATTTTCACTGAATCGTAACACCTTCGTCTCGATTTCAGAACTTTAGAGCGAAAAGTTTCGTAATTTCTATTTGCATTTTTTCCGAATGCTTTTCTCCCCACTGTGGTTTTTTACTATAACCCTTTTCGAGATTTTTCTGTGTCGCGTTCTCCCACAGTTGCGTTTTTATCCAATTCCAATCGGCACAGAAATAGTGTCAACGGAGCTCTTCTTACGCGGAGCTCTTCTTACGCGGGGCTTTTATTCCTACGTGGTTTTGGCCTTTCGGGCTAAAGCAAAACTAACATAGTTTAAACCTACCTATGAGCCATTAAGCCTAGATATCTGGTTTAATAGTGCGATACATAAGATTCGATGGGAAACAGGAGCTCTGTGATACCAGGGTCCCATCGACACTGTTTCTGTGCCGATTGGGATCCGGAAAAAATGCGACTGGGGAAAAATACGACGAACCGCAAAAGTGAAAATAAGCTGCATTAAAAAAACAGACCTGGAAAATCGCATTTTTAAAAAAAGACGAAAAGAAAATTTACTACAAAGAGAAAATTATTATGGCAAAATAATCTAACAAGCCCAACATACGTCATAAGTAACCACGAAATAGCTTCCATTTTAAAAATACAGTGGTACATTCTCACGCCACTCCGCCGGCCACTCGGAACTTACAATGTTGAAGTGTTTACACAAAAGAAAACAAGTCAGAATTTTTGTGATTTGTTCCGGGCGGCTCGAATCCGCCGCGCATCGAGAAATGTAGAGTGGGCTAATTTGTACCGACAGATTTATGACCCTGTACGTTCTTTAGTACATTGTAAGTATGGGGGCACGCTGGCGGGGAAAGCCGTTAATGGTCGGAACCTACGGCTGAGTTAAGCGATAATGGAAGATTTCATAACTCTTCCGAGGTTAAGTTATAAAGGAACAAATAGGCTCGGCAGTAAGTTTTATTACAGAGCGATAACAAACGCAGAACAAGTGAATCAAGGTTCATAGGTGTCCAAACCTCAATTGGACACAGGTAACCTTATAAATAGGATCCCTTCACCATCTGTCTGTTTGTTTGTCTGTATGTCAAGGTCCTTTTTATTCAAATATAGATCACCTAATATGAAATAATTAAGGCTATGGTCGCTTGTAAGCGTAAAAAAATTGAAGTTCAAGCAATCGAAAGATACAAATTTTTGAAATGTATTTTCGTTGTGGACACGGAATTATGAAATCTGGCAAGAAAGTACAGTCAAAAATCCGTGGGTACTAACTAATCCGCCAAAGATAATTTTGTTTTTCCTTGAAATTCCATAAAGTGCAAACTTATTTTATGCTGGTTTGTATACCTATGTGAAATACTACTACTATGTGAAAGTAATTAATCTTCAGCGCACGAATTCGACTCGCAACGGGTCGGTTTTGTTAGTATTTACTACCGGTACATACCTATGTATAATTTTGACATCTGTCGTATGGAAAGTCGAAATCGACATAATAATATATATCTCGATTACACTGGAAATCGTAGCCTTCTATTTCATCATCGGACTTGGGCTATTGGAGTATTTTGGGTGTTATTGTTTCTAGCTCGTTGCGTTTGTTGCCAAACAATGAAAAGTCAGTTTTCACGACTACGTCAGTCGTGCGGATTGCGCAAAAAAAATTGAGAATCTCCTCCTTTTTTGAAGTCGGTTGAAAATGCAGCCTTAAATATGGCTATGAATAAATCGGATATACCGTACGCGTACAATCTGTGCTAGTTCACTTTGACGTCACGATTACTGTACTAAAGGAGCGACCACACCGCTGCGTATACGCAGTGACGTGTCGCATGCGTCACGTTCTCTCACCGTTTCTTCATACATTATGTTGCGTAAACGCACCGTCGACGTCTTTTACGCACTGGTGTGGCCGGACCTTAATTTGTATATATGTAAACTCTTTATTGTGCAAAATAAACAAGAGAAATATAATTGACAAACACTGAGATACATGCACAAAGGCGGACTTATCCCTTAATGGGATGTCTTCCAGTCAACCTTTGAGTGGATGAAAGAAGTATTATATTAGGGATGGACGAGTGAGTTTAAAAATTGCAAACACTGAGAGCCACAATACATAACTTTACCGAATATAATACATAAACTCCTAAAACCTACCAGTCAATAAACGTTGATATAGACGCTTTAGCGAACGTTTTAACGTTTGGCTAACTTCAATTAAATCCCAAGATTCGTTTTAACACTCACAAGTTTGCAGGCAATAAGAAGAAAAAGTACTAGTACTAGTACTTTTAAAGAAAAATCTCCTTTTGTAAACCTTAGTAGGTATTGCACAGTGTGGTTTACGACAAGAAAACATGTATCTAACTTCAAGCGCGTGTCCGCTCGTATATTTACTCGCTCTTCAATTCCCAGCATACACTGTAAACCAAATGTTATTATACTACCGGCAGGCACTTTTAAATCCAATTTATTCTGCATGTTGACAAATAATAGCGAATTCATTGAAACACTCGGTTAGTGTCGACCGAATAGCTTGCATCAATATATTGGATTGCACTGCAGGCGCCGGAAACCGAAACAATGACCTGGCAAACGGTTCGATCCACGTTCGGTCCCTTTTATAAGGTCCACCCGACACCATGTTTGTACGAAATTGTTGATTGCCACTCACAGTTCGCTAAATTAAATTGCTCGCTTTAGACTATTTGACACCTTTTAAGTGTAGCAAGCCGAATTTCTTTTAATTCTTCGCATTACGCGTAAAAGCACCGAATACACATAACAGCTTAGCAGTACAATTATGTTGTATTCTATAGAAAGAATGGGGTATCATACTGGCCTAGGTACGTATCATATCCTAAAAGACGAGCTCTTTATGATTCGAAGACATCGTGTACAAAAGCATTATTACGTTAGCTCGGCTCTCTTCATCGACGTCTACAATCTTTTCTTGCCTTATTACTCAGTGGTTAAACAATTTTATTTCACTTGGTTGCTTTTTTACTCTCAGTAGGATAATATTAATTCATCTAAATAACATTATCTTGTGTGATACAATAATTCCTTTATATCAGAGCACTGAGTGTGAGGTGTGGTTGTCATCAGGAATGCCTACAATTAGGTACTCCACCGGTCCAAGAGTCCACGAGACGTTCTAAATAGTCAAGCGTACAAAGACGCAGTCATGGCCTAAGCTTATTAAGGTGAGATGGGTAGGGAGATTAGGTCCACTAACAAGAAACTTTACGAGAAACACAATATATTTGCGGGTGTCTGTTAGCCTACGACCTTCATACTCGTAGTAACAGATTTTAGCTAAGTCTTAATTGTGGCATTTGAAAAGGAAGTTTCCATAGGTTGGCTTGACTTGCTAAGCCGTTGCTACGAGATAATATAAAGTTGAATACAGTATGATTGGATTAAACAAGATGTTAACGTTACTAATACATATGTAGTCCTACCCAAGATACGTCCATTTTTCTAGAATTACTATACGGAACGGAACAGGCTACTTTGGTACTGAAAATAATCGAGAAATGCATTAAGCATAAGCCTAAAGTACAAAGGAGCGAGTGAATCCTTATTATCGCATTATCACGTTGCCGTGACGTTGAATTCTTTTTACAACCCCATGTATAACTCTGAACACAAAGTTCCGTCTGATGAATATTTATTACCCATGTTATGAATTGATATTTTGACGGTGCTCTCACAGTGACGCAAGTAGCTGCCAATATCTATTGACACGGTTCACGAGATTGACCTTCAAATGGACAAGTTCAGGGCGAACGCACATGCTTGCCCGACGCCTTTTCATGCAAACTAATTCGCTAACACCAAACACATGTTAAGCTTTAGAGCTTTGTAAGCAGCACACGTTTTGTTTGGTTTAGACTGCGGTATGTAGGATGTATGGAATCATAATGACACCTCGCGATTATTTATGCTGAACTAGACCGCACAGTGTCGGGGAACAAGTTACTTTAAACAATAAGTAACTCGCACGTTTATGTTACGTGACTAAATTCAAGTAATCTAATCTCAATGAAAGACTTCAAGCACGACGGTGCGATTTCATCATTTGAAAAACTCAATAGATGCAAATTGACAATGGTCAACGGAAATAATCCCGAGTACAAACGACCTGACGACGTCTTGAGCAATGCAAGGGCAATTTCAATTAAGTTATACTTGAGTTATCGGATACATATACTGACGAGCAAAATTAACGGGTCACTTTTCGTATAACTTTGAATGGACCCTTTATTTTTGTTCGTCAGAGTACATTAATATTTACTCAGTAAGAATATACATGTTGGTTCTAAGTAAACTGGCTGTGTTTATTGAAAACAGCGAACAGAATATAAGGCACATTTTCTTGGACATAATCGCAGTCAAGTTTAAACAGAGCATCGCGTAGAGTTTGGGAATACCACAAACCCATTTTTCTCAAAGCTGTCGAGGCTGTGAAGATATTTCTCGTGAAGAGGTAAACTGCGTGGCCTATATACGACGGCATTGTGATTGGTGTAGGCGAAATAAGATTTCTTGCGGACGTGACAATTGTGCCAGAGACGTGACACCACTCGATGTGATCTCACCGCCAGTTTAGAGGAATTGGCCAACATTATCACTGAAAATGACGCTAAAGCGGTTAAATTCCATACACAATTAAATGCAGTGAGTGAATACATCCTTCCTTGACTTATCATTAAGTCAATGAATATAGGCGTCGAGCGTTACGTTTCGTTTAGGTATTTTTAGGTCTATTTTTAGTTCGAGTCGTGGGACCTGCCTGCACGGTTCCTCGAATGTGTCTCCACATAATTTTGTTGTGCCTACGTACTTTGTTGTTACACCACGATTCGGGGAACCATTGACTGTTGGTCACTAATAATAATAATTGCATTCAGCAAAAACAGCGCTAACAATGAGTTCGTTCTATACAATCCGTTGAGTAACAGATCAACTTCAGGGTCTGACTCATACCGGTCTTGCGGCTAGACTGTTTATTTCAATTTGAACAGAAAATAAGGAAATTCCTAATCATACTAATAAATGAAATTTGGAATTTATACAACTTTAATTGCATAGATTTTATGCAATAGTGCTACATTTCTACAGACTAATTCCTACCGATAAAAAATAGCATACTGTAGGAACTTACAGAATAATAATTTAGAGAATGATTTTTAGGGTGTTGTATCCAAAAGGTGCCAAGGGACTCTTTATTAAAAAAAGCTTTCGTTGTCCGTCCGTCCGTCATTCTGTCTATCCATCTCGCTACATTTTATGAACAAGTAAGACAAATTTTCACATTACTATGGCCGCTATAACAACAAATAAGAACAATTCAATAATATTAAATTGTTAAACGTGGAACTGTGTTTTTTCGGTACGGTGCTATACAATCAGTTGTGTGCAGGTCCGACTCATGCTTGGCCGGTTTTATTACGCATTGTTATCGTCATGAAGTCTCTATTATTGCGTCGAAATCATGGAGATTCAACAAATCACGTATTAGAATTAAGTTTATGAGAATTGAACACTTAAATTTACATAATTAACGGATGCCGGTTTTCCAACGGTGACCCGTTGCTCTAGTCGGACGACAAAAAACGCAAACGGTCGAGACGACACGCGTCCCAATTGCCGTCTGGTTTTGGCAATTATTAATATAGAGTTAATTTACAAGTGCCCTCGGGCGATGCTTGCTTTCGGGAGCATCACCCGATCGTAGTAATCGCAGATACATGTAGTTGGATACATATAGCCTCATTGTGCTAAAGATGTCTCGATTTATAAATATACATACACCTGTATACACATTTTCTTTAAAACTGATATCATCCTTTATTTTGATTGGTTCAGTATGTTCTATTAAATAAACCGATGCGGAGATGCCTGTAGGTTAGTTAAAGATAGGGTTGCCATCCGTCCGGGTTTCCCCGGATTTGTCCTAGTTTAGAGGGCATCCGGGGAGCGTCCGGGGAAGGTTTCATTTGTAGACCGGGTTTTAAAAAATAAATAAATAAAAAAAATTTGGGCCGCCCGCGAGACACGCACTATGCTCGCACACCACGATCAACCGACGAATCAAGTATATTCACGATCTTGTTGACATGTCCGGTTTTCGGACTCTAAAATCCGGGGTTTTCACGCGTCTTGTCCTGTTTTCCAAATTTTAGAGATGGCAACCCTAGTTAAAGATAAACTTGAATCAAACTTGCCACATACTATTACGGATTTTTGTCTATATTGATGGTTAGAACCATACTCCGCGTTAGTTATTTAAATATTATATTGAAGACAATAAAAGCTCTGACAATAAATCTGCCACTCTAAGTCCACGACAGCTCAAGGCGAGGCAGGCGCCTGCGCATCGGTCGGAGAGGGGCGAAACACAACGTAAAGCAATTATTCGATGTATCATTTTTACAGCTGCACTATGTCATAGTGAGTTATCGCTAATGCTCAACACAATATCGTTTTGTTTGTAGAAAAAATAAAGCGGTTAATTGAAGCCGGAATTGACCTCTTTTTAACCGGCGAAAGTTCTTTTTTAAGGAGTTTCAGAAATCACAAAGGCACTAACTTTAAGAAACACAACTTGCAAGTAATGTTGTTCGTCTTCCGTTTCCAAAAAAGTAATCGATTTACTTCATCATACAGCTATTCGGGAGAAATTCAAGTTCAAATTATTTTAAATACTCATGTTCTAGACTGTAGATTAGGAATCAAATGGTAAGACGTAAAAAGATTAAGTTATCTGGCGCGGGATAAAATCGCGCGAGTCGTGTTACATTATGGACCCCTATGCCTATGAGCTAAGGCTTCCTATTCATGCGATCAGCTGATAACAATGCAACGCAACCTCCGATACTATGTGTAAATAAGGCTTTAGTAATCCCATTAGTACTTATGTAAGGTGCGACAAACTGATCATTATAGCTCGGACAAGTCATCGCAAAACCATTGCAGTACGGTAACAGAGCCAGAACTATGACAGAAATACAATAAAAAATTGTTAAACGTTAATTGTGAAAATAACCTCGAATCATAATCTTATTTAGGTGTATTACAAGACTATTGAATCTTCTTCTATGTAGGTACGTATCTGTTTTTGCGATGACTAATTATGTATCAATACTATATTCAACTATTATGTGTGATTGTTTGTTGCCTAAATAAATTAAAAAAAAATTGTCTGAGCTATGATGATCATTGTAGCATCCCCTTTGAAAGCGCTACCTCTACGAGGATTCCTGCCTCACTACGAACTCTACCTCGTTTCCTCGCGGTTTGCCGCTCTACCCCGCAACATGTTTGTCTGATTACATATGAAAACATCTCATGTTTTCCTTGATGATAAGCTCAAATATATTCATTCCTGTCTCGTTTTCGTTACGTGTACGACGCTTTTATAGCAAAATAATAACCGGCTCTTCTTCCTTGTCAATAAGTTAGAATGTATATAGAGAATCCGTGTAGGTATTAGTTGCTTTATTGTTTGATCACCGTTTTTAAAGCAGAGGATTTTTAAAGTCAACATCGAGAACTTGAGTTTGTTTTTTTTTTATTCTAACATACAATTTTATTGTTATCATATAACGAACTAACTATCCGTAGTTATATTTACGTATAGGTATTTACAACACCTAGGACTTAATCAAAAATTTATATTTAAAAGATTTTTATTGATCAATAAAAATAGCAAACATATCATAAGCCAATCGTCACGGGATAGAGGGAACCCGCGATGTTGGTTGGTACCGAGTGTAAAATAGGTTGATTTTAATTTTAATTTTGATTTGATTTAATTTTATTTTATTTGATTTAACTTGAGCTAATTTATTTACTGATTTATTTATTGATTTTAAGACATTTAATTTAATTTTTCACTGAATATTTTATTTTATAAATTCTATTATGGATGCAAGTCTGGAATAAAAACATTTCATTTCATTTTTCATTTCATTTCATTATAACATTAAATAAACATGGTATCTTGTACAAAACATACAATTCTACAAAAACTTATTACGGCAGTAGGTAGGTAAGCGTTGTCCAAAAAAAAGTCCACATGAAACTTTTTTCCAGAATTTTATTATTTATGGGCTTTTCTTACTCAGAACCGTTAACCGATCCTTATACAAGAAAAAATGTTTCCCAAAATTTCCATTCCAGTTCGTCCCTTTTTTAAATAGGTTTAAGTATGGAATGAGACGAGCAGGAAAATAAATTCCATAGTTATGCTTAGGACACACTTGTCTTGTATGAGAATCAATAGGGTAAGTAAATGATTCTGAGAAAGAAAAACTCAAATTATTTGATTTCTGGAAAAAAAATCATGTGTGCTTTTTTTTGGAAAATGCTCAAGTACGGTAGGCAAGGTAGGTACGTAACGTAGCCATTTATTTCGTATTTCATTCGAGATTGCGTTATTATTGTGGCCGGGTGTGTGCGAGAAACCATTCATCACTTACTTGACCCAAAAAAATCAAGATTCAACAAATTAACGGAATCCTATAATCGATCTTGTACACGACGATTACTTTGACATTCAACGTATAATTTTTAATTTACCTTAAAAATATTGAACTCGTGACATATTATGACATTAAATAAAAACCTACCTTCGTATTATAATTTTAGTTCACAAACTTTAAAAATAAACCACAAGTAACACTGCACTAACAGTTAAAACGCCAGCTTGTCGCAAATTAACAGCACTTGTTAAAAGTTCAAAGCGTAAATAATAGTAACTGTCAAATAACATCGATTTACAGCATCGATACAATGAGTCTCGGTCACTCGGTCGCAGTCGGGAGTTCGCGTCGACGCCGCCGTCACTCGGCGAGGCGAGCGCGCGAATGAACTCGATCGAGAAGTGTCGAAGAAAACATCGAAGCATGTAGCATAATCGCAACTCACGGGAGGCAACAGCTGGTTAACCTTTGGCCACATAAATAATTAGCTTTACCAAACTAATCAGAAGGCAAAACTTTTACAACGGGTTGGGTTGTGCCATAAACAATGTTGAACTTAAGAATAAAACGCTTCATCATCATCAGATGCTTCGTTAAATACCTATAACAAAAACACGTTGTTGATTTTACCGACAGCTACTGAGATGACATGGATGCGACAAGAATCTGAGTCCTTGTACATTCAGCGTCAGATAAAGAGGCGAAAATGTCCGAATATGTCGGAACCAGGTGTTATGTCAAGGGTTAAGAGCGTGTTCACTTAGGTCACTACGATATATCTGTCACTGGCTTTAGAACGGCGCTCTAATGAGTGAAGACTCCTATTCTTACCCAAATTATTATTCAGATGCTACCCCGTATGCTGATATAATTCTGATCGATAGCGGTTTCAGGAATACAGTAGACAAGGCTCAATTGTGCGGCGTCATCTGAGAGATCAGATGAGATGGTAATCTCGGGGCTGCGTCCGGGTAGGTCACGGCCAGCGAATGTTCGAGACACGTGTTTGTCTAACTTATCCAAATATATAATCAAACGGTCTCGTAGTCCTTATAAAACCGGGAAAGTGGGAGTTGACCCGTGATGTCTTAGTACTAATTTAAAAGCAAGCATTTTTGCAGTGAGAGAAATTACACGCTACTCTAAGTACAAGCAGTTTCCTTTTATTTGTTCCAGAGAATATCATGCCTAACTGTACGCCAACTTAAAATTGTACTGCAAAAGTTTCGATACCCACGGCTTTTACTCATAACTCATAATATATTTTGATTTGTGACTTATATAAGACACTACACATTTTGTAGTTTTTAAATATCTAGGTACCTATCTAACAGTACCTAGCAGTTAAATCTAAAGGCACGTCAAAATTAGCTTTGGCGAAATAAAATTACAAACGTATTTAAAATTCAAGGATAGGTTTAGCCGCACCACCCTTTAGCCAGGTCTGTCTTTTTATAATCAGATGACATAAAGGACGTAATTACTGAAAACGTTTTTAAGTTGCATCAAATACCTACCTACTTGTCCAACAGCTCTCGGACTAATAGCTAAGTACCCATTCGGCATTAATTTCTACTTGATACTTCTACTCCTTTCTTTTCTGAGAAAATAGTCTTGACTTATTTACAGACAAAACACAGAGAGCGAGTTGTAAAAAAATTGGTATATTGGGAGAAAAAATTGCCAAATACACAAGTACACCTAACGAGAACTAAAATAACGGGTTATTACCAAACAAATTTGTTCTAATTTTTGCTGCTAGTCAGTATAAGTTAGGATATTTTACGAACAAATAATAACACAAAAAAAGCTTTTCTAATTTATTCAGGATTATTATGAGTTTGCGAACATTTTATAAATTGGAAAGATTAGCCCTTGACTAGAGCTGGAGATGTAATCTCCATAAGGAAAGAAAAACGAAGTCCAATTATAAAATTTGACTTCGTTTTGTTTCAGATAAAAAAAGAAATTAAAAATCAAATACTCACTTTTGATGTATTGTGTTTAAGTTTTACTGGCCACAAGTAGGTATCATCGTTTACCTAATACCGCAGAGCAATATAATGAATATATTTATAAATTTTTACTTGTAGCTCCTAGTAAAAACCAGCCGATCGAACGAATCCGCTAATTATTTACGTAACTAAATACTTACCTAACTACTATTTTTAACATTTTCACGTTATTCAGGGGTTATACACTAATCACACAAAAACAATATAAAAAAGAAGATACCAATAGGAATCGAAAAACTCATTAAAATCCTGTTGTTGGCTATAAAATGTAATTCGTACACATACAGACCCGTAATAAATCACGTGCCTAAGACGAGCAAACAATTCATTTATTTGTCAGTTCCCAGTCATGTTGGCTAACGATCTATCACGCGACGTTCGCAAAAAACGCCTTATACCGTTTCTACTAGTAAGTTTTTTTGGTGGATTCCTCAGTGGCGATGAAAGGGCACACTGGGAGGCCGGTACTTAAGTGCCTTATTAAGTACTAAAAGGGTTTGGCTCGGCTTTACGAAAACCACTAAACAAACAAAAAGATCTAATTAAGGGATGTTTAAAAGAAGTATATTGTAAAAATTTAACTCATTTATTTTTAATAACATTTCAATGTTTCACTCTCAATCAACTCTTGAAAAGTATTTATTGGCGTGTGTATAAATGTAACAGTTTTTTCCAGTAATTCCATTTAGAACCGCTTACTCATCTGGTATCTATTCACTTATTCAGTATGACGTGATGGATTATGTACGTAGTCATTTTATATAGCGTATTGTTGGCGCCGCGGCGTGGCGGTAGGTTCACTGCCCACACTAGCAGCAGCTACAGACCGCCGACTCTGCGTCGTCTGAGAGCTAGCTTCTAAATAACCCTGCTAATTTAACGCCAACCTCTAGAGTAGAGCATTAGTGTTATCACCATTATGTATGTATGTATGTATAACTCTTTATTGTACATAAAACACAAGAAAATTACAAGTCATTACCAGCTTTATATTAACGTCTTGCGACGTATGTTAAATATTAAGTAAGTCAGATGACAATACAATAATCTGGTAGTGGAGTTCTGGTGACCCAGCCAGGATTCTCTCCGCAGGAGGAACTCTTCAACGGTTGGTCCGATTGACTAGAAATTTGGTACACATAATGTAGGATGGCAATGCAAATACAGTCAGCAAAAAAACTGGTATTAAAAAATGAAATTTTTGACAGAAACTTTTGTTTAATTAACACACTGAAATTTTTAAGTGTCTAACTATTACGTTTTAAAAGACAGTAAGTACCTCTTTGACAGGCGGACGGATGGACAAGTTTAGTGTCTAGTAAGAGGGTCCCGTTGGTTGGTAGCCTATGAGTACCGAAAAAACACCGCATTACGTACAACGGCCCTGATCTGATTATCATTGTTTCGCTTCATTAAATATTTTATAACTAATACCTGCTTCCAATTAAAGTAGCTTTCACTGTTATTACTCGGCATTTGCACGTCAATCGATTTTCGTAAGAGAAAATGATTTTGGATCTTACTTCAATAAACTTGGCTCACACATTATCATTGATATTTTATTATCACGGCCGAACCGGCCGTGGCATACCACAGCTTCCTGTGGTATGCTCAAGTCTCCTGGTACCTAACTGGTGTCTTAGATAACGGGCATATACAGAGACGTTTATATGAAGTTGCCTCTATTTTCAAACTCCAGTAGACGTATAAGAAAATGTGTGATACGAGCGCAAGTCACGCCCGCAAGTTCCCGGCAGCTTTGAAAGCTGACCCATTTCTATCAGCACTTGCTCAAACAATGGTTTGACTTACGATCCGAACGTACGCAAACGACCTATGCGGAATGTGGTTTTCAAATATAATTTCAATTTATTTATACTCGTAACACTCCATTACAATGTTATAACTTATTTTTTTGCTTGTTTTCCGATTTATAGCCAATCGCGTGTTATTACTTTCTAAAAGAACTTGAAAGGAGTAAGTTTCTGTTAGGACCATTGTTTAAATTGCTATTACATATAACGAGACTGTTGTATGTTTCTACTTATTATGTAAATCATCTCAAGACTATATATCTAACACCTTGATCAACACATTAGAGTGAAGAAAGAAACGACGAACCTAACATACATAACATAAGGAAACTCAGGTCAAGAGTGGGTTTTTATTTACACTCGCTTTAATTTAAAAACATAGTAGTTTAACAAAAAAATACATGTAAGTGAACTGCTTTTCACGTTGTACTGTAATTACAGAATACTATCGGTACTAATAAGAATGTGCAAATCATACCCAAATAAAAAGTAAAGATGGAATCCTGCAAACTGGTTGTTTGTAGCTTCACTGAGCCCAGTGAAGACTTTCACTACGCACACGGGCACAAGGCGAAGCGTAGTTTATACCGGCCTCATTTTGTCGCTCGTAGAACTCCGTCTTCATTTTGTAAGTCTGAGATATAAACAAAGCATAATGTAGCATAAGAAAACCTACGCACATTTTCAATTCAACCCTGAACACAAAGCCTCAGTTTAGTCCGAGAAATCGATTTCGCGTATATTTTCCGCATTAACTAAGCGCATTTCAGCACGGTATCGCATTACATGAACTCTACACCTACATTCGGCAGGCGGTTAGGGCATGTTTAACAATATGTCAGCTTATCGTAGGGCTGGGTTTACGACTTATTCTTGCTGCGGCTTTGCCCGCTGTTTAACGTCCATCGGTTATGGGAGCGGTTTTGAAATCAACGGTTTGCATGGAATTAGCGAACGCCTTTTATGCGCTACTAGCTTTTAGTTGTGGTTTCGGTTTTTATTGTTGAAATTTGATGGGTTGAAACAGTAGGTTAGGTTTATGATTAAAACCAAGTTGCTGCGTTTAGGTTTATCGCGATTCGTGCTGTTGTTTTAACGAGACGAGCAGAAAAGAAAATCTGTTACAGCTTAAAGAGCACGAAAGTCGACCACATCTCTCTTTCATCTCTTTGTCTACGCAACCACGACCACTGTGACAAAAATATTCGACTAAGAAGAAGGATTTAAATGATGTAACTCGAATTAGACTACTTTGTATTCGTTGTACTGAGATTAAATTTAGCAGGTTCCTAGTAATATGTAAGTATGTAGTAATAAAAAATCAACTAGAAATAAGGAGATGAAAAATAAATGGTTGTATCTAGTCTAAGACTGAAACCTGTCATACAGGAAATTGAAGATATTACGCGCCAATAGAAAACTTAGCTGTTCTTTACAAACGTATGTCGTCCTTATGTCTAGTAGGACTTAAGGGTGGGATCTAAAGTTTTAAATTGAACTGCTAAGTAAATTTATTAACAAAACAACCCAAACATTCATAACTGGTGGATAAAAAATAAAGAAATACCATTTCAGTAAACCTAATTTTATTTATATTGAAACATGATGGAGCTTAATACAAAGTTTTTCGATTTCAAGTTGTCGAGATACCGCCATTATTACAAGTTCTGTTTCTTGAAATAGATAGGATTTAGTGGATATCTTTAACTAAATTCTCACAAGCTTTTATTTAACTTCCAATGTTCGTCATTCATTTCAGTATTTCGAGTGAATTTTAACCCAATTCCAGGGTAGGTACCTAAAGAGTCAGCTTACGTGTTATGTATTAGATTTACTTTCCAGGTTTGTGCTAAGTATCGACCACTTACTTTTGTTATAAAACACTAGCTATTGAATTAACATTATTTGTAACTCAAGCAGCTTGACTTTTACCGATACTTCTATTCTAACAGTGATCGTCATTTATGTCAATCAAAATAATCAGATCTAGACAAATTATGCCTAAACATTCTACTGGTAAAAACCGCATGAAAATCTGTTAATTAGTTTTTGCTTTATAATATGTAGTTATTTAGACAGTCAGCTTTTAAACTTGACTCGATACGCCATATTTCAAGAAATAACACTAACAACTACACACATTACGCTAGTGACGAGTCGTTGACACTGAACACAAATGCCGGCTATAAACTAAGATATCTTGATCGTAAACAGACATATAAATGGTAACGTATGTAATGTTAATTCTAGTTGTGATTAGCTCAAAGGCGATCTGATATCGAGTGGATGAGGTGCGACGGATGTGGTGAGGCCGGGTGCTCGCCACAGGCGTATCGGATAACTTTACGTTTAGGTACTAGGTGGAAAAGTTAAGCACTATTGTTCACGTGGCTGATGGTTTTAAAGTAACGTATTTTAATATATCCTCTGTTAAAGCGGCATCAATCAACGTAATTAAGTATTTTATTATTAGTATATCATTATCACATACTTAAATTCTTTCCGCTATTGGTACTTTTATATTCAAATCCATCATCGTTTAACGTTTTTCACTGTTACAAAGGCTTGATAAAATCCAGCAATGCGCTATCTTCATCAAACTGTTTATGCACTCAGAATACCGATTGATGCCCGCGCGCATCGCTAGGTAAGTAGTTACCTAAGTGCAGTGCACAATGTCTGCAGGATTCGGGTTTGTGGGCTACCTATCGCATTTAACCATTGCCCACCCATGTATGGAGCGCGTGTGTATGTACCTGCCCGAATGATTTGTGAGCCGATAGCTATTTCGGGCGAAATAATTATTCCTGGGCTGCTTTCATTTTTGCCCCTGTTCAATAATAAACAATGCACCGGATATTTGAAAGTGTTCTGTTTTGACGGCCACGAGATTAATAGTGATGCTTATCTTTCTACGATTTTCATTAATTTAATGAGTATTTAAAGGCCTACAAACAGTTTTTGATGGGTAGATGAGTAGATGGATATATTACTAATATTGGTATCGAATCGTGTTTAAATTGTCTGTAACTGCGACAGTTGATAATGTAGGTAAGATTTTTGATAATTCTGGTTCCGGACTAATAAAATCATAATATTTGGTTCTAAAAAAACATGGTACGCTTAAGTGTGCTTATCGAGCCCGATTCTGTTCTATGCTACAAGTGTCAATATCTGAAACATTGTGCCAGGAGTTGTAAGACAGCTACTAAAGTTATTTACTACGAGTTAATTTGTCTCTTGTTCCGAGTAATGTATTAACGAGCGCTTGCGCGGATCTGGCAACCTTGTAACCATTCATTTATGATGACAGTGAAATTACGCTGTTATGTTCAGCTGAACCATTATTTTCCGTTACCTACTATCCTTGCAAAGCGTTTTATAATTTATTTTCCCTTTAAATTTGTTATGAAATCTTACTCTCGTGTCGATGAAGAACGTTGTTTCCTGTTTCCTCAGATCCTACCATCAGAAGCCTTTGTCATAAGTAAAAGTTTTAATTTCACTTCGAAATCGTTCAAGTTCAAGATAGAAAGTGACGATAAGGATAAGGACACCCAGATAACAATGACGTTGGCATCAAAATCAATGACACGATCTGACGCGAGGTTCTACCACTGATCGACCTGGACGGTTTTTTATTGACTGTGACTATATGTCATCCATCTCATACGATGGTCCCACTCTCACATAGGATGATAGGTAATACTCCTTCTTCACTAAAGGTAGTTTAGCGAAGTACGTGCAATAACCATCAGTAAGGATAGTCTGTAGCGTATCTTAAGCTCTGATGGTAGTAGTTTTGACCACTCACCATTTGGCTACATCGGTTATGTCTCTCTAGCTCCGGCCAAAATAAACAGTAGACGGAGTTTAGCGAACAGTAAAGAAAGCCGGTTGAAACTACGAGCTACGTTTCGCCTCTTGTGCGTGTGCGTAGCTCACAGTTTGCTTGCCAAAATTTTGGTTGCACTTGTGTGCATATTTTAGACCGCCCTCAGTTTACCGTTCGCAGAACTTGTCTGCGCTTTTAAGCACCTACTTGGTTTGAGATAAATATCTTGTGATAAATCAGCGTACATAACAGATCAAAAAGTTTGGCTTACCATTTGCTGAGGATTTCGAGGCTTGCGGTGCGCTCTTGGCACCTTCAAGCCTGTGACGCCTTCGAGTACGTCTGCCAGCAGCAGACCGTCGGCGCAGTCCCGCGCCAAGCCGCCGCCGGCCGCGCCCGCGCGCCGCCGCGACCGCGCCCGCTCCAGGTAATGGTTCGCCCAGTCTGTATAGATCTGTGAATTAAAGAGATGGTTGGTATTTAGAGAACTATTAAAAAAAACGTTTATTTTGCAAATGAACCAAGGGCTCTTTTACATGTTTTTTTTAGAAACTACCAGCGCACTCAAAAAGATCATGATTGCCAAGAAGAATGCGCCGCAAGAAACTAGGCAGTTAGTATTTTTTTTTCAAGCAACTACATTAATATACCAAGAAGTTAGTTTGCCCAGTCTATTATGGTCCACGGATATCATGAGTTGGGCAACACAAGCAAGATAGTAATTGATCTGAAGTGTTAAACCGGGTTTAGTTTACATGAGGTATACTAAAACTGTTGCACGCGACTTCGTCTGCAAAGAATTCATTTATGATTTCCAGGGATGAAAAGTAGCCTATGTGTTATTCCAGACTAAATCTCTATGCCAAATTTTATCTAGATGTGTTCAGCCGTTCTGGCGTGAAAGAGTAACAACATTCATACATCCACACGTCCGTCCTCACATACTTTCGCATTTATAATATTATTATTAGAATGAGGAAATGAGGTACACAATGTTGCCATAAAAAAATATTGACTTTTATACTGATCAAATTAAAACCGATCATGTTTTCAGTAAAAGATCTTAATTTGACATATGGCTGTATGAGATTACATAAACTTGCATATTAAACAAATGTTGCAGAATACATGGCTGCAAGCAGTCTGTGAAGGTATTAATATAAATTATGTAACCAAGCTTATCCAAATTCGGATTGTTTAAATTAAGCATTCAATACCACACCATCTGATAATAAAGGACATCACATACAACCTTCGCGCAGATCTTGCGAAGATAGCAGGTTTATATGGCAATGCGGCTGTCACGTTATCTGTGGCGCCGTCTTGCTGAGTTTTAGTTTAATTTTAAATTGAGACTGATTAAACAAAACGCTTTGTTACTTGCAAGAAAGAACCTCTAGCTAGGTAGGCTATTAATGAAAATAGTATTCTCATATCAAAACACAGCTAACTCGAATTTCTCCGTATTCCCTAACTGGCTTTCCTTTTTCCAAATTATAAATTATTACCTTGATATCCAAGAAATGGTAACATATTAACATAACAACTGTACAGAAGCGCTAAAAACTCTCGCAAGCTTGTAAAGAAAACTTTCATGAATCACCCTCATTGCTGCTGGGAACCGACTCGTGCAGATAACCTTCGATGGCTGTCAAACGCGAAATGGCCACTAAAAAGTTTAACGACGCCTTTTCGCACATCGATAAAGATTCGCAAGAATTATCGCGACATGAGTGATAACTGGCCGAGAAAGCAAAGAGTGATGCACTCGCATTTCAATGTCACGCAGATTCCAGGGACCCGTGAGTCACACGAGGGAACTGTAAACATTCTTCCCTGTGAGTCTTAATCATTGTACAGAGTGGAAATATGCTGTTAGGTAGGTTAGGTATTACGCTTTGGTATGACACATATTTAAGGTTACAGAGACAAGGTAACAGGACAACGTTAAATTCATACAGCTAAATGTATTACGTTATGCTTATGATGACATTTATTATTCGAGTTATTAGTCTTAAGTCTTTCACGTGCTTTTTCACTTTGCCATTTGTAGTCTTGATATAAGATTACTCATGGTTATGGATAACAAAATTACAAGGAGATGCCGTCCTCACGAGAGACGACAAACGCGTATATAAATGTTCAAATCGCTCATATCGCTCGCGAGCGACGTTAAACGCTTTGAATTCTTAAAAGGATTAAGTCATATTGGAGTAATTTGCAGGAGAATGAGGACAAGTGGCGCGGCGAGACGCGACTCGGCGACGCCGGCGCCGCTGCGGACGGCTCGAAGGACCGATACTGATACTCGTCTTACACTAATGGATGTGGAACACCACTCCGATGGCCGCTAATGAGTTTTCGATTACGCCTAATTATAAAGTACAAACTAGCATGTATGTATGGGTATTATAAAATTGAACTGCGTATAATCGTATGTGTTAATGATGTGAACAACAAAATGTTATGATTACAAATTTGTTTTTAGTTGACATCATAATTGCTTTAAGATTTCATACGAAGTTTGAGTAGAAGCCTTATATTATTTCTAAATCATACGTGGTAATATTAAGTGTACTGAACCTAAGAATTCACGCAATATAATAAGTATATTTAAGTTTAGTTGGTGATTTAATATTAAGTATATAGTACTACTATAGTACCTGGACGGTATTATTTGGTACCTACGTTTTCTAAAAATAAAACCTAGCTAGATCGATTTGACGCCCCCGAAACCCCTACTTACTAAATTTCATGAAAATCGTTTAAGCCGTTTCCGAGATTCAGATAGGTATATAAGAATTGCTTATTTAAAGGTATTACATTAGATAGATATATCGATTGCCTACTACAGATACCCTCGTTGCTCGTATCCAAACTTATTTGAGTGCGTCATTCAGGCTAGACCAGACAGCCATCCATATCCATACGAGTACATCTGTATAGCTCATTTATTACAATGGAACTTTCTGAAAGCCCGAATCATACAAATCTCCACTCATTCAAGGTGATTGCTCATTGCAATTCTATGAACTGAGTTGAAGTTATTGAAAGAGTACACCAACGCTTACTCACCAATATCCTCAGTCAATGTCTAACGATAAGAAAAGTTCTATTTCCAGCGAGCATAATCATAAAATTGTTTTTGGTACTGCAAAATGCTGAACGCTGTCAAAAGGTAATTTATTGTGAAATCGTTTCAGACGGATCATGACTCAGATGTTTTGACGGATGGTTAAAGCAAAGGAGCATTAAGTATACAAATTCGACATCGGACATTACACGCAGCCTTTACAAAACTCGAATTTTTACAATTTCTGCTGATCATTACAATAAATCTATATTCAAAGATCTTATCGTTGCAATCGAGCACGTTAATAGAATAATCATGACATGATATATCGGAACAAGATTTCTTTACAGTCAGGAGATAAAGTTACTGGCTCCGTCTCAATCACCCTTTATCGAACTATCACACGGGTGTTTATTCAAATGGGCCTCGAATAGATTTCGATTGTCATAAATCTAGCCAATGGACGGGCGTATTTTATCGCTACATCTTGCTCTTGTGAAATGTATCGGTCTACTTCTGGGGCACACTTCTCCTTATGTGATATTAAGGAGAACTTAAAAAGATCATGCAGGTGTTTAATTTAAATCTAAGCTTGCTCAATATATCTTTCGCAAATGTTGCTCTCCCCTATCTAAAGTTATAGATTCAGATTACATAGGTAGGTATACATTTACAAACCATCTGCACTAACAGATCTATTAACCAACGCACAGTCAAAACAACTAAGTTTAATGCCCGAAATTAATAATAAATTAAGTTTAATTCTTAAATTAAGTTATTTTTAAAAATAATACTACATTTGTTAGTAAAAGAGCTTAAGATATGGTCATAGCATTAGCATGAAAGATGATCTTCTGCATAAAAGATGGCGCAAGTTACAAGAGGCGAAGCAAGACGACCGCTTATTACAACTTCATAATGGTAACAGAATTTTGATGGGAATGGTACTAACTCTTGCCACGTCGTACGAACTGAATCAAATTAACTCCTCAAAACACCAATGTTATCAATGTGGCTGTCTAATTTCATCAAAACACCATTTTCTATACAGCAAAATATTAAAATACAATTTGTTCGCGCTCGCGCTTTTCTTCTTTATGGAATCGAAAAGTAGTGCTAGCTTATTAATATAATATTAAGCGGACGTCGCCGTCGAAAACTAGATTTTATGCATATAAATACTCGTATCTAACGATTTTGTTTAGCCGATGATGAGTCATACAGAACTCACAAGCTCTTAAAAATATATATTTGCTGAAGTAACCTCAGCTACTGTCATAAGTGCAGTCAAAATATTAGCTTAGAATACTACATTTTAGTTTGAGGCACGCGCATCATAACCCGTCGGACGTAGCGACCGCCTAAAGAGTCTACCTTTGTATTAATTATTTCCAGTGAATTGAAAATGTACTCATTTGTAAATTCTACAATCGTTTATTGAATCAGGCGTTACTTTGCGGAGGTCCATTTCGATGAACGAAAAACATTTACAGTGCTTAAGTATTTTGCTCATTTCTACAATAGTATTCTAGCAATAGTCCCCCGCTCGTCACATGAGGCGCCACGGGCATTGTTTCCTGTCGGATGTAGAGCGCCCGAAGCGTCTGCCCTCGTATCGCTTTATTGCCTCGGCCAGTGCAGCTGAGCTCAACATGCCCATTCTCCCACTTAATGGATGAGAATATAGGAAACAAGAGCATCTTAAAATCTATTTTGTTAAAAGCTTGGGCACGTAGAAATCTAAACCTGGTCTGGACAGAAACTGTGCAGGCACTTTTTGAAATAGTCTGTCGTTAACCACGACGTATCGAGGAAGGTAATATGCGTTTAGGGTGAGAGGTTGTATATTCAGCTCATCGCTGCGCTGACCCACACCTGTGCGAGTCTTTAACGATTTGTAACATTTTCTACGAGTATACGCATCGGGATATATATCGCAGCGTGAGTTTGTTTTTGGTTTACTACTGCTTCGAAAGCTAGTCACATTTGAAAGTTACGTTCTTAATTTTTAATCGCTTATTTTGTGTTCCATTGCCGGGCAAAGGATTTCTCTCTCTCTCTAGTTATTCTCCCTGTCTCCTCTCCTTTGCTACCAGTACAAATTAATGTTTACAAAGTTTAATTTGTCAGGTCTATGGTTCATGGCAAAGCAATGATGTGTGTGAAATTCCCAATCCGTAGTGGGCCCGCGTGGGAATTATAGCCTAAGCCCCCTCATTCTGTGGGGATGCCTGTGCCCTGCCTTGAGTCATTCAGGCTAAAGATGACGACCATGGGACGATGGTTCCACGTTTGCATGTAACAGTGAGTTAACAAAATGGTACCGGCGTTAATTTGCGAAACAACTGACACCAGAGAGATCTGGAAGGCTTCCGAGCTCAGATTTCGTACGTATAGTGAAATTCGGTACATGGTAGTCTATTTACGTTTCACAAACGCAATTTACGCTTACAATGCGCGTAAGCTGGTGTCCCGGGGAGCAAGCCAGGATAAACAAACCGCCTCATTGTTGCCGTCGAGTAGTCCCTGGGAGCTAGCAACCGAAGCGATGGCAATTGTTTTCTTGCAATTTACAAGGAAACTGAGTTTAATTATTTAATTCTACGATATTGCTCGCTTAGTATAAAGAAAAAATTTAGTAGTCTCTCAAGGGATAGTTCCTTTTCCCCTTTCAAGGTATACGTATTTTAATTGTGAAAATTGCACAGTGGACCAAGAAATTCCTTTCTTTGGCTTTTATGTCATTACTCAATACGATTTAAAACATCAAAGACTATTCTTACAAATCAATGTAACAATCTACTTTTATTTTCTTCTGATGCAGAACTGTTATAAAAAATGGTAACGCACTTCCTTCATCAAATTAATATAGGTAACAAAACCATTGTAACAATTATGATGTTTGTTATCTTATGCAGAGAGTGCAATAGAGCGTTTGCGCTGCCGATTGGAACTAGCATGCCTAAGCGGATTACTCAAACTCAATTCCACGTGCAACTGGCACGAGCAAATTCTCCCCTCTAAATTAATAGCAATGACCACAATAATGGCCAACGAAGCCATTCCCAAGTCTTTGACCTCGGATCAGACTTGGGTGATATTCATTTGCAAGCGTAACTTGAGCATCGCATATGTTCATTAAATGCTTCAATAAAGAAGGAGACGAGATGTATAATTTGGTAGTGTACCGTCAGCATCAGAAGTTGATAAACAGTTGGAGAGCTCGACACAACTCTACCGCTAAGGTAATAAATAGGTATGTAGATCATTCTGAGCTCTGCGACTGTTTCTCAACTTTTGATGCCGACTGTACGCTAATGTGAAATGTTTGAAATGGATCCGTTGCAGCACAAGAGTCGGACGTCCATTCCAGGTACTCTTTTAACTTTTTCACTGCCAAGCAGCTCTAGTTTTACTCGAAACTGTCAACTTTATCTTGTCAAATGAAGGTGCATTTTACACTGCATGTACTGACTTCATATCAAGCCAATGGCGGCGTAAAGGATAATGAAATAAGGTAACAATCGAGCAACTGGATCACCTTATGATAAGTAAGCACCATCGCCCATGAGCACCTGCGACACCAAGGGATTGCAGACGCGTTGTCAACCATGAAGGCTGAGATGAAATACCTCACGTGCCAGTAGTTTCACCGGTTGACTTACTCTCCACGCCGGAACACAGCATCGCAAGCACTGCTCTTGGCGGCAGGATTAGCGAGTAAGATTATGGTAGCTATCCGGATGGACCATGCACAAGGTTCTACCATTCAGTTATTTGAGAACTAATTTATTTCAAACAACTAACGGGGCTTTATCCGGTGCTTACCAAGAGCATCCTCCTCAAATGGATAAAGGTCTTTACTGAAACTTCTCTCAGATTCCAGTGACACATTGTTTGGCCATAAGATGATTGAAATGTAATAATACACATACATACATACACAAATCACGTCTATATCCCTTACGGGGTAGACAGAGCCTGAGGTAACAAAACCTAAAGGCCACGCTTAGCATGATGATGAATGTAATAATATCTTGTCAAAATAAGCAGACGTACACACGCAACCAATATCTCGCAATAGCAACGGTACAATTTAAATTTGACGGCGCGTTGATTAAATAATAATTTATTAGAGGGTATACGACAGAAAGATGTGACATTGTCGGACTCCCTCTGACGTAATGCAGAACACTGATGCTTTTGGGAGGTAGTTAGTAGGTGATTAACGAGAAGGTAGATTAAGGTAGGCATTCGATTATTATGGCGATCTCTGGCATCACGTGTTCTGCAGAACGTCCGATTATATTATAAAAGCGTTAGATAATTCAAGTACTATAATTGTTAGTTACATTCGTGTGTTTACCGTGTTCGAATTAAAGTTTGGTATTGCAAATTTCAGTGTTTCAACTCCTCGCCCGATAACCTACGCCCTCAACGTCATCATGGAGGAAACAGGCAAGTCGAATGATGACCCCGTGCCTTTAAATTAACTAAGCAAAATGTTCCTATATAATAATTTCTGAGAAAATTGCCTTCACGTATTTCAGACACAATAGCCAATTGGTACGTTCATGGACTTGTATCCCATGTATGGTATATTGTGAAATGGTTCTATGAAACCAGTCCAAACTTGAAAACACGAACATTTATGAATGTCCTTAGCTAATATTGTATTTATAAATGTCATAAATATACAGTAGTATATGTGTAATGGCTGTATAAATACTAGTGATCGTTAACAGACTGTACTCGTACTAAATATTATATTTGGCTATGAATTTGGAAAAAAGTATGATGAAGTAATTTAACACTTTGATTTGTTGCCAAATTATTGTAAATACATTAGGTATTCCTTGGTTTATTTAATATTATTATCTAACATCAGTTTTTCCCTACAGCATCCTTCCCTTCATTGTGTTATTTTAATTTAAACTTATGTCAACGGCCCTTCCTCTAGCTTGCTACACGTAAACCGCTCAAGCAGGCACCATAACAATAGCCAATCACTTTTAATAAACTTATACTTAAGTTCCTGACGCTGTTTGCAATCGTAACAAAATCTACTGTATACATATATCAAACAAACATGTCGCCAACATCAGCGTTTACGTCAAACCCGTGGCTAGGTAACAGCCTAAACTAAAAGCGTTAAGTGCGGAAGTGAAATGAGGTCGCTTGGCTTTTAATATCGCTGGGCGGGACTCGCGCTGCCGTTGGCTAGCCACAGCCCTGGTGCGCCCAAGCTAACACGAAACTAATCGCACATGGGACAAGGCAACTGGTACTGTGTGCAATGCTTTCGATTAACTAAGGCACCCAGGGAAGGGCCAAATCCATAAATGAAAAGCATGTGTTCCGTGCTTCTTGTCTCGACTACCTTTGGTGTTGAGCAAGTGATACTCTTACAGGAGCTAAACAAACTGTCATCATTATTCACTAGTCCACTGTAAAATGCAAGGTCTTGTGTGTTATAATACTTGTTAAGGAAACAATTAAGTGGTGTAGTTGCGTTTATTCTTACTTTACGTATGTAAGCAGAGTTGTAACCAACATAATGCAGGGAATAGTGAAAGGAGTATGTTACCTGAACAATAGAGCGCGTTTGGCGGGTGACGTCATCGGTGGAGCCTTGAATGGAGCGAGGAGCTCTGATACACGTGGGTATCATGTTGTCACCAACTTAACACAACAAGAGTTACTACTTCCATGGTTTATAATGATAATAAACACAATCAATTTCAACATCTGTCTTGACTGTTACGAATAGATTTCTGGGCACTAGGACAATAGAGCTTATTAAGAACAACCGCCCGTATTTTCCTTCCACAAATCAAAGCATGTTGACACAATGCGTCAGATGAACCAGCGTTACGTGAACCCCCATAATCCTTTAGCAAATAGGCGCACGGATGACACGTAGGTATTCCCAACGTGTGTCACGGCTCATGAATGAATGGATGCGTGCGTAGTGAGATAAAGTCTTCCAAGAATTTAGTCTATTAGCGATCGGTGCTGAGCCAAACACACGCTTTCTGGTAAGACTAAATAAAATTTTGAATTTGGCCTAAAGTATGGTTGAGCTGAAATCTCGATTACTCACAGGGTACATAAAATGTTTTAAAAGTCAAATCTAGGCGATAATTTAAAATGGAATAGACCTTTCTTATAATAGAAATGTGAGTAATACTCGTACACGCCTATTACTATTGGCCAGAAGCGTTCGCAACCTAATTTTAGCTAACAATTTCATCGCTTTAGGTTTCAGAAGCCTAATTGGCTCTTTGACTAATCTATTTTTACTGCAGTTACTTAACAAATTATTTGGGTTATGTAGCTATTGACTCGTATCAAGATTATTTTATTTGGGGCAATCATAGGACCATACGACTGGCATCATAGTTTTGGCTGCGATCTCCACGAATCACTATCATAATTTTATTTGTCACTTGGCCAAATCCCGATTTGTAAAGAAAAAAGTCGGTGTATGGCAACCACTGTTAATAATAACGTACCAACCAATACACAAGCAACTAAGTTCCAAATACATGGATAGATCAACATAGTACATTGTAAATATACATAAACATTGTAGTGTAGGCGCCATTGAACGATTATATTGAAATGAAATAGTGCCTACTCGGTTAAGTTTGAAACAATGACTAAGAACCGTTCAGTGGGAGGACTCACTAATACTTTTGTCTTTATGCACGAAGGGTCTGGGATGAGGTCAAATAACAAATGAACTTTTTCTTAAACTATTTCTTTAAAAGAAGGTTTTGGGTTCACTAAATAGATTAAATCCATTTTCTGCTTATCCACCATTTAATTTTTCTTTATTGTATACCTACCTACTAATAAAGTGCCAAAAGAAAGGGTCACTTTGCATGGAACTCTCCGTAAAACTTTGTAGTAGGTATAATTTTATTTGGCCTTTGCATAAATGATTTCCATCAACAGGTCTGATATTTGATCCCGCGAATAGAGTATTACAACGGCAACGCAAACGTGAGGAACCGTAATGTAGTATTTGTGTGAAAAGCGGATGGGTTTGCAAATCGGGTGTCTCACTCGGCACGCGGGCGGGCAGCGCCGGCGCCGCCCGCGGCCGCGCGTTCCTCAACATCCGATTCCACTGTTTATTTACACGCTTATCAAAAAGTTCGACACACGCCGCGTTATTTATAAATAGCCACGCGGAAGGTGCGCCCAGGAGCAACGAACTTGTGTGACATAATCATAAAACACGGCCATTTAAAGCAGTACAATGTGAAACAAAACATCCGTTATAATTATAAGAGCTGTAGATAACATTGCTACCGTAAAAGGATTTTATGTGGCACTGAGATAGACACGAATGCGGGATATGTATTTTATATATAACTTAACCGAGACCTCGAGCGATCAGTGGCTTCAAAATTTGCGTTTTATAGCATCATCTGTGATCCTTGCCCACTGAAATTGGTTGGAATGGTACTTAGGAGCCGTTTGTAGCTGTCATAATATCCATATTCAAGGATTTGCCTTTTATACAATACAAGCGTCTTTGACGTGAACACTAAATGAGCTATTGAGCTTATCATTAACATTAATAGGTATACTACAACGCCGAAGAGGGAACTCTTGCCTTAGACATCTGAAACAGTTTCAGGACAGTCATTAATCTCAAATGGGGGTTTCATTAAACCTCTAACCTAACCTACACTCTCAGATTGCTTTAATAAGTGTCAATCATAATCAAATAGTGATATAGGATACGATGGTTGATAAAAGGATGTATCGGCCTTGGTCGTAAGTGGGTCGCGAATGAGTTCCACTCCGGCGCATTGTTGCTGCGTGGGCGGTACTAAGAAGCGGTGCCGTACCTTTTTAGGGTGATCACTGATTTAACGGGCTTTTTGAACTGCCACTGCACTTACAGTGGTATTGTTTTGTTTGTAACCTTTTTACCGGCGCTTGCACAGTTCAAAGTTTTGTTTCACTTATATGTATGCTGCTAAGGTATTCTGTATTCACTTTTGTTGTAAGTTTTTGCATTTGTGAAATGTAACCTTATGTACTAAGACGATGTTTTTGGAAAATGTTGCACCTGATATTATAAAATGTATAAGTAATCGTGATTATCCACCCTGTTCAGGTTGGATAGACGGACACGCGTTTCCGATTATCCACCTTAGGGTAGCTGTTTTAAGGTGGATAAAAGGAATAAGCCGAAATTGAAATCAAAAATCTACCTGGCCATAATATTAATCCCAATATTATTTGTAAAACGTGACTGATTGATCTCACCTTGATTCTCGTAAGTAGTTTGTTTTGTACTGATTTGTGGTGTTCAATGTATTTGTATTGTATTGTAAGTAAACATTATCTATCGGCATGATAGTAGTTATTATTCATTACAAATCAAAACAAAGCAACATTTACACAGTTATGCTTTACGATGTCTGAATAATTTTGAAAAAATAATTTAAACCTATATCTCCTGCTTTCATACAAATTTTATCACAAATCGAAGCTCAAGAAAGGCTTGCCATTTCATAACGAAAAACTAACTTAATCATCTACCTATGCTCTATCCATAAAAACTGATACAATGGCGAACTTGGATCGCACTCTCCCGTATGAGTATGTAACTTTATGTACCTACCTAAACGGCAGAGCATACTTTAAACTGGCTTCACTTTACTGATCGCAGAACTCTGTCTTTGCTTTTTGTTTGATCTCAGCCTTCATAATAAAAATCTGTTTTCATTTGACCATCCGGAGTCAAACGTTTCTCTGAATTTTATAAATAGATCTCAATTCAGGTAAATGAACGGACGTATGCTTCATCCCGCGTGTATCGGTTACACACTTATTGATCCTGATCTATTTCTATACATTCATACATTAGAATATATTGTTTCTTCAGTATTCATTCAATTTAGTTACAGCTTAAAGGATAAGCATGTACCTTTTTAATTTACGGGTGTCTAAATGATATTAAAGACAATTACAATAAACTCTGTATGCATTGTAAAATAAATAATCTTCAGTATTAAAAGTAAACTGTCAATGTTATTTACACACTAATTATTATTAAGAAGAAACGTTTATTGATCATAATTAATAAAAGCTTTAGGCAGAGAATAAAACTGTTATTTGAATCATTCATCGTTCATATGTTCATAGATTCAGATCCTCGTTAAGTTTATTTAATGAAGGGATTAGTTAGTAGAAAGAGTTTTTAACTAATAATTTCACAGTAGTAAATGATAAAAATTACAACAAACAAGTACATGTTTACATTATTTGTTAGGTAAGAACAAAGTCTCTTCCACCACTTCCCAACGTTAGCTAGCCAAAACAAAACATCATTAATCATTAAAAGATGACTAGTTCAACGGATATAAATAATTTTAGCACGTATGTCGTCGACGGAAGGGAGTGGCTGAGAGGTTGCCCGCGGATCAATCATTATAAAAATTATATGACACACACATACGCAAAATTATAATCAACACGAGTCGAAACTATAATATGAATGCCGCTGGTTTAATAAAGGCACAAATCTCAACCAAGGTGTGGTTGATCTTTCTTACTTATTTAATTTATCTTCGTAAAACCCTACACGTGTATTATTGTGTTTAGACAATTGAGACATAGTATTCCTTAACGGAGTACCAGTCACTTAAATATTTTAAGTTTACATAGAATGATTATAGTATTCGAATCAGAAGATCAAGCCAGTCCGATAACCAATCTGTAATAATAATAACGAAAGTGTCACATAAATTATTGAACAGTTCCACTAACCTGAAACATTTACAATAGAAACCTATTTACCTTCTCAACATAGGAAGATCTAGTTCTACAATTCAAACTCGATCAAAAACAAAGACGCATCTATCTCTTGGGACTTAATGATTGTGTTTGTAATTGAAACTCAGTAGGTCAACTAATCAACCAACGACCCAAGCAATATGCTTGAAAACTAATTGTAACATTGTTCTCAACTTGTATCCTTTACTTGTATTGCATTACATGCTGTTTCGTTAATGATGCAGGTGAACACCTATATAATATACGCAAAAGAAACTCCGAAGTAATAACCAAGTGATAAATCTCACCGAATGCACACTCACGACGCGACCTTTATGTGCCATTCTGTAATTTACTTTTTGCCATTACCGTTTATTCGAATGAACATCAGAACATGTGCATTCGAAGAAACTTTTAATGTTTAGGTACCTAATATATTCAATCTTTATAAACCTAAATAACAAACGTTCCCGATGTTATCGTAAACACGTGAATATACGCAAACATAAACGTGGTTTGTTTGTCCAGTTTTGCCCAGAAATCTGTTTATCGCACAAATTTACCTATTGATATCGTTACACGAAAAGTGTGCTCAGACGGCGTGACACACGACAGATTTAGCCGCGGCGGCCGCCTGACACAACGCGGTCCGGAGGCGCTCAGCTCGTGCGCGCGCGCCTCTCTGACTAACCCAAAGCCAGAGCTTTGTCGAAAGCGCTCCCAAGCTCGACCATTAGAGAGAGAGGACGGACTGTACCTAAATGCGTATACGGTGACAAAACAAAATGAAAACATGAAGCCGTGTCACTGATGAAATCAAAGGAACGGGGATTTTCATAAGTTATTCAATGTCGTTTAAAAGAGGTTTTGTTAACATCGCGCAAGAGTTTCCAAATAAGAAAAGACGGGTACTGGCTCAGATTGAATGGGAGTGCCAGCGAGATGTAACAATACCACACCAGACACCACACTTACGACAGTTAACTAACAAATTAAGTACGCTAAGAAACAAAGAAGTGTGAGCAATCAATCAAAATATTCTAATGTTTCTCAATATCAAGTTTGTTCTAACACTGTTAACATTTTCTCCGCGTCAGCTAGCACCCCCGACCTGTCACTTATCAACATTCAAAATGAAAAAAAAAAGGTTGAAGGTAAAACTAGAATTGCTATGCAGGGATCCGTTCATATTAAACGTTGCTGAACTTTTATTCATATCATTTAAGATTTTTGGGTGAAACAAAACCTGCAAAGAAATGTCTAAAAGCAAAAATAATTGTTAAATAATTTAGACCCTTTCATGAAAAAGAACAAAACGCTGGATTGAAGCAGCCCATTAAAACAAATGACTGATGCAATAAAAATGCAGACGAAAGGACATTGAACCCACGACCAGTGGCTGCGTTCGTAGGAGGAAAAGTTATTTTTTAACTTAACCGGCGGACCCCCAAAACTCGGTCTTTTGTTGTTGTAGGAACGCGAAGCCTAACGTCCGGGAAACCGACACTTGACCTACCGACGTATTTAGATCTTTTGTGTGAGGGATAAAGGGAAGCGTGACTTATCATCTCGGGTACAAAAAAAACCATGAATACAATGCTGTCATTATGACTTCCATTCCTAGAGCGTGACAGTGGGATCGCTTCGATTTCGATGTCGCACCCAACGTGTCACTAATTAGGACGTAAACTTCTGGATTTGTTAAAAAAATTAAAAACAGCAATTGAAAGATACATTTTCAATCTTAAACTAACGATCTATGTAGGGGAGACCGAGGCGAGTTGAGACAGAGGTGAGTTGATACAAAGCCTTTTTCTCTGCACCTATGACAGTTAGCGAGGTCACAACTTCACGCAAACTGTGGACTGTAGAAAGAGCAACAAATTAGCGAAGTTACCAGCCCGATAAACTGTCACAGTTCAGAGAAATCGGCTTTGTATCAACTCTCTTCTGTCTCAACTCGCCTCGGTCTCCCCTACACTTATATGAGATTATAACCATTCCAATTCAATTATCAATTATCTTAATGTAGCAGCGTTTGAATAGTAATTTAAGTGTGACCGTTCATAGATAAATATCGGCAAACGGCTACAAGATTTGTTGACATTGTTTACATATCTCTATCCAGACTTTAATCATAATAGTCAGGTTAACGTGTACCATGACGTCTTAATGCTATTCCATTCCGATTCAGTTTAGGTTCATTCGCTGTCAGATCCATACTATAAACGACAGCTAACACCTGAACTGAGTCGGAATTGAATCTTATTAAGACGCCATGGTAAGGTACCTGTACTACCTATCGCAATAAGGTGACATATCACTCGAGTTTGAGTGACGGCGGCCTGTCAATTGCGACTGGGTGGTACGTGAATACATTTCCCTTCTGTAACTACCTTAGGTACCTACTGAATAGTTTGTTAGTTTTTCGTCCTAATTTCCGTACCAGCACAAAACTACCGGGTACAGGTGAGTGCAGGAAGGATCTATTTCTGTCCGGCACCGCTGCTTTCGGCCCGACCGGCACCGCGTTTCGCCACGGCACCGGCGCCCCACATCAATGGACGCTTTGCCACTGCTTGTTTCTCCGCGCTATGAAGACGACCGTGACCAGACCGTTTTGATACTTGATGACAAAAGCTAATTAAGTAAATATTCAAATACTGATATGATCTGCAAATAAAATATGCTTATTAGTATACGTAATTATAAAAATGCTTAATTATCCATGTTGTTTAAAAATCCAGCTAAAAGTGGTTAAAAGGAATATTGGTGTGATACATAATGAAAAAAAAACTAGCCAATTGCTGGTCGGACTCGCACATGAGGTGTTCTAATCGCTGTGCAAATGGCATTACTAAGATCAGCAAAAACACTGAATATAACATTGTTCATTTTTGTCAACCTCTTGTTCTTTATTTCATTTTTTCATTATTATTTTTTTGTTACTTGTTATAGTAGCTATATAAAGAGACAGACGGACAGCGGAGCTTTATAACCTCCAAAATAACTAATTTGGTATCTGTTTGAGGAGAGCATTTACGTGTAGTATTGAAAATGTAAATACTGACGTGAATCACTCTCAGCGCATTTAAATACAGACAGACGTAATTTTGTGCATGAAAATAGTAAGTTTTAATCTAGACTTCCGACTTGCATTCTGGTAAGGCTTCAAAATTTCACATGAAAGACTTAGACAATTTATTTCTATATTTATTTCCGTTGCTATGAATAAAAATTATAAATTTCTTGATACGAGTATGTTGATACTTATGTTTTTATTAAGGAAGACGTAATAGCAAATGCAGAACATATTTTTTGGTTTACGATGATTAGAGATTTCAATATGAAAGTGTCCCGGACATATAAACTGTGGTCGGCCATTTTATTCGTAGTTTGCATAAAGAAATAAATAAAGATTTTTCATGGAAAAATTAAAGAACATTGTCAATCATTCGCAATATTATATTTTTTATTTTTTATTTATTTACATAAATTTTCTACCTAGTTCCAATGAGTTTATTAAAATAAATAAATAATGCCATGCAATATTTAGCCGTCAATGATCAAGACTAGCTGTTCGGCTTGTGTTACAAATATAAATAGATTGGTCTTATTTTCTTTTTTACGGCTGTTTCAATCGTAATGTGCAACTTTTTATGATAAATTCAGACTTTATAGCGTCGCTGTCGGTAACGATTGAAGTCTATCATTCATGTATTAAGACTTAAGAGAATTAGTTATTTATTCCTAATAATAGTACCTTTAACGTGACTGACTGACTGACAGATGAATGATCAAATGACAAGCAAAGGTAAGCCTATACCACTGGAGCTAGAGACTTGTAGCTAACATATTACGTTGTTGATTGCATATTAATATTACCCTATAGACTGTAAGTATTTTGGAGATGCGCTTAGAAATATTTTTCCTTATTCCCACGGAATTAGTGGTGTCAGATTTTTTTCTACATATGGTCGCAATCGTTAAAAGTTCCTAACTAAGCATGAAAGTGCAGTTGCATTTGAATAATGAAAAGATTTTGGTAAAGCGTAAAAATGAACAAAACATATTTACCTTGCTACTTTTTTACTTTTTTACTTGTTACTTTATTTGAAATGGACCTCCGTAAAGTAAGGCCTGATTCAATAAAAGTGTAAAAAGTTGGTTATTTTATTAATCTGTTTTGTTTTCTATGAAAAGCTTAGGGTCGCTCATTTGATCAGAATTCAAACGGTTCAGTAAGTACTCAGGTCTATAATTGAATAAGGAAAATTGTAACATGTTTTTATGTAAAAAATTGCCGCTTTCTTATCCTCTTAACGACTTTCTTGTTTGTTTATTGACCGCCGTATTGCATAATGTGCCTGTAATTTGCGTACAGTGGGCCGTCGACCTAATATAAAATTGGGTTAACATATGCTTCAATAAAATTTAATGTTTCAATTAATCTTAATATTTACATTTAATTTTACTGTAGAGCGTTGCACAAATTGCGTATTGCATGTTTTGATGTATATATTTCAAATTAACATATCTTATTACTAAACGTGGCCTTAAGGTTTTGTTACCTTAGGCTCTGTCTACCCCGTAAGGGATAAAGACGTGATATATGTAAATGTATGTTATTACTAATTTAATTTTGTTTATTGTGGTTTTATTGAAAATATATTTTATATGGATTACCCGATTAGTCTAATCCAGAAAACTCTAAATCTATCCTGTTAGGTAAAAACTGAACAGATTTTCATATTGTTTTCAGTTACCTATTTGGATTTTTTATAGCTCTTAGTTCAATTTGATTGAATTGCATTTGAAGAGAAAAGTAATAAAAATGTGCCTCAAAATGATAAATGATGCACGGGAACATCCCTATTGTTCTGGCGGCTTTATAAGGTATTTGCGCCTAAAATATACTGCAAAAAAGTTTATTCCACGATGTCTTCTACATGAAACAACATCAGCGCGACCAGTCAAGTGTTGTCTTTCAACTCTGTTCATGAAACGCTTACACAACTGTTACTGCTGCGATATTATTTGACAATATCGAACTGAGACCTAGTGTTCATTATAACGAGCTTCAAACGCGTAACTCTCCTGGACCTCGCCATACATAGAGAAAGCTTCACGGGCTCTTTAGTAGGAACAAATTCGAATTATTATCATTAAGTTGTTTAGTAGAGGTCAACTTTAACAAACGGCTTTTTAAAGGACAAATACAAAGGAGAAGGTTTCTAATGCATACAGAAGTTTTTTTAGGAGTACGCATTGCTTTTACGCAGAGTAGTCTGACTGAAGATTTTTTCTTGTGGTTTCTTATTAAATTCTAAAACCCCCAGGGAGTATAAATATGCTCTAACTCACCGTAAGCTTCTACAGTCTTATTTTTGTTAAACATTAGATCACGTTAACACGGCTCGTAGTCGTGAATCGCGCGCTCTCAGTGCATAGAAAAGACATCGTGTGCAAGTACCCTAAGGGCTGGTAAGGGGTATCGTGAACAATGTTTTAGTGTTCAGTGGAAGTTCCAGCCCGTTGGCCGGCTCTGCTGTGTAAATACTTGTTCAGCAGAACTAATGTTTGCCCGGACAAAACTTATAACGCATCCTGTTTTGCTTATTTGTTGGCTTATACACCACTTGTGGTTGGATTTGGTTGGGAATGAAACTTGCTTTAGTAACCAATGAAGGCAGTGAGGTGCCAAGGTTAGGAAAATAGAGACAGACGTTATAATCAACTTAAGAGAGCCATTATAAAATGTAAATTGCACAAGGAAAATGCAGTAGCCAACAGTAAGTACTTTGCACTGCTTACGGAGTTTTGTTACTGCATATTTTTATTTTACTCATGTGGAATTTAACTAATAGCTAAAGTAAAGAATAAATGTGAACAGAAAGAAATCTCTGGTTTTAGTTGGGTCCTAACTAGCCTAAGCTAACTTCAAAGACTGAAAGAAAAAACAGGAAGGTGCGCCTATAAGTCCTTACTACAAGCCATGTACATTGTGTTATGATCGATAATAGAACATCATTATTAAGCAGTAGATATTATGCGTTGATAACCGTTTCATAACATAGTAAAATGACTATTTGAGATTGTTTTATGCTCAATGTACCATACGGAGTAGCAGAGTAGCAAGGTAAATGTTTCTTGTTTACTCATAATATCATATACCCCAAAACGCAAAACTTTCTCTAATTTATTACGCCGCCGTTACTACATATTTCGCTAAGAAATAGTGATCTCTGATCTCCTACTCTCCCGCCCGCGATCAGGGTGCAGCTTAAATAGACTAGACGTTGGGAGGCTACCGGCCGCGTGACTCACACCTGACTCAGATCCTGACTGAATTAGCCCGTAAAAGATGAGCTGCGCCACATTGTAGCTCTATGTAGGTACATAGAAAAGTTTCTAGACCAATCAATAGCCTATTGGTCTAGCGACATTTTGATTGTGTTCTGCGAAATTTGGCGCGTGGATATATATGCCTACTGCGTACGTAATAGATTCAGCAACATGGACATACATTCACATACTACCCAGTACCCTACTACGAAACCGCGTCTTAGTACTTTTGTGAAGACTAGGAAGGATAAGATTATTTTTTAGACAAAACGAATCTTGATCTTGAATGCCAATCAATGTGGGCTTTACTATACGTCCATTTATACATCCTTGTTATTTTACAATGTTTGAAAACGACAGTGAGACTAAGGGACATTTTAACTGGGTCTTTCCAACAACATGTTTAATTTATATTAAATAAATTCATTCAATTTAGACCCAACAAAGAATAATGTAACTAATCGAGTTACAGCCATCATAAAGCTATAAATCAAAATAATGCGGTGTGATCGAAACAATTAAGCGGGAACGGGCGGAAAACGCGTATTTGTTGGAAACCGACGCATTTAATTAAAATAAAGCACGTGAATTTATGATCGCGGGGAATTAAATTTTAACGCACACCTGGTGGACGCAGCCTGCGTATTGCCAAAATATTTGCTGCGCATAATGAAGTAAATAGAAAAACGTATTTAAGGGACCGTATGTATATCTGTAAGTATATGTAAAAATATTTAAGTATTTTTTTAATGTTGCCCTTGTACTATAAGTTCAACATTTTGGTTGTTCATTTGACATTTTTAATCGCTCGCTATTTGCTCGTCTCCCTAATAATATTTCATACGACATATAAAGACAAAACTGATTAAGTTCAGATTCAAAGTACGCTGCCCAACGGTAAGCCAATTAAACTGGCTCAAAACGTAATGAACTGTTAATGACACGCGCGGCGAATACTAACAAATGGGCCCCTGCGAAAATCTGTCCTTTATTCAGCGGCCGCACTTTGATACATCAAGTCCAAAGACTGGTTGGTCAAACCCGTTGATTACTCTTGGAGACATTATTAGTAAACAGGATAAAAATAACAGCTATGAGTTTTTCTTAATTACAAGTTATTTGCTCCTACTACACAGAGCAAGCACAGCTGTTTAATATAATCGCATACGTGTCATAATAAGATCATTTCGTTAAATTCAATGTTAATTCAGCAAAATCTTACATTAAAAGGAGTTGCATCTACTTGTGCTCACATTATTATGTCGAATATGACATTGTCACAACTGCATTGTCAAAATTAGTAGTGTTTTTTTTTTTAATTAAGTATAGTACAATTCTGAATTTGCAATTTTTACTTTATTAAAGGCCTGGATATATATTTAGTTTAGAAATACAAAAGGCTAAGAATACTAACAAAGATGTTAAAAGACACATCAAACATGATTAGGAATGAGAGAGTGCCAGAAGTGATGAAGATTGACACAAGGTCTGAACACTGGTTGAAACTATTGACGCTACTTAAAAGTTACCGCCCAGCTTTGCTCCTGCTGTCATTTTTATTGGTCCTAATTACGGATTATATTGAAAGCAAAAACAGCTGGAAATTATAAGAGAATCTTACGTTAGGTAAAATCAACTTTAAAAACAATGCGCTCGCTGTTGTTGCTTTTATCAGTTTTATTTCTGATGATGTGTACTAGTATATAAGATACAACCAACATGTGCATCCTGTTTCTTTCTTTTTTTAGACCTAGTTTTCTACACCACTGGTACATTCACAAAAGAGGTCAAGACTTGGCTAAAAACACATTTGGAAATATCAGTTCACCAACGATGCCTGCCAGGTAAACAACCACAACTAGGTACTCAAGATTGTCAGACAGATAAACTACAGAGCTACGGCCTTATTAGCTTTTTTATGTTGGGGGTTAGCATAATTTCAATATGCCTAACGATAGCATTATGTATTTTTTGACCTCACTGATATAAATTCTGACCACATCGCTACTCGCTTTATCACTTTGTGACTGGCGAAGTAGTTTCCATTTAATATCAGCCGTCCGGTTACTATTAATGGCACCACAAACGCATCGTATTTGCTTTGGTCCCTGCGTGCCACATAAATCATCGGCACAGCAAACAGCGAACTCTCGATTAACAATAATTTCGTTAGCAGTTGGAATAAATCTAAATTAATGCGAGCGACGATTTGACGTCCGACGCTCCTTAATTGACACGACCGAGTTACTGGACCGTGCTGTTGTTTGTAACGCGATACTACGAGTAAGTACTTAGCATGTGACTACTAACAATACCTACCAACTAACAAATTAATAAGTCGCGTTGATCATCTCCATTTGGATTTTATTGCCGAGTTGATAACTATTAACATTTTATCGCACGTCTTAGCCCATCCATGATGCAGAGACGAGTATCACAATGGCACACGAGTGCAAAGCTAAACGTATTCTTGCACCAGCTTAGTGTTTCGCGAAGATCTGAATGAGAACTATATTTAGAACTTGAACATTTCGCAATGAAGAGGATTGCTTAGTGTACTCTTGGTTGGCGTGGTTTAAAACTCGCATCTATTTTTCTCCCCGCGTCCGCTATATCCGCGCACAATGGGGAAAACAAAACATCATTTCCATTGCGTTTTGTTTGCGTTAATGTAAGAATAACAAAGGTTTTGTGTCCCCCCATAAATGGTTTCGGTTGTGCCGTGCCGCATTAAAAATGAATGCCTTAACTGTGTTTAGTAGGTACTCGTGCTGATTATTCCTGTCGGCAGCATTCTTATTGACTTTTCATGTCAGTACCTAGGCATTTCGTATTCGTATATTCGTTGAGAGTTCCAAGTAAAATCTATCTTCCGTAATAAGACTAATTTAAAAGATTAAGTTTGAGTCTTATTTGTTAAATAGATTGCCAGACTTGGATTTCTGCTTTCATCAGACGTAGATAAATTGTCAACTCGTAATAAGAAATCATTCCTACAGTTATTGTAAATTACAATTAGAGATCGTAGCAACAAAAGTTTCCATCAAAGCGTGTATAATTATACTACAATGTCTGAGCATTTTTAAATTAATACAAAGCAATTTAGTTGGAGCCTCGGGCATCGCAGCCCACCTGTTCACAATTCAATCGTGCCTCCCGAATTTTTTGGTCTCAACGGTGATCGAGTCACTGTGGTATGGATGACGTCATACCATGTTACCTGTCAAACTACATCATATCATTTTCGTATCTCAGGCTATTCGGGAAACCCCAACAGAACAAAAAAAAACTGTGTGCTATAAATTTGGATAATACTTGTAGAATGTAGATTTTAAAAAACCTGTAATTTAAATTTATTTATTAACAATTTAAGACAATTAAAAAAATAGTTAAAACTTAAAAGAATAACTACCTACATCAAATCAGATTACAGATTGAGAATCCAATCTTAAATATTATGTTGATATATAAGATTGAATTGTTTTTCTAGTAAGAATACTTAGAAAAAACAAAGTTCCTTCTACGAGTCTTTATGATCTACTGGCGGCGTATGGACATTCACATGTAAACGTTACTAAGGCTTTGCTTTATCTTAGTTAACACTGAGTTTCACTATTAATTGTGAAGTCAGGTCCTTATTCAAACTGTACAAATATACGAGCTGTTTGCCGGTTTATTAAAATTGAGTGCATCTGTAAGTGCGCGTCAAGAATCGCTGTCACTAGCAGAGCAGAACATTTGATTCCCCTTTGTACGGTACCTACCTATTTATTGCTTTTAACTACTAGTATGAGCGGTGCACCATAAAAGTATTAGTTTATATCATGATAGGTACTATGATAACGGTGTAGGTACCCGAGCCAAGCAGAAACCCTCTTTCATCTTTAATGGTTAAATTCAATAATCTGAATCACCATAATCGACGCGGTCCTTAAAAACATTGTCGTATACATAATTAAACAACGATGTGTAAAGGTCCCGTTTACGGAAGATGGATTGCACCTGTTAATAGAATGCAATAAATCTCAATTCGCATTCAATTTCTTTATTACACATCTATCACATTACTGAACACTCTATAAATAAGTCCTAGCAATTTCTCTGAGGGTGCATGGTTGATGCAGTCCTTGGCAACGGCACAACACCGAAAACACTATTGGGGGAGGCTGCTAACTCTATATAAATGTTATTTCTTTCCCTCGTCGGGATGAGTAAACTTCACTAATGAAGGAAATGAAAATAGGAATATTGCTATGGGGACACAAAATTGTCGGGATTTGGTCTGTTTATTGCATGCTACGAAAATGAATAGGAAGACAGATGAAATAATTGAGGTAATTTTTATGATTGCTAATGTCAATTGCTATGAACTCCTTGAGTGGCAACGCGGAACATTTGACGGTTGTGTTGAAATTTGTCTCGTACACTCATTGGGTTGTGATATTGATAATCAATATCTTGTTCCGAGTTTCCACTCAGTAAGCGGTAAATTGGTGTGTAATGAAAGCCCACCGACCGCTAATTAACCCTTTACGAGGTCGTATAATGTACGCAAATATCTTATTTCAGTACTTATACTTTGGTTTACTTAACGAAGTATGTTTAGGACCGGTTACACCCCACTGCTCGTGACAGGCGTCAAACTGGTGCGGGTTTGATTCCTCATACATATTCAAATGCTCTGTGTCCGGGGACACCGCGGGCATTGTGTAATAATGAACCTGCCACTTTTGTGTGTGTGTATGCGTATGTGTAGGTAAGTTTACGAAATACACATACATGCTAGATTTACATTGTGATATTATTATGACAACTTTTTTTCATGCATCACCCTATTCTCAAAGATCTGGTTAGTCACACTTATTGAATTTGTTTCTACTATAGATAGTACGACACGACATAGATGCTACAAGAATCCAGCATCTCAATTTTCTTAAGAACAGTTCTTATCTGTGGCATACTTACCTAAGACTGAAAGCTAACTTCAAGGGGCGATGTATAATGACACTAATTCCTCTGTATAACACTCACATTACACAGATACTGTGGCCTGCGCATTTATTCTTCGCCACTTTTCCGTCTCGCAAGAGGGAAGGAGGAAATTGCAGGAAAAGACGCGCGTGGCGAGCCGCGTAATTCGCATCATATTATTATGGTGGCCAAAAGTCGGAACGAATCCACCGTTCGTAGCCTCGATAAATTAACCAACCGTGATTAATATCCGACCTGATGGTTTTGCTACTTTGCGCGGATTAATTGCACGGGAATATTAAAACTAGGGGAAATAAATCACAGTCCATAGGGATCAAATTTTAAAATATATGCGTGCGTAAAATTTGCCGCTGTAATTTCAATCTTGTTAAAATACACATTTTTCTATCTGGAGGATTTCATATCTATGCTATAGAAATAGCTATCGAAATTCTTTTAGTAAGACTTTTATTAACTATCAAATGAATCAAGAATGTTTACTTCATGATTTTTTATGTTTACTTTTACGGTTTTACCGTTACAAATTAAGTTTCTAAACTACACTGAAAATTGGAACACAGAAAAATCCGAAAAGTAAAGCTAGGGGCGGGAATCGAACCCGGATCCTCGTCTTTCCGCGACGCGTGCTATACCCCTAGACCACCCATAGCAAGTGGGTAAGTCGTCGAATTTTTCTATCTGTTACTAGCTGGCACGTGACCTTGTTACTATTTGGAATATTCTAATTTTCAGTATCGTTTAGACTTTTTCTTAATCTTAAAAATTATTCACTAACTAATCAATTGCTAAATACCGTTAAATCAAACCTATTCTTCATTGCGGCTAGCAGCTTGGTAACATTCTACATGTATACATATACAGAATATTCTGGCTCTAAAAATCAAATTATTCGCTCTATTCAACAAGCGGTTGTGAAACTTTACGCAAGCTTCAAAGCGGCAGTGAGCGCGCCCGGGGGCGCGTTTAGATTGAAATTTTCATTTTCTTCTCAAAAACAACGACCCCTATCACCTGGCCCTCCCCGCGCATTGCCGACACCAGCCGAGCAGATTTGCATGCATTTCTACTTCAGAATGCTGTTACAAATACTTAATTCCGCAAAAGTTAGCGGATGTTATTATGCGGGTGAAAAGTTCGATTATTTTAATTTACTTTTTAAAATGTGCACCCTGCTGTTTGTTTATCCCCACTATTAACCGCTACTAACCTACTTATATATTAGATATACAACTTGAGTAACGAGTAATCGATTAAATATCAATAATCATTACCTCGACGGTGGTCTTCCCGGAAGCCTGCCATTTCATAAGATGCTCGCCCTTGAGCGACCAGCCGGGAGCGTAGCTGATGAGCCCCGCAGCCCCCGCGCCGCTCCCCGCGTCGCTCGTCGCCTCCGCTTTCGACTTCTTGGGACTCGTCTGAAGCCGAAAAAAGCTGCGCCCGTGTATCTTGCAACTTTTCGAAGGGGAGAAGAAAAATGAGCTCTTTTTAGGCGATTTTTCTTGTTCGTCGGCCACTTTTGACGTCGACGGGACTGATTCGCTGGCATTTTGTGTTTCGAATGTTTCGCTGGTATCGCTGCCGCTTGGTTTGGGTCCTGAATGTTCATCCGCTACAAATAGCAGTGTCCTTTGCACAAACGGCGTAGCCTTATTATAAAACTCGCAAGGCTCGGGCACTTTAAAGCTGGCCGGTATCGTAGTGCGTTGCGACTTTGAGAATCTTCGCTCCATGTATTTCCGGGCCATATCATTTCATATGGATCGATTAGTCTTGAACCTTGTTACATTTTATCGTCAGTCATATTCCAAATTAACACACTTTTTTACTATAAGAGGTCGGTACAGGCATTTATTGAAGAGATGTCAATGGCAATTTATTCGTACAATATTTTATCCCAGATCAAAATCTTAACGGAAAAAAGGTCCAGCAAACAAGTGAAAGAAGAAAAATAAACCAAGCAGAATAAATCTATAGCGGCCCCTTGAATTGGCAAAATGGGTGGATATTCGTAAACTATACCCCATCTTTCCCCACCTGGCAGCCGAAGAGAAAACCTTGTTTAGCTACGCCACGCGCTACTGGAAATGACACACTCTTAACTATTCAATAAGTTTTTGTAATTACCTCTTTGATGACGATATTTGTTTAGTTCATTTTCATCGTAACTTTACAACACATACCAAATTTCGAGCCAATCTGTAGTTATTTACTCAATGTACATAAGATAAGTTGAAGTTAAAAATAATTAAGCACCTTGTTTTCAAATTAACAGTATTACGATATTACGTTTTAATACGGATTACTTTCATTAAATTACGAAGATGCATTACTACATCCAATATACAAGCTACAAAGCCTCAAAAGATGTATAAGTAACACATTTAACCAAAAAAACATGTCCGATTTTGCAAGATTGAAGAAAAATCTGTCCGATTTTGCATTTGCTGATCTGTGCATGCAAATATGTAACGCGAAATAAAGTACAAAACGACATAAGCACACCAGCAATAATGGTTCAATTAAGCTGCTGTTTTTTCAAATAATAATTTCCCGTGTCCTCTTCCAGTACATTTTATACGTCCCGAAACGATTCCGGCAACGGTTTGCAATTTTCACGCGGAGGCTCCGGCCCTATCGATCGGTGCGTGGATACAGCCGCCCTCACTCGCGAGGACCACGCTTCGCAATCTGCAAACCTCTCAAAGCAACGTTGTACGGTCTCTATTCGCATACACGGATACACCCGCATTAAACACGATGTCAAAGTCGAACTTGTGTGTCTAATATTTTCGGTCAAGAATTCCAAGCAAAGTTTGGGCTGTGTTTTGAACGAATTAGCTTTTGTTCACGTGAAGCTATTTTGAATTTATATAACTTCCGCGAGCATCGTGTTATTACACCACGAGAACATGAGCATGAAATTATAGCAGAAAACTAACACCAAATGCATGATGCTCGCGTGCACTATTTAAAATTTAGTAATTACTATTAATTTTCACCGTATATTTTCACGTTCATCACCTTGAACACGTTGTGATTAAGTTCCAATTAAACTTTCCCGGATATTTTCCAAACAAAGGAAACTTAATAATAACAGAGCGGGAAAAGCAAAACGTGTAACCCCCTATTTGTTAGCACGCACAGCTCTCCACGCGAACAAACTGACAGCGAATTGAACATATTTAGTGTCAGCGTCTGCGGATTATGTAATTTTTACGCTTCCTGTACTTGGGTCGTTATTTTTATTTAAATGGTAGGAAATCTATGCACATATTTAAATAAAACCAATGCGAGGCGATACGGGTGTCAGGTACATAGCTGCAATTGATTCCATGGCACAAATTTATATACAAATAATTACAAAGAGGCAAACTTTGTTTGTTTTTGGTGTGTAGGGGGTATCTCAAATTGAAATTTCTTTGAAGAGATTCGATATAAAGGTGTTTAATATTACAAACAGTTAAACTCAAATTTTAATTCGGGTAGTACCTAGTTAATTTTTAATATATCTACCCGTACGTTACATTTTAAAATAGTACCCGTACCAACCTAATAACAGTAATAACAGCGATATGGTTATGATACTTATAAGTATAGTATATGATACGCGATACCGTTTGGAGTCGTGACTCCGATTATCTGTACCAGAGCGCGCGGTCAATCGCCTATAAGCCGGACCTCGCCGATGACCCTGCACTATTGTCCCCAACAAATACGGCATGGATCGGAATCGAATTTGTAAAAATACAGGCTCATCCCCTCTTCACCAAAACGCATCGTCGTAATTGTGAAATATATTTTAGATATACTTTACCGAAATAAATTGCAATCATAGCAATGATATCAATGAACGCACGTGAAGGTACTTTAGACATGTACGTACGGACATGACGTAATTGGCTACTAATTAACCGTGAATAATCATTTAAAAAATATCATTGATGTTGTCTTTATATTTCGTTTGCATTTGATAACAAAAACTTCTCTCGATGGTTTAGTACTACATTCCGAAATCGTAGACAAAACACTATAAAAATGGTAGCACGCATCGTGCACTTTGTTAAACGTCAATTAGCTCTTTCGCGATTTAATTACGATTAGACCTACGTATTTGTAGCATAATTATAAACCACAAATTATCGTTGTAAGCATCTAGTGTAACGACAGATATATCTGTTCAATATTATTGTACCTACTTGATTAAGTTTTTTCATGGAAACCCCGTCTTCTCAACGGGTCCCCTCATCCATTGTCAATGGCAGCCCGCCTCGCGACCCTTGCAGGGAAAATATTAGATATTGATGTATGAAGGATTGAAGAAACTGCATGATGTAAGCTTTGACCTACCATTATGACTATCATATTACGTTTTGTCGAAGTATACAAAGTGTTACTAAATAAATAATTTCTTTAAATATATCTGTATTACTAAGTATTCTTCTGACGTACCTACTCGTAACTTTAGTAAGGTTGACAATAGAACATTAAAACAGTGATATTATAAACTTGTGTGTCAATTTTATAAAGATTAAAATTACAGTCGGTGTACCTTGTAATTTTTGTAATGATCATACTCGTAGGCACGTACGACACGACGGCAGCTCAAAGAGTTTACTACTGCATAATACTTTTCAACACGGAAATGTATCTTCATTTCCGATTCAAACGCTTCACTTCGCAGCCAATTGCTTTCACAACAGAATTAAATATATTGGCAATCGTAAAACGCTTCGCATTCTATGCAATCGCATCTTCCAAGCCATCTAGTTCAACGAACTAAATAACTGTACGTTTGGTAGATGTCACTGAACAAAATGAATAGAAATAATGGAGCTGAAACTACTTTGCCGGTACAGAAATAGACCCGCCACGCGCACCCCATGCTCCTGTAGCGCGAACTTGACAATCCAAGGGGTTATTTTTAACACTAATTTATAGGAAATATTTAGAAAACAAGAGATCAAAAGATGTTTCTGTGACACTTTTGAAGCTCTACTAAGGAAGTTAAGAAAGGGTACACGTAGAAGTGGCGCCAGGAAATAGTATGTACTTGCACATACGAGTAGGTGCTACATTACACACATTACAAACAATTCATTGAACTATTTAACCTTTTTACAAGTTAGGTACTATATTTTATTATTTACTAGCTTCTGCCCGCGACTTCGTCTGCGTAGAATCATACATAAAAATCTTCCTCTTGAATCACTCTATCTATTAAAAAAAACCGCATCAAATTCCGTTGTGTAGTTTTGAAGATATAAGCATACAAAGGGACATAGGGACATAGGGACATGGGAACAGAGAAAGCGACTTTGTTTTATACTATGTAGTGATTACATTACAAGCTTTATTGCATTTTGCTTACAAGCTTTACTTTAACTTGCAATGTATGTATGTATGTTTGTCCGGGTAAAATTTTGCACACTTATGTAAGTCAGATGACAATACAATAATCTGGTAGTAGAATTCTGGTGGTCCAGCCAGGACCGTCTCGGTAGGAGGGCACTCTTCAACGGTTGGTCCGATTGTTTTGAAATATGGTTCACATATGTAGGACAGTTGACATTGCAAGTACAGCCAACAAAAAGTACAGTCAGCAATAAAGCTTGTATCTAAAATGAAATTTTTGTGTTAGGATTTTCTTATCATAATAAGAAAATGCGGGTTTTGATGCATTATTTTGAATTACTTAGCGTTGTATATTTAGCGTAGCCAGGCCTTATTGGCTTGTTACTTATTTCCTTTTTACAAGTTTTAGGGCTGCAAGAACTTTTTAATATCGAAGCAGACTAATTATAGGCTTCATCGTCTAAAGCCGTGAAGAGCTTGCGATATGCCAACCGATAAACCGCTTCACACGTCACGTTCATAGATAAACCATTCGCTCGAGCTCTGCGCCCTTGCCCGTACTTGATAATCATATAATTGGCCGGCAACGCGTCCAGTGGCGGCAAAGGGCAGACATTTGCATTTTAATCACGCGTTGATTTGAAGTAATGCCTCGACTTGCATACGGGAACGTAAATTTGACTTGCACATGCGTTGACAGCTCGCCGAGAGATGCCTGCGCTTGTACAATAGCAATTAGCAGCTTTCTTTCCATCAATTACAATGTACACACAAGATTACGTATCAAATCCGTTAAGTTGTATTGTTATTTTTCCAGATGACGCAATCATAACATGCCTAAACGATTTTTTATCGGGTTTATCCCTCCTACCTATAATAAATTGTTATAATGTAATTCTAGAATGTAAATAAACGAACAGAGGGGTGCTTGTTCCAACATTAATGTACGGTAGCGAGACTTGGGTATGGCAAAAGAAGCATGAAAGTAGAATAAATGCAGTAGAAATGAGAGCGTTAAGAAGTATGGAAGGTGTATCACTGAAAGATAGAATAAGGAACAGTCTGATAAGGAAACGTGCTGGTGTGAAAGAGGATATAGTGACTAGGATAGAAAAAAGTATGCTTAGTTGGTTTGGGCATGTAGAGCGGATGGATGAAAGTAGACTTACTAAACAGATCTATATGGGGAGTACGAATGGTTGCGTTGGGAGGGGAAGGCCTAGACGGACGTTCCGAGACCAAATAGGAGACGTTTTGGAAAAAGGTCAGGTCAGGAGTACCCGAAACCGACGAGCATGTATGAAGAGATTGATGACTGTGGATGAAGCGAAAGAAATATGTCAGGATCGTAGCAAGTGGAATAAAGTAGTCTCTGCCTACCCCTGTGGGAAAGAGGCGTGACGGTATGTATGTATGTATGTAAATAAACTAAACTACCTGGAAAAAAATAATATCCCAGCATAACATTTAATATGACAGCTATTTCTCCTTCCCTTGGGTTATGTGAACCTAATTCGGCTCTCAAAGCTGCGCCTTAATTAAGTTTCCCGCGTAGGTACCTATACTAATAAATAAGGAAGAAGTTTATAAGTAACGTGTACGGTGTGAATATAAATTACTGCGTGAGACAGCCCGAGTGGGAACCGCGAGCCGCGATCCTTCCAGGTGTGTGATTAAGAGACGCATGACTGCTGGAAGGGGAAATTGGTATCAGCTAGTCCTGGAGATAGACGAATTTATATTCCATGCCTACTAGTCTTAACTTAACTTCTTCCACGTATACCTAGCAACACGCTATTAAGAAATCTATGAATTAGATATTTCAGTGTATCAATGAATGTAAATCTGTCCAGCTGTCACAACTTTTTTTAAGTAGTTTATTGTGATAATCTACAACCTTCCTAGATTTGATTCCTAGAAGTGTATATGTTTCTTTATTGTTACATTTTAGCATAAAACCTAGATATAGGATTTCCCTTTTACTTTCGTTACAAACGTCAAAACAATTAATGCACCGGGAGCATGTACAGTCAAGGGCATAGATATTATGTACATTACCGAGAAGTCAAAAACATCTATACACCTTTATGCCACAGACATAAGGTCAGTGACATATATTTGACATGGTGGCTGTACTGTATCGATATTTATGCCCTCGACTGTACAAAGAAAAAGATCCCGGTGAATCAATAAAGATGGAGAATCCCCGTATTTTTCGAAGTCAGTTATAGATGAAAATCAGTATAATATATTATCTGAAACACTAACAAAACGTGCGCCCGAAACGGATTTTCAGCTTAGCTTTTACCGGGCCGGAACTAAGCTTCTTACTTCAAACAGAGGCTACTAAATATAGTGGCAGCGTACGAAAGCTGGGCAGACAGTTTTCTTGAAAAAGGCACTCGTGTCCTGGCAACTTCAATGGCAAATATATTTATAGTGACGTGCAACAAAAAGAACTTGACTTTCTTGTAACAGGACTTTTGATGAATAGTGAGATTACTGTAGGTACCTACTAAAAAAGTCAGCAAAATGGTTGTCATACCATTAGAAAATAATAATTTGGTTTACACACATACACACACACACAAATCACGTATTTATCGCTTACGGGGTAGACAGAGCCTAAGGTAAGGTAAGATTGTGGGCGTATGGGTGAAAAATTAAACGAATGAATTTGGTTGACACGGTACATTGTTTAGGTACATTAATATATTCTTACATGTGTTGTGAGACCTTACTTTTTGCCAAATTTTATAATTCTATGCCAGCGGGGAGTACCTACGATTTCACCTAGAATCCACAGTTTTTTCAATGAAAACATATTTTCGAAAAGGTATATTTTTTATTCCGTGGACTCTAGAAACTACTTTTTTAGAAATGTAAGATAAGGTAGGCATACCAATGGGGTAGGGTTCTAAATGAACAAAAAACCGATACCTTGCTACTTCAGCTACTTAAGTGCAAAGACTTGGCTAAGTCTGTGCGAAAACATATCGAAAACTGTAAAACTGAACAATGTAGAGAACAATAAAGCAGTTTCCACCTTCCTTCAGGTACTATGCTCTTTGCTTTAACCCTCCTCAAATCAGATAATGTACAACTGCACTAAGTTCTAGGTTTATAGAGAGCAAAACATAACTTTTATTCGTATACCGTAATGGCAATCAGACTCTATGGAAGCTATCATCCGAACTTCGAGACATATCGAGCACTGGTTTTAGTAATTTGGTCTGTTACGGTACAGACAGCCTCGAAGGGTTTAATCCACAGATAAGCCCATTAGGCGAGCACGCCGCTTAGGCACAAAGGTCATTGAAGCGTAAACTTATACAAAATACATATTCAGATTACAATGACGAACACATTGTACGAGTTATTAGGAACAGAACTCAAGGCATTATTATTTACGTGTCAACATTGAAGTCTATATCTCTAATTATGTACCTCTAATTTATAATTAACTAGCTTCTGCCCGCGACTTCGTCTGCGTAGAATCATACATAAAAACCTTCCTCTTGAATCACTCTATCTATTAAAAAAACCCCATCAAAATCCGTTGTGTAGTTTTGAAGATATAAGCATACAAAGGGACATAGGGACATAGAGACATGGGGACAGAGAAAGCGACTTTGTTTTATACTATGTAGTGATTATGGTTTCCTTTCAGTGGACGTTAAGAAGTATACTTTTGTTTATATCAAGTTTGCAGGTAGTTATTTGCAAGAGCAACTCACTAAAAACTTTGTTGACTTTTTTCCAACAGAATATTCGTGGACCGAGTATACATAATGAGCACGTATCCCTTTCTCCCGGCGGTAACGACGCAGCAGCATCCGGCTCCTATAATAAATACTTCCTAGAAATAGTGCAAGATCAAAAAACTTTTTATAACTTCATCATTTGGACTGTTAGTCCAGTGCTGGAATTTCTAGTAGCCTCATTTTAAACTACGTAAACCTGTAGGCTTATTACCTAACTCGCTCGCAATCGCCATCGTGTTCATTTTGACAGTTCATGTATGGGCTGACAATTGGCATCGGAATCAGCTAGCTGTCACATTCATACAAGAACTGTCAAAATGAACACGATGGCGATTGCGAGCGAGTTAGGCAATAAGCCTACTGGACTTTAACTTAATGGATTTTGTGGGCGCTTTTACCAGTGGACAGGGAAACGAAGGAGCTATGCTTTTAGAATAACGGTTTTCTTACACGTTTGTCAGTTAAAACTGACTGAGTTAAAATTGAGTCACTGGAAAAGCGGTTGTGAAATATTATTTTTTTGAAAATTCCCACGGGTTAAAGAAAAAACGGAATTTATATATTCAAAGCAACAAAATCCTATGAATTATGATTACTAGACTCTTCAATCGTGGTTATAATAGTAAAAAACAGTTTTAAGGATTTTCGGTCAATTGTGGAGCAATTTTAATTTATTTTCTATTCGAAAGAATTATACTCCCGAGGTGGTCCAATTGTCACCAAATCAGGATCTGAAAACGGGGTCCCAGGGAAATCGGGGCCAACCCTCAAATTTCATAGGTATGCATTACGTTTTTCATATATTTTGTCAAGCTATTTGCGACTTGTGTAGACATCAGTTCATGTTAATGAGCTGATGATGGAAGGTAAAACTCCTTAACGGTTAGGAGTTGAGGATATTTTTTTTTATATTATAGATACGTATAGACCAATAGTTGTATTATTTTAGTGTCCGCTTCCGAATTAGTGAAAAACGTTGTAAATAAAGAAATAATTTAAAGGACCGTATCTACCTGAACTTTAGTCGGGTTTGCTTGCACACTTACTTGCACACTTGCATGCTTGCTTGCTTGATATCTTGGTTCTTTGAAATACTCCTGGTACACGCGAGCAAATCCGCGGGCAAAAGCTAGTATGTAATCTTATAATCTCCTATCGACAACCCTCGCGTAAGCATGAGCAACCTTACAACTTGTCTGTGGACAACACTTTAAAAAATACTTTACATTACTTCGGGTTAAAGATACTTTATTCTCAAAAGAATTACAGAAATTCACTTAAATGAGAATATTTAAAGATTTACAATTAATTTAAAGCATGCAGTACATGGTAACAAATACTTACTTACGGAACTGAACACGTAATTATTTAATTCTTTACACTAAGACAAACCGAAAAAGAATAGTAATGAATCGCAAAGCCAAAGATGCCACGATCTGAGATCCCGATGAATAGTAAATCAAGTTCGAATCACTAAAACGTGCTGTGACGTACCTAAATGCTGGTGTAAGTCACCGCGTTGCGAGAATATTTACTGATAGTAAAATGCTACAATAATAAACGAAGTTTAAAACAAACAATTAATTATAACTAACTCAATTGATTTATATCATTTAAAGCGATGTAGCTTAAACTATTCAGTTGATAAATAAAATGGTGTGCGGGCTGCGTGTGCGTGTTAGGATTATGGCGGGCTACAGCGGGGGTGAGGCGGGGGCGGCGGGGAGACTAATCGCCTCTGACAAGTTCCTGATGTAGAGACGCCTTTTCTGACACGGGATATATGGGTTTACAATTATAAAGGCAGCCCATACCCAAAACGTTTAGGGTCCACCAAATTGCTGCGTACTCTGTTTTAAAATAAATGCGACACGCTTCCAAATTGTTTATAGATTTAATTTAAAACGCTGCGTAGTCGGGCAAGGAAATTGTTTACCATCCCAACGCTTAATGTCATTGGTACGGCTTAAAAACATCAAAGACCATAAATTCAATTAAAAATCAACTGTCATAAAAAATGGCAAAGCACTAATTTGATCTATTATAAAATTGTTAATGAAAGTGAATCGTAGCACGGCTCAAAAGGAGAGTCAGAAATCTTAAATAATATTTTACAATAACCCCTACTTCTTGCGCAGTCGGGTAAAGATCACAAACACGATTATACGAGCGTTGCTGTTTCTAGTGATTACTTGAAATAATTAATAATATCTTGAAAACCAACGATTTAAAACTTTCACTATTCCAATCCAATGCCTCATAAGAATAACGTAAACCAATACTACATTTGTTCAGAAGCCAAAATTACAGAGTGACAGACGAATTGGTAACCTCCATTCTTCGAAATAGCTTAAAAAACAGAAATGACACAAGATCATTGCTAGTATTGATTTAGTTTCATTGTATCGGTAGAGTAAACGACTTAAAATACGACTGAAAATAAACCAAATACTTAACGATATCAAAACAAAATGTCAAATTCATAACAAACAAGAGTTGCGAACAAACACAGCTGTTGTCGGATCATTACCCCGCTAACTTGAAATTATAAGAAAAAAACATTAATAATTTAACAAAATGACTGTAATAAATACAAATAAGAATTCGCAAACACCATTGAAATCTCTAACAACAAATACCAAAACCCAAACTAATGTGTCACCAAACCAACGTGAACTACTAGTCCCACCAAGCAAGTCCAAAGTTAACCACAGTCAATTAAACCAACGGGTTAGCTCACAAACAGATCGCGTAATAGTTCCGACTTCCCGCCTAAACGTGAACGGAGGCTTTCAGGCGTTCGTCCTGGGAAGCGATCGGCACGCGACTGGGGCGGATCGATCCCGCCCTGCCGGCACAGCCACGCTCCCGCGGGGATGCAGATGCATGCACCGACACAACGCGGCACTGGAAGCGACTTGCTCACACTATACTTCACTAAGGTGGGTCGTCGACGGTTTTTGTGTCAACGAAACAAAACATCAACGTCGAAAACTTCGACTAGTTCTAAAACTAGTTAATATGGTTAACTGGTTTTTCTCTAACTAAAACTAATAAAGTGAGCCTAAGCCATTGAGAGTGTTGAGGTTGAGACATTCAGTGTTTCCTATTGAAAGCACACATAAAACTGATTAAAAGAACGAAACGAACGTGTCATATAAAGGAGCGACCACACCGCCGCGTGTACGTCGTAGGCGTCATGTTTTCTCACCGTTTTTCCATACATTTTGTTGCGTAAACGCACCGTTAACTTCTTTTACGCACCGGTGTGGGACCTTTACTCTGTTGGTTCATTTCGAACGTTAACATAGACAACTCGTTGGAATCTATCATTCGAAGAGTTCCGTTCGTTGATGAATCATGAACCGTTTATTCAACCAGTTCGTTACCACCACCACTTCACATTTAACACTTAACATTTATTATTACATTGTGTCCATCACCAGCTTAAATATATCCCACTGCTTTACCACAGGCCTCTTCTCAGTATGTGTACAGTGCGAATTAGGATCTTCATCTTCACACTCATTGAACTGCTTCGCAGGTGTGAGCAGATTTCTTCACGAGGTAATATCAAATGAAACTTCGCACATTAATTTCGAAAAAATTCGAACCCAAGATCCTCTGCTTGATAGGCCATAGGTCAAGCCACGGGGATGCAGGGCTCGCGTTACTCTTATAAATATATCATTAGATAAATAAACAGGAAACGTCATTTAATTCATTAAAAAAATAGCCAAATCACTGCGGAGAGCGCTGCGCTCAGATTGGCGGGCCCGAGGAGAAGTATGACACTGGGGTAGTGCAAGTATTTAAACATGTTATTATCGATATTGATAATCATGTTAAGCCTTTGAATGGCATAACGGCGAATAAAACAATTTTTTGTACGTCATTACGTATAAATTTCATGTTATGCCATTCGAATAAAACAATTTTTTGTCCCATTGGACAAGCAAGCTAATCATAACTCATGCATGGTATAAATTACTCTTATAAATTTCGGAATTGATGGTCAGTAGTACCACTCAATAGGTCATTTTGTGCTAGACCTATTTCATTCACACAATACTTGCTTTAAATAAAGGGCATACCGTTGACTGGTAATCATCACTAAGCATAGCACATTTAACGCATTCGCTTCTGCTATGAAGCTAGAAAATTTCTAAAGGAACCGCAAAAGCATACACACAAGCCAAAACTATGACAGCGCCCCAACGCCACGCAAATGACTAAACAGTTACTATCGATATTGATCATAATATCTGCTTGCACAACTCTAGCGTCCTGCTTCACCTTAGGCCGGCCAATTAGAGTGAAGCAATCAAATGACCATAGAAGACTGGTATTTTTTTTTCTACGTTTTCACCCGATTGGTAGTAAAGTTACTTTTCTAAGAAAATAAATGAATATTTACTAATTTCCCTTCCATAATTGAATGGTTAATTGAACTTGTTATTTTAAGACCATAGACTTCTTATACGTTTTTCTGTGATTTATTATTAACAAAAACTAGAATAACTACAAAACCAAAAGGCTAAATTTTTCGTAATGAAATTGAAAATTCTAAAAAGATTCAACTCTACAAACATCAACAACATAGAACGAAACTCAAATTGAGATTCAACGTCAGGAGCCCGATTTTTGAAAGCATATATAATGTAAAAATGCCACTCGAAAATAGTGAAAAAGTTAGCTGGATTTGAAATACGAGAAGATTAAAAAAAATACAGCTTTCAATCCCGTCAATTTAAACTATAGTTTTGTGGCAATACTATTTTTTTTCAATTTCGAACGATGTGAGTTTGCTTTCAAAAATCGGGCCACATCGTGCCTCTTCGCGTCTCCGCTACATCCGTGTGCAAACACAAATTGAATAACTCACAGAAGATCCACGTACACGGATCTGAAGAACGACAGACCATCTATTCGTGGCGGCTGTCCCTCCACGGGATTGAGTTACTCAAAGTGCGGTGAGGATCCGGTTATTTTTGCAATGTTTCTCTTTTGTATACGTTTACATTGACAAGATCGCACAGTGTAACTGAAAAAAAAAATTCGCTTTAGCTGTCATACATTAATCTAAAATCGTTGATACACTGTTAAGGGACAAGTACTACTTTTCTACGTGTAAAACTTAGACGCAACTATAAAGACGTGCAAAAATAACGGGTCGATTAGATTCGTTAATTTTGCTCCTCAGTTAATTATGCCACGATTTTTTTATGCCAAAGAGCACATTCGATAATTATATCGACTTTTTAAATTATTTAAGATCCTCATAATCTCTGAAAATGGGTATAGTCACATTAGAGAACTGACTTGCAGTCAGGGGGCCAATTTTCGAAAGTACATCACTCATAACTGGTGGAAAATTGTACTGGATTTGACAGCCGATTACAGCAGAAGAAAATTACAGCTCAAATTAATCTTGTCAGCAAATTTCAATTGAGTTGCAGTTTTATAGCAATAAAAAGTAAACATATTTTGCTCCACTCGAGATCCTTTCGGCCCCAACGATCATCTGTTCTCTGTGCTATATGGGCTGTCCATTGCCACTTCAACGAGCTAATTCATATAAATAATGTACTTAACGCAAACAAACGGATTGAATTGCTAAAAAGTCTGAAGGCGACATTGAAAAACTAAAGCACATTAAAATCATTCACTACCCTGACGCTAAGGGAACGTTACGCCTAAAGCCGGCTCACCTGTCCTTACCTCGAGGGTGCTTTGCAAATCCCCGAGGATTGTTTCAGCTTCAGTACCAGGAAAACTAGATTTATTCCTTTATGTATTCTGTTTATTTAACATGTCTTTTAAATAATAAACGAGATTACGAGACTTTAACATGATAACCACGTAATGTAACATATATCTTCTCTTTATTAAGTATTTATTTACTATCATAATAGAGGCATTGGATATGCATTTGGCATTGACGATCGTTCAAATACCCAAGTGAATTTGACAATCAGACCAGCCGATTTAAAATTGCTTCTGACGTTTAGTAAATTCAAGATCAAATGAGGCCTTGAGTTAATTGCATTAATATAGTCTTAATCTTGTCACTACTCACAAGCAAGTAGCAATTCTAGGCAGTTGCACAAATCTTTGATCTCATCAATTATCTATGGCTTTAGTTTCGTGCACTCCAAGCTACGTTCACTAACAACATCCGACGGGTGTGATTCCTGACGCGCGCCTCTCATTTGACTGATTGGGCCATTTTTAGACGTCCCGAAGGAAGGGCCAAGCCCGGACTCTCAGAATAGCGCGATCGTACTAATTATCGCCCCTGTCATCCTTCCCTACTTTGGGGGATCTAGATAAATTCAATGACGATTTATATGAAATATTACGCTCTGCTGAGATGAATTATTAGGCAATGATCTTCTGATGGCACTCGTATTTTTAATGCACGCTTTGCCGATTTTCCAGATATTTTTAGGGCCTGCTTACGGAAAAGGTTCTGGATCTGGTTGACTTTGACTGTTTCATCTAAATAAATTTTATCAACAAAATATAGCATAGGTATCTTTAGTCATATCTCCGTTACGTTTATTTAACTTAATGATCCTAATAATATAGATATAGAAATTGCTATAAGGCTTACTCGCAGCTCCGAATATTTCTCGCTCCATCGATTACACGAAATTCAAACGAAGTATCTCTAAGCCCGGATTACGGCTTGAATGTAGAACGTCTCGTTTAATTTATCGGAAAACCTCAATGGTACCTTATGTTATTATCTTATATTTCGTTTTCTTAGCGACTTAATATCAAAAGGAGACCACAAGTTAGATAAATGGTTTCGATAATACTGAGGTGAAGTAGTCGAATATGCATGTCAATGGTGGAAATTTCAGGATCTAAATACTTAGCCCTATGGACCAGATTATAATCAGACTACAGGAAGTGTGTTCACATTGTAGATAACGTTTGAATCCATCCAAAAAACAAAGGAACAGATCTTGAACATGTTTACGAAGTGAAAGTTTGGTACCTACAGAGAGCGGCACAATTCAAATAAACCATCTTACAACAAACATATTACGTTTTATGGAAAATTCGGCGGTCCCGCATAATTACGTATGTGCAGAACTAAAAAGAAACCATATAGCTTATTTTTAAAAAGACAAAATAAAATTATATGTCACCCCATTAACAGCGTAAAACAACGGTCTGTCGCCCGAGCCAGCCATAACTCAAGCCGAAAGAAAATAATTTATCGCTCGTAATCCCTAACAACCGGAATATATCCCAGACAGGATACGGATATTTTATTATCCTTTATGTGAGCTGTTAAGTTTTTTAAAGTAAACTAATTTAATTTAGTGAGATAAATTACTGTATGTACCGATTTCAAATGCTCCCTACGCCCCTGATTCTGCAGATCGTTATTTTATTCGCTAAGTCTGGTAAGTATTTGTTGTTTTTTTTCATAAATGTGATTAGTCTTGAGTCTTGAAACTGACATTAATTTTTATTCTGCTGATTGGCATTGGAAAAAAAAAATTTTGTCCAAACGTCTTCCATACATAGAACGTTCATTAATTTTTGTTACATTAAATAACTGTTTCACTGTCAATATCTAAATTATTCTTCCTCGCACAAACGTTGTTGCTTACAAAATGCGTAAACCGCTTCAAACAACGCACGTCCCGCAAAAGTTTTTTAAGGCTAACTAAGACCTAGCTCACCCATAGCGGGGCACCTGAGGGGTGGTATTTAATAATGCATCAGTTTACTTTGCGTATTTGCGGAGAGTGGAGGGCGGAGGTTCCTTCGACTCATGCTTTATTAAACCAAGAAGAGATATATTCACAACGCGCGATCCGGCACGAGCCGTGGAATATTTACGGGCTCCGCGACTGATATATGAACTCGCACTTCCTACCATACATTTTGGCTCATGGCAAATAGAGACAGTTTTTTACCAAAGGATCCTATATCGGTCATATTTCAATCGCTACTGCATAATTTGTACCGCTGCCACTTTTTCTACCTACCTGCCTCTATTCTCTACATACAGTTATGTATAGGGGCAGAGGAATAATGTGAATGCACCCTCGCTCAGTCGAGAAATAGGCTCTTTAGGCCCCAAGATTTGGCCGGAAGGAGACGTGATAATACCATAGACAGATGAAGATAATAGTATTGTTAGGCGTGTTATTGTTAGTCACAATAAAACACCATGACACTTGTAGTACGTACACGGTCGTGTTCTAAAAAGGTAATAAATTAATAAAAAAAAATAAGCGTCAAATAATATTTATGTAGCATAGTTTGATCACGAGAATTTTAGTTGGGTTTAGCTAGTCGGGTTACGTTTAACAGTATGTTCCCGATATTTCAATGTAACTACACATGCTTTGAACAGGTTGAAATAGTTCTAATGTAAGAGTGGTAATTTTCCGTGAAATACATAAACTAAACTGTAATTTATTGTTGTTTATACTTCAGTTTTTTCTAGCAAAAGAAATGTGGTAAACAGCCTTGACATGCCTTTATATTTAAAAAGAGTTTTATAAAACAAATAACAGCAAGTTACAATTTAAAATCCCTGGAATATTGTGATTCATTTTGTTAGGGTTTTATATTTTCTAGTTACCGATTTTCAAAAAGTGTTCTTAAATAAATATACATTGTCAAGATTATTTACCTCATTTCTTATGCAAAAAAATCTGAAGTACCATAGACAGACATATGCACAAAAATGTGCTTTCTCGTAAATAAACTAAACTGCCCCGAAAATGCACCTGTTTGCGCTCTACATGTATACCATAGACGGACGGAGAATTTGTGTACATAATTCTATTGATGATTATTAACATTCATAGAGCTCTTGTGGGAGTTTTTACCCGAACTAACTTCGGGGTTATCCAAAGTTAACTTACTGAGAGAAGCAGTAGTTTGTCACAGGCTCCCAGAGCGAAGTATTAGCGGGTTGTATTCGTGTCTCGTCGACAGCAGGTCTGCGGCAGTAATTAGGTTACGGGCCCCCGCGACCGCCCGCGGGCCCCCTTTGATTTCGCTTCAAAGCTACTCTTTCCTGCAAATTGTCCTAACGGCCTCTACCAGTTAGTCATTTACACGCTGAGTGTAGGTATATTATGTTTACCGTTGCGGACGAAAACTCGATTCCGATGTGTAATAACATAAATAATCATATTGTTACGAATTGAATTATTGAAATTAATAAAATGATTATAAAATCAAATAAATGATTATAGAATGTACCAGTTGCTTCTCTACCCGCACAGATGGTAAAAACCCATCGAGGGAATGGGCGAAAATCATAGGAATCATGTTATAGGCGATGCGGCTAGCAACCCATCACTATTTTGATTCCACTTTCCACCTCTACGCCCTCAGTGTCTTGCTAAACGTGGCCTGTAGGTCTTGTTACCTTAGGCTCTTTCTACCCCGTAAGGGATAAAGACGTGATTTGTGTGTATGTATTATAAAATAAAATAGCGACAAACTGGTCTATTCGGAATGTGTGTACATAGTCTCGAAGCCAATTTACGAAAACACATCCGTAAAAATAGGTTAGCTTAAGAAACTACAGAACAATTATGTATTGCTACGAAATCATTTTCAAATTAGTAGTTCATGAATAACGAGTTATTTTTAGGGTTCCGTACCTCAAAAGGAAAAAACGGAACCCTTATAGGATCACTTTGTTGTCCGTCTGTCCGTCCGTCCGTCCGTCTGTCAAGACCCTTTTTCTCAGGAACGCGTGGAAGTATCAAGCTGAAATTTATATCAAATACTTAGGTCTACTGCCCCTTGGAGCTGTGAAAAAATCAAAATTCTAAGCCAACGCAATCAAAAGATACAGCCGTTTATGCCGCAAATTTCCGCAAATTTTCAACTCTCAAGGGAATCAAAACCTACAAGGTAGTTCCCGTGAACGCAGAATTTTGAAATTTGGTATGAAGGTAGGTCTTATAGCACAGATTAAAGAATAATTGCGAAAACCGTAAATGTGTATGTATGTCTGTATATAGCAGTGACCAATATAAAGTAACCCCACACTGCGTACATTTTGCTTTGGAGCAGGGCTCTGCTTACACTGGTTTTATATATTTATAGATAATGATACGGAACCCTCGGTGCGCGAGTCCGACTCGCACTTGACCGGTTTTTTTTCTATTCTTGTATCAAATCGACCTAAAATACCCCAAAAATTTATAAATGACATAATGAATTGGCCCTCATGTCCTATAGGTCTCCCACGAACGCTCCCATAGTCTTTGCATTTCTTATTACACCATTTCTGGATAACGGTCCAACGAATAACGCACGAGCATACAAAAATAATTCAGGTACCAACTTCTCCAAATGAAGTGCTAAAACATTCCAGGGGGTGCGTAGCATTCACCCCGTTTACTTGAAGAGCCCTTCTCGAGTGTTTGCTCGCAGCCCCGAGCACCCGTTACCGTCAAATAATAACCAGAAGTAGACAGAGAACGGAATATTCTCGCTGATTTAATGAGTAGTGTCCGGTTCTTTCGCGCTAAGGGAGCCGTTTCAAAACGGAAGTAATACGCGGTTTCTCAGCTCCGCTGCTTAAATGTTTAATGGGCCTAGCGCGAGTTATGGTGACCCTCGCGGTTAGATTTGTTAAACCGCAGCCAACTTTCTAGGGCAGTTCTGGAAGCGTTTTAAAGTTAAGTATTTATTATTTTGCTGGGTCACTTTTTATTCGAAAAACTGGTAAAATAGCCTAACAATGTTTCGAAAACGTATGTGGTCCTATCTCATCCAACATTACGAATGCATAGGTACAAATACCTACTCATAAATTACATTTTTATCCTTATCCCACGCAAAAATAGTCCAATTTCAGGAGTCATCGACTATAACTATTTAGTTTCTATCCAGTTAACATTTTGATGACATTATAACCCGTAATGTTCATCGCAATTGAAATCAAAGTCTAATCTTTCTGTTAAGCCGTACAAGATGAGGGTAAACAGAGATAGTGAATGCAATCGCGAGCGCCCGCACGTCAGACAAGGCTTACGTCAACGACATGAAAAATGCCTTGCCTTCCTATTCACATAAAAAAAAAAAAAAAAAAAAAAAAGAGGAATAAAAAATTTAGGTACATACGTAATTGTGGTCATAGCCCCTCTTTAACCGTCGTACTATTATTCTGGTAGGTAAATCTTTTTAGTTAGTATCCTCTTTGAATAATACCTTCCATTCATTTTAAGACATAATAATTATACCTATTCCTTGAAATCTCCACTGTGGGACCTAGGAATGTTCTGCCGGTAAAATTATTCGTGACGCGTCGCGCGTGTAATCAGGCTGTTGCGGATGCGAAATAATGCTCGATTTAGTTTTCTAAACAATAACAAACTTTATTCATCAGCTGTTCCTCTTATATACAGAAAATCATCAATTTGTATGTGGGTAATAATTCCATATGATTTTATCGTCTACCCTGAAACCTAAAACACATTACAGAAAGAGAGATCCGATGCTCTGTCTCGCGTCTATATAATGAGGCGCGGGCGCTGCGCGGCCAGTCAGTCTGCGCTGCCGCCGCGCCGAGATGATCTCTTGTATGCTCCCATATGACTCCCCCTCAAGCGAAGCGGACGGTGGGTTTTATTATTCTGCCGTATCTTGAAACTCGCTGTTCGCTTGCGATGACTGGAGTTGATTGTTGCGGCCGTGTCTCTTTACAGGCTGGACTCTGGTGCAATGACTCTGCGCTGTCGTTTTCCATATGGGCCGGTTTCAGTCGATCTATTGAAACGACGGCCGTACGTAGTGGCAGTTGAATCTTGTAGTACTTGTTGTTTCTTTGCAGTACTGCGTATGGTCCGTCGTACGGCGCGGTTAGCGGCGGCCGGACTGAGTCATTGCGCAGGAATACGTGCGTGCAAGTTGCGAGCTCCTTTTGAATGAATAACTTGCTACTTGTGACGTTCCGTCTCTGCGCGGGAATGATACTTGCCATCTTGTTTACTAATTCGCGTACGAATTCGCCATCATCGATGTTAGTTTTTATTGGTACGAAAAAATCAGCTGGTAGGCGTAGTGTTGTGCCATACGTCATTAAGGCTGGGCTGTGGTTATTGTCGGCTCGCAGCGCTGTACGTAGGCCTAGCAGTACCGTCGGCAATTCTTTTGCCCATTCAGTTTTTGCATTTCTTGCCATTAGGGCTGCTTTTACTGTGCGATGCCATCTCTCTATGTGTCCGTTAGACGATGGGTGATATGCAGTGGTTCGTATCCGTGTAATACCGAATCGACGTAATAGCGATTTGAACAGCGCCGATTCGAACTGCCGCCCCTGGTCTGTGGTTATGCGTAGTGGGCAGCCGAATCTTGTGATCCATCCGTTGTATAAGGCTGTAGCTACGGCATCGGCGGTGATCTCGTACACTGGGACGGCTTCTGGCCATTTTGTAAATCGGTCGTTCATTGTTACACAGTAGCGGTAGCCGCTCGATGGTAGCAGCGGTCCGACGATGTCGATGTGTACATGTTCGAATCGTCTCGACGGGGGAAACTCGCTGAGCGGTGTGACTGTGTGTCGATGTACTTTGGCACGTTGGCAGTCAATACAGTTCCTGGCCCAGTCACCGGTGTCTCGATTCATGTTTGCCCAAAAAAATTTTTCTGCAATTTGCTTTCTTGTAGTGCGTACACCGGGGTGACACATATCGTGTTGTGCTTTAAATGCTACTTTACGGTATGTTAATGGTAGGTATGGACGAGGCATTTTTCTTGAAGTTTCGCACGTGATTGGGCGCTTCATTCCGGGTAGTGTAACTTCGGTAAATTGTAAATTTCTTTTTTTTCGTAACATTATTAACTCTTCATCATTGTTTTGATCTTCTGCTAGCTTATGGAAATCGATTACCGAGGGACAGGCTATCTCTTCGATACGCGATAGCGCGTCTGCTACAACGTTCTTTTCCCCTTTTACGTATTTTATGTCGGTGCAGAACTGGCTAATAAAATGCAATTGGCGTTCTCTTCTTGGCGTATCAGTACTGCTGTCTGCTCTCGAGAGCGCGTGCGTTAGAGGTTTGTGATCTGTGTAAATAATGACGTCGTTTCCCTCGATGAGCCTTCTGAAGTGTTTTACAGCTGCGTACATGGCTAACAGTTCGCGGTCGTACACACTGTAGCGTCGTTGGGTATCGCTCATGGTTTTGGAGAAGAAGCTTAGCGGTTTCCATGTGTTTCCGGTCTTCATTTGCAAAACTGCGCCTATACTGTGATTTGAGGCGTCAGTCATCATACACAGCGGAGTACCAGATACTGGATAGGCTAGAGTGGTAGCTTCCAATATGCTTCTTCTGCAATTATTGAAAGCTTCTTCCGCTTCGGGCGTCCAGTCCACAGGCGTTTTATCATTCTTTTTTTTGTTGTGCAGGAACTTGTTTAATGTTGCCTGTAAATTAGCTTGATGTGGTAGGCAGTCTCTATAAAAATTCAACATGCCGAGAAAACGTCGGAGTTCTTGAATATTTTGTGGCTTTTTGTAGTTAGATATAGCTTGCGTTCTTTCTTTAGTGGGTTGAATACCAGCTTGTGACACTTGATATCCAAGGAAATTAATTTCAGATTTTCCAAACTCGCATTTTTCTTTGTTTAGTGTGACTCCATAGTTGCAAAATCGTTCTAGTACTTGCCCGAGGTGTCGCTTGTGTTCTTCTTCGTCTTCGGAGAACACAAGTACGTCATCGACAAACGCAAAGCAGCAGTCTAGACCATGGAGAACTTCGTGCATGAAACGCTGAAATGTCTGACTTGAGTTCCGTAATCCAAATGGCATGCAACAAAACTCGAATAGACCGAACGGAGCTATTATAGCGGTTTTCTCGGCATCTTTAGTTGATATAGGAATCCAGTAATAGGCCATTTTGAGATCGAGTTTTGAAAATATTTTCTTGCCATGGAGTAGGTACGTGAAGTCTTGAATTCGTGGTATAGGGTATCTGTCCGGTTTAGTTACTGCGTTTAATCTTCTATAGTCACCACATACTCTTAAACCTCCGTCCTTCTTCTTCACCACGTGGAGTGGGCTGGCCCATGGGCTTTTTGACGGTCGACAAATTCCCATCTCCATCATTCGTTCAAATTCTTGCTTAGCTGCTTTGTATTTGTCGGGTGGAAGGGGGCGTGGCCTGGCGTAGAGTGGCGGTCCTGTAGTTTCTATGTGATGGATTACGTTGTGCTTCGCCGGGCTTTTCAGTGACATCGGACGCAGGACATCTGAATACTGGTTCAATATATCGTGATAGGTGTGGTTGCGCTCGATCAAGTAAACGCTGGTTTCCGTTGAATCAAAGCGGCAATCTAGTGCGTTTATACTTAAATCTGTGACGCGATCGACAAGTTTTCTTTGATGTAGGTCAACAAGTAATTTATTATGACGTAAGAAGTCTGCTCCTAGTATGGATGTCTTTACATCGGCGATTATGAATGTCCAGCGAAAACAACGGCGAAGTCCCAAGTTCAGTGTAATTGATTTTTCTCCATACGTTTGTATCGGGGTATTGTTTGCTGCATATAATTTGTAGGCGCTCGATGTTGTGAGTTTCTTATTTTTTACAGCCAATACGGATATGTCCGCTCCTGTGTCGACTAGAAAGCGTTCTCTGCTATTCACGTCGAAAACACACAGGCGGTTGTTTTTGTTGGCTACACCGATGCCCGCCACAGTCGGTGTAGGACTTAGTTTTCCGACCTCTTGCGCCTTGCACACGGAGATTGGCAACGTTTTGCTTGATCCCCAAAACGGTGATGATAATAGCAAAGCCATTCTGGGTCATTTGATCTGTGGTTGCGACGACCTCGTGACTGAGAACGTGAGCGGCGGCGGGAACGGAACGGCGGCCGGCGATCTCTCTCATAATCTCTTGAGCTGCGTAATTCAGCGATTTCGAGTGTTAACTTCTGTAGCTGTTTTGATAGCAGCTCGTAGTGTAAGCTTGCAATGACAGGCATCGTACTGGGTGTCGGGTCGCTGGGTGCTGGCGTAGCTCTGGCCGGTGTAAACGGTCGATTGATTGCGGCTATGGTGGATGGGTCCGCGTGTTCCATCATCTTATCTGCCATGACGGCAAGCGTATCTAGGGATGATTCTGTACTCACAGCAAGTACGGCACGCATGTGAACTGGCAGCTGGTTCATCCATAACACCTTGAGCGCTTCGTCGGTTGCGTAAGTTCCGCCCAATTCTCGCATCCTTCTGAGTAGTTGTGTGGGCTTCTGGTCTCCTAATTGCAATCCGCTGACTAGCTTCTGAAACTGTTGATCTTCAGATTCTTCATAAACCGATAACAATCGGGTCTTCAGCGAATTATATTTTCCAGATGTGGGTGGTCGTAACAAAAGGTCACCGATTTGTTGAATATCCGTTGGCTGGAGTACTCCCAAGACGTAACGGTATTTTTGTTCGTCGCCGGTCTTCATTGGATCAACTAGTGCTTCAAACTGCGCAAACCAGAGTCGTGGATGTTCACGCCAGAAAGGTAGGATCCTGGATTGGATTGACACCGCAGCCATGTCGAAACTGGAATCTGTTTGCTGCGACGTGGAAGCCTTTTCGTCGTCTGGCATTCTTGATTTTTTTTTTTATTTTTTATATATCACGTCGGGGTCACCAATGTTGCGGATGCGAAATAATGCTCGATTTAGTTTTCTAAACAATAACAAACTTTATTCATCAGCTGTTCCTCTTATATACAGAAAATCATCAATTTGTATGTGGGTAATAATTCCATATGATTTTATCGTCTACCCTGAAACCTAAAACACATTACAGAAAGAGAGATCCGATGCTCTGTCTCGCGTCTATATAATGAGGCGCGGGCGCTGCGCGGCCAGTCAGTCTGCGCTGCCGCCGCGCCGAGATGATCTCTTGTATGCTCCCATAAGGCCCCCCGACTTGTGTCGACTAGCGATTGCACATTAAATTACAAATAAGAACACGAATGCATCCTGACGCCTATTTATTGAACGATGACATTTCCAACAGCGGTAAGGAGCACCATTAAATATGAGCTAACAGTACAAACGCAAAAGGAGCTCCGGCCTTCGAACTATTGTTTTGCTTATAAAGCAATTAGCTGAAAAATACACGAGAGCCAAAGCGGTACCTATCATGAGCAAAAATTGAAGCTAGATATCTATACTAATATTATAAAGAGGAAAAATTTGATTTTTTGTTTGTTTGTTTGTTTGTTTGCATTGAATAGGCTCCGAAACTACTGGACCGATTTCAAAAATTCTTTTGCCGTTAGATAGCTACATTATCACTGAGTGACATAGCCTACTTTTTACCGCGGGAAAATACCTTTTCCTACGGGAAAATTAATTTACCGCGGGCGAAGCTGCGGACGGAAGGCTAGTACTTAATATAGGGAGGTACTTTAATTGTTGTGTCGTATTGACATTGTCAACCCTTTACAACGTGTGTATAAATACTGAAAAGCAATTGTTTCACTGTGACAGCATTCCATTGTGTGCTCAACGATTAAAGCCCTCGAGTGTACGGTTTACCGCAATAGTAGCAGGACACTTCAGTGTCTTGTCATTTAAACTAATTCACTAATTTCAGTCTAGAACAATAGCTGGTTCTTTCATTTTAAATCAAGTGAATTTTGGTGAAAAAAATGAATAGACGTCAATTTTACACATACATACACAGATCACGTCTTTATCCCTTACGGGGTAAGGTAACGGTACCTACAGGCCACATTTAGCAAGATTGTGGGCGTATAGGTGGAAAATGGAATCAAAATAGTGATCGGTTGCTAGCCTAATCGCATAAAACATGATTCCTATGATTTTTGCCCATTCCTTCGATGGGCTTTTACCATCTGCGCGGGTAGACAAGCAACTGGTACATTCGATGTTTTTCCTTGTTACGAAATATAGATAGATGTATTATTGATTCGATCTAGTGGGTGTTTGTGCAAGAATTTTGATGACAAAGATTTGTTAATACTTTCATTAAATCTTTATATTTAAAAATGAATCCCTGTCTCCCTTGGTCACGGCATCACGCGTGAACGGCTGGACCGATTTCGCTAATTCTTTTTTTGTTATGTTTGTTTTTGTCAGGAGAAGGTAAGCCGCGGGTAACAGCTAGTTGGATATAAAGATGTATCGTGAAGTAAAAAATATCTGATGGTATTCCCTCACTTTTAATCCAGCTTAGTCACAGAGCTTCTTCGCTTTGACGTGTTTGTTTAAATATGAAATCAAGCGATGATCTTGCGGGTTATAGCAATTAAAATAATAATTTATGGAAAATCTACGGCTATCGCCTTCTTAGTTTCATACCCCATTCGAATATTAACTGCTCGATTGCCTTTGAATAATGAGTTAAAGTTAATGGTATGTACTTACTTACCTACGATCATTGTAGAGTAGGAGCACAGTTTAATTCAAAACACGTGCTAGGCGCGTGCGAGATAGACTACCATCTCTTTCTGGAACGAACAGTAAGAAAAAGACGTAATCTATCTCGCGCGGGACGCGACTCTAGTGCTAGACGTGCTGATATTATGCAGAACATAACAAATTGTTAAAAGCGCCACCTCGCGGTGAATAGCAGAACTTTTACGGCTTTGACGCGCAATAACACCCAATGCTCATTTTGACAGTGTGTTCGGATCGGAAGTATAGTTGCTTATCTACTCAACAACAGATGGCGCTTTGGTTTTAGTTCAGAATCTCGATACGAACAGGGTTGGCGCTAGGGTCGAAGCGTTATGTAGAACTAAAAGGTGGGTAAAATGGGGTACCTCCCATTTGTTCTATGGAACTGTGACGTCATAGAACTGTTAACATTTTTCTTTCCCAGCAGTTCCATGGTAGAACTATTGACACAAAAAATGTGCTATTTGTTCTATAGAACTAAAAGCACCTCAAGTTTCCCATCACAAATTTGAGGTGCTTTTAGTTCTATAGAACAAATAGCACATTTTTTGTGTCAATAGTTCTAGCATGGAACTGCTGCGAAAGAAAAATGTTAACAGTTCTATGACGTCACAGTTCCATAGAACAAATGGGAGGTACCCGGTAAAATTGTTACTGTTGCAGTGAGCGCCAAAAGCAATGCCAAAATTCTTACTAATGAAACGATACCAAAAAAACCAACAAAAAAATACGTTACTAACCGTACCCTCTTACTAAAACATTACCTACTCGGTAAATACTCTTAAAATATTTCCCGGCGAAAATGTTTGCTTCCCATCAAGTGCGAAACTCACAAAAAATAGAATCAGACGGGCAACAGAGCGGGCGTGCCATTGTAAACCGGTGGCATGAAAAATGAGGCTTCCGGGCGGAAGTTAAATTATTGGCAAAAAGAGAAATAGTTTGTCATTTCGCGAGTTCACGACTTTCGTTTAAAATAGCGTTGGCCGTTTTTAATTTGTTTTCAGACTGAAAATATATGCGCTCACCTTAATTTGTTCGACTGCTTTTTTGGCGAGGCCTGGATCGAGAATCTTGATGTCGAGGTCTGCTGCGCACTTCTTCGCCGTTTCGCTAAACGCCGCGGCATTCGCGTAGTAGGCTGGCGTTTCGTCGCTGGTCTCTACGGGCGAGTTGGGTGACAGGATCCCACTGTCAGTGTCACTCACATTCACTGATTTACGCGTCGCGATCCGAGAACCTTCTCCCAGTGGTGATTTTAAGGGAATTCGGGACTTCTCCCCTGTTGGAGACTTTACGGGAATCCGAGACTTGGACTGCTCTTCCGGCTTAAACCCAGTGCCCGGGTCGAATATTACATAATTATCTTTATCACATCGTACTCTATTGTTGACAGTCACTGTATATTTCTTATTCGGACTCAGATTCAGAAAAGGATCTTCGCTATCTACAGGACTTTCCGGTATTATGGATTGTATCTTAGGAGTTATTTTCGGAACTGACTTCCCGTCTATAGTTCGTCTTACAACTGTGTCGTTCGTAAACTTTAGACGAACGTATTCGTTAGATATGGTCCGACGAACCGGCGATGACAGAAGTGGAGAAGGTTTACTCTGAAGGCTGCTTTTGCTTTGGAAGAAGTTAATTTTAGGTTTTTCCATTGTTTTAACTGGTGAAAAAGGCAGTTTTAGTTTGGTTACCGCTTTTTTCTTTTGAACATTCAGACTTAAGTCGACTTGTGATCCTTGTATTGTGCTTTTGTAAATAGGTAAAACGCTAGATTTTTCTTCTAATTTTATTGTTTCTTTAGGCAATTTTGAGGTACTTCTAACTACGTCGAAAGTCTTGAGTTTTTTAATTGGTGCCGGTGCCTTGAGTCTTTTTTCTCTATTTTTCTTATCAGACGGCGATTCAATAGAAATCGCCTCACATTTTTCTTTAGCCGAGGAAGCTCCTTGAACCTTAATAAAAGTTTTGCTACGATCTGGAATAAATGGTTGATATGGGGTGCTCGTGAACAAGTCATTCTCGGCGGGGTTGGCCAGGATATTGTCGATAACTATGTCTATGTCAGAGGACTCGGAGTTGCTTTGGGATGATCTGTTCTCGTTGATGATGCATGATATTCTTTGTTCTACTTGTTCGAGCGAGTCGGTGTTGTCGCTGTCGCCAGCGCATGAGGCGGCGCTGCTGGTGTCGGAGGGCGTCTGCACCTCGAGGATGGCGTCGTGCGCGCAGGCGCCGCAGTCCGAGCTCTCGGGACACGACGACCGCCGCCTCACCGTACCCGTGTCCGCCGAGCACGAGTCCCAGTCCAAGTTCTGAATTGAACACTGAGCACCACTCTTTTTCGATCGTCTAGGGCTAGTCATTATTGTCAAATCACATATTGTAAATTGGCACTAATTGTCATTGTAGATTACGTGACGTGAACCTAGAGTGAACAGACTTAGAAAAGCTCTAACACTATGAAACATCGTCCGACGGGTAAAGGTAATCGATAGAGACAGCGTTCTTATCCTGTAGACTTATTACCTAACTCGCTCGCAATCGCCATCGTGTTCATTTTTACAGTTCTTGTATGAATGTGACAGCTAGCTGATTCCGATGCCAATTGTCAGCCCATACATGAACTGTCAAAATGAACACGATGGGGATTGCGAGCGAGTTAGGTAATAAGCCTACTGTTCTCTTTATCTAAATTGGCAGCTGTGTGTATCGAACATTATATATATGATGTTAGCTAATGGTGGAATCAAACACGAACATGTAGCTAGGCTCGATTGTTATCTAATTACGAACTTGACGCTGCCGCGTGGGACCGTACGATATATTAGTTATTTCCACTAATGGAACCGTTATTTACTGTCATGCGACGCCGAGCGGTAAAGGGTGACTATTTTAATGGCAAAATTCACAATAAAGATGCCATTACGACCTGAAAACCCTTGTTAGTAATACAAAATACTATCGCATGGCTATAAATGTTCCTTACCGGGTAATTTCCTATGAAATGAGCAATAACACTTCGCTGACCGATGAATGAATGTAAATTTGATAATTTATATGTAACTAAACTGAAACGTTACAGTACTACATGGTATTACCGAAGCAAATGAACGTGTGGATTGTATTAAACGAGTAAACGCGTATCTAAAACAACGAATTGAATGAAAGAACTTTCAGTCACTCTACGTAAAAAGCAACAAGTTTTACCAAACTGCGCTCCGTTGTTCAATTTATCCGTATATTCAATTGAGTAAGGCTGTTGTTGGAGAATATTTTACATAAAGAATTGAATACAACAGTCCGCAACCACGTAACGTTCTGTCTTCGTTCAGACGTTCACGTATTTCACTTAGACGCGCAGACCGGGGGCGGAAGGCAGTTTTTACTTCCCGACGTGCTTCAGTTGGATGGCGCACGTACCTACACTACACATGCACACTGGATAGTAAAATGATATACTATTGTTAGTACCCTACGGCTTCTTTCAGGCTTTTAAAAAAAAGTTATCCGTATAAAGGTATTCTATGCACAGAAGGTAGCAAAACCGGTTGTTGTCTATAAAACAAACCTCATCCGGCCAATTTAGACATAAATTTTGCTCGTGGTAGCCATCTAATGGTTTAATTTATGTCCTCACATTCAGAGGATCGTGAGTTTGAACTCCGGCTCACACTTTTCATTTCTTAGCTGTAAAGTAGAACCGTTACCGAAACGGTTCAACCGCACTAGGCCCGCGTAGAAACTAAATAAACGGCTGGAGATTGTGATGGTGATGAAACATGTTTAGTTCGTAGTTTTATAAAATAATTGCATTTCCTTCCTCAATTCCACGCAAATCCCGCTTAATACAGTAGGTAATGTTATGTAACCCGTGAGTAACTTAGCTTTTCTTAAGGGTATAAATACCTGCATGTATGTGTAGCGTGGTAGGTATGGCTAGGGTAGGTATTTCTGAAGACAGTTTTATTTGACTGGTCAGCAAGAGATTTCGGTAAATTAGTCCCCAGTGCCATCAGGGTAGCCTAATCACATGTAAGTAAAAGCGATATAATGTACATCCTAGCAATAGGGGAGACTAACGATGACTTATTTACCCACTGAAAATGTGTTGTTCGGTGTTACCGACGATGAAAATGTAGAAATAATAGGAAACCTTGGTACAGTCGAGTGTAATAATAATGTATCTAGACAAAGTTTCAAAAATAAGTACCATACACTCTTACACCAGCGTAATAAGGTCGTGGGACATATTTTTGACAAGTTCCTATCGATACTTATTTTTGCACTTGACCGTACCTACTCCAAGCTGTAGAATACATACATACATAAATCACGTCTTTATCCCTTACGGGGTAGACAGAGCCTAAGGTAACGAGATCTAAATGCCACGTAGCAATACGTAGCATGCTTGTAGGCGTATAGGTGGAAAGGGGAACCAAAACAGTAATGGGTTGCTAGCACCATCGCTTATAACATGATTCCTAAGATTTTCGAACATTCCGTCGATGGGCTTTTATATCTATTTTCTTTACTCCCAGACCAGAATGGAAAGAAGAAACTGAAATCTGTAAAACTGAAAAAAAAACGAAAAGGAAAATTAGTACCCAGTAGTAGTAGTAGTAGTTAGTAGTAGTAGTAGTAGTAGTAGTAGTAGTAGTAGTAGTAGTCTTATATTTGTGTATCTTGCAAAAAGGAATAAATGTCTTCTTTCTTTCTTTCTTTCTTTCTTACCTACTCGAAAGAGTTCACGTCCACAGCAGTGTCATACTTAACTGAGCACACTACAGTTGATTCGAAACTTTCACGGATATGATTTACTTCATACACACACACACAAATCACGTCTATATTCCTTACGGGGTAGACAGAGCCTGAGGTAACAAGACCTAAAGGCCACGTTTAGCATGATTGTAGGCGTATAGGTGGAAAGGGGAATCAAAATAGTGATGGGTTGCTAGCCGCATCGCCTATAGCATGATTCCTAAGACTCGCCCATTCCCTCGATGGGCTTTTACCATCTGCGCGGGACGAGAAGCAACTGGTACATTCTATGTTTTTCCTTTGCTCCCAGACCAGCATGGAAGTATTAACATCATCAAACTATATAAAACTAGAGCTCTATTTGCGCTGTGTCTAGTCTAGACTAATTGTGGAGTCGTCCTCGACAGCAATGTGACGGAGTACGATACATTCTGTTTGAGTAAACAAAGATGTTTAAGCTCGGACAGCTCGGTTAGGTGATATTTCGTCCCCTGTTGAACTTCAAAGTTACCTACTCCTGTCGAGGCCACACGACCCGTTGTCATTTACAAACTTGCGTCTTAATTATATGAACAATTGAACATACTTCAACCGTATTATTACGACAACAAGGCAATTGTTCAGTTGTTACGCGCTGCTCGAACTTGCCGAACAAAGTTATACCGTTGTTTGTCTTGTATACTCGTATAAAGAGTTACATGTAGAGCCTTAACTAACAGAACCTAGCATGTAAAAGTTATTTAGTTGTAGCTATGTTGTCCATTAACGGTACTGGACTGGAAGTTTTTTCAATAAATGACGGGGTTTTGTGGGATTTTAGGTGGGGTATTATGACTGCCAGTGCTGGTTAGTGCTGGTTATAGTCGCGGGTTCACGGAGGATGCAAGCCGCTTCCAACCGAAGCAACTGGAGGTCTATGGGGGAGGCCTAATACAAACAAATTTATCGGTGTTTGGATCACGTTACTGCACGGGCATCTATTAAGTAGAGCTTCAATCTAATTAAGTATTAAACCTGCCACACTTAATTACCCTGAGGCGGTAATATGATTAAAACACTTATTAAAATCTTATATGTTGGTTTCTGCATCATCAACAACACATTAGGTACAATTATGTCATAACATACACATACATACATACACAAATCACGTCAATGTCTTTTACGGGGTAGACAGAGCCTGAGGTAACAAAACCTAAAGGCCACGTTTAGCATGATTGTAAGCGTATAGGTGGAAAAAGGAATCAAAATAGTGATGGGTTGCTAGCTGCATCGCCTATATCATGATTCCTAGGAATTTCGCCCATTCCCTCGATGGGCTTTTACCATCTGCGCGGGACGAGAAGCAACTGGTACATTCTATGTTTTTCCTTTGCTTCCAGACCAGCATGGAAGTTATGTCATAACCCTTACTAATGAAAATAATATCTAAACTAAAGCAACTCAAATAACGTACACAAGTTTCTCTATATGAAAAGCACCCACTCCGTTATTAAATTAACTGCCAAACAGAAATAATAATAAACCACGAAACTTTGACTTTTCGAACGTAAAACGATAGACTTGTTTCTTATATTATATAGCATGCTGAAGTAACATAATTTATATCATTACCCCATTCTTTCATGAGTAAAAGCATAAACTTCAGGCACCTAGCTGCGCGCCCCCGGCCCGTCCGTCTCAAGTGATTTACAGGCGCGGCGGAGCGCCCGCGAATATAGCCTTCGAAAAAGGTAAACCTCCTTAATGGGTTACCCGGCTTCACGGGCGAGGGTAAGCATTCCACCTCTATTATACTCGATACACAAGAGAAAGACAGCAACACAACAGTTTTCAGGCAGCGAAATACAAGACGTGTTACCTCCCCAACGATATCCGGCTAAATGGGTCAGGAAGGCGAAGTTTACGTCGCAATTTAGCATTAGGGAAACCGAAACGCAATAAAATTCGCGCTATAGAACCGGAATTAGGAAATTATTCGGGAGTTCCTTGGACCCGCCTGGATGCCTTTTATAAAACGAGTCTCACTAAATAAATGAAACGGTAAAATTTTAAACATAATTTAAATAATAAGCCTTTTCGCTGACGGTATTTCTTGTTGACTGTACAACTTGCATTGTTATCTAATCTGCATACACATTAATGAGTCAATTTGATCACAGGAACTGGCTTGAAATAAAATTCACATATGCAAAATTCGAAGTAAACATACATTCATCATACCCTACATCTACGAGTACCGCACATACGTAAAAAGGAAACAACGTGGAGGTGAATTGAATTTGATTTTTAAGAAAAGACTAACAAAAGACTGATCAGTCTAACATACATAAATCCTTAACCTTTATTACAGCGTTTTAACGTACAGTATATGTATTTATTTACAATATATTTTTAATAAAGGATTTAAAGTCGACAGAGGTTCCAATTCAGGTTTTTAAAATGTTGCGATTTGTTAAAAGGTTAAAGGTTCACATATAATAGTTATCATATTTATTTCCAGGACAATCTTAACAACAGTGCATATTTTAAATACGTAAGATGCGATCATCGAAATCATAGGAATCATGTTAAGTATAGGCGATGCGGCTAGCAACCCATCACTATTTTGATTCCACTTTCCACCTCTACGCCCTCAATCAGTGTCTTGCTAAACGTGGCCTGTAGGTCTTGTTAACTTAGGCTCTGTCTACCCCGTAAGGGATAAAGACGTGATTTGTGTATGTATGTATGTAAGATGCGATATTGTTAAATACGTTTCTATTTTGTAAGTAGTCTTACGTATTGAAAAAAAAACAAAAGTCGATTATGTAGCGGATATTAAACTAACCGACCTAGGATTTAATATCTTAATCCAGCAAAACTAATATCATCATAGCAAAACAAACTATCCGGTGCCCTTTTCGCGGGCAATAACGAGAACTAATAAAACACAATGCGCAATGCACACAATAGGGCGTCTACACATTTTAGCGTGGTATTAACACTGGAATATTTGTCGAAAAGAAATATTATTTGCATTCAAATGCAGGGGTGACTCCCCCGTCGACTGGGGAATGCATTCCTGCACTTCTTGTAAACACGCACACATGGAGACGGTGCACCATTACCGTTGTGTTAGTGCGAGTAATGAGTTATATTTGCGGAGCAATAAATATCAGATTTGATCAGACAAAACCGGCTAAGAGCGAGTTGGGTTTTACACAAATCTGCCACACGTCCGAAAAAACACGGTTCATGTATGGGACCATTTTTATTTTTTTTATTTTTTACGTTAGCTGATATGGTGGCCACAGCCACAATCCTTTTATTATGTGCATTACAGTCATGTATGTACCCTTTATTTTTGATGGTCACGTCATTGTAGAATACCTTCCTAATTTATATTTCTTCCTAATCTCAAATAATGATACGACAGGTGTATAAAATGTTGGATGGGGTGCGAGTCGGGTTATCTCCGCGTGTGGTCTAGAGCTGCGGTTCGTTTTCGGATCCGTCCGGGGGGAAGAGCAGTGCTTGGACCGGTGCACCCTGGGCATCGGCTAATGATTTCCTGGCAGTTTCTGAAGGATTTCATTGTCCGTTGGCTAAGAGCCCGATAGGGGTCTTTTGACCGTACTACCGTACAACGTTGCCGACATTTTATAACAAGACTTCTGAATTATATTTTTATTACTTTGACATTGGTGAAGTTGACGTCGCTATAACGACTTGATACGCTACGAATAAGAAGAAGAAGAATAAGAATAATTATTTTATTTTACCACAGAAGTTACAGAGTTTATTTTATGAATATATATATATGTATATATATATATATATATATATATATATATATATATATATATATACACAAACACTAATCCTAAAAACCTACATATCTATGCTAAAAATAACTATAAAAACCTATATTTACAAATAAGAAAAGTTATAAAAAGAAAAATAAAATGTTGGATTTGGCAATCACTGCGTTAACTATCCCAATTCCCAAACTAGACTAAAGGACTTTAAGTGTTACCTACCTAATACTTTAGGTTAAGTCTTATATCATAGCCATTAAAGTACACACTCACATTGGTACATTTAAGAGCTCTCAGTTTTCCACGCAGGAGTGCACTCGATGCACTAGTAGGGGAATTTTCGATTAAATATTTAGATTAGATTTTTCGTGATCCATTTATCACGGTTTAATTGTGTAGGGGTTGACGCCTTTTAAATTGATGAAAGAAAGTGGTCACCTTTTCCTCTTGATCCTTTGATATGTTAATGTAATAAGAAAACAGAGTTAGTGGTATCGCGCCCTTGTATGAGGGTTATTTGGCATCATTGGTTCGTATGCTGCAACGGGCGAACGTTTCTATGCAAATACTGTCAGTTAGTTACCGTTGAGCGCTCGGTTTGTTCTTTGTTATTCCGTTGGTTTTTTTTTACAATGCGTTACAGTTGAAATCCAGTGCACGGACTGTCGTACCTACTCGTATAATGTAACTACTAGTCCTGCTGGAAATCATTCGGAAGTTTTTAAAGAGATTTATAATGTACTAGCGACCCGCCCCGGCTTCGCACGGTATATTATGCATGTATTATACATATAAACCTTCCTCTTGAATCACTCTATCTATTAAAAAAACCCGCATCAAAATCCGTTGTGTAGTTTTGAAGATATAAGCATACAAACGGATGTACAATGTCGTCCTCCGACTGGTGCTATAAAATTAGGTGCGGATATTTTCAGCATATATAATTTAACTACCTTATGTGTGGTATTTTTTTTATTTGATACAAAACTAATAATTACCACTACCGTCCAAAGATAATTATCCTTTCATTAGAGTACTTAATTAAGTATGCTTTAGACTTATTAACGACGCTGCAAATAATCGATCCTCAAAATATCCGCATCTGATTGTCTAGGAGCCAGTATATTTGAAATGAGATACAGTACGTTTTTAAAGACTGGCTCTAAAATTTAGACATGATGTAATTTCCTGACATTCCAATGGTTCTGTAGAAGAAATCATAAATTTTAAGGAAACTTGATAAAATTTTGAAGGTGTTTTTTAAAAGCTATACAATTCATAGTTAATTATATATGTCAATATGTTTTAATCATGAGGCAATCTGTAACGTAACATCATTGTGATAGGTATTTGAAAATAATTATGATAATTTAATTAAACTTTTTTGGGAAAATAACGTACACGAAACATTTTGTAAAATTTATATGGGACCAGCTCATACGCTACCCAACAAAAAAATAATTTCTTACCGTAATCTGTTCACAGGTTGCGAATGTAATTATCGACGGACTTAAAATAAATACATATGAAAAAAACACTAGAACTTAAATGCGGTCGCTACATTCTACCTACAGCACATTTTTGACGTAAAACGTTTTGAATTTGGCAACAATTTTGTATAGAAATACTTCGTTTCTCTTCTATCCTTTTATGTGGGAGTCTATGCGACAAAACTCAATTTACGCTATGCCGCCCTATAATTATTTTATTCCCGGACTAGGGTGCACACTTCCATTACAGAGGGATCACTGTTGCACGTCCGTGTACATTTTTGTTTTGATAGGGTTATTCGGATCGAAGCTCACGAACTGTATTGAGAACTATTGAAAAGTAGTGTTGCCATCAAAAAGTCGATTTAAGTTTGAAACTTTGCGCTGTGACGGTGTGAACTGACTTGCACTTACTTATGGTTCCGTGCACCTGGTTCATATTAGTTTCTCGGCCGCTTTGATTCCATTGCAATATTTACAGAAAATTATTGGGATTTATTTCATTATGTTGAATAAGTACAAAGCTTGAACTAAGCGTATTAATTTCTAATAGTGGGTACACTTCTTTGCGTCGGATCAGAAACGAATGCTCACAACGGCTGAAACACCACCAAGGGCACTGAAGGTAGGACGGATTCGAGCTATTAGCATCGGCGGTAATTGGGGGAATCAGTGCCCTGCTCCACGCCGCAACGCATTTACCCCGTCTAGACTAGCGTGTTACCTCACTAGTTGTTATTATCACGCTATGACTATGACTGAACCTAGTCTAGATTTTTGAGCACTTCTTACCACAGAAGGGCATGAGAAAAGTAATTGGTAAGTGCAAGTAGATTTAGAAAGAAAACGGATAAAAAGTGTAGTGCTCTTTGTAGCGATAAGGCAATGCGCTGATACATACCGCACCGTTAGTACCGCGAGGCTGGATAACAAGCCCCGCCACGCCGCGCGAGTAATCCCTCCAATATGAACCTCTTTCCTATTTATATGCAGATTCCATGACCGACCATAAGTTATCCGCTCAGGCTACCGGATCATACCCTTAATGACGCCCGGATAAATGGATAAGGTACCTACTCGAATGGGGTGCATTTTTACCATCATAGAACTCTGTCGCCCGAAGAGGCAGAAATCAACGGTGCAGAATTAATTAATGTGGGGGTGACATTCTGTTTTGAATTATTGAAATATGGTTGAACCGATTAGTGGAATTAATCACGTAAATCACGGTCGTATCGCGGAATATTTTCTATTATGATTATTATGTTTTATGACTATTTAAATTGGAGAACGTTGTTATCGCCTGATCGTAACTCATAAGTTAACAGGTCATAACTAGACAGGCCATTTTACTTTTAACCACTGGTTTGAAAGCGATACAGGTAATGTACAACAGGCAATTTACGTAACCGCCACCATTTAAGTCATGCGTTAATTCGCGCTTCCAATGACGAAAAGTGGAATAATTATGAATTGTTGTGTGCAAAATTGCGGTTGAAATTGCAAGCGCAAAGTAAGCAAATTTTGATTAAATTAAGCTATATTAGAAGGGGAGACGTGTTTGAGGGAAAGTAATGAAAATATTGCTGGGGGTTGCCAGGCTCCGATCACGAAATTAACCATGACAAGTTAGAGCGTATTCTATTTACAGAACAATATGTACGTAAGTACTTTTATTAAGAAACGTCAGTTTGGATTCACTGTCTAGCATAAAATTATTCGGGCTCGCTCGCTGAAGGTGACAGAAATGTGCTAGTATTATGGAAATGCCTCAAAGCCGGTCATCAATCGACTTAATCGATCTCGTCCGCATACTCCGTGACCATAACTGATGGCGCGCGAAACTATGGCTCAAACGCAATTTACGTAATCAAAAGGGTACTCGCGTAAACACCGATGGTCAACATCCAACGAAACTCAATCAGTCGGCAAACTGTGTTCCATACTCGTACCTACCACCGTACCTATCGTAGGTAGGTACGTCGGCGCTGACAAAATGAGAGAGGTTACGGTAATTAATTAATCATTTATATAAATTAACTTCCGGATGTAATTCCATACAAATCAGTTATGTTCGCTGATGATAATATATGTGATTGTGACATCGAAAAAGAATGAAAATGACAGTCATGAAAATAAAATCAATGAAATGTTACATAGTAATAAAGTGGTTAGAAAGACATAATTTCAAAAACCTATGTACAATTTAATTCAAAACAAGGTAATAATTTAAATCTTAATTTGCATTATAAACAAAGAAATACATGAAATGAATAACGTAACAAATATATAGAATAACTTTTAAATTGAACAGATTTGTTTAGACGTTACGTGGATCAAGACGCACGGCTGGCTCAAATGCCACTTTGGCCGCCTGTCAAGTCTATGTTAGTTCGACATTAAGCTAAGATACGGTCTTATTCTTACAAATTATAAGAAGGCATTCATTGTACTGCACCGACAATCATGTAAGCCTCTCTTTAAAAGCTTGGTAGGTACATTTTGGAAATCTGCATTTTTGTAAAGAGATAATTATCTGTATTTATTTAAAACAGCTGGAGCTATCTCAACAAGAAATAGACGGATTCCAGAAAGGCTGATTCATGTTTGCATTCCTAGGGCCGCATTGTATAGGAAACATTGCGCTTCCATGTGTCTAAATTTTTTTAACAAGCTACCAAAGTAGGTACATAAATCGATACCTCCGACGCAAAAGGTGGTAACCCGTGTTTTATGCAAAATGAGATTTTTCAATCGTCATAAAGCCAAGCTATAACTTCCTAAAACTCAAGTTTAGATATTTTTGATAATTATGGAGTTTTGTGATTGCTAATAGTCGTATCATTTGAACTTTTCCACGCAAATCGTCGCATCACAACATTCGACGATTTGCGCCACTCCATTAGTGTTCATTACACCCCACGCAAATAGTCTTAACTTCTAAGTTACGACTTTATGCGTAAACAATAATAGTTAGGTACGACTTTTTGTTGCAGTTTTTTTACAATCATGGGTCGTAACTCGCACTTACGACTATATGCGTTGCTTTAGTGAGATGGTATATCCTTTTATATATAGTCGTATTTATAACATACGACTTTATGCTATGGACGTGATCAATCGCAAAAGGTTGTAACTTTCTTATACGACGTTTTGAAAACGAGCACAAAGTCGTAACTTTAGGTTTTTTTGCCATAATTTTGAAATTATGATATTTATTTTAATAAACAGATTTGCTTCGTGTTAATTAACCCGCTGCGGACAGATATAACTACTGCTTTAAACTTTGGACATATTTCAACTTGAAAAAATACATGAAAAATTCTTATAATCGCTCTCCTGAAAAGTCGTCGATTTAGCGATACGACCTTATGCGTAGGAGGTGTCGAAATATGGGAGCTACCCCTAAATATATTTAAAAATCGGTTAATGCAGATACTGATAGAAAAACACTACTATAGTGTAAATGATTTCCTCTTGCAAGATAACATTGTATAACGTAAGCAAACCAATCAATATTTTCTGTTTGTTTCGGAGCTTCAGATGACCATGTAATAGTACATTACATTCCGAGGGTGGTGAAATAAAGAATGTCTCAGATCGCAGGAACTTGTCACACGAGCCAAAGGCGAGAGCGATAAACATGCGACCTGAGGCTTACTGTATCACCGCCCGAGGTGCGTACAAAGTTTTTTGTATTCCCCCGGGCAGGAAGTGGAAATTTCCGCTCGCGTAGCGGGCAGTAAATTGCTACTTACGGCCCGAGGCAATGTAAAATATATAAAAAATTAGAGTAGCGCAAATACTTATATTTCTCTAAAACAAATTAATTGTGACAAAACCTACAATTTTACTACAAATCGCCTTGAAATCGCCTTGTATTGTATAGGTGTTACATAGTACGGTCAAATAAACTATGTCTCTGGTACTTAGTTAAGCAAGACTATGGAACTAAATTGGTAGGCGAGGCATCATTGTTCATTCAGTCCACTATACTGATAACGTTGGGCAAGTGAGTAAAGCCTCAGGGCGGTACAGGTCGGTATAAGCCTGCCTGTAACTCAACAGGTATTACCGCGATCCAGAATGACCGCTGTCCGTTCGGGTCATAAATTAACATAACCTCCCACTCGACGATTTACGGCCGTGTTAAATGTTCCACGGAAGAGATAACGACTAATTACCGGAATCAAATAACAAACAAACAGAATTTGACTTGAACTGTGCAATTTTAATAAATTAAATATTTGAGGCAGGTACAACTAAGTAAGTAGGTACGAGTGTTTCACAAATTTCCGTTCGAATTTAAAGCGGCCAATTATATTTTCTGAATATATACTTACTGTTACTTGAGTAGGTACGATTTACTACGAAGTGAATTAACATCTAGCACCATGGCATTTTCACAATGCCAATCTGTCTACTGATGCTTCAAGTACTGCAGCAGCACGTGTTTTTAACAAATCAAGCGCTTGTGGCCTGAACTTGTTAAGTTACTAAGTTACAATTATCGACAAGACGGGGGGGGGGGGGGGGGGGGAGACTTTTATTATCACGATAATGTCAAAGAAAAAAAGACACAGATATATATACAGTGCGAATATTTTCTTAATAATATTACTTATCCTTCGTCATACTTGTGTGTCAACCGCTTTATGGGTAAATATTATGTAGAAGGACATGGCCGTACAATTTTCCTATTACCACTGTAGGACTACTTCAGATTTAAATATAATAGAAAGCATATTTGAGTCCGAAAGACGCACGTAGTTATGTTTAGTTGTAATGTGCTTTACCATTTCATGGATCTGGATGAAAGTGACGTTGAGATGAACAAGTTTCATTTCTTTGGCGGTAATTTTAATAAAACTTTTTCTTTCGCTTCATAAAAGTATTGTTACGTTTTTTACATCGTCGTTATGCAAAGTATGAAACTCTATAAGTACCTGTAGATTATCTCTATGGCGCTTGGTCGTTTCAGTTTAATACCTAGCAGCACGTAAGTACTCATTAGGATGGTATCTTAGCTCGTTATGATACTTGTGCTCCTAATTTTGGAACTATATTGTGAAGTTTCAGTGTCGATGTTATTAGTTTTAGGTCCATGTTAAATTAGTTCTCAGTTGGTGATCCAACAATTTGGTAGATAGATATACGAATTCAAATTCAATTAAAACTTGTAACCTTGTATGTGTTACTAACCTGTCTGTGACAACGTAACACAAGGTCGTTTTACAAGCTTTTATTTACTTTGTTGGATTTGTGTGTAGTTATTACTCGTATGTTTAATTATTTCGATTAAATTTGACCCATTTCCTAGTCACAATGACTTGATTTTAGTACAAAAGTATTTATATGTAATTTTATGAACAGAATGTTTTTATTTAATTATCATAAGAAAATGGATGAACATTGGGTCTTAATTCTATCTCTATATTAAATAGAAATTAGTTCAATTGTTTTCTAGTAGATTCCAGGGGCCTTACCATGACGTCTTAATGCGATTCAACCCCGACTCAGTTCAGGTTTTAGCTGTCATTTTTGGTATGGATCTGGCAGCGAGCGAACCTAAACTGAATCGGAATTGAATCGCATTAAGACGCCATGGCATGGTACGCTGTGCAGATCTAATTTGAAATTTTAATTGTTTTTCCATGTAGCATTTCGGGCAACACTCAACAAACGAACTAAGTTGGGCACCATCATAAATAGGAATTATGACCCCACTGCGAAATGGTGTGATCCAGGTGAACGTACTTATGGCCCGGGGGGTTTCTTAGATCGAGTTACGAGCTTCGTGCGTAACTCCAATTAAAGGTGCAGTATAATTAAAACCGGATATATTTACGATAGTTCAGACAACGTGGCGCCAGGGGTGAGCCATAATTTACGGTCGTCCTTGATTTTAACCCCGTTTCGCTAACCAAGTTTAGCTCAGGCTTATAATGTTTGACCGACTTTTGGTAATTTATGGATGTCCCTTTAAATTTCCCATTCTGAATTTACCCATACCTACTAGTACCTTCCATATAGAATAACGAAGTGGGCAGAGTCAACAAATAGCTAGACCAATATTTTTTTAGGTTATATGCAATTAGTTGTACAATTTTTTTAAATTTATTAAATGAATTCACCTCTTCACTACATAGTATAAAACAAAGTCACTTTCCGCTGTCTGTCTGTCCCTATGTATGCTTAGATCTTTAAAACTACGCAACGGATTTGATGCGGTGTTTTTTAAAAGATAGAGTGATTCTAGAGGAAGGTTAATATGTATAATTCTACGCAGACGAAGTCGCGGGCAGAAGCTAGTTAATAATAAAACATCAATATTTTCAACCGTTTGTATGCAATCCAAAAATTTACAATTTATTGCAAAAAAATACAGATAACTTATTGAAAGTCCGATAAAAGTCGAACAATGCGTAATACTAAAGGCAATAAAACCGTATGATATGTCGACAAGAACCTCTTTACGTCTGACCCCATCTATACAACTTGGTGTTTGTAGATCTTAAGTTAAACTCAGACACATCGCGAGGCGGGTTAGAGGTATCGATTTACCATCAGGAAAAGCTTTCCGTTAATTTTTAACGACGTTGTCGGAGCTCCCTAATTCCTGCGATGATATCTACCAATACAATTTGTCATCAGCATGCAACTCGGGTGCTCTGGGTCTAAATTATTCAACACCCGATGGAAAATATATTCATTTCTCACCATGGCTGTGGGTCAATAACTTTCAACTGAAGGAAGATTTTTCTAATTACGAGCTTTCCCTTTTCGTCTTAGAATAATTTTAATGTTTTTGAAATTGAATTTATTATAAAGTTTCGTGTTTCTGATCTAAGCATATACAGTTCATGCACTAATAAAATAATAACACTCACTCTTAGAAAAAGGATAAAGAAAACAGCACTGTCAAACTTCAACTATCCGGTAGGCTCCTACTTATTTCGTAAAAAAACGAACTGTAATCTAATTTGCTGAGAGATTCACTTTGTACAGCAATTAAAAGCCATAAAATCAAAATTTCTCTTCAGTATGTAGAGGTATATAACTGAAATTGTTGTAGATAATGTGACGAATTTTCTGATAATGCGAAAACCATTAAAAAAACATTAATTAAAATATCTCACAGTCTTATGAATTCTGACTAAGTAGTACTAAGTACGATCTAGTGATGCTAGTATTTCTGTAAAAACTTCAAGAACTGCCTTCATGAAAGATTTGGCTGATAAAAGTGAGTGTATTTACTTTTTAACCTTATTTCGGGAGACTATTTGTAATCTAGTAGGCGTAGGAAGGCTGTACACTAGTCGAGGCATGTCGCCGGCTGCGCTCCTCAATAAATAACACGAAAGGGTTCTGCACGCGTATAATGCCGGCTGGTCACGCGACAGGGACCCTGCTGGACGAGGCGCATACCTTATTGAACGCGAGATATTGCACACTGAAGTAACGCTAATGAGTAACTGATGATCTACTAATAAGTAAGTACAATATATGATCAAACGAACTTAACAAGTGAAGTTCGATCGATATTATATTAGTACGCTTCATTCGAAGGTATGAAACAACATGTAGTACCTACTTTCATTCTTCACATAATAGTATCGCTTAGTATGAAATAAATTACCTAGGTACAATTGTACACCAAATTTCAAGTAAATTCGACTACTAAAAGTGGGTCAATTTTCATTTGCAAGATTTATCCAAAAAACAAAACAAAATAAAAGCTCGTGAAATGGTTGTATAAATAATTTATAGCCCATCAAGTCAATTAAAATCTGTTAGCATAAGCTTGGAGCGCTTTAAATGTGTGAGCATTCAAACAAAACTTGACATACGTATTTGACTTCCTAATCACATCAAATAACTACCTAGCTACATGATTCATTTTGAACCATTCAACGCCGTAGTCATTAAAGTTTTTGCTAAAGCTGACCGTAAAAAGTTTAAATGGAAAAAATTACTCACAGAAGATGATTTCCTCAAGTCCATGACCGGTGACTCATGCGCTACAATGATTTTCCGATGCGACTTATATTAAACTTTACCAAGAACTGAGCAATATCCTCATCGCATCTGCGAGAATCAAATAAACTTGCTTTTGTAAGCTTTTTAACGTCACCTTTATTGTAACTTTGATTATCGTAGTCGTTTGAGTAGAGTATGCGTTAGTTTTTGTGCACAAAATACTTCTCGACCGCGTTTGCGTTAAAATGTTTGTTGCCGTTTTCATCCGCTAGCGGCACTGCCAATACTTCCATAGTCATTGAGGAGTGTTTTCCAAAAAAAAGCCCACATTTTTTTTTTGTTTCATTTAAATGTTTGGGTTTTTCTTACTCAGAATCGTTTACCCTATCCATTCTCATACAAGAAAAAGTGTGTCCCAGATTTAACTATGGAATTTATTTTCCTGTTCGTCACGTTCCATGCATACAGACCTACCAATATTAAAAAAGAGTGACGAACTGGAATGGAAATTTTGGGACACATTTTTTCTTGTAAGGATAGATAAGGTAAACGATTTTGCCAAAGCATCGTCGTACTAAATGGTGGGCACACACCCTAATACATCTGCATTTTGTTTTCAGTACTGGACGTAACGCTAATTAACTTCTCGCAACAAAAACACACTATTTAGTAAAAAATAAAGCTTTATTTTCACGTGTACTTAGGTACCTACTACGTTCCGGATTAAATGTATTTGTACCTATTACTGAATTTTCAGTAAGTTGGTACCTATTTCAGTATGTTCCTTAGTTACGAATTGCATGACTGTTAATAAAAGTATCTAATACTGCTTCTTAAAAAAACCGTCTAAAATTTTTATAGCATGCTTTATAAAAACCTGGATACATTTCTAATGAGTCAATTAATTAGACTAGTGCCTAAAAGGCTACCCGTTAAACACATTTCCGTAATCAGATAACGAACGAATCCGCCACAGCCGAATTGACAAGGGCTCAACTAGTTTGTATTCCAGCCAGATAACCGGGCAATTTTATCCGGACAAAGGCCCGAGCTAGCCGTATACTCCAAAATTCTAAATTAGAATTTCGTTTCGTGCCGTTCAGCTCACGCTTATAATCTTTTATATGAGAGTGAGAGGGACGGTGTGATACGTACTTAGAATTTCGGATTTTGGAGTAGGCCCGCTGCCCGACCAGACAGACGGTCGGCGAGCAACGGTTACGTCCGGATACTTTGTTTTTATTGTTCTCTGTCTTCCTTCGGCCATGCAAGAATAAGGAAATGTAAATCGGAAAGGTGGTTAGCCCATAAAGTTATTACAGGTGTTCTAAACGCCGGATTTAAATAGTTATGATAAAAATGCCTAACCATTATTCTCGCGTTTTACATTAGTTTATTAAACGAGTCGCACAAACCGTAATCTAAAATTACCAGAAAACAAAGATAGCGATTGTGTAATTTGTAAAAAGAGCAACAGTCACAGCTGAGCCGGCGCGAGGGAGCAATAAAGTGTGCGGACAATTTGTTTAATCAAAAACAAAATGTAGGCCTCCCCGGCCGCCCCCGGCGGCAGCTCCTGCGACACGACACTTTTTGTTTTGTCGCCCGAATGAATGAGATTTGTTCAGTACGAAAGTCACTCCGAATGGGCGAAAGATCGTGTCGATAAGCAAGGAAAAACAAACTTAAAAAAACGATGAAATCTAACGAGCACCTGATACTTATCACTAACGATAGACACTTCGCTATATCAGAAGAATTGCAGATACCTTGCCAGCCTAGACCTAATTTACGATAGAATTTCTTCTTTATTGTGCTCGTAATTTCACCGACTGTCTCACACATCAGAACAAAACTTTTACTGCTGCTTAGCGACCGTATGGTGGATAGTGGCCGAAGAGTCGAACGTTATTTGTACGTCTGCGGATATACTTAAACTGTTTGATAAAATGCGAGGCAAATGAAACGTCGCCTTCTTTGAGCTTTAATCGTGTGTCGTGAGCTCCGAGTCATTGACATGAGAATGGTGATTACCAAAATCAGCAACGATTTAGGTACATTTTCTAAGAATATAAAAAAAATAGTGTGGGGAAATTCAGTGGATGCAGATATAATTTTCAGAGTCCAAAAGAAATGCTTACGGGCACTATCTGGAGCAGACTTCCTAAAGCACATGTAGATCTTTATTTAAGCGCAAGAAGATTTTAACATTACCAGCTATGTACATGCTAAACGTGGCCTTAAGGTTTTGTTACCTTATGCTCTGTCTACCCCGTAAGGGATAAAGACGTGATATATGTATGTATGTACATTTATGAGCCCTGTACTTTCGGAAAAAAAACATTATTTTTTAAAAATACGACCACATCATTACAAAGAGGTGCATATAAAAATAAACTATGTATGCCCAAGACAAGACTAAAACTAGTAAAATGAAATTGTGGAAAATAAATATAAAGTAAATAAAAGGTAAATAATACAAAATAAATATGAATAAAACTTTGCGTGTTAAAGACCGGGTCACAAAATAATTTTAATCATACCCAACCGGGACCCAGTTGCATGATAAACAAATAAACGGTACGAACAATTGCGCACTGAAATTCACTAATACTATTTGCGAGTACTTTTATTATGCAATCGGGCCCAGGACACTGCTTTACTCCACCTGAAATAATTCCCTGCACTGCGAGTACGGTCAACAGCAACAATAATAGATGAAGGCGCTCAGGAAGAGCATGCTCAAAAAGTTCTAATCTAATTTAACATCAAGAGAAATAACTTAATTTTGCTGGTGTTCTTGTGTACTTCATCCATGTTACATATACTTGTACGCTGCTGAGTGTGCTGGCAAGTACATACAAGCAATGTTGCCAGCGCTCGTTTGCCCAGCGCGGGCAAATATTGTCACCGTGTATTGTTATTCTACCCACGACCACTCGGTCACGTCTCTATCCAATAATTCTACACTGACTCATCTCATCCTTGCTACAATTTTCACTGGAGAATATCGAATAAGTACAATTTCATACGAGAAAATGTAATCAAGCATTTCGAGACGTACCTACTAAATTAAATATGCCAATGTGCGACAGAGTGACAGGAAAGACATATCAATGATATATTGCAGAACGCCCGAAGGTTTTATTACTGCAACGGAGAAAAGTTAACGGTATATTTTTCTATATTAGATTCACGTCATAGGTTCACAGCAAAATATAGAACATAGTAAAACAAAAAGGTTGTGGAAAAATATTGAGTCATTTTCACGATGAGTCACTCGCCTCCGCGCGCTATCCATCATACTCATAGTCGTAGAAAAAGGTCAATTTATAGCGTCCGTGGTCGGGCAAAAGCCACAATATTACACGAAAAAAAAATGGAAAGAGTGGAAAAAACCTTTTTCTATGCAACCTTAATCTTATCATCATCATCGTCTCCAACCTACACACGTCCAACTGTTTTGCACAGGACTCCTCTCAGAATGAGCAGGGTTGGGCTATAGTTATCACGCTGCACGCAAGCCTAGAAAGAAGCGAATTGAACTGCAAATGTGAAGGTTTCCTCGTGACTATCTTTATAGAAAAGCTCTTATATGATAACATGTGAAATTTTGCGCAAATATTACGAAACCTCAGAAGTGTTAGTCTGGTTCTAACCCACGATCCTCTACTTAAGAGGCCACGGGTAAAACCATTAGGGTACCACGGCTTAAGCTTACGTTAACCTAAACTGTTTCAATAAATCGTTTTGTTACTTTTAGCTCAATGTTACTGACAGTTTTTAGCCAAAATAACATTTTTGATGGTTCCTGATCATTACATTCACAAACAACACAATCGTACGTACGAAATCAAAAGAAATGGTTGTGAAAGAATTGAACTTGAGATGAAAAAACAACAATAAATATTCCCCTACTCCCAACTGTTTGTTTTATAAGATTGCCTATATTTAACGTATTTTATGCAGAAGTACTCTTCTGTGCTGGTTTGAGAGTAAAGAAAAAACATAGAATGTACCAGGTGCTTCTCTTCCCGCGCAGATGGTAAGAGCCCATCGAGGGAATGGGCAAAAATGTTAAGAATCATGTTATAGGCGATGCGGCTAGCAACCCATCACTATTTTGATTCCCCTTTCCACCTCTACGCCCACAATCATGCTAAGCGTGGCCTCAAGTTTTTTTTTACCTTAGGCTCTGTCTACCCTAAGATAAAGGTGTATGTATGTATTCAGAAGTAGAATTGGGTTTACCTACTCGTGTTTTTAACATATAGCTGGACCCAAATTGAAGACTACCTACATGCTAATGTTGTTTACTTAGAACTTGAAAACATTGTACTCTACTGTAGTTTAATTCTGCCACTCAACGTAATGATAACTATATTTTTATAGTACAACGACTTTTCACACCTACAACCGGCAACCTACAACCCTTACCGTCCCGGCGACACAGCACAACCTCTAAACAGTGTGTACCTATAGTAAAAGTAGAACGAGGAAAACACCTTCCACAAAAAATGATACAACATAAATATGCCGCGTATTCGAATTCGGACGATGTTTCGTGTTTTAGCTGAGACAAATCTTATAAAGCCTTATTTACGAGTATGAGAAGTATCTACGTAAATAAATACTTTTTAAACTTTCAAAAGTTTCGCACACCTCACTGCAAGTTCCCGCTCTTAGCACTTGTCACTTTAAGTTTAAGTTGGTTTAGGCAGTGTTCACACTGTCACTTTTTGTTTTATGTTGCCGTAACTGTTGGCAACATGGCTGCGCGCGGACGGGCGTCGGGGCGGGCGCGCGCGGCGCACTGCTGGCTGCCGCCGTGCAGCCTCCGCCCGCCCGCCCCACTGATGCGCAATTGCATCGCCTTACGCGACTTACGCGCCTAACCTACCCTTGTTCGGTGGCGTAAGATTGCGTAAATATTCCGCAAGTATAACCCAACTGCAAGCTTGTGGCGGAGGTTTTAGGACTGTTTACTTTTCGACATCTACACTTCTACACTAATATTATAAAAAGGAAAGATTTGAATGATTGATTTGAATAATTCTTTGACCATTAGAATTCTAAATTATCCCTGATGAACATAAGCGCCGACGAAGTCGCGGGCAAATTGGGCAACAGCTAATTGCGTAATAATATGTTAAGCCAGCGATAAATTATTTATGCTATGAAGGTCCTAATTTTCAATATATAATAATAAACGATAGCTTGCTTTTGGGATATACATAGATAAGGAATGAAAAAGCTCTAACACTGGACAGATCCTAGTAAGTAATTGGATTCAAAGTTTTATTAAACTACGAACAAGAGTAGTTAGTGCAGTGGCCAGACGTGTATTCAATCTGAAACTACGTATGAACAGCGGCGACCAACCAAGCATCTTATTATTTTAACAGCCTTATTATTTATTTATTTCTTTGCAAAAAAATGTACATGGCATTACAGTACAACACCAATACACCGCGAAACTCAGAAACCGTAAAGAACAATAATATTTAAATCATTAAAAAATTCGGTACCTATTAGCTTCACTTGTAACCATCATGTTGCTATTACGAACAACGTAAACATTATGTCATGCAACTCGATTTTGAATACTTTCAGTGGTCTGAATGCCTTGTGGTGTGCGGTATATGTATAGAGATTCGATACAATGCATTAAACTAAAACCGCCAATAAAAACGTGTTTTAATTTATTTTTTCTCAATTATTTATTTACCTGTTACCTTAGGCTCTGTCCACCCCGTAAGGGATAAAGGCGTGATTTGTGTATGTATGTATGTATTTATTTACTTTTATGCCGGTGAAATCTTTTTTTTTTCATTGTTATTGTAAGAGCTTAGTACCTATTTATAAGCAAGAACAGAAGCGTACATACCTACGTTTATTTATCTGTGGCATGCGGCTTATAGGTGCATTATACGATGCAATATGCAAGACCGTCGAGTGAAGCCAACGGCTGCAAACGGCTCGGAATCCCCATCGACAGGCTCAATAGCAGCTGACGAGGCCACAGGGGAGAACCGCCCTACCCTGGCATGCCAAAAGAACGTATCTCTATGTGAACTGTAATGAGACTTACGACCTTTCGTCAAGCACGACCGTTGTTGCATTAAACTCTCCAACGATATCTAGGGCGAGCTTTCGTGACACATTTTTTTAAAGGTGCATGGAAGTACCTCCGATATTGTTGGGTTTCTTTATTGAAAGTAGATACAACTTTGTAAAGTTTTCTATGAACAGCAATCTTTTCTAAGGTTTTTTTATATGTATGTATATAATTGAGGGCTAAACAAAAATAACATAAAATATGTGTAAAACAGACAGCGAATGATCTATTAATTTTTAAATTTTGTCATCTTTAAACATGTTTCTCAGCTAATTTACGTTTTGAATCTCATGCATCAGCTTATGTGTTGCTCAAGACTAACAGATCATTTTGGAGCAAAAGTGCCAATATGCATAGTCTGTTAAAATTACGTCAAAAAGTACAAAATGTTTGTGCCACCAGGTCGACTTGTCTGAATATCTTAGGGGCATACTATGCTATGACCAACATGTACTTTTAGGCAAAACCTTTCCAAGCCAGCTTTCACTATGGTCTAGATGTCCTCGTGTCTGGAAGTTTTCAGGGCAGAATACTCTGGAGTCAAAATGTTCAAAATGCAATTTGACTAATTCTGTCGTTCGGTCTGACAAGCATGTTGACATTGATATACCTATACTTTTTAACTTTGTACATTTTGATAAGATAATTTTCGGACCCGTTGAGAATTTTGGGATCTTGACCATTTATCTTCTGTTCGTTTTTTCTGTGATATTATAATTAGGCTTTTGTGGCATATAATTGATTTGTGTTTTGTTCAATATAACATGTTTACATTTACATACTTTTTGGCCGTATAACATTTTGATAATGAGGCATTTTGAACCATTGTGTATTTAGACATTTGTACCAATATGACCTGTTACCCTCAAGACGACTCGCGGAAACTTTTTTATTAATATTTAACATAAAATTTAACTAGTGTGGCCACACGTTCTGACCGTCGCAACGCGTTGCCTCTACGGCTCTGCTGCCGTAGCACAGTAGGTAAACGTTATAGATTAATATTCGTAGCACACATTCGCCACCGCGTTCTTAAATTACGTACGTACGAAATATCCTTAAACATGTAGAGTTATACCTAGTGACGGAAACGGGACAAGATTGAAAGCTATCTTTTTGTATTTTTTTTAATCTCTGAAATTATTATTATTTGAAACAAATGCAGGTTTTTTATTTCGCCATACGAAAGCGTAATCTTTGTCTTTAGGCTAATACGGCTTTAATATCTCTATTAAAAAAACATCTATTTGGTCATTGGAATGGAACTCCGCAAAGTAACGCTTGATTCAATAAATTATTTAATATCTCTGTCCATGGCTGGAAGGGGCTTGCCGAGGATATAAGGTAATAGCGCCAATGGGTGTCTGATGAACAAAAAGTCCTTGAAAATGTAACATGAAGCAAAAAGGCAGCTTTGACTCTCCCGTGTATATTCTTTATACACCTGCTAGACTGGAGGCCAAGTAAGCTCTCCGTGATGACTTATTCACGGCCACGAAATGCATTGCAATCCCTCTCGACTCTAATAGAGTCTACAGTAGACAATAGCCCATGATGATGGTAAGCAACGAGCAATATGCAATGAAATGTCTACCCCGTAAGGGATATAGACGTGATTTGTGTTTGTATGTAGCTTCTGGTAGGGTCTTAACACATAAAGCTTGAATTAAATGAAGAATTTATAACCGTGCACTGCACTACAGTACTGTACTACGAACAAAATACAATCCTTTGAATATTTTATAATAAAAACACAAAGCTGTTACAGTTAAGGAAAATTCTCCATAAAACATAAAACAATATGGCGGGGGGGAGCCGTAAAACGAAATAAATTCTGTTGGAGGCAAACTCGCGGTCCGGTCACGTTGCTGCCCATAACTCGGCCTGACAGCTTAAAGCGAGGGAAAATAGCTTTTTGATCTTACTGTTCAAGTTCTGAAATCAATAGATAAGCTGCCCTGGGGTCGGAGGTTTCGTACATCCACTGCGATTTAACGTGACGATATTTTTCACCTTTCTCATCTAAATAAATCAATTGCGTAAAAAATCACGCACCCTTCAATGCACACTTTTATAATTTTACTTTCATCTGTTTTTGCTATTATTTGGAAGCCTCGGATAAGCTATATTCAACTTCGTTTGGCTGCAAGTGCACACGATTTCTTTATCTAAAATAGGGTGGCAAACGCGCAAGTGGATCACCTGATGAACACCCACCATGGATTGACGACCGGATAGCCTAGTGGTTAGTGACCCTTGGTTCAAGGTCTACCCGAAAATGTCCTCCTGCGATTCTGTCTCGTGGCTATATGAGTTTCGCAACAACATTATTGTAGAGTAAACTCGTGTAAACGCTTTGTTCTCTTCACACCACATTAGTTCCGGGTAATCATTAGCGTCTAGCACGTAGGATGTGCCGGAGGTACCCGCTTCCCGCCCACTCCGACACTAACTCGATAGTGTCGATACAGGCACGAGAGAGCCGCAGTTTAAATCCAGTAACTCAGTTCGCTTTAGGCATCAAGCTATAACCGGAGTGGAGATGTCAACTAATTTGATATCGCCCAATCACTTAGGCAATTGCTGCAAATTGATTGGCCGACCCACGGTCAAGCATGACAAAGCAAATAATATTACTCAACATCGACATTGATACTGTCTAGTCAGTACGTGGCATAGTGAATAAATTGTAATTTACTCTAATAAAAAGGCACGCAAGGTTCGTTAAGAAACTACCGAAATAATGTGAGTGGCTCTTTCAAAACCTGGTTATTTTACGCCGCTTCTCCCCCACTTTGTGTGTCGATTACTTACTGGGCTTAAACTATGCTAAAGTCGTTGCTCGTAGGTACTTCGCAGATATAATTCAGAGCTAAGGAAGTCTATTATACTTTAGGTTATTTACTCTTAGTTCATCTAAAGATCGTATGATACGAACGAAAACGAAACAAAAAATCAAAGGTTTGAAAATACGACGAAACGGTTCGAGAAAAGGTAGGTAGTGCCCCCCTTTTTTTTCGTCGTGGCGGGGACACTGCCGTGCCCTCAGATATGGTGCAGCGTGGAAAGACACTTAAACAATAAATTTAATATAAAGCCGATTTTACAATCTCCATGTTTTGTTTGGCTAAGGTGATTTGATTTAGGTTGGCTTCATATTTAATTTGTTAATAAAAGTTATTTAATTCATCGTTCACTCATACATTATGTATGCATCCCCCTTGCGTAAAATGACGTTCCTAATTAAAGTAATACAAGAAACGGATGAGCATTCGTTTTAACGCGTCAGTGCTTGCGTAAATTACAACCATTGCAGTCCACGGTAGCCGTGTGGGCGACGTCTTAGACGAGAAACCATAAAACATTGGGATAAGGTTTGCAATTCAATAATTGAAGTTTCATATTGCCTTGTCCGATGCCGCACGATGTAAATCTCACAGAGACAGAGCGTTCTTACAGTGTGTGCAAGTAATGTGCGTGACTGTGATTTTCTGCTGCTTAAGGTGCTTAATGGAAGTGGAGTAAAGCGGAGAGTCGCGGACTATGATCAATTATATTAGTTGAAATCGAAATACATGTCACATTATCATGTTACTAAAGAAGTGGGATGAGACGTGGGTCGCAAGTAATGTGATTCGTTGACGAATTCTGCACTTCTCCGCTCCACCTTCACGCACACCTTTACCGACTTTACGACCGAAGTGTGAATAAAGTGACAAACTGATTAATTTTCAACCAATTTTTAACAGTACACAACGTCAAAAAGTATTCCGCTTTGGTTTATTGGTTTAAAGACGCAGGCAAGTTGAGATTGCGTGGAATTCCATACGGAAATTAGAACGGCACCTATAAATTCTTCTTGATAATTTCCATACAAATTAGACCGCTAAAGTACGTAATGAGTGAAGCTGTAGCACGAGTAGTGTTCAAAAATCACAAGAGTGATAGTGTATGAAGCTTGCTCTCTGTGAGCTATTCATTTGTTCCGACTGATACGCCCTAAACAGGCAGAAACGCACCCCAGATGACTTGCACTTGCTTTGAGTGCACGTTTTTAATGGGTTTGCTCTTGTTGGCTGCGAATATTTTTTATTGCGCGCAAATGCCGCCTGAAAAAGAATGAATGCGGAGTCCATGACGGGCTCGGTTTGATCTATTTATTTACCAGTTTCACTTTAAAATCACAAAGTAAAATATAATTGATTTTGAGCTGTAGTTCTTCAGCAATACACTAATTTGTAAGTACATAAGTATATTCAACTGGTTTTTTCAAGTGAAATCAGAATAGATTTTTTGAATCAATTTTCCCAATTTATAACTGTAAATTATTTTCCAAAGAAAAAAGTTGCTCGGTGTAGCCCAACTCTTCGTCTATATTATAGTGTTGTTCTTATTGCTTATTACTTAACTATCTTAAGTTATCATAACACCGAATCTCGTTTTGCCGGATTTTCCAGAGCATTATTTTTTAAATAACTGCTAACAAAACAGTTAAATACGTACCTAATATGTAATTATGATCATCTTTTAGACGTGGTGTTAAATAAAATCGACCTCATGAGCGAACGGCTGAGGCATATTGGCACAGACGGAACAAACAGCTGCCCCATGAGTGCAAGTATTTATGTATCTCAGCGATTTCGATAGGGGCGCCGCCCCCTGACTTAAGACAGCGGCTGCATCCGCGGGTCTATTCTGATACCTAAAGGCGATATTATTATCATCATAGAATATGAAGCGAGAGAGAAATTAACGTTAATTTAATTACATAGGTACGCTTAATTTCCTTGTTGATTTTTTTTTGTTAAAAACGTATTTTTAAGTCGTTTTCGACTACATAAGAAAAAATAATGGGCTGATTGTCACATTTAAATATTTAAATTCAGCTGACACCTACATCGCACCTCGAATCAGCATTGCGGCGTGGAAATGCTGCCGGGATCCTTGGCTCTATGTTCTATCCCGCGCGCGGGAGCTCTATTTTAATAGATTTATTTAAGTTGTAGTTTACTTATTTTTCTTTTATTCTCTATAGGTAGTTGTTTTTCATAATTATTTAATATAAATAAATAATAAGTTACAATAAAAAAATGTATTTAAACCGTACATTTGACATTCTAGTCTTCGGGTGGTAAAGGAATTATTCGGTCAACCATGCCCATCCTTGCACTTTTATATCACGTCATCCTCAAAGAATCGGGCACAGGCCCGTTCGGCCAACGTGGCGAATAAGGCCTGCGTCGTGTGGCGGTCATAAATTGCTTCGGTTTGATTAAGGCCCGCCCCGCATGCATCGGTGCGGTGCATCGCTACAGGGTGTTCCGCGCTATGTTGCATCCCGCTCAGCCAAATAAAGCACATGTGATTCAAAAAGTGTTAATACAGAACATATTTTCGGTAAGACACGACAATAAACGTCGGAGTGGCAATTTTTTCATAAGATTAATTGTGAAACGCCTATATCAATGCTAAAACTCTTTATAACGAAGATGCAGGATGCTTAGCTTAACATTGTATGCATAGACCACTTGTTGCCAGCGACTTCGTCTGCGAAGGATCAATTTGGTTGCTATTTCGCGGAAATTTCATCCTAATTCGTCCAGAAGAAAAGCTAATAAGCGTAAATAGTTACTTAAAAAAGCTTTCCCCGTTTTAAATCCTATTCATTAATTTTATGCACAATATTTATCTGTAAAGGTTTATAATATATAACAGTATACTAAATATATGATGAATAACAGTGTTTAAAATCAGCCTGTGTATATCACCGCATTGCCATCTACTTTTGGGATTACTATTGTAAGAAGGGGATCGTTCATTTCCTGCGATTCAGTGCTTTCGAAAATTTGGGATCCGTTTATTATCGGGATATCTATTTTTTAAAGAAGTTTAAGAATTTTTTTTTTCATGTCACGGATTCAGTACCAGTGATCAATTGCTTTTATGGATCTTTAAAGAGATGTCACGTGAAAACAGTGATTTGAAATCCAAAATGGCCGACGCTGTTGTTAAGTCCGTTGAAAAGTTACCTCTTTCATTTTCTTAGCCCTATTCATCAACATAGCAACCCAATGTTACCATTGAATAAATAAATATAGTTACCAAATAATCACTACGACAATATTTTTTTCACAATAAAAAACAATAGGTAAGCGTAATACTTAAAAAGTTGCGTAGATATAATAGTTAAAATTGACCTCGTAGATGTTTTCCATGAATAACTCTCACCAACAACTTTTACCAGCCACAAAAAACAGAAACTTTGAGGACCTCTACCGTGCCGTGTGAATGATCGCAGCGAGCGTTCGGATTTGGTGAAAGAACAGTCTGAGGGCGCGATGACGTCACGAGAGGGCGATTACTCACTAGCACGCGGAACGGCGGGATAAGAAAGTATCAAGATTAATTATATTATCAAGTGTAACTATCAAGTATGGTAAACTACTAGCTGTGATGAGACATCATTTAAGGCGTTTTAATTAACTTTTATTAATACATTTATACCTACTGATTAGATTTATTTATTAAATTAGATTTCTAAATACTTCCATACTGGTCTGGGAGCAAAGAAAAACATAGAATGTACCAGTTGCTTCTCTTCCCGCGCAGATGGTAAAAGCCCATCGAGGGATTGGGCGAAAATCTTAGGAGTCATGTTATATAGGCGATGTGGCTAGCAACCCATCACTGTTTTGACTCCCCTTTCCATCCATACTCCCACAATCATGCTAAGCGTGGTCTTTAGGTCTTGTTACCTTGGGCTCGGTCTACCCCGTAAGGGATAAAGACGTGATTTAAGTATGTATGTATGTATATCTTGTAAAACACTAAAACTTTTTTTTATTATATAATTCCGCAGATGTCCCGCTCTGGCCGAAAAAAAATGGTCACGTTAGCTATAACTCACTAGCACGTGGGACGGTAAGATAAGAAAGTATCAAGATTAATTAAGAATAGGTAGTGAGTGATTTTGGGTCGTCATTCACTAAGCATGCCCTTGGTTTACTTCAGTAAGTAGGTTGCGATTGTTAAGTAATGTTTAATGTACTTAGAAGAAAAAACGCCTGCGGCAGTGAGGCGAATGGGACTGGACGGACTGTAGACAATGTGATTGGGATTTTGTACATACATAGGTATGCAAGAAATTTAGATAGATATCAAGTAGGTATAAATATCAATTCTTGGATTTTTATTTTACAACATAAATCACGTCTCCATCCCTTACGGGGTAGACAAAGCCTAGGGTAACACTGCCTAAACGCCACGTTCAGCATGATTGTGGGCATTTAGGTGGTAGGAGGAATCAAAATAGTGATGGGTTGTTAGTCGCATCGCCTAGGTACCTAAGTTTAACACGGTTCCTTTAGATTTCACCCATTCCCTCGATGGGCTTTTACCATCTGCGCTGGAGGAGAAGCAACTGGTACATTCTATGTTTTATTATTGCTCCCAGACCAGCTTGGAAGACCAGGTTGGATTTTTGTTTTGCTGATTTTCATTTCGCAGATACCTAAGTTAAGTATCCGCAGGTTTAACTATAATTTGGCATAATTTCTTAATGCAAATTACTCATTTCATCAAGTAGTCCATAGACTTCACATTAACTGGAGGATAATAATTGATAATACTATTTGTAACGAAATTGTGATTTTAATAAAATTAATGTATTTGTTTTTTGTGATGTGCGTATTATGGTCGTAGTAGTCAGTCGGCAGAAAATCGACAAATGTAGATCATTAGATCAACAATATTGGTCGATTATTCATTTTGTACTGTTAGTAACTTTTATGGACGATTTATTTATTTTTATCGACTTTTAGTTTCCATTTTCCATCTACCTATACGCTAACAATCTTGCTAAACATGGCCTGTGGGTCTTTTTACTTTAGGCCCTGTCTACCCCGTAAGGGATAAAGACGTACTGTTAGTAGAACAAACTATTGTTAAAAATAGTCAAGTTATTATCTGGCCTACAAAAAAAATTGGTCCTGACGATTTTGGAAATTACAGCTGTGAAAATACTACCCTGCCAACGCTAAAACACGTTCGTATTTTCACAAATAAACGAACCGAATAAAGGGCGATATTTTCATTGGCTTATATCGTACGCCGACTGAATCTGCGTAACGTTGAGCTGCGAAAATAATATGTGTTAACAATCGTTTTATAGTTAGCAATACGAGAACATCAATCAGTGCTGGCTCTATATTGGGCAATTTCTGTACCTACTGAAATTCGATTTTCGAAGTGGTGCCGTTCCGCTCATGCTAATAGTGATTAATTTGAGAGTGAGAGGGGCAGTACGACACGAACTTCGAAAATCGAAATTTGGAGTAGCCCCTCAGAGCACGGCAGCAGCAGCGTACGCCGTAGAGCAACCGCGTGATTTAGTACGGCGCGACGCAGCCAGATTAACCTTCGATGGGTAATTGCGACAAATGGTCCAACAGCGAGTAATGGCTTCCGAATAATGCGCAGGTGACGTAAATAACGTACGGTCACGCCCATATTGCCGTTGCCTGACGAAGATCGACGTTTAAAATAAAAAGGTGGCAATTCAAATTGATGCTGCAACTGCATCTCTAACGCGAGAAATCGTTCCAGCGGGTTGTGTAGGGCTTCGGCGACGTCGGTGACCGGCAACGACCGCGCCAGTTGCGTCGCGATTAAGACTTACAAGTCGTAAGATCTTATTTAACCTGTAATATTATGGGACTCCTTAGGGATAATGGAGCAGCTATGGCCGACGAAAGGACTAGATTGGCCGAAGTCTGAGTACATTATATTCTACTTAGCTTTTAGTCACTAGTGGACACCGTAAACTCGCAGATTTGATTCACACAAATAAACATAATAACACGATAAGTTAAAAGCTTGTAATAAAAGCATACCTAAATAATAGGAAACCTGGCCACCGGGCAACTTTCAGTGTGAATTCTATTTCCTCGCTTAGGTACTCATTTAGCTTGGAACGCCCTCTAGTTCGATAGGGCGCAATCAATAACGACGGTTAATTTATATTGCTTCCGCTAGTGGACACTAGATGGCAGGTAGCTTAATTATAATTTTCGAGTTAAATATACATTTAGTTCAGAAGAATGTTGTATACATTTTGGTCGGTAAGACGGGATTATCGAAAAATTAAAAGGAATATCAGGAACACCCTAAAAGTGTTCCTCAGAATTTAAAAACTCAAATCTCTTTCATTTTCGTGCAACATTTTTTGGGAAAAAATAAACTAATTTAACTACCTACGTTAGCTCCACCAAGTTAACGTTTACTTTCCAAAAGCTACAATGCACATTACAACACAATCGACCTCACCATCTTCTGTCTTTTTCTTGTTATACGCAATACAACCGTGTAAGAGCAAGACATAAACATAACGCACTAGGCTTCTGCAGAGAAGGCTCTAGGGGGCCGTAAACCTGCGTGGAAACCGAGTAGCTTTATCTTTCGGAAAATTTGAATTCGGATTAAAGGGCCCAACCGACCCTGCCGTGGACGGCGATATTGCTTTAACTAAGAGAAGTTATGTTTACATAGTTTACTTGTAACCCCTTTTCAGTATACCTATGTTTAACAAATAAATAAATTGTATTGTATTGTATTGACACATTGTAAACTCTACCGTACGTAATGTAGGTACATATAATAGTACAAAGTATAATAATTATTTTTGGAGACTAAGTAAAACTAAAGGGAAAGTTATTCTCAATTTACTTTTTCAATATAACCATGCATGATATTTTTCGCATTGGATTACAACAGACAGAATAATCCTATCCTTCCTATTAATATTATAAACGCGAAAGTTTGTGAGTATGGATGTATGGATGTTTGTTACTCTTTCACGCCAGAACGGCTGGACAGATCTGAATGAAATTTGGAACATAGATGGACTATAGTCTGGAATAACACATAAGCTACTTTTTATCCCGGAAAATTGCGTAATTCCTGCGGGATAGCGATAAACGAATTCTATGCAGACGAAGTTGCGGGCAACAGCTAGTAGTAACATAATAAGGCGTCGTAAGACGCAGTGCAAGAGTTGACGGCTGATATTCAACTTTATAGTTACAATGCATTACCTCGTCTAGTCTCTTCACCAGCCTATAAATAAGTATACGTCCCCAGCCTATTATTTCCTACTAGATTTACATTAGGTATTGGATTCGATTGCAGTTTCAAAACTGATCACATCTGGCCCCTATTTCACCATCTCGACAATAGTCTGTGACAAGTGACAATTCTGTTTACATTACGAACTCGACAAGAATCTACGCCGATTGCCTTCTTCGTCACTTGTCACCAATTGTCGAGTTGGAGAAATTGACCTTCGAACGTGTTTACATAGTAAAACTATTCAAAACAATTAGTTGAAAAATACACACTTTTTGTACAATTGTACAGTACAATTTTCTCTTACTTACATCCGGGACCCAAATTCAGTAGAGCCAAAAGCTGTCGCATTTTGATTTTATTCCAAAAACATTATCTTCCCCGTGGTATTTTGTGCTACAAATGACAAAGACTTTTTGTTATATTTACTGAATCAAGGAAACAAGCCAAGTATTTGCAGACTGCCTTCATACAAACCAACTGTCAACCTACGCGACATCATAGTAACACTATTTCACAACACCGCAGTGCCTTTTATATAAACAGCGTCAGCCTTAAACTTTCTAAAACAAGTTAGTCTTCGGCGGCGTGACTTTACTCGGGAACAGAGGCAGTCTTCACACAAACGTGTACCGGGGAGTCGCGGCATTTCCGCGTCTGTTAAGGGGATTGTGTCGCAAAGTTTTTGTGTGCGTCACGCTCTAAAAAACCTGGTAAAGGTACAAAGGTTCAGGAAGGCACAGGGCGGAAAATTCGATTTTCTGGCCCTCGCCTCGCGTAATGTTCTGTGGTCCGGCCAACCCTTGCCATAGTAGCCCGCTAATCAAATTCTCTAAGCCAATTTCCGGCCATACAGATAGCGAAATCGGAATATACTGCCGTCGTGTCAGATAAAAGTATGGGCTGTCTTTTCTGGGTTAAAAGGTTAATAGTTAATTAAAATTAAAGTGTCTGTGTCTAACAATATGTAAGACAATTATAATACGAGTATATTCGAGCATTTTCAGCTTGTTGTAGCTAATGTTGATAGGTACTTTCGTCGCTCACACAATGGACGGATTTCGAATGGCGTAACAAAATATTTCTAAACAGTGCTATTGCTTACACCCTACTATCAATGTTACATAAACATATTTCAGGAGCATCAAAGACAATAACATGGAAACAGACTAAACAGAACTACTATTCATACATTTGTAACTTTTCGTTCGGAATAACTAGGTCTGCTCTAATCCACAGACATGAACATATATGAGGTGAATGCTGCAATTTAATAAATCGGACTGCATAATTAAGAAAAAAATTGCGCTTATCACCGCAGCTCTCCGAGATTTCTGTTCGGTGATACAATTGCCTGAATTATTTTTCCCGTTCCCACTGAGCGTTTAATCGTTATCCATTACAAGTGTTGAGTAAGTCTCGATATCTCGGCATAATAGCGGAGGCTTGCGGGGCTCCCGGCAGATGTCGGGGCAATGTGGGTCGCGGGCTGATAAATGGTCCCCGCACCCGGGGGAATATTATATCTGCGAAATAGCGAGATAAGGCGACGGCCCGCGTCTCTGCAGCCGGATATTTGATGCGACAAACGCTTGCAACGGAGGATACTTTTAAATTTATGCCGTCGGAACACGAAAGTTTAGCTGTCGTCTAAACAAAGGAAGAGTTTAGCAGTTACAAATTAGCAAGGTACCTATCTGAAAGCGTACCTAACGGGTTAAATGAACATTAGGTGCCTTCTGACCCTCACACGAGAGCAGTTTAGCCCTTGACCTGGTCGCGCCGGGAGCCGTCCCCGCGCCGCTAAGCGCGGAGCCCTGTACCGCATTAATAAAGGTAAGTGCGCCCGTGACGGCTAATGTGTCGTTATAGCCCGTCCTGAAAAACTTCTTCTATTCCCCTGAAACACCTACATGCGAATGAAACACAACTCTACCGCCAAACAAACAAGAATATGTTTCTTTCGCTCAGGCATCCACCAAATCGCGTTTACGGGCCACCATGAAGAGCCTGCAGTTTTAGCACTTTCGTACTTCCAACACACCTAATAAAGCCTTATTGCGCTCGTGCTAGAGTTTACGTTCGGATGCTTAACTAAAAATTTTGATCGTGAAATACAGATACAAAAACAGATATAGTACGTATTATACGGTGAGTCTGCGACTGAAAGTGTTCGGCGCGGGTGGAAATGCCTACAATCGCAAAATGTTAACTGGGAAAAGGACTTCAAATTAAATTGTCTTTGAATAATTTAATGAATGTAAGTAAACTCTATATTATAAATATACAAGAAATAGTATGGTAGGTATAAAGTGAAAAAGAAATACAGTTTTAGTCTAGAGCAGGCCATGATAAATTGAGACTTAGGAACCGATTTTTTAAATCACGTCACTGGCATTATGTACCAGTTGAAATGCATATCGACCAAATTTTTTGACTAGTTCAAAATATTAATTTGGTATGTACCTAGAGGTCTCATATGAATAGTTCTTTCTAGAGTTTGCTTTCAAAAAAACGCCTCTCGGGTTCTGATTTTACCTGAATGGTCTCCTCGTAGGAGTAGTTGCGGGTCGCGGCCGCGACACTCATCTCACCGGCGCGTGCGCGTTTGCGCCCACATCTGAAACAAATGTCACATTACAAATCCAGCCAACAACCTGAAGCCATATCGCCTAACTATCACGTATTTACTATATCTTTCTACCAATATCCTAAAGTATTCCGTTTGACAGAAATAAGTTTGAATGCATTTGCGAATCGCAGCGCGTCTAACAATATGGCCTGTGATCAAACACACCACACGAATGAAAGGCTACTACTACTCTTCGAAATTTGATGCGCGTAATAAAATTAATCCTAGTTAAAGAATCAATACTTTAAGTGAACATAAAGGTAAACAAAATTACTAGTCTTCTCACAACAACTTCAAATTTTTGGAATCGGTCTTGCAAGGTGTTGCCAAAATCCTTTGATTCCGCAAATTCTTAAAGAAGTGGGTGCAAATTATTTAACAGAAGCAAGCCAGATGCTGGTCCGAAGTTGCAGAAACTTGTCCGGGGTGGCTCATGAATAATTATAAGCGGGGATAGCGGTGATAACTCACTTGGCCGCTGCCGCCGCGTGCCGGAGCGGCGCAGGAGACACGCGGGGGCGATCGCCTCCGTCTTTAGTGTGGTTTATTGCAAAAAAAAGCATAAAACCTTCTTGAATACAAACTTATTGTTCTCTACTCCAACTGCTCGTTTTTCCAATTTCATAAACGTCCGACTTACGAACGATACTGAACTATTTACCTACGCTATAGCTATATATGTCTATCACTTATTTTTATTTTGTATTCTACAATAAAGTGTTACAATTGGAGGCTTCTAAATTAAGCTTAACATTAAATCGTCATTTATTGTTTTCCAGCAAATGGCCATTACAGAGGTGTAATAGTAATCGCTACGCGTTTTGTTCTTTCTCCACAGCCTACTTTGCTTTTGAGGAAACGCCGCTTTTTATAGCTTAATTAGCTACATCTCAGGGCTCGGGTCGCGGGGAAGACGGCGGAAGCATGCATACTTTATTGTTCAACATGAAATTAGGTTAACAAGGGCTTTATGAGTTGTAAAACAGTGAGTCTGTCTGGTTAAGCTCATTTTGAAATACCTATACAGACGAATTCCATCTTGGAATTTAAACGCTACGAAACTAGAAGCTAAAGAACAATATAAAAACATCATAGCTATTTGACTTATACATTTATTGTGTACCTATATCTAACTGTTGTCATGTAGGCGATGCGGCTAGCAACCCATTACTATTTTGATTCCCTTTTCCACCTATACGCCTACAATCATGCTAAACGTGGTCTTTAGGTCTTGTTACCTCAGGCTCTGTCTACCTCGTAACGGATATAGACGTGACTTGTGTATGTGTGTGTATGTATGTGTATAATAATATGAAAATTTTGTACACATAACTTCGAGTAGATAATTCTAGTTTTCTTCTCAAATGTGTATCCATAGCTTGACTCATACACTCAATTAGGCAAGTAACTATACTTCATCATGAAAATAAATTTTAGCTGTTTGCATCAATAGCTTAAAGCTACGCAGTGAACTGTAGCTAAAGCCACATGTGGTAAACTTGTGATTATCTAAAGTGCATGAGAGTATTGGTTTCATGCACATACATACCTACTATAGTTAGCATCTCGCAATATAGACCCTGGGTTTCGATGGGAACTAGATACCTACGTAAGGAACAATTTTTAAATTCATGTCTGTAAAAACAAAATACCAAATGGATAAATTTTATGGATCTTAGTAGACGAAACCGATGTGTACGTATACTTGGTATAAGACTGTGCAAAATCACAACATACATTTTTCGCCTAATTTTGATACACTTTCTCATAAACAACATAATATGTAGGTACATACAAAAGTCGCGGTACGTACACTCATCGAGACGTTTACCCGAATAAGATTTGTATTAGACACTCAACCTCACCTACGTAATATCTAGAAAGTACCTGCTGCAGTAAATCGAACTACTTACACACAAGTGGATACCCTCAGACGCTTTGTGCAAACATAAAACGTTGAAGATAACTGTATTGAACTTCATTTAGGTATGTTACGTAAGCAACAAAAATTCAGGTGGAGTTTAGGTACGTCTGACGATATGAAAGAAAGGAACCTATTATTTTCCTCTGTGTTCTTATTATTATTACTGTAGTAATACGTTCATAGTCCAACGAATTGGACACACGGGATAAGCCAGTATCAAGACGGATCAAAGCCTTGCTGCAAAAAACTGCCGGTGTCATCGATCGAAAGCTTGGCATTCCTATCACGCAGCGGGCCTACTGCGCCGTCGCCATGGCAACCGGAGCGCGGCTACCATATACCGCCAAAATGTTTTGTGTTTATTATTTAGATTGTTTGTAAGTATTTTGTATAAGTACAAATTTATTTATTTTTAGTTTTTGAGGCTCCGTACCTCAAAAGGAAAACGGAACCATAATAGGATTACTTCGTTGTTAGTCAAGTTTTAACGTTCGCAGATAAATAAAAACCTATTAGGTACCTACATTTATCGAGCTAGAATCATGAATGAATGAAGAAAATACAGCGTTAGATTTGCAGTAGGTACATTATAATATTTGAGAATCGGCCTAATGTAAATCGATGCGGGATTCATTTTTTTTTACTTCGAAGTTAAAGTTTGTCTTTAAGAGCAACTTATCATTACGTTTGAGCCAGTGTTAGAGCAGATAGGTGCTTTCATAGTTTATGGAGTACAGGTAGGTAAAATGTTTAGGCACACGAGTCTTGATCAATCTTTTTACTAATCGGATGTTTGTAAAAGATTCTAATCCGTTAGTGAGTATTAATTAATTTCGGTGATTGCATCAGTTGGTGGAGTGCGTGAAAGTATAAAACGAACATAAGATGATCGACATATTTGATAAGGCTTACTTGTCTTATGGACCGCTCAATACAATGCATGCTTTTGTGGATGTTGTTGGGTTTTTAATATCGCGCCTTATTATTTAGAGACAGTCCCGTAGAACATTTTAAAAGTCTACTTATATATATATGGTTATTATCATATAGCTTACGATGGAAAACTGCCTATGCCGAATAGTACAGTTTAAGTAGCAGAAAACTTAAATTTACTATATTCTATGAAATAAATCTAGAATAAGTAGGTACCTTTGAACCCTGGTACAGAATGTAGGTATTATATAATAGTAGTAATGATAATAATAACCCTGACTTGAACGTTCAGTTCTCAAATTAATTGATTCAAGTTTAATGCCACGTGTGCGATATGGTAGAGCGGAAGACCGCAAGGCGAATCGCAAAACTGTCACGTCATCTCGTGCGTCCTTTTCTATCAAGTGTCGTTTGAACGAGACACTGGATCTAGAAAGGGTGAAACTACACGTAGTGTAACCGTCTAGGGGTTATCTGACTGCGGAATGCAGATGTCTGCCGTGTAGACAGAACATTCTCAACAATGCTGTGTAATTCGGAAAACGAGCTTGCTCAACTATTCGCAAACCCAGAGTCTGTCAGCTGTTTAGATTGTCTAAAGCAACTACGTGACTTTTCATTCGAGAAAGTGCATTCAAAAGTTCTTTGCCACATGCTTGCAACTGATTGACTCCGTAAGAAAAGGTTTGCTAAAAATGATTAGTTTGGTATTTATTAGGTCCGATTATGACGGCGTTAGGTACATTTCGCGGCCGTTTCTCATGTTGGCTTCAGATTGCATGAGAGCAGATTTAACGCTTACAGTGTACTCACTCAGTATTATTATAGTACGTTTAAAGAAAAATAGGTACATTTTCTTTGGCTGAAAAATATACTTACCTACAATGTCCTAGTCCAGCAGCCAACGCCTGTTTTTTTAAGTGATTAATAACAGGCTGAATCTTCGTGAGTTCGTTCGGTTCGACGAGATGCCTAAGTTTTTCCTCTGTGCACATTCTCAAAGAGGTAGGTAATGTGCGCAGATGTAATACATGTTGATTTAGTAGTGTCGAAATTGTCTGACTAACAGTACATTTTTTGTTTGTTTTTAATTATTGTTATGTGTCGATTAAGATAATTTCTATGTCTGGATGGTGAGATGATCCTATGAGTATTTAAATATTAGGTACGCTTTTTATAGACGAAATAACTTTTCATTTAATATCTGTACTTCTCTCTTGATCTAATTTAAGAGAAGTGGAGACCCAATTTTACAAACACATCACTCGAAAATGTTGAAAAATTGTGCTGAATGTATAATACAAATACCTAGATTAGAAGAAAAGTAAATCTGACAAATCTTGTCAGATAGCTAAAAATATTTTTCCCATTTTCAATTTTCAAAATTTTTAGAGATCATGATCTGTCATAAATCAGGCCCCATGAATGTCAAAGTTATGAACGTCCTTTGCACGGCCTTTAATGATCATGGATATATTCTTCTTTGCTACATTCAATAAAAGTTCAATAGTATGGGTACCAACAGTTTTTTTCCAAAGCGCTACCCTCCACGAATGTCTAAAAATAGCCTTCGTGCCAGGAAGCGCTCTCTTCCTGCCTCCACTATTAGTTAGCCAGTGTTTACCTCACTGTTATATTCTGGGATCTGACTATTAATAAAGTTTAATTTAAGTTTTGGTTTGTTAGAGAGCTTCTTTGAAAACTATGTTGAGCGGTGCCTTGAGAGGTACGTTACTTACTTACTTAATTAGTACATACGACGTGGCTATCCTCACTTTAAGTATGTAGTTAGGCCTCAGAATTTATTTCTATTAGGAAGTATCTTCGTTTTTTTTATCTGCGACGTACCTACAGTCAAGGGCAAGAATATAATCCTGTTACAGGCGATGCGGCTAGCAACCCATCACTATTTTGATTTCCCCATTCCACCTATACGCCCACAATCATGCTAAGCGCAGCCTAGGTCTTGTTACCTTAGTTAGGCTCTGTCTACCCCGTAAGGGACAAAGATGATGTGATTTATGTATGTATGTATTATGTTCGTTACCAAGACGTCAAAAACATCTAAACACCTTTATGCCGCAAACAATAAGGTCGGCGACACAAATATATAATACTAGCTGTTGCCCGCAACTCCGTCTGCATAGAATTCGTTTATCGCTATCCCGCAGGAATTACGCAATTTTCCGTGATAAAAAGTAGCCTATGTGTTATTCCAGACTATAACCTATCTATGTTCCAAATTTCATCCAGATCTGTCCAGCCGTTCTGGCGTGAAAGAGTAACAAACATCCAAACATACTCACAAACTTTCACATTTATAATATTAGTAAGATATTTGACATGTTGGCTGTATCGATATTAACGCCTTCCCCTCGACTGTACCTAGCTAAGGAGCTTCACCAAACATTGGTGGAGGAAATAGTTTGTGAAATGCACATGCACACTGCGGATATAGTGTCACTATTTATCAAACATACTGTTGAATCTTTTCAAATTCTTTGATGGCATGGTAATCACGGTATTCATTCTCCTTAAATACCTACATATTTGCTAATGGTAAACACAAAGGTCAACTCATTTATTACGATAAAAAAATCGCATAATTATCTTATTTTAGCTGTCGAATTGCTATGCATTCCATCAAAGAGTAATCAAGCTGAAAATAAGCCGTACTGTAGTACTTTATCACAGTTAGTGACAGTTTGACACGAATGAAATTACTGAAAGTAACAAGTTCAAAATGTTACGTAAATCTCGAATGTTTTACCCACTTCAGTTATTTTAACGCTTCCCTTTGAAACGTAGAAAAAACAAATAGGTATGTATAAGTACCAGCACTCGCTGTTAACTTAACTAAAGTTTTGTTGTTAACTTAATACGAGTATCTTGCTTAATATTCGTTCGTCTTTATCTGTCACTTTGATAGGTAGGTACTATTTATGTTGCCTTTGTTGTCTAACAACAGACATGACACAAATAAGGCAGGCTGGTATACATTTTTGAATAGGGAGGTTACATATTTACCTACTACAGCTTCGGAGAAAATAAATAGCAAAAACTGATTTCTATAAACAGCAAAATGAGGCCGGTTTAAACTACACCGCCGTTTGCAAACAGTAGCACGCACTCAAGTGTAGTCAAACTTTATAGAGCAAACTAGTTGAGCTACCCAACTCACACGCGCATAATGCTTGGCGTTGTTGAAATCGGCCTCACTTTGCCATTCGCAGAACTCTGTAATTACCTCCCTTTTTTATTTGGTCTAAGTCTAAAAGAGTTAACTGTACCTATTTCAAGTATGGCGGGAAATCATTAATGAAATCTTCGGCATTATATCGGACTCGTTTGATTTAACAAAACACGTAGATAAATAATAAATAAACTTTACCCCTGTTGTCATCGCCTGAGAGAACTCCACATGTCCGATTTCACTAACACCTTTTCCAAACACGTCATACAGCAAGTGCAATGACGATGTCATAAGAGTTATTTTTCATCCGAACTTAACTTGGATGAGCGTTGACAATTATTAAGCTACACTGATCTAACCACGACCTATTCTAACTGTTATCAATTTCAAATAGACTGTACAGTAGTTAGATCGGAATTAAGCTGGCCAACTAGGATTTGTGTGCTCTTTTAACTTAAAAATAGTAGTGTTTATATTGACAGCTGGTTTACGTAACGTACGAAACACCGCCCTACGGCCAGAGAACACGGGAAAACTGAATTGACTGAAAAGATTGAAGCATCATGTCCCTACGAATGCAGAGCAAAATGTAGTTCTTAAAAATAGTGTCACCTAGCGTCGAGTAGCTGAACTATAACAACCTTTCAACTTCCACTGCCATCTCTACGCGTCTTATCAAACTAAGTTTTTCAGAACACGTTTTAATGTTCGTTATTGCCATTAACAAATAAAAGTCAAAGTATTATAAGATAATTCAAAATTCTACAAAATAATTTGATAAATAATATACACCAGAATTTCTATCAAATTTTTATAATGCTGTCTTGCGATTCATTTTGTCTTTGTACTTAATTCGATTTCTTTTTTAACTATGGCAATCACATTGTGATTGTAGTGATGGTGACACTTACAGCCAGCAGCTACGTTCGTTTGTTTTGCTAACGTAAAAATAAATCTACATGTCGTAAAAATGAAAAAGTAATAAAAAAAATTGAAAAACTTAAATTAATACAGTTTTGTACACACTATTTGTAACTCTAGTTTTATATTCAAGCAAAATGGTGAAAGTCTGGCAGTTGGGGCTTATGAGTTTTGACACCGCCCTGAAGATCCAGGGGGCTGTCGCGCGGAAGCATTTGGACGCCTTGACGAGAGGGCAAGACACGAATTGGGATACCCTTCTGTTGGTTGAGCACAAGCCCGTCTACACTGTAGGTCAGTAATTCGGTATCAACTTACTCCCGTAATTTATAACCTTAGTTGTGTAATCAAGTACTACTAACCAAAGTTTACGAAGCTTACAAAATGCTTTATTCTCAGTTTAAGTTTTTAGGGTCCTCATTTTCTCACTGGCGTCACGGCAGCAAACTTGTGTTCCCTACTGTATAAGAACATTTAATTTAAAATTGATGTCTTGCTTCTTTTATAGGTATTAGAGATGAAACATCAAAGAATGAAACATTGAGACTTCGTAGCCTAGGTGCGGAGTTTAGAAAAACAAACAGAGGTGGGCTCATCACATTCCATGGCCCCGGGCAACTGGTAGCCTATCCCATCATTAACCTGAAGCATTACAAGACCAGTGTCAAGTGGTATGTCACAAGCTTGGAGCAAACCGTCATAAATATGTGCCAAGAGTTTGGTAAGAAATGTTTTGTACTGTTTAAAAATTTGTAGATGGACCCACAAATTGATTTCTTTTTGTTTGTTTTTATTACATTTTTATCCACTGATTTTGGTCTTGGCAGTTTGGGGTGCCTGCCACATTGCAACAGTAAATTCTTAATTTATTGGCTGGCTGCTGACTATTACGTACTGATTTTTTACTGTGGCACAGCAATCAATACATGTTAAATTCTTCATCTGCATTGTTAAATTCTGTAGTAGTTATTGATTGTAACAGTTAAAGTATTTAAGAATGCTAATGGCTAAGCGAATTAAATTAAAACTAATGGCTCAAAATGAATGCCTTATCTGAGCTGCCATCATTTTCAAATTAGTAATAAAATAGCCAAGCAAGTGATTCCCTGTAGCTTTTAATTATGTAGAAGAAAGTTGATAATTAAATCCAATAATTGCATATGTAATGTTCATGGGAAAATGAGTAAGTTATGTTCCACGGCATTTATATTTGTGTTGTAAATTTTTATTTATGTTATAGCTGTGCAAGTTTTAGTAATTAGAATATTGCAGTTTATAACTTTTATTATAATTACATAGGTACATAAATAATGTACATGTACTGAACTGACTGTCTGCTCTGCTGCCACCAGTTATTGCATCACCATAAAGATGTATATCTAGTGAAATTTGTATTATGATGTATACTATGCTTTGTTAGTATCAAAACATTTTTTCTGTAAATCAATGCCTTGCAATGAAATCGTAAAATGTCTAATATTATTTACCACTAAGCTAGGTACTTATTTATTTTGTAGTTTATATAGCAATGCTTACATACTTTACCTACACCTACACACTACAGCCATCTCTTTTAGAGCTTAGGCTAAGATCTTACCAGCTTACCATGTTACCATAAAAACTATCCCAATTGTTGAACATGAATGTGTTCAATGTATTTATTCCACTAAATAGAAAACTGTATTTTTAGATTTGTCTGAGACATGTGTTAAGATTTTAGTAGGACTATCAGTGATTTTTAAAAATGTAACTGATGTTGGTGTACAATTTACTGGCTAGTGTCATGAAAATTTATGATTAGCCTGTTCCATATGATATTTCAAACATTGCGAATTCAAGCTTGCATTAGTTAACAACTTCCTGACCACTGGTCATATTGTGATTGAAGGTTCGTTTTTCAGGGCTAAAAGCTAACAGGTCTCCGTACACTGGCGTGTGGATAGACGATAACAAGGTGGCCGCCATTGGGATCCACGCCTCCAGGTACGTCACTACTCACGGGATCTCACTCAACTGCGACAACGACCTGTCGTGGTTTGACCACATCGACCCTTGTGGCATCGACGATAAAGGCGTCACGTCCTTATCGAAGGAAACGGGAGTCAACTGCACTATCGAAAAAATTACACCCATGTTCCTTAAAAACTTCAGCAAAGTGTTTGACTGTAAAACTGAAGTGATGGAGCCGAAAGACCAGGAAGAGATTTTAAATAGTGTTTACAACAACCTTATGGTTCAAAGCATGGAGCAATAAGGTCATTCAAAGTTTATATAATCGGGAGCAAAGAAACCGGGTCACTTCCCATAGAAAATTGTATGGAAAATCACTCCATTTTTTTCCTCCCGTATATATTGATAGTTTTTGTAGAAGTTATACCAGGTGTTGCCACGATCTGTCCTAATTATTTAATTCATTTTACAATTGTTATAGTCCTAACTAAATTATTTATGGTTAGTCAAAATGTTAAAATAAAAAAGTGATTGTTTCTACAAATTTATTTCATTTGTTAAATAATGAAAAAATAAATAAGTAAATTCCTTTAAGTCTAAATAAATAAAAGATGAAATCTCAAGTTGGGTTAAGAGAAACGATGACTCGACGACTCCTGAAAGCTCTGTACTCGGTACAAATATTACGTGCTATGGTCATTTCTTCAAAACCCAACTGAAAGTTCGTGGGACACCAAACTGTTAGCGCCGCGGCGGCAGTAACAGCGTATTTACACAACGCACGTGCAAGGGAGGGCGAGGCCCTCTCGCAGTGACGATCGCCTATTCATTTACGCTGCAGACTACTTTAACATTAAATAACATAAGTAGTAAATGCCTAATAAGAAAGAATGCTAAAAATGTAATGGTTACAATCTAAAATGATATTCGAATTCAGAATATCCCCTCAAATTTTGTTTAACCGTTTCTGGTTTAATTCATAAAATTATGAGGGATTATTCCAAAATTATAATTTAAATCTTCATTGTTTTCGCTTAATATTCATAATTGTACAAACACTGGTCAATCGTATTAAAAGTATTAAATACTTAAATTAATAAATGCATTGTTAACATCACTAAAATATGTACCTACGTATAGGCATAAACCTAATTTAAATTTTAGCATTACCTATCTGCCTCTTTAATTTGTCGGTGTAAACACCCATATAGGTACGTCATTGTATATCTACTCGTTAAACTACTTATTACGTAATAAATGCTTATAAATGCAATAAATTACCACTAAGGTAAATGCAAAAGACGCGGTGGTTAGGTACAAAACATTGCGTAATACGCAACATTACGTACATTGAAATGGACGGAAAGTACGACCTGATTAAAATAATCTATGTACGTCGAATTTGTTCAATGTCAGTCATTTGTATCACATGTGCCTCGATAGTAGGAGGCAATGGGATGTCGCGACGAAGGTTACGAGCTAGAGGTGTCCGCGCGATCTACGACATGTGTTTGGGTGGTGCGAGCCACTTGCGCATGTAGTAGCAGAAGACGGTCGCGATATACAGCAGCACCAGCAGCGCGCAGGCCACGCCCAGCAGCAGCACCGACCCCTTGCTCGGGCACGGCTCCACTATCGTCACCGTTTTCTCTGCAACAAACAACAAAAAGTCAAACCACGCTTCAAAATAACTGCCACCAATATCCATTCAACAGCGATAAAGCCACGCACCACCAAAGCTAGTCTCCGACGCGGTGCCACCAGGCTTGTCAGAACGGAGGAAGTCTGTGCTCTGTCTCTCATCTCCGAAATCAAGGACAAGGATTTCTTGGGAAATGTTCATATCTTCTTCCTGATGAGCTTCGCCGGTTTCGTTGTGAGGCACTGAACGCTTCTTCCTGCCCCAGGACTCCAAAGATTCTCTGCCCCATTCGCACACGGCCTGTTGACAGTAAAAATAGTTTATTATTTATGTTCTTCATGATATTTTTTTCAATTAGTAGAAGTACACGCGTAGATACTCACCGGTTCACAAGGTCCGAGACAGTATTTGACGTTACATTGGAAGATGACTCCATAAGACTCTGTGAATCTGAACGCCTCATACACTGATTGAAGAGCGTTGCCGTCGGGGGTGAAAGCCGGGAAGATGCCAGGGTCGACAGGGCATCTACAAGTAAAATTAAAAATTAATTATATTACTATCTTGGGACATTCCAAACACGAGATTTTTTTTAATCAGTGCCTCACCCTTCGTCGTCAATAATCTGGAAGGTGCTCTTCGAGTCTTTAGCCATTGCAACACAGCTGCGCGCGAAGATGCCATATGGAGCTGAAACGAACATGACAATTAAAGAAAATCACAACTAACAGATATTCTGGATGTGTCTAGTAATGATAGTCGTGTCTCACTGTCTTCTGGGATCTCGATGCGGAAGGTAAGGCGGTCTCCAATGCGAACGGTCTCGACCTCTCGCTGGCGAGCATCCAGGATGCGAATACGCGGTGGGGGCGCTTCTGGTGCTGCAGTGATGGAAATCATCTCCGGGTCTCTGTTCATAAACATTGTTTTTAGAGATTTGCACGATGTACAAATTCTTAAATTTCTAAATGTCAGTGAAAATTAGAACACGGAAAAATCCGAAAAGTAAAGCTATGGCCGGGAATCGAACCCGGATCCTCGTCATTCCGTGACGCGTGCTATACCCCTACACCACCCATAGCAGGTCACCTGCTTTAATTTCTAACGATAAAACCGTAAAAGTAACACAAAAATAAAGAAATAAAAATTCTTGATTCATTTGATAGTACGTGTACAAATTATTCACGGTCTAAATTGTAAAATTTTGATATTACTTTACAAGTCTGCACGTTTGAAATTATCTATAAATACTTATTCAGAATCGACTAAATTTATCACATGTTTTCTGTACAAAGTAGTAACTCATTTCACTAAGTAGTGATGTTGTGGGCCTGTGCCGGCGCAGTTAAGGTACCTTATTGACAGTAATCACGATCGTTATCGTGCTTCGACCTGCCTCATTAAAGTTTCATACAAAGTCTAGTGAAATTGCGTTTTATATTGCCTCGCACGTCCGCGGACCACTTCTCGCTTCTACAAATCTAATTGTTACACGTTTAGAATGCGCGCGAAGGTGCGATTGAATTTCAGATTACTATTCGTATGTGGAGTTATTTGTGAATGGTCCAGTTCTCATTCTCACATCAAAACGTGGTAATATCACGTTATTGTTTGTGTAAATACATACGTACATAAATCACGTCTTTATCCCTTACGGGGTAGAAAGACCTTAAGGTAACAAGGTGTAGATTAAGGTCTGTTTCAATAAGGAAGGTATGGCAGACAAATCCATAGAATGTAACTGTTAGCGTTCACGAAAGTTTTGACAGCAAAATAAATACAAAATTGAATTACTTGGAAATAAATCAATACTTGATACCTACTGTACATTAATAACGTTCTAAAAAGAATCACGATGATTTTTTTTGCGTTTACATAATTTTCATGTACAATTTTTCAATATATGTCATTATTTATGAGACGTTGCTAGGTTACGTTCTATGTTCATTAAAACTAGACAGGCGACAATGTATAATTGGTAATCCGTTAAAATCGTGTATAATCGAAAATCCAAAGACAACCTACAAAAATATGAAGTGGGTATTTTACATTCTTTCACACTCTACACAAAGCAAACTTCAATTGCATAATTAAGTTAAATAATATTTTGCAGGTAGGTACAACCTATTTAAGCACAACTTGTCAAAAGGCGTAAAATAGGAATTTTAATTATTCATCTTTGGAAACTGACTTGAGTATTATTAGGTATAATGGAAATAGCATTTATTTATAAATTTATATTATGTAGTCGATATTTTTATGGAACCGATTGCTGTTAGTACTAATAAAATATGAAATATAATCGATAATCGTTGAATATGCAATAAAGCCTTACCTATAGAGCTGTCAATGTAAATGTCACAGCCATACCTTCCTTATTGAAACTGGCTTTAAAATACAAAAGCCAGGTAAATAACTTTTTTTTTAATAACGTCTTTTCTGTAATTAGTAAGCTTCCTATTTTATTATCCATAACACAAACCTGATCGGCACCATTCCGAACGTGATGTTCTTCGAACTCATATCATAAGTGCATTTGACTTTGTAGATTTTATCAGCCTTAGTCATGACGACGCTATGGTGTTGCAGGACAACAGTGTTCGAGTAGACTCCAGTCTGAAATTCAAATAGATTAGTATAAATCGGGTAGAGATAGTTATCGCGCAAATATTATTCTACAAGTGATAGAATTTATGCTTACGACGCTTTGAGTATTGCAGTCTTGTCCAGCCATGGTGAGGTCGAGGCGGAAGAGATCGCTATTGACTACGTCGATGTTGCACGTCTCCGAGCGCCCTAACGCGTAAATCCGGCCATTGAAAGGCTTATTTGTCCTCACTTGCACAGCAATCCTAGTATCCTTGCACAGCACAGAAACTAAAAGGAAAATGCTGTTAGATTTCCGGTAAACAGATATATTAAATAAAAATAGCAAGTTCAAAATTACCATCATAACAGGTGCCGGTTTTGTCACAATTCGCGTCGTTTCTAGTCAAGTTGCTAGAAGGGTTAGTGTCTTGCTGATGTTCAATTGTTACCGGTAGCTCCCCATTGGTGTTGCTGGCGGGTTCTGAAACAAAGATAATACTTAATTATATAGACTGCATGTGCACACCTACCGTACATAATAGTAAAAGACTGACGCAACAAAAATTATTGTATAATGATGCCTAATAAATGTACAAGGCGCTCCAGCACTGGCATTCGAACCTTTGATTAGGCTCGGTGTAAGTGCTCTTCGCGTGTATCATCATAATCGAACAAGATTGCGGTACGGCGCGGCGGAGGCGCCGGTGCGCCGCTTTGGCCCGGTAACGTTCCGGCTGCAATTACAGTGCATCGCGCGAACCCCCCTACGCACATTCTAGATTTCACACGCAATTGAAAAGTACTTGGTCCCATCGAGACTCGCCCACAGATCCCCAAGCCTAATGCACGTTGTTAAAACCTCATAAGCATAAGCGGACAAACAACGCGTCATTTTGTGATGTACTGTTTGTTCTGCCACTGCAATTAGCAAGCAGATGAGTCAATTAAACTAACGGTAGCGATGACTCTGGTATAAACATGGCACAATGGGTAGGTATGCTTTTCTCTCACACAATTAGCAAGAGTCTACAAACAAGTTAATACATTGCCATAAAGAATTTAATTACCTGATCTTTTATACTAAATTTAAGTAAGTCATCCATCACACAGTACTTAATTCGTTCATTAAATTTATAAACTACGTTTAGTATTATTTATTACGATTAATTTTGTCAGAATACAATTGCATAACGAATGCTTAAGAAAGCCCAGCATTCCACTCATAGTTCAATACAACATATAACGTATACCTTGTGGAGAGAAGGATATGCTAAAGGTATTCAAAATTCCTGGATGGTTATCACTACATAGTATAAAATAAAGTCGCTTTTTCTGTCCTCATGTCCCGATGTATGCTTATATCTTCAAAACTACACAACGGATTTTTATGCGGTTTTTTTTAATAGATAGAGTGATTCAAGAGGAAGGTTTATAATGTATAATACATGCATAATATACCGTGCGAAGCCGGGGCGGGTCGCTAGTAATTTATATTTGATTCCGCTAGGCATCCGCAAAACAGTATTTGTACTCTGCGTAGTTTCTCTTATTTACGAGGTGTCGATTTCCATACTAAAGTATCACAGTCGCTGATGAAGTTTTATAAATACCGACGTCCAGTAGACTGGCCTGATTCCTTTTCCGTGTTCTTGCGAAAAATATTTTCAACCGTCTTTAAACCCCTAATTGATCAAGGGCGAGGGTGCGATTGTTAGGTATCACATAAAAGGAAATAAAATCCATGTTGTTAGACAAATTAAAAAGATTACTTAAAACTGCTTAAACAAATTTATACATACAGTGTCTAAAATTTACTAAGATTTAATTTACGAGGAGAGCCGACCCCAAATGAAGGGATAAGGCAAGGAAGAAGAAGAAGAAGGAGTGTCTAAAATTTATCTTAAATTTAGTGTACATGTTAATTGAAAGATTATACGTGTTTTCATTTCATACCGTTGTTAATTATGTAAAGTAATTATTATAAAGACTAGATTAGCTTAAATGTAATTTTCGATGATGGGCGATATTTTCGACCTATTTATTCTTTGGTCAGTTCTCAAGAAAGGTAAAGTTTTCTGCGCGCCTTCAACTAGGATTAATTACGCAATAATCTATATCTATATAAACATGAATCCTTATTTCCCTTGATCACGGCTTCATGCGTGGTTGGATCCATTTCATTAATTCTTTTTTTTTGTGTTCGTTATTGTCAGGCCGAGGTTCTTGTGTAACAATATTTTGAAAAGAAACTAACAGGGGTGAAGCCCCGGGCAACGGCTTATATTTCATGTTTATAATTCGCTTATTACTTAGCGCGCATAGACCCCCTATCGATATACTAAGCAGGTGTAATAAGCAAGTTCAGACGATTAACTGCAGGTGTCTCTCTCTTATAAAATCTTTTATTGCAATCGTAGCTTGCATATAATTAAACTCCAATCTAAGTATGAGGGAACCTAATAGTAGTAGCTTTTTTCTCGTTTTCTAGCCTGTGGTCTTTGATCACTGTAAAGAATAGCTCGGTTTATTACGGGCTGCTTACGACTCCCCTATCTTTATTGCATCCGCTAAGATTAATATTCTCAGAAGTGTAATTTGTGTTACTCGACATCGTTTTATAGTATGCATATCAAGGCCCAATTTTCCCTTAAATATTATTTATTTATCGTGATTAACTAATATTACCTATTGTGGTTTACTTATATTTTAATACAGAACGAACACAACTTATGTAGGGCTCTTAGGTCTTTTAGTCCTTCGAAAACGTGGCTTAATTGTCATTGTAATCAACCAGCCAAGTTTAAATAATCCCGTATGCGAACGACAATTTCATACTTACGTTGTTGGTAATCGCCTATTAGAACTGTGATAAATTTCAAAATGAATAGGTACTGTGGCAGATAAAAAAGGACACAGGTTTTATGGGCCTATTTAACTGGATTCCTCTTCAACTTTCCCACACGGGAATGATACAGCTCCTCCGGTGGACAATAATTATTCCATGTGAAAGCTAAGAGTTAGTTGATGTTATTTCGGCGTCATCTCGTAAATCAAAAGGAATCTGAGCATCTTCCGACCTGACGTGGACGGAGCCACTGGAGCGGTTAGCCGTAGTCTTGATTTCAGTTAATTAAAATACTAGTAGTCCTTTAAAGTTTTAGCTCGTCTTTAAGGTCGTCGGGGATTTCAAGAAATTGTGACAGCACTGCACTTACTCCTTTTTAAATTCAAAGCAAATGAAAAAGTAACAGTTGTGTAACAATAAAGTGGTTCTCATACCAATAACGGTTAAAACACAAAAGTGTGAAGTAATTTGTGAACCATCTTTGACCAAGGTTAATCCCGCTAAGCGAATTCTCAGTGGTTTCTACAACGCCCTATTTTATCCGATTGTTATTTTTATTTTTGTAGGCGACTAAATAGCCCGCTCTTCTCTCAGTATCTATTGGGTAGGCATGGTTAGATTAATCCGCGTCCGGCGAAGTCGATGACACGGGAGCAACGTCGGACAGCCCATTCGCAACGCCTCAACGATTTACAAAAACCGATCAACAATTTCTCACGCTAACTTAATTACTACAAGCACTGCCTAGCACATCTATGCGACAGAATAAATTAATGAGCTAACGAGATTTCCCACTGCCTTTGAAATCGACATTACTTATCTGCATCAAACGAGATGATGATAAAAAGTTCTCACGTCTTCAAGCTGCTGTTGAGTCACATTGGATTTAATTATCACTGTTAATGTCCGTCGCGCTTCGTTTCTGCGGGCTGTTCTGCTTGCGTTGTGGGGTTCCACGTCGTCGTGAGGGATTGGCGGCGAGCTTTTCAACCAGCTCGCTACAAAAGATACCAGAATCCTCTATTTAAGACTTTTATTCCTTGACATAATACGCTTCGTTGTTGTCGAAACTGTATATTCATTTCTATAACCGAATCGTCGTGTTATCGAAAAAAAACTGCGAAAATTTCTTCAAAGTTTTTTGTTAAGTGCACGCTAGCCGCTATCTTACCGCTACGTTAAGCCGGACAGTAAGCGAAGTTTATGGATTTGGTTAAAATTAGGTCACAGATCGATCTAGCTGCTAAAATTTGTACAAGAATCGTAAGGATCAATTTTTTGTTTTTTCGAGTAATGTCATACTAAACTTATATTTTCACTATAGTCAACGAAAGTACTTAAGGTCTTTCGGTATAAAAGATCCTTTCATGCTGTTCACAGAATAACAAAATTTTAAAAACCTAGTACCAGTCTCTTCCTTTTATATCTATTATAAAATAAACCCGTAAACAATTAACCGTATTACTCAATTAAGTTAAATAACTTCATGATCTTCGAGCCTGCGAAGCCTGCAGGCTCGACGTGTGATTGCATTGGCAATGGCCGCTGTGAGACCGCGGCCAATGACCTATAACTAAGTGATGGCAGGCAAGGCCGGCCAAGGCCGTTACACTTTCACGATTAGCACTGCATATAACTATTATTTAATACTTCGCTTATTATATACTACTCGTATGGTGCATGCCTATAAAAATATAATTAGGTATAATTTAAAATGTGAAAATAAGGGTAGAGATAAGTAGGTATTTATTATCTGCATGCAGGCTTAACTTCTGCATATTATTTAATCTTGAGACATCAGCCTCTAATCGCGTTTTTATCTCATAAACAGTTCGGTATCGAAAAGTAACCTGTAAGGGCAATATTTCGGAAGTCAAATGCATTTTATTTAAACGTTTCGTGATTCAATTATAAACAATTTAGGGCTATTTCTATTATGTTTTTGTGGCTATTAAAGAACCAAGACGAAACTGAACTCACGGGCAATGCAAAAAATGCTATTAAATTTGAGCTTGACCACCGTTAGAGCGCGCAACAGCGCAGGCGCCAGCGCCACCGGCGGCGTGCGCTAAGCTGACATCCGCACTTGCTTTGTCAGTTTTTGCATCGAATATCCCGATGCAGCGACTCGGTCGTGACAGGGCACATTCCTTCCTAAACCCAACTGATGGAATTATGCAGACAATACCGACATGATATCGCTGCGCCTACTGATTGAATTTAAATAGGCTGCGGTCATGCTCCACATGCATACGCCTTTTTGTATCTTTTGTTGGTCATATAGTTGGTCGTTTTTATATCATTTATCTTAATGACATAGCAAGTTAAAGAATAGGTCCCAATTATAAAAGCCTACGTATACATTTGCTATTCAGTATAATTTCCATGCGGCGAGCCTTACCGTTACAAGTCACAATATTTCGTTTATTCTTGGGTTACTGCTAATGTCTACATCTGACATCGTACCGTCGCCCTGGAGGGTGCTCTATGTGATAGCCATTAAAAGACTGTCCAGTCCAAGTCCAATACTGTATTTCTATCTCTTCTGCCTTCAATATGAACAGACAACTAAGGCTTTTGCTTTGCTTATTATTAGAGCCAAGCTGTTTTTTTTATTTGTTTCTGCCAACTTAATTTTGCATTCAATCCTCGAGCATGCTGTCCTTACCTGAGTGCGCTATCCTCACGTGTCCGCGCAACGCGGTTATTAGGTATGTACCTATAGGTATTATAATTGCGTAGATATAATTAAAAATTCATTCCGATTAAAGAAAATACAAGCAATGGAAACTGTGTGTACATAACGGTCGATGTCGAAGCCGGAGAACTTCTGAATAGTTGTATGTGTTTTGCGTTATAATGAAGCAGGCTAGCAGCAGAAGATGGCAATCTTAATGCTATAACTGCGGTTCGCGTAATGGGGGAGCTGGCATCCTGTTCGCTGCTGCGGCATTCGATGAGCTTACCACTACTCATAACGTGCTATTTGTCAAGATTATCCTTATTTGTACCTACGGTCGGTTCTACAGAACCATCCCTACTCTTTATGGCGTTGTACAATGAGTTTATGTTACAATTCCGCATTACATTCGTCCAATTAAGAAATTTACCGCTAGGAAACATAAAATAAGTAACAATGCAGTTTCTAGGTAAATTAACAATAGACGCGGCTACAATAGAAAAAAACATAAGAACGAGTCCTTTTAGACTGCTTACTTAAACAATATAAATTTTGCGTGTCTTCATTATGTGACAGTCAGCGTAAGTCGTCACCGACTGCCGTCACCGCCACTTTAATTAGCTTGCATAATTACCTACGTCTCACTCTGGGCTAACGAACTCAGTGTTGATTAAGAAAGACAAATAAAGTTAACAGTATTTGCCGCCACGAGCATTTACCGCGATACATCGCATACGAGAAGTGTGGGTACTTGTGCGCTCGTGAGAATGTTGAACATGCTGAGAACTAGTGATTTGATATAAATAATCATTTTATTAAATTTACATTTAAGACCTACGTTATAATTGTGGCTGGCAGTTAAGACTGAATTTAATGTGTTCTTCACATTATTATGTACTACTAAAACAGCTATGTCGCTTGTCGAATTACGAATGCTGTCGCCGGACATACTATACCCGTAGGTACCTAACAATGCGAAACGTTTTCGGACATTTTAAGCGGCTCTACTCTTTATATTAGGTACTCTCTAAAACAAATATGTCGCAAAATCTCGTGTGTAACAAATACCTTCCTATTTACGATCATCATCAGCCGATTTTAGAAGTAGATGCAAAGTCTCATCTAAGTGTTTAGTTACCGACTTTTGCGAGATCGAATTGGTCATAAATAATTTACTTTAGAAATACGTTGTAATGGTATGTGGCAACCTGGCAAGTACGGGTAAACTAACCATAGGCCCCATAGATTACGTACCTAATCAACTCCCATTCGTGAAATTCTCTCATACCGATAGATCAGCGCGCGCCCACGAGAAAGACGATTTGCTAACAACCAACCGGTATCTTAGATCCCAACGTTACCTCCGTTATTGAACACTATGTATCCAGCTATCGCGCACAAAAGCTGATTGTAACGCAATAAAACACTTCATTTGTAGCTACAAGTATTCACACATTCGCATGGTTGCATTATGTCCGATAGCTTGTTGAGGATACATATCGTAGGACAGAAAAGTATCAATGGATCAATAAAATAAACATGAGTTTCATCTCTGTCCCATTTTGGGGCAGTGTATTACGTCAAAACTCGCAAGGCCTAAAGATAGCTGGATGCATTCAAAAAACATATTTATTATTTTCCAACAGTCTTTCGCAATAGCCTATTACAGTCAAATTATAGAGCGCTGAGCTCTAACAATCCAGGGTTATTTTTGCTAAGCCTCATCGCGTTAAGCTGAACCCGTGCAAATCGATGGTATCGTTAGATATTGCACAGGCGGGATTTAAACGACGCCCGCAAATAACCGCGCCGGTATCTGCCATCACGGCGTCACTGCCATTGACCCAGGCCCTCGCAACGCAGCGTGAGAAATACCTGACTATCCAGTTTTGACAAAAACTATTGAGCATTATCGACACGCGGTAGTGCGATACCATTTTTATGCTAGAACAATACCAGTTCCCCTCACTGCGTGGCCTAAATTAACATCGCCGCCTAGCTCACACAATTCTGTTATAATATTTAATCTGGCGATTATAAAGCGCAAAACCTGCGACGTATTGTAAACTGTAGACATTTCTCACGACTTCATACAAAGTAGATACATCGGCGAGTCGTTACTCATGTTCGCACCAGAAGAACCTCTAACAATTAACTTCCGTTGCAAAAATATTGCGCTAATGGTATAATAATTATCAAGATTTATATCGTATTATTGTTTTAACTAGTCAGTAATTGGCTTTTAACATCTTCACTGTCAATGTTATGTAGGTGGCAGATACAACCTTGTACGTATACAAGTTTTGATAGGTTTGATCTTTAATAAAAAAAAAATGTAACTACCTACTTAAGTATAAGTACACGAATACTAAAAAGATTTATATGTAAATATAATTCTTTTACAACTCATAAAATTTGTATGCTTTCGCGGCCCACGTTCATCAATCATACCTTTATCATTACTGCGCCGCGACCAAACAGAAGAGTATAAAGAGAGTGAAGAGTATAAATCTGAGCTTTTATTAACGACTTTATTCGTCATCTCATTGATTCGGCTCGGAGTATTATCAAATTAACTTTGTTTCTTAACTAAGATATTAACAGACAGAGCTGATAAAAATAAATCACTTGCTAGATTGCTGACTGCGTTTTGCTATTATTTGTTATTCATTATGTGGCATTTTTCCTACAGGAATCATGCTCAGCTGAGCATAAAATAAAATCAAGAATGTCTAGGAATCATAGGAACTAAAGTCTAGGACAGGTTTCTTACTAGAAAATTTTAGTAAAACAATGTTTGTGCTAAATTTTGGAAATTAACTTAAGAATTTAAGAATCGGATTACTAAGTCACTGAAGCCACACCTACAATCTGTGCAAAAAAAAGGATGAGCCCATTGTCGTGTTGTCGACGATTTGTAAGCTTACTTTCAGTCGAACGAAACTCCTAATTTCTTTTACATCACAAGCCTTGTGCTTCTTCTCACGGCTAGCTGTAGAGGGCCTCTGGCCACCGGTAACTTTGCTAACCCAACACGTAACTGTATGACGCTTAGCGCTGATTGCGCTCACGACAAAAACTGCCCCACGATGGTACCGCCAGCGCCATGTTATGTGGCTTCTGTACAACAACACCGGACCCCCGCATTCCACCAAGGTCTAATGCGTGCACGACTACTCGACATAGATTTTATTACCCACTAAGCACTGGTCTTCATTCTTATACATGTCTCGGACTCTGGCCGCTCGGTTGTTAAAACTAGCCATTCTCAGCATTAACATTGGCAGGAATGCAAGTAATAGCTTTCGAATGACGTAAATGTACGTGCTCTCTCTCTGGCCCTATCTATCTCTTATAGTCGCACGACCTCATAAGCGATGTTTCTTATGAAGTAGCCACACGGAGTATGGAGCTAACTTAAGACCGTCTGACTTAGTCTCCAGCGATACAAAAAATCAGTATTGTGCCAAGTTTATTTTTCAGTAACCGAGTTTAAATGTAAATCATATTTATAAAACAAACGCATAGGTATGGGAATTATTTGAGACAGCAGGTAGGAATCGGTTCACAGCTGGCGAAAATATTGACAGCTATACATAATCGTACATTAAAAAATGCACTTGATATAAGAACCTTCTATTTTTAAAACTTTCACGTCTGCGGCTTCGTCCGGGTCCTGGGATTAGCGTGTGAAAAATATTGATTGTATTCCGATTTGCAAATTAGTAGTCAGTATACTTATATGCCGATGGTCAAGGAAGTGTATTGATATATTTATGACGACCGTGTAGACAGCACAATACTTCTTCCACGAGGTCATTAGAATTTGAAATACGAGGATCCCATAATAACTTTTGGTAACATAGAATTTATGGACGCTTTCCTCTGTGCACAGTGATATAAACAGGCAATGGCTACTTTAGTTTGACGGACGGACGTTTCACACCGGACATGACGTGCCTACTATCTAAAACTTCATTCCTAAGTCCTCATAATTAGCTTGAATTTCGACAATATTTAACAGTAGGTAGGTCTTGGAATGGAATCTTAATGGAATACATAGAGCACTGGGATGGAATATGTTTACCTACCAAACTGCTTTTGACAGTGAGGCAGTATGCGGCGCGACGTTATTTACTTAAGTATATAGTCATCGGGAAGTTGTATTATTATAATATTTCAACAATCTATTTTTATTGATTTGAGGGTTGTTGGATTATAATGAATTGTGTTTTGTTTTGATTTTGACATGAAATAGGTGATATAAAAATAGTGATATGTTAAACTAATGGACACCTCCCTTCATAAGATAAGTATTTTGGGATTTCTATTGTAAGAGTTAGTACATCGTCTCGCGAAGTGAATGTGCTCCAAAGTTATCACAAAGTATAAACTGAGCAACACAGTAGCAGAAATAAATTGTTTGAGAAATGACAGATGTCATTAGCACGATGGCCAGCCTCTAATGCGTGCACACAACACTATTTACCCACATGGATGGCTTATTAGCTAATAGCTAGTTAGCAAACACTGCATCATGATGAATTTGAAATACAAATGCACCATAATTAGAAAATTACTCAGCAGTAATTTGGTAGGAACATACCGACTTTTACCGTTTTCCAATGGTATTTCTACAGCAGCGGCACTAAAATGGTAGGTAAATAAAAACATGCATAATGATTCTGAACAATTTTCTTGAGAGACCTTGAAATAGCTTTTCCATATCTACTACGTATTTCCCAAAAAAATATCGTTAATATAAGCATTAACCTACATTGTATTAGTGCTGTAGACTATAAACTTAAGGAAAAACCGGTCAAGTGCGAGTCGGACTCGCGCACCGAGGGTTCCGTATCATTATCTATAAATATATAAAACCAGTGTAAGCAGAGCCCTGCTCCAAAGCAAAATGTACGCAGTGTGGGGTTACTTTATATTGGTCACTGCTATATACAGACATACATACACATTTACGGTTTTCGCAATTATTCTTTAATCTGTGCTATAAGACCTACCTTCATACCAAATTTCAAAATTCTGCGTTCACGGGAACTACCTTGTAGGTTTTGATTCCCTTGAGAGTTGAAAATTTGCGGAAATTTGCGGCATAAACGGCTGTATCTTTTGATTGCGTTGGCTTAGAAGTTTGATTTTTTCACAGCTTCAAGGGACAGTAGACCTGAGTAATTGATATAAATTTCAGCTTCATACCTCCACGCGTTCCTGAGAAAAAGGGTCTTGACAGACGGACGGACGGACGGACAGACGGACAACAAAGTGATCCTATAAGGGTTCCGTTTTTTCATTTTGAGGTACGGAACCCTAAAAATTATCAAAGAGGAGTAATAAAATGAAGTTTGTTGTTGATTGTCAACTAAAAGATTAACCATGGAGATTTTTCAATTAAACGCTGCTTCTATTCTATTGAATATGGCACCTGGGATAAACAGTTTTATATAAATGTAACCGTCTACACGAAGTAGGTAGTTAGATTAAGTAACCGGTGTATGTCAATGTGCGGAGTCAAAGACGCCAATTGATGCATAATTCAATTTTCTTCTGCTATAGGTTTATTAAACAAGTATCTACCTCTAATCCCTCTAATAGATATTCTTTATATAAATTATGTTATATGTAAAGTAGATCTATTGAATAAATTAAATAGACCGGACTATCAAAATTTACAGCTTTAAAGTTCTATCATGAAGTACTCTTTCTCTCTGACTAATTTTCTTCTCATTTTCTATGCTTATACGATCGTTTTTCCTGACTGATCTATCAACGCTCACTCAAAACTGCTAAGTTCGGTAAGCTGATATTTAGACTGAAGGTTTGCAAGTTTAGTATGAACGGTATATGTAATTTATTTTTTCACAGGGGTGACAACAAATTAGGAAGACACTCTCGTTTAAGTGTATTTAGTAGATTAGGTAAATAGAAACTGAAGATGATATAAAAAACAGATTGTAAATTTGCCTGTAAAAGTACTTACTTTCGCAGAAGTTCTCGGAGTATTTCCCGATGGGTTCGCCGTCATCGATGAGAGGTCTTTCCGCGTTGAGGTAGGCCGAAGGTCCGTCGGGCAGGGTGTGGTGATCGAGGTGATACAAGCGACAGTTGTAGGCCGCGGAATGAGGCGCGCCCAAGTACAGGAACGAACGGCAGAGGAACTCAGATTCTATGTCGCATGCCAGCCGGCATGCTGCTTCTGATGTCACCTACGAACAAATCACATTCTTGTATATACTATATATAATAATATGTAGTAGACTATTTGGGACCGTAAACCGGGGTGACTTGAAAATAAATAAATAAAATAAATAAATATCTTGGGACAAATTACACCAATTGACCCAGCCCCAAACTAAGCAAAGCTTGTACCTACTATGGGTACCAGGCAACGGATAAACATCCTTATATAATGTAGATAAATACATACTTAAATACATACAACATCCATGACTCGGGCACAAACATTCGTATTCATCATATAACTGTCTGCCCCTACCGGGATTCGAACCCAGGACCTCTAGCTTCATAGTCAGGGTCACTACTAGGCTATGCAGTCGTCAATGAAAAGGAAGTTATAATGTTGGAATCACTAATTTTTATTTGCGCATCGATCGCCTTTGCGTCTACATGCCAAACATTCACCGATATGAACAATATCGATTTTATAGCAATTTTAAAACGATCAAAGTAGCCTCAACATTGTCAGTCACCCCGGTTAATGCTATTGATACACATATTTGTAATATGTCAAGGATTTTACAATAGTGACTCACATATTTAGTTATTTCCATCGACTAGAATTGCATTACGTTTTGGTATGAACGGAAAATCACAATAAAGACGTATATCACAAGCTTATAAGAGTTTGCACTTTTGTTCCAATTGCATATGTACGCGTCGCTGGACGCATGAGTGTAACAACTTTATTTTTCATGAAATAAATCTAAAACGACTCTAGATTGCATGTCAGTGATGAAACTGATAGATGACTCCGCTTGTGGTCATGTAGCCAAGAGAACAATTATTTAGCCCCGTTTATTATTTGCTGTTTTTCTTTTGACTGAAACATTCATTTATGCTCATGACATAGCTTGGCTGCATCGTTAAACAGATTAAACTCCTAGAGATAAATATGTGTATGACTTTGTTAATGTTTTTATCTGCACAACTATGTGCCAGTTAAACCACTTCAGACTTTAAGTTTATGCCTAGGGGATAAAGATCTTTGTGCGCTACTAGAAATATAGTAAACGCGATCGTGACCAGAATTCTAAGAGCTTGGCGCGATGACGGTGTATTTTGCGTAAGTGTGTGCTAGTGGTCGCACTTGGCGTACGCTATACTCACATTTCTAAAAAAAAATATTTCATTTGCCTACCAGTTCGATTTGTTTAGGTATGATAGGTAGGGCGAATGAAACTGAGTCTTAAATAGCTCCCAAAATATCCGTTTTTTTTGTTCTGATAATACTAATGTTTTAGGACATTTTGATAGACTTACTATATATCATAGTATATATAAGCTCTACTAGAAACGCTTATGTATGTATAAAGACCTCACACCGTTAAACAGGGTCTAAATACCCCATTTTTATTCCTCACCCTTGCTAAAACCATTTTGCAGTACGTTATATACTACTACCAAAGATATAACACCTATAGCAGGTTCTGTGTAGTAGCTAACAATCGTCATTTTGTATGCCTTGAATCACGTCACGAATACAAGTGACGGCGAGTGTCGTGTGGCTAAATAGGCAGGAGCCGGTGAACGAATGTATGAAGAGACTGCTTCCGGGGTTATATTCGTTCACCGGCAGGAGCTTACATTTACACAACTACCTTTAAAAATGAAAATTTTTATTTATGCCTGTCACTGGACAATTCTTTAAAACACGACCGCATTGAAGTATGAATTGGTTTAATTAGCAAGAATTAAACATATAAAGTATGTAGATACAAGTAGTTTACCTTGGAGAGTTAAAGCTGTTAAGTTTTTTATTGTAATGTGAAACTCTATCCCTCTCTTAGGTACACGCCTCGCCTTATGCGTTTCCTATCGCGTTGTCTATCTTTATCCCTTGGAGTCATCTCGTTTACGAACACTATAATTCTTTGTAGGAGTAGAAGGGTTTGCTAACTCGCACATACCGGGTAACGGGTGGACACCATATCAATTTATGTGTACAATAAATTATTACTATCCAACTTTCATTAGCTACATACAAATTTCGAACATATTTCTCAACAACAACAATGATATAAGTACAGTTTTGTATTTAAAAGAACTTTATATCTAATAGACAGCAAAAATTGTTAGTTGTTTCAAAATAGGATTCTAACTCAGCATGTGTCGGAGCACAGGGTGCAACGACGCTGTTTTTCAGTGGATCCATTAAACAACACAAAACATTCAATTACTTAACCTAAGCAACTCAACCCAAAAGAAGCACGAAAACAGAATACAACCAATTTTTATTTATATGGACATTTGCCAGCGAGAACCAAACAAAAATACGACAATTTATTACCGGTAGTCACAGTCGGCTAGACCGCAGAAATTTATTCCATGAGTAGATGGAGTTTTAATTTGTTCTTAAAAGCAGTCAATGAAGTGGAATTTCTAATAGGGGTGGGATGTTATTCCAGCATCGCGTCGCAGCGTACAGGAAGCTGCCGCGAAATCTAGCCGATTTGTGTCGTGGGCAGGAAAGGCGGGGGGCTTGTCTCACGGGCATACGGGAAAAGATAAATTTTTCGAACAGGTATGAGGGTTGTTTGCTGTGTATTATCCCAAACAATAAATTATTTTAAATTATTTTAAAATTATTTATTTTAAATCAATTATTTTAAAACATAACAATCGAAGCCGACTCGAGTCTAGATTATCTATGAATTAACAAAAAAGGCGGTCATTTCATTTCATTTGTTTTGAACTTTCGAGTAAAAGCAAATAAGGTAGCTTGCTTATTTTGCTCTGAAAACGTGTATTGTAGAAACTTATGACACGCATGTAGCTAAAGCTACGTATGCGAGTGTACATAATAAGGCATCGCGCCTCAGTAAATGTTTAATTATTGCTCACCTGCAGTTCCTTGTCGGTGTAATAGTGGAGGCCGGCGTATTGTGCCACCTTGTCTTCGGCGACTCCCACGCGCGGCGCCGTGAATATGCGCTGCCCCTTGCACGCCTGCGACGCCTTCAGGCACAGGTTCTGCACGACACAACGCAACGCTCACAACGTGCAATCACACAAATTACAAACAATAACAATACTTACACATACAGATCACGGTTATTTACACAAACGTGTTACTAGTAACTCTATATTTTTAAGGTTGTCGAAACGATTTTTACTTAACTATACCTATGCATTATTATGCATCACTTAGCCACACTTAGAGCTGTTTCAAGAGTGTTACCACGAGTAATTTAATTATAATTATTATTTAAACTCAAGTAGGTACTTCACTCCTTATTCATGAAAATTTACAAACCTGTTAGAGCTACATGTATGTTTTCTGTGTGTCTGACACGGACGAATGGCAAAATAACAGATAAAAACAAGTTAATGTTGAATGTATGAATAAAGAAGTGTTGACAACTTTATTATCCGAGTACTTACTTAATACAATATACAATAATACAATACAATACGAATACAATATTATTATTGATATTTTAGCAAAACAGGATTATTCATATTAGTCAGCTAGGTTTTAAGTCAGGCAAAGTTAAAATAAAAAATATGTAGGTGGGTGGATAATCTCTTTCCAGACACTCGTTGCTATAGTTACGTTGTCCTGCGTTACTCTTTAAATCGTAGGTTTAAAGCATTAAAATTAGCCCAATATGCATTTTTGTGGTAATTTTAAGCCACTTCCTTGATTGATCATCTACTAAGTATGTTAGTATAATGTTTCAACACCATTTCTTCTAATAGACTGACTGTTCCTACCATTGTCCCCTCCCTTACGGGACAGAATAACTACAAGAAACAGTTGATCCACCCAGGAACATCACAACAAAAAGCAATAATCACATTACCTCAAAATAGTCAGTGCCGGGAGTATCGACCAGTTGCACGAAGTGCTGCGCTGTGCGTCTGTCCGAGTCGCTCAGAGCGCACCGCATGCTGCCGTACTCATACTCGGCTGACCGGCACGGGAACCGTTTCTAAAACACAGCATTATCTCAAACATACTCATTGCCCACACTTTGCTAAGGGCTGGGGTTACCTTCCCCATGATAGTGTTCTGTATTAGCCCGAATTTTTAAATTTTTATGATCCCTCATGTATATAAATTTTCCAAACCCTACTGTGTTATGTGACAATAGATCCAGATCCAGTAAGAATAGAACATTAAACGATCACTTTCGAAATGTTTACGAGCATTATACAATGTGTGCACGTGCTTCTATGCAATGGGTAAAAGCAGTCGCACACCAGCGTCCCCATAACTCGCCCGGTACAATATATCTTAAATGCACTTTGTCTGTATCTTGAAGTGCAACTAGGGCGAAACCATAAAATATAAATTGAATAGATAAACGTTAAATTGCATTGCGGAGCTTTTGCTGTTGCTAGTGGCGTCGTGCATGGGGGCACAGGGGGAGGGAAAAGGGACTCTATCGGTACAGTGTTACAGTAAATAGTGATAGGGTACCTCGTTGAGACAGGCGGCGAGGCAGGCCTCCTTAGTCGAGGTATAGATGATAGTGTTGTCGAGACCCCGCAGCGACTTGCCGGGCACTCGCTCGAAGGCCCACGGCCGCAGGCACACGCTCTCCGTGCGGACTTGGAGCTTCACCATGTAGTACGTGTTCACCGAACGCTAAAACAAATGCTTGGTTTCGTTTCGGAATCGAGTACACGGTTTTGAAGCTGAATACGTTTCATGTTAACTTCAAAGATATATATTGATTTATAGTACATGTATAAACACATTGATGCGGCAGCAGTATCGAGAAATCACGTTCACTATCCTCATGGCGTGCAGTTAGAGAATTACGATGTCAGCGGCGCGGCCCCGCATCGCTTACCGCGCTTTATTTATACTCATGACTGTTCATTAGGCCCGAATGCGATTAAACAGTATCAAGTAAAGCCTCAACAGTTACAATGTCCTATCTCTGCTTAGATTCTTCTTAGCCTGGCTGACCGATTCAATCTAAATTGTTAATCCGATCGCAGCATCGGCGGGCTAATTGGCAGTGCGGGAATGCCGACTGCTATCTGACGAGAGATTTATTTGGCTATTAACCAGCCCTGTATCAGACTGTGTACCTAAGTAATAGGAGGACGCATCCAATAAACCACGATTTGGTCTTTCGTATTTCATACTGATAAATGCCTGCATCATCTAGTTAATAAGATAAGAAAATGAGTTGCTTTTCGAAAGAAGCACTGTCTAATTACCATTATTCAGACCTATGATGTACGGTGCAATAGCAAACAGTTATGAACATCAGTTTAGTTTAGCGCGGCGTATGTAAAACCGATGCCCACTAACTTCTGTCGGTCGAACGTAAATAAATATCCTAGCCGTAACCGTGACTCTTGTCTAATGGGTACAAGCTTCGGCACCGATAAGTAGGTACGCCAGCAATATTTTAGCTCGGTTGTTGTTTACCATATTGTGGCCTTAGTAAAGCGTCTCGTTTGTGAATACCTGTACATTGCCTTATAAGCGACGACGACTATGTTATTTTACTCTCAGCTTCTAGACTAATATAGTCAATGCAAACAATGCTACTTAGTTTATTCCAGTAGGTACCTGCGTTGTTTTCAGATAGCCTCCATTTTGAACAATATGTACTATAATAATTAGATAAAATATACCTACCACGATATTGTAACTAATATACAAACATCGTTAAAAAAACAATAAAAAAATTAAGCCGCTACGCTGATGGATTGAACTTGTCTATGTAAGTTATCCTTTGATTACTTTATAACTGTTTAGTTTTACGTAGTATTGCCAATGCATTTCTTGTTCAATGCTGTCGAGTAACTTATATGTAGAGCAAAAACCATCCTACGTAGGTTTAGGGACTTACATTTATAGTTAAAATTGCATGCGTGTTCCGCTTCGTACATAATTCATCGGATATCATTTATTAAACATTTATAAATTTATTATGGATACCTGTGGTGTAGCCATGGGATTGTTGGCTTGGGTGTCATTCTGCAGCAAGCAGCGGGTTTCTTGCACAGGCGTTAACGGGTTTAAGACGAAGCTGTAACAAAGATAACAGTTAGGAATTACTTGAAAGATTACAATAATAACTTTTGTTGCGTAGTATTAGTTACTTCCCTCTCCCCCCGAAGGCTCAGAATATTAGGATTTATCGCAGGCATACAGCATCCATCACTATCGCGACTATACGAAGACGTCATTTGCGAACAAAAATCGTATACGGTGCATTTCGCAGCAGAGAAATAAGGAATTGTTGATTTGTGTTGACTGGAAGCCATTGGCCTGTTTAATCACCTCAATTGTCTTGGCTACTAATAATATATAATCATTTATTCAGCTAATCCGACAGGCTGGTCTTATTTATGTAGGTACTTTTGCATACAGGTGCCGTTGTAACAGTGTTTCTGCGCTAGGTTGTTCTCGATGAGTCAAAGATCAAATGACAAAAAATATGTAAAACTAGTGAGACTGGACCTTAATCACACATCTGAATGAATAATAAAAACATGAATTATCAATTTGTATCCAGCATACAAATAGCTTCATTTTCCATCGTCAACCGGTTAACTATGTAGGCAAAAATATTTTATGCGAAGTCCCAGAATTTAAGGAATAGAATGCCCGCTATTTGCAAACTGACAACAATCTTGTTCGGTCTACTTAATTTCATGCCGTTTTAAGATTTGCATAGAGACGAGAAATCTTTAATTATTAGTGTCAATAGTGAAACGTACTTTTTAAAGACCCAATAAATTTTGTTTTTCTTTTTAACAGACAATGATGTTTCGAGTTGATGGCTGTTGTATATTTTCGTATACGCTACGCTGATTTCATTCTAATTATTTCGTAAAAATTTGGCGTTTACGATAAGACAGAATTGCTGGTGTATAAAATTCATATTCGTCATGAACTCATGACTACACTGGGAGGAAGTCATTAAGCGAGCATTACTCTGTGATACATATACTGTTTCTTACGTGAGATCATGGCGGAAGATAAGAAATTGCTTAGTTGCAGCATTTTTGCCGGGACACGTGGTGATGAATACCGGGAATACGCTGAGGATCGTTGCCCCGGGAAGTGCGGCGCGGGTGCGGCTACTGGACACTGCGGGCGAATCGTAACTCGATCGCAACCGCAGCTACTTCAGAGGACAATAACTCTTTACGTGCCTATTTTTAACATTTCAATATGACTACATTTTAATTTTTAAGCATTTTACAAATCTAACCTATTAAGTCGTATAAAGTCTCTACTGTAAACAAGGCGATTTTAAATTATTCAAATAAAGCGGTAATGTCTAGACTTTCACAATAATATGCTGCCACAATATATGCCACAAAGAAACTGGCTTTCGAATGGAAGAAATTGCATCGAAATCGGTCTTTTCGCTTGAGGGCTATGATGCCACAAACAGATACACACACACACACACACACATAGAGAAAGAGAGAGAAAGACTTCGACGTCTTTTTGCGCCGGGAGTTAATAAAATCTAACAAAATCTATCAATCCTAAACGCAGTATAAATGAGGAGGAATCTACCACCATCTATTTTGAATATCTTTGCCACAGGCGCCTTCTTATTTATTCAAAACAGAACTATAGGATTATGTCATTTATTAGGGTAGTCTAAGTCATTGCAGTTTTTTTATTTGACCATTTTAATCCAGTTAATTGATGGGGATGTCGTTAGCGACGGGTTTTAATTATTGTAAGGTGTACAGCCACGTTATTATGGCCGCGAGGGAGGCGCAGGAGCCGAGCTGGCATGCAGCGCTCAGGGCACAATTAGTTGAGTCAGGGCAGGAAACCGCCTCGGGACGGTACTTGCAAGAGGGTACCAGTTGATGCAGCTTATCCTGCAGGCTATTCGAGTACGCGTATAACCGGCCTTTATCCATGCAACTAATCGATACAAACTAGATTAGATTTTCCTTTCCTTAGATAAAGATCGTCAGTAAAATGGCTACATTAAGACTGGTATTGGACTTTATTAAGACCAAATAAAACCATATACGAGTATTTGATATATGTACTTCTACACAGTAAAACGGGTTATTGATCACGCAAACTCGATGAGCTGTCATCGGCGTGAGGCACTTATGACTAGGATATTGTTAGATTAGACCCAAAATATACCCAGTTATAATATAAGTATGTATCATGAATTCATTATAAACTTATTCAGAAATAATTACAAGCCTGTTACCAGTGCGTCTATTTTCTTAATGTTTCTCAGCATCACCGAACTTCCAAATGATTTCAATTTTATTTGAATTCGAATGGTATGTTCAATGCCAATCGAAAAATTATAGGGCCAGGGGTCCGATTTTTGAAAGCACATGTGTGAAAATACCACTCGAAAGTGGTGAAGAATTGTGCTGAATTTTAAATATGAGTAGGTTAGAAGATACTTACGGCTCTCATTGATCTCGTGAACTAGTCAAAAATTTGATTAGAGCTGTAGTTTTAAAGATATAAACAGATTTAGGTATATCACTTTCGAGTGATGTGCTTTCAAAAATAGGGCCTCTGTTCTTCTAATCCAGCCACTAGGAAACTGTTCAACAGATCGCTACCCGAAAACAGAGTCGAAACACGAAGTTGACGAGGGACATTAACAAAACAGACGCACTGTAACTAACAGTATGTTTTGTTAAAGCAAATATCAAAGCGATAAATAAAACAAACTAATATTAAGTCAAATAAGCTTGACTGCTAATTAACACTGCTAAATAAGACCGTAAGTAATCAATGTTTTACTTCTAATGTACCGCGTAAATCCACTGCGCAAGTCTGTCAGCTATCCTCGTTAGAAGTCCTCATTCTAATTCAAGAGACGCATCGCTCTTCCTTACTATCTTAATGCCGTACTGAATCCAGATACCGAGGCAAAAATCGTAAATAAAGCTCTGGTCAGGTGTGAATGGCACGCAGGTACTATCAGCAAGCTGTCGGCGGCAAGACGCGTTCCCGTCGCGCAGGCAGTGATAAAATATCATTAGAGACCCCGACGACAGGCGTCCGATGCACTCGGCATGGCAACTGCATGTTTTCTTAGGAATTAAGCGACATTAAATTGTTACGCAGCGCGTTATACTTTGCAGCCGGATAACGGGGCAGGTTACCGTTCGCCGCGACATTTTGTATTTAATTCAACTTCACAGGAACGGTTTAGATTGCATACAAGCAAGCTTCGTGCTGTGATTTCAAATTTAACTCTCTTGTATCCGATTACACCTCTGATTTCCTCGCTCGCATTTGCATTTATATCGTAGGTACAGATAAAGTACTCTATTTTAAACTTGTTTGTACTGTAGAACATAGCCTAGGCTGGAATTTTTATAATGACGGTTTTGTAAAATGAATAGGTACATAATAACTTTTCAGCAGTAGGACACACCAATATTCTAAGAGATTAATAATTTTGAAAAATCAGCGAATGGTGGTTGTTTTTTTTTTATTAAAACCTTAAAATAAAACTTGCACAGTTCATTCAAACTTGTGCAGCCATCTGCTGAAATATTCTGGATTATTTACGTTAATCTACCTACTTTTTAAACAGGGTAGAAATGAAAAACTTTGCATGAAGGGCAACTGTCTTAAATAAATAGTGGAATAGCAAATTCTCTGAAAAGGAAACAATATTTTACTTTTTCTAACAAATAATGCTGCATTAATGGATTCTTGAAAAATTTACTATTTACTTAATAACAAGCTGTATTTTATATAAGACAATGAAAGCGAATGTAGCTTACAGGTATTACAAAAAAAGCATTTGCATATACTTTTAAAAGGCAACACAAATAATACAAGATGCACTCTGTGATGAGGACCGTCCCCAACATTGGGACGTATATGGGCTGGAGATATTTTTATAACAGCAAAATGTTACTTGCCACCATAAACGCCTTAAAGAAAAATTTAATCTCATTTGCGACCTTTTCTTTGACCTTACACACGGTTCATCTTACACAATATCCGAAATAAAAACCTAGGTACTGTACTGCGGCAGCAGTGTCCAAGATTTCGTAAACTTGCTTTTGTTATTTTTGTTTGGATCCCGTGGATAGTCTAGTTGGCAATCCCATTCGCTTAATTTGTTAAATTATACTTTTGTAGAGAAAATATAACTTTTCTTATCGCGTATAGCAGGGGTCGCCAAATGGCGGACCGCGGTCCGCATCCGGACCGCCGACCCATTTTGTGCGGACCGCGAGAACACAGCAACTTGCACTACAGAGTACGTAATTTAATAAAAATGTATCCCCCGAATTAATTTTGTGGGCGTCAATTCGAAAACAAACGAGCTAAACATTTTTTCTATAAAATGTGCGGACTGCGATGGTAATTTCATTTCTTAAAACGGACCCCGAGCAAAACTAATTGGTGACTCCTGGCGTATAGTATCTTACTTCCGAGTAAAGGTTTCACGCCCGTTCTTGATCACTAGGCACTATTTCCTGCCATTCTATTCGTAATGCATTCCAGCCGTACCGCCATTTTCTAGTGCAACCTATTGAGTAACAATTTGAGCCCCTCATATGTGTATACTTATAACGATAAATGTTTAATGCGACCGCTTCGTCCCGATCATTCCTCCAGGCATAAAAAATTCACGGTGTGAAGTGACGTCAGTGAATATAAAAAAAAATGTACAGCTTTTAAATCAAATCTAAAACCGTTAATTTTTTTTCAACTATTGCTGCAGTTTTACCTAAAGATATGGACTCCTTGTTTACACATATTTTGTATCAAAGTACGTTGTACTTTTTATCCTTTATCTACCATCGCATTATGGAACTACAAATAAAGAAGTGGTGTGCGAAGAAAAAACTTACAAACAGAAAGCTCATACCGAAATCGACTAATTACATCGGATTTCGTTTTGATTTCACAACTGGAGTAATAAATCTTCGTACCGTGATTTGTTGTAAAGCAGTAATTATGTGGGGGATAGACATGCCTTCCGAATGCCTCGCTCCAATTTCCAATTCTCGAAATACCTATGTTTTTTTATATTCGTTGTGAAATCTTCCAAGGCACGAAATCAAGTACGTACACGTACCTAACTGCATGAATTCGGCCAGGCACACACACCGTTAGCATCGTCTTTAACCCAGGTTGTAACTGCACTTTTTACTGGACTTTGAAAAACGTTACGCATAATCGTAAATCATAATAAAAAAGAACTGCGCATAATACACCAATCGATTCTGATGTAGGTATCGTACCTGCTATCACTTACTTGCAGTAGCTTCTCGGATAAACCGCTACACAAAATGGTTGGTATTATAATATTATAATAAAATGCAGTAGAAGATCGATTGGAGCGCCGATACCCCGCTGCAGGCGCCCCCGCATCGACTGCTGGTGCCGTTTTGTTTATTATACCCATGTTATATTACTTAGATAAGATGATAATGATACTTGGAAATATTAGTCATTACAATCATTAGCCTTGATTCTCATCTAAACTGCACTTTTATAGGTATTCGTTATAAAAATAATTACAAACCTACCTTTATTATTTGAATTCAACACGTAACAGTCATAGTTAAGTAGGTATGACTGTTATGAGTAGTAAGCTTAAAAAGTGCGCTAGCACATGGATATTACAACTATACAGGAAAGTAGTAAAGATAATAGTTGTTTAGAAGTTATAAAAGTGAACTCATTACATTGCAGCATTTATGATTATGGTCAAATTGGCCGCCGAGCTTTGCGCCGGCGCGGCGTCGGCCTCGTGAAGGAGCAGTTGCTAACAGCCGCGCGGCGCCTGCGCTCCACGCGTCCATCATTGACGCCGCATAAATATCGCATTTTAAAGTATCTCTTCGTATCATTGACTTTCATTGGCCCTAAACTAACAACCACTTACATTTTATTTAATGCCTTGCCATTAGTTATTCTATTGGATGCTTTCAATAAATTATTCACAAACAACGTTCGTAGTCATTTTACCATACATACCAGTAAATCCGATGCAGATAACAATTAGTGGATTCGTAACAGTTAAGGCGATCCGATGTTCACAAACTATCCGAAACATTTGCAACAGTTACGGGCAGCGGTCGTGAAGATAAGATATAATCAGTTCCGTGACAGCATCAGATTATCAGAGAAGATAGGGGGTCATGATCCCAATAAAAATGTAGTTTCAGTCATACGGACTCGGTGTGAGAGGAACAATGCAATTACTGCTATTGGGTCGCGGAAAGTCAATGGATCGAGGCACAATAACATTTTTGCACATTTTGCAAGAGTTTACCGGCTGGCCACATAATATCAGCTGATACTGATACCAAATGACAACCCTATACTTTTTATGCAGCTGTGTACGCTGTGCTGTGTGACCGTTGGTCGTTTAACCGGAGGCGAGTGGAAGTGCTAGTTGGTTCAGTGTGTACCGTAATGTAAACTCTCCCCGAACGAGTGTAGGTATCGTCAATCACTAGTAATGCTACTGCAACGTTGAACAGTTACTGATTGAATACCACATCCGTCCCATTCTTTTGTTGAAACGCTATTTCTTTGGGATACACAGCCATGTAAGTAACAATGCTAGATTAAAAGCGCGGGAGAGTTCCGTCTCGTTTAATTGAATACCGAATTGATTTTCGATCGATCCCGTTCGAATTGATTTCGAGGAATCTAACTAGCGTTGCAATACTGTTACACGCTTCGCTTCAGATTAATGCAATTATGTTTTTGCCGCCGTGACGACTGCTGTTCACTTGTGATCGACCTGCACTATACCGCAAGTGCTACACGCCATTGTTTGTCACATGTTAGGAAAACATTGATTACAATGCGTGATTAAAACTTTGCGTAAAAAATCGATTCATTGATACACGTTATGTATACGCTAGCAGATTGAAATTGTTCTTTTATAATTTGAGAAAAACTTCTACGGGGCGCTCGTGTGTCTCGAAAACGTTAAGATTTTTTGTGCATGCCTTTCTGATTGTTTACGCCACACGCTAATCCAAGAAATTACTGAACCATTTTTCATGGCATTTTCGCAGGTAGCTTAGACTGAAATAACATACAACAAATACAACTAATACATGTATAATACATGTGTATTTCATCGAAATCAGATGTCGGGAAGAAAATATGTTTATAATGACATAAAATATTTTTTATAATGAAATAAAACTAATAAAGAATATTTTAAGAGTTTTATCTGTTTGTTTCTTTACGACAGTGAAAACAATTTAACATAATCTTCGTGCCGTTTCTATTTGCAGATAAAATAGCCTCAGGTAATATAAATAAAATTCGCCACCATTTCAAAAGTAAAGTCCCTGCGAACCAAACCGCTTGAAGAAGATTAAATGAGAAAGCTTTCCATTTTAGATTTTAATGAAACTGCGATCGAAAATAGCAGCATGACGACAGATCGATATCAATCTCAATAAAATAAAATAATATATTCATAACCGCCAATAGTCATGAAAACTGTCGAAAGGCCTGCAATAATCTATTGAAGACGTATGCGATCACTTTTACTGTTATCCAATTTAGAGCGCGGCGAGGTTGGTTTCCGCTTTTACACGGTTTGTGGGCAGCGGTTCTCGAGACACATTGTTATTAACCAAGAGCGTGTCATTGGAATGCCTGAACCGCGGAGGACGTGCGGCAGAGTGACACACATTCCGAGCCCCGACCTTAGCCGAGCCGACCAAGCCGCGACCGCATCTAATATTGCCCGCTTTTTAGGTAGATATACGTACGCTCACCTTCACCTATCTTTTACCGGAATACTTACTCGCAATCTAGATTTACAATTCTTATGTCCGGGAAAGCGTGTAATATTCGCATTTATTTCTATATTACTTTACACACTTATTTATTCAAAAACTGAGTATTTTTAAGAGCATGCGTGACTGAGACAGATTAAATCTTGGCTACCGTGTCTCTACTAGACTAATATAGTGAAGTAGTCAAGCCAGGCACGTAGAACTAAGCAGGTACAAGTAAGTATCTAGCGGTAATCCTTTTTAATAAAAGTTTATATAATTTGTTTTTTTTTAGCAACGCGCCTGTCCAGTTTAAATCAAGTTTTTATTATTTAAACGAAAAAGAGTTTGGGGTATGCTTGACGGGATATGAACCCGCGCTTCTAGGCTATACGCGTCAAGCATCCTACCCCAACTGGACCAGCGGCATACTATAGAGACGCGTATTCCAATTCCGTCTGGTAAACCCGAAATACTTTTACGTTCATAATAAAAACTTAATAAAAGTTTATGTTTAAGAACTTTATTGTGTTTCAGTGTATTGCATGTTATTCTAGACGGTCTAGAATTGCGAATGTAGCCTTACGATAATTCGTCAGTGAGGCGAACCGGTGACCGGCGCCGCACGGAAATTAGTGGATCTTCACGTCGATCCGATCGACTATCTCGGACATTTGGGTTAGGGTCGTGCTCAAATCTCTGACACGTTGTTTTTTTTTATTTTCGTGATCAGCAGTCAAATAATGACGAATCATGTCTTAGATCAGATGTGATGCGTTTTGTTCGATTCGAGATTAGTCTCAGAGTAGGTCAGATCAAAAGGTCGACTTTCTGATGGTTCAATTATTTAATTGAATATTGGTCGTTAAATCTCTAATACTGATTGAAAATAACAATTATAAACGTCATAATAATGACAGTCTATAAATTACGAACCGTTTAAAATTGCTGAATATCGCAGTTAGCCGCGGCTACAGTTAAGATTTATTTTTATGGCTCCAACGTTGAAATCACTTGAGATAATATTTAGATTTCTTCCAAAAATATATTACGACGCATAGCTATTGACATGAAGTTTTCTTTTTAATTACCATTTACATATTTTAATAGCCGTCTTGGGAACCCGCTATTGGTGTAAATAAATAGCATTCCGTATGCCATCTGAGAATAAGAGCATTGAACGGTACACGTCGAGAAAACAGTATCCAGAAATTATGTTTAAATTACATTATGCACTTAAGACCTAAATTGTGCGAGTAATTTGCATCTGGCACAAATTCCCTATGAGAACGAATTTATAAAATGCTACTTTCTAGGAATGCAACTCGTGTTTTCTTCTAGTATGGCGAAAATGTAGGGCCAGTTTTTGTTTCATACATTTTTTTAGCCACTCAATCCTCTGACCCATTATAGACAGAGATCAATATAAGTGAAATCTGAGGTTGGGTTGTATAACCTACGCGTCATCTGGTGCGCTTTTTCTTGGTTTAACTAACTACTTTAGGTTGACTTGGTTGCGTGCAACTATACTGCATCAGATATATCGCAGCAGGCGAGGTAATATTTGGGAGCAACATAAAATTTTAATAAATTCGTTACACTAGTTGTGCTGTTCTTAAATTATTGAAAAGTCGCTGCTCTTATATATATGACGAATTGCGTGTTCAGATGTTATTAACCTTATCTAGTGTAACGAATTTATTGAAATTTAATGCTGCTCCGAAATATTTGAGGACCTCGCCCGCTACCGCATATCTGATGGCGACTGTACTATTCCAATTATCAGAGCCCAGATTTTTCATTTGATTTTTTTTTGTTTTGTTTTGCCATGAAAAATCCGGGCTCTGCCAATTATACAGTATTTATTCCATTAGAGGTCTACAGTAAGCTTATGGGCTGAGCGAGAGCGGGAGAAAACACAACCATCGCTCTTATTTTATAACAAGCCAGTTCAATAAAATGGACCGTATGTAGTACTGACCTGAAGGAAGCGGCGAGGCAGTCGGGCTCCTCGCGACACCAGCCTTGGCACTCGTATAAAGACAGATTGCGGACCGTGTAGTACGCGGTGCCAGTGAAGTCCACATCCGTTAGCTTTTCGAAGGCGATCCGACCTACGAACAGAGCCTTATTAAAAACAAAAAATAAATAGCTCCTCTCATCTAGAATTACGAGCAATCTAAGTTTTCTAAAGTGACAGAATCACTCAAACATATGAACCCTTGAGTTGTACCTACTTGTACTTGTAAAAATAAGTGTGATTATTATGATAACGTATGGAGTAGCTTACTTAGCACGAAGGAAGCCTGAAGTGCGAGCAGCACCAGCCGCGCTAGCCGCAGCGCCTCGCCCCTCATGCTGCCTTAGTCACCACCTGCACAAAAATACACACCTTTATTAATCTCAAATGTACATACATATACACAATAAGTAGTTAATTGAGTAGTGTTGTTAAGATGTCCACATCATCATCGTCGCTAGCCTACACATATGCGTCCCACTGATAATGATGTCCACAGTTATTTATAAATTCGTTTTTGTCAGAAGCTCTTAAACATGGGAAAGTATCATCAGCCATATGAAAAAAAAATAAGGCGGCGAGAATAAACAACAACATCAAAAAAGATGTAGAAAGTCTGACAAAAAGTTCATACTGCGAGTACGTTTCGACATAGTTCTAATCTGAAGCTCACCGTTCCAATTCCTTAAGTTGTGAACAATGAATAAAATCGAAAGCCACAGAAGTAGAATAATTCTCAAAGACAAAATAAAAGAACAGAAAGAAATTAAGACGGTTAACACTGATGTCCAGCAAGTTAATCAATTTGGAAAGGCGGTCGAGGGCGTGCAAAAGAATGGTGCAAGAGATATCAATTGTTCCGTGGGCATGGGTACGGGTGTGCTGCACATTCGTCAGGCGAGACCCGGTTGATGGCGCCATTACGTTGACGAGCCGGCCATCACCGCCGGGGCTGCAACTCATTTCCGGTGATTTGCAACTCGAATGCGGGTCAAGATCACCGTGGTTTCAAACACGAAAGCTAATAGGAAAGTCAGTGACACGAATTTTCATTTACTTTTTGCATCGCAATATCGCTTTCACTAGCCTTTTTATCAAGCCGAATGAATGATCATTTGTAAACGTGAAAGTAAGGCGATTGTTGTATGTACCTACAGAACTGAAATGAAATTATTCTTGTATTTAGGTACTTACGTCAAATAATTTGGATAGCTTTCCACCATTCTATTACATTGAACACGATTTGATATATTCAATAGATATTTAAAATTGTGTACCTACATCATGAAGCATTCAAATTTATTTTCGTTCCTCATTCATTTCAAGCAATCGAGCGGAAACATGATCAATTGTGCATTTCTCTACTCAATCATAAAAATGCAAATTTATTTGTATACGTTAACGTTAACCTACATACAATTATTCTTTTCTAACTTTCAGCAAGAAGCTAAGTTGGCTAAGTTGGTCATAAACTTTTGCAATATGTATAATTATAGTTAAATAGTTGTTAAATTTAACGGCCGATTTGTTTCTCTTAACACTAAAGTTAATTTAAACACTTTGACTATGACAATCATGAAATTGCAATTCATTTTGTACGATTGGAGCAGATATTAGACTGACAAAATGCGCAGAGAATAATTAAGTACATTAAAAAATTAACAACAGATTTTTGGTCGCACTTACATACGAGTAGCATTGGAAACGTTAGAATTTAAGATTCACGTCACATTACATTGAAGAATATAATCTCGCAGTAAACTAGTTATTCGTGTTTCCTGGTATGAAAATACTCTGTTACAATTTATAATGGTGATTCCAACAGTCATGACAGTTCTCGCTTTACACGGCCGCGCCAGTCATGCCGGAAGCCACTCGACAGTTAGCTCACCTCTGGAGGAGCCTCTATAACTTAGACTTAGTTAACATTGGAGGTGGCTCGCTTAGTAAAACAAGTATTCTCTGCAACTGTCCCGACCCCACAAGGAGAGTGATTTTTCACGGTAGCGTAGCATTTACGTGTAGTGATATGTATTAATTAGAGTATGAACAAAATACATTGTATTTTAGAGTACCTACGTTTAAATAAATCTACCTATCTCTATCTAACCAGTCACGTAGCAATGCGTAATTCTATAAGCGGTCAATCAATTTACCCTAAGTACTTGACTACAAAATATTAGGTCAAATGGATTTCACTCCATGGCAAATAAGTGCGTCTCTCGATTGTGAATACTAGACCGTGAGTATTGGGCGTCAGCCGAGATGTGCTCTCAGCGTAACCTAACTGGTATCAATACACATTCGCATACATTTTGCACTAACTCATCCATGCTAATTGCTGGCAACAATTACTTTCTGGTGTGACACACATTTTACAGGTCAGTTGATTTAGAGGCTATTAAGTAAAGAAAATAATAACACATTCAAATATCTTCGAGTAGAGATAAACAAAGGAACATTCATTCGTGGGTATCATCCGATTTCTCCGTTCGTTGATCATACTATACGATACGACTACGATGGGCCTTGGTTTTGTAGTTTGATTATATGTACATATATTACAGTACAGAGTCTGTTTTAATAACACGTGTGTTTGATTTTCTGTCTTATAAAAGCTTAAAAAAAGGATCTTTCGTTATTTTTTCAGTTTTCAGAACTGAGGCAAAGAGAGCTTTAGATGATGGTTATAATCCTAGGAAATCGCTGAAGTTGGGATTTCAAGCTATGTTCCTAGAAGAACAGAACTGTTCAAACTAATTATGTGTGTTTTTTAACGGAGATCCAAATCAAATACCGCACTCGTCTCATCTCCATTCTTTACAAGATATATCTTAAATATCGTATATGGATGTGTACTAATTTACAACATGTCTAATTTAAACACAACCACCTAATCGAAATAAAATAGAAGACGATGTAAATTGACGTTCCACTCTAATTTGGATATAAAGGTACTTAACTACATACACTAAATATACTTATACTTCGGATAGCTTGAATCGACAGTTCACTCGGTCTACTACGTTTTCATATCCAGTTGAGTAAATATTACTTAAGCCAGTTTAGATACATTTCAATTCGGTTTTTACTTAGTTAAATCAATTAGTCTACCTTTACGAGTGTAGTTTATCGGTGAATTTCACAGAATTTCTAAACTAGTTGCCATTAAAACAAAATTTCCATTAGTCGATCAGTTTTCAAATCAGTCCGAGAGTTGTGTTGTGAACTCGCCTGCAACACGCATTAACGTTATGTGAACTAACGAGATAAATATTGTAATCACAAAACGGGATATTGAGGAAGTAGTTAAACTTGAAACGGCATCAACGGGATGTGATAACTGCACCTCGCGATCTGAGTGTACCTACGGGTGACGAGATTCATATGTCACATAATTTTTGTAACAGTTATATCACGGTGTGCAAGAGCGTGTCGCAGTGGGTGCGCGGGCGTAGCCACCGTGCACGAGATGCGTACACGAATAGCCCAATTTAACGGTTAAGCCTACATCACGATGTTGTTTCCGACGTCACCCACGGCATAACCACCGTCGGTTCGCTAACTCGCAAAGTTTTATAATACCAACTCATAAGAGTGAACTAGAGCGGCACGTTGAACAACGTAATTGCGCGTACATCGTAATGAAATGTCACTGTAACGTTTCTTTTCCACGCCAAGTCTTTTGTCATGCTGTGCACGTGTTAATTTTTAACCCTCGGAAGACAGTAATGAAAAGCTTAATGACTCATTCTGCTAAGATTAGTACTTAAAAAACTCCGGAAGTTTTTTGTTCAACTATCATTTCGAGAAGTTATTATATGGTAGGTAAACAAACTCAAGCATGACCCATCGATAAATCAATCCATTTCTTACTCCAACAAAACTAGAGTATGAAAGTTGAATCCTAACAATTCTGCGTATTTTAATTATGCACATCATTAACTTACTTAATCAAGTAATCATCCTAACCTTATTTATGCATTGAACAGATTTTCATTAAACACACAATAGATCAGAGCGTTCCCATGCCGCCTTCAAATGGATTAGTAGCTAGCAATTTCAATATGGAAGTGCTACGCTACCATCTGACCTGTGTAATTATTTACCACGCTGCTTTATACAATGAAATTACAGTTCATATTTCCTGTTACCTGTCCCTGTCTACACTTACCGATGCCGGTTCTACGTTTTAATGCTATGTGAAAGGGTTATCAAGCTCAGCGGCTATTCATACAATGAAACTGCTAAAGAAGTAATAAAATACAATTACTTGGCAATCAACGAGGCGTGCGCATGCATAGTAAGTGAAGAATAATCAAGTACATTTTACCAATTCATAACGACTTATCATTTTTAAGAACATATGTACGTGTGAGAAGTTATTGTGAATTATGATGTGAAATAAAATAGAAAGCATCGCTTGACCCAAACCTGTGAACCGACAAATCATTTCTTTAATTAGTGAACGTGACCGATCATCGCGGTCACAAGAGTGGTAGCAATTCATAACAAAACGAGCATCCACGGGTCGACACTAATCTGTTGAGAGAGCAGTCCTTGTTTTCATTTCTGTCGACCGAGTGTTAATAACTTGTTTAATTATGATTTATGTGGCTTCTAAAATATAGTGTGAAGAATTAGGAATTGATTTCCAATACCGTATAAATTCAGGCGGTGCTATGCTGTGTTCCGTGTAACTAAATGGGTAACTTTACTTCGGTACTCCTCAAAATGTTGTTTTTTTTATTATGCAATCAAACCTCCCTGCGCTTTAGAAAATTAAACCTATAATCAGAACTAGCACCAAATTAAATGATATCCTTCTCTCTAAGGCATCTTTAGCGATATTTAGTTTACGCTCCGACGGTCGTTCGAAGAATGCATTTGCAACTGCTTGATTAAAAACATTCAACGCAAGTGCGAACATTTTGTATGACTTGACATAACTATTTTACCGAGTAGCTAAGAAGGGTTATTCATTGAGTTTAATTGACGTCTTCTATAACTTTGCTAATGTAAGACGGATTCATGCGCTGAAAGCTTCAGGGTTCAAAGGAAGAACTATAACTTGACGTTGCAATTTCTTGACTTTACCCTTAGCTTCCGTGGTTCTCGTCTTTAGAAATCTAAGACGTTAGCAAGCAAGAAGCTTGGAGACAAAATGTACCAGACATTCAGTTATAATGTAAGTATTTAGATGTTACTAGAAACTTGTCACAAGGAGGAATTAACTGATTCTCCTGTGGAATTTGATCTGATCCGTCTTGACGCAGTTACGTGAATCCTGATCACGTGTAGACTAAAGAAATAACAAGAGCTCATCAAAAGTAATTGCGGTCTATATCCCATAGAAACATTAAAACTATTATCATCGTAATAATTATAATTATGTTCTTATCCTTCTACCCAAATGCATAAAAGTTTTATTCAAACTTCAATCTTTGTGATAAATAATAAATAATCTCTCAGTGCAGACAGCAAACGTAATCTAAAAACTATGACATCTTTGTCAATACACCGCGTATAGCACGTTGCCATACATGTGGAAGTTATGAGACAGGCTCACCGCGACGTGCCTTTGACGAAAGCCGACGGGGTCGGGTCACAGGCGATCGTTTCACTTCATGCTTCAAACGAACATGACGTAAACAATAAATACGTTGACTTTATTCGATACCCATATCCATATACCGTGACCTTATTCGTATTTGATTAAAAGTAATAAAAATGACACAGGTATTATCTGCTTAGTCTGAGTTCCTTGTACTTTTCCAAAGAATGATGGCAAAAATGTATGGTACCCAGCCCAATCACCAATAGAGTTATAACGTAATGAGGCTTATTAATCCAACTATTTGCTGTAATTTTTATTATGACGACTACCTAGTCTGTGAAGGCTGGGAGAATCGAGATATTTTATGATGAAATATTTAAGCCTGTACAGACCCGGAATAAAAACGTGGGTAACTTTCAACTCTATGGGGATGTGTAGGGGACAAATCCTCACATTCAGCAATTATGATGGACTAGTCTTGCTTTCCATATATGTATCTTTGAGGCTCGTAACTCTGTTTATGACTATACTTTACTGTTACAATATCTATTACTACCTAGCCGAAAACTATCTCGTAAACTCAATATTCGAACTTTTTGAAAGTATTATTTTTTTTTCTTTGCATTTTTTTTTATTTCAAATAAAAATGCAATAGGATTGCAACGCATGCGGGGCACAGGTAGTATAGTAATAAACGTTGTGTGTGTGTGTGTGTGTGTGTGAATATTTGAAGGCTGATAACACTCTTCTCCGGGGGTTTTAAAGTTTGTCCCCGTATTAGAAAATGAAGCTTATGTAACTGGCTTTCTCGTGGTATGCATGAGATTTGTATTGGTTATATGGGCCCAATTATCCATCATTCTTTATGTTAAGACCCAAGGCAGCTTTCAAGAATGAGAAGTATCTTTCTGATTTCAGGTATAACCTGTGGGCTGTGTCCTAGATACGGGGCTTGATGCGAGCGCTTGGAGTAAAACCGTATGTCACAAGCAGTAGCCACAATGGGCCGAACTTGACCGAAGTAACGGTACCGCGCGGGCGCACCGCGACGCAAAACAATGCGCGCGAGCGAGCGAACACCGGCAGGTTGCTCGCCTGACCCAATTATCCCCGCAACTGGGCCATATGTTTTTGAACGCGTGTGAAATTCTGCGTTGTAATACTACATACTTTCACATCATGAGTAGGAAATTATCGAGTATTGTAATATACATAATTCGGGACGGCATGAGGCGGAGATTTGACTTTTTATTATATTGATAAATTGAAATTGCAATCTGGCAGAAAATCTTATACTACACAAATATTATGTCAGTATTTTTTAAATCTTCATAGCATTGGCTTTACTTTTTTTCTTCTAAAAAATACGATAAGATAGGTTTCAACGAATATGTCAGTTGTAGATCATATCAGTTACTGTCACGCTCGATCGTTGGAGCAGTCAGTCTGGTTAGCATTAAAGGGTAGTTGCACTTCAAACAGTACGTCATGATCTTGATAGAGTTGTGAAAAGTACGTTTCATATACCTGCTTCTCTTAAAGCTGGGCCAATTCCTATCAATAAGTATATTCTATTTCTAAACACTAAATATTTTGTTTCTTTCAATAACTCTTTCTGTAGGACTGATTGGTTTTTTAACATTGTTTTCCTAATGGTATTTGTCAGGTTCATCTCTATTTTTTCGTATGCATACTGTATTAAACTAAACTTTCGATCCGCAACTAGCCCAAAATAATTATGTTCCTAAAAAAATATCTGAATCGCTTGCAAAGTGAGCGTAATCTAGACAAGAAAGAAAGAAATCATTTAGGGATAGTTAAAACAGTGTAGCGTGCATCACGCCCGGGATAGCCGGCCAGCTATCCTGGTAACTGGTATCCCGGCATTCCTGCAGTGAACTCTATAATTAAATGCATTTATTCGTTTAGCTGAGCTCGAGGAATTGTGTTTATCTAAGAAGCCTTGGTCAGAATTACTCAGAATGCAGGCTGTCCGTGTAGCCGCGACAGAGCACGCCGCGAGCGGCCGGCCCCGGTGCAAGCACCACAAATCAGCGATTTAAATTTTGCACTAAGGTCAATTACTATATTTTAAAAAAATAGGTATATATAAACTAACCCTTAGGTATGTCATAGCAAAATGTTTGTTTTGTCTGTGTCTGGCAAAGGCAAAAGTCGAAGGAGATTAAAACGAGCTTCGGAATGAGGGGGTAAGATTGCATTAATTTTCATACTTTACTTTATTAGTCTGCGAAACTGTTAGTTTACATTATAAGAAAATGACACTTTAAAATAATGATGTAGGATTTTGCCACTGTGCTGTAAATTTTAACCAATTTCAAGACGAGTGATGTTTTTTTTTTTAAAACGGGACCCTAGTCGTAAATTTAATTCAAGCAGTATCTTTTTAAAGCACTACACAGATTTTTACGATTTTTTCAGATGTATAAATTAAAAATCGGTCCCTTTCATCTAAGGGACAGTTTAAGAAAGTGGTCGAGTTACCAGTAGGTGTGTCGCTATCAGCCCGTCCCGTGCGCCACGCGGTAATGAATGCGCCGCGGTGTCGTTAACAGGCGCCTCGGACTGGTATGGGCCGGCTGGTCGTGAAGGGAAACACCGATACGGCCAGATATAAACCTAGCGCTAGAGGAAACCTAGCCTTTGTGCTAACTCTAGAAAGCCAGCCGGCTTTACATACTTTATCCTATCACTGTTTTAAGGGTTTCGTAGTCAAAATGGTAAAAGCAGAACCTTTATACTTTTGCCATCCGTTCGACGTCCGTATGTCCGCGACTAACAACTATACAATATAAAGTGCTTTTTCCTGAATGACTGACAGACGGATCAATGCACAGCCTAAACTGCTGATCATAGAGACCTGAAACTTGGAGGGTGCGTTCTTTGTATAACGTAGGCATCCGAAAAGAATGGATTTTCCGAAATTCTAGCTCTAAGGGGGTGAAAAGGGGGGGTTAACTTTGTCTGCGACAACGTGATTCCTTGGTCCGATCTACTTCAAATTTTGCATAAACATTCTTTGACCGAATTGATGGAACACGTGTTTCGTATTTTCTTGAAATTCGTCCCTTATCGGGGTTTAAAAGGGGTAGAAATTCGTTTTAGGGGTGATTAGCTTCGAATTTAATGTCATTATACTCCTTAGTGCTTTTGATTTAAATAACGTTTTATTTTGACACAGTCATATTTGAAAACTCAATCCAATTTTGTTCAAAAAAGGTTGAACTCACATAAAAGCTTGGTACAAGGCAAATTCTCTTTCAAGTTCGAATGTCTCGAAAGTCATCGTTTTTATATTATTAGTATTACCGTATTTTGAAGGTTTCTAAACTTTAGAGAGGTCATGCGAGTTTTAGAAATTCCCTCGTGCTAAGGAATAAATGGGGTTCATAAGTCCGCTGCAAAGGCGTTCCATCTCCGTAACTATTATTATGTACTAGAATCTTGAAATAACTGCTATAAATTAATTACAGGTCCTATCTCCGTAATTATTATTACAATAATCTTTAAACTATGATATCTGAAAACTGATTTCTGTATTTTGCAAAATTCTCCTGGGATAAGAAATAAAAACGATCATTATATGATTTAGATCCTTGGTATTTGGCCAATACGTTCCTTCAGGATCAAAAAGAACCATTTAGAAGGGATTTTGCAAATTTCTCACGAGATAAAAGGACGGGATAGGAAATAATGACTTAATATTTGAAGGAATGATCGGATGAAGGCGGTATGTCATTTTGACGTTACCTGCGTGGACGAAATCGCGGGCAAAAGCTAGTTATTGTATAATACTTAAGATTATTATACAAAATATATATTAAGAATGTAATAACGAAAAAAATATCTATATACATAGAAGAATAAGAAGACCATATAACAGAAAAGGATACGACGGATATAGGACGGTAAGTATACGTAAATTAAGGATGTTTGTTTTATATAGTTGTGTGTACCTACACACAATTACATAAAAATAAAATGAGCCCCGTTAAGTCGGGACTGTAAACTCGCGAAATGTGAGACCGTTTAAATGTGAAAACCAAGATCAAAACTGGATCAAGTCTTATTACTTTTCGTAATGATCGCAAAAGCGAGTCCTTATTAACCTCAATTCGGAACGAGTCTTTTGGACAAAATCTACATATTAATACAAGTAACACACATTCTCAAAATTAATACATCATGGATTTTAAAAAATTGACAAAAAACCAATAAAAATGCCGAAGGCATTTCGTTAGGCCGACGGATTAAATATCGCTCTAAATGTCTACACTCGGCAGTACTTAACGAACTTGATTTACAGAGAATAACTATTACCGACAAGTGGACTTATCATTATTGGACACAATGGCACACAATGGTCGGACAGAACTTTCTACACGCGGGCTTTAACGTGTACGTGAGAACCGTAGGAGTGCGGTGCCTTCACGCGCTGGCCACTCCTGCGCAATTATCCGACCGCAGAGCCACAGCCACGCACTGGTCACGCATTAAATATATATGTTCTCCATTCGATAGAGCCTATGGAATTAAAATTGCCGTCATCATTAAATAACACAGTAAATACTTATTTAGAAGCTAGGTGCGACTATTTACGTTACCAGCAGGACTGATAATTCCTTTAAATACCTAGTTGATGGTACGTTCGTAATGCTAACTATTTCTTGATCATCTAGGATCGTGGTTGAAAGCGGCATTTGTATGTTTGGTATTAAAACGTAAGTCTATTAAAAAAAATAAAAGAGATTTATTCAATAATTTGTTTACAGCGTTTACTAATGATACAAAAATATGAATACAATTATAATATGCAAGAAACTATCAAAAATCCAAACGACTCAGCATATGCGTCTTTATTTACAATATTTATTTTTATTTGAGTAATATATAAAATCGTCGTAGCTTTGAGTGGATACTCTTGCCGATTTATGTATTTAAAAATATTCATAGAAAGCATCACAGTTGCTGTTTCAACATTGTAACCTCATGTAGAAAGCAGATATTAATTTTATAGCAGCACTAAAACGTATCCCACTAGAAATGCGATAAAGTTAAAAGCCTTACTTTTGTGAAACCGCCGATTACTAGTAATGGCCACTCGAATAGTTTATTTTGCTCTCATTACGCCGAGTGCAGTTTGCGGCCAGTTCAGTGTCAATAACGATATTTGCCATTATATAGTATTAGGCTGCCAATTCTCTGTAAACACTTCATCGGAAAAGATAGCTAACTGCAGGAATTACTTTGACCCGGGGCCGTAGGTACCATTCAGAGACGTGTAGCTGGACGCCCCGCATCTATGTACTTTGTTGCACAAAATGACGTGCAGGTGTATACATTTGCATTCATCTATTTGCAATTAATAGTAGCTTACCAATGCATCTGACTATTATAACATTGCGCTATTTATACGAAATGAAATCCTGTCATAATTAAACTGATCAAAGAAACCTAGTATTTTTATACGCACGCCCTAAAAATATCACAGGGCGTCCTTATGGAAACAAAGAATGGGACCTAGGTATGCAGGACAATTGTAAGTAACATTTGGTAAAATTTCTATGCATCAATCTCCCATGAAACTTTAATAACTAGATGGGTACAATTTTGATGCACCTATGGTACTGCAGCTTTAAGTTATTAACAGAATTATTACTCTCTTTGCAAGCTCAAAAGATAAATGAGTGCATTTGTTCGATGACTTCGATGACATTATTCTAGGACATGCAATCACGTCGAGTGCAAGTCGAACACGAGACAAAAAGTGGTATCGGACCGAGTTCAGTGGCGTCCCACGGGTTCTATTGTCGCCATGTGTACCACCGTGTCACTCCGTGCTCTCTAATACCTGCCACTGATTAGCTCACTTCAACGCAGAGAGCCCCGTGTGTTTTTGACACGAGAATCGTCTGAAATGCATTCGACGTCGAGTAGTTTGGTGGCATTGGCAGTGGCATTTGGCACGTAAAGCCCATACACGCTAATCTCATAATAGTACTTACTTGACATTTCAACGCGAATAAGTTCGATGCGTTGAAAACTTACAATAAACCAATAAAATAAATTATTCTATGTAAATTAAGATGAGAAACTTAATTCCTGACTATAATTAGCATACTTAATCAAAATTCTCACCAGTTAAGATAAAAGCGTCCTGTCTTGTCTCCTTATTCTTGTTTCCTGAAACAATCACGAATGAACACATTACTTGAAGCCAAAGAGAAACAACACTTTAAGGCCACATTACTGTACTATCCTTATTTTAGTATATCTGGCTCCAAAGTACCGCTAAAACAGTCAATATTGAACTTTACGATTCGTGGTGTACCTAATTGGTGCAAAATTCCACATGACACTACTTTCTACTGTTCCAGATTGAATCGTAAGCATGATACATCCTCGAGCTAGGTGCAAATTGTCACGCATCAATATCGGTAATATTAAGTAGGTATGCGAGAGGTGTCTCCAATGGTGACATGTTCAATGTTCGGTCGATTCACTAAATTGTGGCGCGGATACTGACCCGTGGCGACAGGTTTATGACTCATTTAACACCTCATTATCTCGTTCAATGACTCAAACGCACTGCAGATAAAAATAAAATATTAATCAAAAGTTTGTTTACTATGAACTACACTGTACGTGGCTACCGGAAAAGCTCAAGACAGCGAGAAGCCACATCCCTTCAGCACAACGCGAACCGCATCTTCGCACGCTTATAAGGTGACGTAGCGCTGGATAATAGAAAATTTATAATACGCTTAAAATATACCTGATATCGAACGGTATCAGTCACCTTTGTTGGTGGTCCAAATTCTTGAATTTTTCCTGTCTGCGAAAGGATTATGGATATACTACATACTTAAATATGGTAATGGAATGTCGATGAATTTGTCACATTGCCGGAATTGTACAAAAATGTTAATTTAGCGAGTCGCTCGTAAGCTCTTCAATTTATCACACCGTTATAGCCAGTACGTAAATTGTGGTTTTCACACGTTGACCGTTCACCTAATACCGACCGCAGGTTCCGCTTTAATTTCCATCGTTTAAAGCAAATTAACGGTTGTGTGTGAAAGTAGGTACCAGGGCCATGCTTTGTGCTATTTAAATTATATTGTCACTGTAATGTATACTGCTTAGTAAAAAGTCTTAACATGTCGGTGATGGCAAATTAACAAGCAAACATAAAAAAACACCCACACGTACGAACCGCGCTCGGGACTCGCTGAGGTATCTCCGGAGCTATCTCGGCATAAGTACTAGGCAGCGTGGGCAACGTAAATAAACTACGATGGACTTGCAATGGTCCTTTTCTCGTACAGTGCCTTAGAAAATAGCGTTAGAGCAAGGAACAATATCGCCGACGGCGCTCGTGCATTGCCAACCACTGGTGGAGCAAAAAAGAAAAATAAAAGCATTCGCATTGAAATGGTTCCTATCGCCTCTCGGTTCGGTTGCTTCCCCTTTATCCGCAGCTGATCGCGCTAGACAATGTGGTGGTGGGTGCGGGCAGCACGGCGCGGGCGCAGCGGGGGCGGGGGGAGGGTGCGCATGACCGCTGAGGGCGCAACGACCTTGCGCGCACCGTCCGCCCGCTCTTTTGAAGACTCCGCGTCCCTTGTTCCGAGCCACAGCCTCCTTTCTAGCGCCTATTCGCTAATAGTAGGGCAGACTTCAGAGGTTCAAATAATCTTTCCGTGTATGCAAAAATGAAACTATGTTTTTTTACTTAAATCACTTGTACCTATTTGTTTTATCCTACTTAAAAGGCATTCCTCGTAGATGTATTATCATCATAAATTTCGCTTTTCAACTTCATTACGCAACAATCATTGAGGAAACGTCGACACATTGAGCTCAATGTTAGCATACGCCCACTTACAGAAATTCATCGAAACTAGGCCGATAACCTTTAGTAACACGAAAAGAACATAGTGCAAACACACTCGCCAAACAAAGACAAAGTTGACTATTGAATAAGTTCTCAGAGCCTCCACGGCTATAGCACATTACTGGTAACATTTACACGAATCAAGTTGTGCATATTTGAATGGTTCTCTGAAATAATAATTTTATTGCAAATACTTGCAAACCGCTTCTAACTTGAGGCACTAAAATCTTATCGTAATGGCGATCCTAGGAACAATATTGGCCATAAATAAAGCTGTATCATGTAATAATAAAGAAGCATTTCTTATGGTAACATGAATAAAATCCAAGTTTGGATGGTCATTGCTGTAAAAATCGGCTATTCGATAAAAAAGCAAATATCTTTTGAGCAGTCGGGTAGAAACAAACATTTGTGCACCTTTTTGGAGACTAACGGCATTCAATACTTATACTGCGGTTAACGGTGACCAAATTATCGGAAACCGCTCGAATTTGGAATTACACTAGATAGTTTATGCTCTCGGAGGGGGAACGAATTGCTTAATGCTTGCGGAGCGTGACACGAATCCACGTAACCCACTAGCAGGAATATTAACTACAAGGCAGATACCACTTTAGTTTCGACCATTAATTTTTAGCAATCCGTCCCAGAAGACCTTTTATTCATATAAAGGGAAAAAGTAGCAGTTTGGGGTGAATGGACAGCCGGTAGCAGGATGAATATATCTACAAGACGAAATACCTTTCAATGAATTATTTTGACTCACTCTTAGTATTTAACTAGGAGTACTTACTCACTGCGTCTACCATTACATCTCAGTTCTGACCTTTCTTCAATGTAAAGAATAGTAAAAAGCGTTAGTTCTCAAGCGATAAAATCGCTCTATGTGCTGCTCAATAAAGAGTGTATATTTGTATTGTGTAAATTTTAACATTAATTATTCCACTAGCTTTTACCAGCGACTTCGTCCGCGCAGAATAAATTTTTGCGCTAAAACTTCTTCCACTCTACCTTCGAAAATGTACAAAAACCCTAGGTAAATTGTACAAAAACCCAAAACTGCACGAAGGATTTCGTACTACCTACCTACCTCAACGAAACAAAGCCGTTTCTTGCATGGACATCCACTTCCATTATTTTTTATCCCATCCTTTTGCTCTGTGGGAAATTCTAAAAATCCCTTCTTATGACGGCTATGTGATCTTCAAAGAACATGTACCTATACCTACTAAATACAAAGTCTATAATTTTCTATACCGTCCTTTTATCCCTTGGGAAAATTGGGAAATTCTTTTGTAGTGCACCTCTTTGATCATCAAGGAATGTGTCTGCCAAATACCAAGAAACTATGTCAGCAAGTCAGTTACTCTTTTTTTCTTATCCCACGGGAATTTCGCAAAATCCGGAAATCAGTTTTCAGATATTATAATTACCTACTTATATGCCAAGTTTAAAGATTCTAGTAATAATAGTAACGGAGATAAGAAGCTTTCAAAGTAATAAAATAATTCCCTTTTTTCTTCCTATCCCGCCGGAATTTCCAAAAGTCTTGAAATAAATTTTGAGCGGTTATGATTTTCTACTTGTGTGCCAAATTTCAAGACTCTAGTAATTATAGTAATAGAGATGCTTTTTCAGTGGACGTACAAACCCTATTTATTCCCTATCCCGTGGGAATTTATAAAAAGCCCTCCTTATATAGTGCACCTCTATGATAGTGAAGCAATATTTATTTACGTTACGACTCTAGGCAGCTGCGACTTTTGACATGTTTATCGCTATCCCTCGGGAACTATGCAATTTTCCGGGATAAAAAGTAGCCTATAACCTGGCAGGTGATTTCCTCAACAGATTAGTAAAGTTTGCATCAAAATCCGTTGCGCCATTTTCACGTGATGCGCTTGCAAATATACAGACAAACAGATAAATAGACAAAAATCTAAAAACTGTTGGAACGTGTTCAGTTATCGATTCTAAGTATCTCTAGCCATTTTTTTTAAAATATCTTCAATGTACAGACTTTCGAACCTCTTCAGCTTTATTATATGTACAGATAGATTGTGTAACGAAATCCAGAAGTGTTTCAAATTGTAAAAAAACGCGAAGAACAGAGCGTAATCTCTATCACTTTATTTATATACCTCGGCAAGATCACTGACACCGCGAGTCGTGACCGGTACAATATTAAACAGGCATAGGTACCTACTTCTTATCACAATATTAACTTTTTATGTCTGGCATTGACATTGAGTCAAACATTTTCACCGTTTTTGATTTAAACCAGTTGGTTTGAGAAGATTTGTTTCTTATACTAATTCTTCTGATCATTACGAGTTAGTTAATTGATGGTAAATAAAAACTAAGATATTAAAAAATTCTCTAGGGTTCAATCGTCTTGATATTACTGTAACTACCATACTGTATCCCAAGGGACCACTATGCATATGAATAGCTGACTGAGACCTTAAAAGCCAATAAAATACCTGTTATTTAATTACTAATTCTAATTTAAACTTGTATAATTAGTTTTCTAAGTGGTAGTAGGAGTGTACGTCGGTCGTAGTGGCTGGGGCGCGCCGCATTACGTCAATTACGGCGATATAAATTACCGGACGGGTCCTGCGCGGGCGCACCAGGCCGCGGCGCCGGCGACAAGTGCCGAGCGGAGACGCACAAAGGACGCACGTAACTACAATAAATAACTAGAATCATGAAATATGCTCAAGAACTACCGGAGATTAAACGCGCATGAAATTATTATATTATGCAGTCGTAGGCTTGTTTAAAAGGGCATTAAATTATGTATTCTGTATTGGCCATATACAATTCTGTCGGTCGTCTTCGATGCAGCTAACAGACATGAGACCAATATAAACGGATTTAAAAAGCAGCTGAAACAATATTTTTAATAAAAAGATCTTTCTACACTTTAAAAAAGTTTTTAAAACAGATAATTTATTTATACTAAATTCATTTGTGTGTGTATAAAATATTAGTTTTGTTTTTATCTCTGCTTAATATGTACTGTAAAGACTACCTTGCGGTTTTCTGTGTTACAAATTTGTTTATTTTTTGTTTATTTATTTTTTTATCATGTTCCTTCAACATAGGTATAGGTAATTGTTGCTCGTAGTCGTCTAATTGGCTACTAAGTGCAAGTGCCATAATAATATTATTATTAAGTACTGTTATTATGATAATAAGTTTTAATTTTAATATTATTTTATAACAAATTGCTGTGCCCTTACTTGGTTAATTTTTAAAACTGCAATGTATACATAATTATTAGGTTGAGTTTGAGACTTTTCTTCTTCTTCTTTTCTGAGTTTGATTCTCTCATAGAGAAATTACCTACTAAAACAGTGGTAATACGGCTTATCCGATTCTGCAACATGTTAGCGATTTATCTGTGTTTGTTTGCTAGCGATGAGTCACACCGTACTGGAACTACATACATACGCAAATCACGTCTCTATCCCTTTCGGGGTAGACAGAGCCTTAGGTAATGTTGGCGTTGTAAATTGTTATTTTATATTCCTGATATTGTCTATTATTATATTATTTGAAGTTGCTTTTTATACGTGTTTGTCTGTCTTATTATAATTGCAATGTCAGCCGCTGCTTTGATTTTTACTTCTCTCCCACATTTCTGCTTCTTTTCTGCTAAATAGTTATTGAATCCGCTTCAGGTAACAAGACCTACAGGCCACGTTTAGCAAGATTGTGGGCATAAAGATGGAAAATGGAATTACTGGAACTTTGTATAATATAAAATAGTGAGATACAACTAAGCCATTTAAGTTATTAGTATAAGCATAATTATGAAAAACAAGTGAGTATCACGCAACGGCTAAACGTTCAGTTCCGATACTGATACCTGCTTGCTCAACTTATGTCCAGCTTGACTTAAGATCGGCCAACCAAAGTACAGCCGTCATCGCAGTGTTCTGGGTCGCTCTATTTACACCTGTATGTATTTTCTAAACGAACTTCGTCTGTGAAGTGCTCGCTATCCTCGGCAGAAAATCATAACTTGACCCATTCGCTAACAGGCATTACGGGGTCAAGTGTCTTGACGTAGGTCGTGCGTTGACTTGGGGTTCTTGAGAATCACGCAACACATGTGCGTACAAATGATTGCTAAATTTTGCCAGAGGCATTGTTATTAAACGCCGAAGTTAGAAATGATATTGTCGTATAGTTCCGTCCCGCTCACACTCGTGGTGTTTAATAGGAGAGTGCCACGTTATAGGTCACTGGAGCCAGAGTCAAAACTGGAAAAATATGTGTATTGCTACAAAACTACAGCTTAAATTTAATTGTCGACTGGTTCACTCTATTAATTAGCGCTGTAATTTTCGCCTAATCTGCACGTATTAATAATTTTTCATCACTTTCGAAGGGTATTTCCACGTATGTGCTTTAAAAAATTAGGCCCAATTACATGCGTCCCCGATATTGATTGAATTTGTTAAGTACTTCTTTGATATGATGGCGCTTCTGAAGTGTGGAATATAGGAGGCAAATGGGAATTCGTATAAGTAATGATGGAGAAACAAAAAGATAACAACCTATTTAAACATCATTAAAGGCGTTTCCTTTAAAAAACGCCATCACCGTGCCTTTATAGTTTATTGCTATAAGTGCGTCAGTTCTCGCACAGGACTAGGTACTAGACGACTAAATTAAAACGACATTTTACTAGCGTAATTACAGTGACATCTGTAATTTTCTGTCACCTGTAAAATATGTGAAGGTTTTAATTCGATAGGTATTTTATTGTTTATTTTTGTTATTTCCATCTGTCTACTACTCATGTCCAAATGAAGAAGGTAAATGGTTTCATAGAACCTTGCCTTGGACCATAGACAGAAAATGTTCGCAGAAATATAAATCTTATTTTATTTGTGTAAAATGCTGAGCGAGAATAAACGTGTGAAAAACACATTGCCATCTTCTTTTTTCATTTGGTTGGAAGATATTTTGCTCTCATTTTTAGGTCATTTTTAACATATGCAGTGCTTGCAATAAGTTGTGACTTTTGACAGAATTGCCTCATTATCTATGCTTTTGTATTTTGAATAGAATACAAAATGCCGTTGGCAAAAATGTTTCTATTCTTAGAAAAAGTAAACTCAAGCGTCGTTATACGCGGGCGATGCTATCAATTTTTTTGAAACAATTTTTTGCTTGTAAACGCATTACTGTGTCGCTATCATAGCGAATCGTTCTTGACCAAAATTTTACTACGATCGTAGTCCAGATTACGTATATGCAAGCAAAGAAAAAACCCTAAGCTTAAAAGAGTAAAAAGTACTGTCTACGTAAAGTGACTCTTTATTTCTGGAGTTATTTCGAGAAATGCTCACAGTTTATTCTCGCATTCCTCGTACGCCATTTTTCCTGTAACGAAGTGAAATCTTGAGTTTTTTGCTGACAAAATTTAAAAAGAAATGCTGAAAAAATATTCCTGCACGCTTTAGCGCATATTCTATAAGAGATAATGATCCTCAAATGACGCGCTATAGAGCCCCAAGAAAAGTCACTCGATACCATCTTGAGATTACCGAGCGGTGTATGCAGACAAACATGGCGCGGCCCGTTAATGTTTGCGAGAGAACTCGCTGATACGGCAACAATAAACTTAACTTTTACGGTTCATTCTAGAGATATTTTTCCTTAGAAAGCCGTTGATAAGCCAAATTTTGTTAAACAATGCATGATAGCTACAGAAACCGGACCGACGACAGTTTTGAAACTGTTTCTTTTTATAAAACGTTAGGCAAACTATTTTGTGCTAACGTAATTATAATATAATACTCGTGTTACAGAAGTCAATTTGAAAACTTCGCACCTAGTTCGTTAGACGTCAACGCGTTTTGCAATGAACTTGGTTCTGTCGTCGTAGACAGGTAAAGAAAAAGTATTTTTTTAAAACAAGAAAAATACACAGAAAGAATAATTAACATCTTAATTGTTAATATGATTCGAAAATAAGGCCTTGAGAGTGAATGTTTGCTCTGCAATTAGCGATGAAATCACAAACTACCGTAACATTAATCATTACTACGGATCAGATCTCTGAAAACTGTTATATGAGTTTAATTGTTGTTTTGAGTGAAGTTTAATAACGTATAGTTTGAAACTTCAATATGATAATAAACGAAAACACTTGGGTAAAAACGTATCAGAAAGCAATACCTCTTGTGCAAGGAATTTCACCGGCTGTCTTACTCTGCTCACCGGAACACAGCATCGCAAGCACTGCTGTTTGGTGGCAAAATTAACGAGAAAGACGGTGGAAGTGATCCTCTCGGACTTCGCACATGGTCCTACCATCTCAGTTTCCGTTTGTAATATGTACTTTAGTTTACAACTGGAACAAAGTCATTTTACTTAGGTACCCACTATGGGTTCCTATGTTCCTAGCGGTATCTTAATACCTCCAAATCGACACGTGAGTGCAAACATTAAAAAATTACACATTTTATTATTGAATATAATAGCGCTTTCGGTGGGAGATAGTGATTGTGATTACTTTTTAATAGAAATTGATAGAAAGTTGGGTTAAAGCGACGTGTAGCTTTCGTTTATACGCTCACGCTGTGGGGGTTCCTAATGTAGGCCTCTAATCGCCCGTACAACCACTTGGGTTGACAAATTGTTACTGTTACTTGTGTTTCAAAAAAATCACATATATCACGTCTGTATCCTTACTGGTGGACAGAGCCTAAGGTAACAAAACCTTAAGGCCACGTCAAAAGAAGTAATATTTGCTAAACAGTGGCCAAAATGTTTCAAATAGTTGTTCGAGTAATCCTGTAACTTTAACGTTATCTTACGGTGTTTTGTGATAAATTTCCAAAGGTGTTATTTAAGTGAAAAAATGAAAAATATATATTTCGTTATCACATAAGTGTACTCGTATGTAACAAAGGAAGGAATTAAGTTCACCAAACTTTCAAAATTTACGCTTCGGCAGTTGTTTCCGAATCTAACCAACATACGATTCCTCTCGCCATCCTGTTTATTTAAGGGCTTGTTAAACTCATTTTAAGCTAACCTTTTGTAAGGAAAAAAATTAAAAATACATATTGAAATCGACCCACAGTTGACAAATTGAAATTAGAAAATATTGATATGCAAAAAATTCATCCATTGGTCGCTTGTAGTGTTTATTTTTCGTTCTCATCATCATCTCCAGCCTATATACGTCCCACTGCTGGGCACAGGTCTCCTCCCACAACGAGAGGGCTTGGCCTATAGTACCCCCGCGGGCCCAGTGCGGATTAGGAACTTCACACACACCATTGAATTGCTTCGCAGATGTGTGCAAGTTTCCTCACGATGTTTTCCTTCACCGAAAAGCTAATGAAAATTTCGCACTTAAATTCCAAATAACTCAGAGGTGCGAGCCCGGGATTCGAGCCCACGATCTTCTGCTTTAGAGGCCACAGGTCACACCACTAGGCTACCACGGCTTTTCGGACATTATGCCTTTGCCAAACACAGATGAAACGTTAGGGCCAAGTATGGACGAAACATTCGTTTTTCTGTCATAGAATTCTTAAATTTATCTAAAAATTACAATTTATCTTAAATTTGACATTATAGTCAAATCCTACTAACATTTAATAAAACAGCGAGACTTTGTACCTTTTTATATAAGGATACCTGTAATTCTTTGAAGTTAAAAGCTGTGCTAATGAGGACTTGCGAGCGGCCAATCGTTGTTGATTTTTTGAGTTACTTGTACCAGATAGGAAACCTAAAACGACGAAAGCTCACTACCTGGCTACTGTAGATGCTTTTAAGTTTTCCTTGTTCAATTCTCTGTAGCTGTTGGTACTTCGCTCTTTTTCGTGAAACCGTGAAGCATTCCCGATCGGTCGCGGGTGTACGCGCGGGGGGGGGGGAGGGGGGGTCGCCGACCGCATCGCACGACGTCCCCGCGATTATTATATAATAAAAAATAATAGATGCGGCCTCGGAGCCGAGAGATAGCGAGGGATGCATATTACACAATGTAAGGCTTATCTTATTACTAAAGGGCCTTTCGGATAGACTTCGATCCGATGTCTTTAGTGCATTCTCTATGTACCTATAGTGTATTTGCAAGCCAGTAGGTATGGTAGGTACATAATTGTGGTTGTAGGGCATTCGTTTTTTAGTTGGTTTGGTAAATGGCTATTGTGTTTCTTTCTATTAGTCAAAGAAGATTGTATTTTTTTTAATTTGTTTGACTCTTTTTTCACAATATTTTGAATACCTATAAGGAAAGATAAATAAAAAGGGGTTGAAATGAGACGACTTTTAGAAAGGCTTTTCCGGAATGAGGAAAAGATGTAACGCTAATAAGGACAAACTACAGACGTAATATAATTCTTGATTATAATTCGAACTAAAATAGTTTTATTTGCTAACGGAAACCTGTAAGTATTTTATAGAGGAGCTCAGATGCATCAGACTAGAAATAACCGCTTGTAAAATGTTTGTGGAAGCCAATCAAAGAATTATGGCAAGCTTTTACTAGGAAAGGTAACAAACGATATAAAACGTAAATATATATATATGGCCAACAACTGTATTCTTAGAATATTTTGTGAATCTTACAAACTATTACCACATCATGTAATTATTCTCTTTATAGTCGAATCTTTACTAATTTGTCAGAGAATCTAAAAGAAACGGGTTGTGTCCGTTATCGTTTAAAGTAAGTAGCTACCTAGTAAAAAAATACAAGCATGAAATAGGCAAGTCCAGTTGCGTGTATTAGCACCTCAAGTTATCTTTATAGTGAATCAACCACAACACCAAAATGGGTCGTCATTGTATTTACGTCACAGACGATTAGCCGAGACAAAAGTATAACGGGCGCCTCCTCCGCCGCCGCCCACCGCTCCGCCCGTTCCGCATCATTTGCATCTCAAAATAAACACGGTTATGATTTGTTACATCACAACACTATTAGATTATGTAACAGTGTACAACTACATTGAAATTAATCTACTCATTTCATTCATGAGCGCGTTCGGCGCGATAACGTCGTTTGACGGCCCATTTGCGATGTGATGACTACTGGTTCGATTCGGCGCCGCGATAGCCTTTGTCGGCGCTCATATCAAGACCATTCGGCGTATCAATAGATACAATAGTATGGGCGTTCTTTCACCGTATTTAAATCGTTCTGTCACCGCAACTCCAGTTCGTCGCGTGAATTGTTAGATACAAAACTAAATATTTGTTTCGGTCGAGCTGTTCCTGGCAAACAGTTACCGTGCGAAATGGTCCGTCAAACAGTCATATGCAAACTTGTTTCTTGGGACGTGAAGGAAGGCTGGCCGCCGGCGCGGTCAGGGTCAGTGGCCGCGTCACGCTCCACCACCGCGCGGCGATGGGCGATAGAAATTGGGTCGACATCGGAGATCGGGAGGGTGCGCGAGCGCGCTTCTCTGGCAACGCCACGCACCACTAACGCCCGAGCCTCTAACTCACCAGCTACCCGACACACGACACTCCAGTAGGTACCTATCTACAGCGTACAGCCAACACTGACATTCTCATCTTAAATAGAAACTTCTTACCTCATTCATCTCATACTCGTAGAACCGAATAAAAGGATTCATTCCACTATAATAGCTTTCAAAATCTTTGTCTAGCTGGTTATACTTAATGAAGATGCCATGTGTATAATGCAGGGGACACAATCGCGTTGGTAGTTTCTACTTTATTTAGGTATCTCATCAGTTTAGTAGGTCGCGGCGCGCAACTGTGGCAAATCCATTATACTTACACCTAACAATGTGATGCCTTTTCCTCCCGACTACGTGCTCTAAGCTGTCAGTGAAAGTTATATTCGTGTCGTTTTTGACTAATGGAAGAACCGTTAACATGACAAATCAATAAAAAAAAGCTGTCGAAACACCGATTAGGCTATTATTTGAAACGCACTAGTGTATTTTTATTTCTACGTCTTTATGAAATACCGATATCTTTAAAAACTAAAAATAACAAGTCTTTTCGGGTTTTATATAATAGTAATGCTGATATTTCAAGTTGTAAAGTACGTTCCACTTTTAATAACTAAGCAGATAAGTGGCACTTTGATGTCAGCAGAAATGTTGGACTAAACTCAAAATTCTTGCACGAAGAACGCCCACGTAGAGCGTTACCTACGCACTCACGTTATCCGTCTAACGACTACTCCGGAATGACAAAATTTGTATAACTGTTCTTCAAAGTTCGGACGAGCAAGACACCGTGGCCAGAGCTCGTCGCATCTTCGCGCTGCGCCGGCGCGGCGCGTCGAGTTATCAAACCGAACTACAGAAATAAGTGCACCGCCGACTCGTACTTCGAGTTTATACGTTCGCTATCAACTTTGATCTCGAATTTCCGGTTTTCTAATGCTTAGCCACATTATTTTTTTTCTCATGAACGTAGTTACATGGACTTCTTTGAACATCTACTTCTGCAATATATCAAACTAGCAACGCGGGAAACGTTTGATTGGGAAATTGTCTAGATCAAACTTTAAGATCTTATCTGGTTTATTCTCACGATTGTATTTAATGGACCAAGCATCATTTGCATATCGGTCGTATTCTTTTCCAAACCCTTGCCTTCAGGATTAGCTTTACCCCGACTTCAAGATCGTGTTCAATGTCTCGGTTCTTCGCCGCAACTCGTATGATTTTGTTTTCATTCGACTTTAATATTGAAGTATTGTCGAATGAATTACACGGTCTATTGTACTGCGTACGAAGCCGCCGCACGTGACTCGCCAGCAATTGCAATGATCTTAGTCGACCTGCTATCATGTGTTCGACTGCCGGTGAATTATGCAGGTATTAACCCCGATTCTATGATTACTGGCCGATATGACCACAACGCCGAACATATTATTACTAATCTGACAAGGTTATACGACACAATTTTTACACATAGGTATTTAATCTTTCAAAATGAAAAAGTCACTTGACTATCCTTCTAACAGCCAACTTGTTTTTTCATGATCGCTAATCAGACTCGTTTCGGTGTTCCTATTATTCTATGGCCCACTGTTAAAGTAATAGGAATACGGTCTTGTCGAATAAAAACTGACCTAAAGTAATTTTCCGCTTTAATCTGATTTGGCAATTTAACTGTAACCACAATAATAATACTGTAACTTCGAACGCCGTCTTGGAATCACTCCACACTAGTCGAACTTTGCAAATGTTAATTTTAACTTTAAGAAGTTGTACACACGGACGATATCAATCTGAGATAGGGGCCATAGGGAGTTTAGACCTTAATTCTTTTAGCACAATTACCATATGAAGGAACCTAATACAACTGTAAAATGGCTGTGACGGCGGCGGCGCGACGCGCGGCTGGTTATGGCTTGCGTGTATAGGATTTTGAAACCGAAGTCACTGTAACGAGCCACGGTGTTTCTTTAATAAAATGTGAGACATTACGGAATTGTAGGACGTCGGGTCGGTACGCAGGCAGTGCAGAGAGGGCACTGGGTCGGGGGAAAGTAGTGGGGCCTGCGTGCGCGCTGCAAGCTGCCAGCCGCGTGTGGCGTCGCCTGCGCCGCCATAGAAAGGCGACTCGTGTCTGAGACACTTAGTGGTTCCCAACGGACGGGCTTTGGGGTCAAGACAATGCACCTACATGCATTCACAAACTGCTTTGAAAGCGATACACGTATAAGATGATTCATTAGGATAATCCGTAAATGCGCCAAGCAAACGTGCAATTTATCAATCTACGCTGTGTACATCTCTAATTCAATGATATGTACATTTGGAAACTACCTAGTGGCTTTAGGGCTTTATAATACACACAAGGAACAGTGTGGGCAATTTAAACTGATACCACTTAAAATAAACCAACCATAAAACCATCACCCTTTGATTGGTAAACCGATCGGTGGTCATTAATGTAATCAAAATATTTCCCGTGACTGTAAACTCCGCAAGTAAACACATTGCAATGAGTGATGAATGTTAGGCAGCGTGAGGTAACGGCGATGATTCGGCATCCAGCAGAGCCGGTGAGAACGCCTACTCCGACCATGAATCAATCTCACACTGATCGATATCGACAGAACGACGAACCTATCAATCTTGTGGAGTTATCAGAATAAACCAGTCCGAAAAGTAATCGCTGCTACTGGTTCAGGAGGAATGTTAATAACGATGTAAAGATGCGCGCGCTATGTGATACTCGTAAAATTTTCTCACATGCAACATTATATTTTACCAGTGTTATGTTCATAAGAAACCAATTAATGTTGTACTGCTAAGGAGTTAACGAAACGTAAACTAATTGTAGATAGGTACCATAAGTATGTAACTATTATGAGAAGCGCACTAGGTTGTACCTAATACCTACACACTTGAACAGGTTACCAGAGAGACGATGTAAGGTCATGTCGCGATGTATCGACGTTTGTTTATAAAAAAAGGGTGAAAGGGGCATTGTGGGACGGTGTTGGTCACAATTCGTGACTGGACTTGTCCGGTAGTAAAAGATTTTTTTTTCCTACTGTGGGTTGATGGCATATTATGTATTGGTTATAGTTTTTCATTATAAAACAGCAAAAGAGTGTGTAACGTTATAAATAGCGATTGAGAGCTTTCCACTTTCTACCAACAAACTGCTATGAAATGAAATGAAATAATTTTATTTCCAGGTCCATCCAATAAATTAGTTCAAAATAGCAGTTTGGCAGAGGTATATAGATATAAGTATTTTGTATTCTATTTGAGTTAAATAAATTACAATAAATATATATATTTACACAACACCTTGCTCTATAGTTTATCGGCCCGTTTAGCTTATCTGTAACTTATTATTATTCTCATTTCACATACAAAAAAAAAGTGAAAAAGCAGTTTTTTTTTCAGGTAAAAACAGTCCTATTGCCATTAAGTTTTAACAAGACACCCCAAAATAAAGGTAAGAGATGTGACTTGACTTATCTTATCTGTCACTTAGAAAATATTTCAACTCCAACAAATAGTAATGAAATTCAAACAAATATTAAAAAATATTAAAAATTTCAATTTGGAATGAAACCAAAAACAAGATTATACCTGCGTGTATATAATACTGGTTATTTCGGGGCGTACCTCTAGATTTATACGTCAAAGTGGGGCGAGTGGCAGTTTGGGCGGGAGGCACACCCGGTCAAGGCCGCGTGCACTTGCTCGCAAAAAACGCCCAACTGGTTGCGCACACGCATGGTATCGTATCGCCGTTTTTTGCGCTCCTTACGACACACGACAAAGCATTAATAGATTTTTTGTGTGACTATCACCGACTGGTTACGGGAAAGTTTTTGCTTGCTCGCTATCTCACACAGCGCTTTTGTCGAACGTATACAATTTTATTAGATTATACATGCCTTCCTCTTGCTCAGTTATTTAGATGTTCGTAAATAATACATATGCATTTACGAGTATATAAGTATTTTTCATCTAGGAAATCAAACTAAATTTAATCTGTAAGTATAAACCGAAATTCACACTACCAGTGTAAGCACTGACCATACCTTGGACGAGTTTTTAAAACTATAGTTTTTATTCACGGACATTCACCTTTATACCACCATGAAGGTTAATAAATAAATTTGCATTAAGCTATTCCTTATTCGCTGATTTGTTGGAGCCTGGAAGCCATAGAAGTTACGATACCTATGTCCTCTTGTGAAATTATGAACTGAAGGTACATTTACTTTGATAATAACTGTGGTTAAAGTCCTGCCGCTGTAGCTAGAACCTTCATAACCCTCTATTTACTACCGGTCCCTTTATGTCGGCTACAGCTAAGAACTCGAGAAGCTATTTTAATTGCTATTTTTCATAGAAACCGTTTTTGTTCAGTTACCTCGTAAAAAAAATAGATAAAAGATAGCACCGCACCGAGTGCATAGCTGAAGGCTTAGCATACTATCGTTTGTCGAGGACATACCTAAAGAATACATCTCTTTCGCACACGCTAACTAGTAAGAAAAGGATGTGCAATATATCTACGGCGAAGCTCCCCTATAAATAGCTCGTACTCAAATCTGCCGATCTGGGTAAATTCTGAATTTCTCAATACATTTTTGACTAAGTAAATCTGGCTTCTGACTTAATTCAAATCTTCGAAATTTGCAAAAATGGATTTGCTGTGGTTCGGCTCCTCTAGCTTATGTTTTCATGTAAAATAAATGATATGACGTACCTAAATAAAGCTTATCAGCCAAGTACAAGTAATTAAATATTTTATTGAATCAGGCGTTACTTTGCGGAGGTCCATTTCAATGAACAAAAAATTTTACCTTGCTACTCCGCTACTCACGTGCAAGATAACCAAGCTTGTGTGAAATATATATGTTTTTCATGCAAACCCTCCCTCCACTGCTGCCAATAAAACACACATAAATCCCACAAACTTAATTATCCCTTACACCACACAAACACTGACGCGTTTCGATCCCTCTACGGGATCATTATCAAAGTTTAATGAACACAACTGTTACACATGCAAACCAACGTCGTACTGATCCGAAACCGTATTTATAAGCATAATGTACCTAAATAATACAATTGTAAAGACAATTGTGGGGATGTCAAGCAGACATCTCTCTCCAAAAAAAAAAAAGTAAAAAAGTAAAAAAGTAATTAATATTATTGAGAAGTCGCTTCCATTCTAGTTGATTGCTGCTCGAAAATGACGTATTAAATTAATACAGACCCTATTATGCTAGGCTCACTTGGTAGGTCGATGGTCGTCCAACATTCATCTCCAGGTAATTCTGTCGTAATGACGGCAATCATCATCTACGTAACAATAAGTTGCGTTTGCGCTGCACTGGGAACAGACGCAATGCGAAATAAACTGCACTCTCAGCTCTATACTTATCTTTACTTTTAGCTCAAACTATGACAAGGTTTTATTCTAAAGCAAAAGGTAAATTATTGTTAGGTACTGGTTTTGGTAGATTTTATAAATCTTTTGTTTTTCATAAAGTTCTATAAAGTAGAAGATTTTGAACCGATTTAGTTTTGCAAAAGAAAAGTGCAATTTTACACCGTTTAACCTTTTTAGCTCCTATATATTTGGGCCTTTATGGTAAGTAATATTTATTTAGCGTCCCATTACAGAAGTGCAGGCTAACAATGTTGATTTGCTAAACTTATTGCTATCTTATAATGTTATACTAGATAGTAACTCTCCGTGTGTTCTTTGTTTTAAACGTTAGACTTCAGGGAGAGATATTTATATTGCTATTCTATAAATACAAATAGGAGCGACAATTATGATAAAAATTAAAATTACTAAAGGTTACGTTTCTACAATGAGTCTGCAGCTTAGTTATTGAATTTGACTTTAGTGCAACAGAATTTGTCGCTCTATCATATTATCAGTATTATATCATACAATCTCAGAGAATTTATAAGTTCACGCGCGCGTTGTTGTCTTCCGCTGCTGGCGGCAGTTTACTTTATCGAAGTCCGGTTCGTCCAACTATATTTTAAACAATACGCAGAAGTATTCTTTTGTAGAAATATCTATATCAAATTCCACGATTCAGCATCCAATATTATGAGATGGACAGAAAAGCTACTTTCTTTTTTTTACTTTTTTTGTGAATCACACTACCTACCTACAACATAGAAAAGTTTTAAACTCAACAGAATAAACTATTCATTTATTTTTAGTTAAAATTCAATTTTTGTTTTTAATATTGATATGTTGTTACCACTACCGATTGATTTTACGGTTTATTTTATAAGGAATAATTAAAAGAAATGCCTGATAAATAAAAATACGCTTATCGATGATAGGTTATAAAATAAAAACGTAAGTACGACAAATTCACGACGATTAAGGATGAAGTTAAACTAATCAATTATATACTAAAATTAAACAGACACTTCGCTTGGCAGGCAGAAAGGTTACATATTTAAGCTTAGGTAGACCTATATTTAATGAAAGTTAAATAAATGCATGAATCAAACTGTTAACGCCAATTCATACATTTACAAAAATTACTCGCAAAAAGGCCTATTTCATGTGTGTTCGGTAGAATTATCCTTTTTTATTTTATACAATGAATGAAATATGAAAAAAGTCACTTTTATCAGTCATTCATATGTTCGAAATAAACAAACAAAAAGCAGTGATTGTATGGAACACATTATCCCAAAGATTACTAAAAGTCTTCAAACTGCAAGCCGTATACGCAAAGTACATTAAAATATCAAGTAAAATACTGAATGGATGACTGATAAAAGCAGAACCCATATCTTAAATGTATTAGTTGCATATGATAAAGCTTAAAGCTATGCATCGAAGTCGGTTAGTGCTCTTATAGTTATAAAAAGTAGTTAAATACCCGTAGTATTTTAATTAAAGTTTCCTTAATATTATTACAGTACCTACCGCCCCCAACCAATGATCGCCGATAAACTCGCATAGTTTAATAAAAAATGGAAAACTTCCTTCACAAAGTTCAACGAAAAGCTCAGAGAATCCCACATTCAAATGTTTAATGCTACAAAATCACATATTTACCTGGAGCAGGCGACCGCGTCACTTTCTTCAACTATTTCACGACAAATGTTCAGAGTACACGAACTGATCAGTGTCCCGGCAACAAACGCGAGCACTGGACCGTGGACGAACGAGTGAACCGGCTAATGGAGGTAATGGGGAGTGAACAAAAGGTGCTGCAAGACACGGGCGCGGGCGGAAGGGGCGCGCGACGACCACGCAGCCGGCCGACGTCTAAAACGGAATGAAATACTGAAGAAGACGCCGCGGTCTTATATAGACGTGACCGTAACCTGACGCCGGATAACGGGCTCACACCGGCCCGCCCGCCGCGCCATCCGCAACTTTAAAGCCAACGAGCTTAGAGCGCAGAATCGATCTCTCAACTAACCCCTTCTCACCGGAACAGATAGATCGAATTTTCAATAAAGCGGCCGAAGCTGAACACTGCAATTTGCCAACACTACGTATATAGCTCGTGCACCTAAGCCAAACAAGGACATGTCTTAGCCGAAAGACTTTACTGAGAGGGCTACATTGCTGTTAAGGTTGCTGAAAATATCGTGACATAAAGTTATAATTCGACGTAATGTAGGGAATATTTAAAACGAAATCGGAAATTACTATAAAATAATCCTGCCTTGAATTTATGTCTTGTACGAGTCTATTTTATATTTATAAGAAATACCGAGTTTTGCTAGGTGTTTGCAAAACCTAGGAAAGCTAAATCGTTTTTTCATCCCCAAAAACCACGATATATGTATGTATAGACAATTTCATCGAAATGGTTAGAGCTATTTTAGAAATCTTAAAGCCTACAAATACGTATGTCTCGTAGCAGTTCCTACCTGGTCGACCAAGCAAGCGCGCAGTGTCTTTCGGGGTAGTTCAACCATTCGTCAAATGTTGACGTCACGCTTTAATATTTATAATATCTAGTCAACTTTTTCCAAGATATGAGCTTAAAAATAATTATTTTATATTTCTTTTATACTTATTAAAAATTTGATGGCTCCTATTCTTATTAAAAACACAATAATTTTGAGTTCTTAAATATATGGCCATGACAGTCTTAACTTTTAGCTTAGACCTAATTTTCTTAAGTTTACATAACATAAACATTATCCGGCCTATATATGTAGCACTGCTGGGCACAGGCCGCCTATCGGAATGAATACTTCCTCCCTGCCTCCTCTACCTCTACATCCTCTACCAATTAATTGAATAAATATTTGTAAGATGTAAAATTTTGACAAAAGGTTAGATCAAGAATACCCTAAACTGACTAGCATGTAGAAAGAGATTGATACATGTGGATCAAGTGAAAGAGGTATAGTGTAACAAAGTAGGCACGCTTACCCCTGTGGGAAAGAGGCGTGACGGTATGTATGAATGTGCGTAAAATAAATTGACATAAGCTGATAATGTATTGCCAGCTAATCATTTCCATTAATGGCAGATGGATCAGCAACAGGCTTTAATGACGTTATCTCTCTGCGTGCTACAGATATATCCAGTTTAAAAGATAATTAGGCATAGAAATGCTTAGTAATTGAAGGATTTGATGTACAGTGAAACCTGGATAACTGGGACTTCAAGGGACCTGCGAAATAATCTCACTTAAAGAGGTATTCCACATACCCAGTGTCTCAGATAGCCAGGTATAAATTAATATCTGTCTCATTTACAGAGGCTCTCATTAATAGAGGTGAAAATAGAGGTTACTATAGTTATAGAGGTGCGACAATGAAATAAAATAATGTGTAGTAAAAACATATACATACCTACATGAGTAAATAAAACAGGTAGTTCACAAAAACAATTAAGAAGTTTTTTTAAATATAAATAGTACAAAACCGCACGTAAAGATAATTACGGCCTTAATTTCGTCATTTTTCAAAAAGACGCCGATTACAACAAAACAAAACAAAACCTGAGGTCATTGAGGCACAAAATTAGCTAAATTTAGTAAATAAAATGAAAATTAAAATATGTAGTGCCAGTTACAGAGGTGATAAAATTTTGTCTCAGTTACAGAGGTTATTGCCAGTGAAATTCAAAGGAAACAATTTAGAAAAATTGTTCCTTAAAATATAATCTCAGTAAAAGAGGTAAAATACACTGGATGTCTCAGTTATAGAGGTAACTATGACGATAAAATCGAAACAAGAATCCCAGATATGGAGGTTTGTTTTGTCCCACTAACAGAGGTAATCCAGTGCTAAGGTGTCGGGACCACAGCATGAGTTCCAGCTATGGAGGTTTCTCACTTATCCAGGTCCCACTTAACCAAGTTTCACTGTATTTACCTCTGTTCCGTGACTTCGTTTACGTAGATTTCTTGTACGCCGTTTAAAGGGATTTTATTGCTAAATAGATATTGAAACACGCATTTACATTCTAAAGCACACACTCAAGAAATCCGTAAATGACGTACAAAAATAACGATGTGCACTCTTGATGCCGTGACCAAGGGAAATTAAAAATTCATTTTTATGTGTATAATATATACAGGGTGTTAGGTAATGAGTGGATAATCCTTGAACTATGGATAGAGGGCACTTAGGACGTTATAATAAAGCTAAAATAGGTTTAGTAAAAGTTGCACGGTTTCCGAGATATTCGGACTTTTAGGTTTTTTTCGAAAATGAACACCCTTGTTCAATGTTCTGATCATAGCACCATTTTAAGCTAACTTTTTAAATTTTTTTATTTTGGCTTAATATTCTCGAGTACTTGTATGTTCAGATAGGCATTACTATTTTTGTGAGACTACATGGGATTTTTTTAAAAAAAATCGCAAACTTAATTTTTGCCTTTTCAATCGTACATTGATCGAATTTTCAGCTCTCACGGTGAAAAAAAAATACACTACCGCCTAGTTGCCAATAAGCTTAAAAACATGCCGGTTTATTGACAATTTAAAAATGGTAATTACCTTTTGAATTTAAATTCAAAATGACAAAATAATTAAAAAAAAATACACGCTCACCCACATTTTTCCCGGTTTATTTTTTGTATCACGGGCATAGAACTCAATTTTTTTTTGTTGCAAAAATAACATTATTGGCCACTTATTTAAATGCAAATGGCATGTAAATAATTCCAAATTTAAAAAACATGTTGACTGCCTTTTGTTTTATTTTTCTACTTCGATTTTGAATTTCGCTATTATTGCATAATGAATGGTGAAATTGTGCCTTGGCACTCACCATAAATGTAATGCATTTGGGCGTATTCTATCAGTGTGTATTATGTTCGAAGCAGTATTAAAGTAAAAAACTTCAACACAACGATCTAAACGCAAAATTAACCATTCATTACGCAATAATAATAGCGAAATTCAAAATCGAATTCGAAAAAAAAAACAAAAGGCAGTTGACATGTTTTTTAAATTTGGAATTATTTAAATGCCATTTGCATTTAAATAAGTGGCCCATAATGTTTTTTTGCAACAAAAAATTTTGAGTTCTACGCCCGTGATACAAAAAGTAAACCGGGAAAAATGTGGGTGAGTGTGTATTTTTTTTAAATTATTTTGTCATTTTAAATTTAAATTCAAAAGGTAATTACCATTTTAAAATTGTCAATAAACCGGCATGTTTTTAAGCTTATTGGCAACTAGGCGGTAGTGTATTTTTTTTTCACCGTGAGAGCTGAAAATTCGATCAATGTACGATTGAAAAGGCAAAAATTAAGTTTGCGATTTTTTTTAAAAAAATCCCATGTAGTCTCACAAAAATAGTAATGCCTATCTGAACACACAAGTACTCGAGAATATTAAGCAAAAATAAAAAATTTAAAAAGTTAGCTTAAAATGGTGCTATGATCAAAATATTGAACAAGGGTGTTCATTTTCGAAAAAAACCTAAAAGTCCGAATATCTCGGAAACCGTGCAACTTTTACTAAACCTATTTTAGCTTTATTATAATGTCCTAAGTGCCCTCTATCCATAGTTCAAGGATTATCCACTCATTACCTAACACCCTGTATATTTCATATGAACTTGGGGGACGTCTTTGTATACAAAAGCGTTAAAATGGATTGGAATGCACTATAGTAGGTATAATAGACGTAAGTAATGAAATAAAATACTATGCATTTCCCACGAGAGAACAATTAATGAATTCTTCGCAGGCGAAGTCAGAACAGCTAGTAAAATAATAATATAAATAGTGACGGTATACGCTACGTCTTGCACACCTTCGAAAAAACGACATAAGTACTTGCATTCGAGATGAATGAAAATTGCTTATAATGTGCACACCGCATAAATCTGAGAATATTTTACACCACGCAGTGGCCGTGAAGCCGCGAAATTATAGCTTACTTTAATTTAAACAGAATTAGTGTATACCTCGGGTCTACACTGAACGTGTGAATCGCTAGTAAATAAAGAATATTTATAATGTAGGTAAAAGATGGTGGTTCCAGGAGATGAAAATTTGGTTTAAAGCTTGACAGTTCCATATATATTAACACAGCTTAATCAAGTTTAACCCTGAATCGAGATTTAATTATTTCCAGCGAGACAGCGTAAAAGTTGTATAAATAAAATTTGAATCCTTAAGTCCACGAAAAACTCGAAGGTTACCTTCTAAATTCAACAGTTCGTAAGTCCTTTTACAAAACTTTTGAAGCAGATAGTTCGTATATGAAAATACTGTCTAGAGAATTGGCATTGTTCATTTTTTTTAAGCTGTGCTTTTAACACCTTTATTTGATAAAATGGACTATTTCAAGCAACTAATTTGAATATTATGCTTTTACGTAGCTTTGTTAATTAATAATAAATATTTTTTCGCTGTTTGATAATTCGTGAATTTAGACAGAATCCCAATCGCCTTCGTTCGGCTGGCTATAAAAAAAAACGGCTTTGTCTATGGTTTTGTAGATTTGACAGTGACACGTGACAGTTGCCGTAGCCAAACTTTTTTTTTTCATTTTTGTGGCAAACATTCGATGCTGGATTCTGTCTAAAAACCCGGTCGTTCGGTCAAACAAAGGTTCAAAGTACTTTTACAAAAATATCTGCAATCATAAAGTATTTTTGAAATCGGACAAGATAAATCGGATAATTGATGGTTTTCCTCGAAATGGTTTTCGAATTGGAGCATACTAAAAAAAATGAACAATGCCAATTGTTACACCTCCTTGGAGTCCCCAATGTTGTTATTTTTACAAACTTTTTATTATAATTTGACCTGTTATTTTTTAAATTTCTAAACAACGCTGAAAGTTAGAACACAAAGAAAAATCCGAAAAGTAAAGCTATATGGCCGGGAATTGATCCCGGATCCTCATCGTTCCGTGATGTGTGCTGTACCGCTACGCCGCCCATGACAGGTATTATTCTTTATTCGTTTGATAGTACCTGTTGTTTTTTGTTTATGTTTTACGAGTACGCTTTTGCTTTTTCTCACTTATCCACTTATACCATGCGCTGTTGCCCTTACTGGAATTATCCAAGTATATTATTATTCATTTGCACTTGAAGAAATTATAAATATCAAAATTGACAGCTGAGACTTTTTGCAAGCAACTCTTCCCATAATAGGTGCTTATGGGTACAAGGTCCATAGTGTCACGCTCCAAGCTTTTCTCTCCACTATACAGTCGAGTTTCCAATACCTATGCAGCCAACTGTTTAAAAATATCTAAATACGCTTCTTCTGTAACTGAAAATAAGGTATAATTATATGTAAATATTGAAAAACACGACTGTACGCAGCGTGATACCTCTAAATGGAAAAAGTCTTGCTTTATCGTTCAGTATGAGGTAGAATGCTTGTTCGAGGCGAAAGAGGCCTGGAAAACCACCTGACTGTTGAAAAATCCCTCGGTTGTACCCACCACATACGAACTCTGGGATGACCCCATCATCCACAGACCGCACAAATCTATCCGAAAAATATAGTAGGTATGTTAGTAATACCTGTTCTGTCGTTGAATGTGACAACTAAGTGGAACTCTTAGGTTTCCGTTTCTACCGAGTCGACTGGACCGAATATATCTAAGCTAAAAGCTTCTTTTTGAACTTTCCTTTTTAAAGGTGACTTCTACATTCAAAATCTGTTAGTATATGTTAAACGTCTGTTATCGGGTCGCAGAAGTGCTCGCGCGTCGCAAAATTGAACTTTACTCGGTTCAGTAGATTCGATGAAAATTGGCTGTGTCGGAGACGGACAGATAGACACATGAGTGATCCTTTAAGAGTCCTATTTTACCTTTCGAGGTCCGAAACTCTAAAAATCAATAACAATATGCCTTAAAATTAAATGGAGCGTCGTCATTCTTCCCTGGACTCTTCAAATGCGTTAGTCGTAGGTACTCCTGCTGAGACTCAGTGCTTATCTATACACCAGATAAAAACAAAAGCATGTAATGTAATTCATTGTTTTAAATACGATCTACGTAAATAATGGAGATAGCCGCTATGTGGTTCAGCTGTCCAGTAAACTTTTTGTACAACACACAAATAATACTTATCAACAATTATGTGTGGAAAATTATGTACGCAAATAACCTCGACGCAAGCTATTATCAACGTCGTATGATTACTGTTTTTCTTAATTTGAGTAATAAAACCGTCGCGGTTCACAGGTTTATAATGTAACTTCCTGTGGTTTTCCAAAGGAGGATTTAAGGCCATCTCTGGGCTTGTACATCAGAGAAAGTTAATGTGTTGATTCGTACTGACACTCATTATCTGCGCGATGAAAATCTTAAATTACTCCGCGTGCCTTGCTGTGTTTTATTTGTGCAAGATTCAATTACTGGGATCTAGATTGCAGGCTAGCGCTGGAGGCGAGGACTAAGAAAACAAAAAGTTTATACCGAGGCGCTAATGAGAATCCGTTGCGTCCGTCAGTCGTTAGCGATATCTATCAGTCTCCGAGTTGATGCTCAATAAACAAAACAACGTATCTGATGTGCTCACCTCGGTTAATTTACAGTTTGCAGTTAACAGGTAAAGTACAGGGCCTGCCATATAAAATCTGTGCCAGTCTGAATTGTAGTATTGTATATGAAATGAAGATTTTTGCTTCATATTACTCGTAAAAGCTGCGAAGTGCCGAGTAGGTAAGGTTTTACCAAGTACAAACTCCCGTGAAGAATAGCGGCGCCCGAAGAGTAGTAATTGTTCTCACACATGAGTCGTCTTAAGACGAAACCTACTTAAATCAAATGATTAACGGAAACTGTTTGTGATTGAAACTGAATTTGCAACCACCGATCGGAGTTGAGTAGCGTGTGACCGCGTCTGTTGATGTTGAATAACGCCTCCGCCTGTGAATATAATGCTGTCTTGTATTTTTTCCTCTCTTTACTGCTACGAAACCCTGTTTATTTCCAAAAAGCACATATTACATGAGATCCCAGCGTGAGATATCCATTTATGATAAGCGATTTCACCTTTGCCAAAAAATATTGTGTGGTTCTTATATAGGTAATTAGGTTGATTAGATATGAGTTTTATAAATCTTGCCCCTTCGAAAACTGGCAAACAAAATGTACCTACTGAAATGATAAACTATAAAATTGCGAGTCAGAATCGCGCACCGAGAATTCCGTATAAAATTTTAGCTGGGTGTGTAAATAGATCGGCAAGTGAATATAAAAATCCAGTGTTAGCAGAGACCTCCCTTCTAAGCATAATATAGACAGTTTGAGGTAATTTTAGGTTGTACTATATTCATATCCTGGAAAAACGGAAAATACCTCATAGGTCTTGATACCATGGCAATTTGTATGGGTAAAAAAGGGTTTTAAGCAACGGATAGACGGGCGGATGGACGGACAATAAAGTGACACAAGGTTTCCGTTTTTGCCGGCTCAGACACAGAACCTTAAAAAGACGACACCGCTATAAATGGTTTGTGTTTATTTCCACGCTCATGTGCTTTGAGGAACTCTTCTCGGGCTTTGATACCTACTATTATAACGTTTGTACTATCAAAGTCCGAGTTAAAACGGAACTCAATCGCATAAATACATACATACATAATATATCACGTCTTTATCCCGTACGGAGTAGATAGAGCCTTTTTTTTATGGTGTGGAAAATGCGTCTTATGCATCCGCCCGGTACCTACGGGTTTACCGGGGGTATGTGGGGCTCTCCCGTGCAACGGCAGGCATACCCACCAAAAACCACACGGATTCCCTATTCAGTCGTATGTGAGGCGTTACGGGAGCACTCGGTGTCACCGCGACGCCCCACGACCACCCCGGGATGGGGTTCCCTCTTCGCGGCACCTATGCACGGAGTAGACAGAGCCTTTTTTTTTTTTTTTTTAACGTTTGGAAAATGCGCCTTATGCATCTCCGCGCTCGGGGCAGCATACGAACGGAGGTATGACGGGCTCTCCATCTCGCCGCTGCCTTCCCTATGGAAGGAGGGGAGAGGCCTACCGTCTAAAAACACACACGTTCCCTCCAGGCCTTGAACTGCGGGCGTTGCGGGCGCACACGGTGACCACCGCAACGTCCACTGGCCGCCCCGGGATGGGGCAGGTGGCGACGGCACCGTTGAATGCGGGTTCCGGATTCCCCGCCCTCCCCCGCCGGTGACCGTCTGTTTTTTTAAAGAGGTTAACTCCTCGTAGCCCCCTCAGCGGCCCACGTTCCCAGCGCCTGGGGGCCGGGGTTACGTGACGGCCGACATGACCGAGATCACGCCGCCCTGTTGATTTTTATAGAGGTTTATTCCTCGCGGCCCCCCTATCTTGAAAAAGACGAGGCGGCCCACGGTCCCGGCCCTACGGACCAGGTTTACGTGGCGTCCGACCGTGACCGAGGTCACGTCGCTCCTCCGGATTTTTATAGAGGTTTTCTCCTCGCGGCCCCCTTATATCTTGATAAAGACGAGGCGGCCCACGGTCCCGGCCCTACGGACCAGGTTACGTGCCGACCGAGAATGACCGAGGTCACTCCGCTCCGCGATCGCGTCCCTTGCGGAACGCACCGCTTCGACGGCAGGCTTTCGCCCGCCGCCAGCATGAGGCTCGCCCTTCCGTTCCCCGCCCGGGGCGAACAGCAGGTACAAGGTTGGACTCGCCCCCGTCCCTCCCCGTACGAGGCGTTTGGCGCCTCCAGGTTTGGTGCAGAGCTGCGCTACCTTTCACCTCCTGGCACCGCCAGTGGCTACTCGGCCGCAGATGCAGAGCAGCCGGAGTAGACAGAGCCTAAGGTAACTCGCATAAATAAGTAGACATAAGTAAGTGCTTTACTTAACTCGATGTTGTGTGTTTTGTAAGTTTTAAAATTGTGAATAAATATCACTAAAGGTTAATTTACTTTCACAATTATTTAAAAAAAATTAGGTTGCCTTACAGTTTAATGACATCATCAACATATAACAGTAAGCGGCGGAATATGGCCCGATAGTCCGTTTTTATGTCATTTGGCATTCTACATCCTACATCCCACGTATGTATTTTGTAGGTACCTAAATAAAATCGAAGCCACTCTCACAAGACTCACAGCGCGTGAACATTATCCTTCGTCAGTGAGTTGTATGAGGACAATTTACCCTATATCCTGATTTTTAACTGGTTTTCCTCAGATCTTTTCTTTCTCTAATTTTTCCTTAGTCTGGTAATCTAAATTTTAATATCATTTGAATTCATAATGTGGATTCTACTTAACGCTGAGAAATTTTCTGAAAAAATTGTGAAGTCCGATCCAGATTCGATCGATCCAGATTGCTACGACCGTTTTACTTTTTTATCAATTTTATTTCAGTAGGGAGAGTAAGAAACCAGACGATGATTCATATGTGCCATTGTTCTCTGGTTTCTTTATCATTATAAAGAATAAAAAAAAAAAGCTTTGCCAGCGCCGGATAGGCCCGAAGCAAGAATCTGATCGGACAGGAGATCAAAAAGCCTAACCCTGCCCAGCTTTATCCGGACGGATGGCAACTCTACTTAATTAAGACGACGACCATTAGATGAATTAATTCATCTAATTAATACTTATGGCACTAATTTTGTCTTTTTTTTAAAGAATGTAAGCGTACACGTAATTAAGTACTAGCTTCATCCTACTAATCTGAACAAAAAAGAAAAAAATAAGTCTGAGTCAGGACCACCATCTGGGATGAAAATTGCGTTTATGATATGAATCCGATTCCGGTGTGTGTGCTCGTCGTTCATAATACTTAGATCAGAAGAGTCACATTCAGAATTCGTAACACTCCTCAATGGACAAAATAACCCCGTAGAGGGATTGAAACTCGTCTGTCTTGTGTTTGGGTATAGGCCATAGGGGATACTTAAGTTTGTAGGATTTATGTATGTTTTATGAGGCAGTAGACGAGGAGGGAGGGATTGCACGTAGAAACATATATATTTCTTCGCATCTTGCACGTAAGTGGGTGAAGACCAAAAAGTTACGCACCGTTAAAGTCGCGTTAGTAGGTAGTTAAAATTACCACTAACTTTTTTCATTGTGACACGAAAATTAATCATACATTTGTATGGATAACTTTTTGTTCTTCACTCAAGTAGCGTAGTAGCAAGGTAAATGTTTTTGGTTCCAGTTGGACCTCCGCAAAGTAACGCCTGATTCAATAATCTAGAAATCTAAGAAAATCAGAATGTGTGTGGTGTGGAGTATAGTTGAATTGTATGCAATTCTATGCGACCCAATTAATACTATGAATTCTGATCATAATTCCTACCACACACGATATATATCAGACTTAATTATACTTACATCATTTAACAATTTTCTAGTTGACATCGCATGTTAGGAAGATTACATTCATACAGTTATTTTTAGTTTAATGAATGTACTGTACTTATGTACTTACGGGTATGTAATGTGCTTGCTCTTCCGCAAGATGACGACGATAAACCGGCACTTGTAAGTGTACGACCACAGATCGTCAACCGCTGACGGCTGAACAGTACGAGTACATCGCATGAGTATTATTCTAGTTTTCGTTTTAAGTGTTACAAAAACACTCCTGTTAACTATGCTCGAGCAGGACACTACACACTAAATACACAATGTTACGCGCTATTACATGGGCATGACGACGTTGTGTACATACTTGCCAATGTGTGTGTGTTGAGGACTAGAGGTATTACACATACATACACATATCACGTCCATATCCCTTACGGGGTAGACAGAGCCTATGGTAACAAGAGCCAAAGGCTACGTTTAGCATAATTGTGGGCGTGGAAAAGGGAACATGATTCCTAACATTTTCGCCCAATTCCCTCGATGGGCTTTACCATCTGCGCGGGCAGAGAAGCAAGGTACATTCTATGTTATTTCTTTGTTATATGTGCTTAGCAGTGCATACTTTACTGGCAGCACTTGAAATACTATCGATATGTGGGGTGGCGACATGTACTGGGGTGCTACTCCGAAATTGTTGACTGATGTGAGCGGAACTGCAGGAAACGAACTATGTAAATCTAATTTCGGGGTATAAAGTCTGATGCTTGTGGGCACAGTGTCCAATCTATACTTTATACATACTATTAGATAATCTGTGCCATTTGGTAAAAGTTAGAGAAGTGCCGTTCATAGCAAACTCATCAACGGCTCACAATAAACAAGCAAAACATCAAGGGAACGACGTGCGGAACTAAATCGACACGATTTTCATTCAGCTTTAACATCTACTCGTAAAGTACTGATATCCTATTGCCCTGTAAAACGACTATTTCTAATTTATTTGCAATTAATGCTATACTTACAGCTCCAAGAAAGACATATATTAAAGTTAAGTACTGGATAAAAACATTGATTTTCGATATTTTAAAATTAATATATACCTACGCACCTGCGCGTGCGATTGTAAGACGTCTACGAACAACTAGTGAAATGTAAGTATAGTGATGGCATTTTTGTGACGAACCAGGTGCGCTAGCTTTGGTCACTCGGTCAATTATTTACATACGATAGTGCTTCTAGTTAGTTTCTAAATGTCTCTCGGCAAACTTCGTGTTTCTTCAGTTCAAACGTGAGTCATATGAAAACGAAGTTTGCCTAGACATTAAGAAAATAGAAGCACTGTACGTACGACTTGTAGATCGTTATAGGTATACTTATTTTTATGTACCTTTTACTAACCAATATGCGAATGGAATGGATAAAATGCGAGATTACATCGAAGCTAACGGACTTAGCGCCAACCGAGTTTAAAAGATGTTAAGGAGTAAAATAATACCCACTATAGCGTCATTATTGTTTAGTAGGTGGGTAATACTTACACTTTCATTTTCAAATGCCTACGGGATGTATACATACATCACACTTAGCGTCGGATTTACGCTACCAATACAACCATATTGCTTACGCACTTACCCACCTCTACATCTACACCGACCATCGTAAATTACATACCAGTTTTTCTGAACTACGACATGAGATCAAACCGAATGCGAACACATTTAGTGCGATACTATACACGTTTTTTTACCATCATGAAAGCTATTTCCCGAGTCACTTTAATGCACGTGATGTGGGTTATTGTGTTAATGTTTTGGGCACTTAATCCATTAAGAGACGATCCGAAGCACGCTCGCGCGCCGGCGCGCCGGGACTCGGCGCGGGCGCCGGCGTGACGCGCTCTGCTTTACTTCCCTCTACCGAATTCACTTCGCTTTCGCACCTTTTATTTGGTGCCTGTGCGATCGATGTTTTTGCACTGACACTAGGCGTCAGTTCGTCAATAGATCTGGGTCGCTCGTCTAAACATTGATAATATATATCACTTTTACTTCGATCAAAGAGAGATCGAACATTATAATTTAGGATCCATTTTTGGATTCATTCTTTTAGCAATCGATGAAATTTTCTACGGTTTGTTAATCGGAAAAATAGGTCATCATATATCTAGTAAGTACCTAACACTTTAATTTCTCTCGCTTATTTGACCTCTGTTAAATTGAACCCTACTCAGTCTCAGTAGCTAACGCTAGTGTCTAAATATCAAAAATGTTAAATAGTGTATTCGTAAAAGTTTAATTTCCTTTCAAATAATTTTCTTACCTAACAATTGTGTCCACGTGTCCTCCACCTAAGCAACTCTATCGTGTTAGATAATAGTCATTGTTACCGGCACATCGTGTAATTTCGGATAATCCAGAAAATTTTCGTCAATGGATTCCAACTCTACGTGTCTCATACCACGCATTTGATATATGTAAATTTGTAGCAGGGAACAAGCATTTAATATGTTGTAATGCAGTTATGTTGATGACAAGAGCCGCAGCTCGCAGCGCGTGCGCAGCCTAATCGCCGCGTAACGGTGGCGAACTGTAAAGCACGCCACGGACCACGGGCCTCGTGCTAAATTTGCCGAAACAGCGCTCTGTAGCGGGAAAATCTTAAATCTCTATAAATTATGTCGAAGTCTGAAAGGAAAAAAGGTACGTTCGCTTAAGGCTTGATATGTGATCCTTAATTCTTTGCGTTTAGATTTACGCGCAGTCTTGAAACTATAATCGGGTACTTACATCGTTTTAAAAAGCAGTTCCGCAAAGATAAATCCGTCCCGGCAATACAATCACTTACAAAAACATAATTTGCATTTGAAATACACTGTTATGATCTAATTGGAATGTTAATGATGTGTTTGTTATTAAACGATCAAATAAAAAAATTCAGTCCCATAGGCAACTATCACATATTAATTAAATTGGTTTGCGTGTAAGCAACGGCATTCACGAGTTGGTACCGCAACAATGAGGAACATGGGTTCACTGCAATTCAATCACATCGCCGTGAAAACTATGAGATTTATCCCATTACGGTACTCTCTGATTGGCATTATCTAATCACGCGAACATGGCTACTCTTCTGGCAGCGAGGATGTAGTCTTATTACTTTAGCCGGAGGTCTTTCTCGTAGGTACAACAAAGTCAGTACTAACGGAAGAAAATAAAACGATCTTTTGCCTTTATAGGCATAATTTTTAATTACAGTTCATCCCCTGAAGTAATAACCTATTTTATTATTACGTATAGACGAACCTATAGAGTGGTAATACCGGCCATCTAGTGTCATTGCCGTAGCTTACTAACTACTGAAGTGGTTTTTTCGCGATAGATTTTCCGTCATCTCCTATAAAGAACAAAACAGTTATTTATTGGTTGTAAAGTATTGGTTTTCAAAATCATGATAACATCTTTACTTACTTTTTTTAAATAGAAACAAAGGAGTGCTATTAACTAGGTTGGTATGACACAAGCAATATCGATAATGATTAATATTTGCTCTTCCGACTCTAGTTCGTAATCGCAGTGATTTAGTGGTTTTTTGTCAACCAAATAAAATGTAAATTACTGTTTAGATCTTCGATGTGTAATTAGTAATTCTCTCACAATCGTCCATTATACTGGTTACATGTAACAAGTTATAAGTTTAGGTTACCTATGTACACACGGCACGGCTGTGTGTACCTACCTACTACAAAACCTTTCAACATCGCACTTCATTTAAAATTCAACCATTTCATTTATTTATACGTAAAGTTTAAATGGCGAGGCGTGGAAACAATCAACCTTGTCTGTAGAAACTTCTACTTTAAAAGCTGTTAAACACTCCTACTGACCCTTTTAAACTAATTAATATTTAATAAACGGGGATGCGCGTGGCTATAAATACGAACACTGGAGCTGTTTTGATTCAATTGTGGATTAGCAATGGCCACCAAAGCAGAAAAGGCGAGGGGAGAGATAAACGAGACGTTGTCGCTATGCTTGTTTTGCATGCGTTGGATCGGGCTCTCACTCGTGCCGCCTGCCAGCACCAGGGCGTACCTGCGCCAGAAACTGATGTTCATAGTGTCTGTTTGTGCCATTGTCTACCACGTCTTCAGTGAAATCGTTTACATTGGCCTCACGTTATCTAATTCGCCACGAGTCGAAGATGTTGTTCCGCTTTTTCATACTTTCGGCTACGGCGCTTTGAGTGAGTCGAGTGCGGGCCCAGCGAGACGTTACAGATATTAACAACTTTGTCAATTAAATTTGTTAAAAATATATTATTAGTCGATGGTTTTTTTGATTTCGTAGTCAAATGGTAAAATAGAACCATTATGGGTACCTATAGTGTGGACTTGTTCGTCGGTCTATCCGTGGTTAAGCTGAGCTTTTAGAACTAAAAAGTCACCGGATAATGTGACAAAAAAGTTGTATTTTTTATATTAGGTACCTACGTTCGCTTCACGTATTTAGGTACAGATACCAAAATAAGAGTGTTTTTCTGCTCGTGATATGTAATGTATGGTGTCAAAAGATCTTTTCAAAATGTATTAAGTTTCGAAAATAGTTTTTGGATTCAAGGGTCGTTTGCGAATTATTGAAGAGTGCAAAGTTTAGTTAGTGTCAAGTGTCCGAGCTAAACGCGTATTTTGGAATACGCAATAAACGTCACGCAAGTTGACGAGTAGTATTTAGTACGGAACCTTTAACTGCGCGTGGACCGTCACGTACTTGGCGGTTTTTTTTTATTTTATTTAAAAAAAAAAAAAATTATGTTATTTTAGGTATCGCAAAAGTGTTCGCTCTGTGGTACAAGAAGGACGTTTTCGCCGAACATTTGGAAGAGTTGTCGGGAATATGGCCAATGCCGCCGCTCGATGAGGCCGCACAACATATTAAAGAAACCAGTATCGCTGCACTGCGCCTAGTACATCGATGTAAGCCCGTGGATTAAAAAGATTTTAATCTATACGATTATCACCTACAATAAAATCTTTGGTAGATTGTGTCTTGAATCTCTATGAAAATAAATTACAACCTACTATTCAGAGGTTTGTTCGGTGCAGGGTATTTTGCAATGAATATGGGAGGCGTGCTGTTCTACAATGTGACACCTATATGCGTGTACCTTTACGAGTTGTGGATGGGGCTGGACGCCAAAGTGGGCTTCGTCTGGGTCTCGTGGTACCCGTTTGACAAATACCAACCAATAAATCACGTACTTGTCTACATATTTGAGGTATTTGCCGGTAAGTCGCTAATAAATTTAGTATGCCAGCCAGATATTCACAAGCTAATTATGAAATCTAGGTTATTTTAAGTTCCCAGAACTAATAAACTAACGGAAGAAATTTCCTTATACCTACCAAAATGTCAATGTCATGCCAAAGAAATATAATTATTCTTATTGATTTTTGATTCATTAACTACCTACGGAGAAAGAGAAGTGAAAGTCAGCACGTAGATAGGTATAGCATACACAAGTATTTCGAGTTAACAATTATCGCATTGAGAGCAGCACTCACTATTGTCCGGACGTAGGCAACAATTAATCCAGTTCAACGTTTTGATTGCCAGCCTATATTACACACTGTAAACTACCAAAAAAATTGAAACGAAGCAATTTACTATCGCATGATGTGCTCAAAACAAACATCATTTCACTTTCTTTACTTAATCCACTTTCGACAGTTTAAAAATTAGTTGTTACTGTCATAGTCATCACGCAATCATACAGTTAGGGCAGCGATTTTTTTTAACAACAAACAGGTACTATTCATCTTTTAAGTGCTAGTTGCAGCCAAGATTTTCGCAATGATTTTTGCGATATATAAAAAGTTAAATGATACTTTGGTTTTTAAATTATATTGGCGTTACTGTTAAACGCTGCCTATGCGTTTAACAAGCCAATCAGAGTGCGTGTGCAAAAACACAGGCTGTCACATCGAGGCAAATGGTAGGCTTTTATATGATTCCAGGTCAGACTTGCGTGTGGATAATGCTATGCACAGACCTGCTCTTTTCGGGGCTGGCGAGCCACATCGCGCTTCTGTTGCGGCTGCTCCACAGCCGGTTAGAAACTCTGGCAGAGACGGAGAAAACAAATGAAGAATACTATCAGGAAATAATTGCAAATATCAAACTGCATCAACGGCTTATCAGGTTTGTTTCAAATAAGCACTTACATTGGAGCATATTTTTGGATCATCCGTCTACATGTGTCCCTGTTACCATATTATATCGTGTCTCAATCGAAACAAGAAGTAAACAAGAAGTAAACAAGAAGTTCTGGCTGACGTGAGGCCGGCTTAAACTAAGTAGATATGCCTCGCCTCGATGAGTGTAGCTCCACTAGTTCGCTGGGTGCACTTGTGCTGTAAGCACACAGCGAGGTATAGTCCAAACTGCCCTCACTTTATCGTGTGCAGAAACGACGTCTTTAAATTTTATAAATCAGCTTAATATCTTCTAAACTACATCTCTTATCAAAGTTTTCACAGGATCAATGAGAGCTGTAAGTGTCTTCTAAGTTACTCGTATTTCAAATCCAGCACAATTTTTCACCACGTTCGAGTAGTATTTCACACATGTACTTTCAAAAATCGGGCCCCTGGTCAAAAATGAATTTCTAGCGACTTAAAATGGCAATTAACTTTGCTTCAATTCAATGTTATTTTTCAGAAACCTTATAATTAACATCGAGCTTTCTCTATTATCAAGTAATATAAGGTGCTTATATATTCGCATTAATTGCAGATACTGTAATGATCTGGAAGAAGCCTTCACCATGGTGAACCTTGTTAACGTCGTGTTGAGTTCTGTAAACATTTGCTGCGTGGTATTCGTAATTGTGGTGGGTAGTCGAACAATTTATTATGTATTAGAATCCATGTACTCTATTTTAATATTCAACATTATATAAACGCAGCGTGCTATCAAAAGGTATATTCAAGAAGACAAAACGGTTACTAAGATACAAGAGACGCACACATACAAGACCATTAACACAGCTACACATATACATAACAATAACTGTGCGGCGTCTGACAAGAAAAGAAAACGGCGGAGCAAAAATTATGGTAGCTACGTTCAGTTTTGCCACTTTATTGGAAATTACTGTACACTTGGAATGGCAAGGCATTTAAACCTAAATACCTACATACTTAATTGGAGCACAATTATCCGCAGTGGGGTGCAAAGTAGGCTCGTTTTACGGTATGCAATTTCATTAAACAAAGAGGTTGATAGGTAAATTGCCTTTAATGTATCATGCCCTTTCAGAATTACATGTCGATAGTTTTTTTTACACAGTTAAAAGCCTTCGTAGCACTCTAGGTATGGACTAAATTTTATTTTCGTTTGGTTGAATCTGCTGTTAACGCCTACTTCTTAATGTAATTTAGTTGTCACAAACTAATGAAGCCTACCGCATGTGAATTTGCCGCCAGAGGCGCTAGTGTATCATGAGATATTTATATAGAGACGTCAAATTAGTAGAATAGTGTTTTTTTCTAGCATTATATCACGGACACATTTTTAGCGTTGTAAAGATTGTTCTCGATTAACATTATGGCAGATATACGATAGATTTATTAAAAGATTAAAGCTTAGAAAATTAGATGTCAAAGTAAGCTTGCATAAAATAACAGCTAATTCAGAAGATATTTAAGTAAACGGGTCTGCCCAACGCTGAGTATAGGTAATAGTTTTGCTATTGAAGATTGTAATTAAAAGCAATCCTGAATAATATGAATTTGAGATAGTAATCATTGCCATGCATTCAGCTGAAGTACCAACTATTGAGCACTAATACGGTGACTCTCAGTAGCTACTTTCATACGATATTAGGATCATTATTATCCTGAACCCTGTGACAGCTGCCGTTTCCATATAATTTCAAATGAAAAACATGAAACTGTATGACTACGATAATACTCAAACTGCTCAAACTTCACGGTTAAATGATGGTAAAATATTAACCTTAATCTGCTGTAAGTCATTTAATTAAAGTACCCGGATGACCGAGCTTTGCTCTTTATTTATTTTTTTGGTGCGTTTTATAAGAATGAAACCCAGCAAGGTTTATCGTCCCTGAAACCATACCAAATTTCATGAAAATCGTTGGAGATTATTTAATAGACACGATGATTTTTAAATCTTCGATATTTGCTCGTTTAGAGGTATTAGGTAGATTAGATAAATCAGTTAAATGACACTGACTTCTGTGAAACCCGTTCTTCTATTTTTTTAAAACACCTATTTAGAGGAAATAACTAATAGAATGAAAATGTCACTCAATTTAAGTGAAAAAAATTGCCATGCCAGTGTGGCGATTGCTGCACTCTGATAAGTCGATCGAAGGTCAACCAGATCATAATAGTTGGGCATCCAGCTGTTATGATCCAAATGAACAGTTAATGTTAATTGTTGGGTAGCATATTGGACGAAAATCACTTAATTTTAATAAAAACGAAAAGTACATATGTCGCCAAAGTTCTGTTATGCAAAAACAACTGCGGAAAAATTATGTTAGAATTTGGTGTACCTAAGTGGTACTTAAATCACTAATGTTTTGCTGAATTAGATAGCCCGTATTACCACTCTATTTGTTTATTTCCTCTATGGGTAACTGTAATCACTTTCAAAGATAATAATAAAGTCATATAGTTTGTCTTTCAGCTTCTGGAACCGTTCGTGGCTGTGAGCAACAAGCTGTTTTTAGGCGCAGCCCTGATTCAAATAGGCATGCTGTGCTGGTATGCGGATGACATTTTCCATTCGGTATGTAGATTTTCAATCGGCGATTGTCGATTAATCTATTGGATAATGCGGGGATATACCTACCTAACTGTAACTGTGCAATTGATATTCCGTATAGACCGGCAGCCACAACATGTATTTCGTTCGTTAATGCAAATTAACGGTTCAACTATACCATGTTTCGACTCCGTGGAATTCCCTCATATTACATTGCCACAAGAAGCAAGTGAGCGTTTTATGTATGTATGTATGTAAACTCTTTATTGCACATAAAAATTTAAAAAAATACAGAAATACAGAGAAAATAGTACAAAGGCGAACTTATCCCTAGGAAGGGATCTCTTCCAGCTAACCTGACTGAAACTGAGGTTTTAAACGAAAATATTATAATACATCTTATTTTAAGGTTTTTTTGTGATTTGTCTCCGTTTCTTTATATTTGTACAGTAAAGCATTTACTTACTTTTACTTACTTACTTACATACACTGACGAGCAAAAATCGTGTGTCACTTCACGTACAAAGTTGCATAAAGAGTAACCCGTTATTTTTGATCGTCATAATGAGTGTTTACAACTTATAAGCATATTATAGATGGATTTTAGACTGATAAAAATAAAAATTGTTGCATACCTACGCAACTTGAAATGAAAAAAAAATTGAAATTAAATTAATTGTTTTGTGTTTTTAAAAGTAAAATTTAAGTGGTTGATCGAATCTGGTTCCAGTAAACAAGAAGCACCAGCACCACCCGTGTGGTTAATACGGACTAACCCTTTTAACCCACATGTTAAAACAGAAACTGTACATTGAATATGAGTTCCACCATCAACTTGAAACGTCGTTAAGTGTGCTTGTTAAACATTTTCTCAGAATCTGTCCAGCGTATTTGAGGCCCAAGTCTGTTCCAACAGTCAAAGACATGCCTGACCATACCGCGGGTTCTATCCCGTGTTTAGGAAGGCCGATAATAAATTAGACAAGTGACTTGCAGAATGCGGACGTGGCACTAGCAGTATACAAGAGCGGCTGGTACCGTACAGACCCTCGGTGTCGCCGCGCCCTGATTTTCCTTATTCGGAGGTCAGTTCGACACTTCATAATAAGGAAAAAATGTACTCTATTTGTTGCTCTAGACGAAACAGCAGTTTTAGAGCTATACCTATTTAGAAATTCCACGTATACGAGGATAAAACAAGTAGTAAAATGTTAGACTCTACTAGTAGGCACCTATTTCAACTTCCGTGCAATTTTTACCACGTTTTGATAGTACTTTCAAGTGATATGCTTTCAAAAATTTGATCTCCAGATCCCTAAAGACTGTTAAAAATGAAAATGTTACTATAGTTTAAGAAAGCGACGCTTATACTAAACTCTACGGTCTGTTTCAATAAGGAAGGTATGTCTGACAGATCCATAGAATGTAAACTGTTAGCATTCACGAAAGTTAGACAGCCAAATAAATACAAAATTAAATTACTACTAATAAATCAATACTTGGTACTAATAACGTTTTAAAAAGAATCACGGCGATGTTTTTTGCGTTCACGTACTAATTTTCAATATAATACATTATTTACGAGACGCTGCTAGGCTACGTTCTATGGTCACTCAAACTAGAGAGGCGACTATGTATAATTGGGTAATCGGTTAAAAACAAAACAACAAAAAATATGAAGTGATTATTTTCCATTCTTTCACACTCATTACACAACACAATACAAATCGAGTTTATTGGTAATAGATTTCTTAGAACTTCAATTACATAATGAAGTTAAATAAGTATTTAATACCACCTATTTTGTTAAAGCATAAAATAGAAATTATAATTATTACATCTCAGGATACTGATTTGAGTATTATTATAACGAAATAGCATTTATTTATAAATTTATAAATGTAGTCCATATTTTTATGGAACCGATTGTTGTTAGTGCTAAAATATAATCGATAATCGTTTAATATACCGGGTGTCACATTGAAGCCTCACCTCTAGAGTTGTCAATGTAAATATCACAGCCATACCTTCCTTATTAAAACAGACTGTACAAGATTCTTTATAATGTATGTTTTAATTTCCGACTCTATGGTCAGTAAAGTAGCCACAAATATTTATGACAGGAGTTACCTTTAGCACAAAAAGTACTACACTAACTTCCATTTCTCGAGTATATAGTATGGTGCTATAAACGCCAATACAAAAGTGAAACGCGACGATTCTTGTAACCTACTCCTGTCATAAGTGCTCTGAAATTGTACCTATTAATTTTTAAGAAAGGTTTATACAACTGTATACGGCTGGTTATTGAGTTGAAAGTATGTTTTATATTGCAGAGCACAAAAGCCGATAGCGTTCACAGCAATGAATTTCACAAATTTGTCACTAGTCACCTATTCATCGGTAAGTCTGGCTGGACGTGAATTCATTTAAGTTTGCCTTTTTAGTGTTTTGTAGACAGACCTATGATTTTCGCCCATTCCCTCGATGGGCTTTTACCATCAGCGCGGGTAGAGAAGCAACTGGTACCTACATTCTATGTTTTTTCTTTGCTCCCAGACTAGCATGGAAGACCATGATCGTAGGCGATGAGGCTAGCAACCCATCACTATTTTGATTCCATTTTCCACCTATACGCCCACAATCTTGCTAAATGTGGCCTGTAGGTACCAGCTACCTTAGGCTCTGTCTACCCCGTAAGGGATAAAGACATGATTTGTGTATGTGTATGTATGTATGAAGACAGACCAATTGACACGTTCATTTTAACATCAGCGGGAATTGATTAAAAACGGTGGAAAGGTAAAACCCTAGAAGCGACATTTTTCGAATATATGTAATAGGTATTATGAAAGTTACGTTTACGACCAAGGGCTCGATTTTTGAAAGCAAATATGTGAAAATACCACTCGAAAGTGGTGAAAAATTATGCCGAATTTTAAATACGAGTAGCATAGAAGATACTTACGGCTCTCATTAATCTTGTGAACTAGTCAAAAATTTGATTAGAGCTGTAGTTTTGAAGATATAAACAGATTTATACCACTTTCGGGGTACCTCCCATTTGTTCTATGGGACTGTGACGTCATAGAACTGTTAACATTTTTCTTTCCCAGCAGTTCCATGGTAGAACAATTGACACAAAAAATGTGCTATTTGTTCTATAGAACTAAAAGCACCTCAAGTTTCCCATCACAAATTTGAGGTACTTTTAGTTCTATAGAACAAATAGCACATTTTTTGTTTCAATAGTTCTACCATGGAACTGTTGGGAAAAAAAATGTTAACAGTCCTATGACGTCACAGTTCCATAGAACAAATGGGAGGTACCCCACTTTCGTATGGTACTTTCGAGTGATGTGCTTTCAAAAGTCGGGGCCCAAGAGTAGTTTTTTTTTTCTTTACAATGGTGACTTATTATGTAAAACGGATTCATTTTAAAACACAGTGTAGCTCTACCTGCTTTCTTATTAAGTATTGTTTTTGTCACTGCGAGTTAATGCAATAGAGTGCCACATAAGAGTTACACTGATTTATGTTACAGATCCTGACGAGATCTTATTCCTACTTCGCGCTGCTGTACACCATGTACAACAACAACTAAGAAGAATATTCTCGTCTCTGTGTCACTAAAATTATGTTAGAAGAAATTACAATTTAATAATAGTAGCAGGTATCGTTTCTTTTTTTTTTTATTTTAATCATATCGAACACTGATATAACTGTTCCTAATAATCGTAATAAATGCAATTTTGTGCTTTAGTATCAGACAGATGGAATTAAAACACGTTTGAGGTATTGTTGATAAATAAATAAATACTATGGGACAAACTACACCGATTGAGCTAGTCCCAAACTTAGTTTGTAGATTGCTTAGGCAAAGCTTGTACCATAGCACACAGTAAATTATCCGTACCACAGTAGGTATATACAGTACCCATAGAATACAATAGTTGGAATATTTAGACCCTGACTTTAATTACGCCAGCTAATAAACTAAGTAATAAATGACGTTTGACAATTTTATTGAGCTTGCTTTGCATTGCAAATTGCAATGTGAAAAGTTCATGCAAGACCAAGAACCATGTACGTACGGAGTCGTCCCGTTGCTCGTCGTGGTCTTGTCATTGAATGGGTATCCGGGAAAAAAGGTGGCATGGGAAGTGACAGCGTGGAAGCACAATGTTTAAACTTGTTTTTCTGTTGTAGGTAGTTCCACGTTTTTGCCACGGCGCTTCTTCTTTCAATATTGTTCAATATAATGAGTTGGGTACTTTATGGTATAACTTGTCAAATCAATGTCACGTAACGAAGGACAAAAATATTATAAAAACGTGTTACAGTAATACAGTACCTATAGGTTAACACAAAATACAAATAATATCATAGTAAATTAGAATTATGCCTTTTCTAACGATTTTTAGGGACATGAAGTCGTCCATGTCTAACGTAACAGAATCCATAGAAAATAAAAGTTTACCTAGTATCCCCATCAAGAGCTCGATTCGGCAAGTTCTGGATGAAAACAAAGTGGGTGAAACTAATCCTCAAAATGAGTCAATACCTCTTTTAAACGAGCAAAAAAATAACCCTTGCTCTAACCATTCCGTTCCAAATTTCTCCAAAAATGTAGCGTATACAGTAAGTACTAAGAACTCATTAAATAGTACTGAATCAAGTTTAAGAGAAGATAGCAGCACTAGCAAAGACGACGATTACGTAAAAACGAATGTTAACTCACATTGGTCTCGCAAAACTAGTCTGCGCAACCTCTGGTCCAAAATGTATCACTACGAGCATCTTAACTTGGTAAGAGAGTATGCTTATGAGATTATCTTTGTCTTACTCAACTTTACTCTAGCCTCCAAATTTAATGCAAAGAACACTTTATTTATTTTAGATGAACGAAGAGTTCGTAGTATTGAAACGAAAAGACAGCGTACATTTGCCAATGCTTCTGCCCTATGAGGCAGAATTTTTACGCCTCGTGACAGAGGACAATGTCGCATCAGTGCAAACGTACCTTCAAGAGCACCCGGGCCTTAACATCAACTGCGTCAATTACCAGGTCAAATCAACGCAACGCCTCAAACCCGATACTCGTATTATAATTCACATCGCAACTGCTTTAACCACGAACTTAACCTTGAATGTAGGGCGTGTCGGCACTTCACATAGCTGTAAAAAATCGGTCCGAAGCAATGGTCGAATTTCTCTTGAAACAGCCAAATATAGAAATCGGTGACACAATAATGCATGCCGTTCGAGAGAACAACATAAAAATACTGGGTAATGCTTTTTACGTTCGCATTGTAACTTACTTCCGGTAATTAATTAAGATATGTTAACAAGAATTTTTTGTAACATTGAACTTAGACCCTAATAATCTGTAATTGCAGTCAAGCTGCTGGATACTCAAAAAGAAATTTGCCCTGGCTTAGAATTCGCAGGCAGCACTCATTCACCAAACTTCCCCGAGCACGTCACGCCATTGATTCTTGCAGCTCAGAGCGGGAACTACGAAGCTGTGGCCTTACTTGTACAACGAGGTCACACGATCCCTCCGCCGCATTTACCAAACTGCCTCTGTGCAGATTGCAAGTCGGTATACTATTTTCACAAACATGCAACATTTGAGATTCCTATGAGACCGCTACTTTTTATATCCGAAGGTTATCGCTTGAGACGGATGATCCCCTGCGAGCGAGTAGCGCTCGTCTCGCCGTGTATCGAGCGATCGCGTCGCCTGCCTTCCTGGTACATGTGTCCTCGGACCCCATCCTCGCTGCATTCCGCTTAACTAAAGAACTGTCTGCAAACGCTGCAGCTTACAGGCAGCTGTCGGTTGCGTACAGCAAACTGAGCGACGAAGTCAGCGCGTTTGCCGTTGATCTCATGGGTAAATTTCAAAATCGAATAACGATCAGTTCCTTTGCATATCCGGGCCTAGACTAGAAGCACACAAATTATGTAAGTTACTAATCTTGTCTTTCAATATGTTGTTTTTATTCTTTCTGACATATTTACGTCGAGCAATTTTATTGTAGTCGCACTGTAGATATTCAGTTTAAATACAAACTGATATCTACATTAAATATATATTGCAATTATAAAATAAAAAGAGCAACAAAATTGGCATAAAGGTTGCTGCCGAACGTCAGGAGAAGTGGAGGTGGTATTAAAACAGACTTGCAGCCAGGACCGGCGCCATTTCAAGCTGCCTCGATTACTGATGGCGGTGGACTACAAACAGAAAGAATTTGTGGCACATCCTAGCACGCAACTGGTTGGTAATTGCATGTAATATAACTAACTTATAGTGCGTGTGGTCATATCCAGCTAGCAACGGTTCCCTTGAGAAAATACATACAGAAATAGGTACAACAAATGTTACGCATTAATTCTAACATCAGGTGCTTGTTTTTCTTAACAATGAATAAGTGGTTATTTAAACAAAATTAATTAATTTATGAAAACGTTTACTCGTAATCATAAATTTTTTTAAAAGTCACCGTTCTAACATCAGTTCGCCGCCTAGAATTTTAATTAATTGGATTCAGGAAAACTTTAACCAGTGGCCCATTTTTGTTATTATTTCTTCGGTGTGTAAGGTATATATTAAACACAATATCACACATACATCTAAAGCCTTTTTGCGTAAGATGAGAGGGGACAATAGGTCAATATTCATTTCTATTTTATAAATTCACACAAATGTTATCCCAGTCATCCCACTGGTTTTATTACGCTCGTACATCCTTTTGTAAAGTCTCATTTTTAGTGCCGTGTCAGAAGGTCAGTGAACCTCCTTTAACCAGAATTACACTATAATGGTCCGTCACTGTGTTCTCAGGTCCTTGAATCCTATTGGTTAGGCGACTGGTTCAGTTGGAAGAGCAAGTCCCTTCTGACAAAAGGATTTATTATAACGAGCCGGGTTTTCATAACACCACTCATTTTATTTATGTGCGTGGTAAGTAAAGTGCACTATCATAGCATTCAGCAGTAAATAAGTTCTGTGATTGAAGTCCCTTTATGTTCGTCTTAGAGCTTTTTAAGATTCCGCAATGAAAGGACTGACCCTATTTCTTGCCTTGGCTGTCTGGCCTATCTCATTCTGCCTTTTAGGACCATAAATTTTGAATCGTAATCGGTTAAGCTTTTTAATCGCTTAGATGTAAGCGTAAAATCCAAGTTAACCCAGCTCAAATTGGTAGTTGAGTTCGCTTATTATGAGTATACTCAATTAATGTTATTATTAACTTGGATTAAGAGGCTATTATATAAGGATTAAATTTATTAGACGTGCAAAATGTAAAACATACATAACTTACCCATACAGAAAGTGCTGCTGAGGTAAATTTTCTACAGTCGATATGGAACAACCTATAAATTTCGTAATGCGTACAATAATATGCATCCCTTGCTAAAGCCGTCAATTTCTCTCAGCTGCGTCTGTAATGGTCAGTTAATTATGTCTTCGACTGTATTCCTAGTGATAAAACTTAATTGAGTCGTATTTCAAAGACCCAATACATACCCAGGTAACAAAACAGGTCGAAGTTTACCGGCATCGTTAAACAGGCACCTCAGTACCAGCGCCGCAGTGACAGATTATATCAGCACATATTTTCCTACGAATGGCGGGCACGTTCCAGGTAACGCCGAGGCACCGGCTCGTTAGCCACTTCCAGATACCGTTGAACAAGCTGATTACCCACTCGGCCGCTTACTCCGTATTCCTGGCCCTGGTCTTCTATATCTCTAATCAAGATAAGACCAGACAGAAACGGGGACCGCCGAATACAGGTTCATGCTTTATTTACTGCCATTCAGATACAATGATGAGATTTTTTGTCAAGATTATCGCAATTAATTGTGCGCAACAGTGTAGGTCAACGGATTAGCGTCTGCGCCCGGTAGGTACTGTTACGCTGGGACCTCACTTCGTGTTTCGTGTTCTCCTAATCAATGAAATGCACAATGTTGAGTTCAACGTGAGCTTGGAGATGCGTAATCGCGTATACGAATCACCAAATTAAGTTCGACTATTAATGCTACTGTTATTTGCGTTCCATTAAACAAACACATTTTTGTAGGTACGTATACAAAAGCGAAGGTTTTCTTCGATAGCGGTACCTCAATTTAGCGGTCGCTATAAAACGTGAAATGACGTCACAGAAAAGTTACCTTTGGAATTAGTTATTCCTCAGAGAGCGTTCTGGTTAAATGGCTAATTGTCGTCACCGTGATTAGAGGCAACCTTGGCTTTAATGCACCCTTTAAATTTTACCCCGCACTATCCTGATCGCAATGAGCGATCACTACACTTGCCAAGAAGTAAGTCATTATTTATTTACTTATGTAAGGTTTTACTACGGGATAGAATTAGACTGGAATGACTACAGTGCCACATTATTAAACTGTTGGTTTAATGGAGCTATTAGCTACCAGCGGAAAGTATGTAATTATCTAAGCTACTTGTCACAAACTCCAATTTCCTTTATAATACCTAAATATAACACAATGTTAACGTCGCGGAGCCTGAAACTCTATCTTCGTAATAATAGATTTGCGTTGCAAAGTACAGTTGGTAGGTAACTCGTTACATTTTTTCCCACTAGAGTATAGACTACAAGCCCATGGACAAAAAAAACATGTGAAATGAACCAGCGTGAAATACACTTAGAAGGCTGTTACTATATCATAAAATAACTCTGAGCGCTATGCCGTCTTTTCAAAGAAAAAAGACGTAGAAAGTGTACATACATAAATCAAGTATTTATCCCTTTACGGGGTAGACAGAGCCTAAGGTAACAAGACCTAAAGGCCACGTTTAGCCTGGTTGTGGGCAAATAGGTGTGGTAGAAAGTGTAAAGATTTCTAAGGAACACACGCGATTTGATTTCGTGTGAGTTTGATGCCAAGGCCATCTTTGAGTAAATTTTCACTTTGCTTGAAGGGGCTGAAGCTCCCGTGATCCTATACGTGTGCGGCTACGTCTGGTCCGCAGTGCGCATGTGTGTAACGCAAGGTCCCCGGCGGTACTTCTCCGAATCTTGGAACATCTTTGACGTCACTATGCTCATGTTATTCGGATTGACCTTTGCCCTTTGGGTAGCGGCTGCCAGGGATGTTGCGATCAACGACGAAGAAGGATTAGGTAAATAGAATACCAGTTTTAAACATCACATACAACTATTTGGTCACCGTGTAGCAGTGTTAATTCTTCTTTTTCTTCTAAATTTATACTATCGACAGAACGTAAATATTGGAACCAATACGACCCCACATTACTGGCGGAGGGCACATTCTGTCTCGCAACCATACTCGCTTACTTCAGGCTCATGTTGTTGTGTCAACTTAATTACCATCTTGGACCACTTCAGGTATGAGTGCAAACCTGACCATAAGTAATAACTGTTTTAATGCGTACTTACCGTATTTATTGCCTACATAACAGGCAGAATCTTTAGCACTAAAATCACTTATAATGGAACATTGGAACGGACAATAAGCTTAAAATATCTCGGCAGTCTTGATCTCTAAGTAAAAATAAAATAGGTACCGGACCAATGAGAGACAATCCGCAGAGGGTTCCTTACCAAACCACATTGTGTGAATTGTGTTATGAATCTTACTTTTAGGCACCCTAGTTCACGCATTTACGTCCGGGCCCTGATTTTTGAAATCAGTAGGTAGGTACGTTACCCGAAAGTGGTAAAAACCTGCGTAGGTATTTGACTAGTAGAACGGCGGACGGTGGGTAGATGTAAAGTAGTGTAGATTCAAGCGGTATGCTTTCAAAAATCAGGTCCCAGGTTCACCCTGTGCCGCTGCCGCTGTCATACTTTAGCAGTCAGCCGTCATTCGGACATTGTACGTTTACTGCTCTTGAAGAGAACACGGGTCTGGGTCTGACAGTCCGCTGTGGACGAGTTAAGGAAATGCATAATTGTGTTCACGTAACCTTGTACGTAATATGATGACTACACCTTCTACAAATACTTAAATTATCCATAGGTATCTTTAGGAAAAATGACCGTCGATATCTACAAGTACTTGACGGTATTCGCTATTATAATCAGCGCATTCGCGGCGGGTTTGACTCGATTCTACCAGTATTACGACGGCATGGTGTACGAAGACGAGGCCGGAATGAAAACTGTTCAGGTGGGTCTACACAATAATAATATATCACTTTTGGTAACTTACTTATACACAACAAATTTCATTTTACTTTATCATAAAGAGTACTGTACCTAATGTTAAAACGACACCGAAAATAACATAAAGCATTTTCCTAAAGTTTGAATCATCATCGCTTCTCTAAATTTAGTAACGGGAGTAAGTCATAGGAGCTGGTGAAAAATATTGAACCAGACCATTATTGTTAATGGCATAAGTGCGTTCTGCAATATTGTTGAGTAGGTAAGTACCTACTTAGACAGCTTGTATCTGATAGCGACTGTACTAATGGATCAATCTATGAAGTTCTGTCTACTTAAATGCCTAATCTCTATAAATTAACAGAGAAACATTTTGAGCTTAGCTGAGACACAAGTATGAAAATTCAAAACAGTTAGGTATTCAACTGCTTGTCGTCATATCTCTCCCCGGGTCCTGACTGGAAAGCACATCATTCCAATATACCACTCGAAAGTTGCGAAAAGTTTGCTTCATGAAATACCTACGGTAAGGGTATTAGTAGAGGAAAATTAGAGCTCAAATTCACTTTGGCAACTTCTCGAAAAATTTGTTTTAGCTAAGTTTTGTGGCAATACACAGTTTTTTACCGCATTCGAACAGTATATTAAAGTTGACGCACACATAACCGCTCGGCACCGGATCAGCACCACCTCAACTCGAGCCAAATATTCTCTGTATGAAACTCCATACTGTGACGCCCACTACACGGCAACGCCTCGCCTCGGCACAAGCATGCAGTGCGTGGGCAACTCGCCGTCACCGCGCTTACGTCCAGTAGCCGCCGCGGGTAACCCGCGAACGCCTCACCGCTTGCCTCTCTGACAGTCGCCGGCTCGCGGTAAGCGCGCTGTAGCCGCGCGTACGCCTCGAAGGTTCCGAGGCGCTTCCGTTACGAGCTTGCGTATAGTTGACGGCGAGCCGATGAGGCGAGGCGCTGCCATTCCTGTGCCGAGCGGTTATGTCTGCGAGGACCTTTAAAGTGATCTGCTTCAAAAATCGAGCCCCTATATCGCCAGCAGGTGTCCTCATTCACCGGTCTGTCTGATACGCTGAACACGCTATTCTGGGCCCTGTTTTGTATGGCACCGCTGGAGAGTGCTGATGTAATTCTCGACAACAGAAGCATGAGGGACAAAGCCCACCGCAATCGACATACGTATACTGAACGCATTGGATACTTCTGTTTTGGAAGTGAGCTTATCGTAATAAAACTGTTTATACATACTATTCCAAAAAAAGGTAAAATTTTTACCACAATCACGATTACTGGTAAGCGAAGATGTGGTTTAACATGGAGCACGCTTGCCTAACAAATGCCCTTAATTTGATGAGATTGTAACGTTCGTGAAAAACGTCATAAACAGGAAATTCTACACTCCTCCTATGTTGAACATAACAACATAGCACGGATCTTATTAGTAGGTATGTATATTGAATTGGATGTAAGATTTACAAGTAGATACGGTAAAATCAGATAAATTTAAGAATCGAGCGTGTAAACTTCTGTTCTCCGTTCGTACATTTTTGATTTAACTACTCGGATTTGCAAAATCGTTTTCATTTCTACTAAACTTAACCCCCGCGGGCAATAATCAGGACTAACTACTTAGTTTTAAACAAACTCAACATTGATAAAATATCAAAATGTTAACTTTTATGGCGACCGATATAGACCAACTGGCGTCATACTGGATGATCGAGGGCATGGATCAATGGATCTGTGGTGGACCAATACAGGTCCGAGAAACATACCTAAACTTGGATCTGCAAAAGTTCAAAAACTTGCCTTTTCAGTACTTACATAGTAATTCGTTTCAGTCTTCGAGGTAATATCCGTGATTGTGGTTCTGAACATGCTGATTGCGACCATGTCTAACACGTTCCAGCGAGTTATAAACAATGTTAATACCGAGTGGACTTTTGGAAGAACTGAGGTGAATTTTATTTGTAGTTTACCTACCTATCATAACTTCGCGTCGAAACTTCCTACCGAGAACAGTGTTAGTTTAAAAAAAACACTATTAAATACAGCATTTCAAAAAGTTATCGGTACGTAGTAAATAAGTAAAAAAACATTCTCTTTTTAGCATTTGTGATATATATACGCTACACATTATGCTTTTAAATTCACAGGTATATCTGAACTACATATCGCAGACTACACTCCCGTCACCTTACAACCTGATTCCAACCGCCTCTGGTATGAAGGGAATAGTTGACTGGTTGTGCGCTAAGACACGAAAACAAAAAGGGGCTCAAGTCCCATTATCCTGCTCTCAAACAGGCGTTACAGTAAGCTATTTTATTAATGAAAGTATACTATAAATAAGTTGGTTTCCTACTGACTAGCTACTGTGATAGCTGCGAGAGAAGACGGACTCATCTGGGTCCAATCTTCAAATAAATCTGGCCAAGATTTACCAGACCAAAAAAAAAAAGAATTACCGGCTTTTTTACGTATTCAAATACTCCTTATGCTTCCCCGTGTTCAAGCTAACAGGGGAAATGTAGGGCTTTCCCAAGACGGGCATACCGTACCGTGGAACGTCAACGGTGCACTAAATGACAATCGCGACGCGCGCTAACCGCTCCAAGACGGAAATCCCATATTATTGTCTTCTATTCTAACTTAACTATACAAAGACTACTGTTACATTTAAATGTTTATGAAATATTAGATCACTCTGTATTAATACACAGGAAACAGACACAGAGGCACCAGTACAAAAGGAATACGCAGTATTAATGTCACTGCTCGTACAAAGATACTTCAGAGACAAGGAGTCAGAATCGTCAGGCGGCGGAGTGGAGGGAGAAATAGAGACGCTACGGAGAGAGGTCACTACCATAAGAGCTTTACTAGAAAAAAGACAATCAGACACGAACAAACCAAATGCCACCAACCTGTAAAATGTAAATGCATAATAATAATATACCTAATCGTAGTTAACACTTTAAAATTGATGTCTATTATTTTCGATCGAGGACTGTTTCATTTTTTACAGTGTTTACAGAAATTGTTAGTTTCAACGGAATTATTCTATGATGGTTGAAGGGTAGGTATATAATCCACAGCCCGTGTGCAGTCATTTTTTACGGACCTGGCTGACGCAACTGACGTATATCTAGATTTCTAGATTTTTCTTTTACTATTTTCAATACTAAAGTCATTTTAAGTGTTTCTCATTAAGAATCACGAGTGAGTAGGCACTATTAAATTCAATAAAGGAAAAAAAAGGGTCTTAACTTTTTTCGCACAATTTATAGGGCTCGTATCATCTCAAAACTTAAAAAAATTAAGACATTTTTCTTTTCTTCACCCGAATCAACATAGACAAAAGCTTGAATTTTCCTTGGATTTCAATGAAATAATATAGCAAATAAGTTATAAAAAACGTTATAATTTCTTATATGCGTATGATATTTACTGAACAAAAGTATAATTACGAACATTTAAATAGGTATATAGTTACTTCAAAATATTTAACGCGACAAAACATTTTTACCTTATGCTATTTTTAATACACCGACATGTCGCCGGTCCCGGGGAACAAAAAGATAACTGCAAAAACCAAATTTTTCAGGAAAAATAAAATAGATGTTTCGCTCAATTGTGACTTGTATATTGAACGTAAACGGTTGGTAGTTAGCTTTATGCAAAGTTAATTTTTCATTACGTTCAATATGTTACTGTGGCACACGAGAAATGTCTCAAAAGAAAGATATTTAAGAAATAGTAACTTAGTCAAAATATATCATTCACTATTACGCGTTAAGACGTATATCATTTTATTCGGTGTTTATCGGGGTCAAACGCTAATATTGTACCATTGGTGTACCATTTTATTCGACTACTTTTTAATGTGATTGCCGTGCAAGATAATAGTGCAATATCATTTTATTCCCGTAATTATTAAGATTATTTTTTTTACTAAGGGTTTTTAGGAGACTTTTATAATTAAACAATAATATGATATTCAACATTGCAATTATATTACGAACGATTCACATAGTAAAAACAGTCATTAATTTCTTAAAATCAAAGTTTTCCATTATAAAACGTGCAACAATACCACTAAAATTTAAGTATGTCTCAATCAAATAGCAATAAATGCCAGTTTCATAAAGTAACTAAAATCAAAAGTTATTTTTTCAGACTAATAACTTTAAGTTTGAAGCATAAAATCAAACCAAATAATCTACGCATTTGGTATTATTTTTCATCAGTCTAATATAATAATAATTATATTATAATTAGTTCTTTCATTGAGCACTAACCCGGGGGACTATTAAACATGAAATCAGGTAAATCAATTGCCATCATCTTCGTCTTGGTTTTCATTAATTGCAGAACTAGTATTAACGCCCAGGGAGTCATAAAAGCCATGGCAATGGGCTGGGATGTCTCCTGACTTGCAAAGACTGATAAGGTCGTCATGTAAAGGCTTACTTATAGGCAAGGGCTCTGTACATAGCACTTGCAGTTCAAAATCGTAGCCAGGATTTGAGTTGACTAAAGGAGCTGCGGTTTATCTTGTTCCCCGCTTGCTTCATGTTTTTGGACAGGTTCGGTTCGGTTTTTATTTTGGCCCCAGCAACCCTCGAAGTAAAATGATGTATTTTTGATACCTCTTTGTTTTTCATTAAGTAGGAATTGCCATATACTGCTACCGATTTCATTAGCTCCTCGTTTTGCAACCTGAGCATGCCATACATAGCAATAGCCTTTACTTCGAATGGAATCATAATGCCGGAATAAAGGATTGCCGATAAATGTTAGCGTAGGCAGACCCCGGAACTCAAAAGACACTGAAAGAAAAATACGACAAGCATCAGAGAAATAAGGAAGGTGTACGCCAAATTAAAAAAGAGGACAAGAAATTGGCAGATGCTCAGGTTGCAAAACGAGGAGCTAATGAAATCGGTAGCTGTATATGGCAATTCCTACTTAATGAAAAACAAAGAGGTATCAAAAATGTATCATTTTACTTCGACGGTTGCTGTGGCCAAAATAAAAACCGATTCATAGTTACAACGTTAAAGAAATGCTTCAAAAGGAGTTTTATAACATAAAAGCACTAATAAATAATAAGAAATGGGTCCAATATGAGGTAGGGCAAAAAGTATTATGGACACAGATAATGGAAGTGAGAGTCGCTTGCTCACAGCCCTCAATTTTACAGTATAAATATGATTTTGAGTCTGGATTCTGGATATTCTTAAATGAACATAGAATCTGTCCAAAAACATGAAGCAAGCGGGGAACAAGACAAACCGCAGCTCCTTTAGTCAACTCAAATCCTGCCTACGATTTTGAACTGCAAGTGCTATGTACAGAGCCCTTGCCTATAAGTAAGCCTTTACATAACGACCTTATCAGTCTTTGCAAGTCAGGAGACATCCCAGCCCATTGCCATGGCTTTTATGACTCCCTGGGCGTTAATACTAGTTCTGCAATTAATGAAAACCAAGAGGAAGATGATGACAATTGATTTACCTGATTTCATGTTTAATAGTCCCCCAGGTTAGTGCTCAATGAAAGAACTAATTATAATATAATTATTATTATATTAGACTGATGAAAAATAATAACAAATGCGTAGATTATTTGGTTTGATTTTATGCTTCAAACTTGAAAATAAATCTTTTGTTTTTAGTTACTTTATGAAACTGGCATGTATTGCTATTTTGATTTTTGATTAAGCTATAATGATTAAGACATAGGTACTTAAATTTTAGTGGTATTGTTGCACGTTTTATAATGGAAAACTTTGATTTTAAGCAATTAATGACTGTTTTTATTATGACTGTGAATCGTTCGTAATATAATTGCAATGTTGAATATCATATATTATTGTTTAATTATAAAAGTCTCATAAAAACCCTTAGTAAAAAAAATAATCTTATCTAATAATTACGGGAATAAAATGATATTGCACTTCAGTTATACTCCAATCACAGCAATAATTATATAATTTTTGAATTAATCAATCGAAATCGAACACTAAAATATATGACATGTCGATATTTAAGCCATTGTAATTTACATTCGACCCGTGCATGTGACAAAAGGATATGGCAATACTTTTTATCGTTCCTTTTCAAATGTGTAGTTTTGGTGAGCGCCATTGCACGAACAGTATCTAGCGGATTGCGACGAGAATACAAAGATAACTGCGCATATCATTACTTAGCGATCTAATTTTGACGAGAACATAATAATATGGATATTTGTCATGCGATGAGCTATAAATAAAAACATTCAAAACTATTGTATTCTTTTTTAATTTTGTCATTTACCGTACAAAAAATGCGAAAAAAATTGAGCTGGTGCAATGGCACCTACGGATTCCAAATATGACATAAAAATAAAACTAAGATAATGGCGGTTATCATTTTGTTCTCCGGGGCCGGCGATGTATATTATAATAGTTCCAAATTATAATAGTTAACAATATTATTTAACATATTTATTTACTAAACACAGTTACAATATTAACATATTTATTTACTAAAAGTGTGTAGTTAAATGTTAAAGTAATTTTTCATGCAACGCTATTAATAATTAACTTAGATTCGCCGCATGACACACAAGCTTCAAATCCAATCAAAGATACACCTACTTATGCATAATGTACTGAGAAACTTTTGCTTTGAAATATATGTACCTAAGTTGGTACTTGGTACAGTACAGTGCTTTCTGTTTCGTCTCTCGGCAAACTTCGTGTTTCTTCAATTCTAACGACAGACATATGGAAAACGAAGATTACTGAAAGAAAATAGAAGCACTGCACAATTTTTAAATCCTTTGGCGAGTGGTGTTATTTACACAAAACACGTTATACTGACGGATTACAACGTAGTAAAATAGTAGAAAGCATCTGGGATTTCACCTTACGATGGCTTCGTTAATACGAAAGCCCTCTACAATAATAGGGGTCGTTGGCATTTAAAAGTTAATTCCATTAGCATATAATGTTACCTATTTACAAAACGGGGAGAATATAGTTTTTAATTTTTTTTTGTCACCTTAGGCTCTGTCTACCCCGTAAGGGAGAAAGACGTGATTTATGTATGTATGTAATTTTTTTTTATTTATACATATTTGACTCTCCAGAAAAAGAAGTAGGTATATTATTAGTTTCTGACCCACTGCACCACTACGCTGCTCCACTGGTTGAGCCTTTGAGAATTTAAATTATCTAGTTGTTCCATGGGGAAATTGTGCATGTACCCATAACACACTGGCTTTTTTCTCTGAAACCTTTATTTTCTCAATTTCATAGGATAGAATCAACAGTTTAAGAGAAAAAAAACAGTTAAGGCGGAGCCTCACCTTGGTACCCGTTGAGCAGCGTAGTTGTGCCGTGAGTCAAAGAAGTTCCCCACGGAACAACTAGGTGTAATTTAAATTTCCAACGGCTCAACCGGTTGGGCGGTGTAGTTCTGCCGTGGGTCAGAAGGGTTTTATCAGTGTATTAATTCTATTTGCTGTAGATATAAGTAATTCATACTGAGTAACCGGAAGAAATGAAAAACAATAGCATATCACCCATTATGACAGGCTATAGATGTTATGAAACAACAGGATAAGGGTGAGCGCAAATGCTGTGATTATCAACATGTAAAAGATAGAGCTATCTAACTTTCAAGTCAAATTACAATACCGAGAAAAGGCATACTTGATTGTAATTTGTTCGCAATAATCTTGCGAACGCCGTTCCCGCACCGAATCGCACATTCATTGTTCATCACAGCAGCCTCAAGAAAAGCCAAGGCAAGTCGGCTTCGGGCGCCCATCACATCCTCACATGGAACTTGCCCGCTTTGGTGACGTACTTGACTCCCTTGAAGGGTTTGTACTTGGCTCCGTACATGTCGAGTCGGCTTACGCGGAGACCGCTCACCGCCAGTTGCGGGATCGTGAAGTGGACGTTGATGCTCGGGTTGGCTCCGGAGGTGTCTGCACCGGACGCCACTGACACCTGCCAATGTCATTTATTTATTTAAAGGAACAAACACTCATACATAGCTCATAAACAAATTACAAAGAGTTATATTACTGACAAAACCGAATTCACATTTAACGTAACAAATTTAAGAAATGCTATGGTGTTACTCACCACTTGAAATAGTTTGGGCTCAGCCTGAGTATTCAAATATTTGCATGCAATGCAACCAACTGAAGGACGGACTAAATATAATTTCGTTTTCTTTACCCATTCGTCATTATAATTGTACTTACAGTTCCTCTAATGTTGGGCAGTTTGGGCAACTCGATGCGTCCAATGTCCCACAGCAACACTTTGCTGACAGGGTCGTATGAGTACTTTCCTTGGTTGGCGGTCAGGGAACAGTTTAGAACACATTTCGGCATGCATATTTCTATCGCGACATCTGAAAACAAGATTGAAATCAATCAATACAAACCAAACAAACAGTCAAGATCTAAAGCGGCTAATATATTTCTTAAATTTTGATGATTGTTTATTATTACGGCAGCATAATTTATATTTTTTACGTTACATAAACTTTGCTATGAGCTGTTAAACACGAGCCAATGCTTTTGAACCTCTTATTGATTCTGGTGACATATTGTTAGAGGAACCAAGAGTATATAATATTACAGTAAATGGCAACATTTCTAAAAAACAGATGATGAGAATAATCCAAGAGGTGTCAGCACGACTTCTCCCTTGTTCGCTTCTAACAAAAGATTTCATTTGGTCGTTTTTGTTACTTCGACATCTGCTTTTGCCAAACACAGAAAACTTTACTCTTTCAAAAGAGGTTTGTAACTTTTTACTAAGAACAGGGGAGGACTTAAAAACATGCAACCCTTTTGCACACGCCCACTGGTCAGAAGGGATACGTAGTGTAAGATCAAGACGTATGGCTCTTTATGCACCTAATTCTCAATCCATCCATCCCAGTCCCAAATTCTTCTCTTCGACATCTTATACTTACTCTCCAAAGTCCTTCCCATGGTCTGTTTCGGTCCGACGGTCAGATCTAGCCTCCCGTGGTCCCCGTTCGCGCGCAGCACGAGACTATGCCTGACGTAGATAGGTATGGCCACCACGCTTTGAGACCCGATGTGATACGACATGAGGCGGAAGTTTCCGTCAGGTGGGATGAACGACAATATTCTCTCCGACTGCAAGGAAAATACAGCTGTATTGTGTCCTAATCCTAAGGTGCGACTTTTTCACATAGGTCATTTGAGGTCATCACAACATAGTATAAAACAAAGCCGCTTTCCGCTGACTGTATGTCCCTATGTATGCTGAGATCTTTAAAACTATGGAACGGAGAGGAAGGTTTATATGTATAATTCTACGCAGAAGTCGCGGGCAGAAGCTAGTTATTAATTTTTTTTTATATATATAAGAGGGGGCAAATTAGCAGACGGGTCACCTGATGGAAAGCAATCACCGTCGCCCAGGGACACCTGCAAGACTTGGGGAATCACAGGTGCGTTGCCGGCCCTTTGAGGAACAGGAAGGCTCGCTTTTAAAAGATCCCTAAATTGTACCGCTCAGGGAATGTTGCAGCAGGAAGTTGGTTTGGTTGGTTTGGCTCAATATTCAACTTGAGTTGAAAATTCAATATTTTTTATACTAGGTCGTACTGCTCAGTTTACGGATCTATAGACAATAAAGAAAATATACATTAACATATTCTTACCTCCCAACGTTTAAATCTCACACAGGGATGGAATGAGACATCGTCAAACAAACGTGGATTGACAAAAGTGAGTGTCAAGTCGGGCATGCCACTTAGTTTGATGCAGCAATCGATCTGAAATTAATATTTATGACAATTGACAATCAGACATGACAAGACCCTGTCGTTTGTTCATAGATCAGTAAGATCAAAAATCACTAGATGAGCTTATGCATATGGACTTTGACTACGTATTTTTTACGCACATAGAACAAGTACATTACATACATTTAACTGTGCCACAATTTAAATAAAATGAAATATATGTAAAGGAATTCTTAACTAATGATCAAGTTTTAAGGTGGAGCTGTATCCCTCTGTTTATATTACTTCGTATACGATGTCATAGTTTTATTTACTATCACTGTCGTGGCGTCACTAAAGTCGAAGCCGTTTTTCCGTAATTTCACCTTGAAAATAACAGTTTCCACTCACATAGCCTTGAATTTCAGCTGAGACAGTTGCGCCGCTCTTGTCAATGATGGCGTCAACCTCTTCCACCACGTCGAAGTAAGCTTCATTGTTGGCGTACTTGACGCCGGACCGCCGCCACGGCACGTTCGACAGCTGACCAGAAGGCAAGATTGAAGAAACACTGCCAAGCAAATACAATAGTTTAGTGACTTGACAACGAGAAGTGTTGTTATGTTGAGATAGTAGTGTAGGTACCAGGGATGTTACGGAGCTTCGACTCTGGTTCCGTTAGTCGGAACTTCCGATTATTATTACACCTTCGGTTTCGACTTCGGCTCCGACACTTTTAAATCGAAGGTTTTAATCGGAAGTCGAAGTATAACAGCGGCGGCGGCGGCGGCGGCGGCCTGTGTCGACTGTTATGAACAGGTTCATACATGTCGCGCGGGGAATCCCCCCGACTCCCACTACGTGCACTCTATCGTCAATTATCCGCAACTCCGCCTTCGGTTCCGATAAAACTACCTCCGTTACATCCCTGGTAGGTACCATCATCCAAATATGTGGTCTATCACCATAGGCTCAAAAATTTTCTGCACATCATAAAATAAAATGCTTATAGATGTGTCTGTCAACTATTAAAAGTGATACACCACTTTTATCTGGCAGACAATATATGTTTCGCTGTTACGAGTAGAAGTATATTAGGGATGCACTTTTCGATTTTATAGAGGAAGTTAGACGGACTTTACTGTCTCCCAATCTAGGTAAGGTACAAGTCAGTTTGTTCTATGCAATTGAAGGTTGGTTAGACCACAAACTGCAAGTGTTGTGGTTAAAGTTTAACAAACAATGTGGTATTATATCGCAAGCCTAAACATAACATACTTTGATTTCCCTGTAACTGTGTTTGCAATGGTTCTCAAAATATTTGGTGGTTTGATCAATTCCTTCAAAATATTGCTCTCCGTTGCAAGTGGAAAACCATTGTCCAGCATTTCATCGAGAAGCTGTAAAAAAAATTAACAAAGTATAAACACAAAAGATTATACATATTTGTGCCATAAATATGAGCGTAAAAATGCTGTAATACAAGCTGTTTACGAATACATTGCTAGTGTTAAAGTAAAACCTCCAAAAGAATAACAAATATTAAAATTACCTCATACACAACAACATAATTTTCTTTGATAATTGTTTCTGTGCAATCTGAAAAATAATCCTGAAACATGTTAATGATTGTTAAAAAGTACACAACAAATTTACCAGCCAAAATGCAGGCAGCAGTTTCACACAAAGTGCTCCAAAAGATCTGCATAAGCTTACACAATCATTACTAATACTATTTTTACACAGTTGTTGAGCATAGACTGTGACCTGTTTGTCCAAGCTGCAAGTAACATTTTTAAGTCTAAAATAAAATAGCAGCACAGGTCAAAAACTCAACCATTGATTGGTTGATTGCACTAATGTTGCTAGTTCAGACTAGTAAAATTGTAACTTGTAGCTTCAAGAAACAGCCACTGAAAGCATTAGACTGGACATTATTGCAGTCATTTCGCTTTTCTTGCTATTCAAAGACAATCACCACATAATTAATTGGCCACTAATTTTTCAGCAGCAGGTGTGACATTCTTTTGAATGTGGGACTATAATGTTTGGGGCCCATATCAATACATCACATGGGAATTCTTCCCTAATATAAAGAAGTACATTAAAAGCTAATCTGTGCTCCAGGCCCTGGCGTTATTGTATCTTAACTTAATATATACACAAATATTTATACACACCTGGAATGTGTCAACGACCCTATGCAAGAACTCAATCACAAACAACGGCGCAACTTCTTGCTTACACACTGCCACCAAAGCCACTCCTCCTCGCTGGATCGATATTAAGTAGTGGTGCGGAGCAGCTAACACTGGAGGCACATCCTAGTAACACATTCATAGGAATAATTAAACAGAGCCTCTTATTCAATAACCAATTGTAAAGCTTATAATACCAGCCAATCATGTTTGGATAGTAATTGTGGTATATAGATAGACCATTTGATTTGGTGATTATCTGTGTACTGCTACAAAACTACAGCTTAAATTAACGTTTCAACTAGTTGACAAGATTAATTAGGGCGGCGTTTTTTGTTTTAATATACACATATTGCTAATTTTCACCACTTTAGAATGGTACTTTCGCGTAACGTGCTTTCAAAAATCGGGCCTCAGTGTTCTCAATGGACTACACCCAGTAGTCTCATGGTTTTTTTACAATAAGTAGTTTCATTTTAAACTAAATATGTAAGTCCTCATACTAACATTAGGAGACGCTCGCTGGGCTTCCAAATAGTAATCACATACTGATCTCGGTATCACACTTCGCCAATGCTTTTCAAGGAAAACGTCCCTGAAAATTATGAAAAAATAGCATAATAGTGAGTCGGGTTTATCATTTACTCACTGTAATTATGAAAAACATACTACAACATATTATAAATACTAAAATACTTCACACAGTATCAGTTACAGTTATCAGTTCAATACGAACAACTACAAACATAAGTTAACGTACCCCGAGGGATTTATTATGAATAAACTGTGAATCATTATGATCCAGAATATGTTTTATAAAACTCAAAACTTATCTCTTTCGATAAGACAGATATTATTAATTAAATTCTAACATTTAATTATTAACACTAAAGTAAATGAGAAAGTAAAAAGCTACAAGCTGGCACTCGTTCGCTTCTGCTTCGGTTGACAATCGTGACATTCAACATTGACATTTGACAGTTGCCGGTTTTGTGTTCGGAAATCAATCATACTGCTTAATAAGCTTTTGAACAACAATAACATTAAATTTAAAAACCCCCACGCAATAATCGAGTAATCAAACCGTTAATAAAAAAAATATTTCATGTTTGCCGAAAATGCCTTACTTCATTTAGGTAAACGGCTCATATTCTTCAAACTGCTGGACCGATTTTTACCAAACATGTCTAATAACCACCACAAGGAAACGGGCTTTCGAATGAAAAAAACCTCACCGAAATCAGTCCATCAGCCAGAGAGCTATGATGCCACAGACAGACAGACAGACACACACGCAAACACACTCGTTGTGAATCTGTGAATGCAACCGAGGAATACAATTATTAAATTGCAATAAATATTTTTCACCATCTTTGAGACATGAGACTTCGATTCGAATAAAAAAACGATGCTTAGGTGTTTAATTGTGTAGACGTGCATACGTATAACACTTTCCAAAAAAAAACGAAGTTAAAGTAACTCTACTCCACTCTTAATCAATCTGAGCTGAGCTCTTCTTTTTTTAAGTTGGTTAGGAAATGAATGTGATTATGATGGATTACTATAATAAGTATATACCTAGTGAATAAAATTTATATATATAGTACCTATATTAATACAATATTATATGGACCTGCTCTAAGTAACGCCTGATTAATCGACTATGTTAATGCTGCAAAATAACTGCATACCTAGTTATTTATATTTACTTTACTAGGTAGCTAGATTTCCAGTGCTTGTTTTACAACTACAACATGGCATGGCAGGCCGCAGGAAAATAACTAATAACTCGATGAAAGAGCGTAGGGTCATACATAATTTATATTAACCTACTTACCAACCACTTAGCTACCATCACTTGACTTGACCGACTTTCGGCTACCCTATAAAAAACAAAACTGCCTGGTTACATAGTCACCAATATCATCTATCTCAGTCGGTGCGTGGTATGTAGCTATACGTTATTATTCAGTAATACTTAACACTTGATAATTATGAAATTAGTTAAAATTTAAAAATTGCATATTACATACATACATGCACAAATCACGTCTTTATCCCTTATGGGGTAGACAGAGCCTAAGGTAACAGGTAATTGCATATTATATTTTACATAAACCATTTATCAGGATACAGGATGTTGACTGATATTCAATTACTAGTGATTAGAACTTTGGTTTAGTATGCTTACCTTATACAGGTTGTTTTGATCAACAAGTGTAGTAGCTTTTTGGCACGGAAGGGGGACATTTTGAATATTCTAATGTATTTACTATAATGACAAATAACGGTTGACAAGATACAATGTACTTTTTTTTTTATGAAACATACAATTTCTTGGCGGCATTAAATTAAAATACTCAATAAAAACCAAAGTGCAGTGTTCAAATTACTAAAAAAACATTGATGATTGCCTGTCCCAAATGTACCTAATAAAAGTAATAAAATTTAATAAATACTTACGTAGCAAATAACTTATTACCTTTTATTTATGAATTACCTACTATCAGGACCCCAAATCCCCATACATTATTCAATGTACTGATTGCCATGCTTTATATAACCATAGCTAATTATAACTTTAAATTTGGAATATTTTCTTACAAACCTTTCAGTTAAAAAATAATCCTGTCCTTCCGCTGACGACTAATATATACTTAACTAGCTTCTACCCGCGACTTCGTCCGCGTAGAATTATGTAATGTCTATCGCTATCCCGCGGGAACTATTAAATGTTCCGGGATAAAAAGTATCTGGCCGGATATTTTCTAAACAGATTAGTAAAGTTTGCATGAAAATCCGTCCAATTTATCTTGTCTTTCACTAATAGAAAGCTACTGTTTTTGATTGACTTTTATCCCGAGAAAGTGTAAAGTTCCCACAGGATTTCTATCCTATAACTATTTTAACCTATTTTAAAAATTCTTAAATGTCAATCAAAATCAGTGTAGCTTTCTATTAGTAAAATACATTTTTAAAAACAGCCCCGAAGTTTAATGCACTTATTTCTGTCCCGCGCGAATTTCGCATTTTCCCGGAGAACATGTTCTAGTTGTTACTATCATCTATTGGTGTGTCAAATTTGAAGAGTTTAGTTATTATAGACTGAGAAATATATAAATCTCATTTATTCCCTATCCCGTGAGAATTTCAAAAAATCCCTTCTTAGTGCTCCTCAAGACCTACCAAATTTCAAATTCCTAGGCTCAGTAGTTTAGGCTGTGTTGTGTGTCAGTCACGGTACTTTTTATAGGTATAGATATAATCACACATAATCACGTCTTTACCCCTTACGAGGTAGACCGAGCCTAAGGTAACAAGACCTAAAGGCCACGTTTAGCATGTTTGTGGGCGTATAGGTGGAAAGGGAGTCAAAATAGTGATGGGTTGCTAGCCGCATCGCCTATAACATAATTCCTATGCCCATACCCTCGATGGTCTTTTACCATCTGCGCGGGAAGAGAAGCAACTGGTACATTCTATGTTTTTTCTTTACTCCCAGACCAGCGTGGAAGCAGTGGTAGGTATAGATAGATAGATAGATAGATAGGTAGATAGATTACCTACTCCCAAGCATAGTTGATTCCTAACATAAGTATTATCTACTTTCTTTGCGATTAATATATGGACATGTTAGAAAACTGAAAATAAATTTGCAATTCCTTCTGTACTCAAGTCAAGACAGATAATACTCAAACCCTCGACCTCATTAAATGATTAAACTACTGTAACTACTTTGTTAAGCATGCGGTATATTTAGCGAGTATCATTTTTTAGAAAGGTGAAAATGCCATGTGGTGTTACTTTTGTTTCAAAACTTGTAAATCATTTTAAAATTTGTATGAACACAAAAAACACAAAATTCCAGGTAACAATTACTACCGTTTCAGAACTCACAATTTAATAATCACCAAAGGGTAATTTAATTTTGGTGATAATTTTTCTAATTTTGTTTTATGATTTACATATTAAACACAAAATATTTTAAAACGGTGTTTCTAGTGTATTAAAACATTCTGGATTATTGGATGCAAAATCATCAAGTTGGTTTAACACTCGCTATCAGCAATAAAAAAATGTCGAATATCTTTCGCTCAAGTGCCATAGATTTTGATTTAATTAAATTAAGAGCTCCGACTGATATGAGGGACCTGTCTGCATTTTTGATAATACATAGCTAACCCAGTAAGTGGGTTACAATTTTTTATGACGGATCCTACATCGCAAGAAGAATAAGACAGTGATTGGTAGTCTAGTTGTCTATACCAACTCCTTGATCTCTCTAAGTATAATTTGTGGAATCAAAAAAATTGTTCAAAGGCATATGGCCTATGAGTATTATTCTTTACTTAAATGTTGTGTCATTTAGAGCTCTATATTTTTAATTTAACTAAAATCAAAGAATAAAAAAATTAGTTTTGACAATAGAGAGAAATTTAAAATTACTTAAATAAAACAATAAAAGATTTTCTTACATTTTTTATTCGGACCAGCCCTTACACTTAACAATTAACGGTTGGATTTAGCAACACGTTCCAGCTCATCCTTCTTCTTGATGGCGTATGAGTTAGAAGAGCCCTTGGCGGCGTTGATGAGCTCGTCGGCGACGCACTCGGCGATCGTCTTGATATTTCTGAAGGCGGCTTCCCGGGCTCCAGTGCACAGCAACCAGATAGCCTGATTCACGCGGCGCAGGGGGGAGACGTCCACGGCCTGACGACGGACGGTACCAGCGCGACCGATCCTAGTAGAGTCCTCACGCGGCCCAGAGTTGATGATAGCTGTCACGAGAACCTGCAGAGGGTTCTCACCAGTCAGCAAATGGATGATTTCGAAAGCATGTTTAACAATTCTCACGGCCATCAGCTTCTTGCCGTTGTTGCGTCCGTGCATCATCAGGGAGTTTGTCAAACGCTCCACAATAGGGCATTGAGCTTTACGGAAACGCTTGTGTGCGTACCTACCGCCGGAGTGCGGTAAATATTTGGCGTATTTCTCCTTCACGGAGATGTAATCCTGCAGAGACATGTCCGAAACTTGCACATCGTAGCAGCTCCATCGCCCAAAAAGTTTGATTTCGGGAATATCAGCGGCTTGTGGCGGCGGCAGGTTGTCCACGGCCATGCTGCTCGTATCCACGGTGTCTTCAGCCCACGTTGTTTCAGCCATGGTTCTTAGTGGCTGCGAACAAGCGAAAAAATAATAACTTACATTTAATAGTCCAAAAAAACACACTAAAAATGAAGTTTTTCTCAGTTAAACTACAAAAATACTTACTTTTAGGCTAAGAATTAGCGACTATAACCTCGTGTTGTCAATGGAACACGATAAAAAGGAAGTGAATTCCGAATGTTAAGTTGGCGTCATATATTTAGTGTTACCATTACATTAAAAAAAGATCGAGGTGATTATTCCTTCAGTTACTTGACATTGAGACTTGGGACATTTCTGACAGAAATTATTACATTTATTTTTTCTTTTATAATTCACTTAAATAGGTTTTACTAAGAAAACAAAAAACCTCATAATAACAGAAACTTAAAAGCAGAAACTGAATATCAAACCTAGGTCTAGGTCCTCAAAATTCCCTTTCGAATATTAACAATAGTTTATGATAATTTTTAAATTAAATGCATAATCATTATCATAAAATAGATCTGCAATAAAAATACAGTCATATTAAAAATCAGAAAGTAAATTGTTAACATTCGGCATGCCTTGATGTCGAGTCGTGTCGTGTAATACTAACATAAATAAATTACGTCTCCATCCCTTACGGGGCAGATATCGTGTCGTGTAAGCCATCCCTTATTCAATTGTTTTTTTTTAAATCATTACTTATTAATTTCAATTGCCAATTTAGTCATTAAGCCATTTCTAAGTCCCTATTTTATTGTATCAACTCGTTAAATTACGAACGAATTATTCTATAATGCTCTATTGTTCATTTATAAATCCTCGTTATTATTATACTAAAACTATCTTTAATAAAAACAGAAACAGCCTTACTTAGCTTACTTATACTTATATCAAAATTGACATTTGACATTTGAGTTTGAGTTAATACGGCGAACGGAACGCGACGCGATATCTCCGACTCCTCTGAACTGAAGAGATATCGTATCGAGCGAGCTCGTCTTATCTTATTCTTGCGAAGGCTGCAAACGTAAGTTTCACATAGTGCTAAAGCTGGCCTGAATGAAGATTCTTTATAACTGTAATGTTGAACTACTACATAACATAACACTTTATTTTATTTGTTTAGGTTAGAAACAGGTGTACAAAGTTCGAACGCTATGGCTGCTTTGAATAAGACTAAGAATGTCAAAATATTTACTCTCCTGGGTTCGAAATACTCTCCTGTAGTTTACACGAGGCGACACTTAAACTTGCAGGAGTACCACAGCAAAGATTTGTTGCGAAGGTATCAGATATCTATCCAAGATTTCCGTATTATTGACAGTAACCTGGATGCTAAACCCCTAGGCGACTTTAAAGCTAATGAATATGTGGTGAAGGCTCAAATTTTAGCCGGTGGAAGAGGCAAAGGTCATTTCGATAATGGCTTTAAGGGTGGTGTTCATTTAACCAAAAACTCGAATGATATACTAAATTTGGCTAAGAATATGATAGGTCACAAGTTAATCACAAAGCAGACGCCAAAAGAAGGTATAAAAGTTGAAAAAGTTATGGTAGCTGAGAGTGTTAATATCAAACGCGAAACATACTTAAGCATAATAATGGAAAGAAGTTACAATGGAGCAGCATTAGTGGCATCCCCAGCTGGTGGCATGGACATAGAAGCCGTAGCTGAAAAGACACCTCACTTGGTGAAGACGGTACCCATTGACATATTTGAGGGCATTACTGATGCTGCTGCAAATGAAATAGCAGAATTCTTAGAGTTTAAAGGTGATCTGAAGAAGAAATGTGCTGATGAAATAAAAAAAATGTGGCAATTATTTAAGAAGGTAAAGATAAAATGAATATATTTTAGAACAATGTGTAAATCAAGAAATAATTAAATTATCATATTTTTAAATCGTCCATAATAATTTTATGACATTTGTTTTTCAGGTTGATGCTACTCAGCTTGAAATAAACCCTCTGGTTGAGACAGATGACGGGCGAGTCGTGGCTGTAGATGCCAAGATCAATTTCGATGACAATGCACAATTTAGACAGAAGGAGATCTTTGCGCTGGATGATGTTTCAGAATCAGACCCAAGAGAGGTATTGTAACATTATTTTTCTTCGTCGATGGCTTTATGATCAAGCATGTGCATCATTGTAGTCTCATTTGGCATCTCTTATTAAAAGGAATAGTGGTGAAAGTCAAGAAAATGAAAGAAAGTCTCTTCAATCACAAAGTGTGATACAAATTTTGTTAAATAAACTTTTGTTAAACTTTAATATGTTTGTATCATCCTTAAATTTCCAATTCTTCTATCTGTGCTTCTAAACACCTGGACAGATTTTGATCAATTGTTTAGATTCATAATCAGACCCCATAGGTAGCGCTGTAATAAAATTCCAGGAAACAGGTGAATGTTTGTTAGACCTGCTAGTGACATAAATATATTGCCATACTCCTTCTACCCCTTACAATTCAAGATTAAATTGTGTTGCAAATCCTAGTAATAAAACTACATAAGATAACAAAGTGATGTAATTTTTACACCAAGATATTTGTTTTCTTATCTGTATTCAAAATAAGTAAAGATAAGGAATTGTTATCATTCTCTTTGGAGAGTAAAATTGTGGTAGTCAGACTTAAGCAATAATATTATTTGTGCATGTTGACTTGACCTTTGTCCTTTGACAGTCACTGTCTAGTTTTCTGGTACAATCACTATCAGATTTGTCTACTCTAACTAGGTACTCAAAACTATCTGAACATGGTTATGCAACTAACATAGTTGTGTTCAAATATTATATTGGTTTAGCCCTACCATCATACAGCCAGAGTCCATATCATCTTGACGCGGCCAGGCATAGCTTTCTACCCTCATCCCACACTAAGAACACACAGAAACTAATGACGAATGCAACTGTGATTCAGAGTTTGTTAGATATTTAAGGCCTTTCAAATATTTATTAAGTAATAATGAGGAATATCTAGCCCTACCTAATATCGTCTAAAGTTTGAACTTTGTTTAGATATAAGTTACATAACATACATACATACATACATACATAAATCACGTCTTTATCCCTAATAGGGTAGACAGTGCCTAAGGTAACAAGACCTAAAGGCCATGTTTGGCATGATTGTCGTATAGGTGGAATAGGGAATCAAAATAGTGATGGGTTGCTAGCCGCATCGCCTATAACATGATTCCTACTGTTACATGCTATGTTTTTTCTTTACTGCCAGGCCAGCATGGAAGCTTAGCTTAGATATAAAACATAAATATATATGTACAAGTTCTGTAGGGAAGTATATTGGATGTATTGGATGAGACTTACATTTATACACACACCATATATATTTTTGTGTGATCAAGTCAGTTTGTAGTAATCACAATTAAGGAATGGATAAAAAATGTGAACGTTTGTTATCTATGCCGATATTATTTCCTTTACAGAGAGAAGCGGCAGCTCTCAATCTGACTTACATTGACATGGATGGCAGCATCGGCTGTATGGTCAATGGCGCAGGTTTGGCTATGGCTACTATGGACTTGATTGCTCTGAGTGGAGGCCAGCCAGCCAACTTTTTGGACCTAGGTGGTGGTGTGGGCCAAGCTCAAGTGTCAGCTGCTCTGAAAATCCTGGAGTCTGACCCAAAAGTTAAAGCCATTTTTGTCAATGTTATTGCAGGTAAAACGACTTCCAAAATTGATTTCTTATGCTAATTTATTTTATAAAAAACAAATTGCAAAGTATTAGAGTTAGGTGTCTCACAATTTTACTTATTATTTAGAAAAACAGCAGGCATCTAATGTTTGGAACAATTGTGTACAAACAAATATTATTTTTTGTTTTAGGTATTGTAAACTGTGCAAACATAGCCAATGGGATAGTGGCAGCTTGCAGAGAGAACCCACCAAAACACCCTATGGTCATAAGGCTGGAAGGCACAAACTCTGTCATGGCTAGGAAGATTCTGCAGGAATCAGGCCTTCCCATACACATGATCAACGATGCAGATGAGGCTGCTCAGATGGCTGTAAAATTAGCAAATAAAAAGTAAAGATTTATTTTAACCCCCCAATTACCCTTATTCACAGGTGAAAATTACAACGTGTTACAGGAACTGTTATAGATTTTATTGTTTTTGTATTTTTTGTTTGTTATCCTGACACTGTGTTATAATACAATACTAATCAAATATTGAATTGAAGACTGAATAAATTGCTAACACAATCAGAAATTAACTCTAAAATCTTGGAATTTTAAATTCCTTAGTCTTCCAAAAATGATTTAATTGTTGCTATGTATATTTTTAGTTTTAAGAATATTGTAAATAGATTGGCCTTTTAGAGAACTTTTTGTTTTTCTTGACCTCCTATTCTATTCCTATTCTCCATTCCAATTCATTTTAACGCCTATGTGAACAAACCAATTTAATTTTAATACCCACACAGCCTATAATTTTATTGGTTTTGAAAAGAGGAATATGCTGACAGTTTATTTTTTTCCATGGTGGTCTGGGAGTGAACAAAAAACATAGAGTTTACCAGTTGTTTCTCTTCCCGCGCAGATGGTAAAAGCTCATCGAGGAAATGGGCGAAAGTCTTAGGAATCATGTTATAGGCGATGCGGCTAGCAACCTATCACTGTTTTGATTTCCCTTTCCAGCTATACGCCCTTAACTATGCTAAACGTGGCCTTAAGGTTTTGTTACCTTAGGCTCTGTCTACCCCGTAAGGGATAAAGACGTGATATATGTATGTATGTATTTATTTTTTTCGCTGGTGTATTTCATTTATAAATAATCAATTTATTAATTTGTGCTTATTCTAAAAGGGTGTAACTCCGGTTTTACCGCAGAATACACATCCCTTTATCTTTTCTCAATAGAAAAAAAATTACCTATCGTTATTTTCAAATTGTCAATGTGGCCTTATTCCCGATATGGCCTTATTGTGGCCGATATTCGATTTTCGAGGTTCGCGTCGTGCTGTTCCGCTCACGGTAATGTACCTTTTTATAATCCATTCCAATCCATTTGAAGCCTTTGTGAACAAACTAGTCCCCTCAAGTTCATATAAAATTTAAATATAGTTATCATAGAGGTATTTACATACATATATCACGTCTTTATCCCTTACGGGGTAGACAGAGCCTAAGGTAACAAAACCTTAAGGCCACGTTTAGCATGATATAATGGTATAATGGTTTTAAAATGTCATGAGATATGAAGTATGATCCTTCAACATCTTGGTGATGTGATGCCAAATGTAATTGAAAACATAATCTATATATATAAAAATGAATTGCTGTTCCTTTGTCTCGCAAAAACTCGAGAATGGCTCATTGTATTGTCCAGGGAAGGTTAAACTGAAAGTGTGTGAGAGTGAGGAACTGGGGCAAACCCGCGGGCAACAGCTAGTTGCAAAATAAAAATATGTGGTTAAGGAAAAAAATAAATTTATTGAACAACACGGTAATAGTAATAGCTATTATTATTCAGCTAGCTCAATATATATTAAATTCTAAATGAAACAATTGCTGTTCAGATACTATAATAAAATCCGTATTTACGAATAAATACAGTTCGTTTTCAATATCATGATAACTTCTGGAGTCCTAAACACATTTTACTACATTCTAGTAATCATTGTTAATCTGTCACCAATACAAAAGAATTTAATCATCGTTGCAAATAAAAACTAACGCACTTTAACATAAGGTAGCTCTTTAACTTATTCCCATCGCGAACGTTCATGTATTTGAGTATTCACACAAAAACATTCAGTACATCAGTTTCGTACTGATACAGTAAGATATAAATAAATAGAGATGTACACTAAATGTTAAGCGTCAGACACACGGGCGTAGCCAGGTTTTAGTATCGGTAGGGGGGGGGGGGGGGGGGGTTCAAGAAAATAAAACGACTAAAAGTATATAAAATAACCCTTATATAAGAAATTTATTTTAATTCTATAAATGTTAATACCTGGACTTTGGGGGTGGGGGGTTTGATCCCCCAAAGCTCCCCCCCCCTGGCTACGCCCGTGGTCAGACATACATATACCATAGCGGAAAATGTCAAATATAGAATCGGAACATGACGTTGACGTATGGAGCAATGGTGAAAAATGGCGCACGTGCTATCAATGTTTTTACTTGTCACTCAAGAACTCACTCCTTCGGGCTAGGAAGATTGAGGCAAAGACAGCGACAAAGCCCGTCGTTATAGCTACTTAGTACAGGATTAATAGGGACTGAGCTTTCTATGCTCTTTCTCGTTTATGGGTTATACACATAGCGGGAAACAATTTCTGTACTGAGCGATCTATTTTCCCTAATTTTAATTTTATCATAATGATGACGAAATTCTCAAGCATTTACAATGAACTCTCGCGAAGGCTTCAGTTCTTTACATGCCTTTGCTTATGCAAGAACATTATATTAAAAACCATGAAATTTGAGCAGTCTGAAACGGCAACAAACATGTTCGCCGTCTTTTTCTTCGACGCACAAAATGCATTAAAGTCATATAAATAAAATTAGACTCAAATTGTGTTAAAGACAAATTGTTAAAAAAAATCTAACTATAACCTTAGGGCTTTAAAATTAACTTTTGTGTTGCGGACATAATTTTGGTGATTCTGACGTATTTTTTATTATTTTGTATAACCCCAGCCTGCTGATTTATTTCAATTCACAACCGACTGACGTTAATATCTTTATTCTTTTAAACGATTACAAAGGAGCGACAAAGCTATGCCGTCAGGACTTCCAAACGTCATGGTTTTCGGATACTTTTAAATTTTTGCCTTCAGAAATAAAGTTATAGTTCAGGCCCGGAACAGGTTGACCCGCCGTCCCTGGGGCGAAGAGTCGGACTTGTTCAGAGACATGTTAGCCATGATTTCGTCAAAGCTCGGCAGATGAGCCAACTTGCCGCGAGCGGCCACTGACGGCCGTCCGCTGAGCATGCGCCGCGCTACTCGGACGATGTCGTCTGCTGTGATTTTTTCTGAAACAAAAGACAAATGTGAGCGACGTCAACGAAGACCATAACAAGCTACGCATCAGCAAGAGCTAACTCCCAAATAAAGAAATAGAAACCTTGCGGCGTTTGAATATGGCAAGAAATATGACATGTATAAAAAAAACACTTATTGGTTTTATATCGTTTTATACGAGGGCTGCCTTTTAAGTTCTGTCGTTCGCAAACCTCCTGTGATTATTTAAAAAAAAAAATAGTATCATATTAAAATATTTGAATTTAGAATTCGAAAACAAAAGAATGGCTCGAGATTGGCCGAACCGTTTTAATACAGCGTCAGTTCAAAGTTGACAAGTCAGTTGTGAAAATGGAAATTTCGAAGGAAAATTTACGTGCGATCATTTTTTACAACTTCAAAAGGGGTTTAACGCGTCTTCAGTGCTTTGCGGAGCTGACTACGGTTTTTAATAATAAAGCACCATGCATCCGGACTGTGGAACGCTGGTATTTGGAATTCCAACGTGGTTGCTCTCATCTCAGTGATAGGCATCGTGAAGGCCGACCAAAAACAGCCGTAACCTAAGAGAACATTGATGCTGTACGGCAACTGATTGTCGAAGATCGCCATGCGACATACCGTGAGATAGAAGCTTCATTAAGCATTTCAGGGACCAGTGTTCAAAATATTTTACATGATCACTTAGGTGTAAAAAAATTGATCTCACGCTGGATACCACATTTACTTAGTGAAGATCAAGAAACGGCTCGCGTTAGACGGTGTCGCAAAACTCTGCGGCAATTCAACCGAGGAGACTCTAAACACGTTTATGATATTATCAGTAATGACGAATCATGGATATATGCCTACGATCCAGATTCTAAACAGCAGTCGACTGTTTGGGTGTTCCAAAATGAGCCAAAACAGACCAAAGTAATGCGGTCACGGAGCACTTCGAAAAAAATGGTCGCCACATTTGTAGCGAAAAGTGGTCACGTTGCCACCATCGTGCTTGAAGATCGTAAAACAGTTCATGCTGACTGGTATACCGCTATTTGTTTACCAAATGTTATCGGCGAGTTCCGAAAAAATAACCCAAGACGTCGTATAGTACTGCACCACGATAATGCGAGCTCGCACACCGCTCGGCAGACAATTGCGTTTTTAAAAGACCAAAACGTCGAAAATCGGGAACACCCGCCGTACAGCCCACATTTAAGCACTAATGATTTTTTCACTTTTCCAAAAATTAAGCAACGACTTCGTGGTCAACGGTACCGAACGCCTGAAGAAGCGGTTGAGGCATACAAAACGGCCATTTCGAGACCCCGACTTCGGACTGGAATAAGTGTTTCGAAAACTGGTTCGATCGAATGAAAAAGTGTATTACATATCACGGTGATTACTTTGAAAAACAATAAATACCATTTAACACTTAAATTGTCTTTAGTTTTTCCAAACGACATAACTTAAAAGGCACCCCTCGTATAGTGAGTCTTGCTAAGAAGTGTGCGAGGAATCACCAATAGGAAAGTGCGCTGATAAAAGCGATGGACTTTTCAAAGCCCGTCGCTTATGTTATGTGATTCAATATGATTCTCAGGTCGCAGCGCATGACCGCTTATGTGCCTTTTCGCGCCGGCGTTCAAGCTCTTGTTAAGCGGCAAGATTAGCAAGCAAATTGGTGTCCCTGTACAAGATCTAACCTCCCGGTAAATTGTCATTGTCTGCTTATGAAACTCACCTATTTCATTGATGAAGAACGAAGGCGGCTTTCTTTTGCCGGTAGCGAGCACTTGGCGCCCGACATCTTCAAACACAACAGGCCTCGCCTCCAGGTTCATCAGCAGCATTGACTGCAATTGAGTCTTGGCCCTCTGCAAAAAACATACTCGTTGTTCAATCTTGCATGTTCTCGGGACCAAGAAGATTTATATCGCTGTGATTATTTAATAGTTCTGTAATAATTATCAAATTATCAGTTACATTACTTGCGGTAGAGCTGAGCGCTTTCAATTTATAGTAGATTGATAAACAAGGGTTGTAACTAATTGATCATTTACACTCGAGTTGAACACTACTTTTCATCACAAATGCGAGGAAATAAAGAAAAACCCTTATAACAGATTTGTTTATTCAAGAAATAACACCGGTACAATTTTTAATGAAAATTTATCGGCCTCGCGCTCTTTGGCTTTGGCCAGCACTGGGCAGCAGCATTACACCAGCATGGAGGTAAGTATTACACATTACAATCTCCTTGTTTACCAGTTCGTGAATACAAAGGAGCACTATTCGTTTTTTAAATTTACTTACATCCCTAAAGATGTAAATCGAATTTACAACTCGGATTTCAAGTTAAATGCAACCTACTTTCAGATCTTAAGTGATGAAAAGTATTTTGTTACGACGTGAAAGCTACGGAATTTTACCTTTAGTTCTGTCTCGCCGACTTTCCCCGCCATGTTGGCCAGTTCGCGGGCGATCACGAGAGTTGTGTCATAAATGCGGTTGGGAGGGGATGCTGAGTGCACGCAGAACAGTCCTGTGTCGCCGTATGCGTGATTGTACGCAGTCGCGTTGAACATCCAGTGATATCTGGAAAACACAGCATAATGAGATGGTATTTGTTTAAGCACGTTTTCGCTTGTCCTGTTTATGATACCAGTAAAAGCAAATAAAAAGTAATGAATTCGTCATTATAACTAATTTTTAAAGTCACCCCGTAAATAAAAGTCACCACGATTTACGGTGCTATTTTTTGTGTACCTAAAAAAAAGCCAATATTAATCTTAGAAGATCATATTTTTATAAAATCATAAGGTCAACACTGTCCAATGAAGAACTGTGGCAACATGTGTGTAGAAAAATGCTTGTAATAATAAACTTTGGTACGAAGTTAGGAATGCCTGTAATTTGCAGAAAGTTTGCAAGTGACGTGTACTGCTCCAACAGTTACCTGTTGAGCACGTTTGTGTAGAGGCGCGTGTACATCCCTTTGCCGGGCCCACCGGCGGAGAAGGAGCCGCCGCCACCCATCATCATGTTCAGGACGCACGTGGCAACGAAGTCTGGGTCTCCGTGCGAACAACCTTACAAAATTATACTTAAATTTAGTACTTGAGACGGCACTAAAAGAAGAACTCGGACAGTAAAGAAGGCCTTCTACTCTGAAGTTACAAATAAGAAGTTCGTATATTACCGTTCTGCTCACACTATTCTTTGATAGAGTGAAAGAACTTCTAATTTTAACCAACGCGTTTTACCCTCTGTAGTCATTAGAAAACGTCACGGTTCGCATTGTGTGACGGACCTCCGCAAAATAACACTCTATTCAATAATAGGAAAGCGAATTAGACATAATATGAAACATGGAATTGTTTATGAGCACTCGAAATGAAAAGCACCCAATAAATAAACACTCACTCTCCAATCCAATAACGACATGAGAAAGCTCCGGTAAATCGGATCCGGGGTAGAGGGGTATTTCACATTCTTCCTGTAAAAAAAAACAATATTGCATAAATCACAGTATGTCATACGCGTCAGGTAAGTGTTCTATTACATTTCAACATTAAAACTACTTATTCGCTATAGTCAATAGTGAAATGCCACTGCTTTTAAAGTTGACCAAAACTGATAAGCCACTTTCTGAGTAGAGAATAATAGCCACTGCTTTTTACTATTTTCAGCTAGACGGGACTTGATCACACACACTTAAGGTTTAGTTTAAAATAATAAAATGAGTGCACTTCATACTCTACAAAAGTTTAATTCAGTTAACCACTGCACTGTGTATTATACAATTTGCAGTTACATCAGTAATTTACTAATTATATGATAGTACAATACCTGTTCCATGCCGCCCGTGTACTGAGCAATGGACTTGTCAACTTTCGGTACAAACGTGTCACTGTCTTCAGAATGCCATGTCGGTTTCATGTCTACAAAATACTTTTGTACAAACTCGACGAAAGGCCCGTGATCGACCTAAAAACGTTAAACTATATTAGTACATATATTGATAATATAAAACAATTTGTTCATTCTACAAAAGTTAAAACACCCGCTTAACCTTTTTGCCGCAGAAAAGATTAATACCGAACATGCCACTATCGCCGAGTGCGTTATTGCCTAGCAACCGTTGTTTACGACGAATCCTGCGATTATCAAGTCGCCAGAAAATGTAGTCAAATATATCATAAGGTTAAGATCATTAAGATTACCCCAACAGCAGCAACGACCATGCGATTCGGCGTGTAGTGGTTCTTTAGATAGTTGAGTATGATTCCGCGATCTACTTTGTTGACGTGCTCCTGTGGACAAATTTTCGGTAGTCCGAGTGTATTGCCTCTGTACGCGGCCTGCAAGAGATGACGATAAAAATAAAAACGTGAACTTAATAACTATGTATTTTGCAAATATTTCTATGAGGATTCAGTTAGTGACTTAGAAACCAGAGAACTTCTAATGTTTGAAGTCTGGTAAAAGCTGTTATAAATAATTTTCATAAGGGTAATTAAACAAATACACATACAAAATAATGGACTTACCAAATGTATCATATCCATAAGTATTGTTTCCTGCTCTGGCCTCATAGCAAGAGTTTCTAATTCAAAAGCAACAGCCTGCCTGGCAGCTTCTATTTCTTCATTAGATAGACGCGGCCGTAGTGTTACTTCTGCCAACACCTGGGAAATAAGAGATAATTATCATACATCTATAATTCATTAAAAATCCATTTTTTTTGAGATGAGGTGGCAAAATTGACATGTGGGTGACCTGAAGAACGCTAGAGGATGCAGATGCGTTGCCATTTAATTGCGGCTCGACTAGCCGAGAGGGCTGAGATGGAATACCGTTTGTGTAAACCATTTCATTATTAAAACCAAATAAAGGTGGTTTGGTTTAGCAAGTCATTAAGCCATCACCTTTAGCACTTGATGCAGACCAGTTAAAAGATCATCATGAAATGCATCTGACCTGTGTTACTGCTTCTAGTCCCCTGGAGTCAGCACTGGTCGCATACACAGTTGTATCTCGGGAACCTTGGCAGTCACAGATGCCACCATGTCTCTCCAACTCCCGCAGCATCATGTCACGGGTAGAAAATTTATGAGTGGCCTGCAAAAAAGTATGAGAGATTAGTTTATAATCCAAAATACAGTCAATGGCTAACCCCCTTATTCATAAACTCTCTGTAGGCTTCTGCTAACTTAGAGATTGTTTGTCCTTATCTGCCACTTTGACATTTACCTTTCACAGATAAGGACAAACAATTGCTTAGTTAGCAGAAGCCTATAGAGCGTTTATGAATAAGGGGATAATTATATGTTTTATCATTAAATTTACTTACACCAAAGCTTAACTTTTCAAGAAAGTGGCAGATGCCATTTGGATAAGCCACTTCATACCTTGGGCCTGAGTCAATAACCACTGAAAAGGAAAACCATTTATGAGCCGCATGTTACAAAGAAATATTTTACAATCAAGGCCACCAATGCATGTATATAATCGTAGATTTCCCGATTATTTCACAAACAACAAAAATCTGTGTCAATGCCGTGATAGTACATACTTTTGGAATTTAGTTCATTTTATTGGTTGCCTTGACTGTATATTTGATTGACGTATTTTAAAATTCCCTCAGATATTTGTAGTTCTGATTGTCAAGTAGTTCATGAAATATTATTTACCTCCAGCTGTACAAAATTGTCCAAATTTTTTCTCAGATGCTACCCTTAGCCCATTGCTGAGAGTGGTCACTTCAGTGCCACAGTCTTCAGCCTTGGCAGAGGAATATACTACTGGTGGCAGGTTCGGCATTGGCTCTGAGAGGGGAGGCAGAGGTGTGACATTGTTCTTGCCCAGTGCTTGTGCTGATTTGTCCACATCTTGACTAAAGTTCCTCGCTCCTAATCTAAGAAGCCTGAAAAATAATAACACACCTTATTTTGGATCTTTGAGAATTAATAAAACTCAGAAGTTTAATTTTGTAAAATAAATTCAAACAAAAAAATGATTCATCCAAAATATCTAGCAATTACATGGCACTGTAATTATTTCATGTATTGTGTATATGTATAATCATCTCTATATTTACAAAATGTGAGCCCAATAAGATGCAGAGATACAAACACTGTTATGGAGCTTGGCAGAAATACTATATCAAACTCAAATAGCTATTAGTTAACATAGTCGCAGAGCATTATTACATTAAGACAATACAAAGAACAATACCTAACTAAGAGAATAGTGAATTATAACTATTCACAAGGATTTAAGTTGAATTTGTATTGAAAATGATGACTATATAGTAAAGTGGTTGATCTTAAATAGATTAATATCTATATCATATTCACTGGACACTAATTGATAGACTAAAATTTGCAAATGATTAAATCCATAAACAATTTCAAAATGTAAGTGTGAGGTAGGTCATTGGTAAGAAACGGAACTATACAATGGGAAATGTAATGTAATAAAATATATTTATTCATACGACAAACACACAAAACGGTCGCGAGTGCGGCAGTTACTGCAGTCAAGAAATTATGAGAATAGTGATGCAATATGTATAATGTTAAGAAGAATTCATACATATCTAGTTAAATTATGCATGAAATGACATCTACTGTAATTGAAAAAAGGCAAGAACTTAACAAAATTAAGTATTTTAACAAAAAGTTTTCACTTACCCATTCTTCATAGAAAATAACCTAGAAATAAGGACTTTAACGTCGGCAACATGCGACATGGTTCACGAGCTTTAATGCACTGTATGTTGAGTACACTTATTAGGATCGACAATTTTATTTCAGTTAAACCAGATAATAATTTACAAAATTTAATCTCAATTTCTCAACTTAGCCTTATCATTTTTGACAGTTCTAACAGTAAAAAAAAATTGACGCTCTCCTCTCTGTCTGTAGTCCACAGACAAGCAATCTGACAAATGACCAAAGACAAAACTACGACAAAGCACGAAACTAACAATAATAAAGAGGTGTGACGGTATGTATGTATGTAACAATAATAATAGCAACACCGTACAGGCTGTTTAGACTCACCATTTCCGGTCATAGAACGTAACTCTGTCTGACCCACAGGGGGGCTACGCCGAAATCCTGGCCACAATTTTGTATGATAATTTTTCATGCGTTTTGTATCTCTTTTATGCGGGAGACTACTATTGTGTTCTATCTTAGCCCATTGGCATTGGGTCGGCAATTAGAGAATTTTCCCTATACTTAAATGGGGAACGAAAGGATGAGCTCTGTCAAAGACTAAGTATTTGCAGTATATGTTTAATGTTACTTTGACCGCCAATTATTCTTTCGTGCCTTTAGTTTCGAAACTAAATATATTGACTTAACTTAAGTACCCGTCGTTAACTCGCGTCGGTCGTTTCTTGATTTACACCATTTTCACTAGAAACATTGAGTCTGTAGAGTCGCCGAGCTAGCAAATTCAACGCAACAAGTTGTAAATTGAGGATAGTGTGGTAGTTGTTAAATAAAAAGATAATAACTATATATACTTAGTTACTGTGGCAGCTGCTACGTCACTGCCATTTGCAAAAAGCGTAACTTAAGAACTTGTTGGTTTTATATTATAACTACGAATATAACGGCTAACTCGCGATTTAAGTCGGAAACGATCAGACTTGTTTCGGTCTATTTAGGAAGACCTCTGAGTGAGCGCGTTCAAAACGGAGGTGCACACTGCAAACTAATTCGCTATTAACTAACTTAAAATAAAAGTATACGGATGACCGGGCTTTGCTCGGTATTTTTTTTTTGGTACGATTTCTAAAAATGAAACCTAGCTAGACCGACTTACGTATCGCCCCCGAAACCCCCTGCATACCAAATTTCATGAAAATGGTGGGAGCCGTCTCAGAGATTTACACCGTGTTTTTGTTTTGTTGATTTACGATAATTTTAAGGGAACATTCTTTAGGTCAAATAAAATTCATTTCCCGAAGACAGATAAAAGATAACTCGCACGGTTTTAAAGATATTCAATTATTAAATTTAATCAGTTAATAGGTATATAATACAAGAATTGCTCGTTTAAAGGTATTACTTTTTTTATACTTTAAACTGAATGGATAACAGGTATTACTTAGATAGATAAGATGAATGCAAAAAGTTGCATAAACTTCCATCAACTTAAATTAAAGAAAAAAAAAACTTGTTCAGAAATTTGATTTTATTTTGACATAAGTTTATATTCATAATGTTTTAGCTCATGCATAACAAGTACTAAAAGTGGTTGCAGTGACAAAATAAATAAAATTATATTTTAGCTTAGAAACAAGTTTGCATGGTTATGATTGTCATGATTCAATTCAGCAATGATATTCATTGTTAATGCTTATCCGGGTGACCATTCATTGTTTGACTGAGGAATGAATAATTTAATTTTACGTTCAGACAATGATACTAAACAGCCACCATGAAAAAAAAAACAAAAAGAAAAAGAAACTAAAATGCCTGAATAATAAAAGTTCATAATGTAGACAAAATTCTTCAATTCATGAAATTAATATATGGTACAGAACAGAGAAAAAACATTAAAAAACGTGAAGATAGTTAAGTGTCCTGGATACAGTCATTTACTGTCACCAAGGTGAAAAACTTAAGGGTACAAATAAGAATAGCTCATATAATAGTGTTATTTTTTGCGATAGACTTTCCTTTATCTCCTACATGGAGCAAGGCCATTTATTTTATAAACAACGAATGAGTTTCATTTACTATGCCACGCAACGATTGGACATTGATCATAAAATCAGTTCCTGACTTTAGTATCCTGCTTGACCTTAGGGCTTAGGGCATCACAATCAGAATGCATCATAATCGCCGCAGCGGTTTGCCTATTAAAAATATTTCATGGAATTTCCACTCTATTGCTTAATTCCTCCATGTCAGATTATTATCATCATCGTCACTTGCACCAGTATTACAGCAGTAGGTGTACGGAAAAACATTCAACCTTAAGACATATTAAAAAGCCATTATACTTTCCGTATGCTTCTATGCTTGTTACTTACTTAGGATAATATTATTTCTCGCAAGTCTTTTGTTCGAGGCGTCCGTTTCGTTCATACGTCGTTCATACGAACACATTGCAAACTAATGATAACATTTTGCAAGTACATATTACTTAAGTTAATAAACTGGAATGAAAAATAAGACGTGGAAATCGAGTCCACTGCAACGGTTGCGCCTTGAGTTTTGTTTGCATCGATTTCTGTACAATTCCTTTTTTATTTATTTCAAATAGCACTCATGTGGATAGTTAGTAAAACTTATTTAAAATTTTAACTACGGTATCTAATTATAGGCTTTGTTGTCGCATAAGTTTGCAGCACAAGTGAAAACACGCCCTAAAGCGTGCCACGTGTCACACGAGCGGCCCGGCCGGCCGACAGTGACGCAGGCATATTCCATGCCGCTTAGTTTAACTAAAGTACATATTTAAATCTCAGTCCAATAAATAAAATAATGGAAGTATTGGTGCACCACTCTCGGCCTGGCAGGCGGACTCTGCTCTGCAATCAGCAAAAATCGTGACAATGCAATACGTCATTATAAGTTCCTAATGTTTTTTTTTCTTTTTTTTTTTAATAACCTAATAATAAATATAGAGAAGGTTACAATCAATGATACCGCAGAGCAATCACTATTGCACTATTAAAAAAAAACAAAAATATAAAATTATACTATCTTCTACTCATATTACATAATCCGGACGTAAACTATTGGTCTCTTAAAAAAAATCTGTAGTCACACTTCATTTTATTTCATTCAACGCTTAGATTATTATCGCTATTATTCGAGTGTCACGCTCGTGGACGATCATGTAATGCTTTTTAAAAATGATCAATGTTGGAATAAATTTGGCACTCACTTCCGTGCTCAAGACATCGACCGCTGATTGATTATGTTAATTGCACCGACGGGACTCTACGCGCCCCATAACTAGACTATACAACTAACGATAAAAGCAAATAAATCATTCTGCAAACTACTCTCTTAAATACATTTTTATGCACACAATATAGTAGTACAGTACATTATGTTAAATTAATATTACTAATAATGTTATAAATTACATAAACCTAATATTTTTCATTGTCATTATATTCTGCAATACATAAAATTTTAGTAATTAAAGAAAAACCACGAGATCTATTTGAATTATTTAGATAACTTTTAATTTATACAATCATTGTTAGAAATTTCATTAAAGTGTGCGTAGTCCCTAAAATAGACAATGCATTCGGTTAGACACTTTAGTGCGCATGTTATGTTGACGATTAAACGGTACGGTCGGCCAAATAAGTGGCTTATCAAATAAAAATGTCGCTAAAGTCGATCTGTCAAGGTGACAGCCGCGTCTTATCGGCATCATAATTTTATGACGTGCAAAGGTTTTTCAACCTTGGGTGGCTAACGACATATTTGGCTGATTGTACTCAACACATCTCTCACGACGTACTGTGTGCAGTACGCAAAAAAAAAACGAGAAACTCACGGCCGTATTTGCAAAAATCCGTTTTTTTAAACTCCATGTTTTCTTCGTCTTCTCGAGAACTGTGCATAATTCGATCATAGACTAAAAAGGGACTGTACACAACCCTACCTCATCAGGTAGCAACATGTCACCTATCAAAGGTTAAGTTATGACTTATGCCACAGGGTTGAGCGTAACCAGAAGCATTTTGTCTAGTGAGCAAAACATTAGTCAGTTTTTGGGTGGATTTTACTTCATCGGGCAGCAAGTAGGTACATAAGGCACAATCGATAAAGCTCATCGAGTTGTGTCAAAATCAATAGGCTTGCCTCGCGTAAACTTCAGGGAGCCCAAAAACAAAATCTCAGAATCTACCTCATCGGGTAGCAACATGAGACTAGTGCCATTCGAAAGCTCTAGTCATTCTGGTAATAATCTTCATTTATTGCCTCTCCTAAACGCTGTAGTTACTTTTTCAGCAGTCTTTTATGGTCGAACGTAAAACATGATTAATTTAAAAATTTCGCATGAGTTCAGCGGATGGTTTAAATGAGATTGATTGATGTATTAATAAATTAGAGCTTGGAGCCACAACTTTCAACACTGTATGGTAAGCAAAACCAGCGAAATAATAAAAAAATGTGCTTTTGTAAGAATACCACGTTTAGTGCAAGTTTTTGTGGCTTTGAAGTTTTTTGTCTGTACTTGCGTTGCTATCCACGCTACATATTTGCCATAACTTAGATGAGGTAGGGTTGCCTACGGTTCCCTCTTAGTCTATCGGTTTGGTTCACATTATCTACGAGTACTTTAAATAATTTTTGACACTGATTTATGTCAGCGTCTTGCGGTACGGTAAAAATGACCTGAGCCCACGAGTTGTCTGAAGATCGCTTGCTGATTAGTAGGCAATTACTATTTAACCATACCTCGAGACGCAGAAAGCATTCAGTAGATGCAAAAAAATCTTTTTAAAACTCAAAATCTATGTTGTCAAATATTCTTAAGTTATAAGCTGGTGATCTATTGGCCCACTAAAGGGCCAACTGCACGATTATTAAGTCTCGCAACACGTTTAAGAGCACCCTTATTCGATTATTCGCTTGCCTCTCGAACCCGCGAGACGACACTGACATTGACGAGCTAGATAACTTGCTTAAAGATGGGCGTCAACAATCGATCACCATAAATGCACTCAAATTAATATGCACCTGTATTTAAATATCGTGAGCAAGAACTTGCTGAAAATCTTCTATCAATAAAAATCTTCAATATAAAAAATCGATACTGATATTATATTAAGTAACTTTGGTATTGGTGTTATAATTATTACAAGGCCATACAGTGCGCAGTCAACAGGGAGAAAAGCTACCCGGGTGGCTTCTGTATGCAAATGCTTCTAGCATCCATAAGCGAGTATCCGCGACTTGCTCAAGTTTCTAGTGACACCTTACAGGCAGTAATTATGTTTTAATTCTATTGAACAAATGTAAATATGCATCTAAAAACTTTTTAAAGTGTATTGAAACTTGACTCGTCTCTATTCTCAAAGGTATTTAAAAAGAGGTTAGCGAACTATATCTACTGATGTACTTAATTGACAAGAGTTCATTGTGTTCGTCATAATAAAGGTCCTGACAGGAGCTTTAAAATCTTGGCATGTAAGGACAAAACCTGACGTATGATACGCGTAATTCACTTTTAGATTGAGACTAGACTACAGGAATGTTCTATTACACACTACAATTTGACTTGCATTACCTTTTAGAATCGGTACAGTCTAATAAGTTAATGGTCAAGTAACTTCCCCTTTTTTGAAACACAGCGAACTATTACTATTATAGTATTGAAAACATGAAATCTTGTCAATTATTCTGTCTGCTAACACTGGCAGGTTAAATCAAGCCTCACTTTTTTTTAATTACCTAAAAGACTAAAGTATTATGCGGGGCACCGTGCGACGCTTACACTGATATAAAGCGGTATGCACACCAGGAAAGCTAGGCGGAAGCGCCAGCGGCGAGACGACTACGCAGAGTCCCCGTCATACCACTCGTTACTCTGGTACTCGTTGTCCTTGCATTCATAGTCATCCTGTAAAACGGCATATATCATATTTTAAGTTGACTCCGTGTATCTATTATAACAGAGGTGCCAGATGGCAAGGGGCGCGAAGAATAGCAACTTGGCGGAGGGAGGAGTAGTAAACGTCGACCGAAAGTGCCGAAAGACAACCTCGCTCTACTCCGATCAAGGGCTATCGCCGCCATTAGTCACTGTGCTGTTGTTACAGTACTAACCGACATCCAGGGGTGGTCGAGCACGTCCTCAGCTGCAAAGCGCAGTTCCGGCTGTGGGCGGAGCATGTTAGCTATGAGGTCAATGGCCCCCGACGATACGTTCTGCCAGAACGGTAGCGGGAACTCGAGCCGGCCGGAGAGAATAGCGTCAAACAGCTTCTCCTGGTCGCCGTTCGGGGCTGAGAACGGCGGGAAGCCGCACAGCATCACGTACAGTATCACACCCGCCGCCCACACGTCGATCTATTCAACAAAAATAAAATTTACTTTACTACTTTATTTGCTAAATGCGGCTAGCAACCTTAAGGTCTGGTTACCTTGGGCTCTGTCTACCCCGTAAGGGATAAAGACGTGATTTATGCATGTATATATTGTGTGTCCATTAAATGCTGATGTGAAATACCCTATTGCGCTGCCACAGCCTGTCCATGCCATGTCAAGTCTGTGTATTTTCACAGTTGTGAATTCTATTCCGCTAGGTAACCCTAGGGGAATAGAATTCCCATCTGTGAAAATACCACATATATATAATATATGAGTAGAATAGCACATGCAAATGGCTCCACCGACAAGAGCCTCTAGCTCTTAAGTTTAAGAAGAAGAACAGTTAAAGTCCATGAAGCTTGTTGCGAAATTATTTTGACGAACAATGTTGTGGATACAGTTTTCTGAGAACACTGACGAAGCCTGCATCATGCGTAGGCTGGCAATATTTTCATGAGTAAATCAATATATTTTTAGGAGTAAAACAATTAACTTGATTCGACGCACCTTAAGACCGTAGCCAATCTGTAGGAGGATTTCGGGAGCTACGTAAGTGGGCGTGCCGCATATGGTTTTTAGCGGCTCCCAAACCTCAACAGCTAGGCCAAAATCTGCTAGCTTGAGGCCGCGTATACTGCCGTCTGGTGCCAATTCCACCTGAAGTTGGAACAGAACTCAATGATAGATAGGTACTCATATCACCATCACGCACTAGTTAAACGGTGAATGAGTTTAATTTTTGAGTAGGTAGCTGTACGAAAGTTATTTTTCGTTGGTCCTTGGAACTATGGTTAATTATACACCTTCCTTTTATCTTAGATTTAATGGTTCTAAGCTACCATAAAAAGAAAGTAGGTACCGATAAAAAAACTGGATAAGTGCAAGCAAAATTAAAGAGAACCCCATAAAAGCAGTGTTTTTTCAAAGTTTCAGGGTTTTCTATTTTAATAATAGCAATGCGATGGTGCGAGACCCTTCGTGTGGGAGGCACTCATTTTTCTTTGCAGCGAATCTTACCCCATAAACAAATGTACATTTCTCAAGTTAGACGGTAAACTATTAAGTCTGCTAAGATTTATATCTGGTCAGTGGATTCTCTAAGCTAAGTAGAGCAGTAAACACACTGCAATTAATATTAACATTAACGGCTTGTTTTTATGCTTGAGCGTAGCCATTAGCAGAAATTGCCTGGAGTAATAAAACAACTGTTAATATTTTTTATCGCTGGATAGCATGTCAGGATTCCTTGTTTTTTTTGAGGTATGGAACCCTAAACGAGAGGCAACTCAACAGTATAATTGTTTCCTAAAGGAGTTCATCAATTCTTCTTTAGGATCTAACATAATTTCAGTGAAAAAAAAAAGCATTTACTTACCAACAAGTTTTCAGGTTTGATGTCACGGTGAACAATGGAAAGTGAGTGAAGATATGCTATAGCTGACGTTAGATGCCCAATCAATAAACGTGATTGAGGTTCTGAATATTTGATTGAGGCTGCAATACTGTCAAATAAGTCGCCACCTTCAAATAAAAGATCATCCGATATTAAGTTATTGACTGCCCAATACTCAAATACACGTTGTCTATGGAAACCAGATGGCGTGGTTCCTTAGACAGCGTTCTGTGACATAGAAACGTAGCGTTCCCAAGATGTGGTTTCCTCGTTTGGTTTTATAGACCACAAACGTTTTTACACAACAGTGACTTGAATCGACATTTTATAGCGACCACTAAATAACAGCACTGCTGTAGGTGGAAATCCTAGTATTAGGTCCAATACTTAAGACCAGGTTATTCGTACGCAGAAACCTTATGAAAAAGTAACAGGAGCTTATGAAAAAGTAACCATTGAATATTGTTTTCAATGTCATTAACTATTTTTCTATAAGACATATTTACTCGAGAAAAAGCTTGATAAGGAGTGTTTTGACCATATATATTTTAATCCGATTAAAAAGATGACGACAGGGAATATGAATGTATAGAGTTGAATCAAAAGTCGGTTGATTTCACATAACCTGGCCTTAAGGCGAATCGGTAGCAGATGGCCAGGAATCAGGAAAATGTTAATATTAGAATTTAGCTAACAAATGTATAATTTTGCAGAGCAATAGTAATATGAAATGAAATAAAAATAGAATTACTATTAATATTGCACACTGACCGCTAACTAATTCCATAACAAGGAACACCCAGTCCGTCGAATAAAATTCGTCATGTAATGTCACAATGCGAGGGTGACATAAATTTCTCATCACACGAACCTGCAAGAAAATAATTTCACTTGAATAATACGAATGCATCAACAATAATGTGAAAACGAGTGTCACTCGAAAAAAAAATCGCTCCGAACGCACTGTAAAACGCTAGTCATTGAACCGTATGTATATTTCTGACCTCATATATGTATATGTACATACCTCCGCAGCTACGTAATGTTCTTTGCCTTTGGATTTCCGTCGGTCTATTACTTTTAGGGCGTATTTCTCGTCGGTAGTTGTGTCAGTACAAATTCGCACCACGGCGAAATTGCCTTCACCTGTTTAAATACAATAAAATCATAAAGCACTTTGTAATAAATTTCATAATACCCTTCGACGTATTATAAATTAACGGGTCGCCATCGCCAGTCGCCAGGGTCGTAAGTCAGCACTATGCAAGCATGGACACCCGGATCACCAGAGGATTGCAGATGCACCTCATGTGCCGGTAATTTTGGCGGCAGGATTTAGCGAGAAATTTGTGGATAGCGATACAGACCGATCTGCACAAGAATTTACTTTTACCTATAACGGCTCCAACGTCGTACTTAAGCCGCAACGCAGGTGGCATGATCGGCGTTTCTATGGAGAATGTTGAGTCGGGAGTGGTAGGGCTCTCGGCAGACGAGACCCGAGCGGCAGCGCGTAGCGCCCGCATCGCCGCACTTTCCTTCTGCGGCATCCCAGGACTGGGACCCTTCCTGTTACAATCATATCGAGATATCGAGATTATTCGTCATAACTTAGTGGGTACAGAGCGTAATACGAGACACGAATGGTGTTCGGTTTATGGTTCCTAAAATTTTTGTATTAAAAATAGTTATAAGAATGTTTAAACAAGATGAAACAAATAAAAAATCATTAACCGCTAACCTTAACCTTAAATAAAATACCTCATGCGCCAGTATTTTGCTATCCTACTCTCCAAGCCGGAACACAGCAAGGCAAGCACTGCTGCTTGGCGGCAAGGTAACGAGTGAGATGGCGGTAGCGATGCGGATGAACCCTGCACAAGGTTCTACCACCCGCTAAACTATTTGATGACTATTTTTAATACAAAAATAAAATAAAATAAAGAGTTTACGGAACCTACATTCGTATAACGCTCAGTACACTCAAAAAAAGTAACATTATAGACTTTAAAAATGTAATTAAAAAGTTAATTAGTGAACCTATTTCGAGAAAAATTAAATATTCATCGAAATCGGCTCGCAGCCGCCAAGGTTATTAACGGACATGCATACAAATAAAAATACAGTTGAATTTGTAAACCTTCTCCATTTATTAAAGTTAGTTAACTTTCCCTTAACGATTAGAGCAGTATTAAAAACACTGTTTTATAAACTATCCTCATTTTAATACTAATGGTAAGATTACACATTTAAATAGTAAGATCTAAAACTAGGTAACTCGATAATTCACAACACGAACAATACAGTTGGTTTTTCATCATTTGTTACAAAACTTTACACAAACCTTTATTATCTGCTTATGTATTAACTTTTAACTTTTTAAATAGTTACAAGACTGACCCTAACCTAAACTAACTTAATCTGCGCAAATAGTTATTTGGATTAATTTTAAATTTACAAGGTTGCTGATATTAAAGGATTGTGAAATGATGCATTTGTCAAAAGATTTTTAGCAAATGATGCGATCCCGAAAAATTTACTTTGAGTTCATTCGAGCACAAGCCCTGCAAATCCCACGTTGCTTTCAAACCACCACCACGTGCAACACTCGGCGACTTGGCAACATTCCAACATTTCTATGAAAGAGGAACCAGCCTTGCAAGCCCCGCGTGTCTTGTAATCTACTACAAGCACGTGCTTGTAAGACAAACCCTAACTAGAAAGATACCTGTAACACACACAAATGTTCACATGCAAATCAACGGATAAAGATATATTTAGCTAGCAAAAACTTCGTCAAAACTAAAGTCTGCATCGTTAATTTCAGGTTTTGTCTAAACATGGCAACACCGAACACACACATCCAAAGAAGGTCCAAATAAATCATCGAATGTTTCAAGAGGCAAGAAGCTTGCAATGAAGCTATAACCACTTCATACAAGACTTCCTGCCTGACGACAGCAAAGTTAGATAAACAACCATCAGTATTTATTACCAAAAAAACGGTAATTTTTTACATAAAGCAACGAGCACAATAAGAAGAACCCACAATAAACATTCACAGACAAGTACCTACACCAAATATGTAAGTACCTACTGTCAAACAAATTGATTCATAATCACGATCCACCGTAGAACTTTCTCACAGTAAACGTAAGTGATTTTCTTTGTCACTTCAAAGTAACATCACTATAAAATTTAATATGGTAAGGTTCCACAGTGAGTGGGTTAGAAATGAATTTGTTCGATAGCACCTTTTATGGAATGATTAAATCAGTTAGGTACCTACAATGATTGCAGGCCTGGCAAACCTCGTGAAGTACCTGATGTCGTCCAGCCCGAGTTATGTCTAAGCTATTATAGTACTTTATTTGACTATTTCTTAATGAAAGACATTAAAATGAGAGTGTTATAACACGAACAGAAGGTGAGTTTCACAAGATCACACAAGTGTATTAATGCCCAATTATTTACAGCTAAACTCGTTCAAGATACCATATGTTACGACCGGCATTGCTCCATTGATCAGAGCTCTCTTTGCTCATGTATTATCTACCGCTCATTTTACACAACAACAGACATTGCGATAAAACAAATTGAGCGACAAACAGTGGTAAATAAATATAAATAAATCAAAATTTTCTATCTTTATGCAGGTCGTAATTTGCGTTTTTTGAGCGCATTATATAGGGTTTATGATAGATGTGTGTGTAAATAAAATTATTAAATCGGATATAAGAACAGATTGTTAATTAAATAATTATGAACAAACACATAAGAACACTAGACAGATAGATAAAATCAAATCTATACAATTGCGGCCATACAGATGTAGATTCTTGGGATCCAATTTTAGTATGTATTTTAAATTGTAGTGACTAACTTCGAGAGCTTACCAAATCCAGGGCGAAGAAAAAGAGCAGCCAGCGATTATTTCTCTCCTCGAGTTCCTGGAAAAGAGAGCCCTCGCTTTGGAGAATGCTGTGCTGTCTCCGTACAAGCATGCCCGTACAGCCATCCATGCAGTTGCGGTGCAGCTCTTAGATGTCGCTATTTTAAGTTGCTAGATTAAGTTGAACTCTCACAAAGTTTTTGCTGAAGAATTTCAAATTATTAGTTGCAAAAAAAAGAAATTTTAAGTAATAAAAAATTGTGATTCATTTGTCTAAACATGCACACAGGCAAATCAAGTTTCATTCTCGTATAACTCTTTGTTACAAGCATAAAACAATGACATAAGAACCGAGCCGTCGCTTTGATGGTAGGAAACTCTAACATAATGTTGTAGTTTCGGCATTCTGTATTCGGCCTCTTAAGCTTCGCTGGGTAAAGGGTACATTCAACATCAGCAAAAAAATAACAAGTTGCTTTCCACACAAAGTTGGATGAAAAGTGGCCAGTTATTTTTGCTCGTCAGTATATTATTGGTTATTGGAGGGTGGTTGCAATTTTCAGCATGTGAACTTAGAATAATATTTCAGCTATGCCATCATACTAACGCCGATATTAGTAAATAAGCTTAAATTGTTTGGGAAAGCAGAGGAAATCATATTTCAGAGGAAAGAGACGAACAAACATTTCAGAACACCGTAAATTTAATAAATTTCAAGTAGACTTACCTTTGAAATTGTCGCTAAATGAAATCAATCGGGCTTTAGGAAATTCCTTTGACCTAGCACTCAGATATATCCATGACTAGCTGTTGCCCGCAACTTCGTCTGCATAGAATTCGTTTATCGCTATCAGCTGTCTCAGCCCGATCGGTTTAAAATTGACAAAGTTTCATACAAACTTTCATCCTCTATTTTATCCCCTTGGGGATAGAATTGATCAAAATCCATTCTTAGCGGATGCCTACGTCATAACATCTACCTGCATGCCAAATTTCAGGCCGATCCGTCCAGTGGTTTGAGCTGTGCGTTGATAGATCACTATGTCAGTCAGTCAGTCATTCACCTTTGAGTTATATATATTTAGATTACTGAATACAAAAATCATTCGCGAGTATGTCGATATTTCGAGACATATGATTTCGAAAATCAGCCGATCATGATCAAAGCATATTACGCAGTCGTTAACATCAGCACAAAAACCGTACGCGTCGTATTCGTCAGTCACCAAAAAACAAACCGAATTTCCCTCGATAACATGATATTAAATTGACCTATAGTTCAAAGCGTTATTTTCGAAATTATGTTTATATACTGATTTGGCGATCATACGAGTGCATTCAGTAGTGACATTTTCTGTTCAGAAACAAATTAGTCAACCCAGAGCACACCCCTCCTCTGCAAAACCTACGATGCCGCGATGGTACGATAATCCTAACGGCGAGCTGCATCTTCATAGAAACTGGAACACATGGTTTAAAAAGCCCAACGTATCTACAAGGTCATTGTGTGAGCTGGCGTTTCAGCAGAAAACGACTTACCAGTGTTAACCTTTTTGTGTAAGAGCTCCACTTCCGTTGAGCTGATTACCGATAAGATGTAATTACAACAATTTACTTAACCTGAGGCGCTTTACTCCGAACAAATGGAGTTTCAAATAACGCCGCGATATTTGCTGATATACCCACCTCAGGTTTAGTAATGGACACCAAAAAAGACGGATCTAAAATAAATTCACATAAACAAATAAGATCTGTATACACAGAAAATATAATAACTTACTAAGTCATATTTACAATATTTAAGTAAAAGACGTGGTTATGTTAAAAAATACCTGATCTCCTCATCAGTAGGTCAAGGTCTACGAAGAAAGCGAAGCAGACTTTTCAATAAAGTAATACCCTTTTCTTCGCTGTCTTGATTATAATAATTAACATAGGTACTTTAAAATCATCTTTTGTTTTTTTTTTAATTATGTTTGTTTGATTAATAAGAGTCGTTTTAATGAGACTTGGATTGACTTTAAATTGAATAAAAGCAAATTGGACCGCAATTACATGTAACGCTATAACTTGCACGTGTAATGAACGTGGCCCGCGTGCTTATCAGATTACATAGAAAATACCGGTATAACGTGACCTCAGCAATAATAATAAGCTAACATAAGATTGCAAACTAGTGCATCAATAATTAACCAAAGCAACATTACGCTCATAAAAAAATTGGGAATTTCCAAATATCACTGTCACTACTTTGAAAAAAAAAACTCTTATTTGATTTTTAACATTTTTTCGTTTATTTACGAATTTAAAGTAATAAAAATACATAATATAGTTAAAATCAACATTATAGTTAATAATCGTTCGTTCAAAAATATTGTATCTAAACAAATTATCATAACTACTTTGAAAAAAACTCGTACAGTCAAGGGCAAAGATATATATACACCACAAAATCTCAAAAAATGGCGGCATCATTAAGATCATAAATTATATAACATCGAAAGGTGCATAAATATGTATACGTTTTTTTTTATGTTAGAGAGGCCAGACAAACGAACTAGTGGGTCACCTGATGGTAAGAGATCTCCACTGTCCATAGACACCCGCAGCGCTTTACGCGATGCCAGTGCGTTGTCGGCCCTAAACGTTGTGTGAAAGATAAGCATATAAGCAGCAGGTACAATATTATGTCCTCATCATAATATTCATAAATATAGGCACATACATAGGGCAAAATATGTAGCCATACACAGTTTCAAAAAAATGTATAAATATTTTATTAACTTAACATTTAGGTATAATGTTTTTTTCTGTGTAGTTTATAGAATATGTGTAAATAATTTATATTTACATACATACACATTTCACACCTATATCCCTTAAGGGGTAGACAGAGCCTATGGTAACATAGAATGTACCAGTTGCTTCTCTGCCCGCGCAGATGGTAAAAGCCCATCGTGGGGATTGGGCGGAAATCTTTGGAATCATGTTATAGGCGATGCGGCTAGCAACTCATCACTAATACTTATGATTCCTCTTTCCACCTATATGCTCACAATTATGCTAACCGTGGCCTTTAAATTATATTTGATCGTAACATTTAGGTCGTGTATCCATATTTTCGAAACTTTAAACGGCTACATGTTCTTGCCGTTGACTGTACGGCAATCCTTCATTTCTAAGTGGCCGGCCACTCAATTGGGAATGGATGATTATTTTAAAAGTGCTTGATGATTTTTCTAATGATAGGATCCTTAGCTACAGAAAAAAGTTACAGATTTTTCCATCGACCCATATATTTTATAAAAATAAAAACGTTTTACTCAGTCACTCGGCGGCCCCCATACGGCTGATAAGCAGTACGTCCATAAAATAACAAAAAAAAAAAAAAAACATCATCAAAATCAGTCAGTAGCGTAGTTTAAAAGATACATAGGGAAAGAAGCTGATTACCGCAACGTGTTAAACATTAAATTTTTTACCTTGTAGTTTTTGTGATGTATTTTTTGAACTGCAGCACGGCTTTGCTTTCTTCGAAATCCAGTTCGAAGTCTTCCGGGTTAACCCTGAAATGAAATGGAATTCAATTATCAATACATCAATCATTGAATTAAAACAAGTTAAATAATGCAAAATTAATTGAAATTAGGCTAACATTTTGGGTTATTGCCACCTGTTACGACCACTTTAAATAGAAATAAAAAAAATGCTTTTCTATTACAACTACTGCTGCTATGAAAACGATGGTAAAAGGTGGGATTAGTCAAGAACAATGTGGCTATCAAAATTACCTTTCATTTCCATATGCAAAAAATACGTCTTCATCTTGAAAAAATTGCAACAGGCTAGTGACAGGCGCTCCAGATTGCGAAAACACTTTACGAACGCATCCCGTGTCGAGCTTTACTGAGTCTGTGATGGCTGCCAAGGCTTGTTCTAATGTTGGACTGTTGCGTTTATTTAGCAACAGTCTACACACCTGATAGACAAATCGTCATTAGAATTTAGAACTGGTAGTTCTGACGCACAACCTAAACCCATGAAACTAGAAAGCCAAAATTTTGCACATGGGTTTCTTTTATGATGTATATTACGGGTAATAAAAAAAGTTTAAGGAAATTTAGCCGTCAAGGGGGATATGGTGAATTAAATTTAAATTACTGAGGGCGGGTACAGTCAAGTGTAATAATATGTATTTAGACAAAGATTCAAAAATAAGTACCATACGCTCTTACACCGGCGTAATAAGGTCGTGGGACATATTTTTGAGAAGTTCCTATCAATACTTATTTTTGCACTTGACCGTACAATGTGTGATCTATATTAAATTCAGGTTTATCCCCGCCTGCGGTATTTAATTCAACTGCTGTAAGTCTGGTGCTGGAGTGCATTGTGACTCATTTTTAATTCCGCCGCTTGCTTACATCGGATTATTGTCTAAAATGAATTAAATGACCATGTCATGCATTTTTGTAACGGTTTTTTTAATAACCATTACTTGCGCTCCATCCCGGTTGCGGCAACTGACACTCGTTTAGGAGATTAATAAACATTCATTAAGTGTTAATAATAAAAAATATTCGGTAGGTACAACACTGTCTCCCGTACCATTAGAATAGCTTGCGATAAACGCATTTTAACATTAAGAATTTCGCAGAAGAGTGATTAATATCTACGAACGAGGATACCGTCACGGAAAAGTTAAGGGACATTTATTATTTCAGTCGAAATTTTGTGGAGGACTGCTTTTTGCTGTCCGTGTTTCAAGCATATGAGTGTTACGCGGAACAGTAACGTAAAAGCATGCGCATGAGCTCATAATTCGCGTTGCATTAGGCAGACCAATGAGGAAGAATAGCTTTCTAATATTCTCTCGCTAGACAAATGTACAACAGACATAGCTCCCGACTAACAGACAAAGGAATAGCTGATTACTGATTGTTCGCGCTGCCGGAGAGAACGTATTAGTACAACAGAGTACTAGTGCGAATAAAGTTAGAACGCTCCTCTCGCTCCTCGCTAATTGCCAGTGGTTGGCCTTAGGCATTAAGCCTACCTTTGCTACGAGCTTTTCTGATTAGTCGTTTTACCTTCAGTCAGCTAAATACACTTACTTTGCGAGGCTTTGTCCCATTCCTTATAAGAGTAACAATTTTTGATCCAATCGTGGGTTCACCAGACCAAGGCACACGTGACGACAATGGGGTGACGTTGCCGTTTGACTGTAAAAAATATAGGACTATATAAAAATGATCCTTCCTTATACACGTATGTAGACAGTTCTGCTAGCAAGTGTAACGCGATCATCGCACCCGGAATAACGGTAAGAGTCTGATAGAAAAGGAGAGTGACTGCGTTTGTGATGGTGCGCGTATTAGACAATAAGGCCACAGCATAACAAAAAATATTTATTAAATAGAACAGCAATATCTGTACTGAATACATATATATAATACAAAGGCAATGTTTATATGACAAACTCCAATCAATAAGATAAGATATGCTTCCAGAGCTTGTGCCCGTCAACAACACAACATACACTTATACACAAGTCATTGGTTGATATTTGATACATCAGTACGTATTTTATGTAGTTTGTCGAAACTTACTATATTTTAAACATCATATTATAACTATACACAGTCGCAATCAGAGACGTGACTCAATATTTATGGTGATTTATTGCCACGTGGTACCAATCAAAATCCTATAATTAACTGACGTCTCTGGGTGCCATGGCATGGTTGTATTTTGAACAAAACTTTTAGCAACAATATCACTCAGGATGATTTGGTTTTTTGTATGCCTATCACCATCCAATCCCATTTGGTGATACATTTTTAACGATGGTTTACCACAGTAGTGACTTCCTTTGAGTTTAGGTATCGTACCGAAATATTTTAGTTAGATTCTAATTCCTTCATTGAGTCATGTGAAATGAAAGTCGTTACATTAAGCGTCAAATACAAGGCACCGCTCCGGATGCTCAAATATACAACGCTCAAATATATAAATATAGCCACGATAACTCCTTTATAGAGGTTTGTAACGAAATACCTCATCATCTCAGCAATTCCTTGTACTTTTCGCCGAATATACTGTATAATAAAAATATAACTGATTAATCACCTGTTTGGAAAGTGATTCTGGACCGAGCCTAAACGACTGTGGCGTCACTGCACTGCCTTCGTAATCCAATTTTTTGAATGTCTCTCCGACTCCGCTACACACGTAGGATTGGCCATCTTCAAGGTCATCTACTTTTTCTACCTACAATTAGAAAGCATGAAGTTTAGATTGTGTCAAAACTAACTCAAACGGTGGGTCAGGAATCCATTTGTTGGATAGTACCCATTAAAATAAAAATCTGCATCCAGTTATCTCAACTGTCACTAATGAGATAAGGTTCGCGCGTTTGTTTACTACGACAATGATGTCATTACACATATAATCTAGATCTAGTCACCCTCCCTCGTGTCTCATACACCGCCTCTTAAAACCAATCTGGAATACTTCAGCATGTGGTTGGGTTACTTTGTCGGGAATTAAAACCTTTACAGGAGTGTTCAAATTGGCATTGTTCATTTTTTTTAAGCTGTGCTTTTAACACCTTTATTTGATAAAATGGACTATTTCAAGCAACTAATTTGAATATTATGCTTTTACGTAGCTTTGTTAATTAATAATAAATATTTTTTCGCTGTTTGATAATTCGTGAATTTAGACAGAATCCCAATCGCCTTCGTTTGGCTGGCTATAAAAAAAACGGCTTTGTCTATGGTTTTGTAGATTTGACAGTGACACGTGACAGTTGCCGTAGCCAAACTTTTTTTTTCATTTTTGTGGCAAACATTCGATGCTGGATTCTGTCTAAAAACCCGGTCGTTCGGTCAAACAAAGGTTCAAAGTACTTTTACAAAAATATCTGCAATCATAAAGTATTTTTGAAATCGGACAAGATAAATCGGATAATTGATGGTTTTCCTCGAAATGGTTTTCGAATTGGAGCATACTAAAAAAAATGAACAATGCCAATTAGCTAACTGAACCGCCCACGATAATTATGAGTTTAATACCAATTTTTTTTAAAAACAGCCCATTATTATTTTAAATTTTCATCGAAAACTGTAACATGCATGAAACGCTCGCTCCAAGATAATTATACTACCACTAACTTTTCTTCCGTCCAAGGTGTACACTGTTCTGACACCACTCGGGAGGGTCACATTTTCAATTAGTGCTCTTGTCAAATCAGCTATTAAGCTGTCAAAGGACCTGCAACAAAATGCAAAGCTATTGTGAAGTTCGAAATGTGATCTTTTACAGCAGTATAAAGTGTGGGGACTAAATCTTAATGGTGAAACATAAAATTGTATAACAGCATCCAAACCGGTTCCAACAAATAATCTTTTCCTGCTGTCTAAATATTAGAAGTCATTTTATCAACATCTACATGATATTGAATAGGTGATTAAAGATTTCAGATTTTGGGCCTTGTTTTGTTATGTGAAGATCTAACACACCTTATTGAGTGATATGATAATATTCATATAATTTCTGGGAAATCAAGACTGACTGTGCAGTAGATTATCTATCTATGTATGCAAACAATACCACTTATGACCCACTGACTCATCATGGAATTATAGAGATATATTTTATAGAAAGCTATCAAGTATGAAAATAGCATGTATTTTTTTGTTGTAATTGTCTTAGTTGAGAAAGTAAATTTACATTTACACAAATATAGTTCAATTCAAACCCACATCCTAACATAGAACTTATTCCTATTCTTAAGTCGGTTGAAAAAACCTTTTCAAGGAAACAATTATGCTGGCGTCATACTCATTGGATTGAATTGACTAAATATTATTCTACATTGTAAAAGCAAAAACAAAAACGTAAATGCAGCCATGTTAAAAAATAATACCACTTATCATTGGAACAGTTAGGATTCCGTATTTTGATACCTAAGCAGCATATATAGTAATACATGTTGAATAGTAAGCACATAGCCATCTTTTATGATACTATCTATCTCAGGAAAATTAATATGGTTGATTGTAGGAATGACTTCCACATGAATTATTGATCCTAGGATAGTAAAGGAACTATTTGGTCAACTACCCGTCTGATGCGAGTTGAAACAAACATGAATAAACAATTAAAGTACAATAGTGCAACATAACATAAGTTAATCCATGTGAATGATTATCGCACAAGAAATACAGCTGTAGCATTTTAATCAATATTAAAACAAACAGTTAATTTTAAGAACATAAAATATGTAGATACTGATTACATTCAGTAATGTTAGATTAACAGTAGGAGTAAGTATAATCTATTGAGGCTTACAAATACATATTTATGCGTACCATGTCTGTGTAATAAATGTTGTGATTATATTTTTCATTATGATCTTTCTCAATTTTAAATATATATGAAATGTGTTACACCACCTACTGAAAACCTCAGACAGCCCAAATGATTTATATTATTCAAAATTAGTCTGACATTTTCTTTTTAAATCTGTGTAATATTGCCAAAGATATCAGTGTGCTTCTTTTTTGTTTTAATTCTAGTCGATTAGCAAGTCTACATTAACTTGAATACTAACACCTTAACAATATATGACAATGTTCTGCAGCGAGAAAATAAAACAGTCAAAAGAATCAGCTAGTATTAAGATATTGTATAGTGTGCAACCTCTATCTGTGAATTGATACAGTAGTAACTGTTGCATTTGTAACTGTTATAGACCGACCGCTTAAATGAGTCCTCGCCCGCGCGGTACAGGGACGCGGGATAGGCGACAAATGGGGGCGAGACAAGTGCGGGCGGGAACTGCGCCTGCCGCCGGCACCTCTCTCAGCCCTATTCGTCGTCCTACCCTGAGCCCCTATACCCGTGCAGACGAGGACTCATTTCAGCGGTTAAGCTATAGACTGGGCATGAAAAAAAGCAAATTTAAGACTAAATACAATCTGCATTAAAATATAGTGTAATCGATTCTACTCTTTATTATGATCGGACTTCAGGTTTTTAGTGGCTCATGTAACATATTGTATTAAAGATAATCTATGTTGATGTAAATACAGGGCTGGTTAAGTAGGTACCTAATCTTTATCTTTTTATGAATCCAGTATTAACTTTCATACATGTTTACATATTACATACAAAACAATTAGCTGATAAGTTCCTGTTATAACTTCATGTCAGATCAAGGCCTAAGCCTTGATCAACTATAATGTCAGGACAGATTTAAGGAGCAATCACATGACAGGTTGTATTTATACCCGTATTTTGTCAGTATGATTGGATTAGATGGTGAATAAACAAGTACAATTAATGCAGAGCCTGTTTATTTATTTAAAACATAATAGTACGCAAATGGCAAAATGAGGCCAGTATAAAATATGCCTTGCCTAGTATGTATTAATTGCACAAACGAATGGAACAAAACTTTGCCAAGCGGACCAGTTGAGATATGTTCACCACACAAGGCAAGGCGCAGTTTAGACTGGCTTCACTGTGCCATTTGCAGCCCTAGGCTTAAATTTTTATTTGGTTTGAAGGCAGTCCTAAAGTAGTGACACTTTAGGACTACCTACTACATAGATAAAAAATTGTCTAAGAGTCAAAACCATTACTGAAGTTTACAGATTTAGTGGGGGTAAATATTGCATGACTTTTAAAACTACTTGTTGTGCCCTCTTCAATCAAATTAGACAGGATTGATGAGCTTGTAAATCCTCAATTACTACACCAAGTTGTTTCAATTATGAAATTTAGTGAAAGTGGGTAAACTGTTCAAAGTTTTGATTCATGTTTGAAGTACACTATTCAAGAAAATGACTACTAACCTGTATCTTTCTGCCAAGACTGGTAATATTACACCGGAAAAGAATTTATCACCGTTCCGAAAAAACCTCACTCGTTTCGCCTTTCTAGTTCGAGGAAATATACGTTTTTCCAGCTCGCTAACGGAACTCGATTGGCTTCCACTGCCGCTCAGATTATTCTCCATTCTAGAATCAGAAACAAAGTTAGAAGAAAGTTGCGCTGCCGTCTTCTACTTTACTTCGACCCTCACTCATGAAATATATATGGTTATTGGTGAGGAACTACGTATGGAGTGACGGAAGTGGGAAAGCAAAATAGGTAGGTACTAGACTAGGTTCAACGCGTACAGTTGGTTGATTGGTTAATTTAAGCAGCCTATTCACCGTCCAGCACAGCAGTCCGATTAATTAAAAAAAAAGCTTTTGACTTTTAATATGACAGTGTTCTGCCAAACCACAATCACATTTATTTTTCTTTAAATCCATGAATATTTTACGCAGTAGTATGCGGACACGTCTTCGAGCAGAGCAGTGGAATTTATATCTTTTAAATTGTATAAAAAAAATAGTACTATATCCTATATTTTATTACGCACGGGTACAGGAATGGTATGATTATGAACATCGCAACTCAATGGGGAGCAAAATGTATGAGATGGTTATAAAGTTGGTTTGCGAAGCAAGTGTCCCCTGGTATGGACATACATTTGTTTGATGGGCACGAATATTTATTCCTGAGCCATTGATGTTTCTATTTATTTAAGTATGTAGTCGTCTAGTACCCATAACACAAGCCTTACTAGTGCTTAATTTGGAACTAGGTCAATTTGTGTGGATTGTTTCCTAATATTTATTTATTTATCTAATTTAAAGATGTCTTTTTATAGTGCGACAACATAGAGTAGAAATTGTACGAAACAGGTAAACAAAGAACGAATTATTTCAAAAGTTTTAATGGTTACCTGTTAAAATTTATAATATTAATACAATACTATTTGAACACTTCACGTTAAAACCTGGCAAGTACAGAAAAGAGAATGTAGCACTCTGTCTTACATCTATTTTACTGTTTATTGTTGTAACCTGGAAAAGTTCTAGATTTTTCCCGGCTGCTACGGTTTTGATGTACACTGTTCGTCGTACAGGGTGAACAGCTGCCTGTATTGCCTAATAGATAAACAGTGCCAATTCCTTCAAGGTAAATTAAAAAACGAAAATTCATTCCCAACGCAACACTGACTGCTATGCAGGATCATGAATAGACAGCTTTATTTTGACATATGAGTATCGTTTCTTTTTTGAAAGAGCTGCGCTTTCATTATGGCAAAAGAACGTTGAAAAACAGCCAGGTGAAAATAATCATAACTATCAAGTTATAATAAACAAAGAAATAGCATTTTATACAATATAATCATGATACTCAATTCAATGTATTATACATACAACAGTGTTATTAGATAGAAAGTCGTCTCGATTCATTTATTGTGATATTTGTTTTTACCAGTGGCAGCATTGGCACTCAGAAACAGGTGACGCATTTACAATTTTTGCGTTTGTCATAAATAAGTTAAGACAAAGGGGGCGAGTTTTATTTGTGAAATCCGCAGTTATAGAAATTTTTGTGCAAAATGTCTTCAAGGCGAAAGGTCCTCCTAAAAGTAATCATCTTGGGCGACAGTGGTGTGGGCAAGACGTCGCTTATGAACCAGTTCGTGAACAAGAAATTCTCAAACCAGTACAAGGCGACAATAGGCGCAGATTTTCTCACGAAGGAGGTAATCGTCGATGACAGGATCGTCACAATGCAGATTTGGGATACAGCCGGGCAGGAGCGTTTCCAGTCGCTCGGAGTGGCGTTTTACCGTGGGGCGGATTGTTGCGTCTTAGTTTTTGACGTAACTGCTCCGAACACTTTTAAGTCCTTGGAGAGTTGGAGAGACGAATTCCTCATACAAGCTTCGCCGCGTGATCCTGAAAACTTCCCTTTCCTGATATTAGGCAATAAGGTTGATTTGGAAAACCGTGCTGTGACTCTCAAGCGTGCACAACAATGGTGTCAGAGCAAAAATGATATCCCATTCTATGAGACAAGTGCCAAAGAAGCAGTTAATGTGGAACTAGCATTTCAGGAAATAGCCCGCCGCGCCCTTGCCCAGGAGACCGAAACAGAGCTTTACAACGAGTTCCCGGATCAGATTAAGCTGAACGCTAATGACTACAGCCGGGACCGGGAGAGGGACCCCTGCGCTTGCTAGGCCAATGGCTCGCCGATCATTTGCATATTCATGTCTCATTTTTTATCACTTAAAATTACAAGAAAGTATATTTAACTTTATAATGTAAGTAATGTTTTCATTTGTACCATTGTCTTGTAAAAATATGAAGTGACAATGAAAAGGAACCACATTTATGTGATTTATTTGTTATGCACATGCCACTAAAGTTGTGTAATATCTATAGGTGCACTATTTTGCATTTCAACTAAAGGGTAGAGCCCTTCCATTCAGTATCTAAACAAATAAATATTTATATTCTATAAACATTTACTTATTTACTGAAATCTCTTGGCTAATGCTTGCATAGGTTTTTCTTAAAACTAAATAATTTGAATTTCTACATTTTGGTTTGGATATTAAGATGACATTGTGGCAATTGTGCTGCTTGTTACAGCTTAGTTTGACTTTTTCACTTTAACCGATTGATACATCTATAGTTTCGAATTAATATCTTGCAATCTTGACTCTTATGAAAAACTTTGTCCTCACAACACCAAACAAGTGTACTTACATCTGCAATAGGTATATAGTTAATAAACAGTCCAGTAACGTAAAAGATGTGTATTCATAATGTGCATATTTTCATAAAAAACATTTACTGAATACATTATGATACCTGATTGATGTTTGGTGCTGTACTAACCTAGAAATGGATCAACTTGTGTTATACATATTACAATTACAACGGTGATTTCCCTTTTGACATACTTATTTGCCAATAACCAGTAATTCCCCTTTGTCGCATTTAACACGACATTTCGTATAGATATGACCTCTGACTCAAGATGTTCACAGTTTTTTGGAGCGAAGGGGAATTGCCCAACTGCAATTGTAGGTAAAACACAGAAAAAGTATAATTTAAATGTTTTGATTTCTTTAATTTTCTTTAAGTTCATCTATCTGTTTGTGTATTCCAACAAAAAGTGTGTTTCTGAAGTAATATACTATCAGCCTAAACTAAATTCAGTTAAAAGTAGTCTGTATACATGTGAACTGTTTTTTGTTAAAGAAGGGTAACTGTAGGCAAAAAGCGCATTCCATATTATTACAACTCTTACAAAGGAGAAAATCCAATTCTTTGTTTTGATTTATACACACAAAACTATCTGTGTATATATGGAACTTTGTGTTAGTGTTAAGTAGTTAATCATAATTGGATAACATGCGGTTCATGTTCATGTTATTATCATTATTATCTGGCCAATATATATGAGAACAAAATATGGCCTGCAGTAAAAAGTCTAAAAGGGGTAGTTAATTAATTATATTCTACATAAGGTTATTGAAATGACATCCACAAGTGAAAAACAATGCAAATGTCTGTCTCTTAAATTAACATGTATAAAAATGTCTGTGTAAGGTGTATAAAGAATTCAGATGCAATTAGGATCTTGAACATGGATCAATGGATACAGGTTTTAGTCACTGATTGTGAGTCTAACTTAACTAACCTAACTTTGGTAGCTAGCTGACAAACCTAAACTTAATCGACAAAGCACCTGTATTAGTGTCACAGATACCATGCGTTAGTAGGGTTTCAGACTACGCCTAACGAAAATAATACTGCTTATGTATGGATTAGTGTATGTTTTTTAAACATTTGGTGATAGAAAAACCTTAAGTTACTGATATCCTCAATTTGTATTAAATAGTGATATATATGTTTTAAGTAGACAGATTATTTGATACTTATGAAAAATTATTAAATTGTTATGTGATGTTTCATTAATCAACCTTTATGTTTCCAAATTCATATAGGAGAATATCACAATATATGTTATGTTGCATGAGGTTAACATTATAATAATCATTAATACTTTGTACACATTAGTGGAGTATTATATATTATGTACCTACCACTTTGGTTTTTACATTCTTTATTTTCTTAAAATCAAACATTCTTTATAAGATATATTTAAAATAAAAAAAGTAGTTACATAGTATGATGTACGCTGTAATATTGGTTGCTTTTGACTTTATATCAATAAATAAATAAAATTACATTAAGGTGTTTTATATTCAGGATAACTGATTGCATTGTAATTTGTGACCGCAATGATACAATTCCTTCAAAACTTTCTTGACGATCAAACTTTGACCTATGTTAAAACGTAGATAAATAGTTTCTCGCTCTGACGCATAGCTTCCGTTGGTACAAAGTTCGTACTGGCGTTGTGTTAGATTTTCGCTCACGCAGCGCTCGCATGCTAGTCCTTGTCCTTATTTTAAGCGGAATTTTATCGTCAGCTTTTAGATACGTGTGCTATTGCATTGGTGTCGCACTGCTATTTTTGCGTTAACTCTGTTTATAATCTACGTATTAAATGGAAACTTACAAATATATTTTAATGACAAACTCACTGTAGAGGAGTAGGTACCTCTTCGTGGTTTAATAATGATTTATTTTGTCCTTTATGTTAATTCAAACTCATTTTTGGTAAAGCCTCTATAATCTATTACAATAACCAAAATTTGCTTTAAGCGATTGATGATCAATATTGTGTAACTAGTTACGTGCTAGTTGCAACCCTCTTAATTGACCACCCTTGTCACAATAATTTGCAATAGCATTCACGAATGGTCAATTAAGAGTATAAGCGACTGATTCATTGATGAAGCATTCAGCACTAATATGAAATACCTATGCAATGCTTTGGCCGGTGCGAATTAATTTATGCCCTGTACAGTCAGCATCATAAACATGTACATTCGGGAACTTTGTCTGAGGAGTAAGGTTGAAAATTGTGTCCATATTTAGTAGCATATAATGTTGACTGTACCGGGAGAATTGAGAATAATCAAATAGACGCATATAATTTTATTTTAATCTATTTAGGAAGTCGTTTAAGACGCAGAGCAGTGTAAGAAAGGGATGTTTCATGGAATGTTTTTATGCGGGGTCGTCAAAAAATAAAACGCTTCATTGGTTATACCTACTAGAGTGTACTAGACGGTCTGAAAGACTTGGAAGGTGTCAAACATATGCATACATATGTATGCACATATCATCGAGGAACAACCCTCCGTTCTGGATGGCAGTTAAGTAAAAAGATAGCTCAACTAACTACCTACCAACCTAAGCCAATCATTTGTTTTGTGTTAATTAGGTACATATCTTGCATAAGTTCTGTGAACACTCAATATTGTTTGACTCTTGAACGTTGGGAGATCCTTAACTTAAATATTTAGTAGGCACTTCTATGGAGCGCACTTAGGGTGGTAATTTTACGAATGACAGAATTATCGAGGTCAAACCTCGAAAAAATTGCCAGTTGATACTATATAAAATTGCTCCAAAACCAGTAATCCATATCAATAGCCCATAATCGATGAATTAAAGTAGATGGCCGGATATTGGTAATGAACTGATCAATGGGGTATTAAGTTTCTTAAGCGCTAGCTGGTTAGAGGATACGCAGGAAACCGACCTTCGCTCATTAATTTTGTTAGCCGGAAATGGGTGTCATTATTTTTTTTGAATGGCCGAAGCAATGCAAGACAAATTTGACCCCAAACTGGTTTTTGTCTTAAAAAATTGAATATAATATATAAAAAAATATGAAAATCTGAAGCATATCATAATCCTTAAAATTTTAAAATTGTGTTTCTTAATTTAATTTTCACTTAATTGCGCCTCTCCTGCTTCGGCGAATCAGAAAATTTGGCAGCCTAAGTGCTTTAGGAGTCGTCCAGAAAAAAAAATACATAGTTAAGGGTAAATCACAACAAAAAATAATTGCTTCCTTTGTGTTACGACCGTTTCACCTTTATTCCATTGCAATAAGGGTGAAAAGTCGTAACACAGTGGAATCAATTAAATTTTGTTTTAATTAAGGCCCTTAACTATGTTTGTAAGCACATGTGTTTTGAAAACGACCCTCATAAGTCTCTGAAATATAAAAAACTGCCTTGTTTATATTTTTTAAGGCCGCTCAGCCCATTTTCAGTACTTATGGTTCTCAAATAAATTCAGACACACATTAAGTATTTTTAATATGAAACAGGTTTCATTATCTCATCACTTCATTAGGTTAACAGATGGGTGAAGGTACCTACCTACTTATTTAGATTTTGAAATGCGGCGTTGCAAAAAGCGTTAACGATATGGCGATGTTCAACATAGGTGGTGTCAGGATAGCCGGTCTAAACATCCCCGCAAACTTTCTTGGCATAAGTTTTAAGTCAATAGACTTGAGCTAAGAAATTTTCACATGCATTTCAATACTACCGTTCCCAGTGTATTCATTTACTTAAATAGGTAACAAATAGACTACAAGCCCATGGAAAAAAAACGTGAAATGAACCAGCGTGAATAACGCTTAGAATGTGAAAGTTTGTGAGTATGTTTGGATGTTTGTTACTCTTTCACGCCAGAACGGCTGGACAGATCTGGACGAAATTTGGAACATAGATAGATTATAGTCTGTAATAACACATAGGCTACTTTTTATCCCGGAAAATTGCGAAATTCCTGCGGGATAGCGATAAACGAATTCTATGCAGACGAAGTTGCGGGCAACAGCTAGTGTCTAAATAAAAATAACGAAAATAACTGGAACGTGTAATATTGTTAAGTAAATGTGTAAAATTATATACAATTAGTACAATTTACAGAATTAGAAGCTCTTTTATTTTGAATTTATTATAGGTTAGATTGTTGAAGTCTGTTGAACTTATGGGAACGACCGTGCCCGTTGTTAGCCGCCATTTTGCTGTAGGTACATGACGCACGCCCACTTTAACTGTGATTCAACAATACCTCATTCACTATTGATGTATCCATCTAGTTGATAGAGGGTGAATAAAATCTATTATCTACACGCTAGTTAGGAGCATTGACACAATGTAAAATTACTGACTACTACCTCATCAAACACTTAGGCCGCAAAACGAGACCCGAGGTATCTTTGGGAACGAGATTATGAACTTTATGAATTTAGTGGATATATACCTATGTAGTACGAACGAACACGAAGTGTAGCAAATTAGATGCACCGCGAACTGAATAAGTTTGGACGTTTTATTAGGAGCTCCATTTTTTCAAAGCCCATCACTTGAAAGTAGGCTCTTCGAAAGTACTTAGAGAAAAGTTTTATTGTGCTGAATTTGAAATACGAGTAAAAGAAAATTACACCCATAAGCGAATCTTATCAATAAGTCGAAAATTTAATTTGAGCTGTAGTTTGGCAGCAATAACAGATTTTTACCATTTTAGAATGATGTTTTGAAGTGATGAGATATTGGTAACTTTTGAGTCAGGCACTGGGTACAGTAGCTATTGTATTGAGTTCGTACGCGATTACGCATGAGTAGGCGTAAGTCAGTAAGACGGTGACCACGACATCGAAATAAGTCATCTAGTTGGCTACTTAGAAACCCTAAAACCTTATGTAAAACTTAGTGGTTGGTAATAAATAGTGTTGTCGCCATGGGGTTTATCTACTTCTCTCCCTGTGCAATAAGAGACGCCATCAGTACGTAATGGTAACAAATAAGATCTCCACAAATATTCAAAATGCCAGGTTTATATCTCACTTTTTTATTTCATACCGTTGATGACAGTTTGCTGCTGAGCACTCGAAAGTTGGGTTGGGAGTTGGGATGAAGAAGAATGGACCGCACCATATAGCTGAAACTGTTATCGATTTTCGTAAATGTTATTTATGTCGCTCTAGGTTAGGTTAAATTTTTATTATAAGCGGAATCAAATTTTGGAATAATTTGTCTTACAATCAGAAAAACAGCGAATTAATAGAAGCGTTACCTACCGTATGCTTGATGTTTTCTCGATACCCTCTAGTGGCAGTATACATAAGTACTCAAACAGCGCCATCTATCAGTGAGTAGCAATAAATAATTTACAAGAGTAGATCGGAGACATCTGTGTAGTAGCTTGTGTACTTTAACAAACATTTGATTTGAAGGAGTGGCAGCACCAGCGTCGATATTTTTGGAACGGGAAAAGCTGGCTTCCTGTTCACGTTATGTTCACTTCGCTATTCTTGTTCGCGTATTCATGTGAGCGAAAGAATTTTACTTGCAATACTCTTGTCTCGGTATGTATACATAGGGTTGCCAAATGAAAAAATTAAAAGTCCCTGACAAAAGTCCTGACTTTTTTATAACAAAGATTTGACGTAGGGTGAAGAATGTGCCGGCGAGGCGCTGCGGTTCGCGATGTACTGTACCGTGGATCTACGCTTCCGTTTCCCTTCGCCCGACTGCGTAGCTCCGTGCAATGTTCGATTCTTTTTTTCAATGAGGTAATTTCTAAAAATCCGGACACTACCAAGTCCGGCAACAATTTTGACAAAAAAGGGTCTAAATCCGGCCACAAGCATGAAACTTTTATTAGCGTAACGTCGCTTCTTTTTTTTGCCACAGTGGGACATAATTATGTAATAAAAAAAGTTTTTAGTGTTTTATAAGTTTTTTCTTATAGAAAATAGAATAACACAAAACAATCAAAACACTTAACACAAAATAGTTATGTAGGCACGGCTTACTAAGCCCCAGTAGTGGTGTGACTTTTAAGTTGTATTTTTGAATTCGTCGCCTGAAAAAATTTATTTCAAAATATCAGCGCTGAACCACGCATTTCGAGCGGCAAAAGTACATTTTAAATTATCGTTTCGTCTGTTTGTTAAAGCGGGACTATGTCGGTCTCGCTGGGGACACCGGGACAGACGCCTGAAAGCGGGGTGGTCCCGCCCAAAGCGGGACGCATGATGTTATTAGCGGCAATACCGGTGCACGTTGGTCATATTCATATGGCATAATCATGGTAAACTCTAAATTGTCATTATTATTAAGTATAGTATTTATACTTGTTGAAACCTCTTTACAATGCCCATCAGATATAAAAAATGAATTGCTGTTCGTTAGTCTCGCTAAAACTCGAGAACGGCTGAACCGATTTGTCTAATTTTAGTCTTGAAATATTCGTGGAAGCCCAGGGAAGGTTTAAACGGTAAGAAAATATTGAAATTTAGAAGAAAAAAAACGGGAGCGAAGCCGCGGGCAACAGCTAGTAATCTGATAAATATGCTGTTTAAAGTTTTGTGATAATTTCCAGGAAAGGCACTAAACCTTAAATAAAAATTGGTAAATCCAAAGGAATACCAGCTCAGTGCTGTAGTAACGAACAGTCTTATTGTCAGCCATGTGTATTTCAATATGACGCTAACAGTTTAGTAATATAGCTAGAGTAAAAATGTAAGCCCGCGTACAAACAGTTGTAACATCATGGCACTTCGAGTCATTCATTAGCTGTTCTGTATACTACTCGCGTTACAAAGTGTCAATTGGATTCTGAAACTCGACGAGCGCAGAAAAGGGACTTTGTCTATAGACGCGTTGGTGCGAAAGGGACGCACCACACCGCGATTCAGTGTAGTGGTCAATTTGCGTTGTTCGTAGTATAGTTCTGAAAAGGCTTCGTAGGCGCATGTGCGGGTAGGGGAGCGCGGTGAGTGCTGTGGACTCTCAACGGAGTTGCGAAGCCGGCGCGGCGCGGCAGTCTCGCTTGTGACATGAAAGGGCGCGGTCCTTCACACGCATCACGGTGCTTCGAGCAATGCATCACCATGAACAGCCGCAACGAAATGCATGTAACGGTGAGTGTTGACTTTATTTTTTATTGTTAGTACTTATCTGTATATTTTATGAGTAGTATTATCATTTATCATAGTCAAAACTGCGACAACGTTTGTGTCATCGGAAAATTGGCTCGCGAGTTAGAGAAATATTAACCCGATGTTACTCTTCAGCGCTTTTCAATTCTAATATTGCCAATCAATGATGTGATGGATGTGTCGAACTTTGCGTAACTTTGGTAAAATCCGCACCCGCAACCGCATGGATGTAACCTCGCCCCTAACATAACCCTTACGGGGTTTGCGATAGATTATGATAGATGAAGCTATTATAAAAATACTTTATGATAATGATGACGACAATACTGCGCAACGGGTCCATGGGCTTTGACGATATTATCTCCATACTTTCGTGGATCAAAACGATGTGTAGTGAAATAATTGTGGCACCAGTCGTTGTTTACAATAAAATTATAATAGATTTTTGTAACTGCCTTATTCGTTGTCAGAAATTAACTAACCATAATAAAATAAGTTATTAAATAACTAATATCTGACTCGTACATTTCATATTCAAGTAGGTATGTAACTACTTATGTATGAAAAATCTTAACTAATTAACTTCTAGCTAAATGATAATTAACGTATAGCTTTCATTCAACTTTAAATGCTATAGCCAATACTTCACGTTAACTTTTACGCGAAAAAAAAAATTTGATCCTTGTTTTTAGATATTTTTTTTTACTATCTATCCACGACTTTACTCTAGTTGTAATTTCTACTCCAATATTATTTTCAAAAAACCTGACAATTATGCGAAATACGACAAAAAATTCAACATATCACTCGAGCCGTTCGCAATTAATTTTAGTAAGATCACGTAAGAAATTATCGAAATAGTAAAAAAAGATCGTGATCGCCGTATTCTTTCCTTTTAAAGATACTTGCGATGAACTCCGCTCTAGTAGATAAACATACATATAGTTCGTCCAATCATTTATTTTCTCGATGACAGGTCCCGTAGAATGTAACTGCGCTTTTTACGCAAAAATTAACTTTTAAATGCGAGGTATAAAAAATATGACAACTGCCTAATTTTGTTCCTTGATCTCATATAATATTCATCTAAGACAAATTGAATCCATATATGCAGTGATATTTTTTTAAAGTGCGATAAACAATAAACGTTTTCATAAAGTTACATTCTATGGGATTACAATTACAATGATTAATCCCATAGAATGTAACTTTATGAAAATGTTTATTGTTTATCGCACTTTAAAAAAATATCACTGCATATATGGACTCAATTTGTCTTAGATGAATATTATATGAGATCAAGGAACAAAATTAGGCAGTTGTCATATTTTTTATACCTCGCATTTAAAAGTTAATTTTTGCGTAAAAAGCGCAGTTACATTCTACGGGACCTGTCATCGAGAAAATAAATGATTGGACGAACTATAGTTACTATAGTTGATAAATATTACATACGGTATTGTACGGTAGTCGGGAGGCTAAGTTAGTTGCTCTGCCAGCGACCTCTGTTCAAGGTCACGCGTCCTTGGGAGAGAGGGCGTCCCGGACGCTAACACTCGATCACTCCTGCTCCGAAGTTAGAAACTCGAAGATCGTTTCGTGTCGTTCCGCTCACTCTAATTCTCATTAATAGGAGAGAGAGGGACGATATGATACGAACTTTGGATTACAAATATCGGAATAACCGCCCTAAAACAATGTTTTACTACACTGAAACTGAAGATACATACCGTACACTTATGGAATCTTCACATTTTGGAAAGGTAAGAATTTCATATCAAATTGGTACTTTTAACGTATAATCGTACTGATTTTTTTGTCGATTAAATTTCAACTTTACAGACTTTGGGCTCTATCAGGACGATAGAGCACAAAGTAATTAGGAAATTACATCAGCCTTTTCGCTGTAATTAGTGCGGGTGTGAACTAGATCATCGCTATGTGCTTTCAAAATCGGGCCCCTACTCTTATTTTAAAGTCTTAAGTTTCTGTCATGTCATCAGAGACGGCGCTGCTTGTAAATAGTTAACCGAATTTTTTAATAGGTACTCTGTTATTTTCACGAGCATGATTTCAAAAATAAACTCCTTCTTGTGGCAATACTTAAAACAACGCTGGATTTCAAGCGGTGGAAAATACAAATTGATTACTTTCCCTAATTCACAACACAATGTTAAAAGTTACATCATACCCCACAATGCCTAAAATTAGTTTTCCTAATTTTTCCCACTTTTGAATGACTTTCGTTCAAGTGTTGTTCTTTCGAAAATCTTGCCCCTTGTCGAGAAAAACTTTTCAGCAATTTCACTACATCTCCCTGTTCAGATGGAGTATATCTCCCTGAGGTTCTCTTTTGTTCTAAACAAACCGCGTCCGTCGAGTGATCCTCGCTATGACCAGCAGTCAAACATTGACTCTTTCGTTTGTGGGCATTAAGGCGACGCCCCACTGTAGCGCACGGTCACGCTACGCACGTGAGTACGTATTCGCTTCGTATCAAAATGTAGGCGGTTGTTTCCACAGTAATGCACGCACACGCTACGCACGAAATGACCAATGGAACCACGTGGGTGACTTTTATAGCGTGTCCGTGCACAGCGTGCGCTACGCAACAGTTTGGCGTCTCGTTTAAACTGTGTCAGGTGTCTCAACATTGCTGTGGTGCTTGACGATATATGTAAAAAATTACCAGTATGAAAGAGTGTCATACACGAGTATTGTCACTAGTCAGCGTCTGATCTGTCGTAGGTATAGCGTCCAGTGTCTCAGTATAAGCACGCTCTTTTAGCCTTTGGCATAAAGTTTTGTAACGTACCTACAGATATCTGACGCGAACTGTACATAATGATTCTTGTGGTATACCTGCATATCTATACTAGCTAAGCGCTATTAGTTGAGTTTCCTACGATTGATATACTTTTTAATTTAATCGAGCTGATATTTTTTTTATCTCTGACAATAAAACAGTTTTTATTGTTGTATTGATTGTCGAGTGTCGGTATTCTTGATGGAACTACTAGACCTTCAGTTTTATAATAAAGTAAATGTGATTATTATATTTTATAATATCCTAAGATATTTTACAGTTTACTCGTACTCAGTAGAGAGAGTAGATACGATACAATAGAATCACTTGAAAGGAGAAGTACTTAATTGGTAAATACAATCACATGATTGCCGCACACTAAATATATAGGCATACTCACTCAGTTACTTACTGCGACCGCCTGCGTAAGTTTGTTTACACCTAGCGTACTTCATACAATAAATGAAGCGGCATGTCTGTCAACACAATCACAACACAACAAAATACAAATCTTAGATGCGGGAGTTTGATTAATATTTTTCTCGCGGCTCTTAACAACTGTGCATACCTTCGCGATTTAGCTAGGATTGAAAGTAATTACAGTTGGTAGACAATGTACATAAGTACCGACCTAGATCTATAGCAGTGAAAGTCAGTCCATTAAACCTTACCGACATTGCCCGTCCTCTACCGACACTCATCACCTTCAGCCCTCGAAGTAGTCAAGCTGTCGTACATAAGCCCTAATGAATTTTTAGGTACGGACTAAACATTGTCTCGAAATGAGGTCCCCGCTGTAGGTAACTACCGGCTCTAATAGATGTCGTTGCCCCAATCAAACTGTTCGTTATTTATAGTGGCAGAGACACTGGAACGCAACGTGTCAGTGTATAATCTCGTGCTTACATACAGTTTAGTATAGTAGTGTGGTTGTATCTAATGAAGACACGTAACAAAATTATTTGACTCAATTTAAATGACCAGTCTATTTAAAATGTCATTACATTACTTATTATCGTTAATCGTAAGAATTGGCGGTCACTCGAGTCGAGAATAGCTCGGTGTAATGTACTGGCGTATATAGTCAATACGACATTATCTTTGGTCATGTCTGCGATTCATTGCACAGTCTGCATCGAAGTATTTTTTGAAAATTTGCACATTTATCAGAAGTTAGATATTTATATACCTACTAGCTTTTGCCTGCGACTTCGTCCGCGCAGAATCAAAATTTGCGCTAAAACTTCTTCCTCTCTCCCATCGAAAATGTACCAAAACCACCAAAATGCGAGTCGTACTTTAGCACGAAGGATTTCGTACTACCTACTTCAACGAAATAAAAATAAACCCGTTTTATCAGTTCTTAGATTTATTTCCTGACTTAAGTGAAATTTCGCGTATTTTGCCTCCACTATAGCAGCAGCAGTGCTTGCACTGCTGTGTTCCGGTGTGGAGAGTAAGACAGCCGGGGAAATTACGGGCACAAGAGGCATTGCATCTTAGTCCTCTAGGTTGGCAACGCATCTGCAATCCCTCCGGGGTTGCGGGTGTCTATGGGCCGTGGTGATCACTTACCATCAGGTGACCCACTTGCTCGTTTGCCTTCCTATTCATATAAAAAAAAAAAAAAAAAAAAAAAAAAAAACTATTTAGAAGGTTTCAAAATGCGGTAGGTACTAATATAAAATGGTCACTTTCGAAACATTCCAATTTTAAAGAGTATTTGCCTTGTACCAGGCTTTTCATCAACCTTTTTTGAATAAAATTTGGATTGAGTTTTCAAACATGACTGTGTCAAAATTAAGTGTAATTTAAATCAAAAGCACTAAGGTGTATTGGTATCAACTTCGAAGCAAATCACTCCCAAAACAACTTTCTACCCCTTTTTAACCCCGGTAGGGGATGAATTTCAAGAAAATAGGAAACACGTGTTCCATCAATTCTGTTAAAGAATGTTTATGCAAAATTTGAAGTATCTAGATCGGACCAAGGTATCACGTCGTTCCATACAAACTTTGCCTCCATTTTTCGCCCCCATTGAGGTAGAATTTCCGAAAATCCTTTCTTATCGGATGCCTAAGTCATACAAAGTACACGCCCTCCAGTTTCAGATCTCTACGATTAGCGGTTTAGGCTGTACGTTGATCCGTCAGTCAGTCAGTCAGTCAGTTATTCAGGACAATAATTTATATGTATAGAATAGATAGATAATAAAGTGATTATATACAGTTGCATACACTACTTTATCTACAAATATATCATAAGTACTTTAAGATGGGTCCAGAAGCAGTAGGGAAATGACCAGCGTTATTACAACCAATTATACAAGGTTCTGTCTACCCCGTAAGGGATAAAGACGTGATGTTATTACAGTATAGATTTTTGTAAGGTTATGGTAAAATCTGTATTGTAATAACATTAAAGTACAGATTTTTGTACTGTAATGTCATTGTAACGCATTTTAGAGCACTAATGATATGTGCGTAGATAAATTATTTATATTACTACGTACTGTGCGTGTTACTGTAATGTGCTTGTGCGTAGTAATCATATTTATTATCACATATTTTTACGCTTTCGAAGTACTATTTATCTAACTAACTAAATGTGGAACCAGCTGACAAAGAAATCTTTGACATTTATTGTACCTAATCAAATGGTTTGCGTGTAAACATGCCTGTGCATTGAGAATACTTACTAAAGTTTTTTTTACGATATATCTATCACTTTGATGATAATTATTTAGGTCGAGTCATCCCAAATAACAGCTATTATTATGTACTAAGAGTTTCCTAGCTATGCCAGGAACAGACAGACAGACAGATAGGATGATCTTTCCCACGGAACCCTTAACATAACAGGTGTTTGACATACTCTTGGCCACTGCCATTACAGATCTATAAAATTCGTCACCCAATTTAGCGAACCAGTAGAAAATACGTGACTGATGTCGTGTAAACCAAACATGGTGAAACCCGCGTGTATTTATGATACTAGAACTAGTGACAATTTCAAAATAGGTACGTAGCTCTCGAGTCAACCCTGGTATATTAAAGATTTTTAATCGAGGTAGACGGATGCTTCAGTGCCGGTCGATGTTCAAAGTGTAAAGGTAATGCGTCAAAGACGTGACGTAATCTCGAGTGAAAATTTCAGGAAAAATAAGCAGGAGCATTTATTCGGAGTTACATGCTGACATGTTATATGGGATTCTTTTTATAACAACTTATATGAACTCGAGTTGTGCTTTTCTCTTTTGTATGAAAAAAATATGCTATAACAAATGCTGCGCCAACGATGCTGAACATTTTTAAAATTAATTTAAGCTAAGATAACGATTCACAGCTTTTGCATAAGCAACGGAGCAACCTTATGAAACCGTTCTCTTGGAGGGTAAAATGATACCACTGTTGGTGTGAATTTTAGATGAGTTAAGCACCTAATAATATCTAACTGATGATTCAATAGTGCTTGTAGATAGGGCCAGACTATAAAACATAAATTCCGATAACATGTACAATCACAATCATTAACGAAGGTTACTCACATTGCAATTGTCAAAGGAAATTTTAACAGCAGTGACAGTGACATGGTTTCAGGTAGGTAAATACTAGTAACTATATTACGAGTACCTACAAGCGTAGCGATGGGGAAGATCGGAGAATCAATAACCTTATATTATCTACTTAAACTTACAATTACTTATATCATTTCTACATATTTATTACCAAGAAAGTTTGCTTTTCTTATCTTTCTTAATCCTAATAGTGTCGAAAGAATATTTTGTACTTAATTAGCGAAGAAATTTATTTAGCTGTCCCTACTTTAACCACGTGTGCCGTAATCTCGTGAAGAACACATTGATAGTACTCAGAAGATTTACTGATTGCATCGACTCAAGTGGTGCGCTCGAATTATTCCATCGACATAACATGTTATCGTATACACACTGAGTATCAGGTATTTTCCCGAAAATTTGGTTTTAATCGAGACACGTAAACGCTTTCACACCCGAACTTGTCGTTGTGACGTGATTCGAGCTAGCCTCATGATAACATCACTGTAACACCGTCCTTGTCTGAAGGGTATGATTTTGATGCCGACAAAGATATATCTAAAGATCTGTTTAGATTTAGATTAGAAATTAGTGCGTGTGATTAGTGCAGTTATTTATTGGTTGGTAGGTACTCGCCAAAAATAGACATGTACTTAATACTAGTTTAAAACGTGCATGTTCTGGGAAAAACATTACTTCAATAGCAAATTGAATTTATCCAATGCCTACGCGTTTTAAATCGCGAAGACTTTGGTGACGCATGCGTGGAATGTATTGATTGGTCCGCGGCTGATTTCGTACCAACGACGAGACTGAAGGAACGTATAAGATGAAATCCTTTTATAATCTACTGTAAAAATTATATCTAAACAGTACTAAATGAATTTAAATGAAGTTTATGAAAAGTCAGCCACAGCTGTCACGACAAGGTTAGAGGCTAACTAAATTTTTCAGCGTTCATTTCATTTGAAAATCCCACCCGCGTTGTGAAGGTGACCTTGGACTGCTATGTGAACCGGCGCTTGTAGTAGACAGCTATGAATCAATGAAGCGTTCTTTGCTTGTCCATAGAAATAGCCGGCACTGGAGAAACTCAGTGGTATGGCTGTTGAGACAATTTGCCGCGTCTCTAAATATACCATACTGAAAAGTTGAGTTGCGATTCGGAGTGTTGTCTTAGCAGAAATGTGATGTGCGGGGCACATCGACATCAGCGCACATTGATATGAGACTATCGAACCGGAATAGCAGAATCTCGCCACGCAGCCGAGATTTTTCTTGTGAAACGCTGTTGCCTGAGCTTAGGGTCTCTATATCTTAGAATTGTATGTTTTAGAAGAGACACGTCTTGCTGTAGGTCAGATCACGTGCCCGTTCGCAATCTCAGAATAACTGGCCGTCGCTTCTAATTATAATTCGCATCTCCTCTATGTTTGTTCTAATGTTTCAATGCATGACGGAAAATATCGAAGTTGTAATATTCGCCACTACAGCATAAACTTACAGACCTAGGGATCGCGGGACGTTTTCCGACGAACCAGCGACTCGATACACCTTGTGACAGCTGTGGCTGACTTGACTTAAGCTTGTAATCTATTAAGTGTTCATGCAGCAACTCCTTGTAGAAACTTTAATCTTCCACGCGTTTTGTCATTTTAACTGACATACCAGGCTAGTGGTAGCTGTAGAAAAGAATTATTAATAAAATGTAAAATTACAGTCCAAATCGTAATCACTACAATTCTTAACGAGGAAAATGTAGTTGATTGTTTGTAAAAGTAGAAACGACCGACGGAGGAGAAAAAATCTAAAATAAGTTGCGACGTTGGCTGTGGACGTTAGCGACTATTTATTCTAAAAAAACAAGACCGAAGCCACAACCAAAAGCGCTGCCTAATGAAAAAAAATGTAAATATTCAGCTTAATTATTACTGATGTCGCGTATTTCGTTGTCATAAATAGGTGGTGTTTGCGGTTAGAGTATGTAGGTTAGGTTTTAGGTAGAGCTACTTAGTCAGACACGGGCGGCAAAGACGTGAAGAATTTGCTTTTCTCAAGTTTATTGTTCAATATTAGATATCGACACAGATTTCACCACAATGCATATCATTACCAATGATTCATTACGAAAGCTGTTAAGAATTTGAGGTTTGGTAAATCCAGTGTTGATGTTGAGCATGAATGCAATGTCTTGAGGAAAATACTAAGAAATCACCGTAAACTACAAACATTTTTTCAGTTTAATACCCAAAAATTGATCTTTTTTTATGCCTTGTTACACTGAAGATCCCTCGCCCAGTCTCTGAAAATAAGTTAAGGAAAATTGTCACAAGCAAACCGAGCTAGATCGATTTATCGCCCCCGAAACCCCCTGCATACTACATTTCATGAAAATCGTTGGAACCGTTTCCGAGGTTCAGATTATATATGCATACAATATATGTATACAAGAATTGCTCGTTTAAATGTATTACATAGAAACATTAAATTGATTAGATAGACAGTCCTCCCTTTTAATTACTGATGGGCAACTACTGAACTCTACACTAGACGCGGCCCATCACGCACTTGGCCGGTTTTATTTTGAATGAAATTAATCTAATTGCAGTAGAATCGTCCTTGATTCAACATCGTCATCACATCACGTATTGCGTGCAAGAGTCCGATACAAATCTCGATTGCGAGGCGAGGCGCGATATCACATATATGGTTTCGGATACAAGCTATAGTACCTAGCCAAGTGTCGCGTCTCGATGACGTCGCGCGTTTGTATCTTTAGTTCATAGGACGGCAACTTAGAGCAAACAACCTAATAGAGTGGAAATGTCATATAATTTACGTCAAAGAAAATTAAGCGAAGACGAAATTGGCAATTAGGTACTGCGCTCCGTTTAGCCAGCCGAAACTCAAGCAGGTCACTAGAGTTGATCAAGCAGCTATATGTCGACATGGATAGTTAATGTTTATTCTTTGTATGGCATGGATGAAATTAGATATTTTTTTATAAAAACCAAAAAGTAGATAACCTTTAAAATTAAAATTTCTTTAATGGTTTTGTTCCATGGAAGGCATAAAGGCAAAGCAATAGCTAAAAATTAGTGTTTGTGGTAATATGAAAAAAATGGTGCTGTGTTGCCATAAATGGATAGCCATTATTGCCACTCTATTTGGTTATTTCCTCTATGGACGACAAGCATGGTCATAAAAATCCGCAACAGTGATTAAGTACTTGTAATAGAATGTTGGCAGGTGCCGAAGCCAAAGTCAATGGGAATTTTTGTCGCTTCATTTTTATATTGCTCTAACTGCTACTCGCAACGTAGTCTGTGGCCCGTGGGAACTTTACAGTTTCCCGAGTTAGTATTATGATAAGGTTGTGATTGAGGAAAATATTTTTCACCTCACTTGCTCGAAAAGGCTGTCTTTCTCCTTCAAAATCTGCGTGGAAAAGTGCTTTTTCCCCGCTTGCGTGGAAAAGGTTTTTGAAATTCGAACGTGCCGATGACCACCATGCCCACCTACTCATATACTCAGAAATTAGAACTTTGAACTTCGTATGTTGTCGTCTCGCTTATACGAATAGTACTTAATTAGGTGAATCAGAAGGACGGAATAATACGAAGTTCAAATGTCAGACCCCTAACTTTTTCATCCGATAAAAAAACATAATGTCACGTTCAGATACGCAATCCGGTATCCATTATTAATTTATTTTAAAATCCGTTACTTCCTAAGTTATTTTCAAGGTTTGCTAACTTTCGTTGCTAAAAGAAAAAACAGTACCTAAGTATTGGTTTTTATTAATTATTTTCATTTGTGGTTAACCACAAAAATAGCAACCAAGCAGGAAAAAACAGATATTATGATGCAAATTCAGAACGCGCCCCATTTTTTTTAATTCATTCTAGTTAGTGCGATTTTTTAACTTTCTTTTTAAAAATATATCTATGATTAGAAAAAAAAATTACAGTTTTTAGAGATTGCTCGTCGGGAAACCGAAAAGTTGACCAAAATTGTTGTTTGGTTTATGATAAAACAGTATAATACACAAGAAATCAATGTGATAGAACAATCAGAAAAAATATTATTACTTATTAGATTATTAGACTAGGCTGTATGGGCTTAGATCCTTTTACCTTTCTTATTTAGAATAAAAAAACTGATTTACTATTGACTGTTTTTCTTTCATCCGCCATTTTTCTCGCTGTAGTGAGGTGAAAAATTGTGTGTTTCGCTCGGCAGCAAAGTTGTTTAGTATCTCGTGCCTTGAAACCCTCGCGACGCTCAGGATTCTTCTTTTGAACCACTCGCTTCGCTCGTGGTTCAATAATGGTATCCTTCGCTTGCTCGGGTTTCAATTCAGGCACTCGCGCCAAACAAACACTTTGCAGCCTTGCATAACAAATAACTATTTAGAACCGGATCGGTACAAACAAACGAAGTTCAACCCTCTACTATACTAGCCTATTCTTTTCTTAAAGTTCCGGCAACACGCTCTTAACGCCCTATTGTTATGATTATGAGTGTCTATGGACAGCCGTGATTACTTTCCATCAGGTGACCCGTTTGCTCGTTTACCCTCTATCATATAAAAAAGTATACACTGTCGAGCAAAAATAACGATCGTATCCCATATGTATAATGTTGAGTGAAAAGTGACCCGCGTTATTTGCATTCGTGATTGTATTAGTATAGAATAGAAGTATAGATATTATGTTTTGTTTGGATATACGTGGCGACTAAGGAGCGACTACTAAGTGACATTATATGCCATAGCATTATTAGCACATAGAGTAGCAAGTGTGACGAACCGCAGTTAGTTTCGAGACTACTTGTACAATTTGTATATATTTTTCCAATGATCCAGAAACAATAACGTAGGTAATTAGAATCGAGCTGCAACTGAACTTGGGCTTGAAAATAATGTAATTCGATTGCGCTCCGTCCGATCGATAGCGCAATCAAGAGTTGCGGCGCAGCTTAACTGATTGCGTTAAGATTGTCAATTTTCTGGTCTTCTTCAATCTTCGCAATCAGTGAAAAAACTATTGATGTTGGTAGGTACCTACTTTTAAAAATTAAAAAGCAAATGGTGTAGGTATACATTTAGACAAACTAAGAACCCCTTTACAGGCTTTAATTTAACTCAATGTTTGTTGGTGTTGGTTTAGATTTCACCACAGTTTGTACTTAGTAATACACAGAGATACATATACGTAAATCACGTCTTCATCCCTTACGGGATAGACAGAGTCTAAGATAACAAGACCCAAAAGCCACGTTTAAAATAATTGTGAGAGTATAAGTGGAAAGGGGAATCAAAATAGTGATGGGATGCTAGCCGCGTCGCCTATATAATTATGATTCCTAAGATTTTTACCCATTCCCTTGATGGGTTTTTACCGCTTTTACCATCTGCGCGGGAAGAGAAGCCACTGGTACATTCTATATTTTTTCTTTGCCTTTAGACCAGCATGGAAGGACTTAGTAACATGAGTGATATTATTATTTATAAGAAGAACACTTAGTGCAAGTTTTTCGTTGCAAAAAACGTATCGAACGCTTTGGCGTAGGTGTCAAATACTATGGAATTAGTTTGTTGCCGTTTTCCGTAGGTAATTGAGAAGTGTTTGTGTTAAATATCTTACACTAGAGGCTCAAAATGTATCCAGAGCCTCTACTGTAAATTTTCGCATATGAAAAGGTCTCGAACGCATTCACGTAAACGTCTCAATTACTATGGAAAAATTGACACTTAGCATACAGATAGGTATCAGTTGTAGTACCGATGTTGAATTAATTCTAAATAGCGTAGGTAAGTGAAGGATTATTGATTGCAGAAAAACTAGTTCTCAAAGGTCAAGGCTGGAAAAGTGATTTCTGAATATTTTTCATTCTCGCAGTTCAAAGAATAATTTCTCATAACTAACGCTCCCTACTATCACTCCAAAGGAAGGCAAAGGGCAAACGAAGGTCGTGAAAAACGTAACAGTTCGTCGACATCATATCCGACAGAAAACGTACTGACATTTCCAGTGTTTCTCTTCTTCTATTTGTATTTCAACATGGAACAAGAGAAAATGAAACTTGCTCCGTAAAATTATCCAGTAAGGTTAATTAAGTAATGTCAGCAGAAATGGATAATACGGAATTTCACATATTTTAATCATAAGTTGATGCAAAAGTTAGTTTTGATACCCACGGCTTTTGTTTGAAAATAAACGCCAAGTGATCCTGTAAGGCTTTCGTTTTTCCTTTTGATGTAGAAACCAATTGATTGTTTCGTACCAGGTACATACAATTTACCACATACAATTTTTTCTTTCATGATAGGTTTGCTTCCATTATCGTGCGAATATAGCGAAGAGTTGTAGATCCAGTGAAATGTCAGTAACACGAGATAGGTAAATATTCTATCTTAGCCTTCTATTTATGCTGGCAACGGCAACGCATCTACAATACTTTGGTGTTACCTGTGTCTATCACTCACTCACTTATCATCTGGTGACGGTGGCCACTTACACGTTTGCCACTCAGCATATTACACTAAAAGAAACATCATTCAAATGAAATTTAACAAAAGAAAAAGCTACTAAAATCATTATACTTAGATAGACTGATATAGAATGCAATTAATTATTCAATTCATGATGAATCAATTATTATGCGAGCCGCCGTTCTCTGGCAACACATCAATTATTTGACAGTGACCTGGGAGGGGTGTTTTATTTGTAGTTTAAGTTAGCTTAGGTCTAGGTTAATTTTGTAGATAGTATTTAGTTAGTTTTTAAATTATTTATTCTGCATATTTAATGTAATTTTTGTTTAATAAAATTTTAACCCATTATTTGAATCAAAGTGCCTTAGAGGAGATAGTTAATGGAATGAAAGTGATTACAGTTGCAGAAACGAGTATGAAAAAAAAAATCACCAACCCGGTATGGCGATAGCTGCACAAGTAAACCATGCCATGCCACTAGCATTGGGCACGCAGCTATTATGATCAATATGGATAATTAATGATGTCGTTTATTTTATTTTCTTTACTTTATTGGGAAAAAACCGGATACAGACACAATTAAAAAAATATATTAAAAACGTAATGCAGTAAACATAGCCTGCACCCTAAACCAATTCTCACTAAGAGTTTGTGGTAGATGTGGCAATGGATCAGAAACATGGTACCCAAAACCCAAACCAAAATAACCTTATCTACTCAAAAATAGCATGCGAATTTTACAGAAACTTATCTTATACATAGCAACCAAAACAACATCGTTGAGTGGCATAGCGAATGAAACTCCAAAATTTTAATGAAATAATAAAGTACCTACCTAAATATAATAAAATTATAAATAGGTACATAGCGATTTATAGGTATATAAATGTCAGTTTCATATGTCTGCCAATGTTCGGCTTGAACTCTCACCCCATAATAATTACTCACTAGTCAACAAAATAAATTTCAGTGAATATGAAGTCCCTAAGCGGCTCTACCTTGATAAAATGTAAGTTAATAGTATTTAAATTATTGTATGCCCTGTCAGGCTGTCATGGAAAGACAAAAATAAAATTGTAACGTGGCTCATGTACAGAAACAATGACATTCAAATGGATATATTTTTATCATCAAATTGAATTCATTGTGGTGGTTACAGTACGATAATATCCATTGTATATTGAAATTGGAGTTCTAATAATTATTCTGAAGATTATTTATCATTTAATCTCTATCTCAATGCGGGTACTGTCATGTCTATCATTGTCTGATGTACCTACATAGATATAAGCATCAAATTACAGCTACCTACAATCTGATATTACCTTAAAGGATTACTGCAGATGGGTACTGTAATATTAATATTAGCACTTCCAGTTAGCAATTTTTTTGATGAACATAAATGAAACAAGTGAACGCAAGAAATGTTATTTTCTACTCCTGTAATGAGTGATTTATGTAATCACGAGCACCACTATAAGAACACTCATAATAAGACTTTGGATAAGTCTATATATTGTCTATTCCCTCTAAAAGCGCTTGTTGGCTTATTTCGCTCTAAAAGCGCTCCATTGTTACTCTGCCAGACATAGACTGCCAGACCTAGGTAAAACTTTTACATGATCAACATTAAATTTACGATGAAAATGTATGACTACCAACTTAACAAATTATTTCATTCATATGGTTTTTTTAACTAAAACTTTCTGAACTAAATGCATAGTTGCCTACATAACAAACAAGATTTTTTAATAACACGTCACTCACTGGCAAGTTGGTAAACGTTTTGGCTAAATGCGCCAACAACGCAAGGCTTTAAAAAAGTAAACGTTAATTAAAAACAAAGTTTACCTACTATAAACAAACTTCCAATTTTGTCGTTTGTTGTTTTCCGCTCGAGCCTTGTTTGACTTGTTTGTGGTTTGATTGCAATAGTTTTAACAAAGTTTTGTAACGTACTCGTATCATAAAAAAGCATGGATAAAAACGAAATTAAATCGGTGTTGATCGGTGCTACGCTCACATCGTAACCCACACCACTCGCATTTTTGACCCCTCTAATCTAATACAACTGATTGCTCAAAATACTATTATCTACACTCAGTATCAAAAACCCTATGTTCTGCGCTGAAGATATCCAGCGTCGAAAAAAGTCACGACGCTACTGGACAAATTAATTAAATTGAATCATGTTCCAGCCGACATAACTGCTCATGCAGAGATATATTTTTGACATGAGAAGATACGTTAAGCCGACAAACTAACTGGAATGTAGTCACGGACAACGTCTAGTCAGACAGACAAGCAGCAGTTTTGGTTTATCTTGAGTTTCGCCAAAAACAAGGCAGTCTGTTTCGTCTCGATCCGGTACGAAACCCTAGAAAACAACAGATAATTATTTTTCTTCTCTATCACCTTTTATCTAACAGAAGTACCTGGATGATCAAGCTTTGCTCGGTATTTTTTTTTTAGTACGTTTTCTAAAAATGAGACAGCTAGATCGATTTATCGCCCCTGAAACCCCCTTGCATACCGAATTTCATGAAAATCGTTGGAGCCGTTTCCGAGATTCAGATTATATATATGTATACATATTATATATACAAGAATGGGCCGTTTAAAAGTAATATATAGATAGATCAGAACCTCTGCAATTGCGTCAGTCTGCTTTGCAGGGTGAACGAACCTATTCCGATTTGAACACCGAAGGGCCACGTGACAGGGGTGTATACCCATTCTCATCGACCTGTTGCTTCGCTGCACCCGGGTCGTAAACAACAAACGTTGTAGCGCCGCAACCTTTTCTGACCCGGAGAAGGCGTTCCTATAGCTGAATTTGGTGTTTCCATCAATGGATAACAATTATTATTGCGGCATTAATTTGTATACCTAGTTCCACTTTTGACTACCGGTTTATGAATTAACAATAGGACTATTTTCTAAAACATATTAGGTATAAGGTTTTTGTTAGGTAGTGAGTTTGCAATAGGGAATGTGCACGGACGCGTACATACTTTATAGGCATACGTTTGTTTGTAAGCATACGTAAATATGCCGTTTTCCAGAACCCACTGCACGCCCCTATGCCTGATTATTTTATCACATTACCTAACGAAACATAAAAATGTCAAAGAAATGTAAAAGAAGTGGCCAAAAGTGAATTAAAGGTAGAAAATATCGTTCAAGAAATACGAAAGATAAAAGAATTTTAATCTATTCATTTAGTTATTTGAAAAAAAAATGTACATAACATATTGTTTGTAAGTATAAAATGGGTATATTAAAGCAGTCAGAAAAACCGTGAATGATCCCTTTAGTTGGGGTGAGGATAGGATTTCCAGTCCTCAATTAAAAGATTACGGAGTGCTATGTTAGATACCTACTCCATTTCCCCTTTCAAAGACGAACCAATGCAACCATTTGCTCCACAACCTGCGCTTGCGGCAACCAAAGCTCAGCTTGTTCTGCAATACAGGCTGCGTGCGGCAAAAAACAGACATTAAATTTTGTTCGAACACTCGCGTTATATGTAGAAACATGATCGGTCTACTCAAAAAATCATTTGAAACACACTGACGAGCAAAAATAAAGGGCCATCAAATTTGTTATCAAATAGGTAGTTATTTTTAGTTAGTAAGTGGTCCAAATGAAAAATCACATCATAAAATCATATAACTACCTATCCCCAAAATAAAATAAACGACTGACTAAAATCAAGTGACTATACAGAATGATAAATCCAAACGGGTACTTGTTGTAATGATGGCTGGGGCCTTATCATGACGTCCTTATGCGATTCAGTTTAGGTTCGCTCGCTGTCAGATCCATACTAAAAATGACAGCTAAAACTTGAACTGAGTCGGAATTGAATCGCATTAAGACGTCATGGCATCACATTATGGCCCCTGTTCTAATTTTTATGCTATTTGAATTGTGTTTATGTTCTCTAAAATTTCGAACGCCAAAACGGCAAATCAATAGTTGTACTAATTACTAATAATTCCTATGATCTTGTAAATCCTACGTATGATTACGAAATAAATGTATTTCTAATAATTTTTGAGTTTTAGGTACTTTTAATTATTTAACAAGATTCCATTAAGAATGTGTTCTTTATGACTGAATAATAAATAACACCATCAACAATAACAACGAAAAACTTGCACAACCAATTTATGAGATTTCTCGCAGAAATTTTGAAAAACTTATACTAGTAGGTATGAAAAAAATGGATTATTATTTGTAAAATCGATGCCATGATTCCTAAGAACGGGTTCCCATATCTCTTATAGTTTTGACTTCTCCCTACTGACCCATTAGGATTGATCAACCTGTATATTTTCACTTGTTCCCTCTAGGCTATTCTATGCACGTTTTTAATGTACCTACCATAATTTTGTACCACAAAGTAACTACCCACACGCAAACAATCTTAGTGGCCTTCGATGTGACATGTTAGATTTCCCATACAATAGACATAGATCCTGATGACAGGGATTTGGCCGACGGATCAGTATCAGATCTCGCCCCATTGATCGGTGGGCGGGCGCCGGGCGCGTCGGGCGGCGCCCACGTGCTCGCGCCCGGAATAGCCAGTCCACCGCGCAACCGCTTCTCGCTCACATCGCCCACAAACGCCTCACATGCCGCTTTAAATCAAAATTATTAAAATTGTGAATATACAAAACGCAAAGTGTTGAAATAACAGAATCCGCCTGTGGTTACTAGGTGCTAAGTTTGTGTTACGTGCGACATTGGAGTTGTTTAGTGGGAACGAAGGATCCGGTGTCGTTTGTACGGTGAGAAGGCGGGTGGCGCGCGCGGGTCGCATGCGATGCGTGATAAACTCGCGGCGCTGCTGCGTAGCGCGGTGCGTGCGCCGGCGCCTGAAGGTTCGGACAAGCTGCGCGCGGCCGGAATCGGCCCCGTACTCGTCTTCCCAGATGAAGGTCAATGCATGCTGTAAAATGCGAGCGTTTATTTTTTTGATGATTGTAAGCTAAATGTTATGCAATAATATGACACATTCCATAAAACATTCGGCAAAGCTGCGTTATATCGATTAATCCAATGTAATGTACTTAGAGCGCATAGAGACTTAGAGGTGGTTACTTACGCATTCTCGTGTCAAATTGAAGGAGATATATTTACGGACATATAAAATAGCAAGTAGGTAAGTAAATGTGGATGTTTGACATGAAAGCTTTGACATGATAATTTTGTTCTTTTAGTTTTCCGTGTCCCAGGTAAATATGTCACAGCGAGGTTTTTACTTAAACCAAAATGCATGGGTATCTCGTAGAGGATAAACGAAATAAATAGATTTAAGATATCAATTAGGATTCCGTTTAGCAAGTCGGTAGTCACCTTTGTGGAAAACCCAAAGAAAAATATAACCGCTACGACCTTTTATAAATCAGAAATAATTCAAATTTGTGATTTTTTCTCAATTCCGATCTTCGATTCAACAGCGAGCCAACGCTAACGCATGTACCTTCACGAAACATTGTATGAAGAGTGAACCGTCATTTATGTTCGACAGTGTATTTATTTTATTGACTTACTAGAAACCAAACCGGATAACTTTTTCAAGACAATTTAAGCTTTCTCTTGTAACTCGTAAATAACAAATTACGTAACATTATAATAACATATTTATTGTAAACCGAATTTGGTCAAGTTTAACGGTCTTATCAATTGTTAATAATGTACATACAGTCAAACAAAAAGCGCGAACCTATTAAGTAAAAAATATACTATAGGTATTCTTTTTAGCTGTTTTGGATAGGTACACTGCCAGTGGCAGAAGCAGTACAAAAATGCAGTTTAATTCCCACTAGATTCTAGTGACTAGAATATGGCGTAATTCATTAGCAAACACTTCGCTGGCACAAAATATGCTTTTAGATGCAAAAAATCATACCTACATGTTAATCTCGTCTAATCCCTTACGAGGTACAAAGAGCCCAGGGTAACATAACCTAAAGGCCACATTTAGCTATACCACGCTAGTTAAGCCAACGTTAGTACCTATAGGGTATAGGTGGAAAGGGGAATCAAAGTAATGATAGGTTGCTAGCCGCATCGCCTATAACGTGATTCCTAAGATTTTTGCCCATTCATTTCGTACTATGTTACACCTACATGCACAATTATAAGAGTTGTTGTACTTGAAAAAATAAAAGACAGATTATCTCACAGACACTGCGACTGTTTAAGTTGTATATACGTCACAGTTTAATGATCTGCAGTCCGTCTGTCGAAGGACAAATTTCATTCGGCAGGTTGGTACTCAATTGGACGGCAATTGAGAAAATTTGGTCCCCAATCAAGCAATATTGTCATATTTGTCATTGAACGAAACGATAATTCCTGTCTAGTACTTAGTTATTTAATATGGAGACTTAATATGGATGTTAAATTAACGAAATATTTCAATACATCTAGTCTAGTAGGTACCTATCATCACTGGGATGGGAACATGCATTTGTAGATTTTTGTAAACAGCCCAGAAAGCAAGCAAGTATTTAATATTTGTTTATTTATTACTTTCTTAGCTACTGCTATGCGAATTACAGAACTATACTCGGGAGCACAGAGACCGGGTCACCTGTCGTAGAAATTGTATGAAAATTGACCCGGTTTCTTTGCTCCCGTCTGTAGTAATAAAAAGTGCTTCATTTGTTTAAAACAATTGAACCACATAAAGCTGAGCTGTAATTGAAGCTGTGACTGGTTCACGTAACCTATTGTCCATGTAGGTATCTCAGTTTAGACTGTTACATGGGTAGGTGCGTTATTTATTTTTGCACCGCACGTGATGAAGCAGAACTTTTGCGTCATTCATCTTAAAAATGGTGATAAATCTTAAGTATTTACCTCACATGTGTTTAAATGATTTACTAATCCCACTGACGTGTTTACCCAGCTGGCTACATCCACTGCACTCTAACGTGAGCGTCGACTGTAACGTACGGCCAACAACTTAAATTGTAGAGCCGCTATGGAACGCTGTCAATTGACATTGCCAAACTTTAGCAACACTAACAAGCAATCATATCACTATGACAACGTTCCATGTATGCTCAAAAATTAAAGTTGATGACTGTACCTACCCGCTATAGGGATCGAAAGATTGATTACAGAAAATGTGCCTTCATAAAATTTATCACTATCCATTTCCAACAATAACGCAAGTACAAGTACAAAAACATTTTTAATAATTTATTTACTTCTGTATGGTATTTTCATAGGTGTGTACGAAAATTGGCCTCTGTGTTTTTCGAGTCTAAATATGTACATTATTCGGCTTAAGAGTATTCAAAATAGCTGTTGCTCGCGACTTTGTTGTACTCATCTCTATCCCACTGTAACTATGAGATTTTGTGCGATAGGTACAGTCAAGTGTAATAATATGTATCTAGACAAAGATTCAAAAATAAGTACCATACGCTCTTACACCGGCGTAATAAGGTCGTGGGGCATATTTTTGAGAAGTTCCTATCAATACTTATTTTTGCACTTGACCGTACAAGATACAAACTAACCGTGTCCTTCCCCGGGACTGAAACTATATCTCAGTCTATACCAAATTCCGACTACTTAAGTCAATTTAGCGGTTTGAGCGTGAATAAATGACAGACAGACACACTTTCGCATTACGAGTAGGTACTATATATTTAGGAGGTAAGTATGAAAATTTAAAGCAAACCTTTATGCGGTGAAAAAAAATATAGACTACTACCTACGCCGCTTATGCTGTTAAACGATATCAGTAACTGTCAACGAGATGGGATTAAGTTTCCAGCCACCAGGAAGTGGAGTACGTGATGTTGTACACACTCGCAGGCCGAGCTCTGTTATAGGTACTTGTAACCACCAACTCAGCAACAAACATGAGTCATCATCCGAGAGAACTTGATGCCGCTGAAGTATCAACACAACTAAATATCTGACTCTGTTAATTATAATGGGTACGCAAGGAATTCAATGAGCTTGCTAAATAATCATTAACCTGACCTCTTTAATTATAAAATGTCTCTACTTCTGCGGTATGCGTCTATCACTTTAGATTAATAGAAACCCGGTAGAACCCTGCGCCATCGACCTAGAAACAGGACAAAAAGAAGCTCTGCGTATAATCTTCACGGTTATTTTGGCAGCTGTCTACGTAGGCAATCAATGTAATTATGCTCTTTTATTGGCACGTAGACACCCCAGCGCTGCGTTGTTGTTTTACTCGGATTTAAAATTATGGTCGAACTGTCTCTGTGACATTAGCACATTGAACGTTAATGGCTAATTACTTATTTTATTTGCTGCTGAACAATGAACAAAGGCGTTTATTTTGAGGTTCATACCCACTGAATTTGTGATAACTACCTTTGGCATGCATTAGACGGTCATTATTATCATGGGATCCATGCATATCGTGATCCATATCAAAATTGATGCGTTACCGGTTGGTTTGAAATCCACGATCCCGTATTGTCATGCCAGTATCACGATAGTATTGAATTGACCGCCTAATCTATGCCTGTTTGCTTTTTTATCTAGAAACGAAAATCTTTTAAGAGTTTTAAGTGCTTCAATGCTTAATTGTCTTTTTTAAATAAGCATCAACGTTTTTGTCAAAGAGAAATCGGCGTCGATACAAAACTGCACCACCATCATACAAAAACTGTTGGTTATGTTTAACAGAAATATAAAACACTCTAAAATAATTTGTAGTATTTCTCTTTCTATCAATGAAGAATAGGACCATACCCATATTTTTAATCTGTTTTGTAAGCCCTCTACCTAAATTTATTTTCTTTTATTGGTTGTTTATATTCGTTCACATTCGAGTGACATCTTACTAAAGTAGTGTAGTTTGAACCACTTTCAGAGTTCAGCGTTAAGTATTCTACGTTATTTTCACGCGATTTGCTTGCTTGCTGTCCGAATCCGAAAATTCTTTAGGAACGTTTCAATGTAGTTTTATTCTTGTTTAATGGTGTAATTTGGCAAGTCTCTGCGGAGTTACGTTGTTATTGATATTTTTACAAGAATCAGGCTAAAATGTATATAGAACGTCACGTCGAAGATGTAACTTTCACTAAACCGAAGTCAATGTTTTTGTTTTTCAAAGAAACTGTACCTGACTGAAAGCGATTAGACAAATCTAATTAAAAAACTCTATAGACGTTTCAGGCGGATCAAAGCAATGTTTACTTAGTGTTTTCTTTGCTAATTTGGGGTTAATATGTTTAGATAGGTTTTTTTTAATCAGTTTTATTGAATGCTCTATCAACAAATTTCTTTTTCTCGTTGACTTTGTCCCATTAGTTTTCCCCGCGCACTGTTCAATAACTAATGGAGTAAGGATAAAAGTAGCTGCATTTAGATACAGATTTTAAGATCAGCATCAAATCTGAACTGCTCAAAGATTGACGAGTGTAACAAATAGAGCAACATTTGAGTAACGCATATTTTAACCAACTTCATATCACTTATTTGTACATAAATACATACATACACAAATCACGTCTACATCCCTTACGAGATAGACAGAGCCTAAGATAACACGACCTAAAGGCCACGTTTAGCAAGATTGTAGGTGTATAGGTGGAAAGGGGGATCAAAATAGTGATGGATTGCTAGCCGCATCGCCTATAACATGATTCCTAAGAATTTCACCCATTCCCTCGATGGGCTTTTACTATCTGCGCGGGAGGAGTAGCAACTGGTACATTCTATGATTTGTACTAATTTGTAGAGCGGATTAATCAGTTTTACGTTCAGGGGACCGATTTTTAAAATACCGTTCGAAAATGGTATAAATATGTGTATTGCTACAAAACTATACATCTCAATAAATTACATTTTCAACTAGTCGACAAGTTTAATAAATACAGTTGCAATTTTCTCGCTCGATCGTGCTCGTATTTTCGTACCTTTCGAGTGATACGCAATCAAAAATTGAGCTTTACACAACTGCGACGCGTTGGACGGATGAACTTAGGACAGCTGGCAGTGGCTGGATGAGGGAAGCCCAGGATCGCGAAAGTTGGCGCAATGTGAAGGAGGCCTACGTCCAGCAGTGGACGGACAATGGCTGTAGATAGATAGACAACTGCCGTAATTAACGACAGCAAAAAGATTCCGAGACAATTTTTTTGGTTATCAAAAAGCGCGAGGTTTTACAAGTAGCTGTCATAAGCCATATCTTATTCCTTCAATAGTGAACTCACCAAATGTTTTTTTGCAGGGAGCGTACACGAAAGCGGACTGGTATGGCGCGGGTGCTCCGCCGGCTGCGACGCCGAGGACGGCGCGACAGGAGCGCTCACCGACGGTAACTCCAATCCAGGAGACAAGGTAAAGGTCGCTACTCATCTATTTTATTTCTTCCATCTATTTTACTTTCGACTTCTCGGCCTGTTTTTTACAGCGAAGCTTATTTAGCACCGTCTTGTCCTACTTGTTTTGCTTAATCGTTACCTATAGGTTTAAAAGTCTGTTTGCTCATGAAACTGGGTAAATATATCCTAAGCCATAAATGTACAAGTTTCAGATGTCAATCATGTAAAGGGGCTGCGATCCCCGCTCTGGTTCGTGGCTGGTTCAAAGGGTTGCCATTGCAGTACAAAGAGGCAATGCGGCCAGCATAATGGGAACTTTTGAACCAGGCACGAAACAGGGGGACATTTTTAGGTTAATTTTTAATAATTTTTAACGTAATTTACTTTGAATCAACTTTCATAGTTTTAGTGATCCTTACTATTGTTGTTTTTAATGGTTTGTATATTAATAAATAATGAATATCATGTATAAATGAATATTAACTGCTATTTTAATTTTATTTATTGATGAATGATAATATAGGCCTGCGCCCAGCAGTGGGACGTATATAGGCTGGAGATGATGATGATGATAATAATAGTACCTATTTCTTTCTACATTTCATGTTGAAGCCAGCTTGTCATATAATCTTTCTAGTAGGTACAAGTACCGCGGTGCATTTTCATTGTAATAACTCGTTTGCAGCATCACAGGCGTATCCTAAAATAGCAAGCTATACCTAACACATCTTCTGCTAAAGTGGCTTACGTAATATATAGTTACTTTGAATTCAATGACAGAAGTGAAATGTAGGTATTACAGTAAATATTCCTTTTTTATTCATCATTTTCTTCAACGTGACAGTATAAAAGACCGAGCTAAGTAAAAAAGCTGTTCAGCAATGTTTGCATCTTTGCAATTGCATAGTAAGCATTTTCCCTTTCCTTCACGATCACGATCGGAAACGCACACAAAAAGGTAATTAAGTAGGTACATACATACTGTAACAGATTGTGTGAACGAAGAAAGTTAAAAGAAGACTATGTAGTAACTTGGTTAGTCCACCCTGAGAGAGATTCAGTGAGTGATGCCATGAGATGACAATACATTTGCGACCCTATTTCATATTTTTTTATAACTGATTCCAATAAATGTGTTAACTTCAAAAACATTTTCTTGAAAACTTGGTTATGAAACTCTAATAAATAGTCGGATTTCTATACATATACCCAGGCCAATTCGACTTATGAAAGTAGGTCAAGGTTCGCTTCCAACATTGGAAATAAATAAATATAGGATTACTTATTCAAAGTGAAGTTCATAAACCGCTACAAAAAAAGCTTGTAACAATAAAAAGTTTTGACAAAAGTTCTTGCTCTGAAACAGTCTGACACTTTTGTAAGATTTCTTTCGTCCGTCTCGTTTGTTTTAAAGCTGCGTTTCAAAATCATGGAAAAGTCAAGATTGTGATATCACAAACAGTAGGTAGTCGTGTAAAGCACTATGTCATGTCTCGGCTGATAGAGCAATAGAGAAACACGTATCTTCGAGGGTCTCAACTACGTCTCGACCCTCTAACTTACTCGTCCATCTACGGCTCACTTTCCGTCGTCTACAGCAATTTACTATTCAATAGTAACCATGTATCATTATCATTATGCTTATTAAATGAATTGTTCACAGCTGGAGGGGTCGGACTCAGCTCAGGACGACCCTGTTCACCTCAAGAGACGGGTGGGACTCTTCAGTGGGGTGGCTCTAATTGTCGGCACCATGATAGGTCAGTACCATTATCAGTCTGTATTCCACTGAAGTTCATAGTCGTACAATTCTTACCTAGCTTGCCACCGAGCCTGATCTTCAACTTCTCCCACTTCGTTCACGTTTTTCTCGAATATCAATTATAACTACTTAGTACATAAATAAATACTTAGTTTTCTATTTTTGCAATATTTTCGAAATTAAGTACCTATTTTAATAGTTTGTACGGTCAAGTGCAAAAATAAGTATCGATATGAACTTCTCAAAAATGTGTCCCACGACCTTATTACGCCGGTGTAAGAGCGTATGATACTTATTTTTGAAACTTTGACTAGATACATATTATTACACTTGACTGTACATGCGTCCAATGCCCGTGATTTTTTAACGTGATAACGTGTTATAAATCGATGAACGCCGGCTGCACTCACGAAAAAGTATGATTCATTGCGTTACGTTCGGCGTGACGTCAGACTGTACGACACTAAATTTTGCTTTACGATTCCGGGTCGGCGGCCATCCGTCTTCCATCTCCAATGCTCACATGGAAAACGTAATGTGCATTAGGTATACATAACTACTATAACACAAGCACAGCTTCATATTTGAGCAGCTCAAGCAAATTCGCAAAACGTGAGCTAGCAATGTCTAACATGCGTAACGGACAATACATAGATATTTCCATTAATATTTATGATTTCCAAAATATCATTATATAAATATAGCATTGTAATTTATGACTACGAACTGTAACTAAATTTCATTAGTTTCGGATGTCTGCTCATATTTCATTCTACATTATTGTTACTGCTGAAAATCACACTTAAGTAGAAGTTATTATGTGCCAATGGCTAGGTAGCTAAAATTTACATTAATATATATACATTGGTAACCTAGTGAAAAATAAGTATAAAAATCTCTTGAATAATTTTTCATTATATAAACTTAACAGGATCTGGAATATTCGTCTCGCCCTCTGGGCTCCTGGAGCGCACGGGCTCAGTGGGCATCAGCTTCATCATTTGGATGGCCTGTGGCCTTCTCTCATTGCTTGGTGGGTATTTAAATCATTCACTACACAGACTTAAATACAAAAATCCTCCACGGTTTCCATCCTGTACGAGCCCCGAATCAGAACCTAATTAAGTTTTCCAGCAAACATTATTGTGAGATACGAGACTAATATTGAGACAGTTACACGTCCATATGCCTAGCTAAGCTAATGTAATATATATATACAAGTAGATGGTTAAGAATAAGAACGGTCGCTCGTTCTTAAAACAGCGGCGTTAGTGCTATGTCAGCGAACTTTGTTTTGACCGAAAAACAAACACGTGCGTCTCGATCGACACTATTAATCGCTGACTGAATGATAAATGTACATAAATCATAGCTGGCAAGATTAGTGTCAACTCGATTTGTTGCTAAGATAGAGTGATGCAAAAACGAATAGGTACCTCAAGAAATAATTATGCGGGTATAGATATTATACATTCTTACTAAGCCTTTAATAACAATGGCTTTACTCTCCATATTTCTATGCCTACATAAGTATACCCAGGAAAAATAACGGGCCAATTTCGTACAATTTTGAATAGAAAGCGATCTATTATTTTTGTGTAGGTACTTTATACTATCGATGGATCGTACGTAATCCTAAGGGCCAATCTATGAAAACATTACAAAGTAAATACAACTATAAGCAAAACAAAAAAGATTTAGACTAGCCAAGCTATAGATATGACTTAGGATAGACCATAATACAAACGTTGGAGTCATCGATATAGAGAACGCAAAGATTGCAGTCCACGAACGAACTCTATAATTTGAAATGTCACTACAGTCACCAGAGGTGGCATAACCGGCGATACCATACCGATATAAGACCCGGCTATAATTATAAAATGATGTTTCTGAGAACCTGATCCGGCTTCAACGTAAACATCCTTTGTTAGCTAAGTAAATGTAATGGCGTCGAATGAAACCAAGGTACGTGTCTCGAGTTTGATGTCTCTCGATACAATGTGGCAATATTACACGATATACGATATCGCTCATTGTTTTCAAAATAAAATGTATGCCATCAGACTACAGAGGTGCCTTAATGCTACCTCTGTACTAAAATGGGATGCGAGTCTAAATATCGACATAAAGTTTGAAATGCATAATGGGAAAAATGCATAATGGGAAAAATGCATAATGGTTCAAACCATACGTAAGTACCTATACTAGCTAAACGAACTTTTTTGAGTAGGTGGGTTTATTATGTAACAAACCTGTTACCATTTTCTGTCAAAATTGCGTTATATATTTTGAACCATTATCTGCTTTGATCTTCATTCAGACTTCATGTATTTTCATTCGTCCCCTTAAAATATTATGATTATCCATATAGATTCAGTTGGTTTGATAACGTAACTAGTTTAATGCTTGACCAGGAAAATGATTTTTGAGACCACAGCTGTGAAAACGCCTCCTGAAAGTGGTAAATAATTATTATTGTTAAAGTACCTACTACGACTACACTAGAAGAAAGTTATCACTGCACGATGCTGATGTGCTTTCAGAAATCTGGCACTTGCCGTGGTCAATTAGAATGATGATAACTGCTACTCACTTTAAGTCTATCTATGCTGTTGCAAAATAATACATATAGATGCCCGACATTATGTACCCGTCTTACTTACCTGATCTTTGCTAGTTCAAAAACCAGATGTTCATTAAGTGATATCTAACCTAATCCTTCGATTAATCGCAGGAGCGCTCGCGTATGCGGAGCTGGGAACTATGAATACGTCGTCCGGAGCAGAGTACGCCTACTTCATGGACGCCTTCGGAGGACCACCTGCATTCCTGTTCTCATGGGTAAAGCTTGCTCTATATTCGCATTAGCAAATGACAGTTCAAAAAAGTTACTTCAGTAACGGCACCATATAGCGAATAAGTATTCTAGAGGTAGCTCCCTATTCAACACGTTAACAAGCGAAATCGCTCCCGATGGGGTAGTTATACAATTCGATCATTTTACAGTTATAAGTTGTTATCTACTCTAGGTACAACGTAGCTGTTTTTTTATTATCGTTTAAAATTTTGAGATATCGTTTCGCATCGGTGCATGGTCACTTCTGCACTGAAAACAGCTTTCAAAGCTAATTTAAGAACAGTTGCACAGATTTTTATGAATTTTGATTAGTTCGATTTGGCTTCACTCCGAAAAATATGTACGTGTATGTATGTGTTTAGATATTTATACTGGACTGATTTAAACTTAAACTTGGACTATGAGATAGGCACATCAGCAACTCTGCTGCTCGCCTATAATTCAATAATAATAATAATAATAATAAATTAAGGGAAATACGTATATACCAAAAAATTATCGTTTCTTGATAAATTTACGACGGTGACAGCGCAAAGCATTCTCTAAATCTAGGTGCGTGTAGAAATCTACCTACCAACATTTATAGGGCTTCTTTTTGATCGGGCTTCCAATCTGTCATACCTTGAGATCACGAAGTATAACATTTCCTCTATTTTTATCAGTTTTATCACATATTGTCACTGTTGAATATACATCGGGTTTTTTAGGGTTCTGTACCCCTAAAGAAAAAACCCTTATAAGATCACTTCGTTATCCGTCTGTCTGTCAGTCCATCCGTCTAGACCCTTTTCCTCAGGAACGCCTGGAGAAATAAAATTGAGATTGATACCAAATCGGAAGCCTTTTGGGCTGTGAAAAAATGAACCTCTGAGTCAACTTAATCAAAAGATACAGTCATCAAAATGCCGCCCTCATCTTATAGCACAACTAATTAAATAACCATCAGTCATTTTATATTGGTTACTTGACTATATAAGTAACCAATATAAAATGACCTCACACTGCCTACATATTTCTTAAGAGCAGGGCTGTGGTAACACTGGATTTTATAATAACTTGGCGGATTTGTACGAAACCCTCGGTGCGCGAGTCCGACTCGCACTTGGCCAGTTCTTTATAACTGCTGGGATTCAGTGTTGTATAGCTCTTAAAACTGTTATATCATTTCAGGTGTCGACGTTAGTGCTGAAGCCTTCGCAAATGGCCATCATATGCCTGAGCTTCGCGAAGTACGCTGTCGAACCTTTCGTGAATGAGTGCGAGCCACCCGGTGCACTGGTGAAACTGGTCGCGGTCATATCCATAGGTGAGGTACCATCACAGGGGTACTGACTGACTTGCGAGCCAGCCGGTTTTGAAGCTATTTCCCAACAGTAGCTTAGTTTTCATATCGCATCCCCCAAAAGTTCCTAACATTAGTCTAGTTAGTACATTATTTTTTTTCAATTCATGAGGTCATTACGTGCATATTTTAGTAGTTTTATTTTCTTGAACCCTGTTCCCCCTCCCCTAATGCAGTGAAATGAAATAATGAAATGAAATAATTTATTTTGCTGATATGAAAACTTGGCTACGCCCTTCATTATGCGGCTGTCTTGCGATGTGATTCATTCAGTATAGTTTGTTTCAGTTAAAATGACGAAAATGAACTTAACGTGGGATTTTACAACTCGTTTTGTTCCTGAATATGAAAGGAAAAGATAACAAAGAGACGTAACAAAACTGACCGAAGTATGGCACGTGTACTGAAGTAGCTCAACCCTTCTTGATCTTTGAAATGAAAGATTTTAAATTTTATTTAAAGTAATCAAAGTCCAGTGAAACGTAGCCGAGGTCATCGAAAACTTAGAACACCAAAATCCAATCAGAAGCATTCAAAGCCCAGTAAAGTATAGCCAGGTTGTAAAAAGAGACTATTTTTGCAAATATAACACATATACTAAAAAGAGCGAAAGCCAGTTAGACACTAAAAAATGTTGCACTTAAGCCTAGAAAGTATCCCCTCCTATTGATTATTGTTTATTACCTGAACTGGACACTTAAGAATAATAGGTGTATTGTTTTCCAAACATCAAACTATCAAGATTGTTTGTTCACGGTATACTTTGGGCCTACCGATACACCTGCATAATTGTTTTACAACCCCACTTGAAGATAACAATTAAACAATAGATGTTGGTTTTAAGTACTTTTCGTCATTTTAACTAAAACAAACTATACCATCAAGCTAACAAACTTATACAACTCGAGTGTAAAATTTACCTAAGTAATATATTTTACAAGTGATTTCTTGAAGAATTGCATGTTGTGGATATTTTTCTTTGTAAAATGGTCAATTCAATTGCTCTGCGACCGTGATACCTAATTTTAGCTGCGAATGTATATTTTACCGCTGTGCATATTTCTAATTGTTGCCACCAATTCTAATGTTTAAAGTTAGTTGATTAGGAGCATCAGATACATTATGAGCTGTATAGTTTCATTAGGTACCTATCTACTTATAAAATTTTTATGTTTCTGAAACAATTTTAAAGCAGCCATAAAATGCATATTTGGATCGTTTTATTTAGTTTCAATAATTATTGTTCGAAAGTGTCTTATAAAACTTATCCTCTTATTCTAGTGATGATATTAGCGGTGAACTGCTACAGCGTGAACTTGGCTACAAATGTTCAGAACATCTTCACAGCCGCGAAGTTAGTCGCAATCGCCATCATCGTCTGCGGCGGCGCTTACAAATTGATTTTAGGTAATATATCTAAACCAAAAGAACATCCACATCGTCAGTCAAATATCTGAAACGTTAATGTGATTCCCTGAAGATGAAAGCACTGGAAAAAACGTAGCCTCTCTTATGTACATCCTATGATCCAGTTACGTTTTAAGTGATTTATTAATTATTACAGTAAAATATACGTTAAGTCCTTTTTACTCGTAGTTTACGCTTCAGATGAGTTACGTTATCGTATGCCATTCCATAAATCAACACCATCTATAAATCAGATTATTCATTGTGCACATGGGATGAATTTGGTCGCAGACTTAAAGTTGGTTGTGTCCGTATGGTGCAGGTAATACGCGACATTTACAGGAGCCCAACTTCTCCAGTAGCACGGCTACGCTGGGCAACATTGCCACGGCCTTCTACACCGGCCTATGGGCCTACGATGGATGGAACAATCTCAACTATGTCACTGAAGAAATAAAGAATCCATCCAAGTAAGTAAATTAATGCCCTAATAAATACTCTCCTCGTCCACTTATAACGTTACTCCTCTTAAAGGGGTAAATTCGCCTTAGTACTACATGTTAGTATCTTAATGTTTGACAAATGAGTTAGTTTTTTAAATTATGTACAATTTAATAGTTACATAAGTGCATTCATACATAAACTTAAGCTTTAGGTAATACGCGGTGTGCACTAACTATGTGCTAAGCCAAGCTTTAATTCTTTTTGTGACATTTTTCTGTTTGCATCTACCATGGATAACTTAACCATGCCTAATCTAGCCTGTCTTTAAACGTCGTTCGGCGTGTGTTACCATTTTGTTTGTCGTAGGAATCTCCCGCTGAGTATTATCATCGGAATCCCCTTGGTGACGTTGTGTTACGCGTTGGTCAACGTGTCGTACTTGGCTGTGATGTCTGTCAGCGAGATGGCAGACAGCGAAGCTGTGGCTGTCACCTTCGGGAACCGTCTGCTTGGACCTATGGCCTGGCTTATGCCGCTTGCCGTCACTATCTCCACCTTTGGCTCGGCCAACGGCACCCTGTTCGTGGCCGGAAGGTAAGTGTGAAAGCACAGATAAAGAAGAAAATATCCCGTAATGATCATTTTTAGACAAAAATCAAGGAATCAAGGGTGAATGAGCATTTTGCTTGTGATCTTAGACCTCATCTTCGCTTACCACAAGCTCAAACGGCTGGTTGATTCTTAATTGTTATAAATTCAGGAGCTTCATTATTATAAGTACCTCCCCCGACCCCCAGATGGATGAGCTTTAAGTTATAATATCTATTCGTCAATAGGTGGCGCTGTAAGCTCATCGTTTGCTGTTGTCTTAAAAGTTCCTCTATTGCACGCTAGATGGTGCTTTTATATAAATTCTTATTTCGAAATCGGTTTCCACTTTTTAATCGACTTCAAAAAAAGGAGGAGGTTCTCAATTTGGTTGTATTTTTAGTGGTTGTTTTCTCAGAACTTTATAATTTGTGCATGAATAAATGAAGTATGTATATTAATTTTATTGTAAAGGTCTACCTAATCATTTTGTTTATTTTTATAGTGTATGGTCATGTAACATTAATTATGGGTACAACCTTTGAGATGGAGTCTCCTGATGTAAAATTTGTACGCCGTATAAGCGGCAAAAAGTGGAGAACTTCAGAATGTTGGCATAACACCTGTTAACCATGTAACCTACTTTTTGAACAAATAAACTTTTGACTTTGACTTTGGATCAATATGGAAAATTAATAATTTTAAAATTAAGTATAACTCGTCCACACATTTAATGGTATACGTTTCCATTTTATTGAATTTTCTGTGTACATATCTACCTGATTCCGTATTTCTGCTCCAGGTTGTGTTTTGCTGCGTCTAGGGAAGGGCACTTGTTGGACATACTGTCCTACGTCCACGTACGTCGCTTCACACCTGCACCTGGGCTAATATTCCATGTAAATATCTGAATTAACTATTCATCTCAACCCTGTCTCAACCCCCACCAACTATCAGACATTTTGCGAACGGCTCACACTCAGCGGCACAAAATTTGGCCCAGCCATTTATTTTTGCCGTATACATATAATGAAGATTAGAAAGACAACTCTTCCCTATATTCTAATAACCAAATTGATCTGTTTCAGTCCCTGATAGCGGTCGCGATGGTCCTGTACGGGACGATAGACTCGCTGATCGATTTCTTCTCATTCACCGCGTGGATATTCTACGGCGGCGCTATGCTGGCCTTGATCGTCATGAGACACACTAAGCCGCACGCACCGAGACCCTACAAGGTAATACGCGGGCCACTCTCACACCTAGAGCCACCAGTTAAAGGCCGATTCTACGGCAGACCCAATAGTAGGTCGCTGACACGCGCTTTAACTAATGGCGTTAGGCACTAGCGTGTCTCGGTAGATGTTTATAACAACATGTTTACTATTTAATCTGCTTGATATTCAAGTGCGATCTACATTGCTGCCTCATTTTTGTGACAAAATGGTTGATAGATGTTTTATTTTCCAGTTTACGTTAAATTTTCCCGTAGTGGAGATAAAAAGACAGAGTCTTATTAAAACGTATATTTCATGTTCTTAGGTGCCCATTATAATACCATACATCGTACTTCTGGTGTCAGCGTATTTGGTTGTAGCCCCAATAATCGACAAGCCGCAGTGGGAATACCTGTATGCTACTGGTTTCATATTCGGTGGCTTGTTGGTGTATCTACCCTTCGTGAAATGGGGTTACTCGCTGCCGTTCATGGGTAAGAACCTATATAAGGCTAACTTTATAAGTTCAAATACATGTCTAAGTTCACGCTTATCCAACGATACAATAGCGCCTTGCCTAATGAAGACGGTGTGGTACCACATAGTACTCATAAAGTGCACACCTACCTATATTAGGACATGAAAATACTGTGAAAAAGCTGCCGTCTAAACACCCTGCTCAAATGCGAGGCGCTCTTAAGTTGTTGGACGGGCGACCACCTGTTGTAACTATCCGTGTTTTCATACTATGTGTGATATTGTTCCAGATAAAATTACCGTTTTCTTGCAAATGGTGTTAGAAGTGGTGCCAACATCGACGACATTCGAATACTAAGCAGTCTACGCTGGACTTTAAACAGAGCATTTGTGACAGTTAAAATTATTTTGCAGATTTAACAATAGGACTATCATTGAGTCATCATGAAGTGTACTTAGAAAACGCAATAATAATGTCAACCCAACAGTGGCTTATAAACAAATTTCCTAAACCGAATGTTCAAATGTACACTTTACAAATTACCAGATTTTAGATTTGTAATAATTATACAGTATTTATCTCAACTCCAGACCTTCCCTGTAATCCTACATGAACATGACATTATACATACCTAAAATGATGCTTTCAAATCTTCTATACCAACCAATAGAAATAATTTTGTAGGTAGTTAAGAATGTTATTATTGGTCGCCCGTAGCGTCTTACTAAGTAATTAATATATTGCGAATTTGTGAAATCATATTTTGTTACTTAATATTATATAAAATACCAAGAACAACATCTTAAGTAGGTAGTTACGCGAGAATGTTTTGTTTATAGTTAAGTAATAAATAATTCACAGTTGCCATCGTTTGGCATGCATTACCTAGAGTCGTACATCCAAATGTTTTTACCTTGTGCCGGCAACAGAAATTTTAATTCCTATTCGTAATAAATAATCTGCATTGTTAACTTATTAAATAATGATTAAATAAACTTACGAAAGGCAATAAAAATTGTAGAAATGTTACTTGACTGACGTGTTGAGATCCTTGTCGAAGGTAAAGTGCATCTCGAACGCAATACCTACACGTGATGTGATTATTAAATGTGTGTACCTATCCTAGTTCTAGACATTGGATTTTATCAATGTCTTTGTTTATTCGTTTTGAAAAGAAATATTAGCCATTACGTTTTGGAGTTTGTACCTAGTTTATACAAGACTTATGGGAATCCTTTTTTAACGCTAAACCCGTGGCGTTACATTGTATAGATAAGGAGAACGGAATTTAGTTAAGTCATTGCTCATTTCATTAGTTTGCACGAATCATTCCTATGGGGCCGTGCACGTAGAGATAAGGCTTTGCCTCGAAAATCAACGCCCTTTGTTCACCTGTCTCATTTAGTGCAGACAGCAGACATTCTCCGCAGTTGGAAATTCGAAGTTCGTTTCGTGCCATCCCGCTCACGCTAATAGTCATTATAAGTGTGAGTGACGGTATGATACGAACTTAAAATTTGGAACATGTGAAGTTTTTATATTATATCCTTGCAATACTGTGCGACGTTTAACCTTTTCGCCGCCAAGTCAAATACAAAGAGAAGTCCCATACGCCAGACTTCTTTATTGCGATGCCTTAAGTTGAACCTAAACCCAGTTGAACGAAGGTTGCTTTTGCATTGATCGTTAGATAGGTAGTTGGCGCTGAACCTGCGGTGCTGACGTGTGTCGTTGGCGTCGAAAAGATTAAAAAAATACAATTGTCAGCCACAATTGTTAAGCCCGGTCTAGACTTGAAAGAAATATTCTGCATGCGGCAAATCATTTCATTGCGGCAGAGTCGACGACTTCTAAGTAAACTGTGCACATCACTGCCTGACAATGTAAGAAACTTGCAGATTTTTGTCGCAAGTCTAAACTGGGCTTTACCATTCTTAGAATTTAGTTCGAAAGAAATTTAGCAACATGTACATAACATAATAATGGTCAGGCTTTACTTTAGCATCAATGCCCCAGTAGCTTAACAGTAAATATATAGCTACTTAACTTAGTCTAGTTGCGTAGCTGGAGGCTCTGGCAGAATCTCGACCATGTTAAGGCCCTGTTTGCGTCACTATGAGTGATTGTGCTAAACTCATAGTTTGTAGTTCGTCGTCTCACCAGAATAGTCAAATTTAGATCCGAAATTAAACTTGTTTTATTTTGATTACGCTCTAATATTTTCCTTGGTACTATGTTTAAGAGTATAGCCAAAGGATAGCAGATTGTTGTGAATGTCTAATGTCTATTACATTATGTAAAGATTGCGTCTGCATCCTTACGTTAAATTATATTATTTCGTATCGTAGTACTATATGTAGAGTTTGAGCTGTTACGCTATCCCATATAAAGACTAAAGCGTGTTTTAACAAATTATATTTATTAATATTAGGACGGCTAACACCGCGACCGGTATAATTTGGTCCTATCATTCCTTACCGGGGCGGGGGGACGCCATCTGCTGTTTTTTTACTTATTTGTGTATTTATTAACGGTTTTATTATATTTTTCGGAGATGTTCTACAAGTTCGATAGTTGCAAATGCAAACGAGCCCTCAAATCAAAAAAAAAATACATTTTATTAGCCAGATTGCTTTTGAATTGTCTACAGTACCTCTGTTAAGAATAGTGATTTTAATAACGAACACCAATTTTTAATAAAGTACCTAACAAACAATGTAAAAATGGGCACACTTTAGTACACGCCTAACGATGTGATATTGTTATGGGTAAAAAAACAATGAGTTTTATTTTGTGTACTCAAAAATATCATTAATTACACATATGGCAACATCTCTTAAAAAGAGAAAAATATTTATTGTTATACTACCATTGAATAAAATTAAAATTTTAATTAAATACAAATAAAGGAACCCTATTGGTGTTTTATTTTCATGCTTATTATCGACGGCTGAATGTTTTTCATGCACAGAACCAGAAACAAAATTTAAATGTTTGTCTTATATAGGCCAAAATTTAACAAACTGAGCTTTAAATTTAAAATTTATTTGAATAAGACGAGAATTTAATTCTGTGTTTGACCTGAATACTAAAATGAAAATCACTATTTACTCTGTGATCCCTAATTACTCGTGACTTTAAAACACATAATTGAATGACAGTGAATACTTTGAAACTCGTTACCGATGGTAATCTGAATCTTTAGCTTTACAATTTGTGGGTCCAACCATTGTGATGAGAAAGAAATCACAACATGAAATAAAAAACAGAATAAGGTACCTACAACATTTTATTGTTGACAAAGATCACAGATCTTCAAGCTAACTCTAAAATATTTAATATAAACGTCTCTGTAATATTTTAGAAAGGGGGGTGATTGCTGATTTGAGCACTGGAATTACTTGTAAGACAATAACCTAGATGCATCGTGACATGGCCACGATGAGACGGCTTGACACATTTCGTAACAATTGTTTCAAGAGACTATAATACTCCGCTCATTCCCTTAAAAACATTACTGCAAAATAGCAAATTGCCGACATACCTGCTCATCAAAATAGCAGATTCCCACTATACCATACTTTTTTATATTATGTTCGTTTTTGTATTATCAGTTTTATATAATACCATATTTTCAAGGCACCATGTTCCCTATAAAACCGTATACAAAGCACAATACTCTCGAAACCACTTTATCTCACCCAAGCGTTATCATGTAGGAATACATGATTTTTCAAACAGCAGATCTTCGTTAAACAATATTTTCGAAATACCAGATTTCAGAACACCAGATCCCCAAAATCTCAAATATCAACAAGTGCTGTCAGGTGCATCCACGCAAACCCAAAATAGCTAAGCGTGAAAAAAATCGCCCGAATCTATTTAATTTTTATTTCTTCTAAGCCCGCTGTTTTATTGTTTATCAGTACTTATGTAATTTACTACACTAAAAATCTGGCTTTTAGAAATTTAGGCGTTCGGAAATAAAGTATGAACAGCATCTTGTGTTTGGAATTAAATAAACTGGCTACCTTGTATATTGGATATCTGGTACTGGTAGATAAAGTACATTGTATTTCCATTATATGGTATTGTGGAAATTCGGATTGAAATAGAACTTTGTGTATTGAGAACAAGTTCCTTTGGCAATCCGATATTAAAGAAACACAGTAACAAGAAAGTGTGGTATATTGGGAATTTGATATTTTAGAAATCGGGTAAATCGGCCATCTAGTAGGTATTCTGAAATTATGATATTTAGGGAATGAGCGCAATACTCGATACGCAAACATCTAGTTATTTGTCTCACGCGACGAAGCCACAACGGAATTTATTATGCACGTGATATGTGACAGATGTGTTGCACTATAAAACAGACTAGCTTCTTACGTTGCTACGATCACTCTTGGCGCAAGATCGGCACATCTATAGTTTTACATGAAAAAAATAACAAAGCTAGGCGTGAGCTCAAAACAAAAACAATCAACCCCCGCAGCTAATGAGATAGCATAATTCTGTCAAATGTCCAAATCAAAGAATTCTGATATTGTATATATATATGGGTATTAACACTACTGCTATTGCCAGTCTTGATACATAAGACCTGATTAAAAGGCGATCTTGGTTTCCTTATAGCTTAAACACCAATGCCACAATTAAGTAATTTCATACACATCACTCACGACATATAGTCGCAGTGATATGGGCTTTAAAGCCAATAAGACAAAAAAGTATGTAAAATGACAACAAGAAACGATTAAATGGTATTTAAAACTATATTATTCGCATAATAATAGGTAGGACTTATCATGGCAAAAAAGTTATTCAGTCTGATATCGTATAAACAATAATTAATCATTTCTACGTCAGATTTATAAGCTTCCTATTGCTTGGCACCGGGATTCTGCCATAATCAGAGTACTGGCATGTAAATCACCAGAGAGGAGCTGACTGAACGCCATTTCAGAGTGTGCGCGCAATCCCAATTTTTACTTGTATGTACATAAACTCAAGTTAAGATTTCATTAAACTTAGCACAAGTATTAAAAAAAAAAGAGTCAGATAAGAAATAAATAATAATAAACACAACAGAAACAACAAGAAGAAGTAATAGGTATTAATGGCTTTTTATAACACGGCAAATTCGTCCCAAACTTAAGAAGGAAACAACTGAAGGATCAGGTCAGAACAATTTATTTCGTTCAAGTTGATGAAACAGTTCACGCAGTGTCGTAAAAGGGGGGGGGGGGGGGGGGGGGGTAAAAGAAAAAAAATGTTGATACTGAAACCTAAAGGTTCCAAGCCAATAAACAGATGGCGATTAACTAACTGTTGTTAACTTGGAACCAATCAGCCATTTATGCATACTTTTGAGGCCTGAATATGACTGTGTAGTTTTATTCTTATTCGAGGGTTATTTTCATTGTAGGTGAGACAAATAAAGTTTCACAAATCACTAAAGCTTTAATAAAACTTAGAACAGTTTATAAATAACGTGTTTTAAAGGGTTATACCATAAACAACCTGAACCTTTATATCATGGATACTAAAGTGTAATGATTGAAAAAAATGTTTTTGCTTTCCAATCTGGTAATATTATATTAATGGCCATATAACATAACACACCAAAAAGGATTGATCAACTTTTGCCGTAAAAATTATACAAAATTATGCAGGCTTGCCTATCGATGTCATGGTAATATAAAAAAATACTCGCGTGCGTTGTAAAATATGACGATGGTCTATACCATAGATTTCGGGCGGTTAGTCTAAGGGTGTTACCACACCAATCTATCGATCGATCGATAGTTTCTACTAAACCAACGCTACCACACCAATCGATCGATGTCGATCGATGGTATCGAACAACGTCGATCGATTAGTTTATCCATCGATCAGTCAAAGTTACCACACTAATTGACCGTAATCAATCGATGTTGATCGATGCCATCGATCGATGATCGATCGATTGGAGTGACACCCTTAGAAATTAAGAGGTTATGGGTACGAATCCCGCTAGTCAGACATTTAGATGATGAATACCGCCGTGTCGCATTACGATGATGTTTAAATACTTATAAAATTAAATGGGAGCGTGTCTGTATATCCACTATAAACAATAATCAAGCACGTATCAATCAGTTTATGAAAAGAGTATATCAAGCCTCAGTGATTTATGGATTCTGATATGGCTGGTTTATTTATAATAATAAGTTTGTATAAGATTTTTTTACTATTTAAGCAAGGTACAAGCAAACAATACATTCATTATATTGGCCTGTCAGTTTTTGTAGAGACAGATGATACACTTGGCATATTATGTTGAGGTAGGCCAAGTATCTGTTTTTAACCACCAAACTTTTGCTGCGTACCTATTGAAACCTCGGGCACAGTATATATTATATATAAGCTAAAGCAGTAAGTAAACTACAACCAAAACGGTCGAAACGAACGCACACGTATATAGACGCGCGATTCTACAAGGCCCCGCATCGAGACGAGTGGTCGTGCTTATGGTCTGTTTCAATAAGGAAGGTATGGATGACAGATCCATAGACTGTACTGTTAGCGTTAAGAGAAGTTTTGACAGCAAAATAAATACAAAATTTAATTACTTAGAAATAAATCAATTACTATACATTAAAACGTTCTAAAAAGAATCACGGCGATATTTTTTGCGTTATCATAGTTTTCACGTACAAATTCAATATGTCATTATTTACGAGACGCTGCCAGGTTACGTTCTACGGTCTTTAAAACTAGAGGTGACTATGTATGTATAATTGGGTAATGGGTTAAAATCGCGCATAATCGAAAATCCAAAGACAACCTACAGAAATATTAAGTGATTATTTTACATTATTTCGCACTCACTACACTATACAAATCGAGTTTATTGGTAATAAATAGATTCCTTGGAATTTCAATTACATAATGAAGTTAAATAATATTTTTTTCAACACACTTGCTCGTAAATTGAGTCTTATTGCACTGCATTTAAGCTCATAATTGAGCTTATTACGCACAAGTGCTGTAATGTATTACCGCACGAGTGCGGTAATATATATATTTTTTAATCTCAGCAAAAAGTTCAGTTATCTATAGGAACAAGGAATATTTTCGTGAATATTAAACTATTTTAGGGAAAAGATGATAAATAAACATTTAATTTCGACAAATTATTCATTTTTATCTAAAACTGAACATAATTTGCAATCTCAGGCATTGATTAATTATTTTTTATTATAATTTTAATATTAGGCTGTTTAGCAGTCTGTGTCAGTGTCTTCGTCACGCGCGTGCTAAGTGCACAGCGCGCATGCGCGAGTGCTGCGCGCGGATTGGCGCGGAGAAATAATATCTGCCGCCATTTTTCACTGATATTGTTGATTCAGACTTTGTTATTTTATTACTTTAAAAATTACGAGTTCAAGTAATAAAGAAATGTAGTGTCCGTCGCTGGAAATACTGAAATATGTTCGGATAATGTTCGGACAGTTATATCAGTAAGAAATCCAAGGTGTTAATTACCAAACGATAAAGTAAAGTTCTAAAGCAGCTCCAGGTAAGCAATGTCTGGTAACAAAGGTAAACTAAAGTTCTTAAAGTCCTTTTATTAACTAAATTTTATTTATTTTTCCTCGCAAATGTGTTGAAAAACGTCGTATGCGACGCGTGTGCTTTGGTAATTACACATCTCGGCTCTCTTACCCGCGCTCGCTATCGCTCGCGCGTACAATACGCCTCGTGTGTGATTACCAACATAGCACACTTGTATCATAATGTACTATTTCAACACAGTTGCTCGTAAATTGAGTCTTATTGCACCGCATTTAAACTCATAATACAGCTTATTACGCACAAGAGCTGTAATTATATTACCGCACGAGTGCGGTAATATAATCTTTTTTTTAATCTCAGCAAACGGTTCAGTATCAATAGGAACAACGAATATTTTCGTGAATATTAAACTATTTTAGGGAAAAGATGATAAATAAACATTTAATTTCGACAAATTATTCATTTTTATCTAAAAAGGGGCCATAATGTGCATATTTAAGACACTGATTAATTATTTTATTATAATTTTAATATTAGGCTGTTAAACAGTCTGTTGTCAGTGTCTTCGTCACGCGCGTGCTAAGTGCACAGCGCGCATGCGCGAGTGCTGCGTGCGGATTGGCGCGGAGAAATAATATCTGCCGCCATTTTTCACTGATATTGTTGATTCAGACTTTGTTATTTTATTACTTTAAAAATTACTAGTTCAATTAATAAAGAAATGTAGTGTCCGTCGCTGGAAATACTAAAATATGTTCGGACAATGTTCGGACAGTTATATCAGTAAGAAATCCAAGGTGTTAATTACTAAATGATAAAGTAAAGTTCTAAAGCAGCTCCAGGTAAGCAATGTCTGGTAACAAAGGTAAACTAAAGGTCTTAAAGTCCTTTTATTAACTAAATTTTATTTATTTTTCCTCGCAAATGTGTTGAAAAACGTCGTATGCGACGCGTGTGCTTTGGTAATTACACATCTCGGCTCTCTTACCCGCGCTCGCTGTCGCTCGCGCGTACAATACGCCTCGTGTGTAGTTACCAACATAGCACACTTGTATCATAATGTACTAATACATCCTATTTTGTAGAAAAAGCACAACTTGGCTAAAAGCGTAAAATAGGAATTATAATTATGACATCTTAGGAAACTGACTTGAGTATTATTAAATCGAATTAGCATTTATTTATAAATTTATATGTAGTCGATATTTTTATGGAACCGATTGTTGTTAGTACTAAAATATAATCGATATCGTTGAATATGATGGGTGTCACAAGGAAGCTCACCTCTAGATTAGTCAAAGTGAATGTCACCTTCCTTTCCTTATTGAAACAGACCACAGCGTCTGTTACGTGCGCCCAGACAGTCCGTGATCTTTTCATTTTAAGCATAGAGCAAGAGCGTATTGCGCATGCAGTGTACGGCTAGTTGAACTCGGCTTTTTCAAAACGGGAGCTATCGTTTTTTAAACTCCCTGCAGATGTTGAAAGGTAAGAATGATATATTATTATTAAACAAGATGCTTTCTCTGTTAAATAAAGCATTTGGCTGTTTAGATGATAAGCAATTGCCGTATATCATAGAGCGCGTTTTTGGTGAAACATTTTACGGACTTTCATCTTTATAATCTTGCATCTATAATATACCAATATATTATAGGACCTACATTTGTAGGTTAACTTGTCAAATAGCTATACCAACTGAGTTGAAATAAAGTAGCCCCCATCTTGAACTTTTTAGTTATTCGACCGATTGCTTTCAAAATCGATCGATTTTTTAGGGAAACTTAAATGCTTACCTGCTCCTCTTATTAAAATGACAGTACATTATTATTATTTTATCTTTTTCAGACGTTCCAAATGGCTTCGCTTAATATCTCGAGAAGATTTGATGGACAGGCCGCCACAAAACTTTACCGTTACTATACTAGGCGAAAGTATTTTTCAGTAAGTAATTATATAATACTTACCTACCGACGAATAAAAAATCTTAAACTGTTGAAGTTTTTTTAAACACCCGATTTTATTTATAAACCAGTTATTTATTAGATCATCGAATTATTATAGAACCCAAATAAAGGTTAGTTTCTTTTTTACAGAAATTAAGGGTGCCAACCCTAATACTTTTAATTAAGTGTAGCTAGTTACTTTAAAACAGGCATTACTAGCTGAGATTATAGCGCTAACTAAAGACAAAAACTTTTCAATTTTACAAAAATTAAATCGACAACCCTAACGCTCTATTGGAGCGTAGGTATTTATTTTAAAAAATAAGCTTATTTTTCATACTGCTCTATTTACTTACTGTGCCTCGGGCTATGAATACAATTGCCGTTTTGTAATGCATTGACGCGCATATACCCTATCACTATTAATGATTACATATAGGTATATACCTGACGGTAGGTATTATGGATCTGAGTGTGGAAGATTGTTGGCCAAAGTATTCCTAAGTACTGCTAAATTAACTAGTAGAATCGACTTAAATATTCACACGGTTTCGGGTAAGTTTCGTAAAGCTATAGTATATTTAAAATCTAAGATGCGGCTTATTCTTCATCATGTGCCTGCAACAAAGGTTATTCAGTTATTTAAATGTTATTACCCACGACGAAACATAGAAGGTATATGCGTTTAGGGTGATAGGTTGTTGTTCAATTTACCACACAACATAATGATATGTAACATGTTAACTATATTTAGTATGATGTGCATCACAGTAACTTGCAACGGCTAGTGATATACTTAATGTCTATTAAACATTGAAATAGTAGTTAAGCAGCATCAATATCAAATATTTTTATTGACATATTGGTATGTTGATCATTTAAAACATGGTAAATCAAATGAGTTGTTGCAGTACAAGTACACATTTAAAGTTTGTTGATGTTTCTGAACAAGTGTGGCGGCTTTACGATCACAGCAAGCAAACTTTGTTGCATATCATACTTATATTATGAATGCAAAAGAGTATGTTTGTATGTTACCTCTTCACGCTTAAACCGTTGAACCGATTTTGTTGGGATTTGGTATAGAGATAGTTTCAGTCTCGGGGAAGGACATAAGAGAGCATAGTTCCCGCGGGATAGCGATAAGCGAATTCTGCGCACTCACTAAGCGTGTGCACGCAGGAGATACTTTATGTACGAGCTACTCGCTACGCTTACGGGATAAGGATCCTTAGGGCGTTCAAATAAAATGGACTTACTTGTCTAGCGTCTCCCAGAAGCCGAGCAGCACCGCGCGATCAAGATGCCTCTTTGTTCGGCTTAGATGCAGTACGGTGACTGCCCAACGAGACACGTTCGCGTCCAACTTCATCTCGTCGAACTTCAAATGGAACGCGCAGACTGCAAAAGGAAAGGCAGTTTAAGAGTACATTACTACGGAGCCAATTGTCGGGCCGAGTATTGCGTTCGAAAGCCGCGCGTAAAAAACTAATAACTTTACTTTGCTACTCCGCGAAATAGTGAGGTCTAATCCAAACAGTTTTATACTCACAAGTCGGAAAATCAGTGAGATTCTTACGCGCTCATCGGTCTCTTTTTCTCTCAAGGTTTTAAGCGTTATGACTGTGTTAGGTCGCTTACACACGGCACGGATTCTTTACGGCACGGGCATCATTCGCGCCGCAGAATAATCGTGTTCTTCTTTTCTTCTTATCATTTTTCACTTGTATTTACTTCCATCCAGTATGCAAATCATAAGAGCTGCGACGACGATGTTTGTTCTGCTATTCGTTTGGCTGAAGTGAACTTACTGTTAGCAAAGATCTGGACTGGGTTGCCGTCCCACGGCCAGCCCTTGAATTGCCACGCCGGGCCTTGGACGAATACGGCGACCACGCGGTCCCACTCCGCCGCTGACAGACGGCTAGGGTTGTCCACGACACGGTACGGAACCTGAATGCGATATAATCAGCGTCAGATCAATAAAATTTCTAAATGTCAGTGATAATTATAACACATAGAAAAATCCGAAAAGTAAAGCTATGGCCGGGAATCGAACCCGGGTCCTCGTCATTCCGTGACGCGTGCTATACCCCTACACCACCCATAGCAGGTCAGATCAATATTTAAATTATATGATAATACATTTTGTTCAATGGTTTGTAGATTTTTTATCTGTCCTCTATTTCTTCGGATTGGTACGAATTCTTTGGTACCAACCGGCTGTTTCATCAAAATCGGGAAGGAAGAATTGGAAAACAATTTAAAATTCGTCACTCTCTTAAGCGTTAGTCTTAGACATAAGTAAAAGATTATGATAAAGAGTGATACTACCCCATTTACGAAAAGTTACAATTCTTCTACAGCAAAGAGAACTTTCAAAACTCAACTGTGATTATTTGATAAAAAGAAAATAAGATAAAAGAGCAAGTAATATAATTTCGAGGACCACATACCAGTTCACCTTTAGACTGAAAAACATAAAAATACAGTTTTCGTATGCGAAACCAAATATCAACATGGTTCCTATAAATTTCTAATCCTCATTTTGCAATTTGCCATTTCTATGATTAAGTTATGCACATGTTTACATATCCATATTTAATATTAGACACACCCTTTAATTTAGGACCCACTTAAGGTTGAATAATAACTGTCATCCTAAATTAAAGAAAATGACCAAGAAATAGCCAGTGAAGGAACAGTGTTCCTTGGAAACACATATTTGGACAGCACGCACAATGGAAATACTGCAACATTGCCCTTATATTTAGTATCTTTAAATGGTATTAAAGCGGTTTTTTACCGTTATGGTCACTGCATTCGTGGGTACATGGTCGCCCGGCAGCCAGGGTCCCTTCCTCCTCTGAAGCAACACCTCGTTCTCACGAACAGCGCCTTCGGCTTTCTTCTGCTCTACTGGCACAAATCTAACAAAACAATAGAGTTAGACACATAGATAGCATATCATGTTCATTAATAAATTATTATTATACATTACAGCGAGCAGTTCAATGGTGTTTAAAATCGTTGGAGGAATAAAAAAATGTTACAAAAAAATCAAGTACTTTTCGGTTACGCTCAGTAGCGTTATGGATGGGACATGGTCACGCGCTACTTTGTAGGGTAAATATATAATAATAATGATAATATAATAGTGATAATGATGAATGAGATGAACGAGTAGGGTGAGACCGAAGCGTTAGAAAGGCAAAGTAAAGATCAGTCAAAGTGCGGGGACTCACTTGTGGTCCTGCAGCATGTCTTTAACATTATACATGGTGATGAGTGAGGTGGCTGCAGCGGGGATGATGATGATCGGAGTGCGGGACGGCCGCTTGCCGCCGGGCGGTGGGCGCGCCGCTGACACTGGCAGCAGGTCGCGCCGACCCGGCGTGCCCAGCTGAGTCTTCACTATTCATACATAATATTTTACCAACTTTATTTTTTTATAAAACATCTTTGACGACGTAACTTATACTGGCAGTTTGTTTTCTTTTCAACTTCTGAGGTTTATCTACATAATAAAAATAAAAATAAAAATAAAAATAAAAATAAAATTAAAAATAAAATTAAAAATAGCCTTTATTCACTGATGATTACATTTTGAACTTAACCTAATTGACACCCGCCTCATTCGCATCAGGTTGCCCGTATTGGACATAGGCCTCCTCCAGTTCATCTACATATATTATCCTCAATTTGTACACCGTATGATCAATAATGAAACCCTTTTCACTTTAGCATACAAGAGTGCAGAGAAACAAACCCACCTCAGATGTGTAATTCGCCCTATTCAAGCACATTCGAAATTCTTTCTCTTTAGGAAATCTTCAACCTGGACATAAAAACGTAACAACAAAAAAAAATCATACACTTACATTGCATTTGCCGCTGCAGACTAGGGTGCATCGGGGTGCGGGTTGCGAGAGGAGCACTTGGTCCTTCAGTTACAGACTTCAATGTCATTCCGTGATATGTTCCCATGGTATCAATTTTGAAGCCCTCAGTTTCTGTCAAGATAATTAAAATGTTGAAAATTAATCTCGTACAAGTAACTAAAGAACAGCTGAATTTAGATTGAGCAAGCCACTACATGAGGCAGCCAATTTTAGCCTGATATTGGTCTTTATGAATTAATATTGATTGTAACAGTAGTAGCTATTAACATTTTATATGCATTAGGGCTGTGTGGACAAAGCTAGTTATTTTAAGTACTCATAATCTCATAATATACTTACCTTCTTTTGGCCTAAATCTTTCCTGATCGTATCTATTATATTGAGCCTGCTGTGCTGGTAGAGCAGTTGGAGGTGGGATGACTACGAGCTGTGGTCGGGGCGCCCCTGGCCTGCCTTCTTCACGTGCTTTAATGCCTTGAAGGAGAGCCGAAATACTCTTCAAAAATTGCTGGAAAAAAGTGTAGCAAAAAACTGTAGAAAATGGATTATATTTGGAGACCTATAATTTGTCATACTTACATGATTGCTGCTACATTCAACCATTCCACGTGATGTATGTGGTACATAGTTACAAAGAATGGCACCAACAATTTAATTCTATTCTAAGTTATTGTATTCTAGACTAAGGTTAATTAAAAACAAATCAATTTAACATGGCATAGTTAAACTTACTTTTCCGTTACTTTGTAATACTGTTGTTCTTGTCCTCCATTGCCGCTCCCGACTTATAATATGATTAACATCATAATCTAGAATGGCTCTAAGATCTGATCCAACAACGCCAAGTGTGTCCGAATAGTCATTACTTTTTATTGTGGTCCTTTTCTTGGCCAAGCGCTTAGCTTTGATGGCTGCAATTTTCTCCACAGACATAGCCTCAGACAATGATCTAAATATGAAAATTGTTACTTAGTACTTCTCTTTCTAAATTACTAACTCAGAACTAAAATATAACACTCAGTAGTTTATAACCTACTTGGTGGACAATGTAATTGTAAACAACTGTTATCACTTTCGAACTAAAACTAACTTTATTGTTTATAACAACACTAGCGACCCGCCCCAGCCCCAGCTTCAGCTTCGCAGGGTATATTGTGCATGTATTATACATAATTATCCCTTCCTCTTCCAATCACTATCTATTAAACAAAACCGCATCAAAATCTGTTGCATGGTTTAAATATCTAACCATACATTAGGACAGACAGCGGAAAGCGACTTTGTTTTACATATATTATATAGTGATTCAATGTCACAAACACATACATACATTACAAAAATTACATAATTTTTTTATAAAACATATTATTCACAAATTAAACACACTTACTTAATATTGTCAACAGTGACTGAGGCTTCTTTGGGTGCATCAAGACGAGCAGCAAGCTGCTCACGCACTTTCTGCACATGAGTTTCTTCAATACGGGGCTTTTTAGCCGCCGATTCTCCTGCCTCATTATCATGTGTGCGTTTAACCTAAATAAATACAAATACAAATAATTTATTTTGCTTGAAAAAATATTTTGAGTACAGTATAACAACTTTTTTTAATGCATGACAGAATACAGCCATGTTAGTTGGAGTGAGTGCCCAAATATAGAGAATGATTGTGTCATGCCACTTAATTAAATCAATAAGTGAAAAACTTTTATAAACTACATGATGGGTAATTTAACTGAAACGTGTATTTATATATGTACTCTTTATTGTGGAAAAAAACACAAAAATAAATACAATTCACAAACACTGAGATACATGCATAAAGGCAGACTTATCCCTAACATGCCAAAACAAACTTATTAAACTGACCTGCGTAGGAATTTCCAATGGGGCACTTTTGTCAATGGAGGAGCATGCTACGGTTTCACCATTTAAGTAGGCCAATAGTTCCTTACGATCTGGACGGCACACAGCTGGTTTATTAGCAGCCTAGACAAAAACATTATTAAAAAAAATGAACTAGCTGTAAAGTAAAGTTAAAAAATAAGAAAATTTTAACAGTAACTAGACTTACAGCTGCTTGTCTGACATACACTGGATGAGTCAAGGTTATGTTTTTCAGAATAAAAAGAAGACATTCCAAGGTGTAATATTCCTTGTTACCGCCCTCCTTTCCTGGGCTGTAAATAAAAATTTAGTTGGGTAAGTACTACGAAATAGACAAAAATATTCACTTTGACACTTCATTCGCTAGGCATATTCCACATCTTGCGTGCGATAACTTACCCCCACATAACATAATTGGTCTTGACATTCTTGGGCCAGGAAAACTCGCCAAAAATGATTTGATTATCGCGTTCTATTATTTCTTTTTTATTCACATTATACTGCCGGAGTAAACTAAGCGGGTCCGCCATTGTAGCTTACCTCGGTTACAGTTCTGAAATACACCAGGCGTTAATGGTACACTTCATAAGCCTTAAAATAAATTTAACACTATTACCACACTTATTCACCACGATATAGACGCAGTTATTTAATGATTTCTAAATCCGTGTGGATTTTGCTTCTTATGACGTAGTCTTGAATTAGACTTACCACACTGTTTTATTCAAAAAATACACATGTAACAATACGTGGCCCACAAAATATGTAACATACCGGCCTTATAAACTGTTATTGCTCTTTAGCAAGGCGTCCAAACTACAATTGTACAACTCAAATATCAGTAAATGAAAATGAAGAATGTTCTAGTTGCCTGTCTGCCTGTGCCTTGTATTTCTGCTTGCCTTCGAGAACTGACTGCCACAGATAAGAATACAAAAAGAATGTCAGCTTTCACGGCGGTTTACGCAGATAGCTATAATTAGCGTATCTTAGTTATAAGACCCCGCACAAAATAATTGAAAAAGAACTGGTGAATTTAGGTTTATAAAAATATGAACGCATTTTCAAATTTTACAGTGATTCCCAGCTTCCAACCTAGCAAACCCAGGTTGGATATTGGGAAATCACAGTGCCATCTTCCAACCTGCTTCAGGTTGGATAGTGGGAACAAAATTTGTTATTATTTTTTCTTCCCATCTTCACAAACAAAAAAAACAAAAAAGTGATTACATATACTTTTTATTCCTTTAAAATGTGAAGAGGTATGATATGTCTCATGAAACAAGAGCCAATTTGCGTGATGATTGGGTACTTAGGGTTTTGACTGTGCTAGGAGATAATACATATAAATAAAAAAAAACAACACTACGGTACACGCTATCGCCGGACAAATCTAGGTACAGACAAATGTACAAACCTACATAAATATAAACGTATAAACATACCAACTACTTGACTATATACAATTACTTGTGGCTGTGCCCTCCCTACCCTATTCAGTACAGGTTGGAAGATGGGAAGAAAAATAAATAATAAATTTAGTTCCCACTATCCAACCTGAGGCAGGTTGGAAGATGGCACTGTAATTTCCTAATATCCAACTTGGGTGGGATTGCTAGGTTGGAAGATGGGAATTACTCAAATTTTATTAGGACGGATGTATAAAAAGGTCAAAAAAATCGTGCAATGAGGTTAATTACTGTTGTAAACGATCCCACAAAATATGTGCAGTAAATGACCAAGTCACAAGACATACGTAGAAAGTATTATTCAGGTATGTAAGCAAATGTAAGTTGTGTGTAACGTTTCCTTATTTCCAAAACTATGTATTAACGCTAGATTTCATAACGTTCATAATAATGTACCCAAGCATTTTCTTCAAAATTATTGTCGTATATACATAACATGACAACATTAACATAATATGTAACATTAAGCAACTAATCGATCACTATATTATAAGGCTAAAGCTCTCATTTTTATACATAATAATATTTACACAATGCCTACAACGTTGTGTCATTCTAATCAAATATAATATAGCACAATATCAAAAAAATATGTCTTCAATCTGCAAATATGACTTTTATTAGTCCGCCTTAAAAAACAAACATGAAAAACGCTTTAAATGTTAATCATTTCGCTTTGTAGTGGGAGGTCAATTTAGATTTCAACATTATTTTGTGCTACTACTTCACATTATATCTGGGAATATTTAATAATTTCTTATATATATTATGGGAATCGAGCCAAACAATAATAATATTGTCTATGGCGCCAAGGATTGGTTACAGCGCTATCTATTGATTCTAATTTTAACTAGCGTTAGATGAAAGACCAAGAGCCAAGAGATGGCGACTGTTGTACAAATTGAACAAAATATGCAAATTGTTTCTAAACATGGCTGCCGGTCGGTCCATTTAATTTATTGATATTCCTGTGATTTATTTTATATTCAACTCATCACAGGAACCTTGTATTTAAGTGATAACATGCCATAGTGGATCCAAAGGCGAGCTGAAATGACTTCCACTCCAAAGACTGAGAAATGCGGACAAGGTAAGTTATGCGTGACATTCTGGTTGTACTTTACTTCGTTCGTTCTTTACAATTGGAATGTACGTAACTATTCTACTGAGTAATAGTAATCCTAGTTCGTTTGCATGTTTCATTATTTTTATTTTTTAATTTACCAAATATCACCAGTTTCAGTTGGCTTGCTTTGGATATTGTCTAAAATAATCTTCATGAAAAAAGTTATCCTTCAAGAGTTTTATACAATTAAACATTTAATTTCGTCTTTAACAAGATGATTTCAAGATAAACAAGTAGTTTATTTTAACAAACTAAATAACAAGAATAAGATTTTACTGATTTGACTGCAGACACAGAAAGAGCTATGCACTGTTATCTTAAGCCTTCATTATACTTTCACAATAAACAGTTTTTAAAGTTTTCTCTAAATTGATTGTATATTCCAAAGTTTTCGCTTGTTGGAGTTAGTTACTTGCAAGGTACAGGTAGTGATGTTTAAATAAAAGTTAAATTTGCTAAAAGGTACTGTCTCCTCAGCTCCTTAAGCATTAGTCCTTTGTCAAAGCTAATCTTCTTGATATTAATCTTATTTCAAAATTGTTATTGTGAACACCATTATCTACAATCTAGCAGTCATCAAATCGAAAGTGAATCTAAAGTCATTTATTAACCATTTTTTTGTTGCACCTCCACTTGCTATGTATTTTTTGTGGTGGAGTGATTTATTAGTACATATTAGTAGTCCTATGTTTTAACATCTTGTGTAGTGTATCAATTAAATACTTATTAAATAAGTAGTTGTTCACAGCGGTTTCATCCCTGTTCCAATTTTTATTAAATATTCAAGTTTTTTTCTCCTTAAAAACATTCCGTGGAGCTTAAGGAACAGATAAAAAGTTTCCAATATGTATCAGCTCTTCTTGAATTTTGCGCTTAGCAACATTACTTTTTATTTATGTAGAAAGAAGATAGAAAATTGGTTAAACTTTATGCATTTAATGCTGATTTTCAGGGCCTATCAAGAGCTGTTTTGATAGTGAGATTTTTAGGCTCAGGAAGAAGCAAGTGATTATAGATGTATACATACAAACAAATTGTGAACATTCTTTATTGATTGATGTATTGATTAAAAGGAGATATTTTAAATGCTCATGAAACCATTATAAATAAGCTTATTTTCATGTACCATTAATGGTGAAATAGGCTGAGATTGTTCAAAGATAATTATTAACAGCTGATCCTTAGAAAATCTAATGTTAATGCAATACAAATTCAGCCGGTTTAGCTTTTAATAGTTAAATTGAACTTCATACTATTATAAATCTATCTATCTAATCAGCCCACTATTTATAATCATTGTCGGTAAATCTATTTTATAAGTTCCATTGTTAATTTTTGTTATAGTTAACTTATAGTTAACTTATGACACTGTTGTAGTAATGTAATGGGTCTTGCTAGCCCTTTAACAGTAGAAGGTATTCATCTTACCTCAATATCTAATGTGAAAATGGTAAATTTTATCAAAAAGAAGCAAAATCTAATATAAAATGCTAAGTGTAGTAGTGAAGAAGGAAATAGTTATATGATTCACATTATTTGTCACAGTTACAAGGAAAATTAATAAACGATTGAAAAGTTTCTTATTATAATATAACTTAAAGAGGCAGTCAAGTGCACTGAGATTTTCATAATAAATACATACACATAAAAATCTACCTTCTGCATATACACCATAAAAGCAATTGCTATGAAAACAGTTATTTTTTTAATTCATTCGAAATGGAAATCAGTGATTCTGGTGGATAGATGGACAGCTATAAGGAGTACTTTTTCCTTTTAGGGCACCAAAACCTTCAAATAGTAAATACTTCATTTTAACTAAGCCAAAAATGAATCAAAAACATTTACATTCCTACTTAACTTCATAACATAGACCATAAAAATTAAATTATTCCTGTAGCAATTGGTCTTAAACGCTAATCTTCTAAAGCCAGCATACTTAAGACACTTGACTAATTGTATTTATATTAAAATGTTAAATACTTGCAAGTATACAAAACGAAATAGGTATATAATTCATTCAACCCCACCCATCACTAGATTATCTGCTTTGCGAGTATGTAAAGTGCTTAATTACTCCCATTATTTCCGTTATTCTTAAGGGAACGTTATTCAAAGTCAAATTAATTTAATTTCTCATACTACTACAGTACGACTCGCGAAAGTTAAATTGCTTCTCCGATACAAGAGTATCATAACATAACTAACGCATTCTCTGGCCGCATCGAACTTCGTTGTCGGCAGTCAGCCCCAAGGTTTTCTCAGGTACCTACCACGAAAATGTGTTCAAATCCCTGTTAAATTGTGATAGCGGCATTGAAGTATTGATTGAAAATCACGCACACAGGATGTCGAGTTCCATGTGATCCAATCGAAAACAAGTTACTTGTGGGCTACTGAAATAAATTATAGTTTTCTTATTCTTCAACTTTTCTCGTACTATACAAACGGTTTTCCATCGTAATTTCAGACTCAAAATTAAAGGGGAAGTTTCACTAATTCGATCGCCACATGCAATATGCTGTGACCACAACTCAGTGTGAGGAACACACACTGTAGTTGGCTGCATCCAGCGAGCGTTAAGAAGTAGGCGGACAGATAAATGTGAAGATGACGTTATTTGCCGAAGTAGCTTGAAACAAGTTCGGCGAACGCAGTACTGTAATTGCCCTTTAAATCACCCGTTTGACGCCGACATTTTGAACATCGACCAATATGCGGAAACATTTGTCAACTACTAATAATTGAAAAACGAAACCTGAAAAACATTTTAACTTAACCGCCACCTCCTGAAATATTCCAGAATAATTGTGACACACCTTATATTAATTTTAAATGCGCACGCTAACTCGCCCCCTGCCCTGGCATACGGAAACTCATATTACATACCTATTTCATTTTAAAGTGCTGCGTCCGATCTAAGATTTCTAAGGACAGTAATATACGTTATGGAAATCTTGAAACGACTATCTATTTACTCGAAAAATAATTCAAAAAGTTACCTAGTACCTAGTAAGTACGTTGTTTGTCCATGTTCACACTCGTGAAACACGGTGAATCCTTCTAAATAACTTTCTTGAGGAGACTGTTGTGAAACTTAACTATTTCAAATTCAACATTTCAGGTGGCTAAAGGTAATGCGTTGTGAAGGGGGTTGCTATTTTCTCGACACCGTTCTCTTGTTATTTTCTTGTTGGCTACATTTACATAATTTACACATGACATGAATTAGTATGCTTGATCAGACATGCCACCTCATCTTGCACAGGTAAACATCAGAATTAGAAATAACGTATAACGTGGGCTGACGTTTGCTCCGATCGAATATGAATTATTTATCGTTATGACGCAGTCCAGCCCTAAAGCGGGCTTGCATATTTAAATCTAAAATTAAATGATTCGAACAGCTTAGGTACGAATTTACGAAAATTATGTATTTTTTAACAACCAAAAGTATTTAGTTTCACGTTTCACCTAATCTTTTGAAATTAGGTTTTAGCTAAAAAAACTAGCAAAGAACAATTTGTTTTATTTACGGACAATAAAATAAAAGTATTTAGGTACAGTCAGGTGTAATAATATGTATCTAGTCAAAGTTTCAAAAATAAGTACCATACGCTCTTACACCGGCGTAATAAGTTCGTGGGACATATTTTTGAGAAGTTCGTATCGATACTTATTTTTGCACTTGACCGTACACTACACTTAAATATAAAGATGAGATTAAGTTTAGAATATAGTTGTCTCCGTAGTAGGGAGGATTCTTTTTCTATAAATATTTCCCTTGTAAAAAAACGAAAAGTGCATTATTTCGCTGTCGACCGGCAGCCGGCAAACGCGTCAGCATTATGCATTCGATATTTTATGGACAGCGTGACCCGTACGGCCAGAGCGCAATATCCGGCCCATCCACTCTTGTTCCGTTCGCTTCATTCTGTATGGCTCGATTCCACTCACTGCGATCCGTGTTGTGTGTCGAAAATATTTAGCACAAAGGGGGAGGGGCGGGGCGTCATGTTTTGTTTTCAAATCTAATTATGTTATATGCGCTAGGTATCTACCTAGCCTGGTGAAGGCCTACACCAGATTCCTGACGCTACCGCTATTGTAGCAATTAAAAGACAATGATTTACATTTTTTCCACATAAGAGAAGTTAACATCATCATCTATGGCATCCTTAATTCAACCCTAGTGGTGGTATGGTATCATATACACAGGTTGTACAACCATAACTCGTGTCTTGTGTAAATATAGTAAAGGAGTTATAAGTAGACGTCGGGTTCGCGACTCGACGTGGCTATTCGAATTAGACATTCCGCTAACGTCGCAGGTACGCGAAATTATTATGTATGTATGTAGCATTAGCATATGTATGCATGCATGCATCACCACTATTTAAATTAGACCTTTGAATCTTCATTTGTAATGTAACCAACAAAAAATGTATTCTCATTTCATAAAAAAAGACATCTTAAAATGCAGTAGCGATTTAATATCGTAAATTCGTATACATAAGTATAATATACGCAACAAATTAAATACGTAACAAATTAAACATAAAAAAGTAGATTCACAAAAATCACCACGTCGTTAATTCTACGAAATATTGGTCAGAAATAAAGGATTACTGAACCAAAAACTTCAATAAAAGTATCAGACAGACATGTTTATCATTAGGACTTGTTTGATGGTGTTGAAATCTTGAATGTCTTACAATTTTGACTAAAATGACACCGAATACTTTGCCTTTAAGATTTGAAATTAAACGCGGATTAATCTAGACAAAGAACTATGCGATTTTTACATGGCACAAAGCAGGAAAGACGACCTATCCAGCAGCGGTGGTATACATGCACCTGCTAACCAGAATATGCACTAATATAAAGCTTACATTTCAATTGAATTTATGATTATACTTATGTTCAATCACTGCGTAGTATAAAACAAAGTCGCTTTCCGCTGTCTTTCCCTATGTTTGCTTAGATCTTTAAAACTACGCAAAGGATTTTGATGCGGTTTTTTTAAATATATAGTGGTTCAAAAGGAAGGTTTAAATGTATAATTCTACGCACACGAAGTCGCGGGCAGAAGCTAGTTAGATGTATGTAGAGAAAACCTTCAATACCTAGTCCAGCCGTAATTATAAAACTGAAACACGTATTGAAGTAAGAGAGCCTTTGATCTTAGTAATCAGAAGCTTTTAATCTCGCTTTTGACATTCGGCATAGTGGGTAGAGGTGGAGAGACGGAGGCAAGTAGGAGGTACGCTCATTAGTAAAGTGCTTAGTTAACATTCACTTGGCTAGACCGTTTTTGCCCTAGAATTCCGTAAACAAGGTGTATTTCCTGCTATACTTATCTAATCGCTTTTTAGTGAAGATGTTCTTTAACGATTGTAATGTCAAACTAAGAGTAAAATATTACAGACGATCCTTATTTGTGATCAATGCAGACCGTAGTGTAAGTGACACTTGAGTCGAAACTGTAACTAAAAGAGTGCAGGAACCAGACTTCCGCTGTAATTTTTTCATATACCAAATTAGTTGAACTTTATACGTCATATATACTTGAATATACACGATGACTTTTAATTAGTGTACAGGAAACATTTTATTCTACTCGGTAATCGATGACAATTACATATTAAGTAGAAGTTCTTAAAACAATCATGATGTTGAGATTACTTTTTTAATTTTTTAGTTCTTTGTCTTAACTGACAGGAACTGACTTATAGATCTCAAAAAATGTAGGGTGACCATGACCATAGAATTAGTCTACATAATGTTTTATCAGTATCACTTTATTAGTTAAATAATTTAGGATTAATTCCTTACAAACGTACAGTTACATTTAATTTTGTCCAGACTGTAAGATAAATTGGTTCCTCTATCACTACAAAGTATAAAACAAAGTCGCTTTCCGCTGTCTGGCCCTATGTATGCTTAAATCTTTAAAACTGCGCAACGGATTTTGATGCGGTTTTTTTAATAGATAGAGCAATTCTACGCAGACGAAGTCGCGGGCAGAAGCTAGTTTATACCAATTCAAAGTCATCGTGTATAATATTATAAGTTTTGCATGAATATTCGTGCCTATTTTGTTCCTCAATAGCCCAACTATATTTTTGCCTTTCATCACGCTGCTCGGTACTTACAGCTCGTGAAGAGGTAGCAAACAGACAGACAGACAGTGACGGCAGAGTTACTGCTGAATTTATAATAAGATAAGTAATTGATTGTTTTAATGTTACATGGTGGAAAATGAGCAAGTGGGTGGGTCTGATGATTAGTGAGCACCACCACCTATGGACAGTCGCAACACCAAACGATCCCAGATGTGTTGCCAGCGTAGAGAGCTAAGATGGAATACCTCATGTGCCAGTAATTTTACCTAATAACGTGTGCATATTTTCTTTTCTTCTACCTACCTCTACGTGTATGAAAAAATTGAATGATGGCGGATATCGGAATGGTCGCGAATGCAGCTAGCAGGATAGGTGCAAGTAAGGAGAATTGCGGGACAACTTTAATGTGGTCGGTCACGGTGTCGACTCTAAACGTGAACGCGGCCACCGTTCTCTCCACGCACGATATTAGTTGACGTATGCCAGGAGATAAAGCACGACAAGCATCTCTAACAAAAATCCATTAATCGTAGACGTACTCAAAGCCAAAGCTAGCAAAATATTCCTTTTATTTCGTTTAATCCAGGACTAATGATATTTGTAATCCTACTAATATTATAAATGTGAAAGTTTGTGAGTATGTTTAGATGTTTGTTACTCTTTCACGCCAGAACGGCTGGACAGATTTGGATGAAATTTGGAACATAGATAGATTTTAACCTGGAATAACACATAGGCTAGTTTTTATCCCGGAAAATTGCGTAATTCCTGCGGGATAGCGATAAACGAATTCTATGCAGACGAAGTTGCGGGCAAGAGCTAGTCATACATAAATTAATTGAGTTTTCGCAAACGGATTCAAAATATTATTTTTCTTTGGTCATTCATGCATCTGTTCTAAATTCTGTAACTCAACCCATTCTAAAATGATATACCTGCAGACTTCCGAACGGTTAGCCATCGATTTATATGCTATAGTTTTACATACACCTACATCTACATCTACGCTTCGTCTATACCTCGGATCGTATCTACCGGGGCAGCGTAACGGGATCTCGCCTGCATCGCTAGCTTAGTACGTGCTGCGAGCTGCGCAGCTTCCATTTCCTTGTAGATACCTATATTATGTATGATCTTATAAGTCTATCGCGTCGTTATCGGCTACCGGGCTGAAGTTAAAGCGAATTCTAATATAAGTTAGGTAGGATACATGCTTATCATCACTAAGATAAATAGTGAAATAGGTTTTGTGATCAATTTTATTTGGCGACTAGCTTATGCCCGTGACTTCGTCCGCGCAGATAAGGTCGAAGTAACATACCACCTTCATCCACAAATTTCTTCCAATATTAAGTCATTATTTCCTACACCGTCCTTTTATCCAGCGGGAAATTTGCAAAATCCCACCTTAGTGCTCCTCTTCGATCCTCAAGGAATATGCCTATCAAATACCTACCAAGGATCTAAATTAGAAAATCATAGAATGATCCATTTTATTTCCTATCCTACAGGATAGGATAGTCTGGATAGGATAGGATAGGATGTCGCGGGTGGTAGGGCCTTGTGCAAGGTCCGTCCGGATCGCTACCACCATCTTACTCGCTAATCCTGCCGCTAAGTAGCAGTGCTTGCACTGCTGTGTTCCGGTGTGGAGAGTAAGACAGCCGGGGAAATTACGGGCACAAGTGGCATTTCATCTTAGTCCTCTAGGTTGGCAACGCATCTGCAATCCCTCCGGGGTTGCGAGTGTCTATGGGCAGTGGTGATCACTTAACATCAGGTGACCCACTTGCTCGTTTGCCTTCCTATTCATTTTGCAAAATCCAGAAGTCAGTTTTCAGATGAGTATCATAACTTCCTACCGATTTGCCAAATTTAAAGAATGTAGTATAGTAATAATAGTTAAGGAGATAGGACCATTTCAAAGTCTACGATTAATTTAATCTGTGCGTTGATCCGTCAGTCAGTCAGTCATTCAAAGCATTTTATATGTATAGGTAGATAAAAAATGTGTTTGCTTTACTTTCTGATTTCGACAAGGTTGCGACAAGGTAAAAGCAAATTCAAAGTATAAAACTGTGAAATGCTCAATAGATATTTATAAAAAATGATTTGTGCCGGGGTGCAACAATGACTCGAACAATAGACCCCACAAAATCGAAGAGAAGAAGAAGAGAAAAGAAATGATTTGCGGAAGGAATGGTGTACGCAAGCTAATGTGGAATATTTCAAAGTTTACACGAAGTATTCTTGCGAAAACCACTTTAATGTGAGTAGTAGTCGGGAAAGATGTACAAGGATCAAAAGCTTTGTTCTGTGGTCAAACGAGGAAAGCAAAAACACCACGGAAACGAACAACAACATCAACGGACGGAGCGATTCGAGCACATTAACGTTGGCTTGACACACACATTCACAGATCTATGACGTTGACGTATAGACAAAGCCATAGACAAAACAGTTTTTTTTGCCAAAATTATCAAATTATCAAACAGCGAAAAAATACTTATTACTAGCTTCTGCCCGCGACTTCGTCTGCGTAGAATTATACATAAAAACCTTCCTCTTGAATCACTCTATCTATTAAGAAAAACCGCATCAAAATCCGTTGTGTAGTTTTGAAGATATAAATATACATAGGGACATAGGGACAGAGAAAGCGACTTTGTTTTATACTATGTAGTGATTAATAAACAAACTACGTTTTTACATAAACCTATGCTTTTGCATAATATTCAATTAATTGCTTGAAATAGTCCATTTTATCAAATAAAGGTGTTAAAAGCACAGCTTAAAAAAAATGAACAATGCCAATTCAGATAAATAGTGCAGCCGGATCGTCGCGTCGGCAGAAACCCGTTACCGGGAGTCCATTCGCTTTGGTCTTGCATGTTTCCTCTATAACTTGAAGATATCTGCATAATGTTTTCCATGCAAATGTATGTTTGAGTGCTTCAATCATTTCATTAGCCAATCGTGATGGATCTTGATGACTTTTGTCATAGCATCAGGTAGATTGCCTTGAGACTGCGGTCGATTCAGGGCATATACTCGTATCTGTCGATCGTCTCGCTTGGTTGACGAAAGTGAAAGGTAAGCGATAAACAGCCCTTACACGCCAGTACCAAAACCAGTGACAGGCACTTTACATCATTCATTCACTGGTCATTCGCTCTACTGCTCTGCTGCCGTCCGAGCTGTGGATAATGAGACTGTAAATGTAAAATAAATGAGGTCGTGTCTAATTCTGCGATGGCCTTAGACGTAATGGCTGATAAATATAGGTTATTAACGTTATATATTTAATTGATGACCCGACGTTTATTAAGCTTTACGGGCATAAAGGTCACGGCTTAGGCGATTGTGTCCATGAAATGTCTCGTAATATTTTAATCAACTCTTTTTACTTAACACTGCATACAGTTTTGTTTTAAAACTTTTTATACAACCAGATTTATTTATTTTTAGAGTTTTCGACTTACTTTCTGCATTGAAACAAAAAAAAACAATTTGTGTTTATGACTAAAATCAACTAGGCCACGTGAAATACAAAAAAAAAATGAATCATTGGGATGGATGGATGATTATTTTAAAAGTGCTTGATGATTTTCCTAATGATAGGAATAACCGTCCTTAGCTACAAAAAAGTAACAGATTTTTCCGTTGAGTTATTTTGTAAAAATATAAACATTTTACTCAGTCTCTTGTCGGCCCCATAACGGCTGACAAAAGGCATGTCCAACATCACAAATAAAAAAAAAATGGCTGCTTGAATCTGTGGTACACAATGACATTTGTCACTGACGTTGTTAGCACAGCTCTCTCAGTAGAAGCAACGGCTACGTGGCGCCGTCTGTAAATAATCGGTGTTATATGCTACTATGTACCATGTAGTAATTCCCCATGGATTTTCAATAAAAATGACCATTAATTTGTTACTGTTTCTGTGTGTTAGTGTCTGTCAGTGTTATTGATTCTGAGTAGAAATAACCCAAAATTTCTAAAATCTGGGGAAAAAACATATATTGTAATTTTTATTGAAATTCCCTGTGGATGGTAGTAGTAACACCGATTATTTACAGACGGCGCCACTTAGCCGTTGCTTCTTTTAGCTTCTGAGAGAGCTGTGCTATCAACGTCAGTGACAAATGTCATTGTGTACCAAAGATTCAAGCAGCTATTAAAAAAAAATTGTGATGTTGACGTTCTTCTTATCAGCCATTATGGAGCCGACTAAAGACTTGAGTAAAATGTTTTTATTTTTATAAAATACTAGCTTTTGCCCGCGACTTCGTCCGCACAAATAACACCAGAGTGACATACCCCCTTCAACCATTCATGTCTCGAAATATTAGGTCATTATTTTCTATCCCGTCCTTTTATCCCGTGCTAAATTTGCAAAATCCCGTCTGAGTGCTGCTCTTTGATCTTCAAGGAATATATCTGCCAAATACCAAGGATCTGTATTAAGTAGCAAATCATATAATGTTTTTTTTATTTCTTATCCCACGGAAACTTCGCAAGGTCCAAAAACCAGTTTTCAGATATCATAATTTGGTATGCGAAATTTAAAGATTCTAGGAAAAAAGTATCCTATTACCGTCTCCTGGTTCTAAGCTACCTCCCCACCAATTTTCAGCCAAATGGGTTCAGCCGTTCTTGAGTTATAAATAGTGTAATTAACACGACTTTCTTTTATATATATATAAGAATATATATATACATATATTTCTGTTGTTAAAGATGGTTATTCCTATGAATAGAAAAATCAAAAAGCACTTTTAAAATATTCATCCATACCCAATTGAGCTAATAGTTGCCAGGGCCTAAGTTTTAAATTTTCATTTGACATTAGCAAAATGAGAATTTATGTATTTAATGCTTTATTTAAGCTGTTGATAACGCGTTAGTTTGTACAAAGTTCTATGATTCTATTGCACTACGTTAATTAAACCTTAATATTGCATGGTAAATATATATGTTATGTGTTGTTAGCGATATAGCGATGCATACCAGCGATTGCCGCTAACTTATCTAGTTAGTTGTTGCGTTTGCGTTCTCCGAGCTCACCTCCAAGCATGCTTGCGCAATCGCGCAGCAAAGCAACAAGTGTTGTCCGGCCTCAACCTTTCAAATCAATTTGTCAAGTGATTAACGATTATGCGAAAGTCCTACAACATTTTTACGTATCTTGTACAAAAACTATAGTAAATAAACGGAAAGTTTTAGAGCAATGTCTGTTTAATATGCTGTTTTTGTAGTTACTTAATTCAACATATTAAGACCACTATTTTAGCTAAAGACCCTGAATTAGAATTGTACACGTGAGAACATGTGAGTAGGAATTACTATACGCCGATTACGGTCAATTACATGAGCCTAATGATTGGTATTGAGAGGTTTTCGACCTTCAGCCTCACGATCGTGATATGTTTCTATGAGATGATTCTAGGGGCCTTCAATGGCTTTGCCTTCCTGCTGTTGATTATGTAAGTGGTCTATCTAATTGTTGTATTTGTTAATGTAAAATAGTTATGTATTCGGGATTCGGCAGCAGTTTAAGACTGGCTTAATTTGCGCACACAAACAGATTTAGTTCCTTCTGGAGTTTTGTTTTATGTACAAAAGTATGTAGTATTTTAGAGCACCGCAGAGTAATCACAGTAATCGTGGTTTTCTTTTTTCTTTGCTACAAGACCATAGACCGGTGTTCACCTCGTCATTACAGTTACTTGTTGCATATTGCATAGAGTTGCTAGTCGTGATGAGGTGTACCACCGACGCAATATTGAGTAAACCCCGTCGGCACGAAATAGCGTGGTTTTTGTAATTTTATAGCAGTAAAGAAAGTTTAGAGAGGTTACGAAAAACCTTGGCTCTGTTACTATGATGTCAAAGCCATAGGATGAGTTGCTCTGCTAGTTCTGATTACGCTCTCATCTCAAGTGCTAAGGCTATTTTTAAACCATTTGAAAATGAAACTGTGTTTATCAATCGACGTAATACTCTTGTCGCAAATTCGAAGTTATCAACCATGGAGTATCTCAAAGCTGCTCTAGTCTTCGCTACATACATAAGTAGATATTTTGCATAGGCATTTCCCTAAACGTATAAGAAAAACTCACATTCGCTGCTACTTTCATCGTTTCGTGTGGGTACAAATGGAGAAAAAATTGCTATAGATAATAAAAAATTGTTATTAATTACGAATTTTCGCAGTGGTAATGGAGCATATGAGTATATCACGAAGCTGACATCCTGTTTTACAGAAGAGCATGTAGCATACTCGTTAATCAACTTTATTGAGGATCACGTGGTTTCACTTGGTTAGTTTAAACTTTGCCGGAGAAAGTTTTGCTTAGGTACCGAATTTTTGTGTTGTTGAAGTTTTATTCAACAAATCGTATAAATGATTTAATCTAAAAGTGAGCGTTGCCACTCAGATGTTGTGAGTACAAATTCATAGCTGCTATTTATCATATTCTTGGGATACCTTTATAATTGGAAAATCAAAACCCTTATGCGATGAAACAGGTTTGCAAATTTTGCTTAGATGCTTAGTAAAATTACTTCATAGCTTTTCAAGGGTTATACTAACAGATAGAAATCCCTTGTTCTAGTCTGAACTTACTATAATTTATGTCCTATGTTACGTTGAGCATAGTAACTTTGAATAGACTTAACTTATTTTAAGATCTTTGCAAAGTGCGAGTACCTCTCTCTAGGCATGTACCAAGGGTTTAATGTTCAAGCAAACTACCTCGAAGTGAATAATCCCGTTAGTCTAGGTATCAAGATCGGGTGTAGTTATTGGAAAGTGAGTTGCTTGGAGCGTGGCCGGTGGCCGGTGGCCGGCGACCGAGCGCGTGCATTGGTGTGGGGCTCTCCTAAGTGGTAGGAAGAAAAAGCTTTATCCGGCAGCCGACAGCAATCGGAAACCTGATAAAGATAAACGATTTTAATAGACAGCCCTAGAAAGCGCACTTTATTCGAATCGCACAATGTTTATAGCTACAGCTTCCTTTATTTATACCTAAGTACTAAATAAATTGTTATTTTGCATGAACGAACGAAAACGTATGTGTGTCTATAATTTGGGGTAAACAGCGGTGTGCAGTAATTTCACAACTTCATATTCGTTATGCAGGCAACCGTATTGGCACTTGAACAAAGTTATGTCGTGACTTGCAATTCTTTATTTGGACTTGAGTCCGCGTCGCAGTGCTCTTTGGTATGGTACCGTTGCATTGTGTTAAATATTAAGCTGAGCACATTTTGTTTTGGGTACTATACCTACCTAACCTACGTATATTATTGTATAAACACAGGCATGGAAATAACGAAATAATATAATTTATATATTATATTAATCAACAATGTTTATAATTTGAGCTAAAACGTCATTGTCCTAGGTTGCTTATAAGTACTAAATTTGGAACTCTTATTTTTAACCGAATTCAGAATAAGGAGGAGGTTCTCCATTTGGTTGAATCTATTGCTGTTACCTCAGAACTCCCGTTCTTTATACATACATACATATATCACGTCTTTATCCCTTACGGGGTTGACAGAGCCTAAGGTAATAAGACCTAAAGGCCACGTGTATCATGATTCTGGGCGTATAGGTGAAAAGGGGAATCAAAATAGTGATGGTTTGCTAGCCGCATCGCCTAATAACATGACCTAAGAATTTCGCCCATTCTCTTGATGGGTTTTTACCATCTGCGCGGAAAGAAAAGCAACTCCTATTGTGTCTGTGTTTCTGTCCTTTATAAATTACACATTTTGAAAAATCATTTCAATTCCGCTATGGTTCCATTATTTTTCAGTACCTAAGTCAAATTTCGTATACGTTGTGTATCATATCATGCTATTATGCGTATTAGATATTTTTCTATGTAAATTTTTAATCACCTTAAATTTTTTGTCAATTTCTCTGCATTTTATTCATAATGTTTTTAGAATTATAAAATTGACATATTTTTCTACACTTATTATTTTTGACATTGTATTTTTATTTCATTGTTTATAATTCACTAGCTGTTGCCCGCGGCTTCGCTCCCGTTTTTTTTCTTCTAAATTTCAATATTTTCTCACCGTTTAAACCTTCCCTGGGCTTCCACGAATATTTCAAGACTAAAATTAGACAAATCGGTTCAGCCGTTCTCGAGTTTTAGCGAGACTAACGAACAGAAATTCATTTTTATGTAATTTTTGTTGATTAATAATTGAATCTAAATCTAAATCTTTGCGTTGTGCGGGGTAATTGTTCCCATGTTAATATCAAATTTACGGGATATCGCTATACCTACAACATTTTGTAGACGACTTACGTGGTTATACGTCACTTGTTTTATGCTCTATTGCGCGAATTCAGGGAAAATGTGATACGTAAAAAGTTCGTTTTGTTCGTACTACACAGACGAGCAAAAATAGCGGGTTACTTTTCATACGACTGTATGGAAAGTGACTCCTTATTTTGCTCGTCAGTATAGCTTCGAATGTGACCCCGTCCGTTAAGTTGTGTTAAATTTCATTGAGCAATGTTTATGGGCCGTGCAGAATCCATTCTGTCTAGCCCTGGCTCTTTCTGCTAATGGGCAAACGACACAGATCCTTAGCACACTTCTGGTCGGCTATCACTTACACCATAGATGTATGTAAATGTAGGCAAGTGGGACTCGAATGATATGCCTTCCCGTTTCTTGCATCTATTGCAAGAGAAAGTAGGTTTTCTTTACGTTTGTGACAAAGTTTTATTTACCTGTTTTCGAGTGAAATGATATTTTAGTGAAATAACATTGAAAGAATTCGTTATGATACTCGTGCATTTAAGACAAATCCAATCCTTCAATCAAAGATACCTACCGCATTTGTCAAAATCGTCTAAACCGCCATTTAGGGTGTAGCAGGGAAAATAAAACTTGGCTGTTAGTATGTAAAGACGCCATCAGATACACGAAGCTATCAATTTTATTATAGGTGCTATTTTTTTTATTGCACTTACGCGAGCAAATACGGACATGTTCAGGGAGTTTTGAGCTCATTCAGAGCTCCAATATGGGGGTTGTTGAATGTACTTGGCCGCGAACAAAACTTGTTTTAAAAATAGTGGAAATAAAGAATATCCCAAGTAAGACCAATTAACCATCAATTAAATTAATAATCTGAACTTTAAATGTGGCATGCAAGGAATTATAACAGGTACCTACGAGTTTTCTAAATTCTTGGGGGATAAGGAATGAAGAGGATTACTTTAATTTCATACTCTAGCTGGCACATAGAATATTAGATTAGTTATTTGAAAGTTACGGTGTTTGAGGATCGCAGAGGTACTAAGAAGAGTTTTTTTTAATTTCGCGTAGGATCCTTATTATGTTAGTTATAGTAGGTATACATATATGTAACGTGTGACTACGGCTTTTCTTTTCAAGCTTGATTGTGTCTTTACACAGTGATTATTGTGTACTATAGTATCAAGACGATGACATTGTTATCAACTTGTTTCGTACTTTTTCAGCGTCGCATTTTGTCGTAGTTGGGTTTTAGTTTTCTACTTTTTTTTGCCTAATAAAGGGGATTTATATCGTAGCTTCAATGAGGCTCTGTTTCTGTACTTATTGTTAGGTATTCTTTAACTTTAAAACTAAATTTGTACTAACTATTCATATAGTTTATATTATGGACACGCAGGGTATCCTTTTATCTCAGAAAATTGCATACTTTCTTGCGGGATAGCAATCAACGAATTCTTTGCAAACAAAGTCGCAGTCGTCGTAAGCAACAATTAAAAAATATATCTTTTAAAAATGGATTGTAGACTTGGCAGAGTCTTGGCAGCTAGCATATTTCTTTACAGCTTAACTATGGTTGGTCATTAATTAATATGTGATGTGTAAATTGTACATGCACAGTACATGCTTTGTAAGATTTCTTCAGACATTTGTCAACATGTACAAGTCATTCCGTGTACATAATATATGTAGGTGTAGGAAGAGACTTAGATTATGTAACAGATTGATAGTGATTTGCTAGGGCACGTATTTGCGACAGCAAGATATCTATTTTAACAAGACACGTTGTATGTAAGAAAATGTGCTGTAACCGTGGGTCTTGAGGTTGATCCCCTACTGTAGGTGTGTTGGGACTGTTGGGAGTACAGAGATGCGCGGACGCAACACTTTCACTCTCGGCGGTGCGGTGCGACAGCAGCGGGCAAGGTGGACCGGCGCAGCGCAGTGCCGCCGCGCCCTCGTCGCCGCTGGCCGCACCGTTTGACTCTCTCGCGAAAACGTTACGTCGCCGCCGCCGTTGCCCGCTCCCTCGCCCGATCGGCACCCGGTGTCAATCGTGTGGTCTGATGCGCATGAGCAACCAAGTTATTGCTCTGCTGAATATCGAGATCGTGTTGTGAAAAACGCTAATTTTAGATCATTCTTTTTCCTGCACGGCGCTCGTCAAATCGTATCAATGAATAGCCAAACTCTTGTTGATTGTTTATTGGGTTTTAAATATATTATTATTTGCAATGAGTGAAATCGCGAAGTGTGTTACTAATTGTTGACCTGGCCTCTTATGGACTCTACATATACAGCATACATTTAATCACATAAGGTGTTGTGTAAGCAGTAAGCGGTGTACGGCTGAGAATCGAAGTTGATGCCCAAAATCAGTGCCTTGTCGCATAGAGAAAGTCATAAATTCCGATGTCCAAGTTTTCTACTAAAGTGTCAATATTTATCGTAAACAGATTTTGTAACTTTCGTTTGAATAGATAATGTAATCCGCGAGTAGCAAACTGGAATTTGCATTTCGTGTTGTGAATGGTAGTGAACCTGATACCTGGCAACCTGGCATAATACAAAACAAACCCAGACCTACGCCGATTATTTTAACCTGTCACCGAGCGGCAGAATTCGGTCAGGTTTGATTTATATGCGTCTGCTCGTAGTGTCAAGGTCTCCAAAGCTGGACAGTCGAGGCGCGTGATGCGCACGAGATTCTCTGCTCGAAACTCTGTAAATAAATAATGATCTAATTGTACATATTTGCTATTTCTGGCTCTGACTGATACGTACACGATACAGAATAGTTACCCACTATCGCGTAAACATCAAGAATACGTAAAAGCGTTCCTGTTGGTGTACTTGCATCTACGTGCCAAGCTTTCGAAAATGCGTTTTTGAGGAAAATAATAGAGACCGTTTTAGCTCTGTAGCTTCAACTAGCACCCGGTTGGTAGAAATCAGCAGTTGCTATGGTAATGTGTGCGCATATTGTGGCCAATAACTGGATTTGAACCAGTCGTGATCGAGAGAGTAAAATATATGAACTCATACATAAATACAAATCTTGGAAAGTTGACAATATCAGCTTAAGTGCTATTAACAAACATTCGCATCAAGTTGTTTACAAACTACACCTGAATAATTATGAGATTTGATTTTTAAATAAGTAAAAATGCCTCACTACGATGAAAGTTTTATTCATGACGATAATCTAAACCAGAGAAGAAATAAACGAAGTTACAGAGTTTATAAACATGGAATAAATCCGATGGGTTTCTTGGAACCTAGCGATGTCTTACAAGCCCTAGAAGAAAGGGGAACGTCTGTTATTAAACATAATATCAGAAATATTAAACAACGTGGCAATAGATACAAACCGGATTTACCCATAGCACAAAATGCTTACCCGAGCAAACCTGCCGGTAATATTGAAATAATAGTAGATCAATATCCTCGCTTCAGTTGTTTTGACACGGACAAATATTATGATTTGCGAAACAATAATATCCTACCACTCGCATCATGCAAAAGTTTTGACAATTTGACACTGAGCCAGGAGAGAAGCAAAGATACTAAAGGAAAAATAATTAGAAATGGGATAAGTCTACAGAATTTACTGGACGACGAAAACTTGAAGCATTACGTTTCTCCATCGGAAGAGCCTTTACCCGAGACACGAAAGGGCAATGGCAGAAACTCTTATTCTGTCGCAGATGCGCGGCGTCGGCACTTGCACAGACGCTTCTCTCGCGGCACGGCCGCGCCGGGTGTAGGGGTTTACAGACAAATCACCCACGACGGAGCTACTCGCAAACTATTAAACGGTACACTTATTATTATTATTAGGTATTATTTTTAACCGAAACACCGTTTATAAAGGCTTGATAACCATTTATAGTAACTTAACATTCGTTTATCTTTTAACTGTCACATGAATGTTTGACTTTGTCAGACACAGACAAAAATGTCTATATTGTATGTATGTATGTATGTATGCAATATCTATGTATAACTCTTTATTGTACATTAAACACAAGAAAAAGATGAATGCAGTAGAACACACATGCAGAAAGGCGATCTTATCCCTAAAAGGGATCTCTTCCAGTTAACCTTTGAACGATTAACAGGACATAACACTTAACATAATGCTTAACAGGTCCGTAACATTGAATCGTCTTTTGATGATTAAAAGGTTAAATATTTAACTATTTAATTTAACCATCACATTGTAAGCCTGTGCTTGCCCATGCGACACTTATCAAATAATTTACAGCATTGAGACTGACACGATAACCCGTTTTAACGTGACTATTACTTGTGGGACAGGTGTAACTTAATAGCGTATTATTTTGTTCGTTGTTTTTTTTGCATACTTGATAGTTTAATGTAGAGAAATATCAGTGTTTTATTTCTTGTTCCAAGTATCAGGCGGAAATGAATATATAGGAAAGGTTTTAATTTTTACGGCCTTGTCCGCTTATTAAGAAAAGCTGCGAAACTTGCAAACGCATCCGTATAATGGAATTCTTGATATTGTATAACAAGCCGTAAGAGACGCGGGAACACCACACTATTGTGGCCATTGTTACGGTAATAATGTTAAGGCCGAAAAAAAAACTTATTAATCAAGTTACTACTCATTTCTGCCTTACTATTAGTTAAACTTATAATTTAATTAATCTCGCTTGATAATGTCGCCCATTTTATTTTTGATTATGTTCTTGATTACTAGATAATTATTAGTTTGCTTCTTTAATGTGTTTGTATCATTTTACTGTCACTTGTCAATTATGATTGTTATTTATTTCGCTTCCCTTAGCGTGTATTTAGGGCACCTTCAAAGTTACAAACCACTCGGCACTGAAAACCTCTGAAAAAGGTCTAAGATGTGATACGTTTGCGTGAAATAGTACTTTTTAATGCAGATACGGATAGTATGTGGCTCGGGCCAAGACCACTCGGGATTTGTGTAAAATGGAAGTTTTGCACGTACATCCAACGACGTACCTATTTAATTAAAGGAAACCAAAATGAAACGGATACTTCAAAATATAATTTACTAGCTTTCTGCCCGCGACTTCGTCTGCGTAGAATTATGCATAAAAACCTTCCTCTCGAATCACTCTATCTATTAAAAAAAACCGCATCAAAAGCCGTTGTGTAGTTTTGAAAATATAAGCATACATAGGGACATAGGGACATAAGGACATGGGGACAGAGAAAGCGACTTTGTTTTATACTATGTAGTGATGACGAGATATTCTATAAAATTCAGTGACTTAACTTTCTTCATTATTGAAAATACTGAATATCTACGTATTAGTACCTGAACATACTTACATGTGAAGTGATATTGAATAAAGTCCGTCTAAAATAGAAAGTAAAAAAGCGCTCTTAAGTTAATGCTTGTCATTCTGTCGCAGTGAATTATTTCGGTATTCGGTATTTTTTTATAGCGCGGAATTTGATTAGATATTTAATTTAGTGACATTTTGCCGATTTAACCAAATGCTACGAATATACTGGTAGCAAGGCAGCTGCAGTCCTTACATAGTAACATGTGTGATGAAGTCTTGGACCTGCTCTGCCACTTACACTTAATGACTCTGTAGCCCTCTAAAATGTGTGATTCTAAGTTAAATTTCGTTAGTAGGTATCATAGGCACCGGAGTGCACCTACGTAGGTAGGTGCACTCTTACGTTGAAATTATTCGAAAACATTTAATATTGGCTCTAGGAATTGTTACTATTAAGGTTATTTTTAATTTATGACCAGTGTTTTTTTTTGGGATCGAGGAAATGTATTAACGGATAAGAAAATTCGGTAAATTTATCAAAGGTACGATTGGTGACTCCAAAATTAATTACAAAGGTGTGCCAATAAATTAAAAACACACTTACTCATTTTGTACCCACGTTAAAATAAAAGCGCTTCTTTGGACATTGCCCTGCCGTAATGTCATTGCAACTCCATAGTCCTCTTTTTAATGTTTAAAGGCGACAAAATACAGAATGATTGTTTTATTAGAACGGACGCGATGAACAAGTGCGTTTTAGGGGCGACAGTGTAGACGCAGCAAACCTGTGTGCTGACTGCTAAAGTGTAGTTAAATGCATATCAAAGTGTTTATGATGTGTGTGACGCCTTGTAGGCCAGGAAGCGGCGGCGGCGGACGGAGGCGCGTACGCCGACGGACAGCGGGCACCGGTCGACCGGCTAAGTCCGCGCGGTCAGGCTGCGGTACTGTCTGTTTGCACGACTGCGGTCCGCTCAGTCGTCACTCGCAGCGGCTTCGGGCGCGTCCTGCTGTCGCCTCCGAGTGTATTTATAAACTCGCGCGTCATCGCTGCTGATAAACTTATGTTTACTACAGAACGTACCGCTTTGATTACTATTCCCGCTATGAAGTTAACTGGTCGCGAATCCGAGTGAATCTCAGTTGTGATGGTGACATTTGTGGACTTACGTCATTATTATTGTCCTTGAAGCATTTTTGTAAGTAGGCATCCCTAAATACTAACATTGTTCTTAAAGTCTAGGCAAATGTTGAATAGAAAAAAATAATATGTATACATATAAACAATAAGTTCAAATAAACACAACTTACTTCGTTTTACATTGTTTTTTGATACTGGTATGACCTATTCCTGCAATACTACAATGCCTTCTGTTTTGCTTGATCGTTCCTTAGCCTTATTTGTTTAACTATAGCAAATATGGTTGTCATCAATGTCATCATCTTTAATGGGTTCTCAAATTAGGTTCGATTTGAGTGCGTCTCTGACAGAAATGCATTATTCAATTAAAATGACATAACAATTTTGAAGTGTTAAGCGAAATAATTTTATTTGGCTGTAAGTGTACGAGAGTACGTCGACATTAGATGTGCAAATTAGCAGTGGGGCACGGTGGGTGACTAAATGAATTGGTTCGTTATGATTGCAGAGGGCGATTCGTGTGGCGAGGCGGGGTCGGGGCACCGCGGGTCGCTGCGCGGCGCGAACAAGCTCGCCCGGCGCGCGCGCTCCTTCAAGGACGACCTGCTCGAGCGCATCTCCAACATGCGCTCGCCGGCGCAGCAACACCATCCGCCTCATCTATCCTCAGCGATACGGTACGTAAACAATCATTTAAACAATGCATTCAAATTAAAACCATCTCCGCTTCCCCTTCATCCGCTGCGGGTCCTGCAACAATGTCGATGTTTTGTCATCAATTATGAAAGAGGGCTACCACCTTTTTGTATATCTTACGGCAAATCTATTAAATCAATTATTTTTTGTAATATATTTTTTTGCTTTAGGTTACCAGGAAAATACTGTGTATAATTATTGCATTGGTTGGGCGTCATTAGCGTGATATAAAAAAAAAGAATTAGATTTGCAATTAAATGTTTGTCAGTCAAACCAATCCACACGTAATACGCCTAAGTTGGCAGGTATAATACAAAAGTGGGTTTCGTAAGGTTATTTACGAGTATTTAGCATATTTTTTAGTTTAATTAATTAATTTATTTCATGTAAAATTACATCTTACTTTAACATGCTTAAAATGTCAATGTTTGTTTACAAAAGTTAAAGTTTATTTTCAAATATTTTATTTACCTACCTTGATTGTCCTCAATACTTGTGACTCACTTCATTTTGATTTATTAAGTTACTTTACCTGTAGCTGAGTGCGACCGACAACGTCCGATTAGTCGAGTGAATAAATTTGCAACGTTAACACGTTAAAATTATTCTTTTATATAATACCGACCGTTTTATAAAATTAGTAGTGGGTGATAATTTTCCTTGCGAAGTAGGGGCTCGTAGCGGATCTAAAGGCGCATATTCGACTGGTGGGTGGCGGCGGATTTCCTTAGGTATTTATCTAACGGCATGACGTCAGGTATGAAAGGGGTGGGTTTTCAGCACTTGTGCTATTGAGGTAGTTTTCTTTAGTCTGGCCTCTGAGACACACGTCCGGGAAGTAGCTTTTGGAGTGATTACTGTTGCAAATTATAAAAGTCTTTATAGTTTGTCCAAGTTGACATTAATTATTACCACAGATATACTAAAGTTAATAAGTTTTAATGCTTTGAGACACTTTTGGCTTTAGTATTTGTATTTGATTAGGGAAAACCGGGTTTATTAATAACAGCACCAGCCTACGCAGGATAACTTTAGTAACTTAATGTTATATCCGATAAACTAACCTTGTCCTGTTTTTAAGTTTAACTATTAGCATTCCTTACAGTGAGCTCATTTGGCGGGGGATCATTATCAGATGAGTTGTGTACACTGCGATGATATCTACATTCTACAAACAGTATTGTTTCTTATCTGAATTGATAAATTTACATACATAACTTTGCTATCTTCAACTAACATCATATGTCATAAGAAAGTGTCGCTCATTTTAACAGTTTTATCTCGACCGCTAGTGTGAGAACAATGGCGTAACGTGTACGGTACGCGCTAGCCTAGTGTAGTTTACTTTGGACTGTTTAAAAACTACAAATCGAACAGCTGCTAACCTTTGTACGGAATTGCGTAAAGTAGCAATACGCGTTGTCGCTCGGGCCGGCACTATCGCGTCGATATTGTGTATAGACATTTCACTAAACGGCGGTTGTGAGTCACGAAGAGCGAGTGTCACACTCATTAGTGACATTGTCCGCTGAAATCTCATTAGTTTAGTGAGGCCTCTGTGAAGTGATTACATTTTAATGTCAGTGCGCGGAGACCATGACTAAATTGCTTTTTATTTATTTTGTAGTTGTCAGACACGACTTTTAACTGTAACCGTTTGGCGGCGGACCTAGTTTCGGTGTAAACATTTCAAACATCGTGACAAGTATTGTGATTAAGTGGGTTCTTTACGCTGGACAGTGGTTTGGATCTGAATAAATGTCGCACTCTGTGCGCTCGCCGTTTGGTGGCTGGATCGACAAACGCACAATTAAGCTTCGTCGGAGGCTAGTTAAGAATGGGCATGGGTACGATGTTATAGTATATGTTATTTTATTACGTTACGGTTTAGTATTGTCGTTCATTTCCTGGTGCGCTAGATGGTGAATGGCAATTAAGATTTATGGTCACACGCTCACACGTAGTGTTTATGTTTAAACAAGCATTTTCAGAGTAAGGTGGCTCGGGACCTTCTTGAATATCAAATAAGGCAGCTTTGTTATTCGTATATTTACTATGGGCTTGCATGCCAAGCAACTTCTTTCGCAACACATTCCAACCATTGACATTAAGTATTTTTGTAAATGAATTGTTTTTGGTTAGTAACCTCGAATTACTCAATGGATATTTTTATTTGCGAAATGTTGTTGCGTTAGTGTAATGTAGTGAAATAACATAAAAATTCTCAATTACATTGAACAGTTGGAATTTAAACTTGTATCGGTTTCCCAGTCCCCGTTTTTGTCTTTAGATTAACCCAGTAACAGGGAGAGAGGGAATAAAGGGAGAAAGGAGGAATAATATTAAACGTTTCTACATTTTTAGATCGCACTCGCCGCTTAGTCCTAAAATTCGCAACATGGCTGCGAAAACATCCACGTCCGAGGAGGGGGAAGTCACGCCTGCCAAAGAACTGGAACGGCTAGTCAAAGAGGTCCGTTACTAGTCTCAGTTTTTTTTGAATTACGGACTCCGTTTCAATTCTGTGGTTATTTCAAATGGTGTATTGCATCTGATTTCAGGTAACGTTCGGTTTGAAACATTTCTCCGACGTGATTAAAAAGAAAAAGTTGGAGATGCTTCCTGATAACGGCACAATTGTTTTCGAATCTATCGCTAACATTCATAAAGGTAAATATATTTGTCGCTTGTTATTCTTTGATGTTATTGTTTGTACAACACTCAATTTTACCTATATTAGAAGTCAAAATATTTCTACTATTGCTGATATTAAAGTAATACATATTATTGTCAGGGTATTAGACTACTAATAAAAAATAATTATCTAACATATGCGGAAGGTTCATGTTTTCTGTAATTCTTTTTGACTTCTTATAAGTTTTATTTTATGTATCACTTGCAATCATATTTAATTCAAAACACGCCGTGTTTTTGTTTCAGCTATAAAACCGTATAGTGGCCGTTCGCCGTCTCTCATGAGCGCCGTGAAGCGTCTGTGTAACGCGCTAGCCAAGCTTATTCAACTGTGCGATGAGATCGCGGCAGTCAGTTTGCGGGCTGACGCGGGTAATGAGGAGCTGGACGCATCAGCGGCGGCGTTGTCTGAGGAACACGTTAACTCGATCGTGAAGGGAGTGACATCCGCTGTAGAAGAAGTGGCAGCGCTAGCACAGCAGCATATGACGCGCCCGGCGCTGTCTCCGCGACCGGCGCTGGTGTCACCCCGCGCCTCTACCCAAAGGAACTCTTTACCTGGTAAGAGTTGAATGTTTTATTATTTTTAACATGTCAAAATAACCTCAACGAATCTGATCGTGAAATCGAAAGAAATAAGCTAGAATTAGGTATAGAAGCCTGTTTCGTAAAAATAGGCCTACTTGTTTTACCCACTACAGCCCTTAAGTATAGCTGCTGCTATACTTAAGGGTTGTATTGGGTAAAACAAGTAGGCCTATTTTTACGAAACAGGCTTCTATACCTAATTCTTTCATCTTTAAATCTATTATTGTACTTTAGACATCCCATTGACGCCAAAAGAGCGTTCGCTGCTGACTGGTGACACCGGTTCCGAATCCTCTGGAGTGCGAGCGTCGCACTCTTCAGAGTCAGTGCTCGATGCGCCTGAATCGCCGCCGCCCAAACCGGCTCGCCCGAACCGGTAAGATTATCTAGATATATATGACGTGTCAGGGGAAGATAAAAGGTTTATGAACAATTGAACATGCTTCATGTTCAAAATTATTTCGGTACTTTAAAAAGTCAGTATGTGGCATCGGTTGAAGTTTAGGTGTAACAGGGCACAATCTGAAAGATATCTTTTTGCTATCAATCGTAAGGAAGATTTTTTTATCTTAATCTCGAGTTCTTAAAAAAATAATTTAGGTCAAGGTCGGCGAGATAGACTTTTGTAATAGTGTAATATTATTTGATCTAGTGAATAGCTGATGCATTTTGCGACTTATACATAAATACCTAAAATCGTCGCAAAATAAGAGGCCCGTTTTGACATTTGTCTTCGCGACGTAACTAGTGATGTAACCATACGACTCGGTAATCGATACTCACGATAAATCGATTCCAGTTTGGATGAGTATTTGATCGATTTGAAGATGTACTGTAAACTGCATTGGATTAAAGTTCTAATAAGAAAATGTAACTTAAAATGATATTGTAAGTATTTTGAAATGATACAATGTTACGATACGTCAACTTTCTTTCATTTAATATTTTTGGCACAATAACACTCACTCAATCACCAAAAGAAATCAGTAATTTATTTGTCCAAACACTAGTGTTTAAAGAAATAAAACCGGCCAAGTGCGAGTCGGCCTTAAAAATATATTTTGATCGATTTTTTTTTTCCTTAACCGATTATTAATAGTCTGTGGACAATATGAAAAAAATCGTTATTCACAGCACTTAGCGGAGTGGGCGGTAACCATCAATGAAAAACGTAATTACCTTCAAAACATTTCGATCGGTAAAAAATACAGAACTTCATAGGCGTGAACTGTCAAAACGGGCCTTTTATTTTGCGACGAGTTTAATGCTTTCTAAATGTAAAACTAAATTCATAACTTCAACATAGGCGACTTTACGCTTTGCTGGACCAGGAATGTTGTAACATGTTAATAATTATTGGATAAAAGCAAGCAAACTTCATACACATAAATTGTAGGGTTTGTCATAGAAAGCTTGTTAAACCACAGCAGTAAAACTGTGTAAATGTTGGCCTTCTATGCGATTCTCTACCGCTTTCTACTAGTCGTATGGGGCGGCATAAACTTAGCGAGAGTGTGTGTTACAGGAAAATCGAGTTGGCCCCACCTCTGCCGCCCAAGCGACGTTCTGCAAACGACAATTCCCTCATAGCGCAGTCTATTGATAGGCGAGTAATCATTTAGTATTTCTTTTTAATGTTTACTTTAATTTATATTTTCTGATTCTTTATCATTAATATCGTTAGTATTTTGTTAAGGTTAAGTATGCTAAAGATGGTATTCCCATATGCTAATCAGCAACTTAATTGACGACGGTCAATCGTCCTATATTATACGTTACTTAATTAATGCTAATGAGGTAAGTCTTATTGGCAACGCGATTGCCACTAAAATAATTAATGGGATAATAATATCATTATTACAGTAATAAAAATAGGTTCAAGAAATGTCATGTTGACACCTACTTTTAAAAACGGTATAGGTGAAAAACTTAAGTAAATGACCTGTCGTCTGTGTGAGGAATGTGTGCGAATAGACAAATTGACGTTCCCAATTAGAAAAATGACTTGTCCCGTAACAGTTATAATCCTGATTACATAATATTTGATGTGGGGTTTTCCTTATTATTAATTAATTGCATGTTGCCCCATTTTGGTAAATTGTGGCACATAATATATAGCACTCTTCCTAAGCTCATGGAACGTTACTGAACGACTAAACCAATTTTTTTTTTAAGCAGTATTAACCAACGCCGCCTTATTCCTTTGCTAGGAATCCTAAGTTATGATCAATCTGATTTATTCACGAACGTAAAACTAGAATAAAGTATTCGGTAGGTAGACACATTGCCAAATAATAAGGAAGTGAAGGTTTTGTCACGGTGAATGCGTTCGGTCTGACCAATCATGATTGGTCGTCACTTGTATTTAATAGATATTATCTTGTATCGCATGCGATCTGACAACTCAATTTGTACAACTACTACTTACTCGGATAGTTGGCTGGCAAGGGATGTGTAGATATGATGTGGTCTTCGTTCTCTTTGATGCGACCACAGTACGGAAAACCACCTCAGTGTGAGAATCCCTTCAGTGCTTCAAAATTGGAATCGGAAAGCGACGTTTTCACAGTTCTATTTTCTTACAGATTGTCACTCCAGTCGCACAGCAGCGGCTCCCTCGACTCAATGCTCAACGTGTCCAACGACGAAGACAGGCACGCTCACGATTCGAGCAGCCGCGATCGCGTGTTCGTTACGCCGCCAACCTCGGACTTGGTCGGTCAGTATAACCTTCATGCATTCGAAGCATTCAATTATTGTGTTTCCAGCCCCCAAGTGTGAAGCGTTCATGACTTTCGTACAGACCGACAGGAAAGACAAGTGCAGTGATAGATATACACGTATCAGCTCAAAGAGCTGCTAGTGTATTATTTTAAATAATAATAATAATAGAGAGTAGAAAACTGACAAAAAGAGTCAGTCGATTTTTCATGCAAAGTTAAAATTATATTTAAGCGTTTTATGTCAAAACGTAAGTTACAAAGAAGCTGGCGCCCTCCTACAGAATATTTTGAACTCCTATTGTGACGTTATTGTTTTTTGTGCTTAGAACTGATAACTAATGTTAAACGCAATCATTAAAGCGAGACCTTTCCTCATTTGTCTTAGAATCACACGCGGCATTTGGTTTTACCATATCTTTATGGTGTCATTTTTAACCACCGATGTTGCACACTTCCTCATAAGCACTCTTTTACGAGGTCAACATTTTTGCATTTACGTTGCACCTTATGGTGAATAAACACTTATTGTACTAAAATCACATTAGTTTATGTATAATTGGTACATGTTAACAGTTAAATCTCTTCAATAGGACTAATTGGATCTACTAGTACTTGAAAATTAGCGGGTGATTTTGAATTCAAAACTTTTTTGCTATTGCTGCGATTGTTATTTTACTGTGCATACACTCTTGTGCTCGTGCGAAGATTGATGAATTGTATAATCATTATTCTGGATAATTATCGCTCAGATAAAATGACGCTATAGCTCGACTTGGGGTTTACATTGATTGCGATTGAATTCACTTAATGTCATTGGTATAGCCGATCAAGTATATTACATTTTTATAACGGTTTCTTGATCAGAAATAAATAACGTAATGGTTGAATCTTGGGGCAGTACCTGAAGCATTTCCTTGGTTGACTATACATACATGTTTGTACATTCAATATTTTCTCGGAAACTCGACAATCTGTCTTTATTGTTATTGCTTACTATTTGCATATTTATTTGGCAGAAGATAGTTTAGTCAAAGAAGTTGAACGTATCGCAATGTACTGCCTGATTTGTGTATGTAACTAAATTCCAGTCACCTTATTTAACAAACTTTACTTCACGAGGTTCACGTTGCTGTTTTTCCCGTGTGGCGGTGATCGCTCACCATCATATTGTGATCGGCTTGCTTGCTCGACTCTCTCTTTCTTCTAAAAAAACGTTGTGTTTATGTCTCGGCGAAATTATATGCTTTAAAGCGAATGATGAATCAGCAGTGCTATAAGAAATCATAATTAAATGGACAATGCGATTGTTTTTTATTTGTTTGGCCGTTTAAAATTACTGTCATGGATCTTCTTGAACATAATATTGCTCTCTTACGAGGCTTATGTAGTAATAAGGGTATATGCATTTAAATTGGATGACGTGACTTAAAAAATATGTTCTTTCAAACTTGTTGAGTCTGAGGAGTTGCAGAGGATGGCTAACATTTTATATGGAGCATTGGAAAGGAAAGGTATGAATGTTAATGTAAGCAAGACGCAAATTATGGTGTTCGGTAAAGACGATAGCATGACAGAATATGAAATTATTATAATAATGAGAAAGTAGAACAGGTTTGTATATCTGGGCTCCGCACTTACGAAAGATGGAAAGTGTGGAAGTGATATTGAAAGAAGAGTTAATGCAGGAAACATGGTGAATGGAGCGCTGCGCGCTTTTGTGAGCTGTGAGGCGGTGTCAAAGAAGGCGCGTCTGGCTGTCCACAGAGGGGTTGGGTATAGCAAAAGAAGCATGAATGTAAATAAATGCAGTAAAAATGAGAGTTTTTTGTTATTGTTGATGAAATATCTAAAAATATTAGATGGTAAAAGCCCATCAAGGGAATGGGCCAAAATCTTAAGAATCGTGTTATAGGCGATGCGACTAGCAGCCCATCACTATTTTGATTCGCCTTTCCGTCTTTACGCCCTACCTATGCAAAGCGTGGCCTTTGTGTCTTGTTACCTTGGGCTCTGTCTACCCCGTAAGGGATACAGACGTGATTTATGTATGTATGTATGTGTGTATGTATGTATGTTGTTTGATTGAAATAATATTCATCGAAATATTGATAGAACGATTAGCAATATCATTGGTAATATTAAATTGTTTCCTATTAGTAGTAGTAGATGCCAGATCCGAGACTTGAGCCGCAAACGCAAATGAATGTTCAGTGTACGAACGTGCTGGCATGAATCGATTGAATGAATGAATGATAATATCCATGAGTAACAAAAATGATTAAATACAGGTTGATTCAATAATTGATTGCGGTACTAGTGTTTTAGGCAATCTCGTTACAATTACAGCGAAACAGCTCAATTTCGAATTTGGGCATCTTTTTGCCCTGATTTTGTGCATTGCGGCATCAGTGTGAAAACAGAATATAAAGTGATATTAAATGTGCTGTCCTAATAATATGCAGATTATATTATTATTTTTCTTGAATGATAAAATGTAGTGAGACCGGTAGTATCGCATGACACATGCATAGAAATGTAGCCACGATATGCCTCTGCCTCTTTTCTATTCCACTTCCCATGCCATTCGTCTCGTGTGCGAAACGTACGTTTTCTGTTTGCAATTGACGCGTTGATACATCGAGCTTAAATAAAATAATATTTTTCAGGTGTTTGCAGCTGCAGCAGCGCCGGAGAGATGCGCGCTTCACTCGAGTCGCAGGAGTCTCACGTCAATAGCATGCATGTGCACGCGCATTCTAACCACAATCGGTACGTCGACCAGTATGTACTTTCACGTATATTTTGTCGATCTGTAATACACCACTACAGCGATAATATAAAATAGTAAAAAGCAAACTTTGTATGGCTTTATTTTTGTTTCATTCGGATAATTTATGCATAAACACGACTGATCGATTAAAGAAAAGAGATACATATTATGTTATTTTAACAAAGCCTCGTTTTTTGTTTTCGACAGTTTTTCCAATGAGTCAGGTTTCGTCTCGGTGGGCCACGCTGAAATGTCAACAGAACACAGCTTTACTTCAACATTCGCTTCACACCACTATTCAAGTCACACGGACAGGTTAATATTTTATCATCAATTGCGTGTTTTTTTTTTAAATACTTGTGTTCTCTCGTGTTTTGTTTCTTCATTTCTTTTCTTCGTTTTTCTGTTACAAGCTTTGTGTTATTGTTTTTGCAGTAATTTTGACAGTACTGTGTATATGAACGAAATGATGGGCACGCGGCAAAGTTTTGAGAGCTTCATGAATGTTATCAATATGAAAAATGTAACCACGCACCAATCTGTGAGCACAACGTGAGTGTCGTCTCTGTCCGACTTCATTACCTATCCTTTACGTTTGATTATTTGCATCGTAACAGCTTTCTGGTAACATTGCATTTTGTTTGCCAATGTGTCGTTATTATAACGCTTTGTAGCTAAAACAACACACCTTAAGATAATAAGTGAAGCATGTGCCTAATTATAAAGTAAGTCGACATTGAACGTTTTTGGCTTTGAAACTAAGCAGCTTTGCATCGCTGGAGGTGTTCACGGTGAATTTTACGCAAGCTGAAGTGTTGTTTCGCAACGCAGGCTGCCGAGCATCACGTCAGACGAGAGTGAGACGCCGCCCGAGCTGCCCGTCAAGACGCGGCGGAGCGCGCGCGCCGACGTGCAGCACAGCTTCCCCACCGTGGAGATCAGGTGATTATTGACACTGACCTCATGGGAACACTGCGTCCTGCTGGCCACACAATCTCATATAAAAGCATACCTTTTGAAAGTTTGTGTATTTGGATGATCCTTAAAGTCACGTGAGTTTGTCCAAATCCCAATACAAAAGTCTTTCTTGCCTTAATAATTCCAATGCAACTATTTTTCTTGTAGGTATTTTATTTATTTTCTCATAAAATAATTTTCTTTAATTACCCAGCAGCGGGGTAATAACAAGATCAGCAAGTCTAACATCACCGTTATTTGTTTCTCATTATGGAATATACAGCAGAACAGTACACTCATGCATGTATATGTACCTAGTTGCGCTGCACATCATTAATTAATTACCGAAAGTACTGCACGCTCATAGTCACATTATTTATGCCACTTGTTCAAGGCGAATTAAGTACCAATTCGTTCTTCGTAGTAAACGTAGTAAACAACGACGTGAGACTACCATTACGAATGCGCGCGTCGAACGCATATTCTTTACCACTGTCAGGCCAATTATTTAAAGCAGGCGTTCCGCCCTCGCGCACTTACCGGTGTCGTGATACAACTGTAGTAAAATTTTGTTATTTTGCTTGTTCTCGACTTGGTAATGTGTTGTTGCGACACAAAAGTTTTATTATATCAGGCAATTACTTGTTTCTGTCACAAGTCATGATATAAACTCACTAACCATAAAATTACAGGAAAAGACGATTTTGGCCGTAAAATAACTCAAAACTTTTTAAATTATTTACGGTTAGTTAAATTAGCCAAATTTGCTACGAGATAATATGGAACGTGATTACCTTCGATGAGCTCCCGATATCCCGATGCAGTTGCAAGCATCATGATCAGGGGCAGACTCTACCCGTACTGTCTAACGTAAATTAAATAACTGTAGAAAACAAGCCTTAAAATATTTTGCTGTTAAGATATTTGTGTGTTTCTAACGCTATAAAGATTATTAGGGTGAAAACTTTATGTATCCGTTCTAATTATCTAATCAAGGAAATATTAACCAGATCTAATAAATACTAATTAAATATCCGGGTGTTAAAAGTTTCTGTAAAATATGTAAAATGAAAGTCATTAAAGTTATGAATCCAAATTATCATTTTCATAGCGGCGGCATAGCCCGTCACAGCGACTGCATCTTATTTTACTGTAACATTCTGATGTTGATTTTAAACAACTCATCCGCAAGTCTTGTAACATGCTAATTACACCATGCATACCAAACCCCCTCGACTGTAACATTTACCAATTAGCTTCTAACTATACTAATTTAAACGCATTGCTTGAAACTATAATTGTTAATATCGTAGGCTTGTTTCGTAACAGAACTTACTGGAATCAACTGCCAAAAATATTTTAATTTGTACACTTTTAACCATGTGTTAACCTTCCCTGTGTTTTGTTTCAGACAAAGCCCAGTGTGTTCGCTGCACGGCGAGGCGCGGCCGCACACGCTCGCCGACCACCACCCGCCACGGCCGCCTCCGCTGCCGCTCAAAAAGAAACACAGTCAGTATCTATTACGCTTCCTCGCGTTCATAGCTAGTGTATATAAGAGCATTAATCACTTGGCTACCACAATAGACTATAATTTAATAAATTATGAGTTTCTGGTGTCTGATGTTCAGGGTCCTGATATTGATAGGACACAGAAGGAAACGTGATTTAGTAAACGTATTTTGTGCTTATAGGTCAAACAAGGGTTTAACATAAATTAAAAATATATACACACACATCACCAAAGTACCTGCAGTCATTTCTTTTCCAGACATTAAATCAATATTTGGAGAATTACACCATATGTGTGTAATATAACTTTTGGTTTGGTATTGTTGTTTAAGATTAAAATATATAATGTAAACTTGCATGCAGCATGCTCTTAAAGTGAATGATTGAATATGTCTGTATGGCATAGCAAATTGACATGACCTTTAATTCTCAGTTCAACCTTGTAACTATAAATTGGTATTGTACAAAGTATAAGTAACATGCTTGCACTGTATAATAGAATTATGAATGTGACATTCCTAATAATATGGCCGTCGAAGGATTTAGACGTATGAAATGATTAGATTGGCTGACTAACAACTAGGTAAATAAATAATATTTGCGTCCTAATAAATTAACGTAACTTTGTTATTTTATATCATACAGGATCTGATTTATAAACGAACATAAAACTGACTCAGTGGGACACTTTGTTGATATATTATGTGTAAGTTATGAGAAGACTAGCTTCTGCCCGCGACTTTGACTGCATAGAATTATACATATAAACCTTCCTCTTGCATCACTATCTATTAAAAATACCGCGTCAAAATCCGTTGCTTACTTTTAAAGATCTAAGCATGCATATACAGACAGCGAAAAGCGACTTTGTTTTATACTATTTAGTGAAGTACGTAAATTGCTTATATTGGTACATAAAACAACTATCTAATATTTTTCAAAAACGAGTCCCGGTTGTCATGCTGTTTATTTGCTCACTCTCGATGGAGTTTTCTAGGCAGAGCTTAAAGTGATCGGTGTATTTTAGCTCCATTATACAAACCTAATTTCTACTCTTTACTGGACAGCTGATGGAAACTTTTCGAATGTAAAATTGAATGAATAAATAGTTAAAGGAAACATGTAGGCATAATAATATTAATAATTTATAATAATAAAACGAAACTTCTGCTTATGACGACCTACCCTCATTGGTAAATAAGAAATTTACATGAAAGCACGGTATATTTGTGTCAATCACTTTTATGTTAACTATACTTGTAACATTCTCAGCAAAAAGCATCTTGAGTTTTATTTCTAGTAGTATTTACTCTTCTGGTCAGTGCTGATTTCATCAATGGATTCACTTTCTGTCTTCTTTTTTATTCGCACCTACAGTCGTCACTCTTTCGCTGGCACTTGTCTTTATGGCCTCAATATGTTTTAGGTCTTGATTAACCTTTGTATTAAGTAAAAAATATTGACCTCTGATTTCTTAGTCATCTACACTTGACATTGGCAGTACGTCTGCATCAGAATATAAGACAATCTTTAATTTGAATTGAAACTGTTACAACAATCTTTTCCTACAGTTTTCTTTGAATAATCGGTGTTGACAGCCGTAATGTTTTGCGGTAACTCTCGATTGAATTATTTAATATATTTATAAAATAAAGTAATATTACGATTGCCTAGCTTCAATATTGTTCTGTGTAAATGACAAGTGCGGTCAGGTGGTTCATTATTGTGTACCATGTAAACGGGGTTATAACGGCATGTTTGTCTGTTGTGCCGGTGCGGTGCCGCAGTGTTTCAAAGCGTCGCATACAGCGGTGAGTGGATGCATGCAAGCGCTAAATAGCTCCAAATGATTACAATATTATGATCGGATTTTAGTCGAGAGTCGGGACTTTTAGTTCGTAGGATTTAGAATATTATACTCACTTCAAAATCATTTACAATCTGACACAACACATCACATGGTTCTAAGCACCTATTATTTTTATAAAGTGAACGGAACTATTGGCATGAGTTCCTCTTCAAACAGTAAAAAACCCGGCTCAAATTAGTCCGACTTTGTATTGCTTCACATAGAGATCACAGTTTGACTCCAAATGCAGACCATCTGGAGGACCATCCGTCGTACTTTAGAGGTTTTCACAGCTTTTGTCACTGACATTTAAACATTAAGGTTTGGCCTCACATCTAGCTTGCTTTTTCCTGTTCACTTGCAAAGATTTAGAAAATATCATTATGTTTTTGGCTTAAGTGTCGTGAATAACAGTAAGGAGAGATGCTGGCAGGCAATGTGCTTCGACGTTCTAGTGGTCTCAGGCGCTGTGAACCCTTTTACACCAGAAATTATGCCCAGTATGCTTACTTAAGAACGCCAACGCTGATAACTGAAAAGTAATTACGAAATTATTCGTATAGCTTTGCAATTTTAATAATTGATCTTAAGTAACTTCAGCTTCACTGCCCTCATGCCCTGTAATATGTGTGGCAGCTTTCGAGACTTAAGTTTATCATCGGTCTTGAAATAAACAAGTGTGCTTTGTCCGAAACTAAGAATTGTTGAGGGTGTGCTTCTATTGGGACAGAGTGGAGAGGAGACGTGCAAATTCAACCAATCACATTAATTGAAATCCACATCTCGCCCTGCTTCCCTGGCCGTGATTGTTAATTCTCCACGAATCCGTAATGCTGTGTCAATAATAGTGCACCCTATGACGCTATTACGTACTGTCTCATTATTAACTTCTGAATATGAGAGTTAGCGGACGATTATCATAAATCTTCGTAAAATATGTAAATTGACACAAAAGTCTCAAATTTAATATTATACAACCATATTGTTGGATTCATTGAGTTACTAAATAAATTCCTTTTAAGTTATGTAGATTGGTAGACCGAGGATTTATACAAATTTTCGGCTTGTTTTAATTTTGGTTGGGCCATAAGTAGATTGGCATTTTGATACACCACGTGCGATGATGAATGTACTTAGCACCTCATTAAGCATAACAAGGCCCTCGCTACGCAGTACGATTTTACTATTGGTTGTACTGTAATAAGAACATGTAAGTGTGCCCGCAACATTCAATAATTGTAAGTTTACATTTATCAATTTATCATCATAGTACATTGCTTTAATACAAATGCAGTAATATTAAACATAGTTGTTGAAATATAAAGCCTGTAAAAAGCTTCACTGCAAACTTTTTTATGCGGAGCATTTACGTAATTTTTCTTGTTAAAAACTAGATATCATTAGTTTTTACAATAAATTATTTTTAACGTGCACATATTCAGGATTTGCTGCCTATTGTTTTTGCGATCGGTGTCAGCTTTCGGCTGTAATAATACCTCGGCGAATTATGTTTTAAATCATTTTAATTTGCACAGTTATGGCGTACATGGAGATGTTTGGGAACTGCAGTCACCCGCCGAACAACGCTGCCGCACCACCAGACATGTTTCGACATTCTATACATACGTATAATCTGGCCAGGTAAGAACAGTTCCTTTTTTACCCCATTCCCAAACAAGAAGGGGAAAAAGGAAAGTTTCTGACGGTCTCCTTTAGCTGCATAATATATTTAATTTTACTTTGATCTGGTAGTCCATCATCCTTTCATTGCGTACATTTTGTATCTAGTCTGTTTATATTATTTGTTGACTTAATAAAATAGGTATCAAATGTAATGTCTTCAAAGGATTGTTATAAACAGACATGGCAACACTTTTATAAGATGACTTTGATAGACAAAATACTGGTAGATTTACTTGTAGTTTTAAATGTATCCAAGACGTAATTCGAATTCAATTTTGCAAATGACTCGTGTGTTTACTGCGTCAAACCTTTTAGTTTTCATATGTGCAGGCAGAGTGATTTCAATCTCATCAATTAAACATTCTGCGCTCAGTTAACAATAGCTGTTGAGATGTTGATCGTATGTAATAGAAGTTTTGTTTCTAGCGCCCAACATACGAGCGGAAGCGCTATGGTAACGCGGCATCAACAAATCCAGCGGTCTATCGGACAGTCGTTCACTGTGCAACATTTCGGCAGTCCACCGGTGTTGAGGTAAATATTTTGGCAAAACAGTGCAGACTGCGCAAAAAGCGGTACCGCCGCCACATAAAGGCTAACGCTTAATAAGCCTTTTCTAGACTTTCAATGAGGACGGTTCTACAACATCTTATGAACGATTTTGCCCCGAACGTGTTGTCGCCACCAAATCTATACATATTTACATATGTACTTACCAGATAACCTCTTGTCTTGTCTTGTCAAAATATTTTACATACTTAATTTTTATTCCGGTTAATTTTTGAAACATTTCATAATAACTTTCCTCGGAATATAATAAAAAATCGAATTAGTACAGCGGTTCTCGAGTTTTGCGCTTAGCAACACATCAAGCTAACACATTTTGTAAATTATTCATAATATACATTTGTAACAGCTCCTATTAGGTTTGCATACTAGAACAAAACTCTTCTTTTAAAGTCGCATAGTGCCACTAAGAATTGCCTAATACACCCACGTGTGCTCATACGCATGCAGACTGCGTCTATTGATTTGGCGGCGATATCCTTTAACGTGCCAAAGTGGCATTGCAACTCTTCCAGACGTGATTGTCTAAAGTCTTGCTTTAAAACATTATTTAACTTAATACTTCACCTCTTATAACTTACAACTGCGCTAGCATTTATCATACCGCTGAAACTATTGAAATATATTCAGTGTGGTACGCCTGTATATATGCGCATCTGTTTCGCGGTTCCACGTCGCGGTGAATGATTTATAATAATTTTAGCCAGTTCCTGGTTGGTATTTAGACGTCGTTTGCTTATTGCCACAGTGGGTCCGAGGACAGCGTGAGCCTAGTTGCTTCTAGTGGGACCAGTCCTGTGCCTCCAGAGCCGCCCGCGCTACCGCCCAAGATGAACAAGACTAAGGTTAGCGTTACACACAGTCACTCATAATAAAAAAAAAGTTGATTTTACTAATAGGATACCTATGCACTTTTGTCACATTTATTTTATAGATGGTTTCTAATATGTACGATCTTTCTAGACTCAGGTAAATTCGAGCAATGAGCTCCTGCCCCCGCCTTCGCCGCGTCCCTCTTCGCACAACAGCTCCACATCGGTTGAAGATACGACGCTTAACAATGTGGTAATTATTGTTACTATTATTATTATATTATATATAAGTATTTTTATGATTTGATATCCTTTTTTAAATTGTTTGATTTTTTTGCAGAATTCTGATGATTCGTATGTCAGTACAGCAACGCCGGCCAAGTTCCCATTGGAAGATGAACTGGAAATGCTTGTTCCAGAGCCTGCGCCATCGCCCGTGCCTTCACAAGTTAGTCACAGATCGTACATATTTTGTAAATCGTTATTTCAGCCAATCGTTATTATTATTAAAACTTATTATTATTATTCAGCAATTGTTTTAAGCAAAAGCGTGCTCTTACGATGAACGTGCCTGATAGGGTGTAGTTCCCAGACGAGTCCAGTGCTGAAGACTACAGCACTAACCCCCTTATTCAGAAAAAAATACAAACTGTTAACGCAAATGTGCCTACGCTTTGTCTATGTGGTAAATGCAACAAACAGAAGTTAACTTGAAGTTTACAAGCGTTTATTAGTAAAATTTAAAATCGAACATCCGGATTTATTCTACAGCGAAGTGAAAGCAGCACAGAGCCGGCAACAGCTGCTAAAGAAAACAATGCTGCTCCCGCCGACGCGGACCCAGAGGATATTATTCTACAGACTGATATAAGCTCTAGCTTGCTTCTGAAAGCTCCCAGTAAAGACGGGCCAGAGGTCCGAGGAGGGCACCCAGATGCTCTTATTGTACTCGCTACTAAAGCTACCAAAGGTATGTTTATTGCTATTATACAATAAGTGGTTCTAATCAAATCGGGGTTTGGTAATCGAATTTCAGAAAGATTGACATGGTACAAATATGCCTTTAGCAATTAATAGACTACAAGCCCATGGAAAAAAAAAACATGTGAAATGAACCAGCGTGAATGAAGCTTAGAAGTCCGAGCGCTATGCCGTATTTCTGAGCGGTACATTTATGGAATTTCTCAGGTACAAGTGAGGAATTACGACTAATTATTAATTTACGGCGTTTTTATAGCTTATAGATGATTAAAAATAAATATCGAAAAACCTAGTGCCGCTTTAAAGTGGTGGTGCCGGAAGTTAGTGCAATTTTTTTTTCATTGTATGAGAAAAAAACTGTACCGCTCAGAAATGACGGCATAGCGCTCAGAGTTATTTTATGATATAGTAACTACCTTCTAAGCTTCATTCACGCTGGTTCATTTCACATGTTTTTTTTTGTCCATGGGCTTGTAGTCTATAAATTTATTCTTGTTGTTTTTTTTAAAGAATACAACGTAAACCGAGGGGTAACTCGAGGGTAACATGGCAATCTTTTTATTGTTAGGACGGGCATGTTTGACCATGGTCACCTGCATGTCCAACTAAAACAAGTCTGAAATTCTATGACTGTTAACTTTCAAATACTTACACAAATGTCTTAATCGCATCATTTTCAAACATTGGATTGGTGTAGGAGTTAAAAATATAGCATGAATTCAAACTGTAATAAACCGGTAATACAGGTTATGAGATGCTCTCATCTTTCGTTCAAATTTTCAGTTAATAAATAATGTGTGAATTCTGCCAGTTCGAAATATTTGCCCTCGTAAAAGCTATAACGATCATATCTTACGAAATTTAAGTAAAAAAAATCCATTGCTTCTAATCTTAAAAATTTCATGCTTTCACTTTACAGAGACGGACGAGTGTAAGTGGTCGATTCATTGTATGGTTTTTGGAGCTGAAATAAATGCTTATTTTCTAATTATTATACTGCTTTACTGCTTCAAACTGTAAACGATCTTCCAACTAAAACACTGCATCGGCACCTATAGTCATTTAGTAACAGCTTGTAAATAATACATAGGCAACACAAGCACCGTAAAGCTTAGAGTTGAGTGGTAACAAAACTGCATAATTTGCTATACTTTACATTACAACATAACAGCAACTAATTTGGCTTAAAATTCCCAGACGCAAGCCTGTAGCTCGACCAAAAAAAGGGACCTAGCTATTTTGGCTTGGGACATGGTATTGATACTCCACGTTTAAAAATAAAATGAAAGTGGTTATTTAAGATTACATAATTGTTACGTTGATCCGTATTTCGGATCTAATTGATTTGTTTTAAAATTATAGTATTGAGCTAATAGAGTATCATTTTTGTTGACGACGTGTTTCAAACGGTAAATTCTAGGTACTTACATCAGTTTCTCCTACATACTAAACGTTATATTTTAAAAAGTAACGACTGGGTAAAACTTACTTAGTGAAATATAGATGTAAATAAATAAATAAAAAACTATTTGCTGTTCATTATTTATATTACGAGAGTTTTATGTAAATAATTCGAACAGTATTGAGATTTTCCCCGACAGTAATGGATAAAATGCCACTGTCCAAATTTTGTACTTTACATTAATTATTTCATGATTTTTGCGAATAAAGTGCACGGATTGGCCAGATATTAACTAATGTCAACCAGTTAATCAGGAATCAATACAGCGTTAAGGTATCGTCATATTCGACAAATTCAGTGACATTGTTCTGTTCGGAAACGCAACAATGCGACTGGAAACTATTTTACATATATTCGATACAATTCGGTTCAACGTGCAAAAATTAGCTTGTGTTCGTTTCAACAGACGGAACCTAATTATCTGTTTAAATCAGCTCCAGTACGCTCCACTTCAGTATAAAGTAGAAATGTAGTCTAAACATAACTTGTAATTCATTAAATAATTACACTTGGAACAAAAAAGAAATATGCCTCTGGGAAATAGTGTGCCTTGCTTTATTGAGCGATAGAAGTTAGAAAAGAGGTCCTCATGATTTTTTGTATAATATGTATAACCTTTTGTTAAAACTGGTCGTGTGATCGTGTACTCTCTTTAATACAGTTTCAAATGAATGTAAAATTAAGCATTCCACTCAGTGTCTTTAACGTTGTACGATTTTTTTCTGAAACTGCTGCTCCTTTCAATTCTCTGATAAACACATGAGATATTTTTTATTCTTAAGTATTGGTTATGTGTTATTTAGGAATAAAAAATAGAATAAAAGTAACTAAACATAATAAAAATAGTAACATGAATGTATGCAAAGTAACAGTAATGACGAGAGGACAGATTTATTTTCGTACGAGAATGTAAAAATTGTTGTTGATTCTGAGTAAAAAAAAACAAATTGTGCAAAAAATGAAAGTCCTATGACGAAAAAGTAGTGTTACATAAAAGGCACTGAACATGGAATGCTTTAGTGCACGCAGACCTCTTTTCTTCAGAGCTTTGCTTTAAAACCCACTTGTTAATACCTGTCTTGTCTGCGCAGACTTTGCATACCAGGAGGCGTTCCTAGCGACCTATCGGACGTGGGTGGCGCCCGCCGACCTGGTGGCGCGGCTTATGAGGAGGGCGCATCATTTTAAGCCGCGGCCGCACGAACTGAGGTCTACACTCAGCTTGCTCACGAGGGTCGTGAATGATCTTACGTAAGTTTAAGTTTATATCGTCGTAGTAAATGCGGCCTTAATTTTCTATTTTTACAACTGTAAATGCACATGCATTTGATGGTCTATGGTTTTATCTAATATGTTAATACAAGAGTTGAAATTTGTAATTTATTTTTTTAGGATGACAGACCTTGAAGAATCTCTAATGCAGAAAATTATGGAATTTATTTACTGGCTAATCGAAGCTGAAGAATTGCCCATAGCCAAGGCTCTAAGGCAAATTCTGGTGGATAAGCAAAAGCAATTGCATTTCCAACAGGTAAGTCGTAATCACATCGTTGTCTATAACACCTGATTATGTTTCCGCGTGGACATCATTATATTAACAATAATTACAGACAAGCAACAGATACGAATACGATACACCGTCATACGTGAGCGTATCCCTCCGCCGCGATACACTGCTCGATTTCAAGCCGTCTGAGCTTGCGGAGCAGATGACGCTGTTAGACGCGGCGCTGTTCGTGCGAATCACGACTGCTGAGGTGCTCTCGTGGCCGCGAGACCAGTCCGAGGAGAGCTCGCCAAACCTCACGCGGTTCACTGAACACTTCAACAAGATGAGCTACTGGGCGCGGTCGCGGATATTGGAACAGGTACGTACATTGGTCATACCGGTTCTAAGTTATCAAACCTCGTTCTCTCTTACTAGAACTAGATGATCATTTTACAGTTTTCTTATTATAATTGATATTGTTATGAAACAATCTGAATCCCAAAATTTGGAGATGATACTGGTTGTCTGTATTATAATTTTTCATACGACTTCTTACAGGACGAGGCCCAAAAGCGTGAGCGTTACGTGCGTTGCTTCCTCAAAGTGATGAAGGCTCTCCGCAAGATCAACAACTTCAACTCGTACCTAGCGCTGGTGTCAGCGCTGGACTCGCCTCCGGTGCGCCGTCTCGGCTGGCCGCGCGCCATCGTCGACGCACTTCACGACCACTGCGCTATTATAGACTCTTCATCGTCGTTCCGCGCGTACAGGAACGCTCTGGCGGAGACGCAGCCACCTTGCATACCCTACATGTAAGTAATCACACGGCTGGCGTGCTTCCCACGTGCAGCTAACGCGACTAGCATTGTTGTTTATAAATATATATAAATATAGAGCTGCAGTGAAGTTTTCTATTTTATTATACGTATTCATGTTACCCATTTCTATTGTAGTGGTATAGTCCTTCAAGATCTGACTTTCGTGCACATCGGCAATCCTGACCTACTCCCAGACGGCAGCATCAACTTCACCAAGCGTTGGCAGCAGTACCACATCATGGAAAACATGAAAAGATTCCACAAAGAGTGTGTATCCCAAATATTGTTTTTTTTTTCTTATTTTGAAGACTTTGGAATCCATTACAGAAAGTACGGTCGGTCATATAAGTGGTCTATCACTTTACATCCAGCATCTTACCAAATGAAAATGTCGCTAAAGTTGAACTTTCAAGTTGATTCAGCGAGAACGTTAATTTTATTTAAATAATAAATTGAAAAATGTACTTATTCATATTTCAAAGTAGTAACCGAAAGACCAATATGATGAAATACCATATACCATAATAAAACTATTATGGTTGATCCATTCTCCAACTAACGAAAGCGCTTTCAAGCGGCGTAACGCTGTACTTCCTTTAAAAGTAAATTCAGGTCCAGACATTCATTGTATATTCCCTTTGACAGCAGACAGTACAAGTTCAAGAAGAGCGAACGCATCCAGGCCATGTTCAACGAGTTTGACGACGTGCTGAGCGAGGAGGCCCTGTGGCAGATATCGGAGAGTCTGAAGCCGCGCGCGCGCAGCACTGCGACTTCCACCGCTCCCGCCCCCGCCCCCGCTCCCGCTCCGACGCCCGCGCCCGCGACCGCCTAGCTAGCGTCGCTCCTTAACTGCGCCAGGATGAGCATGGCGGTGAGTTCAACAGTACTGTCCTCAACAATACTTCATCTAACGATTTCTCCCAAGATTTACATGTTGGTTTGTCAAAAATTAAAGCAGCTACAATAATCATTCAATATAATTTCAGGTAAAATTAGAATCCAAAGAATAGAGAACGAATGAATCGCAAAGGAGAGTGCAGAGGGTTTATATCGACGAGGAATTGTGTAAGTTAAGATGAATTGTGATTATCTGTCCTAAAAAGGCCTAATTATTTTAGTGTAATAATAGTAAGTGTGCGATTTTCATCTGTGATCGAACCGAGAGTAAACGCAACGCGCTTGAAGCGACGGCCGGTGCGTTTCCCTCGCTTCAAATCTCAAAGCTTTTCGTGTGGAATAACAAAATTTAATAATAGTTTGAAGCCAAATATTCACTATCAGTATTTGAATCGGATATACTATCGTCTTTTACATATCAGCATGTGACTTGCATAGTGAACTAAATAAACGACCGACGCCTTGGTGTTTAGAATAATGTCCTTGATATTCTTCTCGTTGTTGTATTTGCCATTGGTGTCAGTATAATAAGTAAGTAATTTTGCTTCAAAAGTCAAAACTTTTCAATACATCGAATTAGAGAAACCTGTTTGAAGTAGGAGTTTGAATACATTGTATTTAATTAGACTAACAGTGCCACTTTCTTTTTGGCCTATTCTCGAGGTAGTACTTATCAGCGTTTAATTGTAGCAAATTTTCTTAGTATTAAAACGTAGGGCAGAGTTTTCGCCGCTGCGGAGAAAAGTTGTTGGCACTGTAGTCCAAGTCTAGGTTAAGCTTGTATCGTGCCGTTATTATAGACGGGCATCGCCGCGACTGAACCGTTCCAAGCCGACCCACTCGGCTCTGGATGCAGTGTGAGCTTGGCCTTAGATATTATATGTGTTCTCACTATTACAATGTCATGTATCAGGTACATAAATGATAAATATATTTACGTTGGCGAGTTTTGGTAAAACATTGCCTTAATAATTACTAAATTATATGAAATGGGACAGTTTGTTTTGTTTTTAAAGTTCATGTAAAACAATTTTGTGCAATGTGTTTAAAATTAAGTGTGATAGGGCTTCCATTCTACAAGTAAAAAACAAATATTTAACGTCTACTTCTCTGGTCCGCCAGCTTAGATTTAGGTGTGAGTGAACGCCGACACCAGAACCATTTGCATGCTTTTCAATCGTTTACATCATACTACCGAGACATATCAATAAACTGTGTGCCAAATTTTAAACACAAAACAAATGTCGTATTTCCATATACTAAAATACGGTCCTTAATGTTTAGTAATGCTTATTGCGATTTAGTACAATAAATACTTACGGGACATCTTTACGTATCAAAAGCACTTAAGGTACAAAACTGTAATGTACATGAAAGTGAGATTATGCATATACGTAGATGACGCATTAAATCATGAAAGGTGTCCCCTTTGATAAGTATTTTACCGCGGTGTTAAGTAGTATTTTAAATTGTATTAGAATAAAAGTACTTCTAAATAATTTCAATACGTATAAGGCGCTAGTTACTTCTTCCAAATTTTAAAATAGGTAATGCGTCAACATTATTCAACCAGTTGAAAGCATTGTTATTTAATGCAATATTTTCGTGCGTGTTCTTTGAAGTATTGAAGGTCAAAGCTAACTTTTATTTTTGATATTCAGAAAATTATATTTTTCCTATAAGTTGCTACCTAGAAGGAGGCAACGATTTATGAATATAACCTACTTTTGAGATCTATACTTGTGTATTTGACTGTCACAGTTTGTGTCATTTTACCCTGTAAGAGCTTTAGAATCAGTTGAGGCTTTGTAGCCGTAGCCAGATGTTAAATGAATCTTTGTCGTTATTCTCGAGGTTCGCTTCATTGACACACGTAAATTCATGTTGACATTTGTAATCACATTGAAAATTATGATAGGTAAATTTTAACAACTAGGTATAATCGGCGTTTGATTTGCCTTAAGACGATAGAGTCTTCGATGAAATAGCAATAAATTTTGATGACTAGGGGCCATTCATTTATTACGAAAGTCATTTATTATTTTACTAATATTATTCGTATCGCTCTATATTACGAGTAATTAAAAATCTAATTTAAAGTTTAGATTGGCGCAGTATTAGCTGAACACTACTTCCGTTAAGATGGCTTAGGTAATAAATAAAGAGTCCCTAAGTAGGATCGCTGCACGATTGTGATACTACTCATGTAGCGTGCCGCTTGCTTCTCTGTCGTATTGACGCCCTCGGTACGTAGACAATTATATTAGAGAATGTTAGCAGTAAGCGTTATAAACCCCAATATTTATCTGTCGCTAAGATAACGTAATTGATCAGGTAGTGTGTGTATTGTTTGAAAGGAACGCATGGTTCCATGCAATAACTAGACCAATATTTAGAACGTTCTACAGTGCTTTATTGGTTTATATGCAGACATTGTATTTTGGATGTAAGTTTAAATGTAATTCGATTGCTAGCTAAGTTTTTAGGTACGTTACCATTTTGTTGTCCGATATTATTTATTTAGTGTATGTTTTGTGGAATTTAGTGACGGAAAATATATTAAAGACTGCATTAATTAATTATTCATTATATTTGACGTTGTAAATTAGTATAAAAAATATGGCATCATCACTGAAGAGTTGAAGACATAGTAGGTACGTATGTAGTTTACCGTCGGATTGTGGTGGTCAGATTTGGTTGAGTTACAGCGGAATGCTTGCACGCGGGCAAAAACAGGGGCCTTACCATGACGTCTTAATGCGATTCAATTCCTACTCAGTTCAGGTTTTAACTGTCATTTTAGTATGGATCTGGCAGCAAGCAAACCTAAACTGAATCGGAATTGAATCGCATTAAGACGTCAAGGTAACCCCCCCAGGTGGCTGAATTGCGTAATCGCAGTTCTGTCCTGCGCCATGTCCCTTCGGCATTCATCCGAGTTTCGCGTCTGCTGCACTCGCGTCTGTAGTCGGCAGCGAATATTGACGAGCAGTTATCGAACTCAATATGATCCAGACACCCTCTTTTTAACATGGAAGTAGAGTCGGGTGTGGATTATTTTAAGGTTCAGAACCGCTTATTTACTTCTGCTGCTTATTGCACTGAACACTATTCCGATTTGGTGACGGTGTTTATCCATGCTAGCGATTTAACTGTAGGTAGATCACATCATAGTGAACGGCATACATATATTTATGTTGTATTAGCGAGTTCAGTATTATGTTTAAATAAAATGCCATAATGTATCAAATGGATTCTATTATTATAGCGTTTATTCAGAAAACGATTGTTTTACATTTTTTATATCTTAATGTTAAATCTTACTTTAAGGAAAGGTTTTTTTTTCATATTATTAAAAACGTTTTATTGTACATTTAAATTTACTGAGTTAACCATAAAATCGTATTATATCGGAATTGCATGCATGTACAGTCTACATTCGTGTGTCAAGTTTTTTTTTGTAATTATTTGTAAAATAAAATAGCACCTTATTTACAACAAATACATGTTATTATTTAATAATAAACTCCCAAGTTGTATAGTACAGTCAGCGTCATATAGTTTGAAGCATCCAAGTCAGCCAAATAGTTCGGTACACCATAGAAATAGTATGGTGTGTCGAACTTTTTGGTCACCTTGGATGTTTCATACTATATGACACTGACTGTACGTAATTTTACGTGTGAAAATATCAGTAATTTTTACTAAGTACTTAGTTCGAGCTTGCTTAATTAGATTGAGTCATCATGCGAATGAACGAACTGCTTATGTACAGTGAAATAGATAAGTAAATTTACTGCAGACTATTTTGTTGCACCATGTAAGTGTTTATTTAAATAATATTAGTATTGAGTAGACATAGCAATTCAAGGATTAATACTAAAAATGAAGAAACTGGCCTGTGCCGCTTTGACTTACCCGAAGACTTGTCAGGAAATATGTTAACTCATGTAATTTTACACAGAACTATGGAATCATAAACACAAGTTAAAAGTACTATTTAATTTAATGGTCATAAGAGACGATTACCTGGGAACTGGGTTATCTTAAGTGTTGCAATATTATGTAAAAGTACCCATATTGCCTACATTGGAAAGTAAGTCACGGTAAATATTAATTATCAATTTTATGTGATGCCTTAAATCATATACCTATGCGTTTCTTATCAGCGCGCGTATCCTTGCTATTTCAGTCAAGGATATCATTAGCCGTGTCCGCTTATCGAATGGTATCTTTTTGGAGGGCAGACACTGTCTAAATGCCATTGACACGCGAACAAAGACGAAATTACAACTTATCCGTAATTTGTATAACAAAGGCAATTCAGCGGGGGTTAACCAATATTACCGAAACCCTGTGGCGCACACAGCGTGGCACGGTACTAGATAACTCAAGTGTCGAAATAAAACCACTTAATTTCGAAACTAGACATGCTTAACGATTGTTTCTATCTAATTAGGTGATTGATAGTCTTATCCCATTACAAGTAGTTGTAAGTAGCAATGTCCTTAAAAACGCTCCGAGAAAAGATGCTCTGCGCAGTAAGTCGCTAGCGTTAGTTTAGTCACTAGGCTTACATGAAAATTGAAATTTTCACGATGAAAGTGTTTATTTTTGGCGCTTTATTAATCAATTTCGCGAACGCAGCTCCGACACAAGTGGGTCTAAATCTCGATATTCCTATAGTATCTCGAAGTGATGGTAAGTGGAACGATGAAAAAATTAGCAAAAACGTCATCATACATCGGTGCTGTCTAGGTGCTCAAAAATATCTGACCGGGCTTACACAATTAAAAATACAAAGGTGTTTAGATACTTTTGACCGCCTGGATGGATACCACTGCATTACTTTGCTAACTGATAGAAAGTTATCTAAAAATAAATTATTTTTGATTAGTTTGCAAGCAACACAAGGTAATAAGCACGACTTGACGCAAATCGCTTTGTAGCTATGTTCAATGTCTTATTCTTTATTCCTGACTGATTTAAACTCGACTGAGTTGAGAGACTTGAGAGACAACATCTACGAAATGGAAAGTCGCTGCTTGTCACAAATATCTGAGATGTGTATACTATGTATAATTATTATCTGCGAGATTAAAGTATCTAGTACAGATGACTAAGGATTTAGCAGGGGAATTCGGCGAGCACTTCGAGGGCGACATGGTACTTTCGCCATCTCAGAAGCGAGCGGTTACAACTGCCATGGATGCACGCAACGGATTGAGGGGCGCTTCCAAAAGGTGGCCCGACAGGACAGTGGTCTTTCATATAGAAGAGGATGATTTTGGTTAGTATAAATAGCGAGCCTAAACCAGCATTTTAGGTAAACTGATGTTATAGCTTAGGATTTAATCGTGGTTGATTATTCGTAGATGAGGATCAGGTGAAGCTGATTGAAGAAGGCATGGCAGACATAGCGAGCAAGTCGTGTATTAAATTTCGACCCAGAGCGAAAGATGGCGAGCATGCGGTTGTCATACAGGTAGCTCTTACTACGAATACTTAAGAACTTATCTAACGAAATGTCTCAACATAACTGTATTGTCAGGGTCTAAATCGTTAGATTTCACTAGTTAAATGAGACTAAAGTAAAACTGAGGTAACTTGCCATTGGCATTCGCTTGGAGACTTATGCAACGATTAGTGTTTCAACCTTGAATCTGGCGAATCTCTGCTGCTAAACCAGCAGTTCAGCAGTTATTTGTTTAAAAAACTTGACCCTGGCGTCAAAATGCTGCATTTACTTACCTTGGCCTTCATTAGCGAAGAATTTAAGATATTTTTAACCATTAATTTGGCTTTAAATTAGAAGAACCTACCTACTAGGTTCACTCGCACGACTAGCAAATCATTGTTTAATTTTCAAGTCCAATTTTTGTGTGTGTCAGATCAAAATGTATAAAACTGGCAAATTTAAACTACAATGGAATGATTTTTCTTGCTTTTTCAGTGCTTTTAGTTTTTTAACGTATTTGACAGATCCCGTTTCGTATAAACATGAATGAAAAAGTACATCAATCACTGGGGATGATAACATAAATGAAAAAGTATATTTTTGGGAATGAGAGCGAGTAGTTTGGACAGAGTGATGCTCGATGCAGCTGTTGCACGTGTTCTCGATCTTAACAACATTATTTGTCAGTCAAATACATTAAGAAACTGGAATCAATGTAGCTTGCAATGTATGTTTGTTCGTGTCAAATCTTGCAAGTCAAATTTGACCCACTTCTAGTTGTCGTAGTCACTTGAAATTGGGTAGGTATGTGTAGGACGGATGAGAATTCAAGTACAATTAACAAAAAGAAAAGTCAGTGCAAGTGATCCTTATAATAGAAACGAACTAAAGTTAACGCGTTCTAAATAAGGACAGATTTTGTGACGTAACAGTTGCCTTCAACTTTAATTGTGTTCCCTGGTTTAATTTAATTTTGTACTTTGCACGGATAAAAATATCCTATAACTACTATTCAGGAATAGTCTAGTAGCCCTGCTACTGGTGAATACATTTTTAGAATCGTTTCAAAGTACAGTCGCCATCAGATACCAACATCAAGGCGTCTGATCTGAATATCTGAATACCAACTACGTTAATGTGCTTATAAGTTCGTGTTCTGATCTTTTTCAGCACTTGAACTACTGCGTAGTACTTATAGATAAATAGATATGGCATAGTTACCTTACAGACAGTAATGTATGTATGTCAAGTCAATGTATACCTAATAAGAATGGCTGAATCAGGACACGCCGACTTTTGCTACTTGCAACCATTGCAATACCTAACTTAGCACTAAGACTATCTTTTCACGGTTGGTTGTATTTTCACGTCATAGTAATTGCTGTATCAGCCTATATCAGCTTGATCAGTTACTCTTACCGACAACTTCTTTACGCCATAGTGATTGCTTTACAATTAGATTACGTGAGCAAAAATAACTCTGCTAACGTGTTCTTGTTTCTTCACTCAATTAAGGCTTGAAAAATTTGCTCATAAATAGCGCAATTTACTTTTCGATTTCTCGATGCGCATTACTAAATTTACGTCGTCAAGAATTTAATTGACCATAGGTTGTATCTATCCATTGCTAATACCCATTTGTGCAGTCAGCGTCATATAATATATTGTTACGGTGAAAGTGTCCAAATATATCGGTACACGCCTGTTTGTCATGGGAGTAAGAGCTTGTTCTGATATATTTAACCATTTGACCACTTAGAGCGTAACGATACATATATGACGCTGACTGTATCAGATGGCGCAGCGACAAAAGGGTTGATCCCTTTGATTTTGGTTGACTTTTGACTTAGGTTGATTGAAGTAATAAAATAACTAAAAGTTAAATCGACAAAATGAAATACCTGCTAAATGCTTGTTGGGCCATTTGTATGTAGGGTTTCAATATGTACCTAGTAAATATTCAATATTAACCTTTGATCGGCTATTACTCGTTAAACTGTAAAGCCTACTTGGCTGACATGGTTTCTTTTAAATTCATTAAAAATATTACTAGAGCTGTGATTTTTTTTTACTTAAAACAACTGGATCGATTAATGGTTTTCGCAGATCCACAATACTTTTAATTTTCATATATCTTATCACATTTTTATGTAATATTTGTAGACGTGATTATTATGTAGGCACACCAATGACAAATTGCAGCTTTCTATGACTTTTTTTATATAGACTTATATGACTATGACGTCATATAAGTTAAATCTTTTGCCATTTTCCAATGGTGATTTGATTAAATATAGCACTACTTAATATGTAAAGGAATATGACACTTTCGGCGTAGAATAGACATTGTAAGCACTTTCACGCATTTTACTCGTACATCTTCGCGCCGAAACAAACTTAACAATCAACGCAAACAAATACACGTTTTTATATCTGGTTCTCTTTTAGGGGTCAGCAAATGGATGTTTCTCGAATGTGGGGTTCAGCAGCCAAGACGACGATGGTGAGGTCAGCCAGGTGCTGAATTTGTCGAAGGGTTGCTTCCGACACGGAACCGTGGTCCATGAAATGTTGCACACGCTTGGGTTTTACCATATGCAGAGTACTTACGACAGGGATGAATTTGTCAAGATAATTTGGGAAAATATAAGGGCAGGTAAATGATTAAATGCTAACTTAATTTCGTCACGGTACGGTCGCCAACGTATTGGGACTACGGAACGCTGTCTTAATAACACAAAATGAGCATTGCCACGTATTTGAATATACAACCAAGAAATTCCTTTGCTACTTTGAGGTTCAATTTCATTTATGAACCTTAAAACATCATTCTTTTGCTAATTTAGTAGTCATAAATAATTATAAAACAGTGGTCAACCTTATCAATTCATAAAAATTCGTCTCACTATGAGTAGACTGCAGGGTGAATTTTAATTAGTGAATCGAAATCAGGTTTTCTAAAGCCTTAAGTCTTACATGGAGCACTAGGTTTCGATTAATGAGCTAGCAACGTAGTTAGAGTAACGTTGAACTTACTACACTATAGGGTGTTATCCACAGGAAACAAAAACAAAAGAGAATTAGTAAACCGAACTATTAGTGTAGGTAATGTTTTTAATCACGCGGATGAACTAAGAAAATTATGTTTCAATTCGAGACTTAAATTTCATCTAGTACAAAACAATTAAATTTATTTTGATCGGCCGTCATAAAAGGAAACATATAATTTTTTTTTACTCAGGCACTGAACACAACTTTGCGAAGTATACAAACGACACTGTAACTGATTTTGGTGTGCCGTATGACTACGAAAGCGTGATGCACTACCCTGAAACGGCGTTTTCAAAGAATGGAAGCAGGACTATCATTCCACTGCAGGTGTGTATCCTGACTCTAGAATAGAAACTTTTTACCTAAAGTGGTGACCACAATCATCCAAGCTCCATGATCTAGCGAACTACTGAATGCAAGTTTCTCGTCCCAATATTAATATAACTTCTTTAATATCTTCCATTCAATTTGGTGGTTACTTACTTTCGGTAGGTTAGGTCACTTTTGGATTCTATTAAATTTTTATTACTACTTTCCAGGAAAATGTTAAAATCGGACAACGTGATGGCTTGTCTGAAAGCGATATACTGAAGCTGACCAAAATGTACTGCGAAGAATCAGATGAAATTAAAATTACGCATCGTTCGAAATAGGTAGTTTTGCATACCTTGTGCTCGGCCAGTTCAAACGTGCTACATTTTGCATTCATGGAAGAAGTTACTGATCTTTACGAGTGCCCAGTACTTCTTTGAAAACTGATCTGTGTGAAAATACACATAGTTAGTAATGTTTTTAATCACGCGGATGAACTAAGAAAATTATGTTTCAATTGGCGACTTAAATTTCAATAGTTACACGAAAATAATGTGTGCACATAATTAAAATATACTTATTAACACCTACTTTACTTACAATTTCGTTTTTTTACCTTAATAGGTACGTATTTAATCTAGGAAGATATTTAGGTAGATACCTATACTTAAAATATAGGCAACTGTACCCATTTTGTTTCTCAAAATAATACATAGGACAAGTAAGATAGGCATACCCAGCTACCGACCTTCATACACCACACGCTGTCTGTGTACTCGTATCATGACACGCTGACACTTCCTTTTGTCCTGGCGTCTTTGTATCATTGTTTCAGTTTAAAAGCAATAATGCCAGTATCTAATGATAATTAAACATAATTTAATGTATCGTATCAATTGTCCAATACGTAGACCTAGAGTCATTCGGGGTAACAGCACGCGGTGGGTAAAAGTACGCGGTGGTCCGATCTCCGACAGGGGTGGGGGGGCCGAGGTCTGTGTTTGTAAAACAGAGTGGCGCTACTGTCGCCGTTTAGGAGCCACACGCCGCGCCGACGCAATCTTAGTACTGGTCGCGACACGTCGCCGAATATTTGTAGCACGCTTATTTCGTTTAATTTTTGTGCCACGGAAAAGTGTGCTGTAGTCAAATAGATAGCTCTGTGCCAGTAAGTATACTATATTTCTATTGTTCATTTAATGTAGTTTTTATGTAAGTTTATCATATTCGTAAAAAGTATTTAACGTGTGTGTTGTGACTGATTATTTGGTATATTTGCCGATTGGGGTAAGAGTACGAGATTAATAGTACGCACGCGTACTTACCCCCGTTGCGTACTTATACCCCAAATGAAATAAAAATATCAAAAAAAATTCAATCTTTCAGAATACACCAAAATGCCGAGAAATTACATAAGGAAGGCCTCTGAGCGGACCCTCATCTCAGATGACCAAATAATGAAGGCGAAAAACATCGGGTCAAGAGTACGCATTGGAAAAGTTTTCAGTTAAGCCTATGTAGGGCTAAAACTAATTAATCTTGATGGAAAATTTTCTTAAATAGTGAAAATTTATTGAATATTCTACAGATTTAATATCATAACATGCCAATTATACAATTCTTTATAGGTCTGGGAGGCCATCAAAAAAAAAAATGCGTGCTCTTGACCCGAATGACTGCGTACGTTTACCCCGCGTGCGTAACTTTACCCTAAGACTTGCGTAATTTTACCCACACATCGGGTCAAGATTACGCATTGGAAAAGTTTTCAGTTAAGCCTATGTAGGGCTAAAACTAATTAATCTTGATGGAAAATTTTCTTAAATAGTGAAAATTTATTCAATATTCTACAGATTTAATATCATAACATGCCAATTATATACTTCTTTATAGGTCTGGGAGGCCATCGAAAAAAAAGTGCGTGCTCTTGACCCGAATGACTCTACTGCCTAAATTGATGAAGTAATGCAACCTTGTCTTGGTCAGAGTTCAATTTTAGGGAAAGCGAATAAATTGGTAATCTCCCATTGTCCTTAATTATTGCGAATATAACGTTTCATCATAGTAGGCACCTAACTGAAATAGTAACGTTATGGACCGGCCTATTTTTTAATATATTTACCTTCATTCAATCGCGAACTTAAGTGGATTGATTTTTGTTATAGTAGATATGGTATATTTAGGTACTTACAAGTACCTACTTACACACATACATATCTACCTACTACCTACTAATAAAAAAACTCGCTCAATTTTCGTCTTCCTATGAATCTAAGAAGGACAACATACTTACGTACAAACATAATTGGTTTTGTGTGTGGAGGTGGAAATTATGAAAATTCATGAGGTGCATAAATAGTTCTATGTATTTAGATTTCTTCTAGTAACCCTAAAAGTACGCTTGGTTAATTCTAATATTTAGGCCACAGTGTAGGTACCTTGCGGTTAGTTGTCGCACTTATTTATTACACACTACCAGAGTTAATTGTGTTATTTCAATGTTAAATTCAAACACCGTGACGAAGAACTGGTATTGCTTTTCTTTCACAATTCCATTCATCCCATTACAAAAAAAAAAAATGGCGCATTGGAGTTATTGTTGCATGGAAAAATATCGTTGTTCGATGAAGTGGTAAAATATCTGGGGCGATTAAGTTTAGCAACTGGGTGTTGCAGTGAGTGGTGCAGGAGCGCGAGCCGGCGCCGCCGCCGGTTGCGCGGGCGGCGCGCGAGCTGTCGCAAATGTCTTCGCAGTTACGCGTCGGCACCACTTGTGAAATGGTCGTATCTTAAACTATTATAAACCCTGTCCCACCCCGATGGATTTCGTTCTATGCAAAAAACCGCGCGATGCGAACCGGACTCGAATAAATCGGTGAAGTCTTATTCCAAATGTGAACAGCGATTTAAAACGGGTGACATGTCTCGGTACCGTTAACATGATACGCTTTCCAAGTTGTAGCGTACGCCAATTTTAAATAATCTTTCTCTAGTATAAATATAAATATAAACAAAAATAATATTATTTTCGTATCAACACGTCTGAAAAATGAAGTGGTTTAACGGGTCTGTGTTACTGTTCGTTGTTGGTTTAGTTAAGTGTGCTGCGATGTCCTTTGATGAGTTGCAAGATTTTAGCAATTTCTTAAAGGAAACGTCTCTGTTGGATCAACCATTGAAAAGTAAGTCACACAAGTGTTTAATGTTGAATAATTTTAATTTGGGTCATAGTGCAGAGCGAATGTTATACGTGTTTATTATACATTTTGTTCCAGAAAATCCTGCTGATGAAAACGACGATGACGATCCAATTTCGGATCATGCGTGGGAAGACAGCGGAAGATTTGAGGGTGATTTGATCCTTAACGACAGACAGAGACAGCTCATAGTAAAGGACGTAGCTGAAGGTCTGTCTAGAAATGGGCTCAAAGACAGTACCAAAAGGTGGCCTAACAATGAAGTTATCTTTTACATACAAAAAGAACATTTTAGTAAGTATTAAATGTATCTTGTGAGTGTTACTTAAAATACTGATGTATACGTATAGAGGTTTTAGAATATAGAATAGGTATCCAATAAAATACATTTTTTAGATGGTGACCAGGTACAAGCTATCTTAGCTGGTATAGAGGATCTAGCTCAAGCATCGTGCATCAAATTCAGGCCATACAGAAAAGGAGATCGTGATGCTGTTGTAGTGCAGGTGCGTATAAAAAATGAAATGAGTACATTCTTATTTACATGTTAATGTACCCTTTATGAACATTCATATTTGTTATGCAAATATTTCCTACTTTATTTCGAACCCACGACCTCTGGTTATGAAATCAGGTTTACCTACTATCCTAATAGTTTTACGGTACTGCACATTCAAATTGATAATAAACGTGTAGGTATATACGAACCACGACTGTTAAAAAGAAAACTACGGTAAGTAGATAATTCAAGAGCTAAATAATTTTGAAGTTCTCAAATCAAATTCCAGGGCAGCCGCCGTGGTTGTTTCTCTCAAGTCGGCTACCAGGGCGGCTATCAGGTGCTGAACTTGTCGGGCCGACATCCGGTCGGCCGGGGCTGCTTCCGGCACGGCACTGTAGTCCACGAGTTCCTGCACACCCTCGGCTTTTACCACATGCAGAGCAGCCCCGACAGAGATGACTACATTGACGTTGTTTGGGAGAATATCGTGCAGCGTAAGTATTCGCAGTTTCACACTCATTTAGATTTTGCCACTTCGCTTCCCACTTACTAATGAACTGACGATGAATCCGCAAACAAACTACCATCTCGAAACTTTCTCCTTTTAACAACCATTTATATGTGTACTAGCTTTTGCCCGCGACTTCGTCCGCGCAGGTAACGTCAGAGTGACGACATAATATAAATATATTTTTAAAAAAAAAAAGTATCCTATGTTACTTCTAATACCTCCAAGAACATGTGTACAAAATTTCATGATGATCGGTCAAGTAGTTTTCGCGTGAAACCGTAACAAACAGACTTACATTTGCATTATAATATTAGTAGGGATTATTAATTTATGTAAATCAATATGCATACATGCTGATATTGGTCAGAAGTTATGCCATATTTTTACTTTTTTACTTTATAATATATAAGTAAATATTCATGCTGGTTGGTCTTGACGAACTTGACATTTGACGCGAGCCGAAAACAAAGAGAAATTTCAAACATTGCCGAAGAATATTAGCTTAACCCGCAGAAGCGAGTAGTACCTACCGACGTATTTAATGAATTTGCACAGTGCCGTTTACTGATATGAAGTAGAAACCGTTGTGGGAACAGCAACATGCAGGCAGGGCACATAGTGTCACGGTGTCACCGACCCACCGCCACACTACGCCTCACTGAATACAAATTAACAGGGTTTGTCGGGCGTTCTAGAACATGTTTAAATAAGTGTAGGTACAATGTTGCCCGCGACTTCGTCTGCAAGCATTTGATATCGCTGTTCCCCAGGAAGTATAAAGGTTTTCGGGATAAGAGCAAGTTATTCACTATCAGTACCTATGCCAAATTTCATCAAAATCCGTCCAGTCGTTTTACCATGAAATAGTAACAAACATACATATAAACTCACAGACGCAGTCACAAAGTGTTGCGTTTATTTATATATATAATTTACGTACATATAGTTGGAAAATGTATGGTCTAGTAGGTAGGTAGTATAAAAGACACTAAGATTTTCAGTTTTTGTTACTACTTTTGAGCTATTTAATTCATGATCATGAGGTTGACAGGGAATTTTATTTTATTTTAAAATTGATCTGAAGCCCTAAGTCGCGACACCCATTACTCTCGCCGCCGGTCGCGGATATTTGTGGCTGAATTTGTAAGGATATCATGCTATCCCGCCCTTACGCACAAAATTTACTTTACAAAAGAGTGCAATGGGATTTTTCGATTCCGTTGTCCATTTTGCTGATACCATTGATCTAGATAAACGAGTAATGCGTTGTTTCTTTGTTAGCGGCCAGACACAACTTTCGCAAGTACAACCTGTTCTCCGTGTCGGATTTCGGCGTGGGCTACGACTACGACAGCGTTCTGCACTATAGCCGCAAAGCGTTCTCCTCTAACGGCGGGGACACTCTCGTGCCTAAGAAGGTAATGTGACACCATCATAGTCGATTTTTTATTCGGATGTCGCAAATCTCCTGACTATATTATTTCCCCTAAGATATTGCGTAATTTATAGAGGTTTCCTACTGAATACAGGTTGAATGATATCGCGTAGTTTTTAAATAATTATCTACTTACTTATCCTTCAGCGACTTTCAACAGTCTCAGCATTTTAAACTTGGAATACTAACATTGTGTATCAATTTTCATGAACGATACGATAAATGATTTATGCATTGTATTTTTCCTATTTTTAGAGTGGTGCAGACATTGGCCAAAGGGTTGGCCTCTCAGACAAAGACTCAGCCAAGCTGAATAAAATGTACTGTGATGCCGACTCAGACAATTTCGAAGCGGAAGAACAAAAACCGCACAAGCCTATAATCATAAAAAAGAAAAAGCCTAAAAATAAACCTTTTGAGGGTCATGGCATTGGATATCATCAAGGTAAAACTGTGGTTATTAAACTGCCAGCAGCTGAAACTTATCGATTACCTGACACACCATCATATCACGTATTTGATTATTTCAGTAAAGCGCCGCAAGCCATGTCCCCGACGCTTATTGAAGGATTTGGAATTGGAAAGAAAATAACTTACTCGTACACATTGCCTGCTGTATTCAAAGCACACGATCATAAGATACCAGAGTTTACCAACGCCGGCCAATCGAGTGCACCGAATACTGCTACAGAACTTGAAACGACACAAGACAATGATAAAAGTAAAAATAATGACGTCGATCTTCCCAATGCCGCAAATGACGACAGTAGCAAAAGTAAAACGGAATTACAGGATTTTGATGAGAAAATAACAACAATGGAGAAACCGAAGACCGGACGCCGAGATTTCAGTGATTTCCATAGTATAGGGCATTTTATTACAAGTAAAATAAACCCTGATGTTTACAAACCAAATATTGATTACTCTGAATTTTACAATCCAGTTAATATTCATCCAGTTACCACAAAAACAGACCACTACCTTAATTACTCTCCTAAGGAAGCGACTTATAATTTACCCAATGAGAACAAGAATTTAAAACTTACAAGAGAATTTATTGAAACACTCCATGAACCAAAACATATCTTCATGAATAATTATCATAAGCGGGATCCCTTTGATCACGATAAACATGAAATTAAACGTGATACTGAGAAAGAAACTGAAGAGCAATCAGACGAGGAAAGAAGACCCGAAAATGTGGACATTACATTTGGAAAAATATATCCTCATAAGAAAATAGAAGAAATTAAGGGTATATACGCTCTTAAACCGGAATACTTTTCATTAAAGTATTTAGAAAACAAGCAGGATTACAGCGGTTACTACAACCCGAATGATATGGTAAAAAGGGATTCTGATGTGAAAAATGCGAAGTACACTTTATTCGGTGAACCAGTTCCTTTTACAGCATTATCGGAAATAAAAGATAAAAAAAATGATAAAGCCAAAACAGATAAAAATATTCATTATGAAATCATCGATTCGCCAGAAAACGAAGAGCTTGCAAAACAAAAATCCACCGAGACACCTCGATTAAGTAACGTAAACGAAAGTAATGCTGACGAGAATTACGATTCTGAATACTTTGAACCGCATGGTACAACAGAACAACGTAAGAAAAATAAAGAGACTGAAAATTATGAAAATAAAAACAACTCGTATGAAGTAACTGAAGCCACAAAAGAGCAGGTAGACGCAGTAACTGAAAAAACAAATGCTGATAATACTGATGAACAAAATTATAACCATACGCGTATAGAGGATCGCCTACCGGGAATATTACAAAGCTATACGAATTTTGACCCTTATGATATAACATCACCATTCCAATCTTCTGAATATGACAGTGAAGACTCTTCTGGAGAGACAGAAGATTCTAGGGATAGTACCGAAGCCGAATATGAATGAAGTGTTTTTTTAATGTAAATACTAATTTATGATCTAACTACTAACTGTTGTGCAATCTCCGTCAGATTCAAATATTAGTATATCCGAGTGAACATGGAGTTAATATATTTTTCAATAAAATTCCTATTGCCACGCATATACATAATATACGACTAAATTTAAACACACTAAATTAGAGTGCGTAAAATCCTTATTTGGTTAGTTCCGTATGTGCGTAATTATTAATTATACCAAACGACTTGAACAGTGTTGTGAGTTTTAAGTGGGTAGACATTATTTTTAAAATATTATTAATCATTAGGTATTAGTAGATAGATATTACATACTACAAACAAAAACTGTTGATTCTTTAGTAAGTAGTTTACGTATAAATAACTCGCGTGCAAGATATATTTTCTATAACAATCAGTCAAATGATATTTTTAATCTAGTTAAACGATTTGTTAATGACTAAGAATTTGGATACTTCAATAAAGTTATATATTTTTTATTACATAGAATGTCTTTCAGTCTTAATTTCACTGAGACGTAGATCGGCATCTTAGAGTAATTCCTATGGAGTGGTAATAATACTGGCCAGTTCTGATGTATTTGCACTTTTCCCAAAAACAAGTGAATGTTTTCAAATGTCGTAGTGACATTATGCCATAGCCATGCAACAATTTACTAAGTAACCATTACCTACTCTCGATATCAATACCAATTAGTATCCAAGGGATATGAGCTTGCAAAACTATTGTCATGTTTGACCTTGTTCAATCAGGCGGCTAAGTAATCAGAATGCAGCAATCATAGAAGTTGTTAGGTGGTTTGTAAATAAGTAAGTAAGGTAAGTAAGTAAGTAAATGCTTTATTGTACAAATATAAAGAAACAGATACAATTCACAAAAAAATAAAAATAACATTAATACATGCACAAAGGCAAAAAAAATATTACTAAAGGTTTGTTCTTAAAAAAAGATTATTTTTCCACTCAATTGGTTATATGCTCTATGGCCGCTATACCTATTATACTGACCACCCAGGAAAAGAATAATTGAAATGAGGGCGCCACTTTCTTTGTAATCTAATTTTTAAAGAATTTACAACAATAAATAAAATGAAACTATACAGCCAAAATAAAAGTATTGTTTGTCAAATTTTAGTTTCTTCTTTTTCGCCTTCTAAAGTTTCTAACAAGCTTTGCTTACCAATTTTGTAATTCCTAACTGATAATTCACTTTAATTGCGCAACAAAGATTAAAATTAATCTTACTACGGTAATCCTATGGGCGAGATAAATATACCTACTTACATCTACTTTTTTACACGCTATGATCCTGTACCGACCTAAGTGACACTCATATAATAGCAGGAATAAAGCTTTTCTTAAATACGTCTGACAGCTTTTGTAATTTTATTATGTAGTCTATGCGTCCCACTCAGTAAACTACCGCATAGGTAGTTAGCCAGTCCATTTTTCAGAAAGAAACAGATCTCTGTTTTTGCTGCTTTTACTGATTAATGGTTGACGCACACTTAACCGCTCCGCGCCGGCACTGGACCCGCTCAGTATTCTTTCTATGAAACTCCATACTGCAACGCACACTTCGGCTTCGGAACGGCAACGCCTCGCCGTCACCGTGCTTACGTCGAGTCGCCGCCGCGGGGCCAGCGTTCGGACCTCGGGTGGTTCCCCCGCGAACACCCCTCCGCTTGCCTCTCTGAGATCGCCTACCGTCGACGTTGACCGCTAGCCACCAACCAGTTGCCGGCTCGCGGTAAGCGCGCTGTAGCCGCGCGGCTGCCTAGAAGGCCTGAGCCCCTTCCGTTACGAGCTTGCGTATGGTTGACGCCGAGCCGATGAGGCGAGGCGGTGCCGATGTGATGCCGAGCGGTTACGTGTGCGATAACCTAACTATTTTTTCCCGAAGGAGACAATTCATGTTGTAGCTAGTATTAGAAGCAGCGCACATCAACCAAAGACTTCCACTTCCAACAACTGAAAAGTAGAAAACGGATGAAAGAGGAACCAAACTAGTTAGTTACAGTGCCATAGCATTTAAGTATATTTAGGAACGTCAAAAGTACAGCCCATTTGTAATGGTAGTCTAAATAGTATAAAATGGATTGGATCGACATAGGTATATTCGGCTCTTTCTGAGTGGATTAAGTACAAATGGTGTTTGTTTTATTATAGATGGCAACACTTTGCGTATTTTATTTTTTATTGTCAAAACGAAGAAAAACGTCAATGTCAGGTAATCTTATCAACAATGTCATTTAATGCGTTGTGTGCTAAATTCCATTATTCTAAATATCGTGGATCAGTTGATTAGTTACGCTAATAGATTTATAAAGTGCTTCATTAAGTAGTATCGTGTAATATTCTCGTGTTTTGTATTCGATATATGACCTCTGCGGTATTTACTGATAACAGGAAATTGAATAATTGGCTCGCTAGTTTTATGGGTTGCGCTGTGTCATGTGTTCATCGAGCGACGATGTCGTTGTTTGGTAGGCAGTCCGGCAGCACAAACAATGCCAGGGTCGTGTTGGAAAGGAAACTGTACCTTGCTAAAGAATCTCCCGAACCAGACTTTGATATCTCTGGCTGCGAACTGATACAAGTGCCGTCCGGTATTTATTCAATTTGTAAAGTATATAGAAAAACACGTTTAGATCTTCATTCAAACAAATTACAGTCCTTAGATGATGGTGGACAACTTTCAGACTTGCACCTTATTCAATACCTTAATATCAGCAACAATAAATTTCATCGATTACCTAATGAGATTCAGTATCTAATCAATTTGACAGAATTGTATATTCAAGAAAATTATATTAGATACCTACCAGACAATATTTATTTCTTACAAAATCTTCAAGTGCTTGATGTTTCAAAGAATAAATTGGAGAGTTTGACTCCATCCATAGGAAAGTTAAAGAACTTGAGCAAACTTGTTCTGACAGAAAATAATGATCTAAGTGAGCTATGCCCAGAGTTGTGCTTCGCAACCAATCTCAGTTTCTTAGAGTTAGATGGCGAGCAATTCACTTTTCCTCCGAATACTATAACCACTCAAGGCACAGTGGTTATTATGAAGTTCTTGTGCCATGAAATGAAAATAGATTATGCTCCACCGCCACCTTCGGATGTAAATTATTCATTGATTCATAGTCCAACCTCTGTTCAGGACTCTTTTAAAAAAACCAAAGGAATTTCTTGGGAGGAACAAGAAGCGGCAATTGCGGAGCAAGAAAATAAATACCATGAAGCTGCTAAGTTGCAGAGAGAAAGATTTCTTTCAAAAATATTACAAGAACAACTTGAACTGGATGGTGAAATAGCAAAAGTTCATGAAGCCAAAGAGACTGAGCGACAAAGACTGATTAAAGCCATACAAGAAGATGAAAGAGAAATTGAATGTTTGGTTAAAAATTTTATTCAAACTGATAATCTTAGGCCTGAGGTGATTCAACAACAGTTAGCCTATGATCAAGCTGAGCATGACAGGCTGCTGGAAATCACTCGCCAGAATTATGATAATATCAGAAAAACAGATGTCTTGAAGGCAATGGAAACACTCATAGAGGAAGACTACTTCATCCGGTATACCAAGAAAGACTATAATGAATGTGTCAATGATATGAAGCAAAGTATGCTGATGCAAGAACTGCATAGTGTTGAGAAATTGGAAGACCTGTTAAAGGCGAAAGATCAGTCCCGCACAGTCTTAGTCCAACAGCTTTTGGAGGACCAAGATATTCAGAAAGCAGTAGTAGCATCACTGATTGAAAAAGTTGATGCTAAAAGTTGGAGTTTGAACCAAGAAATATCTCTCATCTCTTCACATTTAGCAAGATTGAGTGTTATTGAACAAGAAAAGAAAAAATTACATGTCACTTACAATTATAATGATCTTTTGGCTCAAAGAATGCAGTTAGTGACCTTGTTAGATGATGTATTGTTGCAACAAAACAAAAGAAGAACTGAATTAATACTGACTTTGAAAGAAATGGAAAAACAGACAGATAAGACTACTGATTTTTGGCTTAAAAATTATCAAAAACTGATTGATTCAACTCCAAAAACGTTGCTAGATGTTGGAAAGAATTTAGATCCAGTTTTCGCAAACTATTTGTTACAAGAAGGTGTAATACACTGCCTACCATTTTTGGTTAAGTTTTTATTTTCAGACAATAATATAACAGATGTTACTTCAGATAAATTGATAGAGTGTGGCATATCACTGTCTTCTGATAGAGAAGGCGTTATAAGAGCAATAAATAATTATGTAGGAGTAAAAACAAAGAGTCAACACTTTGATGCAAATCCAGATGAAGCAAGACCAAGTGCTCCTGCAAAGGAAGCTGTTGAAGAGCAGAACTGTACTGGGGTAGTCAGCATTGAGCAAGCAGAGAATTCCACAGTAGAATCAGAATGTGTTGTATGCATGGATTCCAAATGTGAAGTGGTGTTTGTTCCCTGCGGGCACATGTGTTGCTGCCAGCCTTGCGCCAACCAGGAAATGACTTCTTGCCCTATGTGCAGAGGTGATATAGAGAGGAAAATTAAGGTCATAATCGCAACAGCTTATTCAGTATGAGGTAAAACACTACTATTTTTCCCAGAATTTGGTAATTTTATTTGAATACCTAATTATATTTAATAATGAGTCATACGTTTATGTTTCAGAATATTCAAGCATCCATTATCACCAGCATGCTGCACAGTCATTGAGCGTCGCCAGCTACTAAGGTTTCTATTACTTACAGATGTTTTTAGGCTTTCTTTAACTTTAACTTGCGATGTTTATTTCTGAGCTAGTTTTAGGTCAAGTCTTTAAAGTCCAATTTAACCCACAACCTGTGGTTTTGGCTTAAAATTTGGTACGAGTATTCAATTCATAATATGTATATTGAATCAATTAAGAGCGAGTCTGTATTAAAAATCACATTTTCAATCACTGTTTATTACATCATCGCACTGTTTATTTTTCATTTTACAAAATGCTTTTTGATAATGAATCAAAAATGTACACAAGCTTGATTAGAGATAAGTGTGTGTATTTATATTATTTATTGTCTTATGCTTAATATAAAATAACAACCACAATTTGTTCGATTATTAAATTTTTTACTTACATAATATAAACATATTATTACATTTTTTTCCAATGGTTCCTTAGGTAGTTGCAGTGTGTATTTGATAAAATAAATGTCAATGCATTACTGTCTTGTATTTGTAATATTTTTTAGTATACAGGGTGTTTGGTAGCTAGGTGCAAAGCTTTAAGGGGGTGGTAGCCGAAGTATTTTTGAACATTTTTAGCCATATATGTCTTAGCCGAAATTTGTTTTTTTTTGTAATTGAAAATTTAGAAATTCTAGGAAAATAGCCAGAATTTGATAGTCACGAGTAATATTGGCTCAATGAGCGTTAATTTGTAAACAAAATCTTTTATTTCGGACAGTTTAACGTGTATTGGACCAAATGAAATAATTTTTTAAGTGTAAGATTTAAGCATACATAGGAATATAGGGACAGAGAAAGCTACTTTGTTTTATACTATGTAGTGAAGTGATAGTGAAGTACCTTTAATACCTGGAACAGATTCCAACCTAAGACATTTTTAGTAATTTCGAATGCCTCCATTTTGTAATTGTGGCAAGAAAGACTGTTAAAAATTATTTCATTTGGTCCAATACACATTAAACTATCCGAAATAAAAGATTTTGTTTACAAATTAACGCTCATTGGGGCAATATTGTGTTGAGATTATACAATTCTCGGTATTTTCCTAAAATTTCTAAATTCTTAATAAAAAAAAAAACAAATTTCAGCTAAAAATATTCAAAAATACTTCGGCTATCACCTCCTTAAAGCTTTGCACCTAGCTACCAAACAGCCTGTATATCTAAATGGACCATTTTTAACTACCAACTGAAGTAAAGTTTGATCAGTCCTTTGTATCGTAACTCTTTGAAGTCAGTGTATAGTAAACAAAATTGTGAAGTCTATATTACTTTATAAATAACTCAAGTACCAAGCTCTGCATCATCGTAGCTTTGTGATCTCGAAAAAACGACTCAAGACTACTATGTCATAAAGTTTTATAATAATGGTCAAATAACAATAAATTTACAATGTTTAGTCATACAAACAATATAACATAGTCTACTTTAAGGCATTTACATTTTAAGGTGACTAATAACATTAACTTTGTAATGACAAGTCAATCTAAAGCACTGTGCCTTCTAAGTGTTTGTTGATTCAAATGAATATTGGTTTATATACATTGAGTTTTATACATACAACATAATGTAATATTATGGCTGTGAATTTGTATTTGTATTGTTTGAATCTGACGTGTTTTATACCTTCGTCACGTAAACACGTAAGAAATTTATGAGGTAAAGTAACATACCTAGTCTACAAGTGACGATACTGGCAAATAAGGTCCCGTTTTTATACATTTAATCACAGAGATAGACATTGTGTACCTATAGTTGGGGAATCAAAGGAAGGCTCCTTGGTCAGGTGCAGGCAATGTACAACTACTTACGAGCTAACTAGGTGCTCAAAATATCTGAATACCGTACCTATTAAACGTTTTGTTAATCGCAACAGTGCGAGTTCAGATATTTTTGAGCGCCTAGACACCTATGCATCTGCTATGACCTGATAATTATTGTACCGAATATGAATGAAATGAAGGAGACGAATTATCAGGTGGTGCATGAAAGGTTTTCTCTTCTAGACCGTGTATTCCGAGTTGTACATTGTCTGCTCCCCAGCAGAATGACAGTTGTTGTTATTGTGCATCTGATAGCTACTTTGGCAGGGGTCTTTTTTTCGTCCTCCAGCTGTACAAGCCTATCAGCATACTTTTCCACCTTGTATATCTATCACGTCTGTAATAATGATGTTCTTCAAAAGTTCTTAATACTTCATTCAATACAAAAGGTATGAAAGAGTATCGTATTTACACATCCTCTAATATGAGCAAAATAAAAATGTATTGAGTTAGGGTCACTTCACACCGATACGTGTCACGTTTTTGTATGAATGAACCCTAAGTACTTGGATACTCGTAAATCTGTCAATAACTAGCAATGTTTAGGAATAAGTATAGATAGCGCAATTCAAAAATTCTAAACTTGGATTATAAGTAGAGTATGTATGCTCATTTATCATAGTTAAGAGTATTTAAGGAATAAATCTAGTTTACCTGTACAATGCTTCTGTACTCCTATTTACCTGGAGCAGATTCTAAGGTTTTTTTTGCCGTATAAAAATCATTTGTTTATGGTACCTAGTGAAATGGTCCGAACTACCATAACATTATAGAAACTGCATTTAAGAAGTCACTCTTAACTTATAAATAAATCGCAACGAGTCTGTGCACTTTGCTCGCTCAGGAATGTTTTGCTTTGTTTATAATCTTATCATATCAGTGTATTTTCCCACAATGTTATAATAATATTGTGAAGCACTCGCTAAATATGTTACAATATTAATTATAGATAATAACAATGTTCAATGAGTGTTTAAAATTAACAGGATTGTTTATAAAGTAAGTGTGATATTGATATCGATTTATGATAGTTACCTACGTAACGCCCTGCTACAGCGGCGGCGGCGGCGGACACCGCACTTTGCTTGATGTGGTTATTCGTAGCTTGACTTCGTAACGTGCATTTAACTGTCGATATATAGAAAACAGCGCTTTGTATACAATCGGGTCGATCGCTGTTATGTTGACACATTAAAGACGTAAAATTTATTCAATGTTACTTTCACGAGTGCCAAACTGCAGCTTACCCTAATATTTATGCCAATTTGAAGCATTTGTTTGTTCATATGCCTATTCCGACTTTATTACCTACTAACTTCGAACTATTAAGGTCCTTTTTCCATTACAATGTAAGTAAGTACCCAGTGAGACCAACTCTCTTGTTTTGCGATCTTTACACTATTTAATAATAGTATTTGTTTCGCATTTAATTAAAATACCATCATGGTACACACCATACCATAGTTTAATATTATCAGAGTATGGCGCAACGCATTTACCTGTGTTGCACACGTATTGGTTTTTGTGATGGCTGTTGGTACATTTTACGTTTCTACTTATTGTATTTTTTCAAGAGCGTCAACGTTTAAATGGCGTAAACGGATATGTCAAGTAGGAAAATTATTGAATCTCAATGCATGTCGGCATATACCTATGTATATATACATAAATCACGTCTTTATCCCTTACGGGGTAGATAGAGCCTAAGGTAATAAGACCTAAATAAAGGCCCCGTTTAGAATAATTGTATATTTTATTGAAATAACATAATTAACAGTATTTGTTGTATATTATCATCGCATGGGGTGGCTCTCCTGCATATTCTGTCCAAATCAGTCAATGGTTAGATACATTTATATCCACGCTGTATGATTATGTAACCAATAACTATGACTTTGTAAGGTTTGTGTTGTAAAGTCATAAAAACGTGTTAACAATTAACAAAGTTTCGGTATTCTTCTACGTGTGACTATTACTATACCTAGATGTATGTAAGAGCTTACATTCAGATTAAAAAGTTTTTTCAAAGTGAGTGAGCGATAACGTAGACTTAGTTGATTTCGTATCATTTAGTTTAGCTTAATTTTCTTTATGCACAATTCATTTAGAACGTCATCGAATACTTTGTATGTGTTCAAATTTCCAACTCACCCGCTGCCTACCTTAAAAGTCGTCCACGCAAGGACAAGTGGCAAAATGTTTACTGCCTACCTAAATGAAAGTGCTACTTCCTTACTCAAAACATGCACGATTAGTCAAACAAGTCGAAGTTAGCCTTGGCTGCATTAATTTTTTTGCCATTAACTTTTTTGATCTTAAGTCCGACGACTGTATAGGTGAAAAACTTAAGTAAATGACCTGTTGTATGTGTGAGTGTGTGAGAATAGACAAATTGATGTTTCAAATTTAGAATTAGAAAAATGACTCAAGTCCCATATCAGTTCTGTACACTACTACATTATAACAGGTCATTTACTTCTGTTTTTCATCTATAATTACTTATTGACGTGAAGAGGACACGGATATTTGAAAATGTAGTTCTAATACGCACCAATTGCGCAACAACGAAACAATTTGCTGAAATTTTGTGTTTGATTTAGAGAATTGACTGTATGTACCTATAACCTGAATGGAAAAGCCTATGTCTAAGTAAACTTGCATTAATTCATTGTTACACTTGCATTTTTGTTGCTGCCTGTGTATGTGCGCTTATTACTTGTGTAATGGGGACTATCGTTTCTTTGCTCACCAGTTGGCGCCACTGTTGACTAAGGTCCAGAGGTATAGCTGTCAAAGGCGACTTTATAAGATCGGCGCCGAACAAAGTTTTAAATCTTGAATCTCATTAATTTTATTAAATAAATAAACCTCTGAATTAGCTGCTCTTTGAAGCCGTTTAGTCTTGCGCCTCTTTTTCTTAATTCCGCTTTCAAAGCGTTCATATTCATCGCCAAATAATCCATATTTGCGATAATTTCACGAAGGAGATCACTTCTCAACAGGTAAATGAAAGAAATTATAATTTATGTCACGAATCCCGCTAAAACCAGTGAAAACTGAATGTTATTGGACCTCACGCGACACTAGCGCCTCTAGTGGCAAATTCACACGCGATAGCCCCCATTATAATAATTACTGCACGACTTAATTTTGCACAATACATTTTGTTTAATCAATTTTTTTCACTGAATACGATTAGCGGATATTTTATTATACAAAATCAAACTCGTTGAACTGTTAAAGTTCCGATGCCATACTTTATATAGGTTATACTTTTTTATCGATGTCAATGAGAATTTTTTCTTTTGTTCGTAAGTAGAAAGATACTCGCAAACTCAGATAGACTGGCTCGGCAGAATAGACTAAATAGTACCAAACCATTGCCAAGGCCACTTTGCATGGTCGGGTCCGATTTTTGAAAGCATATCACTCGAAAGTACCGTTGGAAAATTGTACTTATACAATCCTGTGTATTGCTGCAATACTGCAGCTCAAATTAAATTTTCGACTAGTTGACAACTACTTGCAATTTTCAGTGAATGGCTTGAAAGTACGTTTAAAAGAGATGTGTCAGTGTAATAACTAAAAGCTAAAATTAAATTTTCATCTAGTCGAGGGCACAAATATCGATACTGCCATCATGTCAAATATATGTGTCACCGGCCTTATTGTTTATGTCTTAAAGGTGTATAGATGTTTTATGCGATACAGCCATCATGTCAAATATTGGCTCTGTACACGACAGTAGCGCCATCTCGTAAACGCTACTTTAGGGGATTTTGTCAAATAGTGAACGACAAGGTCCTTATTACTTTATATGAAATTAAGTCCGTCAATATAGAAAGGCAATAAACAGTATTGTAGAGGCATTTGTTTAATAATGACCCATTTTCAAAGCAACATTGACAAGTTTCTCCTATAGTTGCACATTTCTGCCAACACATGCGCTGTGATCGTTTTATATACCCCCACCATACACTTCGCACTTTCTCAATATGTGTCACCGACCTTATTATTTTTGGCATAAAGTTGTATAGATGTTTTTGACTTCTTGTTAACGTACATTATATTTACGCTCTTGACTGTTCCTTTAAATACCTAAGTACCTAGAGGTAACGTGTTCGTTTATGGATAGGGGCATTTTCAAAAAAACGTGTACCCTTTTTTCAACAAGATTACCTTAATTTCCCATACAACTTTTTCGTGTCACTTTTGTGACGCCCCATATAAATCGTATGAAAATACTGTCACAAAACTGACAAAAAACCAATGGACACTTTTTTTTTACAAAAATAAATAGTGCTAATAATTCTGATTCAGAAAAACCCAAAATTTTATAATTTTTTAAAATAAATGTCATCATTTTGGAAAAAAAGTCATGGGTACATGTTTTTTTGAAAATGCCCATAGGTGAGATATTGTCACTACTTTGAATAGAACTCTTATCTGAAAATATATTTACTCTATGTGTTTACTACGTGTAATTAACATTACAATATGCTGTTTTATTGTAATTCCTTGGTGTAGTCAAAAAGACCGCTATATAATTCTGCTTGTTCCTCTCTAAGTTTTTCACAGTTACAAAACTGGTTGAAGTTAAAAAATACCTACCTAATATGTAATTGTTTCAATATCATGATTGTAAAGTTGTTGCCCGCCGTAAGTGTGAGTTGAACCTAGTTACTTTAACAATAACATTAACCATAACCTACGATTTACGAAGTTCCAACAGGTATTATTAAACAAAAATTACATTAAATCCAATAAATAATTTTAAAAATAACTAAATACTATCTACAAAATTAACCTTAACCTAGCCTAACTTAAACTACAAATAAAACACCCCTCCCAGGTCACTGTCAATGCTCATTGTACCCAGAAGGCTGGCAGCATTGCCGCGTTGAATCGCGAGGCTAATGCTTTGCCCAAAATAGCTGCCAGCCCGCTGGTCACCAGAAGCATCTATCAGGCGCGTAGATATTTCCCTGGAGATATCCCGCGCGCCTGGGCCCCACGGTCCCAAGGTCACAACACCAAACGGCGCAAAAATGTAGCCCTCCCCAAGAGCTGCATATTTGCGACGTTCGAGTTTCTCTGCATTTGCTGCCCTACTGCATGTTTCTAGGACACGTGATGGAGCAAGGGTGTCTACGCACGTGGCGGCCCAGACAAGTGTCCTGCCTTGCTTCCAAGGAACGAGTTTGACATATGCATATTTTGTAGGTCAAATATTATAATATTATAATTGTGAAATATAATTGTTACGATTTACGTTGTGGGTAATGTTATTGTTAGTAACTTGGTGCAACTCACACTAAGACTACTTTACATTTATAATATTTGGTTTCCTGTTAGATCCATACTACTTATAAATGTATCTTTCTATATGAGTAATATTTATCATTAAGTTTGTACATATTTGCCTTTTGATTGTATTTTTTGAGTAATTACACAATTTAGCACAAATATATCTTATTGATTTCCTCCTTTTCTATTAACTCCCAAAATACTCGTACACTCAAAATGAGAGTGATGCAAAGACTTAATGGAAATCAACATTCATGCTGAATATTACGAATGAGCTCTGCCTTTAATAGAAAATTGCCCTTATTTTGTTGAACGGAATGAGGGTTGACTTGAATGGCTTTACTTGCCTTAATTGCCATTTACCTACCTGTAAATGTAATCATTTTGTACCTGTAGCTAACTAACTCAGTGCTTAGCTTAACCATGAACTCTAGTATTACTTATCTTTTAAGTATTGCCTAGGTTCAGTAGAGCCGGCACTAGGGTAGAGCTAGCCGCTGCTCTATGCACCAGATAGTAGGTAAGGGGCGCCAAAATCGGGCAGCAAGGGGCGAGAAAAACAAATTTTTGGCGGTGGCGGCCGCCGAAAAACAATCATGTTCTACCCAGATCAGGGCTAGGCCGGCGCTGAGAATATTTACTTATTTGGTTCAATCGCTAGAGCAGGAGGTGCGTCTACCTGTGGGTGCGTCATTCAGCACGGAGTTAGTTTTTTTTAAATCTCCGTACTATTATTATATGACCATATACGTAATCTGTTACTTGCGCAGAAAGAATTGACACAATAGATATCTCCAGGACTGCCTAATGTAATGGAATCGAAATATATTATACACAAGCGCTTAAACGAGAACAAGATGGTATGTAATGCGTATACATCTACCCCACATGCGCCTGTTACGTAATGTCAATCACTCTCCCCCAGCAGACGTATAAGCAACCAAATACGTACTAAGGAAATTGAATCGAGCCGGCTTACGCATCAATATCGAGTCGAGCCGGAAACCTACTCTGAGCTCTGAACCCTGTAAATATTTTGACACTCGCTCATATTATGATCCGCCATTCTCTTTGAACTTACCTACCTAACCCGTAACTACCTATTGTGTACATTTATATCTATTATTATTCGTAGATCGTAACATACCGAACGACGACTTCAGAGACATACCTGCAAGATATTGTTTGAGCAGAACTACTTTCCTTAACCTAACTCACCTACTACTCTATAAAGGACTCAGTAGGTACCTAAATCAATGAAAACAGACTTGTGAGACTGCAATCTACACTCAGAAATGCAAGAACCATAACAACACTTCCATGATTTGAACCTCGTTTGTAGTTACCGTTTTTCCATGTACCTAATCTAAACTATATGCCAACGGTGGTCTATTCCCAAATAAGCTCGCTTTTCGAGTTGCACAGGAAGGCAAAACGTAAAATGAACTGGCAATTTACGAGTATTTCAAAGGTTAAGTAAACTAAAATTAAAAATTTAAATTTACTTTTGATTTTGTTTGGTCGTATACGCCCAAACAAGGACAATCCCTGCTAGGTAACTGTAGTGTTTTTTTAAATACCTTTCTCTGCAATAATAGTAACAGACATGCTAAACATACTATAAATAAACTAGTAAACCTACCTATCATAAAGCCTTGGCTTGAACACAAATGCAAATAGGTAGGTAGGTTGCTTGAGAGCGACTACAAAACCGAATAATGGGCACAACTGGGATAAGGGGACAACTGGGACAAGTGGGAATAAAACGTAATGAAATCCCAACGTTTACCCGCTAAACCATTATTTTCGGGTACAAGTGGAAATAGCCCCAGACAATCCGAGCGAGTTGTCACGTCAGAATCAAATCGCGTTTAAGCTGCACAGCGAAGAAGCAATTGCCATCGAAATAATTTTATTGTTTTTGTTACAAGAATCTGTCTAAGTAAGTACCCAAGTAATGTAGATACCTATATCTATATCTAGATAGTATTTACAAATATTTGAATACAAATGAAATGAAAAAAGCTAAGTTTATGCCGAGTAATAATAAAAAGTTACATCGCGGGGGAGCGTACTACATAAAATGACCCTTTATTTTTTTCGTCAGTGTATTTTGATCGAACGATTGAAATGTAGGGAAACGTCCACCTTTTCAAAGACAAACACGAAAGGAACAAATTCCTAATTCTTTTGAGTTGTGATTAACCAAATTGTGTATCTTTTAGTAAAAGGAAAGTTTATATTTAAGTGTGTTCGGGTTGAGATTAGAACGGAATTAGTACAAAAAGTACCTATCCACGATTTATTTTTTAAGTATCGCATCGCATATCATTGCGCAAATATTTTTATTTGAAAGCACATATTTAGGGCAAGAAACAAGAAAACGGTCCATTTGTCGTTTCCTGTAATTACCTATATTGATTCAGCAGCTTTATGGTTTTCAAGTTAGGTAAGCATTTTGTTGACGGCATACCTGCATCTTATTCTTCTTCTGATTTTGCGACGGATATGAAGGTACTATTTATTTATATTCAAACCAAAAGAAAATGTTTCCGATGACTATAAGTTTCCGTAGTGTCCGGACCGGAAGCAAACCGGAACGCGGTCAATCCAGACGGCCAGTTCGCATTAATCAGTAAAAATGTATGAAATTTTCACAGTGGTTTCTATGAGCTCCATGTGTCGGTATTGTGCGTTTGAATGTGCGATGTAAAATGTTAAAAGATTAAAGGATAAGTTTAGCATATTTCTTCTTGGCGTCGTTCTTGTAGGCGCGTGATTTTATGGTTAATTAACAAACATGTCGCATGAAAAATGTAAATAAAATTTAGAATCAGTGTTATCATCGATTTTACAGGAAAAATCTCTTTGGCATTAACCGTCCCCAACTCATTTGGACGCATGTTATCATTAATTTGCGATCTAGTTACGGAGGAGTGGAATGCAATCAAATGGCAATGGTAACTAAATTTATTTCGGCTTAGTCGGGTAAAGAAATTACCCCTCGGTCCCAATATAATCCCGATTTGCATGTAAATTGAGCTTGTTAATTCCCCGATAGAAAATATGTGCCGTCTCCGTTCTGTTTTGCCCGTTCGATATAACTGCCGGCTCCTAGGGACCATGAAAGACAGCGACACCGTCTCTAGGCTTCAACACAAAAATCATATACCTAGTCAAAGACTAGAGAACCGATTTGTTAATAATATGTGTGAAAAAATTAAATCGCCTTAAAAAAAAACACAACTTTCTTCCCTTACGTTTACCTATGTGGCTTCGTGTTTATAAGTAGTAAATATTTGATTTTTTTTATAACTGGATGATAATTAATTATCTGCCATGCCAATGCCACAGCAGAGCCGTCACATCGACCACTAAATCAACATGGCAACTTTATTTTTTCAAACTGAATTTGGAATGGGCAAACCGCGAATAATTTCCCTTTGTGAATATTTTATCAACGTGCGCAGCGGTTAGCAGGTGGGGCCGCCTTCGTTCCTGTACATTTTGGCTGGCATGCGCTGACTTGTTAGTTACAATTAATCATTGACAGTGTTACATAGTGTTACGAGTAGGTAAAATTAATATTACTTCGCAGGCTACTAGTGGCTATGACTGTCATTTTTTAGTTTGCAAATAAAACTAAGCTGTATTGAAACAGTATGAAACTGATGCCGTACAGAATGAAATGACCAAATTTACCCTGGAAATTGTCAGAAAATCAAAAAAAAATACCGACTTTGTGGCGCACCATTTGTACGGCATCAGGTTTCATACTGTTTCAATACAGCTTCTAATCCATTATTCCGCAATGCCGTACAAAAATCATGCGACAAGGGGAAAAAATCGAGGGTTGCACTTTTGAATTCTCACCAGCACTCAGTTGGACAGCTTACAAGTGACGGCATAGTGCTGAATTTTATTATTTTATGCTCTTATATCGCCCTATATACGTCACCTGGTGGTTCATATGACCCACATTTTTTGGTCATGGGCCTGTAGTCTACAATATTTTAGGTTAGATTACTACTTTGATATCAATACTAAGAAAAAAATCAGAAATAAAACGCTTTATGACTAACGAAAACTATTAATAGGTATGACGTACTATACACTCGGAACTCCAATTATATGTAACTAAATATTTTATTGGATTTTTTTATTTATTTTATTGATTTAGAAGAAAATCATTCGTTGCCGGATTCAGCGTCTTTCGATATTTTGCACTTTTGTGAGAAGGGTTTACGGTTAGATATATTGGAGCAGTTGGAGATAATTAGGTACAATAATAGCGGTCCGATAATTAATGATCAGGTGAGCTTGGTTTCATCGCCTTTATTGCGTGTTCATTTTGATGAATAAAAAATATTTTTGTAAAATACATAACCCTATTTGTTTTTACTGTAGTCGGAAATTTTTTTGAAGGTAGTTGTTAGTGTATAATAAAAAACATAAATAATAGGGTAGTTTGGGAAAATATATGAATGAAGGTACATTATGCTTATATATACGGTTTCGGATCAGTACGACGTTGGTTTGCATGTGTAACAGTTGTGTTCATTAAACTTTGATAATGATCCCGTAGAGGGATCGAAACGCGTCAGTGTTTGTGTGGTGTAAGGGATAATTAAGTTTGTGGGATTTATATGTGTTTTATTGGCAGCAGTGGAGGGAGGGTTTGCATGAAAAACATATATATTTCACACAGGCTTGGTTATCTTGCACGTGAGTAGCGGAGTAGCAAGGTAAATGTTTTGTTCATATGTAACTAAATATAGAGCTCTTACGAATTATGATGTATTATTTTTATATTTACATAAAAACCTAATACGTGTAGTTAACGAACAAAAGGAAAGAAAGTGGAGTACGTAAACAAGGGAAGTGCTCAGGAATGAAATATTAGAAAATGTACAGTAATAAGCTTAAAGAGCCCGGGTCGTGTAGTGCGCGTAATTTAATTTGTCGCGAGTAAGGAAATAAAATCTTCCGGCTTTTCTTGGCACCTACTTTAAGGCAAAAGGAACCTTTTTTGCATACCAGACGTATTTATAAATTTTAACACAAAATAGTAAACAAGCCTTGTGGTAATAATACAATACAATACAATACAATTTATTTATTTGTTAAACATAGGTATACAGAAAAAGTGTTACGTATCCTAAAATATAGATTTACTTTATTTATGACTAGTTGTTGCCCGCGACTTCGTCCGCACAGAATCGGATATAGCCTATGTTCATCAGGGATAATGTAGAAATCTAACGGTGAAAGAATTTTTCATATCGGTCCAATAGTTTCGGAGTCTTTTCAATGCAAACAAACAATCAAATTTTACCTCTTTACAATATTAGTTACTAATGCAATATTTTCTATACATAGAAAACTTAAATGAAATCTTAAATTACTTTTCTTGTCATGCGAACGGTACAACCACTGCAAATATGTGACTCCGAGCTTTCCATATATTTTATCGAAACATTCAGATACTTCTACAGCTTTGTTTATCAAAACTTGACCGAATGCAATTATGTATACGACAGTCCGCTGTATTTTAATTTGTCCATAAGCTCGAACAGTTCGTCATTCAACAGGCGGCAAGTCTCGGCTTGGAAAACAAAGTGATAAACGTATATTAAAATCAACCTTGATTGAAGTCTGCGGAGCAATATCGGGTACGTTTGTTTAGCTTTACTAAGGGGCCCCTGCTCGTGGGCCGACGCGCGCCGCTGCAGCCCTACCGAGGCTATCGGAAAATTGGTTCCCTTTGATGCTGCCTCCAATTACAGCTGAATATGAATTGAGGTTTTTTCTCGAATCACAAATAACGTATTCCTGCATATTTATAGGTTGCCATCAAAAGAAATATTTACGAGTTATGTTGGCACAGAATCGTTTCGACGGCGCAAGTGTATTACTTCTCAGTAATAGGCTTAGATTGTACGAGAAATTTGCTTTTAAAAAGCAAAAAAGGACGGCGGGCGCTTTGGCGAATAAATGAAATACATTAACGTTATTGTAGCAAAAATTAAAATGATGTCAAATTGGCTTTTACTGAACTAGGTAGGTACAGTCAGCGTCAAATAGCGTGACACCCAAAGTAGCCAAATAGTTCGCAACACGTCATTGTTACAGTTGAAAAAAGGACGTGATGTTAACTTTTTGGCCATTTTGGGTGTCACTAACTATTTGACGCTGACTGTACATAGGCAAATGTTTGCTACTAAAGCTAAATATTTTAGTATTAGTATGTAGAGATAGGTAAATACAATAAGCACTAATGGACATGGATTACCCAGATGTCTTTTTTTTACTACGTACCAGGAAAAAATCGATCAAGTGCGAGTATAACAATCTCAAGCGTTTCGTCTCTCCATACAAAAAATGACTGATGATACTGTAATACAAAGGATACATTCAGCCATGTGAGAGACACACATTTAGACCGACAAACAGCCGAAGTTTAGTAATAACTAGGGTCACTAGGATCGTGTTGGGTAGGCCTTAGAGTGAGTACGCGTCCCTAAACAGAATGTGTTTGTGACAATGTTTTACTCTGAATACCCTGTCGATTTCACAACATCTTTAGGGATAAGAAATAGAAACACAATTATTTTTGAGCATCCACAAGCGCAAGGCGTATGTGACTCTTAAAATGGCTACGTAATTACGGTTTTCTGTGTGGGTCACGAACTAATGATATGTTAACGCCCCGAAACTCTATGTACACGGGCCCGGGCATACAGGTGAGCGTTTATAGGCTGCCTAACAACCGCTCCGCTGGACTATTACTCGCTAAAACTTTCGGGACCTTTTTGGAAACGGTCAAACTACACTTCACGCAACTGTGACCATTTCAACTTGCCGTATCCATCTTGTACGTTGGAGTTTGAGGCAGTTTTGTTTACTGATAGATACACCTCCCAATGAACTTCGACGAAAGAGAAAAGGTGAAATGTTTACATACAGACGTTGTAATTATTTAAGAATTCGTAAAATAAATACCTCTAGCTAGTTTAGCCACTTACATTTTTGATAAATTATTAAAAAACTGGATAAAGATTTTTTTGTATTTTATTTGAAGTTACTACTGATAACTATACGACGCAACGCCAGAATGCCACTTAATGTCCACTTCATGAAGTAAAAGCTCCGGTAAGTACTTAGGGCCGATCTGCTTGTGGAATTAATCCATTCAATTAGTCGGAGATATCTAGTCAATTATCTGGATTAGAAGTTTGGTATACAAAGCCTATTCGGGGCTGTCTACTATATAAGGTTTTGTTTGTTTGATCCCAAACCCATAGAAGGTATTGGGCTTTTCTTAATACTTACATAGGTATATGTATTATTCAAATAGTTGCAATTAGGAGTCAATTAGCTTATGAATGAACACGGTGTCTCCGCCCATCCATCAAAAGTACAACTTATGTTTTGTTGTAATACTCCTTAGTCCGGTCAATTTAGACATTCGAAGTTACATAAAGTCCCAACAAGCTGAATTTCTGTGAAGTTGTTCAAAACATAATTACAAACAATGTCTAGAAGTTCCCCATCACTCCCCTGTAAGGAAAAAATTAAATTCAAGGTCAAAGGTCAAAAAAATGAGTTTTTCGCGATTTTCAGCAAAACGGTAAGTTTTATCATAAAAGTACCTCAGACAAAAATTGTAGATCATAAAATTATCTATAAAAAATGTTTCAATACTTTTTTTCTTACGAGCCACCGTTTCTGAGATATAACGATTCTAAAAGTTATAAAAGTTGTTATCGTCATAATATGCACACGTTTCCACGCCACCTATGAGGTAGTGTACTTAGCGCGTTTTTGTTAACGTGGTTTCCCCAGTAGGCCTACTCCACGGGTCAGTTGTGATCCTGTTTAATGTAAAACTATTGCAAAATAACGGAAATTTTCAAAGATTGGGAAAGATAAAAGCGATGTAAATGAAAAAAAAGTGTTGAAGTTTATTCGTCTTATTCGTAAGTTTCAAATTCTTGTTCTTCTTCTTGATCTTCTTCTTGTTCTTCTTCTCCTGCTTCTTCTTCATCTTCATTTTGGATGCAAGTAAATTGCGTCAATAGCGATGTATCGCATGATACTTCGTCGGAGTCAAACGAATCCTCCATTGTTTGTGATTCAATATTAGAGCACGACCGGCCTTGACAATTTGTGCATGCCAAAGAACAAGACAGTCCGACTTTTTTGCAACCACATTTAGCACTGCATCCCTTTTTGCAGTTGCAAAAAATAATGTTCAGCAGTTTTTCCGGCGCAGGTGGAAGTAAAGTTTGAACTGGCTCTAATATATTATTGTTGACCAACTTCCAACCCCAGTCTGTAGGGTCTAGCTGATAACCAAGCCACACTTGAACTTGGTAATATACTCGAAAAAGATGTTGGTGAGCAGCAACTGAAGTTGGAGGAAGACAAGCTAATTGAACTTTTTTACTATTTTTTTTAAACTATTTTTTTCTTAAAACCAGGAAAAGCTCAGCATCAATCAGATATATATTCATCAAAAAGTTTATTTACTTTTGTAAAGTGTAAAGATCATGTACTATTTTTACACGCAATAACTGGCTGTGATACGACATCTGCATTTTACAGGAGGGGTAAAACAGCAGTTTTCAAAATGTTTGAAAAACAAGATTTAATTCAATGTGCTGAAGTTTTTAAAAAAAGTGATTCAACTCAACAAGAAGTTATTACCAACGGCATCCGCTTTCTTCTTTCTATGTACGGAGCTCCTAAAAAAACTACCTGTTTAGATAAACATCGATATGCAGGTTTCGTTAAAAATACTAAAAATAAAAAACAAGTTCAATTAGCTTGTCTTCCTCCAACTTCAGTTGCTGCTCACCAACATCTTTTTCGAGTATATTACCAAGTTCAAGTGTGGCTTGGTTATCAGCTAGACCCTACAGACTGGGGTTGGAAGTTGGTCAACAATAATATATTAGAGCCAGTTCAAACTTTACTTCCACCTGCGCCGGAAAAACTGCTGAACATTATTTTTTGCAACTGCAAAAAGGGATGCAGTGCTAAATGTGGTTGCAAAAAAGTCGGACTGTCTTGTTCTTTGGCATGCACAAATTGTCAAGGCCGGTCGTGCTCTAATATTGAATCACAAACAATGGAGGATTCGTTTGACTCCGACGAAGTATCATGCGATACATCGCTATTGACGCAATTTACTTGCATCCAAAATGAAGATGAAGAAGAAGCAGGAGAAGAAGAACAAGAAGAAGATCAAGAAGAAGAACAAGAATTTGAAACTTACGAATAAGACGAATAAACTTCAACACTTTTTTTTCATTTACATCGCTTTTATCTTTCCCAATCTTTGAAAATTTCCGTTATTTTGCAATAGTTTTACATTAAACAGGATCACAACTGACCCGTGGAGTAGGCCTACTGGGGAAACCACGTTAACAAAAACGCGCTAAGTACACTACCTCATAGGTGGCGTGGAAACGTGTGCATATTATGACGATAACAACTTTTATAACTTTTAGAATCGTTATATCTCAGAAACGGTGGCTCGTAAGAAAAAAAGTATTGAAACATTTTTTATAGATAATTTTATGATCTACAATTTTTGTCTGAGGTACTTTTATGATAAAACTTACCGTTTTGCTGAAAATCGCGAAAAACTCATTTTTTTGACCTTTGACCTTGAATTAATTTTTTTCCTTACAGGGGAATGATGGGGAACTTCCAGACATTGTTTATAATTATGTTTTGAACAACTTCACAAAAATTCAGCTTGTTGGGACTTTATGTAACTTCACTCTCATTTTTTGGTCTAAATTGACCGGATTACCTTGTGTAGAACATACTTACAAAAGTTTATTTAAAGCCAAAACAATCTAAAGATGGTACCTGTCTCATTTGAGTAACTGCTGGCGGTCCGCGCGGAACGTAGGGACGTCTTGACCCGATAGCAGGCCGCCAACGAAATGATGGGGCGACATTGGCTAAATACCGAACGGCCGTTTATACGGGTTATTGGAAAATCGGGTGGCGAGCGAAAAAAGAACAAACGCATCAAGGGATGGGGGAAAATGGTGATAAGCTCTCTGTCTGCTATTCTTTACTGTTACGTTACCAATGCAGAGGCAATGATATTTATTTAAGATAACGGGTTCACCTGATTTCTGAAATAAATCTTTGTTTATATAAATAGTAAATACAGTCTCACCATGCCGTCTGTGTGCATCTACGCTTAAATCTTTTAAACTACACAACGGTTGTTAATACAGTTTTTATAAGGTTTGTACAGTATAGTTATGTATAAGAGTATAGTTTATGAAGAATTTTGAATGAATGAACGATGAATTAACGTTCTGTGCTAAGCCAGGGCGGGTTGTTAGTTTAGTTATAAGTAGAGTCTAGTTCAAAACAAACTGTAGGCGTGTTTTCAATTCTAAAATACAACGCACACTCAATAAATTTTGGAATGGAAGCGTTTTTCATCCAGCAAAAGTTAATGATACTTATCGGTCTGCCTGCAATAAATAAAGTGAACATAGTTCAGCACCGAGCTACGCCCCGTCACTTAATAATACGTTTCAAAGAACTTTAAAAAGTCTTGAAAAATCTCTGCTTTGTAATCGCTATTCAATTGAAACACGAGCTATGTATTCCACATGCTTAAATCAATTTCTGTTGTCTTAATGAAATTACACTTAAGTCTAGACTCTGGAGATTAATCAGCAGATTAATATGGCGAATGAGGCAAGCCGCATTGTACGCACTTCGCCTATTGCATAATGCTAATGACGTTACACTCTACGTGCTGGGTGGCTAAAAGCCACTAAAGCTAATAACCAGTAACACCTACTAGAGGCAGTTACTAAGTAAGCTAAGCTACTGTATCAAATTTAGGAGTGAGACTATGATGATTTATTATGCAAAATATGAGGATATGAAAAGCTCAGCATTGTTCAACCATCACAATTAGTCAACGACTATAATTAATAGTAGGCACGGTTATACGGCTACAGTGATGTCTGGAGCGTCGTGTAACATGCTTTGAAGTTACCACGTTTAATTAATCTCTGGCTTCTTATCTTAGGGCAAGTTACTAGAGACGAATTAATTTTGCGACAGCATCTATTAAACTTTTGAATTGTCATTATGATAAAGTTTTCTTATTATAGTCACGAAAATCTATTTAACGTCGTGTACAATCAAATCACGGATTGTTTCGTAAGTTAACTTTGACGGAGCGGTCATTTGATCAAGACTGGTCAATGAAACTCTCAATCGGGACGAACGATTTCCAATGAATGCCATGCGCTTAAAGCAGACAACAAGTTATTTAACTTTCTTAAATTGGACATCAGTGATGAGGAAGGAAGTTTGGAGATCTAAGTTCGTTTCAAAGAGAATTTGAGAGATGGCGGGTAATTGATATCAATTAGGATTGCGCTGGCGGCGGGCGCCGCGAGCTCCACAATAGACTATCTCGCGCAAGAAATAGCCTCGGAAAACTCGCCTTTCACTCATCGAGATTGTCGTTCTGATAAATTGTGTTTGACGAACTTCATTAATTCTTCTGCGGACCTATTATGCTATGTAAATGGGGAATACGGTTCACCCTTAAATTGACCTCCAAACCATATCCAGTTTTTATAGGAACTTACTACGTTATACTGTTTTGAAAACGCCGTAGCGTCTTGTACCTATATTAACAAAGGATGTTTTTATATAAAGGAGCTAAGAATAAAGTTTTGTTTCGAAACACCTGAGCCTTCGTCTAAGCGCACGTGAGGCAAGCGGCGATGATATTTTACTGACGGAGACTTAAACGAAGGAAGGGCAGCCGGTTCTCTCGAATATGGAGAGGCAGTTAAGGAGTTTTAACGACCGAGGACTTAGCGAGTCCGAGAGCACCGCCTAACATAATCTGAGAGGAAGTTTGTTAATGCGCCTTAAAATTTTATACTGCTGATTTAGTATGTTGTGGTTTGTCATACCTTATATTTTATATATATATAATAATTATTACAAATTTTAGAGATGTGTATAAGTATTTTATTTAAATAATTATAAAAAAACAAAATCCAAGTGGAGTAAAATAAAGCACCAAAAGAGGTTTTCACATGCGCTGAACTGTCGTTTATTTTGTAATATTTTTGTCTTGCCAAACTATACGATGACTCAAATAATAGATAGGTGTTTATAACAGCAGACTTTATGAAATTTCATAGAAACTTTCTGTAGAGGCCTTGTCAGTAACTTTCTTTAGACAAGTTTTCCCGATACTTGCTTGGAGCGAGGGTTCAATCAAAAGTTTGCGAAGAAAATATTCAGTACAGATACATAATTTAACGTAGAAATATTGTAGCTACTTTATTTTGTCGCCAAGTTCGTGGGCGGGCGGCACAATGCGACATTGTTTAAAATAAATCTATTGTTTCACTTTGCTATAACTTAAAGAATTGAACTGGAGCATGATTTTTAAGTTTCTTCTACGTGGGTTAACCCTTTGTCATCTGTCATTTTTGCAGTTAGTAATATGTACACGTCCCTACTTTAAACGCACTTTTCTTGTATAGGTACACTTGATTGGTTTTTCGTAAACTGCTGATTTGAATAATATACTCGTAATGCATTTACACAATGTACCTATAGCCTCTACTACAAAAATCCGGCCAGGTGAGTGTAAAAGTACGCGCAATGTACGATTCCGTTATGTTGCATTATGTGGCAAATATATTATTTAAATAAAAATGAATCAAATGCTGCAGATAAAAGTGGTCCATGCAAGAGATTTGGAAATAGGTACAAAGTTTCGGTCAGTCAGACAAACACTTTTTTTTAGGTAGACAAATTAGGTAGGTAAATTAGGACTGTATTTTTGTTATTATTTAAATCATTATCAGTTTTGTAATTTTTAGCAGTTCCAGTCTGGCTAAAATACCTGTAATTTGCATCCCGGATGGCGGTTGTCACTAACTCAGTACCTACAGTCAAAATCAACAACTAATTAAACGGAGAAACCACGAAGCAATAAATTCATTCTTTATACAATTATTTTGATAAACTAATATATTTTTTTGGCATGGTCTACTTGAGTAATTTAAAATCAAGGCACTTCTTTTTATCTTATCCTTCTACATGATAAAATTTCGTATACCTACGTACTTAGAAATTAATAAGCCAAATTGCTTCGCCCCACCCATTTAATTATGTTCGCTTCAGTTAGGTAGTATGGCCTATTGACACTTCAATCGCAATTGACAATTGAGAGGTGCCAATGAATGGGCTGGTTTACCCTGTTTTCAGAGCAATGTCGGTTTCCAAGCTCTGGTCGCATCAAATGCGTGTAGCGCACTGAGGCACTGAGGACATGGGTCACGCGTCTAACATTAATAATTTGCGGTGTCCGCCGCCACATGCTGCGAGAATATTAAAGTAAGGTCTAACAATAAAGAAAATCTATAAAATAGGGGATGTTTACCACGACAAAGGCTGGCTGTTCTTATTGCTAGTTCACATAATAACTTTCTTTAGTAATTGAGTAACTACTTCCGCACAATAATTAATAGGTACATATGCACGATGATTTTTAATCGGTGATCAGGTACCAATTTTTCTAGTTCAGTAATTGAAAGATGTCACGTTAAAATCGCAGTTACATAAAACCAAGCTCTTTTTTCTGTGATAATTTTAATTCCGAGTAATTTTTATTGTCACTCAATTTATGGTTTATTCTATGTTTATTTGGGTTTTATTGCGTTAGCAAAAATATTCCCTATAACAGTTCTTTTTTTCAAATAATCTCCTTTTACAAACGCTTTTATAGTTACTATTTCAGTGAAGGTATATAAAGTATGTAAATAAAAATATGCAAACATTAATTTATAAATCTAGCTCTGACTATATATACTATTTGTTGCGATAGGCATGAAATAAATCTTGAAAAGTAAAATTTGAAGTGTGAGCTCGTGCCACGACCGGGGACAGAGGAAAAAACATTTGCGGCGAAGGGGCACTCGATAAACTTTTTTAATATTGAAGTTTTAAATAAAATGTGTTTGCGGCCGCTCCAAATCGTTGGCAATAAATCACTAGCTAAAATGGAAAGCGTGAAAGTTTGGTACAGTAACATGCTTGGAAATATAGCAATATTACGAAGAGGCTTTTGCCACATAGGCCCTATGAGTCTGTGTTGTACTTTTGGGAAGACGGACGCTCATTTTAAAATTAAATTTTTGTAGTGAACTTGGTGACAATAGATAGAGATCAAACTACGCGATGCGAAGTTTAATAAAAAAAGGAAATTGCATAGATAAAGAGTTGACGTGATCTTACAATAGATATCAATGAAATAACGTTAAAGGAACAACAAGATTAATGCCTAGAGTATAATTGTTGAGTTTTTTTATACGCAGTAACACAAAATCTGTTTACTGAAATACATTTTGTATTCAATTGTTAAAATGTCATAAACGTTTAGAATTGTTTGACTGCTACGAATCCTACGAATATCTGTGATTTCTGTTTGCCAGTAATTTCTTGTTTAGCAGAATAAGTAGCGATTACAGACAGATTATGAGGAAAAAAGCCTTTATAGCTTACGGTTACAGAACTTAGAAGAATAAGTTTATGGATTATGTGCCAACAATAATTTTGAAATAAATGTATTATGTAATACATCACAGCCTAGAAATAGAATAAATTAAAGGCTGAATATACTTGCTATAAATCGGGGTTCGCAATGCTGCAATGGCATAGTTTGTTTCTGTAAAAATTGACAACAACAATGTAGCCTGTTCGGCGTGTAGGTTATTTTCGTGATGGTCCCCGCTCTGCGGAATAGTGTTTTATATTGCATTTTACGACGCGAGGGGATGCAGGTTGTCAGGACCATCTACAGCTCACTTAATATTTTTCTGAAGAAAATGTCAAGTTTTTACTATTGCTTATTATTTCAGTCTACATACAATTTAAAAATCTTTGCGATTTGGGATTTCTTTTTAGTTACAGGTCGATTATGTTTATGAAATTCGTGCATCTAAAGTGACACAGTAGTAGTTGTAGGTAGTGGACACTTACTTACACACATTTATGGTTACTTGAAAACAAATTATAATTTTAACCGCTAATTTGCTGAGCTAAAAATAAAATTAAATAATTTTTATCACTATTTTTCTTTAACAACTATAGCATGACATTTATATTCAGTATTAGATAATGTACCTATTTATGAGTCAGTCTATTGAAAATTTTAAAAAACTAATGAGGCAGGAAGGAGGAAAGCATTTCAAATTATATGAGAGTACATACGCCCAGAAAGACATAACGGTAAGTAAAGTAATAATGAGTGATAATCAACGATTAGGCGTAAATATGAGTAAATGATGGTCAACTTTTTAACCCAATATTTTTATTGCACGTTGTGTTGCACGTAGTCTTTGATATGCACTCAAAAATCCAGTCAAAGCGTTATTAGTATTCTGCATTAGGTATCTGTAAAAATAAATCCCTTTGGTAATATTAAAAATGGTGTACGCTACTTTTTTATTATATACCCGACCGTAAGCGAGGGATCTGAATGTTAGAGCAGTGCATTTCAAGCTGCAAAAAAGACAAGCCTAAATGGATAATCCGAGATCTGGGCACCTATTTCAGTAGTTAGTGCCTGGACGCAGCGAGGGTGGGTGCTTGGGTACGTGCCGCTCTTTTCATTAGTCTCGCTCGCGCGGCGTTGGTGCGCTTTGTCGCGGGGCTTTGGTCCAATGTTAGCGGGATAATCTAAGATGGATAATATTTTTTCTGTTGTCACATCGTTCCACTATACTTTGCATCACCACAGCACGCAAATACTATATATTCGTTGGCTGCCTACTTAGACTAAATTAGATTTGTCTGGTAACGATATTAGTTTGCGCCTACTTATAATTATAATGGGGAGAATTACCCTCTGCAAATAGTACGGAAACAAACATGATTTTATATTGAAAGTAGCTGTAGCCCGGGGCTTCGCCCCCGTTGCAAAAAAATTTTTTTTTCAATTTTTTTTTATACAAGTCTTGTCCAAACAGTAACAAACACAACTAAAAAAGAATTATCCAATTCGGTGCAGTCGTTTGGAATTTATCGCGTACATACATTTCGACGATCATTTTTATTTATATAGATTATTTTGTAAAATAGGTCAGTGTCACTCATATCACAGAGGAATCAACCAACTACACAGATGAGCATCAATACAAAGTCACTTCCCGTACAAAGTTGTATGAAAAATGACTCATTACTTTTGCTCGTCATTAGCTAATTAATTTCTCATCTCAATCTATGGTTCAAATATGCTTAAGTATGTATACTTCGACAATGCATAATCTAGTATTCAGCATTATGTGAGACCCCACCGCGACAGCACTAGCCGGCCTCACGCCCCGGGGAAATGCAAAAGAGAATCCTCTGATTCAGGGAACCGACTAACTGTTCCACATTGCGCGCTGCAATCAAATTCTAACACAAATTGGACATATACGGACAGATTGCGGAAAGCGACGGAAAATAGAGATACGAGTATAGCCGGTAACGAAGTTTCCGCTGTGTCCGGTGAAATGAATATGAAGCTTTCTACGCATAGCTTTTAATATTTTATAGGTACTTTGGGACAACTATTGTTAAAGTGAGTTCAGTATTTGCCAACAAATGCTATAGTTTGACAAAATACATATAAGCAAAAAATATGTACCTTTTTTGAGAATATAAAATAAAATAAATAAATAATTCAGGTCTAACTGATTCCATCAGTTACCTAGGGCAACAGTCATTTCTAGTTTTATAATTCATATATCAATGAAAATAAATATGATACTTATTGTAAAATATATTATTATAATTTATCCAAATGATGGCTTTGCAAAATTATACCTGACGCTGCGCATGGTGGTTTGACACTTTTATAAATCAGTACGTTTTCTTGACGTTTAAGTTTTTTGGCAAAGTATCTCAGGATTCCCCTTTTGATAAAATCATATTTTTGCATTGTTACGTAATTTAGAGCGTTTCCTGTGCGAGGGTAGGTAAGTAAATAAGTTTGGTTACGTGCGCGCACGTGCCTGAACCCTTGCCCTATAAAACCAGTGCTAATTAAGAAGTTTCTGCGCCGATCGACGTAAATTTTGTTACGTCGGACTTGTCACGAAAAGTTCAACCTGTAAAATTACACAAGTTCGGAGATAAATTGCATTTAGAAATTTAAAGACTGGAACGGGCGTCGGGAAAGTGCCTCTGATAGAATTAAGTAACTCCCTTTTTTAAGTAAATGTATATTTTTCCTTTGACTTTTATTCATTTATGAGTGTAGCTTCTGGCGTTTAAGCACGCACCATTACTTATGACATAGGTACATTGATCAAGAGAAATGTTATTGCTTGGAATTTATTTTTTATTTGGATAGTCTGTACATAAAGATATTAAAAAAACGTTCCAACAGTTTTTAGTTTTTTTCTGTTTGTCTGTATATTTGCGAACGCATCACGTGAAAACGGCTGAACGGATTATGATGCAGACTTTACTAACCTGTTGAGAAATTCACTGGGCAGGTTGTAGGGTACTTTTTATCCCGGAAAATTGCATAGCTCCCGCGGGATAGCGATAAACATGTCAAAGCTCGCAGCTGCCTAGAGTCGCAACGTAAATAAATAAATATTACTTCAGTGTCATAAAGGAGCACTAAGAAGCGATTTTTCAAAATTTCCACGGAATAGGGAATAAATGGGGCTTGTACTCACTAATAAGAGAGCCTATCTTCATACCTTTCATAACTAGAGTCTTGACTCACGGAATAAAGAGGATCCGGGTTCGATTCCAGCCCATAGTTTTACTTTTCGGATTTTGGCGAATTTTTTTATGCGTTCTAATTTTTAGTGTCGTTTAGAAATTTAATTTGTAACGGGTAACACCGGAAAAGTAAACATAAAAAACCAAGAAGTAATTTGATTTATTTGTTAGTAATTCCTTTTTGTTGTTTCTTAAATGTAAAAGTAAGTAATGAATATCTTGGTAGGTGCTTAAGTACATGATTTTATATCATAGTGTAAACAAATGTGGCAAGCAAAATACAATGGTATTTTGTGATTAATATATTTATTTACTAAAGTTAGGCGTTACTTAAGTGGATATTGTGAAGAGTTGTAGGTACAACAACTTCGAGTGAATCTCTGTCTTCAATCTTCGCGATCATTTCAGCATTCGAGACAAACAATCAAAGTTGAGAGCCGACTGAATTAAATACTGGCACTGAAACATGGAGTCACGTTTATACATTAAACGTTACTGCTCAGTAATTTACCACAAAATTATAAAAAAATATGCTTTCAAGCAATTAAGATTTTTCATATCTATGAAAGTATTAATCGACGTTGGATAGAAAATTTGTAGATCATCCTTCATAAAGTCATTGTCTGTCACCAGTTACGCCAAAATTATACTGTATTTAGCAAATACAGCGATCAATTAATGCCTTTTGTTAGAGCCAGGGAGCGTGCAACTTATCGTGTTACACATAGTACACATAATATAGTGTAGACTAGCTAAACACAATCATGTTTTTTTTAGAGTAAAAATAAATACTGAAAGACATTTAAGTATACGTAGAATAGCCAAATTCTACCAAAAACAAATGAAGTATTATGGGATATGAATAGGTTACAAGCGCCGCAGCAAGCACTGCCGCCATCCTAAAGCTACCTGTTAATTTAGCTTGATTGATTGAGTGGTCCATTTATCAACGTCATTTGCCGATTCGACAAAATAAAGCCATCGGAGAGCCGTTCGCTCCCTTCGCTTGGTTTCATTGCCCACTTCGTTTTGAGATTTTGCGGTTTACGACATCAGGGATGTTTCAAATAATGGCTACCTACCTTTTAATTTAATTTGTTTTATTATTATTCTGATAACCTAAGTAGAATAATGCCTAACTACTTACCTTAAGTTGCTATGTTGTTGCCATCGCCTACAATCATCGTCTACACATACTTATTTGAGATGATACATTTGATCATGTTTGAGTCGAAAAAAAATAACTACTTAACGAAACCGTGATATCGGGTATATGTATCCTAGTACTACATTATTAGTCCGTTTATCTGCATTAGAAATACATGTGCACACATGATTAGAACTTTCGTTGATATAAAACAACTGAGAAGTACCTACCTACATCATCACATCCTCTAAGTACCCATTTATTTTACTTTGCATTCTTTTTTATGTAGGTACAGAAATTTCATGAAGGTAGGTATTTACCTAACAATAAAATCTGTTCAGTAGGTAATAGTCTTATAAGAGTCTTATAAAAACTGAGCCATAAATTGCTTCACTTCGTGCCCCAACACGAAATTAATACGGTTAAACGCCATTATAGCGAAAAACTCTCTTGGCTATTATTTATTACCATACTTTCTGCTTCTGCAACCCTGATGTGGTATTAATGTAAGTACGTAATACATGGAAGTGCTTAATGTAAAACTAACTAGCTATTCAAATTGGGTCGATTTTTTTTACCTTATCCTTTCATTATTGACGAGTCCATATTTTAATACCACGCAATAAAACAATCTTTTAAAATTATTAAAATTAAATAGTATCGTATGGATTTTCATACAAAATTGTATGTTATTATAGTATTTATATAATTTTACGTATTGTCATTTAATTTTGTTCCAAATAGTGACAGCTGACGACGCGTTTATTAAAAGGGAAGCATTATTAACCGAAATATTTACTATCAAACACATGTTAATGTGGAATTTTTTAGCTGTTATGTTTTAGAATCAGCAATGTTAATTCGGTTATGCAGTAGACTACAGGTGTGCGAGAATTTGGCATGGACTCGATCCAAATATTATAAATAATTAAAGTTTTAGGTTAGTCTACGAAGTAATAGATATAAGTTAACTAATTTGCAGATGCCAACTTGCGGTTAGGTGTAAAGACATATCCAAACAACACGTCTGGTTTCGCGACATCATCAACATCATCATGTATGGTCGACGAATGCAACGGCGGTGTGTGGAAGTGCGGGCGTGCTAGAGACAAGCCTGCAGTCAGTCAGTTGGAGTGTTAAGTGAGTATTTTACGGACGCGGAGAGCGGACTCAGTCGCGCAACTTGGCCCGGCTTAGGGCACCTCTTAAGATCTCAACTTCAATTTCTAGAATCTAGATAACATTCAACTGCCTGAAATGGAAGATGGTTTTTTACACTCGAACTTAATAAATTAAATTCACTTTGGTTATTTAGGCCGATAATTTGTAGACAAAATTAATTCTGACACATTATTGAAGTTACTTGTCATACTCATAACAAACGTACTTAGGTGCATTTTGATTAGTTTGTTAATGTTGCGGATTCACTAAATTAAAGTAATCGTGTCTCCTACTTTCGTTTACTAATATTTAGCAATTAGCGACGGTAGACGTAATTACGAATGCTGTTGCAATAAATTCCGGAACAAAATTTGCAAAATTTGCATTTTCAACAAGATGGAACACCAGCACATTTTTCCCTTTGGGTTCGAAGTTACCTTGATCAAGAGTTCCCCGAATGTTGGATAGGACGCAGCGGTCCAGTGGAATGGCCCCCACGTAGCCCGGAACTTACTCCACTGTTTTTTTTGTGGGGTGAGCTCAAAAGATTGGTACAAACGAGTCGAATACTATCGCAGAGCTCCGCCAACAAATAATTCATGCTTTTGAGGTCGTAAGATCGAACGAGTTGGTACTCAGTAGAGTAAAAATAAATCATTGACGACGTGCAAACGCGAAGAAGGTGGACATTACGAAAACTTGTTGAAATACGTCAGAACTTTTTTTTATACTTGTTTTTTATAATAAATAATTTTAAACAGATGTTCCGTGTGTTACTAATGCTCTTTATTGTTGATCTTAGAATGACTGCAATTACACTGATAATCTGTAGAGAACCGAATAGGTACGATCGAAGTAACTGTATCCCATACTTCTGTGGAACCTTTTCTCATACAATTGAGCAATAATTTCTTTGGCAGGCGTATGGTAAGTCATAATGACATTGGCAGTGAAAAGGTTCCACAGTGATACCCGAACCCGATTCGTTTTCTTTCACTGTACGTCAGGTAAGCGTGACGTCATGATGGGTGACCACAGTAAGAGATTTTAATTTATTCAGTCTGTTAGCAAACTAGCAAAAGTTAATTACGACGTATTTTGATAACTCAATGAATGCATTTTGTTCTCTATCGTTAACTTAGCCGGAAAAGCTTACTTTGTATTACGTTCAATGTGTCACCCTGTATTAATCTTATTTGTAATTTTGGACAAAAATATCCGTTGTGACGGTTTGACGTGACAAGGAAATTGAGTCGGTCCTTCGTTAAAAATAAGGAGATGTATGAATTATTTTTCATTTCCAAAACTTTACGCTACATTGCGCTGGACGGTTGCCAATTTTAAAAGATGGTGTCAACTAGTAAGACGGGACCGATTCATACAATGATATTAAATTTTACCTGGGAGTTGATTTATGAAACGCGGGGGAGTAGCAATTTCCTCTTCGGTCCGTCCCCATGGCAACGCGGCCGCTCGCCCCCAGCACGGAATCTCGAAAATACCTAATACTGATATTATTACAAGTAATAAAATCGGTGAGAAGTATTTTAGGTAACGTGTAAGTATGATTAAATCTGAAATACAATTACACGCTCGGTTTGACGAAGACTGAATACAATTTTACGCGATCATTGTTGAGTTAAACTTTTTGTAAAATATGTATACGGTTGGAGATCTATTTACTTGAAAATAAGTTGAGCGAGAAATAATTGGAAGCCTCTCTATTTCTTCTTTCTCTCTATTGTAAGTAACATAGAGCCAGCGTAGAGCAGAATTTAAGCTATAATTACTGATATGTAATTCACCTATCTCCAGCAATGAGACGTATTAGTATTTTATACAATCGTTGCATAATGAAGGCTCTTAAAATCGAGTACCGTGTTTAGGCCACGAGGCTTGCCGAGTTCTCATTTATTCTCACTTAATCTTAAAGTTGAATCCGATTTCGTTTTGTACAAATACAACAATTAGCCTTTAGGTAATTGACTACAGTACACACACGAAGCGAATGCTCATGAATATTAAGTGGGTAGGTAGGTATATGTTTTCCAGTACGCCATTGATTTCAAGTTGTTATTATTTCAAAATGTATAAAATTTCAAGATAAACAGAGATAAAATTAAAAAAAGTTTTAGGTATTTATTACTATTGATGAGGGACGGCACCGATCCAGAGCGGGTGAAATAAAACACGATTACTGGGTCAAGGATATATCTGAGCAGAAGTATAATAACAATTAATCATTCGCTTGGTTCAAATTTCAGCGGCTATTTAGGGTGAAAATATTGGTAAGAGGTCAACTGTGTTTAAAATGAAGGGCACGTGCAGCGGTTCCACGCTGACAGTGAGTGTTAGCTGGATTTAATGGCATTTAAGTCCACTCGGGGTTTGGAAGGGATCCAATAAATCCTGGCTGACCCTAACTCTTAAATAATTACAAACTCTTCCAAGTAACACGTGTGGGGAACGGCAATTAGGTTTTTGTTTTATATTATTACAGTATGTTAGGTAATAAAGAGGGTCTTCCGATTTCCTTGTAAGGTTTAGATAATATTTTTCAAGGAATTGTTTTGTGGGAGAAATAATTTTAAGTCTTACATAACTAGGTACTGTTAGTAGTAAAGTACATTCGAAAGAGGTGACAAATAAAAATGAAAATGACAAATAGGGCAAATTGTATAGGATGTACATATAGGGTACAGATGTAGTGAATAAAGCTTTCCAGTGACATTTCGTTGAATACTATCCGGTTTTAAACTTTAGTAGGTAGTTCTGTTGTGTATACAATACAGTTGTCAGATTAAATTGATTTATAAATAAGAACTTTATTTAAATCTTGTTAAAGTTGAAAACCGCAGGGGTTTCAACCAAATGTCATGGGAATACTTTACTCACTTCTGTATATCAGAGGCATAGGGCAAGTTTTTGGTCAACATCATCGGCATGTTGCAGTTTAAAATATTTTCTATACTGTGTTTAAATTTAGCAGATACGCACAATTCATTATTTTTGCCTCTTTCAAACGTAGCCGCCGTGTGGCGAGACTTTCCACTTTAGGAAAACTAGGCTATGACGTGAAGTAAAAGTTAGGACGTTTAATGGTATGCAAGATAGTTCAAACTGTGTTATAAAATGAGATCAACATAAGTTTGTAATAATAAATAAGGATGCGAAAAAAAACACGATACACTACGTAATGTTTTTTTTTTATATACAGTGGGCTTGCATACGTCACCCCGCGGAGTTCCATAACAAAGACGATTCTTTCTAAAACCGTGTTTCCGATTCGGTTGCTGGACATAATAGAACCTTTTCCTGCGAGGGGAAAATATGAAATCTGTCATTGGTGTATGCTCAGAAAATAAAAGGTAGTCATCGCCTTCTGGCAACCGAATGGAACAATTTGTCACTGGGACATGTAATCGATTTGACCCGAGCGTCTCCGCCGATACATTCCCTGTCATTCGGTTTGACTCACCTAGCTAGATGACTGGCTCATAAACTCAAACCGATTCAGAGAGCATTTAACTCAGTGACTTCAGACATTACTCAATAAGCTCAAGTCAAGTTCTTATCTGCCCAATTCTTTCAAAAAACCCTGACTGATTTAATGAAGGCTAAAAATAGAAAGAGCGCGGAACATCATAATAAAAACCCATTCAAGCCTGATGAAAGCATTTCTATAACTGGTTATTAATTATGATAAATGGTGGGAATTCAGAACAAGCTTAATGGATGCTCGTGTCTTATAAAAAACAATTCAATCCCGACATTTAAAAAAGATGTTGGGACCTGAAACATTACACTACACCCGTCATGTTGCAGGGTAGTTCAGGGTTGCTAAGGGAATCGGAACGAATGCACGAATGGTATCCAGCGCGCATTAACCAACCGGTACTTAGTAAACAAATAAATAATAAATCATAGTGCCAATCCTATTGTCCATATAAAATAAACTCGTAAATTGTGCTTCAACAGTTTTCTGGCAAATAAAGGCTGCAAAATCATATCAATAAGGGCATAAAATATGAACTAAGCGTAGGTTCGATTTATTTTCATCGAACTTATTATACTCCCAGGGTAATTTGCACCCGTCCCACTTTAATGCCGGGCGCAAATCCCGTCCCGTGTTTTTATCACCATTCATTAAATCGAAGCGCCTCTCCCATCGCTGCGCAAATGTCTAGATGATCATAATAGTGCTCCACACCTCCATCGGGTCTCGCTAGTGGCCAGGGTGTCGCAATTCCGATACAAATGGTTCATAAACGAGGCGCGGGACGGCGTCCTCGGCGACTGCGTCACTACTGCGCCGTTTTTCATTTACAGGCCATTAAATGTACAGTTCCGAGGCTTATGCGACAGCTATTATTCCAGTCATAAACATATACCACAGTCCATAAAACAACGTATCCAGTAAAGCTTGGATTACTCATAATAATAAATTTGTATTTCCGATAGGTAGGTACAGATTATGCACCGTGAATAACAACCAAGAATGAATGGAATCTCATATATTTATTTTTATAATAAAATTATACAGCATGAAAGAAAAAGAAAGAGCCCTGGAAAAGTGATGGAGACTTGCTGGAGAAATCCTACTACACCCTTCAGGAATTTTTTGATGATAAGCAGAGATGTTTTAGAAATTAAGAAAACTTGTTCACTGTTCAAATTTATAATGTAATGTAATTTATGCCTATGTGTGTACTACTATTTGTACATTAAAAATGTAATATTTGCAGTGCCCCTACAGGGTTTGATCTTGTATATTGTATCTTGTATCAAAGCAAATAAAAGTTTGAGTTTGAGTTTGAGTTTGTGATAAGTTTTTTCGAGTCCATCAAAAGAGGACATGTTTAAATGAATGGTTTTTGAGTAAAAACAAACAAGCCCATTTCATATTTTTTTATATTAAACTTGTTGACGCACACCAACAAATTGTAATTGGATTTTTGCTTATAAGTAAAGGTTACTCCTCTGAACGTTAAACTGTGCGACGAAAATAAAAGTAATAAATTCGAATTTATATCTCAATTTATTTTGATGAGCAGATATTTTTTCTCTGAACCCTCATTGGTTCTGGAAGCCTGTAACGTCAATAGCAATTATTTCCATCCATCCCACAAGACAAGAAACTTTGCAGTTCGTTGTTTATTCCATCAAGTACGGTTAACATCAGAACCGGGACAAAAACTTTATAATAAAGCCAATAACTTATAAATTACGAAACGCATAAAAAAATGAAAATGTTTGGGATAATGATAAATAACGGTTATTACCCTATTAGCAGAATGTAATGAGATTAATAACGGACTTAACCGTGATTGTACCACCTATTAGTGAAACTTAATTATGAACATAATTATCTTTGCTTTTATTCGATAATATTTACCTACATGTTGCCATTTCAGTGACATACACCTATGACCCGATTTTTTAAAGCACATCACTCGAAAATACCATTTGAAAGTGGTGAAAGTCTATGTATTGCTGCAAAACGAGCTAAAATTTGTTTTTTCACTAGTTGGCATAATTAATGACTAGATGGTAATTTTCTTCCATTTTACTTATGTCTCAAATTCAGCTTAATATGTAAACTCATTATTGTGTCAAACAAACACAAAACAAATACAATTGACAAACACTGATATACATGCACAAAGGTGGACTTATCCCTTTAAGGGATCTCTTCCTGTCCACCTTTGAGTGGACGAGAGGAGTATTATATTAGGGACAGACAAGTGAGTTTAAAAATTACAAATACGGAGAATATTTTCACCACTTTTGAGAGATTTACTTTCAAACTATTGCGTGTGTTGAACCAAAAAAGAATCATCGAAAATGATGGATGTACTTTTTTAAGTTTGTAAATACTTGTTGATGTAGTTATTAATACTTTCTTATAGTAACGGGACTGTCAGTCAAGTAATACCTATATTCTCCGTGGATCCCCTACCTGTAGCATCAATGGGTCTAGTGAAAAAAGAGTCTGACCAGATCCAGGATGGATCTGAGCAAATGGATCTACCGAGAATAATAATTTCATTAGATATATGGACAAGCAAATAAATAGATCCATTCAGAAAATATTCTCCGTAGATCCCTTTGTTGAACTGGGTAGAAAGAGGTCAGGTGAGACATAATATCTCATTAGATCCATACTTCCGCATAATGGATTTAGTTAGAAAACAAAAATTCACTAGATACATTCTTAATTTGGTTAATGGATCTCAAGAGAATGATTCGTAACTAATTACGATACTAATTTTATTTGTGTTTCTAAAAGCAATGGAATCTATACTTTGTCGCCGCTTCATATTTCACAGTTTCAGAACCTACGCTACAATTTGTTGTTTTGTTGTTAACGAAACGGAGCACGTCGGAAACTAAGTTGTAGTAAAAAGAGAAAGGAACTGCTTCCCGTTGGTTCCCGTATTCTTTAAACTTAACCACGTTCCAGTTCTTACGGTGTTTTTTTATACTTTAGTAATTTAAACCATTCAAGAAACTCCTACCTTTTTTCTTTGGACAGCATACTACCGATAAATATCGTTAATTAAAACTACCTTATATAAAATACATAGATACCGACAAAAGATGCCTGTAAAATTAAAATTCAGTAATAGATGAATCTTAACTTACGTATTTCTTTATTGAAAAATAATAGTGCTCACAAATTGATGGTTACGCAAAACGCGCAATAAATCTTTCGCTTCTTAGATGAAGTAATTTCCCAGCACTCAAAGCGCCGTGAAATGTTGAAAATAATTCTGGATTGACATTAAATCTGCTGTGATATTAATAAAACTTCTGTTGAACGCGGCAACATCAGGAATCTTCGTGATTTACGAGTTTTACCGCTCATAAATATTTTTTTACAGATAATTACAATGTACATACGAGTATAACTACGTATGACTGCTAAGTATTTATAAGGCTTCGACGGAGCAACGCTGCGGGTCGGTTCACTACGAGGCAATAATATTGATGCGCAGCCGGGAAGCAATTCGGCGTGCAGTGATCCGAGCACAAATATTCTATTTGCCCTCACTTTGACAGTCGTCGAAATGGGGGACCAAATTAATCTCCCGTTACCGTTTCTCCCGGGGATCAAGCACAATATAAATTTCGAACGATTTACCGGAATATCGCAGGAAAGGCTTAATTTTCCAAATATGAAAACGCCACATATTAGGCAGGTAGAATAATAGCACGAAAAGTTAATCCATTTTTTTTATTGTTGAAACTTTTTTGCGCTACAGGCAGGTAGGTTAAATTAGGCTTGTTTTTTTATTTTACGATCTTGATTTATAAAATATGGTTTAAACCACAACGCTATATCTATATATAATTATACGCCCGAGTTGCCGCAAATGTTGACACGAAAAAAAAACACAATAACTTCTTTTTTTTTGTATGGTAAATATTTGAATACATACATGTTAACAGTTAAAATTCAAAAGTGGTAAAATAGTATGATGAATTTGAAATACGAGTACCTCATACCAGTTGAAAGCTTAATTGGCGTACTTGTTTTGCAGTTAAGCATAGATTTATACTTTTTTGAGTGGTATTTCTTTTCACAGACGTGATTTCAAAAATCGGTTCACTGTGCCTAGCTCAGTATTGTAACGCTACAAAGGAAACAATGACGAGGAAATAGGAATTCCTAAAGATTAAAAATTCTTACCGATAATTAAATAATTTTCTATGTTCCCGTCAAGTTTAGCTGTAGTTTCTAGGTAGATATATTGCTTTTCCTCTTGTGATACATGTGGTGTTTAAGCTTCAGCCACTTTTTACTAAGCTGAGCTCGCTTTCCTTCGATAGAACGGTTTAATTATTGCTAGTTGCAAGCGTGTCGGAGCTCGTTAGCTCCACTTTAATGTGAGTCCACGTGAATACCTTTGATTGCCACGTATTAAGGTTCTGTTCTAAACGAACAGCGTGTCATACGTGTGCATGTTTTAATAACCCGGAATACAAGTAATTTTCCACTGGATGCCCAGGAAAAGTAAAATCCATTTCGTATTTTCCGTACAAATAAGTCCGTCTCAAATGAAAACGGGCGCTTTAAAACGAGTTCTTTATTCATAGGTATACAGCTAAGCTGTTGTGCATCCAGCAGAAAAGTCAATAAAAGCACATGAGCTAGCCAATTACCTATATTTAAAATATTAAAATTTAAAATTTATATATATATATATATAAATACTGACCTGTTTAGTACATTTACAGAGCCTATTAAAGTATCTCAGTACAAAATAAACATAAACAATAGGGCTAGTCAACTTTACAACGAACTGAAAACATTCAAAATTGATAGGCTATAAATGCTACTTATTGTGAAGGCCAAATTTAGTGGGAACATAATATAAGTCGGATGATGATAATAATACTAATTTTCTATTCCGAGTGATACGAAAGCTATTATTGAAGATTAAGTAAAAATCATGCTCCAAGATTACTTCAGACAATATTAATTGTAGCGGCCCTCATCAGCCTCTTTGTGAGTAATGACAAGAAGATGGGACCCTTATGACAAACATAAAATGGCTGAAAGCTGCGCCCACAATGTGTGATTTATTATTCAACAGAGGACTTAGAATTTAGCCGTACATATGTATAGATATGAAGGATAATCGCGATAATAAAAACTAAGTAATTGAATTGATGTGTGTTCGTTAAAATTTTTAAATATTCTAAGTTTAAAATACCTAGTTACTTACGTGTATGAGTATAAGGACCCTATCCAACAAAACTTTGCTTGTTAGTATTAAAACAAACAGTAAAAAAGTCACACCTAAAGCTTGGAATTCATGGAATTTAAAGATTCTAGGTTCATGTAGTTTTATGCGTAGTTCACGTTTTAAAGTATTTTAGTTCTGTAGGTAATTAGCTATCGCCATCGGCGTGGGTTTGGTCGGCACACAATTTCCGAGGCGCGATGCCTTGCTTCCCTTAAAGCTCGACACGTCAAGTCCAGTCACTTGGACGTAATTGGGTGACACAGTTTGTAGGTATTATAACTTCCGCATAACTTCTGAACACGATTCGGGGGAGCTTTCTTAAGCTGAAATAACTATTATTGACAGCCAGAGGAGTTCGCAAACAAATCCATAGCTAAATACGTATAGGCGCTCGGGAAACGCTACACTGACAATATTAAAAAAATACATGTTAAAGCAAAACCCGGCGAGTGCGAGTTAGACTGGCACACCGAGGATTCCGTAAAAATTCGGCAGTGTGAAGTCATATTGGTTACTTAGGCAGACTGAAATAGAACAAATATTGTTTAGATTTATTTTATTACTTGTGCTCTAACCTAAATATTATTTAAAATTCCTGAGACCACTAGAATTACCCCATAGATTTTTACATGACGAGAATTTGTATGGAAACACCTTTTTTAGTGACTATCTTTTCAGTGAGTTAATAGTGTAGATTTTTTCACAGCTCCAAGAGACCGCAGACCTCAATATTTGGTATTAATTTTAACTTTATACCTTTACGCGTCCCTGAAAAAGGGTCTTGAAGGACGGACAGATAGACAGACAGACAGGTGCTTTATTTCTTTAGAGCCACGGAACCCTTAAAAAAGAATTGTATGATGTAAAAGGGCAGTTTTGGAATAAATTAAGCAAATACTCATTTAAAATTAGTAACGTAGTATTTATTTAGTTTAGAATAATATATAATGTCGCTAGAAAAACATTCAGAAACAAAGCATTTTGTGGCCATCTTGCGGGAAAAATTAAATCTTGATGACTGGTCCTGTACATTTTTACACTATAAAATCGAGTTACCACTAACAAATCATCCTTACTTTTTTGGAAAACTATATTTTCTTGCTAATACGAGTCTGCTGAATTCAAAATGTCCATTGTCAGCCCTTTCCCCCTCTCCGAAGTGTCTCTCGAGCCTTCGATAAGTCATCCGATGCTGAGACCAGACTAGAAGTTTTAAAAAAGTGCGAACTTCATTCAAAAACCAAAAATTTTATAAAAAAATATTTTAATAAAATTGAGATAAACAAAGATGGTTTCTATTCATACGTATCCTATCGTAAGTGGGAGTGTGTGCCCTCGCGGTTCGTTCGTGTACATTGTTAAGCTCGGAACGTGATCAAACTTAGTAGGCGATACTCCGGCTTCGCTAACAAATGTTATCACTGGGAGTGAAACTGATTTTATTGAATTAAAACTCATCGCAATTAAAACTTTTCCTAGTTGTTTTATTTCAGTTTTGTTGCACTTTAAATGGAGAAAAGTTGCCTAACGATCAAGTTAAAATATACAGTGCTTCTAAGTTTTGTTACATAAAGGCTTAATGGGACATGAGACTGTTCCTAGACCACGTGACTCCATGTAGTAGTCTCATGGCTAGCAGTACGTAGCTTTTGACTTAACCTCTCTCCTTAGCCACCCGTGAGTCGGAACAAATCACTTTAATTCATTTTTAGGGTTCCGGACTACATAAGGAAAAATAAAACCCTCATAGAAACTCCGTTGTCTGTCAGTCCGTATGTCACAGCCAATTCACTCTGAATATACTAAATCGATTAACTTGAAATTTGACACTCCGGCATTTATATGATTTTATTTCAAAATTTTAAAATAACTAGCTGTTGCCCGCAACTTCGTCTGCATAGAATTCGTTTATTGCTATCCCGCAGGAACTATGCAATTTTCCTGGATAAAAAGCAGCCTATGTGTTATTCCAGACTATAATCTATCTATGTTCCAAATTTCATCCCGATCTGTTCAGACGTTCTGGCGTGAAAGAGTAACAAAAATCCATCCATCCATCCATACTTACAAACTTTCGCGTTTATAATATTAGTAGGATATCGAGACCCACTCAACAAGCTCCTTCATTTGATATGGCACAGGGCAGATAAAATTCACAAAACTTTTTTAATTACTGTTGCCGACCGACCAACCAACCTTTTATACGTATTTACTTCTTTATGTTTCTATTTTTAGAATAAAAAAAATAAGAATATTGTCTATTGTCTTAACAAAGCTATACAGATGACGAGGCAATTAAAGTGCTATTTTTCCATATTCGCGTTCTCTTATTCGTACGTTTCAATTACAAACGCGTTCAAGACTCTGTGTTGTCACAAAAACTTACAGTAGAGTTTCAGCCAGTGCTAACAAAAATTTGGTCTGGCCTGGGTCCTTACCATGACGACTCAGTTCAGGTTTTAGCTGTCATTTTTAGTATAGATCTGACAACGAGCTTACCTAAACTGAATTGGAATTGAATCACATTATCATGTTAAGGCCCCACCCAGGTCGCCACTTTTATGATAAGTTTTTTACTGTCGACTTTTAATATAAATACGACCATATTTTTTACGATAGCGAAAAACGCCAATTTAAATCGACACAGAAAGAGTGTCGACGGACCTCCACTGACGCGGAGCTACTACTTCTGCTGGCTTTTGCCCCTTAAGGCCAATAAAAACTTGACATAAGCTAAACCTACTTATGTTTGTATGTTGATAGAATTGGGGGAAAAATGCTAATGTGAAAATAAGCTTCAATAAAAAACCTCAGAGAGAAAAAAAACATTTGGAAAAAACATTATTTAAGGAATAATAAACCTCAGGTGTAAATTACGAACAGGAAAAAACGCGACTGGAAATTACACTCCAGGTACTTAATTAATGACTTTGGGAAAATGATCTAACCACTCGTCTTTAAACTACAAAATTCAGAACAAAAAAGTGAACCCACTGCTGTTTGTATTCCCGAGCGGATAATACCTTTCAAAAAGTACAAGATAACAGTAAAATGTTACTTAGAATGTGTTAATTTGAGTTCAAGCCAGTTAATTGCTAACGTTGTCTCTCGCAGCGTTTACAAATCCTTACTTAACATGCCGTGAAGTATTAACATAACAATTTCGAAACGTTCGCCTAATTAACTGACGTAAGGAGATCCTTGAAAATTAACGTTTCGTGAACTAATTAACTGTAAGAGCGCTTAGCCCTTGAACGAAAAACAATTATAAGTCTCGTGCTTCCCCCAAACGATCAGCAATGTTTACTCTCTGCGCTCAGTTTAACCGCAGTTATGAAGAAGTTTACGTAAATAAACATCATATATACACACTCAGTGGCTTTACCTTCATAGGATCAAGGAAGCTACCCAGCAGGTACCTATGCTTTATTCAATAGTGGATAACGTCCGGCTGATTATGGTGAGGATGCTCTACGAAACACTGTTGATAGAATTACATTAGCAGGGTCATATTGGAGAAAATAGTTAAATTTGTTCTATCATGATAAAAGTTGCTGGAAAAAACAGTACTAGGCATTATAGACTACAAGCCCATGGACAAAAAAAAGCATGTGAATTGAACCAGCGTGAATGATGCTTAGAAGGCTGTTACTATATCATAAAATAACTCTGAGCGCTATGCCATCATTTCTGAGCGGTACATTTATGGAATTTCTCAGGTACAAGTGAGGAATTACGACTAATTATTAATTTACTGCGTTTTTATAGCTTATAGATGATTAAAAATAAATGTCGAAAAACCTAGTGCCGCTTTAAAGTGGTGGTGCCGGAAGTTAGTGCATTTTTTTTTCAATGTATGAGAAAAAATCTGTACCTACCGCTCAGAAATGACGGCATAGCGCTCAGAGTTATTTTATGATATAGTAACAGCCTTCTAAACATCATTCACGCTGGTTCATTTCACATGTTTTTTTGTCCATGGGCTTGTAGTCTATAATGCCTAGTGAGGAACCTTAAGTCGAAGCATCGGTTATCAAGTACCAGTAAAGGAAATAAACAATACTACTAGATAAGTTACTTATAATTCACACAAAAACAAAAACCAAACAACCCGTGAACTTAGTTTAAACTCTGTTATCGGCTCATATTATGTGCATGAATATGTCCAGAATTGAGTTATAAAGGGACCGTATTTTGGGTCGCGTGATGTAATTTTCAAACCGGAGCGACTTCAGAAGTAGAGAGAGAGAGTATTGAGCGTATCAAAGAAAGGAAAAACGTTATAAAAAGTTTTTTCAATGCGTTTCAGCAATGCGGCACAGTATACTATTTTAAGGCTCTAAGTAGAAAAGTCTTTGCTCGTTAGATAAAATAACTGGTAGGTAAGTTCAAAGCCTAAATATCTTAAAATCCGGACTTAGTTAGCCTAGCATCTAGATTTTTCAACAGTGAATCAATATGCCACCAAATCGAGTAGAAAGGGACAAACATATTGTAAAAACGAATTCACAAATTAAATCAAAATGCACTATTATTATCGCAGATAGGGCATTGGATCCTAGTATGATAAATCCCGGGATTACAGAAGCCTGATCCATTTTCACTACAGTTTAATCCCGGCATTGTAATCCCTAGGCGCAAATTTCTATTTGAAGTTTTTTGTTCTCTAATATGCATTTGGAAGTGCACCACTATGCTATTGGGTTATGCAACAGCTTTGTTGGTTCAGGAGTTAGTTAGTTTCACGATATTACACCCTCGCGGCTCGTCGCTTGTGCGTTGTGCGCGACATCCTCATACCGAATCTGCAAGTTTGATTGTTTGTTAGACAATCATGAATATTCACATTGGTTTAATGTTGCATGAAGGAAGGCACGTATTTTATTGGCGTACTTACGATGCTTCAATATGTAAATTTTGTAATAAGATAAGAACGCTTTACTGGCAAGCTTATAAAGTAATGCACGAGAAACATGATAAAACAATAATTGCTTACGAAATGACTCATAAAATGTTAATTGTTATGGTACCATGCCTTGTAGCGACTTTCCTCCGTAGCTTATTTTAAATTTACTACCTCCCATGTACCAAAATTTAAATAAGTATAACAGTATTACCATGTTTACCTCTAAGGGGCTGGCATAAAAAGTCGTCAATTTTGACGCCCTTTTTTAATCTAGCGAATTATATATTCTACCTAAGTTTCATTAAATGTACTATAAATTCAATTTTATTCAATCTTCTTGCGCTCATTATTTGCAGGACCTCTTGTTGTAAATTTGAATCAACAGATTATCATTAATAAAAATCGTTTGAGGCATTCAAAACATGCAGTTTTTTTTCAACAAACGTAGCGTGTGTTTGCAAAATGTAGTGAACCTTAAAAATATTGTCTTGTTTTTTTTATGAAACTACCAAAGCCACTATTACAAATTATCAAAATTCGCTTATGAACTCCTTTTATTACACAGTTCTGTGAAAATATTTCGCTTAAAATAAGCATTCCTCGCCACAATACTCGTAGGCGCCCCGACCCTGTGGTGAATTAAGCTGGCATGGCAGTTGGGACGTCCGACCCCAGATATAAAATAAACGCGAAACGTTACCCAACCTAAGGTCAGGTCAGTACGTACAAGTGAGCACGCGCCGGGGCCCGAGGGACTGACCAGTGAAAGGAAGCTACTCAAATCTCACGTGTCCGTTAGAAATTGGGAAATTCATATAAAATTGCCCAAGCCGAATATGCCAGTGATCTGGGATATGTCATATAAAATGATCGCTTTTTGTCACCGACTTTTAGTTATGTTCATTTCTATGATGTGATGGCATGCCTTTGTTGGCAAAATTGCTAGTCGGCCTGTTGTGTACATTGGATCAGACCTGGGATTAATTTTGGGTAAACAGACAAAGTTTTGTGAGTTGCTTGGTCAAACAGGTATGTACATGCATAATATATGTACATTTTTATTTGCCATTTACAAAAAAGTGATCCTTCATAAACAGGCCTAAATCTTGCAAAACCTACATCTGTGATGCAATCTATACAAAGGTAAAGAAAAATAACTCAATAAGTAGGTACTTTAATCATAACTTTAGCTAGGTATACTCGTATTAAAAGTTCTTATAATTCAAATGTTTTACAACCATCATATTTTATTTTTGTATGTCTAATTCCATATTTATTTTAGATATACATATTTATTTTATTTACTTAAACTGTCTCCAACTTATTTAGCTTTTTGGTTGTCTGGAAGAGATCGCTATTAAGCGATAAGACCGCCTATTGTCTACTTTGTTCTTTGTTTCTGTATTGTTTTGTACTGATTTGTGGTGTTCAATAAAGAGTATTTGTATTGTATTGTTGTATACCTAATTTTTTCGAAATAATATACTAAAATGGAAGTCGTTGAATTCGTTCTTGATTAAAGCGGCGTCGCATAATTTCTTCACAATAGAAATAGGTTGTATAAATAAGAACGTCCAAATTTCTTACGCTTCAGTAGGTAAAGACTGACGTTTAATCGTCGTGGAGTTGTCACTCACTCAAAAGTACAGGTGCGCCCATTCTTGCCTAAATTGTGTATCCAGGCTTACTCGAATGCAAAATGGTACAGCTGGAAAAGCGTTAAATGAGTATTTGAGTACCTAAATAGTTACTCCCTATTAATGCGCAGTTTAAAGTTTTGTCAAGCATTTATCTTTAAATTATGTTTATTTAGTACAATACTCGTTGAAAACAAAAGACGAAGTCGAGAGTGATTTTATCACGAATTTATAAAAATCTTTGTAGGTACTGAACCGATTTATACGTTCACAAAACATTTAAGTACTTACTAAAAGCTTAGTTTCTATAACGGTACTTCGTCTTTGATTTCGATCGTTGGTTATGCAATTTATAAGATTTCAGATCAAAGTGCAACCCAATATTTGGTGCATTATAAGTTTTCGGAGAAATATCCCCTACATGCATACCACCATGCGTACCGACCTATTAACTTACCGAGGTTAGTATATATAGCTTATTCAAATGTTCTTTGCGTCTAGAAAATCTTTCGTAAATTTAATAATGGTGTCAATGGAGCAGTGGACTCTACTGAATATACAGCGTGCAAAGTGCGATGTCCTCATTAACGTTTACAAAAGTGCTGAATCCAGGAGCCTGAATTAACGAGTTTAGCTCCGATGATGAAAGAGCTCAATGGATTATTGAAATTTCAGACCTTTTGACTGAAAAGAAAACTGAATCTGCTTGTCGGCAAAAAGCAACTCGGCGGACGATTTCATTTTACGCTAGGTATTCATTTATTCATAACTTCTGTATTTTTAATAAACGTTTCAGTTCCTTTTGAAAATATATCGCAAAAATAAATACTGATTCGTGTAGGTGATATGGATCACGAGTTTTATTTTATGTACAAAAAGCTCGATCATAATTATTATGATACGCCGTCATACAGTAGAACTCCGTTTAGACGATCACGTTTAATAAGATATCGCACATAAAATGCTTATACGCTACGTCGGTCAGTCCCTAAAACTTTTTTTTTTGCTTTCCCACTTGGGACGCGTTTTTGACTGGTCTTTTCAGTCTTAATGAGTTTTTACTGTATTTACAAAAATGCGTTTTTTATTTAGATTATTTTAGATTTCAACGAAAATAAAAGCTTGTATTTGGTAAGATTGTTTAAACGAAACTGGCAAATAAATTAAATTATTACAATTATGTACACCTACATTGAAATACAGGTTCCAGCTAAAAAAGGGTCCGTATTGTAAATATAGAATGTTCGTTGAAACTAATTTGAAGGTTCGGACAGACGTCTGGATTTAATTTAATAAATGGTTCATTCGTTTATCCGGAGAGCCATTGACAATAATTACCATTCTCGACTTGACGGTCCCTCTTGAAAATTTTCTGAATAAGACCAATTATTTCGCAAGTGACTTACTTTGGGCTTTTAAATTAGCTTAGAGTTTTAACACAAAATACACTTATACAGTAATAGTACATTACAGAAGAGACCAGTAAGTAAGCCATACTGGACGAGTTTGTTCGAAATCTGAGCCCAAGCCGACGATTTTTATGTACGAGTCCAGTATGGCACTTAATGGTTGAAGCTTGTATAGTGCTTTTCTCAAACATGAAACAAAAAACTACACAGACACAATGTAACCTGTTTGAGACTAGGGGTCTTAGATTGAGATAAATGAAAAATAAACTGTTCATACGACAACTACATGTAATAAAAGGTTCCACAATAGTATTTTTGATAGACACACGCGAATGGAATCAAAATGAGAGTGTCGCGTGCGGAGTGTAGATGGCAAGTAGTCGGGCGCGGCGTAGGCGGCGGAGCAGAGGCGGAGCGGCGGTTAAGCCGGTTTGGATGCGCCTGCCCCCGCTTCCCCTTGCTAGGTCGAAGCCGCAACATCCTGGGGGCCCTTGGAGACGCCAGTCTTCAAGGTTTCTTCTGCCTCATTTAGTAGAGGGCAAAGGTATCTCACACCTCGTCTGTAAGTGCCCGTGTTTGTGGTAACTTCAGCCACACGGGAAATGCCATCAGAGCCGGGAAATAATTTGGAGATTCGTCCAAGCCGCCAATGCTGTGGAGGAGCGTTTTCCTCCTTGATGAGCACCAAATCGTCCAGTTGGAGAGGTCTGCCGTGTACGCGCCACTTCGTCCTCTGCTGGAGCTCCGCAACGTATTCCAGCTGCCAGCGCCGCCAGAAATGCTGTCTTAGAGCCTCTAGCCTCTGAAATCTGTCTAAACGGTTTGGGTTTAGGTCCACCAACCGGGGCGATGGTAGAGACTGCAGCGCGCGGCCAATGATGAAGTGACCTGGAGTCAGAGGTTGGAAATCGTTAGGAGAGGAAGACAGGGGACATAAAGGTCGGCTATTAAGGATAGCCTCTACCTGACTAAATAAGCTTGCCAATTCCTCAAAAGTCAAATGCGAGTTCCCTAATACTCTTTTGAGGTGAAATTTGGCAGACTTGATACCAGATTCATGTAAAGCTCCAAAGTGCGGAGCACAAGCCGGCTGAAATTTGAATTTAATTCCCTCCTCTGATGCGAAATTAGAAATAGAACCGACATTGTCCGATATAAAATCGCCAAGTTCTCTGGACGCACCAACAAAATTTTTTGCATTGTCGCAGAAAACTTCGCGAGGCTTTCCCCTGCGAGAGATAAAACGGCGCAGAGACAATATAAATGAATCCGTAGTTAATTGACTAACGGCCTCTAAATGTACACATTTGAAACGAGTACAAACAAAAATGGCCAAATAACACTTCGTGATCCTGCAACCTCGTCCGTGTCGATCGGTTATAAAAAAGGGTCCAGCAAAGTCGACACTAACGCTAACGAAGGGAAAATCAGGCGTAACACGATGTGAAGGGAGCGAGCCCATCAAAGGAGCAGCAGTGATTCCCTTGGCGCGGCGGCACGTGACGCACTGCTGCGCCACGGTGCGCGCTAGCCCGCGACCCGCCACGGCCCACACGAACTCGCGGACCGAGCCGAGCAGCAACTGAGGGCCGGCGTGAAGCAGACGCAAATGTTCCTGCTGGAACAACAGCTTAGTAAGCCTGTGCTTTCCATGTAAAAGCATGGGATGGCGCTTTTCGAATGCATAAAACGACGAAGTCAAACGTCCGCCGACTCTCAACACTCCATCGCCCTTATCGAAGAAAGGGTTTAAAGATAATATGGGACTTTTAGAGCCGAGAGAATTGTCATTACGAAGAAGCTTTAGATCATGAGGAAAGCTGTCTAGTTGTGACAAGGCGACCAACCTTTTGAAAGAAATTTCAAGTTCCTCAGGCTGTAAAATTCCGTTCATTTTATTATTGGGATGACGACAATTATATAAAAACCTTAACACATAAGCGAATGAACGTTGTAATATTTTTAGCTTAGAATAACGGTCAAAATCGATTATTAGGTTTGTTTTGTGTGTCTGATCATCAATTAAAGTAATATTTATTTTTAACTCGGGTAAATCGTTTTCATTATTTAACGCGAATTTAGGCCAGTTACATTGTGGTTCACATAAAAATGGTGGGCCGTTCCACCAAGCATCTAAATTAGTCAATCGACTGGCTTCGACGCCCCGCGACGCGTAGTCTGCCGGGTTTAAAGATGTAGGCACGTGAAGCCACTCGCTATCTTCAGTAAGTTCTAAAATGTTCGCCACACGGTTGGCCACAAAAACATTTAATTTATTATAGTCAGTTTTAAGCCAGGCTAGAACGATTGACGAGTCGGTCCAATAAAACGTCTGTGAAATACGACAACGCAGCGTTTTGAAAACAGCTGACGCGAGCTGAGCGCCGAGTACGGCTGCACACAACTCGAGGCGAGGTATGGTCGTGGGCTTGACAGGAGCCACACGTGCCTTAGCGCATAGCAGTCTAACAACCACACGGCCCTTGTCATTAATAGATTTTAAATAAATGCACGACGCATACGAAGTTGAACTGGCGTCACAAAAACAATGCATTTCGATGCGTGTAGGCGAACCACACAAAACATGACGCGGTATTTGCAGTGAAGCTAAGGTAGCCAAGCCGCTCACAAACTGTTGCCAAGATTTTTTAATAGCAAACGGCACTGGTTCGTCCCAGCTTAATTTAGCCAACCATAGTTTTTGTATTAAAATTTTAGGTATAATTGTGAGTAGGCATAACACACCCAAAGGGTCAAATATTTTGCACGAGTCCGATAAAATAGAACGCTTGGTCGGGCAGTCGTCTTTAGGCGAATACTCAGTGGGAAAATGAATGACGTCCACAGAAGAATCCCAGCCCACTCCTAGAGTGTGCGACGATGAGCTGATAATCAAACTTTGCTTACGCGCAGGATTCACTGAGTCGCACAAGACTGAAGGCAAATTTGAGCGATACTTGCGTAAAGGAAACTTCCCGGCTGACAGAGCACTTTCAACGGATTTTTTTATATAATGCAACTCCTCGCTAGAATCGGCGCCTGTCAATAAATCGTCGACCAAGAAGTCATTCTGAATAATTTTCTTTATTTTATCGTCCGCGCATTCCTCACCTAACTGCCATAAGCAGCGCGTGCTCAAAAAACTGGCGCTAGAATAGCCATATGTGACCGTATTAAGCCTCAATATCTTAAGCGGGCCAGTTTCATGGTCGCGCCAAAGGATCAATTGTAAGTTACGGTCAGCATCTTGAATCTCGATTTGGCGGTACATCTTTTCCACATCGCCTGTCAGCACAAATTTATATGTGCGAAATCTTAATAAAATATTGAACAACGAGTCCTGAATGGTAGGCCCTACCATCTGTAAATCATTTACCGAATAGCCAGACGTGGTTCGAGCGCTCCCATTGAAGACGACACGTAATTTAGTAGACTCGCTAGTTAGTTTGAGCACGGGGTGATGAGTCACGAAATAAGAGTTATCCGGAATATCTGTGTTAGATTGGGAAAGATGACCTAAATTGGCATATTCATTTATAAATTGCTCGTAAAGCACCTTGAGATCCGGGTTGCTCTTAAACCGCCTTTCCAAAGCAATAAAACGCTTTTTAGCTAAACGAAATGAGTTACCTAAGCAATCGGGCTCAGCAATTAACGGCAAACGAACACAAAATCTACCATCAGCATTACGGTAGGTATGATTCACGAAGTGCTGCTCGCATTCGGCTTCTATGTCGGTATAAAGCGAAGTGGGCTGAGGAATTTCCTCCAGCTTCCAAAATTTTGTCATTGATTCATCCAAAGCGTCTAAACTACTGGTCGAGACGTGACTGCAATGCAGAAAAGAATTAAATGAAACAATATTTGATCTTGATGGATCACTAATGGGCCCGGAGAGCACCCAACCTAACTTAGAATTGCGCGCAATAGGCATGTCCTTACCTAAAGTCATTTGTTCGGACCCAATTAACTGCCAAAACATATCAGCGCCGATCAAAATGTCTATAGGTGCGGGCTGATTAAATGTGGGATCAGCGAGCGTAATGTTGCGCGGTAATTTTAATTGCGATATATCGATATATTTATGAGGCAAATTGCTCGAAATAACAGGCAAAACCAGACACGAAAGATCGAAGAAAAATTTGCTATTGTGTTTAGACCGTAACTGTACGGAACAACGTTCGGGCGTGCCGGACAAAGGAACGTTACCGACTCCGACCACGCTAATAGTACTTGGCTGAGGCACTAACTGCAATGCCTGCTTTAATTCATTAGTAATTAGTGACGTCATGCTACCAGAGTCTAGAAGAGCGCGCACGGTTACGCAACTATTGGTAATCGGATTGTAAACATCAACAAGCGCCGTTGACAACAAAACATGACTCGTATGAGACACGGCCATGTTGTTGCAGGCTACCCCTGGCTCCGGCGAGGCGGGGGGCGCGGTCGCGCCTAACGGTTCTCTTACAGCCTGAGGAACCTGCCTATGCAATAATGTGTTGTGGCGCTTCTTACAAGTCAAACAAGGACCTAGTCTGCATCGATGCGACGTGTGTCCTTTACGTAAACAATTGAGACAAAGTTTCAACTTAGCTGCTCCGGAGATTCGATCTTCGATGCACAGGGACAAGAAAGACGAGCAATCGTAGATTCGATGGCTGCCGCCACAGAAGACACACGAGGCAGAAGTCGCAGGTGGAGCGCCGGCAGGAGTGGGAGCGGCTGAAATCGTGAAAGTTTTCATGCTAGATTTTTCTGGTTTACCGTGAGGAGAATAAGTTTCGCGCTTATTACTTGCCGGCTTCTCCGATTTATGACGCTGTACCGATTCTAGAACATCGGCGCGATTCTTCAAGAAATTATTAAAATCGGCAAGGGTAGGCATATCGTCATCCTTAAATGTACCTTTATGTTCCTCCCATTTCAAAGTAGTGTTGCTATCGAGCTTGGCTGAGACCATGTAAATAATTAAGGTGTCCCACTTATCAGTAGGCTGGCCCAATGTGTTCAATGCTCGTAAGTTTTTTGACACGTGATCAACTAAAAATCGCAAGGACTTTGCGGATTCACGACCTACAGGTTGGAGGTTAAAAAGTGAATTTAAATGGTTGCATATTAGCTGCCTTTTATTGTTGTACCTCTCGCAAAGAAGACGCCAAGCTTCGGCATAGTTCGACTTAGTGACTTCTAGGTTACTGATCACCTGAGCCGCTTCACCCTCTAGATAAGAGTTTAGGTAGTGAAATTTATGTATCGGCTTGATATTGTTGCTGCTATGAATAAGCGAGTCAAACGTTTCTCGAAACTCTAACCACTTAAAGTACGAACCGTCGAAATTTGCAATTTTTATCGTAGGCAATCTAAAGTTCAATTCGTTTTCATGACCGCGATGACTTTCAATTGAAGGACTTGAGGAGTGAAATTTATCTGGGTCTCGCTCAAGAAGTCTTTGAGCAGCACCTATGAGGGTATAAAAATCGTGTTCGATTTCTTCTCTCGCATCAAGTTCAGCCTCTATAGAGGCTGGATTGGTTACTTCTATTTGTGTCTGCACTTCCTCAAACTGTGCGAGCATACTACGAAACCGTTCCAACCTCAACATAAGCTCATCCATCTGTTCAGAAGAAATACCTTCACTCTCCTTCAATGATTGTACGAAATGTTTGAACTTGGTTATACGCCCCTTAATGGAGATTCTTGTACCAGTTAGCGCAGACATTTTAACGATTTATCTATTCGGTATTTCTATTGAAGGCAATGGATGAAGAATCAAATTCAAATAATTTAAAATAAATACGTAAATTCGTCCAGCTTATGCTCCTAGTCACCGTGGTCGCACGTCGCAGCCGCAGGAGTGCAAGCGCAGCAAGTTGCGGGCGCTCGGTAACAGCTGGCAGCCGGCAGAGGCGCTGCGCCGGAGTTGGCGGCCGAATGGGAACCGGTTTCAATAACTGCTAGGCGAAAACAAGCGCGTTATAGGCACAATAAAAAATGAATAACGCACGTAGAAACGCTATGAATTTTAGGTACAAACTATGCAATTGAGTTTGTCATAAAGAAACGAAGAAATTAGTTGTAGTTTAAATGATGGCAGCCAATGCGCAAATGCGATGAAAATAATAACGGGAGTTTGAATAGATAGGTAACTACTTTATAGCAAGCTTTGTAAAGTATTTAGTGAAGACCTTATATTTTAGTAAATAAGGGTTGGAAAACAGCTCAGATTGGCTATCCAAGCAGCTACCAGTGGTGATGACTGGCACTAAGTAAAAGATCGGTAGGTAGCATCAATAAATTCAAAGCACTTTTGACCCACAAAACTTATAACAGCCGGGAGAACCTTATGGAAAAAGGCACCCTGTATATTTTTAAAGTGACCAAAGCGTGAGTTCTATCTATGAGAATAAAGAATGGCACAGCTTAATAGTCAGGCAAAGATGAAATAGAAAGATTTGTTGGAAAGAAAGGAAATAATAGGATGGCACACTTCCCTCGCTAAACCTTGGCTGCGGCGCGATGAGGCTGGCCGGCAGGCTTGAAGCAGGGGTCAGCAGCTCCAGAATGCAGGTGGTAAATCCACGACGCACGCGGTTGCACGAAGCGGCGGTAATTAATAGTTCGCTATCTTAGCTCTTTAGATGATTCTAGCAGTTGATCTTAGCGCAGCAGTAGTCCAGAAATTCCCCTTTTGCGGAATTCGTCCTTTGCCACGACGCGAACACGCCGTCCCGTGACCTTTTTTCGTCCTTCTCTCAGCTTCGACTTGCGTAATGGCCGACAATGTAGTAGTCGCAATCACGTCGGGGTCACCAAATGTTTGAGACTAGGGGTCTTAGATTGAGATAAATGAAAAATAAACTGTTCATACGACAACTACATGTAATAAAAGGTTCCACAATAGTATTTTTGATAGACACACGCGAATGGAATCAAAATGAGAGTGTCGCGTGCGGAGTGTAGATGGCAAGTAGTCGGGCGCGGCGTAGGCGGCGGAGCAGAGGCGGAGCGGCGGTTAAGCCGGTTTGGATGCGCCTGCCCCCGCTTCCCCTTGCTAGGTCGAAGCCGCAACATAACCAATATAACCATTTATTTCGGACATAATCCATAGATGTTAGTTACATACAAAAAATAATAATAACAAGTAGTATTAGTATAAGTAGACAATTAAAAAAATCATTTAATAAATAATACTCGACTGCCCATTATAATTACATGACAACGAAATATTGCCAAAAAGTTTGATGACCACCGTCCTAGATCGGAATCAAACGACGGTTTTTTTGATGAATGTCAACATTAATTTATATTTAACAGCTCTTATATAATAGCATTCTTCTTGGCAATGATGGTCTTTCCGAATGCGCTGGTAGTTTCAAAAAGACATGTAAAAGAGCCCCTGGCGGCCAATTTGCAAAAATAAATTTTCATTTTCATTTTCATAGTTTTCTCGGGAACATTTCGATATTGCGATATCCAGTGGCCGATAGTCGTACTAAACAGAACATTGCATCGCTGTACAAGGTATTTTTTTTATTAATGTATGCACCCTTGAAAACACGTCGAAAAAAAAACCAGGAACGGGGCGACAGCTAATAGTACCGCGGGTAACAGCTAGTCTATAATAATATGTATATACTACACAAAATTACATAATTACTTTTTAGTTATGTTCTTTAATGCCAGGACAGGGTTTGTAAAATACAAATTGGTGAGAAATCTGGAATTGGCGGCGAAGCTGCGGCCAACAGCTAGTCTATTTTAATTTTTATGTTCCGAAGCAAAAGAAGTCTTTATAAAATCAAATTTAAAGGTATTTAATACCTTTACAAAACAAAACATTTACAAAAATACTTAATACATTTATTGTTCAACCTTTTTAATGACCCAAATATGAGGCTTTTTGCACTATTAACAGTAGATTGTTCAACAAGGAACTAAAACAAGCCATAATGCCACGAGTCATTATGGTTGTTTAGTCTCGCTTTAAGCACTCTACTTTTCTACGTTCTATAAAAATTACAATATTTCATTGTAACAAAGTTTCTTAGAATTATGTAATTAGAATCGTTCGTACAACATGTAATTCGTTAATTCTTTTTCACTGTATGATGATGGTGACGTTTTTGGTCTATAATTTGTAAAGTTTGCATATTTACGTTCATTACTCAATACGAGTAATGAACATAATATTTCTATGATAAAACCTTCGATGGACGAGTAGTCTGCAATCAATTCCAGAGCCACAAACCTTGAGGAAGCCGGCTTCGACCAACGCTTTTGTTATTTATACTTATTAATTTACACCAAACACCATATATACATCAATTCATTTCACAATAGGTAAATAAATAAGTTCCGAATAAAAAACCTTAATAGCCGTACACCAACAATTTTGAATAACAACTGACAGTCCTTTATTTTTATTCGTCGCCGCGGCTCGCGGCAATAATGGACTACCGCCAGTCAACCACCAACAGCCAAAAAGATAGAAACTCTAAAAAATTATTACTATCCAAAATACTTGCACAATATTCAAATGTCAAAAAAAAATATTTTGCAGTTTTTTTGTAAAGTGAAACTTCGAATTCTTGCATATTTAGCCAACAGATTCAAACTTGAAAAATTTAATATTTTTGCAGTTCTCATTTTGAGGTTATTTCCACGCCCTAAAATTTGTTTACTTACACAATCACAAATATCATGACTGGCTGTTTAGGGGTTTCCAAAGTATAAATAAAAAAAAGTATTTTAATCCCTAGAGATTAAAAAGGAGCTTTAGTCATGATATGCAGAGACTAAAGTAACATTTTAAAAGCATGAGAAGTGAAAAAAATACGACATATTTTACATGGAGTTCTTAGTTCAAATTAGGTAGGTACAACGCATGTAATGAGAATTGTATCGTACTTACCGGACACTTTTTCGTTCCGAATTCAAAACCTCTCTACTTACCAGAGACTTTGATCATTGTCCATTTGTCCGGTATTCATAACTTACTGGTGACTTTTTAATGATGTAATGGCGACTTTACGTATTACGTTTGAGGAAACTTACTTAATTAAAACAAACTGTTTCTTCAACAAACGTAGATACTTAACTTTCTAATTCTATTTTCGAAAGTTTTTCTTTCCGTGCCTATTTCAAAACAAAATCAATCACTGAAACGCTTAACCATGGTAAAATTCAATGCTACACTTGAGGCATTCCGAAAAGTTTAAGCAGAAATCGAAGTTAATTAAAAAGTTGAGTTGGGATTCCGTTTACAGCGGTAGGAAAACAGAGGAATGGTTAATGAAGGAAAGACAGGGAATCGGAGGGGCCCGCTGCGACACGCTGCCTGCTAACTTCTGAAAGTAAGCTAAGACTGTATCTGCGGAAAAAATCTTTTTTTTCCTCTGTCATTATTTTAACCCATTTTTAGCTAGTTTAATTCGAAAACTTTGTATTTTGTCTCAGAGAATGTTTAATTCATAATACAAGAAATTGAGCCCTAGATTTATGGTTAATCCGCTATTGAGCTGTTTCTAATCGATTTCCTATTACATAATAGTTATTAAGCGGATGAGCCTTTCTGTAGAATCCAGATACGGGACTGAAAACTTTCAGTTAGAAATATTCCTGGTCTTATAACACCTACTTATGTTTTATTTGCGTGCCTTGCTTGGTGGATGTATTTAACCGCTTACGATTAAGTATGTTTTTCATTAATTTCTAAGAAGTACTCGTAATCAGTATTTATTCAATGGTAACGATTCTAGTTAGCTATTCAAAAGGATCACGTTGCTGTAATTATTTATGTAGGCGGGCTTGAGAAAACGCCCAGCACCGATACGCAAACTTGCATTGAAATATTTACTCATTTGCCCTTGTCTCATTCGATACAGAGAATGCTGCCGTACATACATACTCTTCGTTAGACCGGCCTGGATACCAAAACAATCGGTTCTGTTGGGCCAAGACTAAACAAGGGTCTGGCTTAATTAAATCTCTAAATAATTAAATTATCGGTTCGCGATCGCGAAACAATTTTCGAGCAATATTGACTTACCCGGCCAGCGCTCGCAGACTCGACTGAATCAAATTCTTACCCTTAATAGAATCATTAACCGTGAACGAAGACAGTAGTCCAGTCCAATAGCAACCTAAATTTACTGGGAATAAGAAAACAAACGAACTATGGCTATTATTATTATTGTTTCTGAAAATGTCGTGACCGTAAGAAGACTTCTTTGTTCTCGACAGTGGTCCAAAATTATCGAGAAATTTAGAACAGAGAGAAATACAAGACATCAAATAAATTAAACTTAGGTGACAGTTTTAGCAGTAATTTTTACTTATCAAAGATTTATCAAATTTTGATGAAAAACGACAACATCAAGACATCAAGCTGTAGATAATTGAGACCATTGTAAGTTATTAAAAATATTACGTCAAGTTTGCCAACTACTATATTTTAATGAATAAAACAGTACCTACCTACAACAGTGCGTCCATTGTCTCTTCCGTCTCTTCGTTTTTCATACACGAGTATGACTGATATCTGAACTGAAAAAAAACGAAGTTTGCCGGGAGACATTAAAAAACTAGAAATTACAAGCGTTTTATGTGGTTTTGCGAAATTCGAAACAAAGGAACAAACATACACACTCACATTGTCACATCCATCCATCCATCCTCACAAACTTTCGCATTTAAAATATTAGTAGGATTGTTGTGATTTTAAAGTTTACATTTTCACTTTAAATTGTATATTTTCCATTCCGAGGGTTTATTATGGTGTATATTAAGTAAGTACCTATATTCTAAATCGACGATTCTTTTCCTTTAACAATTTTGAAATTTGTAGAATACATATTATATTATATTGCAATTTTTTCTCTATTATAGCACAATTTCAAGAAGATTATTCAAAAAATATATAACTAAGCCGTGGGGCGGTAGACCCGTAAATGATTACGAAATAATACGCTTGTTGGCAAGTTACGCTAATTTGTTGCAAACCAGTTATTCATGTCGTACACGTAATTATTTTGAATTAATTTTGTAAGGATTTTCCTGTATTTTTCATACTACCGTACTAGGTAGAGATGTTTTATTTTTATTATCTGGGGCGTCAACTTTGAGAGCGAGAGGCGGCTAAATGCATTCAAACCTAGCCTGACGTCATGAAGCCATAGAGGGAATGGGCGAAAATTTTAAATTTTAAACGTTATAGGTGATGCGGCTAGCAACCCATCATATTTTGATTCCCCTTTCCACTTTTACGCCCACTATCATGCTAAACGTGGCCTTTAGGGCTTGTTACCGTAGGTAGGCTCTGTCTACCCCGTAATGGATAAAGACGTGATTTATGTATATGTGCAGCCTGGCGTTAAAGCTAAACAAGAAAAACATTGGTACCTATTAGGTACCATTAAAAAAGTTGCTTCTATTCACGCAGGAGCCACTTGAAAGTTCCGGGTTCCACCTCTTTATCATTTCTGGGCGCACCCCTGCCGTAGTAATGGTAGCTGTAAGCGCGCGGACGTCAAATGCAGGTGCTCTGCACTTTATAGAAGCTATTAACTTGGACGCCTTTATAAAGGGAAATTTCAATTGTATTGACAGGATGAAAACAGCGCTTTTTTGTTCTGTAGGTACAGTCGCCATCAGAGATATCGTAGCGGGCGAGGTGCTCAAATATTTCGGAGCTGCAATAAATTTCTATAAATTCGTTACACTAAATAAGTTAATAACACCAGAACACGCAATTTGTTATAAATACAATAAATTCGGAACGTTCAATGAGGTAAAAATATCAGGAAGCACAGATCGTCAAAGGTGCCGATGCCGTCAGGCTGATCATAAAGATCTAAACCTTTTTTGCAAAATAAGCCATACGTCTGTAAGAATAGATTCGCATTCCAAACAAAACAGAGATATCGCTCGAACGTCATGCCAAATCTAATCTAAATCTTTGTGCTTCCTAATATTTTTACCTCATTGAATGTTCCTAATTTATTGAAAAGTCGCTGCTCTTATATTACTGACGAATTGTGTATGTTATTAACCTTATATAGTGTAACGAATATATTGAAATTTAATGCTGCTCCGAAATATTTGAGGACCTCGCCCGCTACGGTATATCTGGTGGGGAGTAGGTTAAGCTTCACTCTTCAAGCCATATTACGGAAGACGTATTTATTATTCAGCAAAAGATTCGAACGAGAAAAGTACCTACATTTAATTAGCAGTTACTTGGCGTAGGCCCTAGTTTTATAAAGGAAGGTGAAAGTAGTACAGTAACTAAAATACTGTCTATACGAAGGAAGGGGTGATTGAATTATTATAATATGTTCATAGGTACCTAAGACCCTTGGTGCGATATTTTTGCCACTAGTTAATGTAATTGTAACAATTGTAGTGAAACAGTGCACAGTGACCAGTTGACCATGATTAATAAAATGGTACGGATATTGCTACTGAATAAAGAGCAGACCAATCCAAAACACCGATGGGCTCCTTTAACTGGCGTTCATTAATATTGCAGCCATGAAATATGCATTGTGCACGGCGTACGAATATCGATGTTACGCTCCAATTACAAAGTGAACTTGATGTCAGACAAATTGTGGGCGTCATACCTATAAGCTCGCCACATCCGTCACACGTAAAGAGATGCATTAATGGAAAAATAATTGACGTCCGGCCAAGAGCCCCCGCTACGCGATAGCAATTGGATACATGAAAAATTTCCATGGCCTCAATCGATGCAGTGGAAATTGTTACGAGGAAATTGGCGTTTCATGCGAAAGGTCGACGAGTGGTTTTTAAAATTGGTCTGAAAATGGAGCCGACGTTGTACAATAATTGGTCAGGATGCTACGATACCATACTAGCTACGAGTATACCTAGTTACTTTACGTTAGAAAATATTTCACTTAACTCTGAAATATATAGCATATATGCAATAAACAGTTTGAGTTTGAATAGTTTTTGAAGAAGTTTTGACTAGCTTAACTAATAAAGTGTTTATTTTGATATTTTTGTTACAATAACATCGCGCTGTTAAACACAAAGAGCAAGTAGCGTCACTCGCAACCGCGTCGAGCGGCCAACGGTTTTACTAAGCAACGACAGGCGAGGATGTTACGAATTGGCTTATCTATTATTCGTTTAACGAAGGGAGCTCGGCTCAAATTAATCAGGTCTTACCATTGTACGGGGCGGGGCTCTTTGTCTTCCCTTGTATACCTAGTTAAACAAATCGAAAGCTAGTTTCGGTTGTTCTACCCGAATGTTGACTCGCTCCACAGTAGTTAATTTACAGGTTCGAACTGCCTGGTACGCTGCATTTATCCAATTGCGACGATATGACTGTGTTGTTAATGTAACGTATCGTCACTGGTGTATCATTTTATTGCCCGTACAGGTATTTTTATTCTACATATTGTGAATTAATTGAATGACAATAGTTGAACTAACGAAGGCGAGAGCTTATTCTGTACACATTGTAAATGCAAAAATTATATTGTGTCTATAAATATCCTTTTCACTTCAGCGCCTCAAACAGGCGGGTATTCCTCATTCCAGACAGTCAGCAAAACTCTATTTTGCTTTGAGCGAGAGACAAAGTAACTTATTAATTACCCATTTTTTTAAATTACGTGGACAGTGCTGGGTCTACAAAAAAAATCTAAAGGTTAGAACTTCTCCTCAGTCGCGAGAGATAGAAACAAGTCGATTCGATGATTGATTTTCAAATTCTATACCTACCCAGTGATAGTAAGCCCAAAAAAATATTAAAACGTTCGGATACCTACACATTTACCCGTAAAATGGCACTTCATCTATTAAGGTTATATAAATGTGTTTTTGTTTTTTCAAAAAATGGAATGATATTACTGTTATGAAATAAAGAGAAAGTAATTACAAGAAATGCTGATTGAATATGTACCTGAATAATAATTTTCAATTTTAATGATCCTTGATTTTGTTACAGAATTCCGTGTAGTTTTAGGACGTATTTAAAAAAAATTGCGGGTTTGTTTTTTTCTAATGCGATTTTTGTACGTACCGGAATTTAGTTTGGAATATCAATAATGTACACGCCGCAATTTGGTTTATGCATATTTTATAATTAGTTATTTTTTGAAATTGTTTGTTTTCAAAATAAATACATAGCATATAGATAGGTATGCTACTTCTAGTATATTTATGCATTTTGCAAAACAAACAATTTTTTTCATGGGGCGAAAATCATAGGAATCATGTTATGTGCGATGCGGCTAGCAACCCATTATTATTTTGATTCCATTTTCCATTTTCCTAGCCCCACAATCTTTAGGTAGGTTTCGTCACCTTAGGCTCTGTCTACCCCGTAAGGGATAAAGACGTGATATGTGTATTGTGTGTAATGTATTGTGTATTGTGTGTGTATTGGTTAATTTGCCTTAATGCATTTTTTCGCTTAAGACAAAATATTTTCACTGCTGAGGTGAGAAATTGTATGTGTCACACGAGACCAAAGTTTTTTTAATGTCTTTGAATCCCTTTCCGCACTCAGGATTCAAAATCAACACTCATCCCAAAAACCAGTTTGCTCTCTCTCATGTTGCACAAATAACTATTTTTTATCACTGGACTCGTAAGCTTAAACTTGTAAGAAATAGTTTTGAGTTAAATATTGTTGCACGGCAGCGGAGCCGGCCGACCACTTTGCTATATTAAAAGGCTTTACGGACGGTGTGCACTTCCCCGGTTAAACTTTTAACGCCGCCGATACACTGACAAAATCCTCGGCAACTTACGAGAAAAATGTTCAGCCGAGCGATTCGGCACGTAGGTAGGAAATCTTTAATGTGATGAGACGAAGGGAAGCGGAACTTGTGCAACTTTTAAACACCTCTTCGCTACGAAGCATTAGGAACTACTAGATAACAAATACTTAGCAGTATTTAGCTCCTACTGCAACGGTAGAGCAACTCATGCTTGCGTACAAAATGCAATGCAGTTGTGTGTATTTAGAAACAAGCAGGTACAGTTACGATTATTTGAAACTTTGATACATTTGAGCTACAATTTTATTTGACGTGATAATAAAGACTAGAGAGAATGTAATGTACTTGTAAATTTATTCATAGAATGGACTACTTAGCCACGTATCAACCGTCTTAAAAGACAACGACACACTACAGATCACGTCGCTGTTATATACAAAGGCGACAGTGGCCAGTATCCATTAGATGTCCGTCAATTGAGTTTCTTCGCAAACAAAGAAAATGAAAATAGCTTTCGAGGCGTAAGGAGAATATTAAATGAAAGGCGAAGCATGACACTTGCGCGGCGGCCAGATGAACTAACACCATAAAGGAGGAAAAGACAACGTCAGTTTGATACGAGAAACATATTAAGAACGACGTCATTTCTGTATATGTACAATTAGGTAAGTATTGTAGTTGGTGTAAAATAAAACATGGCTATTATCTGAAAAAACGAGTTAAAAAATAAATAATAAAACAAAACATCCGATCCCATTCATTGTCGCGTATTTTCATTTAAAAGTTTAGAAACCGGTGTGTTGTTTATAAAACTAGCTGTTGCCCGGGGCTTCGCCCCCGTTGCAACTTTTTTTTCTCATCCGTGACTAAGATACCTAACTGCTATGTATGCCATTTCCATTTCGTTTTCGACCCAGGTCCCCAAGTCCATGTTATTATTAGAACCTCCTGTATTTGTATATCAAACTTTGATTGAAGCATTAAATACTTTTTTGAAATAAACGAACATGGCAAATCAATTTTGACATAATAGAGCCCAATAAAAAGGAAATTAAAAGTTGACGCAAGTCATTCATTGTAAACAAAGAAATCGTAAAATATTTTTTGTATTTTGTATAATTATCTTAATACGTAAGTGTTGCGGATAAAATCTGGTCGACTCAAAACAGATATTTTCTCATGCTGAACAACTTACAACATGTTTCAGTCCAATACATACATTATTTTTATTGTGTCATCTCACGTCAAAATACATGACACGGGCCACATTATACTGGCTGGTCGGGTAGCGCACAGTAGTTCATTAAAATTCATTTTTTAGTAGTTTTTCGTAAAAAAATCTAAAAACGAAGAGTAGTTTGCAACTCTCCAGCATGAGACGAATCTAATGACATATAATTTATCAAAATCGGACCATAACTGTAGATCTGATGGCTTGTACAAAAATCGGCCTCGCGTATTATACAGGGTGTCAGAAAACCCTTTAACGTCCTTTTACAGAATTGTCAGGTAAGTCTATCTGAACACCCTGGCAAAGTTTGACGCTCGTGGTTAATTAATTGACCGTTTAATTAACGAATCTTAAGATGCATTTAAGGACTATGCTCTCAGTGTACCTTTTCATTCATAAGTTACGTGAGTAGCGCTACTCGAAACGTTATTGTTTGTAACTAAACACTAAAACTTCACTCGCACTTGCTTTCAAACTACCATAAAACTTTGACCGGATTTCCTTATTGATAAATGATCTTTTCAAATTATTCAAGATTCGTTTTAGAAAATCCACAGTACGACCTGGCAAACGTTAGCGTGCGTGTGAAGCGAATTGCGAAAATAATTGTAATCTAATTACAATTCTTTGTGTGCATTAAAAAAGGACCTAGAGATGTTTTTAAAAGGATTGTGTTAGGAGATGGAATAAAATGGATATCTGTAATTGTTGCTTATGATTATACTTACATTATTCTGTATCAATACAAAATCACGTAATACACTTAAAGCCACAATTATTAAACACTCTCTTACACACACACATTAATTGTTGAGCGGATATCCGCAAAGAATCACAGTTTTATTTAGATTATTTCTCTTTTTTACATAAAAGAAACTAAAATTGGATTCTACATCGAAAATTACAAACACGATGTTTTGACAAAATGTTTTTTGACTGTTCATATTTTGAGTGAACACCACGTGATCGCCCGCGTCTTCTAGAAGAGGTTAACGTGCTTGTTTGTGGTAGCTCCATTGCGGTACATAATTCATCGTTCGTCTGTCTGGCCTCTCTAACATAAAAAAAAACATCATTGTGGTACCTGTGAGACGGCAACACCTAAGCATGAATGTGAGTGTGGGATGGCTTTTGAGTCTCTTCACGCGTGAACGCTTGGGCTGTGCATTTTGATATTCTCTAAACGAAACTGATCCATGAAGTCATCGATAGTAGTAAATAGTAAATGTTTTATTCTACAAAAAAAAAGAAACAACAGTTGTGTAACTGTCAAAAAAGATACATTCATAAATAACAAAGTCTGAATCAACAATATCAGTGAAAAATGGCGGCAGATATTATTTCTCCGCGCCAATCCGCGCGCAGCACTCGCGCATGCGCGCTGTGCACTTAGCACGCGCGTGACGAAGACACTGACAACAGACTGCTAACAGCCTAATATTAAAATTATAATAAAAAATAATTAATCAATGCCTGAAATATGCAAATTATGGCCACTTTTAGATAAAAATGAATAATTTGTCGAAATTAAATGTTTATTTATGATCTTTTACCTAAAATAGTTTAATAGTCACGAAAATATTCCTTGTTCCTATACATAACTGAACTTTTTGCTGAGATTAAAAAAAAATTACCGCACTCGTGCGGTAATATATTATTTGCGTAATAAGCAGAATTATGAGCTTAAATGCGGTGCAATAAGACTCAATTTACGAGCAAGTGTGTTGAAAAAAAAATACCGAAACAATAGACAACGGGTTGATTTTAAATTTGACCTCATTGTGTTTTGAAATAAAATAGATTTTAAGAATAGATTTACAGCATGACATGACATGACGTAGTATCTCTTAGTAGTCTGTGCATTGCTACAAACTCGAAGTTTTCAAGTACCTATCTAAAGTATTTCATGATGCCTTTTCGGGCATATACTGATGTCGAATATCAGCACATGGTAGAGTGCTACAATGACGGTGGAAGCGTCATAACTCGTGCACGCGAGCTATATGTACAGCGGGGGTATGTGGAGGAGGGACGTGCTCCCGCAGCCAGAACGATACTTGGTGTGGTACAGCGACAGAGATAGTTTCAGCCCCGGGAAAAGACATAGGATAGGTAATCCTGGAAAATCGAATAGTTTCCGCGGGATAGCGATAAGCTTTTGTTATAAAGGTCTTGTAAAGGACATTGAACATAACAATGTTTCACGGTCTGATGAATACTAAAAGTATAAAATAAATTTGTTTAATAAACATTAAAAAAATACGCTTTTATAAATGAATATTAGCTATGATTGTATCAGTAGGTACGTCTGGCGCAAGTTTGCCGGTCTCACTTTGTTGTTCACAGAAGTCTATTTTGATATTTTGTTTAATTTAGGGAAATCACCAATTTGTTTACCTACTAAGCATGTATTTTTTCCTAGTCGCTGTCGACACGTAGTCAAATATTTTGTTAATAGTGGTAAATTTATATGGTAATACATGGACACAAAATGGATTATAAATAATGTACATACTGATAACGTTTTTTTAACTCAAAGTAGTTTGAGTCCACTTCCATACAGGACGGTCCTACCAAGTGCTATGGCGCCTCACAAAGTCAATCGCAGTGTTTCAAGTTATCATACCGCATAGATACCGTAAATAAAAAAAAAAATCTTTTTTTGCCAAAAATGCTTTACATAGGTAATTTTAGAAAAGAGCTGGTACTCATCAAACTGCTGGACCGAATTTTACCAAACATAGCTATCAACCATCGCAAGGAAACTGGATTTCGGTCCACCCGCTTGAAAGCTACTATTACTATACCATAAACAGATACACACACATACACTCAAAGAGAGGAGAGAGAGAGAGAGAGAGAGAGAGAGAGAGAGAGAGAGAGAGAGAGAGAGAGAACGACTTTAAACTTTTATAACTCCCCTCTTTTTGCGTCGGGGGTTAAAATAGTTTGAAATACCTTGAAAAATGTTGAGTTTGGCAATTAGAGAAGGCATGAAGAGCTGACAGGACATGACTAGGATGGACTGAGACGACTTTGACTGCGATGGGACTTGACAAAAACATTATTACATCAGACATGGCTGTATGGGCATTGAACCCTTTGCCTTTCCTTAGTGGAAAAGATAATAAAACAAAATAAAACTGACGGCCGTCAGTTGATATTGAGTGGCAATGTTTATTATTTTTTGTAACTATTTTAAATATTTATATTAAAATAGTAAAGCGAAATGATGTTTGAGTGTATACTGTGTGTGTGATTACGGGGTTTACTTCACGTTGAGTGGTGGTGTGATTTGACATGAGCGACTAAAACGGACACAATAACTGAAGGTCTGTAATCAATAAGATTAGCATGAAATACAAAATATGCGAATGCTCACAACTTTAGGTTTTTGGCTTGTACTTCTAAATATTCACAGCCAAAGTTTAATTTTCCCGGTATAAAACTAGTTACGCTACCGGACATTGTGTGTCGCTTATGTTGCGAAAGCTTGATACATAGCTGATTGGTTGATTTTGAACTAATTCATTTAGGCTGATTGGCTGATTTGCGAAACTTCCGTATGCCGAAGTAGTCACCAACAATAGTTTGACGGGTAGAACTATGAGTAGGCATGTGAGTAGCTTAAGCCTGTGGCACACTGAGCAAAGCTATTAAATTATTTTTTATAATTTTTTTTTTTTAGTTGTAATTAGGGTCTCATACTTTGCAGGGGTGTTCAAATCAATATACCGAACAAGTTGGTGAATTATCGTTAAAGGGTTTTATGACACCCTGTATATATAGATAAATTGAAACACAAGTCTGTTTATACAAAAATGAGATATGTACTTAGGTGAAGTAGGTATGTAGGGGACGCAATGTTATCCAAAAGCAGAAAATCTGTTAGCAAACTATAGTTATTTGTGCAGCAACAAGAGAGAAAAGTTGATTTTGAATCCCGAGTAAGCGAAGGATTCTAGATTAGAATCCTCAGTACAGTAAAGGATTCAAAGATACGATATTAAAAAAACATTGGTCTCGTGAGACACATACAAATTTTCACCTCAGCAGCGAGAACATTTTGTCTTAAGTGAAAACTATACAAAGTAAATGTAACTAAATTATTTATTTTACAAAATGCATAATATACTAGAAGTATAGGTATACTATTTATTTTGAAAACAAACAATTTCAAAAATGCCGAATCTAAATATATATAACTCAAAGGTGACTGACTGACTGACTGACTGACATAGTGATCTATCAACGCACAGGCCAAACCACTGGACGGATCGGGCTGAAATTTGGCATGCAGGTAGATGTTATGACGTAGGCATCCGCTAAGAAAGGATTTTGACCAAGGGGATAAAATAGGGGATGAAAGTTTGTATGAAACTTTGTGAATTTTAAACTGAGCTGAGACTGCATGCATAAAGCTACTATGACGTAGGCATCCTCTAAGAACGGATTGCGTAATTTCTGTGGGATAGCGATAAACGAATTCTATGCAGACGAAGTTGCGGGCAACAGCTAGTTATAAAATATGCTGAAACCGAATTACGGCACGTATCTACATTTAAAATCCGGGACGTACAAAGTTCGCATTAGACAAAAAAAATTGAAACCCGCAATTTTTAAAAACACGTCCTAAAACTACACGTAATTCTGTTACAACATTATTATTCAAATTGAAAGTCATTATTTACGTAAATATTAAAATCGGCATTTTTATAATTAAATTATCTTTATTTCATAATAATAATATCATTCGATTATTTTAAGAATAAAAAACATTTTAAGTAAATAAAACCTTAACAGATGAATTGCTATTTTAAGGCTAAATGTGAAGGTATCCGAAAGTTAACATGTATTTTTTTTGGGCTTACTAGGCGTAGAATTTCAAAATCAAACATCGAATCGACTTGTTTCTATCTCTCGCTGTTTTTGTATTGACATGATATTGTCAGATGTCAGAAGGGAAGTTCAAACCTTTCGAATGTTTTGAATAGACTTAGCACCGTCCTCGTATTTTAAAAAAATAATTTAAAAGTATCTTTGTTTCACGCTCGAAGTCTATTTGACGTGCTGAGGTGAAAAATGATTTTACCAGTTTCGTTATATATACACATTAAATGGCAGATCGAGGAACACTCTATTTTGATTGTTCTACTCTTTGAAACACGTAGATCTCGGGAGACTGAACAAAGTGCATGCGCATTGTAAGGTAAGACAGAAACAATGATGTGCATCTGGGACACGAGACTCTCGAATGTTGAGTTTGAAATAGGTTGTATTTAACCGTATGTGCATATATGTATAACAGAGGCAAAAACTTTTAGTTATGTTAATACTAGGTAATCCACGCGGCTTCGCCCCAGTGGAAGAAAATAAATGCTACATAAAAATAACCTTAGATAGGTTTAAGAAACTAATTTGTAAAGCAGTTATATAGTTTTGTGTTTGCCAGCATTTTTATTTATATAATTTGTATTTTTATTTATATAACGTGTTTCATACACCACCTACTGAAAAGCTGACACCCCAACTGATTTATAATTATTATGAACTAGCTGTTACCCGCAACATCGTCTGCATAGAACTCGTTTATCGCTATCATGCAGGAATTACGCAATTTTCCGGGCTAAAAGTAGCCTATTTGTTATTCCAGACTTAATCTATCTAAAATCCAAATTCCATCCAGATCTGTCCAGGCGTTCTGGTGTGAAAGAGTAACAAACATCCATCCATCCATCCATACTTACAAACTTTCGCGTTTATAATATTAGTAGGATATTCGTTTAGTGTTTATTTTTAAATCCGTGTAGGTATTATTGCAAAAGATTTTAGTAGACTGGACACGTCAAAAAAAGGTTAATAAAAATACAGCCTCTTTTAAAATGCAGTGTAATCGAGTCTACGCCTGATTCAGAACAAACTGTGTTACGTTTCCAGTGTGGTGTAACACGTTTTATAGAAGATTATCTATCTAACAAACGAGACGAACCAATATTTGTACCGAGTTATTTTACATTTATCAATATTCCGCGTCTTAAGATGTTTTCAGCTCGAACGATTCCTGACACGTCTGATGTCATGGGGTGCGCAGCGGCTCGTGTTAGGATATTAAAGAGTAAGGTCAAACCCAGCTGTTATACGCCTCTATATATGATACCCCGTGCTGCTTTATGTTATGCAGTAAATTTTCGTTTTTCTGAGGTTATGTACGTTTCCAATAAAATTAATCTATTGTCCTTTACGGCATATTTTTGGTAGGTATTCGTTATGGGAATATTTACCATACCTACCATTTCGGGTAAATTCAACAAGTAACGTTTTTAATATTTACTTCATTTGAAATTGCTGACGATAATCGTTCCTAACCATCTGCTGAAATATTCCGGATTCATTCTAAGACACAGTGTATTTGTATAGTTTCTGAAAAAACTGCGCGAAGACATCTAATAAGATATTATGCATATCTAATTAGGTACGTGTACTTTGTTCGTAGCCATTTACATTAGATTTCACCCGTTCAATAAACCCAGTCTCTCCTATTCACGAAGGTTGCCGCTAGGACGGCGCCCACGACGTTTTTCCGAGTAAACAAACCCCTAACAATAAATATTTACGAACATAATAAAAATTCATGAACGATTTTCAGTATAATTGAGACACTACCGTCTCAAACAAATAATTATAATTACAGAAATTAAGAAGACCCGTTAGAACGTTTAAAATTTACTTTGTCTTTGATCATTTAATTTGGTTGCTGTCAGAGGGTAATTAAATGATTCAAAAATGAAATTGTGTCTTTCTTAGTGTTGCTGAGTTTATGACAGGTTAGTTAAATCATTTCGGGAAACACTTTGGTATTGATCGTGCAAACGGTATCTGTGTATGATTTGACTTGCGCGCCCGGACTCTACGCTGTATGGGTGCTCGATGTTCGACACTCGATACATTCATCCAAGAAAAATAGCCTTTTGTAGCAGCGCGATGTGAGCTCGCTCTGAATGTGAGAGCTTTGTGGCAGCTCACTGCGCTATCAAAGACGAATGTCAATAAATACGTGGATTGCATACGTAACAACATGATGGCACGTCGCTATTTCGACTGAATAAAAACGCTACCGGCGCAGCATATCTAAATCCAGTGTTTACGCTATAAAATACTCTAAATTGAACAGAATGTTACATACAAGGGTAGCAAAATAATTACTCCGGTGCTCTTGTGAAAGACGATTTTGTCAATCAATCGAATGAAAGAGTTCCGCTATACAATGTATTGAGAAGATGAATACCCGGGAAGCAATAAGGTAGTTTACCACTCAAGGTACCCCTGTGTCAGGCCATTGAGAAAACTTCCCTGCCGTTGATTGTGCCGGCGAGGTCGTATACACGTCCACGACAGTGTTTTGTTTCAGCTGATAAACTGCTATTGGTTTTGTGTTTCGAAAGTTTCCCCGTCTCTCTTTGTTGGAGAAGTTTTGTCAACGGCTTTCAAAGGTAGGTACGTTCCAAATTCAATTAAAGTGTACAGCTCAGATTACATTTTCAATTTGGCTAATACTTTTTGCTTCAAACAGCGAATTTAATTCTAAGATACCCCGGGGTTCAGACGCAATATAAAATTACTTTAATTAATTTGAAGCATAAGGAAAAAATATTATTTTATTAGGTAAAGTAAAAAACTAAATTCCACTGTTAACATTTGCAAATATTTGAAAATCCCTGTTAAAACTTTTCAACGTCGTTTTTTTAGTTTATCGGTCGCAATGAAATTATCAGCCACGTACAGCTGTGCAGGTTCCTGTTGGCGCTCACAGATAAAAGTCCAGTTACGTTAACATCAGTTTACACGGCCAGGAGACCTGCTTCTAAACTCGAAATACGAAGTTCGTGTCATATTAACCCACTCAATATTCTATTAAACACTATTGGTGTGAGTGACACGGCACGATATTAAATCCCGCACCCGGGTAGTGGCAAACACTTGGATGATGAATAAGAATGTCTATATTCGTGTCATACATACATACATACACAAATCACGTCTGTGTCCGTTACGGGGTAGACAGAGCCTAAGGCAACAAGACCTACAGGCCACGTTTAGCAAGATTGTGGGCGTATATATGTCCATGTCATGGCTGTTATAAAATGTTTAAATTTAAGTTTCTATGTTTATTGCCTATCAGGCACACGTAGCACTATCTCTGTTTAGTTTAGGAAATTAAGATAAGTATTTAATTTCAGTGAAAATTTTCTGCACTATAAAACCGTATGAATATTGTTTTAAAAAAATGATTGTTACTCGGATTAATCTGAACAACAAAGGCATAAGGTAAAGAAAGCCGCTCGAATCTATCCTTTTAGTGTGCTGATCCATGACATAAAGTTGTTTCAGAGCAAATGCATTTCAGCAAAATGGGACCGCGTCACAGGTCGTTATTCAATATGAGCCGACCCGAAGCGCTAACAAATGGAAGCGGCCCGAGCGCTCGAACAACAGCCGCTATTGTTGACACGCCTTTGTGGATGAGTACCTTCATCCTACATGGAAATTCGAACTCGAAAGCAAAGTGACCAACAATACCGAGGGCCCTTGGTGCGATTTACAGAGATATGATATCTATTCTCAGCTCATGAGACTATCAATCATATCTCAATCGTCCCACAGAATTCGTCTGTAAACACGAAACTCAATTTATTTGGATATTTCGCGAGGGAATTGGATGTGGGCATGGCCTTTGTTTGTTCGTTTATAAGCGAATCAATAGGATACATCAAAGGATTTGCGGGTTTTATGCAAATAAAATGTAGGTATGTGTTTGGTCACCGCTTCTTTTTCTGGTAATAGGTTGGTCATTGTTTCGCGGCACATGAAAGAAATGGAGGCGCACAGCCGCTCGAACCCGCGTGCGACGCTACGAACACGTACGCGATTTGTTAGCAAATAAAATGGATATTTTGTCACGCCTTTTGGAGAACTATTCATGATAGCGTGAAAGAGTAGCGACGCGGAAATATAAAATGTGAGTCCTATTTACTCTCAGTTTTTAAAGTGGCAGTCAGTAGGTACGTTTTTCATGTCATAAAACTATGTTCACGTACCTATTTTATATAAATATTAAACGTTCGCTTTAATGTCTTATTTTACCCATTACTTGGTCACTGTTTGTGGATGCAGAAAATGTTTGGCCACTCGTTATGAAATGTCTAACTCTAGCGGAAACTTATGTTCTTAAGTGCCCACTTTCTCTAGGTCACATAAAAAATGTTGTTGAGTTCATTGTATTGTACAAGTAGAAGTCGCATAAAGTCGCATAAACGCATAAAGTTTGAATTGTAATGACTACATATATACGACTTAATTAATTAATAAATCTACACACACAGGCAAGTCTTTCAAATGCTATCAACACAAGGATAGAACATTATAACAATACCTTTTACATTGACAGCTATCAACACCGATCAATCCAGAACGGAATGCTACTCGGTCAGTAATAATTCAATTCCATCCCTCTAATATATATTATATTATATTGTTCAGCACGATTGCCATTTTTTAGGGTTCCGTTGCCGAATTGGCAATAACGAAACCCTTATAGTTTTTATCCTATTTGTTTCACTTCATTTAGACTGCGGAACTGTATTATTTTCTCTCAGCTGCAGGTTTGTACTTTTTTCACTATTAGTTTTCTTTTGTACCTATTAGCATTATTGTTTGACTCATCTAATGAATTTCAAGAAAAATCTTCTTGATCCTTTTCTTGCCATGAAAAAGTAAAATTAGTTAAAAATTTAGTTATTGAATCACACCGGTTAAACTGAGCGAATATTATACAGATTACCCATCCTTTAGGTAACGTCACTAATCTCATTGCGGTAAGTCACAGGAGTCGTGGGCAGAGAATACGCGTATAAGTACCTAATAGGTACCTATCTTTCAATCATGGGCACCCGTCCGTGCGCTCTGCAGCTCCGTAGGTCAGCACGAAATAAAATTACGTAGGTAGATATATATGTGTAACGTTCCGTACATTCTCCACTCGCTGCACCTTATTCGAGAGTTGAGACGGTGTCGGCGTTGCGGCAGTTTGAGAGGTTTGCTTGCTCACTGTTTTTGAGTATTAACCCCCAAAGTGGAAACAAAGGATAAAAAACTTTTTGTGCAATGAGATTTACTTATAGAACCATTACTTAAAAAGTTTCACTACTAAACGATGTGCTCGGTAGACCGCAAACATTAGGTACCTACACTTCTGCCATAAAATGCTCTTCAGTATACATAACAATAAGAACTAGACACGCGGGAGCGTGTCAGGCAAGTTCAAAGTAAAGGGACCTGGCAACCCTGCCGTGTGTATATTTACACGAGCCATTTCGAGCTACTTTTGACCCCTTCACAACTCGAAATCCATTTAACCTACGTAGGTAGGTAGGTACATGAAATTTAGCGCATTTATTCAGACCCCTACCTCAGGCCTTTTCAGGCCTTTCAGGCTTTTTATATAATACTTTTATAAAATTTGGTTTGTTGATAAAAGTCAAGTCAAATTTTGAAATTGAATTACATCCCAAGTGAAATAAATCCAGGATTTTCTACTCTGAACTTGGCACTCATATACATATCAAGTCTTTAGTCAGCGACGTCAACAACGGTGCATATGTTTACATCGACTTGGCTATCACTTCACATTTATGTTTTTGATGAGATGTTCAAAGCAATTAATTAGTAAGGTAGAGCTATCGCTAAGCGTAGGCGCTCGATACAACATAATATTTATGATGTCTGCATGATATTTCAAACCCTTTAAGCTATTTTTTCTCAGTACGCGTAAGGTCAGAATAGACTTTTTATACATGTTTGTCCGTAGTCTGTGACAATTTGAGCCCCACCATGAATTTGAATAAACATTTTGAATAACATCTGCGTAGATAAATTATCTACATAGATAAATTAGATTAAGTATGAACATCATTTTATTTACCCATAATGTTAGGTACAAGGCGCAAAAACAACGGTTGAATTGAATTGCAAGAAAACAAACCCAAATAAACCTCACATTCACAATTTGCCTGAGTTCGTGTCATCATTTATTCGCATCGCCGGATTCATCCAACAAAGAATATTTTAAGTACCGAATCATAAAAAAAATATTGTTATAATCCCAGTACGGACATAACAACAATGTATTCGTTTATTTTTAAATTCGTTACAGCTCTTCCATTGTTTAATTATTTTTTCACTGCGACCGTAGTCGTATAAGAGCCGATGTGAATTTACGCATGAGGAGAGTTCCATCAAAGAAAATATTTCATCAAACTGGACAGCGGGTTGGGTCGGAGGAAGCGTAATTTGAGCTTTTGTGTCACATTCGTTAGAGCGCGGTGGAATTCTACGCAACACATATACAGCATGTATACAATGGGGAACGGGCAGGTGCAGCCTAAGCGCTTTATTCTAGTTGGTCACATGCTCACGATCACCATAAAGATGTCGATCGGAAAACCGAATCGTGTGGAGCAGCAGCGAATCGCGCACAGTAAAAAGTTTACGGCCACCTCTGTTCCAGGCGTCGCCGCGCCACTGTCCTTTTTACGACCAGATTACGTGGAGATTGAATAGAATACAAAATACTGAGTTCTTTCCGTTTTTGAACATTATTCTCTTTTCTAAAATAAAATTTTCAATTTTTTGGTTGACTACTTTATGGGTGGAATATAATTGGAACTGAGCGTCTAAACAAATCATCATAGATATGGTAGTCTATTCCAAACAATTTCTTGGTATAACCGCGAGTAGAAGAGCTAAGGAACAAGTAACGAACACGTAGCGAATTGGTCCATTATAATTTAATAAAAAAAACTTTTATGTTCATATTGTTCGCAGAAAAAGCTAATTAATCGATAGTACTTTAATAAGGATTGCAAATTAGTATTGAATTTTACAAAAATAATTTACCGATTAACCAGTAATAATACGCCAATTTAGCGGTGGTTGCAATGATGATACAATGCTCTATCAACAAACGCTGGCTTTATAAGATTGGACTAAAATAAATTAAGTACTTACCATTTAAATAGATAGGTACTTTTATAAGTTATAAATAATACTAGCCTAACTTAACCTGTGTTTTATAAAATTGGTTTAAATGTCTTTTTAGAAGGTTACATAATGTTACGCATACCTACCTAGGGACCTTTAACGACCTTATGCCGCTTCCGAATTCGTAAATAACCAGAGGCCAGTGCTGCGTGTCCTCGTTATACTTTCATACGTCCCGAGCGAATGCCATACAAGAATCAATTTTCCTAGCAGTCTAAATAACTGTCGATTTTATTTTACGACGTTTTACTTAACAACGTTAAATGTCTCTGTAATTGCTAGAGGTACAACGGAAAAAAAGAATAGTAGATGATCGCTCGAAAAAAAACCTGGAAGAAAAACATCAATATACTTAGGAACATAGCGAGGCTGATACTTCGAGTTTGAAATTAGCTTTATATCGAGTCAATCTGATGCAGTTTTTCATTTCGACTAAGAGGAGAAAAATAACACAAGACAAGGTTTAACGGTGATGATTGTAGATTAAAGCAAACCAAAATTACGATGCCGCTCTCTTTCTTTATCGCGTTTCGTTGTTTAGGGTAGGGTGGACGTAACACTAGCCAGCTAGCCTAGCTTTACATAATCAAAAACACGGTGAGGAAAATTTATTTCTAGAGTCCAAAAATGATTTGTTTTTGTTACGTAAAAAATAGAGTAAGCAAAAAAAAAAACAGTCTACAACTTATATTTTTTTTATATTCAAACAAAGACGTTACACTACAAAGCGAAATTTAGTTCTTTTTAGGGTTCCTTACCTCTTTCGGCAGAAACGGGAGCATTATAGGATCACTTTGTTGTTTGTCCGTTCATAAATCTGTGAAAGCTCTTTTTCTCAAGAACGCGTATTAGTAACAAGCTGAAATTAATATTGAGTGTTCAGGTCCGCTGTCTGCCGTAGCAGCTAAAGAATTTAAAAAAAATAAGTTCGTAATCATTAGAAATGTTATTTCCATACAAACTGTCGGGGGTATCAATACCTATGGGATACTTTCAGTTGGTTGACAATTTTACATTTGAAATTCGGTATACAGGTAGTTCTCACAATTGATGAAATAAATCGAAAAATCTTTCATTCTTTGTGTCTGTGTAATTAATCAATGTAAAATGAGCTAACACTGCCAAACTTTTGCTTACTAGCTGGGCTCTATTAACAATGTATTATTATATTTAGTTGCTAATTACATACCTATAACTTTGTATGGAACCCTCGCACGGTGCGCAAATCTGACCCGCACTTGGCTGGCTTTATAAAGATATAACAACAAATCAGGAAAGGAATGAAAGAATGAAAGAAAAAGGAATTAAAAATGCACAAGATTTATTTACCGCTAGCCGCTGAATACATGTTATCCATTGCCATACAGTTTCTTAGTTTTTTTTATATTTTCCAACTCCATAGTGAACATTCATCAAATTATGGATAACATTTGCCTCATTTTCCCAGACCCAAAAAAAAAAGTTTTTTTTCTTATTTTAATGAATACCCATCAGATAGGTATTTAAAGTCTTCTTCTTCTAATATGGCCCCATCGAGCCATGCGATGATTTCGACAATGTCAAGGTAATAAATACAGTATTCAAAAATCTTGTGACAAAAATGTCGGCAACGTTGTACGGTAGAACATGGTCATAAGACCCCCCCCCCCCCCCCTGTCGGGCTCTTAGCCAACGGATAATGATATCCCTCGGAGACCGCCAGGAAATCATTAACCGGTGCCCAGGGTGCACCGGAACAAGCACTGCACTTCCCCTCGGACGGATCCAAAAACGAACCGCAGCTCTTGATCACACGCGGAGGTAACCCGACTCGCACCCCCTCTCTCCCATCGAAAATGTACAAAAACCAATTTAAAGTCGTAAAGAGAAGAACTTTGTTTCAGACACCGTCATTACATATTTATAATTAAGTATCATAATTTAGTTTTATCTTTGCCCTAGGAATAAAGTTGACGCTTGGAATTAAAATGAAGATGCTTGAACTGCTGAACTGTTCGGGGCTGCACAAGTGTGATAATTAACCAATTCCTTCCTCGACGCAGTTTTGTTTCACTCGGCGTCATGCAAACTTGCTAATTGGACCGACAGGAATTGGGATGAAAATAGTACACTTGACTTTCAATTGCAGGGGCCGTAGTGAAAGAGAAATTAATTGGGTCGATTTATCTACGTAATCAACCCTCGCTTCCAGAATTAGTGACGTCACATAGAAACAAATTGAGCCCTGGGGGATTGATGACGTCGAACTCCCGGAGACATTTTCGGTGCATTTATTTATTATATTGGATTGGATATAAATAACAAATTTTTAATATATCTATTTATAAAAGGGAAGTCAACGTAACCTAACCCAGTCTAACACCTATGTCATATTTTCTTCTAATTATGTACGTTGTATCCTGAAAGTAAACTTAGACTTGTATTGCTGATGCGAATTTTCTAACTTAGACATATTAACTATTAAGTCTATTGATGTGTCCGGTATATTCTTACGTTTGAGGAATTAAACCAGATTTATTTTAATTAGCCTATTGTGGCAAAGGACTCCACTCAACCTCCACAACTCCCAGTACGGCGCAATGTCAGGCCAGTCCCTCATAACAAACCAGAAAATAGTAAAAAAACAACTTGAGTTACTCACGTGCAACTACGCGACTGCGCGACCTATGTACCTAATTGCCGAAAACCAATTCACCTTTGCTGACAGATGCCACGGATGGAATAACGGAACAGTAGTACTGTCAGTTCTACTTCTACGATTTGAAACAATGTTTTGCTGAAAAGTAAACCTTTACTTTCTTCAAGTTTTCAATATGACGGTTCTTTCGAATCTAAAGAATTTTCTCTATTGATTAAGTCCTACCTACTAGAAACAGTGATTACGCATGAGACGCGTTTCTCCTTCATACGAGACATCATCAGGCTTCTAATATATTTAACACCTCAAATTATGCAACAACCTGCGAAACTCACGCCCGTGGGTCCGTTTAGTGGCTTAAAACCATAACCCTTTTTTGGGCTCCATCGTAGTCGGGTAATGAGGTCGTAGTACATATATTATTCATGATTCGTTTTTATAGAATCATTATTTTTCCATTTGGTAGTAGAAAATTTATTTTTTCCACGTTTTAAAATGACCTGTTGACTAAAAACTTTTGTTTATGCAATAAGCCATCAAACGGTTAATTATAATAAACAAATTGCGTCAATTATATGATAAACAATGTGTTGTCATTGTTTTATACTTAATTGCATAAGTTTATTTCTCAATGTAACAAGCTATTACGTTAGTAGTCATATAATAGGTATATAACTATATAAGTAAATAAGAATGAAAATCGTTTTTATGACTCCTGATGATTTTTTTACGTCAGTGTTACATCTTGTATTAATATAAAATATGAAACAAATAGGTTTCTATATCTAACTCAAGTTGAGTAACTAACAGTTAAACTGTAACAATGCTAGAGCTTGATAACTAGTTAACAACAACTAAACACGCTGGCCGTAGGAACAATAGCCGTATTAACATAGTATTTTCGAGGGCAGGCGTGGTCTGTCAGTACTGTGGATGGACTATGCTTAAAACTTGAAGGCTCAGGGTGCACGAAGCGTGTTGTAGGTTAGCATAATGACCCCGACAATAACGTGGTGACAGTATGTAGGTAGAGTGAGAACGTAAAACGTAATGCTTGGAAAATTGACTTCATTCTAGCACGCTGTTACTTTTGAAAATACCACTCTATAGGATGTATTTCTTCAAGTAAAGATGCTTAAATCTGAAGTTGATATTGATTTTTAAAAGTATGGATTTATCTGCCAAGATTAACTGTCAAACTTTTTTTCTTAAAATTTTCACTGGACAATAACTATAATACTAAAATAATGTTGCTCATGCACACATAGACAGGTAGAGTACCGTAAGTCAGTAACTATAATAATTAAATGAGTGGTGTCAATAATGTCGTTTCTGATGTTGTTTACTTCTTATTAACACGTTGTTTACGCGCCAAGTTACGCTGATTTGTTCAAACAGCCGTGGACAGGACCAACAACAAGTCGTAGAGCTTACATTGTACGCATATTACGAAATATTAAATTTATATATTTTCATAAACTAAAAATAAGGGTGCCTAATTCTATCTATTCAATGGAGAATGTAAATAAGACTAATTTTATTCAGTTAATAGATAATTCTTTTAAAAAAACCGTCGTTCTCTTGTCTACGTAGGTCCATCTGGTAGGTACATATTATGTACTTACAGTAGGTAATTAAATAGAACAAGTCTTAAAAATGTATAACTCGATTTTACAGTCATTAACTCAATATATTAATTGAAAAACGCAATTACACGTGTGCTTACCAATTAAACAGTTTTTAGTTTCCGCTTACACTAAATGCCTGTGCGAGAACGTAATATATACCTTTCAAATAATTCACAAAGGCAAAGCACGATCTTAAGTTGCCAGTTTCAAGACTCGAATTCGGGCTTTCCTGTGACCCTATGTTATCGCCGTCTTCTTCCTTTCCGTGGTTTATTAAAGCTCTTAATTTTGTATCTTGCTCTAACTTGGTAAGGCTTGCGCGGAAAGAGAATGTGGGGAACGGACGACCTTTTGCCGTTACGTACGAGCAAGCAGTGCGGCCCGTGCGTTCGACAGAGGTAGTTCTGTGCGTATCTGCTCTCAGACAACATCGCGGCGATCATCTGACAAACTGAAAAAAATAATATCGTAAATAGTACAACATTGAAGTTACGACTATAAATCATCTGTAATCAAAATAGAGTCGCAGCACGTCCGGCCACTCTGCAACAATCCAGCATCCGAGTGCACGGTGTTCCGTTTGCATTTTGTTATATTATTTCTGTTTGTTTATTCGTGAATTTTGTTGAACCCCGAACCCGTGTTGTGAATTGGATTTTTATGTGATTTTTAGTTTATTTTATTTTTATTGGATTGACATATTTCTAATTGGTAAGTGTTACACGTTTGTTATTTAATGTTTTGCATAAGTATTTTCAATTTATTTACCCTTAAACCACACTAAAGACGATTGGGATTATTTTAATTTTAAGTTATTATATTTTTCAATTGCTAATTTTATATACGTGCTTTGAATTTTTGTGATTGATGGCTAAACCTATTTTTTTATACAGTCCACTATTTGCATATTCTCATACCTGACATAAATTCAATTGAAGTTGCATCTCTACTTTGCTTAAGTACATCTAGTTGTTACCACAACTTTCCTAGATAAAAAGCATTAGGAGTGCAAACACTATTCGCATAGACGCATTCCGAGCTACCGGAGGATGTTGCGGATTTTCCCAGCCAATAGAAATAATATACCTACGGGGACTGGGGCTCAGGGCTTTTAGCTATTTTATTAAATCGACTGACGATGACGTTCCGAACATTCAATATTGTTCTTAAAAGTAAAGAGCTATTTCATTCAATAAGCTATTTATAATAAGAACATTAATTTGACCTTTTAATTAATTTCGCATTTTATATCAGCTCTTTGCCTAATAGATCTAGGCTAGAGCAGTAATTTGCAAAAAGAAACGACAGAAATTTCATAAGTAGATTTTGATTAATTTTTGTTTATCGAATTGTACACTACGTCGTATTTGTCTTTAATTAAAATCAATATGGTTATAATAAAACAAACTTCAACATTTAAAAAATAAGGCTGGAATGTGGCTGTATTAGACCGAGACCGTTGCCAGGTAAGTATCTATTGGCTCGTTGAACAAAATACCTTCAAGTTAATGACAACACCAAAGTGTTGGATGTTGTAATTTTAGATTTCTAACTTATAGGTAGCTTTGTTTAACGAGGCCTAATTGTGCTCTGTAGGTAAATATTTTATGTGTGTACCCTTACCATGGCTGCCAAGCGAATTAATTAAATAACTTGATGTTTGAGAATCAACAACATCCGATCCATCTCTGCACGCCAAGCGACTCCTTTTCTGTGTTATGTATATATGTTTTTTTTCAGAGATGATTGCTTCTTGAAATTAATATAAAGCTAGGGACACAGCACTACAGTATTTTCTAACGTCCTTAGAATAAATCTTAGGTCTTACCAATCTGGTCTAGCCAGAACAAAAACTAGATTATTCGCGGCGCAAAATGACGTAAAGGCAAGCTAATACCTAACGATAAAGATATGCTGTCTTGCTTTCGCCGACAATACTTTGAGAGGAAGAGCGAGACAGACCTTACTCACGTAATATAAAGACGTAGCTCGAACGCGTCCCGAATAGGCGGCTTGTGTTTGACAATCGTGAAGAGAAACTAATAAAATTGGATAATTAACTATTGAATAACGACCCATCACCGAGGAGGTGTTATTAGCTTAAACTTATAAGGCTTTGTCTCTCCATAACCATGACTTAGACCACCTTGATGGAAAATATTAAATCCAGTAGGCTTATTACCTAACCCGCTCGCAATCGCCATCGTGTTCATTTTGACAATTCTTGTATGAATGTGACAGCTAGCTGATTCCGATGCCAATTGTCAGCCCATACATGAACTGTCAAAATGAACACGATGGCGATTGCGAGCGAGTTAGGTAATAAGCCTACAGATTTAGCGGTAAACTTGATTTCTATACCCCCCCTTGCAAAAAAACGGGCACCCGTGGTTTTTGTATTTTATGTGCTTGTGCACTTTTCTAAGCTTTAAACGCTTACTTTCTAAGCTTTAATGCCTAAAAATCTGAAAAACCATAGGTGCCCGATTTATTTGCAAGGGGGTGTAAGTAGTGCCTATCAAAATGTATGAAACTGTCAAGTTATAAACCAGTAGGCTTATTATCTAACTCGTTCGCAATCGCTATCGTGTTCATTTTGACAGTTCATGTATGAGCTGACAATCGGCATCGGAATCAGCTAGCTGTCACATTCATACAAGAACTGTCAAAATGAACACGATGGCGATTGCGAGCGAGTTAGACAATAAGCCTACAGATTTTGCAACTACAGGGGCCGATTCGTGATTAGGGCCTATTTGGCGATTGAAAAATCAATCCTAAACCTAGATGTAACTTTTCCAGCAAGTGGTCATTAGTGTTTGATAAAGAGATGCCTCAGTGAGAATATTTTCTAATATCAAGGATTAGTTTCCTCTAGTGCAATGTCAAATAAAATACACTCAGAAAAGCCTAAAAGTGGTAGTCTACAGCATACTTGCAAAAAAACGTTGTATGTTGAGGTTATTATTTGAATTCGATGATTTTACGATGAATTTAACTTAGTTAAGTTAAGTACCTATACATATAAACAGACTAGGAATGAAGTCGCGATTTGTTACGAGAAATCACGGTAGGCTTTTATAAATTGACTATTTAATTATGTACTATCAAAAAATGAGTTTTTGTTTAAGACACTAATAGATTGATTCACAATCAGACAATTACCTGTTTCTTGGGCTATTAAGCTATGGCGGAAGTCGCGTCACGGATATTACGGCATTCCCAATAGTAGTTAAATAAATGACGCAATTTTGTATACATACCTCACTCCAAATAAAAAGTAAAGACCGCGCGAGATATGCGAACGGTAAAGTGAGGCCGGGGTTTAAACTGCGCCTCGCGGTGGGCATTTCACATATTTATAAACTTGTTAAACGATGCGAATAGAGTAAAATAGTGGCGAGGCGTAATTTAAACTGGTCTCACATTTCCGTTCGCAGAATTTTATTTTTTTATTTGGTCTGAAATTTGACCCCTGGAAGTGGGCCAAATTAATTTTCAATCATTTATTGGATTTGAAAAAAAAATAAAGATACAAAGTGATAATGAACAAAAAAAAATGTAGATAGATACATTTCTCAGAGCCATATTTTTTGCAATCACAACTGTAAAATACATTTGAAAGTGGCATTTTTTTGTGGAATGAAATAGGTACCAGTTGAGTTAGTTGGCGAAAATCATATTTTAGCTCTACATAATAATGGCAACTGTATAATCGGTGATTTAATTTATGCGGAATTTTTACAGTACTTAAAATAATATTCTATTTAGTATTTTCACATAGGTATTTCATTAAAAAAATGCCCCCTGATTAAATTTTAAAATTTTATTGAGTCCAATGAATTGAACCATTTCAGTACCTACATTCACAGTCAGTAAACTTAGTTGGGCTAGCAACTTTTAGTGCTTAAGTAACATTGTATACTTTTAAACATGTCCGTTTTCATTCAAGTCTCAAATTTACAGAAGAGCTATTTAGAGTTACTTATAAGCATTACAGTAAATTTCTTCATTAATTTCATATTAAATGTTGCCACTTGGCCTAACATCTCATTCTGGCTTGACGTTGTCCTTTGGGTTACCCTGTACCTTAGTAGTGTACAATAAAGTAGGTACCCGTGATTACCAAAATTGCTATTGATTCTTGTAATTTTGAAAGGAATTAATTAGTCTCATGTGCATGTGAATATTACTCCGTCCTCTTGTTGCGTCATTAGATTTTTTCCAACTCATTAGTGACGCGAGGTCCGGCTGTTTGCAGCATGTAATCACTTCAACATTACTCATAACGTTTTTTTTATAGTTACGCATAGGCACATAAGTAGGTAGTAGTACTACTAGAAGTTATAGGTGAGTAGCATTATTGAGGTGCTGTAGGTAGGGTTGCCAAGTTGCCATACGTCCCGTATATACGGGACTGTCGCCGTATTAAAGTATCACGTCCCGTATTGTTACTTGTCCCGTTTTTGTTTCGTTTATCAATACTTAGTACATATTTCAATATACACGTACTACAGGCTCCAAGCCGACTGCAGGCGTGAGACGCGCGGGGGCGCGCGGTTGCGAGGAGAGGTGAGGGAGTGGCGGTGCGGACCGCTCGCTCGCCCACTCGGTCACTATCAATTCAATAAGTCCCGTATCAGTTCTCAACAATAATGGCAACCCTAGCTATAGGAATCAGTTTTCATAATTCGGTCATTAAAAAAAACATTTTTTTATTACTTATTTGCAAACGGGCACCATTTAAAACGTATGTTATGAAAGATACTTTCGGGCTATTTTTTCGAGTATTATTATTATGAAATATTAAAATCTACCGCAATTTGTTATAATCGGAAAGGAGGCTTTTTATCATTAAAAAAATTACTAAGTGTTAAAAAGTTTATTGCAAACATTGCATATTTGTAATTATTGTTTAATGAAAAATTATATCTTTATTAATTGATCTACTAAGATTTGACTATAAAAATAATCAGCTGTACATACGTATATTATTGCAGTAAAATATCAGGTTCTATTATTAATTTTGTGTCTTAGATACTTCAACTATAGTCACGAGCAAAAATAACGGGTAGCTTGTCATAGAACTTTGTATGAAAAGTGACCCGTTATTTTTGCTCGTCAGTGTATGTAGCTTGTCTAACCAATTTCCGTCAGCGAATAATATGTTGATTGATCCACGTGTTTTTCTGATATAAGTAAAGTTTACAAGTTGGTTTATTTAGATATTCATATCTATGCTGACGTCTACTGAGTGAATGACTAAATGACAGATATCGCCTAAACCACTCGAGCCAGATACTTGACATTTTGGAAACATAATCATTGAAGAGTGTCGAAGAAAGGATTTACAAAATTCACACAAAATAAGAAACTAATTTATGTTCATTCTTCCACGGGGGCAAAATGGGGCACGTGGATAATGTCAAGTTAGAATAATTTAAATTATAATCGTTAATCGTTAAATGCGGCACTAATAAAATTAATAGTCAAAAGGCAAATTCGAAACTACACGGTGACCTTGAATAAGTAGTACAGGAACCGACATATCGTAGTCTGAATAGTTAATGTAATTAATTAATTCATGAATTATTTCAATATTAATAAAGTGATAAAGCATTATGTAGACTAATTGTGCGGTCACCCTACATTTCTTGAGATGCTTAAGTCAGTTAAGTGGGCGACAGACGGGCGAGTAAGTTCGCGTACTTACGGCTCGACGACTTACTCGCATGTGTGTCAGTCTAAGTACGCGTAGGTACTTTTAGATAGACAATAATTTCGGTTTAAAATTAAGTCCTAAATAAAAAAGGATTCTTAACATCATGTTTGTTTTACGAAATTCTAATTAAAATGTAATAGCCATCGATTATTCTGTATGAAAACATGGTTCCTGTATACTAATTTAAAGTCGCCTGTGTTTAATAAAATGTCTGAAATATAGAAAATGAAAAAGAAATGCATTTGAATTCCATTAAAAATATACAAATAACACCTTTCGCATCGCATCCAAACCATGTCCATGTTTAGATTGCAAATAAAGTTGCTGTTTTATTGGATATAAACTAAGTGAGCCACGGAAAAGTTTTCCACTTCGTATGGCTTCGTGTGGATTCTCAGCATTCAAGGGTACCATCGCGGGGATGTCACGTTGGCGAATTCCAACAATAGTTTTTCCCTAGCTTCCCCTAAAATGCGCATTCGCTTGTTTTGTTGCCTTCGGAGATCAGTAATTTTACCGTTTTACTCGCCCTGGTAATTGCAGACGGTAACGATAAAGTATAGTACGGTACGGTACTACACGGTACGACGCAGCATTGCGAGTTTCCTGCCCGATCTCGAGGGAAACGTTTACCCGATCTGCATAGATACCTACATGTAGGTAGGTATCCTCGGTCGCGCCTATGGCACCCACGTAACACAGAATAGAGACACGCAGGGAAACGGTTCGCTATATTTTCATTTTTGTGCATTAGTATAAAATAAGTTTTTTTATTTATAGTGTGTTGTGTGTCCACAAGTGAGAGAATAAAGCGGGTATAATAAGTTAATTAATAAAATCGAGGTGGTGAGCCGCGAAGTATTAAGCTATAGAAGCACATATATTTATAATGTATCTTTCTTCCTTATTCTGTCAAAATATTCGGATACAATAATCTAGTTAGTGTAAAAGTATAAGTTGATTTTAATTTTGATTTGATTTAATTTGATTTGATTTAATTTAATTTGATTTAATTTAATTTAATTTAATTTCATTTCATTTGAGCTAATTTATTTATTATTTTATTTATTGATTTATTTATTGATTTTAAGACATTTAATTTTTCACTTAATATTTTATTTTACTATTCGTAAATTCTATTATGGATGTAAGTCTGGAATAAAATCATTTCATTTCAATAATTAGGAATCTTTTTACCATACATTAACTCCCGACGCAAACAGAGGGGTGTTATAAGTTTGACGGCAATGTGTGTGTGTGTGTGTGTGTGTGTGTGTGTGTGTGTGTGTGTGTGTGTGTGTGTGTGTGGGCGTTGTAGCTCTCAAGCGAATGGACCGATTTCGATGCGGTTTTTTTCATTCGTAAACCAGTTTCCTTTCGGTGGTTCTTATCTTAGCCATGTTAAAAATTGGTCGAGCAGATTGAAGAGGATAGCTCTTTTCAAAAACGATGCAAGGCATTTTGGCATAAAATTGAATTATTTTTTGGCATAAAGCTGAATTATTAAGGATTTGTTTCTTAAACTAAGTAGGTATAAGTCTTTTTTACGAGGGAGTTTTTAAATTTAAAATTTACATTTTGTATGATGGTGTTAATGTAACTGATATGCTTTTAAATAAAATGATGGCCTTAGATAGTGTACCTTCAAAAATGTAGTATTCAAGGCTTTTGTTTGTTTCACGTATGGCAAGATGGCAACCCGACCTATAGTACCTCGATATTTCTGGTCACCATATTCACTAGGTACTTAATTTTTTTTGTTATCCTATCCTAGTCAGAAACGCTAAACCATCGGTACCTAAGTACGTATAATACAATGTTCTCGGCACTCCTCCTCCTCGGAATACTTACTTAACACACTAAATATCACTTTTTCATTTGACAAATGGCTCTGCCACTTTTTTTTACAACATCAACAACAACAAATAAATACTCTTTATTGAACACCACAAATCAGTACAAAACAATACAGAATCAAAGAACAAAGTTGACAATAGGCGGTCTTATCGCTTAATAGCGATCTCTACCAGACAACCAATAAGACAGAGAAATGAGTTGGAGACAGTTTAAGTAGGTGGCGGAAACAAATAGACAGTTTTTTTACTGTTATTTATATATTTTTTTAAAGTTTGTTAAGTACGATCTATTTTAAAAATTATGTAATTTCTGTTCATCCAACGGCACTGAATACAAAGCATACTATTAGGCTGCCTAAGATTTGACCTCACTCACTTCACTCTAAGTACTTAAATTAAAAACAAATGGGAACTTTGCACTTCCTAGAGAATGAATGACGCGTCTTACTCTCTTTCTCACTACGGAATATTCCGAAGCACTAGTTTTCTGCGTTGGTTTTTTATGAAAATATAAATAATATTTTATAATATTTTATTTAGAAAAGAATAACAGGTCCTAATAAGTACCAGGTACGAAAGCTAATAAGTACCTATCGATACCTTTACGTTAGTCAGAGTACATACAAGGTAACAAAACTTTCGAGAAGAGTTTTGCCAGAGTCGGAATGTGGGTAGAGCTTTGTTTGGGTTCTACATGCGGATGAATCATTGATTGGAAGCTAATCCAAGGTCACCTGGCGGTATCCGCCTGTTGTTTGCTTCAAAAGAGAAGTGTTTGTGAACAGCAGTATCCAAAAGTGAATACAAAAATTAGCTCTCACAAAATTATGTAAACGTACTTACTACCTACTGTTAGGTAATACCTACGGTCGTGTATAAAGCAAACCTTTCATAACTGTTGAAGTCCGTATGAAATGTAAAATGAACTACGGGCACAGCAAATTAGGCAAACTGTTGGGTAGCCATTACGCAAGGCATTCACGTGCCCGTGGGTATGGTGTCAACATTACAACCTGCCGCGCAGTCTCCGGCTAGCTGTTTGCAGATTAACAGCGAAACTAGGGCTGCTCCCTTTTCCAACAGACGACTCTAAATAGAAATTAGTTATCCCACAAAACTTTACAAATGTTCCCCTGTTCGGTAAAATTAAAGCAGTGAATAGCGACTCGACGTCGGAGCCAACTTGCACCCTGTTCGCAAAGCGCTACTCGCGATGAAGTGGCGCGGCACTTCAGTACCATCTTTTTGACGAAAATATAAAAAATTCATCACGAGCTAGGTTATAAAGCTCGCCTCCACACAAAAGAAAACCATTTCGAATATTTAAATTAACTCTTTATAGAGCAATATTAAACCTGACTAGCGCATTCGTGAGCTCAGCGCTTACGTTCTTGAATTCTAAGGCATACGATTTCAAAGCAAATGGATGAACTTAGTTAATCTACACCCCCCCCCCCCCACACAATTTCTGAGTGGGGATGTTCAGTGCACAGGGCGGTTGTATTACTGCAGTGGGTAATGTACCTTGCTCAATTTCACGCCTAATGATTTCATACTAAAGTATAGTTTGAGAAGTGATTAAGTAAATGAACCGTAAGTACACTTGTGGCGACATTTAAAGAAAGTGAAATGCGTCGTTTTATACGTTCACTTAACAACCAGGTATTTCCCTGTCAATAACACTAGAATCAAATTAAACGTTTAATGTTTTATCATCGTACTTCTGACATTTTATTTTAGTTGTTTACTCTTCTTACTCAGCATTGTTGAACAACTTTTCAATGTTTACTACTATCACATATTTGTACATGTCTTAGCTCTGAGTTGTAGGACTCCAGAGACCGATGTCTCCAAGATACATCGATTGTAGTTGGTTCCAGATAATGTAAGTAGATGGTATGCTCACGAGCAAAAATAACAGGTCGCTTCCCTTATAAAGTTGTATGGAAAGTGACCAGTTATTTTAGCTCGTGAGTGTAATAATAAGAATTTATTGTAATCATGCCAAGAAGAGTTACTAATGTAAATAAAACTGACCTGTCTATATTAATCAGTCTCTCACATAACTCTCCTCCTTTCTAAAATAAGGGTAGGTGTTTATTAAGAAATGTTTCTATATTTCTTAATAAAACGTTGTTTTGAAATTGCGTAGATGGATTCAATTACAAATCATAGCGGGATGGGTTGTAGGATTCCGAGAATAATAGTTGCCTAAGCTGGGTGGATTGGATAGGTACGCGATTTCACCTGCGACGCCGTCGCGTCACGCATACCTACTCGGGAGATCAAACACTATATATACCTACTTACGAATAGACTCGACACAACGGCACCTACCGATGATATAATATTAATTCCTTGGCGCGTGTCACAACAGCTGAAGTCATTTAAAGAATTATTGTTTTTTCAAGTTGTTTATTATTAAATCTATCTAAAACAATAAAATAATAGACTTGAATTTCATATTTCTAAAAGCAATTGTTGAAGTCAATAGGAGTTGGAATAAACGATCGATTACGTACCGATGACTTAACTTTTGAATGAAAAGATGAACTCAGAGTTAAAACCAATAATAAGCTTGGCTCATATCTAATAACACTACTATCAAATCTTACAGTAAAATGTGATGCCATTATGTTTAAATGTTTATTATTTTATCCCACGTAAACATTAAACAGTTAAGCGGGTTTGATTCAAAGTTGACACACAGAGATAAGTAGATTATATATTTAATAAATTAGGATATATTCTACTCCACTTGCTATATTTTTACATGGAACATTCCCGTGCGTTGATTTTAAAGTTCTTTTATTTGTATGAGTATCCAAATCTCACGCGACGAAGAAGTTGCGGGCCCAACAAGTAAGTCATAAGTGTTTTGTTTCATATTCTCGGTGTGCGTGCAAGCGTTTCGCGTCTATACTTTCTATTCATATATGCCGGGATCCGTTGGAACCAATTAGACGGCAAATGGGTATGCCGCAATGGACTATGACGCTTCTCATCATCATATTTCTGGTCACGTTTTAGGTTACCGTCCATTGTAGCGTGAGCCACTTTCAGTAAATTGGCCCAAGTGTTTAGATGCGCAGTGAATCTAATTAATACAATACATTATTAAATTTACTATCAAAAAAATCTGAATGTAGACTGAAGACCGTACAAACCAATTTTATTGTGAAATAATGTGTTAAAATATGATTGTTAATTCCTAAGACACAATCATTTTAAAATTAACCGATTTCTTACAAACTTACTCGTAGGTACACATTAACAACGCTATGGGACTAAGATAAACCACTAAAGTATAGAACCTATAAAAGCTTTATATGGGCAAGATATCCATTTAAAAAGCTTGTAAACTGTTAACTTCATTTCAGTCTTAAAAAAACTTAAAATTTCATCTAGAATTTTTGCCGTTTCGAAGGCTTTGCGCAATGGTATTGGCCGAGGTCCAAGGTGTCCTGCCAAGGGTCAAAGACTTCGAACTTTTTCTGGGATACAATGTTATCATTCGCCTTGAGATAAGGATAAGACAATAATCAGTGCAGACAAAGACTGTAATTGGCCACCTTACATAAGGCTCGAGCGAGACTTTATTTTTGTAGATTAGGTTCACGAACATTGCTACGAAGTTTATTTGGCCCACATTCGTCGAATCGGCGATATGTATAAAATCACTAACAGACGTTTCTTAGTGCATTAAGTAATTAACGTACACGAAGATAAAATTATAAACTTCTAATCATACACTTTATAACAATACTAGCTTCTGCCTGCGACTTCGTCCGCGTAAAATTAGACTTAAGAATGTATTATGCATATAAACCTTTCTCTTGAATCACTCTATCTATAAAAAAACCGCATCAAAATCCGTTGCGTAGTTTTAAAGATCTAAGCATACATAGGGTTGACACACAGCGGAAAGCGACTTTGTTTTATACTATGTAGTGATTATGTTACATGGGAGGTGCTTCTTTCCAGTTTACCGTTAATATTTTATGCGAAAAATATCTAAATATTCTTTTGCGCAATAAATCTTGTCTAGATCGGCTTCTAATGCATAATGTTGGTGGAGCAGTTCTCAAAAATCTAAATGCGCAAGAATTGATAATTAATAGTAATAAATACAATACTACTACACTTGTAAGTAGGTATTTTAGCTAAACTAGCTCAACCGTTTTCTGAAATATTCCTGATTAGTTTTATGACACGGTGTACAGATGTCTAAAGTTGTCTGCGAAATCATACAAGAAAACAATCGAGCTATAAACACCTCCGTTTTGATATTCGTCGTCGTTTCCGAGGTATTGAATATTAGTGAAGAAGGTGTAGATATACCGCCTTGTCTTCCAAGTTACAAAGCAGCTTTGTTTTCCAGCGCATTTTTACAATATTTTCTATCCGTTAGAGCACCATTACGCTTAAAATTACAAAAAGGGTTGTGGAAAATCAAAAGCAAAGCAGTTTTCTCTCGGTACACTTCCTTTCAACAAAAGTCGTTGGCACCGAGCTCTCAGTCGGAGATTTTATCTTTTGTTTGGAAAATACAAAGCAGCACACGACATACATCAACGAACTAAAACATAAAATAACGTTTAGTCTATTTTTATAATTTTGTAGAATGACAAAATTATTACCTCACTGGCTGTGTTACCTACAACATAATGCTGTTAAAACGTGCCAGTCTCGATTAACTACTAAAGATTTGTCGATACCTCTAAAAAGTAATGAAAAGTCTTTAACAACTAAGCCTGGTCTAAAATCTGGTTTTTGAAATTCCATTGTTTGGAATAAACTGGCTACACCGTTTTAATTGATGAAAATCACGTCAATCCTCTAAATATGATTCTCTATGATTTGACTTCCCGTTGAAAATATTGTAGGTAGGAGTCATCGTTTATTACGTATTTCCTGTTTCCTTCAGCTTGAGTGAAATGAATCGTTATTACCTTTCTGCTTCCATTTGCTACTGCTCGATATTTCCTATTTTATTAGATGACACCTCTCTTTAACTCGCGCGGCAAACACCTGCAATCTGTAACTTTTTATTTTATCGTTCTTGCATTTTATTTTATGTCTGTTAATCAAAGTAAAAAAATAATTAAAAAAACACAAAAACTAGATATTAAATAACATCATGTATCGATCGTCATTGACTGAATCTAAAGCTGTTAAAGGCCCGCAAGTGATGCGGGGTTTCCGAATATGAGAAAGTATCACTTGTGTTTAACAGTTTTCTAATGCAAATATCAATAGTTAGCGAACAAACACTTTCTAACCTGTCCGTTCACTTTCACCTGTAATCATGGGGATAGAAGGCCAAAAATTATTTACAGTCGATCATTAAGTTACTCTGACGCGTGTGTCGTAAGCACAGCTGGGCCGTGCGACTAGCGGCAACCAGCACAATGGCCAACTTCGACTTACGGGTAATTGCAAAATACAATACGTCATCACAATAATCGAAATCAAGCTCAATTGATTTCACATGGTAAACAAGTCAATTTGGGCTTGATTTCTATTCAAAGTGCGCTCCCAACGTACCCCCTGCTGAATTATGATAAGCTTAATGCCGAACCAAATGATAATTTACCTTCCTCCCTATCTTACCTTACACAGGTGCTTACTTCAAACCAGGTAAACATATATCTTTCTCCGCTACAATTTTTTTTAGATACTCCCACCCAGTCAATTTATGAATTTTTATAACAAGACAATAATATACCTACTTACTATACGTGCGTATAACCGTGCCGCTTCATTTAGTGTAGGTATCACACAAACTGTTACTATATTATTAATAAAAAGCACTCTTTAAAATCACTTCCATACGACACAAATTTTATAAGTGGCCGCCGATAGGCCAATTTGCCATTCTCCTTTATAATTTACTAGCTTCTGCCCGCGACTTCGTCTGCATAGAATTATAGATAAAATCCTTCCTCTTAAATCACTCTATCTATTAAAAAAAACCGCATCAAAATCCGTTCTGTAGTTTTGAAGATATAAGCATACATAGGGACATAGGGACAGAGAAAGCAACTTTGTTTTATACTATGTAGTGATAGTGACTATACACCTAGTTTTAATACTTACAACAAGTGTCATAAAAAAACGAAGACATAATTATACCTTACCTATTTAGTTGTGGCAAGTCAATGAAAAGTAACTATACAAATATTATTATCGATCAAACCAGTTTCTATCAGAGATCCTATTAATATGTACTTGGTAAGTTTCAGTGGTAACCGAAGCAATTAAGTAAGTTAGAATAAAAATTGTATTCCACAGTTATTTTCTGATTGTTCAAATTTGACCTTGAGTGTGATATTACTTTTTCTAATCAACTCCCAAATAAAGTTATACAGAATTCAATAAGTCACACAGTTGCGGCTTGGCGGCAGGGTTAGTAAGTAAGATGGTGACGATAAGCACTTTCGCGTTTAAAAAGACATTACTAGTAATAAAATACTTTAGTTCAATAAGTGGATTTGTGAAATTTTCCGTAGCTTCCGCTCAACGATGAAGTTAGTCGAGCACCTGGGGCGGTATTACATGCACCTTTACCCCATACCGCGCTACGGCTCGTTAGAACTAGCGCCCTCAGTCAGAGATACAGCCAACCCGGCCGTGAAGGCGATCCGATTACATCCGACATAGCAGCTTAGTGTGTTAACAACATGTATAATTTTAAGTGCACTGAGACGCATTTAGATCGATATGGCTTATTAATCCGAAGATTTACCTCACTTCGGAACTCCCCGGATTCTAAAAAGCTCAATAATCAAAACAGGTCACAAAACACTCGCCCGCAGCTCGATGTCTCGACTCTTTTTGGTGTCAGTATTGGTTGTATTTTGCAACTATATTATAGACAAGCGATCACGATTTTTGGTTAGCGCAATAAAAACAGTTTACGTCCACCAAAATGCAGCAAAACAGCCTCCGATACAAAGCGATAGGCCAAGGTCGCGCCAATATTATTATTCGAGTCTTGACTAACACTTCCATTATAATTATTTATAAAGAACGCTTACTACTAACTATATAGAAAAAAACCAAGTGGCTGGCTGCAAATAGGTTTTCTCCGATCTGGAATTCATATTTATAAAATTATTTGAGCATCTTCGGTATTCGGTTAAATTTGTAATATTCAAAATCACCCAACAAACTGTTAGAACTATAACAATAAACTTATATGGTTCGGCTTCTGAGGGTTCGACGAACAGGAAAATTCGATAATTGGTTACTAATGTTCGTTTCGGCCTAACTAGAACCTAAAAAAATATTAAAACTATTTCTATCTATAAATCATAAAAAAGTTATGAAGTAAAAACCTCCTCCATCCTTACGGTAAACGTAATTACTTGCGATATTATTTCGTCGCTCTCGCTCCTCCGCCTTGCGGCGCAGTTCTCGATATATGAGGAATCTTTTTACTCTGCTTTGGTCTGCGTCGGCAGAAAAGAACCGAGACTTTATTGAAATTCTTATGCTGATTCTCGAAACAAGAGTGTATAAAGGGGTTTAAATTGAAATATAAGTGGCTAGTGGAAGTAGGTCTTAAATGCCACAGGCAGGATGCTTTGAAGTGAGAATAAAGATTAAAAGAGCTCCAGCTAATTCACTTGGTTAAATGCATGTTTTATTTACCAAATAAACCAGGGAATAAATCATATACATTTCTTATAAGTACTCAATACTAAAAGGTAACAAGTGCCGTTTCCTTCCCCGTTCCTGAAGGGCCTTCGTTAGGGAAGCGTGAATAAAGACGTCGAGATTCACAATAAAGGCTCATGAATTAAATAGACCTTCACGTAAGAGCAAAATATAAAAGCAAGTGAAGCAAATTTCACGCCGTGCCCGTCGGCAGCCGTGCTTGAGTTGCAATCACATTTTTAATATAATGCTAAAAGATAATATCTGTAGGGGAAGAGATGACTGTGAAGGCGCCGCCGTAAAAACGTTTGTTGTTATGAGCTTTCTAAAGAATGGAGTAAGTTTGCCCACAAATTGAAGTCACTAAAGCGTCTTACGTGAATACCTTACTTACTGCTATAGAATGCTCAAGTAAGCTAAAGAAGTAGGAAAATGTTATTCCATATAAGTACCTTACTTATACACATACTGGTACATCACTCTAAATGATTAGCATTCACTAAATAAACCATTTATTTACTCCATCATCAACTAAGCGGTGATTTGCGCGAAATAATTAGAAAAGAATCAGCTGGCTCGAGCCGGAATTTCCTCGTCATTGTCGGCCATTTCCTATTAAGCGGCTCACAATGTCGCCCATGACGAATCGAGATACAAAGAGCCTGTCTACTGAACTGCCCTGGCATCCAGGATTGCTCTTCAGTGCTGTTAATGACATTGGAAATAGAATGGATGACGGAGCGGTTTTTTTTGGATTAAACCGCGCATTGGTTTACGTCAATAATTATCACAAATTGGCTATTGCGGTTTTGGCAACTAGTCCGTGAAGTATGGGTTTCATCAAGCAATTTAAGACAGCTAATGTTGGATGAAATATTATGTTTGCATACATGCACCAGTACCTGTGAAATACATTTTTAACTAAGCGGTAGTCCAATAATATTTATCTGTTTAATGCACCATTGGTCGCGAGAATCGAAACAAAAATAATAATACCTGCCTACAATGTCACAGTACATAAATAGAGATTTTTTATTCGTCGGTATGTAAGTGTTATATATTACTTAGTGAAAAATACTTTCGCCTGCTACGACACGTTCGAAAAGCTGTATTATTAAATTTTATGGTATGAAAAATTCTCATCCGAATGAATAGCTTTCTTAAATAAACTATTGGGAAACATAGACATACTGCGGAATACGCTCTTGGCACGTTGAAAACTAAAAAATCGCGGACTGTCCGGGCGTACGTAACAGACGGCCACTCGCGACTGACGGCACCGCGAGATCCGCTTAGGGGATTTGTAGAAGCGCCGCGTCTATGTATGCGTTCGTTTCGACCGTTTTGTTCGTAGTTTCCTTACTGCTTTAGCTTATATTATACTGTGCTACTGTGCCTTTTAGACAAGTAGGTTAACTTGGCCTCTGCAAAGGCGTTGACTATCTTGGGATCCGTGATCCGTATCTGGATGTTGTATTGTTATTTTTATTCGTCGTCCAGACAGGGTAAGCCAAAACAATCAAAGCTATTAATATAAAGGGTAGGCTTAATAAATGAGGGATATATAAGGTAATAGGGAAAGTTCCTACATAAAAGTGGGTCGAGACCGTATTCGAGCCGTCCTAGTATGTATCTATTTACGGAGTATAATATACTTTATAGATGCACTACATTTTGTTTCTGTTCCTTCCTTGGCTCACGGGCTTGAATTGAGGCGTGTAACATTAAATTTAGCCGCTGTAAGCGGACCAACGACGCGCTGAGACGACACTGTATTGAGTTCATACATACACATTATTTTGAAAAAGTGCTAAATTTTACAGAAGCATGTAGGCCGTTATTTCAAACGCAAAATTAGTGTTCCTAGTGAGTTATTTCATATATTTACCAAGCGAAGTATCCTTTTTAAGTCAAACAGTTACGTTCGTAAAATTATGCAATAAAAAGTTATTCATTATTTCACACTGTAAGTATTTCAAACAATTGGTTTCAATCAGTCATGCATCAACCGGTTTATACGTAAGCAATTAAGCGAACAACGAGTTAATAATCCACCAAAATGTCTTAATGGATTATTTTTTAATGACATATTTATTATTTCTCTTTGCGGTATCCTAATAGTAAAAATAATTAGTAAGTAGTTCATTCGCTGATGATTAAATATTTTTACTTAGTATAAAATAAATTTGCTCCACGCTGTCTGTATGTAGGTACGCTTATTTTATTCAAACTATTTAAATAAAATTGCAGCAGATATTAAATAACTCACTAGAGACCATTTTTTTTATATGATTTGTAACTTTAATTTGTCTCCACTTTTATTGTACAATTTAACAAAACCATATTTTTAATTTATTTTCAAAGGTCAATAAAAGTACCTGCCATTGGCGATTGTGACGTAATATAACTAGTAAAACATAAAAAATCAATAATACCACGTACCACATACATTTAAAAAAGTTAGCGCCAGTCATTTGTATGTCACTGACGCACTGACGGAGGTTTCGTTTGCATTTCGTTCGCGCTTTTATATACTACAACAGTGCCGCCATTGCACAGATAATCTAAGGACCATCATATTGAACAAGATTTTCGGTGTCTCTAAAATGTTGTTTTAAAATTAAAGTATACACTTATATTTAAACTGTTTTAAGAGTACCTATATTTTTTATGTTCACGGAGAAATATTAAGTTAAACCAATTTTTAAGGCCTAGTTTTAAAATTAACTTGCCTATTCTGTTGCTCCATTGTTAAGTAGGTACGTCTAAACTAATGTATTAGTATAATATAAGTTTTCATTTTTAAAAGTGAGCTAGTGACTTCTACCGCCCGAATACTTTCTATTAGAATCCTTATATATATCTACATATATAATGTTCATTCGAAACCATAAATTATTTGAGATATTATTATAATATGCACTCGCAACAAATCGACTGACGTAGAAATCGTCACGAATAGTCGACAAGTCTAGTTTCTAGGGACCCAAAAAGCACAAACATAAAGTACGTTAAACATACTATTTAATGTAGTATTAGGTACTCTCCTTTGCGTCACATTGTCGGATAAAAATCGCCCGTGGCATGGTGCCCAAAAGGCTGGCCGGGTTCTCTCGTTGAATAGCGTTTTAATTATGCGCCTTCATAAAGCAATGCTCGATGTCAGACAACAGTTGTCGTGATTCCTTAAATATTTTTATTTCATTTTATTTGATTGATTATGAACATCATGATTAAGTACTTGGGTTCCATAAACAAATATTTTATACCAGAGATAAACAGCCTACTAAACCCAGTTCAGATTTTAGTTAGGTGCCGTTCAGTAATATATCAACTCAAACAGAATCCGTTCGAAACATACAATATACTTAAGCTCGCACCGCACGAAAGGAAACACAAACATGTAATAAAAATTAAAAATAATCAAACGCGCCATTCGAATCTAATACTAACTAATGCACGGCCACTCGCCAAGTCATCAGTCATAACTTCTACCTCCCTATAATTTACAAGTTCATATCAACTGGCAAACTAGTTTCTATCGAGTCGAGTGGTATGTGAGCGTGGTCTAGGCGCGGCGTGTCGAGGCCGGCCAGTAAACGAAAGTCGCCGGCGACTAAGAGGTGAACTAGTTGTCGCAGTGGTCAGTCTAAGGGCCCTTTGTCTTACACTTGGCCATAGTTAGCGCGAGCCGCGAAATACAACTACTTAATAGAAATAGAGAACTGAAATTGGTCGAGAGCTGCGGAAGATCCAGGATCGAATTTTACCGATGTTAGAAACTCATAAATGTGACAGACGTGAATGTGTAGTGTGATAACACATTTTTGTTTTTTTTAAAATACGACAATTAAGGCAAACGAGCAAGTGGGTCACCTGATGTTAAGTGAACACCCATTCATACCTGCAACACACGATTGTTACAGACGCATTGTCAGCCTAGAGGGCTAAGATAGAATACCTCACGTGCCAGTAATTTCACATTTCGTTATGAAACAAAATGTAAAAATAAAAAGGTGATTTGGGAAGATTCAAAACACATTTATTTAGTACCTAATGTAAAGCAAGAGCCAAGGTACGCATTCATACCTACGTATTATCATTTTTCGGCATAGCTACTGAGTGAAGTAGATACATCTTCGTAGTCAGATGCTTGATTGCGGAAATTTTGAATGAGCTATTGTTGTTAATCTCATATCTTCTAATCTATTTAACTCGTCAAACGGTTTTATTTCTCTCAGGGTGGGTAATATCTTGGTCAAAGGTATGCGGTTTAGCCATCAAATCCTCAAACGAATCGTAATTAATTTTAATTAAGCTGCGAGTCTAACCTAAGCAAATATTTAATAATCTATACGATTACTGATTGATTGAAGTGCGATTTAATCGTCAGTTTCGCTACTTCCGCTAGTATTTTCGTATACTAGCGATAAAGAATTAACAACTTTACTGACACACCGCGGTTGGCACTCAATTTAACTAAATTGACCAATACGATAACATTTTAGTGCTTTTTTAACGATAGCTAAAATTAGAAATATTTACTAAAACGTTTGTTAACGAGTTACAAGTCACAAGCCTAAAAGTATTTTGTACGCGGATATATTTATGTTTACATAAGAACAATCGGTCAACATATACATGATCAATTAACTAAAAAAGCCTCATAAATTTGCCAGTTACCTACCGTATTATCTTCGTTTCGTTTGCGATACGTCTAATATAAAGACAGATAACGACAAAAAAAAATATGTTGTAATGTTCCGACTTAGTTGCTTAGACTTCAACGTAAGAGCGTAACTATTTTGCCGTCATGCGGCAGCTAGTACAGGAAGGATACCTTGCTGTTACCGAAAACGGATCGTACCTTATGGCTAGACTACTTTCAGAACAAAAGTGGATCATGTTTAGCTCGCACATGAAACGCGTAACAGCAACCCGCAGGAATTACTTATGTCATACTAAAGAATTCTACACGAAAGTCTAAATGATCAAGTAGTGCATAATAATGTTACTATGCTTAAGCAGTTGACGTTTCGGGAGTAGACGCAAACAATACAATTACGTAATGCCGTATTTTTGACGCCAGATACGAGTATACTAAATATGTAACACTTAAGAATATTCAATATTGTGGTAGCTAAACGATGTTATAGAATCAAAAGCCACAAACTGTTCAAAACTTGAAAACATGGAACTTAATTTCAGAGATTAGTGCCATTAAAAATAAGTCATTGCTTTGTTTATAAGATTTCCAATATTTAAATCATATTATTAAGTTCACCTCCTAGGTGTTTAAATTAGAAATCAGTTCTTTATTTTTAGAAGAAGCTGCCGACTAGTTAGAGAGACTCAACATGATTAATAATTCAAATCTTTGCAACGAAGACTCGACCTATCTAAACTTCAGGAATATTCTTAGCTTCTACTTGAGTCGCTTAACTCTTAATAGTAGTCGTGGTCTTCATTGAGGTTCTGAATCTTTAGGATGACTTTTTTGGGAAAATAGTGTGATTTCACCTCGCCTTCGCCAACAATTCCCTAGTTGCCTGTTACGACACCCATGGGAAGAGACGAGTCCGTTCTACTCTAAAACCACGCACGGCAATATACGTTATCCTAATAAAAACAATTTTATTTGTAAACTAGCTATAGCCCCCGACTGCGTCCGTGCATATAAAAAAATTGCACTAAAACTTTTTCCTCTCTCCTATCGAAAATGTATAAAAACCAGGCAAATGCGAGTCGTACTTTAGCACGAAGGATTTCGTACTACCTACCTACCTCAACGAAATAAACCCGTTTCTTGCATGGACATCCACTTCCATTATTTTTTATCCCATCCGAATGACGCCTCCGCGATCTTCAAAGAACATACCTACTAAACACAAAGTCTATATTTTATTATACTGACCTTTTATCCCGTGGGAAAATTGGAAAATCCCTTCTCCTCCCTCTCTTTGACCATTGAGGAATATGTCTGTGAAATACCAAGAAACTATATTAGCAGGTCAGGTTACTCTTTTTTTCTTAGCCTACGGGAATTTTGCAAAATCCTAAAATCAGTTTTCAGATATCACATCTACCTACCTACTGGTATGCCAAATTTAAAGATTCTAGTAATAATAGTTACGGAGATAAGATGATTTCAAAGTAATTATATAAATCCCTTTTTTCTCCCTATCCTGCGGGCATTTCGAAAAATCTTGAAATTAATTTTCAGCAGTTATGATTCTCTACTTGTGTGTAAAATTTCAAGACTCTAGTAATTATAGTTATGGAGATAGGTTCCCTTTTCAGTGGACTTACAAACCCCATTTATTCCCTATTCCGTGGGAATTTTGAAAAATCCCTCCTTAGTGAGCCTCTATGATACTGAAGCAATATTTATTTACGTTGCGACTCTAGGCAGCTGCGACCTTTGACATGTTTATCGCTATCCCGTGGGAACTATACATTTTTCTGGGATAAAAAGTAGCCTATAACCTCTCCGGTAATTTTCTCAACACATTAGTAAAGTCTGCACGTTTTCACGTGATGCGCTCGCAAATATACAGACAAACAGATAAACAAATAAACAGATAAAAATTCTAAAAACTGTTGGAATGTGTTCTGTTATCGATTCTACTCCTAAGTATTCTCAAAAAATTTTTTTTAAATCTCTTTCATGTACAGATTTTCGACCCTCTTCAGCTGTATGATTGTGTCTGTGGTATTTTTAAAGAAGCTAAAATTATAGGTTTAATTTAACATAAATTGTTGGAATGCAGACATGGAGTTCGTTAATTGGAGCAAGCGGTGAGCAATAATTTGTAGACTTCCTAGTATTAGCGTTTACATACCTTGCGGCGAACCTAATGGCGTCCTATTGTTCCGCGACAGCTAGGCACTACGACCACAAACGAATAGCCTGGGATATTATTATTCACTACCTATCGATATTATAGGTAGATACTGTCATATCTAACACGTCAACGCGTAACAATATTCAGTTAGTCTATCAATAAGACGTCCTTAGACTAGGTAAATTTGAAATAAAAAATTCAAATGAATAATTTTTTTTTCGCTATGTAATTACGGATGTACGGATGTAGTTGGGAATTGTTATTATTACTTATACCTTATGAATCAAGAAGTATTTCTCTTCACTTCATAAACCCTACCCTTGTTACAAAAAACGTCTGTCAAAAGACAAGCAATGCTTGACTTGACTTTCTTATTACTAAGACAGTAATCAAAAATTTTATGGCTCAAGTTATTGAACTGACTCACCCTGAAAAAGGTCGTCTGAAAAGGTTGAAAAGTCATAGCCTTCCCGACTTATAATCGTCAGGCTCGTGAGTTGAACGGGTAATTATTTTTCTCGATGCTGTAAAAGTAAAAAAAAAAAATTAAGATGACTGAATAAAACCGTATTTGTCATAATATACAATACATGTTCACACACATGAACAAGGTGCGATATCAGCTGCTACTGAATATGTGCCGCAAAAAACTAAATGTCAATTGAGATTCTTTAACACAGTCCTTGCTGAGTAATAAAGTAAGATATTTAATCATTTACCGAACCAATACTTGCTTGAGTTCTGGTTGTATTTACGACTATTCACGTTGCCTTGCGAGGTGATCAAGTGACATTTAACAGCTCTTCCGTGGATGTATAGCGCACGCGGTGGGATTTGCATAAACCGGTCCAGATGGGGTGGCCATTTTGGTTTCGGACAACGAGGAGCGCGGTCTTAAGCCGGATCTTGTCAGCTTCATTTCTTGTGTCTAATTTGTTTGTTCATACTGACACACCTGTGTCACGCATTTTAAGTATGCATCTGAGTTTAAGTTAGTCATCAAATTATATTAACTCGCTTAAGTACATACTTTATTAAGTCTTACTATTTTAGTTTACTAAAGATCAGAACTATAAAACAAACTTTACTACTGGGCTCTGGGGCTAAATTAAATAAAGATTTAACGTTTATAAACCAATTACGTAAATGTCTAAAGCTCCCTGAAGAATTCATAAAAAATATTTAGTAAAAGATCAGAGAAAATATTCACAAAGCTTGATCCATGTTCAGATATTATTATGCCCGATAACATGAAAGGAATGAAAGCCCTTAAAATGAAAAATGTACTGAAAACATATTTGATGAAGTAAAAGGCGTTTTTATTGAGCTGTCGACCTGGGATAACATTAAGAAATATGAAAGAGAGTTCATAATGTTTTAATGTAAAGAAAGAAGGATTGCTTTGAGAAGATTGCGTGCCGATGAGTCGAGCCGAGTATTTCAAACCGGATGTTATCGCCGCGCAATCTACTTGCGCATTCCATTCGAGTGCAACGTCGAGCTGCATTTGAGTACAGAAAGTAACCAGTTTAGTTTATGCTGACTAAATACTCGTACATTTCGAAAGACGCGAATAAGATTAATGACATAAAATTATAAATACACTCTGCGTCAAAGTTATTGCCCCTTTGCGAGGTGATATTTTTGACGCCGAGTGTAAATCCCGCCTTCACCAAGGAAACTCACAACTAAATAATCATTTAGGTGTACACTTTCATCACTCATGGTTCCAAATGTGGTATTCGCGTTAATTTGTAAAACTTAACATTACTTTTACACAATTGAAAATTCCGCCGTTTCATTGTAGTGCCCATTCTGCATAGTAGCACAAGGTGCTGCGTGTAATTTTGTCTCTTAATTTAAATTCACAGCTCGAAACAGAATGCCAGATAGAGTTTTCTGCAGAAGCGAGTCCGAGCGAGGACTATTATTTATTAACAGGCGTCACCGCGCTCCGCGCAAAGCGCTCCCCAGCAAACCGTCCCCACGCTACCCGCGGCTAATTTCCATAACCCTAATAAGTTAGCCAAATTTAAATAAGGAATTTTACGTATTAACTTAGCCCACATGCCTAGGGACACCGCATTAATATGTTAAGGAAAAGGTAAACAAGAATTTATGAGGAATGCGGTGCGGGCGCAGTCGGCTACCTGAGGGTTTTATTATGAGCTTAATCGTTAAGTTCCTGAGTAAGTGTACTAAGAAGATTCCAAGATTCAGCTCTTTGTTAAAGTAACTTCAACTTTCCGCGACGCATGCAGTTTTAATACTAGTGAGTTGTTAAGACATCAACGGGCTACAAGAGTCACAAACTTGTCATCAGTTAATCATAATTTTATGTAACAATTAATAAGTTAATAATGAAGTCTACAATCGGTGCGATGCCGGATTATCAACTCAAAGCGAACACGCTGTATTTACCTACTTCAAATTTGTACACAAAACACAGTAAATTTACAGGTAACATGACAAACAGATGTACACACAGCAAAGCTATTCGATAAGCAGGATAGATACGGCGCGAGCGTGCGTAGGTGCTTACCTGATTATATTGCCGTGTGTACATGGGCGAGCTTATCTCTTCCAGTTAACCTTCAAACGATTGACAAGACAACAGAAACTAGAGCAGACAGAATCTAAAAGTGACAATTTTGAACAGAAATTAAGTATAACATCATTTTTTTTCTAATTATTATTCAATTTGTTTTCAAACCTGCAGGGACTCACAACGGACCCCTATTTAAAACATGTCAAGAAACTGTCAAGTCGTTTGGCAGGAACGGCGTCCACCCGACCCATGTCCTACTACAAGACAAGGGATATTAAAATAAATAAAGATTCCGACGAACTGAGGACTTCCTCCTTTTTTAGAAGTCGGTGTAAAAGTGCCCCGACGGGAGTAAAGTAACTTTTTTCTGAATAATTCGCTAATTCCTTTATCCATTCATAGATGTTTGCTTCTCTAATAGTTTGGGAGCTGGCGAGCAAAATTTCGATACGATCAGCACACAAGGCAGACGCTGTTAATAGTGATATTTATGCCCTAAGAAACATCAAGGACCTTGTCTGCCACCATGGTGGCGCTGCGTTGTAAATTTACAGCGTTTCAAAAATGTAAAAAAAAGGGGTGCTATATTATGCGCACACGTCTGCTTCTGGGGCTGATGATCACAGTCATTCTGGAAACACAAAGAATCAAAAAGGCTGACATCCAGGGCTCTAACTTTTGTAGTATTTAATTTTTTAATTTATTTTTATGATTAAAAAAACTGTAAATGAAGTGCACACTTGGCAGATTTGAATTGTTCGATCAAAAACAATGAGAATAACCACGGAAAAATAGTCTGCTAACATGTTGCCTCTGCGTTGTCTATTGACAGTGCTCCAAAAATGTAAAAAAGGTGTGCTATATTATGCGCACACGTCTGCCTCTTGGACTGATGTTTGAATTCCTTATGAAAACCAAGAAAATCGATGAGGCAGACGTTCAGGCCTCTGATATTCCAAAGGCAGACCGTTTGATTTTTTTTTCGTTTCTGGTTGGCATTGAGAAAAAATATGATTGCATAGATTTCAGCTCCAGAAGTTTAATCGTTACCGTGAGCTTAGAGGATAGTATTAAACAAAATTATAAGAATAAAAATAACAATAATCCCATGCAATACCCGCTGTCCCTTGATTCCGTGAATTTCAAAAAGTTATACCGCTGACAATCAGTGAGCAAAGTGTCTGCCACATTTTTTTTCGAATCCACGGAGTCATAGTGAATCGAATGGGCGCAATGAGAACCGCGTGCAAATGACTTAGTAGAGTTTTTTTTTACAATTTTACAACTTGGTCCCATGATAATGCAGAGTCCTGAATGTCTGCCCCTTCGATTTTCTTCGTTTCCAAGAAGATTGTGACCATGAACTCCAGAAGCATACATGTGCAAATGATTTAATATCCCGATTTTTTTAAGCAACTTCAATCCGCTGTAACGCGAAAACGCAGCGACATAGGACCTTAATTGATTGAACCAAATCAATTAGGAATGATTTAAACTGCAATCCACCTCGACGTGGAACGTGTGCAAATCATATACCGAAATGCTCGCCAGCTCCCTAACTATAATGACATAGCGTTCGTTCGTCTTTAACTGTCAGTCTGTCATTCCTGTCATCATGCCAAAAGGCAGACACAGACAAAATATATTTTTTAAGAATAATCATCAAACATTTGATGGAGCCATATTCCCAATCAATTGAATTAACAATAAAGGGGTAGGGTAAGCTAAACCGTGTTCCCACGACAACTAGACGATTGTTGAACTCGTGTTTTACGTTGGACGTCTTTTCATAGAGAACTGTCATCTTGGGCTTGTCTAAGGCAGGTTTAATTATGTTTTATGCGATTAGCTGACTTCATCACAAATGTGACAAATAACATCGGCAGTAACGGGTTCCGACAACAAATGTTAATTTGATCGAGGAAGTATTTAACGGATTTCACTTACCCCTAAAAGAGTTAACATTTTAGTGCCCTGAAAAAATATTTTAAACAAGCAGATGTGTACATACAGACGTGTTTATTACTCGCGTGCTTAGTGTGAACGCTTATCAAACTTGCTTAAGTCACAACTGACTTAAGGCCTATTTAGACTCAAGCAAGAATTATATGCCATTATAGTTACATTGCGAAGTTTGACAGATCGGTTTGCCCCGGCAACTCGCAATGTATTAAAACTTGCATGCAATATTCTACCATGTGTCTAAATGGGCCCTTATATATAAAATTTTAAATAGTCGGTAGGTACCTATTGAATGGAGTGGGCGAAAATCTTAGGAATCATGTTATAGGCGATGCGGCTAGCAACCCATCACTATTTTGATTTCCCTTTCCATCTATACGCCCTTAATCATGCTAAACGTGGCCTTAAGGTATTGTTACTTTAGGCTCTGTCTATCCCGTAAGGGATAAAGACATGACCTATATATATGTCGTATATATACCTATTGAAGGCAGAAAAAACTTTATTTCTCTTTTTTAAATAAAGATTGATAAATGACTGTTTCTAAATGAAACACGTGTACCTATGTGTGCATTCCGCTTTTGAATATATAGAAGTTACGGCGGATTGTGAAGTTGAACATTAAAACCGAAACGATAATTGTGACATTGTCGATTTACACGAATGGCCATAAGGATACTTACTAATTAAAACGAAAACGAGAAGCGGAGAAAGTTAAGAGTTTTCATTTAAGAGTTACTTTCTGAAGCTATCTTTGGATCCCTAAAAATAAAAAGAGGTGCAAAATACGCCTTTGAACCGGGGTTAAGTGAGCAACCCGAGGGGCCCGCGGCGGCGGCGAGCTCGCAACTTACTTCTGAACTTTTTGTTAGCCCACCAAAACTAACGTTACTTTTGTATGAAATGTTTTCTACTTTACCTTTACTAACCAAAGTGACAACGTTTCAGTAACAATCGGCTTACATACTACCGAATCCGAATTTCTCTACTAATGCTTCATTCTATCACATTCTGAATGGAATATGTATCTTGAAAACATACACTTCACGCATTCATTTGAAATCGCACTTACTACTTTTAATTTAGGCACACATACCCACCCTTGTACTTCTTAGTTTGCCAGCTGTTACTTAGGAAATGGCCATCGATTCGGGCCGGATTTTTTGTGCACTTTTGGTTTAAAATTTCGCAATGCACGGTTAGGGGTGAAAGGGCAAACCATTCATTTTCTAAACTACTTACTTACCATAAAGATTGGTGTCTATTATCGCCTTATAAGTGCGCTAAAAGTCATTAAACCGATAAGTAGTAATTGTAATTCGAAAGAAGTGAAACCTACCTACAATTTAAAACGAAAGCTTTACGAAAGGTAATTGAAAAAACTTTATAAAATAAACATGAAAATACAAATACGATCTGTTTTATATCTGTTGATAATATAGTGATACAGTCCGCTTCCGAAAACAGTCGAAGAAGGCCGAGTCTAGTGAAAGTGAATCGAGGACGGTGGGAGGGGGCTACAGGGGGCCGACGCGAGGGGGGCAAGGTTGCGAACCGGCGGCACCGGCCTCAGACGTGCCAAGCAGTTGAGTAACCGCATCGAGCAATAAGCGTTGCGTTAGCTAGCCTAATAGACAATTTGGTGATGTATGCTAATGGTGTAGGTAATACCATCTTCTTTCATTCAATCTGTAAGTGCTATTTCAAAGGTGATTGGCAAGGACAGTTGTGATCCGTGACGTCACAACCTTGCATCACTCATTGTGCCTGATGGAATACGCCCCGCAGGCGCTGATACACTCACATTCCTCGGTGTGTTGCTTTAATGCCATTTAGAACTTGGCTCGCTGTTTCAACACTATTTAAAAGTCGAATTCCTGAATGGTAATGACGTGTTACAATGAACAAATTGTGTTGACGTCATACAGGTAGCTGACTCGGCAGAAACAATGCAACACCGTGAGGTCACGTCTTTACTAATTAGAAAAATAAATTGAAGACTAGACTCGCGTATTGCTACAATCGTTAAGCAACGCGGAAACTATAGTTGTCGGCGTTGACAGTAGTTTTCTGGTTTCCACGGGGAGCCTGCTTTTATTAGCATTCAAATAAGTAGGTACTTACACAAATAATACTAGGTATTAACATTCTCTATTCTTTAAATAATCTCTTTATAAGACTGATCCTCACACTGACCAAACCGAGTCACCAGAATGGAAAATATAGATATCAGGGTAGTAATATTGTGAAATTGTATGTTGACTCGGAATAATGATTCGCTATTGCCAGTGTTTCCGTTTCTGGCTATATTCTCACTGGGTTTGTTCCGGATACGTTCCCAAATTTCTAAATAATTCAGATAAATATCCAATATATAGTGCATAAGCGGGTTTCCATTGAATTGATGACTGGTTTGTCTTAATTAGATCTCACACTTGACCTGCGGTGACCAATACCGGAGATTTAATCACTATATATAATAATAATATTATAATATAGCCTTTTTATTCCGAATTCGCTACAATTTCATTTTTTTGTTGTTGTTGTTGTTGTTGTTTTATTATTAAATTGTCGCGTAATTCGGCGTGCCTCATGGCATAGGCCTCCTCCGTATATTGGAGGGTTTGGGCTATAGTTCCCACGCGCGCCCAGTGCGGATTGGGAACTTAACACACACCATTGAATTTCTTCGCAGATGTGTGCAAGGTTTCCTCACGATGTTTTCCTTCACCGAAAAGCTCATGGCAAATTTCAAATGTAATTTTCGCACATAAATTCCGAAAAACTCAGAGGTGCGCGCCCGCGATTTGAACCCACGACGCTCTGCTTGAGAGGCCACAGGTCAAACCACTAGGCTACCACGGCTTTTTAATCACTAACAATGACTCATTAAAAACCTCGTAGCTTAAACCGCGATTAACGTTTCAGTTAAAAATGTTTATAATAATCAAAAATAATCTAATGATCTTGCGTTGCATCATGCTCTCAACACCCATATTTAGTAAAACAATTGAAAGTTTTTCACTGTGTTTGTCTTTCATTTCTGCCAAATTGGCGCAACTGATTGACATTACTTTTTGCACCAAGTTTGTAAGGCCGGAAGCAGGACGGTCTTTGTCCCTTGACAAAGACTACTTTACTGTCACGGTAAACGTCTCATTTAACTCGGTAACGTGAAAATAAAGTATCAACGACGTCCATCAATCTTATACGTGTGTTTACAGAATTGAGTATACTAACTTATATACAACTAAAGCGTTATCACTAGGTACATTGTTATAAAACAAAGTCCTCCGCCGCGTCTGTCTGTCTGTCTATTCGCGATGGACTCAAAAACTACTGAGCGGATTATTTATCATGCGGTTTTCACCAATAAACAGAGCAATTCACGAGGAAGGTTTATGTAGGTATATTTTTCAAGGTAGTATCGGTAAAAGTCAAGCTGCTCGGGTGACAAATTTTAATTTTGCGCGGACGAAGTCTGATTTGAAATAATAAGTGCCAGGAAAAGTGCGAACGTTTCGCTATAAGTAACAAAAATTACTTAACTCTAAGCTAAATAAAAGCAAAATCGCGTTACGCTTGACAGATCAACTGCAATTTAATGAATAACATAATAGGGATCATTCCATCAGCATTGGGTAACTCAATCGTTTTCTATTTGCACCGATTCCGTTCAGCCGTAATACCCGATGGTGTTACTTGTAACGATCAGAGAATTTTTTACGCTCCACTTGTGTGTGTCCGTGTGCACTCATCCGGAGTTTATGATCTGATAAATTTGTTACGTGTATCTGCTTGCGCTGGCCGGCTATCTTACTGTGCTGGTTGCTAAATTTCAGTATGACGATGCAATTACGTGGTTATATCACGTTTGAAGTATTTTATTGTGTATCCTGAATTAACGAGAAATCTTAGCATAAAAGCACTTTATAATTATCGCATGCACATATAATTTTTTACATAAATTTAGCTGTCTACTAACTAATATTTTATAACATTTTCTGTACGAAAATAGACACAATAACTATACATTAATAACACTAAATTGTTACTATTACGATATTATGCAAGGGCCGACAACGCACTGGCATCGCGTAAAGCGCTGCGGGTGTCTATGGACAGTGGTGATCATTTAACATTAGGTGACCCACTAGTTCGTTTGTCTGGCCTCTCTAACATAAAAATAAATTACTACTACAGTAGTCAAGCAATATAATTATGCTGTCTATTGGTAACAATGATAGTCGCGCAGCGCAAATTCGCGCTATTTCAAGTGTAATTTAATTCTAAAGCAGAATATCTCGTACATAATTGATGATAACCAGTTGCGCATACATAGAGCGTCGCGCTTGATTATTTATTGTGCTTGCACAGCGGGTATATTATATCCACCTCAAAGCCCAACCAAATGGCAGCAAAGTTAATAAAGTCATTCGCGTGCAAACGTTTAGGGCCGGCAGCTAAACTCTTGTTTGGGCAGCAACCGGCGACCACGACGTGGTAAATGTGTAAACAGGCGCCCGCCCTCACAGTTGTATGCATATAGTTATACGCAAAAATTACTCTAAGTGGGTCATAAATACCTAATATTCGTGAGTTAACCTCCGATTACTTTATTGCCCGTAAACAACGTTTCAATAATTGAAAATGGTCTTACCCTTGGAATTATGTGATATTAAAGTAATGCTGTTGAAGGTTAAGTTAACTTTTTAAACGACCTATTTTGTCTATGCCGGCAATATACCTAGAGGTCGATCGGTATGTAGGCATAACCGCGTAGTGTCGGGTCGGGACACGATAAACTTTTTAGTGTACAACTTTGTAGTATTTTTACTGGCCTGCGTTCTTTTTATTACGTATTAGTCTCTAAAATAAACACACGGAAAAGATTCAGGTCATAATCTGACAGCACTTTTATTTATCTAAAGCGGTGCTGAGCTTAAAAGTCGAGAATGGCTGAACCAATTCGGCTAATTATTCTTATGAAGAGAAAAATGTAAAAACTGTAAAAATGACCAGTTTTAATAAGATTAAGAACGAGTATCATAACTAGCTTTTGCCGACTCCGTACATGCAGAACTAAAATTTATACCGAAGATTCTTCCTTTTTTTTAGGGTATATAATGTATCTACACGTTTTGGCTTGAGTTAAGAGCGAGAAGGTACACAATTTGTTAAATATGTATCCTTCGTAATTAAATCAGGCTTATTTTATAACCGTTCAACATGAAACTATTGCACTATGAGTGCCTATAATCCCGAAAATCTTAAACTCAAGAGAAAACCATATGCTTACAAGTTCACTCTTATGTAAGTTCAAAACGCTGATATCAAGTATTAAAAGCTTTGATTTACTCTCAACAAAGGCTTTAATAATAGGCTTTGCTCTTTCACTTCATAAGACCTTAGTTATCTCTAGAATCAAAGGCCTTGTTGCGATTCCAATTAAGCCCATGTGTAAAACTTGTTTATAGTTTCACTACTGAAATTTTACATCCACTTGTTTATAGTTTCACTACTGAAATTATACATCCATTTTGTAAAGGTTTTACGAAATCTGGTCAAGAAAGCTTCAGGTTAGTGACTCCCTTCACGAGCAGCAAACGAGACAATGCCATTGTATTAAATCTCGAAAAATCTGTGATTAATTTCAAGCAATCGGTGGGTTTCATATTACGAATAGCATGTCAAGATAGATTATCTTTTATCAATGATCGAGTAATATTTGTTTATTTAATAATAATAATAGATGATCAAACGAACTTCTCGAGCGAAGTTCGATCATTATTATATGAGTCGTTTGCAAAGTCGCCTGTAGGTTTAAAGGACTACCTGGTTTTATATTATATCTGAAGAATGAAACGACTAAATATAATGATAAGTAATAGTTCATTTATCAATTTCAAAATTCTCGGAAACGACTGTAACGTTTTCGATGACATTTGCTATGTAGGGTTTTCGGGGGCGGAAAACCGATCTAGTTGGATTTCATCTCTGAGAAAACGTGTTTTTTTTTTCAAGTTTTGCAAACACCAAGCTTAGCTTGGCCGCCCAGGTGGGACAATTTTGAAAGAATTTTTAGTAGAAATAAACGAAAACAGCCACTTTAACCTTCTTACCTTTTATTTAAAGTCAAATTAATATTGCATGACTAAATCACTCAGGCACCTATCGTGATTGGTGCTTACAACAGGTGTTGAACATGCATTCAGCTGTTTGATTAGACTCTATTAGTTCTGAAATTGATTAATTTCGAAGTGCTCCTTCATGTCGAACATCCATTAAATACAAAAAACAATCCAACTTGATCATATATAATGTTTAGTAATTTTAAGCACTTTACACGCGTTGAATGACCTCAAAATTGTTTAAAAACTAAAGAGGTGGTAATGTCCTTTGAGGTTGTTAGAGTCACCGTATCGACGCAGCATTGAAGAATTATCAATTTGGTGCCATATAGCTGAAGATTTGGCCATAAAATAAATAAATAGGACTGTTTCATAACAAGAGAACCATTATTTCAATCTACCTTCAAAAAATGGTATAAATTTAAGCATTCCTCTAATCTAATGCCTACAGGTTCTAAAGCAACATCCTAAGGATCTAGTTTATTTACTTACCATATTCTGCAGCGAGCTTACACTACTAAAAATAATTTATTTTCTCTTAGTTTCGTATTTGATTCATCTCAAGCGGAATGCAGGGGAAATGCAAAAGCGAGCAACCGGAACTAAATCACCTACTTATTGTGAATTATTTCACCGTGAAATAGTGATTGGTGCTCATCTGGAAGGTCCGTAAGGCAAAAATAACGATGAGGCTAACGCTTTCTGTTGCGCTGTCTGCACATACCATTTCTCTTAAAACTTTTTGTCAATATAAGCATTCTCATCACGATAATACCCAAACAACCCATTATTTGCTTGCTAGCGAGCAATAAATAAAATTTAAATTACGTAATGGTCGTAAATTGACACTTATTGAGGCCGTAAATAATAATCTGTTAACCAAACGTGACCCAAATAGTGGGCAGCACACACGACAGTACATCGACCGTGAGAGCGTCTCGTAACTTCCACAATAGTGGTAATTTAAATCTGCCTAAGACACGCTCGTAGGTAAGTACTTACGTAGTTTGTGTGTAACAGACTGCTTTTGTTGTATAATGAGCATTTCGGAACAATTAATAACATAATTTCATTGTAATTATACCATTCTCTGGTTGACCTAAGCCAATCTGCTTGTCATTCCTGAGTAAAAACAAAATACAGTTAGGTATATTAATAATAATAGAGTATGCTTGCATTGCACTCAATGTTTGATCGACATAATACTAAAACTGTTTCTTTTTCTTAAATAACGTCCCGTTTATTTTTGTAAGTCCAATTTACCGTCTAAATTATATACATATTGACATTAAAAGGCAGAAGTAGACACATTGCCCTCGGTATTTCAATACTAGCATAACGATCACCGCCGAGCCCTCTGTGGATTCCACAGGGACCCAATGGGGGAGCCAATGCCCATGCCAGCCTGCACAGATTCCAATTTATATTAACCATATGAATTATTACCAATTTCTATTACATAATAGGCTATATGTACATCAGTATAAAATCTAAAAGGTGACCTTAGCACTTAGGCACAATATTTTAAAACATAAATAGTTAAACGGAATGTTAAGACTTAAGTGCGCAGAATATCTTGATCCTATATTTATTCACAGGACAAGATGACACGTACAGTAAATACAAAGTAAAATATACATTCCATAAGCTCTTTCCACATTAATATTTCAACCTCGTGACGAACAGCTTTTTAAGCGAGACAAACTTTCTTGTTACTGGCTGATTTTAGAATTTTTTTTTCTTTTGTTATACGGAAATTACGGAATAAAGTACAAAATTTTATGTACACAAAAGTCAAATGAATATTATATATACATTTGTTTTTTCTCTTCTTTATATTGTATGATAAACAATCGGTACTTATTTGAGCAACATCTAAATCAGAAAACAATGGAAACCCTCTTAAGAGCCGTTGACGCTTTCCAATGCTGTCAAAAAGAAAACTTTACAACTTACCTTTGACTAAGCGTACTCCGTAAACGTTCAAATCGATTGCCAAAGTTGCGTCGTGCCCTTTAGAACGCGTAGATGCATGCCGTACTGTGGGCCGTAGAAATTGCTCGGCGAGCTGTGACGCGGCGCGCCGCCGCTTTCTCGCGCGGCGTGCCGGCAGCATCCCAACGCGCGGTGACGCAGACGCGGCGTCACGACACGTTTCACTAACTGCTGTATTCAGAAGCACTGGTTAGGATTTGTAACCTAGTTCGATGTAACGCGCAATTGTGCTTCGCAGTGACTGAAGGACGTCAGAGACATCATTCAAAGTGCATGTGTTTAATTACTGTTATGAAACCGCTGATAACGCTTTTCGAACCGAATGTCGTGGTCAGAATTAAATCTGGAAATGTACGGTGTTCGTTTACGTGAGCATGGTAATGTCGTGAAGACATGTTTGCGGTTTAATTCAATGTTTTGTTTTAAGACCTTAGACTCCAAACCGCAGTGTGCCTGTGTGAGTACTACAAGTAGGACTCATTTGAATGGAAATCTGACTTACCTACGTACTATCCACATGACATGATTTACTCTCTACAATGTGAGGTAGCAAAGATGGCTGAATATTAACACTACGACTAATATGCGTACCTACGAGTAAATAAGTGCTTAACTGATAACTGTAGGTATCTAATTGGAAAATCTAAAATCATTTATTATTTAAGTGTGAACTAAGAAATTAAAAATAATAATATTCAATTGGTCTTTTAAGAAGCTCTATAATAAACATCGTACTATATAAAATATGTCAGGAATTCTGAAAAGTAGGCAACTTTAAAAACGAGTTTTTTATCTTCAATTTTCTACACAAACAGTAGAAAAAAAAGTTAAAAAGTTAAAGGCGGAGAGGGAGCGGATTTCCATTATTTAGTAGTGAGTTGTCGAGACCGCGGTGCTGATAAAACAAACTGTTACCAATGCTTATTACGAAAGCACTCCTTAGTTAGCTCGTTACCTGTACATTATTAGACAGGTTCCTGTAACGAGCCCGTGTAACCGGTTCAATCGCTACGCAACTCATAAAAAAAACTGGACCTACCAGGTTTAAACAAAGTCTGTGTAATTCCGTTGAAAAGTTACGAATATGATTGACTTTTTTAACCGTATATTACGAATCTACAAGCAATGTATAATAGTACCTACCTGTAATATGTTTTACTTCAGGTCGTTCCACTATTAAATATCATATCCTATTATTCCTCTGAATGTTATTCTGTTAGACGTGTTTAAATGCTTTACGATTCGCATCGCTTGCTTAATTAATTGGTTTATCGACCGTTTTAAGATGACGTCTTAGTATAGTATGTTTAAATTACGATCAGTAAGAATATTGTAATGTATAAAATCTAAGTAATGTGCTGGAATAGTGACGGTTTTGATTTGTAAACAGCGGCGTGGCCGAGACGTCAAAGTTTGGGCGTCGTCGTCGTAGCAACGATAACTCTGACGGCATCCTTCTTTGTTGCCGCTTTCGGACAGTTCTAACTTCGGAGACCTGTCACGTAAAGTTAGTAGTCGGTGTTCCCGAATCTATTAGGGACACGATATCCTAAAATATTATTTCGCGACCCAAGTTTAGTCGTCAGTAAGAATTTCGTTATTAATTTTACAATTGCTCAAAGCTCGCTCGGGTCGATGTTCATTTGTTACAGTGTATTACATGAATTTTCACCTGGTGGGCAGAGTAATTTAAAAAAAAAATGTTTTGCTTACTTATTTATCTAATCGCTATCTGTTGCCTGCGACTTTTCTCGTATCTGCTTCAAATGAGTATATTAATTATCCCCGTAGGTGGTGGTAGCCTATTCTAAAAATAGCTATCTTATTATACGTTAACTTAGGTTATAGAGTTACATAGACATTTTTCTATTTTAAATGTTTATCAACTTATTATTATTATTATACTAGCCCAATTTGAGTGTCCCACTGCTGGGCAAAGGCCTCCCCTTTTTTCGTGTTTACCAATATAATCAATAAATAAATGGGACAGTTATCATCATTGCCATAGTCCCAAACGAAGTAAAGCTTGTACTATGGGTACTAGACTACCCCGATCGAGGATCTAACCCGGGACCTCAAGCCTCGTAGTCAGATTATCTAACTATTAGTTGTAAGTTTTGATTTAAACTTGAATGCGAATGCCATGTTAAACTTATAATGAGGTATCATTTTACTTATGAAACATTTCATTTACGAAATTTGAAATTATTATCTTTGTTCCAGATGTGAGAACGCCGCGAGCAAGGTGTAGATGTAACCAATGACTGTGCCAACGCCTCCGAATATGGCAAGCTCGAAAGTTGGCTGGACTTTCTACGAACTTTTATAAATTACTTTAATGCCGTAGTACGTCAATGATACGGTAGAAAAGTATACAAAATGGTGCGGCGACGTTGGAGATTTGTTACCATCGCTGCATTCCTGCTCTTCTTAATAAGAGACACACAATGCCAAGGTATGAGTTAAGTAACTTAAAAATGAAGCCAGCTCGTAGCAGAGGCAAATGAAATCTTCTTAGAGTTATCCTAGTTAGTCTTAAGATATCAAAATTATCTATTAAAGTATACGAAACCTTGCGAAAAAGACCTCTAAAATAAAAATAAAAAGGTAAAAAGTAAATGTAATAATAAAGTAGCACCTAGATACGGCTACTTAATTAATATGGTAAAGAAGAACACTTTTGAATGAATAACCTCTCTGTTCGAGAGCTACAAAGCTGCAGCCAGAACAATACAAAAATAAACAAGAAGCTGATTAAACTAACTAGTAACAGCTCTTTTTGAGTTTTCTCGAGGTTTAAAAAACTTGTATTCTTCTATTCTCTTATCTGTATTAATTGAAAAACTACACAATGTTTGTTCTTTTGTTGGCTGCTCGTATCATATCATCAAACCAATACCTAATATATAGATAGGAATTGGACTCCACAGAACTAATTCGAGTAAGTGCTTCCAAGAGAACAAGCAGAAAATAGTGGTTTCAATATGATTGGGGAAACGTATACAGAACTTTAGCTAGTTATTTCAGTGCTCGCAGGCCTTGTACCAACGTTAACGTGTCCGTTTCAAAATACATAAATACTCGTATTTCACAACTAACTGGCATACTTGAAGGAGGCTAGCCTTAATAACGCTCTTTTTCATTCGCCAATGAATTATATGGTGACATGTGACTCGGCTATGCGTGCGAATATTCGTACTGTCTAGTTACCCAGATTATACTCGTTGTTAAAAGGTACAACAAGAGTAAAATGGCGCAAATGTCCGCGCCGCGAGTCCGTAGGCGGACAATGCGCCCGGGCGTCGCCCACGTACGGCAGTCCAGCCGCGCTACGTATATTATTCAAATGTTCCGCTTATTCTACGACCAGGAGACCTTTATTCGACATAGACTTAGTGATATTTTTTATTGACTAAGATCAGTAAAAATAATTATCAGATAGAGTATTACGGTCTACAGACGATGAGGAGGAAACGCCATAGCATCGGGAATATCGTTTTAATATAATTTTGACACGTTTACTTAGAAATAGAATAGTGGGTCAGTATTTTGCTGTTGGCAAGAGACAATAATTACATTCAATTGGAAGAGCTCTTCCAATTGAATGTAATTATTGCCAGCATAATTCCAACTAAATACTTCGTTCAACCGTGCTTGTCCCGAGTACAAAGCCTGTTCGTCGATTTGTCTGTGAGCACTACTTAACAGAGAATTGAAATTTTGGTAGTGGCTCAATTTGTGCAATTCTGAACTTAGTCGACTAGAACTAGAACATTGAACGCGGACGCGTACAGTTACATGGTCTTAACTCGGGCTTCTAATTTTACTGGTTTTGAAATTTATTAATTGCCTATTACGAGTACGCAATATGTTAGTATTTAACTAACAATAAGGGTCTATTCTAATGTTAAATTTAATTCACAAGACTTGCTTCTTCCAATTGGGTTTCAAGTAAGCCAGAGACTGTCTTTGGAAAAATCGTTACAATTGAAAGAACGTGCGTCGATCGGAACAATTATAATTAGGTGCCGCAGTACCCTGGGGCCGTGATCATTCGAGGAGTCTTTGTCTCAAATGTTTGGAGTGCGTACGTGAGGGGCCCTCCTAATTACGGATCAAGGAGGATTGCAGGCTCTCCCATCACCTCTAGCGCCGCGCACACAATACCTTCCTGTGAATAAAATGGAAATAACGCTTTTCATACTCCATTTATTAGCAAAGTCTTTAAAAGTTTCCCTCTTTTAAAAAGTTTTAGGACAATTTGGTCGTGTTAACAGTTGGTATAAAGTTATATTCGTAAATTTGATTAAATTACTCGAAAAAGGTACGTTCTTTATTTCCAAAGTTTTGCGCTAGAAGAAACATTAGAAAAATACATTGAAATATATAATTATTAATAATGTTTTTCATTTCCATTTGCCAGGCCCTGAAAACTAAAATTTACCGTTAAATAGGCAGTATTCTTATTTAAATAAAAATGCCTAGCGCCCAAACGTCAGTATCCTATATTGCAGATCCACAGTTAAAATGCATAAGCATATTAGAAGTAAGTCTTTTCTCAGCACCGCATGCTTCGATTTCAGGAATTCATTTTTCAAATCCAGAGTTACTTAATCTTATTTGAATTTCGTGCCCAAATTCCAGTTCGAGTTTGATTGACAGGACTCGTCTGATGATAAATTGTCTTTAGCAAGAATCGTAAACCCCTTTTCCAAAGCGTCGAATTTTCCACTCAATTTTTCACAGAAAACGAGTTTAATTTCTAAATTAGGTACAGCTTAGGTACTGCTGATTCATAGTGTAGGTACCTACAGTTGTGCTCTGCCACAACCCCAACCCGCAGCGAGAAATATGAATTTGGTTTCGGTATTAATTTACGTAATAGTGCAGTTCCATTAGCGATCGATGATATAATTAGCCTATACGAACAGACACCGTGCATTGTAATAATCCGCTCTACTGTCATCATAAAATATAGAAACATGGCAGAGACCTATAATAACCCACTTTAATAGATTCTTAAAACATATTATAATATTGTCCTTTAATGTATGAACTTTTATAAAACATTTCTAATGGCCTTAAAACACCTAAATGTTTTTGCTGTTACAAAATTTGTATTGTTGAGATAAATGACAAAGTACCTAGGTACCTAACGTAACGAGAAAACAAATAAATCGAGCCACGTTTAAACGCTCCGGGGAGTAGTTATCGATGGATGATTTCATTTCGCCCACGCCATGCGTCACGCGTATACCGATTGTACCAAAATTAATTCAACCGGGATTGATTACCCAAATGGCATAGTAAAACTTTCAGAACATTACATATTCTTTCTCCTTTGATCTATGAACCAATCATTATGCTTTAGCCCACTCTGCACTAAGTACTATTTTTATAGAAGCGTTCTTAAATAATTATTAAACCCATAATTTTATTGACTATAATAAACAGCCAATTCTAATATGTAAACCTAGATACGCATGATCAGATAACTTTCTTTTATAAGTATTTAACAATTCGTTGTAATGCATTGCTTTTTATTGCATAAAAATATAATAATAAAAATATAGGATGAATCATTATATCGAAAGGCGGTATTTCCCAATGCGTACAACGCCCTCAAATTTTTAGAATGTATTATAAACATGACTAACGTATACATGTAAATACGTAGGCGGCTAAATTCGAAATTTAACGACTAAATGTTTATTCTCATAAAAAAACCCAACACTAAACTTTGTACGCGCAGTCCAAGACAAAATACGTTTTGCATACAAATATTGTATTTCCACTCAGCCGAGCACTGAGCTCGTCCAAGTTAAAAGTTACTTTAAACGAAAAGTAGGCAGTAGCTTTTTTAATTTAATGTCCGTTGTTTATGGCTAAATGGGGCTTTAAAATACGGGTAGCATCGTAGGTATAAAGAGCTTTTAAACCCTTTCCATAAACATCACGTACGGGGAGGGTCCCGTTACACGTATGCGCCGTCCTAATTACCCGTGATTTAGGTGTATGGCTTCGCTCGATGTATAAATCATCTTTAAACTGCGTATCATTCATGTATCACGCTTTGTTTTATTGTTAATTTAAAACATATTCCTGGTTGACTATCGAGTTTATGTGATACTCTCTCGCCGAAAATTGGATAAAGGGGTTAGGAATTTGAAGCATGTCGCACCGGTTTAATAGTAATAAGTAGGTAGGTAAGTATTCCAAATTCATGTCAATGTTACAGGGTAAGATTAAAGTGTATGTGTAAAGTTGTTAACAGCTCCACCAAAAATGCGTAAACATTTAGCTAAAAATATCATAAATATTACTGTCGTTTCCTGAATAGTCATTAATTTTTTTGTCTTCTTGTATCATCTATCTCAGTTAAATAAGGAGTGAAAAACGAAACCTCAAAGTTTGGTTGTTTTAATTTTGTGAAATCTGGTGTTTGGAATAAATAAACTAATTATACTTACTCAAATCACCAAAATTGGCCGAGACGTTCGCATGTTGCAGTGGAATAGAAGAACTCACATAATTACACATACATCATTATCTAAGAGAACAATACACTCCTTTTTCTTTGGACAGCTCTGTAATAAAATGGCTTATTGACTACCAATGCAGAAAAGTGGTATGCCTTTCGAACTTAGGAAGAAAACAGCAAAGAAAATCATTTTCTGTGTAACTTTTCTGCGCTTCTTATTTTTTTGTTCGATATGCAAAAAGAATGCAGGTGTAATTATTTGTTGACCACATGTGGAATTTAAATAAACTTTCGTAGAAAATAACATCGAAGCCAGGAAAAAGTGAGTATGAAACGCCAAATGAAAAATCCGTTTTCAAAATGATCGGGTAGCTCCGTTCCACTTACTCACCTTTGCCCGCAATAGATTCGATTTTTTGTACTAGTGCATTAATGATTATCGTCCTTTATCGTCCCGGGTCTGAAAGAAAACAACATTAAAATCAACATCAAACTCATGTCACACTTTTCGAGAGGCTAAATATTCAATTATGTACTCCTTTTCTTCTGCCATATCCACAATTCAAGACAACTGAGCGACAAAACTTGACTTTGCACTTTTAGCGTGTTGCTTTCGTTATAAATATTCACCTAGAACCGGATTATTTTGCAGTGGGAATTACTTGAGAAGACAACACGATTTCTTTCTAAAATTTCAACGAATAAGGACTCAATGTGCTTATTCGGATGATAATGAACATAATGATATTATTATGAGTTTTCAAGATGATGAGACTTTAGGTCTTGAAAGAATTATGTATATGTACCTACTCGTATGTTAACTCTTTATTGTTACCTTAGGCTCTGTCTACCCCGTAAGGAATAAAGACGTAATTTATGTATATATGTATGAAACCTACTTATCTATGCATAGCCTGGTGTGGTGTAACTAAATAGTGGTATTAAAAACGCTGACAGAATATATTTCACTGGTTGTAAGATATTTTCAGGCTGTCTCTCTGTTTACTCACGCTAAATCTTGAAACAACAGATAATAGACTACAAGCCCATGGAAAAAAAAACATGTGAAATGAACCAGCGTGAATGAAGCTTAGAAGGCTGTTACTATATTATACAATAACTCAGAGCGCTATGCCGTCATTTCTGAGCGGACAGATTTTTTCTCATACATTGAAAAAAAAATTGCTCTAACTTCCGGCATCACCACTTTAAAGCGGCACTAGGTTTTTCGACATTTATTTTTAATCATCTATAAGCTATAAAAACGCCGTAAATTAATCACTCGTACTTGAGAAATTCCATAAATGTACCGCTCAGAAATGACGGCACAGCGCTCAGAGTTATTTTATGATATAGTAACAGCCTTCTAAGCTTCATTCACGCTGGTTCATTTCACATGTTTTTTTTTCCATGGGCTTGTAGTCTATAATTGTTTCATCAAGGTCGGATATCGGGAAGCAAAGATCATTAAAAGTTTGAACACAATTAAAAATTCTCCTCTTTTCTAAAAGTAAAGATTAAGCGAACGAAGTCACGGGCGCCAGCTAGAACTAAATTTATACAAAGTAAATTACAAGTTGTTGTTAATTACAAGAAACTGCTTACGTTCCATGATATAGACCCTTAGTTCATAAATGGCTCTTAATTCTATTTGAACTTCCTAGGAAGCAAATGTATGAAATTCATTACTTTATTGTTTTGCGCTCGGGGTCCACATTGGTGTAGATGTTCGTGCCCTGATTTAGGGGATCCCAGCATTCACTATTCACTGAGCCTCCACTTATACAGTTCATTCTATAGCTTTAACAATTCAGTAACATCCATTTGAAGATATATTTTAGTAACCTACTCGTAGTTTATTTTACTGAAAGTTTTGTTTAAGATGATGACAAAACTTGTCTTGTCTTGTATTGTATGCTACTGAATCATGATAAGAATTTAAATTTATTTCATTCGCGTACCTACGTACTCTTTACGACATTCGAATGTCAGGAAAAAACTATTTTTTATGGACTTGCTCACTACCATTTAAAGAATTTGCAATGCAATGTATTTCGAGCTTAGTCCTGTTAAAGAAACTTAAACAACTATCTTTTTGTTTCAGATGAAAATGATTTTTATTACACACCGGTAGAAAGAAGCTTTGCTCAAGTTCAACCTCCACTGTTCCCGAATCGTCCGCCGACGTTCTTTGAACATGGGGACTCTTATAGAGTGCCGCCGTCAGCGCAACAACCACACTACAATGATGGCTTTGTCAGGTTCCCTAGCCCGAATTACAACCAGAACCCATCACCTTTCCAACTACCGACGGGAAGGAGTCAGTCCGGGAACCAATTCTATGTTAATCAACCTGACTACAGTAACCCCCCGCAACGGCAAAAATTCAGACCAGCTCTACCTCACAATTACCAAATCGTTCATCCAGCTTCAACAAAGAGACCTAATATATCACAGATACATTCTGTAGCTTATCAGAACGATCCATCAAAACCAGAAACGTTCTTAGGACAAATAACTATTAATAACCCCGATATTGACTACTTACAGAACACACGTTTCAAAAATATACCCTTTGATGGAAACAGCCTTAAGAGCCATGGTCAAAGTGGTCACATTACCCATGATGAAGACGTTGAGAGCGACAATCAGTATCTATTCGACCATCACAGAGTTACTACCTACAATCCTAATAAGCTAGTTCCCAAAATAAGGCAAAAACCAAATGACGCTCGGTTTACTCATTACGAGCCATCTCCTGTTGACGACAATACTGAATTTGGTAATGGGCCTGGAAAGAAATTTAATAGACAAATGCTGCCTGATGCTGATCCAAATCTATTCCATGATTCATCTACAGAGTACAAGGAACTTTTAGATTTAGAGCCATTGCTTGAAGATGACATTAGTGACTTAAGTTCTTTCAGAGAGTTGATGAAGAATACACAAGGTTCATTTGATGTTCAAGTAATCAAATCTAACAACAGCAAAAAAATTGATACCTCAGACGATAGCAAGCCAGATGCGACATCAATGGATGCAAATAATATGGCAAAAGAAATGTCAATAAATATGTCACCTTTCAAAATCAACAAAGATTTTACTCCTTCAACTACCAGTACAACAACTACTAGTACAACAACAACTACGCATAATTCAAAAGAAAGCCATGACGATAACGGCAGTGAAGAGCTACCTGATGACTCTGAATATGAAGATATTTATTACGATGAACCAGTTAGTGGGGAAGTAAAGCCAATTACAAAAGCACCGACAACAACAGAATTAATGACAGCTGAGTATGAGGAATACGACGCTACCGAAGAACCAGAAGTCTCTACCTACGAAACAAATGCAAATGCTACAGAATCTTTTGATATTCTAGTGATGAAACAAAATAATAAAACAATGGTTGAAGATGATAACTTTAAGCATTTTATCGACACTACTGTTATTGATCAAACAGAAGATTCAGCTAGTAATGACACAACTGTACAGAACAACAACATGACTAGTACAGAAGAGGACGTTACCTCTATTGAGTCTCCATCTATACTTGGACAAGAAGTTGTTTCAGTGGTTACTACAAAAAGCGTTGTAAATGGAACAATATCTATTCCTGATGTAACATATGCACCAAGTACAAAAAAAATAGGAATGGCTACAGAAAGTTCATTTGCATCGGACGATAATGACACTTCAATTCCAGTCACTACAGAAAACTGGGTAGTAGTAGCTTCTGTACAAACTAGTCGCAGTGTCTCTGGTGCTCGCTTCTTACCGTTCCCGACAGTTGAGCAAGAAGAAAAGAAACAAGTCTTAACTGATGAAAACGAAGAAGAGGAAGAAAGTGAAGAAGAAGAACAAAATGAGGAACATGTAACCCAAGACCCACGATTACAAACAAAGGGACTTATTAGCAGTTCATCAACAGAAAACATAAATGACAAGCTTGACAGTATTCAGTCTGAGTTATCGAGTGCTTATCTATCAGGGTCACTGGACAAAGTTAATAAGCATATTGAATTAATTACGGAATCCACTACCGAACAGATTACATCAACTTCTACGACTACAACTACTACACCATCTTCTGTGAACATATTTACTTTAAAGAGTACTCAAATTCCGTCTTCAACTGAGAGATCATCACCCGAACCTTTGCCAGTAATGATAAAGAAATTCGCGCCTCGCGTAACTACTTCTACCACGCCAAAACCTAGAAAGAAACCGTCGTTGGTAACTGTGATGGACGACTTGGCAGGATTGCTCCCGCCGGGGTACAAGCCCAGACTCTCTTATAAAGATAAACGCACTAGCACCACTACGAGTACGACAACGACCACGCTTTCTCCCACTACATCTACGGAGGAATCAATTATTAACAACACGCAAGGACGTTCATCAGGAATCAGTTCTAAGAACAAAGTTATACTACTCGACATTAAATCACTCCTTCCTAAGGAATACAAACCAAAAGAGAATAAACCTCAAGAAGAGATAGTGAAAAAACTTCCGAAAGATGATTTAAGTAAATTTTTACCACCAGGATACAAACCTCCCACATCTGACGAGTCAGCAAGTAAAGAAACGAATACGCCAGATACTGTAGACCAAATCCAGAAAGTTGAAATCACTGCATTTTTACCAAAGAACTATAAATTAACCCCATCAACCGAAAACCCTAAAAAAATACTGGCAATCAAACCTGCGGAAGTAGATATATCAGCACTTTTACCTCCAGGTTTTAAGCTCAATACGACAGACGACAAAATTATTCCAATAGAACCTATCAAAATAGCTGACATTTCAAGTTTACTTCCACCAGGTTTCAATTTAAACAATACCGAAGAAATTACCGCGCCAAGTTCTACTACCAAAGCTCCAGGTATAAAACTGGTGTTCCCTTCGAGACCTGGCAGCAAACCAAGAAAGAGCACAACACCACGAACTAGTGGCGAAAGCGGACCTAGTCCTGTTACTCCGAAGATTCAAAAAGGCTGGCCTACACGGTAAACTTATTCTTTGATTTATGACAACGCACTTGAGCGGTAGCTGTGAGTGGATATTCGCGATAATCATTTGTTTTCACATTTTAGAGCATCAACTGAATTCACGGGTTGGCCGACGCCGTCTACAACACCATTTTCAATAGAAAAGTTGTTAGAGGCTCAGAGGAATGCGACGGCCACTAGTGCAGCGCCTGACCTTAGCACCGAGGCTGCCACCCGCCGGCCTACCACCACGACCACCACGACGCCCGCGCCGCCGCCATCCACTACCCCCGGCGTGTGTCGGCATGACTGTGACCTTGCCGCTACCATTAAAATCGTTTCTGGTAAACGCAATGAATTTCCTTCAAAATACTTTGTATTCATAATCGTAATACATAGCTAACCAAAGTTTAAAAAGATAACAGAGAATTTGAAAAAAATGTTTGGGTAAATGCTTTAAACGGACGTAGGTATCCTGTTATTTCTGAATTAATTGAAATAAAATTAACACAAAACCTTAACCTCAACACATCTATGGATATCACATCCACATTAGTTATGCCGTTTATGTGACTGGCAAATCGGCGACAAACGCACAAACAGACATTCTAATAAAAATAGTTTTGTGTTCAAACTTTTAGGGTTCTGTAGGGGTATAATATAACAGTTTCCTCAAATATTTTCCATTTACAGACACCGAGCAGTTACATGTGCTACGTAGACAATAAAACAAAGTTACTAAGTCATGTCAAAAGTTTATAATGCAACATATTTAATTTATTAATTCACTTGATAATTAATATTTTTAGGCGTGAAATGGGTACCTGAACTCTTGGACCACCACACTGAAGAATGGCAAAGACTGGCTGAAGACGTTAAAGACGAGGTAAGATAATCAATCTTAAGTGTTTCATATTCGCTCTACTTACTAGTAGATGCAACATCATGTACAAAATAACCTTGACTGATTTTATAATGTATTTTGTTAAGATTGTATTATATCACACCACAATTTAGTTTAATTGTTTACGCTTCGTTTAAGTTACTTACTGCACTAAATTAGATCGTTTTTTTTCTAAAAATGATGAAATGTTCTCTCTTTTTTGGCTTTTACCATGTAAATGAGTTACTCGAACGACAACTTTTTTACAGCTCAACTCCGTCTATTCGAAATCACATTTCCTTAAAAAATGGTACAAAGGTATACGTATTGATGGATTCAGCAAAGGCTCTGTGTTAGTAGACTATTTCATAGAGCTAAACGACGTGGAAAAGAGAGTCGATACTATTGAATTGAAGAAGTTATTCCACAAATCTCTTCACGAAGCTAGTCCTGGCTCCGTCATGGAGATCGTTGAAGAGGAACCAGATACATTCGATCCCGACGTGATGCTGGGCGATCAGCCGGATGAAGACAGAATGAAGAAGAGCAACGAGAAAATGTCTAAAACTATAGACAAATCTGCAGGGAAATTAGAAATCGGAAAGTTTGTCATGGACCCAGCGTACACCGAATTTATAGGTAAATAAATCCAGGAAAGAGAAGAAAAATATTAAAAAAAAATTAAATGCTTAGTTTACAATTTAATTAATTAATTAAAAATTGTTGAATTTTGAAGACGCTAACTTACTTCATGCATGTACAACCTTTCCAGTGCTGCCCAAACGAGAGGAACCGACGGCACTCCCTCCGGATGAAGAATCGTTCTTGCCTCAGTGGGGTATTGCAGTTATTGTTATAGCAATGGCGTCGTTGCTCTTCGTCATAATATTTGGTGTCACAGTGGTAAGTTAAAATTCATAAACTGGTATGGATAAAAAGAAAAAAATACATGATTAATACTTAGTACATACACATACATACACATACACAAATCACGTCTTTATCCCTTACGGGGTAGACAGAGCCTAAGGCAACAGGTACCTACAGGCCACATTTAGCATGATTGTGGGCGTTTAGGTGGAAAATGGAATGAAAATAGTGACGGGTTGCTAGCCTCATCGCCTAAACATGATTCCTATTATTTTCGCCCATTCCCTCGATGGGCTTTTACCATCAGCGCGGGTAGAGAAGCAACTGGTACATTCTATGTTTTTCCTTTGCTCCCAGACCAGCATGGAATACTTAGTAATATAATGTAAAAGCGGCTTCATGTAATCTCATTCATTTCGATTGTGTTTATAAATTCCTTTTTGTATTTTAGCTCGTCAACCGACAGAAAAGCGCCAAAGCGAAGCAGCCCATACCCCTGAGCGAGGACATGCTCCGCGAGTTGGATAAGAGTCACATGGGAGGCTTCGACGACATGCATCAAATGAAGGAACGAGATTTACCTTATCTACCTTCAGGAAAGGTACTCAATGTTACAAATTGATCTACGCATATACTTATTGGCAATCTTCTATTCAATGGTGTTCACTGAAAAATGATTTTCGATTAAAAATTATTAAACATAATATATTAAACAACAACAAACAAGCGACAACAACAACACCGACATGATTGTAGATACCTTCCTATTCATTTCCCCTGCTGCTTAAATCTCCATACCGGAACACACGTCATTAAGGTGGAAAGGTGGTCGCTACGAGGTCCCACCACCTACGAGCTTACTCTTAATAAAATGTCTTAGTAAATAAAAAAAATTGTTTGAATGGCAGCGGATGTCAACGGCTTTCATTGAGCAGCTGGCGTTCCCAACTCCGGGCGACTCTTGGCGGTCGGAATGGACGCCACAGCTACAGAAGTACATGCAGCAACACTATACGCCTGACTCCGGCCGCGGCTCGCAGATCTACGGAGCCGGCGGAAATGCTTACGGGTAATATTGACATATAGCTTGACCGAATGCTATGTTCTTTGTAATCCTCTTTAGACATAATAATACACCTTAAAAAATATTTCAGATGAAAAGGTAGGTACATGAATATAGGTATATTATAATTGATTCTAAACGGCTTTGCGATATGTATATTTCTACTATTACCACTCCCACGTGTTTATGTAACCACTTCTAATTTGCCAACAAATTTTCATTTACCATTACAAAGGCGGGTTTTGCTAAGAAAAGCAAGATTATACAAGGTCTCTTAAAATTATTGTTCCGGAATGTTTCAGTAGGTCGTTGGGTTAATTTGACACATGTTTCCACACATTGATATATATAACGCTAACGCTAACGTCTGTCAGACGCAATATTCAAAATTTCGTTTTAAGTTACAAGCAAAATATTTGTATTTAAATGTAGTTCGTATAATTACGTGTTGTTCGACACAATCGCTCTGCATATATTGGTAGGTAATTCCTTAATGTTAGACGTACATTTTTTCATGGTCTCTATCTTCTTCTCTTTCTTATTATTCATTCGGTTTCTGAGTTAGTACCTATTTTTTTTAAATTCTCTTTTAGTTTTATTTTTAAACATTTTGATGTCATAAGAATCAATAATAAGAACTATCAAAGCACGCGTAGAAGGTACTTCGTAACTTGACGCGAGCCAGTTAACTGATAGATTGTTAGAACGAGCATTTTTACGTCGCCACAGGGGTAAATGCGCGACAAAAGAGTCTGTAACGTTATTTTGTTGGCAGCTACGGCGGCGGGGGTGGGTCGCAGATTTACGGGCAGACCGGCGGCGGCGGGTCGCAGGTCTACGGCTACGCGGGCGAGTACCCGCGCTCGCACCACTCACGGCGCCGCTCGGAGTTCGACAGTAACTTCTAGAGCATCCCCAGACTATTATTTACTCTCGAGGTGCTCCTACATGAGCGATGATTAACTTGGAACTTGAAGCAGCTTCGTAAACGACAATACGAAGTGCACCCAAAATAGTGAATCAATTACTAAAATGATTGATTGAAGCACTGCGTCTAGTGACTGTAGTTACTTAGGCATTCATCGCCTTAAAATTGACATGTACTTAAGAGCACCTTTACGACTTCAAATAATTATGAGCTCTCTTGGCTCACTCTTGACAATATCCCAATTGATTATAGTCAAGCTAATAGGGGACAGTCTCGTGTTTACTTTTGGCTTCAATTTTCAGAATTGCAATGTGTACGGTAGAACTAATCCTCTCTGACGGATGGACAAAACCCCAGTGTAAACCCCAGTGAACGCATTCGTTTAATTATATTTTAGTTTAAGCTTCAGTAACATGTTGTGAAAACTTTATCCACAAAGGTAGGTGAGTATATTTACCTAAACTAACTAACATAACTGATTATTAAAACTGTTATTTAACGACATTCAATACACATAAAGATATTTAAATAGATAAGCTTCTTAGACCGGCCTATAACTCAGGACAGTGCCAAGGATATAATGTTGAAATCACTTTTTGAACTAACGTATTTAATCGTCATTAAAAAGAATTACTTAGCTGCCAAATTTCTCGTAACTGTGTAATGTACGACTGATTGTGAAATGTAAATAATTAGATTAAGTATTCACCAATATTGTAAGTACAGAGTAGTCGATGGAGTTATGAAATACTTTCTGTAGATATCTCTACGCATACCTATATTTGCTCAGAGCCGTAGTGAAGCGCCTGCGGACGGTGCGAGCGTGAGACGCATACTTGTGCCAAATGTTCGTTCGGAGAGCGTGTGTGGATTATGACATTATTCAGCTTCTGTTGTGTTGAATGTACTTCATTAGCTTGGAGTGTGCCTCAAGGCGCAGTACTAGTTCCGATGGAGCGATTCTATTAACATAGTTGATAGCGTGAACCTTTGGTAACAGTCGAGTCAATTGAAACATTGATATATATAACCATCAAAGAGATCCATGATATTATTGTTCATATTCATAACATTCATTATGTACCTACCTTAATGTAATAATAGACATTGGTTATTCGTAAATAACTTATCAATATTCGTAACAACATTTTAAAACTAAGGTTTTCTTGATATTGAGTGTCTCAATGTTAAAGTTCATCATAAATGTTGATTGTAAATTCCAAAATTATTATAATTATTATCTTATAGACGTTGGGTACCCACCAGCATAAAAATTGATGTATATAAATCATTTTTGTACATGTAGATTTTTAATTTAGTTTTTTTAGTATTAGATACAAATTTGACCTATAAGACCCTGAGTATATAGAATAAACATGAAAATATATTGTTGTTTTTATTTATTACAGTTTCTCGTCCATACCCGAGATATATCTCGTAAATACCATTTATTGAAGAAACAGCGAGGTGGACTTAGGAATGAGTTGAGTCATCGGTTTAGTTTCAGGATTTCCCTAACATACCCGCATCTTGTAACATTACGACGACGTGGGTAAGTACATAGATACTGAATTTATTATTATTACTCATATAAAGACACGTACAATAAATAGCCCGTAAAGTTTATAACTCTCATGATACCTAGACCTTATAGGTATATTAATTATATTTTCATCCCTTATGCCCAGCATAGGTGGAAAGGGGAAACAAAATAGTGATGGGTTCCTAACCACATCGCCTAAACATGATAGGTACAGTCAAGGGCAAAAATATATGTACGCTACCAAGACGTCTAAAACATCTATTATATAACACCTTTATGCCACAAACAATAAGGTCGGTGGCACATATATTTGACATGATGGCTGTATCGATATTTGTGCCCTCGACTGTACCAAAATAATTAAAAAATAATTATATTGATTCTGTGTAAAATAAGTTGATGCAGTGTAGGTTTTTAATCATACTGACTAAACAGCCAGTCGTTGAGAAACGTTTAGAGTTTTTACACCGAATTAATTTCTATTTTGGTTCATAAAATTACAATGAATTATTCAGATGAAATCAATCGATATTCAACAACGACGGAACACTTAAAACGCGGACCCTCGAGAAGATTTTATACTTAAGGAAGCCAAATAAATACAGTAGAAAGCAGTGAAAACGAGTTGTTTTCCACGAGATGCCTTCTAGAAAATCTGCAAAGTAACCGATCCGTTTTCATTTTCTTGACTAAACTAGTTAAATAAAGGCCGTAACGACAAAGGAAGCCAATTGTCCGCACTAGGCTCGTACTTGGTAGATAGTAACTTAATTTTTTAACAAACATTACTTTTATGATTAGTTGGCAGCTATAGAAAGAATAAACAAAGCGAAATTGGTATCCCACAATGAAAACATTGGTGTTATTGCAAGCTGCACAATTTACATAAATTAAATGTAAGAAAAACTTCCTGTTAGCACCCGCAAACGGTGTCGTTACTTTTCTTAGCATGCTAGACTCGGGCTGCGAACGCGTTAACATGTTGATTAGGTTAAATTAAACAGCTAAATAAGATGTCGACGTTTATTTTTGTAAGTTTATCGCTTGAACTGTGGTTTCATCGCGTGGATTAGTAAATACTAAAAAAAGTGCTCAGATTTCTAAAGAATTTCAATATTATGATTGTTGCTTTTAGCGTAGGAACCTTACTATGTATTATAGTATTAGCTATTCAAACAACCAGCCAACTGAGGATTGTGTATGGGGCTGCTAGGTATAGAGACCTAGCCGCCCTCCTGCGCTGTACCCAAGGATGAAACGAATGCCAGTGGCTAACCACCAAACTTAGCGGCTCCTTTTTTATACGTAGCAGAAACAGATGTAAAAATCGTATCAAAAGAAGATGTATTTCTTGAGATACATTGAAATCCTTATCCACTGGCATTTGTTTCATCCTGTTTCATCCTCATAGCAGAGGGGAGCCCGCTATATAGGTATATATACACCTGAGGCTTTCCTTTTTTATATTTTATACTTCTGTACCAAATACGCTGTGTATTCTTAAGTTCTCTTCAAAATCGGTGCCCATATTAGGGCTACCTGGATTATTACTTTAAAACAAAGCTAATATCAAATTGTAAAATCACTATATTAATATCCTGGCAAAATTGCAATCGGTACGTAACCTATAGTGGTTCAGAACCACAGCTCTTTTGGACAAAAGAGCCGTTTATAGGGAGGGCCGACAGGCAGACCGCCAGACGGACAGAAGCTCAGTCGGTTGCCTAATTAATGAGTGACAGGGTCATGTCTACTCACTATCGTTAACGTTCAATATTGACGAATGGCGATAGATGAAACACTATATTTCACGAGTGGCACAGATAAAATAGTCCTGGAAGAACACAGAAATAATCTATAAAATATTCATAACCTTGCTGCCGCAATTTCTGTTACTCTTGTATAAACATCAGTAGCCTATTTTTATTAGGAAAACAGTGATTCTTTTTACACGACGACTGCTTTCGCATTGTTCGCTTTACTTGGAGTTGATAAAAGAACCAGGTATATCGTTTTATTCGGAAATCTTGTCATGCATCTTTCCACTTAGCTTTGGTTTTTGTGAACCAGACGCATTTATGAACATTACGATTCTTTATCTGTCGAAAGATGTTTTTAGGGTACCGGTGATATTCGGTGTATATAATGCAGTTGTCAGATTAAATTGTTTTATAAACAAGAACCTTATTCAAATGTCATTAAAGTGGAAAACCGCATGCGATTCAACGAAATCTCATGGGGAAGCTTTATTCACTACTCCTGTGGGTTAAGGTACCATGAAGTCTTAATGCGATTCAATTCCGATTCGGTTTAGGTTCGCTCGCTGTCAGATTCATAATAAAACTAAACTAAAGCTGCACTGAGTCGGAATTGAATCGCATTGAGACGTCATAGTAATGCCCCTGTACAGCTACTTACTTTCAAATGTTTTTCTCACTGCCAAATGTAAGATGATCGATTTTAGATGCGTGAATAAACAAATCGGTAAATATCAAGAAAAACCGTCACGGCTAATTAAGCTTTGCAAGTTAACGAGAAGGTATTAAGAGCGTTAATCCCTACTGAGCTGGCAACGTCGCTTTTTTTAAGTTATTTTACGATTATTTCACAGAAATTGAATGAAAGTTTAAAATGTGGTACCTATACTTATATGTATAAGTTCTTCGTTTTTAGTGTATCAAAGTGTCTAATGCAATTATTAATCGTGATGGACTTTTATTTGTGTATTAAAGGGATAAAAGAATATATCTCCTTTATTGCGAAAACAAAAGTCTATCACGAATTAAACACATTAATACATTAGAAATGAAGAGCACAACAGACGCACATTTCAAATTTATTTTAACGGTAAGGGTTTTACTATTACCTAGGCGACGACGTTCAATATAACCTAAGTAGATATCATATTTTTTTCATAAGGTTCTATCGAACAAATTGATTGAACCCACTGTGAAACCTTATCACAAACCATGTTATAATGACGTTACCTACCTACATTGAATTGGCAAGGAAAATCATTGTTACGATTACTGTGAGAATGTTCTACGGTGGGCCAGAAATCACTTTATTTCGATAATAGGTATTTAATGTGAACGGTTACTTACTTGACAATATTTTGCCGACTTGTATAACCATGGAAAGTAAAAGGTATACCACTTTCTGCTGAAGCTGCTTTTAAAGCTGTAATATTAATTACACTACCACTACGCTTAGTAAACATAACAGTAGGTACAATGTAGACTGGGCTGCCACGTTTCACTGAGCCGTAATGACGTTACCTACTTTATAGCGGGTTCAAAATAATTAAGTACCTAACTGTACTAATGTTTTTTTAAGGGCGCACTGATATGCGTAATTAAGTTTTGTACTCGTTATATGCCAAGATGCCCAGGATATGTACCTACCGTAAAACGGGATGAGAAGGGATTGCGGGTGCAGAAGGGATAGAACTAATATTTTGTGTTTTCACTAGCTCAGCTTGCTCTAAATGTGGTTTAGTTATATTTTTAGACATATAATATCTCCTTTTTCCTGTCAATTTCTTATCTTCGTTTTTTATTTGTTCCTATGCCTTCAGACCCCACTACGGGGGAGCTAGGATTTGCCTATATTTTAGTATTTATTGTTTAAACTATGAAACTAAACGACAGATAATAATCACTATTAAACTAAAATTAAAACCACCGAAACATTTTTTATCTATAAATATCAACTTACCACATACCTATGAAAATATTTTTATGGGGGTCTGAACTTCAATTTTGTCCCCACTCACCCTGTTTCACGGTAACAATTATTTTGAATAAAATCACTAAGTTTTAACTTCATTGCTTTAGCGCCTTGGTAAATAATTTAGCAATATGACTTTTTGATGTAATACTAAACATACCGTATTTACTTTATTTAAGTAATTTTAGTTACTCAGCAAACCATAAGATCCCATCTATTACTCCACACATTAAAACAAATATCCGGCATACACGCTAGGAAGACCATTGCTTGACGAACCCGCCCAAGAGTTGGTAGGCACTAGAATCCCTTCATATTTATTTTGAACGTTGTTTGAACTTTAGCGCTTGCCACTTATAAAAGCTTTTTTCCGTACCCAACCCGCATTAATATAAATTCTCTTTCCGATTTGTGTAGCAGGCATCCCACCCGGCCGACTTATCGTCGAGGTCGCTACTAATACCTACCTACCAACTACGCACAGTAAAAAATGACTCGAACGTAACAAATTACTCAGTAGACGTCCTAGATAATAATGCTTGCATAAACCCCGCCTCTGCTTGCGATTTCAACACTTTGATGCAAATCTAAGAATGCTTAATTTCAATTACCTACCCATTTTTATTCTTACAGGGATCATCCGCCTAATATGGAACACGACTTTGTATGAACTTGAAATGTTGCAGCGATGAAGATATACGTTTACGATTCGAGTTTTGTAAGAGAAACTGCTTTAATTTACAGTTAACGTCTATATCGTAAGGGATAAAGACGTGATATACATTGTATGTATGTCTATATCGTACTATAACGTAACAATCAAGTGGCTAAATATACCTGTCCGTACACGCTCTTAAGCCCTTGGTATAAAATAAAGCCTAGTTCTCCGCCATGATATATATGTATCTGTATTAATTTAAAGGAATCTGCAGGTTTTGTATTTAATGAAGTTAATAAGCGTAGCCATCGCTGATGCTGGAAGTGTAATCTACTCATGGAACAATACCATTAAAAGGATTTCACCTAACACCGTAGTAACAAGTAGATCGTGTCACCCTGCGGGAAAAGTTCCAATTGAACGACATCGTCAGCTTCGTTCGTTGTTACGGTCAATAGACCATTTCGTGGCCTGGTAAATTTGGGCAACATTGAAATAGCAGACAGCTATTTTCACACACATTTAGATCCCTCGTAGAGTCCTCTCACCTTTCCCTATTTTCCCACTAAGTATCTGAAAACCTTACGCGGGGCGTTTGTTCCCGATCCACAAGACGGTTACGTAAAAACACATACGCACGTGTTTACAAAAACATCCCTAATTGGTATTATACGCGTATTAAATTATATTTACTGGTTTCTCTTTCCACATTTTATTGTATTTCCTTGGCCACTACCCCTTTCTATAGCCGATGTCATTACGATAAAGTATACAGATAACGAAAGGATTGTTGCCCTACCGGAGCGGGGATAAATGCGGATGTTAATATAAAATATTGAGAGAACCGTTTCTGGGGCAGCGGGAGAAAAATATTTTCGTGCGTTCCCAGATCCAACAGCAATAGTCACGCGTGCTGAATTTACACGACCACCTCGGTCGGGCCCTGATTGAGCCGGCGGCCGGAACGATTTCAATCCTTCGGGTAGATGCTTATTTACTTATATCTTTACCGTATCACAGGTGCGTATACTTAGTTATCATTAAAAAAACCTACTGTTTTAAATACTAGGTCTAAAACAATGAACACATCGTTACACGAATAAATATGTGTTACTGGAGTCCATGTGGGTATTGAGTAGTAATGCACATTTAACCACTTGCTCGTTTGCGTTCCTTGTCGTATAAAAATATTCCATTAAGGCAGTTTACAAACTTTTTCTTTAAAAAAAAAATTACCAAGTACAAAGCCATTGTAAAGTGGCAACGCATAACTACGTGAATGCTGACGTTTAATGCTGAAATTCAAGCGGGATCATACTCTAAACGACAAATAGCAATAAAATACGAATGATTCCAGTAAGGCATTGTTATTTTCGTTTTCCTGGCGATAATTGCATAAGTAGGTATATATAGGAACGATAGGCGCCGGGAGTTCGGGAGGCAATAAATATCGGCACGTCGGAAGCCGCACCGGGGATCTGGGATCTGGGGCCAGAGGTCGGTCAAATGTTGATGACGAGCGACACATATTAGCATTGCAAATGTGCCCGCACCGCGCGACTGCGCGTATTGATAAGTCATGAATTAAGCTCGCCCCAACGACCTATCTAAGCCGTAATGCCACTATGTGACAAATCGCAGCAAACAACTCCGGAACAATAGCCTATTCCGAATGAGTTATAGGTACCTGCCTATTCCAGATTGTAAGTAGGCAAGGGTGTTTTTACCGAGAAAACTTCATCAAAAGCCATTATTACTTCGAGAAGTGCAGTAAAAGTAAGTAAAGCGCTCATTAGTCGTAGTAACGGTTATTGTTACTCTAAAAATACATTTCTGGTGCTGTTATTAAAAAAAATTAAACGTGTAGATTACCTATTACAGAATTTCATTTGAAACTTTAGCAAAATGATGGTTCAGCAATTAGGGTAGTACTTACATGTACTGTCGTAGTCGCTGTCAGATATAATATAGCGGAGCCGTCTTGGTGCTCATAAATATATACGCACGCACTTATGCGATTAATAATACTGTAGTGTTTAGATATTTCTGTCTGATGGCGACAGTATTTTCATTTAATTATTCTTTACGACTGACATTCGCATACTGACCAAGGAGTAAGTATTAGTAGCACCTAGTGGTGTTTAGAATGTGTTATTTTTGAATTTGGATCCGTAAAAAGCCAAGTCTAGAGTAGAACTTAGTCTCCCCAGCTTTTTAATCACGAGACCGCCACAGCCATGCCATCATTTGCATTAGTATTTTTAAATTTGTACCTGATAACTAAGTCCCGTATTGTAGTCGTCTGGACATGACACATCAAAGAGCTTACGGAATTTCAGTTGTCATATGTATTCGGCTATATATAATGAATAGACGCGTTAACCCTTCTTTTGCTCTAAATTAATCTTAGAAAAATAATACACGATTTTTATTGAATCAGGCGTCACTTTGCGGAGACCCATTTCAATGAACAAACAATATTTACCTTGCTACTCCGCTACTTACATGCAAGATAACCAAGCCTGCGCGAAATAAGTATACATATGTTTTCCATGCAATCCCACTACTGCCACATAAACCACATAAAATCCCAGAAACCTCATTATCTCTTACACCACAAAATCACTGACGCGTTTCGATCCCTCTACGGGATCATTCTCAATGTGTAACGGTTGTGCTCACTTTGATAATGAGACAGACCCTAAAAAAACATATTTTTTACACAAAAACAACAATCAAAAATGACTCGACAGAGCACACAAGCACAACGCTATACTCGCGTACTTATGAGGATTTGAGGTAATAATGAGGAAGGATTTGTTGCAATAAAGTCGCTTTGTACAGCACCCGACGCCGGGAATAAAGTGAAATTAATCTCTATTCTTCAACACTCCGCGTTACTGCTAAATCCTGCAATCATCCCGCTCTATTGTACGGCGTGGTGGAATTAAAGTGCTATCTAAAAATATTTCAATTCATAATTATTATAGTTGAACGACATTTCGCACCCGTCCCGGCCTACTCCAGATTTCTCAGCCTCGTTAGGTAGTCCGGTCCCTCTTTTTTCGTAAATATTTTATCGTTTGTTTTGTTCCAATTTATACGGGTTATTCAGTTTTATATGTTTGCGACACTGTTTGGTATCTAAGATTTGTTTAATACAAAATTAAAAAGGCTAATGGGGGTCGATTATCGTTCAGAACTATCATTTTCCCATCACTTAACACATGTGGCGGCCGAAGATTAATCACAGTTTTTACGCAACATCTCGGCTCAGACCTTTTATTTGGGTCTAATTTCAGGCTTGTTTGTTCGCTGAATACGACTCTAACGAGACTTTCATTAACGTTACAGGTATATGTAGGTATACTACATCCATCACACTAAATGAATAGCAAAATTGACGAGTCTTTGAGATTCTAAATAGTTCACCTTGTTAACGATACAATTTTCCTGTAATTGAACCAATTGAAATGTGGCAATTCAATCAGAATCCTATTCAGCAATGATTACAGCTAATATCATACAGTCTATGGGATAGTAATTTATTCCACAACCTAAAAATAAACACATAAATGATGTGGGTTAAATTTTGTATATCAGTCTAGAGGCTTCTTATGTAAACTAAAATATTTACTTTCTTTATTTTTGTCCGCCGCATAAAAAAAATTAAAAAATAATGGCGCCTTTTAATTGCGATTTTTAATACGTGCTATCTAGGTACAATTAATTAATCTAATCGTGTAGACTGTACGTAAAGTAAAAAGCTTCAATATTACTACTTAAGTAATTTAAGTCTTTCCTATCATGTAACTAAAATAAATAAGAGGAGTTGAGTAGGACGTGAGTTTCGGTAATTATCGCTAAGCTATCCACGCCATCGCGAGGGACCCATAATGGAATGATAATACTCGGTCTCGCGCGTGATCGGGATTCTAATTCTTGTAGACAAGCCTCATGTTTGTTTAACTAATTGCTAAGAACACGATTTAATTTTGGTGCCGTTCTACATAATTATAGGTTTTTAACTTACACAGGAACCTTATTTAACCAATATGTGGTTCATGGTTTATTTAAAGTTAAAATGAAATTTGTCATTCTATTGAATATTTTACATAATAAAATTCAAGTGGGTATTTTTATCTAATAAAAATTAAGTTTGTATATTTTAGAAACTTCATTTATTCCAATTAAGTTCTGATATATATATAGAATCAGTGCTAAATATGCTAAAATTATACCTGAGTTGATAGCTTGACACTACGGAACATAAGTTATTTACCTCCCAAGGTACATCGAGAAAAATGCTAAAAATACAAAATGAAAACCTTGTTTGGTCACGTCTCGCAATATTTTTGTTGGAAACACAAATATTATCTTATTGGATAAATAGGTCAGTCAGGATAGAGGAATTTCCTTATTTCGAGCTTCAGCGAGCAACGGTTACGATAAAGACAATCAAAACAAAAGGTATTTATTAAAATATTGTAGAGAATCTTTGATTACAAAGACGTGTTTTAAAAGTAGTAATTGTGTCTGAAAAGTATCGTGCTTAAAAACGTACAATTAAATAGTGTTTTAGTAAATTCCTTGTTGCCGCAGATAGACGACTATTAGGTAACCATTAGTAGACTCTCAACTTATTCCAGTTCAAAATTCTGTACAGAATACTCAGTAATAACGAACAATTAAATGTATTACGTACTGACGATTCCGAGTAGTAGGTAGCCCTTATAGCTGTTAAGTTGATAACTATTCTCCGTTTTCAATACGCCTTCTCCATTATCCGATTTTTGTACGCAGCTGGCGTTGCGGTCTATGAATAATTCAGCGGTGCGAAATTTAGCACAAATTAATTGTACAGTAACTGGAGGCCGGCCGCAACATACATTTTCCATCAAAGGGATACGAGAAACGCTCCCTGGGGGACTCTAAGGCAACGCCTCATTCTGAACCAATCGTGAGTTATATCTCGACGTGATTTTATAAATATGAGGAAAGGTTCTACTGCGAGAATCCCGCATGCTTACATTGCAAGGCACAACAAAGACCCGTCATAACAGATAAAGTCAATTTTCAAAAGGGTTAAAATGATTTTATCGCGTAAAAACATCATGATTAACACAAAAAGAATGTTGCCAGTAAGCGGCCGCGTGCGCGCGACAGTTGAGCAGAAAATTGCTCAGGAAAGCGATTAAACCCGCTGAAATTGTTTAACAACAATGAAGGCCCGTCCGCAATACGTTTGCTGAGGACGTCGTTAAAATGTTTTCGCTTAACCGACTACTAATTCAGAAAATAACATCCTTATCACATTTATGAAAGGTTTAAGTAAACGGCCCTTGATATTTGTTTACTTGGTTTTGAGGTAGGTCAACTTTTGTTTCAAGACTTACGACGCCACGTTTATTAATGTTGAACTTAGCGATATTTTATGACGCCTATCTTAATAAACTACGCGGTAGTCAATTTTATTTAGTACTTAAGTGGAGCAAAGTGAAATGAATAAAAATTAAAAATCTACGTATGTATTTAATCAGATTGAAATTATTATTTAAGGCTTATGTATCGCCGTCACTGGCTGTAGGTATGTTTTATACAATAATTGTATAATTTTTTGCTGCATTGCCATGTGTTAGCTATAATTATCAATTAATTATAAGCTGCTACGTCCTAACAGGGCATCATTATGTACAAAACTTTGTAAAAAATGTTGCAATTGAATAAATACTGAATACTGAATACCTCATAGCCTTACTAATGACCACCTAGTTAAGTTTGACTAGTTGGATACACACCAATTTTATAAAAAACGAATCATTACTTACATATTTGGAAATAAACGTGCTTTCTCTTTATCCAGGGTTGCAAATAAATGGCTTCATTCATATTTCATATTTAACAAATAAACTAAAATAGAGCAAGTTGCTTGAATTCAGAGAACTCTACAGCAGCTCTAGCGACTTGAGACATGCTCTTCAACTCCGCTCTAGCACTAAAGTTCCTCATCAGGCAGCTTTAGAGGCGCTTAAGACTAAAGTCTTTAGAACTATTCGAAATGTTAAATGGTTTTTGCACCACAGCATTTACCTACAATGACGGATGTGTTTACTAAAGAACTTGAATTATCAATCACAGAAAACATTTCAGAGATCAATAACTCTTTGTTCAAACTGCGCTGTGTGTATCGGGTACTTACTGTCTGTGAGTCCACAGACTTGATGTGCGAAATACTATGAGTATGGAGTTGATGACTAGGTAATTATATTTCTTTGTTTATCAGACAGATTATCTAAAACTATCGGACACGTATTTCTTCCTTATAGAAATGTTATGTATGTTAATACCTAGTGAAAACCGACGACATAGATCTGATCGACGAAAGAAAAAATAGGTGTCCTATATTTTTCGATAATCTAACTGTCGTACAAATAGAATGTCGTATTCTTTAACCAGTCGTCACTGTGTACCTACTTTTGTGTCAAACAAGTGTTGTACCTACTATAAGATATAATTTTAGTATATACTAAAATCGGACATGTGATATCGTCCTAAAATAATAAGAAGTACGTAAACACTACATATGAAGGTAATTCTTCTCAGACTTTGATTTATATGTCTGTACCATGTAGATGAAATATTTACTCGTGTAATAGGTATGCACTAGTTATTAGGGAGGGTTTTAGCTGGAATAATTTATTGACTGGGAACCGGTAAGACCAGAATGGGTCGCAGTTAAATAAACGTACGCTCATAAAATATCGTGTACATTTGGAGATTCCTAAACGTCAGCATAAGAATCTGCCTGACAAGATTTACATAGCCGTCAGGAAATTTATTTTTTGCCTCCTTTATCTTCGTTGGTAGCTAAGCTGGGGAAAGAAATTCGAAACGGTCATTAATCTGATGTCAACACACATGTTCCCGGATTGAATGAGGCGCTGCGTGAAGCTGCGCAAACCGCCTCCAAGAGAAATGTGTCACTATGACCTGATAGCGAATCTTTCAATTGTAGACGACCATCAAGTCCACGAAAATGTCCCGGTGCGATTTATTGCTTCCTATAGCAGGATATATATTTGCTAATGTTTATCTTTCCCAGTCAGACCCAGTTTCTATTAAAGAATGGACAGCTACGACGTTATAAATAAGCGATAATGGGACTTTATACTGTTTATGATAACGCAATGGGTTTCCGTAAGTAGGAAGGAACATTGTAGCGCTTTGCAGTTTTCTGTGGTCCCTGGAGGATGCGCTTTCATATTACGGAACGTACTTGAACGTAAAGCCAATAGTTATGAGTACTATACTTATATTATTATTATTTTTCAGAACAAAATGTTTATTTTCTACCAGGATTTACACTATACATTTACTAATTTAAACTACACTGACTATTTTTGCTGGTTTATTTAAGGCCCGACGTTACGAACTATTTTTAGCTTTTCCTACCTATCTGTATTATTAAAACTTTATAGTACATTACATTCCAAGAGTGGTGAAATAAAGAATGTCAGATCGGATGAACTTGTCACACGAGCCAAAGGCGAGGGCGATAAACATGCGACCTGAGGGTTTCTTTATCACCGCTCGAGGTTTGTACACAATTTTACGTCTTAGGTACGCTACGCGAGCGGAAATTTCCATTTCCTGGCCAGGGGTGACGTAACAATATTTGTAGTTTTCCTAGGGTATTAGTAAAATAATTTAAATTTATTGTTCCTGTTGAGTATTCATTACTGAATAAAATATCGAGTGTTTGCTCATTTATAATCGCAAAGATCCCTCTCATTATTATTATACACCTGATAATGTGGGTGTGGGTATAATAGGAACAGTGTCTCGTATATCTAAGGCAGGTAAAACTGATTTATTGCGTAATGAAGGTAGAATAATATGTTTATGGAGAGCTCATTTACTTGCGAGATAAGTATAATTTGGTCTGAAGCCTTATCGTCTAACTTATCGGAATCACAATCGCCATTCTTTTTTTTTCGGTCAAAAGGTACGAGTATGAGATGCGTGTAGAAAGAGATGGTGAAAGAAATTGCAAGCGCTCGTGCGTTAGACTATACTTTTGGCATTTAACTTGAAAGCCGAGGCAGCATCATGGGGCATAATGCCGTATGGAGCTGGTTTCTAAATCAAGCCAAAGGCTGCCTCGTGAGGCTCGTTTAGAGCCCTCGCACACGACATTATTTTCATTCAGCCAATAGTTTGGCCGGGCAATATTTTAGAGAATTTGGCTTTTATTATATAAGAAGCAATTGGCGAGGAGTACCTACCAGTAGGTACTCACTCTTTTTTCTAATATCGAAGTGTTTTGAATCATGTATCATTATGCCGATCAAAACACCCAAAAAAATAGGTTTGTCATTGATATATCTCTCAGACGTTAGTATTACTTACTTAACTTGGGAACCCTGTAGTACATCTTATTAAATAAAATGTAGGTAGTAAAGGGCCATTTTATTTAAATTTTTTAACTTTCAGTTTAATTTACTTGTACCTATTAGTGGCACTTATATTTTATTTTGAAAATACGTATATTTGCTAAGTTACCTGCGGAGCATTCTTCTTTGCATTGATGATATTTCCGAAAGCGCTGTTATTTTAAAAAATAACGTTGTGGATGAACCACTTGCGGCATATTCGCAAGAAAAAAATTGCTTTAAATTTTGATTTTGAACGTTGTGCCGTGACGCCGGCTCGCGCGTCCGGCCCTGTCGAAACGGACGATGCGATAGCGCGCCAGAAATTTAAGTTTACGGCACCCAACGACCAGTTTATGTCCATTACAGTGACTATAATTTGCAACGGACTGTTTTTTTACATTTGTTTAGTTCATATTTTTGACCCGGACACGTCTTAAAAGTAAAACCTATTTTGGTACCTACTCCAAATAGAATAGCAGCCGCCCATACCACTCGCGTGGACTGCGATTATCAACTATTGCTTTAAAAACTCTAAATAAAAAACAAACTGTGTACAAACAATTAGCTCAAGTTAATGTTTTATGTTTTTGAATCATTCCCAGAATGAAAGTACCTAATGTCGGTTATAGCCAACCGTTTCTTATTTGTCACGTTTCTTTGCAGCTCATAGTTAGAAAGAGGTCAGTCAGACGTTTTGCCACTGGTGTACTCGTAAACCGTGCACCAAATCGGCATGAAGTGTTTAATGATCATTTTTCACACCACCTGCTCGACAATGGTTAATTATATATCATGTAAACCTTACTCAAAGTAAGTCATTATAGCCTACTATAGCTATTGTACTGAAATTCATTATAACCCGTAGGTTAATAATTATGATTCTCACTTTTCATAGTTCTTATTGCTATACCCTTAAAGTCCAATTTCGTAAAAATCGCACGGCTCCGAAAATCGAGATGGCCACGCCACGGCAAGCGGCGTTCGATTTTCGAACAAATGAAACAAATTTGAAATAAAACAAAAGCGGCCAGTGTTTGCCGACGCTGTAATATTAAACGCATTCGACTGCTAGGATTCCAAATAAAAACATTGGACAACTGGACCAATTTCTCAAACTTAAATTTTAACTTTTAATTTTGTTTTAGGTACTGTTGTTTTAATTAAATTATTTTTCTAGTTACCTTGGTTTTTATTGTCTCGCAAAAGGTGAGAAAAGTAGAGTATACTCCTCGGAGATAAAACTGTCAGGAATTAAATCATAACAAAATCTAGTCCTTTGCTGCGCTCAGGATTCAATATCGCACCCGTGACATAATACAGTGCTTTATCCCCTCGGTGTACAATCTACTATTATTATGCCTATGTTAAGTGTTTATATGATTTCCTGCCTATTCTATTCTGTCATAGGTGTGGTGTAGGTACCTTTACTAAAATTATAATAAGATTGAAATTGTTGCAACTACCTTCATGAAAGATAAAACTATTACAAGGTATTAATTAATTTACTCTATTAAAGGTTTAATAGTGCAAACATCAATTAACGCGTTAGTAATATACCTAAATACAACAAATTCTGATAAAACTATAAATAAAAATAAATATACTTATAAATAAATCCAATGTTATCTATCATAACTTCTCGACGTTATTAGACACTAGGATTGACAAGCTTAGGGTTTTTAATTAAGTAAGGACAAGACGACAAAAATGTAGCCGTGTCGGATGACTAACACGCCCTTGCTTGTTCAGCTAAATATTGTTCAATTACACAAGCGCGCAATAAGGTGAGAGGCACATAACATAAGACAACACGAATCTCGAATAAAATTTGCTCTTAGAAAGAAAACAAATTTATTTTTCTTTTATCCTTTGAACATTCTCGGCGTAAAGCTGAGATAAGTCATCAAATTTGCGAATGCTACGTTGTTTACCAATTGTTTCTGAAACGAGTCACGTTCCCATACAAAAACGGATGAAAAATTGGGCTAATTTAAATAATTATCTCTACCTTGAATAAGTGCAGCCGCCACGCGCAAAGTGCGCTTTATTAAAATTTCCCCCTGACACAATTTTTAGTCTCATAAAAATCATCCGTTCTTACAAAGCCGTGCTTTGTTCCGATAAATAAATATGGTGAGCTATTGAATGGATAGTATTAAACTCAGAAGGTATCATTTCAAAATCAATAAACTGATTGTTCCAAAAAGTACTATAAAATTCATATAGCTACTTTCTTACCCTAATTATATATATTTTAAAGAGTTTCTATTCATAACTTTATATGTCATTGAATTCTACTATTGAAGTGGGTTATCAGTAGTTTGGACATTTTGAGTTTCTTAAGTTCGGGTTCACGGAGTAGCTTTTACAGGCGCGCTTGGAATTTTTATATGTCACAGTAGATCCTGTAGCTTGTAGGTAGCCGAAGCTGAGTCCATTCGGTATGCGTTACACATGTCTCAGCAGCGTAATGAACCATACTAAACGTCTCGTTAGCAGCGCTTGTCTGCAGATGAGACGAGCAGAGGGACACCGTCTAGTGCTCCTACGTGTCTAAGGCCTGTTATGGCTGAAATGGTACATATAAGAGGTTATTCTGTAAATTAAAGATAATATACTTATACGCACCAGTTATCTGTTGTTTAGCGGCTAAATTGGCGAGTTACCTATTTGTTGGTGCTGGAGCGTTCCCACTGGTGAAACCGTAACATGCAGTTTAATAACGTGAAAGTTAACCATTTCACACTCTCTGATAGTTATGAACTGAACTTGCAGAGAAAGGAACGCAATTAAAGGCAAAATGGTACATTTTATATTGCATTACATCAGTATGGACGCACCATCATAGCGTAGATGCTGCCACCTTAAGGTTGAAAATCGAGGACATGAAATTATAATATCGATGAGATGTGGCTGTCAACGTGAAAGTTCGAGTTTAGCGACATTCATTTGTCAGGAAGTTGTATGAAAAGAATAGATCACTTATTTGGCCGACTGTACAGCAGCCGTGTAAGGGCCGATTTTTCAATCCTCAGGTAAGCATTTAACTGACAGATACCCATAGAGTTATTCGTAGAATAGGGCTTGAACGATTGAAAAATCGGCCATAAATGTATATAAATGTAATTTACAAGGCTTGTGTCCTTGTGATGTTATTTCCTCAGTCAAAAGCTCGTGATAAATTTAAACTTTAATATGCGTTAGCCTCAATTTGAAAACTCGATTAATCTACTATTAAAATTAAATATTAATTTCCAAAGCACCACACTGTAGTCAACAATTTTAGATTTCGTGGTAATCGGGTACTAGTGAGCTATAATGAAAATTGCATTCGACGAAATTAATCTGTAAAAGTGTAGTTCTACTAGAATTTCAACCGTTATCTACTGATAACGGTTGATTAGTCAGTACCTTTTGAAGAATACTTAGAATGTACAGTGTGCTGGTGGTACAATAACAATTCATTAAACTTATTTTTAACTTTTTTTTTGAATGACAAGAGTCTGATAGCGATTTGAGCGCTGGAATTAAATACTCAGAAAAGAAATGTCGATTAGATCAATCCTGTCTAAAACTTATGAATCATACACAGAATTTTATAGTCACTATCGCTAATGGCACCAGCACCAATATAACCGTTAGATTATAATGAAGCTGATAAATGAGTGCATAAAATGAGGTTAATATTGCTATATTACCTCCTAGTAAGCACTTTAGTATTATAGCTCATGCAATTAACGATAACGAGTGAGCTATATTTGTGGTAAACACCATATCTGCATACATGTCAAAGTGTGTGTGAGAGCGAAAGCGGGTAAGGTAAGCATAGAGAAATACTGAGAAATGTAGTTCGACAATCGCTCCGTAAACCACGCACACTTCAATACGTATGCAGATATGTGTACAAATAAAGCTCGCTCATCATCGGTGGTGATTGCAAGAGCTATAATACCAATAACATATCTGAGTGATAGGTGCGTTTTTAGAATAATCAAACAGGACAGACGTTCATTTATACTCCAAACTGTAGGTATCTGCGTATTTCCAATGTGATAGGGTACTATTGGATTGGGATTCTAATTTTTAATTTTTAGACGTTATGCTAACCTAACCTAACCTTTTAGTATATGGTAATAAATAGTTCCTGCATCATAAGTTTTCTACTTCTCTATTAAAGTCTAAGCAACCAAATAATTAATCCACAGCATCATTATTATGGTCTTTATATTTCCTCTAACACTAATTCCGTTATTATGGAGCGTTGCCGGGTTGGACCAGTGAGCACGGTAAGGAAACATTTACTTTATTGGGGCAAAATTATTTATCGTTCACGTAACAGCTTAGGCAAAATGTATCGCCGGAATGTTTATTTTGCTTCGGGCTCGAGACGTTAGCACGTATTCTGGAATGACAATTTAATATGATGTCAACAGCTCGCGACATCGTTTCCAGAGCGTTGCAATCAATTCTGGAAATCGATTCACATTCGACAGGTTACCATTTTCGAACTCCACTTAATAACATAACGTTGATTTATTTATGTGAGCTGTAATTTGAATGACTCGTCCGTTATCTTCAACTTTAACCGCTGGTGCTCCTAGACTAGTTTAATATTGGAACAAAATCAATTAATTAAACCAAGAGTATTGAAAAAATCCTTGTCCATTATTAACAGGAACTGAATAAGAAAGCATATTAAATAGTAGTATAGTTAGTAGCTATCCGTTTCATATTTTTTTGTAAAGATAACTAGTGAAAATGAAAATGAAAATGAAAATTTATTTTTGCAAATTGGCCGCCAGGGGCTCTTTTACATGTCTTTTTGAAACTACCAGCACATTCGGAAAGACCATCATTGCCAAGAAGAATGCGCCGCAAGAAACGTAAGTGAATGATCGTTTTTTTTGGTACGTTTTCTAATAATGAAACCTAGCGATCTACGATACTATTATCGCCCCCGAAACCCCATGAATACTAAATTGCATGAAAATCGTTGGAGCCGTTGAATTGCTCGTTTAAAGGAATTAGATTAGATAGATATTCAGAATTTCACATGAAAAATAACAATTCAGTTACATAAATCTTCATTTAATGCGTTCTCAGAAAGTATTTCATTATTTTTTAGCCGTACGTATGAGAGATTACCAGTTTAGTATAAGCAGTTTTTATGCTTGGTATGATAAATTATTTTAGGAGCAGCGTATTGAACCAAACTCATTATGAAACATGCTAAGACATTGCTTACGTATAAATTAGTAACGAGAAAGTTTTCCAATAATCTTTGGCTGCCCTCTCCATTAAGAACAAAAACATTGGCCAGTAGAGTTTACTGAAACTAGCCTATTAAGATTAACTAACTTCGACCGACAACAATCGTGTTTGGAACTTGGCGCCGTTTATTGGATTGCCATGTCACTTATTTATTGATTGGCTTTCTGCCACTTTTATTTATGGTAATTCAATTTTAGAGATTTATCTAGAATAAAACCACGACGGAAAAGGTATTCGGTCATGCGCTCGAAGCAACATGGGGTCAGTAACAGGCGTCTCAGGTGTTTATCCCCCGCTCTAAACTAATAGATATAAAAAATGTAACTCCTTTAGATTCCAAGTGCCTCCAAACAACAACAATTCCTGTGCTCATTCTTCGGACTAAAATCCAAGTAATTGTTTTTAAAGTAGGTATATGTACTAAGTCTTATTATCAGTATAAATTTTTAATAATAATTTAATATACCGAAATACATTGTGAAAAGTTCGCTACGCATCGGAGCTATACGAGAAAGTTCTCTCGTCACAATTGGTGGTATCTATTTCGGTATACTCCTTCCCAGCCTGTATAACTCCAGTGAACAGCAGGTACAGTAGAGTAAAACACGTTCGAGGTCTCAAACGCAAGGCCGTATCATTCTCGTATATCGTAAAGTGGGGTTACTTTGACCTTAGAAATCTGATTGATTTAATCTTCGTTTCATTTTTAAACTCAAATTGCATTATTATTTGCTTTTATTGCAGTACGCCTGTGTACCGAAAACTGAATTTTATTATAAGCAAAACAGTCCCGTTCGGCACTCCAAAACTTTTTCGGTTATAATAAAATTAAATTGCATTGGGTCTTACCGTGTTTGAACTGGTATTCTTTGGTAGCTTAAAATATAGTTTGGAATGCATTACCTGAAAACTACGACTACGATCCGACGGAATATAGGACTTAGATTTTTCAACTTTTGAAGAATTATACCGCATGTATTGACGTGAAAGTTTGCTAGTGAGATGCATTTTTCGCGATCAACTGAATTTAAATGAAAAAACAAAAGTTTCGTGATAATCTATACTAGTAACATTATTAATACGAAAGTGAGTATTTTTTCTGTTATTTATTCACGCTTAAACCACTGAAATCGATTTGGTTGGAATTTGGTATAGAGATAGTTTCGGTTCCGAGAAATTGTATAAGTAGTTACCGTGAGATAGCGATAAGCGAATTCTGCGCAGATTGAGTTGTGGGAAACAGCTATTATTAAGCTCAAAAACAATAATAGTATACCTACTTATTAAAATTATGGCTCTGCGTTCGTGGTATGTTTTAGCAAGCATAGTAACTTAATGCATAGGTACCGTCACCTTTTCGATCAACCCTATACGCGGTTTAATTTTTATCTGCATAATTTATTTTTCTTCTACAATTTTTAAGTTTTAAAGTTAAAATTTATTTATACTAGAAGAATAGGACTAATTAGTGTCCATAATTAAAAAGAGGAAGAGATTTCAATTTCGAAATAGATCAACGTATCCCCACTTTACGTACTATATTTCGTACGGTTATGAAGCGTACTTTCGAGACTAATGGGCTATTAGAGCTATTAGTGCCATAAGTACATACATGGATGATCAGCTCCCACAACCAGGCATGCAATAGACGTGTACCAGAGACTAGAAGTGACCCTAAAGTGCAGAAAAACTACTTAATTCAACCCAAAGTCCTCATTTTCTCATTGATCGACCAAATCTTGATCGCTTAGATTGAAATTAAACAAAAAATATATATATAAAAGTAAAATAGTATATTTTTGGTTCTACTTATTCCAAATATCATGTTTTGAATAATAATAATAATAATATCTTGGGACAATTGACACCAATTGACCTAGCCCCAAACTAAGCAAAGCTTGTAATATGGGCACTAGACAACGGATAAACATACTTATATAGATAAATAAATACTTAAATACATATTAAATGTCTGTAATATACTGTTTTGTTGCTGGGTAAGTAATAAAAAGAATTCATGATCAATTGCTCAAAATAGCTCTTCCACGATAAAAAGAATCGGTTTGGTCGATGGCTTCACAGCCAATACCTCGCCAGCATATAGACGAGGATATTTTCTGAATAAATGATTAGAATTTGTTCGCTGCCGTAACCCTTAGTTTCAGAAACGCTGATCTACAAGGAGCTAGCCCGCTCTTTAAGTGGCTACTACTAGACTAGGCGACGTTGCCACACCGAAGCGTAAATTTTATGCTACTCGAATGAAACTCGCCTGGCGGACGCTGTCGACTAGTTTATTTTTTAAAAGTAGATCAGTATGAAGAGCCAAAAAATACCTGCTACACAAATAACTGGGCTATGCTTTGTCGCTCTGCCCAACACTCCTTAAATTAATGGTCTGCAACAAAATTATAAATCATTTAGATTGAGTCAAGCTGCTTTTAGGTACTCGTAATTAGCTATGTCTTTTATCGGTATAGGTGAAAAACTTAAGTTAATAACGTGTTGTACGAGTATGTAGTAGTGTACAGAACTGATATGGGACTAAGTCATTTTTCTAGTTTGGAACGTCAATTTGTCTATTTGCACACATTATAAAGTTGTACCTAGGTATGTGTGAGTATTTCACCTATACATTAGGGTCAATGTATTCAACCATTTTGATTCCTAGGCTATCTCTGAGGTTTGTCATGACAATTTACGTAATTCGTTAGGCATTGTCATAGAGAAATCAAATTACTTTTAATGATAAGGTTCCAAGGTGGCCCGTAATCAAATTGGTTCAATTAAATCAAATTATGTACTTAGTTCTGAAATTTAGGGAATGAAGGTAGGTATGCTCATTTTTAATGTATTTACTTTGAACCAATGTACCTTATGATTTTAAGAGGCATTTGTGTGGCAACCGGCAAAGAAGTAGGTTTTGTTAAGTTGTAGGTCACTCACGGCCTGGCCGTAAGCCGTAACACGGGTAACCGTGACCGCAGTACATTCGAGTGCTCTCCAAGGAAATGCTTTCCTCGGATAGAATTCGTAATTTATCTACCGTCCGGAATGATTTCCCCACTGCATTCACGGACAAGCAGGCAGTTACAGAAGTATACAAGCCGCCGTTTTGATTTGATTAAATCGTAAGTATGTACCGAAGTTGGAGTTCCGTGGAAAAACATCTGCTTCAGACTATTGTTCCGCGATGAGGCAGTATAAATTTGGCCTTCCTTTTAAAGAAAAAAGAATATCATAATTTTCTACACTTACAGGGTATTAAAATATCAAAATGCGTGGGTTTTCCGAAGATACAATTCTTGAACGTAATTGGCATCGTGAATAACATTTTTTATTACATAATCCCCGGTCGTTTCAAAGTACTTAGCAACAGTCTTGCTTGTATCGACAACATTTTATTATTCCACATCACAAGTTCACATTTATCTTTTTCCAATAACCATTTGGAACGTAGCTATTATTTCTTGTCTCGCGCAGGGGAAAGAAACAAGGCGAATATGTATGACAAGTGTCAGATCAGTCCTTGTGATTAATCGAACGCTATTTTGTGGAATAACGCAACGGTTGCCGCGCTGATTTTATTTTCATTGTGATGAAAATTATTTTTTGTTACAATAATTTTCTGAAACTAATGGAAGATACGTAGGCACCGGTAAGTTTGTAATGTAAGTAAATGCTTTATTGTACAAAAATAAAGAAACAAACAGAATATAAATTCCTAACCGACACTGAAAATTAGAACACATACAAAAATCCGAAAAGTAAAGCTATGGCCGGGACTCGAGCCCGGATCCTCATCATTCCGTACTTTTCGGATTTTTGTATATTGTGTTCTAATTTTCAGTGTCGTTTAGGAATTGAGTTTCAACGGGTAAAACTGTAAAAATAAATATAAAAATCAAGAAGTACAAAAATTCAAAGTGAAGTGAATTCTTGATTCATTTGATAGTATCTAAACAGAAAGTAAAAGATATCTTTCTATTAACTTTGAGTACAAGGAAGGAGCTTCGCACGGGTGCAATCAGTGTTACTCTATTATGCATGTATTATACATATAAACTTTCTTCTTGAATCACTATCAATTAAAAAAACCGCATCAAAATTCGTTGCGTGGTATTGAAGATCTAAGCATACATAAGGATAGACAGACAGACAGCGGAAAGCGACTTTGTTTTATACTATGTAGTGATTATCGAATTCAAATAATTCACTCCGTTCGTCACGTGTTTTCTGTTCTTAGAGCTAAACAGTAAACAATCTGTATAAGTTATTAATATTCACTAGTTATGTAGAAGCCCCCCCCCCCCCCCCTCCTCCACGCAAAGGACCACCAGTGCATTTCATTCAATCTCCTCATCCCAAATTGTCCAGGTACCTACGTTAAAAAATCTATTTTATGGCTAGAAGTCCTCTAACTAGAAGATAAATAAAAAGAAATTTCATAACTTAATAAAACTTTGATGAATGTTATGAAACACGTTCATAAACTGCTCCCTCCTCGTCTTTGGTTCATAAGTTTCCAGAAAACACGAAGTTGACTCTCAATCAAGTAAGTTATTACAATTTGTAACTAAGTAAGTCAAAAGTACAAGTTTGCTAATTAGTTTGGAAGCTAACCACACACCAAAAGTGCGGAATTCAATGTGGACATTTTACTAAGATTACAGTAAGATGCGAAGATTAAGAAACTTGCGTCTACACAAAGTCTCCGATTCAAGGGAAAGTTATAATTCTCTTCACATTCAAGAACACACTCGGTGGAGACGCTTCTCGTCTGTTAAATGAAATAAATAATTGTGATCATCTATTAATGTTCCCTACTTACGAAAGCTGATAGTACAAAAGAAATGTTGCAATATTCCCGCTGAATTCATTAAATTCGAAAACATTTGCTTTTGTTTTTACTCGACTGCCCAGACAAAGGAGTGTAGGTTTGAGCATTGTTTTATTACGTACAAAACTTCTTCGCCAGTTTTCCTGACAATTTCCCTCGCTTGACGCCAGGGGCGTTAGGAAGGCAATAAAACAAACAAAAACGGACTTCAGCATCGGACACCACTTCCGGCCCTCTGATTGATGACTACTCAGTTTTTTTCGATGACATAATCTGCAGGATGAGATTTAAGATATGAATTTATTTGCAAATATCACTAGGACGTTGATAACGAATTAAGTGATGCCTTACGCAAAGAAAACATTTCATCGGATGCGCGCGCCCAGCTAGCTCTGATTTTTTATAAAATATTTCTCGAATGGATACACGAACACAAAATTACATTTTATTTTATGCTTATCTTGCAGTGATTCAGTTTAGGTTCGCTCGCTGTTAGATCCATACTAATGACAGCTAAAATCTGAACTGAGTCTGAATTGAGTCGCTTAAGACGTCATGGTAAGGCCCCTGAGCGTGATGATTTAAATAATGGTAGCTAAGAGTACTTTTTAGTACAAAACGATTCATGGCTGTTTTATAGGAGATTTGAAATGTCAATCGAAGTATCTAAATACTCACTAAATAAAGAAATTTAGGAATATCTACATTAATAAATAAAATCTTTTGAGATCTACGTGATTTAATTAAGTAGGTACATATCTTAAGTTCTTTAGAGGTATTTTTGTGACGGCCCAAAATTGCCAGAGTTGAATTTTTCGCATGACCTTTAGTACGCTTACTATAGCAATATTGAAATTTTTTGAGTTTACTCTTACAGTAACTATCACACTTGCCCAGTTCAAGGACTCTACATTCCAACACAAACAAACAAAAGTTTGAATGGCGGTCCTTTTGGCAAAGATGGTGTGACGGCAAATGTTTTGGAGTGACTCGTGAACTTAAATTTGTTGAACACCAAACAACCTTAAGCCCGATTCCGTGTAGAACACAATTATTTAAATAATTTAGCAGATAAGGCTACTACTACACCAGATGCAACACAATAGTAGATAGACGATTATTATTATTTTTTGAATTAACGTTCGAAGTAAGTAGATTCAATTGACGTATTTAAACAGTATCTGGGTAACATACCATAATCTTCTAAAATATTATTACTACTCGTACTCTGTTTATAAGAAATCGCCCGGCAACAATAAAGCAGCATATATGTAGAGTTTTCAATTGTCTCTGAATTTTATATTATTCCGTTACGTAACGTCTCTGAAGTAGTACCAAGTCGTGGGTTCGATCATCCGGGTTTGCAGCTCGCACCTAAACGCTTTTATGGAGTTTACGTGTTTACCGTGAAATTTTATGTTGAGGAAAAGTAAGAAAAACATGAACAAATCTGTGTAGTAGGGGTTGAGGAGGTGTATAAATGCAGTCTTTTCCATCATGCATGAGAGGAGGCTTGCAAGCAGCGGTAGCGGGAACTGATATACAATAAAATTACTTTTAAAAATACACAAAATGCACAACTTTTGGTGTCCAATTAGATTATTTGTAGTATATTTGTATACGGCAGTTTTAGTTGATACTACGAATGTGTTTATTGTAAACCTGCCCCAAACATAACACCCAAGGTAATAAATAATTTGTCTACAGTCCCAGCTAAATATACAAAACACACAAAAAGTACGTATAACTCTTTCTTTTGGGTGGCCGTCGAATCAAGAATCAAGCGTATTTAGACAGGAATATTACTTTTGAATTTAGTCTGTCATGTCTATGCCAAGTGGCGTCTTGAGAGATGAATGCGCGTGCGCCGAGATCTCTCGCAGACCCGCCAAGAAAACAGCCTGGCCACCGTTACGCGAAAATAACGATGGATTTTACGATCGGGTGAAAGCCACATCCTTTTGTGCGCTTCCGTGGCGGAAGGCGTTTTCAGCCGCGCCCTAATAAAAACCTTTCCAACAAACATCCATGATGCTATCGACTTCCGCCCGACTTTTGTCAATCACGCCTTTGACTTTAGATAACATTTTAAAATCAGTTCGAGCACGACTTTCCGATGCTTTGTTCCTCCGCTGTTCCTCATTCTTATTTATGAGATCGGTCGAGCCACCTTGAGTGAACTCTATAAATCGCTGTAGGTTGTGGCTTAGTTTGTTAAATCATGAAGGAGATTGCTACCTTTACATGTTGATCGAAAGCCCGCCCTAGTGTTTGAGGGGGACAAGTAACCGCTTGGTGACGCCTGTATCTCTCGACAAACTGGCAAGTCACAAAACCACGTCCGGGCGACATAGCATAAATAATTCAAAGTAAACGATTTATTATATCTAAACCGTCAGCGTCATTTTGATGTTAGAATTATTAGCATTGACGAATGAATATTAAAGCATTCAGTTATCTTAACAATAGTTTATTGCAATCAATCAGTAGCTAGCAACCCATCACTGTTTTGATTCCCCTTTCCACCTATACTCCCACAATCATGTTAAACGTGGCCTTGTTACCTTAGGCTCTGTCTACCCTGTAAGGGATACAATCGTGGTTTATGTAAGTATGTATTAATCTCAGTATTTAAATAAAAAGTCAGGACAGAGTTCTGTGAATGGTAAAATAAGACCGGTTTAAGCTACGCCTTGGCACATGCGGCGTGCGTGCTTCCACCGTTTTATTTGGTCTGAGTCATTTACTTGTAATAATTTTTCGATTTTCATGGTAAAGTCTAAACCCGCAACAATCTAATTTAAAGGTCAGACAACACAGGCCCAGCAATTTGTTGTATCACGTGCAAAGTTTTTGTTCCCGAAAACGGAAACGGAATTTATCCGTCACTACGAAACAGAAATGTATGGGATTATTGAGTCGGTAATGGGCTAACGGACCACCGACGTCCCACGAATACATTGGCTTTTGTAGGTGAGCAGTTATTTTAACCCCGACAGGAAAAGTGGTGTTTTGATAATTGAACCCTTTGTATGCAGAGGGCTGCATGAGCACAGCGCTTTTCGAAAGCAATAAATCCAAAACGGAACCTTGTACAATTTTAACGACATTAAACTATGCATGCAGCTTCATTTTATATTTAGTTTTCTGTGTTTTTTTGAGTTAGATTACGAGTAGTTATTACTCCATTACTATGACCTCTATCCGTCTGTGGAATTTCCTTTCCTGTAGACCTAAGACGAGCTAAAACTCTGCCTATTTTTAAATACCAAATCAAATGTCACTATTTGTCACTAATTGAATCCACTTCCTGTCTTTAGTCCCTTTATTTTCTTTATTGCTTCGAATCAGATCCTTTTCTGTTATATGTGAAACGTACGATATGAGGACTGTATGATAATGTAGCGAAAATGATGAAGGATAATCGATGGCAAGTAACAACACCAGGAAACTATACTGCTTCTTTACTGATATGGAACAACTAACACAAATACGATGACAAAAGTTCAAAAACAAAATGATTAGAAAAAATATGAAAAAGTATTAAAACTAAGGAGTTCGCGACAATATGGTCTTCTTAAATATTATATACCTATATCTTTTTTTATTTATTTTTCGTTATTATATTCTCATATACCTATATACATATTTTTTAAGTATCTTAAGTATTATACAATAATGTTATGTGGGTAGGTATGTGTGTATGTATGTACATATTATTTTATTTTACTTATTTAGCTATGTATTACATTTATGTTAGTACTGTTGTTTTATTATCCCAGCGTTTCTCCTGTCTATATTCTCTATATGTTTTCGCGACCTACTTAAACTGTTTCCGACTTTTATTTCTTTTTTTATTGGTTGTCTGGTAGAGATCGCTATTAAGCGATAAGACCGCCTATTGTCTACCTTGTTCTTGGTTTTTGTATTGTTTTGAACTGATTTGCGGAGTTCGATAAAGAGTATTTGTATTGTTATTGTATTGCAGTTATTGCACCTCGCAAAGTCGTGGTATCATAATCGCGTGGCTATGGTGGATGGATCGCGTTATGATGTAATTTTTCATCTTAATTTCTAAGAGATTTTTCATTAATTTCGGTAGAATTCCATTCCAGAATGGTCCTATAATTAATTATCTTTATTTATTAGGCTGTACTGTCGTGAAAAAACTTACCTCAATTTCTTTCACGTGCCCCAGTCACTTGCAGCAATCCAACAATCTTTTCGAAAAGCGTTTAGGAGAAGCTTGTGATCAAGCCTGTCTAAGAGCTGAAATGGCAACTTTCTGTTGAACCCCCCACCTCACGTTATTCAATTGAACGATAAAGAATTTCCTAAACATTCTTTGATTCCAGTTCTTTCAGGAAGACTTTTGCTTTTATTACTTTTGTACCTACTTTACGGTTTCATTGATAAAAAATAAGGAGAGGTGTAATTTTTTGCCATTTATCAGCTTTCTTTATTATTAATGTGAGCTCTTGTAATGAATAAACATAAACTAATTTTCAAAAACCACTTGGCGTAAAATGTTGTGTTCTGTTTTGTCTCAAAATAAATTAAGCATGAATTCTGACAAGATTGCGATTTCGATTAATGCGCTTAAAAATAAAGATTTACAATATTTTTGTTTTAAATAGGTACCAAAATCGTATACCGCCGGAGGTAAGTATACGACAGTAAACTGTTATTTTTTAAGCTCAGCCAAAACACTATCTAACAACACGCCACGGTAGGAGGTACTACAATAACACATATTATCAATATCGAAAAACTTTTTTTCAGTAGGTACTTCTGGATAAACGGAACCCTCATTTCGGTAGGCTATTGAATTCTTCTATCGCAAAGGTTTGCTTAAAGGCTTAGTAAGTGCTTATTAGCAACGAACGAACTTTTGATCGGTAACCTGTAATTTGTTAAAGAAATATCATTAATTCATTTCTTTTTGTTCTGCATAATAAAATCGTAAGTTAGAAGTTAATATTTAACCAAAAAAAATCGAACCTCACTTAACCCCGTCGAACCTCACTGAATAACTAATTTGAGAATATTAATTTAATTTTATCAGTTATGCACATTAAGCTATTGTAAACGATTCCTACTCAATTAAATAATACTCGATAAAAAATGCATAAATTACAGACTAAAATCTTTTTTGAAGGGTATTTTCATGGCCTTTATTTTAAAAATACGTCATTAGGAAAAAATTCAAACACCGCTGACGGTGTTATATTATATTTCATTATATTCATATTTCACACGAACTTAACCTCAAAATGATCTTTCAATGACAAGTATTTTATTTCTACTAGTTGTTGCCTCCAACTTCGTTTGCGTCCCGCGAGAACTTTTTACTTTCCAGAAATGAAAAGAAGACTATGGTAACCGACGGAGTAGCTTTCTTTCAGTGAAATAATTTTTGCAACTGATTCAATACGTCACTCTTTAGTAAAAAAACAGTTTGGTAGGTACAAAACATAATTATGATACTGTAAAGGCCTTTAAACGCACTAAAGGGGTTAAACCGACGGATATATAAATGAGAAATTCTGTGACATTTTCTTACTTTTTATTGTTCTTCGGCCGTTATTGGTACTTTCATAATGTCGGAGTCGGACAATACTTCTCGTCAAGAGATTCACAAGACTTTGGACTTATGTAACTTCTGTACCCGCATGATCGGACTTTCCTTCATTGACAAACCGCCGACAAGTGTATTTTCTAAGATCAAGTCAAACTTAATTTTCGTAATATCGGCTCTGGCCCTGATACTGCTCGTGGCTGGAGAGATCGCTTACGTCACTAGCCTTATAATTCGGACGACGTCAGTGGCTGAATTTGTGACGAGCTTGCACATAGTAGGATATGGTTCCATGAGTGAGTACTTATAACTAAGTACTTTAGCTTTATAGTTATAGCACGCATTGTAACCGGGAGTGAGATAGCACAACGGTGATAAGGCGCCTAGATACGTGGTAAGGAAGGGAGAGAGGCATTTTACGATCTCCATAGTTTTGTTTCACTTGGATAAAAGCATTTACCTAAAATTTATACGACCTTAGTTTAGGCCTTGTTTTTATTACTTCCGTGAGAATACTTGGAATAATGGTGTAGTTGTAAAATTACCTATTGCCTCACTATAAAAAAGTTTAAAAACAAAATGGTCTGGAAAGGGGATGCTTAAAAATTTAATCTAAAAAATACCATTCTCTTATTATGCGTTGCCAAGTATATTCAACCGTTTTGGCGCCTAAAGGATAACTCGTTAAGTTTACGCTGCCAGAGTGGCCCTGCGGGTGTTATAAAGGCATTAATAAAATACGTCATGTTGATGAGACTCTATTACTCTCATTTAAGGGGACTGTTACACAGGAATAACCTTCGTTTCATACTTTTTACGGTATTTTTCTGAACTTTCATTTTTTTCTTGGTAAGTACTGTTCTATAAATTGCTTTTTGATCTCAAATTGGCATTGTTAATATTTTTATATACATATATCTTTATCCCTTACGGAGTAGACAGAGCATTTTTTTTTACGGAGTAGAGACTTTTACGAGTACCCCCAGGCCCGGGGAGGCCCGTTACGTGGGACTCTCTCCCCTGGCCTCTCTCCTCGCAGAAAGGGGCGGATAGAGCATACCCACTAAAACCACTCCGGCACTGACCTCTTGCCGGGTTCAGGAAGGAGCCGTGGGATCCCGAAGATTCAAGCCGACGACGCCCACCCGGCTGCCCCGACTTTCGCCAGGGCCACCCGCACTAAGGAAGGAGGAGTCGTAACTCTTCGACTCCCTCTTCAGACGATATCAGTCCTCCAGGTCTTCTTTCCAGCGATCCCTCATTCGGTAGACAGAGCCTAAGATTTAGATTGAGTAGGAATGTAATGTAATGACGTAGATGTGACAGTGACGGCTGACAGTTACCGTAGCTGAACTTTTTTTTAAAAATTTTTGTGGCTAAATTCCCGATTATGCCAAAAAACCGGGTCGTTAGGTCAAACAAAGGTTAAAAGTTCTTTTACAATATATTTGCAATTTTAAAGTATTTTTGAAATCTGAAATATATAAATGATATTCGAATTGGAGCATACAAAAAAAAATTAACAATGTCAAAATGTGCTATAGAGTTTTCGATTTCGCAAAATAAAGTTTTATACTTAGAATATATCTTTGTGTCCAATGGAATTTTTCTTAAAATGCTCAATAAACTTCACTAAATCGGCTATTCTTGGTTATTTTATAGGTATAAGCAAACTACTTACGCTTTGGTTCAAAAGGCATACGTTTAGAAAATTAATTGAAGACTTGGCAGAAATATGGCCCGTGGCACCCGAAAATCAGGAGGAAGAAGACATCAAACAAGCAAGTCTTAAGGAACTGCGGCTCGGCCAATCTTGTAAGGATTTCGAGCTGTTTTATCCATGTAGAGCCTTACAAACTTATAGAAAAGAAATCCGAAGAAATACCCGTAAAAACCTTAAAATGATAACACAAAACTGAATTTAATGTAGCTTTTTGAAATGCACGTATAAAGTATACGAAAAGTGAAAAACAACAGCAAGTATAGGTACATACAAGATAAGTACACACACAAGCATTTTTGTCAGTGTCATTGTAATCTCCTTTGTGAAGCAGGTAGGCAGTACGCACGAAATACAAATATAGTCAATTTTTCACCCAGCTTCCTCCACGAAATTATTCCGTTCCAAATGTCTAACAATATCAACAGAAATGTATGACGATTTATTACTTTTCGCGACGCACCCCGGTTTGTCAGGTGTAATTAAATAACACTTTTGTCTTCCAGGGTACGCATTTTTCAACGTGCTCGGCGTGGTTATGTACAATATAACACCTATAGGTGTTCATCTCTATCGAAAGAGTCGCGGCCAGCCGTCGGTCGTCGGCTACGTTTGGCACGCCGCCTACCCCTTTGACAAGACACAGCCTATCAACCATGAACTTGTCTACGCCTTTGAATGTTTTGCAGGTACGATCTAGTATTTGAAAACCCTAAATAAATACATTTCATATTGAGTTTCGGAATGGCACGACTACGGGAAAATTTCCATGTGATTTTTGGGCAGGGAAAAATCTTTTATAACGACAGCGTATCGAAGTCGTGTATACATAAGCAAATAGACAGGCCTTCACGAGGATCTTTACCTATCTACTACAGCACAAAGTGCAAAGAGGGTAGGTATACTTTTGTGGAATGTTGCCTCAATAATGGTAATGAATCCGCAGATATTTATGACTTTGGAAATGAAGTAAAACAAGATTATTACAAACTGGAACCTTTCATACCGACTGTTAATTAAAAATAAATAAAGGCTGCTGGTTTATAAAGCTAACTCGTTGGTTTTTAATTATATCCTTAGAAACCTTTGCCTAAGAGTTAAGTTATTCAAGCTAGTTTGAAATTGAAGTGGCCTCACTTTCTCTTTTTTGCTGCCATTTTCTCGCGGTCGACAAACAATTTTGTTTGTAACTTACGTTTAGAGGTTACATAAGCTTTCGTTTGTTTCCTTTTGGAGCAGGATGTGGCTGTAACTTTTGAGTGTACGTAGGTGCTTCGAGCATGTGGAGCATGGTCAGCTCTGACATGATATTCACGACGATGGCAAGCCACATTGGCTTGCTGCTGCGCGTGCTGCAAGTGAAGATCCGACGGCTGGGCGTCACCACGGCCGAGGTCGATGCGGCAGAACCCAACGACTCACCGGCACTGATTAACAATGTTCGTTACTACCAGGAAATAATCAAACTGATTAAGATACACCAACGACTCATAAGGTATTTTTACTTTTGATGATAAAATTAATTGCTAATGTTTGCTGTATCTATCTATATCTGTATATATATAATAGGGTAGTATTCGCAAAACCCCTGAACAATGTTGCTAACGTAAGTAAATTTACGCCAATTAGGCTAAACGGGATAAGAAGTATTGTCAATGAAAGGTTTAATAAAGCGACTTGTTTAATTTTGTGCCACTTTAATTCAGAGAAATATAGAATGCAATGAACTAATAAATATACATATTACTATGGACAAAATTATTAGGCTGAATATTGGAATATCGGCAACTTTAAACTACTGGAGCCGAGCTGAAATTTGACTAAATAATTATGCTGTGGAAAATAGCTACATCAGGCCCTGTACACCAATATCACTGCTCTTTATGACGTGGACGATAGTATACATATAAACATTAGTATTTTCCAGTTACAGTGATGACTTAGAGGACACTTTCTCGCTAGTCAACCTAATCAACGTCATGTTGAGCTCTGTCAACATCTGCTGCGTCATGTTCGTAATTGTTGTAAGTCGTGTATTTGAACCAAACATTGTTTAACAAATTAACATTTTAGTATTTTTGTACGCAGTTCAACGAATACTAATATATACAAGCGGAGATACCCGAAGAAAAACACTTCTTAGTTTCGCACTAAACAATAAAGAAATAACCAAGGCTAAGTATTTGTATCCCGCGAAAGGTCGCTGCCGGATAGAGAAATATATATTCGGGCGGCCAAATTTAATCGAAACACTTGAATTTTGAAACAGACCTTTTCATATCAATAAAATGGTGTTTATCTTGCTTCAGCTTTTAGAGCCCTGGATGGAAATGAGCAACAAGTTTTTCCTAGGAGCGGCCCTGACCCAAGTTGGAATTCTTTGCTGGTACGCCGATGAAATTTATCGAGCGGTAAGTGAAATATGGAATAAAATCTGAGTCCTTTGAAATGTATGTACCTTCCTAATAATGTTTTTCAGGGTTGGTTACTTTATGTGTACCGATAGGGATGGGAGTATAAATTGGGGTGCATACACTCACATTTTTTCCAAAAATCACACCTGTTAAAATAACATTAAAACGATAATTAAAATGGTATAGTATTCCTACTACTACAATTTAAGGTTCAAATGAAATTAGTGGTTGGTCTACAACCCTATGGCAGTAAATTTCTTTGCTGCTAGGTGGGTCCTAATAAAACATATTTTCTTTATAAGCTATTATCAAATTCTTTACACAGATATGATTAAGAAAATCGTTTAATTCTTTTATTTGTACCATAGAGCAAAATAATCAAAAATAATTAATCAGTATTAATTGTGGTGTCACGTCGAGCAGTTTAATCTAAATTCGCGAGAGAAGCTTGAGAGGCCTTGACTGTCACAGCGCCGTGGGAGAGGTGGCTACCAAGCTACTTTAAACCTAATTGTTTCAGCCCACAATTAGCTGTAACTTATTCATACCAATGTGCTTGTCAAAATACACTTTTAAGTACGTTACACCAACGATGTGAATATTCAAACGTTCATTAACATAAAGAAATAGACACCTTAAAAGGGCCTGTGCCATTTGAGAATTATGTTTAAGGATATAATTAATACAGTAATTATTCTCACAAAGAATTCTGCAAAACGGAAATGTACCACAATATTGCTGAAGCGGATAAAAATGAGTGGACTGTATAATTAAGGATATTGTGAATGAAAACCAGTTCCTCAGCTCAAGCCTTGTACTATCGAACAGCAAAAACACTAACAACTGACAAAAAGTCATATCAAAATCAAAATCAAATTCAAATTATAAAAACATAAAAGTCATAAAAAAGCAAAGAGTTCGCAACAATTGCACTCGTTTAAAATCCACGAGTAAAAATACACACTAGTCGTTCCATAGTCAATATGTTTCAATATGGCTGAAAACGTTTTACGCGCGATCTCATGGTACGCCTGCCGCGTAACTGCTTTATTCCATTGTGTTCGGTGGTGAAAAATTACAAAATGTATACAAAGGTTTATTTATTCACAGAGCGTGGGCGTAGCAGACGCGGTGTATGCGAGCGGCTGGTACAACGGCGACGCGCGCGCCCGGCGGGCACTCGCCGTGTTGATACAAAGGTCAGCTGTACCGACCCTACTTACTGTTACACAATAAAAGCACTGATCAGCGGTATTATATTTTCCATGTTTGCAGGCTCCAATTGATAAATCCAAGGCAATATGTATAACACTCCTTCCAATACGACCGACGCGAGAGAGACAGAGAACAGATAGAGATCCCTAGATCTCTATCTGTTCATAGACCATAGTATTTGGCTACAAGGCAACGTTCGGAAAACAGGCATAGACATAGACATAGACAGTATTTATTCAAAAAAACAATACAGCACCCGCAGCACACGCTGAGCCCAATCCAATTGCCACGCTTAGTTTTAAGTTTGTACGTAAGTAAATACTGTAAGTAAATACTCCAGATAAATGTATGTATACTCTATTTGTGGTAATAAATTATATTCTATTCTATTCTATTCTAATCTACAGGGATTGTGTTTGAAATACAGATTAAGTAACTTAATTTAAAAATAATATTAAACTAAACAATAAAACGCTACAACAGAACTACGATTATCAAAATAATAACGAGAAATACATAATACCTAACCTAATTCATCATTAAATATTTCCTCTACACTATAAACGCAACCTCTTAACAAAAAACTTTTTAGTTTCCTCTGAAACAATGAGTAATTCGTAATCATTTTTAGATCAGTAGGCAGCCTGTTGTACAGTTTTACAGCTTGGTGAGCACCGGAATGTGATACGACCTTCAGTCTTGGGCAAAAATTAAAGTTTCGGTTTTTAGTGTGCGTAAGTAGGCGCTCATTTTGTTCTTCATAGGACTCATACTTTAGGAACTTTGTGAGCAGCACTGAAACATATAAACTAGGCACAGTTAGGATTCCTAGTTCTCTAAAATAATTTCTACACGATACCCATGGAGGAATGCGAAACATGGTACGAACTGCTCGCTTTTGTATTGTAAGAGCTCTGTTAATATTATGTTGGTAGCTGTTTCCCCATAGCTTAATGCTATATCTTAATTTGGATTCTATCAAGGCATAATATACCATTTTAAGCTGCTCAATTCCCATGACCTCCCTCCCCTCCCAATTTAAGCAGTCTCTGTCTCTTTCGTAATTATAAATAGAGGCTGCACCATAGATATTGACCCATAAGTTATCAGGAACGTATTAGAGAGAGGTGGAACAGGCCCTAAATTTAGTTATATAAACACCTGGATAGCTCTCATGTATCTGATGGTGAATGTACGAACGGGCTAAAAAAACATTTATAATTCTATGAATCAAAATAGTCAAATTGTTTTTGTATACTGTAACACTGTTTATGGAAGTAGGTGCTGCTTTTTCGTAACTAGAAGTGGTACTTATAATTCATTATTCCCTATGAATTGAAATACATAAGGGCGCACACAATACATAGTATAAAATATGGCGAAAACTTCAATCAACTGAAAAAATATTCTAAAAAAAAAATTGATTTTACCCCCTGTAGATAATAAGCTTATAATATGAAGCAAAGCAAATAGGCCATCTAGTTCATTGTTAGACTAACCCCGTAGGAAAGCAGCATAACCAGCATCTCAACAGATTATCTATACATATAATAAAATCGTTGAGACCAAAAAATCTGTACATTGAAGATTTAAAAAAAAAAACCGACCAGGGTGACTTAAAATCGGTAACTGAACATATTAAAACCATTTTTTAAATTTTTGTTTGTTTGTTTGTTTGTTTGTTTGACTGAGCATCACGTAAAAACTACTGAACGGATATTAATGAAATGTTCACAAATCGATTCCAATAAATTCAGAATAGGATATAGGCTACAGAAATTGTGGAAAATTTTGGAAAAAGGGGGTGAAAAGGGGGGTTAAAGTTTGTATGAAAAAAGAAAATTAGATTGTTCTAGAATCATGAAACTCAGAATAAATACTTAGTAATAAAAATAAAGAAATACCTGTTTTAGCATTTTTTTTTAATCTCATCCAGAGGCGCAAAAAAGAGGGTTTTGTGTTTAAAATTAATTAACTTCATACACCTATACAATAAAAACCAATGAAGCGTAACCTTTTGAAATTGCTAAATAATACTTCCAATTTAATACAGGTAAATATAATTTCTCAGTTTTCTTGAAATTTGATTTTTGAGGTGATTACGCACAAAATAGCGGAACTCAAGAAAATCAGCTTCCTTGGTATAAGTAGTTGGTAATAGTTACAAACAAAATAATACTACGAAGAAAATAGATAGATACAAATGTACATAAGACATAATAGCCGGAAAAGCGTGTCAATTTTGAAAAAACATTAATATAATAATTACATGCTGTACAGGCATTTTTTGAACGAAGAGTTTTTTGTCGATCCTAAATCAACCTAAATTGGCGTCCTAAATTGTGTTCTTTACCTAACACCTAAAGTTCAATATGCAATACCGTTACTTTCGTTTTTATTTATTGCGCCATTATTAACAACGTGTTCGGTTTTTGAACGCACTCTTATTTGAAAACCTGATATTAATATGAGGGCGGCGTGAAACGCTTGGCTGTGTGTTCTTGGTACCTTTGCCTATAAAAAGCAAAATCAAAGGGCGCGTTTACGCCTGCGCTACGAACATGTCAGAATTTTATTGTGAAAAGTTGGTGCTTTTAGTATAAATCTGACAGCGAGCGAACCTAAACTGAATCGCATTAAGACATCATGGCAACTATGGCAAGGCCCCTGTAGGTAATTAATTTGTAGAATGATAATAATAATCTGTAATTACGTAAATAAATAAACCAAGAAAATAAATTAAAAAAGCTTCTGCTAGAAAAAATTGAGTCGCAAAATATTAATTAAAACGGATTAGTAAATGAATTGTTAGTTGTAAGGTAAAAACAGGTATTACAACACAGTACAGGCAAAACATTTATGTATTATTTGGTTAGAATAGATTTAATTTTTTAAATTAATCAGGGTACAAATATCGTTAAAGTGAGCGCAGTATTCGCCAATAAGCGTCATAGTTTGGCGAAATTAATAGTGATGTAATTAAAACTGTACTTAGCTTTTTTGAATAAAGAAACTATAAACAAAACTATAAATAAAACTATTTGTAAAATAAAGTATAAATAAATGTGATGAGTCATTAACCAGTTTGCACTTGATTTTTTTTCAAGATTCCGTGTCGCAAATTATTATTTTCATGACGTAATTCTAAAAGTATAGTTTCGTACATACTTTCAGTGGTTCATGTGACGAAGTTAATAGTCATAATAATAATAATTTTGATATCGAGAAAAGCCGTAAGTATCACAAAAACACACGCGGACGAAGTCGCGGGCAACAGCTAGTTAAATATATATTCCACAAATAAAATAACCGACGAAAAATAACGACCTTATTTGCGGATCAGCGTAATTCGCTGAAACCCGATATTTCGGTCGGGAGCCCGAATAACTAGGAGCCAATTATAATGATAGAAATCGAACCTGCGTGCAATTATAACCCCCGGGACCCACAGCATGAAATATTCATAAAACAACTTTTGGCTCTCGGCTGATTAGAGCGAAATGCTAATGTTAGAATAAAATTTAAATTAACCATTCAGCCTTTTCATTTCCTTTTTCGACATCTTCGACATTTTTGTCAAAAAATCGTAAATAAGTCTAATTCGGCCAGATGCACTAGAATGATCTTTCCCAAGCTTACTCGTCTGCTGCCGTGTGCCAGCTATTTTTGACGAAAGCTAATGACCTATTTTACGTTTGTTCTACACTGAACGAACTACATTATTAAATTCCTTTATTAGAAAGATAGAATGTGATGCAAATGAAGGCAACAGACGCATCGGCCTGATGTGAATAAAGATCAAAGTGGCTGACTATCACAGCTTGCGTTAATGAATATTATTATGATGATATACTTTTAATTTTAATTGCTTTAAAAATATTATTTCGTCTTTACAGATCTCAAAAACCGTTATATTTCACCGCGCTCAAGTTTCGACCAATAACCATGACTACTTATAGTTCGGTAAGAGTCTTAAAGTGTCTTACTTTTATTTATTAACATGAAGCTTTCTCTCACCATTATTTTTCCACAAATTTTAGCTTTATCAAGAGCAAGACTTAATACTAATCAGATTGCGAGCGCTGTGTACCCTTAGGGCATTTACGCAGAGTAGCAAGTTACCTTATTTTAAGAAACCTGGCTAGTCGTTATTAAGAAAATAAGCAAACGTAAATCACGGATCATCAGACATAATACTTACTATCGAAAACTTGAACTTTGATAGAATCACATCAATTATGTGCTGCGCTGCGTGAGAACCAAAAATAAAATGTATTTAGTGATGAAACCCACAAACCGAGCGAGACCATTTCAATACGCCAGCTTGAGAGGTGATTTGAAATATCGTTTTAAATCACCAGGGAAATGCGCAAACTGGAGTGCGCGGTGTTGTAAGATGACTCTGTGGCAGCTTTTAAACATCGGGGTTCACTTACGTTATTTATCTCGACGGTACATACTACATATCTCTGTGACGCTCACATTGCCTACCTTTACCACATTGTTATAATCCTAATATTAAACTTATACTTTTGTTTCAGATCATAACAACGTCTTATTCCTATTTCACTTTACTCTACACTGTTTATCGTAGCGACTAAAACGTCTTAGTAGTCATAGTTACGATCAAGTATTTAACTTGTTTCTAGCATCAGTAGGTACAGGACTACACTGTACCAACCAACACTTAGAACCTCTATGTTGATAATGTACTCACTATACGAGGAGGCACCATTAATAAAGCAAATGTAATTATAACAGTGTTTCACTTTCAACAAAAGGTATCTTAAATCTTACACACCAATTTAATTATTATTTGAGGACAATGTTTAAAGTAGGTAATGCATAAGATTTCTATTCAAATAGCAGAGAGCCGCAAGTCATGTATCTCATTAATTAAAGAGCTTTCGCTAACAGTGTGGGCCTTACGCGTGTAGTGTTTAACAATACCTATCTAAGTGCTTACCAATGTGAAGAGCAAAAAGAGCTATCAAAATATTTATGCACAGTGAAAACGTTACTTAAGCACTTACCCTATAATAAGACGAAACGCCGACGCCTTTCGACGCCTCAAAAATGGGAAAAAAAATAAAACTACATTTAGTAAGTACTCAGAAGCTTACCTGTCAGTTGCCTATTTTGTCCCCCCTAAGGCGCTTACTTACCCACTTAAAATGATGACTAACATAATTTCAAGCCACCATTTTTCGAGGTTTTGACCTTTGAACAAAGTTTCAGTGCTTATTTTAGGAGATCAACTTTAAGGTTCATTACTCCCATTTTTAATGTTAGATGAAACAAATGAACCTATAAGAATGTGTACCGCGCCGCATTATAGTTAACTAGCTACTGCCCGCGACTTCGTCCGCGTAGAATTAGCGATTGAAATGTTTATCACTATCCCGCGGGAACTATGCAATTTTCCGGGATAAAAAGTAGGTAGCTTATATATAACCTGGCCGGTAATTTTCTCAACAGATTAGTAAAGTTTGGATCAAAATCCGTTATTTATCTTGTATTTCACTAATGCTACACTGTCATTCAAAACTGGCCCAAAAAAAAAAGTTGTAATAATATTATAGAAAAGAAATTAACGTTATTTTGTGATCAGTGAATCTAATTTCAAAGGTCAAGTAGGGGCGGCAAAAATTGATGAATAGCTTTGGGGCGGCAAATGTTTAAATCCAGCACTGATCTGTAGTGGTTTAGGCTGTGCGTTGTCTGTCAGTCAGTCAGTCAGTCAGTCACGGTACTGTTTTATAGATATAGATAGTGTGTGTTTTGAGTCAGGCAGTGGAAGATCGGATTTTTTATACCCGTCTTTCCAATTCGATATTTTGTTGAAGCATTCGTAATTTTCAAACAACACATTAATTCAGACCAATAGGTGTCATAACCGTGTGTACAGAATTAATGTATGTGCTCCATTCGCATGGGTGCGTGCGTGTGCTTTTGTTATATGCATAATTAACTCAAGTTTGCTAAGGAAGTTACATTGTTGTTACGAATACATATTATTGCTATATGAACCAACCCCAGCAAAGGATTTCAATATTAATAAGTTTGAAGTTCCTGCATGGAAGCAAAAAGGACGCCCAAGTGAGATATTCAGTCTCATAAATTCATAATTCAACAGTTCCAGTTCTAAGTAATTGAGACCTGAAGTTCCGACTTAAATTACGAATGGGAAACTGAAACAAGATGAACCCATTTAATAAACGTTTCCATGTCTTTCCTTTATTGCTTATAAATATTAATGAACGGGGGTCACAAAGTAGTGTAACGGTTGGTGTAAGAAGGAAGAAATGCAATCTAAAGTCAAAGTAAAGTCTAAACGTCTTAATTAAAGTCTTTTGAACCGTTTGCTTTAGTTCTTGACAATTGCGAATGATCACAAACCTCCCGAAGTACATTTTCAAGTATTTAAGTTAACTGTAATAATCGATTAAGCCGTAAAAATGACACAAGAGAACTTGCACGATCGTAATTTGTATCACTGTTTGCATTTTTGCTGAATAAAATAGACCGCTGCTGTCTTAAAACCGCGGTTTCTGTAACGTTCGCATTGTTATTGATCGAAATTCGATGAAGCATGAAGTAGAGTCGCATCCGCCACAACCTAAGCGGAGGTCGAACCGGGCAGCATAGGCGTCGGCGGCGGCGAGGCAATCACTCGCCACTAATGTCCCTCCTAGGCCTCCAATGTTAACGTCCCATCATAAATCAGCTGCGTCCTTACCCAATGCGACCCACCCTATACGATAGAATAATTTCCCACTCCTCCCAAATAAATAAAATCCCCCTACCGAGCAGCATTCATTTATCGCAGAGATTGAGAATTTAATTAAAAATGTTGTCGTAAATTTCTTATTTGCTGCGAGCATTAAAAAGTTATAACAGGATCATGTTTTAGTACCGAAGCCACGTTCATAAAAGTCATATATAACTGCAGACTGCCCATTTTTTGTAGATGTTTGCAGAGAGTGTGCTCCATGTCGTCATATTAAGTTGTAAGTTCTTTCTAATTTAGAGAATGGAAAACGTTTTTCACAAAAAATATATACACACATAGATACATGCACAAATCACGTCTATATCCCTTACGGGGTAGACAGAGCCTGAGGTAACAAGACCTAAAGACCACGTTTAGCATGATTGTAGTCATATAGGTGGAAAAGGGAATCAAAATAGTGATACAATGAAAAAATAGGGATATATACGTGCTTAATAATATATTGTATTAATAATATATTCACTTTGAATAATAATTATCTTATTAATACTTAACTAGCGATACGCCCCGGCTTTCCGCATTTTATTTAACTATACGTGTTGATTACCTTCCTCTTGAATCATTATCTATTTGATAAAAGCCACTTTAAAATCCGAAGTGTCATTTAAAAGACCTGAGCGTCACACATACATAGGTACAGATGGCATAGAGTGAATTTATTTTATAATAAGCATGTATAAAGATTGATCACTGTACATATACGAGCCGTACGAGGTGGGTAAACAGAATAGATGACAATTCTTATAAAGAAAGTCTTAAAAGTTTTATATTCGTTAGTAGTTACTGTGTGTTTTAGCAATAGTCTGCCAAAGCAGCGACGAGTGCAGCAGCCGCTGCTCCAACGTGTACGACCCGGTGTGCGCGCGCGTGGCCGACGGCGCCTCCGCCGACGTCCGCCGCTACCAGAACGCCTGTCATTTGAACAAGCTCAAATGCATTTTGGGACACTCATTTCGTAAGCGTATACATCATTTTTTTATGTATATCACGTCGGTGATAAACACGCATGCGGACAAAATGAAATCAAATAGGTTTTTGTTGAGACATACTGATTAAGATTAGATTGTTTATCTCTCTCTCTCTTATAGTGCCTCTCCAACTAGTGGAGGTTGGCAGTCAGCTCCGCATATTTCCTCCGATCCTTCGCGAGGTTGAAAAGTTCGGCAGCACTTGCGACTCCGGGCCACTCCCGGATATTGCGCAACCACGACTTCTTCCTACGGCCGACGGCTCTTCTGCCTGCTACTTTGCCCATCATTATAAGTTGCAGGAGTTCGTATCTGGCGTGCCTAAGCACGTGGCCCAGATAGGCAACTTTACGCTTTTTGATGGTCTGCATAAGTTGGCGTTTCTTCCCAGCTCGGCGTAGTACTTCAACGTTAGTCACTCGATGTATCCAGCTAATGCCCAACATGCGTCTATAGGCCCACATTTCAAAGGCTTCTATACGTTTCCGAATTTGCTCTTTGACAGTCCAGGCTTCACATCCGTACAGAAGTATAGGCCATATATAACACTGCAGTAGACGAGTGCGTAAAGACATCTTTAGACTGCGACTGCAGAGAACCTTTTTCATGACATTGAAGGCACTACGGATTGTTTATAAGTACACTTAATTCTCTTGTTTTATTTCCTACTACTTACTTACCTACATCGTGGTCTTATACAATATTGATTAAAACAGTCGTTGGTGTACCATTACAAGCGTAGATTCTGCTGGTTTGATCATAGGTTTTAACGTTGCAGGTAGGTAGTGAACATTTTTTTTTTACAACGAACATTATTATTACGATTGTTTTCCTGTACATACATTTTTACTCTCAACTGGCAGACGTCAAACAACTTCCCGGGAGCTACTGCGGTATTGAAGAGCGTCAACCCGACACTTCGTTAAATGGACGCAGATTGAACGACTTTGGAATAGTGGGCGCAGCGCAAGAGTGCAACCACACCTGCCCCACGTTCTGTGTGGACACGTACGAGCCTGTGTGTGCGCAGATATGGAACGAATACATGAATAGGTCTACCAGCAAGCCAATCATCAACCACTGCCATGTAGACTTGTATTCCTGCTCTTTCGCAAGAAGTAAGTAAATATTATGTAAAAAAATTAATAACCAAAATGGGTACAGAATCTTGGTGTATATTATTATGGCATATATGATTATTACAATTATTTCATGCTATTTGATTTAAAGGTGATGCAATTCTATTTGAAACATTAAACCACAACGCCATGACACCAGACTTTCATTGCCAAAATTAGCAACATTAGAGATTGCTTTGTAAAATCTAAAGTTTTCAACCAACCGATTCCTTGTTTCCAGATGTGACCATACTGCCTTTAACCATGTGCTACTCAACCCTGGCAAAACAGCTCCAGTTCATGTCTCACGTGGCTGCTATGAAGTCTCTAGGCCTCCTCGGTGATGACGACCCTACTACGGGACATAAAATAATCGAAGCACGCTAGCCTCAATAGTGAAAAAGCAATACTAGCACAACAGTACCTATGTCATATAAGCACCAGCACTCGCTGTAATCATATCTAACCTATAGCATAAACTTACTATAACTTATTTAAATAATGGTTGCAATTACTCATTTATTTATAATAGAATAAACCCAGGCTTCAATTTCGTACGGACTTAATTATGTATGCATTCAGCGATTAACGAAAAACTACAAAATGGCAAATGCATAATGCATGGCTACAAAATACAAAAATACGATATATCATAAAATAATCACATCTGTATAAAAATATATAGCGTGTAAATATAGGTACAGCTTGACCGTTTTTTAATATAAACCGGTATCAGAAGCCAGCTTTTCCCGGATTTATTTCAATATACATTTCATGGTATTATTTGAACAAGAATCCTTTTAGGTGAATTCAATGACAACAATGGTTTTTAATAAACAAAGAGACAGGATGCAGAAAACATTTTTTTAATTACTTACTCTCCGTTGTTGATGTTTAGCATGGCCTTCTGTAAATCGTCGAAAAGCACCTAAACCTAGCCGCTCTGATTAATGCGTTGGCTGGGTTCGATTTACAACTGCGGTTTACTGGACCGAATTAGCCGTCAATGCTCTGCCCATAAATTTTAAAAAGGTAACAACCAAATGTACAACTTCAGTAGGTTGAGTCCTTAAATTAAACCACGGATCGTTTTGGTTGCTTTAGTGGATAAATATACTGTCGCTTGATATTTTTGGCGTGAATTTTAGGAAGAAGTACCTAAAACATCATTAAACAAGACTAGTTCGGCTACGCATAAATGACACATGCAAAAAAACTCACAAAATAACTGAAGCCAAAGTTAAAGGTGATATTGATGGTTCGTTATTCTCATCTCATTAACCTCTTCTCAGTTTAGTGTATTTTTAAACAACCGTTGCGAAATATCATAGAAAAATTACCAATAATTCAAAGCAGCAACGTTTAGGTATCTTCCAAAAATATAGCGTTCAATCGTCAACTACTTAGCAATGCAAAAGAAGACGCAGTAAATTAGCAATGTAAGCGGGTTAATAAAAAGCGGCGTTTGCATCTGACAGGCCCCCGGGCACCGAGACGCCTCCGGCTCATTTGGCCTGGCAGCCGGCCGCGCAATTAATGCTGAGCTCTAGCCCAAGCGAGAGAATAATACAATCACGGAGGAACGCTGGAAATGTCCACATTCGAAACCTCAAAAAAAATACACAAACGTAAAAATGCCACCAATTAGACTCCCACGCCCCGTCATAATATTTACAAAACATTTTCCAACGTTACGTTTGGTCGAACGACTCTTGAATATTAACGCGACATTTCAATTTACGTTGATAAAAAAACGAATCCACAAGTAATCATCATTAGATTGGTTCGCTCGAGACAGGTGTTCATGGAATTTCAATTGTATAATAAGTTGGCAAACAGATGCAAATTAATTAGCTACAGTATTATTACGTATTACAAATTAATCGTATAACTGTTATAGCCGTATCTTACTAATAACAAGATTTAATCAAGTTAATCAATCATGCAAAAAGGGCTGAATAAATCTGGGGCACAATTTGTAAAATGACATCATATGAAAATACCATTAAGTAAAACTTTGTGTAGATATTGCTACAAAACTTCAGCTCAAATTTAATTTTAGACTAGTTGACAAAATTAACTAGAACTGTATCTTTATCTATGCTGCTCATATTTGATAATTAGTTCAATTTTTCGAATGGTACTTTCAAATAATGCTTTCAAAAATCGGATCCTTGGATGAGACTTGGCACAAAGATAATTTATAACCTAGATTACAATTATTATTATTATCATCCCGGGAAGTCATACTTATAGGTAGTTCCCGCAAAACAAATTCTACACAGACGAAGTTACGTGCGAAAGCTATTGGACAATATTTAAAACTTGACGTACGTCCTATGTTGTTAAAACTATTTTAGTCATTTATAAAAATATGAAATGATTTGGTGACAACAAGACGCAAAAATTTACAAGCAAAAATAAAGGGTATTTAACTGGTACTCCACCAAGTGCCCTTCATTTCTGCTCCCCAGTTGAGTTAAAAAATTAGCTAGCCCAATTGGGAATGGATGATTATTTTAAAATTTGTGCTTGGTGATTTTTCTATTGAAATAAATAACCATCCTTAGCTAGAGAAAAAAGTTACAGATTTTTCTGTTGACTTATATGTTTTTTATAAAAATTGAAACATTTTACTCAGCCTCTGGTCGGTCCCATAATGGCTGATAAGAAGTACATTCGTAACATTTCAATTAAAAAAAAATGTCTGCTTGAATCTGTGGTACACAATGACATTTGTCACTGAAGTTGATAGCACAGCTTTCTCGGAGGCTAAAATTAAATAAAAGAAAGACTAAGGGGCGCCGTTTGTAAATAATCAGTTTTACTATTACCATACATGGGGAATTTCAATAAAATGATAATAATTTCTCGCATAAGAATCAGTAGTGTTGTTGATTCTGAGTAGAAATAAACCAAAATTTCCAAAATCACGAAAAAATGTATATGGTAATTTTTATTGAAAAGCCCTATGAATGGTACGTAGTATTAGTAACACCGATTATTTACCGGTAGCCAGTTAGCCTTTGCTTCGTTTAGCTTGCGAGAGAACTGTGCTGTCAACATCAGTGACAAATGTCATTGTGTACCACTAGGAGTCGAAGTGGTCGCCATAGCCGAAATCGGTCGGAAGGATCATCATCATCATGTGTACCACAGATTCAAGTGAAAGTGAAGCGCCTATTAGCCGTTATAGGGCCGACAAGAGACTGAATAAATTGTTTTTATTTTTATTAAGTACTAGCTTTTGCCCGCGACTTCGTCCGCGCAGATAACGTCAGAGTGACGACATAAAAAGAAATATTTTTAGTAAAAAGTATCCTATGTTACTTCTAATACCTCCAAGAACATGTGTACAAAATTTCATGACGATCGGTTGAGTAGTTTTTGCGTGAAACCGTAACAAACAAACTTACATTCGCATTTATAATATTAGTAGGATATGGCGCAACGGAATAATCTGTAACTTTTTTCTGTAGCTATACCTACTTAGCTAGGGATGGTTGTTCCTATCAATAGAAATATCATCAAGCCCTTTTAAAATAATCATCCATTCCCAATTGTTTTCTTATTTATTGCTACTCCACACTTTTTTAATAATATAGTACCTACAGCTGCTGTGAGAGTTATTGGCATCGCATACAGGGACTAAAACGAGGCTACCCAAGTCAATAGTGTTTTGAATATATTGAGTAGGTAGGTAGGTAGTTAAGCTGAAACAAATATTTCCCAGGTGTAGAGAGCATCTTAAAATAAACTAACGGCATATCCATGACAAGCAACTTAGGACTCTAGACATGGTTTGGATCTGAGAACATTTCTAGGAATTCTACAGCCGACTTATTTACGCAGTTCCTCGATACATCTCAGAGTCGTCATTAGGCCTTTCCTTGTGCCGTTTTATTTTGGTTTTAACATTTTAAACAAAAAGGTCGTAACCATTGATATACCAGCAGGCATCGTAATGTCGTTCAATTTTACTGTTTTATCCATCAGCGAGTTCTCTCATTATGTTTACCCTCCAGGGACATTAATTCGAGAAGCCTATACTTAACTTTATTCGTATTTACTCGAAATTAGTACAGAAGTATCGCAATAATTCGCAACATCTTCAGTGAAATTAAATGGTCCTAATTCGCTTGGTTTAATATAATTGTCACCACAGAGAGGGTTAAACGATAATTTTGTAATCTGAGCGGAGGCGAGCCAGTTGATGGTGCCTTCCATTATCTAAACGGGCAATCTGGAGTTTTAATTAAATTCTCTGCCTTATACAGGGGGATGTTTGAAAAAAATGAGCACCTTTCATAATCCCACTTGGGTCTTTAGAGCTGGAATATCGCACAGTACGCGATCGTGCACACGAATTAACAAAGATATTTCACTTAATATAGCAATTACAATTCTGCGTTTTTGCTGTACTTAAACACCATGTAGGCATTTGCTTCACAAACGTATGATAACAGACAAAGCATTCATTTTGTTTGTAACTTAAATGAATAAAGGAGAAAGTTTTGTCGTGTTCATCCTTCTGTCTCGAACCATATATCACAACTTTTTTGTCTGTGTCCACAGGAATTATCTACATAATGATGACTTTAAACAATAGTTATTTTATAAATTTCCAATATTGCATACGCACAAGTAGCTGGCGACAGTACTCGTAAAACTGCGAGTCACAACAATCGCGCTTTATTAAACGAAAATGCGAGGACCTTTTCAAAAATCGTTATATCATTTAAATAATTTCCAGCGTTATCCGTTGACAGGGAGCTCGATGGGATACCGAACTTTCCTTTGTCCCGTATGAAATGGAGAGTGGTGGTCGGCTTGTGGCTTTTAAACTTGGCCTCTGTCGCTTGCTCGTGTTTGCGGAATCGAACATTTTAAGGTGGCTCGTACGGCCTGACCCTTGTCAAGCGCCCGTAATCTATCACATCATGTAGGCCATACTTATAGGCGCTAACTTGGCGCTAAGACTTTATCGATCGTATGTTTTTAGTTTGATCAAAAATGGCTAATTATTGAGTTCGGTGTAAAATAGAAAGTGTCTTTTTCGCAATTCTCGTATATGCTTGATACAATTATGATATTCATTTTTTAGTTTATTTTCAGGTATGATTTTCAGAATATTTTTTTATAATTATCTTTATTACTTAATATAACAATATAATAATAACAATAATCCAGCTTCTATACTTCCCATCGCTGGACATAGGCCTCCTCTCAGAATCTTGTCTTGTTTATAATTAATAGGAAACTCCTGTAAGTGATATACTCATCACTATAGAGCTGAAACTACAAAAAACAAATACTTTAAGGAAATTCCAACTTACGAAGGGTTAAAATAGGTTTGGAAGTTTAAATCAATTAATTTTACCATTAGAAACGTACAAATTGGCATTAACAGATATTTATGAAACTAAGTTAATATTGGAGGAAAGTATTAGAATGTTTTTTTACATACATACTTAATTCACGTCTTATCCCTTACGAGGTAGACAGAGTCCAAGGTAACAAGACCTAGAGGCCATATTTAGCATGATATAGGCGTATAGGTGAAAAGGGATTCAAAATAGTGATGGGTTGCTAGCCGTATCGTCTACAACATGATTCCTAAAATTTTCGCCCACTCCCTCATGTCGCTATAAATTATAATATGTAGTTAATTTTAATTTTTATGGTTACATTAGACGCAGTCTTTGAAAATAGCGTAATATTATTGAACCGCGCAAAGCTCTAGGTTTTACGGCGTAGTGCCCCATTACGCAACCAGCCTCTGCTACGCCGTAGCATGTCGTAGCAGCGTAGCGCAGCCAGTGCACTCATGTAAAACTCAAGCATTTACGATTACACACAGGAAGTTAGCCAAGCCTCCTCCGAGGCTCCGACTATACGGTCGCATGTGATGTGATCCACCAGTAAACAGAGTCGTTAAATAACCTTTATATTCACAATACACTAACGTTATAGAAAATGAGTGTAAGCTTTATCGTTACAACCAAACATCGAGTATACAACCAATTACCAAGAATAACTTATTTTTCACTTCTCATGCTCTTAAAATGTTACTTTGGTCTCTGCATATCAGAACTAAAGCTCCTTGTTAATCTCTAGGGATCATAGTATTATTTTTTAATTTACTTTCGAAACCCCTAAACAGCCAATCACGATGTTTGTGATTGCAAGAATAATAACAAATATCTATTTAATTTCGTGAAACACGTCATGATTAAGAATTATTATATAAAGAATGAATCCATTTTATTATGCATGGTCCAATTAGTTTTAAAATAGTTTTCAAGTTTGAATCTGTTGGCTAAATATGCAAGAATTCAAAGCTTCGCTTTACAAAAAAACCGCAATATTTTTTTCCATTGAATATTGTGCAAGTAAAGGATAGTAATTTAAATTTTTTGGCTGTTGGTGGCTGACTGGCGCTAGTTCGTTGCCATGCGCCGCGGCGCCGAAAAAAATCTAAATAAAGGGCTGTCAGTTGTTCTTCAAAATTGTTGGTGCACGGCTATTTAGGTTTTTTAATCGAACCTTATTTATGTATTGAGAAATCAATTGATGTATATAGTGTTTCGTGTAAATTAATAAGTGTAAATAACAACAGCGTTGGTCCAAGCCGGCTTTCTCAAGGTTTGTGGCTCTGGAATTAATTGCTAGTCTTCTCGTCCATCGAAGGTTTTAACATACGAATATTATGTATATTACTCGTATTGAGCGTAAGTTGTAAAAAGTAATATTTCACCGAGTAATTGTGCAACTTTATAAATTGCGGACCAAAAACTTCATCATTGTCATCCAGTGAAGAAGAATTAACGAATTACATAATTTTACGAACGATTCTAATTACATAATTACTGTAAGAAATCCTCGCATTTAAAGTGAAAAGTAGAGTGTTTAACGCAAGGCTAAACAACAATAATGACACTCTAACTATCTCTAGCCATCCTCGCTCGCTCGGGTAGCTAAACATCTCGTGTCGTTGTGGCCTGTTTTACTCCCTAATCAAACAATGTACTATTGATTAGTTGAAAAAAACGCCGTACGGTGGCTCAAGGCCAAGCATGACACTAGTGTCAACTCTAGAGTTGGACAAGCAGATATACATTTTCAAAGTTTAACAATAGATTTGTGCCCTGCAAGGGATTAAAAAAAACTGTCACCTAAGGTGCAGTGCAGCGCTTGTGCATTATTTATTAGTGACAAAATAAGAGTTTCGAAATTAGGTGGCCAGTCCATTGGGTACCTGCTCGATGTAAACACATTATTCCGAGGCGCGTGCTCCTAAAAAATATCACGCGTGGACAGTTAAGCAAGATTTATAAACAATTCGTAGAGTGGAAGTGTTAGATACGCGGTGACAGAGAGCGCTGTAAAAAGTTGTTGATGTGTTTGTCGGATGAATCCGAGTAAGTTTATGGGTCGTCGGTAGTTCTGAGATAACCCGCATGGGAGACGCGACTCGGGCCCAAAACTATTTGAAGAGCTGGGGGTGAACTGGTAACTTCACAACTTCAAGTTAATAATAACTTTTTTCTTGAAACAGAGGCATTAAGCGAATTGAAATGTACTTGTACTATAATAAGCAAACCGATTGGATAAAATTTATATGACCAACATTGTGTAGAAGAAAACACTGTCGAATTGAAAACCTCCTCTTCACTTATTTCCATTCGTTGCTTCCTTATGGTATCCATACAACGATGAGACTCCGTAAACTCTTGCCGCGTTATGGTTGCTGTAAAATATGAATTACTTCTATTTAAATTATTATGGCGATTTTATAATTCCAACATACCACAACTTATATAAAGTCTAAGCTGAGAATTTAAGAAAATAAATTTTAAAAGTCACTGAGTGTAATTGAGGGCCATTTCTGATACGTATTTGTTATGGGGTAACTTGATACTTCAACGACGAACTAATAGATTTAAAAACACAATTAAGATCTGTTTTATTTTCTTATTTAGCCAACTTTAGACCTTTTTTTCTGGGCCGTTTATATTGTCGACCAATTCGGATGTGCCTGACGAATTCAATCACAAAATACTTGCAATTGTTACCCTGCCGCTTTGGCTAACATTTTTATATAAATCTAGCTGTTGCCCGGGGCTTCGCCACCGTTGCTAATTTTTTTTTTCAAAATTTTATTTCATACAAACCTTGTCCAAACAATAACAATCACAACTAAAAAGAATTATCCAATTCGGGGCAGTCGTTTGGAAGTTATGCGCGTTCATACATTTCGGCGATTTATTTTTATTTATATATAAAAATACCTAAATATATTTTATAGAACTGACATCAACTTATCTAGCCCCAAACCAAGCCAAACTTGTGGTATGGGTACAAGGCAACGGATAAGCATAGCTATGTTGACAAAATACGTACCTAAACAAATATAAAACATCTAAAGTCAAGAAAAATCATCCGGTTTTTTCATACTTAATAACTGCTACAACCAGATATCGATCCCGGGACCTCAAGCTTCATTCTCAGATAAGTTTCACAAGGCTATCTGGCTGTCAAACCGTTCGTATGTCACATATATATCACTAGTTATTATTACATTTATGAGGCGTATGCTTTCGAAACATGAACTTAGGTACGTGTAATCCGCCCCTAGGCGTGCACCGAGCGGATTCTCGTGTGAGATACCTGAACGTTACGTCCGCTAAATTCGTGCTTACTAACTTTGCGAGGGAGCTTTTTGGTAGCGTTAATGTTTGACAGCTTTGAAGTAAAGTGCGGTGTATGTACCTACACCTAAATAAACAGCAAGTACCTATTTACGAGCAAAAATGTTACATTTTCCCGTTATACCTACGGAGTTGATTTTCCTGTGTGTTGAAACACTAGTGAGATTAACTTCGTATATTTCTGTCGGCATTCTGTAACCTACCGTCTGTGTTCTGAATACTCGTACTTACTTAATTTTGTTTAAATATTAAGCGACCCAGCTGAGTTCGGATAGGCTTATTCGTTAATACTTTTAAGTAAGGTCCGTCGGGCGCTACAAAGCGCTTGTTTGTTTTCACTGTTTATAAAATCAGTACTGTAAATATTTTCCATGACACACGTGTCAATTTAATAACTCAAACATAGGAATATTAAATCTTAACTCAAACTCAGGGCTGTAACTTCGCGCGTAATCATAAACAGCAGCCGCTTCCTTTTAGTCTGAGAGAAATTTAATTTGAAACGTGGCACCTGGCTTCTATCACACGCATTCTTACTCGCTCTTATTTATAATCTGGATCTCGCTAAAATTGAAAACAAGTATTCGTAACTCGTGAACATTTTCTTGTCGCGAGCGGATAAATAATTCAGTTATTTATAATACGCGCCTAAGTAGCAGGGACGAAATAATGGAGGATAAAAACGTAGTATGTAGATGTGTTTGTGCCGTCTATAGACAACAGGTTTAATTGACAGCAAAGCGAAGCTGCAATCCTTTTTTTTTAATATATCAGAACCTCTAGTGTAAGTTTTCGCATGTAAAAACGTTTGGAACGCGTTGACGTAAACGTCTCAACTACTATGGAATAATTGGCAGCGCCATTTGCGGATCGAAACGGCAACAAACTTTTCTCATATTATTTAACATTTTAACGCAAACGCGATCGAGGCGTATTTTGTGACCCAAAACCTACATTAAGCATACTGTTGATCATCAATGTTTTGGAGCACATTTTCTCCTTCCAATATGCGTCTGGTGTCCGTTCTTTTTAAATCAAATGCTTGAAAACATTATTCGAAAAAGGTGAAACTATGCGTTGCTATATGATCTTCGAATAAAATTTTCGAATACGAGATTGCTCTCGATTACTTTTAACATCTCACACACACAGTGCACGTACGGATTGATGAGAGTGATCGGCCATGACCGTCGTTCTTGATGGCTGCGGGGTCTCAGCAATTACGTTGAAATAAATATCAGTCGATGCGAAACAACTGAACGTTAAATTTCATTAATGTATCCCATTGCACCGTCGCCGCCTATTATCATGCATATTTCATCACCAAATATATTAGCAAACAAATCGCTGAAATTACGTCGCCGTGTCGAACGCAACGCAGTCTGCAGTGCGCCACGATTTGCATTCTCATTAGAATACTTGTCTTAACACCCGTAGCGTTAATGTGCTGAGAAATTTCTGTCCAGGGAAATATCAAAGAAATTTGATAGAATTTATTTATTTATTTATTCATAACAAATAAATAAATAAATGTAGGTACGGTCAATTCGTTACTGGAATCATCACTAGGACATTAATAAAATAACCAACTACTATAAATAAATTCTAACATTTATCAGCCTACGAGCACATCACACTGACAAGTAAAAGTACAGAGTTAATTTGTATTCATTATATTTATAATTCATCCCTTTTATATGTATTTGTTTGTCAATAAAAATTCCTAAAATAAATAAGCCCAGTTCTAATTCTAAATGAGTGCACATATTTTTTTGATACATTAAATGCTTTGGAATTATTTATTAAACTGGTAACGTTATTCATATTATGTATCGTTGTATTCACATAATTATAGGACCGACCCTCCTACTAATTATCAAATTGTTTTGTGCTCAAATCCCGGAGCTTAACGTTTGACAACGGATTCTCTCGAGCGTATTTCTTTATGGTAACGAGCCGTTGCTGAAATTTAATTATAAATAACTATAAGACTAGTTTTTAAGCATATAATCACGCAATCTCTACCGCTCGTTTAGGTAGGAATAACAATTATTTTGTCGTAAACAACTGGATCGGTGTAATTTCCGATGACAAACAACCCGATCAACCAATCGAATATTTGTTTGCTTTTCAATCGACAGTTTTCATTATTAATAGAGCCGTAGTTGTAAACACGTCTGACGGCTGAACAACAAGCTTCGAAATTAATAGCCCGGGGCGGTGAACAAAAAGAATTAGTACTTACGAAATATTAACTCATCAATATTTTCTCGCGGGATAAGATATTTACGAGTCAGTATATTATATTTTTAGATTCTTGGAATAAAAATAACACAACACACTTAGAGCGCCTACTCAGTCCATTTTTCTCAAAGAAAAAACCGAAAAAATACCGGTGTATGAGTAGAAATAAAGGAGAATGTACCTGAAAGGGTATTTAGCTTTTAAGAAGATTATTTTATTTATTTGTAGTCAAAGACAAAATAAACAAGTATTTACTAATTATTACTCAGCATCTGTTTTACCTCTCTTTCAATTTACGTTGATAAGTTGTTTCAATGAGTAGTTACTTATTATTATTATACAATGAGTATTTATTTCAAAATATACGTGGTTGTACTATACAAATTAGATAATGTAAAAACCGGCCAAGTGCGAGTCGGGCCACGTGCACTGTTAATAGGTTCCATACGGTAATGTGTGGCTAATATTCTATAATATGTTTTGTATATACATAGAATGTACCAGTTGCTTCTCTTCCCGCGCAGATGATAAAAGTCCATCGAGGGAATGGGCGAAAATCTTAGGAATCGTCTAATAGGCGATGCGGCTAGCAACCCATCACTAATTTGATTCCCCTTTCCACCTATACGCCCACAATCATGCTAAACGTGGCCTTAAGGTTTTGTTACCTTAGGCTCTGTCTATCCCGTAAGGGATAAAGACGTGATATTATGTATGTTTTGGGTGACTATTATTCTTTAACTCATGAAACCTACATAGATAGGATAGCTCTATGTAGGCTAGTTTTACTTTTAAAATCGTTATAATTATTTACAACTGGCGCAAATTTTTACACATGTCCAAATCTAACTAAATATTTAACTGGGAGGGGGATCACAATGGCTCTCTTACTGTGTTGTTATGGAATAGCGGTGTTCTCAACAGATTATGACATCGGGGATCCAAAAAAAGGAGGATAAGTACTGTTCCCTTAAAGTCCGGCAACAGCCCCCTTGATCGTTTGCCTCCCTTTTTTGATAAAAAAAAACACTAACAATATTTTGTACTTAACGCTTAAAATCTCACAATCGAATCACTGAATCCAAAAATGGTTTTGTCAAACTTATCATATCTTTAAAATACCAATTTATCCTATAACACCCTACATCATGGTCTAGGCGAGAAAAAAAATCACCCTACAAACACTTCTTTTATAAAGTTTGTTGAAACGGAGAATTCAAAAAATAATTAAAACTTTAGGTTACATTCAGACGCAAACAAATAAAGAATTTGGCTTTAGAATATTCGTACCATAAGCCAATAAATAAAAAATACCAATGCCGTGGCTGATGGGTTGGGTAATCTTTCAATTAATATTCCGGAAAGTCATTGGGGATTTGAATCAATTACTTGGTGACAGTAGAAGGCGCATAATTGAAGGTACTGGTTGTTTACATATGTGTGATGGAAGGAGCTCTGTAACTCTGATGAGGAAGTTCGGACAGAAACAGGAAGAAACGTGTAAAAGATAAGCTATTTTTGGAAGACTTCGTCCGAGTAATCCAACATTCCACCCTCAAAACGTAGTAACGGGATAATGTTTTTAGCAAAAAAAATCTAGTACAAATTGTTACGTTCTAGAGTAGTTATTACCCCATTAGAGTGAGTGACTGCGCCGCTCCGCTAAAGTAGTGAAGATTGAAGGAATAAATCTCGCAAACTAGATTATACAGTGCATTGCGCGTCCGGAAACCGCCGTCATTTGCTTTACACACGTAACGTACCTACGCTACGTCATGATAAAAAGGGCTTTTTGCTTTAATGTGAAAATCTATCTAAAATGTAAGGTTTAATATCATAAGAGTAATCATAGAAATGCCAAAAGTTATGTCTCACAATCAGTTACACAAACACAAACTAGTTAATACCCATTTGTCTTTATTCATAACAATTAAGCTTCTGTTAACATACATTCCTTTGTCTTTCTGCCACTTTAATATTAACCTTTGCTAGACTCAGACAAAACATGCGTTTTATTATAAGTTTCGCAATTTTCCGATTCGGCCCGATTATTGAAACCACATACATACACAAATCACGTCTATATCCCTTACGGGGTAGACAGAGCCAGAGGTAACAAGACCTAAAGGTCACGTTTAGCATGAACGGAGGCGTATAGGTGGAAAGGGGAATCAAAATAGTGATGGGTTCTAGCCGCATCGACTATAACGTAATTCCTAAGAATTTCGCTAACCACATTTTGAAACCACATTTGTAAAAATACCACTCGAAAATGTGAAATCTGTGCATTGCTACCTCAAAAATTAAGGTATCGACTGATTGAGAAAAATTATTTACAGCAATAATTATCTTACTGAAATTCAGCTGTATTTAAGTAGCAACATAGAATTGGTACCAACGATAATGCGGCCCGTGCAGTTTGAATTGGCTAATAGCCAAATTCTATTGTTGACTTCGAGGACTACGTGCAAGCCAGTTGGTGCAATTATTTTTATTTATTTTGGAAAGGCGATTACATTTATTCGAATTTTGCTTTTTATTAACCGACTGCGCCAGAAGGAGGGTTATGTTTTCGAGTGTACTTATATGTACGTATTGTATGTGGATTTCTTTGGCACGCTCTCGAGCCTACACGGCTTGTCGCATTTGAGCTTGAGAGGTATCATTAGATCTTAGTCGTGAGAGTCGGGTACATCAAAATTATAAAAACAAACGCAGTTGGGGTTTTTTTAATAATTATTTAATAAACTAAGTAATCAATCCATATATAAGTTTTTTCTACTCCTGTACTATTATCTGTGATTTATGTAATCACGAGCACCACTATAAGAACACTCATAATAAGACTTTAGATAAGTCTATATATTGTCTATTCCCTCTAAAAGCACTTGTTGTTTTATGTCGCTCTAAAAGTGCTCCATCGTTACATAGGTAAAACTTTTACTGCCAATGTTTTTTTTTAAAATTTGACTATTCAGACAGGCTATGGTCAAAAACCTTTCAGTCGTTCAGGACCAAATACGGTGGTAGGTACTTGTTTAGAAAGCAAACAAGATATAATATTTCAATATATTCAACATTTCAGTATATTTCAACTTGACAATGAATGTTTAGGATCCAAGATGGCAAAAATGGTGATGGATGTCGTTGTCGGGTAATTTGTTGGTTCTGAGCTCAAATTTAGCATATTTTTTTGGATCCAAGATAGCGGATGACATTTTGACAAATGTTTAGACCCAAATGTTGATGGCTATCGTTTTCGAGTAATTTGGTGGCTCTGATCACGAAGTTATATTAATTTATGGATCCAAGATGGTGGATGACAACTTGACACTTTTGACATAAAAATGTTGATGGGTGTCGTTTCGAGTAATTTGGTGGCTCTGATCACGAATTTGGCATAATTTTTTGGATCGAAAATGGCGGATGACATTTTGACGCTTTACACAAAAATGTTGGGTATCAGTTTCGGGTGATTTGGTAGCTCTGAGCACGAATTAGGCATAATTTTATGAATCCAAGATGGCGGATGACCTTTTGACACTGACACAAAAATGGTGATTGGGTGTAATTTTCGGCTAATTTGGTGGCTCTGAGCCCGAATCTGGCATTATTTACGTTTCGTTAGTACATAGGCCCCGGTCCAACGGTGAACACACGGCGACTAACAAAAAAATTGAAAATTTACCATTTCCCACACCTCATTATCTAAAAAGCTTAATATTGTGAATAAATCAAGGTTATTTAACTTTTAGATTAGAACTACCTCAATATTATGCGTACTAATGAAACCCTATGTCAGCTCAATCAACTGAAGGGATACACTTACACGGTTCACCGTTGCCTAAACATTACGCATGTACCTAAGTGTAAATAAATTATTTGAAATTTAAGTTTAGGACACGTGCGATATATCGACAGGATAGTTGATATGGCTTGCAGCGTAGGCGCGGCAGTTTTTTTTATTTGACATCTCCCTCTGGCACGCGCTCGCTCGGCACTCGACAGTTAGGCGGCACTTCGCAGATAATTGTTTCCGGGCGACTGTAACGGGGCGATAAACAACCTTCCTTGCCGGTATATTTACGGGCGTAGGGATCGCTCATACTCTCAGCTCAGCTGAAGAGTGGGTAGCCATTTTAAACAAACCACCCCGAGCTCAATACTCAAACTCATGCACGCCATTAACACATTGAGAAGGACGCAGCTATACTTACACGAAGAGTAAATAATTATGTTTATTTATTATTTATTATATAAATAATTATAGTTTATTATAGTTTTATTATATATATATTATTTACTATGTAAACATTATTTACTGCGAAATATTAAACAGCAAATAATGCATCTCTCTGACTTCCGCAATACTCATGGCCACTAAAACGATTGACGAGTATTATATCTATGACACGACACTTATGAATCACAAGAATTGATGTCATCAGTCGAAAAAAGCAGCTCAGCTACAATAGTATTTAGGTATGAATATACATTTTGCAAAGAATCGAAGCATGAAGTCTTTTTTATAGGTATAATTCATTTGCAAAAGGTTAACAGTAGTATTTATTTAGACCCATGTAAGTGGCATATGTAAAGAAAACTCCTGTTTGACTGACTGACTAACTCATATTTGCAAATGAGCAAAGCGAATCGAGAAAACGCAAAGCGAGCTTTTCTAAAAGTAGAAAATAATTGAAAAAAAAAACAAAGCAAAAATATGACTGCGAGCTGCGAGTTGGGAAGAATTTGTTTTTGTTGGCGTGCTGGACTGGGTGGCGTAAACAAACTTAAGACCTTGGTATCAATTTATCGTTGTTTATCCACCCGTTTCTCAGATCGACAATTCTCTAAAGTTATTATTATGTACTTAGAATAAGTCAAATCAAGACGTATGCTTGAACTAAGATTTATGTCATCCTGATATTATGATTTTTTAGAATATATACACTATTTTATTGTTATCATCTTAACGGTGTTATTATTATCTTCAAAGAGCAGTTTTTTAACTCATTGCTTATGTTAAAAATAAATGTCGAACCAGATAAAAGATTTCAACTTACAATGTTTGCAAAAAGCTAAGTTACGGAATCAATTTTAGAATGATAATGTTCCCGCGCTCATCGGTGCGGGGAGATTTACAAGAGTTTGATTGGCCGTAGCGAAAAAAGACGTACTAAAATGTACGTGTATGTATCGGTCGAATTTCCATTTAACGTTTTCCCACGAATTCCTATCGCGAAATGCGCCCCAATTTATCGGAGCATTAAGTGGAAACGGGCATTACTGTTCGCTTCACCCGCTCCTGACGGGGCCCGGGTGCCTTTTGATATGATCGTCAAATATTGAATAGGGATATACGGCCTAAAGACGACTAACTAGACGACGATTGTATTTTACCGCTGGGGAATCGAATGCGTACTGAAAGTCAGGACATCACCTGCCCGATTTAAAACACAAACATTCGAATTATTTCTTATATATGTTATCAATAAACAGTTGCTTTTCTTGAAAACGTTACTAATTGCATGTGATAGACACAAGTGAGGTTTCTTTTATATCACGTCGGTGGCAAGCAAGAGTACGGCCCGCCTGATGGTAAGCGACTACCGTAGCCTATATCTAATGAACTAGCATGCGTGTTGTCCATCCTTTAAAAATCTTAACACTCCTTAGATTAAGCCAACTAAAAATAATAGGAGTTTTGCAGTTCTATTCGTCGTAATTTTCTCTTTATAGAATACCCACTTGCTTCTGCCCGCGATTTCGTCTGCATAGAATTATACATACAAACAGTCCTTTTGAATCACTATCTATTAAAAAACCTCATAAAAATCCGTTGCCTAGTTTTAAAGATCTAAGCATACAATATATAGGGACAGAGACACTAACTGCGCTACAGGTGTCATTATTATTTTCGCTGAACTAATTGAGATGTATAAGTACATTAAGTCCTGTATAAAATAGGTAGTATTACAATATTCAATGTTCAAAGCACAAGTAGGAAAAATTCAAAAACACTGAGGCCAAGACAAAGAGTAAACGTGGCTGGAATTTCAGAAAGCTTGAATTTAATACCAAAGTAGATATGGAGTGGATCTCGTCTTTTGCTTATCGTTTACGTAGTTTTATTATTTTGAGGGTCGGATGAATAAAGTATTATAACTTGATGTATTTTCGTAGAAGGTCCGCATATTAGAAATTTGATGTTCCTCCGGGAAAACCTACGTCAGAAGAAAGGGGTTTAATTAGTTTAGTACCTACTGTGACTGCGAGCGTGTGTGCAATATTGCGCGTTAGAATGCCTGGTTGTCTTTTGTTTTTACGACCTAAACGAGTATTGTTCACCTCACAGTATTTCAATTTCAATAATAACGATAGTATTTTTCTTTTATACGATTTTGGGCAAGTCACATTTACGACTGGCTTTGCTTTATTTTGAAAGGCTTTAGATAAAATATTCAGCTCTTTCCGAATAAGTTGGGGGAGACTCGTAAGTTAGCGATGTGCACTCGTGCCCGAATCTCATTCGGAACGATTGATGCGTTTTTACGAGCTACAGCATCGGAGCCGCTCGCGCACAAAACGACGCGACGCAACATGGAAATCAACTTATCCGGCCTAAGCCGATAGCTAACTTTAATGCAGACTCACTCGAACTGACGCAGGAACCCTTTGCTTTGTAAGAGGTTTCTTTTAAGCCTGTGTTGTTAGTCTTATAATTAACTTTATTTTTATACTGTGACTCTATTTTGGGTCCCAGTTTAGACCGCATTTTTTTTCAGCTGTTACTTGTTTTGGCAAATGTGCAACAAAGACAGACCTCATAATTTCTGTGAAAAACAAAGTTTCGCTTGTGAGAAAACGAACAAAATACAAGAGCAATTAAATATTAAGTGTTTTATTTCTGTGCTTTAATCATGTTATAGGCGATGCGGCTAGCAACCCATCACTATTTTGATTCCACTTTCCACCTCTACACCCTCAGTGTCTTGCTAAACGTGGCCTGTAGGTCTTGTTACCTTAGGCTCTGTCTACCCCGTAAGGAATAAAGACGTGATTTGTGTATGTGTGTGTGTGTATTATTTGTACCTACCCTAAATGCGTGGGTCCGGCTGACATTAGAAACGGCATTTTTTTAACTTCTGTGAATTTTTAACCTAAAATACCTGAGTCATTTTGGAATTGATTGAATTAATAATTTCTAAGCAATAGAGCCCAGACTTACTGTTTATAAAATAATACAAATGGAAAGAAAAATAATATTCCAATGAAGTGAAAGAAACAAGGCAATTGTCGAGAAACAAGGCGTGTGTGTGGGTGTGTGTGTGTGTGTCTTTTGTTTGATGTTTTTAAGCAAATTTACATTCCTTGACAACTCCCTATTATACCGTACGCGTACAATAAACAATAAAAGTGGAGAGAAAACATTTCTGTTAAACATGGATTTTATTTTTGTCAGAAAATCATTCTAACGAACATCAAAGAAGCTGTCTTCCTAATTAACAAAGTTCTGTTGTTTTCCTACCAATTTATTTTAATTAATTAACGTTGGATGTGTTGGCTTAATGCTAGAATAAATATTTTACTCGATAATGTATAGAAAAATAACAATAATGTCCGGCAGGCACTTGCATTAAAAACCCAATGTAGTCTCACAAAAATAGTAATGCCTATCTGATAACACAAGTACTCAAGAATATTGAGCAAAAATAAAAGCATGAAAAAGTTAGCTTAAAATGGTGCTATGATCAAAACATTGAACAAGGGTGTTCATTTTCGAAAAAAACCTAAATTTCCGAATATCTCGGAAACCGTGCAACTTTTACTAAACCTATTATAGCTTCATTATAACGTCCTAAGTGCCCTATATACATAGTTCAAGGATTATCCACTCATTACCTAACATCCTGTATATCAGTAGATATCAACTTTCAGATGTTACGGTAACAATTCACTTGCAATGTTAGCATAACCGGCATCAAACTATCAAGTTTCCGTGTCCAAACACGGTAACTATAATACCCATTAGCTTTGAAGAGAGTGATACTTAATAGCGGGGGTCAAATTTAAGAAACTGTCAATAAGGACTCGAAAAACGATAGGTACATGTGTATTTAGTACTTATAGCGACGCATTCGGCGGAGTGTTCAAGCGTGGCCAGAGATTGCATTGGACGCTTTTCATTGACTTCAGTGAAGCGTGAAAATGCCACCGATACCGCCTCCGCGCGCCACCACGCACGGCCGATACATTACGCACACTATACATACACCAACAAAACGTAAATACGTATTAATAGTTTACGTACTCTATGACTTGCCAATCAGTGGATTAATGGGAAAACAAGGAATCATTTACCTCCAGTTCTGCCTCCCGTGAAATTCGAGGTCGTGCCTTTAGCTTTGTAGACTAGGCCATCCGACTGTCGACAATAACAATGTATATATCTATACGTACATACATAAAATATAATATGAGGAGTAGAGAGAAAAAAATGTTTAGGTATTATTCTGTTTGTCCCTGTTCAAGGGTTTTTTAAACTTATGTGTGTATATTATATGAAAACAATCCGTTCAGTAGTTTCATCAGAAAATAATTTATGGTACATTTATTTCTAAATTTAGCAATACATTTATCGCAAAACTAAAATTAGAAAGAATTAACAACATCTATTTTCTGGGATGTAACAGTGTCCCCATGTTAAGTACCTACCGGTAACGGTTGGCTAAGGTGAAGTACCCGCATTTTATCTTAGAAACATCACGGTATACGGCTGATCTTTTGCGTAGTGAGCCGATACTTGTCAACTACGAGTACCCTCGAAGAAGATATAGGAGGCTCAAACCACTCAAGGGACTATACACGGTATCTGGGAATCTTTTATTCTCCAGACGACGTCGCTATACCTACTTTTCTATTCGGGGGCTCGCTTGGAGACAGAACATTTACAAATGCTTGGCACTGTGAAATAACAAACAATGGAATTCAAATTGGTCCGTAGTAGATATCTTAACAGTCACGTGACAAACCTTTAAACCAGTCCTAGCCAAACACTCAAATAGGATTGCGCCAGCTCTGCGGTCTACAAATAGACGTATGCGTGTTCCAACTACGAATTTGCATGATTTGTGGTATACCTTTAGCCCTAGTCAACAGACCTTTGTCTGGCCGTCTTCACGACTGCCTTACTCCAAGAGTTCACGCTCTACATTGTTCAATAGGTACTGCTACTAAAATACAGATTAAAATGCATTTTTTATTATTCATATCGCCTTTGGATTCATTCGGCTTATCACTATCACTACATAGTATACAAAAAATTTAACAAAAAAAACCGACTTCACAAAAAGGAACTATTCCAAAACAAACTAATACGCACTAAAAAGAAAAAATAAATGCATATTCTTCTACAACTTAATAATCAACTTACATTTTCTACTTATCAATATGTACGATCTATCTAATGTTGTTACAATTATTGTTATTTCTGGAGTCGGTGTCAGCCAACGTAGGCTTGTAACTACAGGGGTGCTATGTCGGAAACCTCCCCGAGAGCTCTAGCGTTACAGTTCCCTTCTATCAGGGGCTTTGGCCCCATGGGGGGGGAAGGGTAACGCTTAGGCCGGTGCACCCTGGGCAACAACGGCTGATTAAACCCCTCGGGGATTAGTTAGCTGGTGGCAAATATCCGACCTGGGGGGGTGGGGGGGTAGGGCGGGGCGAATTATTATGTATAAGTATATATTTTCTTGGCGAGGGCCGGGGCGAAAGCCCCTTTTTTATCAAGGGAGGGATCGTGATTAGGTGGGAAAAGGCGGGCGGTAGCTGCCGGGGAGCTGCTCTGCATCTGCGGCCGAGTAAAGTAACATTGAAAGGTAGCGCAGCTCTGCACCAAACCTGGAGGCGCCAAACGCCTTTTGGGAGGGAAGGGGAGCCTTGGGGAGACGAGGGTCAGAAGCGTTGGGTACTGTCGGGCCGAGCTGAGCTGCCTACTGAGTAGCCCCTCCCGCCGAGCTGGTCACTCGGCCTGGAGCTGGCGAAAAGTAGGTATTGCTTTGCGGTTAATTACCGGCAGGCCTTTCGCTCTCTGAGGGGGGGGGTGCCTAGGGGGGGACGGGGCGTGCGGTAGCTGCCGGGGAGCTGCTCTGCATCTGCGGCCGAGTAAAGTAACATTGAAAGGTAGCGCAGCTCTGCACCAAACCTGGAGGCGCCAAACGCCTCGTACGGGGAGGGACGGGGGCGAGTCCAACCTTGTACCTGCTGTTCGCCCCGGGCGGGGAACGGAAGGGCGAGCCTCATGCTGGCGGCGGGCGAAAGCCTGCCGTCGAAGCGGTGCGTTCCGCAAGGGACGCGATCGCGGAGCGGAGTGACTTCGGTCATTTTCGGTCGGCACGTAACCTGGTCCGTAGGGCCGGGACCGTGGGCCGCCTCGTCTTTTTCAAGATAAGGGGGCCGCGAGGAGAAAACCTCTATAAAAATCCGGAGGAGCGACGTGACCTCGGTCACGGTCGGACGCCACGTAAACCTGGTCCGTAGGGCCGGGACCGTGGGCCGCCTCGTCTTTTTCAAGATAGGGGGGCCGCGAGGAGTAAACCTCTATAAAAATCAACAGGGCGGCGTGATCTCGGTCATGTCGGCCGTCACGTAACCCCGGCCCGCAGGCGCTGGGAACGTGGGCCGCTGAGGGGGCTACGAGGAGTTAACCTCTTTAAAAAAAACAGACGGTCACCGGCGGGGGAGGGCGGGGATTCCGGAACCCGCATTCAACGGTGCCGTCGCCACCTGCCCCATCCCGGGGCGGCCAGTGGACGTTGCGGTGGTCACGGTGTTCGCCCGCAACGCCCGCAGTTCAAGGCCTGGAGGGAACGTGTGTGTTTTTAGACGGTAGGCCTCTCCCCTCCTTCCATAGGGAAGGCAGCGGCGAGATGGAGAGCCCGTCATACCTCCGTTCGTATGCTGCCCCGAGCGCGGAGATGCATAAGGCGCATTTTCCACACGTTAAAAAAAAAAAAAAAAAAAAAAAGGCTTGTAACTACATACATAGTTATAGGTGAGATGTGCTTGTGTATAAAAGTTAATTTGTAAAAAATATTTATTAAAGTAGTCTCGTATTATTATTGCTAGGTATATTGTAGTGTTTCCTTGGCTGACACCGACCCCAAAAATATCAATAATTGTAACAACATTAGATAGATCGTACCTACATATTGATAAGTAGAAAAAGTAAGTTGATTATTAAGTTGTGAAGAATATGCTTTTTTTTTCTTTTTAGTGCGTATTAGTTTGTTTTGGAATAGTTTATTATTGTGAAGTCGGTTTTTTTTGTTAAAATATTTTATTATTTTTTGATGATTCTTAGTGAATTTGAAGTACACTAACATTTTTTCTGAATATGGGTAGACCTACTAAACGTGCTGTTCATATGAGACAGCGCCAGGGCGCGGCAGGGAGAAACGCCTATCTCAACAGAGGCAATCTACTTCGAGGACAATTTCAAAAGCTGTCTTCCAACAATGAAGGTCACACAATACATAATGCACCTTAAGTAATGCCATTACTTAAGGTGCATTATGTATGCCTACACATTTTAAGGATTTTCCTCAATTTTCTCCGTTCATTTGTCGCACACATACTTATATGTTTTCTCATGGGTGCCATTGTCGGAACTGAACCAAATTGAAATGGACCACACGCACGGGAAGCACCAGCTTTCAAATAAAAAAATAATCATTAAAATCGCTTCACCCAGTCGAAAGTTATGAGGTAACAAACATAAAAAAACACACGAATTGAGAACCTCCTCCTTTTTTTGAAGTCGGTTAAAAACAAAGTCGCTTTCCGCTGTCTGTCCCTATGTATGCTTCTGCGCCACGGATTTTGATGCGGTTTTTTTTATACCTATAGATACTTAGAGTGATTCAAAAGGAAGGTTTATATGAATAATTCTACGCAGATCAAGTCGCGGGCAGAAGCTAGTAATAGGTATACCTATGGGCTATTTTTCATAGACTGCGAACGTGAAAGCTAAACATGATTGATCCCGATCATTATCGATGCCGAGCAAATTGCTTGCTGGCGTCTATTACGCTCATTTTCGATAATCCTGTTGTAGTTCAATATGTGCTAAGCAATTTAATCAGTTTACCTATACATCGTGAGTTCAACGCCACTGAATATAATATAAAAGCCATTAGCACTACCTATGACTTCAAAATTTTAAATAACAGTTTGTTCCCGTACTTAAGTGACTAATGAGCGAAGCAACGGATTCTGTAACAAATGACAAAAGCACGTGTCTTTGACGAGACACCATCTTACGAAGTTATCACGGTTATCTTGCGCTCTTCACCTAACCGCGTGGAGTCTTGATGGTGGCTTGAAATTCAATTGTTTTAATCTAACGTAATACCCGACTTAACTTCACGCATACATTATGCAAAAATGACTTATGTGTGCTGTGAAACACACCGCCACGTCACGTCTTCATACCGGGGAAAATTTTGAATTTCGAGCACCTAAATGTTTCCACTGGTTGTCGTATTTCGATCTTTGCAATGTACTTATATACTTAATGAATGAACAAACAGGTCCTATTTTTTTATTACTAGAGATATCGGACCAAAAAAGGTAAAAACGAGTTCTACGAACGACAAAGTGAGGCTGGTTGAAACTATGCTTCACATTGAACGCGTGTGAACTTTATTTGCGTGTGAAAATAACCGATCGATTTCATACTGTGTAAAAAAAGTGATTTTCCTCATCATTGTAGATTCAAAACAAAATTCAGCTAATGTTGAATCTGCAAAAAGATGATATTATGTGCATCAAAATTATGACAATATTTTTTTTTGGAAGATGAAGGTGAGCCAAAGCAATGTTTATTAATAATTAACATTTTTTTTTCTACTCCTGATTTATGTAATCACGAGCACCACTATAAGAACACTCATAATAAGACTTTGGATAAGTCTATATTGTCTATTCCCTCTAAAAGCACTTGTTGGCTTATGTCGCCCTAAAAGTGCTCCATCGTTACTCTGCCAGCCATAGACTGCTAGAACTGGGTAAAACTTTTACACGATCGGCATTAAATTTACGACAAAAAAGCATGACTACCAACCAACTTATCAAATTATTTCATTCATTCATGATAGAACTAAAACTTTCTGAACTAAATGCATAGCTGCCAACATAATAAACAAGATTTTTTAATAACGTCACTGGCAAGTTGGTAAACATTATGGCTAAATGCGCCGAAAACGCAAGGCTATAAAAAAATAAACGTTAATTTGAAACAAAGTTGACTAGAAACAAACTTCCAATTTTCTCGTTTGTCGTTTTTATGTTTCCCGCTCGTGTCTTGTTTGTTGTTTGATTGCAATAGTTTTAACAAAGTTTTGTAACGTATCATAAAAAAAACATGGATGAAAATGAAATTAAATCAACACTGGAAGAAATATCCGCGGCGGCCCAGGAAGTGATGGAAATTTTTGTTGCCTAGATAATCTCGGCAATGACAAAGCCTACGAGAATTTCATGCTGTGAAGACCGGAAGAAACTCCGGACTTCTTCATTTTCGGAAAACGTATTACTTTCATTTATTAAGTACCTACCTACGTAGCCGTAGAAAAAGTATTGTATGTAACGTTGTATAAGAAAGTCAAAAAAAGCTCGTGGCGTATGTCTTACGCCACCCACACCGCTCGCCTTTCTTGACCCCTCTAATACAACAGTTGCATAAAATACTATTAAACTACGCAACGAATTTTAACGGGTTTTCATTAACAGACAAGAGTGATTCAAGAGGAAGGTTTTAAATTAGCGTCGCGTTTAATTAATGAGTATAGTAATTGTAACTGTGTTGTACTTCTTACAAATCGAAGTACAAAAGCTCAGCTTACACAGGATGTAAGCCCATATTGTGGGCAATTATCTATACTAAGCAACTCATCCCTGATATTAATATTGAGATAGATATGTGGTCATTAATAATTTAGTATTCTCTCACGTAGCGTGAATTGAATGGTAATGAATTAATTAATAATAAACGATAATTAATTGCTTACCAAGCAGTACGCTTGGTAACTGCTACACTATTATTAATACTGCTTTCAACATCAATTATATCACGGAATTGAAGCTTGGCAAGGCATCGCCATTTAGTTTAGGTTGCCTACACTACAGCGCTTGTTGCTTGTTGCAATGTAATGTTTACAAATCGAGCAAGCCAATTCAAGAAGCTTCGTGTGGCGACATTTGAAAGGGATGGCCGAGCAGTGGCAATCGTGCTCCAGTGAAATAGCTGCAGTGATTTTCAACCTGTGGGTGCGACCCCCGGGGGGTCCAAGAGCCCCTTTAGAGGGTTACAGTAAAATCGAAATACTCGTTTTCAATATTTATATTGTATCTAAAAGAAAATAAAAGTACAAATAGCGGAAGTGAACCTATTCACTTCCGCTATTTGTACTATTATTTTCTCGTCATCTATTTTTCAGACTGAAGGGGGTCGCGACGCGCTACAAGTAAAGTAAGGTCGAAAAACACTGCCCTCGCTTATAAGTATTCCCAACTTTGCAGACAAAAAGTGATCTGTTTCATAAATACATTTCTTCTCAGAAAATAGCGAAGTAAAAGTAAGGTACCTATAACGTACAATCTATTACAAGGTTGTGTAATATGTCTATGCACCCTATTGAATATAGTAATAAAAAAGTACAAACACGTATAGGTTTATAATCAATTAAGTATATCTCTAAAATAAGATTACTTAACGTGTCTTGTTATCTATATTACCGCACTTGATTATTTTAGAGTAGGTACGCCATACAGACCGCGTAGCCGGGGAAACTACAGAGCGCCTAACGAGGCAAATGTAAATAATTTACAAATTCTCACATTTATAATACGAATTGTCGAGATCCCAACTGGCGCCGTTTCCTTATTTTCGCTTTGTTGGCAGCAAACGCTCCACCAGTATTTGCCTGTTACCCGCGCCGCGCACAACAGCCATCAAGGCAGTACCTAACTCGTTACAGAGAAAACTTCATTAATTTTAAGTTGAATCCAACCTTCGACAACACAAAGCGAGAATATACGTCTAAACTCCCCTCCATACTCGTATAGTTATGCGAACAGAACTTCACCTTAATACATAAAAGTATAGATAGGCACGTATATTTACATACGGAACAACTTTTATAGGTACTCGTTTTGCAAAATGCTGGAGTTGGACGTATGAAACATGTTTTTTTAATTGTACCCCTTTGCGTCTACATCCATGCGAATGGATACAACTTTTTGGTTCGAATGTTCTTTATTTCGGGCCGGAGTGTTGTAATTTATTCGATGTTTCAATAAAGTTTGGCACAATGCTGTTGTTACCATAATAAGAGCATTCACATCAATCGATATAGCCGTCACATAGGACGTGACGAGGAAAATTAAAACGTAATTAATGAACTCCTGGAGTAGGTACTCCAAATTTAACGATTGAAAGCGGTGATTACGACTAACAGCTTGGTACATTCCGGGCGCCAGATTCGGTTACTAATAGGGATACCATCAATATGGACTCACCAGAAACTACCACCGTTGGTTTAAAAAGCTGTTGTTCAAGCCGAGGCTTACGCTAAGTAATGATGTAAATCGTGGAAGCAAAGTAGCGTTAGTGGATTTTTTATTCGAAAGGTATATTATCGGATATACCTCCCTAATTCAGGACTACGCTCCCCCTAATTGTCTAATCGTATTACGTTTAGTATTCTCATTTAGATGTCATTATTACTGGCCTTAAATCAATAGCAATCTTCATTCCCATTTCATAAGCGTTCACTTCCAGTCGAAACCAATTTATAATTAGATACCTGAGCCAACTATAATGACGGCAGCGATAACGATAATACAAAGGCCGTCGCGCAACAACTGAACGGGACAAATCACTGTTGTCCAAACCAAACAGAGCCGTTGCAATCAAAATTGCCGACAGTTAACGCCTCTGTTCCAGGTAGATGATTATAAATGGAAGCCCTAGCTGTAATCGAATGGCTGTCAATTTGGTTGCGTTTCAGTGACGCGGATTTATGGCTTAGGAACGCGATATCAGCAGTAAAATATTTAACGCTCGCCGATATCCCGCCCAAGTGATTAATGCCACCCCAGACATGTACAAGAACCCCAAAGATGACGCGTCGTATATAAATTTTGAGATAATGAATTTTATACCTCTGGCGTCGTGTAACACCAAACGATCCAGGTCATTATTTTAGATTAATGCGCGTTTTGCAGTAATGGATTCGTAAAAGCCCGAGTGGCTTTAAGTATTGGAAAGGCTTTACTTATCATAAATTAGGACAAACTCGTAAGCAATGACCCGGACGTAATCTAGAAGTGGGTGTCAGCCGCCGCGGCTCTACGTTCGCGCTCGCCTTTAAATTCTCATTACGTGCGATATATTTTAGATCACAACCGAGTCACGCTCCGTATAATTCTAATCAAATCTAAATGATAGTTAGTGCCAAAACGTGACGCTCGGAATGGCCTCAAAAATATAAGTAATTAAGTAGGTACACGGATTTCTTCACATTTTACCAAATCAATGAACGTTCTATCTATGTAACATATAGTAGGTAGTTTTAATGTTGTATTGCAGGTGGATACTCAAACCTACCTTTTTTGTATGATTTATGTTTTTAATCCGTGAAAACATTGTCGTCAAAACTCAGTTTCTAGCGCGGGTTCTGCAATTCGGAGTCAAAACGAAAACGTGTCTAGTTGATAATAACAGATGATTCAGTAATGCGAGAAACTGTTTAATAATGAACATTGCCCCTTTCCAGACAGCAGTATACACATATTAATTAGCTGCTCGCGGTACCTGGAAACGTCACATCCACGCTCGCAGTGACGGGGGTAGCGAGACGACTCCGAATTATATCAGTGGCATTCGCGAATTGAAATGTCTGCCGTTGTTAGTAAATTTCCAATCAGTACGATGCCTTAACTATGACTATTATCCAGAGTATTTACACACAACCAAATTGTAACATTGGTCGATTTTTAACAGACTTCCAAAAAGGAGGAAGTTCTCAATGAGGTAGTGTTTTTTGTTTAGGTACTTAATTAATCCAGCTTGCCTGTGCAATAAATAGAGGTAATTTTAATTAAACTCAATAAAGGTGAATGAGGAAATGTACGACTAGTATCCTCGTACAAAAGCTTCAATTGGTGGTGAAACTCATTATTTAAACTCAACTGCCCGTTTCAAAGCTGCGCTGCAGAATGAAACTTAAAACTAAGTTAAAGAAAAGTTTTTTATTCGAATAGACTGCAGAATATCAGTGTGAAAGTTTTAAAACACTAAAAAGCTTTTTTTAAACAAGTACCTATGCTTAATTCAATACATGTAGGCAGGTACGAGTATAATACATTACATTAGACAGAATTCAAAAGAGAATGTATTTATTATCATTAAGTAATATATACTCGAGAAAAGGAAAATCTACATATCAAATTTATGTGTAATATTCAAATACATACCTAGTAAAATACGATTGTTACGAAGCAGAAAAATGATTATTTTTGGTTTCGATTTATTAACCTATACATAATAATTTTATGAAACTAGTGAAAGAGGTTATTCTAACCATCTGGATAAGGACATCATGGCCTTACAAAAAGTCTTTGGTCTTTAATTCAGATCTAGATTACAGCACATTCGCTTAGTGCCTTCTTAATTTCGGACATTATGCTAGTCACACCTAAACATTTTTAAGCAATTAAGATTTTGACAAAAGTTCGATAGGTATCACTTCCAAAAACAATTTCTTAAGGTATTGTTTATCTCAGCTGTAGTTTTCTGGAAATACACAGATGTTTATCCCTTTCACTGGTTTCTTGACAGATGTGATTTCAAAAGTCGTTTGACCCGCATTGTAATGTTTGTTGCAAAGATGTAACACGAAAAATAACGTACATAGCTACATTATTTAAAACTTGTCATTAGAATAATAATTGTATCTGCTTGTCAGTAGTTTTCGTTGAATAGGGCAAGCACTCAGCGCTGAAGTACCCAATTAAGGACTGCCGAGTGCTTCTGATTCGTGTTTTTGACTCGCGCCTCGCTCCCAGCGCAGTAGTTACGAAACACGTGCTCGTTCGGTGCCTTAATTGGGATTGTCTAAAAAAAAATACCTATCCTTTTTATATTTTTTTTGTGCAGAATAGTCAATTATAAGAAACCAATTTCAATATTTTCTCATATAACTCGGTATTTTTTTCACTATTAATTATTGAAAGTATTTTGGTTGATGACGTCAGAGTTTCCACTGCCGGTGTCACACATCTGCTTATTGGATAAATTGATCATAAAACGTATGTGAAGCGCCGCCATTAACGTCTTTTCTATCTGTGGTGAAGTTGGCAAACTGTCAATACTGTCATTAGTATCAATGTCAACATGATTCAACAATAACACAGGAAGATTCACGCGATCTTCTCCTATGAATTTTATATTTTCACAGCCGTTACACATACCATAACATTCTGCGCGAAGCAGAAAGGTCCATAAACACATACCAGGTATGATCAAGACAAAACAGGACCCGGAAATAAGACAGTAAACTCAGTAGGTGAAAGTAAACCGAAAAACGTAATATTTCGCTATCCATTAAAATATTTAGCGGAAAATCTTTCATGTGAGCGAAGCACATCGCTGTGCGGATACACTCTTGCCTAATTATCTACCGAAAGTGCTTCTAAATCTAAACTATAATACAACAATATGAAAGTAATCAGTGGAAAAAACAAGAATGACAGTAACAAGATTGTCATTTTGCTTGTCAGCTGTCATAAGATGAATGAAATGTCAGATTGCGGGTCCAAATTGAACTCCGTAGTATAATCCACGCGTAAATAGCATAGAATTTGTAACATTTGCAAATAAAGTACATTTTGGACCGTCTACGTCATGTCTGGGAATGACAAATGAAGGTCATTGCTTATTTTTCATGTAATAAATTCATTATAGTAAAATAAAATAAAGTAAATACAGAAAACGATTTAAAAAGCATTTATCTCGAAATGGTTTTCGATTGACTATACATTGTAAAAAAATAGACAATCCCAATTACCTACAGCATCTACGCAAAAGTTTCCGGGATGCACCGAACCAGGCTGGAAGAAAAAATAATCTCTAATCCGGAATTTCAAATTCGAAGTTCGTGTTATGCTGTCCCTCTCACTCTCCTATTAATGTCTACTAGTGAGAGTGGAACAGCATGAAACGAACTACGAATTTCTAACTTCAAGTAGGCCTGCAGGTGGAAACGCGTTTACCAATCCAGAGCTGTTTCAGCATTCAGTTTAGGTTCGCTCGCTGTCAGATCCATACTAAAAATTACAGCTATTAAGACGTCATGGTAAACCCCCTGATGTTCCTTTTTAAGCAGTTTTCGCTATGCGCTATGCTACTGTTAATTGTATTACAAAATTCAGATAGATAATCAGACGTTACTTACTTTGAGGAGGTTCATATCTACGATCCAAAAACAATTACCTTGCTACTCAGCGACCACACGTGTGAGACGGCTACGATTTCCTCCTCTTCCCAACAAACAAAATCCTAACGCGAATTATTTTTCTAACACACCAAGCCCAGCCGTCTCAAAAGAACCTTGCTTGGATATCACTTTTGTTATGTAATCTTCTAAGTTCATCTGTAATGTTTGTTAATACTTTTCTATTTACGGTGAACTGTTTACGAAGATTCCAGTGGGAGCAAGTAAACTGAGCGTTGGTACCGTCTCGCAAAATCGCTAAACAAACAAGCATCCAGCGTTGTAAGCGCTTTAAGCCTGCCCCGCCGCACATTAACTACCTAAACTTGGCCTTATATGTCTTGATACTCGTATAGCCTGCACAATACATTTTCCGAACAATTAAATTTAAGCGCATTTCTAAGTTCAAAGGAAACTTGAGCGCTCGTGTAGGATAATTGAAATACTTTCATTTCATGATGAAATTAATAGCAATAATGCATTATTGGATACGAACTAAACCATCAATAAGTACGCTTGCGTGTATAGTTAGAATAGTTGAGAACTTGAACACAACTATTAAATGAACTTCCTTTTCAAATAATACACGGTGTTAGTATACTTACTTACATAAACTAAAAAGACAACTGTTTCAGTAATTTGTTGTTGTTCTTTCAGATTTATGTGGTTTCGTTCACTGACCTGTATCTAAGTGCATAACGCCAATCGATGCTCCTTATCTAACTCATGTTTTTACGACAAGCCTTTTTGGAATGCCTACATTTAAAAACGCAACATATTTGCAATGAAATAGTTTACAAATGGGAAAAGGTCGACTTCTATTAAATCGAGACTTGACACGTTCCAGTCGCATACATCGCACGGCTCTTATGCCAACCACTTCAATATATGATCTGTGAAAGTGTGATTGCAAAACGTAACGGTTCGTTCAATATCTAATATTCACGATATTTGACTTTACAATTACACCTACGCTTGCGGCGTATCGCTACATATTAAATTTTGTGACCAAACAATCAATTTAACTACTAAAGTGGCCAATATTGTATCCGGAGAAAGGGTCAACAATATTTTGTTGTTTCGGAAATAGACGCTTGTTGTTTAAAGTCCGACAGCGGATAAAAGAAGAAGTTTCTTCTCAAATGTTTCCCATGCAATAAAAAAAATAGTTTTTTTATTGACGAGACAAATGCAAACACAAATAGTAGGTAATGTACTAATTACATATAATCGATCGATTGTCTAACTGTACACTGTCACCAAAATGTATCTAGCAGAAAACAGAGAGACATGCAACTCTTCAATCGATGGTGCCCGATGCTCTTTAGATAATAATAGGTACAATGTATCTATATTTTAAAAGGTCCTCAAACTGCAGCAAACATATTTAAAAAGAGTCTTCGAATGTGCTTTTTAACGGTATCAAAAACCACCATTCAATAGGCACGCTTTAAGAATTTCCAAAAGCTTCATTGCAGCCAATTAGAAACCCTTAGAGACTCAATCAAATGTAAATGCGCTGCAAATAACATCCAAAATAACGCTCACCCAAGTTTGGCTGCTGATTGCTGTTCTAGCTTACTGCTTAATCTGGCTTTCACGTGGCCACTTCTACCAGACAGTTGATTGACACAAACATGCCTAAAAGGGGATGGATTTATGTAGCCGTGCTCTTAAATTTGTGCCATATAACGTTGAATATTTGGGAACTATTGCTAAACTAATTAAACCAAAATGAGGCGACAAAGGTACAACTTAATTTTGAATGCAAAATACGATGAAAACCTTTACGGGAGTGTTCAATCAACCTAATCTAACCACCTGCAGAAATTTTTGGGAACAATTCTTAGACACCTTGTATTCATTTACTTGAAATTAATTTTTAATTACTTGCATTATTAGATACAGTAAATTCAAATTCACTGTGTAAAAACGAAGCTACATCGTATAACGTCATTGTTTCATTTACGACGGAGCTCGGACTTTTTGCGACGTATTTTCAACATTTGTGCTAACGACGTTAGCGCCATCATTGCACTTGGTTGCAGTCATTGAGTTCGTCATTTTGAAATAGCTCGTCCAATTTCTGTGGTCTGCACCACATACGACAGTTCACGGCAAACAAGTACCGTTTCGGAGGCCTATGCTGATTGGTGCAATGTTTAAATCAATTAAACCGTGACAACACGAGCAATGCAATTAGCCTGAAAATAACAGGACGGAGTTAATTTTTGGTAATCGGATGGTGTTCAAAAGTTTCGGTCGTAAGTAATTTACTGTTAACGCTTGAATGTTCAATTAAATTGCGTAATACTGATTGGCGTATGTACATTTTGGAAAAAAGTTCGCAGTAACACAATTCTAGGCTTTGATTACATGAACTTCTATATAACTTTGCCAACGTTTTAAACATTAAGGACACTTCTAACAAGCACAAGCAAAACATAAGTTTTGTACCTAAAGTATGATTCGTTTTTTTTTTCATGTAAAGATGCAAGTTGATGGAGATACGAGATAGTAATTGACAGTTTAACCAACATTACAATCATCTACATCAAAAGGACCACTCATTGTTAAACGAAGGCAAGCTTAAACTTGTATCCATAGAATCTCTCAGCCTACCAATATTGTTAAGTCAGCAAGAAGCGCTGGTACTAACCTTGAGCCAAACGAACGCGCGGCCCGAAGCGTGACTTGAAAAGTAAAACAAAGTAAAGATCTGTCAGTGGATAAAGGAGCATCTGCCTACTTTCGCGGGATTCCGCCGTGACATAATCCTGCAAAGCCTTCTAAACGCGGAGCGGAATAATGGGACAGGTGAAGACCCTGCTTCGACTTATACCAAGGATTTGTGGACGATAGTTTACGGAGTTAGCTCGCACATGATATTGCAATATACGACAAGTGATTTACAGGAGCGAAGTCGAGAGGATTAGAGCGTGGGAACTTTATAGGCGGCGCTACGGCTCAATAATGTTCTTACGAGGCGTTAATGTTGCGTAACATTTTTTGAACAAATCATTGCGGCGCCGGCGATAGTTTTTTTTAAGCTTCGCAGTGCCTTTTAGAGCTTCATGCGAGGAGGTACTGAGGAATGACTGGCTATTAACACCGATGTTTCAAATCCTGTTTAAAATAAGCAGTTTACGGTAATACACAAACAATACAGCTGTAACTTATTTTCAACGTAAAACTGAAGCGCATATTCAGAAAAAACTGCACGTGTTTTAAACAAACACCATTAAAGTTTGGTTGGCCTGAGCTCGCGAATATATTATTGCTGTCCTGTTATTCTCGTACCTACGTTAAGTTATATTAGAAAAGCAATTCCACTTCGAAGCCACGAGGGGCAGGTGTTGGCGTTACCTCCTGATAATGTATGACTGGAAGTGCAGTTTGGAACTCCTGTTCATCGCACAACTTGGTTACCTCACCTATACGCTTAAGTTACAATCATGGCTGAGTGTATATCATATACAACACCCAACTTCAGTAACAGTAAGCTCAATAATATACTACGGTTGCTATTAAAGGAAACGTATAAAACCGGTAAACAGTTTCCGAATATTTCTTTGTCAATATTTTAATATATTTGTGTGTCCGGGTAGTTAAGACGATGCGTTAGTTTTAAGGAAAAGATGTGAAGCAATATTTATGTAGGAAAACCTAAGTAGGCCAATCATACTAATTGTAAGAGTAATTGTAATTGTACCTACTAATGTCTCTCTTCAGCCCTAAACTAACCAACTTTCCAGTAAGTGATCGCAAAACCGCGTTATTTTGAGAACACACTATTAAATTCATTATTAACGCTAAAAATGCAATATTTTTTTAAATAGCCTAGAAGCTTGAGCAGCAAGACCAGATCTTCAGTGAGTTAAAAAACAATACGTGAAGCTTTTTCTTTCTTTATTTCAATGAAAAGAGTAATGATGCTGTAATTGGCCAGGACTTTTTGAGCCGCATTCGTACCGACCCTGGAGTTGGGGTAACGTGGAAATCCCGCGGCTTATCTCTTTACGCGGGGAGACGTGAAGCATTATTAGCTATACTGTTATGTCAAATAAAGTCGGAAATATTATTTGCTACTCGGTCAAAAAGATAAGAACCCACACTTCAAGATTCTTACTTAAATTTTTTGGCCGTGTTGCAACTGGTTCTCACCATTAAATAAGCTCGGTTTCAGAATTTAAATTCTAATGACATAAATTTAGTGTGCAGATACCTATACCACTGTACTGTAACAAGGCGGTATCCAGCCTTGTCTGTTTTCATCCTCCGTCCTCAGTTTCATGTTTTTTTCTCTATTTCAAACTCAAAATTTAGAATTAATATCGATCGTCTTGTTCGATCTTTCATGACTCTATGTCATTAGGTACTAAATGAGATCTGGCAGAATCCATATCTATTCACTCTAAAATTTAAAATCACGTCATACCTACTTATTTAAAGTCATTTTAAAGTACTAGGATTGTGCAGTGCATTTATTAATAAATAACCGATCTTATCCTGTGCTGTGATTTTCTACTAGTTCCATTGTTATCATCATAATATTATTCTTCATTGTTTCCAAAGGCACTAATTACGTTAGCCGCTTCCGGAGGCTCGAAAAAAAACCAAAAACTTTTATAAACTAATTTAATTAAAAATTACAAATGATAATTATAATCTAAGAGAGGTGGCTATTGCTCGAAGTATGAAACAAAAGTGTTTTCCTAATAAAATGAATGTATCGCGTAGCGCGGTGTCACGTTGTGCTGCGTCGGCGCCTCGTGTTGTCGCGGCTTGGTTGCCAGGCCGCGGGCTGCATGCTGACTTTGCGATCTTCCTTACGGCACAATGTGTAACTCCTCCATCCGCAGATCAGCAATTATTTTCTAACGTTGAGTGAAAAAATTGCTGGAATTCCTTGTTGAGGGTTAATTTCTTCTAATTTTCCTTGGTCGCCGGTTGAGACGTCGCCTGGGTTGAATTTTTGAATCTTATTATAACGAATATAACGAGTGCGGATGCACCTAATATTATCGCATACAGTGGTACAGTTGTTTCATATTCGTAAGTTTCATATTTATTGAGCTAACTGTTTTTATAAATTACTGTATTTGTATTTTACCTTTACTTTTATAATTTAAATAAACCACCTCCCCCATATCCATCATCTCCTGAGTTTTCTTCCCTCTCCACATCTGGCCACTCCGTGACACCACAATACCACATAATGAGCTCCTAAATGTCTGATGCTTACTAGCGCGGCGGAAAATTACATTCACGAACTGTGGATGGGTTCCACGAGAATCAGTACAAGAAAGTGAAGTCATCGGTTGGATACAAAACCAAATCTGTTCATTAGCAGTTAGACTTATGTATTACTCAATCAAATCAATCGTAGGGTTTTTGAGTCAATTGCAAGTGGTAATGGAATAATTATGGTAGGTTTTTATTTCCGATGTTAATATTCATTTAATTTTCTCAAAGGAATATAAATTACACATGGTGAAATAATTTGACAAATTTCAATATCATCAATTAGAATACTGCTACGCAGGCTACCGTAAAATCTTTAGTTTTCTTCAGAATTACCTATATATACATTACCTACGTAGACATTAACTATATACACAGTCATAAAATGGTAAAATCTACTTTGTACCTTTGTACCACTCTTCGGCAAAAGCCTTGTGACCTAAAAGCGATACTCGATTTTAATTACCTGTACCTAACAGTAATATGAATACTATAGTTACCTATTTATGCAACCGTAACATAAAATATCATTTATGAGCGTGTTTATATAAAATACATACGGTTGAAACCTTCTCCCTTTTTTGAAATAGTTTAATTAAAGAACAAACATAACAAATTTTAACGAAATTATTTTCGTTATGGTATCATATGGTTCGCATTTTTCCTAACCCAGACAAACTTTTAATGGATTATAAGAGAAATCTACAAGCCATATCGATATTTAAGATGGTAATCTGATTATTGTGCCGAATGGTAATAAATAATAATACATTTACTGTAAAACCTAGGTAAAACAAAATCAGAATTATGATACAACCAATAGGTCCTACAACCACTTAGTTGCCGTGTAACAGTTACTATGAACAAGATGATTGTTTCTGCCACACCACTTGTATGGGAATACGCTTTGAAGTTGTGGCCTACAGTTGTTCAGCCGGTCCCTCAATTTCAGGATTTGTCAACTAACGACTGGAACGAACAAGTATTTTCCATTTGGCGCTGATCCCCGCGAGATGTGAGCATGGGGGTGCTTGTTAGTGTAGTTTAGCGGTTTTAACTTCCTATAATTCTGGTACAACATAATGTAGTTATAACAGTTATAACAAATTCTTACCCGATACTTGAGTAGATATATGTAGATTTGAACATTTGAAATTTACCATGAGTTTTGCGTGGTGTGTGTGACGTTCCCAATGCGCACTAGGACCGCGTGGGAACTATAGCCGCAGCCCTCTCGTTCTTAGAGGAGGCCTGTGCCCAGCAGTGGGACGTATATAGGCTGGAGATGATGACTTTTTCTATTTGAGTTTTTGAGAACAGGAGAGAGGTCATTACTTATGTAAGAAGCTAACTAAACCATAATTAATTTATTGCAATTTAGGCACTCTTCTATTTAGTTTTCTTGACTAGTGAGATGCTTGATATAAATTGAATTGTGTATATTTGAATGTAGCGTTGCTTAAGTAGGGAAGAGGGCAATTCGTATTGAAGTAGTAAGTGAGTGTTTGATGTTGTGAAGATATCTCTGAATTAATAAATAATGAAGGTCACATTTCTACGTAAAATTTAGTTTGCGTAAATTATAAGCAAGCGTCGGATACATTAGTATGAGCAAAGTAACCAAACATAATACAATGTACATGTTCTTAAGGCCTTGTTCCGAGGTAACTGAGTATTTGGCCTGTCTCTCCGCCATGCTAATTATATCTTACTCTGACTATACATACTTGCAGTCGCAAGTTATTGGATACATTCCCGCCATGCTTATTTATTCTTCTTAACATTATTTACATCAGCATCAGCATCATCAACTTCATGAAAGTCTAATTACTGTTGTCCATTTTTAACGACTAGCATGGAAAAATTGTCGATTTAGTCGTTTACCTGGTTCCACTACTAAGTAACTGAGAGTTATGCAAGTTTGGAGTACGATGTCTTCTAGGACTCAGTTTTAGCATGTTTGCTATGAAATGCAATGCATCTGTAGGCTGTGACCATTAGCGCGAACCGCGAGCCAGCAATATCATCTGAGCGGCGCCTCCCTTGCAGCATCTCCACTTCAATTTGCGAATTGAATTTGCAATTCAATTACGGACACATGAATATACATGGCTTTTTCCTCGACACTAATTTATCAAGACATCTGCATAAGTGGCCTCACTTTCAAATACCAACACTTTTCTTTTGTTGATATAACTTTTCACTCTGTTCTGGGGGTTACCATGATGTCTTAATGCGATTCAATTCCGATTCAGTTTAGATTCGCTCGATGTCAGATCCATACTAAAAATGACAGCTGAAACCTGAACTGAGTCGGAATGGAATGGTTGGACTCGACTGGAAAGATATTGCATAGAGTCTACTGTAATCGTGATACATACAACTGCATCAAAAATAATCGCTGTTTATATCTCTCATGAAAATATGTGTAACGTAATTAACTGTGAATCGTTCACACCTAACTATTTTTCTGTAATAAATATTTAAGTTTTAAACACCTTTTTTAGGTCATCGTTCATTCTGGTGATTAGGAGGAGTATCCATTTGTATAGTCCTACTAATATTATAAACGCCAAAGTTTGTAAGTATGGATGGATGTATGTTTGTTACTCTTTCACGCCAGAACGGCTGGACAGATCTGGATGAAATTTGGAACATAGATAGATTATGGTCTGGAATAACACATAGGCTACTTTTTATCTTTGATAATTGCGTAATTCCTGCGGGATAGTGATAAACGAATTCTATGCAGACGAAGTTGCGGGCAACAGCTAGTTTGGAATATAACTCAGTGTTTAATACCTACCAGTAATCACCAAAAGAGAAAAACTTAATTCTATGATTTAATGTTGGTAAGACTTCAGGCTAATATTAAGATTAAAATATCAAGTAGGTACCTAGTTGAAAGTTACTTTCCCTTGGAACGAATATACCGTATATCCCGCTGGAAATTTGTGAATCTTGATTGGTCGGCAATACTTCGCTCCCGCTGCTCGAAAGTTCTATTACACTACAGCACAGGTAGCTAGTAGTTAACCGAAGTTGTGTTTCTCCTGTATGATTGTTTGTCTCTCTATGCAATGCACAGCTATAGTCGATTTATTTATAAAGAATCGAAGGCGATGGCCTATTAGCTTCAACGTATTCGTGCCATGAAGGATCGAAGAACAGATAATCCTTTCAGTGGCAATATCCGGAAAACAATAGGTCGATTGTTCGGCCCAAGATAGATATATGAGATTGAACGAACAAAAAACCGTGTGAGCTGGAGCGTCGAAATTCTAAAGCAATCCATTACGTAAAGTAAAAGCAAATCCCACCGAACGATGTGCAATAAATTCAGCCGCGTTGACAGATCTCGCGGGCCAGCCGCTCCGGCGCTCTGTTTTTTAACACTAAAGGGAAATTTAAAATCCGAACTGATTTATATGACGAGGTCCACGTCCCGACGCTTCTAACGTGACATACACGGGATTTGAAAATATGACGGGCTCATTCATAACTAGCCAAAGCCGTTAAATCATTTTTAATCTTCTAAAACACGTCACTTTAAAACTCGAAATAGAAATTAGTTAAGCCGCTTTATGTGTTATCATTTAGGTACCGATAGTTGCTTCGGTTTTTCGTTGAAGAGGGAAGACCGTAGTGATTCTTAGATACGAATACAAGAGGGGTCTCTTTTTCAATCCCATAACAGCATAAATGTCCTAAAGTTAGCTAGCTGGTCTGACACTTTTGCTCTCAACACATTTACCATAATGATCATTTGTCATAAGATTTTCATGACCGGTCACAAGTCATAATATAATGACTTATGATCTTAATGATATATTATATCATTAAGACAGAACTTACGAGTCTTTGATATTGGAATAAAAAGTAGCATGTTATTCTTGAGATTCAACTATCTATACCCATCCAAGTTCTTCCAGCTGCCATACCATGCCACACATACTACTCAGTTCCAAACTCTCACATTTATAATATTATACTACCTGGAAGGATTAATTATGTTTGTAACGTACATAATTTTAATATTTTTAAACCTCAAGCAAACTGCAGGGTATCTAGGAAAATGATAGTTGAAATGAAAATTAAGCAGCTCTGCTCTTGTATACAAAGAGTAGCGCTCTTAATGGCACACAGACTTACGTATTCATGTAGGCACCACCCTTAATTAAGTCACTAGTGAACGGCTCTAAGCCAAGTACCTACCTACTACTCTCACGGACTCGCTACTTGTGGCACTAACTCATCGCCTGCAACTGTGGCACTTGACTACCTTATTTATTTGACTAAGGAGCCGTCAAATATGTAGTTGACAGCAACCGTAACATGTAACGTGTGTGAAATTATTTTAATGAAAATGTGCGCGCGAGTGAATACGCGATATGCGCGGTGAAATTAAAACTCCTCTAATATTCCTCTAAATTTAAGAGGAAGCAGAAGAGGAAAAGGTTTTTTTATTACGTTTATGTGGTGGTTTATGTGGGAAACGGAATCCTCATCAACTCTAGACCAAACATTACATTGGACTAAACAATTATTCGATCACCTGATCTATGTTTAAACAAAACAACTAAACTGCGAGGGAGCCGCCTTGCGAGCACATTTGGTATTTCCTTAAAAACGCCGTGAACCAGCCAACCAAGTCCATCGATGTCTTACACGGATCCCATATCGCCAAACATGGTTGAAACTCGATTAAGCTCAAGTAAAATTAGTTCGACATGTTCAACTTGAAAGTGCCCTTTTGGAAAGTATCAAATTAACGTTCATTACTCACGAGTGTTTAGAGACCCTCCAGACGGCCCGTGGAAAATGAATAAGTACGCACCACGAGTCGCGGCCCCGGGTACTTGCCTCTAACGAAGGCTATTAGCGGCGGTGTCGATTGACACGTCTTTAGTCCAGGTAGCTACATTTTATATTGTACTTGAGTGTCATAAAATACTTAATACATTAATTTATTCCCAATCATTTAATTACCTTAACTAGTCATGTCACAAAACCATCGAGAATTTCAATTATGGTTTTTATACATAGTTGACAATTTCTATTTATTTACACTTTAGGTAATCGTACTATGTATATATGTGCTTATAGCAATATCTAGAGACATTATCTTTTTCATTTTCTATGCACGCAGAGAAAATGGGACAGTAGGTATGCTTTTTATAAATTTCGTAGTTGAAATGAAGTTAATACGGTTACCATAAAGATTGCTTACCCGCTGACACAAAAGAGCATCGTCATAAGAACTACGTTCGTTACAAGTGTTTTAGTGTAAGTATAGAATTAGCAGGCTTTGGATTATTCCTCTGCAGCTATTATTAGACCTGCATTATTCAAACGGATTTTAGATAAAGTCTTGCCTTGTTTTCAAAAGTTAAAAAAGAGAAACGATTTTTAGCTTCCGGATCTCATTGCTCCGACATTCACTTTATCCAAAAATAACTGTGAAACCTGATATCATTTTTGAAGATCTGTCTAATGATGTCTCACTCAGCAACTTGCATTAAAAAAACCGTCCTCGGTTGGAATGTTGCATCGAGTGCCCTCGAAAGAGATATCTCCGTATTTTAACAACAGTCACAGTCAAAATCAAATTCTGATGCTATGGTCCATTTCCGAGTAAAAGGCTGACATATATATACCGAATCCAACACCAGAGATGACGACGCAGCGGAGCCACAACGTTTCGTCGCCTAAATAATATTTATTATATTTTTTGAATTTTATAGCGCATTGGTTTCGACTGTAATGCTGTAATTTTTTATTGAATAAATAAATAAATAAATATATATATATATATATTTATATTTATATCGACGAAACTATGGGTTTCGTTTTTGCCATTTTGACTATGGAAGCCTAAAAAGTAACTTGCGGTACAATGTCATTTCACGTCAAACAAAGTACTCTGTGAACTTCGAGTCCGTCGTTCTTTTGAATCCAATTTGAAGCAATGCCTGAGTAGCCGAGGAGTAGCCGCTCAACTTGAGCGGGAAAATGTGAAGAGCTGCTTCAGTCGAAATGTGTGCAAGTGGAAACCTACCTTATAAAATGCAGTTGCAATTTTCTTTGTTCAAAACTTTTGTTGATTGTGCCTGCATTGTCATCATCATCAAATTAGTTCGCCACTAGCAGATTTTTAAATCTAGCAAATTTGGCTTGCTAACATAACACTGCAAGTTAAGTAAACGATTGTTTTAATTTAATAATGAACATTTTCGAACCAAAGCTGTCCGGGTGAATATGTACTGGGGGGTTACCATGACGTCTTAATGCGATTCAACTCCGATTCAGTTTAGGCTCGCTCGCTGTCAGCTCCATTCTAAAAGTGACCACTAAAACCTGAACTGAGTCGGAACTGAATCGCATTAAGACGTCATGGTAAGGCCCTAACTCTAACTTACTTAATTACGTAACTATATAATAGAACCACGATGATTTAAATTTCAACCAACAATCATTAACTGAGTCAACGACGAATTTCCAGTGGCCTTTTATTTAGTAGTATGGTTGATGTTAGATTTCAAAACAGTTGCCATCATCAGCCAAATAAACGGTTGTATTTTTTTTTATTATTTGACAAAATTAGGTCGAACTCTATATTATGTACTAACATTTACGTGGTATTATATATAATTCTCCCATCACTATTTTGATTCCATTTTCCACCTATACGCCCACAATCTTGCTAAATGTGGCCTGTAGGTACCTGTTGCCTTAGGCTCTGTCTACCCCGTAAGGGATAAAGACGTGAGTTGTGTATGTGTGTGTGTGTGTGTATATAATTGGAGATCACTTTCAGCAGCTGTAAATGTTACTTGCACGTTCGCTGATACGCCCCATGAGTGGCTCTCTTGAACATTTATTCAATAACTTACCATACCTTGCTGGATTTAAAATAAAGTAAGTCTTTACTATTATGAGCAAGTCTCTCTGAGTATTAAATAACTCGAATCTAACTAATACTCTCAATTTGAAGTTCTGTGCTTTTGTTCAGTTAATAAATATCAACAAGTGGATAAAGACGTTGTTTATGTATGTATGTAACAACAGAACTGAGTGCAGTTAAAAAGGCCAAAAATGCACATCAATTACACTGAAGAGTTTGGTTATGTTATTACCAATTAATCATCTAATTTAATATACCGCCCGTAATTGTATCGAGATAAAAGAATAGCACTTTAGGAACACCAGTTAAATTAGGCGTCGATTCCTTGATCCGACCGCTCTCATGGCGAATGAAACGGTCCTCGTATTCAAATGTACACAAATCCCACAAGGCCTACATGCAAATCATACAAAATGGTACGTGCGCGGAACGCTCAAAGTTGCCAGCGCTTTGCGGTAAATATTGATAATACCGTCCAATATAAAATTGTAAAAGATGTTCCTTTCCATCAAGTTAGGTGTACTTTACCATGTGATTTTTAAATAATTTAATTTTCCTAGACAACTTGTCCATAGTTCTAAAAATTAATTTGGGCGAGTTCCATATTGTATTGTTATCATTATTTATAAAAAGAAAGGTCCGTATTAACTGGCCGCCTGACTGACACATCAATACTCAGCCCAAACCCTCGTAGGTACCCAGAAAGTTGAAAAAAATCATAGTTTCCCTATATGATCTAATGTATGTATAAAATAAAGACGGATTATTGTAAATTCTCTCGGAATAGGGAGTTCTACGGCGTGTGAAAGCCGCTGTGGCGCAAGTCAGTGTCGTTTATGTGTATTATATACATTATAGTCCGAAAGGTGTCCGTTCGACAAAGAGTCTCTATAGCAACCGGGCTGACCTACTACTGCCCGCCCCCAGTGGTTCCCCGCGACCTTCACCGGTCTTCCCACAGTTCCCACCCTGTGGGCGCCTGCCCATGCTTCCATTATCGAGAACAAGAGTTTCAGTATCAATGAATATAAGTACATATTAACATGTAGGTATAAACTATTAATTGGTTACGGCAGCAACCCCTCACGTCTCACCTCCGTCGCCGGGAATCCCCGATTACTACACTTTGTAAGAATAATACGAGGGACATTACGCTCCACGGGACCCTAATACGTATTTGCGTACTATACACCTATACATGGAACCATAACAAAGCGACCATCAAAGTTATTATAATCTGAAGAACCATTGAAATGAAAGCTGGGCTCCTGGGACCGGCCGGGGCCGAATAAAAGCTACGCAAACCCCGGCTGGCCCACCCGGGGGACGGAATTGAGTGTCTGTCCTTCCTTACATGTCTGATTTAGGGCACAATGCGAATTTTATTATAAAAGACTTCTCCACGTCCATTAGTTGACCCAAAACCATTTGTTTTGATAGCAGGTGTACCTACTTATTTTAGTGTTTTATGAAGTTCTGACAACAGCGCCATTACTTTAATAAGGATCTGTAAAATATAATGCGACGTTATTTTCCTTAGAGCCTGCACATGCTGTTACCTAGAGCTGTGCGTAAAATATTAGGATCAAATAAAGTTTCCAAGTCTAGTAGGCGTATCATTACGCAAAAGCGGTTGCCTATTTTTTCGGTAAACCGTAAAGACAACTTTTAATAATGTTTTGGCAGTTTTAAGCAGTAGGTACACGTAACTAGCCAACTTTTAACCGTCTGAATTATCTTTGCGTTATAAGCGCACCTACATTTAATTTACGATGTCTATCTACTTCATAAAACAAGCAAACTTGTAATCAAATTGTGGAATGAGAAAAGTTTAAATAACGATACAAGCTATTTTTATTCCAGAAAAATATATAAGTAATATCTGCGGCATGATTAACGAATTTTACCAACACAGATTAAATCACAGCCCACAGCTAGTTTTTTTTTATAATTCTTACATACATAAATTACGTCTTTATCCCTCACGGGGTAGACAGAGCCAAAGGTAACAAGACCTAAAGGCCACGCTTAGCATGATTGTGGGCTATAGGTGGAAGGTGGAATCAAAACAGTGATCGGTTACTAGCGGGTGCGTAACGATGGCTATAAAATTTTTTGGTATAATATTAGTAGCAATAACGCTCATTTGATATAATTATTAAATCATATAACAACACTTAATATATTTACATATGACATAATTATCATTTCTTATAATGATCATTTGATATAATATCATTTAATATAACATTCTTTAAGTATAATGCTTATTTCCTATAATGAACTTATGGTATAACGTTATTTTTATATAAAATACAATTGGCATAACCATTATTGATATAATGTATTAGAGACATAATCACAAAACGAACTGCTATCAAAAAGTAAGTTAGGTTAGGTTTGAACTGCGTCCCCCAACAAAAACGAACTGCTATAAAAAAGTTGGTTAGGTTAGCTAAATAAAATGATACCTCTTGATTGTTATATATTATGATTTGTATATAAAATGAGCGTTATACCATATAATCGTTATAAGAAATAAGCGTTATACCGAACGATAAATATACGAAATAAATGTAAATATTTTAAAATTATACCAAACGTTTATTATACACAATGAGTGATTATACCCTTTGAAATTATATCAAATGTTGATATATCGATAGAAAATATATTAAATATTTTTATATCGATCATTACACACCCGTTACTAGCCGCATCGCCTATAACATGATGCCTAAGATTTTCACCCATTCCCTCAATGGGCTTTTACCATCTGCGCGGGAAGAGAAGCAACTGGTACATTCTATGTTTTTTCTTTACTCCCAGACCAGCATGGAAGCATGGTATTATAATTACTATATACTAATGTTTCTTTCACAATTTAGGTTGATAGATAACATGGTTTGGTACGGAAGCACATAGTGGATGAAAATAATCCGAAGATTGAAAAACCCAACTTAGTGAACAATTATGAAATTTAATTCGGCTTTCAATTCACATTTCATATAGAAAGAAAGAAAGAGTGTTTTAACTTTCTTAACAATAACGCATAGAACACAAATAGAGTGGTAATATCATCATGAAAAGATTAAAGTTTCAAAAATTCTTGATAGTACTTAATATACCTACATTTGAGCATTCTTATTCAAGTGATACCGGCCGTGTCCGCTGCGGGATTTAGTGACGTGTTGTGTCCAGCCGGGTGGCGCGCTTGATGTCCTATTTTCAATCATTTGATTTTAAGGGGTCGGTACTCAAAGGACGCGATGCTATTACTAAGCCTACACCGTCTGTTCGTCGATCTGTCCCATAATCAAAAGGCTCCATCATTTGAACCGCAATATGTGGTCGAAATTGTCACTGAATATTGTGTTCTTACAAAATAAATATTTATCCGACAGCCAAGTTAAAATCATATTGAATGAGTGGAACTAGAAAGATACAAGATAAAATAAAATGAAAGACCAACCGCTGCAATAAGTCATGTCAATTAAATTTGAAAGTGAGGAACTTTTGCAGCTGTTGAAATATAAACAATTTAATAAAATAATCTAATGGACGGAAGCAGCCAGACAGAAATAATTAGCAGAAATTTTCTTTCCTCCTCTTTAAAGCCCGCTAAGTGTTTTCTTAATTCAAAGAGACCCTTTGAATACCTACTTAAAATTTCCTTAAAATATTTTATAAAAACTCCTCCATTTGAAGTAGGTAAGTAAGTAAAAGGTACTTTTCGACTTCACATTTTATCCGTATAAAATAATGCCTTTTCTTTCATACACAAAGTTGTTTCTTTGATGTATGAATAAACCTGCCAAGTGCTAACCTAACTTAAGCTTTTGTAAATTATTAAAATTACCATGAGTGTAAAGCAGTGGTTACCATTATAATTGTGTCGTATGTACAGACACATCGTTCAAATAGATGACGCTTGGCGACAAAAATCGCATAGTAATAAGGTCACGTGACAGCTAGTAACAGATAGAAAAAAATTCGAAGGATTACTCACCTGCTGTGATGGGTTCAATTCCCGGCCATAGCTTTACTTTTGGATTTTTCTATGTGTTCTAATTTCTAATTGTCAGTGTCGTTTAGAAATTTAGTCATTAACTATTAAAACTGATTTTGCTTAAGAAAAACGAAATACGCGTACGTGAGAAGGGAACACAGGTATGAGCTACTGAGCCGATTTAGATGGAATTTGGTCTAGAGACAGTTGAGAGGCATCTCCGGCAGGAGAGTCACATATTAAGCTACATTTTATCCCGGATTATTTTTACTTACTTAGGTAGCGCGGTAACCGAAATCCACGCGGGCGTGAGTATAGTAGGTATGCTATAATCTCAAATTAATCGTTGTGCGGCCCACAGAGATGCTTCACATTGTCCTATGTGGCCCTTGACCAGTATGCTTAGTGTAAGTTTTCGATGACAAAATGCGTCTCGAACGCGTTTTCGTTAAAATGTCAAATACTATGAGAATAGTTTGTTGCCGTTTCGATCCGCAAGTGGCGCTGCCAATTATTCCATAGTAATTGAGACGTTTACGTGAACGCGTTCGAGACGTTTTTATATGTGAAAACTTACACTCGAGGCACAGAAAAGTGTGACGATCACTGGTGTAAAGTATTGCTTTAAATTTAAGCGGGTAGGTACGGTACCTATACATAGATTGATCATTCATATATTATAGACACGACAGTAAATTCAAAATTGGTTACAATGGCCGGGTTAGTTAATCATAAAATGATCTAGAAATGAATTAGCTAATTTCGTTAACAAAGATGGACGACCAGTTTAGATTTGTTTTTATGTTCTTACCTACGTGGTGGATCATATTCTATTGTTATCTTTTTATTTAGCAGTGAACGTTTAAAGACAAAGACAAAGAACGATAATAATCGTTATCTAGTATTAATTCGAAAATTAAATCAACGACCGAGATTGGATAAGTTTAGTATCCCAGACCTATCCTCTCATTGGATCTTAATTGTCTTGTTTCTGCCTCGAATTTTCAATTTCGAAAATCTAGTGTGAATGCTGGAGAGGAATAATAATCATTAATATGCTTCCAAAGAAATACTCACCGCTTAGGTACCTAATTACGTTACGATTAAGTCACGTCGATGGTGGAAGTGGTCTGTATCCAGCGCATAGACGCATTTTCATATGTACACAGCACTCTTATATGGCACTCTGAAAGAACCGAACGAACTGACGTCACTGACGATTGTATACTAAGCTTGTAAGTTGCTTGATACCAGGATGACACTTTGAATATTGGAAATTATATCAGACTAGCTGTTACCCGCGACTTCGCCTCCGTATCAGATTTTTATTCAAAATATTGTTATATAAGATCCTTCTCCTGACAATAACAAACACAACTAAAAAGGGTGAAAGCGCTCCAGCCGTTCACGCGTGATGCCGTGACCAAGGGAAATAGGGATTAATTTTTATATACAGGGTGTCACAAAACCCTTTAACGATAATTCACGAGCTTGTTCGCTATATTAGTTCGAATACCCCTGCAAAGTATGAGACCCTAATTGCAACTAAAAAAAAAAAATTATAAAAAATAATTTAATAGCTTTGCTCAGTGTGCCACAGGCTTAAGCTACTCACATTCCTACTCATAGTTCTACAAGTCAAACTATTGTTGGTGACTACTTCGGCATACGGAAGTTTCGTAAATCAGCCAATCAGCTATCAAGCTTTCGCAACATAAGCGACACACAATGTCCGGTAGCGTAACTAGTTTTATACCGGGAAAATTAAACTTTTGCTGTGAATATTTAGAAGTACAAGCCAAAAACCTAAAGTTGTGAGCATTCGCATATTTTGTACTTCTTGCTAATCTTATGAAGTAGGTACCTTAGTACTTAGGCATTGATTACAGACCTTCAGTTATTGTGTCCGTTTTAGTCACTCACAATGTCAAATCACATTACCACTCAACGTGAAGTACCCCGTAATCACACACAGTACACACTCAAACATCATTTCGCTTTACTATTTTAATACAAATATTTAAAATAATTACAAAAAATAATAGACATTGCCACTCAATATCAACTGACGGCCGTCAGTTTTATTTGGTTTTATAATCTTCTCCACTAAGGAAAGGCGAAGGGATCAAAGCCCGGCAGCCATGTCTGATGTAATAGTGTTTTTGTCAAGTCCTGTCACAGTCCTGACACTACTAGTCGTATCCTAACAGCTCTTCATGCCTTCCCTAATTGTCAAATTCAACATTTTTCAAGTTATTTCAAACTATTTTTAATTTAATTGTCGACTGTGTAACAAGACTAACTATTTTCAATATGATAATTTTTCTAATTCAGCAGTATTCTCGCTTGTCTATAATCGATCGCCTGCTTGCACCCACTAAAAGGTAAACTGGTAGAGATCCTTTAACAGAGATAAGTTTGTCTTTGTTGATGTATCTTATCTTTCTTTGACAGTTGTTTTTGTTTCATTATTTTTGTACAATAAAGCATTTACTATTTACTACTACTACTACTACTAAACTCTGGACCATAAATCGACAGTAAAGGACATAGTGGACAGTGCGCATATTACATAGTGATAACGGTTCGCAACCGGCGAGCGATCCTTTGATGTAGACGCCCAAAACTGACTGGGTGTAAAGGACAACTATGCGATTCTCTAAACGAGACTCATGATTATGAGTGAACGGATAAATGAGCTTATTGGTACACAATAATGATTTGATTCTTTCGGGTGCCACACGCCTGATAACAAGCAAGACACATTGTTTGCCAAGCGCAGTGATGACTTCATGAATCAGAAATTGAGGCGTGAAAATGGGTATGAATAAATAAATAAGAGACTCAAAAGCCATCCCACACTCACATTCATGCTTAAGTGTTCACGTCCCACAAGTAGAGAGTGAAACTACCATAAACAAACAGCCACCAACCTCTTACAGAGGGCGCGGGCGATCACGCGGTATTCACTCAAATATGAACAGTCAAAAAACATTTGTCAAAACATCGTGTTTGTAATTTTCGACGTAGAATTCAATTTTAGTTTATTTTATGTAAAAAAGAGAAATAATCTAAATGAAACTGTGATTCTGTGCCGATATCCGCTCAACAATTAATGTGTGTGTGTGAGAGAGAGTGTTTAATAATTGTGGCTTTAAGTGTATTACGTGATTTCGTATTGATACAGAATAATGTAAGTATAATCATAAGCCACAATTACAGATATCCATTTTATTCCATCTCCTAACACATAATCCTTTTAAAATCATCTCTAGGTACTTTTTTAAAGCATACAAAGAATTGTAATTAGATTAAAATTATTTTCGCAATTCACTTCACACGCACGTTAACGTTTGCCAGGTCATATTGTGGATTTTCTGAAACGAATCTAGAATAATTTAAAATGATCATTTATCATTAAGGAAATCCGATCAAAGTTTTATGGTACCTAGTTAGTTTGAAAGTAAGTGCTAGTGAAGTTTTAGTTACAAACAATATTAAGGTTTCGAGTAGCGCTACTCACGTAACTTATGAATGAAAAGGTACACCTAGAGCATAGTCCTAAAATGCATCTTAAGATTCGTTAATTAAAGGGTCAATTAATTAACCACGAGCGTCAAACTTTGCCAGGGTGTTCAGATAGACTTACCTGACAATTCTGTAAAAGGACGTTAAAGGGTTTTCTGACACCCTGTATAATAGATAATGGAAACAATGTTTTGGAATGTTTTATTTAATTAACCAAATACCCTCCCGATTTATTTATGTAAACTTTATTGCGCAAAATAAAAATGTGCACTTACGAGAGGCTGTGGCCAATGCGGTACATTTATGTTATGTAGATTGGCTGCCTGTAGTTTATATCTTTCGAGGCTGTTGGAGTCCTATTACGTTATAAGAATTGAATTCCGATACATAATAAGTAGTGAGATGGATCCCAAACCCTGTCGCCGAGTTTTCTAACTTAAGCATTTTTGCTCGAGGACCCTTGAAAGAACACTCGCTTACATTCGAATTCGCACTTTTTACTTCACGTTCTCAACCACGGACGCGCGTTTACTTCCTATTTATTTCGTAGTTTTGTATGCATCATTTAGATTTTAGATTCGATTTATTTTTATTTAAAGCTAAATTTGTGATACAAAAATGATGTCGTCGTAAACCAATTAGGTATCCATGACATAAATTATGTCAAAGCTTAGCTCTACTAGACTACTATTTAGCAGGTAGATATCTTTTGACAGAATACACAAGGTCGTCGACGGTGAAAACATTTGAATTTTCCTTATGTGTCAGTCAACGACATCCATTTTTTTTCGTGACTGGTGTTTGTGGAACTTTCATAAAAAATCTCATTAAATGTAGTACGGGTGGAATAATGATGAGTGATTCCGATACAGACGTTAAGCCTTAGTGCGGAGATCGAGGTGATAGAGCATTCCGCCGCGCCAAGCACGCGCCTTGAGTCCGCCTTTCGATACACCCTTTGTTATTTTTAAATTACCACTCAGATTCATAATTTGCATACGATTATTTTTACACTAGCATCGGAATAAAAGTGTTCCGATGAATTTCTTAAATGATTTAAAATTTAACCCAAAGAAAATGCAACAAGGATCTAAAGTAGTCAATCTTTTATTAAAGACTTGACTATTATTATTGGTATGGTTACGAGTAGAATAGATAAAGACATTTCCTGACTGTCGAGCTTGGCACTGCCTATCTATATGTTTCTACAGTCTACGGCGGTAAGGGTCTTTTGCACGAATTGGCCGAAACCCTCAGAGACCACTTTGATCTCGCCCAGATTCAAGCGATTGTCTTCGTTTGCCTGATTCTTATTCCAATTTTCACGATTTCTTGTAAATGCTGGCGGGGAAGTAAAGCCACATTTTACCGGCGATGTTGATTTACAAAAGAAAATCGTGCATGATGGGAACCTTTGTGGTAATTAAAGAGGACGCCGCGAAAAATAATCAAGACGTGTAATATAATGGTAACTCTATTCTTGACTTTCTTGTCAAAAGTAATAAGGTGACGATGTGACTGATGTCACGTTGTCACAAGATGTTTTTATTTCTATTATGTTTATTGTAGTAAGATTAGTATTTGCAATTTCAGTCAAATGTTTTTAAATTGCTATGATTTTTATATGGCAAAATATTATGAGAACTATATTCGTTGTATCCATTGGGAACATTATAGCCGAAGACCAGATCAGCACATTGTTTCCTAACAACTGGAGGGTAATAGAAACGCTCGCAGAAGAGCACCCTTATTTAGTGGCCCTTCTAAACGCTAATCGGCAATACGCATGCACTGGTATTACTATAAACAAGCGGACGGTTCTCACGTCTGGCCACTGCGTTGATCCGCCGCCACGCTTCATTGCAGTTGCTACGTCAGTCATAATCGGCGGCGAAGGAACAACGGGTAACTTGGTCGAAGTAGCCGCCACTGTTCTGCACAACGAATATACATTTGATGTAAAGCAATCAGAACCAAATATTACCAGGGTGCATAGTAACATAGGCCTTGTGTTTGCTGCAAAACCTGTCCTCATGTATTTTCTGTCACCAGCTGAAATCGCTAATCACTACGCAACAGAATTGAGGGATAAGCGGATGACCGTGGTCGGCTATGGTGAGCTCTATACTGGTACGATAGTTTTGCAGCAACAGGCATATAACCAGACGCCGTGTTCTAATCCTAAATGGTACTACTGTGTATGTGGTTTGGAAGATTCAGTTGACATTCTCGGGACGTACGAGAAAGAATTTGGCGAAGGAGCGCCAGTTTTACTCGACAAAAAGGTGGTAGCGATAGCGGCGACCCCAAGCGGCTCCCTGATCGAGCCGAGGGTTGGCGTTAAGTATAACATTTTCACTGTCATCGGGCCGTACCTCGCATGGATTGAAAAAAGTCAAACTGATACAACTCTTAAGTTACAAGCTCTGATAAATAGCAGTGACACTCACAAAGAAGTTTTAATTAAATATATATTTATATTGCTTCTTATCACTTTTTTAATAAAGGAATCATGTGTGTAAAATAAATAATTCGTAGCTATTGATTGATTTGCTTACAATTAATTAATAATGTAATATTCCTATGTGGCCGGTTAGCCAATACTTGGACCGAAATTAACATACGTGGTTAAGGAAGGTAATGGGAAATGATTATTCAGCACGAGCCGTCACCAGATAATTGGTGAAGCTTGGTTAAACCGTATGTCACGATCTATTGCGGATATAACTGTATTACTTAGGTACCTCTGTCTGTTGTAGGAACCTTTCTCCAATAATTTTTCACTATCTTAAAGGTTAATGTGGTTGTGGTATCGCTATTCGATGTTATTGTACCTACCTGGCCGCAGAAATGCATGCTCGTTATTTGTACCAATAAAATTTAATGAGTTCATTGTTTATGGTCAAACAGCTAAAACAGACATGATGTAGTTCTTAGAAGCAAAACTGCTCAGTTAATAGCTGGGCGGAAGTTAAACCTCACGAATCTTCTTAACTAGTTGATTTACATTGGTAATGTATAATGTTCTATCGACCTTTTAAAACAGTTACCTACACCTAACTACTGTCCAATTGTAACTACTGTCAACTTACTAAAATTTACATATCATTGCATAATTAAACGAGACTTAAAAATACGAAGTGAGTATCCTTAGCCTTTGACCTCTTTAAAGAAGTAAGATAACGGTTCCGCGTAATGCTATTCCCACATCACTTATCTTAGACCATCGATAGTATTGGACGTATTGAGTAGACACTTAAGTTGTGTAGCTAGTAGTAAATATTTTTAAGTCAAAATGAATTTTCTTAAAGTGTTCACGCGGAATATGAGTCAGGTCAGACCATGGAAACCTTTAAAGAAAGTGGGTATTATTGGTGTGCCGTTTGAGAAGGGACAAAAGAAGTATGGCGTGAGTGTCGCTCCCGCGGCCATGAGGTTCGCAGGACTTCTCAACCAACTTAAGGAGATCGGTAAGACCCCCATATTCCTTGCAGTGAAATGTGAAACTTATTGTGCTTGGTTTTATTCAATAGCGCAAAGTATAATAGATGGATCCCACTACCATTCAAAACTTTGAGTTACGAGACTTGAAAGTTCGATCGCGAAAAGCTGCCAAGTTTTTGAGCATTTTATCGCATAACTTACCTCAGTTAGCGAGGTTACGGCTTAGTATTGTGGAGTAAATATTTAACTAAGCGATGCGTCGGTTAGTTTGGGAATAAGCAGCCATCTTATGCAGGGCAGGACGAGTAAAGGTAAGTAATAAGAAAATAAAACATCAAAATCGGACTACTCTGTAATAAGTATGCGTATGGTCATTCATAAAATATATATACACTGACTTCTGCCCGCGACTTCATCCGCTTAGAATTAGACTTAAGAACTGGTGTTGATAGTATATTCTGCAATAATTATTAACGCCGCGAATCTAGGCAGCTACTACCTTTGACATGTTTATCGCTATCCCGCGGGAACTATGCAATTTTCTGGGATAAAAAGCAGCCTATGTGTTAATTTAGGGTACCAGCTATCTCCGTTCAAAATTTTATCCAAATCCATCCAATCGTTTCAGCGTGAAGAAGGCACAAACATACCTACACACAACATGCAATCCTTACAAACTTTCACATTTATAATATTAGGTAGTAGGATATACACGTCGCATTGAGAACATCCTCCGTTTTTTCTCGTCAGTTTATAATAATAATTTTAGGGTTTGCCAAAGCTCTGCACGTTTGAAAGTTTTAAACGAAGACCAAAGAATGAGTTGTAGGCAGGACTTTTACACTAAGTATTTATTACATAATTGCGACTTCGTATGCGTAAAGTTTGTTCATTGCTTTTTCGTGGGAGGGAAGTACGTACGTTCCAGTCTATGCATTTTCTTGGGAAGAAGAGTATCTACCAATCCTACGCCCTAACCGGAGTAATGCAAACTACAGTAACTTGGTTGAGTACTAATAGCTTAAAATTCAAAGATTTCCTCTAATACTTAATTTAAGGACATAAAAACTATTCAATTTGCCATGGACTGTCTGTCATAACTCATAACATAAGTAACGTAACCATTAATTTTATCGAACAGAGGGCTTAGATATAAAAGACTACGGGGACGTCGACACCCAAACATGCGACGGGCGCGCCAACGTCGAGAACATGTCTGACCTGGCTCTGGTCTCTGCCTGCAATAAGAGGCTATCGGAAAAAGTCACAGAAGTCCTTAAAGACGACAGGATAGTCGTGACCATCGGTGGCGACCATTCCATAGGAGTTGGTAAGTGCAAGAAATGTATAGTCAAAACAAAATTACAAAACGGGCCAAGTGCGTGTCGGGCCACGCGCAGTGTAGGGTTTCGTATATGCCTGTCACCATTCTCTTCCGTTCCGAACCGTTTTCTTCGACCGTTCGTTGAAGCGTCAACGTCCGCTGACGATGCCTCGGACAGAGGTAACACACATGTCGGGAATATTCTATGTGTCAATTCGGTTTATTTTCCATTGTTTTATATTTTGTGTTGTCATTTTCTCAAACAAATATTGACTTTATAAATAGGATTTGACCTCACTACATCGCGGAGTAGCAAAGTAAAGTTATCCATTAAGTTTTTGTTATATATACTACTAGGTAGGTACCATAATTTTTTTCACCTATCCAAATACAACCATTTCGCTGGCACCCCCACACTTGAATCTAACTACAATTAAAACTTTAAACTTTAATATTTCGCTAACGGGTCCCTGAATCGAAAAATAGTTTTCTCACATCCACAATATTTTTTAACAACCTTTCCAACGACACCCCACACTATGGAATAAACGAGAAAAAAACATACACTTATAAATATATAAAAAGTATACAATTCATTCTCATTCAAGTTATTTTAATTTAATCTCTTCCATCGTGGTCTGGGAGTAAAGAAAAAACATAGAATCTACCAGTTGCTTCTCTTCCCGCGCAGATGGTAAAAGTCCATCAAGGGAAAATCGAGTGAGCGAAAATCTTAGGAATCATGTTATAGGCGATGCGGCTGGCAACCCATCACTATTTTGATTCCGCTTTCCACCTATACGCCCACAATCATGCTAAACGTGGCCTTTAGGTCTTGTTACCTTAGACACTACTGTCTACCCCGTGAGGGATAAAGACGTGATTTATGTAAGCAATTTACCTTTTACCTGTAGGGGAGGAACCCTAAAAATAAAATATTCTACCACTTTCTCGGCGTAATTAATATGTATAATTTTTTTTCATACACCCATTTTTTCATACACCCATGCCAAATTACAGCTTTGTAGTACTAAGAATCTCAGCTAAGCCACGGACAGACAGACAGACAGACGGACTGACTCAGCGAAACTATAAGGGTTCTTTGTTGACTACGGAACCCTAAAAAGAAAAGGAATATATTAAAGTTTAATACTTCAGTCCAAATTAGCCGACCTAGCTTGACAAATTAAATTATATTTATTCATAGTCATAAGTAAAATGTAATTGATGTTACTCAGTCGGTGTAACTACCATCATAGCATCTTGCGTAAAAAACGTTGCCTAAATGGTGTTTTGGGAAAATCAGTGTAATTCACCAATTTATTTATTTTTCTTAAACGTTCTTATCTTATGTTCTACAGTTGTATTTTGTTATAAAGGTGAGCCCCTATGGCTTAACGGTTGATGTTTTGTAAAAACATTTTGTCACAATAAATATATTCTGTTCAAAGGCACGGTCGACGGTCACTACAGGGTTAACGAGGACATGATCCTGATATGGGTGGACGCCCACGCCGATCTGAACACGAACAAAACCTCGGGGTCGGGCTCCGTGCACGGCATGCCGGTGGCTCTTCTCGTGAAGGAGCTCTCCGACTACTGGCCCTACTTGCCCACGATGGATTGGCAGGTTCCCAAGTAAGACTATAACCTTATTCAACGCGAGCGTACAAAATTAGCTAAATTTAGTATAAACTTTAATAAATATAAGGTAAACGTAGTCGACGTATGTACCTATGTCTATTATGTTGGAGGAAGTTCTTCGCTGCATAGTAGCCGAGCTGCATATGTGTTAGCGCAAAATTCTTCACAATTTCCGTTCGAACACACCTCGACAAAGACTCATGGAATGTTTTGGAACATGACAAGCATATATCGAATACCTACAAATAGTAACGAATACTTAATAGTGGGCCGTGTATACTATTTTATAAATTTTATCTGTCTAACGATAACAATGATAGGTACCTATGTGATAACTTTTTATGGAAACTATGGAAAGAGGCCCTTTATTTTTGCTCGTCAGTACCTATATATCACTATTTTATAATCATTAATAGTCATTTTATATTTCAGATTTTCAATTAATAATCTGGGCTACATCGGTCTGCGATCTGTTGACAATTACGAGAGATTAGCTATAGAAAAATACAACGTCCCCACATTTGCAATGGAAGACATTGACGAGTAAGTTGGCTATTCTTAAAGTAACTAGTACTAATTAAATAAAATAAGTAAGCGACCACCATGTAACTCAGCCTGCTAGACCACTTTATTAACGTATTCACTAACGTATTCACGGCAACGCATATTATTCGATTTCGTGATGGGCGTCAAGTACCTACCGCTGTCACAATTTTTAAGGATTTTTATTTAAATAATTTTTGGACCCCTCAGCCAGCATCTAATTGAGCACTTAGGCTGTAAATTATTTGATTGCGACTGTAGGAATATTATCAGTATTCTAGTAAACTTCATAGTAAATTAATACCATATTTTTTTTACCTAGCCAAGAAACTGATATTTTGTTGCAGACATGGCATAGTCAACTCGATAAACCACGTGTTGCAGCGGCTGGACCCGAGCGGGTGCAAGCCAATCCACGTTAGCTTCGACATCGACGCCCTCGACGCACTGGAAGCTCCAAGCACTGGAACCCCAGGTATGATTTCTCAAACCATAAACATTTAAAACAAAATTCTTCTTAAAGTCGCTTATGCAACTTTCCTACACAGCTAATCTACCTACTTGTTGACAGTGCGAGGCGGTTTGAGTCTCCGGGAAGGTATCACCCTCATGGAAATCATACACTCAACGGGCCGCCTTCGCGCCGTAGACCTCGTGGAGATCAATCCAGCACTCGGCAACGAATCCGATAGGCATCGCACCATCGAAGCCGGCATGTGTATCCTACGAGCGGCCCTAGGATCCTCAAGACGGGGCACAGCGCCGCGCGGCCTGCTCGACATGCCTCTGCAAACGCATCACGGCAACCCCGGCAAATAATATTGCGATGTTATTTTGCACGACCCTCAACATGTGGAGGAAATCAGAAAACTTGCCAAATCAATGAACGCGCCTAAACGGTGACGTAATTTTCTCCTTGAGAAGTTTAGGTATTAATTTCCGATTCCGACCACATTGCGGAGGCTGACAATTTTATTTGTTGCCTAACCAAGCGTCCAACCGTCGTAATAAGAAATTTAATAAAATCTCCGTTCTATTTGAAAATTGTGCTTGGATTTCGAGAATACCTGAAAGTAATTTTTCGTAGCATGGGCGCTTATTAATTTGCAATCAGTACAATGAATAAAGGTGTTATTAATGATTATCCACTTGATTACGAAATGAAATACCCAACCCCTTGCAGCGTTCTCCATCAATTCGTAAATTAGCGTAACGGACCAAGTAGCAGTGGGTAATGGAATTTCCTTGATTGAATAGGTATACTGTAGCGACTTATCGCTTTCCAATTATATTACGTAAACAAGCAGGTGAGTAGTGCGCACACCTCCTACCCTCCGAATATTAGTGCGGAGATGGAGTCAACATGAATACGATTTTGGTAAGTCTATAACCAAGTTATCGGTAGGTATAGTAGGTTAGTATTTATGTACAAGTACTTAGGTACGTGGTACAAAAAACAATGTAATATCGCATTACGTATGTTACAGATTCTTTCGCTGGTGCTCTTCGCGAATGCCTTGGAAGCACAAAACGAAGCTGAAGGAGAAATTCAAAACATACTACGAAAATATATCGATAAGATTCCAGACATTGATTCCAAATACGTCATCAACGAAGGCTTGTCAAAATCAATATCAAGATATTTCAAAGGCAAAATGAGTGCATTGCCTTTGTTTAAGATAAGTCTTAAGATAGATCGAACTCCGGTTAAAATACCTTGGACTATTGACAGTCAAGGCGAACAAGTGCCGACTTCGGTGGATGACGTAGCTAATAACGGAAAAATCCAGTACAAGCTCCTGAAGCCGAAAAAAGAGGACACTCCCAAAACTCTCACTTGACTCACTTATTGTATTTTTCGTCACAACCGGATTAAACTATTCAATCCTCAAAACATCTTCCACTTTTATGCTAAAGTACAAATAAATTAGCTCTTCTACATATCTAAATATCGCGCTATACTTAAATTATTAAGGAAACTGTTTTATATTTAGTACCTACCTATATAAGACTACCAACATATCGCGAACGAGATCGCACAACTTTCCACCCACATAGAAGTAATGAAAACTTTCCAATCCGCAAGATAAATACTCTCCTATTCATTTTGTGATATAGTTCTTTACGCGTTTTTAGTATATTTAGTTTAGTACGCGTCCGCTTGCTTCTTGAGGCAGACGAAGCGGTTGAATATGCTTAATACATATATAGATTTAAACTTTTTCCTTTCAGTAACGAAATTAGGTTAATCTGAAAGAATATCGAACTGTTTTTGGACAAAGAGGTGTTAAGTCATTCCCTCAACACTCAACAATAGTAGTAAACTAGAATCCGTTTGAAAGCCTCTAGAGAGAGAGATTATAATGTGAATACTCGTAATTCAGTCAGAAAAAAATGATTAGCTATATATTGGTATTCTTTAAAGTTTTAAGAAATTAGAAGCATAATGTTCCTATTTATACCCTAATCTTACTAGCCACACTTAGACTAAGTTAACCAAGAATAGGACTAAGACCAAATAAAAAGTAACGGAGTTCAGGGAGTTCTGCGAGCTGCCAAAGGAGGCTAGTTTAAACAACGGATTGTACCAACATATGTGCAACCAACCTTCGCCAAGCTATCTAACCGATGAACAAAAAATATTTACCTTTCTACTCCGCTATCGGAGTACCTACAACTACTCGGAGTACTCGGAATAGCAAGGTAAATATTTTTTGTTCATTGAAATGGACCTCCGCAAAGTAACGCCTGATTCAATAAAATATTCCAACTAACCGAGTTACGCGTACGAGGCGAGGAGTAGTTTAAACCGCAGAAACAGAAATCTGGCAGAACTCCATCTTCACTTCTTATTTGTTCTGAAAGATATTATAGTACTGCACAAACACGTAGGTTGTGGTTTACTATTTTCAAAACCATCAGTCCTGTAGTAAAGTTCTCTTATTTCTACTGAACAAAACTATTCTGGAAGGTTTAAAAGCTCGGGAATCGGATTACGCAAATTTTAGGCAAAACCTTGAAGTCAGGGTCACAACAAGTAATGGATTCCATCAAAATAACGAGTGATCCGCGCACCGGCCGAATCGCCTCCCGCACTTTACGGCAAAACAAAAGACTTGCACCTTATGAACGAGCAACATAGACAAAATGAGTTCACACTTGACGACCGCATCTCAAAATATACTATCGAGATAGTAAAATAATAACATATCACCTTGTCAAGTAACGTTACGATAAAAATCAACATAAATGCTGGCCACGCATGGTCTTACTTTTCATGAAAGTCTAAGTAAAATACAAAGAAAAATCACTGTACTAAACTACCCTAATAACATAGGGTAATTGTACTACTATATGACTACCTACTATAAATACTTACTTATACTTATGACTGCATTATGTTCGTGATGTTTTTTATGGTAACGCTCCAACCACCAACCAATCCCCCAGAGCCATCTAACGGATAAGAGCAAAACTTGTCGCACGCTGCGTTGACCCTGTACTAAGGCTCTTCACGGCTAGCGAGAGCGCACAAGATAAGACTACCCGTCTCTTTCTAAAACTAACAGTAAGAAAAAGACAGGTATATTTCGCGCGCGACACAGCTCTCGCGTGCACTCGTACTAGCCGTGCTGTAGCAAGATCCCTTATTTCTGAATCAGTGTCAACCGGATAATTTGCACCGGAATGGAGCACCAAGTTTTTAATGTAACATGTTAGGTACATACAGTACTGCATCGCTATCGTGACTACGACGCCATCGACCCCTAAAGGTGTCAGAGCTCAGATCACAGAAAGAAATATCCATTAAAATGTATTGCATGGTGCTTCGCGTGGTAGGCACTTCATTCAAATATCATTGAAACCAATTTTTTAATTTTATCATAGTTTAATTTTTTTTGTAATTCGATAAAAATAAAATCAGTATTTTTTTGTATTTTTTAATCACTGAAATCGGTATTATTTGGGACAAATGAGACTAAGATGCAGTTTTTTTTACTGTGGCATACGAAAGGTTAAGCGTTCAAAGGGTTAACTAAACCATAGTAAACTTATTCGATTTTTTTGACGTAAGAATAAATAATTTTAAATAAATAGAAATAAGATGAAGCTAAATAAAATAACGTTTGTTGTTGTATGTATTTTATTAAGCACACCGTCATTTCATTACCTACTTATCAAATTGTTGCTTTTGGAAGTAAAGTTTATTTCATACTTCTTACATCCTACTTGAACAAAAAAACAGTTGATTTTTTGCTAAAATATTGTATTACATGGAGAAGTCGAGACCTAATGCAGTCGGTTAAAGTAATTGATAATTATCTCGGAATATTATACTAGCTGTTTGCATTTTCCTAGGTCTATCAAGAATAACATAATAACATAGCTTTTTACGAGTGAAATAATTTTTGGAATCGGTTCAGTTTCAGACTTCTAGAGATTACCCCTACATGTAAAGAAACAAATAAAGTTTACCTCTCTGTTCCTTAGTAATATTTTAATCAAAAGCTGAAGAAAACACTATTACGCTCTGTGGCTTTCTTGTCTCTCTTCGTATAGTTCTATATGGAGTTCTTTTAAGTATTCGATGAAAGAGGTGACCCTAGACTCACCTTGATGGAACGCCTCTTCTACCAGTAATGCCTTGGTGATCTTACCGTTTCCGCCGAAACACAACAAGCAAGGCAGCCCTAATACTTAACTAACAATGATAACTCTCAAGAAACTATTACTGCGTAAAAATTACACTAAATTTTCATTCAAAAACAAAATTTACGTATTCTGGCATCTGTTCTGTCGTGATTTATTTAATAATGAATAAGTGGTAGACAATGTTCAAAATGTTTAGAAGTTGACTTGGGCCCGGTAATGCTTCTGGAACTTGTTGGCTTTTAGCGAAAGCTTCATCTGCCACTTGGCCTGCACACGTTTCATAAAATGAATATCGCGCGCTTTTCTGCAACAAGGAAATAATTTAACTAGTTTTACTACCTGTTATAAACCAAGTAAATGGTAGGATTAATAAGGTTACCGCTTCGTAATACCAGCACCCAACGGAAGTCTCGTAAAAATTAATTATTTTTGGACTGTACCTTCGCCATCGTACCATAAGGTATTTTGGTCTTTGTTCACCCACAAGGCTTTTCGCTTGGGCCCCTAAATGTTATATGAATTTTGCCGCTTGCGCGTCTAGTTAGCTACTCGTATTTTTGTATCGAAGACAACGCAAACCCGTTTAAGTGGTATAACTGCAAGGTGTCAAGAGATCTTTACTGCCTATAACCTAGCTAGGGAATTTTTAAATTCATCTCTTTGATTTGAACTTACTTTGCGGCCAGGGCCTGCTCCTTGGGTGCCCACCCGAGGGCTCGGTAGACGCCGAGGAGCCTGTGCAACTTCCGGTCAGATTTTTTCACCAACGCTTGACTATTCTGCGTCAAATTCTGTTTGTAATATCTGAAAATAAACTCAGTAATTAGTAAGCACTGGATTAGATAATCTGTTTATGATAATCATGTTGGCATAATGATAGAAATAAATGTATAACAATACAGTTACATAATGTCATTAATTATAATTTTATTTCGCTTGTTTAAATTGCGTAAGTACGTAAGAGCATTAGACATTGCATTATATTCGATAGCATAATATAAAAAAGCAAATTAAAGCATCACAAAAAAACTTTTAGCTTGATTCATTAGTCATGAACAGAATTAATATCAAATCTTTCTTATCTATATTTTTTGGTTAACTCTATGTATGTATGGTCTACCAAATAAGTAGTCTATCACTTTTCATCCAATTTCCTAAGGACATTGTTGTATTTTATGATCTCTAAAGGAAATTCAACCTTAAAGTGGCAGACCATGACATGTTTTAGCCTAAATATGTAATATAATATAACTTAATGTTAGTTTAACTTTTGACTACGGAAAACATTTTTTTTTTATTTGTGTTTGTTATGTCATACAGAAGATAAATCAAAGATCTAAAAATATATAAATACAATAATGAACGCGTTTATAATTTCGCAAACTGGCTCGGATCGAGTAGGGAGGTGTGTTCTTAACTATATTATGAAACTACGCCACTTATTTGCACTGATTACGTAACATACTGAAATACATGATACATGAGGATATGACCTAGACAAAAATAACAGTTTAACCCTAGGTATTAGAACAACTTCATAATTTGCTGCAACAATTGAATACACAAAGTATTTTTGTTGCTTTTAAACCAAGTCATTACGATATTTACACAAACAAAACAAGTGTTGCGAATTATTGCGCAATTACAGACCGATATAATTTTATACTAGTATATAACCGATTTCGCAACGTCCTTGTGCGTATTGCAGTGCATTAAAAGTAATATGCAATCAAGTGTATAATTTTTGATTCCGGCCTATTACCTACTAGCTAACGGACTTCCAAGTAAAATTTTATGATTAAGCACACAGCAGAGCTACACAATTTACTGATCGCCAAAAACGAAGTGAATTAATGAATGTATTTCTTCTGCAGAGACTTGTATTACAATACAATTTTTTTTAAGGTGCATTGGGGTAAATTCGAAATTGAGGGAATTTCGAAAATCGTGGATATCCACTAAACGGGGAACAATTCCATAAACTAGCAACGCTTATCTAGAAGCCAAAGACATTGAAGAGTTCGTATCAGAGATTGGTAATAGGTATTTAATAAGTTTCTTATAATAAGTAAGCAGATAATAAAATATTGTTAATAGAAAAATCGACAAAAAATTTAACAAGCGATTTATTTTATTCGACATTTATACATTCTAATAATAATAATAATATCTTGGGACAATAGACACCAATTGACCTAGCCCAAAACTAAGCAAAGCTTGTAATATGGGCACTAGACAACGGATAAACATACTTATATAGATAAATACATACTTAAATACATATTAAACATCCAAGACTCGAGAACAAACATTCGTATTTTTCATACAAATGTCTGCACCGACCAGGGATCGAACCTGGGACCTCAAGCTTCATAGTCAGGTTCTCTAACCACTGGGCCATCCGGTCGTCAAAATTCTGTGTGCTTGTCAATGAATTCGCTTTACTAAAAGTACTTTGGCTATATTTACGCTAGTTGGTTTATTTCTTTCGGAATTCATGTGGCTCTGAAGCAGTTTGGACAAACATTAAGTCTATCCTGAATCAGTTCTTTTATATTTTACATTCATAAAATTATTATGCATATTTACTTATAGCCTTGTAACCAATGCAACTTTATTGATAAAAAAATACAAAAAACGTTTAAATTACCACTTATTATACAAAGTCTCAACACAAAAACATCTGAAAGAAACAACCGAGGCCAGATGTTTCAAACTATTAGCAATTTTAATGTTTTATGTATTACTGGTTTGATATGTATTGTGACAGTATAAATAAATCGAAACATAAATTTTAGAAAATAGAAACGCATTTAGTCGCTTTGCTGCAATAACAGATCTAAAAATACAGCCCTGGCTGTAGACAATAGATACAATTTCAAGGCAAAGACCTAGTTTTACATTTTGTTCTACCGATTGAGCTGAGATTTTCCATACTTGAGTAAGTCAGATGATAATACAATAATCTGATAGTGGAGTTCTGGTGACCCAGCCAGGGATGTCTCCGCAGGAGGTAATTCAATGTTTGGTCCAATTCACTTGAAATTTGGTACACATAATGTAAGACGGTTGACAATGCCAGTACAGTCAGCAAAAAAAGCTTGTATTAAAAATAAATATTTTGACAGAAAGTTATTTCCCTCAAATTATCAAATAATTAAAATGATTTACCTCATCAGCATACGATGGCCGACGGTGACACCCGACGGTAGCACCAGCTGAAAGTCGTCTCCTTCCAGCGTAGCCGGGCCTTCCACTTCCTCATCCACTTCCATATCCTCATCACCTTCCTTCTGATCAGGGTAAGATGTACTGAAAATTTAAACAAAATGCAACTCTAATGACCTAGAAACTAATTTCCCACACAAGTGGAATAAATATCAGAACAAATCCTTAGTACATTATGATATTATTAGAATAGATAAAAAACTACAGCTAATGATGATATAGAGTAGGAAATAGCACTGCAAGAATCCATATGCAACAAGCCATATTTTTGGAATCTGTTCCATGAATTATTTTGTGTTCATGACAACTGAAAGGCCAAAAGGATCTGAAGAGGATATGATGAAAAAAAAACTATAATTCAATAAATTTTTGCCCTATGTTATTTTGACCTATGCTTCATTACTGAAGATTTATAGATATACAGGCACGGGCATAAATATATGTGTTACCAAGACGTCAAAAACATCTAAACACCTTTATGCCATTAACAATAAGCCAGATGGCACAAATATCTGACATGATGGCTGTATCAATATTTATTCCCTCGACTGTACCCACAATAGAATGGCTTGTCAACATAATTAATTAGGCACTATTGAACTTACCTGTAATCATAGTAGTCCGCATACTCTGCCAAAGCCACACCTTCATGCAGCATTTTGCAGTGCCCCTTGTCAACCATGTGGCCACGAGCCGCCTCCATAGAGTAGAATGTGCGGCCAGTCTCATTACACCAGAGGCACATATAACCCTGTGATATCTAGAAGAATGTAAAGTGTGGGCGTTACTTGTTTTCCAAATCCAATAGGAATAGCTATTCTCGGGGCCAGTATGTAAATCTATAGCAGGGTCCTTTTTATGTTGTATGATCGCAGGCAGTTAGTATGTGGTCAAACTTTAATGGAAGTAAGTTAATTGATTGCTAACTGTAATGGAATATTAATTGGTGTCTCTGAATGTGAACTATTTTTAATACCTTTTCTCCTAAATACAGTAACAATCCCCTGACATCAACGCAGTACTCCACATCAGGGATGAAAAATGAGTGAGCTTGGGACATGTGCTTCAAATTTTTCACCATATTCTTACTGTGATGACTACAGAACAGACAGTCCTGTGGCTTGATCAGGGAGTCACTCCCACTGACACGGCATTCATCCCATTCGTCAGAGTCAAGCTAAAATAAAACATTCAAAAATTAAATATTGGACTGTAATACTTAGGTTAGTCTGATTTAATGTAACATTAAATTAATTCATAATTTATAATAAATCATCTGATAAAACCACAATGTTGTGTAACAACATCGCAACATAAAATCAGATGAATCTACCTCTTCCACATCAGATTCTGTATCAGCATCTTCGTCTCCAGATCCGTGGGTTTTGACGAGCGTGAACTTGACCCTGTCTTCAGCGTGCTTGGCGGAGCCAGCTGCCGCCGCGGCGTCCACGTCCACCTTCACAAAACTGTCAGTGTCAGACGGGTTGCTATGCTCTTCATCTTCCACTGCAGAGGTTCTTTCTTGCGCCAACTTATGCTTCTTACTATTCAGGTGATTGTTGTAAGCATTTATCGTGTTGAACATCTTTGAGCAACACTTGCAGTAATGCGAATCATCGCGATTTTCGTCCTCCGCCTGGTCTCTGTGCTCCTTTACTCTTTCTTCAAAGTCTTCCAGCGTCACAGAGGGAATTGCGGCGACCTTCCTTTTCAAATTATACCTGTGCCAATCGGATTTATAATGCTCCCTTTGCAACTCAGGACTTTTGAACAAGACTTGACAAGTAATACACGAAAATGAATCAGGCATGATTATCACAGCTCAATGAACACGTCGTTTTGAAAAACAGGTACTTTGATTAAGGCAGGAACTGGAAATAATTAATATCACGGAATGGATTGAAATGATAGGATGCGGACAGGCTTATCGTAAGTCGTAACAAGTGATGAGTGAAGTGAGGTCAACGTGGTTGTGGAAGAGATGTGTAGTAGAGATGTCAGTCAAGTTATATTATATCAGTATCAGTCAGTATCAGTAACAGCGTAGATAGATTATATTATATTGTCTATGCTTGACTAACTTCGCAGTTGGGTTGGGTTGGTGATTGGCAGGCGTTTACTTCGCAATTCGACTAATCTCGTAGGACTCGATTTAATATAACTATCCTTTTTTATCTGTCATGTTTCGGTTTCGCTTATTTTATTATTTTATACATCGACGAAAAGGGTTAGCTGTATTTCTGTTATGCAGAGTCCACAAAAGTTAAATTATCGTGACGATTTAAGATTTGAGAAAGATACTTAAATAAAATAAGAAAATAAATATGCGTAAGTACGGTGGATTCGCGAATTCCACAAAAGTAGATGTACCCGCCAATAAAAAAAAACACATTCCTTTTTCAGGATTTATTACTTTGCAGAAATCTAGACGACCAGTTTTACTTGTAAATAATTTTTAAATTAATTTTCAGTCACTATTAGGTGGGGTGGTATTATAAATCAATATCAATAGAGTAATTAATATAAATTTCACAGAGTATCACTTATAGTCCTTAAAGACCACAGGGGGGGCTACACCGAAATTCGAAGTTCATATCATACTATCCCTCTCACTCTCATATTAAATTTATTCTTATTCTTCTTCTTATATTAATGACTTAGTGTGAGCAGATCAGCACAAAACGAACTTAGAAAATCGAATTGGGGTGTTTCGGTTCGGAGTGTACTCCGAAGTTACAAATTCGAAGTATCATAGAGTAACTTTTTATGTACTAGTAATATTATGTATGGTATCACTGTATTGTACTCGTGTGTATTAAGTGGGGGCAATCGTGTGTGAATTTGCCACTAGAGGCGCTAGTGTCATGTGAGGTCCGAAAACATTCACTTTTCACTGGTTTTCGCGGGCTTGGCTTCGTGACTTAAATTATAATTTCTTTCATTTACCTGTTGGAAAGTGATCTCCTTCGTGAAATTATCGCGAATATGGATAATTTGGCTACGAATGTGAACGTTTTAAGTGTTTTTTTTTCTCGAACAAAATTAATAAACTTAATGAGATTCAAGATTTAAAACTTTTATCGGCTTTTTTTAAACTTTTGACAGCTATACCTCTGGACCTTTGTCAACAGTGGCGCCAGCTGGTGAGCAAAGAAACGATAATTCACTGTGTTGTGTTGTCCAAAGGTGTTGTCGTTGTCTGTCTGTCAAACCAGTAGATGATTGTGATTACCTATTTATTCCTTAATTTTTTTAATTTGCTCATTTTGCTCTATTATTGAAGGAAGTCGAAAGTTACTAAACGTTTCTCTTAACACCGCTAAGCTAACATCACTTACAATGTTGGAACCCGAAGAAGTGGATGAAGGATATTTCACTCCAGCCGCAAGGTAGGCGTAAAAAACTTTAATAATTAGCATTCTCTTTAAATTAACATTACTTCTAAAAATTCAAAGTTACTTACTGGTTTGGCCTATGGCTTAAGTGTTTAAAACCAGGCCTCTCCCCATATTGCGTTTTCCGGAATTTGGATGAAATCACATTGGAATGTTACTGAGCTTCTTCGTAGAAGGAAAACAACGCGAGGACGCAAAGTACTGTGATGATGTGTCTGACGTTCGAAATCTCCGCTGGGCCCGCTTGGGAACTTTCAGCGTAAGCATAGCATTACATATCGGGGGCAGTTCAAGAAAATAAAGCTACCAAAGTATGCATAGGCCTTAATATCAATTAATAATTTCCATTTTAGATGTAAGGGACATTATTTTGAATTTGACTCTTTAGTTGCAATAGCAGTTGCAGTAGATGCAAAGGTTTAAAGTGTAATTTATTTAGAGTGAAATCTTTGTTACAGTATGACTTTGGCCAACATATTTAAGAGTGACTCAGACATTGATGAATCTGTAAATTCTTCCCTCAAGTACAAACCTCCACAGCCAAAGAAGACTGAAGAGACACCAAAATCAGAGGACCCCAATGCTTCCCATTGTGTATTTTCATGCTCTATAATAGCATATGAATGGTAAGTGAGAATAATGTTGAAATAAATAATTCTAAGTTCACTGCTCACTTCACCCACAGTTAAGCAGGGTTAAAATATATGGAACTGTCATCCCCAAGTTCCCTAACCTAGGTTTAACTTAATGTTTCATGGCCATACAAGCCATCCTTATACTTTCATACTTTACAAGGGCTGTTTGATAAGTAATAATAATAATAATAATAATAATAACAATAAAAGCTTTCAACATGAAACTACCGTGAGACTACGAAATAGTCTGAAACATGTCGAGCATCACTCGACTTTTTATACGTGAGTTATCCGTTTATGTGTAATAACAATAAAAGCCTTTATTCGGTGACCTTTCCAACATACATGCTATTCTTATAAAACAGTAGCATTCTTAAATCTAGTATAAATTTACATAGCAAAATAATAAATTTATTAGCATCCTCTTCTGTCAGGTTGTCTGTCGACATAGGCCTCCCCCAATTGTTTCCACGTCTCTCTATCCTTGGCAGACCTTCTCCATCCTTTTGGTAAATCATCCTCCCATCTTTTGATTTGACCTCCTCGTTTTCTTTTCCCGTTCCTCGGATACCACTCTATTCCATCCTTAGTCCATTTTTCTTCCATCAAATGACTAAGTCATTGCCGCCACAAAGGCCTATTTTAATGACTTTCCAAAATCATACTTTTTGGATGGTTTATTGAAGCTTGAGGTGGAACAAGTGTATAGAGTTAAAAGGTGCAAAAAAATAAAAAAAAATAAATGCATATATACAAAAAAAAAAGGTTTCTTTTTCCATAAACGGGTACTTATCAAACAGCCTAGGTAAGTATATGCTTGACTTGTGAAGCATGTGGTTATGCTTTATTCCTGGTACATATTCATAAATTTTGGATTATTTAATGGATCCAAGTTTACATGGTAACTTTACAATTTCCAAGCCCTCTCACTCTGAGAGGAGCCCTGTGCCCAGCAGTGGGATGTATATAGGCTGGAGATGATATGATGACTTTGCCATTTTCACTGAAACTGCTCGCACGTGGCCGGTTTTTAGAATGTACATAATGATATCGCTAGGTGGATGGGATGGCCCATTTATTAGTTGTTGTTAGTATGTAATAGATTACACTAGATTTTATTTGACTAAACCTTTTGTTTTTATTTTCAATAGGATACAAGGAGCCCATAAATGTAAGGGAAAGGTTGGCTTTGCAGTTGTGAGAATGACAAAAACAGGTATCTGCAAAATGATACTCTACAGTCCAGACAAATCTACTTTATCCTGCACTACACTGTCACCTGAACTACATGTAACCTTAAAGGGAACTATGATTACACTGTATGATGATCATAAAAAATATTGGGGATTGTGTTTTAATGATATAACTATTGATAAAGTTAAGGAAATATTACAACAAGAAAGTTCTGTAATAAAAGATTATGCAAGTCCACAAGTAATTAGTTCAGTACACGCAAAACACGAGGATGAAAGCAAACACACAGATGTGATTGAAAATGAGACAGAAAATATGAATATTCTGGAAGTTAATCCTCCTGCATTAAAGAACAATAAAGCAAGTATTTTGAGCAGGATTGCAAATGTTGGCCACGCAATATTACCATCAACACCAGCAAGTCCTGTGAAGAAGTTTAATCCTGCTGATAAAATTCCATCCATAGACACATTTGAGTCCACTGAGACACTGTGTGCATTGTCAGATGAAAGTGACTCTTCCAGTAGCAAAGCAGCAACAGATTTAACTAGGAATATAGCAATACAAGTCAATGAAAACAATCATGAAGTCAACAATAGCCTGGTGCCAATGAATGATCGACAAGAAGCACAATCTCCATTACCAAGAGTAGATAGTGACCATAATAGAGCTTGTCCTGGAGTCAGTGGGCATACAGTGCCAATGCGTAAGCTTATTCCAATAGTCACAAATCTTGAGTGTGGTATCAGATCTTCTGAAATTGAAATGGTAATAAACAAATTGTCTCATCTCCAGGGATTGATTAAAGCTGTGGAAATATTTGAAACTTTTGAAAAAGAAAATAATAAAACTTGTCATTGTAAGGACAAAGCTGGTAATGAGCCTAATTTGGAAATCAAATCAGACAGTAATATAGAAGAACAAAACAGACAAAATTTAGAGAAAATATCGAATTTAGAAGAGTTAATCAGAGAAAGAGATAGCGTCATATCGAATTTTCAAAGTGAACTAAAAAATTTGATTCCAAGAAGTGAAGCTGATATGATAATTGCGAACACAGTAAAGAAGCTAATGAATAATACATTCCGTTCTCTTGCAAGTAATTTCACAAGTGATGCCACATACACTGGAAGTAATGTGAAGGGCATATTAGCAACTGTTATTAAAAAACAAACAGTGGAGTCATTAAATTCATTGTTACCCGACCGCAACGCGTCTAACGTCACGTCTGAACCCAAAGATTAAAGCTCTGGCGCAAAGACAAACATTCATTATTTATACAAGCTTTTATGTATAAGTAACTTAAAAATTTTCTTTTGTAAATCACACACACACACACACACACACACACACACACACACACACACACAATCACGTCTTCATCCCTTAGGGGGCGTCCATTAATTACGTGAGGCATTTTTAAGGATTTTTTGACCCCCCCTCCCCTCTTGGTGAGATGTCGTAAGATTTTTCTCGACCCCCTCCCCCCTTCCCCGATCTCACGTGAGATTTTTCAAAACTTGTACTTTGGGTATAAAAGTATTGGATTTATTAAAAAACATAACACAATTTGTTTAATTACTTTTTTAAGACTAGCAAGGACTAGTATTTGCAAATATTGCTTGTCATTTTAATTATTAATTCAACTTTAATTTCACTTAATTTTCACGCAGTTTTACACCATTTTCTGCAAAAAAAAATTACGTGATATTTGCCAAGACCCCCCGTCTCCCCCAAGTGAGATTTAGTAAGATTCGGCTCGACCCCCTCCCCCCCTTGAATACCTCACGTAATTAATAGACGCCCCCTTACGGGGTAGACAGAGCCTAAGGTAACAGGTACATTTGTAAATCAATCAGTAATAAATTCACCATATCAAATCTCGCTAGTGAATTCCCACTTCCAGCAACCAGACTTACTTTGGAACTTAATATTTTGAATGTACGTAAATATAATCCGGTATGAGGGTGAAAAAAAATGATTGAAAGAGAAAGCTAGATTAGCTCAGGGATGATGATTTGTATATTTTTACAATACGGACTTATTTTATTCTTATTTATTTATTTTTGTTTATAAAACACAAAACTGTGATATGTGTAATAAAATTGATTAATATAACTAAAGCATAGTAAGTAGTGCCAAGGTAGTGCTCAAGGCTCAAGTGTCTTTAATGCGAAAACTTTGTAATATTTGTAGTTATACTTATTAAGTACCTATTGTTTAAGTTATTTTGATGATAAATTAGTGTTGAAATGTAATGTACAATACAATGAAGTAAAATAACGTTTTAATTGTAGTAAGTGCCTTTAAATCAGAATTGTACCGTAACATAACAAGTTTCTATTTAGCTTTCGCCATATTGCCGATTTTCAGTAGTACCTAAGTACAAATTTATTTTATTGGCAATTGATTACAGACGTTAAAAGTCATCCATTGTCACCAATGCAAACAAGAAAATATTTCGCAATTACCTACTTTTAAAAAGGTTTACGTCAGAAAAGGATTCCCAAAGTAGCAAGAAAAATAATTTGGATACAATAAAGTATTTACATCAACAAAAGAACAAAGATATGTGTAGCATTCCATTAATCAATTTTTTGAAATTGGTCCTTAACATGACTGACATTTTTTAGAGCCTATGCATGACGTATGACGTACATTATTCCCTTAATGTATGCATGCCGTTTGTAGCGACACCACCTCAGGGCCAAATAGAAAGTTGTTAGGCTATAGGTACTAAGTATAAAAAGAAGCAATATTTGTAAGCAATACGAGGGCGAAAATCATAGGAATCATGTTATTGGCGATGCGGCTAGCAACCCATCACTATTTTAATTCCGATATCCACCAATGCGCTCACAATCATGCTAAACGTGGCCTTTAGGTCTTGTTACTTTAGGCACTGTCTACCCCGTACGGGATAAAGACGTGATTTATGTATGTATGTATGTAAGATAATAGTAGATTAAACCAGCCTAAATTAACCTTTCGTAGAACTTATAGTTACCTAGGTGTACCTAACTACCTACCTACTTTGCATTTAGTCTGGGATCCTATTATTATTATGTGGTCACTTTTTAACCGACTTCATAAAGGGAGGCGGTTCTATGTTCGACTGTATATATTTTTTAATTCAGTAATATTGTTTTATCATTAAAATATTGATCTAAACTACAGTTCATTGTTATCCTGCCGTACTATTCCAGTTTTTAAATAATCGTTTTTGTGTCAACAAATAAAAATGAAACTGTACTTTATTACAAGGAATATATAATACTTCGTAGTTATAGGTGAAACCGGCCTCACTTCGCCGTTTGTAGGACTCTGTTATGTTATGAGTTATGACTTTTATTGGTTGATCCTTTATTAATTCGATGTAGCGTGCCACTTCGCTCACTCTAATAGTCACTAAGTATTACGAGTGAAAAGGACGGACGGTATATTGCTAACTTTGAATTTGGGATTAGACCTCCAGAGTGTAACCTCCAGATAAAGACGTGATTGATGTATGTATCATCATCATCATCAGCCTGAAGACGTCCACTGTTGAACAAAGGCCTCCCATTAGCATACTATAATGTACGACAACTCGCCACCCGCATCCACCGGTTTCCCGCAACTTTGACGATGTCGTCGGTCCATCTAGTAGTGGGAAGCCTGCCAACGCCAACACCGCGTCTTCCGGTTTGTGGTCGCAACTCGAGAACTTTTCTCCCCCAAAGATTGTCTGTTCTACGAGCGATGTGGCCTGCCCATTGCCACTTCAAAGTACATACTCTTCGAGCTACCTGTGTCGGTGACTAGTCCTTCGGCGAATCTCGGTATTCCGGATTCTGTCGCGCAAAGAAACTCCAAGCACAGCTCTCTCCATAGCTCGTTGAGCGACTCTGAGCCTCTTCCTCCGTCTCCAAAAGGCCAGTAGTCAAAGACAAGGACCAATATATGTATGTATATAAATACAGTAGAGCGCAAAATGCCCTCTCATCAGTCAGTAACTATTGACTTATCATCAACAAAAATGAGCATGTTTTAGTAGCGCCATCTGCTATTAGTGCTTATCAACAACGGATTTTTGTACGCTTTACCAAATGTAATGGTATGTATGTAGATATGTAATAGACCACCACTGCGCTCTTTATAGCTATAGGCAATTACTTGCATGAATTTGTATGTCGAGTATTTTCTTGCATCAGAAATCAGATAAATAATCCGGGCCTGTCTTTAATAAACAATTTTTAAAAATAAGTAATGATACTTTAAAACCAAAATATTGTGACTCATGATAGTTTTCCATCCTTCCAATAATCGTTAAAAAAAGTATTAAGTATTTGCAAAAGTAAAAACTCAATTCGATGTCTTCTATAAAATGTTGTATGATGCATAATGCTCTTACTCCTAAAAAGAAACAAACGCAACTAATAGAAGGCGTACCAGAATATTTCAACATTTTCAACTCAGTGTCAAGTCAAATTCCTACCCCGCTTGGCCTGGCAATGGTAGTGACTGACCAATTGACTAACCTGACTTGACAGTGACAGCCCAAATTCGTACTTGTTTAGTTAAAAGTTTAATGATAAAAAATATTAAATTAAATACTCGTGAATAATACCCATTGATTTTAATTTTAAGCTGGACAAGCGGATTATAATGGATGACTTAAAATTGTCTTTAACTCAGTATAATGACCAAGTATGGTTATTATTTTTTAATTTTTTGTTTGCATTACTACTTTACAATTCTTGTCGATTATATTGTTACAAAATATTACATGATTGTTACATTACTACCTTGCAAGTAATTAAGTGGGTTTAAAATTTGGTGCAAAATTCAGAAGCTTTTGTATATGTTTTAGCTGTCGATGGTGAATACAGCATTACTCGGAGCAAAGGATGACGAAAAAGAGTCACTCTTAGCCCTGCAGTCGGACCTTCACCAACTGATCCAGCTCACCCAAGAAAGTTTGGATGCACTTACTGCCAAGGACACAACAAGCACTCTAATTCAGCCTGATCAACAAAATGAGGAGAAAACTGAACTGGACGATGAATATGCTCTATTTATGGTATTTAAACCTTCAGATTGTACAACTCATTATCACGCAAGCCAAATAAAAAGTCAAGATAGAATTATTGCTAACTGCAAAGTGAAGATACTATAAACGCCCGCTCATGTGTGTGTCTCAATCGGTTTGCTTAGCAAAAGTTTGGTTGCACTTGTATGCTAGTAAATACACACATGGCAAGGCATCGTTTTTAAATTGGCCTCACTTTGCTGTATGTAGTACTCTGTCTTGACTTGTCATTTGGTCTGAGGATTAACTGAGGACATAAAAGATCATTCTCATAACAAATGAATGCAGGTCTTTCTTTTTACAATCATCATGCATTTTATGACATTCTTTCTATGTATATGGCCAGGAAATAAACCATAACTGCACTCTTTGACAACAAGTGTATTAAGTCTCATTTAGGTACTCATCATTGTGTCTTCTCAAATGCATACTTTAGCCTAGCTTCTATGATTTTTCTAACTGGGTTAAAAGTGGAATTGAGCACTTTATGTAGCACTCCTGTTGCGCCGCCTTAAAATCTGAGCCTGGGGCACGCACCCTGGTTTACCCCCAAGATGTGGCTGTGGTGCACAGATGGGTAAATATCAGTCACGTGTTTCAGACATAACCTTAGGTAAGCCGAAGCTAATGTGGCTACTTTCTGCCAATATGTGTAAGAAGAGGACAGTCATATTGCTTTGATTTGATATTGCCACTGGTAAATATAAATATCTGATAATGTAAGACATTGAGTACAAATTGAGTTGCTTAACTTCAGTCAGATAAATCCAATTCTGAAATTTTAAATTTTTTAGATTGTAATCATGGAAATTTTGGAATTGGATTTATCCAAGTGTAAAGTTGAGCAACTCAATTATTCTTTGCTATTTATTACAGCAAGAAATGGCAGCAACTGGAGCCTATGAAGGAGAGAACTCGCAAGATCAGAATGAACCTAAATGCAGTAAAGACTCAAAAGAGAGCAGTGATGAAAGCGATATTGAGGTAATGAGTCATGTAGATTTAATTGTGTAGTGTTCTAAACTGGCAATATGGAGAGAAATAACAAGCCAACACATCCATAGTTAGTTGCGTTTATTCGAGACTGAATCACCTTACAAAATACTCTTATTCTATGTTTCTTAACCTACCTAGGTACACCACAAATTGAAGTCTAGAATTTAACTTAGATAGCAGCTACCTTTTATGTAAAACTTAAAAAAAGTAAAAATATAACAAATCAGCCTTCAATAGGTTAAACCTAGTTTCCCAAGATATAAAACTGCATAAGGTTTTGCTTATTTCTTATGAAAATCACTTATATTGAGCAGATGCCAATACTAAAATAATATTCAGTAAATGAATGCAAGCATTTACCAAGCACTTATTAAGACAAGACTCTTGCCAAATGAGTACAAGCAAGAAAACGCGATTCTAGCCAAACCTCTGCCTACTGTGGAGCTGAGCAGTGCCGGTGTTAGGGGGGGGCGCGATGGGGCGACGGAGTATTAAACACTGAGCCAATGACAATTTTCCTTCAATACATTCATTTATTATGTAATAGTGAAATAGGGATTATGACTGATACTCCAAGAAATATGTTGTTACATGCGAATTTTGAGATTAAAACTTGAATTTTTATTTTAAGTTACTTTGAAAGTTTCTTTAAAAAAGAGCTGTGAATTTTTTTTAAAATCACCTCTGAGAAGGATGTGAATTTGCCTGGTCCTTTCAGAATCATCTAAACGGAGTTACTGGGTTTAGGATTGGAGGGCATTTACGATTTTTTATAGCTTAATCGGACACACAAAATTGAAATGTCCAACTGCACAATATCTCAACACTATTACTGAGGTTAATAGCTCAAGTTACCTCTATGATCTGAGCCCATTATCCATGAAGTTATATTGGTGGGCCAATTTATAACATAAAAGTTGTTGTAGTTCTCTATCTCCAACTGCTAACCCTTGCTTGAATGTTCTCTGGTTAAACAGGATGAGCTAGCAACTTTGCTTGGTATGAAGTGCGCTGTGTACCATACTCACAAGTGGGGGGGACAGCCGAGCCTCCACAATGCAATGGTCAGTTCTGTAGTACCACGACAGGGTGAAGAACAATTCAACGATCTACAGGTTTGCTTCACTCTTTATGATGACACTATTTTATGGTTAGAGTTTGGAATAGAATGAAGAGATGTAGTAATTTATTTATTACATAGAACATTTTATTTAAGCAAATAACAGATGGCTTATTTAGACTTTGCTTTGCAGGTGCGCGTGTTGTTCACGCACCCGACTCACGCGGAGATGCTGCCTTGCCCGTTCTTCTTGGATGGAGAATGCCGATTTGACGATGAACAGTGTAGGCGAGTCATAGCATAATAAGTTTTGTGTTCTTATAACAAATACTAGATTTTGCCCAAAAATTCGTTCGCATAGACTTCATTTATTAACTGTGCAATTTCCCGGTATAAAATTATTCAAAGTGTATAAAAAGTAAGTAATTTACAGCCTTTTTTAATACAAGTTAGTGGTAGAGCCACTTCAAAGAAAATGTAATATGACAAAATCCCTCCCAGAGCACCTCTGTGATTCTCAAGAAATGTGTAGGTACCTATATCTTATAAAAATTTAGTTCGATCCTGTAATCGATCCTTAATGCCCCTCTTTGATCTTCAAGGAATATGTCTGTTAAAAATCAAGAATCTATATTAGCAAGTCAGCGCCCCTTCGCAAAATCCGTTCATTACCTTTACCCTACCCACGTCTCCTACTCGTAAACTTAATTTTCATCAGTATTTTGATAAAGGTTAATTTGGCCGTAATGTCCCATATAAAACCCCCCGGGCTTTTTTCTTGTCATGAAACCCTAGGGCGGTAAGTAACACACTAACACACTACGTTCCTGCCAAATTCTGATGTTAATGTTAATACATCGGGTTTTAGAACCAGTCTATCCTTTTTCCTCTCTGTGATTATATTGTTTTATTTTTATTTTAATGTGAATTTCAGGTACTCGCACGGTTCCATTGTCCACTTGTCAAGCTTAAAAGAGGCAATAGAGCCAGACTTTGATGGAATAAGGGTCGGCAGTAGGATTCTGTTGAAATTGAAACCACCAGATGATGAGGTACTTATGTTTGCTTTTCTTAACTACAATAAAACAAATCGAGAAGAGAAGTTTTCCGGCCGATTGTGTCATTCCGAAAAGTTTCAGGATACAAGTCTAACAAAGAAGTCAAGTGAGAAGTATCACTTGTGGCACCGAGCCGTGGTGAAGAGCGTCGATGGAGATAAAAGGACATGTCATGTGAAGCTGGAAAGCGGCGCCAAGACCGGAGATAAACGGAAGACTAGTGAAGAGTGCGTCGTCCAATTCGAGGAGATCTTCCCCTTGACGGGTATTGACCTTTACCTTTCAATTATTTTCTGGTTCTTAATTATATTTAAACAATATTAAACATATCTGGTCTGTATGGGTCAAAATAAAATTGATGAGATATCGGTTCTCAGAATAATCCCCTAATGTCTTAAAGGTAATTTATTTTTCGTTATTGTAGTTGACGACGATGACACTGATTCTGAAGACAGTCTAAGCGACACGGAGTACCCCGATAGCAAGGCATTCCGCCCCGACGAGGGAAGCAGTCAGGCGCTGCTTGTAGAGAAAAGTCTCCAGAACAACGCACCAGCAATGGGCGAGTGGGAACGCCATACCAGAGTAAAGCAGCTTTCACTTTAATTACATACATACATGCATAAATCATGACTCTATCCCGGGTAGATAGAGTCAGGCAATCAGTGGCGTAACTATAACCTCTGGGGCCCGTGGCAAATTCGTCAGATGGGGCTTCTTCCTCAATATAAAGAAGTGCATCAGCGCCCCTTCTGTGCTCTAGACCAAGCCAGTTCGGGGCCTCGTAGAGCTAGGGGCCCGTGGCATTTTGCCACTCCTGCCACCCTATAGTTACGCCACTGCAGGCAACAACATTATACAGTACAACACAGTGGTATGTCCGTACATCCCGTACGCCAGTTAGTTAATACCACGCCTGACAACTTATAAAAACACAACACTGCACAGGACATCCAGGATATCTGTTAATACATTAATGAGAAGTTTTCTCTTCAGTCTAAACACCCTCGCCAATATAGTGTATGCATGTTCTCACTCAAGCACTGTTCTCCAGGGAATGGGGTCGAAGCTGATGCTAGCAATGGGCTATGTGCCAGGCACGGGTCTCGGCGCGTCCGGCGACGGCCGTCTGCGGCCTGTGGACGCGCGCTCCGTCCCGCCCGGCCGCAGCCTCGACCACTGCATGGCGCTATCTGAGAAACAAGCGGCGCAGGACCCTTTGAAGGTACTCGCGTTGTCATTACTTCGAACATTTGTATTCTCAATAACAGCTCCCCTAGTTCTCACCCCGAAGCAAAACTGATTTTAGTTGCGTCAAAATCGCAGCGTACTATCATGTAAATGTAATTTTTTAGTTTATTTTCTTTATTGGGGAAAAAAAACAGATACAGACACAATTTAAATAAAATATTAAGAACTTAGTGCTGTAAACATAGCCTGCACCCTAACCCAATTCCCACCAAGAGTAGTAATTGATGTGTCGCTGTGTGAACGTTGTTCAAAATTTAGGAGTCCTTCGGAGCTTAAACTGATAGCCGGGTAAGGTTTGGGGTAGTACGATATGATGTCATCAAGGGTCATTTAACTATGGATATATTCAATGAGTTTCGATGTCGTCGACGTCAACAGCGAAAAATATTAATTATCAATAAACAAAGCTACGTAAAAGCATATAATATTCAAATAAGTTGCTTGAAATAGTCTATTTTATCAAATAAAGGTGTTAAAAGCACAGCTTAAAAGAAATGAACAATGCCAATTGCAGCTTGGGAAGTCATTGGCCTTATGTCTTGTACTTATATTTTATTTTAGAAATCTTATGTTGCTTGTTAATGTTACAGGTGGAGCAAAGGTTAAAGAGATTACAAAAGAAAGAAGAAGAACGCAACTTAAGAGCTTACGAACGAGAAAAAGAGAAAGAAAAAAGAAACGTTTTCAATTTCATTAATAAAACCTTAGGTGATAAGCCTGACGATAGAGAACTTTCCACAATAACGCCTACAATAGAAATGAAACAATCTACTAGTAAAGACTTAAATATCAAACAGTTCAAAATAAACGAGGACACAAAAAGGGTTGAGAAAGATATATTGAAATTAAACAGTACTTTGAGTAGACACTCAGCAGGGTCTGAAGGATACAGGCATATTCAATCTCAAGTTGTAGAAAAAAAGAAGGAACTAAACAATCTTAGAAATATGGAGCAGCAAATAGCAAAGGAGCAGAGCCACAGGAAAGACAAACAGAAAATGACCGTGTTTTAATTTTGAAAGGTGAATGAAAGGTTCTATTGAAGTCAATAAATTATTTAACTTCGTTCTGTAATCATTCTTTTTATTTTTCTACTATTTACTCTAAAAAAAGCCAAACTAAACAAATGAGAAGAACCTCTAAAAGTCACACGTAGCTGATGTTCTCTACATTTGCTTCCAATCCAACGCACGCTAGAGCACTTAAGTCTTACTAATATCTGTCGTCTACTCTTCAGCTCTTGTATAATGTACCAGGATCAATGTTTAATGTTTTTTTTTTCATTTTCTTCATTGTAATAAATGAGGCGCAAAAATATACACATATACTTGTATTTGACTGTACATCTTCACATGACTGTCTTACAGTCCGTGAGCTCCTAGAATGCTATTCGGGTTTGTTTTGCTGTCTCACTCACTCTCATGGGTTTGATACTTGAATCGGCCGGCATGTGTTAACTTACTAACAATTAATAATATTATGGCGGAAGCCAATCATCGGTTTATTTAGGTTAGTTGACTAGTCTTTGATGATACGTCATAGCCAAATAACAGGGTTGCCACCTCTGGACTTTGCATTCTTTGCAACAAACAGTAGAAGTTGAATAAGGTCGCCATTTTCTTCATTACTGTCACATTTTTACCGCACAAAAATGGTATTAAATCTTGGATGAAAAAAAACTTCCTTGATCGAATATAACTACTATAAAAGTCAGCAATGTATACAGATAGACAACTCACTAAAACAAAATAGTACGCATGCTCGGATGATACAAAGACACATATATCTCCCTTCAATGCTGGGTTCAGAACGAGACTTGTATCTCTACGCTACATACGAGCACAGTATGATACGATTGCGGACGAACGAATTAGTTTTGCGATAAAAACTAAATATTTTTTGTTAAAATTTAAAATATTTGTAACCCAAAATAACTCTTAATAATTTATTTATCTTAATAATCTTAACGACGCGCCTAAGCGAAATGCTATCCTCCATTCAACAATAACATTAATCATGGCCGACGATTTTGACATAGGTAATTTTATGGGTATATTGGTATATTAGTTTTTCCGTCAAATATAATACGTTAAACATTTTAACGTCGCCGATTATGGTTAGTGTTATTGTGACAGTAACTTGGTGCAACTTGCACTGACGCTATACTCGTATTAGGCACCTAGACCGCAGATCAGGGGGTTGCTCCGAAATTCGTATGATACACCATCCCTCACTCATGTCACTCGATCCTTCAATAACTTCGGAGTGTAAGACCAGGCTTCAGAATGATGTGCTTCGCACGGTTATGGACAGGAAATAAGAGTCGGTGGTGATTACAAATTCCTCTATTTACATAATAATTAGTTTAAAATAAGCGTACATGGCATAAAATTATATTTAATTAATGTATAAAACATTTCCATTTTTATAAATTAGATATTTGTACTATCAAATAATGTTACAAAGTACTGATACATGTTATGGGTAGTGTGACTAGCAAAATAACATTTGCTGAATTATATAAAATTGTAATATTTGTAGTAACAGCGGGTCAAAAGTTTAAAACTTAGTTTCATAATCATACATTGTAATAACTAGATTAGGCATGGAAACGACGCTTCGAAAGCTTGATGTTGTGATAATGATAATCAAATTACAAGCATTAAGAATTTTAATTTCAATTAGATATTATTCATATTGGAACCTAAGAATATAATAATCTAAGTGTAACAAAAATGAGTATAAAGTGTTACCTTAATTAATTTAAATATCGCCTAATTATTTAATTTTCCACATGAAAATTACAACATTGATTTTGCTACGTGAGCAAGTTAATTTGTACTTTTATTTCCGCTTTTCTAAATGATTTCCATGTGATGCGATGAGATGTGATGTGATCCGTAAGCACAATGCCAGATACCCTTTAGATCTACCGCGAGTCGCGGGAGGCCGCGCCGCATATTCGATGACGTAGCGACATGTGCGTTTGTCATGATGCATAAGATTCGTGCTCGCAACGGTGTACTGTTACCCAGACCCTTCTGCGTAACAAACAGTCCCACATTATCCACTAAACTAAGCTTATGCATTGAAAATTCAAAACAATATATTTTTTCTAAGCAAATTAATCACAGAGATTTGTTGTATCCTTGTATCCTCACTACATCTTTTAATACCATCACCATTCATACTCGCTCATATGTTCTTAGTAGAATTGCATTATAAATTTAGTGCCTATACATAAAGTAATTACAAAGTATAATACAATAGACTGGGCCTACATTAAAGAGAGACAATATTTGTACTAAACTAACGCCTTGTAATAATAAGTACACGCAGAATGAGACTCTCGGTCGCGCGGGCAGCGCCCTCCATGATGGTTGAATTTGTGATTTTGATTTACATAATTTGTGATAAAGGCTGCTTATGTAGCGCGAATATTGGACTTATTAACTGACAACACAACTTTGACAAGACTAACAATCGATAATTGAATTATAAATAAGGACACCACAACACATGAGATTCCAATTTTAAAAAATAATAAATAATAATCATCACTGTTATAAAATAAGAATTACATTAAGTTCAAACAATAAAATTACCTGTAAGGATTTGAATTGCAGGCAAATATGAAGTGGCAGGCTTCCTGTATTCTTAATTACCATATAAATAAAATAACCGATAGTCAGCTATATCTTTCGGTGTCCATAGCTTCAGGTGTCATTAGTAACACTGACCAGTGCTGTTAATATAATAGGCGGCCAATACTAGCAATGGCACCGGCGCTATGTCCTAACTGGTATACATAACGTGTAAAGAACTAGTTCCATCAGAACACAAGTAACATTGCAACAGGCGATTGTAATCAAATCGAATGGGAAAATCGAATCTGTGATGCAAAGGCTCCAGAAGTACAGTGTAGACAGAAACAATTCCTGTTTAAACTATCCACTCACGTCTACAATCTCCTGTTGTAGTATTAACGTTCAAGTCACCCGTATTAATACACCCTTGCTGCCAGATATGATTCTGTAGTTGGCTAATGCGAGAGAAACCATATCTTTTGTCACAACAATAGGTTCTTGTTGATCTCCGTGGGCCGGTCTCGCCGCAGCCGGCAGCGCTATGTGGCCGCCTTCAGCCGAGAGACGACGCAGGCCATCGCTTCCTCCACGTTGTCAAACACGGGGATGCCCGAGCGTCGCGCTAGGTCTGATAGGTAATGCCGGCCTCTGTTGTAGTCCTTCACGGCTACTTCACTGTACTGTTGAATAAATTAAAATTATTATAATCGACTTATTTTTATTGTTCGTGCCACACCTGTCGCGGAACAGCAACACAACTAATTATAGTTCATAGACTTATACATCCCCATGCGACGCTTGAAACGCTTCGTGGTCTTTGCTTACCCTTAAGTAAGAATTTGAATGATATTGTTTTAAGTCAACCAAAATCTCTATTTGGTTCTCGTGAACAAGAACAAGAAAATGTGTTAAGGACTTACCGGATGCGAGTTAGCCGGGTCCATGGGCTGCACGATGAGCACGGTCTTGGAAGGCTGCAAGCCTATGTGGTGTGCGGCGAGGACCATGGTCGCGAAGCACGGCGCCTCCGAGCTGATGGAGAACACCAGCACGCTCGAACTAAGCAGCTGGTCCTCGTCGTACGTGCCTAGACAAAATATTTAAGTAGTTTAATAATAGAGAACTGATACATAGAACAGTATCCCGTTGCTGAATAGCATTGCTAGTGAGCGAAAATATAATAAAAATAATCTTCCTTTATCCTTCGAATTAATGAATTTATATAATCCCAGATCGGAATTTTTATTGCACTTTTTATAACACTTTTTAATAACGCTAGTGACTTCTCATTTGTCGACTGGCCATTTCATATCGCTATGTCAAACTTTAAAATAAATTGTTAGCAATTTATTGTGTCTTGTAGGTGCTGTCAATAAATCAGTTGGCTTTCATTAATAGTTTATTACTACGTCTTGTTAATTATTAGTACTTCTTGTTGCAATTTCTATCAAGTAAATGTTGAAAATGCCTCGAAATAAAAAATCTACTAATGGCAATTGGTTAGAAAAATACCCGGAAGAACAAAATGCCGTGATATACTTTTCTGTGTATGATGTTAGGGTGACGGCACCAGTAACGGACAGTTATTTAAAAGACACAAACGCATAGTCATTTATTTTACAACTGTCAATTTTAAACCACATCATCTTTAAATTAAGAATGAAGTGTCCATTACTGGTGCATGTCAGCTTAAAGTGTCCAAAACTGGTACCGTCACCCTAGTATGAAATAGTTAAAACAACAAATATATTGATTGTATCGATTATCGATACATACTTATATAATTTTCAAAAGTCAATATGAGAAGTCACTAGCGTTATTGATAAGTACTTTAAAAATTACGATATCTGAATATAACTATTTATAGGATTTACAACTCCACACACACTGCAGACGCGTATTTTAATTTAATAGAGCACAAAATGGTTTGAATTGGTGAACAATCTATGTGGGTTTAATATACATAGAGTAGATACACCTGATAAAATGTCGAAGAGGACATGTAATTAGATGTTCAACATGTTTTGAACTGTGGAAGTCGTAATATTATTATGTTTTCATGAAATTGAAGCGCCTTTTCCGCTCTGACACACCCAAATATAGTAGGTCTGTTGTCACGCTAATGGTGTAACAAATATGAGTCATAGCTGACTTTTCGCGTAAGCCGTCGATTTTCCTTGTAACTCAGCGAGTGTCGAACTCCTCACCATAAATTATTGCTATGTCTCATGACTTTCTGGACTAAGCGGTTTCGTGTGACTCAAAAATGACAGCCAGGGAATTTTTTGTTACAACTAACATGGAAAAAATATATAACTAGGGGTATTTGTAGTTTTAGTAATAGTATTTCCTGCGATATTGACGTCCTTTTAATAGCCTCAATTACATCCGTTTTAAGTGTTCTAATCGTAATGTCACGGTCACCACTGGGAATATCCTCTAATGACGACAGTGACGTCACGCGACCCGGACATGATGACACTGCTCAGTGGATGGCTTGATTTAGTTGTTACCCATACCCACGACCCACGTGTCTATTATCGAGGGGCTTTGTCAATGATCACTCCGTATATGCCAATGTCATTTGAGACTTATTGCACGTGATTCTGCTTTGATCAAACGTTTGGTTCGCGACTACGTTTAAAACGATTGTCGATACGGGTAAAGTCAAAACAATATTAGAATGTTCATAAGGAAATATATGACCAAAGCCGAGTTACCTCACTAATTATTAGTACACTATTATGCGCACTGCAAGGCGAAATGTTGATAGCCCTCCAGCAAGTTGGACGGACGCTCTAGTAAAGATCGCGAGAACCTATTGGATGCGGGAAGCATAAAACTGATCGTCGTACAAATCCTTGGCCTATGTCCAGTAGTGGACATCTCACAGCTGATACAATGATGATGATGGTTAAGTTGTTAAGTTTGCTTTATAACAGTGGAAGGTATACCTTTGAACGGTTGCGGCGTGACATCCTCTGTGACAGTGTAGAAGTCGCTCGCACTGAGCCGGTCTCCGGGGTCGCCAGGGGCGGGCGCGGGGGAGGTGGCGGGCGCGGGGGAGGGCGCGGGCGGTCGCCGGAGCTGCACATCTTCGTCCGGCGGCGTCATCGGCCGCGGCTTCTTGTCGCGACGCGGGGACTCCGGGTGCGCTGGCGCCGAGCGTCGCGCCGGCGCCGAATACATGCGCGCGTAGTCGTTGGGACGCGGCATTATGCAGGTGAAGCCCTCGCGACGGAGAAGCTCATCAGGACGCGTGCCGTTCGACTATGGAAGGTTGTATTTTATAATGATAAAGTTCTGACATTTCTGACCCTTAGAATTTAAAGCTTAGGTACAATAAGCGCCATCCTTTGAGAGACACCGAGCTTTGTCGGCTAGATACTTGCTATAATAATTATTATCTACTAGCTGACCCGGCGAACTTTGTTCCGCCTTAAATTTGAAAAATTCCTTTGTACTAATCAAGGAATAATGTGTAGGAATGCTAAATTTAATGTCTGTAGCTTTATTAGTACAACATTCCGGAATTTTCCAATCCCTTGGGGAAAATCGGGATAAAAAGTATCCTATGTCCGTCTCCTGGTTCTAAGCTACCTCCCTACCAATTTTCAGCCAAATCGGTTCAGCCGTTCTCGAGTTATAAATAGTGTAACTAACACGACTTTCTTTTATATATATAGATTATCATTATCACATTATCACATCACAATTTGTTAAAAAGCAGGGCCAAGTTGTTTAAATCGCATAAAAAATAAATTACATGCAGAAATATATGCGTTTTTCTATTTAGTTATGTGTGTGATACGGTTGAAAAGCATTTAATTTGCCAAATAGTAAGTATATACGTGACAGACCTCGTGTATACATAAGTACGGCTTACTTGCCTATACGTCTTATAATTAAAAGAGACGCGCAGCCGCGGGTGGTAATTTGTTTCCTTCCCAGCAAATCGAATGCACAATAGTGCAAAATAACATTTGGTCTGGCTGGGCACCGCGCGTGGCTATCGCATTGGTCTCTACAAGATCCAGTAGGATCAGTAGACTGCCCACGTGTTTGCACTAATACGGCAGCTGTGAACGTGCCTCACAGAACGGTTAATTAACTGATAAAATGTTTCATCCAGCTGAATAACGGCGCCTTTACATATGTCCGTAGTACGCAATAGTACTAATCCAGCGAACAGACCGATTAAAACGTCCAATACCTATAATTCGTTGCTCTTAAAACAATTATAGTAAACTGTTACCGCATGTAGAAATACTATTTTAAGATTCAAATTTACTACTTAGTGAGAAATTCAAAATGTTTTTGGTATGTGATACGATAATGCAGATAAGATAGATTGCAATCAAAATTCTAGTACGTTGTGAAGTAATCTACCTACAATAATACGAATCGAGCAAAGGTAACTTCCTGTTCGATAAACGGTACAATTTATTCATCGCAATATGGATTTACCTACGTCAATGTAAGTAATCTGTTACTTCCGAAAATCAAGTGACGAATCGATTTGCTGATTTTAGAATATTTTATTATCTTGTCTGACGACAGTCAAGGTTGGTACTTTTAGAGCGTGACGGGCAAAATAAGTTTTTAATTCATTATTGCTATGTTAACGTAACATTAACGTAGAGCGTGATCAAATCCGTCATAGAAACAAAACATCCATATCGTGTAGGTAGGTGTTTTTATAGGGCAAACTAGTCTGCTTGTTTAATTACCCACTCGAACCTTTCTGACAGATATATTGACAATCTTAAAGCTGTTAAGCATTGAGTCGGAGCACAGGAACAACAGTGACAGCGTTTGCTTACGAACAACGAAAGGCACGCAGATGATCTAACTGCCAGCAGAAGATTCGTCATATTAAATAGATTACGAATAGAATGATCGACTGTATCGCCATACTTGTTATCACTGAAATTGATTAACAAACTATATTTTGCCAAATTTTAAAAGAGCCTCACTTCTATACTTCGTGCTCTTGTATATATTGTGGTCAGTTATTTTGTTTTGGTTCTCCCTAAGAAAAACATGAATAGCTAAATATTTTAAATTACCTAACTTGCACCCGCAACTTGTAAAATTTGTTCTTATTATGCATTCACGCTACAAAGGAAATTTTCAGTTCAAATTTTAGTTTTCTTTGCTTAGTAGTTTTGGCTGCGCGTTGATAATTAGTCAGTCAGGACAAACGATTTTGTAAGTATAGATGATTATTTACCGGAAAGCTTCCCCCGAGGTACACGTCGTGCTTGGGGGTCGCCAGCATGCCGGGTAAACCTTCCAGGCGACGCTCCGTACTCGGCGTGAGCACGGTCTCGCCGCTTGCGCCGCCTTCGGCTTCGCTTCTGTTGCCGCCGTTCTGAAAATTATGTTATGGTCAGACCATGGTCCCGTTAACATGGCAGTCATTTATGAATGTTTGCTTATATGATTTACTCGTTTATACGCCTCTTGTTAGGAAAGCAAAATGCCAGTTAGACAAAAAGCCAGAAACGCAAAATGCCTGAAAAGCAATATGTCATAAATGTTTGTTTAGTCTTCTTCGCCTGAATTCTATGGCTATTACCCGTGGTCCCACTGTTATAAGAAATTACAAATTACACACCACCATAAAGTCGACGGAACCCCGCTTTCGTGGGTTCCTATTTCTATTCGGTTGGCCCTTCTTGCATTTGAAGATACCTAACGAACCTAACCTAATAGTATCATCTCCAGTGAGGATGTATTGCTATACACCGTAGGCCCAAGGTACCCGGCCACTTTTAACCAAGAATTCTAGAGCCTATTTGGAGCATATAAAGTGGTAGTGGTGGTGGCTTTTTGTCTAACTGGCGTTTTGCGTTCCTGAGAAGATGCGTATCAACGGATTTACTGTAATAGAACTTGGCTGCGTAACGACTTTTTTTTGTCACGGTGAAACTCCATATTCAGCTAAACTTGGCGATTATTTCAAAACAACTCGATACAACCATGCGATGTCAGCCTACGACAAGCAAGATTTGAGACAGAGTGGGTGGGGTTTATGGAATGTTGTTCAACAAAATATTTTTTTTTCAATGACGCAACGGTGATTGCAGAACCGAACGGAAAAGTCCATTAAAAAAATGGAGATTAATGTATGTATTGCGTTTATTATGCATTAAATCAGGCATTGTGTCAATTACAACCCAAAGACCACAATCATGATCGTCTTGGATAACTAAATTATCCACATTTTTATAATATGAAGGGAAAGTACCGCGGTTTTATAAAATATCTGATATTGATGGTTATAACGCAGATTAGCTTTTTCAACAGCGATCAGATATTGTTATAGTCCAATGATATCAAAGCATGATTTGTTTAGTCTAATAGTGTTACTTCATTATACCACACGAGCTTAACTTACAAAACCATGAATACCCTCTAAAAAGGCTCTGTGGTATCAGTCATCATCGCTTCTAATCATTGATCCCACTCATGATTATCCGAAAGAGTGATGAGATATTCGGTTTTATCTGCTTATTGAGATACAGGCAGGTTACGTCATCTTCCAATGTCGTGCCAGTAGTACAGCTATTACCATACCTACTAGTGGATAGTACCTGTACTAGTAGGTGTTCGTTATATTAATATGTAAACACTAGCCCATTGTCATAGGCACGTTTAGATTTAATTGTTCATTATAGTGCTCTCTGATACTCTTATTTACAAATGCTTGTTAAGCTTCTGCTAACCTAACATTCGTTTGTCTTTATCTGTCACTGTGATAATAAAATGTCTTTGTCAGACACAGACAAAATCAAACAACAAGCTCTACACAACATATAGACTAGACTCTAGATTTTGAGGGATGCGATGAGGAATAACCTTCTAGTATTATTTTTTTTGTGTATAAGAGTAAGTATTTATAGTTTACCTTGGGAATGAAAAGTGGAAGTTTGCGGCCGTAGGAACGTAGCCTCGCGTTGTAGACGCGAAGCCCCGTCGGTGGCCCGCTTTCCACTCCCCGCTCCGCCTCACTTCCCGCTTCCTCCCGCCCATTGCGGCTTTGACCATCTGTAGGCAACAAATACATTCATGTAAAACAATTGAAAACATGGCATTAAGCACTTCGAAGACATGATGTCCCTCTACGGACATTCATTATTTTGGATAGCTTTTATAAAAATATATTATATATTTTTAAAGCAATTAATAATGCTGAACGATATAAAATGACTAACCCTCTTATTCATAAACGCTTGCTAGCTGTGCTTCAGTTTACTTAACATTCGTTTGTATAAATTTATGTCATTTTGAGATTTGCCTTTGACAGACAAAGAACGTCTTTTTATTTAATCTAGTCTCTAATTCTTTATGAATAAAAGGGTAAAAAGATAGTGCAGTGCAATATAAATAGTTCCTAAATACAAATTATAATCTTTTGCCAATATATCCGTGAAAAAAAAAACATATCAGTGTTAAACTCAGTTTAGTTGTGCCAAAATGTATGAAACTCTCAACTTTAAACCGGGTTTAACGACTAAATCTCTCTCTAAATCTCTCGACTAAATCTGTTTCTTTATATTTGTACAATAAAGCATTTACTTACTTACTTACTTTAAATCTAGATTGAATTATTCCAGCAAGTGGCCATTAGTCATAGAATAATAACTACTACGAGTTTAGGGTAGTAATGACAATGACTCAATCAAAATAGTCAGGCTATCAGGTACTGGTATACTGATTGGTTCCCAAACTGTATCCGGATTGAGCGTTTAATCGTATCAAGTGGCTACATTGCTGGGCTAACAAAACACATTTTTTTGCAGTATAATGTCAGTGGTATTCTCATTTCACATGGTATTTTCCACATCACCGAATGCTGAAGTAAAGATCCAATAAATCATACGTAAAGTGAAAAGATTTTCAGAGAAAAAAAACGAATGCTTGCCAAACCACAAAAAGTAGTTGTTTTTTTTTCGATCAAGAAAGACTGAGCCGAGCCATTTGCACGAGGATAAGTTTTTATTTCATTCACGTAGCTGTGTCTCTCTCGATCAAAGCGGTGAGTTTTATGAATCAACTGTAAAGTGAGCAAACAAGAGACGGAGTTGATGGGCGCATTTGTTTATGTGCACGGGAATTAAATAAGATAGAAACGCAAAGTCCAAATTCGTACCTCAGAGAAACTCCCGTGTTGACATTTCACTGAGACGTTTGGGCGAAATGATACGATAAGAAATATTTACAGTTATCATTTATCATGTTGAATGGAATGAGAGCATAGTGCTTTCACAGGAAAATGCAAGGACGGTCTGAGGAAGTGAATGTGAGAATATTAATATTACTTGTAACGAAATTCATGTAAGTTATGGCTGGTAAAGTTTTGGCTCGTTCTTTTTAGCGGTCATATACATTATTGCAAGTCACAAGCAAAATCTTATATTAAAATATGAAATCGCATGCCAAACGTAATTAAAACCAACAGAAATTCAGACCTTATTAAATAAAAGACAAAGCAATCCGAAGCCAACATCACGGAACGCAGCAACGGATGAATAATGCAGACGTAGTGGGGGATGTATATTGATATCCGAATTAAAAAAGCGAAAGCACATTTGTGTACAGCGTCAAACGTAAACGCACCGGCGGCTAGTGGGGTAAACCTGTCGCAGAAGGAACGGAACGCGCGTCGCAGTCGGGCGGCCATGCCTTCGCTCCGCGGAGACTGCTTGGACCCTTTAACAAACACCAGCCAGCCCTTATGACCCGACAAAACACCACAAACCACAACCACATTCGTACTATCTTGGTTAATATAAGTTTCTTCTGACCGTACTTGCACTGTTGCCCAAACTACTTAGAATCTACGTCTCAATTAAATCCGAACACTGGACGGAATGTACTAACATTCTAGTGAATTTAAATTTTAACATTTGATCCGCGCAAGTTCTTACACAGCAACACAAGCCAAATAAGAAAAGTAGCAATGTTAATGTGATGCTAGCGTCCGCATGTTAACACCGCAGTCGATATAAAAGCATTTGACTGGACAATATAAGCGGGAGCAGATTGTTACCAAAAAATTGCAAAGATTGCAATCTGTAAATTATTCGTAGTCCCACGTAACTTTCAAAATTGCTGCTTAAATGCTTCTTCACGAAAGTAAGAGTTCGCTCAAATCTCCTCTTTATAAAACAAACAGTTGGATTCGCACACCGAGGGTTCCGTACCAAGTCGGCAAGTGAACATAAAATCGAATTAGCAGAACCCTGCTCTAAAGCAAAATGTAGGCATTTTCGCGTAAATTTATATATTGGTTCCTTACATTTATTTCATTACTTTTGCTATACGAGCAACCTTCATACCGAATTCCTAGGACAACATAACTTATCCTACAGGTTTTGATACTACGGTAATTCGAACACTTTTTCTAATCAGTTTATTTCGATTATGTTAACGTAGCAGTTTGATTTTTTCACTGCGTCAGGAGTAGCAAACTAGATTATTTGATATTAATTTCGGCTTGACACCTCCACGCGTTCCTGAGAAAAAGTTCTGGACAGACAGACGTATGGACGGACGGACGGACAATAAAGTCATCCTACAAAGGTTCCGTTTTGCCGAATGAGTTACGAAACCCTGATCAAGGGCTAATTTCAAACTAAGACAATCAAGATAGTAAAGAAAATCTACCCAATTATAAATACTTTGTTAGATAATACCTCGAGCGAGCGTGAGAACATCGCTTAGGAGTATGTTAACTGAACAAGGGTTCTACGAATAATCTAGATGTTATGGTACGAACCACATAATACCTACGTCAAGAAAAAACATGACGCAATGCGATAATGCATTGAGATTAAAAATAATGAACGTTAAATCAATTTCATGCATTTGAAATTGGCAAAAAGTTGCTAACAGTAAGTATACGATTTCGAATCGAATATTTATGGTTTGTTTTTTTTTTCAGATAACGGCAGTCTTTTAATGTTTTAAGCCTTACAACTGATATTGAGCTACAGGGTGGTAAAGAAATTGTAATCAACAATAAATACAGATTTTGTACTGCGTTGCCATGACACAAAAACATGTCGATTGTTACTGTGCACAATAATTAGTCTCTAACCTTTACAAGGAATGCTAAATGTATTAAGATAAGGTATATTGTTACTTCTATCACGCTAATAACAAGAAATTGGCATATGATACGGGTGAGACGTCCCATCGCTTGAATGATGAGCGAGTGATGCTAATTCATCGTAATCTAAGCCACCCACAACGTTTAGTGAAATAAGACACCCTTACTGAATGCTTAGGTATGCCACTAGGGCTCAATTATAGTCTTTCAGCTTCGAGAGGAGACCGACGCTTGAATGATGATTTATGGTCATAATGAATATTTTGAGAAGGTTAATTTTAGCGGGTCAGTACAACACTCCAAAAGTAGCGGTGTTCTCACTGACGCCGAATGCATCGTCCGAAGGCCCACGCGTGGCTTTTATCAAATCGCATACTATTTCGAGTCAATACGTGCGGCGCAGTTAGATTCAAGGTGGCACGTTTGAGGCATTGTGGGTTTGATCGAATCTTATCACGAGTTCTATAGAATTTGAAAAGATTTGAAAATTCAGCTGTATTTTAATAAGTAGGTGCATTTTAATTTTAATCGGTTGAGTTTAAGTAAAAAATCATTCGCGAATTACTATACAGCCCTGCTGATTTTCTTTGATGTTAATTTGGTGGTTTGACATGGGGTGGTACTGACCTGCTCCCGCAGCGAGCTCAGCAACGGCAATGCAGAACGCCTCAAAGTCGACAGTGTCGACGGTGGGTGGCAAGTATCTCTCAGCGACCTCGCGGGGGACTCTGGTGGCGTCTTGCAGCGCTTGGATCGCCTTGAGCCTGGAGAGGCGAGCATCACGGCCGCCGGCGGCGTCGTAATACCGCTTCAGGCGCAGGATGGTGTGCCCGAGCATGTGCCGTGGGTGAGTGAGGTTGCGCCCGCGTAGTACCTCCCCGGCACAATCTAGCGCCGATGAGATGTCATGGAATGCGGGCAGGCCTCTCCGCTCAACGGCTTCTTTCAATGTCGCCCTGGCCCGCGATAGCTCAATGTACTCTCTGTAAATTAGTTGATATGGTTAGTTTCTTGGTAGTTTGCTCGCATCTTGGCCGTTCGCTTGGCTAGCATGAAACAGGTTTAACACAAATTCGCGTAGTCCATTCGCTATAGATCAAGTCAAAACAGTCGCTCAGCATTAAGTTGTGGTAACTCACTGGTCGGTGATAGTCTCCTGGGCGATGGTTTGCTGGCGCGAGTACGGGCGCATGACGAGCAGAAGCAGCTTGGGCGTGGCGGCCAGTAGAGCGGCCTCCACGCTGGCTGCGACAGCGCGCGTTTCACTGTCCAGAACAAATAGAAGAGCTCGGGCTACGTTCTTCGCCTGGAACTCCGCTTCCATCAGCTCCGTCGACCAATCGTCCACTTGCTGATGACAAAAACCGTAATCTATTGCCGTTCTACACGTACACGTAATACTCATAGGTAAAACCTAATAATTATTTACTAGAACGGGTCTTAAATAGGAAAAGTTGCATGCTGTGATAAGAATCCGGTAAATATTTTGCCTATTTACCTCGAAAACCGATGAGTCAGGATATTTTTAAAGATACGTCGCATTATGATTTGTCAAAATTGTGCGTTGTTAACTTATTTCCTAAACCGACAAATAGTCAAATGCTTTTCAAAACATTCTCGATGTTAAGTATACGTTTGTGTTACAAGGTAGGTACGTATAACCTTTTCGAACACTGTCTTCAGAGTTTCTAAGCCAAAACGATCAAAATGAAATCCTTATACTGTAGTTTCATCATGTCTGTCTTCATGTCTGTGTGTACATCATATAACACAGGCCATTTCACTCGGAAACTGTAAATGTTTGATTTCATCCAATGTTTTTAATTTTACTCCTATTACAGGAACTATCTTAAAAACTAAACTTTATGAACAATTCCAAAACGATTTTTAAGAAACCGTGCTGTTTAAGATTTAAAAAACAAGTTTTTTTCCACTCTGGATGATACCTACGCTTTTTTATGTTAGCGGTTTATTGATCGTTGCGGTAGCCACTGTAATTTCATTTACTTAACGAAACCCTTCGTTATCCGTGGTCCACTCGGCCGGTTTTCTGATTTGTTTACAATTCTGTTTGAAACGCGTACGACAGTAATAGATTTTAAGGTAATTTTACGGCGACTCACACGGGTCTTTATTCAATGGCACTTTGCGTATTTTATTTACGATGTAACATCCTTTCCGCGTTTTGGAAAATCGTATTTTCATCGAGTTTATACATAGAATAATAATTTTATACATTCGTCAAGGTGAACCGCCATGTTAAAAATTGATTACATCCTTATAGGGATCCTAGCTTATTTGGGCGTGGTGTGGTGTCGTAATGCGCAGTTCTATATTTCTTAATTATAAAAAGAAGCAAAGACCCTACTGCCATAGTTGCTGATCAGTCTGCTCACGATTTACTGAGCAGCAATTTTAGATTAAAAAATTTAAAACCCCCCACTCATTAATATAACACACACACACACACACGCACGCACCCGCACGCACCCACACACACACACACACACACACACACACACACACGCTTCTTTTTGCGTCGAGGCTTGAAAATGCCTGCTAATATATATAATAGCGTAAGTTCGTATGTCGTGTGTAAGTATGTGTATTTTTTTTGTTACTTCTTCACGCCGAAACGGCTGGAAGGATTTGCATGAATTATTAATACGAAGCTACTTTTATCCTAATATTCCTAAGGGATCGGGATTTACCTTGTACGTAAATGAAGACCATGTTGTGTACCTACTTCAAATCTTTTCATTGAATTTAAAATAAAACTCCCACGGAATTCCAGTAAGTATTTAACGAATTCTTCGTAGATGAAGTCGCGGGTTAATACATACATACTCAAATCACGTCGTTATCCCTTACGGGGTAGACAGAGCCTAAGGTAACAAAACCTTAAGGCCACGTTTAGCACGATTAAGGGTGTATAGATGGAAAGGGAAATCAAAATAGTGATGGGTTGCAAGCCGCATCGCCTATAACATGATTCCTAAGACTTTCGCCAATTCCCTCGATGGGCTTTTACCACCTGCGCGGGAAGAGAAGCCACCGGTAAATTCTCTGTTTTTTCTTTACTCCCAGACCAGGATGGAAAATATGCAGCGCGGGTAAATGCTAGTAATAAATATATTTCAAGCCGTTTGCGTATCGGGCCATTTGCACGTCTGGCATGTTGCAAATTTGAAATATGGTCGTTTGCGTGTAAGGTAATTTGTGTTTCTGGCACTATGCGTCTGGAGGCATGTAACGTTATAAAAATGCAATTTATAAAGTATTAAGCACTTATCGGGGGCGTTGATTAGTGAACTCGTCGGATAGATAGATAGTTGTGATGTTGCTGTTGTACGACATGCTTCTGATCAGTATACAGGCCTAAACTTGGTATATGATACGTAAATCAAACGTGATTAATTGTAAAATTGTCATTATAATTTCTAATCTAAACTATTGCCCAGTGATAAAGATAAAGGCCCAATTAATAGTTGCGTTATGAAGGGAATATAGTAGATAGATCATGTCAAGACAAATTTAATCTGAATTCAAGCGTGCATGAGTTTGTTTGAATAAACTTTCATAGAATGTCATTCTCGTAGCAGTGACATTCTTTTGCATAAAATATTTGAAGTTTAAGGGTTTATATCTATCTACTTTATTACATAAGCGCGTATGACGGTCCAAGCCAGGAATAATGATTAACATAAAAAAACAATATGTGCCTTCTATTGGCGTAAAGAGCAATTTTTTTCTTCCTACAGCTATGCCTATTAAATATGCATAATCAATCCCACGCTGATTTCAAGTTACCATTAAATTATGTCGACATAAACGCGAAAAAAAAATCAGGTTTAACAATCAATGTCATGATATGATATTTGTTACCCTAGCGTTACGGAAATCATAGCAGAAAACTAGTTCAGTAACAGACATTATCTATGACGGCGAACAATTGAAAGAAATCTTTACTACGTCGGTCATTATTTAAATTTTGCTGCCGTCAAAACATCTATATCGATAACTATAACGGATTAAAAAGGAAGGTAAATGAAATAGGTAGGTTAGATCGTATGTAGCATATTATACCATAACTTGTTTGTTACATTGTCGAGTGAATTGCTCAATCAACGAAGAGGAATTACAAACAATGAGCACATGCTTGAATAGAAACACCATAACATCCTCCAAGTTTTGTTGAACCGTCTAGCAAAGTTATAGTGTAAAGCTGTGACATGGCCAGACTAAGTTAAGTATGTACCTATAGGATACGGCAGCCGCTTACCATCAGGCAGGCCGTACGCATGTTCGCCACCGGCGTGATATTAAAAAAACCGATATCTAAATAACCTAACCTAAAAATTTCATTTTAGATACAAGCTTTTTTGACTGTACTTGCATTGTCATCTGTCCTACATATGTGAACCAGATTTCAAGTCAATCGGACCAACCGTTGAAGAGTTCCCTCCTGCGGAGACGGTCCTGGCTGGACCACCAGAATTCTACTACCAGATTATTGTCTTGTTATCTGACTTCCACAAGTATGCAAAATTTCAGCTCAATCGCATTAAGATATCGGCTTCAAAATTGAGTCGCAAGATTCCACCCGGACAAACATAGTTACATACGTACATACATACGTCGCAAGTTAATATAAAGCTTATAATAATAATAATAGTTATGATTTCGCAGCGTTCCAGTTTGCAGGGGTTTGTATTACTTACAGGATTGAAGTAGGAGATGCCCATCTTCTTCAGCTTAGGTATTGCGATCTCCGTCCGCCAAGTGGTGGGGTTGCAGGAGCCTCCGAGGAACACCTCGCACGTGGGCGATGACGCCTCGCTGCCTGCGCAATCATCACGCCTCAGTAACCAGATCATATTCATGGACAATATTATTTTAAATTGTATAAATAATAAAGAAAGCCCCGCTAGGTATTTCTAAACTGATAACAAAATTCCTGTCCTACTCATGTCCTTATGCTCCATTGGATCATGAACATATACTTATAGAAGATACAACAAACAGCTGAGCTGACCCTATTTTCTAACGATGAGTTTGAGGCACGCGAAAGAAGTATAGTTAATTGTTAACAATTGTACTGCGGTCGGACACGCAATGGCGTGTGAGCTGGGACCGCAGTTAGCTGCAAATGAGAAATGCCTCGACATCGACACTGAGCACTAAACGAACTCACTAAGGTTTGATGTAGAGCCAGCACAAATCACCATCATCGATCGATCACTAATATAATCATAGATGCGTGCTATATTTTTATACTTGGCAAAGACTGATAGGATGCATTCAAATTGTATGTTTATTTAAATAACGTTAGTATTGGGCCAAGGTTACATCGAGTTATGAGATCAAGAGTTTTCATTAAATAGTAATAAGTGAGTGTTTCAGTGTAGTCCATGATTTAGAAAGCAACGCGATCAGGTCAGGTGAGCGGCGTGGTTCGACGGTTCGTTCAACCTGCCCACTCATCGCTCATGATTGATGAGCATCGACTGCGTGGGCTGCAACTTGTCGGCGGATCCTCGTACAAACACACGCCTACTTTCAAATGGATGAGTCGATAAGAACTTATAAAATGCTCTCGAGATACGATGCCAGCTTTCTTAAGTTCCAAATTAGGCCACGAACAGCTCTGAGATAGTAATGGTGACGGTGGGGATATTGTGTTGTTGCCAGTACAGAACTGAGGAGATTAAAATAGACACTTATGGCACAGACCACAGACCACGTGTTGAATGAAATTCCTACTGTAGCTAAGAAGCTCTTGTGTAGGTACAACTCTCTTACTAAAAAGAGAAGATCAACATTCAAACGTTACAATATAATTTAGGCCACTATGTTAAGGTATGATCCTGAAAAAAATATTTTGTCGTAAACGGGACTTGACGATATTCATTGTGCGTCGAATTTGGAGCCACCTGATGTTTGCGTGAGTTGAAGCGTGACACTTTGCTCATGCACAAACAAACACAACAAACGTGTTCTATCGTACTACAGGACGCAATCACAAACAATTTATAAAGTAAACAAATACATAATGCATTAATTCGAATAATCTCGTCCATTCACTCATGATTTTACTACGAGACACACAAAAACTTTGCCAAACAACTCTAGATTCCATTTCAAGATCTCGCCAAAGCCAAAATGAAAACAAACAACTGACTGCACTGAACATTTTCGCCCTGCGTAGATCCGAATATAAAGTCCATGAACTGACACAGCTTCACCGCGAATTATTAAACGATACAACACAAACATCTGCCAAAATGCCTCACTTTGCAATATAGGTATTAAAGACGGGAGACACTTCGTAGGCGTATGAAAAAACTATGTTTTGTTTATTTTTGAAATGAGGGAGAGGTTTATTTACGCGCGGGGCACGATAGTGTACTGGGTGTCGTGGAGCACTGCACGTTTTCATTTGTAATGTGAATATGTAGTAAGTAGTGAGACGCACAAGGCACGATCATGGTAGTCGGCGGCATGGCTGAGGCTTGCGTCGAGCTGCGGCTCGCGCCGTGCACGCTCTTCACCGGACGGTCGGCGGCCAACTGAACTGGCGTTCACGGCATTTCTACTCGCAACTGCTAGCCAATTCCGCATTTTTAAAATATTCCGTTATTTCTAAAGCACCACAAAGACAGTCATTATATTGATTGAATATAAGCTCATCTATAAAACCAGTTATTATATCGGATTCGTCCGTGAACAAGACTCGCGTGTATGTATGTATACACGCACCCAATCGTCGATAACAAATACTTTGATATTAGCTGGTTAGAAAGACTTTGGCATAGCATTTTTAGAGCCAGTTCAGTACACATTTCATGCTGCAGTCTAAATATATTTTTATATGGATTAATTATAACTGCCTAAAAGGAGAGTTATGTCCTTCGCCGGTAAGTATGTGAGTAAGGCCGTGAAGCATTTCAACCGCCGAATGTTTCATACTTTAACTGACCGACTTCTTAATATTGGAGATTTGTTTGATTGATACGATAAATAAGATGTGCTAAGAATGTGGACAAAGATTAACACTACACGTTATTTTAGGCTACAGGTAAATTTTAGATTTTAGTTTTTCTAATAATTTAAAGCGCTTAACAGCCTTACCGAAAACTCGCTACGTGTATTTTTCATATTTTGTTCAAGCTAGAGTTCGAGGGACACATTGCAGACAAAAATAGAATAATTAGTAAAGATAAAAAGAGTAGTTTTCAAAACACATGTGCATAGTTAAGGGCCTTAATTAAAACAAAAGTTAATTGATTCCTTTGTGTTCCGACTTTTTCACTATTATTGCAATGGAATAAAGGCGAAACGGTCTAAAACTATGTATTTTTTAAACGACTCAAAAATGCACTTTTGTAAAATGATGGGTTAAATGATAGGAAATAAATAAAGAAAACGTAAACCACATTTAAGCAAGGACAACAGAAGATTTCGATCCATAACGGTAAACATTTCCGCTGTTTTATAGTCCCTTGGACAAACATACAATGACGGAGCATACGACACATTTTCACGTTGTTTTGCGTATACTTCCGGGTGATAAGGAAGCTTGCGCGCGTTGTTGTCGCAGTATTTCTATGTGCAGTGTAAACGGTAATGTACGGTTTGTTTTGCGATGTTCGACGTCCAAAAACGTGGGCGATTGCGTCTCCGAGCGCTTCACAACTTCCGTACTCCGATTATAGCCTGCACGGAAGAACCTAGAGGCCGCGCTCCGCCTGATGTTTACTCTTGAGCCTTTAACAATGTTCACAACTACCTTATGGAAAAATGGCGAAAACTCTATGTTGCATTTTGCCAATTGTAACAAAGTGATCATAGAGGCTTCACTTTTTATGATACAGTGACCATTATTCATCATTGAAGTATCCATTTTTTTTAGTTTCTTATATTTCTAACAATGCTCAATGTAAAGCTTCACTTCAAACTACACAATAAATTGTAGGAATCCATATTCTTTATGATATGTGAATAGGTAAATAGTTTTAACATTCAGGAATAAAAGCTTACTAGGTACTACTTACATCCCGTAAAATTACAAAGTTTCCGCGTGATAGCGACAAATTAATTCTTCGCGGGCTACTGTTAGTCAGACATAATTTACCATTTTGAAATTACTGAGATGATATGTGAGATTGACGCAAATCGGACGAATCATCATAGTTGCGAGTGCAAAATCTATCTGAACGTAGAACGGTTGCATAAGTAAGTAGTAAAACAGATAGGTACGTAATCAGCGATGATCGTATACCCTTAGAATGAGATGTTGTTATGATCGGAGTATTTCGCCATCTCCGCCTTGATATCGTTTGGATCAGCGTACTTGTTCGATCCAATGACGGACTGGGCCGCTCTTTTCAACGCGCACAGTACGACTAAACCTAGCATTGCTTGCGACTTATCGGACGTGAAAGTTTGTCATGGATTGACTGAAAAATGTATATGTACAAAGTATATTCTTATTATACGTAGGTTATCATAGTAAAAGTATTTCTTTTATTACAAAAAGATGACATACGGCGGTCGACATTAGTGCATCAATGTGATTAAATACATTGTTTGTACAAATGTTAGTTATCACTAAACGAGGGGACGGCGATAGGGTCAGTTTGTTTGTGCGTACTATCGGCATGGTGTAACCGATAGCCGTGGTCGCCGTGGACGACAGACGAAACGTGGGCCGCGGCCGTCGCGGTGAACTCGCCGGCCACACGCCGAGGCCACGCTGCTGGGACAGCCGGGTATTTCGGGATTGGTACCGTGCGGAAAGTTTACTCACTACATTTGTTTGATCGCGACTGTCTCTGATCGACCTTCCGCAACACATTTTATGGAAACTTCACGTCCTCACACGACGAAGAATAATAAGATTATTTACCGAGGAAGTCTATTTACGACTGAGCATGAACTCACTCCGTGTTCGATTCTGTGTTGGGCCGTAAAATGTTTATGACCAATTTGCGAACTTGAATTACCGACTTGCGATTGCTTGAAAGGAAGGAAGTTGAATTTACTGCAGCAATTTTTAACTTCACATATACACTGTGGGAAATATTGTTCAACGTACTAAACGACCACAGGTTCTTCGTGTCTCATCCTTATATTATAACGATTAGGTAACAATATTAATAATTTAAAACAGAAATGTTATTATGTGACGAAGCGAAGAATTTTCCAAAAATGTAAAGAGGATTTTTCGTGCAAACAGCCAGCCATAACGGCTTCACCCCTAGACATTAACCGATTCTGTATTTTTTCTCTAAATAGTGTTTTCATAGAAACTAATTTCACATTGCAATTAAGGTAAGGAATATTTTTAAAATCGAAACTGTAAATCCTTTATTTTGATTTCGCTGATAACCGTGATAGTGATAACATCAAAAACTGTGAAAATCGTTTAACGTGTTCAATGTGCACTGAAAACCTTTATCACTGTTTGTGTACGAAAAGGAACTTTTGCTTGTACTATACAATGCTCATGTAAGTACGCCAAGAAATCACTACAAAAGGATAGATTAGTGGTAGCGGCGTCGCTTACCGTTGCTGGGCCGGCATAGCATTTCTTTGTTTCTGAAATCCTTTTCTACGTTGTTCCATACTGGTGACTCCGATTTGTTTGGACTCCTGCGAATGAAAACTGAAATTAGAAACAAAACACTAACTGGTTATTGCGAAATTATTTTTTTCCTTTTCGAGCAGTAGGTACGTCATTAGGTCAGTCAATGAATTGAGTCACTCGCTACACTGTTTAAAAAGTGAGTGAGTCTAACCTAATTTACTGTGTACAAACTTGGTTGTAAGTGCGTTCAGATAAAAATGTAGTATTTCGTGAAGAAATTCGTGACGTCATGCCTTTGTGGTTCTATTGAATTATGACCGGTTTCGAGTAGGCATGTACCATTTTTACCCGACTACGGCAAAGCCAAAGGAGGGTTATAATTATTTCTATACATAGGTATACTTCTAAATACAGGTATGTAGTTTTTAGCAGAATCGATTAGCTGGCGCGTGAACACAAGGTGACAAATTGCATTTATTGTATTGTGCCGGTGCGAGACAAATATCTCAGCGTATGACACTCATAGGTCAACGCACGCGATGATATTGGGGTAGCCATGCGGCATGGCCGCTGCACTAAACAGGATTTTAAAGGTCAATCCCAAATGTATACCTGAATTAAAAATAATATCTAAAGAAAAGTATACTATTAATAAACTCTCTAATCAAATCGCTCCTAGAAAAGTGAAATAAATAAATAAATTATATTGAATAATTTACACCATTAGTACTTATCTTACAAATGTCTGCTCTAACCGAGATTTGAACCCGAGATATGTATGCATGTATGTAAACTCTTTATTGTGCAAAATAAACAAGACAAATACAATTGACAAACACTGAGATACATGCACAAAGGCGGACTTATCCCTTTAAGGGATCTCTTCCTTATATATATATTATGTGGCTTGTTTATTACTGCGTACATTATAAAAAAAACAGAGTTGGTGACTATGAAGCTTGAGGTCCCAGGTTCGATCACCAGTCGGGGTGGATATTGACTATATATATATATATACAACTACAACAACTATTGACTATATATATAGGCAACGAGGGGGGCCTAAGCTACCGGTGGTCAGGGCATAGCAAAGCATTTTATTATTATTATTTTTGTACAAAAGTACCAAATTGTTGCAAGCAACACTTTAGTATCCCAAAACCGATGTAATAGATTAACGGTGCGTGGTTGTTATAAATGAATCCATCTCTACCCAACTAACATGGCATTACTTATAGTTGCCATCATACATTGTAGCTATCTAGATGATCAAAAATGTCTGAATACCACCGTATTGTCTGTCGCGTAAGTGCGTGTTCACATATTTTTGAGTTCTTAGCTCCGATATACCTGATTGCAGGCGACTATACTGAGCCGAAAATAAACGGATCTTACAAAGTTATGAATCACCATTGGCCAAATCCTATTTACTCAATGTACCAAGTTGCACTATGCTAACTTTACCCGATCATAGCGAACGAAATCAGGTTTCTTTTTTCGCACTTATTAGGTCGAAATTTCTCCTACGCCTTATTCTAAAAGATCAACCGTATTTATGATGTGTCAATAACCTGGCATAAAGTTTAGACAAAGAAAAATCTTTTGTTTTGATAGACATCGTACTTAGGATAAATGATTAAATGTCAAACCGAACTGGAAGGTTTGGTAACCCTAGTCAAAGTCAAATGCGGTTCAAGATCGAGTAAGCGGGCGTGTTTTAACGTCATCGACGAAATAATCCTGATTCATTCTCGCAGAGGACAACCGGGGCAAAATTTACGACTTCATTGCATTCATTTTGTATACAATCTTATTCTTATTGAAAAAACTCTTTACGTTAAGAATATCGCTAAATCGATTTTTTTATTTATTCGAATTAAAAAACCGCTAGTCAGCACAAGAGTTTAAATAATTAATATTAGGCGGCGCATCTACCAGAAGTTGCTTCGCCCGATTAGCAGCCTTAGGGTACAAACATATTAATGTGGAAAGTGTTATACACAGCGACTCCAGCAGAATGAACTTTGGCTTTAGTTGAAGAGTGACACAGCTTTTCAATAACAACCGATTGGTACAGCTCAGCAGCAGCACTTGCAACCTGAGCGCATATTGTTTGACGTGCTTAAATCATAATCACTACATATGTGGTGGATTTGGTAGATACCATATCCTTCTACCGCCATCAAGCCATCATATATCATTTTAACAGCTAGTTATTGCGATGACGACAATGAGCCTACTGGTCTGCGCAAAGAGAATATAACCACTACGTTTTAGGTCTGCGTTGGAAGGTTATTGAGACAAAGACACATCGTTTTAAAACAGAACACCTTCTTACTGAACTAGTAACGAAGCTTGGATAATTAGAAGAGAACGGACCGGGAAATTTCGAGATCAGGCAGGATCATCCCGATAAGAGGTGCTCACAATGGAGATCCGGCACAGTAATAAATCAAAAACAAAAAGTTACTCACTGTCTGACTTGCCTCGAGAGGCGGCGCAGCTCTGCGGCGAACACGCAGGCCTCGCCGAACGTGAGTATGAGAGTCTTGCGCCGCGCACATTTGCTCGCGCAAACCAACATCTCGAATACTAGAACAAAAAAATCACATTTACTAAAAATAAGAAAAGATGTATTTTAACTTGTCACCTACATTGATTCGTCTACATTATTTCCCTCAGTCCATCGATTAAAAATTACCTACATCATGTAATAGATTGCAAATAATCAATTACTTTACAATTGAGTTACAAAGAGATAGCAAACATCAACGTTAGAACCTATTTAACAGCAATAATGAATTACAGGTATGCAGGTACATTATGTCTGAAGCTTAGGATTTCACGGAGGCTGTTTGTCAAATATTTACCGAGCGGATGTATACGAGTACGGTGTAGCGTAACGCGTCTGAGAGCAATATTGGTGTAATTCAATTAGTTTTAACGCGATATAAAACACTATAACTGGACACGGACGAGACGGTCGGCATGTATTTATTTCTGGGCTCTGCTTTATGGCTTTGAAGCGGTCTTCCGGTTTATGCAGTCGTGTCGGTATAGTTACAATGAGCCAAATCACGACGGGCGGTCGTGACCTCAGTCGGTTGTTGGTCATCAACTTCAGTGAGCAATTGGTGAGATCATTGTAGCAACACCTGTCGCATTATACTTTACTAGTATTTGTAGTGGGAAATATAGTTACGTTTAATAATGAAACGTGTGTTTAGTCAGATAATTAAATATGTTTTATGTTGACGTACCTAGTGGTTTTCTTAAGCATGTAGGTAAAGTGGTGTCTTTAGATAAGCTCACAAAGTTATTTAAAATTTCTGCCCAATTTGCTACTGACGTATTTTACGTCATCATTATCCCTTCGGAGCATAATGTATTGGTACAATACGAAAATTGTAAAAACTGGTAAAACATTTTTCCTACTGTACATTATATTATGTTCCGAAGAGGTCTGTTTTTACATATAAGAAGGAAAATAGAAAAAAATACACATATCAAAATGATTTTGCAGAGCTTATGTGTGTTTAAATAGCTCTGAATTATTAAATCCATCATTGTGAGGTATCTACCTACATAAATACGCCATTTCAATGTTAATAATTGCGGCGGCTTACGGTCCAATAAATACTGGATTCGCATAAGATCAGATAATTTGCGACGATCGCGAGTGCAGGTCAAACGCGCGTGTACAATACCACGAACGTCATGCTGTATATGTACGCTATTGCTATTAACAGTGAACTGGGAATTGATGGCTTCGCCGTGGGATTCATGGGCAATAAACATAATAATAGGGGCGTGTCTTAATAACCGCACAGGACCGTAAATTGTTTTATATGATACAACCGTTCAGCAATTTGCACTTTGAGATAGAATCACCTCCGCCGGCACTCCTGAAGTAGGAGCCGCTTTTGTACCAATTTAATGTTACAACGACTTATTGGTATGAAGAATTCCACGAAAATTATTAATGTTAAAAATAGACCAAGTTCTGCTGTGACACAAATAAACATTTTCAAAGTCTTCCTTTTTTTTTTATTCGGTTCGAAAGTAGTTAGGTCTGAAAAGGTCAAATCAATTTCACTAAAAACCTTTTACAATTCGATATTAGTTTATAGTTAGACGGCATTTAATCAATGCGTGTAAAATTTGAATTACTCATAGTATGTGACGTGTTCGTTAGCTAATGTTGGAATAGATACCGACTATCACTACTAAGAATCTAACTGAGTAGGTGGGTGTGTTATTACAGTCATTAAGTTGCACGGTTAATGGGTAGATCGCAGATAAACTAAACGCAATATAATAAGGCATCTGTGCGTGTGCAACGCCACGGTTGCACATATCACACCATTCGCTAAATGCCGGACAGCGGCATGCGGAACCGACATGCGTAATTTTTTAATGTCATATAAACTATCGTGTTGATTCAACCAACTAGTACGGTGACGGCGTCGAATTATCGCTCAACCGATCTGTTACTATTAGAGTTAGATCTAGATCGGTATATGAACAACTCCACAGTGAACTATGCCACCGTCCGTCCGTATGCAACCTTTTAAGTAAATGGGGGTAATTCATTTTTATTTAGATATAAGACAATATAAGTTTTAAGGACGGTCAGGGATTTCTATAATCTCGCACACAGTGAAACACGAAGTAATATTGCCTTTTTTGCCTCATATTTTTATGAAATCAAACTCCTCAAATTAAATTTCCCGAATTTAATATGTCCCACAAAACCCAACGACGAAGTACATACTGTTTCTCAAGTACCTACTACAAATGATACAGTTAGTAAAAACTATTTAATTGTTATTATGAAATACATGTAACGCAAAAAAACTAAGACGATCCTTCATTATATGTGACCATCAAATTAGACTGAGTCGACGGAGTCCCGCCAGCCGCAACGTAACTCTTTCTGTGTGTGTGTTTTCCGCGATTCTCTTCTTGACATGTCTTGAACCTAGCCCAAATTGCTGTGCAAATAAATGCGCTATTAATTTAAACTAAATAAACGCTACGATTAGATGAAAATTAAAATTTCGAAATCCTATGTTATGGTTTGGATTATGTTAAAATTGCTTCGAGGTGCGAATCACCGAAATACATAGAGCAAGAGCGTTCTCTTCATACGAAGCACTTACTACTAGGTCTTTTTTAGTAGTAATTCCCTATTGAAAATCCTAACAAATATATTTTGTTTTGGGAAATTTGTTTGGAAAGTTCCTAATTAAACAGACATGGTGGCTGAAAAGTTGTCTGAAAAATCTTAACTTGCTGCCTAATCTTTGCTAATCGATGCGAAAGGACGCAATATGCCAACATTAGCAAAGGAAGCAGCTGAAAAAACAAAATAATAAAGGATCAATTAGTATATTACCTTGAACTTCAGTTGGGTATAGTTGAATGTCGTAAAAAAGGCTTTTCACGCGGTTCAAAGGTGCCGGTTGGTCGGGCTTGCCCACCTGTCTCTCCCAAGCATTCGCTACCTCTCTGTAACAAACGAAACCATAATTAAGCATTATTTTGTCCATACCTATTTCTATATTGTGATGCAAGTGCTAAAAGCGTATCATTCGAGCCGCAGCGCAGGCAAGGTTTGTACAGTCAGCGTCAGATATACGCTGTATGTATAGTGGCGGCGAGGGTTTATGCCAAGGGCTTAAGAATAAGAACGTGTTCCGCTTTGGTAGCTAGGATATATCTGACGCTGGCCGTCATTTGGACAAGTTCGTTTCGCACACGAGCATCATACGCCGTTTCTCAATGTATTTACGATTACATATGAGTATCAATATAATAATAATAGAACTTATGTTATTTATTAACAACGAAACTTAAACGCAATGTTTAATTATACGTTTATTAAACTGTTTATTGCACATATGTATTGTAACTTGAAAACAAATTATGATTACCCATGAAAATTCATTGATTTTTTTTTCTTCTTTGTTATCACTTTAAAACTGAATTGATAAGGCCATGATTTAACCATGTTTATTTTAAGTAATTAAACTAATACGATAAAAGAGAACTTTTGAGATCAAGACCGTAGTTTACTTTTTAGTAAGATATGGCAGCGCGCTGCGGAAGACCCGCTATGAATGAAAACAAATGCCTTGATACAGATTTTATATACACATGTATGTGTTAAGATAACATTACGCTTCATATCTAATCTCGTGAACATGTTTTTGCTGGAGAGCAAATGTATGTGGTCATTTTGTGGTAGATAAATAGGTTAATTTTGGGAGCAATGAATATAACAAACTTGATTTATACCTTCAACATGAAAGTACCGTGAGACTTAATCATAATTACACATAAACGGATAACTTACGTATAAAAAGTCGAGTGATGCTCGACATGTGTGCATGTGGCGCGCAGTGTTCGTTTCGCTGCCGCCGGGGCAAGCGCTCCGAGAGGAAGGACTACGAAATAGTCCGAAACATGTCAAGCATCACTCGACTTTTTATACGTGAGTTATCCGTTTATGTGTAATTTTGATTTATACCACTTTTTAAGTCGACAAAGTGCATTATCATTATTATGATAAAACATTCTAAGTTTGATTTCGAAGTTATGCCTGTTAGTACAAAGGACATTGAACCTCAGGGTAGCAAAGGAATTCCTTGGTCAACTTTACTAACAACTTGAGTTAAATCTACTATTTTAATATTTGTCTGCTAGCTTCAACCATTAAAGTGTAATGGGGCATTTAAATGTGCATCTTCATCAATTCTCATCTTAAACTGTAGTCTAAAATAGACAAGCAGAATTTAAAAACTTCGCCACAGGTGAAACTTGGAGGGTTGGCAGTTTTAATCGTAAGCAACATAGTATTTTTTTTCTGTGTGGCTTACTAGTAGGCTTTATACCGTGTTCGGTTTTAGAATATAACGGCATCATCTCTTCTCTCCTCTTGGCTCTGTCTACCCCATAAGGGATAAAGACGTGATATATATGTGTGTGTGTGTGTGATCTCTTCCAGTCGAGCGAAAAGGCGACCAAGGGATTTGGTGTGAAGTGGTCAGCGCAAAGCTCTCTATAGCCAACTATGAACTTCGGACTCCAGCACTGTGGTACGGAATAAAAGGAAAAATCACTACATATTTTCCCAAGCAAGTCAACATAAAGGTTCGAACCCTCGACGAGGGCGACGACCACGACCCTTTCGTCATGAGTGTAGCAATTTAGAAGAAGTAGCATGTGTAGTAGAAGGTAGCACCAAAGTTACTAAGTAGGAACCTACATTTAGCATAATTTATAATATGCGTAATATTCCAACCACATCATTGGCCTCACACCTTGGCTTGACAAATCGTAAAGGCCATGACATTTCGTGATTGCTATCCCACGTGGAGTTTATTGATTGCGATGAAATTATAACAAGGTCATTTATCATAGTGCCTTGATGTCATAAAACTCATAGTCTTTCAGACATAAGGCGTTGAAATTTTACAGAAACAAAGCTTTTGTTGGCATGACTAGGTACTTGTCACTGAAAAAGTGAAAAATAAAATTGTCAAGCATCAAGCCAGTCTTGTAGTCAGAAAATAATCTAGTGTGTAAATTTCATACGGGCATATATTTTATCCAGATGTAGTTAACGATCATACAAATCATGTGAGAATGATATTTTGTTAGCAACTTTTATTATTGAAGCGTAATATATTTTTTTAAGTTTGTCTTAGGAGCAATGTAACACGTACAATTTTATTTCATTCGACATAAGTGTTATGACGTTTACGTAGGTAGGTAAGTAGGTACCTACGTTAATTTAATCGTCGCATTGTGTGATACATTGCTTCCTAAATTAATTAGTGACAAAAAATATAGTTCAACTAATGTTGCTGTTATACATGTTTTTACGTTAATTAGTGTGTATAATTATCAGTTGTTAAAATACATACTCACACTGTGTACCCGAGGGAAGGTTCTAAAATTTGTCAAAAACGTGTAACGAAACACGAAAGACATCACACACTAAACTTGTTCAAAGAAACAATACGAATGCGGCCAAGTTGACTCAGAGGTATTAACTTATAGAGTGGTAATATGCCGTTAAATTCCGCAACACGTAAGTGATTTGTCACTTATACCCAATATCACTAGTTTTCGCGTTAGTTTTCTCCTACATGGAACAAAGCCAAAAACAAATCACTTCGCCATGGAGCAAAGCAATTTTAGTTATAAGAATTCAGATTACCTGTTTACTTTTTTGCAAAAAAAATAAGTGAGTTTTATTCACTATCTATGCCATGCAACGACCGCTCAGGTCATATTGATATCGATCATAATATTAGCTTGCCCAACTCTAGTAACCTGATTGATCTTGAGCTGATTAATTTTAGTACAGCAATAGACGCAGTGATTTGACTAAAATATTCTGCAAAAACTAAATAACATTTCCACTTTATTGGTTAAATCCTCGTGGGTTGACTACATACAGGTTTACATAATAGAACGTAGACATTCAAGCGTCAGCAGTTGGCTACTCAGCGGAATTCGCAGACATGAATACGCAGAAATTGAGCCCGAGACTCGCGAGACTAAACCGACTCCACTCGTGTTACCTAGGAATTATGCCGCACCTGCATTTGCAGTTCGTTCACTCGGGAAACACAAGAGCTTCTTGACACCATGACTTGTCTTAAATATAGTTATGCTTTCAGGGTTCACTTCGCTGTCCGTCTGTGCATAAGACTAATCAAATGCGAGGCTATGGTTTCCAGGATCTTAAAAAAAATAGTTTCCGAGTTCCGCGATCCATAGATATCAATGTGATAGTTTCATATAAAAACCGTGGGTTCGCTCAAAGCAAATTGAATCCGATTGACATTTCTATCGAAAAGAAAAATTCATTTTCATTTTCGCCGATTTCGAATTTTTTTTTATAGGGATTTTTATGTTAGAGAGGCCAGACAAACGAACTAGTGGGTCACCTGATGGTAAGCGATCTCCACTGTCCATAGACACCCGCAGCGTACTACAAAATAAACTTATTTTTTTGCTTGGTATTACTGTCTACTTATTTAGCACATATGTAAAGACCGTTAATTCTACTGAACCCTTGGTGCGCAAATCTGTGTAGCGCCTTGGCCGGCTTTTGTTTATAGTCTACCAAGGTGGTCCCATGTCAATTGACTGTACTAAACATGATTACATGAGGTATTCAATACCTAATTGGAAGTGACTTATACTATGGTTATACTATATGTAATTAAATATAACTTACGAAGTAACTGTAACTTAGTTAACTAACTCTATGAAATTTATAAAACTTCACACATTTGCATCACAATATGAATATTCTTACGCGTTTGCTCCATAAACATTGTTAAGCAATGTCTTTTTTTTTTTAATTAATTTTGTTGTGCCAATGCACGTACAGGGGCTCTCGCCATCCGGTATATCGGAACTGTCTAGGTAGTTAAAAGTATCTGATCACGCACTAACGCGATTGACAATCTTGTGGATTTTTTTAAATCTATTTTACTAGCTATTCCCTACATACAAAACAACAACTAAAATTTTTACATTTGTACAGTACAGTCGCCATCAGATATATCGTAGCGGGCGAAGTCCTCAAATATTTCGGAGCCGCATTAAAATCCAATAAATTCGTTACACTAGATAAGGATAATAACATCAGAATACGCAATTCGTCATAAATATAAGAGCAGCGACTTTTCAATAAAACCGGAACGTTCAATGAGGTAACAATATTACTGCCCTCATAAGGCAATAGGCAGTATCTCATTTTTAGTCAAATCAAGTAAATTGAGGAAACTTGAAACTTGATTTCGCGTCACCTTAAGGAGGATTTATTTGTTACTATGAAGGTAGATTCATACCAATATTGTATTACATTTATTATGGATAAAATAAAAATAAGAAATATTATATATTCTTTCATTTATATGAGATACCGCCAGTACGCTTCATATTATAAGAATATTCTTTCTAGTTGCCGCTATTTACATTTATGCATCAATACAAAGTCCCATACAAAAAATTGTTTACACAATTTTGCCAAAAATCAATATTAATAAGTAATAAAAGTCACAATTATATTTAATTATCGTGTATTCAATACCTTTAGAGACTAATTGTAATTAAATTTTTAGTGAATTAAATCGACACCTATGTTTTTTATCGACATTTAATTTGTATTTGAAATAGGTAAATAGTTCCAAAACGGCATTCTATTACATGGTATTATTCTTTCGAGTGATTTTATTAGATTGTTTTTCTATGTTTCCGATATAACTACCCGCATATTTTTGTTTTTTCTTAGGGGGTCGGAGCACTTTAGATTTCAATATATTCGCACGCATATAAAATACTCGTGCCATAGAACAGGAAAGATATTGCAGTTTCGTTGATTTTTTCCCGTGGGAGCAAAGGTTTCGTTATAAACGACAATTCTTTGCGTAAAAATAGCCGTTTTAAACATATCTATGCGAGGCCAAATAATGACTTTCTGTAGATTTGCTGAATATACTATAGCATCATTCACTACGATCTGATGGCGGGCAACTAAACATCTTGAGTATCACATGTCTATTTTGTGCAGAAATACTAAGCGGTTTGGCCGTAAGTAGGGATATATACCTCTAAATGCCTTCATAATAAGTACATACCGCTATTTCTCTTAGAAATATTAAGTTATCACCTAATGGCTTAGTAAATCTTGTGAAAATTGAGATATGAAAAATATTCTTAGGGTTTTTTTGTCACGTTGTAGATAAGATACGGCCAATTTACTAAATTCATCTGATGCAGAATTTTGTAAGCTACACGATGGTGTAAAAAACTCAAAACTGACTTTTTTTGAGATACCGCCTATTGCCTTATGAGGGCAGATTAGGAAGCACAGATCGTCAAACGCGTCGACGCAATCAGGCTGATCATAAAGATCTGAACATTTGTGGAAAATAAACCTTACGTATGTATTATAATAGATTGAATTCCAAACAAAAGAAAAATATAGCTCATTCGTCGTGTCAACGTTAAAGATGTCATCTAAAGTGTACTCAAATGCAAGCATAATTCACTGTAATTTGTGAAAATGTGTGAGGATGACCAGTACAATTATGACGCAGTCTAACTTAAGAGTCCAAATATTATTTAATTACTAAAACAGATTGTTATACCTAAATTTTATACCTAATACTTTTATCTCGCACTTACTGATGCAAATGTTCACAGCCAGTTGTATGATTGCAGCTACAAGTAAAAATCAACTCACTTCTAACAATTACACAAGACATTATAAATAATAAAGTTCTAATAAACATTATTGACGACATATATTTATCTTTATTTCTGAAAGATGTTCTCTCTTCGCTAGAACTTGGGTTAATGAGCTTTTCAACAAATCGCAAACTGCGTTATCATGAACTATAATACCCAATGAAAACATCGCACTTAACAAATAGCCAAGTTTGACATTTAAGACAATAAAAACACCCCGACCTGAATGAATGCTACGATCACCGTGATTTTCATCCGTGAAATAATCACTGTGTTCGGTAGACAGTCATAACTTGAAACTTCCGCTCGTTGGCAATACTTATTTAGCCAGGTGTCAAGACATTGACTTCACATAATATCTGCTAGCAGAACATTACCCAACAGGCCGCCTAGGACTTGGCGATGCACTGCCACGCACCCTGATAATTATTTATACTAACAATAACATAATTATGACGCAACTGTCGACGTCCGAACTTCTCGGTCTTGACCCGGACGATAACTCAGCGGGGCACAACATCAGTGGGAAAAGGAAACCATTTGACAATAATTTGATAAGTAGACATGTAACTAATTTTTGGTTTCCCTCTAACGCAATAACGTTATTAAAAGAGGGTAGGTACTCTAAAAGTGGTGAAATATTTTACGGCAAATGCAATTCAATATTAAATTGCTCATACTTAACCTTTAAAGGACGTGGTGCAAGTCAGATATCCTCCTCGTGTGCTCGAGTGTTACGGTTCTCCTTCTCTTTAAAAGGAGAAGAGTAGCTTATTGGGCCGGTGCCGTGCCAGCCAGTTAGGTTACGCCGGCTAGATACCGAACAGTGGCAAGAACACCTAGCTAATGGCGAAATCGACAATTCTATAATAAAGCCACCAAAGTTAGTTAATGATATTACATTTCTTTAAAACTAAGCTTTGACCGGATTTACTAATAATATATATATATATATATATGTATACCCCCCTTTTATCCGTTTCGCTACAATTTCAGTACATTGTGTAGTTTTTTTTTAAATAATTATCGCATAATTCGGCGTGCCTCATGGCATAGGCCTCCTTCAGTTATTGGAGGGTTTGGGCTATAGTTACCACGCGGGCTCAGTGTGGATTGGGGACTTCACACACACACACCATTGAATTGCTTTGCAGTTGTGTGCAGGTTTCCTCACGTTGTTTTCCTTCATCGAAAAGTAACTTCTCACATAAATTCCGAAAAACTCAGAGGTGCTCACCCAGGATTCGAACCCACGATCCTCTGCTTGAGAGGCCACAGGTCAAACCACTAGGCTACCACGCCTTTTTTTTACTAATCAATCGTTATACATTTTTGCACATAAATTCAAACTACGACTGATGTTGCTTTGTTGTAGTCCGTAAACGGGATATTCACTTATTTATTTTGTTCATCAGACCAGCCGAGCCCTTTGTCGCTTTGCTTTGACTCATTAGTTTAAAAAATAATGAATCATCATTCAAAATACTGCGTATTATATTGTGAACGAACGTTTGATGTGATGACGATGTGGCCTTCTGAGGGCACGGATGCTACAAAGCAATTATTATCCAGCGTATGGACGGTGACAATTATTACGTATAGGTTGTACCAATAACCCGACCTGTGCGGCTACAATTTTAGTCCCGTTTATGAGTAAGAAAACGTATTGAAATAAATCCAAAAATAGTTTAAAAAAACAGTAATACCCAACCTTAAGTTTCCTTAATTACTAGGTAGGTAACAACCAATAGGCTACTAGACTTATAGGTATCAAATTAGGCACAATAAGTGATTATTTTCTGTAGTATTTGACTTAAGAACCCAATATTTCTGAATTCTAAAGCTTAAAAGTGTATGATGGCTAGATAATTGTTTTTTTTTAAATTGTAAACACAGAAATCGCAGCTGTCTGTGGTAATGAAATGAGCATAGGACCCTAAGCTAACTTCACATCGAATCTTATTTATGCGTATAGGTTCTACTATGTACCTATAACATGACAATAAATACTGGACCAAATGTCAAATGTTTGTTTTCGACCCGAATGACGTCACACCACAAATAATCTGTAGAATAGACTAACGTGGCTGACATCGTTTTAGCCTGATTACAAAAATTAAACTTTTTAAATATTTTGTTACGGTTTTCTATTGGTTCAAAAAAATACGCTTTGTAATTTTTTATCCCATTAATCGGACAATAATTAATAAATCATATAAGGACAACTGAAAAAAGGTCAATAGCGTAGTACATTTTGTATTTCACATTGTGTCTACTTAAAATGCAAATTTCCTTTTAAAATGACAATGTCACTTTTAGGCCAGTTTCAGCTTCTTGCAATTTTGCAACAGACATGGCCCATGCCGATGTCGGGATATATTATGAGTTACTTGAGAGTGCTTCAGTGCAACCGGCGATTCACGTCGACAACTCGCGATTATTATGTAGCAATTTGCTATCCTGCCCACCCGTGACTAAAATATTTTTTCACGATATATCAACTCCTGAAGTCAACACCTCTTCGTAATCATGCATGAGCTCTTGGTGTGAAAGGTTTATTATGGATAGGATATTACAATCGTCACTCTGACAATAGAATGGGAATTGCCATTTATGATTGATACAAGTATAATTATCAGGAAAACAGGAAAAGCCGTTAGTCAGAAACACATTCGTTCAATGTGTAAGGGCATTCCAAGAAGATCATTGAGTGACGGATGACTTGTACACATCAAGTTCAAACGATGTAAACTGGCCGATGAGATCATGCCCTGGCATTAATTCAAATCGAACAAAGACGGGGTTAATGAGGTATTCGGCGTACCAGTACCAGGCATCCTGAAGTTTAATCTTTGACCTAAGAACTATCATGTGCAATTAATCCTGACTTGTTTTAGTTGTCATTGAACTTTTTCTTATACATACATACATAAATCACATCTTTATCCCTTACGGGTTAGACAGAGCCTAGGCTAACGAGACCTAAACTAACATCAACCTAATGAACAGCATGTTGCTTTTTTCTTTTGTGTCCAATCAAGTGTGCTTGTAATTTTAGTGATCAGGCAAAATCGAAACGTAAAAATAAGGCGCGTTGTCTTGTCGCGAGCCATACAAAACAGAATAATACAGAAATACAATTATGCGTCCTTTGGGAAACTTTGGTAACTCGAAAATACATATTATAGTGTCAACCATCGATCATCTTAATTACACTATTCACACTTGACGTAACGTAAGTGTAATGTTGTTTGTAAAACATAGTCCAAAACCGTCTTAACTTTTTCAGTTAGTTACTAATAGTTACTTTACTAATTAATGTATCAAATTACTTCGAATTAAAAATATTGTTGCCAATGTGCTCATTTCAGTTTAAAAAACGAAACACGAAGAGCTTTGTTTACGGCAAAAAGTCGCGTGACTGATAATAAGGTTTCAGATATGATTGGAGTGCCGAACTGTTTTAAATATGTTTATAAAAGTGGAAGAGACCAGAAAAAATAAGGTAAAACACATGCTCGCAGTGTAGTCATTTTGATGGAAACTTTGCATCGTTTTGCATTCCACGGGGCGTAAAGCAGATGACAATTATATTATTACTATGGCAAAATCTTACTTGGATTTGAAAAAAAAAACAAAGTTACCGTAAAACTGATACTGATAGTAAAACTACAAGCACCCGTGCGACCCAGGCGGTCGAGCATCTATAAAAATACACCATGACATCATGGTGTGCAAGTGAGAGCTGTCCGTCTCCTTCGCACTGGTGTTTATTATAAATACACGACTGCATGTACTCGATTCATATCGTACTACGTACGTAAGCCCGTTCGGACGTTGATACGAGGAGGCTTGAACAACACTCGACGCATCGATTTATAATTTTCGATGTCATATAAAAGCGTTAAGTTGAGGTAAAACGATAAGTTTCAGAAGATAGAGCCAATATGCTTTATAAAAATGTTACTAGTCCATGCAATACGAAAATGAAATTATTATTATTTGCAATTTAGTAACGGCGGGCTTTTCAAAATTCATTAATAAAACAAGACTTTTAATGGGTTATTAGTGTACTACTCTAGAAGTAAAATATGTACTTAAGAATCTACAAAGGAGCAAGAATGGAAAATTCATGACTCTCTCGAAATAAAGATAACCACTCATAAGCACAATATTGAAAGCCTTTATTGTAAAAGTGGAGTTAGACCGAACAAGCGAATACTCATTCTATCAAATTTACTGTGTACAACAAAAATAACGGGTCACTCTCCATACAAATTTGTATGAAAATCGACCCGTTATTTTTGCTCAACACAATAAATTTGGCAGAGTGGGGATAGAATGAGCATTCGCTCGTTTGGTCTAACTCCACTTTTACAATCGTCCGGAAAAAATTAGGAGTGCCGTAATACTTATTGAGCGATAGTGTACCTTAAACACTCTACATCTTAAAGTATTGACCTAAAGTTAAAATGTATAAGAAGTACAAAAGCACACAAGACGAAATGCATAAAAAAAAATTACAGATCCTTTTTCAATAATACATTCCTTGTTCCCATTGCAGAAAGTTTAATGTAGTCACTTTATGCATATGTTACAAATTGAGCTAAAATCAGAAAAAGGAACATAATTCATCCCCTCCCCTTATCACTACCGAGGGTTTTCAGAATGTTATCACGACATCACAAACTACAACTGCACCATTTTACAAGCTATTTCTGTCTAGTACCTCCAGTGATCCATTCAACGTGAAATTTGACATACTTATGTAAGTCTGGGGACAATACGATAATCTTGAAGTGAAATTCTGGTGACCCAGCCAGGACAGTCTTCGCAGGTTTGTCCGATTGACTTGAAATTTTTCATATATATTGGAGGATAGATGAAAATGCAAGTACAATCAACGAAAAGTACAGCCATCAAAAAAGGTTGTGATATAAATGAAAATTTTAGGTTAAGTTATTTCAAAACATTATATTTAGAAGCTATTTGGTAACTTAAATAAATGAGTGGAGTTGCTAAGTGATCGGTGGAAGTTGCACGGAAATATGCAAGCAAACAACGAAATATTTCGCTTGTATCCTATATCCATAAAAGTAAGAATCTACTGCTTATGTATACTTACAAGTCGTGATTTGTTTGCAACACTAGCATCACGAATTCACGACTCTACGCATGCTTTGTTCCTATTATAATGAACTACGATTCTACCTAGAACCTGGCAGAAACCGGAACCAGCGTGTTTGCGATCAAAAGCTGCTAATTAATGATTTGTTCTTTTTCATACAGGTACAGAAATATTAACAAGTGCATAAATGCATGTAACGGTTATGAAATACTTTCGTCAATTTGTTCATTTTTAAGATCAGAGGGTAGGTTAGGTTAGGTTATAATATTTGGGGTGCGATGTCGGAAACCTCCTCGAGAGCTCTAGCGTTACAGTTCCCTTCTAACAGAGGCTCTTGGCCTCACGGGGGGGAAGAGTAACGCTTAGGCCGGTGCACCCTGGGCAACAACGGTTAATTAATTTATTTTGTAAGTTAGTTAACTGTTGGCTAATATCCGACTGGGGGGGGAAGGGTGGTAAGGTGAACCCGCAATTCGTTGCGGGGGATCTGAGCCAGCGGGTCCAGAAATGGACCTGCAGTGAGGACGGCGCCTCTGGGCGCCTTTTTGATGGAGGTGAACCTGAGCCAAGTACCTGCAGGGAAAGGGGAGGGCAAGCCTTATTGGACGGGGGCGAATGTCCACCGTCAGAGCGGTGCGACCTACGGGTTACGATCGCGGAGCGGCGTGACTTCGGTCACTGCCGGTCAACACGTAACCCGGCCCGTGGGGTCGGAACGTGGGCCGCTTGTCTTTTTCAAGACAGGGTGTCGCGAGGAGTAAACCTCTATAAAAAATCCAGAGGGTCGCACCCGCGGGTGCTTTTGGGGACGGACGCGATCATTCGAGGTTCAGGGCGCGGGGAAGCTGATGGGGTTAGCTCTGCAGCTGCCCTCACTAAGTGGGCAGTGGCGAAAAGTGCGGCAGTATTGCACCTATCCCGGATGCGCCTCACGCCCTGAGAGAGGGGAAGGGGTTCGAGATTCCGAAGGGGGTGGCACCCTGGAGGAATGTCGTACCTCTTATGAGGGTTCGGGGTGAGGGGAAGCTCATGGGAGGCATACCCGGATGCGCCCTAAGCCCCAAGGAGGAAGCAACGGCGGCGGCGAGGCCGTCGTTGGGCACTATTCCTCGGGAGGATTTCGCAAGAGGTTTGGGGGGCGGACCCACGTTGACCTCGTTTCAACGTGCAACCGCTCCTTGCGCAGACGAGGGGGGAAAAGGCGAACTCGGTGCTTGCACCGCTCGCCCGATCCCTTGGGGCCAGCGGGAACGGTAACGGGGCATTATCTACCTGCATTGCACGGTCTCATTGTCTAAGGGAAGACGGGCTCAGCGTACGGGCCCTCCCCTTCTTGGCGCGGTCCTGGCGGAAGCCGGGGCCACCGGGGGGGCGTTTGTGGTGAAACCCTAGTGGCATCCCACTGCGTCCCCGTCACACCGGATTGAGGCAACGCCGGAGAGTTTTTAGTTCGGGTATACCCCTTCGGGGGGAGTCCCACATAACCCTAGGCATCCCCGTGCCTAGGGCATCCATAAAGATTTCCTCTCCGATATAAAAAAAAAAAAGGTTATAATATTTCCTATTGGCTAAAGCCATTCGGTGGGGTACCGCACTTAAGCGACCCGTGCTACGAATGTTCTTGCCTTCAACGCCCATTCGACCTACTACTATTAATATTTATGCGCGTATACATAATAACTTAAAACTAATACCACGAAAAGGGTCATGCTATCAAGTTCTACGAATTTTTTTACAGGTCTGCCTCTGCTTATGGATAGAAAGATGCATGAGGAAGGTTTATACGTGTAGTTTACAACCTGTGCGAAGCTGAGACGGGACCCTAGTAGCTTATACTATACTCTTAACTGAATGAACACGTAGGTAGATTACACCGTTTAGTCCAAAAAAAATTTATATCCATAATGAAAAATTGACGCCATGCCCCAAACATGCAGGATCAATAGAATAAATAAATCCAAATGAGTTTGTTATTCAGGCACTGGTTGCACGTACGGAAAGCGCACACAGGTCCTCGTTTGATTGGATGCGATGGCAGCTCCAATGAGTTAAAACTTTAGAAGATGTTATTTTCATAGACTAATATTCACATATACTATTCCTATTTGGAACCTTGCCTTTCAAACTTCATTAAAATGACATGTCCATTTACAGAACCTCAAACCATCGAGACTCAGGTGTGAGTGTTCTCATTTATATTTCGTGTAGGAAGTTTAATTCTCCCCTGTATAGAGTCTGCGATACTTGGGCTCACATTTGGCTTTCTGTCTAATAACGACAAAATATTTAATGACACAAATTGCTATTTTTATTTAACGGCACTTCGCCTTTTCATCGGTGATGTAATTTTTTATTAAAAACAAAGTCGGCTGTAACTTGCACTGGCAGATTCTCACCTGCACATATAACGAATACACTTCACAAGTTCTCTCAATAATACATATAAAGAGAAGAGAAGAGAAGAGATTGACAAACGTGGTTGTGGATGAAGCGAAAAAGGTATGTCAGGATCGTAGCAGGTGGAATAATGTAGTCTCTGCCTACCCGTACGGGAAAGAGGCGTGACGGTATGTATGTGCGTGCATATATATGTATTTAAAATATATTAAGTTTATGAGCATATAATTGCCGATCGTGCTGAATAATTAGATAAGTAATCTGCTTTTCTATAATTAGATACTTTACCGACGAGACTCTTTTAAACTAAGCAAGGTTAAATAAAAACCGCTAAAGGTGAAATATTTAAAAAAGTGATCTCAACTCGCTGTCCTCGATGTGATAATCATGGCATCATCATGACTAATAAACCCTTGTTGGTCAGAGTTAGAGAGCTTAACGTAGTTTTAAATCATAAATGCCGTTATTTGAAAACACCTTTACAAAGTGACTTCAAAAGTATAATGCCGACTGCGTGGCAAACACGGGACATTGGGCACTGTGGCGACTCATCCGCGGCGCGTGACGACATGAAAGCTTTTGAGTCTGACGTAATTTAAAGTTGTTGACCCGACGCCTGCCCATACCCTGTACGCTGTAACGCCTGCGCTTACGCATCCTTTATGACAATTTAAATCGCAATTTCTCCGCTCTTTTAAAAACTAGGACAAGCAGCAGGTAGTTTAAGTGTAGTTATTGCTTAAGTATAATACATACGCAACAACAGATTTTGTATCTAATCTACAGCGAAAAATTCAATTTAATTAAAATAGCGCTATTAAAACAGTGCGTAAAAAATTGTGAAGGTAAACTGATTAACCGTAACACCCCGCATGTGAGAACGACAATGACATGCAAATAGCAAAATTGAATCAACAATTGGCATGGCAGCGTAATTAATTAGCCAATCACCTCTATCCCGCCCGCGGGTAAACAAGCCATGATGTCATGCGGGTGTTGTTGACCCAAACACACGGCACAGGGTCTATGCCATTCATTTCCTACATAGTTATATGAAACACGTATGACATATATAATAATCACAGCTACACCTACATCACCGGCTTCGTCAGTGCTTTGTGATCAGTTAATTGCCAAATATTTATCCATAAGAAAACCATTAAAAAAACGTCATTATTCAAAACTAATTCTTTGTTGCTTCATTCAGCAAAAATCATTACATACATACGACAGTACAAGTTACAAGAAACTAAACTTCAGCAACTCCTAAGCGCTACACTCGTCTCGACAGAGTGGTCTGTGGCTCGTGACGAAGCAGGCAAAATAGTGTGGTGGTTTCCCCTTGCCTTCCAAACGCCGCAGTGCTGCAGTTCGGAGTTCACAATAAAGGGAAGAGTTGGGGGACCGTCTTATTCTAAAACCAGGCACGGCACGACAACATTCGTTTTTATAAAATCATTGTTTTTTTGGACTGGAAAACGGCGTGACGTCCATTAAGCTCCACGAATTGGATCCCCCAGATACAAAAATTATAAGGTGGGGGGATCCAAATAGTGGAGCCTAGTGGACGTGAGTCGCATATTTGAAAAATAAAAATAAACAACAATAATTTCACAGATCTCAAAGCAGGTACCTATTACAAGAAAATTGAGGTGTTTCTATGAATAAGTTAAGATTAAAATATAAATTAAAATAAAATTATGTATAAAATTTATTCGCTAAACAGAAGAAATATAAAGTGTCATACCTGGCAAAAGCTCCTTTGACGACTCCATTACGCTGGGCAGTGTACACAGGTGTGGGTACGAAAGATTCACCATTATCTAGCGTCGGGGTGTGCTGGTCCCAACTAAGTGGCTCTATGCCACACGACAAGGCGGGCCGTTTGGTCGGTGTCGCCCGAGGGTAAGTGTGAGGGCGAGCAGAACTAGACACCGCGGCAGACATATCTTCGCTTCTCCTATGACTTCTCGAACACAAAGCACTAGCTGCATTCTTTAAGTGTGTACGAATTCGGCTGCTACGTGGGGTTAACACAGCACCATCCATCTTCGAACACAACTGTCACTGCACTTAGTGTATATTTGAATCCATGTTTATGGTGTCACACTGCACTGTCCTGTTTAAAGTTAGTCACCGTCGAGCATCCATCCTTGTGACGCGGCGCAAACTGCATTTATTTGTAGTTAAATTTTACACAAGTACAACCTTATGAAAAAAATTGGTGTTAAGTAATATTTTTTACACGCCGCGTTTTCTTATTTCCATTCCGTTAATTACGATATTTTGCTTGGCACATTTACAAAAATTATCTGGTTTATTATTATTTGTTTTTATTTATGATTTTTAAGAGGCACACATGAGTTAATGAATAGTGCATTCGTTTAGAAGGCCAATCAGAAATAAAGCACCTAACAACAAAGTTAAAGCAACGACTTGTGCTAGTCTAGCCAAAAAGCACAAAAAAAATGCGTCTACAACTAAAATTATTCGCATGGCAAGCATTCTTTTTAATTTAATCTTGAAAGGAAAAAATATTACAATCGCATAGCGTACGCGGGTTAGGTTAGATTGAAACTTATCGGGACCAGCTGGGTAAAACTAACACATGTGTACCTGTAGTCTAAATATTTACCAGGCCCCATTTCACTTAAATAGGTGCCATCAATTGGCATCATCCCGACTTTAACGTTAAGTAAAAAAACTGAGCTTAGGAAGCATCTGCTTAAGGGTTACGAATATCACCAATTTTATTCATAAGGCTTAATTTTCTTTTGGGTAGAATTGTATTATACATTCATAATTGAATGTTGATTTGTGACGCGACCATACGTTACGTACGTGACAACAAACAAGGAAAGGGACCCGATAATTAGTGCTTATGGCACTCATTTATTTTATTTATTTTATCATAAGTTAATAAATAATAAACTATTCTCATCCATAGTGAACAACGCTAAGAATGGGTCAGAAGCGAGTTTAAAGATTCCGACTTGAATCCGACCCGTTTTCATTGTTCTTGGGTATTGTCTTATTCCTAATGTCCTTTTGGTGGTAGACATCACAAATTAACTTAACCTATATCTTTTTTGCGTTTTCGGGTGGATAAAATAAAGCCAGAGTCTTTGACCAGACCATATTGTTCAGGATATTTTCAAGGTAAGCCCATTTAAATATTATAAGTACAAACGATACAAAACACATTCAATTCATAATATTAGTCATCCAAAATACCTGATATTTGTTAAATATTCTTATCAAAGCCTTCAAATTTTCTTAATTAATTCTGCGACTGCGTGAATTGATTTTTCATGTTGTTTCCCTAAATGTGTCTCAAAAACCATTAGCCGCATTATACCTATTACCTTACAGGAATTAGAAGACGTGTTTAAAATCAGTAGGTATAGAATTATGAGATGAGATAAGTTCAAAGAGGATCTTTAAGAATATAGCTATTAGTTGCGGTCTAGTTAGCGAGCACTGCGCTCCACTGCATTGCGGCAATGACTACTGGCGATACAGCCACGTAACGCTAATATGATATTTAAACACACATTGGACAATGATACTGGTATTTAACACCTTTTACATTAACCTTGACTCGTTCCGTGGCTCTGTTAACAGCTTTATTTCCAATAGTCGGTAAATAATCACATTATTGCCGATTGATACCAACATCTAAATCTATTAGTTGTATAGTTGACCCGTACAACGCCAAATGATTAATAGCTATATTAAATTAAATCAACACATTCCCTAAATGATGGGTGCAATGTCCTGTAAACGACACCATACAAATCAAGACAAAAACAGACAATAAGTTTAATTTTGGTGTAATCTTTAACGACTAGTCGTTTTACTGCCAGCAAAAAGGCTTGTAACAATAGCCGTAGTTTATCTAACATTTGTAATTATATTTGTTATTTCGCGCGTGTGGTTTGGATAGGTTAGTTTAGGCTTGCGGAAGGCTTTGTCGGGGCAGCGGGGTCAGTGGCAGGGGGCGGGGGCGGGGGCGCTGCGTGGGCGCGCTGACATCACCGCCGGAGCCAGTCGGTCTTACATCACCGGCTGTCTCCCACCGACCGCAACGCTCGACGCAGGCGCCTGCGCCCAAAGCACTCCGATCCAATCATCATTGATTGTCTATACAACCAAAATCGTGTTATATACATATTTATGTGTCACTTATTGGTATCCGCAGATAATTACTGAATTAAGGTATAAATTGGCATTCATATATGGCCATGAATACCCATGCATGACACAGCTATAGACAAGTGCTTAGCAATAATTGAATGCTATGCCGTATTGATCCTGACCAATTCTCAATTAATGCAAACGAGATGATGTTAGTTATTTTTCGACTAGTGATGTCATGTACTCCAATTAGCCGACAAGTTTAAGGTCAGTGAGCGTCGGTGGGATTAAGGTATAGAACGACAAAGAACTATTACCTTATTTAAACCAATACAACAAAGAATTGAACTGATCCTTTGGTCAGTTTTAGACTTAATAAAGCAGTATTTACAAAAGCTGTAAGCAAAGCATCTAATAGCAGGTAATGTACAGTTGTACACACAGACGATGATGTCAGCATAACTTGTAAATGTCATGAAGAATGGGACATTTGTTTGTTGGCTATTTATGTAAGACAAAAGCATACAAATTTAAATTGATAATTATCTTAAGTAACATTATGAGTATGATTAAAAAAAACATATCAAGATGCGTAAGAATCTATTTTTGGGACAGAGTGCAAATATAATGCATTAAAATAAGCGAATGTAATGACAGTAATTTTGCGAATCATTACACGGTTTCATTTGCGTGGAAGTTAAATATGATCGACGGTATTACTACAATTTTCTTAATATTTTTAAGGACTTCCAAGCTGTTTCCAAGACAGTTCGCAGCTTACATACGTGTCCCATATTTCCCACGGCAATGATGCCAATTGGTTTATCAATCACGGCGGGACGGATGTCGAGTCGGCGTTGCCGCTGGGGCAGTGGGCGGCGTGTGGCTACCAGCCGTTCACTTCTGTAGTGTTAAACGACCGGCGGGATGTGCGGTGCGGAACAATTCAATATAAACCTCGACACGTTCAGTCTAACTGTACATTGCTTGGCCTGTTAGCACGGGAAGGCCATTCGTTAGCGTGAATTGCTTTTCATGAAATGAAACATTATACCTACTATTCCGCTTTCAATTATTTAACCGTTTTTTATCATGTTGTCTTATTAAAATAATATTAAAAAAATAAAAGCAATGTTTTTTTTAAGATGAACATATTTTATAGATTTCTAGGAATAGTCCTTTTGAACGTTACCTTAGTAGGAAGTTGACTAATATATGCTTAGTATCCAGCTTGGTATTTGTTTAAGAGGAAGTGGCTTCAATGATTCACCGTCCAAATGTTAACTTCTAAAGATTTGGGTACGTAGACCGTTCATGACGCGACCGGCGTTATTATTATACAAACCTACTTAAGTTTCCTATTGGGTTGTACGCTAAATAATAGAGAATATTTTAACAGGATTTTGTTCCAGAGAAATTGTTTCTTATATTATCATTTCAGAGAATGATCAATTCATTGAGTTTTAAGACCATTTTTTTTATTTGATACTTTCATGGCTACTTTCATTTCAGCCAGGTAACAACCAGCCCTGCGATTCTAGTAGAATTTGGCCAATTTGGCTAAAAAAAATGGCTAATTCAGAACTTTGTAAACGAGCCCCGGCAGGTATCTAACTATTCAAGAACAGGATTCATCTAAACTTAGTTTGCATTATAATATATATGAAAGCGTATATTCTGCACAATGGACAAGCGAGGTCATGCTTTGTAGCATATCGCGAGCCATTGTGCTCTAGTGTACAGAACGGGTTCAAGACATCCTGGCAATAAAGCTAACTGACAACAAAACCGACACTTGAGGACGACACCGCACTACATAAATTTTAATCAGATCAAATTGTGATGTATCCGCTGCGTATGCTTTTTATATTAACACAGGATATTAGCAAAGTGTGCTACATAGAGCTGTCAAGCAACATCATAAGTTTAATGTACTGAACTGTATTAAAGTTACAATACACATTGTCGACGACGTCCGGGTTCATTCGGTCATCTCTTTTACTGGTATATCGAGATCTGATATTGTAGGCGAACATCCTTCACGTCGTGAACTGTGATGCCGTCATCGCAGGAAAATGTTCGGCGTCGAAGCACGGTTTCTACTAAAGTATCACACCGCACCGCTAACTTGAACGATATCTTTTGCAATTATCTACCGTATTACTTGCAGAACATTCCTCTTTTCATTAGGTAGTGAAGCACAAGCTTTTGCAGTTACGAGTACATATATGGCGAGACTCAAGATCTTATGGCAGAGAAGGGACGTTGGATAAACATTTATATACGTTAATTATACCATTACGGAATTCAAGCTAATTATCTCTTTGGATAAATTAAAATCGACTTTACATAAAATATTTGTAAAAGTTTTCGCGAATTCTAAATTATTGCCGGATCGGATAAAACTGGAAACATAACATGAAGTCTTGAGTGAAATATTACCATTTTGTTGGTAAGATGGATGCATCACTCATTTTGTCATTGTCACGCCAAGAGTGTCAGTCAATCCTTTGAGGAACATGCGTGAGGAAGTAACCTTAACCATAGTAATAGGTAAGAGGTAATTCTCCAGAAGCGTGTCCAGTTTCATGATATGGAATTTCGAGGAATGACAGTCAATAGTGTAGACAAACCTGTAGTTAAGAGAAGGGACGAATAGTTAAATAAGGAATGCTCTAGGACGTAGCAAATCTTAAGTTTTTATGATTTCACGCATGAATGTCAATGAAATTGAATTTTCTTGTTTAGTCGAAAACTTGAAAGTAAATAATAAGAGTTAATTTATTTATAGTCCCAGAATAATTCTGCGAAAACAATGAATAATTTTGTACCACGCAAAGTTTCCAGGGTACGTATATACATATAGTAGAGTTAAAGCAAACAAAAAAGCTTTGATACCCAAGGGGTTTTCATGAAAATAGACTATCAGTAGGTAGGTTCTAACGAATAATCGCTTTTGCAAGCTTTATTTTTTAACAGCTCCAAGACATCATACTCTCTAAATATATGATATTAATTTAAACTTACTATCTCTACCCGATTCAAAATAGTCCTGCCAGGTAGGCTCACTCTCTTTCCAGTCATAGTCTCATTTATTCAAACATAACGAGTACTTTCGAAACCTGATATTATATTATATTATACACCTGTAGGTTATAAATATAATACGCCTGCGCCCATTATAACCGCTATGCATAAATGTTTAACTTCTACTAATTTTTTCACAGATTTGCACTACAGGAAGAAACTGAATCGCTCATAACTGTGAAATATTAATCACTACATAGTATAAAATAAAGTCGCTTTCTCTGTCCCTATTTTCCTATGTCCCTATGTATGCTTATATCTTCAAAACTACACAACGGATTTTGATGCGGTTTTTTTTAATAGATAGAGTGATTCAAGAGGAAGGTTTATATGTATAATACATGCATAATATACCGTGCGAAGCCGGGGCGGGTCGCTAGTAAAAAATAAAATAAAATATTTGGCAAGGAAACTCGAAAAAGAAAAGTTTTCGTTAAACAAACCCGCTCTTCAGTTTCTTCTGTATTTATTAGTAATACGTTCTTTGTTACATTTCTGTAAAATCCTACTATTTATCTGTATATTATTTAGTACACTATAATAACTAACCACAATAATTTGTAATTATTTACCATAAATATAATCGAAAACAGCCATACGGATTTGAACTGCCTTTACTAGTCTGGGATATAAACTAGTTATTTTTATTTTATTGACTTGTAACTGGAATCTACAGTCGTTTGAACGGATTACCAGGCCCCTAGTTCACCAAAGCGACAGTTGTCGGTGACAAGTGACAATTTTGTTTACATTACAAACTCGACGAGAATCTACGCCGGTTGGCTTCATATTGGCCACACATTGCAATTCGAATTGTCTCTTGTCACCAACATTGTCGAATTGATGAAGTAGGGGCCATGTAACTCTTATCTATCTAATAGCTTTAAACAAACAAGTCATGTATATGTATATAATCTGAATCTCTGAAACGGCTCCATCGACTTTCATGAAGTTTGGTATGCAGGGGGTTTCGGGGGCGATAAATCGATCTAGTAAGGTTACATTTTTAAAAAACGTACCAAAAGAAATACCGACCAAAGCTTGGTCATCCGGGTTCTTATTATTATTCAGCATCGCAAATCATTTTGGAGCACATACAAAATTCATTCTTAAACTGAAATAATATTCATAAAGGCTTCCTACTTTTATTGATGTTATTTGTCCATGAATACAATACCTAATCAGATTTTGAACACATACTTGGAAATGTTAACATTTGATTTAAAAAAAAAACATACGCCAGTTATAGGTGAAAAACTTAAAATATGGAAAATGACTTAGGTAACACCCATATCAGTTCTGTACACTACTACACTAGTTTTTCAGCTATACACCTATATAAAATCATAAAACAGCTGGATTTTGAATAGTTTCCTTTTCTTGAAGTAAGATAATATAGGTAGGTCTACTTAGAATTTTAGTTAACAAAACTCCGAGTACCTTACTGTGATAACCATGTAAATTATTTCATTCGCCCAAAAACGACATGTTATTTTTACTCTGATTATATAATTATTAATTACCTAAGTTACCGAATTATCTTTTATGAAATCTGTTTATCACAAACTGATTTATAAGTTATCGTTGATAGGCTAAGTGATGACAGGAACAATTTCACTCATTAAGGGCTTAATACAAAAAATATGGTAAAGAAAAAGCCGCAAGCAGCGTAGGTGCACTGAAACATTTTTTTTTTTAATTTTAGCCAGATCCACAAATAGCTTTACGTAAGTTATATTCTCAATATTTCCACGTATTGATGACTTGTCAACTGATTTCGATCTATGTTAGGTACTTAGCTTCACAGTATAATAATGCCGATTGCCCTACGAATAAACGAATCAATATTTATCAATAAAAGAAGACGGTAATTCAATTTTCTTTGCTACAACAGCAAACATAAAACGTTCACCTAACGACAAACTCATACATATCCGAACACAATTCGGCAAGGTTCTAATAATACAAGGGCCGACTGTATAAGACCAACGATCCGATGCAAGGTCTCTTAAAGCTTTAGTTTTATCCACCCGCACGCAAGTCCATATTTCCTCTACAATTACCTACTACGATTAGGAATTAGTTCCACACACGTCACTGTAAACAAACTGGCGAGTTTGTTAAAATGGTGAAACGAAAACTAAGCAATATATAGTAGAACCGCGCTATACCAAGCAGCGGAGCTGTTCGCGCAGCACTGGTGGCCGGCGAACGATAGCGAGCGCCCGACCCACTACCTCCTACCACGATATCACCCGCGTAATAACGGTACAGCTTTATTATCGCGGTTACAAGAGCGCTGCCGACCTCACCAACACACGTTTAATTTGACTTCAACCGTCGTTTAATTTCCTTGGTAAGAGGCGCAGGCATTGTTGACTCGGCGCTGATAACAGCCAGTACAACTCCATCCGCACACACAGTACACATCTGCATGTAAAGTAAACAAACAAAATGTTATGAAAAAAATACAGCGAAGGGTTACGTATGGACCATGCGCACTTTTCAAACATTAAATTCATTTTATTCTGCCTCTACCTGTGTGTATGCGTGTTATTTGAGCGAAAGATACTGTAATTCTTTCGATTACCTATATACGATATATTAACATTAATTCCAGTATGAGCCGAACTCGCGCAGTGAGATAAAATACTTACTTACATATACCGATAAACAAGAAAACCTATATTATAATCTCTCCTAAAGTAAACCATTATTAATTGAAGGTTACAAATATGTCGCTCTACTCGCACTGAAACACTTTCTGTAAGTTTCATTATTAAACAGTGTGATTCAAACATGTAGAAAATCAATCAAGTATATTTAAACCCTAGGTTCCAAGTTATGATTGACTTAGACTGAATCGTTTTTAAAGATACTGACATTATGAAAACATTTGGGTATAATGATGATGACGTACCTACACTAGTTATAACAGATAGAGCGGTGGAGCTATATTGACAATTTTAATGTAAATCTAACACTGTTCCATGGAACAATGGTCAGATTAGGAAACGTTTGTTGCGACAATGTCATCTACCGTCATAGTTCAAAAGCGTTTAAGAATAGTTTTCTTACATTTACATCTACATCTACGTAAGACACTAGTTAAAACTTGCGCATTTTTATTTAATAGTTGAAGTGTGATGCCCAAAAGGCTGGATGGGATTGAGGGTCTGCGCTTGCCCTGAAGCCCCTTTTTTAGGGTGTTTTATTCTGGGTTCGTTGCGGTGTAGTTTGTTTGTAGCTAAACTTATTAGTTTTAGTTAATATTAAGTTTGTGATTGCTGTTCTTGTTTTAAATAGGTATCAGTGATAAGTAATTTACCTTATTTATAAGTGCTTAATGGTATTGTATCTCCCCGCATGCTTGTTTGTCCCTTATGACGTAAAAAAACCTCATCGGTCATAAGAATGACTACAGAGACACTACTTTCAAGGCATTTGTCCAACATAGTTCACATAACTGTTATCATTATACCCCGGGAACTGTTTATTTTTTCTGGATATACATATAACTGTTTACGATTAATAAGCTAAAACCACCTGACAACTTATTCCTGATAAGAGCTATAGTTAACTGACTGATAAAAAAGTTGGAACATTTGCTTCTTTCTTCGTAGTATTCATTTTGTTTTACGGAAATAGATCGAATGTGATTGGTCGATTCTGCTTCTGTAGAAGCTTATCCTTAGGTACTGTCATATATGAGGGTCTATTGGTTAATACAGCTGATAGTTATACGTCATTGTCATTATCATTATCAATCAAGACATTATAATTTCATAGAAAATAGAAAAATATTTTTTACATTTTAAGAAAAGCACTGTAATATGTTAAGAAACTTGGCAATGCCAATCAAAACTTGCGAATGCGCATCGCATCGTACGTCTGTCATTTAACAATTACCAAAATAAAGTTGATAGCGGGGAGCGTGCAGTGATATTTTGGCAAGAGAGGCAACTGATGCGTGTCGCGAGCGCTGGATGGCATCATCGCCGTGGAGGATCGTGACGTCACCGGGCCTTTTTCCAAACGTGGCCGCCAGACGAAAATAGCCCCCGCACCCCGCTCGCCTCGCTGCCGGCCCCTCGCACCGTCACCGACGAATTTAGAGAGCCGAGCGAACGCTGCGCGAGTTGCGGCGTCGAGCGGCCGCGCGAGCGGAGCCAGATGTTGCGTGCCGACTCGACACTTGCCTAAATAACATTCCACGAACATTTTGCAAGTCGCCCGAAATATTATTGATCCATGTCTCACACACACGTTGTTCAAACAAAGGGATCTAAGAAACATAATAAACAATTTGTTTGAATTAACTTTCACCGCACCCAGGTAAAATGCCGTGCAATAGATTTTAAACAAACGTCTATCCCCATTCATCTATCCTACAAACTTTCGCGTTTATAAATAATAGTCCCTGGATAACCGTTTTTATTTGGAACATTTTCTAAAAATGAAACTTATATCTCCTCCGAAACCCCCTGCATACTCATGAAAATCGTTGGAGCAACTGCTCTGGGAAATCTGGGAAACTCCAGATTCAGATTATATATATTTTAATATATAGTATATTAAAACCTATACCTATTGTAATTTTTGTTTTTTATAAATATTTATACATATATATTTTCTTAATTAATATTCTTTACAATGACATAAATATTGATGTCGTATGTGTACTAAGCTAGGTAGTAGGTAGGTATAATGTTAAGCTTATGGATTTTCGTTTTTTTTTTGTCGTTTTCATTTTTCTTTAACTGTCTAGTTGCAGCCTAAGCCTGTGGGGACGGAAGCAATACATGCCCTCGGTACAGCTCTGCTTTCAGAGCAGGACATGAGTGCATGAGAGTCAACATTGGGGGCGGCAGACTTAAGATTGCCTTCGGAATCCAAAAGCTTATCGGTTAACTACTTGTCATGAAATGTACATTTAATTTTTTTTTTATTATTATTATTTCTCAGACATCTCCAGTTAATTTATTTGACGGTGGAGGCGTTTTACACCTCCGCTGAACTTAAATTATTTTTATTCGTTTTCTTTTTCTTTACTTTGACCAGTAGAGACTTTATACATCTCTACTATAGACTAATATAATTTAAGGTACCTACTTGACTTGGGGACCTAATACATCACTTTTATATATGTGTTTTAAGTTAAGTAGAATTTAAGTATTTTATTTTGAAAAAAATACTTCCTGCCAAGTTTTTTGGGGCGCATTCTTCTTGGCAATGATGGTCTTTCCGAATGCGCTAGTAGTTGCAAAAGAAGACATATAAAAGACCCCTAGGCGGCTTATTAGCAAAACAAAGTTTTGAATTTTGAATATTGAATACATACATACATACAAGAATTGCTCGTTTAAAGTTATTAGATTAAGTAGGCGGAATAATGATTACTTACAGCTCGCTTTTGATTTGTAATTGCTTTCTAATCACATTATTTATTTATTTATTTCAGGTTAGCTGGAAGAGATCCTTTCTTAGGGATAAGTTTCGCCTTTGTACTATTTTCTCTGTATTTCTGTATTTTTAGAATTTTTATGTGCAATAAAGAGTTTACATACATACATACATCTTGCATTAGCATAAGTTTATAATCTCGTAAAAAAAAACAGAAATACAATTATACATTCTCAATTTATTTCATTCTTCCACATTTATTTTTATACAGGTATTTCTTCCTCGGCTAGTGCTTATGTATTTTGTATGAAGCAACTTCACATACACAAACCCGTATGACCTAGCTAAACAAAGTTCATAAATAAATAAGTGTGAATTGCACCAAGTTACTTTAACAATAACTTTAACCATAACCGTCGATTTTGACTTGTATTTAATCAAAAAATCTATGAAATATGCATATATAAAAATCGACAGTTATAGTTAATGTTCTCGTTAAAGTAACATGGTGCAACTCGCACTAACATATGAATTGAGACAACGGAAAAACTTCCTTTCAATGTCTAAAAAATGTGTGAAAATAAAGAGTTTACTATAGGTATAGACTAGTCGCCTATCTGGCTAGCGCGGCGGGCGGTCCCAGATGACAATAATACCAGCTTAATTTGGCTTAACCGTCGTTGATCGTGCTCTAACTAGAGCAGATGTCCCCCTATTATGGAAATTAGTTATTGTTATTATTGCGTTTTTGCCATCTAGATACCGTTACGAAGTATCCCGGCAAAACGATTTACGCCTTAGATGCAATTATGTAGTAGGTAGTATTATTTTTAATAATATATAGGTGAGTAATATTTCTACTAAAGTTTCAACCGCTATCAGTTGATATTAATGGACGTTGTCCTTCAAGGTTTCAAGCATGCTGTATTGTTTTATAAAATTCTTGCACTCGATGTGGCGCATTTCATCAATATGTAATAAGCGACAGGGTACTTATACTCGTAGCGAATGAAACGAAACGCTCGTAGCATTTTGTGCAATTATAATTTGTTTGTGTACACGAATCGACTATTAGTCTTGTAGAAACACCGACCGAATGACGCTTTCTGCCAAACCTAAGACCTGTTGTAACGAAAAAAACAATAGGTACAGAGCCATTATTGACACGTAGTAGGTACGCATGAGTCGGTATGAACTATTTCTGAATACTACATTCATGACAGAATAGTGAACTGCGTGTGTCCGAGAGGATTTATACAAGAGGGCGAACAAGCTTCAAGGATCGCAATTAAAAAATGCAAGAGTAAGCGCGTAATCAAAAATTAGCGCATAACCCCCCCCCCCCCCCCCCCCTCCAAAAGCGTGTCATTAATTGCTGAAAGAAAACGTACGCGACTGTGAATCGGTTCTGAGAAACTTACTCGCGTTTCCTGGAAGCGCTACTACAAGCGGCGCTCACATGCATAACGTTCGCGATACCGTGTCGCACACATAGTCACCGCGGCCCTGATAACACGGCGTGCTGTCGGTGCTCTCATTAACAAACTCGTACTGCGTGCCCAGCTCATCTTACACCTAATCAAACAATTTGCTGCACAAGAATTACGATAGCGAAGTCAACAGGACAACATTACAACTAGATCAGCGCCCGTATCGTGTTGCCGCGGTAAAGCATAACAAACGGTAGGCACTGTCAAATGTTTCGCACTTTATTCATTGAAATATAGGAATAAATCAAAAAAGGGTTAATTTTTGAATTTTGAACAGTCGAGCATTCGCAAGTTTTGCTCCTTTCAGTAAATAAAGTGAAAAAAGGGTTGGCAGTTTCGACCTCGGCAGATAATTAGGTATTTATCATTTATATGGATAAAAGATTAGTACGATCGACCATACAATTTTATTGTACAGTCAGCGTCAAATAGTTCGTGACACCCGAAGTGGCCAAAAAGTTAGCAACACGACCTTATTTCAACTGTAACAATGACGTGTTGCAAACTATTTGGCTACTTCGGGTGTCACGAACTATTTGACGCTGACTGTACAGTACATAAACGCTATTATTCATAAATATCAGTTTCACTGGTTTAAACAGACGAGCTACAATAACGGGTCGCTTTTTGTACAACTTTGTTATTTTGGCCCCTCACCGTAGATATTATAATTTAACCTTTTCGCCGCCACGTCAAATACGAGAAACTTCACCCATACGCCAGATTTAACTACTGCGATGCCTTATGTTGAACCTAAACCCAATTAAACGAAGGTTGCTTTTGCATTGAACCTGCGGTGTTGATATTTGTCGTTGGCGTCGAAAAGGTTAAGAGCGCAAGTTTACATCGCTTGAAACTACGAAATAAACAGATCCATTAATTCTACCTACTTCGGAGTCTAAGCTCTCTGGAGTTTGGGCTCTCGCATTTGGACGCTCTTGCGTAACTTCCTGCCAATGAGACTCAATAGAAAGATCGCTGATCATATTAGGGGTTAATGGCAAAATGCCAACGGTCAATAGTGACGACTTGACATGTGACCAGAGAGTAATGAATATAAATTATAGCCATTGCATTGCTACCGTATAGTACATGTACTGTGCCTACGTAAAATCTATCACTACGAAATAATAACATTGTATACATATTTTTTTCCTCGACATGGTTTTGATTGTTATACAGGGTTATTGGTAATTTGACGTATTCTCGTTAGGAGGTGATAGGGGTGACTATTTGCGATAATTTTAACCTCACCTCATCACCTCCTAACGGGAATACGTCGAACTACCAATAACCCTGTATAGATTAGATTAGATTTATTTATCACCCTTTTAAAAGTACAATTAAATGTCAAACATAAGTAATTCACAAAGGGGTCGTCAATTGTAATAAAATAGTAATAATAATAATAATAACTGAAATCAAATTAAAACAAAATTACAACAAACAGAAATAAAGCTTAATGAAAAGTCAATGTAGATTCACAAAAGGATCGTCATGGGTACATAAAAATGAGAAAATATAATTATTTAAATAAAACCTATTTTTAAATCAATTTAAAATGTCAAATAGTAAATATAAAACCACAAAATGTGAAAATATTGTCAGAACACTAAATAACAAAAATAATAATAAATGAGGTACTAGAATAATATATAAACTATACATAATATAAAACAAAGTCTTCCACCGCGTCTGTCTGTCTATTTGTCTATCTGTGTTAATATATAGTGATTCACGACTTCACGAGCATGGTTGAGTATACAATTTGTCAAGGTTTTTTGTAAATTGGATGAAATATAACGATAATTGTTTTGACATGTGAGAATGTAATTATACTAGAGGGTGTTTGGTAGCTAGGTGCAAAGCTTTAAGGGGGTGCGAAAAATGATATTTATTTTTAAATTGAAAATTTAGACATTTTAGGAAAATGTCCAGAATTTGATAGTCACGAGTCAATATTGCCCCAAAGAGCGTTGATTTTGATTGAACCAAATGAAATAATTTTTAAGTGTCTTTCTTGCCACAAAAACAAAATGGAGGCATTCGAAATTACACATTAAACTATCCGAAATAAAAGATTTTGTTTACAAATTAACGCTCATTGGGGCAATATTGACTCGTGACTATAGAATTCTAGGTATTTTCCTAAATTTTTTAAATTTTCAATTAAAGAAAAAATCTAATTTCGGCTAAGACATACAGGGTGGTCCAAAGACTGACGTCTAAAAAAAAATTTTGATGCCTCACATCCGGGGCTATCCGAATATACCCCATGTATGTTGGTTGGCCGATTTTTTGTAGTTTTCGAGTAATTAATTTTTAAAGGTTTTTACAAGAATTTTCGGGCCGAGCAGTTTATCATCATGTAACTTTTTTTGGTTACGTTTTTCTGAGTGTTTTTTCTTATGACATTATCCTCATAAAATGTACTTTCACACGTAAAATAATCAGCTTCCCAACCTTGAGTAAAGTTACAATAAAATTGACCGAAAGTAAAAGTTTTACCTTTGAGCAAATCGAACTTTGATTTTGTAATAAAAAAAAACCTAAAAATCTCAGAATTCAAAGACCAGAAGTAATTTTAAAAACTTCGCCAGTCTAAACTTGCAAAATAATACTAAAAAAATTACACTTAATGGGTCATAATTTGCTGGATTCGACGTTCAAACGTACTAAGGTAGAATGTTAATCGTACCGAGAGCAGAAGTAACTATTAGTTATTTCACAATAAAAGACGTGATTCCTTTCTTAAGACAAAAGAAGAACAAATTAATTTGTTCATAAAAAGTATTACATGGCTTTATTGATGGCCAGTACCAAATTAGGTTCGGTCAAAATAAAACATTTTGTATGTTACTAACAACAGACTCTTTATTACACATTCTACCTTAGTGCGTTTGAAAGTCGAGTCGAAAAAAAACTCTCAGAAAAACGTAACCAAAAAAAGTTACATGATGATAAACTGCTCGGCCCAAAAATTCTTGTAAAAACCTTTAAAAATTTATTACTCGAAAACTACAAAAAATCGGCCAACACATGGGGTATATCCGGATAGCCCCGGATGTGAGGCATCAAAATTTTTTTTTTAGACGTCAGTCTTTGGACCAACCTGTATATGGCAAAAAATCTTCAAAAATGCCCCGCCCCTAAAGCTTTGCACCTAGCTAGGTTTGGTGTTTGGTAGCTACCAAACACCCTGTATAACTACCGTTAGGTTAGATCGGCGCTGAAATATCTGGAATGACACCAGAGAATTTGACAGCGTGTCAAAGGAAAATAAACTTTACTGCTTTCCTTTACGAGAGCAAGCGGGGCCAGAGGCACAGCCGTATAAAAAAAACTAGTACCGTTTATCTATCTCGCCCTGACATACTTATATTGTATTACTATATTATATTTCCATGGTTGCGATTAACCTGTTACAATTATTTAATAAATGGCCAATCAGCCGAAAAATTTGCTGGTTCCCCGTACATAACTATTTTACATAACCATAATATTTCTAAATTGTAACAAATACACGTCTTGCCACCTTAGGCTCTGTCTACCCCGTAAGGGATAAAGACGTGATTTATGTATGTAACAAATACTCTCGATATCTTAGGCTCTATCTACCCCGTAAGGGTAAAGACGTGATTTATGTATGTATGTATAACAAACATGTTCGCGGCTTAGGGGCGGCCCAAGAGACACCCCCGCCGCATCTAAACCAAAATAATCCAAATTGATCATTCTATATTGGTTTTACCCGTGCCGGTTATGTAACTTGGTTATGTACGGGGAACAAGCTGAAAAATTGTGTTCGCTTGAATATTTTGGTAAGTACATTATTTCAACTTTCTCGTTACTGCTGTGTTGTCTAAGTTTTTACCCAGTGAGACGATTAGGTGTCACTTAATCGTCGATTTCGAAGACGGCGAATCCAAATAAGTGAATATTTGCTACTTTTTTCAACTAGTAAAGATTCCTGCAAAGTTATGATGTAACTTACTTGACGAGGCTGTGGGTGGCATTGCAGCCCGCGGCGGCGGCCCGACGCTCCGCGGCCGCGTCCCCCATCCCTCCGCATCACCGCGACTGGCATCACTTGCACCACCCTACCACCTCGACTACCACATTACGAATTCAATACTACGAAACCCGATCGAGCGCGCCAGCCATATGACACTAACTTATCACGTTACTAACTCCGGTTTCTCGATGAGATCATTGATTTCATACTTTGTGATGATGCGATCTGAAACAATTTTTTTTACAATAAGTACATAATAGCCCGGGACGGAAGAGTAAAAATTCGATTAGGACCTTCTGTCGGTCGGTAACTTCGTAATCGTCACTTATTTATTTTCCAAGAGGCCTAACAAAAGCGAAATTATTTCGGGATAAACTTAAGCAAATGTAGAGTTGCCATAAAAAATTGAATCTTGTTCGATCGTTAATTATTCAATCCCTTCTTATTTTTTAAACTCCCACCGTCATCTAAATAACTGCATGTTAGAAGACGAAATAATCATGCGGCAGAAAGCCATGCCAAATAATAATTAGGTTAGGTTAGACTGCACGTGAACTAATAAATACAATACAGACTGACTATAATATGATAATGAACATTTTATGGTTTATCCGGACCTGAAATGCACAAAACCAGTCTCACGTTCGAGTTGAGCGCCTGACAACTACTTAAGGTTATTTGTATATTCACAGCCTTTAGAGATTATTAAAATCGTGCACCACAGTTCCGTTCCAATTTGAAAAAAAAAACACATAATCATCGAAACGAAACTGCAAGTTTTTGTTATTATCACTGAATTTTGCAAGAAATTAACTTTAATTCTGAAATAAAACTAGGGAGAGTCCTTTAACTACTTATGCATAAATGGGGAGAACGGCACGCATCAAATCCCATACTAATCTTAAATGTACAATGTACCTGCCTACCTCTACATAAGTATGTATTTATATCTGTAATGTTTAATGTTCTTAGTTCTTTTGCTCAATAAATATTTTTATAATTTATATGCACTATTATAATAAGTTATAGTTTCTAATACATAATCTTGTAACATTTCAGTGATAGGCAGGTAACGTCGAATAGTATGTTGCACAATGTTTTATTTCTGTGTAGATCCGAAGTAACTTTTTTAAACATGCGTGAAACCATTTACTTACTATTATTAAATAGGGTTAACATTTTGAAATGGTGGAACGCCACACGACCTCCCAGAGGGTTGTGTGTTATTTAATATTTCAAGCCTGTTTGCATGTAGAGACTCACTGATAAAGGTACTTTTACACACCCAGGGAGGGGTGGGCATTAAAGAGTTTCAAACCTCAGATTTAAATTAAGAGCCTTCGACGCTAGTGTGCTTTGCCTTTATTCCCTTTCCACATTTTTGCCGTCAAATTTAATATGATGGGTAAAATTAACAGTCACGTATGATAAAGATAGTGGAACTTTTTGGTAAAATATTAAATATTGATTTTAGCGTGGTTATTTTAGCATTTTTCTAGTCTCCAACCTTCGATCTTTAACGAAATTGAAATGTAGCCGCCGTGAAAATTTCTTTTGTGATATTTATTTTTGTTTATGTGCACAAAGCTTTTTTGAATTCGGTTAGAAAATGTAAGACACAGTATACCTCTATGACGAATAGAGAACCAAGTAGGCTAGGAACTATGGAGAGTTGTTTAGGAAAGGGTTTGCACTAAATATGAACTGGGCCTTAAATGTTTTTGTCTACTCTGTCTAGTGATTCAAGCAAAAATAAGAGAAGAACGCCTATAAGTTTTTCAGAATTTTATAAAGGAAATGTTTATACCTACAATTTTCGAAATTGAAATAATATAAATTAGCATTGTGCGCGGGAACATTAGCTCTAATTGCAAAATTTGTTGCTGTCCATTAAACTTTATAAAAGCTGAAAGTAAACAATCAGTAGTCGTTATCTTTTGCTCGTAGAAAAATAAAAGAAAACAGTAAATCTTTATTTTTAGCACCACGGATGTTATTCTTAGTTGCATTGGGAACATTAATTTATCTAATAAATAATAATATATTTCTTCTTTGCAACCGTATACTGCATACTGCGTAAGTATACGATCGCACAAGTACTGTCAACGTCAAAAGTAAGTGATCAAAATCAACGTTTCAAACCATCTTCTAGCAGGACATGCTAGATATAACAAGTCATATAGAATAGTCGAATTAAGGAAAAGTATGGAAGTAATTCGTGTAGTTGTATTTTTTTGTGTAATCGTTAGAGGGCACGACTAGATGGTTTCCCTCGGTTTGCACCGTTTCTATCATGTACGAAACACTTTAAAATATTAGGTATTAACTTAAAATGCCGTTATTTTGGAGTATGATAAAAGGTATTAGGCGCAAGTTTAGCCACGTGAAGGGTGGGGACCCTTTGGTACATTAGTATGTTAATTAAAAAGGTGTACGATGTATAGAATCTTGGTAATATATTTTTTTCTGATTGCAGCTCGAGGATAATTCAGGCGGTTGGTGCAAACTCACATTAACCTTTTCAAAGTATTATAAACACCCAGGTAACTTTGCACCCCCGTGCAAAGTATGGAACATGTTTTTTTCACTCTTTTGTAGATTGTACTTCGGGGGAAATTAAGATAGTCGTGAAAATTTATAAATAACACATATTTAAAAGATACTACATTTGCACTCAATAAAAAAAAGAAAATTGTAACTGGAAGTTTGGTAAACGTAATTCTATCTAAACGCAAGGAATCGCAGCAAACGCTAAACGGTAGCGGGCGGTAGGAGCGGGGCACGGGACGGCCGGGCGGGAGAAGATAGCGCAGCGCTCGCGCTCAGTACGTATTTCAACGGTGCATAAATAAATAATATTTGTTTCTAGCAGGGGTTGTCAATTTTCTTTTTCTTTTTAGATGACCACATCATCAGATCATCTTGATAGTACCAAATTAAGTATTGTGTTGTAACGCGATTTATACACAGAACAAGTTTCATTTCGATACGACAAATCGAAGTAGGTTCAAATTTACTTCGGAGGGAAGTGAGTGTAATGAAACCATGTTAATTGGGTACCTTAAGTTTTCTGAAGTAGTCAATATAATTATTTTTAACCTACTTCAAAAAGGAGGAGTTTCTCAATTCGGTTGATTTTTATATATTTTTTTAATGAAAACCTTAGAACTCCGTCAGTTGTGGACCGTTTTGGAAAATATTTTTTTGTTGGAAAGGGAATACTTTCACTTTGGTCCCATTAACATCAAATCAGGATCTGATGACGAGATCTTGGAGAAACTGAAGGAACTTCAAATTTTATAAGCATTGCGTCGCGATAGCGATTGAGGTATATTTTAATATAACTTATGCATTTGCCTTCGGAAAGCACTATTTGATGAATTGGAACTGATTATGACGACCACCGATGGTCATCAGATTCAATAAGTAATTCAGGGATTGCGATTTGATTACTGTAATATGCTTGCTAAACACATCATACTCATAAAATATATACATTTTCCACATTACCATATTCACATATTATATGTATGGTAAAGTGAAGCTGATGAAGGAAGTACCTAGAAGAATTCCTCCGTAACTAAAGTTTTTTCATTGGGAAAAATAATATTTAGTAAAAGTGATGAACAGTTTGCATGAGACTGTATTACTCGTGGTCCCACTGTTATAAAAATCTTGACTAGAATATATAAAATTAGGTTAGGTTCGTTAGGTAACTTGAAATGCCCGAAGGGCAAACCGAATAGAAATAGAAGCCCCGCGAAAGCGGGGTCCCCTCGACCTTATGGTGGAGTGTAATTTGACATTTTTATAACAGTGGGACCACGAGACCATACCGGGTATTAGGCATAATAAGTTGTATAAATTACAAAATGATTCACTAAAAAGTCGTCTGTTTCTGGCTCGATTTTGACGTTTGAGACCCTGCATACTAGAAAAAGCGCAAATGGGGATCTCATTCTCGTGTAACTCATATTATTATTATTATTATTATTAATCACCTTGTCCGCTCCGATATAATTGATGGTGACTGTACATACAAAATCATTTATTTAATCATTGGCAATCAAGTAAATTCTCAAAACTTCAATTCATCTTTATTTTTCGTCTAAACTTACTTAATCAGGAGTTAAGACATAAAACGTATAAAATTAATAAGTAGTTACAATACTTAAGCATAGAAAATACCCATTTGCTTAAACAAACCGGCACGGTTTTTGAGGCACGAACGAAACTAGTGGGGTTAAATCAAAACTATAGACATTTATAACTATAATTATTAATCTGGTTTAAGACATGTACAGGGTGGCCGGGACATCCTGTATTTCCCAAAACTGAATATACACCACTCATGTTGATAAATACAAAATTACCTACAAGTACATTTAGATGCACAATAATGTATTATTTAATAAAATTTATTACGTGCTGGCATCAAGAACCATGCGTCAACGCGCTGTATTCGTTTGCCTTTATTAATCGCGCGCTTGTCATGTCTGTGGATTTATTGCTCTATGGTAATTCTTTACAAAATTACAGAACCGCATGTTCCGTGTAGAAATGTCAATTTTTTTATGGGGTGCGAATGTAAATCAAACCAAATTAAGACGATTGTGTCGATTTTTATTAATTTCAAAATTTCCCCAATAATACATAAAACATAGAAAACTAAAGAAATAAAGAGTATTTGTATTGTATTGTATTGTAAAACTACTTTCCGGGTGTCGCACCCTGGTGCAAATTTGGTATTGTGTTTTGATATATTTTCTCATCATTTCCTCAATTTGCACCGCGTTCAGTATTTTGCCCGGGGCCGCAATGCCAAAAAGTAAATTTTTAGTTACATGTTTTTTTTTGTATGTTCCGTAGCTGAAATGGGGCTAAATAACGGGTGCAAATATATATTAAGATGTAATAAAACGTATGGCAAATTGCACAGACTACACCCTTTCCGGGGGGGGGGGGGGGGGTGTTGAATCTACCAAGTGCTGTATTAGCTTCCAGTTATAATCCATACAAATCAAAAACAATTGTTTTTATCAGTTCTTAGAATTATTTCCTGTCTTAAGTGCAATTTCGCCTATTTTGCCTCCACTAATACCAGTGTCAGTTTTAAATCAAGTTTTTTATTACTATGTACTCAAAGGTTAACTGGTAGAGATCCCTTATAGGGATAAGTTCGCCTTTGTGCATGTATTAATGTTATTTTTATTTTTTTGTGAATTGTATCTGTTTCTTTATATTTGTACAATAAAGCATTTACTTACTTACTTACTTACTATCATTACTACAACTCCTGGGACATAATCATGCAAAAAGGACTGATATGTATATAGGGATTTTGGAGCTCGAAACCCGGACACGTACATTTTTTTTAATTCAGTGTAAGAAACCTTATCAAACCAAAATTATGTAGTAACATAATTTGGATTTGACCATCTGAATTTTTTTAGTTAACTTTTAACTCTAGATACGAAACCTCGCCCGGACGATCCCTGGACGCTCTCTAAACTAGGATAAATCCGGGGAAACCCGGACGGATGGTAGCCCTATATGTATATGTCACTAAAATATATTTGTGAAACAAGACCTAGTGCTCCTGTGAAATAAATGTAGATAATGGCATACGAAAGAAACAATTTGCAGGAGTTCTCAAGTCCATTTGATATCAATGTATTACTAAATATATAAAACAAGCTTTAGTAAGGTTTGAGCCTCATTCCTAGAGGCCTATGCTCAGCAGTGGCTCGTAAATAGGCTGGAGATGATGACGATTAGTGAGGATTTATTCTAACCTGCCTGCAACTTTCCAGAGGCAGTAATTTACAAAAAAATAATATAAAAAGGTGATGTTTGTATTGTTTCAAGACGCTTACCTTTTGGTTAATTAAATCATATTTGTAGGGTTCTATACCTCAAAAAGAAAAAATAACCCTTACTTTATTGTCCTTTGTCTACCTATCAAGACCCTTTTTCTCAAAAACAACTGGATACCTCCATTAACATGAAACAAGCTATGATCTTTACAACCATAAAAAAATAAGTTTCTAAGTTCATAGAACCATAACTAACCAAAAAACTAAAATAACTTTTTGAAAGCATATTTTCTATATATACAGACCTGTGGGAATCAAAACCTAGAGGGTATTAACATAGAATATTGAAATTTGGCAAGAAGGAAGGTTTACAAGACAAGTAAAAAAAAAAATCAAAATTAGAATCACTGATTTCCATTTCATCATAGTGAGAAGTTTATGCTTTATTCTATACTAGCAACCCACCCCGGCTTTGCAGGGGACAATCAGTGTTTCGCTACTACATTATTATGCATGTATTATAGGTACATATGAACCTTCCTCTTGAATCACTCTATCTATAAAAAAAACTGCATCATAATCCGTTGCATAGTTTAAAAGACTAAGCATACATAAGGACAGACAGACAGCGGAAAGCAACTTTGTTTTACACTATGTAGTGATTTTTGCTTGTGGTATAAAAAATAGAAACATGCTTACTTTGTAATTTTGAAGTCCTATAGAACCATCAACGTGCAAGCCCAACTTCCACTTGACCAGTTTTTTATTACCTTCGGATTAACTTACATGTTATTTGTATGCTTTGTTATCTTTACCAAAACAAAAAATGATTTAATCATAAAAAATCTAATTATACTACAGCACACAGCAGTGTTGAAGATCTGTTTAAGTTTACTTAACACCTTTTTTATAAAAAAAAATTGGCAAATGCAAATTTATGCTTGGCCATGTCCTTCAATTTACTTTAGACAGGACTCATTGTTTCTTTTTAAATATTTTTTGATTGCTAAAGTCCAGTAGGTAGTAAACTCTGGATAGTAAAATGCCATTGTTTTCTTTACAACAAGTCATCTATCTTTCAACATTATCAAAGTTCTTGCCATTATAGGTAGTTTGTATGATTGTATATTGAATTCAGGCAATAATTCATTTGTGATATTATAACAGGTTTTAAACTGAAGTGTGATTAAAATATACTTACTAATTTAATAATAGATGAGTCAATATATTTATCATTACTCCTAAGCCTATGGCTTTTACTTAAATCTACATTTTATTACTACTAATGATTGTTCCTCTTGCCGATGCTTGAAGAAACACTTATGAATATGAAACAAGCAAACTCTTTCATAAGTCATGCTCAAATTGCGCATATAACAGGAACAATTATTTTATTATAACAGGTCAAATTATCAGAATCATAACAGTATAGGTACTTTATTAATACCCAATAGTTAAAACTAAGTAAGCCTATGTCACAGGCTCATAAATATAAATTTTAATGATTAGTAAGGAAAATATTTTTTTACCCATTGGACGGTATCCCTAATACAACAAATCAGTAACTAAGAACAAAAAATGATAACATAAGAAGACAAGCAGACAAACCTTACTATTCCTACCTGACATACAAAGTAGATACCTACTCAACCAATCGCGGCATAGTAAACCAGCGAATGCTTACGACGTTTACATACCTACAATTTCATGAGATCATCGATACAGCAAAATGTAATAAATATAAATGTGACTCACCCGTTTAAGTACTTGGCTACACAGAGACCGTGTAGGTTATCATCATTATGTATCAACTACAGTGATAGGCGTCACACATAGCACATATTTACGTATTACAATATTCACACATCTAAATCATTAAATTTCTGCTATACCTATTGAAATTGCAATGTTATTGCTTTTTACTAATTTGCAATTTATAAAATGTCTACTGTATCTACATCTATCTACTGACAATACGGTTGAGATTTCTTACTCGAGAATGAAATGAAACAAAACAGAAAGATATTGAATTTCGAACATGTACCGCCATCTGTGAGATTTTGCTGGTAGCACAATGCAAACTAAAAATCGAAATCGTAGTCTTTGACATGAACTTGCAGTAACCTTGTAATGGAATAACATTTTGCTTTTCTGCTATAAAAAAATATTGTATTATGGCATGAATGGCAACATTTTCTGAAATAAACAGATCATTAAAATTGCTATATCTCCTTTGAGATGTAAACATTTTTATAATTGAAGAAAAATATTTTTACGACGCTTTAACAATATTAATGCGAACGTTGCTTGAATAACTTTTTTTGTGACACAGGTTTCACTCTCTCAGCAACGCGTTCCTGCTACAATGGAGTTTGAATACAGTGATTGTTAAACTCAAGCCAAAATGGTTTTTCTGTGTACTATCGATAAGAATGAAGGTAGCAGAAACGATTTTGACGTTTGACAGTGTCGGACTACGTGCGCAATGGTACCGTCGTTTGGGTAGCAGGAATGCCCCCCTCTGTTGATTAAAATTTGAAACATTATTATATGCTTCTATCTAAACAAGGTCAACAGTTTTCATCAACTCTGCAACGAAAATAATTAAGAATCAGTGTATATTATGTCTTTATCTTTGAAGAAAGTGCTTTTTGTCCAACATTATCTAAGATACATGCGCGAGTGTCCGCGAAAATGATCTGTACTTTGTTTTTCGCAATCACATCGTTACATGAACATGGATGACCTAAAATGCGAATACGTGAAGAAGAAAAGATGCTTTGGACTGTCACGATTAACGTTATCAACACTAATTTTAGTGTCCTGTATATCGATTATCAACAATCGAAAACATATCTTTGCTTAACGATCGTTGAATTTCTGATGTACAAAAGTGAAAATGTGATGTGTCAAACCGATTGTTTACGTCGAGGCGCACAGGTGAGCAAGTACGGTTTGTAGTAGTGGCACGGAGGGCGGCGAGGCTGGCTGGCGGGCGCGAGGCGCGAGGCATGTCGGGCCGGGAGAGCCCCGCCAGCGGCGGGTACGAAGAGCCCGCACTGCGGCTTAGCGTGCGCAAGGACCTGTTCCCGGAAGCAGCCCCATACGCGCTGGCGGATGATGCAGACGCGGACGCCGACGACGACTCGCTGCAGGACCAGCTCGACCAGCATGTGTCCTGCGTCAAGCTTGAGACTGACTTCGAGAAAAGCATTGACGACATCGCCAACCAGAAGCTGCAGGGCAATGGCGCGCTATCGTCGCCCGAGCCTCCACGCCCGCGCCCGCGGCATCGGAAACACAAGCAGCATCTGCGGCACAGCTCTCACTCCCGCTCCCGTGGAGACCATTCACCCCCCAACGGCCTTACTCAGAAAAAGAAAAAGAAACGGTCACGCCATGGCCACTCCCCCACCAACAATGTGGTGACTTTACATTTGAAAGGTGGTAAGAACTTGAACTTAGTGAGTAGTAGCGAGTGTCAAGCTGATGAGCAAGACAAGGAAGAGGAAGAAAGCTCAGAAGATGAAGTGCTCAGAAGTGTACAGTGTAGTGTCAAGTTACCGTTAATTAATGTGTTGCGACAAAGTGGCAAGCCATACAGTCATGAACTTAGTCAATTATCAACAAAAAAGAGCAAATCTAAAGACTCTGTAAAAGAGCGAAGGACTCACACTGTCACACCATGCAGTGGCAAGCCTAGGTCTATGCTGGACATTTGTAGTTCTCGCAGCAAGAAGAAGAAAAAAACTGATAGTACACCCACATATCGCAGTCAGATAGTGGACACAAATACTATAAAAATCAAAATTAGGAGAAATAGTGTCCATGAAACTGTAAGGCAATTGGTTAGTATACCACCCATCACCATATCTATTTGTTGTTTTACAGTTCTTTTGTCTCAGAATTATGTTTTTACTAAAATACTTCTCATTTGGCCAAGACTTATTTCTACTCATTATTAAACTTTATTCTTTGTTCAGGTTGAAGTTATTTGGCTACTTATAGTTTAAATATTTTTGAGCTTTCTATACCTACTATAATTTTTCTGGATGTCATTATGTTTACTATTTAGATTTTTTGATTCCCTTTTCCACCTATATGCCCACAATCATGCTAAACATGGCCTTTAGGTCTTGTTATCTAAGGCTTTGGATATCCCGTAAGGGATAAAAACATGATTTATGTATGTATGTATGTGCAATTTAGAATGTGGGAGTCTAATACAATAATTCTTAATTGTTGAGCCAGTTGTAAAAAAAGAAAATGATGATAAAAGGGAAACTAGTTACTAAGCTATGTTGTAATAAGGCATTTAATGTTTTGTTAATCTTACTCTTTAACTTAAAAGTTTTTTTTGCAGAACTCCATTTATTTGTTATTTATTTATTTATGTAGCTATTTATTTTTGGTCATTATGCAAGGGATGCACTAAGAAACTAATAATAGCAAGTTCTGCTGATTTATTTCTACAATGTCTAATTTATGTGGGTTTATTTTCACTAACAAAGTTGATAATAGGACTGCTGGATGAGGTTCCAGATGCAGCTCTCTAACTTTTTTGAAGACTTATAACAATCATTCCTTTCTAAACAGAGGATGATTTTAAAGGAGATGCATGATTGATTAATGTTATAAATACAAGCTTGCTAAACAATGATGATTGTGATTATGTTACTAACTGCTTAATGTTGTAGTAGCATTTGAAGTATGGAAATGAAAAAAGAAAATTAAAGATTCATGATCAGAAAAGGAACAGGATACAAATGGGATGGATCCCATGCCATTTATTTTACATGTATATGCAGAAGCCAACATGAATGAGTGTCATATAATGATAAGGGTTTAATTTTCTTTGTTTCGGTTATAGGTCACTCCAACACCATCGTCGATAGCCGACATCGGTCAACGGAAGTCGAAGAAGAAGCGAGCTGCGTCGCCAGTGGCCAGCGAGAGCTCAGGGGAGGAGTACGACCCGTCACGTGGCGACACCGCCGCGGCCATGAGCGTCGCAGCGCCCAAGCCGCGTCACCCGCCGGCCAAGACGCGGAAATCTAACACGTCTAAAAGTAAGATATCTCAGTGACCCCATTTAGTAATTTTGCATGTCATCATACCCAGCCTCTGCATATGCCATTGATGGGCACATTTATTATTATTATTATTTATTCATAAAAACTTACTCAGCATAACAATTTACACCAAAGCAGTAAGGCAAAAACAAATAAGCCAGAATGGGGGCTTGAGCTCTAGTTCCCATGCAGGCTCAGCATAGATTGGAAATTTCACAAATCCTTAAACTGCTATACAAGTGTGTGCAGGTTTCCTAAGGATGCCTTGTACTTTGTACTAAATTTCATGATAAAAATAAAATGTAAATTAGGGCGCGTTCTTCTTGCGTTTTTCGGAATTCATATGCGAAAACTAAATTTGATTTTTACTTCTCAACAATTAGGGTAGATATACTCTGAAAAATCGTTGAATAGGTACTTAATAAAATCATCACATTTTTCGTCTTTGAATTTTGTTAAGATTAATAATATTAATTTAGGTCGGGCAAAGCTGGTTAAGAATAATTATTAAGACCATACCTAGAAACAGAGCCAGAGCGAGCATCAAAATTCGTTCTTTTAAGATTCGTTTTTGTAAAATTAAAAATCCAAATGACGGGAGTTAGCCTACAATCAAGTTCTGACTAAAATTTTAAGGGTTCGAAACTGAACTTGCTCTTATTTATGTATGATGGACTATGTTGATGATAATGATTTAAGTGATCGTTTATTCAATGATTCTTGACGGGAAATTTCTTTTTAGGGTTTCATACTTAAAAACGGGATCACTTTTCTGTCTGTTTGTCGATGTGTTTTTAAGACCCTAATACACAAAGGTATACTTAATGTGAGATACTTACATACATAAAAAAATAGTTTCATAGCTTACGTGATAAAAGATACTAACTATTTGAAAGTTTCATACGAAAACCGGTTATGAAAAAAAGAAATGCCATAAGATTTCTACGAAAGACACAGTTAATCTTGCGTCTTTTTAGAACAATCTAAAAAAACTACGGAATCCTCAGTACGCGAGTACAACTCGAACTTAACCGATTTTTTGAAGAGTAGTAAAGTCAACACAGTCTTTGTCAGTACATTATCGTAGGTACACGATGAAGTACACCTGTGTAGACCAAACAATAAATGAAAATGGAAACCATAAAGAAGTTATTAAGATAGTGAACGCGTTAATGAATGCTGAAGTTTTGTTTGTCTACTTAATCAAGTTTTTGACGACAACTTATTTTCTGTTGGTGATATTTAACTTTTTTTTGAAATACTTGTAATTAACCTTAGCTTTCAATGTTTCAAGCAGTTGGGCCGTTGTTGCACATTTTAGGGTTATTTAAACTAAGAACAGAACCCTGCAATTAAGTCAACGCCGTTTGTCTCTCTATCTAAATCACTCATGTATTTTGAACTTTAATTAGGTGCTAATTAATTTTGTTTTTTTTTACAAGACTGGTTATTATTTTTACAAGTCAAGGGCCTCTTTTGTTTAAAACGAATCTAACAAATAAATATGTTTTCCTTAATGTGGTATTACCTATCGTAATACATGCATTCGCTGAACTTTGAATGATTATTATTTTGCACACTAAAACAACAATGAATAATTCAAACTGGCTTTTAATCTGGCTTGTTATACCAAGGATCCTAATAAAGGTAATGAAGGAAAACACATTTTTATATTGTATGGTGGTGGTACCTTACATGCGCGAATTCGTCTCACACTGCCCATTTTTTATATGTACTATTTTCTTTGAAAAAAATAAACTTTATTTGCTTTGAAATATAGCACTATTCTTAAGAAATTTCATTTTTATTCTTCATATAATTATTCAGGAAAAAAGTGTGTTTTTTTTATATTTATCCCTAAGATATTACCTGGAATTGGTTTGAAATTCAGCTTTTGCGCATCCGCTCTCCCTTTTTCATAAAAAATGAAAAACGTGCTTTTTAATTTGTTTTCTGGTTCTTTTTTAACCAAACGACATATCAGTACATAATTAAAGTTATATTAATAGGCTTTTATGAATAATGGGTAGATTGTTACAACCATTTAGAAAGCCCTGCAATCAGTCAGCTGCAATGCGAATTATTGTTGACAAGTATTGTTCCTTATTATTTTGATTATATTTTTAACAACTTCATGAATAAGGTGACTCTACATATGCCATATATGTATGTTTGTGTATAAATGCTGGATTTTCCCAGGATCTGCCCTACCGATTTTAATAATTTATTGGCATAGTCTTGTTAGAAGCTGCACAGTGCGTGAGTCGAAAGAAGAAAACCTCCACTCTATGAAACCGTTATTTTATTTGAAACATTATGACGCTTATTTCTTTTCAATGGCTTGATGAGCATTTCTAATTTAACGGACCCAATACCTTCTCAGCATCACCAAACCCGTTTTATGCTTTTTTTTCTTTTTTTGAAATCTTATATATTTTACAAGCCCATGCTTTTATTTTGATCTTGCGAATGTTGTTTTCTTATCGCATTATAGTACAATTTTATTTGTTTTCATTTCTTAATTATTATTATTTTTTTCAATTTATTTCGTGTTGTGTTCGCGTTTTCGCGAAAGCAAAAGAGACGTACTACATCGTTATTCATTTGAGCGACGAAGATGCAATGCCAGAACACTTACTACCAGATAACTACCACACTCAGATGTGAATTAATATAATATACGTATAATCGAATATTTAGCGACGACGTTCCGAACATAAATTAAAAAACTGATTTAGTTTATGTAGGTATCAGTACACGTTGAAACATTGGGTTCTCAAGCAGTATTTCTTTTTGCTGAATATTCCGATAAAGTATTGTTCAAATACGTACATCAAAACGAAAACTACGAACCATTGTTTTTTTTTCAGCTGTTAATCTTTAATTTTTTTAAATTCTTTTTTATAAACCTATGCCTCTTGATTTGTCACTATTATGCTTCCCATATACATAATTACACAAACGGATAACTCACGTATAAAATTCGAGTCGAGTAGAGTTTCATGGTGAAAGTCCCATATACAGAATTCAAAAATGTGAAAGGATGAAACACGTATGACGATTCCGATGATTCCTACGTGTTAGGTCTGTTAACACTTGATGAAACTGACTATTGTGCTTTTATTTTTAACTGTTACTTCTGCTGACTATGAATTATAGATTACTAGCTTCTGCCCGCGACTTCGTCTGCGTAGAATTATACATATAAACCTTCCTCTTGACTCACTGTATGTATGTAGTAAAAAAACCGCATCAAAATCCGTTGCGTAATTTTAAAGATCTAAGCATACATGAGGACAGACAGGCAGACAGCGGAAAGCGACTTTGTTTTATACTAGGTATGTAGTGATGTTCTTGTATTGACCTGAAAAGTATGTGAGAAGCCTGATTTATTGTTTGATGTTTTGTAAGATGCCATTTTGTTTAACGCTATCACTATCACAGTCTTTTTAAGTAAACAACACATTTGGCAGTTTTACCCGAATTTCAAACCAGAACTTAACAAGGTTTATCTTTATTTGTTAACACTTCACAGTATAAGTGGTTATAAATATGCGATGCACGCACGATTTTTATTCAAGGCACTTTGTGCAATGGCTTTAACACGTCTCTTTATTCTGTTGATATATTTTAGGTCCATATTTGAGGTTATTTTATTATGTCCATTATATTAATGATAGGTCGAATGACATTTTTAACCCACTTAAAAAAAGGTGGTTTCAATTCAGTTAGAACTCGGTGATTTTTTAAACTGATTTCATAAATTATGTTTTAATTTGAAAAAATATAGGTGTACAAGACTTCCAAATTGGTCCCGTTTATATTTTGTCGAAGAAGACTCATTAATTCAAATTTCACGCACATTCGAAGTCGGTTGGTGTTTATTTTTTAAGGAAAAGAAGTTATAATTATATATATTCAATAAGTTAATATTTTATAGGTAAAAGTGAAAAGACTGAAAAAACTAGAGTTAGTGGAAAGGACAGCGGACCACAGAGCTCTTGGGCGAGTACCATGCCAGAAGAAATTCTGGCGAAGATATTCAAAGACGTGGTGGAGTCTCAGGGCACGTTGCCTTCTATTATCAGGTAAGTTCCCTAGCCCCTGTCGCTTTAGAACAACGTTTAGTCTAGCAGAATCATTTTAGTCACACGAGTTGTCCGTGTACAATGCAGTAGCACGGCAGTGTAAACGGTCGAACCGTGGGTATGTGGGGCCCTGGACCCATGCTCATACTACTTCAGGGTCTGCCGAATTAATCAACTTATTTCCACTTTGTCAAAAAACTATTCGATAATTATATACTAGGTCTTCAGTGGGGGCTATGGGCTCCTAATATCCAAGGGGCTTGCTTAGTATTTATATATTCCATGCACTTATTTAAATACAATTTCAGCTCATTAAATCTGGTTTTGTTTCGGCAGTTCCAATATTTTTACGCAACAAAACCTGGGCTTAAAAATACATTTTTTTTGGTACAAAACCCCCTAGATGTTGAATAAGCATTGCCCCATGAACTTAGCGAAACTTTCTGAAAGAAGCTCAGCAAAACGAAATTTATTGCCTGTTAACATTATATGAGACGTAACTGCGACCTTTAAATGGCATACCGGTTTTAATTTCTGGGAACATGGGATAAGTATACTTGTAAGGCGTAATGCTTGCACATTTTAACAATTTATAAAGCAACTACTGAGTAACTAGGGCTCTCTGTCGCAGTATTATGCTTTATTGCATATTGCAGTTCCTGAGGGAACAACGCCATAGGATCTTGCGGTGTACAATATCGCAGCCGATAGCTGTTTTAAACAATTTCATGTCAATGTCACGATGGTTATAATGAACTAGCTTCTGCCCGAGACTTCGTCTGCGTATTATACATATAAACCTTCCTCTCGAATCACTCTATACATATATTTAAAAACATCGCATCAAAATGCGTTGCGTAGTTTAAAGATCTAAGCATACATAGAGGGACAGACAGACAGCGGAAAGCGAGTTTGTTTTATACTATGTAGTGATAATTATATATCAACGTGTATCGAATGTGTGTAAATAAATGTTTCTCTCTCTCTCTCTCTCTCTCTCTCTCTCTCTCTCAATTGTGTGGTTGCGAAGCAATGAGACACGTTTACGAAACTTGCGAATTCATAGAGCGTATATATACTAGGGAACCCTATATTTGTCCGTTGTTATGTAGCTTGTATCGATCACCTATCAATCAGATTACCTAGCTGTCAAATTAAAGTGATAAAATAATAATTTCAGACTAGGTAAAGTGTGCAAGCTGTGGCACAGTGTGAGCTGCAGGTCCGAGCTTTGGAAACAAGTAGACCTAGCGCAATACACTAGTGAGAAATGCAAAACTGACTACAAACTTGTTTGGCTGCTCGAAAATCGCTTGTCACATTGTCAGAGTCTCAACATTGGTAAGCATATTTTTTACAGACGTAAAAAGTTATAAATTATTAAATCCTTTATTCAAGGTGCAAATATATGTGTACCGTTCCGCATTGGGATCTGAATAACATATTCGGATATTTTGCTCATGTTTTAATATTTTTCGAGGCGGTTGTTGCATAAAGTGGGAGTTATATTTTTTGTTTTTAGCTCAGTGGAAAGTTTGCAACGTTTCGTGGGTCCTGGCGTGCTTAGTTGAGTACTGTCCGAGTCTTGTTGAGCTGAGCGTGGCCGGCTGGAGTCGCCTCACGCCTGAACAGCTGTATGACCTCGCACAGGGTTTGCCGAAACTCCAGCGCTTGGATCTCTCGCTTACGGTAAATATGTCATCATCTATCTGAAGCTTTATGCCCCTTATTAGACTTTCAAGACGGCGACAAATCCCTAAAACCTTTCGAACGCCGAGATTAGCTAACAGTTACTTGGAAACGTATGCCTTTCCGTAAAAATCATTTTTACACTGTACTCTCTGTCAGCTATAATTGACGTTGGCGTACAAAAGAAAAAAAACATTTGCAACTTACGTTTAATCCTTGAAGTTACCAACTTTCAAAAAGTCCTTGCAGCGTATAATTTGAGGTAATGCCTGTGCTTGACGATACACGTGATCACGACTCGGCCGCATGAACCACGTTCTTAATTGCTAGCCCTAATAGTGACGGTCATTAAATAAACCGTGCAGTTTTTTGTCCTTGTATGTATTTTATTGAGGAGTGGAAACGGTTACATTTTCTCAAATAAAATAGAAATGGAATAATTATCTACATGATAAGTTACATTAAACTTACTTATATGTATACCGAAATAAATTCTAATAAAAAGATGCTAGTGCAGGGTTTCCCAAAGTGTGCGCCGCGGCGCCCAGGTGCGCCGTAGAAAGTAAAGAGGGGCACCGTGAGTTCTATCATTATCCGAAACCACAAATATTCGCGGGTACCTATTTGAGCGCTCGCATCGGTAAATAATATAGCAACAATACAACTTAGCTAAGGCAGGGCGCCGTTACAAAATACTAAACTTATAACTGCGCCGCAGGTTGAAAAAGATTGGGAACCCCTGTGCTAGTGGATTCGTCTGAAAAAAGTAATCGGCCGTTTGTACAACATAGCCGCCGTCACCGGTCCATGACCAAGAACAAAATGACGGCGCCAAAATAGCAATACTAAGAGGGGTAGTCAAGAAGTAGATTTGTTGCTTATCCAGCAAATAGAGAAAGATTTGTTTGAGGTATAATCAGCGTTTCCCAAGAGAACCCAGGTTACGTCATAACCTCATAACATTTGCTTGTATAAAAAATATGAGTTTGGTTACGTTTTTTCAATTATTACTACCTATATGAATGCTAACGTCTGTTCAAATACTACACTACATTAAGAAGTATAATTAAAAGAATGACTTACAACAGGTCTATAATTCATTGATTTCCTCCAGTCGGAAACCGGAGGCTCCAGCACATGTTTGTCGGCGGGTTCCGTGGCGCGTGTAGCGTCAAATTTCGGCGAGCGCTTCACCCATCTCACGCTCGCCAACAACAAGTTCACCGCGCTGCCTCAGATACTGGCCTCTATAGCGGTAAGCTTCGCAGACATTGATATAGTCCATACGCGTGAGCTCTAAAGAATCGGCGGCTGGGGAACCGGAGGCCGCTTCACACCCCCATACGCTTAGTGAGTGTTGGGCTTGTTGATCACGATTTTGTAATATGTAAAATTAGTGTTTTCTTACGTACACTGTCAATACACAACAGAAGGTATAGCGGAATTGAAAACGCGCAAAATGCTTATACACCCCCTTGCATAAAAATCGGGCACCTATGTTTTTTCAGATTTTTGGGCATTAAAGCTTAGAAAGTAAGCTTTTATCCACATAAAATACGAAAACCATGGGCGGCCGTTTTTTTTTGCAAGGGGGTGTAGTAATTTTTTGTGTACATGCGTCCAATGCCCGTGATTTTTTAACGTGATAACGTGTTATAAATCGATGAACGCCGGCTGCACTCACGAAAAAGTATGATTCATTGCGTTACGTTCCGCGTGACGTCAGAGTGTGCAAGCGAGACGAGAGCGCGGAACAAGCGATAGAGAGGCACGATCTTCTCGCTTGACGTCAGAGCTAGCAGTTCGAATATGTTTCTTGATGACGTTATCGCGTAAAACTATCGTTCGTAAACCGACTTTGCAGACAATCGGTTTTTTAATGACTTATCTGGGATGCTCCTACACAAGATGGCAAATGCCATGAGCCGAAAATCATGCATGAGTCAAAAGACAGGGAACGAACGTAACATCGAACTGGAAAATAATGTAGTCTTGAATGTAGACGAGCTCGGCAGGTTGTCGCCATCGTTGATTTTGTATTATCGCATTCACTGTCGTTCACGCTAGTTTTGAAAATTACTGGACTGATTTTCATGCCGTTTTCAAAACGGGTGTCGGAAATAAAATACATATATTATAGAATAAGGGCCCTATTGTAAGATCTGTTGAGGTACACACAAGGAAATATATGAACGGTTTAAGTAGCTACAATACTAGAGAAAAAGGAACAAATAACGATTAACAACAAATAACAACGTATAACAATTTTCGAGCCGAAGCGTGGCAGGAGTCGACTGACGCGCGCAGCTGGTGCCAACTCGGATCGTCTACCTGCCAGCCACCTTCTAAGGAGGTTGCTGCCCGATAATAGATAATTTTTATCTTAATATTACCGGTTTGATCATCGCAGGCCCATTGTCCAAATTTGGAAGTATTGGACATATCGGGCGCCCGCGCCACGTCTCATCCCGCCACCGTGCCACTAGAAGCCCTGCAGAAGGGATGTCCCAAAATGAGGGTCTTCAGAGCCGCCAACTCACAGCTCGTGCTTGCCTCCGCTACTACTTCCCAGCAGGTATGGATAGCGATATGTGTATGAGTGGTTTATGGAATTATTGTTAATTTATAGAATGATTATTTAAAAAATATTTTAATTTAATGAACGGCTGTGGATTTATTAATTTCGGTTTTTTCACTATTACACATTAGGTCGTTTGACCTGTCAACCACAGAAAAGCAAGGCCTTGAAGCGTTATAACGGTTACATATGATGGTGACAAAGGGATATATCTCTAGCTATCCCCTATCCTAGATTTTGCGATAACGCCATGGGCAAAACTCGCGGTTTCTAAAGGCATATTTTGACCTATCTGGATTTTTTTATCAGTCTAAAGGTGCAAGTGCTTTTAACTCAAAAAAAACATCCAACCAAAAAACACATCTACAGTTATATTTTTTACAAAAAGACAACTTGTGTTGTTCCGTAACAATGTGGACGTAAATAGAACTAAAAGCGACTATTTCCTTATAGCATGGTGCACATAAAGGCATAAGAGAGGTAGAATAAGTGTTGTTATAACCATAGAACAGTTGTAGTTAAGGGAATAAGTCGTCTTATCTTAAGGTATCACAGAATTTACTAACACAATTCATGTTATACCATTATGCTTTCGTGACAAAGAGCATAACTCAAAAAAACTTTAAAAAACAATGTATAGAATAACTAAATATTAAAACAGTACCCATTAAACGAAAGCTATAACCTATACCTAAAGCTTTAAACCATACTTATAGAACTCTATTCTCCACCCTACATTCACTTATCCTCGCTACACACCTCACTTATACATAAACTCACCACATATTTTTAATATTATAACAAATTGTAAATAACCCTTTAATTTTTATTTATTTTAGTTCCTTTTCCATTGTCGCTTTACGATAGTATAATTATAAACAACCATCAACGGTATCAGAAATATCCGTATAAAAATCATGTTTTCTTTAAACAGGATTTGAAAAGCATCATTCATACCAAATAATAATAATTTTATACTAGAATTAGATTTGCGGATTTTCTAGGGATTGTGTGCTTGTAACTAGGATATTCATAAGAATATTTCATATACCACCTTGAAATCTTCAACAAGTTTGCTAAATAAGAAATGCTAATTGCGTGCAAAGCTGTCATATGACCGCGATTTGGAGGTCATTCTCATTTTTATATGTAATTCTACGCTAAAAATACCAGATGCCTAAATAGTTATGAGCTAATACTTTGGATAGTGCAGAAGTTGTAACCGTTGAAACGCGTTATAGTCTTATCCACAAACGTGAAAGAGTTCTTTACGCGCAAACAGACTGAACTCCATTGTCCAGAATAGAACCACTAGGCACCTACTTACATGAATATAGGTTATAAGTGGTTTAACAACGGCCTTTTATTTGTCTAGATGGAAGCAGCCGGCTGGACTTTGCTCGAGGAGCTATCTATAGCAGCCGAGGCGGCTACGGAGCGCGCGGGCGTCGGCGAGTACCGCCTGGGGGACGAGGCGCTGGCGCGGCTGGTGCGCGGCGCCACGAGGCTACGCCTGCTCGATCTGCGCGGCCTGCAGCGCCTCTCCGACTCCGGACTAGTGCGGGTGCCCGCCTGGGACCTGCAGCATCTGTTCTTGGGAGGTTAGCATTACCCAAACGCTCTAGCCCGTAAGATCACGGCACCATTAATGGACAAGAACCCAATAATGCACAATAACTCCTATTCAAAAGAAGCGAAGGGAGATAGTCATTTATTTTATAACTGTAAATTTATTCATGTTATCTTTAAATTAAGAATGAAGTCTCCATTACTGGTGCTTGTCTGTTTAAAGTGTCCAACACTGGTACTATCACCCTAACTAAAACAATAGCAATACAAGCATGCCATGCAATTAAATTAGATTAGGCCGACAACGGGCCGGCAACTCTCCCGGGGTTGCTAGTTCTTATGGGTAACGGTGATCGCCTCCCTCTTTCCATAAAATTATAAGAATAATAATAAAAATATTGCGATCCCAAGATGGCGGGTATTTTAAATTTTGCGACAAGAGAAAGGCGCATAGTAGTGCTCCATGTTTCTTGGTTAGTACTAGTTACAGAAGATAAATCAAACTAGACTCGATAACACTGAGAACTGAACATAGGGCAAATAACCAATGGTTAACCAATAGGTTGTCTGCTCTGGACCACATGCAAACTGAATGTCATTATAGTGTTACCATATTGACTTAACCAAGAGCGCTCTCATGGCAAATGTACCATATGATGCTCTAAAGTAATATAACTAGACATGCTGATGTTGGAACACATGTAGATGTGTAAATGTCTAAATAAGACTCCGAATAACATAACTGATGGTAATATTTGTACAGGTTGCAACGTGACTCGCAAGAGTAACTCGTGCCTGGAGTTGATCTGTGAGAAGTGGTCGCACAGTCTCCTGGAGCTGGACCTGTCGTGGGCGTCGGCGGAGCGAGTGCTCGACACAGCTGTCTGCGCGCTCGCTGACGCCGCTCACAGCAAACTCAGGTATCACCAATTCACACTGTTTTTTATTATTTTTACTTTTTAAGCATTTTACATCGCCTGGGCCGTAAGTTGCCATTTACCGCCCGCTACGCGAGCGGAAATTTCTACTTCCTGGCAAAGGGAAGACGTAAAATTGTGTTACTACCAACTTATAACATTGACCTGTCGAAAAGTGAATACAAAATATTTCTAAACATAATTTTCTTACTTCTCAACAGAACATTAAATCTAAGTGGGTCATCGGTATCCTTAGAGCCTGTCAAAAAGGTACTGATGCGATGCCCGCATCTGGAGTCGCTGAACCTGGCCGCTTGCCGCGCCTTGCCGCGCGGCATGAAACGCCTCTACACCGGCAAGGAACTACTAGACCTCAAAAACAGCCTTGACCCCACAAAGGCCAAAACCAAAGAAGAATCCGACGACGATACGGAGGATAAACAAAAAGAATCGAAAAAGCATCCACCTGAATCCAAATCTGATTCGAACGTAGACAAAACTCCCAAGCACGACGAACCCGAAACCTCAGCTGCCAAAACAGAAACCAAGTCTTCAGAACAGTCTTCCTCCAACGTTTTCCAAGAACCTAAAAGTGTGTCAGAATACATTACAAATGTGTCGGAAAAGAAACCTGAATCACTCACGAAGTGTTCACCCGATAGTAAGGCGGAGTCGTCGACGAGCAAAGATGCGAGCGACACTTCCGGTAACACTCCTGACGGTAAACGCTCATCGAGAGACACCACGCCCAAACTCCTCAGTCCCATCGTACAATCCAAACCTGATTCTTCTTCCACCCCCAGGTCTGAATCGACCAAAACAGATTTAGGCAGCCCCCACTTTAGTCCAGTGTCCAAACCAGACAGTCAAGTCCAAAATAGTCCTGAGGTACAAGCAGAATCTTATAAAAGTAATTCCTGGAACCTAGGGCAATTCAAAACAACTCCGACTCATAGATCTGAAGCAAGTCCTCTCAATCGCTTGGACAGTCATAATAGAATCAAAGCAAGTAAAGTCATAGAACAATGCAGTCCGACTACGTCTTTAGAAAATAAACTCAGCCCAGAAGTTCTCGGCGTTAAGCAGGATATAAAGAATCCCAATAGTTGGAACTACGGTAATTACAGTCCCATGACTAGGCAAGACAACCAATTTTCTTCTCAAAAAAGTCCGTACTCCGCGCAGCCGAGCCCTGCGCAGCCCAGCCCTTACTCGGCACAGCCCAGCCCGTACTCGACACAACAAAGTCCGTATTCATCTCAACCGAGTCCTTATTCTGCGCAGCCTAGTCCTGACACAAGTCAAATTGTGAAATCTGATTTGCCCAAGTCTGGAGCTTGGAATACGGGTAATTATAGCCCGATGCCGAAGCACCACCCCCCGTTTTCGCCTCATCCCTCGACTCATACCAGCCCTGACCCAGGTTTGGGCGTAAAAAGTGACACGCTCAGAAATAATCCTAGTAAAACTCCCGGACAGTATAGTCCTATGTCTCGACAAGACCGCTTGCATCAAAGTCCATATTCTCCTCGTCCAAGTGTAGAAAATGTGGCATATAATAATAAAAAGAGCCCAGGAGTGGGGGGTTACAGTCCTATGATGCGGCCGGACTGCCACCTGCCGAGCCCTGACGGCGGGCAGACTTCGCGAGCGGTTACCGGTGGGCGGGGACAGGACATGTACGGGCGACACGTCCCGAAGCATCCAGAAATGATGCAGAACGTTCCGCCGGCGCAGGATATGCCCATCCCGTGGGGGTTAGACCGATTCAATCAGCTGAGCAACCCGAGCATCGAGTCTCTGGTCTGGGGCTCGAGCGTGGGCGCCAACGCGTACGCGGCGGACCCCGCGCCGCCCGCGCACCCCGCGCACCTCGCGCCGCGCCTCGACAACATTCCCCCCATGCTGAGCACGCCGCCCTCACAGACGTGGCCCGGCCTCTCCGCGTTCGATTCTAGTGTTCGAAGAACCAATAACGAAATGAGTGATCCGTGGACTTTAGGACAGTTCCGTGTAGAACCGCCTCACCAAGTGCACAATACTTTCGTGGAACAGAACGTGAGTTTCGACTCGCTGAGCTCGCACATGGGCGCGCACGCGCACGCCCTGGGAGCGTTGCCACAGAGCTACCTGGACGACGGCTACTCGGGCTCGCGCGTCGACTGACGCCCGTCCGCCGCCTACGCCGCCGCCCGCCCCCGCCCTCGCTCCACCACTACTCTGTATGTACACATATTGAACAATTATCTTGTAGAGATTGTAAATAAAATTATCTTTTTTAGACGTAAGGTTAACAAATGTAGGATTGCTGCATTCAAATTATTTTGCAGCCTATGATAGGGAGAAGAGAGCTGAATATTTTAAGTAAGATAATTTAATTTTCCATCTTAGATGTTGGATTATACACTGAGCTAGATTTTAGAGTGACTCTTTATTGCGATACCAAAATCTGATTTCTTACTGTTAAGAGACCAAGATGATATTCTGCTTTACTGACGCGATGAACCTGTTGTCGGTGGTACAGTCGCCATCAGATATATCGTAGCAGGCCAAGTCCTCAAATATTCCGGAGCAGCATTAAATTTCAATATATTCGTTGGACTAGATAAGGTCAATAACATAGGAACACGCGATTCGTCATAAATATGAAATGTTTAGATCTTTATGATCAGCCTGACTGCATCAATGCCTTTGACGATCTGTGCTTCCTGGCCTGATATTTTTACCTCATTGAACGTTCCGAATTTATTGAAGAGTCGCTGCTCTTATATTTATGACGAACTGCGTGTTCTGGTGCTATTAACTTATTTAGTGTAACGAATTTATTGTAATTTATTGCTGCTCCGAAATATTTGAGCACCTCGCCCGCTACGATATATCTGATGGCGACTGTACTGAAAAATAACATAATTTCATTTGCAAATAGAACGTGACAATCGAAGTTAAAATTATAAATTTGGAATATTACCCAAGACAACGATGACTGTGCAGGTTTGCAGTATCGCCGATGTTTTTGCAAATACATGTATTGACAATCCGCTGGTAAAGATATTTATGTCTCTGTTGAAACAAATCAAGTAACATAACGAAACTGGATAGAAGTTTTACACCTATTTATATACATGGTATGTTATATTAATATAATATTTATATTTATACATTATACTACGAAGGCCTTGCTTTTCAAGAATGTACCTCAGTAGTGTATTATAAAATAGTGCCTCAGAAGTTAATAGGTATCAATTTCGCTGCGGTCTGCAGCCCCACTGGCCCCACACGCCACACCACATACTTATATTTCTAAAATGATATATATATAAAATATAAAAGGTTTGTGATGAGGAATGTATGCATGTTTGTTACTCTTTCACGCAAAAACTACTGGACTGATTCCGATGAAAGTTGCACACAGATCGGTTACAACATAAATTAACGATATGTACGCTTTTATCCCGTAATATTGCATAGCTCCCACGGGACAGTGATAAACAAAGTCGGCCAGGCAGCTACTGCTAGTATTACATGCCAACTTCGAGGCTTCATTCAATTTGTAGTCAACTTGGTCTTACAGTTATTTCATTTATAACTCAGTTACAGTACATATATTACGCAATAAATATAAACATTCCTTTTGTGTGAAATTAATGTTTACCAGTTGTTTTCAGATTGCAAAATATTATCTCTATACACACACATTATTGTTAGATGCTTTAGATAACTGTTGAAAGCTGATTTGTGTTACTAGTATTTCAAAACATAATTCTAATGTGATGGATAAAGTTTTCCCTATTTTAACAAATTCTATGGTATATTATTTTGGTAATCGCGAGTAAAGTAATTGTAAAATATCATTTTAATTGCTTTTGTAAACTTTTTAAAAAATTCAGGATTATGTTAACAAAATGTAAAAACAAGGACACTTCCAAAAATGTTGTTTATGGAAAAGTACTCAAATTAAATTAAAAATGGATATTTTGTTGACAATGCTTTAGTGTAGCACATAACGTAATGTTAATTAAGATCGAGCCGGGCATCTTTAGAGCAGCTGTTAATTAATTATATTATTTAGAGTTAGTCATGGATTTATGAGAGAAGAGGTTGGACATATCTGCAATGAATTAGGCAATTTAAATGCGAGGTCAAGGTGAGTGACGGCGTACACAAGCTGAAATAATTGCTTGAAAACAACTACGTAAATTGATTTCGTTGCCTGATAATCAAAGAAGAGATTTACATTCAGGGGTACTTTGAAAAATAAATTAGCATGTATTGGTAAAACAATCAATCAAATATTAATATAAAAACGCGAAATATGTAGAATGAATGCTCAAACGATACAGCACAGCACAGAGCTCATAAAGCTAACAACTTGGCCGTCACTCGTCTGATCCAGGTTGTCTGAATGTATTAAATCGTCTTTATCCACAATTACATTGTTCGGTCTGTCTGATTTGTTGGACGCGCCTGTATTGACGTATCTCGCCGACACCCTGGCGTTGACACCGTTGTGCTCCCCATAAGTTTACCTTGTAGCAATATGGCGGGTGCGGATCGAACAGTTTAATCGACGCATGTCCATTCTTTTATCAACAATTAGTATGTAGACGATTGAGTAAATACATGATATCTGTAATATTGTTTTTTAGATTCGCAAAGCCTTGTACTCTTAGAATAAAGTAATATTCGCCCTCTGTTGGCATACAAATTTCCAAGCAATAAAATAATTCGCTATTATGTTGTTAAACATTGATATAGTAATGCAACAAAATTGCCTATTCCCAAGCCCTATGTATAAGCTACGTTAGCTTAGCACTATATAGATGCATAGAAAAAGTTGACATTTGGTCTTCACGTTACAATCTGTAGATATAATTAACTGTAAGCACTGCCATTACAGCAATATTCTAAAGGATACATTTTAAAAAAGCAATATTATCGTTCAAAGTATCGTAAAAGCATCAATCGAGAAACTGCATGTTACGCTAGCCTTCCTGCTCCCGAATCAAGACGGGTACACGGTTATTTGCTGTACCGCGAATGCTAGCCGAGCTATGACTTACGATAGCTATTATTTGTCTTGTCTTGACCAAAGGAACGGCCGCCATGTTGCCTTATGTGCGTGTTTAGGTGCGACAAAACGCTATTGATAGTTCTAGAGCCCACGACCAAAACCATGTCTCATAGCAATACGGCAAAAACCCTATAAAATCGTTAGATTGTATGATTCTGAACCCGACTAGGTGTGTAGTAACGGTCGAAAGTGATGCAACAGCGTGGGAGGCCATTTCTGCTGTGTCAAAAAAAAAAGGCAGTCGGTATTATAGCAATACGTCTGATAGTGAAAATGTACATAGATTTTATAATTGTATTACGAAAAAGTTTGTTTTCAGACATTTTGCGCGTAGCATATAGCCTGAGCGCATTTTTGAAAATGTCAACAAATTTAGCCGACCTGTATCATAGCAATACGGATCATTTTTTTTTTTTTAACTTTTCGTATTGCTGCCAGGATTACCAAAAACCTGTTTTCAGACACTTTAAGTGTAGCATATACTCCCAAAAACGAAAATAACGTTTCGGAGTCGCCTGGCCGACGCCTCTGTTAAATCTTACGGTTTCGGGTAAATTCTTTGTTAATTATCATCTAATAAATTCAGGGTCGCAACGTATTCATTGGTTTGTAACAGAGAATTCAAGATGCCTCAATACGATTTTTAAATTATATCTGAGTATCGAAAAGTTGTCTGATAGAGAAGGTGCTACACTTAATTTGTCTGATATAAATTTTTTGCACATGTGGACAACTTATTTTATCATGTCCAACAATTTTCAGACATATTGCTATGATACCGATTGGTAAAATTTGTTAACATTTTCAAAACGGTCTCAAAATTTAATGCGTTCACATTTCCGTCTGAAAATGGTTTTGTTCGCATCAAATAACCAAAATTTACTAATAAAAAAGATTTTCAGACGTATTGCTATGAGACATTTTTTTGTCTCATTTTTAATTTTTTTTTAAGTGATTTTACGGGTTTGCGCTACACCACTAACGTCTGAAAAATATGTTTCCGGTATCTCAGAACTATCATTCAACTACAGTCTGCAAATCAGACATATTGCTATGATGCAGTTCGGTAAAATTCTTTGACAATTTTGAAAATTCGGTCAGATCAAACGCTACGCGGAAAATGTCTGATATTGGTATTTTCGAGTTCAGGATAATCGTATCTATCGATTTGATGCGGTTTTGGCCGTATTGCTATGAGACAAAAATTTTGGTCGTGGGCTCTCGTACTATGATACATTGCCTCGCACGATGCGTTCTTCTCAAGTAGCGATGGCTTTAGTTTAGTGTAATGTCTACACTCATATGAATTATGCACGATTTACATGATATTGTGTTCACAATGACTACGGTATAACAAGTTGTAGTCAATAATTTTATTTCCTGTAATGAAAAATAGTTTTATTACATTTATAATCATGGCAAGAACTATTTTATACATTTTATATTTTTTATGTAATGATCTTTTATATCAAATTTAATCAAAATGAATTATTATTAACGCGTAATTATGTTATGGTCAAACAATGTTTTTGCTTTAATTTTTCTTATTAAAATGATGAAATAAGGTTGGATTATAGTTACGTTCTGGGATCTAACTAAATCTTATATGTACAGTGCTTTTAGTTTCACGATGTCTCTCGGCAAACTACGTGTTTCTTCAGTTCAGAACGTCAGTCATACTCATATTAAAAAAGAAGATTGCCGAAAGAGATTAATAAAATAGAAGGAGTGTACATTGTTCAACTGCCTTGCTCTAGGCGCATGTTACAGCTGTCGCTATTCTAATATTTTTCAAACTCCTGACTGCTTGACTGTCTTGTCTTATTAACGGCCAATTCAAACCCTTACGCCTATAAAGCCGAAATTTTGCATTGAGGTTTCATTTTTTTAGACATTCCTACGGGATAGGAAATTCTGCAAGGTGGACAAAGATAAATTTACTTAACTTGATCAAACATAATTTATGTTACTATTACTAGCTTCTGCCCGCGATTTCGTCTGCGTATTATACATATAAACCCTTCCTTCCGAATCACTCTATCTATTAAAAAAAACCGCATCAAAATCCGTTGCGTAGTTTTAAAGATCTAAGCATACATAGGGACGGACAGACAGCGGAAAGCGACTTTGTTTTATACTTAATTTCTTTATATGTTATAGTCTTACTCGTATGGTCATTGGTCATTACTCGGCCGAAGAATTCTCCCTCGTCGCCAGATTTTCTTATTTGCGCCACTACGCGGTCACAACGCTATGCGCCATAAACCGATACGTATTAAATAATTGAAATGCTAACTTATAGCCAACTTTATTCATCATATCATCATCATCGTATATTTATTGAATTGTGGTTTATTGAAATGTAACTGCACACGTGAACAGTAAGTAATCTTTTAAGTTGAATTTTGTTTTGCTAGAAAATCGAAACAAATAATTTGAAACAAACTTAATTATATTACAAATCTCAACTTCATAGCAATAAGAAGCCACTTATTTTTGTACCGAGGTCTCGCTCGAAATGTTAAACAAAAGTAGTAAAGTTAGTTTAATTAAATAAGATTATGATCAAAGGTAAGAATAAAGCAGCGTGCGGGCGTAGGGATTTCAACTTTTAGTATATTGACTGGTTTAATAGAAAATTACAATAACGAAAAACACATTGGCAGTCTCCTCCATATCCTCTCTATAAATTAAGTAAAATATTTTTTATCTGTTCCTTTGAATGAATAATTTATTATGTCAGTGCTCCGAATGATTTTTGTTTAAAGTAGTAATTTGTGAACTATTTTGTTGAATCTACTATATTTTTTCATGAACACGCTAAGGCCAGCGTATCAATTGACCTTTTATACATTGAACTAATATCATTAACATGCATGAACTCTTTTATAATAATTATTATTATTTATTTATTGTCCAGAACTGTGTACACTGAACTCTTTCGGTGAAGAACTGTATAAAGTCCAGTTGCATTTATGTACCTACTTCCGCGTTCGACGCTCGCTGCTAGCCATGATCATGATCAATTTTAATGATTTTTATGTACCTATTTTTGTATTTATTTGTATTCATGAAGCAATATAATAATTTTATAATGTACCTTCCTATGGGCTACATTCTAGATGTATTGTTAATTAGTAGGGATGTCTTTAAAATCGATTCATACAATTGAATAATGATGCAAGCCAAGTACAAAGTGCTTTTATAAGTTATATTACGGTACACGCTTAGGTAAGGAACAAAGGAGCGCCTGCCCGCGCGGCATGGGAATAGCGCTGTTGTTAGTAAGTAATTACCTGCTGCATATTATATCATGTATTTAAAATCCTGACAACCACCAAATATTAATTCCACTACCCACATTAGCCTTATAAATGCCTAATGAGTAACTGAAAAAAAATATTTTATAATAAATAGTTTTATTAACTTATTACAAAATGAAGAATATTACCTATTAATATTATACATAGAATGTATAAAATATAATATTAGGTAAATTTTAATGTTAATTAATCGTATAGGTACAGTAATACCTATGTATAAAGTTGACTAATATTGTTTACTTGTAAGTTCTGTTATGTAGAGATTTTTGTTTGTAATATTGTTAAACTACTGCGTGGACTTCTTTCCCAGGTGGTCCAATTTTTATAACCTAACCAATAAAATATCGATGTGGTTGTACATTTACATTTTGAATAGAATGTACTCTATTTACTGGACTTGTTTTGTTAAACCCTATATCCCATCCTTTTATAGACAATTTTGTTTCACTTTCACCACATACCCCTTCCTGTCTAGTTTAGCAATACATGTACGAGAAAGGCTTTTTTGGTTTAATCACTGCGCTTGCTGTAACTGCGAGCTGCATGCGCTATTATTTTTTTTGTTATAAGACGTTGCAAGTAGTCCAGAAAAGGTGATCGTGTCATCCATCAGAATTCGTTTTTCACGTCAGCACCTCAAACAGGCGGGTTTGCTCATTCCAAAGATTTAGCAAAACTCGATATTGCTTCGAGAGTGAGATAAAGTAACTTTTTAATTTTTTTTTAAATCCGAGGTCAGTGCACATCAGTCTATTCACAAAATTTTAATTTCGATACAAAAAAAACGAGAGTTCGATGTTTGTTTTTCATGTTCTACCTCTAGTAGCAGTAGTCCGGTTGACCGAACTACCGTTACTCTTTAGTAGCAACAGTTCGGTTTGTAAAGATAGTAAAATTAAGTTAGGTTCGTTAGGTATCTTCAAATGTCCGAAGGGCAAACTGAGTTGAAATAGGATCCCGCGAAAGCGGGGTTCCGTCGACCTTATGAAGTAATTCGACATTTTTTATAACAGTGGGACCACGGGTAATAGCCCCAATTTTATTCTTAAAATTTCAAACCGAACTGTTGCTACTAACGAGTAACGGTAATTCGGTACTATATTTCAACCGAACTACTGCTACTAAAAAGTTGCACTAGTTCGGCCAACTGGGCTAACAACCGGACTGACTACTGCTACTAGAGGAAATTCTATGCAGTGATAGTAAACCCAAAAAATACATTAAAACATTCGGATACATCACAGACCACCTACCCTAGAGACATGCCATCTTTACGAATTTCTAAGCAAACACTTCTGCCGACATTTGCGGAATGCGACGTAAGCGGGCGGCAGGGGTGACGTCACGGAGAAAGAAAAAGAGATGAGGGCATGCCGATATTGTATATCGATAAGTTACTGACCGGTTAGATTTTGGGAGCAACGCAAGCTGAAAAAAAACTGTCATGTGCATTTAGAAGTGACAACTTCTTATGGGAAGGTAACCGGGAAACCGCTTCGTAACTTAACGCGTTACGGCGCCAGTGTGCATGCTCCACCTTTCGAATATTCTAAAAATCTGCTATATCTGGCCTTTGAAAAGCTTCCGAAACTTGTGAGTTATATCGATACGGTTTGGTCGCATCTCTACTTACAAGTGCCGGCAAGAAAGATGTAACGCGACGCAAAGCGTGCTAAACAAGGACATACATAGACTTGGTACTTATTAGCGACCAGTGTTATTAGAACTCCGTGATTTTTTGTTAACGTACTATCGTAACTTTGTACTAACCGATGAAACGTGATATTATCCTTCTTGTAATTATTTTTGCGACTGTCGCTACCATACCACCTTACAGCGCAAACTGGCATTTTTTTATTTTTAGTATTGTAGTTTTTAGGTCACAGTAACTCGCTGCTTACGGGTCTGTTTCTTGGTCACTACTGAATGAGCGCGCGTTTGAGTTCGAAGTTATAGGCGCAATTGCGCAAATAGGATCCAGAAAATGCCGCCTTGTATTACATGTCTAATTGTCTAATGGGGTAGGTGGCCTGGGATACATACACGTTTAGCCTTAAAATTGCAACTCAATTGTTAAGCTTTTAAATGTGTTTTTTTTACAAATAATCGAATGATATTGGGAAATAAAGAGAATGTAATTATAAAAATGCTGATTTTAATGTGTACCTAAATAATAATTTTAAATTTTAATAATCCTTAATGTTGTGACAGAACTCCGAGTAGTTTTAGAACGTTTATAAAAGATATGTGGTCAATTTTTTTTCTTATGCGACCATTGTACAGTCAAGTGTAATAATATGTATCTAGTCAAGGTTTCAAAAATAAGTACCATACGCTCTTACACCGGCGTAATAAGGTCGTGGGACATATTTTTGAGAAGTTCGTATCGATACTTATTTTTGCACTTGACCGTACGTCCCGGAATTTAGAATTTAGTTTGGAATGCCAATAACGTACCTACGCGCTGCGTCATTTTTTGAAATCAAATTGTTTGTTTTCAGAATAAATAGTGTACCTACTTCTAGTATATGTATTTATGCATTTTGTAAAATAATTTGTTTAAATTTGCCTTGTGTATTTTTTCCCTCAAGACAAAATGTTCTCGCTGCTGAGGTGAAAAATTGTATGTGTCACACACACGAGACCAAAGTTTTTTGAATCTCGTGTCGTGTATTTGAATCCCTTGCTGCACTCAGGTTTTCTTCGCTCATACTCGGCATTCAAAATCAACACTCGCACCTAAAATCAACTTTGCTCTCTTGTTGCAAAGTAACTATTGTCTGAATCACGTGTAAAGAGTGCAAACCTATTCATACATATTATTGAAGTAACTAACATTAAAATGGCTCTGGTATCGTCCCCAAACATCGGATATCAAAGGTGACGAAAGGTAGTAATTGAATATAAATTGCCACTTTATACGTCGTTGTTTATTTTTATATATTAAAACATTTTCCATAATAATAATAATATTGTATTCCTATACAAAAACGTAATTTAAAGAACATTATGCAGTTATATATTATATTCGCTTCTGTGCACTAACAATAACTCGAAATTGACACACTTCAAGCGATAACATTTAAAGTTTAAATGCAGACTAGTCATTAATTTAACTTGTAGACAGAATCTCATAATACCTTAACTTTATAACAAAACGCTTAGGCAGGCTAATTTCAATAATAAAAGCATGTCGCTAGTAAATTCAGTAGTCAGCGCAGGAGTAGATCTTACTTAATTGGTTACCTATTAGAACTGCAGCTTGGTTAGAATGGCAACGTAAGAACACTACTGATTAAGAACAGAATCCAAAGGTCATACTGTCTAACGCACTCTGAACTCGCGTTTTCCATTATTTTTTGTCAAACGGTTTAGGATAAGGGTAGAAGGGTAGGTTAGGCAATAATATGGAAGTTCTAAGTCTAATTACGCGCGGCGAATACAATTTGTTACGCGTATCTAACCAATAATTTCTTAAACAATGTTTTAAAGTTTTTCTTTCTTTTTTCATACTGACGATTAGTAGGTATTCATAACAAGCTATCGCTTAGCTTTATTCAGTCATAGAAGCGCTTTAAAAATTTTCCTTGCTATATTCATCAATTCCAAACGCGTGAAAATAAATAAATTGCGTTAAAACATTGAACTTGATCGCGACTATTATGCATATCATTATATAAAAGAAATACAACCGAATAGAGAACTTCTCTTTTTTTGAAGTCTGTTAAAAACAAGCTCACGTTAGCAAGCTTCCAATTACAATAAGTTATTTTGCAATAGAAATGATTTGCTGATAGTGCTTAATTATGATATAATCATCAACGTAAAAATAATACTTTTTTATTATTAAAACATTCATTTGATGACTAATCAGCTTATTCATATGATAACTAAATATTCATTTGCCTTTCTTTGTTCCTCTGACCTTTCCAGATAGACGAAACATAGAGTTTGCGATGACAGGTACAAATTCACTTTAGAATTTTGTTGCGACATGTTACTGTCGAACAATTTAAAGCTAGGGTTACACTAGGCCCTAGTGACTAGGGGCTAAAATGTCCTGCTACACGTGTCGCCAGCGACGTCGGGTGAAGTGGCGCAAGACTTCGCGTGGTCTCGCTATTTACGTAAGTCGCGCGATATCGCCAGATGTGTCAGGCGTAATCAGCCGGCTTCGCTTGACATGACGTGGGACATTTGTCCCCAAGCGTATCCCTGGCTTTAAAAGCCCATCTGATTTACAACCCACATACATACATACCTATTATATTATACATAAGTCACGTCTTTATCCCTTACGGGGTAGACCGTTATCCTAACCCACTGTAGGATGTTATCACAGTAAACGTCACAACATGATTCCTTGTTAATTCAATATAACATCACTATGATAGGGTTCTACAGTGGGTATTTGTTTGTCTTTGTCCCTTTCAGAGTGGAGAATTTCGTAGAAGTATAAGATGAAGGAAGCCACTGCCCGTAAAATACCAACCGTGATAACCGTCCCGGCATTTAACAAAGCCTCCTTAAGTTGGGCATAGTGGAACACCGTGTAAGCTTACAATTACAGTAATATACTAAATAATTCAATTCAAATGCTATCGTAATCATCCTCGCTGTAGAAATTGTCGATCGGTGTGGGATCGAGCAGCGAGCTCTGTGGGTTCGTTGTCTTCTTCTCGCTCTTCGACTTCTTGTGCTTATGTTTTTTTTCTTTCTTCTCCGATTTTTCACTACAGTCGCCCTTTTCTTTGCTTTTAGATTTTTTCTTTTTGTGTTTCTTTTCAGGCTTAAACAGAAAATTAAATTTTAAAAAGAAAGAAAAGTAATTAGGAACATTTGTAATATGCAAATAGAAAAATTAAAATCGTAATTCAATCAAAAAACTCACCTTAACGCTAGGTTCTTTTGCAACGTCAGGGTCCTCGCCACCTGAAATGTTAAATTTGTTTCAATGTAAGTTGTTACACAAACTATTAAGTTAGAATAATCGCGATAGCTAGTATTTTTTACGATATGATGTCACAGAGACACGCCTTGTTTTACGACAGGGGTTATAAAAACCGTATATCGTTTAATCTTAGTATACCTGTGATTGATTCCCCTTTCGACCTTTACTCCCACAATCAAACTAAATGTGGCCTTTAGGTCTTGTTTTCTTAGGTTCTGTCTACCCCGTAGGTATGGGATAAAGACGTGATTTGTGTATGTATGTATGTATACCAGGGAAGGAGGTTAATTTTTTTTTTGGTACTCTAATTTAAAAATGGCTTATAGTCAGCATATAAGTTAGTGTAATAAACTAATAAATCATTAAATTTGCTTGATAATGATATTTTTTTCTTAAAATATAACATGGCCAAACCACTTGTAACCAGGACACAAACATTGTCGATAGTTTCGAGTACAGCACTAAACAATAAAAGCATTCAACAACATGACATTTGCACATGTCAATTTCGTATCCGAGATAAAATAATAGGTATACTTATAATGCACGATCACGCAAGAACTGCTCTTTCTTTAAAGTTAGAAGCTATATTCTGTAAAACTATAGAAAACAATCTTTAATCTTAGAGCTCCCCAGGCTTACCTTCAGGCGACCTCCTGGCGCTAGCATCGCCGGCCCAAAGCGGGAACTCTTTTTCCATCGACACCTGCAGGCTGTGATCGCTGCCCGCCAAGTCACTCTTCGAGGCGCTGTCTTTGCGTATGCTGATTTTTCTGGCAAACGTCTCCTCCAACCTCGCCTCCTCTTGCTTGATCGCAGTCTGTTCCGAAACAATGTCCTGTACCATAGCGTTGTAATCGAGTTCGACGTCGTCTTGTTCTACTGTCACTTTGGGATTTGTTGTTTCGTTGTCACTAAAAATGAGCACAAGAAAATGATTAATTCGATTGTTCTCTTCAGCCATGTTTAGAGATAGTTGAATGATTGACCTCGTACCGATTTACATTACAGTATCAACGAAAAAAGCTGAAATTGGTTGCTTTGAAATTAATAATTACTTATTCGATGGATATGGCAAATAAGTGACGTCACACCTTGCTATTGCCATACAAAAACTATGGAGGGAAACGCGTTTTAACAACGTAACCCGTTGTCAAATATCAGCTACGTATTTCGCACCCACCTATCACTTTCATAGGCCTCTTGGTTGTTGGAAATGGGCATCAGATCATCGAGGAAGCTGCTGTCCAGAGCGCCGGCGTAGAATTCGTCGAGCGCCCCCGATGCAGACATTGCGCCTTTAGACGGCGTACTCTGCTCACTGACAATATAAATAGCTTCATTAAATAATCGCCTAATAGTGGCCTCCCACTGAGGAGTCAAAAGCACATTCATAAACGCTTATCAAACATATTTAAAGTTAATATTCGTTGGTCTTTGTCACTTTGACGTTTGCCTTTAACACAGACTAAAATATATATCTACTCTAAGATACTCAGGTCAGCACTTGTTCATGAATGAGGGGGCTAAGGCGAACGAGAAGTGGATTTAAACTGTGATTGCGACGTTTAATCATTGCACAATCTCCGTTTCCCCAGTCCCCAATTCCTCGGATCTCGTGAGCGAACTGTAGTCACAATAAGGACGTCAAGCAGTCTTTAACACCAACCTTTCCGGATGGTTTGGTCTGGACGGCGTCATGTCCATACTGACCGCCGGCCGCTTCACCAGCTCGGGGCTTACGAATTGACTTTGCACGCCGTGCTGGGCCTTTATGCCCATAGGATTCAAAGACTGCGCTAGCTAAAATAAACAAATAAAAATTAACTTCATTCAGGGCGCGGTGAGCATTAACAAATCAACAAGCAAGAAACTAACGAAGATATGTTTCGTCTTTGAGACACTCGCAAAGTCTGGCTAGTGCTTCGTTTGAATATTAATTTAGTTGAAATAATAAAATTTAATATAGTAATGAATGTACGAGTATACACGTCAATAATTTTGACTATCTGCACTAATATTATAGTGGAAAGAATTGATTGTTTGTTTGGTTGCAATTGAATAGGCTCTGTAACTATTGGGTCGATTTGAAAAATTCTTTCACCATTAGAATCCTACTTTATCCGTGATGAATATAGGCTATAATTAATTCTACGCGGACGAAGTCGCGGGCAACAGCTATGATAAATAACGAATTAGTATTACCAGGGGATTAACGTTAGACGGCACGATAGGCTTGCCGGCGCCAAGCACGATGCTTGGCGAGCGTTCGTTGTTCGGCCGCGGCTCGGGGGGTGCGCTCTGCCTCCGCTTGTTCGCCAGACGATCAAGGAAAAGGTTGTAATGCGATTCCTCAGAGTTCTGACGACAACACACCAAATTATATATTAGGAAGTCCTAGCTAGCACTTGCACTTTGTGGACACACAAGAATTGGATATTATAGAGGACAAAAGTATTTTGGCATGACGTTGATAATGATAGTAGTTTCTTTTTCAGACACGTTATTCCACATTTACACTCAGATTAAAGTCATACTAGCTTCATCCCACAGTACCCGTACAAATGTGTACATCACAAGAAATTTTAACAGTCGAGATCAAATCTAAAAATAAAAGGTGAGGTAAAGAGAAAACATGTGATTCTTCTTTCAAACAAACTTCAGATCTATTTACAAATTCATGCCAAACACGAAAAACCACTTACTTGAAAATCGTCAAGTTCTTTTTCAGCTTCTTCCATGTCTTTCTGGTTTCTTTGCAGTTGCTCTAGCAAACTAGTCCTTTGCAGCCTCAGGAACGGCACACTAAGGAACTTATGGAGTAGTCTCAGGCCAAACCCATTCCTCATTGACGATTCCGCGTACCGCACAGCCGCTGTCCTTTGAACGAAATTAATAATTAGAAGGAAATCGAAAAGGAGAAACTAAAAATAAAAAACAAGTAATAATTGGCAAATTCCTAATCTGTCAATGGCAGGACCAACTACCAGCTAATCCTGCCGCCATATATTGTTTGCGCTGCTGTGATCCAACATGGAGAGTTAATCAGCTATCACATTATGTATTCCATTTAAGGGTGGCAATGCACATAAATTGTACCTGGTAAGTTTGGCATGCTCAAGAGCCTGTTCTATGTGATGTGGATGCACCTGTCGATGGTGTTGCATGTCACAGTGGTTGCCGAGCACGACCACTGGCAGGTCTGCTGGTACCCTTGACAATTCCTTCACAACATATTCAAAAGTCCTGTGGAACCATGATATCAATTTAGAAAACTTGCAAAAAATTTATATGGTACAGTCAGCATCAAATAGTTCGTGACACCCAGTGGCCAAAAAATTAGCAACACTACCTTATTTCAACTGTAACAATGACGTGTTGCAAACTATTTGGCTACTTTGGGTGTTACAAACTATTTGATGCTGACTGTACATGCAATCTCCTCTGCTATGTTTTTTTATGCGAAATAGGCATGCATTTAATCACAATCACTCCTGATGGTAAGCATAGATGTGATCTAGGGTGGAACACGCTTGCCTAGTAAATGCCCATTTACTCTTGATTGTTTGTTCAACCTTATTACAAGTAATACATACTATAATAACTATTTTTTGTTACTTAAAACATAAGATGGACTTCAAATGGGAATAAAATTATAATTTCTGAACCCATTTCAATTTTAAAAGCAGTTTCATTGAGAATTTTCTTTTTTTTTTACAAAGACATGTAGGGGCCAATAGATTAAAAACAAATCTTTAATAGTCAATTTAATATGTTTTGCAGTAAATTATTAATTACATGCTTAAACAGACAGAACTTGTGTCAGACAAAATTGACAAAAAACCTAAAAATTACTAAAAAAATGTATTGAAAATAAAAAATATGCTCAGATTTACCAAGGTTTTGTTATATCAAGCATCAGTATAACACCTGTAGCATTTTTGTAGACATCCAAGAATGTTGCATCAAGAACAGGAGTCTCATAGCCCTCATCTTGAGTAGCCGCAGCTGATTGGTTCTCCAATTTTAGGCCCAGGGGAGACTTCTTCTTTGTTCTGCCTTTATCAACCACTTCCCATACTTCTACCTAAAACAAGTATTTGAAGTTTTAATGCCAACAATATTTTTTATCAAGTGCAGTACATTAAATCTGTACAAAAATTTCAAATCTATTCAATCACTGGAAGTACTAAATATATTATAATTTACTGTAATGTAAGTTATGGCGTAAACAACCCAGTCAAAATTTTTACAGTACTTGATAATTTACAGTTGTACTTACTTTAACTATATGGTCAGTATTTTTATATGTCCAGTGTATTGGAGCTACTTGAATTTGATCAGTGGGAACATACTCTTCTATGAAAGGGCCACCTTGTAGTCGCTGTAGCAAACATGATTTGCCGACATTCCTATCCCCTTTGATCAATATTTTCACTGAAGAAAAATTAATAATATGTATAGTTAATATTTCAGCTAAAGAAATGTTTGAGAACAGCTAGCAATGAAGAAAACCTCTGTGCACGTCTTGTAGATCCAAAATCATGGCTTAAATTAGTTTCATAGCATCTATGTTGGCAAAAATAACGGCACATAAGGTGCACAGAATAATTCGAACAAATGCTAATACGATACTTACTGTTAAAGTGAACCCCTCTTGAGAATTTCTTCTGCAAAGAGGAAGACATAGGGACTGGTGCAGTACATCGTTCATCGTTGCTTCTTGCTAATTTTTTGAGGGCGGAAAACATAACAAAAAGTTTCTTAGCTACCCCTCAAGAAATTAATGTAATGCTGCTAGAAAACAGGAAAGTATGAAACCAAATCTTCCCTAATGAAGCCAGTTAAGTAATTGATCAAATTTTACGGTTGTACAGTTAGATTTTCAAAATATATTCGAATTCGAAGACTTGTCAACAAAAGTAACTCAACTCATCAGATCAAAGCCCCTTGGAGTTGGAAAATTTCACGACATGACAGAGCTTACTTGACAGCAGGACAAAATGTTGCCAGCTTGTTTTTTTTTTTTTTTTTAGTAGAATTTCGAAAAATGGTAAAGTTTAAATACCATACAATACAAATCTTAAGATGACTAATTAAATTTATCTAGTTCGTAGCAGCGTGGCCTATTTACCAACTAGCTTATTGTAACAGGTTGTGGTTTTTCGTCAACGATATTTTCATTCATATCATTTTTTAACTAGCAGTCGCGTGCGCAACTGATGTCAGTTGTGCTTATGTGTGTACATTAATGACAATGTCATAGTAAGTGCCTCATCGTCACTAGGCATTGGAATTCGTTAATTTTTATTACCTCCATTAATCCAAACAGACTTGATAAAAACATGGCTGCTACAGCTCCATCCTTTTTATACGAGGTAAAAATCCTTTTCAATGCCACTTCAATAAAAGTTTATTTTTTTGCTGACTGTACTTATAGTTCAATCTATTTGCATTGTCATCCATTCTGTTACCAAAAATTCTAGTCAATCCTACTACGGAAAATAGGTGAAATTCGATCGATTTGCAAGTTTTGACTTCAATAAACAAACAGTTACTTACCACTTATACATATAGGTACCTAGGTATACTAGGTACTTGCAAACAAAAATTGGAAGTTAAATTAAAAAAACATGTACAGGGGCCCGATTTTTGAAAGCACGTGTGAAAATACCACTCGAAAGTGGTATAAACCTGTTTATATCTTCAAAACTACAGCTACAGCTCTAATCAAAATTTTGGCTAGTTCACAAGATTAATGAGAGCCGTAAGCATCTTCTAAGCTACTCGTATTTTAATTTCAGCGCTTTTCACCACTTTCAAGTGGTATTTTCACACATGTACTTTCAAAAATCACCCCCCAGATCAAACTAGGAGAGATGATTGCCCACTGCTTGATGCTGAACAATATGTAGCAACTTTCAACATGAAACTACCGTGAGACTTAATCATCATTACACATAAACGGATAACTCACGTATAAAAAGTCGAGTATAGTAGAGTCAAGAGTAAAGTGGAGTAGAGTCGAGTGCGAGAAGGACTACGAAATAGTCCGAAACATGTCGAGCACCACTCGACTTTTTATACGTGAGTTATCCGTTTATGTGTAATGAATATGTAGCAAAGTAAAAAAACTGTGGCTTACAAACTTACAGCATTGGATTGGAAAAATTACTGAGTTTACAGTGATACACGCTTTACAATTAAAAAGCCAGAGTTTCTTTGAATTTCACGACTGTTTCTGGTAGTTACAAGGAAATGCTTGCCAAACTCATATAAACTTACCTAGTTAGCTTTGAATTTAAAGTTAGTAACTTTGAAACAGGGTAATAAGACCAATCAAAGACCAGCTTAATATTAAAAAATGTTTTCCAATACTATAAGAACTTTAAAAAATATGAATAAAATATATGATTTTAACACTTAATATGGACAGTAAACAGCAAGTATTTTATGTGAGAGACGATACAACAATATCATCAGTTGCCTCTGTGTGTAGCCAGGAAGTATGGGGTTCCGTCAACTTGGATCACAGCCAGGAAAGGACGATCCGCCAGAAACACCATAACCGGATTGAAGTCTACCATCGCACAACACATAATGATGTTCATTGCTGAAAATGTAATACAATTTCTTATAATTACACCCACTAAATCATTATAAAGGCTATGCTCAATCTGGCAGCATTTTTAAAGGTACAGATCTAATAAAACAGTAAGTAGTTGCGATTAGGCTACGTGGAGAAAGACAGCTATAGCTAGAGATAGAGGTAAGTACGTCTAGTCTTGGACAAAAACATTACATAAGCAACGCTAACTTTCTAAATTAAATAGTAATATTCGTTCGGTAAATAGCTAAATCAGCCCTCATTGAGTTTTTTAATGAAATAACAAATGAGATAGTGAATCAACATCTATATTCTGTATACCTTTTTTCTGTTTTGGTTGTTATATGTGGTGTTCAATAAAGAGTTATTGTATTGTATTGTATTGTATGGATACCTGCAGCACGAGCGTATTGCAGATGTTTTGCCAGCCTTTGATGCTAAGATAAAACCTGTGCGATATTTCCACTCTATTGTTTTATTCATCTATGGTTATGTATCTACGGGGGTTTTGTGTTAGTACTTACTTTTTTTTACTTAAAAAGCAAACCACATAATAGTCAATTTTTGTAACTTTAACTAAAAGTAATTATAGTTCTTTAATAACTAACATGAATTAGTGCAGGGTAACATATCGTAACATTTATACGCCTCGGTGAGTGCCCAGGAAGTACGGCGTAGTGTGGACTTGAATGACCACTATAAAAGGCCGGTCGGCCAAAAACTCTCTCACTGGCTCAATGCCGACCATCGCACATAATAGTGTGATTTTCATAGCTGCAAAGTCAAATGTTCATTTAATATTTATCAGAATCTATAGGTATCTATCCATATTTCAGCAAAGCTGCTACGGGGGGGATCGTAGACAGTATTTCAATGGTTTTTCGATTCCTGTCGTCTGTTTGTTATGTTCACTTAAATTGTAGTAAACAAATAAACCGATGGAGTGCATCCAGGTCGCTAAAGCTAAAATAGACAGGTGTTGCTTTATAAAAATTGGATATCGGGAACAAAATAAATACTTTAAAAAATATTTAAAATCCTCTCCTAAAATTAAGTACCTACTATACTAGGTACTGTCTCCCGCGATTTGCTTCAACGCGAGGCAAATCGCGGGAGATGGTACCTAATTCTAAAAAAATAAGTAAATTTAACGGCCATTCGTCAAAATCTATTATTATACGAGTCGTTTTCAAAACACATGTACATAGTTAAGGGCCTTAATTAAAACAAAAGTTAATTTATTCCTTTGTGTTACGACTTTTTCACCCTTATTGCAATGTAATAAAGGTGAAACGGTCGTAACACAAAGGAATCAATTACCTAACTTTTGTTGTGATTAAGCCCTTAACTATGTACATGTGGTTTGAAAATGACTCATATGCGAAATTGAGGTTTTCGTGTCCCATACCACTAAACTACTTTACTTACAGTAATTTTCTCAACTCACTAGCCACCACTTTATTGTTAAGTCTACAGTTTAAATAGCTAATAAACTAGCAATAATGAAATAGGTCCGCAATAATGCAATAACGAAATGAGATCCCTAAAAGGGATGAGTCCGCCTTTGTGCAATGTGCATGTATCTCAGTGTTGGTCAATTGTATTTGTTTTATGTTTATTTTGCACAATAAAGAGTCTACATACATACATAAGTACATTGTCAATTGCATCTTGTAAAATAAGTACTTACTTTGAACTTCATTTATAAATAATATTGACTGGAAAAAGAAAGATTTTCCGAAATTCCCACGGTATACCTTCTTCAATAAACGAATAAACCAAAAACGTTTTAAAACTTAACGTTCGAAAGGAACGTTTAGGCAGTCAGTCGTTCGGTGCTTGGCGTTGGCGATCCAAAGGTTAAAAATGGGAGGTGAAGGTGGCATGTGCTTTTTGATGAATCTCTCTGGACTAAATACTTGAGAAACAATCCATGTTCATTTCACGTAGTGTGTCTATGCAGTCGTTAACAGAACTATCATCCACGGACATCGATATTTTTTGAAAGTAATGTTAAAATATCAGTACTTAATAAAATAGGTATTAAAAATTGATGATAAAAGTACTATTACAATTCCTGGCCAAATTGTACCATGATTCGTAAAATTAGTCCTATGATTAATAACGTTATTAACCAACCAAGCCAACAATCACATTAGGCTTAGCACATTCACAGTAGGGTTATTTTAGAGCAAGTTAAATCGGCGTCATATATATGTATGTAGTGCTTCTAATCTTCCATCTATCTAGATGGAAGATGTAAGATTTACTAAACAAAATAGCTGAACACATTTCTTAACATTAATGAGTTTCTGATTCTAATGACTCAGATGACTACCATTCCCCTATTTCATAAATATTAAAGGCGACGAGTAACCATCTCAATTCGAAATAAATTGCCGCCTCCAGCGAAGGCCTCCAGTCAGATGATCGTTCGGTGTAAAGCGGTTACGTAGATCGAAATTGTGTTACCTGTCGCCTGACACGTTTTTGAAATAGGTACCCATATTTACCTGTAGATTAAGGGTGTTACCACAACAATCGAACGACCATCGATCGATGTCATCGACCAAAATCGAACCATTACGATCGATTAGTGTGGCAGCTTTGGCTGATCGACGGATAAACCAATCGATCGACGTTTTTCGATACCATCGATCGACATCGGTCGATTGGTGTGGTAGCGTTGGTCTAGTAGAAACTATCGATCGACGTCGACTGTTCCATTCTACCATCGATCGATGCCAGCGATAGACTACCCTTAGTGATCTGATGGCGATCGAACCTTACACTGGTAATTAATACGTGGTAGGTATGAAAAAACTCGTCAATATTAACTTCCAATTAAGAGCGTGTGTCGATTAATACGTAAGAAAAAACGTCTTACCTGTTGCTAGGGCTTAATTATCGTGTTAATAATGAAAGATATAAAAAATTAGGCTGTTAAGATTTTAATAAATATTAACATAGCACAGATGTAACAAAACTGCACAGGTATTCTTAATTATTGTCATTATCACCGACATCATTAAACTATATTTTGGGTATAAAAGTAAATAGGTAAGGTACAGAAATCCAAAAGAGTTCAAGAGGAATTTGTTTCTAACAATATTGGTGTCACTTAGATATCTCCGTACTACATTATAGCTACTTTTGTGACTTAGTTAAGTTATTGCACTAGACAAGAAAAAAATATAAAAACGTCTTGCAGTATTTGACTAACAAGCGAAGTAAAATTGGAGTTAAACAGAATCTTGCTCTGATAAAATATGAATCTTGTAAAAAATACCTGCACCAAAAATATACATATAATAATCTATATACATATATAATCACTTTTCTATATCTAAATCTAGTATAATTGCGCTCAACATTGTTAACTTATGTATATACATAGTAGCTTTGATAAGTAGGTATTTAAAAATTAACTACATGGTTCTGCATAGTTCGGAGCAATTTTTTTTCTATTCTCAACATTGAGACTAAGGATTATTTCGACAAAAAAGCTAAGCTATGATTTTCTAGCCAAAATGTAGGCGCAGACAAGACTAGCCATTTATGTTGCTTAGAAGTACAGACGTTAATATGATGGTGCAATCCATTAATAATTCGACACAAAACATAGTATGAAATAACTATTTGGGCCATGTGCAAGTGTTGTAAAAATATAAAAAGGCAGCATCAGGTGCGCGTACTTACAGCTTGTTAGAAGCTCTTATCTATAGATGAATGAGAATCCTGACGTTCTACCTACGAAAGTTGAATACTTGAATAGTACTAATGGAAACTGGCTTAATTGTGCGGATAAAACGTGTGTTGTATATAACTGGGTTAAGATTCAGTATAATATCATTGCTGATCGGTAGGGACACCTGACGCTGCCAAGGTCAGAAGTCCTTAGGTTCTGCCGTTGAAGACCCCGATGAACAGGGTAGTCTTCTCACTGCCAGTGAGCAGGTAGAGGAAGGGCCGGTCAGCGACGAAGCTGAAGTTCACCATGAAGCCGCAACGCGCCATTAGGACCATGCCTGTACGAATATACCCTTTTAAGATACACCTAGTTAAATCCGGACGCGGGACGCAACACACCATGTGGCTGGGGTGTAGAACGCGCCAAATAGGCAATACCGGTTGTGTTTACCGCGTGCGTCAACGAACAAAATGGCGTTTGTGACACGCGTTATGCATAATACTGAATGTTCATTGATCGGTATTCAAGAGAGATTTTCACATGGATTTTATTTTCTCGGTCTGCTTACCGATCGCGATGGAGGCTCAAGTAGGTAGGCACGGCGCACTCACCGTGCCACGTCCGATGTGGCCTTAGGCCGAGGTGGCTACAGGTCGGAGCGCGGCAGAGGGGCGGCGGGCTGATACCGAGCCACGAAGGCCAGCTGGCGCGCCACCATCAGGCCCCAGAGCGCGGGCCGGTCCGCAGTGAAATCACGCGGCGGCCGCGGCATCGAACGCTTCATACGGATGGCGCCAACTGCGCTCACCCACACACAATCCCTTTCAATACCGTACGTACACAACCGGCTCTCGACCCATCCTCACCGCAAGGGTGTTTTGAATTAGTATGCTTGCTCGAGTATTATTCCACAAATGCCCGAAGTAGAAAAAGCTGGGTATGAATCGCATTTTCCCGAAAAACGTAGCTAAGTAAGCAAAACCAAATAATTCTATGTGTCAACAAGTATAGGTAAGTAAAGTATGAGGTTCATTTAGTTAAGGTGAAGATGACAATAAATGAACATGGCTTTCACGTGCCGTCTCGACTCTTCCGGGTATTTTAACCTAACCAAAGCTGATGCTTTAAAAAGAGTAATTAAAATAGTAGTGTTAGTACCAATTATAGCGGTAATCTCGTCTGTAACTAATTGAAATCAGCTCGATATACAAATCTCAATTATATTTGACATGTAAGGAAATCTCATTTGACTGCCAAAATATCAATTTCAATTGATAATTATCATACACAGACAACGTATTAGTCACGATAAGGCTGGTACCATTGCATGCAACGTAGCGAACCAGACAATTAAAACACAATTATAAAAAATACCACTGAAATGATGACACAAAATCGGAGCATTCCGCTATCGTAAACGCTAGCAATTGCTCAAACGTTTTAGTTGCGATAACTAACCCATACTGGCAAAACTATTAACACATCGATTAGGTTTAATTCTGTAGGTCGACTTAGACAACGAATATTCTGAACGCCAAACGAATATAAAAAGCTCCGTCATAATTCAAAATAACGAACGACTCCGTACTAAGTCTCATCTTCATAGTTTTCAGAACTAGGGCTAATCAGTAAAAAAAACTTTTAGAAAGAAACCAAACGGCTGAAGGTTTAAAAACAAAAGCAACATCGATAAAACTGAATTACAAGCCACCGCCACAAAAATACTACACCACAAATATTTCAATTCAACCCCATGCAACTTCGGATTAAAGAGCTTGTAACACAAATTTTCGCAATAATAATTTAGTACCTACATAGAGTATCAGTGGCGTGGCATCAATAGAACTGGATTCCCACCGGCTTGCCTATTTTAAGGCAGTTGGGCTCTTTCAACATGAAACTCGATTTTTTATACGTGAGTTATCCGTTTATGTGTAATAATCAGTTGGGCACTTTTATTGTGCAGAATTAGAGGAAATAGCTAATTAAATGCCCTTCGGCTTGCCTTCTGATATAATTGACGCCGCGCCACTGTAGAGTATACTTATGCGTACTTTCCTATTAATGAGGTACATTGCGGAATGTTTGTAACGTGTGACAAATCTTTGTTACCGGTGATTTACTCCAGAAGGAAAAGTTTCCCAAGAAACGATTACTTCAAAGCTCATTATCAGAATACCTTGAAAGTTATGTTTCGAATCCGTAAGTGAATGATGGACAAAAAGAACTTTTTTTTTCATACTGACCAGTGGCAGCGGCGGCCTCGGCGCCTTCCTCATTGACCTCGATGAAAGCCTTCTGTATTGCTTTTGATACGTACAGTGGCTCAGGATTGCTTAAAATCTTGGTCAGCCCAGAATTTTGTTCACTGAAGATAGCGTTGATACCGAGCTGAAATTTTGTTTGGACAATTATTTAGCAATTAAGTAAATACTGTCGGTTTACGGAAGGGTAAAGCAAAGATGGACTGGATAAGCCACTAACTGCCAATGAAATATTGATTAGAATGTTAAGTTGTCCACTCAAAATGGCCACAAATCATATTGCACGGTACGAAGTATATTAGAAACTACGAACCTATGTTGAAGCGGACCTGTGTACCTACGCTAAAATGTAAGAGAAACGAATGTGTGTAAGTTTTGTTGTATCAACTGTATTTGGATTGCTCAGATCCGGAAAATTCACCACTTTCGCTTTTGTCGCAGGTAACCGCCGCGCGGCAGAATTTTAGATTGACAGGTTTTGGAAACAAACAATCAGAGTTAGGACGTATTTCTGCCATGCAAGGCAGCCCGACTTAAATTAGCCACTTAATTACAGGTCCGTGTTAGAAATAGAATAAAAAAATGTAACTCTAATTCAAAATTTCTCCTTCAATAGTGACAACCAACTTAAGAGATTTTTCTAACATATAATATTTATTTATTTATTACCTTAGGCAACAATGCTTTCAAGTCTATTTCAGTCTCGATCTTGAACTTAGGAATGGTGACTTGTACTTTGATTTGATGCATCTGGCTCAGCTCCTGTACTAGGTCCACGTCTGTCGCGAGCGCCTTGAGGAGATCATTGATGCCCTCCACCTCCTTCGGTAAGATGATCACCATACTTGCCTCGCCTCCCTCGTATGGCATTTCCAACAACTGTAACATTTTAAATTCCGTGGAATTTCTGCACCGTCGCTCGCTTGTTCGAACAAAGTTGTTTAAAGGAAAACTATCACAGCTATGTTGGCTTTACAATTTAACGAGTACGTAATAGTCGATCAACTTGTAAAATGGACTTGAAACCGTAAACTGTAGGTATACACTATGTTCATACTATCGAATAAAACCGAAAAATAATAATTATGTTCATAATATCCGCTTAATCTGACAGGCAACTACGGAACCCCAAACTGCGCGTGGCCCGACACGTACTTGGACGGTTTTTATTTCTGTCTGTCTCTCCACTGCAACTAACGTAAACTTTCCTCAGCTAGAAGATCGATAATAAAACGTATACTATAGGACGTATAGTATTAAACTCGGCAGGAATATTCAGACTGACTATCCTGACAGGAATGTGAAAATCATTAATGGTTTTTGACACCTTATATAAATAGCGCCTTAATATATTTTTTTCTGAGAACTAAGTCAATTCCAGTCTGATTATGATGACTAATATAATGAATAATAATACATACATCCTACGTCATACAAATAATTATCTGACCATGACATATGCAAAACATTCTCGTCTTTATTTCTGTTTGTAATGTAAGTATGTATGTAACATAACAAATGCTATTCGATCGGTATGCCCGACATCTGTTCGGTGTAAACATTGCCTCGGCTAGGTTATTTATAAATGTCTAGCTGGAAATCTATATTTCAGCTATTTTGAAGATTTGAATAAGAGTCTTGGCGAAATCAAACCAAGTCAAATCAGTAACCGTAAAGCGGAGTGACCGAGTTTTAAATTTGCTATAAAACCAAATTGTCTCGACAAGGCGGGTATTTGAGATGAAGACAAAAAGAATATTGATGAAAACATTGATTGGGATGCAAATGAAAATGAGTGAGTTCACCGTCAAACTCCTTCATAAAGTCACACAGGCAGTTCAAAGTAACATCGTTTCACGGTATAAGGATACATGAACTATGCATGTTTTATTGACTTAGCTAGATCATACCTGAGCATTCAGTTTTTCACTCTCTCCATATCTGAAGTTCTCCTCCAAATACATCATCGGAACATTAACAGTTGTGTCCTTTGTGATATAGAATGGTTTGTCCATGGTGTTGTGAGGCTTGAAAGGGTGCTTCCAACTGCCCTGTAGATAAAAAAACATTCTAAATACTACCAGGATTTAGTTTTTGTTGCACAATGTTTGTTGATCTTTCACGCTAAAACTTTCGGACAGATTTCAATAAGATGGATGTTCCCATGGGACCAGAAATTTCAACCCATAGAAATTAAGTAAAATTCCATAATTTCATAATTTCATAGGTCACGCGGGTGAAGAAGCGGGGAAAAGATATAGAGCAACCGCTAAAATGAGTCCTCGCCAGCGCGGCACTGGGGCGCGGGGCAGGCGACAAAGTGGGCCGAGAGGTGCGGGCGGCAGGCGCACTACTCGCCCGCACCGCTCTCGGTCGGGCGAGGACTCATTTAAGCGGTCGGTCTATAGCAATTAACTTAGTAAAATTATTCTATTCATACCTTAAAATAGAGAGCATTGACGAGGACCAGCCGCGTCATACCATTGATGGAGTCTTCGGAAATGAGATCCTTAATCCTATTGTTGGTTTTGCTTTCTACCTGATCAAGATAAGTACAAAAGAAACATTATAAGTACACATTAAACATCTAAGAATATTAACAACCAATTGTATACCTAAAAATACTGTCTTATTGGAAAAAAAATACTGTCTTACTGGAAATTTGTTGTAGACTTACATTTGGTAACAATCAGACCTCACTCAGAGTAATCACACATCTATAATAATCAAAACTATTCGATATTCATTTTTAACGGTTTTTAAGCCAGACTGGAAAACTATGCAAACAATAGTGGATAAAAAGAATAGGGGAGGCCTTTGTCCACGGTGGGACACTAAATATGCAAAATAAAAAACTTTTAAATTGGTGCTTGCTTAAAAGGTGCTTGGACATCTTGCATTAATATTAATAAATAAATCATTTTAAATTGTACCCAATCATTGATAAGTTTTGCTGCTGCTCCTCCATTTGAGAAGTCCACGGGCTCCAAATCTGAATCAAATATTTCAACTGCATCATGTTTCAGCTTGGGGTCGAGATCATAGCCTGTCTTCAAGTACACCTTATTGGCCACTTGCAAAGTAACTCCTTTCACTGATTTCAGTTTGGATGTTACTGCAGAAAATGATGATCGAATCTGTAAACACAAAGTAAATTATTAAAATTTTAAAAAGCAAGATATTAAAAAATGACCATGAATTTTCCTTTAATTAGTACGAGTAGGTATGTGTATTACCTAACAAGCAGTTGTTTTTTCTATACTATACATAGATATATATGCATATAAATATAACTGTACCAAAAAAAGAGGGTAGTTGATGAATACATTCATATTATCACTATTTCATTTTGTTACATACATTTAATACTTAAATAGTAGTAATAAGAACTTAAAACTTTCTCACATTAATCTAATCACATTCTTCAGATAATTGGTGCTGATAATATATTAGTAATGGACATTGAAAAACCCTTTACGCTTATCTATTCCAGTACTATAAAGTGGGCATTGTTATTATGTACAGTGCAATGGCATTTAAAATACCTTTGGGCGTGTCTTGCTGTCTCACTTACTCTTATGAGCCATATATTGAATCGGCCGATTGTACCTTAAACCCAAATGTTGTTCTAGGAGCTAACAAATGAAAAAAAATGCTTTTTTTGTGGCAATATTGTTTCATTTTAATATATTTTATGTTCCTATATTTACATCCAAAGTGAGAAAATAATTCTGTTTTCTTTATTTTTATTTATTTTGCAACAGCATCTATTTCATTTGATTCTGATAAGTATTTGCCTAATTAATTTTATTCATATAAAGTTTGATAATTTCAATAAAAACAAAATAAAAAACTTATTTTGATTTAACTGATCACCAAAATAAGGCTAAGAATTTTGAATTTGCTCCAGATTTAACAGAAAAATTACATACCAGATCATCATCTTTGACGCCAATTGCATTCAGCAGTTCCCCATGAGCCGGGTCAGAAGATCCGAGTGTCAGAAGAGCCAACAGAATCTCTGCTGAGATGGGAGAAGACACCACACTTTTCGATTTGTCTAACTCCTAAAAATAAAATCAGTATTGCAAGATTCAACTACCCACCATGAAGATCAGTAGTAGTTAGAAACAATTTTCTGAGTGTTACATGCATATTACACATTTAGGAGTCTACTCAACACATTGGAAGAAAATGAAGAAATAGATTAAGTTCAAAATAGGTAAGTGAAAGTAAAGTTTGAATAACTCACATTGCAGAACTGCAGAGAGAACTTGGCAATAGCCGAAGATAATGCCGCCGAATCCATGTTTGTAGTACAACTGGCTTTATTTGTTATAGTTATTAACAAAATTAAAGCTGAAATAGTCAAAATAAATTTATTTCACGAACCAACTAACAGTTCCGATACAATACAGCAAACAGACGCCTTCAATGAGTAGTCGTTCAATAAATATACCGTGGGCTGTGGCCGGCTATGACTCATCGCGAGTTTGCATGACGGCTCCAAGGTTACCACTTTTTTATCAACCTTAACAACCTTACGTTACATTTTTTGGTCGACTACTGTACCTACAAACGTTCTTTCATAAAGCAAGTATGTATTCTTTATTTAATTCGAAGTTTAAAATTTTAGAAGTTCAAAACAAACACTATTCTAAATACGAAAAGTCTAAAAAGTTTACTCAGTAAGCACGTAGACCGCATTAGTTGAAATCTGTTGAAATGAAGATAGTAAAGTAGTGTTATCAATAAGATTAAGCCTGGCAGTGGCTAGTATCAGTTATTCGCATTTTCAGATTGTTCAAATATAATACATACAGTACGCATGTCATTGATTTATTTCGACAAAATAACTGCTTGCTTTGTACTTTTCTTGATTGATGTACCGCGCTCACTGCGTATACACAAATATGTCAAATTCAAATGTCTAAAGTGACATAATAAATTGACAAGTAAGCAAAGTAAATAGTATGGTTACTTTAAATTAAAAACAACTCTTTCACTACTCAGCACAGGGTTGCTTTTATTAAGACAATAATTACTAAGAGGACATCCACAGATAATTTAGCTATACCAATTTACAATTTACTATCGCCATTTCATTGCTCCAACAGAGCTGCATTTAAATTAAATTGAATTCTGAACTCTGTCTAATTCTGTTCCCTTAAATAGGATATTGGTACAGTGCTTCTATTTTCTAATATATATACCTAGGTAATCTTCGTTTTTAACCTTTTCGCCGCCAAGCATCTCGTGTTTTCGCAACTGTCATAATTATCTTATCATGTGAAGGTGCATTTTTAACCGACTTCATACACTGCATGTAGTGACGTCATATCAAGTCAATGGAGGCGAAATAGTTTGAATACCACTACCACCGAATAAAGAAAAAGTAGAAGTGGCATGTCAATGTCAATGAGACTGCACGCAATTCGCACGTATAAACGTCAGTTGGGCCACCGTCTGTCTATTTGTGTCCTTACAGTCGACGGAAAAATCTATCAAATTGAGGTGTTTCGTACCATCTGTTAGCATGACCGTTATTTTTTCAATCCTACTTAATATAATAAATGCGAAAGTTTGTCAGTGAGCATGAATGTTCGTTCTTTCCTCACGCTGAAACGACTGGACGGATTTAAATTAAATTTGGAATGGAGATAACTGGTATCCTAGATTAAATCATAAGCTTCTTTTATCCGGGACAATAGCGTAGTTCCCACGAGATAGCGAAAAATGAATTAATTGCAGACGAAGTCGCGGGCAACAGCTCGTAACTTATTCCATTGTTATAAGGTTTTGTATACACTGTTTGTCAATATTGTCAAATTGAATTTGACGGCATAGAATAAATAACAACAGAGCAGAACGGAATGTCTTTTGACCGCGTCCAAAATAAACGCCGCCATTTATATACCTACTTCCCCCTTCACATCGTTACACCCCTCTGTCGTCCAGGCGTGTTGCTAGGGTTGCTTACTGTTAAATATTACTTACGTCTAAAGATAATATCGCTAAAATATAAGTTTACTTTGAAATCATTATTTTATTCTAGTTCTACAAAATATGAGATTTATAAATCATTAGGTACGTCCCTACATATTATAGATCGCGAGGCTATGGATTGAGGATTTGACGAAAAGCAATAAAATGCTGTAATTATAACTACTTTTAACTAAATTTTACCATTAGGTGAGACAATTGGCTACACAAAAAGAAACTGTTTATGTCTTTTTGATTAATTAGTTACGAAAACGAAATATTTAGAAAATATTAGGTAGGTACTTACCGCTCATCATCTTTGGAGTGTGGCGTCGTTTTTGAATTGTTCATACACCCAGATACACCACAATAACTTGACGCCATTGTTATTTGATTCCAATACGAAGGTAGGTACGGAACGCGCAAACAGCCAAACGCGCGTGCGGCGACGCCGCCCGTGACCGTGACAGCCCGACTGAAATACCCGATTAACATGTACTCTAATATCGTGACCTTGAGTCCGGCCGGAGCGGGAGTTTCCGTTCTACTATGTTCTTATTTATTCTATGTTGACGGTTCGAGTAGTAGAACGATAGGTACATACTGCCGGAATCCGATTTTCTCTAATGTTCCGCTGTCAATGCTGGTATCACTTAAGTTTAAACCTAAATACCATTCAGCAGTTAATTTTGCAACGCTGTTATTTTAACGACATCTGTTGTGCAATGGCAAAACTATTATTTAGACAACTGACATGTTCAGACTGATATCTTTTGGCTACGTTACGCTAGATGGTATTTAATACCTTATACTTCATATGGTGCTTCTAGCAATCTGCTGTGGTCCACAGCAGATTGCTAGCAGCATTTTTTTTTTTTAATTTGATATGTCATTGGCGTACTGCTTACTGCCGTATAGACCCCGCCGAGTGACTGAGTAAAATGTTTTTATTTTTATAAAATATATGGCTCGACGGAAAAATCTGAAACTTTTTTCCGTAGCTAAGGATGGTTATTCCTATCAATAGAAAAATCACCAAGCTCTTTCAAAATAATCATCCATTCCCAATTAAGCCAAGCCGAAATTGGCGATAACTGCTCTCAGATTGGCCAGCCGAATGTTTGCCGAGAGGCTAAAAAACTAGAAGCAATGTACAGTAATAAAGCTACACTAATATTAGAGGAAAGATTTTGATTGTTCGTTGTTTGCATTGAATAGGTTCCGAAACTACTGGACCGATTTGAATGATTATCCTAAATGTAACTAACAGTCTTATGTAGTAGGTACCTTATAGACTGGGAGGTGGTGACAGAAAATATTTGGTCATTAATCATGGTGTCTACGTAATAACAAAAAGGAAAATTATGGTCGTAGCGCTGGCACCGGCGGCACAATCGCGTGGGCGTTAATCGAACGTCTTGGATAAATAACGAGTGTCGAACGATGTGTTTCACAAAAAATCTTGTATTTTCAGTAAAAAAGCTATTCAATAAAAAAAAGAAGGTGGTAGCGTAATGCCATACTTCTCCGGTGTGACTTACAGCCTGCCATACCGACGCAAGTACAACAATAAAAAAAAACAATTCAGACATTTGTACGAGGCAAATTTTTGCTCAGCTAATCATCGTCGAGTAGCCATTTACGAAAATCACCATGCCATTCTTTTCTGACGGTTGCAAATAGCCGCCATACCACCACAAAGTAGTATTTTTTTTTTCACTTAACGATTTCTATGCATGATTTCATATGTTATGACTAACAAATACCGTAACCAATAAAAATTATGGGACAAAAAGGAACGCATATAAAAAGCTATGCTTGTAGGCTTTTAAAGTGCTTCTACTTTTTTATTCTTTTGGTGCTGACTGTACCTACAGTTAAAAAAAAAACTGCAGTAGACTATGAAAATAAAATTTACTATCAATCTAAACTTAAATAACAATTGATTCTAAGGATTACCAAAATTTAATCCCACTTTGATTTCTTCTTTTCAAATATTTCTTTTCCATCCTTATCTACAGCTGCATAGTATCCCAGTGATTCATATTTCTGTCTCATGTATGCTATGTAGCCAAGGGTAATGCCAAAGCAAGTTAGACCTAGGCTCATTATTACTATGTTCTGAAAAAAAAGATGCAAATCTAAATTTAATTGCAAAATTGCAAATTGGTGCATTGGCACCAGTTATAAAAAGAAAGAAAATTCAGTAATTGTAAGAAAATTACACATTGCATATATCCTGAAAAATAAATGAACATTATCGGTTTATGGACCATTGCTTATAGTTCTAGCTTTAGACAAAATCAAGATGGGCATGATGGTATTCTTGTTAAGATCAGAACAGCACATCTTGATACCCGAAATGTTTTCCATATAACAGTACACTGCTCCATCTTCAGTAGTAAAAGCCAAACTATAATAAGAGTATTCTCCATTAAATGTTGTCTAGTGTCATATGGAATGAGGTGTAGAATATAAGACCAAAACACGAAAATATAGAAATAATGTATTTGTCATATTTCTTACGGGTTTAGCATAAAGCTCAAAATTCACAACTCTAAAGGCTGTGGATGACCTCATGGAGCGGATTCCGTCTCCAGGTTTTTCATTTTTGTTATCAGTCATGGTGGAAATTTATTTAAATGCAGATATATAATGTGATTAACCAAAGTTTATTTTGAAACAGTTTAATTAATTGAAAATTACGTGATCAAAATTTAGGTTTTCAGGACATTACTTTGTTGTCTTGTCAACTCAACTCTTGTCATTGTCAATCTTATCTTGACATATCATGTGACATTTTTTACGGATCTCTTTCGGAAGGACAGAGGGGTTTTACTCACAAAGCCGTATCTTACAGTATGTGGATGATTTAACTTTTTTATTTTTTTCTGATTTTATTTAGCTTTTTTTGCTAGGAATGCGTTTTTTGAGATCTTAATCAAACGGTATAATAATTCGCTTTGAAATTCAGTAGGAGATACCATTATTTAATAAGGCAATTATAGAAGTTAGTAATAAATGATATTTTGCTTTCTCATATTCCTTAGTTTTGGTGTATAATTGTCCGAAATGATGTGCTGATTCGTCATAATCATAACTTTCGCCACAAAATCATAACTCTCCACACAAAAACAAAATATTGTCAAACATCACTGTCATCCATAGAGTAATCATATCATTGAGCGACATAAAGGGTGCGTTCAGTTTGATCACGACGACGCCCGACGTCGCACTGGACCCGTTCAGTAAGTCAGTGCGATCTTCGGACGATCACACCAAATCGTTCTCATTCTAGCTTTTTCAAAAATTATAAATATTGAAACAACAATGTCTAAGTATTTTTTTTTCTCCGGAACATCGTTTTTTGTTAAAATTTTAGGCGCAACAGATTTTAGTCAAAATACCACTTCACATCATGAATGAATTCATGATCGCAAGCGCAGGCGTGTGGTACGCGTTTTGTAATATTATCTATGTTTTTTTTTTTTAATTTTTGAATGACGCCACAAGATGGCAGTCCAGCGTCTGTGGCATTATGGTTATTGAGGCGTGTCAAAAAGGACTCTTATTTTATAAAAAAACGTTTAAAATGTTATAAGTTCTAGCTGAACTTAGGTGAAATTTCTATCTTTATTGTTCTACGTTGATCTGAATTGAAATTTAAACAATAATGGAGTCTGACTCTACACCCCAAGAAGATATTCACGATGGCGGGGAAGACTCTCCTTTGGGTGAAACTCAACCGACAGACGCAGGTGCTGAAAACTCTGAAGATCATGTCACTAGCCAAGAATCTGAAGCTGCAGCCACTGAAGAATCAGGTTAATTACTTACTATAGCATAGCTTTTTTGTGAATGCTGTTGCCACCGGTCTGTATTAGCAGACGTAAGGCACACAGATTTTCACCGAAATTTCGTTATAAAAATGGTAAAATACATGTCGATACAACGTTTGGTACCCCTAGATATATTCTGTAATCTTAAGTTTTACCTGTGTTTGTGATGCCAGACATGCCATGTGTATGAAGACATCATATGAGCCTAACACACAGTTACCCCTGTAAAGCCCTATTATATCCACTTCAAATAAAATTTAAAGTTTTACAAGTCCAGCAAATGATTTACCATTAAAAATTTTCACCAGTAGGCAAACTGACCATTAAATAAGCTTAAAACATGAACACAAGACATACTTTCAAGGATGGTGTTTACCAGCTACTAGTATGTGTTAATATTTCCTATTTCCGGGCCAAGATTGAAAGCTATATTTTTTATTTTTAATCTGAAATTGGTAGTGTTGGACAAATGAGAATACAATGCATGTTTTTTTTTTATTCTGGCATACAAAATGTTAAGGATAATCAATTATTTTTACACATAATTTGGTCAAGATTTCCATGTGTTATTTTTTATAGGACAAGTTTTGGTAGCATTCATTAAAATGGACCTTCATTAAGTAAAGCCTGTTTCAATCAATTAAGTTCATTGTTTTGTTAGATAACAATCTTATATCAGCTATTCTTTATATGCCCTGAAATGCCTTAATTAATGCCTTATTTTTGCAACAGCTACAAATGGAGCAGCTCCAACAAGCAGTAGCGATGCTTTGGAGGAACCAGAATCAGCTGCAGGCGAAGATGAAGTACAAGAAACTGATGAAGGTAATTTTAGTAAGCTAGTTTAATTTTAGTGTCTTAAAATGAATATCTAATCAACAATTCAATTTGCTTTAGTCAATGCTGAGGCAGAACCGGAAGAAATGGACATTGATGACACAGCAACGGGGGCTGTGACGGATGGTCCTGTTTATATAGGAGACAATTGTGTACCTACACCAGTAAGTGTTTGTGATTTTTTTTAATTTTAAAGGTGAAATTGCATCTTGCCCTAAAACAAAAACTCGAAATATGGACAGTTCAAATTCTTGGCAGCAAACCTTACAATCAACATAAATGTGAATTTCAGAACTTTTTTGACCACATTCACTTCTTGTATATGAGTATGTGTTTTATAGATTTTAGTCTCCAGGTACATTTATGTATGAATATGGTTTTATGAAAAGAAGAAAGTAAAATAAAGCTTTTTAACAGGTGGCTACTGATGAAGGTTCACCACCAGATGATGAAAATGATGCCATGATGAAAGACCAGGGCTCTGATGAACTTGAGGGGGTAGAGGGCCAAGAGGAATCCCCAGATCAGTCCATCAGCTCGGCGACTCCACTTGACAGTGGAGTTGGGGAAGGGGAAGGGGAAGGGGAAGGTGATGGTGATGGTGGTCAAATGGTGCCAGATGGTTAGTCTTCATTACTTCTTTCATTCTTTTTTTTTTCAAGTCTCCACTTTCGTTTTTTTAAATTCTCAATGCTTTTATGATATTTTAGATGAGTCTAGCACAATGGATGAAGACATGGGTGGATGTGAAGGTGTTGCCAGTAGTGACGATGTGAATGATATAAGCAGCGCTGCTCAAGATGCTCTCAGCACAGGAATAAGGTACAAGAATGTTTTTTTTTTTACATTTATATATGTATGTAATGCGGATGCAAATACAGTTTAGGGTCTGCTTCACCACTCTGTTAAGTAACTGATGCCTTAAGTGGCACATGTCTATGATACTGTCCCTTTTTCTTTGAAAGAATAAACAGATGACGTCACATATCTGTGACTGAGCTGATGTAACTTAATTTAAAGAAAATATAATAATTTTTCTTTGTCAGCTCAAGCACGGCTGAAGGGGGATCAGATATAACAAGCAGTGGCCAGACAGAGGCCGCATTGATATCCTCAACAGCTAATGGCCCAGCCCTGCTTCACTCATTCTCCCTAGCAGCTCAACAGGCTCATGCTAACGAGTGAGTATAACCTCTTTTACCTTTACATTAATGTAAAAAAAGAGGTCTTGTGTCTCCTCTTTTAACAATAATAATGTCTGTTGTGCAGTAAACTTTTTTTTCAAAACAAATAGTGGTTTCGAAGCTCACTTTATATAAATAGATATGTTTTAAGTTCAGACTAGCAAAGGCGGAACTTGAAGCTTAAATTGCACAAAATCACATTTGGCTCTCTGGTAACCAAATGCAGATCTGGTAGTAGGTCATGCAGAAATAACTGTTTGGAGGTCTATTTACAAATTTATGGTCTTACATTGAGAAAATAAGCTACGTTTAATTTTGATTTGGCCTAGCTCTGACTACAGGTGTTTTGTTGTTTGGTTTTTATATGCTTATGCGAATTATACTGTTCATAGTTTACTAGTTACTGCCCGCGACTTCGTCTGCGCAGAATTCGAGTGTTTTTATCCCTCGGAAATGCTATTCATTTCCCAGAGTATAAAGTATTGTAAATAGCATCCTTCTCCCAGTGTACTTTACAAAGTTCATTAAAATGTATACAGCGGTATGAGCGTACTAACGCAACACTACATACACACAGTAGCTCAAACAATTATTATATTGACTTGAAAAAATAATGGGTCTCTTTTCATACAACTTTGAATGGGAAGTCAGTGACCTGTATACAGAATCGTCCCGTCCGTTGGTGTTGTTATTGTTTTCCGCACTGTTTTTGATTTTCTCGTTTGACCGCAGAGCAAAGTGTTTGGTCCCTGTACATCTTTCCCGACTCCTACTTACATTAAAGTGGTCTTCACAACAATACATCATGTATACTTTGAAATATTCCACATTAGCTTGCGTACACCATTCCTTCCGCAAATCTTTTCTTTTCTCTACTTCTTCTCTTCGTTTTCGTGGGAATAATAATTCGAGTCATTGTTGCACCCCGGCACAAAACATTTTTTCATAAATATCCATTGTGTATTTCACAGTTTTATACTTTGAATTTGCTTTTGTTTCTAATGTTTGTACATTAAGTAGAAATGTAATGTTATGATGTAGATGTGACAGTGACAACCTGACAGTTACCGTGAGCTTAATTTTTTTTTTCCTTTTTCTGGCAAACATTTAATGCCCAATTCTGTCTTAAAACCGGGTCGTTAGGTTAAACAAAGGCTAAAAATACTTTTACAAAAATATCTGCAATCGTAAAGTATTTTTGAAATCAAACAAGATAAATCGTATGATTGGTTGTTTTCCTCCAAATGGTTTTCGAATTGGAGCATACTAAAAAAGTGAACAATGCCTATTGCATCACTAAAAGTGGGTGAAACATCACTTTTACAGTCTAACTAAAGCAATAACAAAAAACAAACAAAAAATCTTTAAAAATAGATTTTATTTGATTTGCTATTAGTGATTCAGCTTTCAACAATATTTATTGGCCTCAGCGATTGTTAAAGTTTATTTATGCAGTGCAATATTGTAATATCAATATAAAATTTGTAGGATTTATTGTCTATCTTTCTATCAGTTTGTCCATCTGTCTGATTTTGACACATTCAATCCAATAAAATAACAAATAATGTACCTATAGGATACCTCTGAATTAACCTAGCTAAAAATCATGAAATTTGGCAAAAAGTAGAGTCTCAAAGAACAAGTAAAGTTACAAAAGTCGTTACATTGAAGTTTTTTCACATTAAAATTAGTTTTTAAAGATTTATTTATGATTTATTAACTTGAGCTATGTTATAATTGTTAGGTAATTTAGTAGGATTTTCGATGATGCGTTGAACATGCTAAGCGAGTCATATTGGTATAATTGTTATATTAGAATGAACTGCAGTTTACTGCAGCTGCTGATGATAGTGATGACGAATACTTCATTGAATAGAAAGAGTTTGATTATTTATTGATTATGCTAAGTAATGCCAGAATATGTCAAAAACATCATACAATTAACTTGGGTAGTAGGGAAAAATAGTTTAATTATACTCGGGAGCAAAAAAACCGGGTCAGGTCCCACAGAAAGTTGTATGAAAAGTGATCCGGTTTCTTTGCTTCCCAGTATATATTGCAGTGGCGTTCCGTGAAACGTAAATCGCACAGTGAAATGTTATAGTTATGTTTTGCTGCACATGTAATAAGTATGTCTGCGTTTTGTCCTTAATTTCTGTATACAATTTGTTAGGTTTGGCGACGCGGACACATCGGAAATGGAGGGTGCCGCAGATACTATGCCTTCCGTCAGCGAGTCTATGCCTCTCCTCGCGTTGGCGGCGAACGGCTCCGCTCTCCTGTCCCCAGGCTTGATGCAAGGTATGGTTAAGATCCAAATACGGACAAAAGTACAACAGAGATCTTTAGATCACAACTCCTGTCTTTAGTGTTTTGTGTCTGACGATGACAGCTTCTTGCAGAAGTGCGAAAATTTAGATGTGTGAATGTGAATATACATCCATCCGAATGCGTATTTTAAAACTTGTACTTATAGTGACACTTATAAGTCTATTGTGGAGAGATATTATTATTCTGTGCTAAATGAGCAATACTTTTAAATCTATATTTTGTATAACTCTAACGATATCGATGAAATTGGATCATCTTTGAAAAATCCATTTAATAGAGAGAGAATGAATGAACAATCCCGTAAGACACGTTCAATCGATCAGGTAGTTTTAATAAAGTGTTGTGAAGGCGAGGAGGGCGGCGCGGGCGTGTCGTCCTCGCAGGCGGCAGAGGGAGCTGCGGCGGGCGCGGCCAGCGAGGGCGAGGGCGCCGTCAGCAGCTCGGGCGGCAGCAACGGCACGCCGCCGCTGCGGCCCGCGGACGCCGCGCACGCACTCGCCACTCTCGCCAGCGCCGCGCTCCATCATCACCACGAACAGGTCACTATTTAAAGTCGAACTGCAATATAGGACTTAAGTTACCCAGGCGGAGACATAAGTTAAATTATTTGCCTTAGAACAATTTGATGCCTTACAATTTATTAAGTATTTTTATTATTAACTAGCTGCTGCCTGCGACTCGGTCTACGAAAAATTCGCTTATCGCTATCGCGCGGCAACTATGCTGTTTTCCAGGATAAAACTACCCTATGTCCTTCCTCGGGATTAAAACTATTTTTATACCAAATTCCATCTGAATCGGTTTAGCGGTTTAAGCGTGAAAAGGTAACAGACACAGAGTTATTTTCGCATTTATAACATATAGCTTTTGCCCGCGACTTCGTCCGCGCAGATAACGTCAGAGTGACGACATAAAATATATATATATTTTTTTAATAAAAAGTATCCTGTGTTACTTCTAATACCTCCAAGAACATGTGTACAAAATTTCATGATGATCGGTCGAGTAGTTTTCGCGTGAAACCGCAACAAACAAACTTACATTCGCATTTATAATATTTGTAGGATTAAGCGGGAACGTAGGAATTAAGAAGTGCATTAAAAAAGCAGGTAGATGAAAACCAGAGGAGTGTAGATGCGTTGCTAGTCTAGAGGCCTAACATAGAATGTCGCATGTGCCAGTAATTTCACCGACTATCTTACTCCCCATGCCGAGCACAGCAGTGCAAACACTTTCCACAATGTTCTTAAGATAAACCTGCCCTCTTGCCCTACTATAATACCGCTATCAATAATTTCAGAACGACACAGACGACCCAAAGCAACATAATGATGAAGATTCCTGGTATACCGTGGGGATTTTTAAAGGAACTACGTTTACGGTGAGTTACTTCTTTAAATTGTCTATCTTTAAACAGTCAAAAGCCGCCAACACATCATACACTTAGTAAAGGCCCATTTAGATTGTACTATTTTCTCGCCTCGACCATACGATTATCGTAGCACGAGGAAAAATATAGTATCATGTAAACTATATGTACGATATCGCACAAGAAGGGGCGATAATCGCCTCGCCTTTGATGATTGGACGTCTCTGTGTAAATAAATTTGAATTCGAGACTCGTATTTCAAGTTCATATGCTATTCAGTCGCCATCATGAGTACTGCTGTTCTGATGATGTAGCTTCTATACAACTCGAACGAATTTTATGTTTGTTGAAATTTCCAATTTATACGCTTTTCAGGACATTTTAAAACACACAAAGTGCCAAAATGCACAACAATTTTTTTTTATTTACTAAGCTGCTGTTTCCCGTCCAAAAGTTTTTTTTTCTTAAAGGCAACGTCACGCCTTTTCAGCCAAGAGCCAAAATTAAAATTAAATTAAAATGGAACTAAATATATTAAAAATAAAAATAACGCGACAAAGAAAAAATATCATTGCGAATATTGACAGTATAGTGGTAATGATTAACGACAAATTACGTAAAATTGACACGCATGAAAATCGGCTCGCACCGATTCGTGCGATACGCGCACGTACGTGAAAAAATGTCACGCGAGAACGAGTTGACGAGTCGAGAAATGGTAAGCAAATATCTCCCTTGAATTCAGCACCTCCTGTGAACTATTTCGCCTGGCGATATCTCCGTACATAATCGTAGGCGAGTTTTTATTTTTCGCATGAATGTATACATTTTTATGCGATATACGCCTGACGATAATGTTATATGTATTCTCGCCCTAAAACACGCAAGAAACTCGTACCATCTAAATGGGCCTTAAGGCTATTGATTATTAAATTTACAAGATTTTATGGGACTTGCAGAGGACAAAACATTAAAAAGTTGCTTTTTCATCATCTTCGTTTGACTTTAAATAACCATAATTTTTTTTGTTCTAACACAATCTTATTTTGTTATAGGTCCAAAACTATTTGTCTGATCCGAGCGTAGACTTGTCAAACTTATCCCTTGACAGTTTGCCGGACCTGTCCGGTTTGCCTACGACACCACTAGAACACGGCACCGCATACAAGTTCCGTCTCGCGGCTATCAATTCCTGCGGCAGAGGTGAATTTAGCGAAGTGAGTCCATATTTCAAAGAATAATTTTACAAAACCTATATTTTTGTTTACTAGTATCTATAACACTTCGCATAATGTTTTAAGGAAAGCGCATTCAAGACGTGTTTGCCTGGTTTTCCCGGAGCCCCATCCGCCATAAAGATCTCCAAGTCCGTTGAGGGAGCTCATCTATCGTGGGAGCCACCGCAGGTCGCCGCCGAAGGTATATTCGAGTACTCTGTGTACCTGGCCGTGCGATCTAATACTCAACCTAAGGTGAGATCTATTTTAATATTATTAAAAATAAGTTTTCACAAATTATAGGCGTTTTTGCTATTCAGCCATCGCAATGAAAGTTTTTTTTTCCAAATATTTTTTTTTATAAGAAGGAAACAATTTTAAATATATAACACTGTACTATTATTACCTTAGTATCATTATGTTCGATTATTAGTATATATTAGTATAGAAATATTTCAATTGTATAAATACAAAAACTACTGTTGCCCTTAGAACCTTAAAAACCATGCTTGCAGTTGGAAAAACGCCTCTACTTTGACAGGCGTTTCGGCAGCTATTCCCACGCTATTCCGTTCCATTCAGACATCTTAATAAGAAATGTTTTAATATTTATATATAATAGTCAATATGTATTTAAAAAATAATGATGAAGAGGCTAGTAATAATAAAATATAAAATCTCAATACTTTGATAATTTTACATTAATAATAGGTTTTTAGTTTTATTACGTCTTGGTAGAAACTAACATTATAAGAACTCTTCGGTAAGTAGTCGTGAATTGGAACAAGTACAAATTTAAAAATATTGAAAAGTAAATCGCGCACGCCAAACAGCTAAAAAAGGGGCACTTTTTGAGCAACTGTATTGAAAACATCATTTTTTTTGTAACTGCTTCTAGTAGTATGTATAAGTCTGAGTCGGTTGTTAAACTTTATCATCATCATCATCTCTAGCGTATATACGTCCCACTGCTGGGCACAGGGCTCCTCTTAGAACGAGAGGGCTTGGGCTATAAGTTCCACGCTTGCCTGGTGCGGTTTGGGAACTTCACACACACCATTCAATATTGCTTCACAGATGTGTGCAGGTTTTCTCAGGATGTTTTCCTAGACCGAAAAGCTCATGGCAAATTACAAAATTATAATAATAATTAATTTAATTTTTTGATTAAATTAAGGTCGGATTCAGCTAATTTATATCATTGTCACGAGGAATTGGTTTATTGTACAGGAAGCGTCAAAGTCACAGCTAGCGTTCGTGCGCGTGTATTGCGGCAAGGCGAACACGTGCGTGGTTCCACAATCGTCGCTGAGCGCAGCTCACGTCGACTCCTCCACAAAGCCCGCTATCATATTCCGCATCGCCGCTCGCAACGAGAAAGGCTACGGGCCTGCCACGCAAGTCAGGTGGCTGCAAGGTTAGTTAACCACGCCAATGACATTTTGATATGACAGTGTACACTACAATGCTTGTTAATAATAATACACTACAGTACACTACAATGCTTGTTAATTTCTCAGTTTTTCCCATAAAAATCGATTTTTTAAATGTGTTTTATAAAAATAGATAGCATGATTGACTGCAATGTTTTTTAACAAAGTATCATGAAAATCGGTTTTTTACAATTTGTGTGGTGATATTGAACTTTAAAACTAATCAAACTGTTGAGGGGATGCATATTCAACTTTTCTAATTTACGCCATCATTACTTAAATGAATTAAACCTAAAGCCCAAATGCTAGTTTTGAGCACGGCACTTTCTACTATATTAATTTAGTTAATTTCAGTCGAGCAATTTGAACTCAAGTGGTACCTACATATTTTGCAGACATGAAATCGACTGGAGTGAAGAGGTCGGGCGAGGGCCGGTTACCGGGCGCGTCGCCCTCCAAACAACCTAAGCACTAATTAGCTCACCCGACAGGTTAGAAGTTTCTCTAGTAATAAGTAGTTATATGTAAAGATTGAGTGAATAATGAGATCAACCATACCTTGTACCTATATCAGTGGGACTTTTCCTGCAAGAAATCTCCGTGTTAATTGTACGCTCATCTCAGTACTCGCATATGTCGCGTATTAATTAATCAATAATTAGAGAAGTTTATCCATTTCTTTTGTATTGATCAAGTTTAATTGTATTCTCCGAGTACGGCTTTTAGGTATTGTTTTTTTTATTAGTGGTACCGACTGCATATTTTTAAAGTCTATTCCTGATAGAAGGCGTTATAAGTTTAACGAATCATTTTTTTATTATCTTGGTTTAGTTAAGTTTTCTTAGCATTGACTGCAGTTCGAATGTGTGGTTATGACGAAATGGTATCTGCGTTTTCCTGCGCAGAAATTATTACTTGAATTATTTGGTAGTACCGTGATTTTGGCCTTAAGTGTCTAATATTTACCCTGTTGCAATAGTTGATGTATCGATATTTTCCTGCAATGTTATCTATTCCAATTCAATATTATCTAGAATAGCAGTGTTGCGGATTTGTTTATATCTGCATAAATAAAGTGTTGTCTTAATATTCTGTGTTATTTGTACCAACCTACCGTCTTCAAAAATGACTATGCACTATGTGGAATTTAGGGCGACTTACGTGCAACATTTTTATATATACTCTTAGTCTTCATGTCCAATTACTTTCTTAAGCATAATGTCCAGTGATCGGAATAGGTAATGTAAGGATACTTGAATACTGTACTTTACGAGGATGGATTTGCGTCTTTATTTTAGTTCGCGTCACATTTCTATCTCTCTATTTATTATTAGTTCTGTGATAAAATCGCTCAACTCGCCCAAGATCCTACTCAGTGCTATGTTGTGTAACGTGACAGGTTTGGTGCATTTTGATTTGATTACTCGCAGACTAATAGTTTTAGTTAAAAAATATCAATAAAATAAGTGCAAGTAATATAATTTATTAATAAATACTGTCGAAATCTGATTATGACAATTTGCTGTTTTCTCTAAGACAAATAGTATTGTAGAAGAAAGGAAAAGGGGAGTGTACAGGAAATTATTACACCGACCTTTGCAATTTGGCTTTTATTTTAATACTTAATTACATATTATTGAGTACACTATACATTTGTTTCATTGCTATAAAATGCTATCTATTCAAAACTCCGGTAGGCATTTCAAAAGAAAAATGATAATATAAATAATTTTAAACTTTCGTTTTATAGAAAATTTCCTATATTCAAGATATTTTTGCGTTTTATGATGATATTAAAGCAGTATCACTAAATTTATTATTTGGACAATTTAATTTTTATTCTGATATAGGTTCTTCAAACATTATAAAGGCGGTAGTTAGTAGCCTCCGTTACTGAAACAGAAATACAATGCGTTAAGCAAAAAACGATCACAAGAGACTTCTAAAACCTCTGGTGGGATATGATTTATAATAACTAGTCGGATTATTGTTCCTGACTTAAAATAGTGGGGTAGAGTTTAATACCGGCAGGGCTTTCATACTTACCAAAGAAACAGTTCCGAAGAGCTTGTACCATCCTATAACAATATTGGAGAGGTTGAGGTCATCGAGCATAATCTGCGCCACTCCCATGAACACCTTTTTACCCTCAATACGCCCATAGTCGCCCCATACAGTGACCTGAAAATTACTATATTTGTAGCGAGTTACTTATAAAATACATTTTATTGAACTGTTAGGTTTGTAAGTACTACATGTTAAGTGGCATATTGTGGTGCATATTGAAACAAGTTTTATGAGAAGTAAAAGTACGGCCCACAAGCGAGCTCCGAGGAATCGTGGGCTGGGTTTATTATATTTTATCAAATGCGAAATATTTAAAGAAAATTCTCACTTGCAATACGCATCCTTTGAAATTTTCTCGAAACGTGAGCGTCTGCTGGTAGAGTGGGTCTAGGGTCCTGCGAGCGGTGGTAGTCTTAGCTTTAGCGACGCAGCGCTTGCCGCTGACGAGGTAAACCTTCACATAAGGCGCTGGAAGAGTGCGGCTGCCCTGCCGAGCTTGTAGACCACGAGCACGAATCACCTCCACCTGTAATTTTCAGAGCTAATGTAGACAAAGCCTGCGTAAACTGTCACTTATAAAAAGTAACTTGAGTAATGGATAAAAAAATAACAGCCACTCGATCTGGCTGTTAAGTTAGTGGACAGTTTAACAGCTACATTTTGGCTTAAACAGAAATTTGAACTCTGTCGGTTAAGTTGTGATTCGGCTATCCGACAGTTAGAAATCAAGTGGTGTAACAGGCCCTAAGTGTATCACATGTTGGTACGTATTAGCGTGGTGCGTTAAGAGTACCTCAAGGAAGCCTTTTTGATAGCACATGGAGAGTTGAACATCGCCTAGCGTAGGCGCTCCGAGTAGCTGTCGTCCAACCAGCTGCCCCGGGCCCAAGCCATCAATGAAGTCCGACAAGCCTCCGCCGTCTGAGGAGCCAGAGCCACGCATCCCCGGTGACCATCTGCCAAATCGGTTATTCGATAATACCTTAATACCTATAGGCTTCATTAGTACGTAGTCTAACGCGTACAGTTAAGACAAGGGGCACATGTGTAAATATTATACTTATTTAATTTTACCAATACCCACTAAACACATATATTTCGCATGCAAAGGTACTTGTAGTAGAAATGTAGACAATCGAAAATTAAAATATTAAGGGCGAAGCGAAAAAGCTTTAAGGTGTCCAGGGGCGGTCCTAGTCTGTCCAAAGTTAGTGTGGGGGGTACTCACAACTTGGCATACTGTGCAGCTAGTTGGCCCTAACATGTAACATGTCAAGACCGCTCCTGAATTTATTAGCAGAGTCAATCAAGTTTTTGGTGTTGGTACCATTTTTATTGCATTTAAGTCCTAGTACACACTTAACTAATTATTCGTTTTTTTTTTTAATATAGATCCTAATTTACCAACTGAAAAAATCCTTTACTCGTATTTTCGAGCAAATATGAATGGCACAAATTTGCTTTTTTCACATATTTTAGGCAATTTGTTATAGACCGACCGCTTAAATGAGTCCTCGCCCGCGCGGCGTAAGGGCGCGGGGTAGGACGACAAAGGGGACTACCCGCCCGCACCTCTCCCCGCCCCCGCGGTCGACCCACCCCGCGCCCCTGCACCGCGCGGGCGAGGACTCATTTAAGTGGTCGGTCTATAATATTTTAATACTGTCTTCTGTCAGGACTTACATTTCTGTCGTCCGTGCCTTGCTCTTTTCAAGCAGTCAGTTGACTCCGACGGATGCTTTTAGATTCTTGTATTTTTTACGTTTATGTAATTACAAACAATCATACGTAAGGTGGCAACATTTCAAAAACACCAAAAAGTTAATCAACCTAGTTGCTAAATGCTTGTAATTTAATAATACTTGAAATATTAGCACTCGGTTCGCCCCGTTATTATTTTTCGTACGTTATTATTGCGAATCTTTTTTCCTTTTTTGCCTTTTATCGGTAACTAAAATGCATGGATTTTAGTAGGTAGGTAGGTAGGCAAATCTAATTTTAATCTGTGCTGTTTTCGCTATGCATTGGTAATAATCTGAATACTATACTCAGGAATATATTTATTTTTTAATTTTACAGCTAATGGTCTGGAAGTAGGTATATATAATATAAAATATATATGTATTAATTGTTACATTATCATATCAAATGGCATTTGAGTGTAGCAACAACCATTCAAGATCATCCCGAGCGATACCCAATATTAGCTGTTTTAAGTTTTTGGCACAACATAGCGTTTCGAACGCGGTCTCCCCATAGTAAATTGACACTATTTGAGAACGCGTACGAGACATTTATTTCGACAAAAACTTAACTAAGGGTTTAGGTATAAGCGTTGCAAGGGTGACCAAAAACGGTGATCGTGTGATTATCTGATAGGGCCCCTAAGGATATGAAACCCTTATGTAAACTGAACGAAGTTTTCTAAGTTTAAAGAATGTGTAGTAGGCACGGTATAACAATTACGAGTTGGCGCACTGTGGATATCTATATACACAAAAGTATACTTTATGTAGGTACAGTCAAGGGCATAAATCTAAGTACGTTACCACGACGTCAAAAACATGTATACAGCTTTATGCCACAAACAACAAGGTCGGTGATATATGTATTTGACACGATGGCTGCATCGATATTTATGCCCTCAACTGTACATTAATGTGGAGTCGGCCGAGAAAGAGTCTTACCACATATGACAACAGTTTCTACTGAATAAATAAATTTGAAGTCTGTTTTTTTAGAATAACTTAATCATAACTGACTGACAAAGAAATGAAAGATTGGTGTTCAGTGATATGCACGTCATTGTGTCTTATGTCGGTAAAACCATTTCTTCTCTTTCTTCTCTATCTTCAAAAAGTGAACTGAACGTGACCATAACGTACTTCTCTCGTTTATTATCTAAAAATATTTTCAGTACGTATTAAAGCCACAGTACACAGGTAGCACAATCAAGTTGCACTGCAAGAACCTATGCCTTTTTTATTTATTTGCACCTTCTCTTATCGCGGACTACTAATTATTACGCAGTCGGAACTTATTTCTTGGAAAACTACATAATTATACAAACCAATGCATAACAAATCTAAAATAGAAAATCAAAGTTTTGTGGCATCGAGCACGTTTAAGTAACAAGAAACAATACACATTTTGAACCATTAACGCCTCTAGCAAAGTCCACTTTACCTTGATTTTCAAAGCTACCACAGGATAAGAATAATCATAAAAATTACAACAAACAATGACAACATTGATACAATAGTGAAGAAGAGGGCGGTAGTCTTTCAGATGCATCGAGTGGTAAAAGTCAAGGTTCCTATGTGGAAAATACTCGAGAAAATTTAGGGCATCTAGGAGAGTAAATGGAGCAGGTGCTAGAGAGAGCCACTAAAGCATGGTATTTATACAGAATAGAAATACAAATTGCTTTATTAATTGTGCGTCGTTTCAAAGAAAGGCGCTAAGAGTCACTCACTAAAGGTACATTCTTTTGGTATTAGTTACTATGTGACAGGAAACATGTCTACGTATTTATTTATGATTAAAATAGGGCCTACCTACTGAAAAATTACAATATTGAAATTCATTATTCAGATGATATTATAATATATAAGTATTACACTTCTGAATGAGACTTCTAACTAAGTGCCTACCTATAGAGTATCCGTAGACTAGTTATAATATAACACGAACGAACCATAAATTTTAGGAAATGAACTAAAGTTTACGCAGCTTTAAAAATAGATTCCTTTTGTTAGGGTTACCTTATTAAATGAACAAAATAATGGCGGCTATTTATGAAATGTAGTTATAAAAGTGAAACATGCATGGGGAGTCCAGTAAGAGGTGTGTGGTGTGATTGGTGGTGAATGTACATTAATCAGACATAAATTGAAGATTGGTCAAATAATCCAAAATAATAAATTAGTGCAAACATCATAGGCTTTTCAATTCAGGCAACATTTAATTTCCAACCACAGTCGTGCATGTTAAAAGTAGGAAGGAGTCTCTGACTCCAGCAAACAGAACTCCGTCTCGCTATCGACTCGGAAACAATGCCACCAGACTTGTGACACGAGGGATTAAATTAGTTAAAGGTATCACAGTATCGAAGGTGTGCGTTGCCTAAGCGAGAGAAGACTGGTGCGTGCTGAACGTGAACAAAAAGAATGAAGTGAGATACACCAACATAGTCCGATATCATGCGCTTACAAGACGAGAGGCATACAGAGAGGGGTAGAGTAGAAGACGCGAGCAACATCAATGCGCACATAAAAGAATCGAGATCGGCGGGTAGTCAGCGGACAGCGGCTTGGGTCGGAGCGGACGAGCGAGCGACTTACGAGGATCCCTCCGAGCTAGATATGGAGACGAGGCTGGCGGCGTACACCTCGTGCGAGCGCTGGAAGGTGGTGGTGGCGGGGCTGGAGCGCTTGCGCCGCGCGCCGCCGCCTTCTACGCGGACAAGCGCGGCGTCAGCGGTGGACGGCGGCCCGCGCGGCGCCTGGCAATGCCCCGAGGCCGCGCGCCGCCGTCCACGCCGCCAACAGCACAACAACACAACGTCACAACACATTCAGTACCCACTATTAATTCGTTCAACGGCCCGATTACATTCTAATTTATCTGTAGGTATCTGGTATAGTTATAAACGCCGCAAACAATGTGATTACTTTACAGTGACCATTATAGCACAACGTCAATAAAATTGATGGTATTAATATTCGATATGAATGTCTATTGAATGAAGCAATACAAGGTGAGTTTGCGTTTGATTGAGGTCTCTGGGGGACCATTTAAACAACTAGGTAAGTACCTATATAACATTTTGCAAGATTTTTCCCCCAAAGGATACAAAATGCAATTTTTTACAAATTTTGCGCTGAGATTTGGGATGCTTTTTGAATGTGTGTGAGATAAAAAAAACTTCGTAACCCTTAAGGTAAAGATACTGTTTCCAAGTAGTTTTGCCAAATGAATGAACATAATAGAGCGTTACTTTGGCATATGTAACGTAGGTTTCAATTTTTTTTAACCCGAATATGACTGAAACTTAAAAATGCGCTGAAAAGCAACCCAGAATTTAATAAGGCGCTTATTTCACAATCAAAATCAATCAATCTTAGACGAAGTTTTGCTCATATATATAATTTTTATGAGATTCCAGTTCAGTGTGTTTTGATGATGCTAAAAGTTAACTAAACAAGGTTTGTGTTCTTGTTTGTTGATTAACATACGCTCGCTTTAAGCTTAAAATTGACCAGTGAAAGCTAGACATAGTCAGCTGAATTTACAAAAGCAACACCGTACATTAAACTACTGTCATTGTGAACTCTTTGGCATGCTGTGTTGTCGGAAGACCTAACCGAAACTGGCATTGCATTTAAGTATTTTGTCTAATGGTAATGAGGGCATTGTTGTGATGGTATCGTCAGTCGCATCAGGGAGCCGCCCGGACCGCACTATTGTGTCAATGTCTGGCGCCTGCGCCGCGCCGCGAACCTGTCCTCGTCGTTTTCACTGGACGCGGAGGATGCGCGCGACACGCCCGAAGCGCCTCCTCGCATTTCTCCAGGCACCACTTCTTCACTGCGTTGTACCGTGAACGAATTTTTTCCACGTTTACCGAACCCTAACCTCCTTTTCCGTCCTGCGATCATTGCATTATAAACTCAATTATTAGTTATATTAACACATGCCGGCCTCTCGGCATCTTGCATGTACTTAAAGTAGATGTTAAATGTTTAATGATGCCCAAAGGCTAACATGTGTGTCGTCGTGGGAGAGGGCGCGTGCGTGTGTGGTGGTATATGGTAACGTGTAAGTGAGCTGCGGTAGGGTTCACCTGTGGCGGAAAGCTGCGAGGTAGAGTTACTCTTCTTGCCCATGCCAGGGCCGAAGTAGTCACGAGGTTCCGCTTTCAACAGCACGTCGTCGCTGGGCTCCATTTCGCTGGCTCCGCCCAGCGCCGTGTCACTTAGGCTGCCGTCTTCGCAAAGTTTTACGTTATAGTGGAAATCTTAAAAAGTACAATTCTCTGAGTAAATTATGTGTTCATTTTACCTATGAAATTACGATATGAGTATAAGTACGTACCTGCTTTTTCGTCCGGTGCCTCGGCATTACTTAGGCTTCGCGTGAACTGCCCTCGGCGCGATTCTCTTCTTTCGAGCGGTTGTTGTTGGTTGCCGCTTCGTCCGTTCTCGCGTCCACCATAATCATTACTGCTTTTCGTTCCCCGGCGTGAAGACGGTTTGCCACGTTGATTTTTTCCCGGGGATTTTGTAGATTGTTTTTTGTTTTTATTAGCGGCACGTCGATTAGCAGTTTGCGGTGCCATGGATTGTATAGTTTGGAATTCGTTGCGAGCCGGCGGTTTGTCGAGGGCAGCAGGTTCCGGCCGGAGTAGCGAGTCGGCGGTGGTGTGGTGGGTGTCGTCGGGTGGCAGATGTGAGGCGGCGGGGGTGTGCACGCGACGGGGCGAGCCGAGGTTTGTGGGAGAAAGAGCAATACACAAAGAATTAGCCATCATACTTAATTCTCGATCTAAATGAACTGCAGATGCTAAAGAATACGAACGGGTGCGAGCCTTTTTAATTATTGATGGTAACGGTTGTTTGAAAGACGTTTCTAGGGCAGGTGGCGGAGATAGGGAGCTTGGCGAGCGATAATCTTGGAAAGTGGGGTTTTCGTTTATGCTTACAGTGCTTTGTTTTTTAACGTGCTCTGTATTTGGGTCGTCTTCACTTCGAATAGAAGAAAATAAGCAAGCAGCAGCTTTAACAGCTTCGTTATCTTTCGGTGTAATGCTCATCTTTTTGAAAATACTTATTGTTTTATCTGGTGTTTCTACGCTGTGTTTCTCTAATGACTTTGACGAACGGTTCAAAATAACTAAAGAATCAGAATGGCGTCTTCGAAAATCTTTGAATTTTCTAGGATTAGGTGCATCAAAATCATTTTGTAAATAAAGTGCAGCCTTTGACGCATCAGAAGATAACGTACTATCAGTATTTTTGCTGTCGTAGTCTTGTTTTAAACCAAGCGACATACATGCCTTTCTTCCATTACACATAATATTTTTATCTGACTCGTGGCGCAGTAATTCACTTTGTGAGCCACTGGATTTAAATTTGATTGAATCTGCAATATCTAGACTATTTTGTCTGTCGATGCTAACGTGAATAGTTGTTTCTGCTATGCTACCGTCACTATCATAGCCATGATACTGAGAATAACAATCGTCGTTTTGGTGTAAATCAGAATTGGATTGTTTTTGTAGTGCTGATTTGGCGCTCGTACAATCATTAGATAGAACTGAATTCATATTTGGCGCAGGCGCGGGAGGTAAGGCTCTTGAATTACATAAACATTCTATACTAGGTAGTTTTCTTCTAATTGGTTCTTTTGGTCTCGTCGGATTGTAAACATCTGTGTTTATAGTAACTGCTCGTCTGTAATTCCAAAGAGTGGATTCTGATTTGACCTGAGGTCTTTTCCTACACGGCAAGGTTTGATATAGCGATAGACCGCTGTAAACATTTGACTGTAAATTAAGTTGATCCCCGTAACACTTATAGCTGTACAATTTTTGTTTCGGTGCTATCGAATCCGTTGGTATGTTGTATTCTTTTATTTGATTATCGTTTTCGTGTGCAGTGTATTCGGGATAACTGTGGCTCCTCGCGTACGCGTGACGTCGTGAGCATTCATTAGAGCAAGAACCAGCAGAGCAGCTGCGTGCCAGGATGCGGCGCAGGCGGCGCGTGGGCCGAGCGCGGTGCGTCGCTGGCACGCAGCCGGGGACGGGCTCGGCGCGCGGCCGCCCTCGCCGCCGCGCGGAGCCCGTCGGCAAGCACACGTAAGGCAACAAATAGTGAGGAAATCGATCACAATGCTGGTACATATTTGGGATAGGGGTAGCACTATCGCAAGAGGACGATGTACTGTGTACAGGGAGGACGTGTTTCCTGATGATTGAAGAAGATATAGTAATAAGTAAACGGCACCTTGTTAATAACACCTGTGAAGGTGTAGTAGAGGGGTGTTACCTGAGCATTCGCGTGGGCCGGGGCCGCTCGGACTGCGTGCTGAAGGCGCTGGAGGTGACCGAGGCAACGGACTCGAGGTCGGAATCAGCGGCCGCCGCATCGGGCGATAGCCGCCGCCGCGGGGCCCAACCGCCGCCGCGCGCAGCTAGCTCCGAGTCCGACAGCCCCGCGTAATGCCGCTCCCAACCTAGTTCATACATACCAACTATCGTAACTATCCGTCTGGTAACGACATAAGCGCATAGGGGGTATTGCCATCTTTAATAATTTCAAAGGTCAGATTTTTAAATCATCTGTAACAACTAGGTACTATTACCTAAGGTCTATACTAAATCAAGTTTATTCGCTCCATCTAAGTGAAATATACTACAAATCAAACTCTAGGAATGCAAAAAAAAAGTGACCAAGGCGATTCTACTAAACTAATTTTCTTTCAGATATTTGACTTTTGCTAACGTTCGATAGGTACCTAACCTACTATACTTTTAAATGAAATCTAACCACTACAGCAGCTAGGTGATAATTTACTGTCGGTCAAATGTTGAGGTCGCAGTTTAGAAAACTCATGATATCTTATATTTACTTAATAACTTTCGGCTAAAAACCAATGAAATGTTAATTTAAAACTTTGTCCAACTCTACAGAGTTTTAAATTTATAACGAAAGGCAAAAATGGGCTTTTCGAAATCCAATGTAAACGCCACTTTATTTTTGAAGATAGTGGTGTTCAGGACAGGATTTGCGTGTATTGACCTTGTGGCGTGCTTCGGTAGGTGAGTGTGGCGCCAATGTGATGCGGGGCGATCCACTTACGTTCCTCGAGGTCCGCGGACACCTGCGCGCGCGCCGCCCGCTGCGCGCTCTGCACACGACAACCACGTTACAGATAAACTAAGCTCCAACCAGATTCTACCAAAAATGGCTGCAATATGCTTCTAAATAATACATAAAATACCGTTTAATTAATAAAAAATCATATTTATATAAACGACAGTTGTGTATGTAGTACTGATCACTAAGGTATGTACATATTTTTTCACGACTGCCCTTAAAAAGGGGTATGCTAATATGGTTTCACAAATGGGAATGACTAGATTTACAAGTGACGACTTTTGAGGTTACAGTATAACATTACCTGATGGGGTATTTGCGGCAGCTGCCGTTTCTTGGGGCTAGTGGTGGGCGTGGCGGTGGCGGAGCGCGACTGGAACCGCGGCGCGTACGCGTGCGTCGGCAGGCGCGCCTCGCCGCCGCGCTCCTCGCACACTGCAACACGCGCGCACTCTAACTCACCGCCAACCCACCCCTCGGCAACCGCCGGCCAACTCGCGGACGCCTTCCCAACAGATAAGGTACTTCAGTACGACTGAGGGAACATGCGATTGCAAAATTTCATGACATGAATGATTAATCAATATTAAATTTCGCGCGACGTGCTCACGACCACTGAAATTTAGGGTGACGTGTGCACGACGCGCTTTAAATTACAGTCAAGAGCGTGCTCGTATTCAGATAGAATAGGACGAGGGCAGCGGAAGATGCGTAAAACAAAAAATAAAGAGGAACAGAGCGAGGAAGTCGATAGTAAGTGGTAGTAAAGTGATGATGAGCGGACGCGACAAGAACGTGCGTGTCACAGCGACAGTGTTCCGTGCGGGGTCGGGCCCGCGATGGTGGTATGAACGAGGGTTAGAGGCGCCGGCGGCACCTGTGTAGCGCCAGGAGGCCTCGCGGTCGGCGGGCGGCGACAGCGAGCGCCGCGGCGATTTGCTGCGCGAGCGCGCAGGCCGCGCTCCCGCCGCCGCCGACTGCGACCGCGCCACGCTGTAGCCGCCGCTCTGTGTGGACAACAAACGATGCCCATATTCATTATACCTACACAACACGTACTGCACATATTGCAAAACGTTATCCTATCTAATTTTCACAATTTGCCACGACTTTTCATTTAAAACTGTATTCTGTAAAATAAGCAGAAAAGTAGATTTGTCGTAGGATTCATATATACATATTAATTAGGTGAGTGATTGGTCGAGTTGTGGTTGAAAACTATAAAATATTATATGACTGAAATACACAAATAATAATGATGAGAGTAAAGAAGCTCTGTGCGACTTACTCTGTCCCGCGTCATGCCCGCGGCGCGCACGCGGCCCGCGGGCGACATGTCGCGCCGACTGCATCGTGCTCCGTCCGTGTCCATGCGCTGCCACCAACAAAATGATCGAACTGAAACATCGCTAGTGAACTAACTAGGTGCAAACTAATCTCCTGATGATAAGCTACGTGAACTGTGAAACTAGGTACGGTCTTCGAAGTTGTACCCGTTGTATGCTGTGAGCTCTAATAATAGATGGTAAGACCAAACTAATAATGAGCAATATACCTTGTAGTGTTTTGAAATGACGTGCAGTTGGTGTGGTAAGCTACGCCTTTTTTTATTATTTATCCACTAGCATAGCTGGTACAGACCTCACGTGGAGATGGTACTGTGAAGGCGAGTGACTTGTGGGATTGAGTGAAACATTTCAGTTTAAATGATATAGCGTACCTAATTGTACAACTTTCAGCGATACTTTGATACCAGTTTAAACGATAGGAGGATTCACATACAAGGTACCTACTCGGATCGATTATGTTCTCATTCTTTCAATGTATACCTACAGCAGATATAACCGACTTGTGGTACATAATATACGTATGTTACCTATAACAGAGCCAAGATACTGCTTTTTTATATCTGCATAGAGGGTGGCGCCGTGTTTCCAGCCCTTTTGACCTTCATCATCATCAGTCAATCTCCAAAATGTACTTTCTGTGGAAATGTTGCTGTTGTGCGAAATATTGAACATTTCGTCAATTAGGTACCCAACGTCTTTTAATTATTATTGAACTGTTTATAGATACGTATTTTTCACTTGAGCATACAACACATAGGTACAATACAATGCACTCTAATCACACCAGACCGTTCCGCTTCATCTTCAATTGAACCTGTTTTAATACAATCACAATCACACCGTCTCTCTCACTCTCATATTAATGACTACATTTTAGTTTAGAGCGAAACAGCACGAAACGAACTTTCAATTACGAATTTTGGAGTATAAGGCCAGCTCTACGCTAAGGGCTCGGCCTTGACCACGCGCGATCGAAGGCGGGGCGAGTCTTTCCTCTCTTCATTACGCACCGAGATGCAGAAACCGCTTGCTACACTACCGCTCGCGCGTAGTCGTAGCTGTGTCGTAAGTGGCTAGCGATTCGCTGGGCTACCGTTTTGAGTTACCTCGTGCGGCGGCGGCGGGCTGGAGCTAGATGCAAGGCTGGACAACGAGTGATGGCGCCGCAAGTCGCACTCGCTGGGCGTGTCAGAGTCCGACAGACGCGACGTGGACGTTGACGGTGGCGACAGGTGCTCCCCGTCCGCCTCATCCTCGCGGTAACGCTAAGAACGTAATAGTCAAGAGTAATGACAATTAGTAGAGAGAGAGAGGCAACCGGCGATCCTCGCGCTGGTAGCCTTCTGGCGCAAAGAATCGCAATCGCAGTTCAGCGCGGGAATGCTGCCTGCGTGATGGGCACCCTGCCAAGAGGCCCACCTCTCTTGTATAATTAATTTTAAAGTTTATTTAGTTATTTTAATTTAATAGTAGTTTTAGTTTTGTGTTTACATTTTAAGTGTCTGTTTTTTCATTAAGTTTATTAACAATAAACAATTTTCAAACATTAGTAGAAGGTTGCTGCGTTACAGGGGGGCTACTCCGAAATTCGATTTCCGAAGTTCGTATCATACCGTCCCTCTTACTCTCAAATTAATTACTATTAGTATGAGCGGAACGGACCCAAAAAAACTTCGAATGTCGAATTTCGCAGTGTGAAGCCAGAATCCAATTCGTTTACAAAGCGCTAGTCCCGCATTTGTGCATTAGAGCAGATAGGCTCGTATCTGCGTAGCATGTACACACGTAGCACTTGCTGAGGACCATACCGACTCATGCCGTAATACGTGAGATACATTTATCACTTTATCTTAAATATTTTTATTTATCACAGCGATTTGGAATGTATTCATTTTATATTAGCTATATATGTATGTATTTGTCCATAAAGGCCAAAAAAACTTAATTATGACTTACGCTAAAGTTTGAAGTTTCTTCGTGAGGCTTCAAAGTGTACCAGTTGGTTTCGTGAGTCATCATAATATTGTCGATATCCAGCAGTACTTCACCCAGGAAGTCGTTGGGGCCATAACGATTCAAATCCCAAACCGTTACCTGTCGTAAGATATAATATTTGTAAGATATAATATCACCAAAGAAAAAAATGATGGCGTAGCGTAGCGTAGACGTAGAACGTAGGTATGAAACTAAACGTACGACTACTGTCAGTTTTTGCCTCTGATATGTTTGGCTTTCAAGAGCTCTATTGTGCTTCCTAAGTATATCCATTTTATATTTAAATTGATATTGACTAAGGTTTAGCTAAATTAATTTCAGACTATGCTAAAACTACCAAGTGCATTCAGCAAAGCTTAACATTACCTACATTGTTATGAAAAGGTGCACACTGTTCAACATTTCATAGCGGCAAAATCTAAAAGCTATCCGAGACTAACGCTGTGGGTCTATTTAAAATAAACTCACCTCTAAGATCCGTTTCTTTATATCCGATATCCGTATACCGCAGTAAACGAAAGCCTGGTTCCACCTTGGTTCGAGCGTGTTGGCGAGCGTCTTGGTTCTTCGCTTGCTCTTCTCGCTCTTATCGGGAAGCAGAAAAATCTTGGCGTACGGACAGCGAGGGGCGCCGTCGGGGCGGGGACAGAGGCCACTAGCCGATACCACAGTCACCACCAGTTGGAGGGCGCTGATGTCGAAGTATACCTTCAGCTGGTACAGAAAAAGTCGGATTAGTGCCAATCCGCGAGTGAGTTTAACGTACTTATAAAACCAAGGTATTGATTACTTACTAGCTTTTAGAAAATAACTTTTATACAGGTTGGAACAGAACGAGGGACTTTAATGCAAACGGGGAAATGATCTGTCTTAGTAGGTGGGTACTTTATTTTTCACCAATTAATCATTTTGATATTTATGAACGTTTTCTAGATACATACTGTTTTTATCGTTATTTTTTTTGAGTATGTTCCACCAAATATAATTAACTGATTTTGCGTATGCTAGTAGCTAATACTAGAAGCAATACATATGATTTTTTTCATAGTTGTACTTTCAAAAAAACTTGTTGAAAAGAGCTGTCAAAAATAATTTGATATTTATTTCTTTTATTTCTCACGTATAAAATATTAATAAAATTATAGGGTATACTCCCACTAAACCTACATAACTGTGATTTTGTTTCAATGCTCTAGCTGGTATGGATCAGAAGATACAAGAGTTTGAAAAAAAATGGGATAAAAATACATTTTTGACATTTGTTATCTCTGGTGACAGTTCAAGATAGAGGGCTGAAAGTTGGAGTGATTACTAGTTATGAGGCCACCAACAATTGACATTTACCAATTCGAATATTCCTGACAGGAGCCACACGTCCTTCCTTAGCCTGCTAAGCCCTTTGCTCGGATTGATTTGAAATTTGGTATAACTACCTACGTATATGTATTATTACTCATTTGCAGAATTGCATTTTTTCTTTTTAAGGTAGTTTATGTGACTGTATCATAATGAAGCTAGGGCATAAAAATACGAGAGTGGGTTTATAAAACGAACGAAGTGAGTTTGGTAATAAGATCACACGATTCTTTGAATGCCTAGTTTTGAACAATTACATACACTGCTTTATCTACACACATATTATAAGTTCTCTGTATGATGTGCTCAGGATACCGCACGTTACGACCAGCACTGCCGGTTTGTTCTTTGTGATCTATTCGCTCATCTATAGCTCATTTTCCATGAAAGTGATGTGACAGTTATTTTATAAATAACAAAACAAAGTAATTTTTAAGATTAAGCAAATTGAACGACAAGTGTTTTGGAATTTATTTTTTTCAGACAAATTAGAGTCGGTCTCAACTATCATAATTTTCGATATCAAGTAACGCGAGATTTGTCAAAATTGTTTGCAATTGACATTTTCATTTCGAATAAAACGTCATCTCGACTGATATTAGATTAGAATTGAAGTTAAATCAAATTGTTTCGTTTTTCAGAGATTTGAATGTCATAATAAAATCGAATTCGATGTTATTATTATAAGCTCTCATACGGAGAGCAGGGCTGTGCCCAGCAGTGGGACGTATACATATAGGCTGCATGGAGATGAGACGATGATGGTTATTGTGTGGAGTAGAAAAATCCAATTATGGTCGTAATTGGCGGTTTTTGAACGCTTTATACACGACGACTTTGAACTAAATTAGTATACAGGAACCAACTAAGTAGTAGGTAAATATTGTAGGAGCCTTACCTGTATCCGGCCCGCGACATTGGCATTTTGGTGGTGGCGCGGGCGCCGGCGCGCGTGCACGTCCGGCGAGCCCGGCGACGTGACGAGCACACTCGGGTTCTCGCACCCGCCCATCACCTCCGTGTACACTTCTGCACGGTACAACAATGTAGCTAAAACAAACTCCCGCTCAGCAGCGGTCCTTTAACACATTGTTGGTTCGATGACTCCTTGCAGCGCCAATACTTCGTTATTTGAAATTCGGCACCCATATTCAGAACCAACGTTTTTGGCACCCGGTGCCGTCACGAAAAACTCGTTTAAAAAAAATCCTTAGAATGATAGCACATAGACGCTTCCAATCAATGCGTTTGTTTTTGGTAACTATGTGGTAATCATTTCCATGAAAATTTTATTTTGTTTCAAGTAGGTACCCGCGAATCTTTGCGAATTCAATAGCTTTATTTTAACTGACAAATTGTGTTGCTAACGCTGTAATTCCAAGGTGCGTAGGTATTCCATGGATTTTTTTATACTTATGCATTTATTTCTCGCACCGCGCGTTTATGTCGCCGAGCAAAAACATAAAGAGGACCCTGATTTTAACTATTAACTTCCAACAAAAACGCTAAATACTACTGACTAGCTCACTCTTTCAAATTTCCAAAACGATGAGGCCTACAAAATTGAAATTTGGTTTTGTTCCTCTTAGCTGCATTCTAAGGAAAAAAATTGTAGGGATGATAATAAGGCGGCTAAATTCTGCTGCAAAGCTGCGGGATGGGTGGCGGTTGGGAGGTACAAACCTTTGTGTGTTCTCCAGGGTTGAGCGGGCGGGCGCGCGGCAGGGAGCGGGCGCGACACGAGCAGCTCGACGTGAGAATCGTGCTTGCTGTCCGCGACCACAGCGGCGACCTCCTCTGCGCTACGGTTCTGCAGCGGCACCCCGTTCCACTGCAGCACGTCGTCGCCTGTCCGTCCACACATCCTCCGGTTATCTCGTGTCACCAGCAATCGAATCCCCAAGTCAGCTCGTGTTTCACCGTAGTGAAATGGCAGATGGTGATACCGTTGTCTTCGCACATGCATAATGTAACTAGGTGCATAATGTAATTCTACATAAGAAATCGATTTTTAATTAATCATTTTTTTTATCGATTTTTTCCTAATGTTTTAATTAATTTCAAAATAAACCTCAATAAGTAACGCCATGAATTAAAAGTATAATTTTCATAAAAACAGTTGTTTATCGATCGATTTTACTTTTAAAAAATCGATTTTAATCGACTATTTCCAGCATAATCGATTATTTTTTCACATCCTTATGTAACTAAGTACTGCATGATAAGATATAATAACTTTCATATTGAGTAGTTATTCATACATACAGAGTGGAAAGATCGAAGGCCACATGGATGGCAACTACCTTAAATATTTGAAATGGCACATTCTGAGTAAAAGACTACTTTATTTTTAAAAACAATAAAATTCAGCATTGATGTATTTTTGAAATATGACTTGTCTTAGTCGGGCTTCGATCAACAATACAACTAGATTCACGGTCCCATACAAAGTCAAAGAGAAAAAGTGGCCCTGTTGCTTATGCTTATAGCTATATCTGTTTTACCTTCTTTATTAACGTAAAATAAACCTTAAGTCTAAGCAACAAAGATCCAAATAATTATAATTGTATATAATACTTACGACGTTTCGTCACAAGACGAGCGAAAGCGGTCGATAAACAAAAGAACTACCTTCGTTTCAAAAAGATGTCATTCTGTTTGAGGAACAGGGTAATAATGGAGTCGCAATTAAGTATATAACTCAGAATTTTTTTATTTGTCAGATATTTACAAATACAAATATTAACATGAATTTTAATAATTAAGCCTATCTACGTCCCACTGCTGGCACAGGCTTCCTTTAACAACGAGAGGGATTGGGCCATAGTTCCCACGCAGGCCCAGCCAGGCAACAACCGTAGTAGCCTAGTTGTTCGACCTACCGCCTCTCAAGCAGAAAGTCGTGGTTTCAAACCAGGCCTCGCACCTCCTGAGTTTTTCCGAATTTATGTGCAAAATTTAATTTGAAATTTACTATAAGCTAATAAAATTCAAAGTCCTGACTGACTGACTGACTGACAACTATATATCAACGCACAGCCCAAACTACTGGACTTAGAGACTTGAAATTTTGCACATAGATACCTTATATAATGTAGGCATCCAGGCCTGTAAAGTTCTTCTTCTCTTTCTCTCGCGACAATAGTTATCCATTCCGCACAGCAAAAAGGATCACTAGGAAATCTACAAAAAAAAACAATATATATTTTATTTTAAAACGAGAACTACTCCATGAATTTCTTGTTCTAAAACCACCGATAATAGTCAAGATGGTGGGCCATCATTGCCAAACAATAAATTATTGATTTTAAAATGTAAACTGCAAATTATCACGTACTTTATGAAATACTGATTTGTACTTACTTAAAGAAAGATATTCCTTCCGAAACCTTAGTGTTTCGGTGGCTGTTTTTACAATTTTTGAACGCACATTGTGGCATTTTGACACGTCCTCACGTTGGCCGAGGTTGGCGCGTACTGTCAGAAAGAAGGCCACAAATTTATTTTGTGGTCTTATTTCATGGAGCCGTTTTCAGAGCTATCACCGTGAATCTAGTTGTATTGTTGATCGAAGTAGTCGGGACTCTACCCGATCAAATGCGACAAAAAATAGCATGCCGTATGATGTAGATCGAAAAGGTAAAGTATTTTTTATCTCTAAATAACAAATACAATAAAAAAACGGAAGGCTATGAAAATGCAGTGTTTATTATTTTCTAAAATAAAATTAAGCCCTTTTGATTTGCATCATAAAATACGGCATGTCATTTTTGTCGCATTTCACGTACCGGTTCGAGTCCAGACTAAGACAAGTGATTTTCCAAAAATCCATAAATGCAGAATTTATTGTTTTTTAAAAAAAAGGAAAGTCTCGTTTACACAGAATGTGGTATTTCCATTATTTACGGTAGTTGACATCCATGTGGTATTCGATCTTTCCAACCTGTATAGGTATAATACCTGTCCTGAGCTGGCCTTCCAAGTCGGCGATAGAGCCCTTCTTGACCTTCTCGACGATGGCGCCGCGCGAGCCGTCGGGCATCAGCTTGCCACCCGCAACCTTGAGCCCGAGGATGGCAGCAGAGGAGTGCACGCTGCCTTCCACCACGCTCTTGCGGAGCACCATGTGCCCCACCATGCGCGACCCGTCCGCTGACACCTGCCAGCTCAGCGGGAACTGCCGCAATGCAGTCATACATTATTTATCAAAATCAACAGTATTTTTATATATCGTCCACAGAAGAAGTTTAAAAAAGCACTAATTTTCCACTTCACAACTTTATTTAAAGGACAAATGCTTTAATTATATTACTGCAAAAATAAATACGACTACACTTATTTAGGTAGGTACTTGTTGCTTTTAATTATTTTTTGCTTTAAGAGTGGTCTTAGAGACGAAGCTAGTAACCTTAATAATAAAGTCAAGAAACTTGCAACGTAATGAGTGTGCAGCGTATATCACGTAGGTGCACATTGTGACTCCGTGCATCGCGACAATGCAACCGTGCAACAGCCAAACACAAACGAAAAACATCCATTCACACAAACCTTGCGCGCAAACACTAATTGGCCCTAGCCTACTTAATAACATATATTTAATCGATATCCAACATTTATATTATATACACAGAACGAAAATATATACAACACAAACACTAGGTTATTTAACGTTCTCTGCTCTACGCATGAGTAACGGAAACTGCGCGCAGATGGCAAAATTTTACAACGACGCTAGACGTTAGGTATTTAACTAAATTGTACCTTATAGGTAAATCAAAAAGAAAATAATGCAACGTTGCAAACTCTCGAGCGACTTAATCAAACCGCATAGCGGCTTTATTTTGAGAAATAAAATGTGAAGCGGCTAATCTGAATACGAGTATCAGGTACAATGTAAAAGTTGAGATTCACAAAGTACCTTAGGGCAGTCGCCCCTGTTCGAGTCCTCGCTGGAGGTGAAGGTGCTAGAGGTATCGATGCCAGAGTCTTTAGTGGCGGAGTCCTGGCTGGTCTGGCGTTCAGACTCCCAGCGTAGTGATGCCCAGTCATGGGGCGCACCCGAAGCGTCACGACCGCCTCTCGGGAATGTAGCAGCGCCTTCGTGTCCGTCGAAGCGGACAGTTTTTTTTCTCCTCTCGGTAAAGCGTCGATTGTCGGAGGAGTCTTCCCAGAAATAGGCACTCTTGTAGACGGCTCTGTCAGGGCGCGGGCCCTCGTCCAACGCGAGCGGGCGCAGGTAGGCGCCCTCGCCGTCGTCGCGCGCGCGCCAGCGGCACTCCGTGGCCGAGTCGAAGCTGCGTCCGCCGGCCGGCGCCGCGCCCACCGCCTCGAACATACCGCGCGGCTCCGGCTCGTAAGGTCCCGCCAAGTGATTGCTCAAATTGTAATAATTGTTGGCTACCACGCTGGCGCTGCGCAGGTGCGGCCGCCGGAGGGTTGCGCAAGCCTCTAGTTGTCCTAAGGATGACATCGTATAAATAGCAAAGGTACAATTAAGTTACTAACTTGCGTCCGCTTAACGAGTTGTACTTCGCGCCCGTACGCGCCCGGAACCGTCATTGCTGCGACCGAACTGCTTTTATTACAATTCACGACCTGACTAAGCGCATAAACCCTTCTGACTTCAAATTCAATCTTTAGAACTCCTGTAGTGCGCGGCCTTAAAGAAATCAATTGAAAGCGGTGATCACGCACAAGCGGAAAGAATGTGTGTTTATCAGGTCATACAATAAAACAACAATCAAAAAATAAAACACGTTCACACAATCTAACGCAGGTACTGTCGTAAAAATATTAACACTTCTTTTCGCTCAAGCATGCGATTTTATTTGAACCAGAAATTTTGAGCTTGAAAAACAGACTCTAAATTACCCAAATTATTTAGTTACCTAGTGGTGGTATTATGGCTCTACCTTCGTAAATACATATATTGGATGTCGCTTATGTATGTACGACTAAGGTTTTAGTACTAATATTAAGACACCTTAACGTCAGGTAACCACAGCCACACGGAGCAAATTAGAAAGAAACAACAACACACTCATCAACAGTGTATCGAGATCTTTTTAATTAGGTTGTCTTCGTCAGTGTGATTCAGAAACAGTAAGTGTAAGGCAAAAATTTTAAGGAAGTAGGTACTTTTATAATTAAAATGTAATGCCTGACCTTTATTTATTTCCTACGGCTTCCTATCCCGTTTGTGGTGTTAAAATCGCAGTAATATGTTAAGAATTCACATTTTTGGTTCAAACAAAATAACAGAAGAATGAAAACACGTTTATATCCATGTTTATGATTATGAATCATAGGTTTAAATGTTTATTAAATAAAATGTGAAAAAAATGTTAGTTATACACTTTTGGTAATAGAAATAGGTACTCCTAAATAGTCCCTTTCGTAAGAAGCACGTAACTTCATAACTTTCATAAGCATGAATATAAAACCGAAGTGACAGACCGACTCGAATTAAAAAGGATAGGGATTACAAAGTTAAACAGCCATCACAGTTGGTTGGTCAGAGGAGAAAGTAATTAAGAATTTGCGCTCAAGAACAATACGAATACTGAGACATCTAAGATCCAGCAATATAGTACAAGTACAAGTACAACGCATATTTTCCCAAAAACGCCCTCTCACCGATAGAAACTTTTTCATTTTCTCGTTTAACATCACCCGTCGCTGACTGGTGGAGCTCTCCGAGCCGCTCCTATCTCTATTACCTGCGAACAGTGGGATGGCGTTGTGAGCGCCAGCGGTACGGCCGGCGGCGGCGCCCGCGCCGGCCGGAGCGGCGGGCGGCGCGTGGCTTCCGCCGGCCTGGCGCCGGGCGCGTACAGGGCGCGTATGTACTCACACTCAACCACGGCACGCATTTACACTCAAGTATCGCTTATGATTCAAACATACAACACATGCACACGACATGTGCAAATGTGTTCAACAAATTCATTTTACAATGAACTGGCACTTCAATGGATCTCTGAAAAAACCTAGGGCTCTACTGAATACAATTGGAACATTGAACTCAAGATGGCTGATACCGACATGGAACAATGGTTTAATAATATGAACTACAAGGACAGTCGTGATGAAAACGATGGATACACGTGTACGTTACGTAGATAAGTTTAGGTGCTCTACACTAGCCGTTTCTGTAAAAGCTTATCAAATTAAGATTAGACTTATAAATAATTACCTGAGGCTATACCACTGCTATTTTTTGAACACCATAAATATTTGAGTACCTCGCACGGAACACCTTAACTTTATCGTTGCGAAATGAAATGACGGTTTATTGTGCTTCGGCTGATATAGTGTACCAAATGGTAATTAATAATTACTGTTATCGTTACGATTAACATGTAGTGTCGTGTTTTGTAGGTATATGGGGGTGATATATAAATAAAATTAGCTCGGGGTAGTAGGGGTTTGTGGTGAGGCGGCTGGACAGGGTGGTGAGACGAGGGGGCGGGCCAGCGTGCGTGACTACTCACCACGGTCGCGGTACTCGTCGTTCTCGTCGGAGACGCACTCGGGGGCCTCATCGTCGGAGGAGGAGGAGCGCGGCGGCAGCGGGTGCGCGGGCAGCTGCTGCGGGTGCAGGTGCGCCGCGGGCGGCGGCGGTTCCTCCACGCCGTACGCCGCTTTTTGCCGCGGGTGCACTAGATGCGGGTGTGTGCGCGCCAGCCCCTCCAACTCCCCGTAGCAGCGCGGCTCTTGCTGGCTGTATTGTCGCCGCAGAGCGCTCCCGGATCTTTGCAAAGGTTGATTCTCTTTTTCGGCTGCGCTATGGGCACGTTCTAGTTTCGGTCTCTTGTCAATAGTCGAGTCAGCGGGAGACACTAGCCCGTGCAAGTCGGATTCCATTCGCCATAACATTGCTTCTTGGCCCGCACTTTTGTGTATCCATTGTCCGGTTTTGGACAACAGTTCTTGTTTTTTGCGACATAATATACATACCCATATCACCTGTTGGGATAAGAGAGGTTCATCAGGAATTGTTTCAGTAAAATAAGCAAATTAATGTTTTTTTTTGTATATTTATTTGTACTGTTAAATAGGTACCTTGTTAGAGCGCAGAGTGACTTTGCCGCCGCACCTGGCGCAGCATCTGACGCGGCAGTAGTGGCAAGAGTGGCCGACGCCATCTGCGAACTTAGTTTTGAGGCAGATGTGGCACGTGGCTGCTAGTTCCACTCCCGCCGCGCGTTGCATTTCATTCCTCGTGCGGATCGTCTGCTCTAGCACCGCTACTTCGTCTTGTTTACGTCTGTTATAGAGAAATTGCAATCAACATCTCAGTATCTTCGGGGTCACTAAAATTACGAATACCCTATTATTTGAAAACTAACTGATGTCTGAGCAGAAGTTTATCTAAAACTAGCTTTTGCCCGCGACTTCGTCCGTACGGGTAATGTCAAAGTGACATACCACCTTCATCTAGTCATTTCTTAAAATATAAGTCCAAACTATGTCATTATTTCCTATCCCGTCCTTTTATCGCGTGAGAAATATGTAAAATCCCATTTAAATGCTCCTTTTTCTGATCCATAAGGAACATGTCGGCCAAATATCAAGGAACTAAATCATAAAAAAAATAATTGTAATACATATAGCTATAAAAGACTGTTTGTTTCTAAATAAATAAATACCTAAATAAAATGATCCTTTTTATTTCTTATCCCAGGGGAATTTTGCAAAATACAGAAATCAGATATCGTAATTACCTTTTGATATGCCAGGTTTAAAGTTTCTAGTAGTTACAGAGATAGGACCATTTCAAACTAAGAATATAAATCCCTTTTACACCCTAACCCGCGGGAATTTCGGAGTCCTAAAATATTTTTTTAGCATTTGTGATTATTTTGTGTTAAATTTCGAGACTGGTTATTATAGTTACGGAGATATAAAAATCACATGACCTCTCTAAAGTTTAGAAACGTTCAAAATGCGATACTAATATAGGTAATACGGTGATTTTCGAGACATTCCAACTTTAAAGAGTATTTACCTAATACCAGGGACGTTATCATGACGTTTTAATGCGATTCAATTGCGATTCAGTTTAGGTTCGGTCGCTGTCAGATCCATACTAAAAATGACAGCTAAGACCTGAACTGAGTCGGTATTGAATCGCATTAAGACGTCATGGTAAGGCCCCAGGCTTTCGTGTGAGTTCAACCTTTTTTGAATAAAATCAGATTGAGTTTTCAAGCATCACTGTCAAAATTAAATGTATTTTGAATCTAAGCAGATGAAGTGCAATAGTTATTTCCATGACATTTCGTTGAATCCCAAGCGGTTTTCGACTTTAACGGCATTTAAATAAGGATCTTATTTATAAAACAATTTAATCTAACAGCTGCATTGTATACACGACTTTAATAACATGGTACTAAAGTTGAAAACCGGATAAAATCCAACGAAACGTCATGGAAAAACTTTATGCACTACTGTACGTAGTATATTGATATCAACTTTGAAGCAAATTACCCCCTAAACCACTTTCTACTCCTTTTGAACACCGTAAGGAAAAGAATTTCAAGAAAATACGAAACACGTGCTTTTTCAATTCTGTTGAAGAATGTTTATGCAATAGGTATTTGAAGTAGATCGGACCAAGGAATCACGTCGACCCATACAAACTTTGCCCCCCTTTTTCCCACCCTTAGAGGTAGAATTTCGGAAAATCATTTCTTATCGGATGTGTACGTCATACAAAGAACACACCCTCCAAGTTTTAGAACTCTACGATCCGTGGCTGTGCGTTAATCCGTCAGTCAGTCATTCAGGACAAAGCATTTTATATGGTGTAGATAGATAGATGGATAAGAGATAAATTAAATTTTAAGTTTAAAATGTTCTTAATTTGTAGTTCCGTGCGTGAGATGGAAAAAACGGAATCCTTACTCCGTTATCCGTTTGTGCATACGTGTGTCAGTCTATTTAATAGACTCTATTACAACTATTTTCTCAGGAACGGGTGTAAAGATGTCAGGTTAAAAGTATAAAATACTTTTACGTATAGCTATATGTAGTCTTTTGCAACTGTCAAAAATGAAATTTGTAAGCGTAAGTGCATCAAGTGAGGTACCTACTTTAACCTTTTCGCCTCCACGTCAAAATACAAGAGATGTCCCCATACGCCAGACTTCTTTATTGCGATGCCTTAAGTTGAACCTAAGCCCAATTGAACGAAGGTTGCTTTTGCATTGATGTAATGGACGTATATATATGTCGTTGGCGTTGAACCTGCGGTGCTGATATACGTGTCGTTAGCGTCGAAAAGGTTAACGATAAGTTTTATCATAACCGACGATTTCGACATGTACCAAGTAGGTAATTTATAGGTTTTCAGTCAAAAATCATCGGTTATGGTAAAAGTTGTAACCTGGTACAACTCACACTAAGTCGACCGACGTGATCACAAGAGGTTTGACCGGTTGGTCAACTGCGCTGCGAGTCGAACTCGCCCACTAAGTGCTTCGTTTTACCGTATGACCAGACTCGATTAACTAGAATTTATTTTTTAAGACGACATCACTACAATCAGCTGTCAAAATTACTTACACGAGTAGTTAAGTAGGAACGAATATTTAATAATATGTATAGTATACATACATATGAATATACTTACATGCAGAAATATTTTGCTCATTAAGATAAAAATATTTTTTATTTCAGAATTGGATTTAAACGACTCAATGTCTTGTACTACATGTCTTACTTGTTAATAATAAAAAACAAGCTTTTATATCAACAAAATAAACATGTAATTCGACAAACATAAAAATAAAATGTGTGAGGCACTATTCCTCGGGTGGATTTCGTAAGAGGTTCGGGGGGCGGACTCACGTTGACCTCGTTTCAACGTGCAACCGCTCCTTGCGCAGACGAGGGGGAAAAGGCGAACTCGGTGCTTGCACCGCTCGCCCGACCCCTTGAGGCCAGCGGGAACGGTAGGTAACGGGGCATTACCTACCTGCATTGCACGGTCTCATCGTCTAAAAGAAGACAGGCCCAGCGCACGGGCCCTCCCCTTCTTGGCGGAAGCCGGGGCCACCGGGGGGGCGTTTGTGGTGAAGCCCTTGTGGCATCCCACTGCGTCCCCATCATACCGGATTGAGGCAACGCTGGAGTGTTTTTAGTTTGGGTATACCCCTTCGGGGAGGAGTCCCACATAACCCTAGACATCCCCGCGTGCCAAGGGCATCCATAAAGATTTCCTCTCCGTTAAAAAAAAATGGTAGGTGGTGATTCTCCCGTATAAGATGCTGTGTTAGCGCGTCGCATATCTACACAGACGTAAATCACCATTTTCCTTCAGTATAGGCATCATGGGAGATACCCATGTTGAAGGACCAGCGAGTAGTTCTTGGATGGTATTTTCGATTTTCTCCTTTAGTGGAATCGGTATACCTACGCCTGTATATGGTTGCGATACTGGCTTCACTGAACTGTCGATAGGAATTCAAAAAAGGTTGAACTCACATAAAAGCTTGGTACAAGCTACTCTTTAAAGTTGGAATGTCTCGAAAGTCACCGTATTACTTTTAGTACCGCATTTTGAAGATTTCTAAATTTTAGAGAGGTCATGCGATTTTTAGAAATTCCTTCGGGATAGCGAATAAATGGGGTTTGAAAGTCCGCTGCAAAAGATCTCCGTAACTATAGTTAATATACTCTTGATTTGACACATAAGTAAGGAATCATAACTGCAAAAAAATAATTTCAGGACTTAAAGGGATTTATATTCTTTCTTTGAAATGGTCCTATCTCCGTAACTATTATTACTAGAACCTTTAAATTGGCATATTAATAGGTAATTATGATATCTGCATGAAAACTGATTTCTGTATTTTGCCTAATTCCCCTGGTTAAGAAATAAAAAGGACCATTATATGATTTAGATTTTAGGGGCGTCCATTAATCATGTGATGTTTTTTAGCACTTTTAACCCAACCCCCCCTCCCCCTTGGTGATACGTGGTGAGGTTTAAATCTACCCCCCCTTTCCCATCCAAAAATACAAAGAATTAAAAAAAAAATTGAATATTATCTTTAAATACAGGTATAATCTAATTAATTTTATTCTAGAAAATTAAGAAACATGATAAAAAGGTCTAGACAGAAAGGTTGCAGGTTGTTTTTGACTGGCATAAAAATAATATTAAAGGAATGGTGTAATCCTAGCAACGGCGAGACAAGGTCACACTACACGCCGCTTTTCGGTTTAAAAATCGCGCGTTCGACGAATAAATAAATACACGTGATATCTTACAACACCAAACTCCCCCCCGCCCCTCTTGTGATTTTTCGTGATTTTTGCCGAACCCCTCCCCCCCTTTTGGAACCTCACGTGATTAATGGACGGCCCTTAGATCGTTGGTATTAGGCGCAGGGCCGGATTTACCACAGAAGCTGAAAAAGCTGAAGCTTAGGGCGGCAAAATTAGGGGGTTTTTTAGTTTAGATTTTTTTCTACTCCTGTACTATATCTGATTTATGTAATCACCAGCACCACTATAAGAACACTCACATAGTCCATAATTGTCTATTCTATTTCCTCTAAAATCACTTGTTGGCTTATTATGGCTCTAAAAGTACCGCATTGTTACATAGGTGAAACTTTTAGTGTCAATGAGTTTTTTTTAATTTGACCATTCAGACAGGCTATGGTCAAAAACCATTCAGGACCAAATATGGTGGTAGGTACTTATTTAGAAAGCAAACAAGATAAAATATTTCAATTAGACTATTAATGCTTAAGATCCAAGATGGCGGACATAATTTGACACTTAAAACGAAAATGGTGATGGGTGTCGTTTTCGGGTAATATGTTGACTTTTGAACTCAAATTTGGCATAATTTTTTCGATTCAAGATGGCGGATGACATTTTGACAATTTTTTAAACAAAATGTTGATGGGTGTCGCTTTCAAGTAATTAGGTAGCTCTGGTTACGAATTTTGATACATTTTTTGGATCCAAGATGGCGGATGACAACTTGACACTTTTGACATAAAAATGTTGATGGGTATCGTTTTTGAGTAATTTGGTGGCTCTGATCACGAATTTGGTATAACTTTTTTGGATCCAAGATGGCAGATGACAATTGGAACGTGTTCTGTTATCGATTCTAATTTATCCGCAGCCATTTTTTTTTTCAAATATGTTCCTTGTACAGACCATCGACCCTTTTCAGCTTTATTATATGTATTGTATAAATAGATAAATAGATAAATACAAAAGCAAAAACAAAAGCAGACTGATTGACTTATCGATCAACGCAACGCTCGTTATAGCTCAAAGCACTGGACAGATTGCGGTGAAAGGCATGTAGATAGTTATTATGACGTAGGCGTCAAGAAAGGATTTTGCGACAAGGCAGGGCTGGATCAAGATGGATTAAGGTGGTTGAAGGGCTCTCACAAGTTAGTACGAAAGTCCTTGGTTTTTTGAACTAGCCACTTGAAAATTTACCACGAGGTAGTAGATTATTTATAAGTAGGACAAGTCATTTAAGAAGGATTTTTCTGACGGCTGAATTAAGGTTGGCTTTAGGGCTTTTGTAAGTTTATATTGAACTTCTTGTTTTTTTTTTACTAGACTTGAAAAAAAAAATTAAAATGTAATATTTTTTTAAATTTCATGAGTTGTTCTTGACATGAAATGACATAAAATAATGATAAAAATGACATGTAATAACTATAATTATTATGAATAAATGAGTATGAGTATGAGTATGAGTATGAAATTTGAAAAGAAGGTAGTTTATAAAGAGGTATGACACGTCAGTCAAGAAATATTTTTTTGACAGGGCCGGATTAAGGTGGTTTAAGGGTCTTGTAACTTCATATTGAAGGCCCCTGGTTCCTTTGAACTAGAGACCTGAAATTTAAGAATAAGGTAATTTGAGGTATAGATAGGACACGACTCTTAAGGGATTTTTACATTAAGGTGGCTTTAGGGTTTTCGCAAGTTTTGGCAAGTTTGTACGAAGGCTCTTAGTTTTTTTACAGATTTTAATTTAAGAAAAGAAGTAGGTACTTACCTAGTTTAAGTGTAGGACACATCAGTTTGGAGCAGACTTTGCCAGAGGGCTAAATTAAGGTATTTTAAGAGCTTACGCAAGTATGTATGAAGGTCTTGTTTTTTTTTGTACTAGACGACTGAAATTTGGAATGGAGGTAGTTTATAGGTAGGACAAGTCAGTTAAAAACAATTGCATAAGGTCGGATTGAGGCGGTTTAAGGGCTTCCGCATTTGTATGCGAGTACTGAATTTATGCACAAGAGAGCTGAAAATTGGTAGGGAGTTAACTTAATATATATATATATGTATTAAAAACATTAAGTTGTGTCATCAGACGATGAAGAAGTTAAGAAAACACTAGGTAGGTACAGTCGAGAGCATGAATATGTTTTCGACCTTATTGTTTGTGGCATAAAGGTGTATAATTTTTTTTGACGTCTTGGTAATGTAAATATATTTATGCTCTTGACTGTACTTACGAGTACAAACATGTATAGTCGACCAAGAAAGTGCTTAAACTTTTTTTATGACAGTTCCTCCATCAGAAAAAACTATAAAGCTCATTGTCACATTGACTTGTGAGTGAAAATAGACTTTGGTGTTTTAACCTGTACAAAAGACATTAAACCTTAAGGTGGTAAAAGACTTTCTTAGTCGACTATAATTATCTACCTACTGCTAATGCGTACAAACACAAATGGGTCTTAGTCTTATTCTAACAAAACGTGACTTATTTACTGGTTACGAGATAATAGTCATACTGTACTTAAATGACTTTGTTACGAACGTGACGCTTTGTGCTCAGGGTGCTTAGTCAGTTTTAATTTTAATAAAGTAAAGTATAAAATAACTATAGCACCGAAACCGAAGCGCATTCATATCATTATTAAAGGAGGGTTATGTTAGGAACATTTTGTCTACTCACCACTGTTTGTAGACTACGGCTATAGGTCGGGGTCCACCTGATTTGGTCCACCCGGAAAAAATGCTGGCATTATTTCGAATCACTGATTATTATTTAAATACAAAAATAGGTAGGTTAGGTTAGTTAGATATCGTCACTTCTTCTTAGGAATCACTGATTATTATTTTAATACAAAAATAGGTAGGTTAGGTTAGTTAGGGATTTTTATTTGCCCGAAGGGCAAAATAACCAGAAAAAGGGACTCCGCCCTTGGGCGGAGCTCCGTCAAAAACCAGGAGGACAAACTGTAGGTGGACCACGACCCATAGCCGCGGTTTGTGCACAATCGATTATCATCGAAGGAGTAAGGGAAACTACTCAATTCCAAAGAAAAAAGAAAAGCGAAAGCACGTTAAGATGAACAGATAGGTAGATATCGAACAGATATAAACCGATAAGTACCTACTATTTTTTTAACTAGAGCAAAATATCCACTCCGAAATGTACGTCTAGGTATTCTACCTTACAAGTTTAGTCACAGCTCCGAGCAAAGTTGAAGGGTTTTATAATTAAATTATCTTATTACTTTTCTTAACGTGATGCAGGTTGTGCGTCAGCAACGTACCTATTCCCTATATACATTACGTAGGTACACACTAAAGGACGTCCGTAAGTAAGTACGTTGACTTAAATAGACAAGCTGTTTCATATATTGTGATATCACACTCATTGAAAACAGAGAACACCGGAATTTTCTTTTTAGCGAAGTATTGAACCACAATTAACAATTTACTTTAAACAACGGGTTATGATATTATCTGGTCCGGGGCTAGGCGCAGCGACAATCGATTATTGTTAAAAAGTAGAATCAATGCCAAAGTTAAAGAAATCTGAAACACGGGACAATAGAAACAAGTAATATTCAACGTTGCTTGGGATGAGAAGAGGGCGGTGGAGGGACTGTGGACGGTGGATGGCGGATGGTGGTGCAGGCTCGCGCAGGCTGCGGGCGCACCTCATGATCTCGTGCTCGTGCTGCTCCTCCTGCCGCTGGCGCATCATGACGCCCTCGATGATGGCGCGTTCCTCAGGCGTGAGGTGCGACAGGTCCGGCATGTCGGCCATCGCGTGCGAGGCGGCGGCAGGCCGCGAGCGCTGCGCGGGCCCGCCGCGATGCGGTGCTGTGCCCGCGGCGCGACGCTTCGAGCGCCACTCCGCCCGGAGGTTTATTTAATAATGCCGGACGGGCCAATGGCGCGCGCCCGCCGACTGACGTCAGCGCGCCTATTGATCGCGCTGCGCCCCACCGCCGCCGCCCGCGCCCCGCGCTAGCGCCCAGCACGTCGCTGCGCCTCGCTGCGAGCTCCCCAAGAGCGGCGCGCGCACTCCTCACACCACCTGGATGTTGCCATTTACAAACAAATAAATTTGTACTATAAATCTGAAAGTAAATGGTAAAAACAATACACCTAGTAGTATAAGCAAATAAAAAACTTCGAAATGTTACCATTTTAATAATGAAAAAATAAGAATTACAGCTTAATCAAAAATCCTTTCATAAACCAAACATTTCAAAAGTTACATTTGATTCCATAACTTGCGATGAGAAACTGAGATCAAAAGAAATTCAAGGCGCTTTCAGAACGTGATCCCATGCCAATTTCACAGGTTGTTGTACAAAACCATGTAGGTTTGGGAAAACTTAATTTCTGAGCACCCTATTTAAAATTTAAAACCTCATCCTGACACGGAAAAGATTTAATTTACGATTGATCTCAGTCGCAATCCAAGGGGGGAGGTGTGCATTCACCCGGAAGATGGTTAACTTCGTCGTTGTGGAACAAAGTCTTAACACCATCCTTCCAAGGGTACTTCTTCCCGCGACGGCGCATGTATTCGTAATCACGGCATTCTCCTTTGTGATGATGATGCGTGTTCGTCATTATATTAAAAATTTGAAAAAGGATGAAGGGAAAGCCGATGAAAAGGGCAATGAACTTGTGTTTTTTGTAGGTGTTTTCTCCGTGGTGGAAGCGCGGCACGCAGGGATTGGGAGGAATATTGGTGGGTCGGCAGTCGATGGGCGGCGTGATCCGGCGACCGCCTCCAGGCACCTGTGGGGGGCACCCGCACTGCCCCGGTGGCTGCCGTGGCGGGCAGCTATAGCACTGCCTGCCTGGCCTGCACAACGAACTTTTGACTGTAATTTTGTACACTGGCCACATTATTGTTCACTTATTAAATTTTGGAGATTTTAATACTGAAATTTATTGGATGTAAAATGTTTCTTGGACGTACATGTTTCTGCTACATTGAATTTTTTTGTTTGTGGAGCTGTAGTTAGGTGACTGCTGTCAATGTAAAGCTTGAACAAAGTGAGCTGCCAGTATTAATTAAGAACAAGTTATTACCGAATCAGTATTACTTTGCGGAGGTTCAAACTAATGAACGAAAAACCTTTAAGTACCTTGCTACTCCGCTACCACATTTGTGCAAGACAGCCAAGTTTGGGCTAAATCAAAAACATCACACGTCAGTGTTTTCCGTGGTGTACCTAATTAGACGTTAGTTTGGTTTGTGGGATCATGTATATTTTATATGGAAGCAGAGGTTAATTGCATTAAAAACATATATTTCGCACAGGCTTGGCTGTCTAGCACGTTTGGTAGCGGAGTAGTCTGAAAAGGTTTTTGTTCAAGAATGAGTAAGTATATTTTTACGTCCTCCGAATGCCTTGCTGCTCAGCTAAATACCGGATTAGGTACCTGGCGGATTAGACGACCGGATATCCTAATGATTAGAGAACCTGACTACGAAGCTTGTGGTCCCGGTTCGATCCCCGGTCAGGGCGGATATTTGTTGTATGAAAAATACGAATTTTTGTTCTAGAGTCTTGGATGTTTATAATATGTATTTAAGTATGTATTTATTTATCTTTATAAATATGTTTATCCGTTGTCTAGTACCCATATTACAAGCTTTGCTTAGTTTGGGACTAAGTCAATAATTGGTGTCAATTGTCCCAAGATGAATAAATACACAACAGCATCAGAGCTCTGCGTATGGTATTGTACATCGCAGGATATTGCGCCAATTTTGCAAGCCGTAATTTTGCAATTGGCGAAAACACTAATTTTTAAGCCTAAGCTTTAAGTAGGTACTGGTACCTCGAGGTATCTACCCATTCCGTGCTCGAGTGCCAAAGTCAGTATTTCAGTCTAATAGGTGCGTCCCTTACCTTGTTGAACAATCCACCAATCCTGTGCTGGCTTTGAAAGTTTTAATGTGCCGGAAGAACTAAAAGTCGATGCTTTTTAAAAATAGTAAATAATAGCGGAACACTATGAAAATGTTCCGGTAAAGCAATTAAACTTTATTTTTAATAACAAACATGCTAGTTCATCCGCAAAAATAAAGTGGTAGCATTGTTCCAAAGAACACCATCTCTACATTTATCGTTTGTGCACTTGACTAAAAATAATTAGAACTTTTTAAGCTTAATATTTCGTAAACAAATCCCTGAATCGAAAAATAGTTTTCCAACACCCCCACAATATTTTTGAACGGCGACACCCCACTCTATAGGGAAAAACGAAAAAAAACGTCCCCACTACTTTACGTGTAGGGGAGGTATAGGTTGTTTTGTTTAAGATGACGAAAAGTACTTAAAACCAACATCTATTCTTTAATTGCTATCTTCAAGTGGGGTTTAAAACCATTATGCAGGTGTATCGGTAGTCCCAAAGTATACCGTGAACAAACAATTTTGATAGTTTTGATGTTGTTGGTCGGTATTACACTAGACGACGTGCGTTCCTAAAATAATAATTATATACTATGTCAATATCACTTTGTACAATTTTTTAATAGTAGGTTACCTACCTAAGGCATTATTTCACCTGAGTGTTAGCCGCACTGTAATTGTATTTGGAAAACAATACACCTATTATACTTAAAAGGGTCCAGTTCAGGTAATAAACAATAATCAATAGGAGGGGATACTTTCTAGGCTTAAGTGCAATACTTTGTTAGTGTCTAACGGGCTTTCGCTCTTTTACTACATTTGCAAAAATAGTCTCTTTTTTACAACCTGGCTATACTTTACTAAACTTTCAATGCTTCTGATTGGATTTTGGTGTTCTAAGTTTTCGATGTAATATGTATAAGTGTTGATTTTTGTGTATTAATAATGATATTTTAAATAAAATTTAAAATCTTTCATTTCAAAGATCAAGAAGGGTTGAGCTACTCCAGTACACGTGCCATACTTCGGTCAGTTTTATTACGTCTCTTTGTTATCTTTTCCTTTCATATTCAGCAACAAAAAAAGTTGTAAAATCCCGCGTTAAGTGCATTTTCGTCATCTTAAATAAAACAAACTATACCCTAAAAATTATTCAAGATTTTATTTTACCACTTCTTCGGCGTAGTTAAAATGTACACCCATGCCAAAGTACAGCTTTCCCGCACTAATCTCTCAGTTAAGCCGCGGACAGACAGACGGACGCACAGCGAAACTATGAAGGTTCCTTGTTGACTACGGAAACCTAAAATTTCATTTAGTTCTACAGTTCAGTGCTTCAACGTTTCAATCACTTTTGAGTACATTTACTTAATAATTACACAATTATTAAAAGAACCGCTACTTACCCTGTATGTTTGGTTTATTATAATCAGATTATCCTGATAATTTGCTTATTTTCAGAAAAAAATATCACATGTAAACATACATACATAGTATACATACATACACAAATCGCGTCTTTATCACATGTAAAAATAATTAAAAATCGAAAAAATGCAGAAATTATCAATTTGCTCTTATGTTCGTGAACCGTTCGACTGCGACTATCTGAACGAAATGACGAAGAGGCTTTGGCTGCCTGCTATTTATACACTTCCACGGCTCGGAATTATAGAAAATAGAGGCGATTTTCTGTTGTGTATTTTTTATAGATTTTCTACTTTCTTTAATAGGCACTTGTGTGTAATTTAGTGGGCTGCAACAACTAGGGGCACCTAGCTAAGATCGCGCTGTAAAATAGTTTTAAGTTTCGAAAATTTCAACGAAAATAGATAGAAATAAAAGTTTATAAGGAAATAAATCATATAATGTCGTAATACTTGGGTCAATTTCAACAGTACTCATTTTTTGTATCATTTCGGTGTGATCCCTTATATGTGTTTTTATTTTAGATTTTTAAATGTCAAACGATACCTTAGACTATTTTACAAGACATATGTAAAAGGGAACCTGAAATCTTAAATAGTTTTTGAGTTATTAGAGGTCGAATTTCTAAACACACAACGGAATTATAAATGTACACCGGAATGAATGATACCTTACAACGGAATGATAAATATACACTGGGATGACAATATCAGCCCACTGGAATGAAATATAGACCACCGGAATTAAAGTAATAAACAGGGTTCCATAATCACGTCTTTTACTTAAAAAAAATACAGACAGACCTTAAGTAAGTGCCATTTTAATAGTCCTAAGAGCGAAAATTTGGTGCCGGTTGATGAATATGTTTTAAGTAGGTATTTCATCTCTTGGTAAACAACATTTCATGAATAGGTATTTATTTTGCAAACAACGTTAGGCAAATCAACGATTCACAAATTAGAAATTGCATAAAACATTGGTTACTTGAAAAAACATCATAATTATGTTGTAGAATAGATATATGAGATTATTACCGAGGAATTATGCATGTATGTATGTATGTATATAACTCTTTATTGTACATAAAACACAAGAAGAAGATGAATACAGGACAACACACATGCACAAAGGCGAACTTATCCCTAAAAGAGATCTCTTCCAGTTAACCTTTGAACGATTTGAATTATTTGTAAATTGATCATTTTTAGGAATGACAGGCTTGTGAAATGAATAGTTTGTAAATCGTTGTTTGTTAAGAAGTGATTGTTTGAAAAATGTTGTTTATCAAATGATGATAAACCTTCCAGTTATCAAATAATAATTGGATGCAGCATTATAAATTTATACACACAACAATATGTGTCATGTTTTCAATACTTGATAGCAATACACTACGCTTTCAAGTATCGTACAGGATTTATTATGTAATTAATAAACCTGAGGTAATATTTTGTACATAATTTTGCTGATATTTTATCTCCAGTTCCTTTATTTACGTTGAAATAGTTAAAAAATTATGAAAATTAGACTTTTTGAGGTTAGAATTTTGTTTACCAAATAGGACAGGTAAGAATGACAATACCTTACATAAACAGACAAAGATAAAAATAATTCTGTCTTTAGTATTTATTGTGTAGCTGCGAAAGAATCCTACATCGTATGTGAAAATCAACTGTCTAGCTATCACGGTATTCGCGGTTCATGAGATTCACCCTGGTGACAGACAGACAGACGAACAGTGGTCTTAGTAATAGGGTCCTGTATTTGCCCTTGGGGTACGGAAACCAAATTTTTAAACCCTTTTTGTAGCGCCCCCTGATGGCCTACAAGCGTAAATTTTATCTAAGAACATGAGCTGTGGTACAATAAAATAAGTTCAGTATTTGATTTTAGAAATTATGCTACGGAACCATTTCATAATAATAAAGTGAAGCTACATTTGATGTCATTCCGGTTTTACTACACCGGAAACACCGGAATAAATATGGTGGAATGAGAAACTCGACATAAAAATAAATATTAAAAAAAAAGTAAGCCTCGTGTTCTTAAACTAATTAAACTCTTGAAATCAGGACTACATTAGACGTGACATATATAAATTTTAAAAAAAAGCGATACAAAATATAAAAGTTATGACTAACTCCGGAATGAAACTTTTTTTGTCCCCACACCATGGCGATGAGAAATAATCATGTTTTGCTCGGAAACGTTCGTCATTACACACGTCTACTCTCGCCGAGCGCCGCAGTTCGACTATCGCTCGGGGTGCGCGGGAGACGGAGGGGCTTAGGGGTCAAACTCGGCAAATAAATCGTTCCCAAAATTTGCCCGCGGAATGAGACCGTGTCTCCGGACAAATGTATATGCACATATTCAGAGGTTTACAAATGAGGTAAAAATCAGGTGATGTGCTTTTTTTGTTACCTGTTTATATGGTAATAAAACACAGGTAATTTTTTTTTGTTGTCACGCATAGTGTTCGACTTATCCAGCATTTTGTAACTAAAACCGGCTCCGGGACAACCCACCTCGATGAGAAATACGGTCTAAATATATTTTTTTAAATGATTAAATAACATAATATTTTAATTTTAGCTGTTGCCCGAGGTAGACAATAGGGGGCTGTTTCCTAAAAAAAATAGTTCTACATTATCAAAGCCTTCTGCACCTGCGTTTTCAGTCTTGCCATCAAAATTTACTGCTTGGGAAATTGACCCACTTACGTTAAATAAATGCCTCGCTAGCGAGTAGCCGAGAAAAACAATTGTTGGTACTTTTCTCTCGTCTTCCTAATACTAATTTCTTTGACTAAATGACAGGAAAAAAATATCGAGATTTAGTGTTAAGCTAATTTTAGCGGGATCAAAATGTATGGAACTGTTAAACTGAGTTTGTAGCGGCTAAATCGAGTTTCTTCTCTAAGGGGAGGCCGGTGTAACCTGGGCAACAACGGTTAACAAATTTATTTCTAACATTTTTGTGTCAGTTCACTTAATTTATTAAAACACAAACTATTAAAAACTAAATAACAACGAAGAACACTAAAACTAGGAAAGTTGATTTAAAGTAGGTAAAGTAATTTCAAATAATTGAAAATTAGCCTAAAAAATCACCCCCCCCCCCCCATGTTTCGTGCCTGGCTCAAAGGTTTCCATTATGCTGGCCGCGTTGCCTCTTTGGACCGCTATGCCAACCCTTTGAACCAGCCACGACCCAGAACGGGGATCGCATCCCCTATCTGTCAGTCTGCGTCCCAGCTTCCTAAACAACTCCCTTCCGTCCGAGCCCCATGGACCCGCTGTCTCAACGGCGACTGGTATCCATTCGTACACTGACTCCAAGGCGGCATATTTGGAGTGCTCTAGCCTCACGGCCAGCACCAGCTGCGGAGCCAGTGCCGCGAGGTCTGTCTTAAGTGGGACGCAGCAAAAGTGCTTACACAAATTGCGTCCCACAGAAGACAACGACCCTTCCGCCAAGGAGCCAGTGTAAGGCTATCCGGTGGCTTACCGTAGATTCTGCTGAGACCCGGAGGTTCGAGCATGCAAGGCACATTGGCCGACACCATTGCCCGCCACACAGTGTCATTAATGGCGTGGTGCCTTGGAAAGCGCCCCGCGCACCTTTGGCAGCTCAGGCCGTGGTGCTCATATTCTTGCACCATTGCCCCACATACACAGTGGGTGTGGTTCGCATACCTTGCTGCCCAAACGGAGGGCCACTGCTATCTTCAGCGAATCATTGTCGAGCAGTGTACCCATCTGTGGAAACGGCAGGGCCATGCACGCTCCCGATTCTGGTCTGGCGGCCGCCTTTAGCAGAGTTACATCAAGGCTACCTGAGGAAACTGAATGAAGAGTGTCATATACTTGCTTGCAGAGTATATCGTCCCATCTTCTCTGCAGACTAGTATATTATCTGGGCGATTGTCACCCAGACAAAGACTTGACCATCTGACAAGAGCTTTCGATTGAAACGGTACGTGAATAACGAATCAATGTCACCATTGTTACTCAAAATTAGAGCAACGAGAGCCGCAGAGCCATAGGAGGACGCCAGGAATGCAACAAACCAACATCCTGGATTCGACGCACCCCAAGGTGTGACACCACTGTGAATTAGTGAAATGAACATTAAGTACGCCCTCCAGCTTTAATCTCAGTGTCTTATCAAAAAGTGCCACATCTTGCTCGAAGAGGCATGTAGGAGATGTACGCAAAATGTACGTCATCCGGGGCTTCCCCAAACAATTTCATAACAGGGTAAGTGCAACTTGGGCCGACAAACACGTCAGCAGGTGTTCTCGTGTTGATAAAAGTGCAATTTTTTTGTATTCAAAAGCAGAACTGACACCTTCGGGAAATATTGGTGCACCTAACAGACTAAATGATGACTGTGACCGGAAGCTCTCAAGCCAGTCTGAGCTCCAACCTGTGAGTGGATAGAACGCCGTAAAAAGGTTACTCGGGGCGGAATAATACCGGTAAACGAAAGGGTAAGATGACACATGTTCCAAAACCTACAGAAATGTCTCTTTCGACGCTATTAAACGCGTTCTTAATACCAATCTTAACGACAACGGTATCAGTGCCCTCATGCGCCATCGCAAAATATCGGGTGGCATGTATCGCCCCCTCACAACCCAAACCCGTACCGAATCCCACCTACTCGGCTGAAGATGAGAAGCTTAGCTGTTAGGTGCCGATATGACTGTAGCCCCTACGGCAATCAGCTTGATACCGCCATCCTTCTTCGAAAGAGCACAGAGAGATGCTCCATACAGGTAAGGCGCCCCCTTCTACATTCACGGAACCTTTTTCAAGCGACCGATGACTGTCAAACAGTATCTGTCATAATTATGTCAGTTTATTTTTCCATGGTCGACATGTTTTAACTTGACATTGAGGAAATTTGTCGCATAATGATGAATGACGGCTGCTGACCTACAACAGCATCATAGAGTGCTACGACGGCGTAGCGCGCTACGAATGCCTTGTCGGCAAACATCGACAAGGGGAAAGTGACTTATTCTCGGTGTTCTAAGAAACGACATGGAACGGCATCTTCTAATTCTAGTTGATAAATTAAAACGTTCGGATAGCTTTGTGAAAAAAATAAAGTCATTTAATACAATTTTTTAATTAGTAACTGAGCTTGAAATTTACTTATATGCATATTTAGTAGTTTAGATCCACGGATACGGATACTGATAGTGACCTGATATCCTATAAACACTATAATGTACACATTTATTAGAATAATTTTTCCGTTTATTATGTTATGTACCGGAATTAGGAACATACTCGTGTACATGAAGGCAAGTTTAGACAGGGTCAGTGCACAAGTCAGTATCGTCGTGGTAAGCTTTTCACGGTGAGCACACGTTTGTGAAGTCAGAGGAAGTTTAGGAGTCATTTTTTGAGACTTTTTCATTTCCGAGACGCGACGTCAACCTACAACACAGCGACAGTGACTGACCCACACGGATGCGGTTTTTACCATTGGCGCGGGAGGGCGCGGGTGGCGGGGGGCGCCACTGACTGAAACATAAGTGCGCGAATATACAAATCACCGCTGACCCCCCACTACTGTACTGACTTCAAATCAATGTACATTGTGTTTTGCTCGGATCAGCGCTGACTTGTTTCGAATTGAAAATCAGTCACTGACCCTGTCTAAACTTGCCTACATTTCGGCATACAAACGACATTTTTAAACTTAATTTAATTATACAAGACAAATGAAGAATAATCATATGCTGTATTTAACTCACAAGTATCTATCTGTAGCCATTCCTTATGTAATTGCAATTTAATTTTTAGACATTACTATACCTCCTTTTTTCTGGTAATTTGCTATCCTTTTTTTATTTGTTCCTATCCCTTCTTACCCCACTAGGGGTGAGCTGGGTCTTGCCTATATTTTAGTTTTTTTGTTTAAACTATGTAACTAAACGACAAGTAATCGTTATTAAACTAAAATTCATACAGCCGGAATATTTCTTGTCTATAAAATTCAACTTGCCACATATGAAAATATTTTGTTATCGACGTTTGAACTTCAATTTTGTCCCCACTCTGTTTTAAGGTAAGTAGGTAGTGACGTAAGTTAAATGTTAATAAAATTTTATCGTGCAGCCATGTGAACCAAATCTCTCTCAAGACGTTTACCGCAACAAACATGTTGTTAACGGTTATTTCTAGTGAATAGATAAACAACATGTCGCAGTGGATCTTGTCTGATCGAATATGGGCATAATTGTTTATTCAGATTATGCTGATCGTCTTCACAGCTCCTCTCACCACATATTATGACATGCAAGGTTAATAAATGACAGCTTCTCCAGCATATACTTTGAGTTAGAAACGGTTTATTTTCCGATTTAATCATTCTACTTTTTACCCAATACAACAGAAAAAATGCCACCACAATCTTTTTTTCTTCTTTCCGTTCCTTCTTCCGTCTGTGGGTAGCATTTTTTTTAATGCAAACGTGGGTTCTAATGTGAACGGAATAATTTACATTATAATGTTATCCAAAAATTGTATTTATTCAACAATAATTTCAAAATTAAATATTGACGGTGAAATGATCTTATATGCTGATGACACAACAATAACGGTGAAAGCAGAAAATTTTGATTTGCTGCAGGCAAAGATAACTTCAATCATGTGCAGCTGTGAGGAGTGGTTTAGAGTTAACGGCCTGAAGTTAAATTCCGAAAAGACAAACATCATGCTTTTCAGTCCACGCCCTCCTAAGATAAGTCTCAGCATCCTTTTAGGAAATAATCGCGTAGTGCAAACAGTTGCAGATGTGAAATTGTTGGGTTTTCAGCTGGATAATTCACTGACATGGCACCAACATGTTGATTTAACGTGTTCAAAAATAGCCAAGGGTGTATTTGCATTGCGACAGCTGAAACTACTAGTGTCTCAAGATAGTCTTAAGGAGAGCTACTACGCATACGTTCATTCTATAATTTCGTATGGCATCATCCTATGGGGAGGCTCCTCGGACAATGAACGGGTATTAAAGATGCAAAAACGTGCACTCAGGATATTGGTGGGTGCCTCGCATAGGGACTCTTGTAGAGAACACTTTCACCAACAAAATATACTGACTTCGATATCAGTGTACATACTTGAATTAATATTATATGTAAGGACTCACTTAAGTGAATTTAATATAAGAGCAAATTATAATCCTAGAGTGACAAAAGACTGCCTCAACATAATTGCTTGTATGCCAACTCGATTAAAACTGTCAAAAAGAACTCCGAAAGCTATGGGTCGAATCCTGTACAACAAGCTGCCGTATGCCATAAAAGCTATCAAAAGTGATGTCGTGTTCCGTGGCCGAGTAAGAGCAATACTCCATGATAAGACCATATATAGCGTCAAAGAGTACCTCAGCAATGATTATCGTAAATTTGATAAATAATAAATATCTTCTCTGTGTTACAATCTTATTATTTTGATATTTTAATTTGTATTAATGACATGTAATATTAAAGTGACTATGATAAGTAATAATTTTATAATATGAAATATTTGTGCAAAATTTGTGTATCGACATTTGTAATAATAATTGTACCGAACATAGTAGTATTTATCTCTAGTTTTAAGATGTTTGATAATAGATAGATTTATGCCAAGTAAAATGGAATGGCAATTTGTGCTACATCCTCAATGACGAGTCATTCTTGTTCTTTTTGACGTCTGTATTTACACAATGTAGTGTCCAATCTGTAACAATGATGACAATAAAAAATTCTGATTCTGATTCTGATTCTAATATAATGATAAAAATACCGAAACAAACATTAGTTACAAGTTAAAAGTTGATACGAAAAAACCTTAAACTATCTTAATCTAATCCTAAATACCTATATTTACAAATATCGCCCAGATAGTTGCCATGGGGCAAGGTGCCCATAATGCTGGCTACGTTTCCTCGTTGGATAGCAATGCCTAAATTTTATTACTAAATTAAATTGTAAAACCTTGGTTAGGGTTGCTAGTTCTATACGTTTTTATATAATTAGACGCTGGTTTAACTGGTTGAAATTGACCCATATCCCCTAAGATATTTCTCATATTTCTCGAACGAAGTGAGAGCGCCAATATAGTTCGAGGGTGAAATGGGTAAGTTCAACCGAGTTGAACACTAACTTTTCATTTCGAATATAAGAAAAGTAAAAGAAGGTATTATGACAAATTTCACTAACGTCGCACGGTTGCACTTAATATTTGTTACCTTTGTCTTTCTTTTCCCGTTCTTTTTTCTATTGCGCGATTTGCGCGCATTGCACATTTCTTCTGCGCACCAATGGTTGCCGCAGCTATGGCCTCTCAAGGAGATGTTTGAACCCTGGGCTCGGACCTCTGATTTTTCAGTATAAGTTACTTACTCTCATCTCAAATTTCTCAAATTTCTCATTTGAAATTTATCATGAGCTTTCCGGTGAAGTAAACCATCGTGAGGAAACCTGCATACACTTACGAAGCAATACAAGGGTGTGTGTGAAGTTTCCAAAATAGGCTGGAGATGATTGTTTTGTTTCTGTCAAAATATATTTTAACAGCTTTGTGGGAGGGGGCGGAGTGTGTGTGAGAAAAGCGTGTTTCTGTTTAGTCACCGAGACTATTTTCTTCCATGCTGGTCTGGGAGTGAAGAAAAAACATAGAATTTACCAGTTGCTTCTCTTCCCGCGCAGATGGTAAAAGCCCATCGAGGGAATGGGCGAAAGTGTTAGGAATCATGTTATAGGCGATGCGGCTAGCAACCCATCATTATTTTGATTTCCCTTTCCATCTATACGCCCTTAATCATGCATAACGTGGCCTTAAGGTTTTGTGACCTTAGGCTCTGTCTACCTCGTAAGGGATAAAGGCGTAATATATGTATGTATGTATGTACTATTTTCTGGGGAGAGAGTAACTTTGAGTTGCAAGGACTGATAGCACAAAGAAACACTATAGAATAGACCGACCGCTTAAATGAGCGGCGAGGACTCATTTATGCGGTCGGTCTATAGTTACAACAACAATTAAATAGGGTTATTTTTTATTTCATTGAAAATGGTGTTTCGTTGAACTAACATGCTACTTTGCATAGTGTTGTTAATAATTGACTAGACATGGCACAGCCTTACTTAGGGCTCATCAAATCCACAACTGTGCTTTACTCATGTAGATCCTGGGTACCGCCACAGCTGGACTATCGCATTCATAATTCAGATTTCTGAAACGAAGTAATCGATGGCCATGGCGAGGGGAGGACAATGAGCAAGCTTCAGCCTGCAGAAAACAAATTTCTATTTTTTTTTTCAGATTTGAAAGGAGAATGTCAGTTTAATAAGTTGAGTTGGCGAAGTCCGAATAGAGGGTGCAAGGTTACTTAAATGAGTAGATATTTCTTTTGATATATTTAAAGTCTAATGCTCTATGAATTGGAATCTAGCTAGGAGACAATAGGATATGGTTTAGGCGGTTTGTTTTTCTTGCTTGGATTTCTAGGAAATAAACTACGATAGAAATCATACACAAACATACAGGGCATCATCATCATCATCAGCCAGAAGACTTCCACTATCGAACAAATGCCTTACCCTAAGATCGCTACAAGGAAAGACATTTTGCCACCTGCCATCCATCGGCTACCCACAACTCAAGATGTCGTCCCACCCTGTGGGAGGCCTGCCAAAGCACCGTTTTTCGGTAGGTACGTAGACTCGAGAACCATTCGCCCGATACGATTATCTGTTCACCGAGCGATGTGGGGTGCCCATGCATTGCCACTTCAACTTACTTAGGTATGTACTATACCGTCACTACTTAAAAAAAACTCGTATCTATCTGAAAAACTTCAAGTTTCTAGGAGGAACAATAAACATCCTGTAAATTATTGTGATTGATCAAATAAGTTTCATGAAATACTTTGATAACCAGTCATTAATTTTACAAATATTCGAATAACTCACGCAAACACTTTTTATTAAATTTACAGCCTAAGTAGTTATTCGTAAGATACAAGATTTTTGTTAGTTGTTAAGTAGTTGTTAAGTTACGATAATTTTGTTTTAAATTTTAAGGTACAAAATGAAACGAAATGTATATTTTTGTGTTTATTAAATTAACTAAGTACCTAAACTCTCTTAGAGTAACAATAGACGAACTTAAATAACAACGTGTCTCCGTAAAAAAAAGATCGGGTCGAATTATTTTTTTTCTATCAACATCATTCTTTCATTCCAAATTCGAACAAAATGGCATTATTGTAGGTATTGGTCTCGACTTTGGTCTTTGAAACTGTCCAACAATGTTATTGTTGGCCTGTTCATTCAACCTACAACTATACTTTTCACGCCACTGCTCGGAAATGTGGCAAAAGATGGTCAGTAATGGGGCCCCAAAACAAAGTATAGTTCTTTGTAGATGGAATGAACAGGCCAACTATGAATTCATATTCAAACAGGCCAACAATAACATTGTTGGACAGTTTCAAAAACCAAAGTCGTCCAATCACATCGGCATGCTGATCCCTGATTCCACCAATCAGAACACAATTTGTGATGCTATTACACAAAATCGACCAATCACAACACGTCGTGTGCTGCATATTAAACTTTTTCAAGGTTTATCCCATCAGGGAGAGGCAAAGGAAACTAGGTCCATACAGCCATGTCTGACGTAAATTGTTTTGTCTTTAATGTTTAAGTCCTGTCTTAAAGTCAGAGTCGTCAGTCCGTCCTTGTCACGTCATATTAAAACTATAAGCGATTATGGGTGTGTTTAATAAGCACTTCGAAGCGCTTTGCTTAATAAAATAACATAACAAAAAAAGTCTTTGCGTGACTGGCCACTAGAGCGCTCTCATTGTTTTTTTTTAAAAAGTAAAATATGGCGGGAGAGTGAAATTTTACTGTTGTATTATTTACGCTCATGTTTTTTATTTCCTCGCAGTAGTCGTGAAAAGCACTATGTAATGTCTCGGCCAAAAGTGCAATAGATGGACTTGTCTCTCTTCGAGGGCCTCACCTGCAGCTCGGTCCTCGAACTCACTCGTCCATCTATTGCTCACTTTCCAGCCTCTACAACAATGTACTCTTGTTTTGGGGCCCCATTACTGACCATCTTTTGCCACATTTCCGAGCAGTGGCGTGAAATAGTACATTGTTGTAGAGGCTGGAAAGTGAGCAATAGATGGACGAGTGAGTTCGAGGAGACGTACATCCCTAGCGCGCGGAGTGTCAGTTTGGACATTATTAGATTCGACGCAAAAAGCGAGGGAACGCAAAGAGAGAAATAATAATAAACACCAGTTAGAAAGTGTAAGTTTTATCTTTAAAAATACATACGTACATACAATTATGTACCTACTCACTACAAGTATCAGCTAAATCAAAGAAATAAAGAAGTAAGACAAATTGGAAAAAAAATACACAAACGGCGAGTAGATATAGTCTTTATCCTTAGCCCGTCCAAATAGATAAATAAATAAATAATTTTATTATTAATTTAAAATTCTTTTCAACATAGCTGTATGGACACATTTTCTTTTGTCCATCCCTCTAGGAATGAAAAAAAACAACGTGACATGAGCCGTGACAGTGAATTTTATTTGACAGTTTGCTCAAGCCAGTTGCGTTGCACGTGTGTTGTGGTGAATATTCACCACTATTCACGTTGTGTTTTTTTTTGTGAATTTGAGCAGATGCAAGGTGTGAAGTGACTATGAATTCCAAGAAATTAAAACAAAACCCCTCTTTGGCCTACACAAGCCACCCTGACTATCGAAAACCACCACAGATCGCTAACCCGGTAAGTTAACCCTAATGTCGATTTGTAGCATAGTCTAAAAATGTTCAGCACATTACTTTCTTTGCAGTACTTACAATGCCTCGGCGCACCACATATAGACTCATTCAATTTCATGGCAACTGACGGAATAAAAGCTGCCATTGCAGACATAATCCCCGTAGAATTTGAGTTGTCAAATGGTCAGAGAATCAAAATTACTATTGATGAAGCTGCCTTTGCTAAACCCTCGGTACCTATGGACGTGGTTGGTGTCAAGAACCAGAAAGTTCTTCCAACTGAATGTAGACAAAGAGCTGCCACATACAAAGGAGAATTCAAAGTGCGGATAACATTAAAAATTGATGAGAAAGAAATCACCACAGACAGATCGCTGGGATGCTTGCCCGTGATGGTTAAGGTAAATAAATTCATGCAATTGTTATTTTGTTATGAGTGTGTAGTAACTTGACTTACTGACTTGATTTGTGCTTAATTGGAATTAACTCAAATTGCATACACCTTAGCACAAATTCGGGGTGGATGACATATAGGCATCGATAAAGCAATAGAGGGCAACCACCTAATCAAATAAGTTTGTGTGGGTTTATATAACCCTCCTTACTGGCACCAGTCAAGCTTGTTTGCAAAAGTCAAGTTTGATAAATGGGTCCCTTTAAGAGTGGTCATGTTTTACAGTATAATATAACAGGATGGTTGGTGGGTGTATACAGGGTGGAGGTTGGCCCCCCTGCAATTGACTATGCAAACTCTGAAAACCTCGCTGAGATATACTATGAGCAGTGGCGGATTTACAAATTTTCAAGGTATAGGCTGAATCAGAAAACCGTCATAGAAAAAGCTGTTTGATTTCTATGAGGTGAAAAAAAAAGCTTGTTCCCCAAATTTGCCGCCCCAAAATCCCCAAATTTTTGCTGCCCCCAAAATCTGCCGCCCTAGGCTCGAGCCTACTCAGCCTTCTGGTAAATCCGCCACTGACTACGAGGGTAGTCATAGTCAGGCCACATGTTATGATGTTATTTTTAAAAATGAAATTGTATTTAACTGTGTTTAGATTAAATAGATGAAATATAGAATAAGTTGTAAACTTTTATTTCTCTTGATATTTCAAAATGCAAAAATTTTTGGCTCACCAGTATATGACATCTAATAAAGTAGTGTATTTTCTACAACCTTATTCCTACTGACTCAAATAACCTGAGATGTGAATTTTAACTTGATTGATGCTATGTTATTTTCTTGATTGATGTGATAAGAGTAATGAAGTGCTGTTTGCATGTAAATATATTACATCCGTAAGATCTTTAAAAGATCTTATTTAAATTAATTTGACAACACAGGTATATAACAAACAAATATCTTAACTAAAATTATAAAGAGGAAAGATTTGATTGTTTATAAGCATTGAACAGATTCCGAAAATACTGGACAGTTTCGAAAAATTCTTTCACCTTTAGTATCCTACATTATTCCTGATGAATATAAGCTATATTTAATTCTGCATGGACGAAGTCGCGGGCAACAGCTAGTGTAGAATAAAATGAATAGTATTTACTGATTTACTTTGTACCCATAGACCTAGCCAAAAGTGAAGAACTATTTTCTGTATCTATTTTTAAATTTTATGAGTATGTGAAGGTCATGTATTACTTACGATTATTTGCTTCGCAACACCGATCCACTATTATGGTTTTTCTAACACAGTGCTGCCGCATTGCGAAGTATTTTCCACAATTTGGCTCCTTTGTTACTTTTTTTTTAAAGCTAGAATATTTGTAATAAATGAGTATGAATATTAAGGTTTAAGGTAGTAAGCACAAATACAACCCAAAATTTTCAGTATGTTGACACCAAAATCATGGATCATGCTTGTAATAAGACAAAATGTAGTTAAATATTTAATGCATGTACATGCATAGTTTAATTTCACCAATAACCTATTGATAAAAAGTGGAATTTTAAGTTAGAATTTTTGCACAACTCAAATTTTCACTAATACATATACAAGGTTAATGCCTCTTCTTAAATTTTAGTTTAGTTTTAGTTCAAAACTATGCTGTTTCGAATTCCAAAACCATTTCCAGTTTTAATGTTCTTTTCTTCACCAAGACTAAAAATTTCCTTATAATGCTTAGCGAATTCAGTTTGCGTTTGCAGTAAATATTGCCTGGCTATTCAGTACATCATATTAATCAAATTTCTTCAAAATATCATAATCTTGCTAAACATGGCCTGTAGGTCTTGTCACCTTAGGTTCTGTCTACCCTGTAAGGGATAAAGATGTGATAATTTGTATGTACATGTATGTGCTTCAAAATTACGAATGCATTTATTTGTTCATTTAACCTGTATGTATCTATACTAATATTATAAATGCGAAAGTTTGTGAGTACGGATGTTTGTTACTCTTTCACGCCAGAACGGCTGGACAGCTCTGGATGAAATTTGGAACATAGATAGATTATACTTATAGTCTAGAATAACATAACACATAGGCTACTTTTTGTCCCTGAAAATTGCGTAATTCCTACGGGATAGCGATAAACGAATTCTATGCAGACGAAGTTGCGGGCAATAGCTAGTATACTATAAAGCAGAGTTGTTCCATGCTGTTTGTATGTCTGCTTAGATCCTATTAACTATGCAACGGATTTTAATGCGGTTTTCATCAAAAGATACAATGATTCAAGAGGAAAGTGTATAACAAGTATTAAACCTGCTAGTAACTAGCAGCTAGTTGCTACTTTAATGTAAGAAAACCGAGATACTAATTCATATCACCAGTTTGTCAAACCTGATTTTTAACCCCAAATATTATGCCAAATCACATTATTGGCATTACACGTTGGTCTTTGCAATACCATATGCTCCAAGCCACTTAATTTGTTATGATAATTTTAATTGTCGTAGTTATGAATGTAATAATAAAGTACCTATCCTATTATTTTTGTAGTCTAAGAACTGCCACTTGGCTGACCTCTCACCAGAAGAACTAGTGAAGCACAAAGAACATGCAGACGAATGGGGAGGCTATTTTATTATCAAGGTAAGATCTGTAGAGCAGGTATTGATCAAGAAATGACTTTTATCACCTTAAGATTGAGAATACAGCTGACATTAGAGTCTATTATTATTATTATTTTATTATCGCCAAATCAGTGTACTAATCAACCTTATTGATTTTTTAATGATTTGTAATTAGAAATCTATCTATGTGTAATATACCTTTAAACGAGCAATTCTTGCAAATCTTGCATATAATTATATAATCCGCATCACGGAAACGGCTCCAACGATTTACATGAAATTTGGTATGCAGGGGGTTTCCGGGTCATCCAGATACTAATAAAAATATGTTCATAGATTTTTAACATATATTAAATAAATGTTGGGAATATAAATAGAATATTAATATTTTAATTTAAGTTAAGATAACCAATCTACCATTTGTGCAACTTAGTCAATTTTATAAATCAATATAAATTAATTTATTGTCTAGTTTCTGTAAATATGGACTTACAATAGTAATTTTTGGATTATGTGCTGTAGTAATGCGTTCTCCTTCAACCATCTCAATACATTACAGGGGCATGAGCGACTCGCACGCATGCTTCTGGTCACAAGGAGAAATTACCCGGTGGCCATAAAGCGTTCAGGTTGGAAAATGCGAGGCAACCTCTTCTCAGACTACGGAGTGATGGTCCGCTGCGTCAAAATCGATCAGACTGCAACAGTAAGTACAGTGAACAATAACAAAACCTTCTAATTTAGATTGTTATATAAACACAGGTTTTGTGTGATCATGATTACCGTAATTTTGTGAATACTACTTTATGAGCTACTAGCTTTTGCCCGCGACTTCGTCCGCGCAGATAACGTCAGTGACGACATAAATTTTTTTTTTTTTTTTTTTTATAAAAAGTATCTTATCTTATGTTACTTCTAATACTAGACTACAAACAAGCCCATGGACAAAAAAAACATGTGAAATGAACCAGCGTGAATGAAGCTTAGAAGGCTGTTACTATATCATAAAATAACTCTGAGCGGTCATTTCTGAGCGGTACAGATTTTTTACAGATTTTTTATACCTCCAAGAACACGTGTACAAAATTTCGTGATGATCGGTTGAGTAGTTTTCGCGTGAAACCGTAACAAACAAACTTACATTCGCATTTATAATATTAATAGGGATAAGTATCTTAATTGTGCAAAGATAATGGCTTCAATGGTTGTGTACAGGTGTAATCAGAATCATGTTTTCAGAACAATGTCCTCCATTTCCTACAAAATGGTACCTGCAAGTTGATGTTTTCTTACCATAAAGTGATGTACTATGCACCATTGCTCCTGATCATGAAGTGTTTGGTGGACTGGACCGATCTTGCCATCTACAAGACACTGCTACACGGCAAGAAAAACGACCTGTATTATGTCAAGTTAGTAACTGTACATATCCATTATGATTTTATATTTTTTTAGACTAAGATATTGTTTCAGAGATACTATCGCACATATCAGGGAGTGGTGAAACAGGCTTTAAGCTTACAATTTAACTCGGGTACTGGGGCATGTACCACGATGTTTAAACCTTTTCCTACAGCCCTCCTCGCATTAGCTGTGTTAATGTACTAACCATTATTGACAAAAGTATTAATCATATTCAAATGTGTTTTCGCTTCGTATAGGACTGCCGTGTTTTTCAAGGGGTTTATATTTTTTAAATTCTTCGCTGTTCACATATTTGGCAATAGTAAATTTTAATAGGTTTTTATGGTTTTATAACGCCTTTACTCGGCCTGCGTGGCAACTATAGCCCAATCCCTCATTATGGGACTAGGCCTGTGCCCAGCAGTGGGTCGTTCATATATAGGCTTAAGATGATGAAAAAGAAAACGCCTTGTCCCACAGTTGTATCCAGAATATGCTACGCGAGCTTCACGAGGAAGGGTTGCATACGCGGGAGGAATGTCGTTTGTACCTCGGCCGCATGTTCAGGGCGCGGCTGACGGCTCTGCCGCCCTGGATCACCGACGACGAGGCCGCGGAATTTCTCCTCCGACGCTGCCTCCTCATACACCTCAACGAACCCCAAGACAAGTTCAATGCGCTCGTCTATATGACGCATAAGCTGTATGACGTTGTCCAGAATAAGTGCAAGGTGGGTTACTGTTTGCTTTCTACAGTTTCTACGCCACAGTGGTCTTTGACACTCGGCATTAACATAATTTTAGACGTTCTACGATTAAAAATTGCTAAAATTACAGTTTGACAACAAATATAATGCGCATCGGCAGTATTCGTTTGCGCAGAGAAGCGCAGACCAGTTTCCGATGGTAGCCGAACGTGTAAATAATCTATATTGAACTTTATTTGCAAGCGCAACTGGCAGAGTATTGCTTGCTTTGCATTCTTAGCTCTGTCCAGCTTACACGATTTTGCCATTGTTGGTACGAAATCGATCGACCAATAACAGCGCCAGAGTTTCCCGCGCTACTAAAATTGGTCTACTGCGCAGGTACATAGTGGAGCATTATTTTTGTTGTCAAACTGTAACGAGTTATTTTTCAAAAGGCGTAGCTATCGACAAATAACGCTACATTTGCCGAGTTAGGTCGTCTTTTGAATTGTTCTCGTCAGTTGACTTTGACACTAATACTGTTCCCTACCGAAAGATGGTAAGAATGAGATTCTATTTTCGCGATTCATGATTTGAAGGCTGTCCTCGGTTTCCAGGTAGAAGGTGCTGATGCAGTTATGGTACAAGAGCTGCAATTAAGCGGGCACCTGTATCTGCAAGTGCTTAAAGAGCGGCTGGAGTCGCTGCTCACAGTTGTCAAATTTAACATCATCAAGAAATCGCAGCAGGGCAAACAACTCAAAATGACCTTGGTGAATATGAAATACTTGTTGTTACTTGTTTATCGCTATTCCACGGGAGGCAATGCAATTTTCCGAGATAATAAGTAATGTGTAAATCCCGGTTATAAACAAAAGTTATGATGGCTAGGATTTACCGATTGTGCGGCTTTAAATGTGTCGCATTTCATTATTAGATATTAGTTTACGCTAAAGCTAGAATACTAGAATAAGTAAAACAAAAAAAAATCATGGTTGAACTATTTTCAAGATAACATCTACATACATATTTAAACACCAACTTCGCCCCAGTACCAGTTTTTTTTTTCAAATATTGTTAAAACCTGACAATAAAAAATACAACAAAAAAATTTTTCGGAGATCGGTCCAGCCGTTCACGCGTGATGCCGTGACCAAGGGTTCGAATCCAGGGCTTGTATGTTTGATATTTACCATGAGCTTTTCGGTGAAGGAAATCATCGTGAGGAAGCCTGCACACCTGGGAAGCAATTCAATTGTTTTTGTGAAGTTTCCAATCCGCACGGGGCCCGCGTGGGAACTATAGACCAAACCGCCTCATTCTGAGAGGGGGCCTGTGCCCAGCAGTGGGACCTATTTAGGACATATGATGATATAATGATAAGTATATATAACTAGCTGTTGCCCGCGGCTTCGCTCCCGTTTTTTTTTTCTTCTAAATTTCATTATGAAAAATAGATAGTAACCGATTCTCAGACCTACTGAATACGCATATAAAATTTGGTAAGAATCGGTAAAGCTGTTTCGGAGGAGTACGGGAACGAACATTGTGACACGTGAATTTTATATACATCAGGAGAAATATCCCAGAAAAAAAGAAAGTGCAAGCTTGCATTTATACACATTCGTCACCATTATTAATTTATTACACATACGCGACAAACCGATTGCGTCTACATTATCAGTAGAGACCGGATTATATGCAACATAAAAAGCTTGTTATATGCATGCAAATATGCACGAAAAATGCTTGAAATAGGCACGAAAATTGGCAGAATATGCGAAATTAAATGATAAATTAAAAAAAAAAAAATTTTTTACGCACGTCAAGTATGAATAAGTAACAATTTATATGCGTAATAGGTGGAACGACTTTGTAGTAGGCGAGCGCGACGTTCTTCTGTCTCTTTCATTTTATTATCGTAACTGTCAAAACAAAAGACGCGCGTGAGTCAGTAGACTGCGTTCCGAAATGCAGTAAAAAGTCACAATTATTACTCAATAGCCTTTATATTTTGTGACTGTTATTAAATTTGGTCGCATTTCGGAACGCAGGGTGAGTGAAAAATATTGTAAATGTACCAATAAAATGCATCATAACTAGATCTTAGGTAAAATATGCTTATACCACTGAGAATGGCTGAAATATGCAAATGCATATGCGAATATGCAAATGCATATAATCCAGTCTTTAATTATCAGTTAACAAACTACTTTTTATCCCGATATTCTAATGGGAAATCTTAGCCGATGAATCTAGACATGTCATTTTTCATAATGTTCTTAATGCTACGTAAATCGTGAAATTATATAAAATTATTAAATTCTGCCATTATTTTATTACTCATTGTTTAAAATTTGTGCAAAAATGGATTCTGACGATAAGTCTGTGGCTATACAGCTTTTATTCAGGTTAATATACATATCCAATCGAAGTGCTCAAAGATGTTGACTTCAAAGTTATATGTGAAGTAGGATGAATGGCCAACAAAATAGTTAGGGAGCTGGCGAGCAAAATTTCGATATGATCAGCACACAAGGCAGACGTTATTAATAGTGATATTTATGCCCTAAGAAACATCAAGGACCTAGTCAGCAACCGTGGTGGCGTTGCGTGTCCTATATTATGCGCACACGTCTGCTTCTGGGGTTGATGATTACAGTCATCCTGGAAACACAAAGAACCGAAAAGGCAGACATCCAGGGCTCTGACTTTTGTAGTATTCAATTTTTTAATTTATTTTTATGATTAAAAAAAATGTATATGAAGTGCACACTTGGCAGATTTGAATTATTCGATCAAAAACTAGTCTGCCACCATGGTGGCGCTGCGTTGTAAACTTACAGCGTTTCAAAAATGTAAAAAAAAGGTGTGCTATATTATGCGCACACGTCTGCCTCTTGGACTGATATTTGAATTCCTTATGAAAACCAAGAAAATCGATGAGACAGACGTTCAGGCCTCTGATATTCCAAAGGCAGACCGTTTGATTATTTTTTTTCTGAATTGAATTGTTTTTTTTTTTAATAAAGATAAATCAATTTATTAAAAATAGATTTTTCTTTATTCAATATTAATCGATTTTAATGAAAATAAATAATCTATTTTTGCGAAAAAAACGATTTTTCTATTATTTAAAACCCTACAAGCTTTTCATATTCCTTTATTACCACAACAATATAAACAAACAAGATTAAAATAATATTATAAGAATAAAACTAAAAAATAACAATATACATGCAATACCCGCTGTCCCTTGATTCCGAGAATTTCAAACAGTTAAATACAGCTGAAAATCAGTGAGCAAAGTGACTGCCTCATTTTTTTTCGAATCCACAGAGTCATAGTGAACCGAATGGGCGCAATGAGAACCGCGTGCAAATGACTTAGTAGAGCTTTTTTTTTACATTTTCACAACTCCGTCCCATGATAATGCAGAGTCCTGAATGTCTGCCTCTTCGATTTTCTTCGTTTCCAAGATGATTGCAACCATGAACTCCAGAAGCAGACACGTGCAAATGATTTAATACCCCGATTTTTTTAAGCAACTTCAATCCGCTGTAACGCGAAAACGCAGCGACATAGGACCTTAATTGATTAAACCAAATCGGTTCGTAATGATTTAAACTGCACTCCACCTCGACGTGAAACGTGTGCAAATCATATACCGAAATGCTCGCCAGCTCCCTAACTAAAACGTACGGTTATCGAAAACAGTTTCAATTAAAAATTAAATTCTCAATAAAATATTTTGTTCCTTATGTAAGATGACATCCCCAAAGTAACGCTTGATCTATCCATTGTTTAGAAAGATATGCAAATACTTCTCCGCGCGGCCGGCAGCCTCGAGCAGAGGATGGAGACGTTCCTGGCGACGGGCAACGCGCCGTCCAACCACGTGTCGCTGCCGCAGTACAAGGGACTCACCATCGTCGCCGAGAACATCAACAGGATGCGATATATGTCGCATTTCAAGTGAGTACATCAACAACTAGCGAGTGTTATTGGGGACGGATGCCTAATAGGATTTTGCTCTAAAAATCTTGTTTAATACAGATGATAAGCGCGTAATTAAAATGAATTCCTATTTAGTCCATCGGTAACATTGTCAAAAAAAAAAATCGGGGGCATACTCATATTAATATAAAGCGCGTCAAGTTGCATACTTTTGCTTTGCACATGTAGAGCGATTCATCGGGGCTCGTTCTTCATGGAGATGCGTACGACGGAGGCGCGGCAGCTGCTGCCGGACGCCTGGGGCTTCGTGTGCCCCGTGCACACGCCCGACGGCGCGCCGTGCGGCCTGCTCAACCATCTCACCATGTCCGCGCAGGTATGTGTATATAGTGTATGTATAGAGTGGCAGGGCTGGCAAAATGCCACGGGGCCCTAGCTCTACGGAGCCCCGAACTGGCTTGGCCTAGAGCACATAAGGGACGATGCACTTCTTTATGTTGAAGAAGGACTTCCATCTTATGAATTTGCCATGGGTCCCAGACGTTATAGTTATGCCATTGGGTATGTTTGTACTTGTACCATACAAATAAGACGTCATGTGAATAAAAGCAGATGAAGAAAATGAACAGGGCGATCTATCAGTAAATAGATTTCACATTTCTTATTTATAAATCTCTACATTTTTATTTATAGGTGACACAAAATCCGGATCTGAAACAAGTTGAACAACTGCCGTATGTACTAGTTAAATGTGGTAAGTGAATCTCGAAAGGTCGCTAAATTTACAAAATTGTTGACTCTCTTCCATCAACTAATTATCGATGACTGGCGTTCTTGATGTTAGAAAACCTATAGTAAATTTTGTTTCTCATGTCTTGCTAAATACATTATATATAAATCAGCGGTACATAATGTGTGTGTTTTCAGGCATGGCGCCTATAAGCTCGGTGACGCACACGCCGATCTCCGCCGACAAATACCGATACCCTGTCTTCTTGGACGGACGCCTGGTCGGCTACTTTGCTGAAGACACAGTTCATAAATCCACAGCTCACCTGAGGGTTTTAAAGATCAAAGGCGAGGAGGTGCCGATCAGCACTGAAATTGTCGTCATACCTAAACTACAGGTAATGGTTTATTTTGAAGGTAGATCTTAATTTAACCGTTTCGCCGCCATGTCAAATACAAGACACGTCACCCATACGCCAGACTTCTTTATTGCGATGCCATAAGTTGAACCTAAACTCAATTGAACTAAGGTTGCTTTTGCATTGAAGTAATGGATATAGGTCGTTGGCGTTGAACCTGCGGTGCTGGTATGTGTCGTTGACGTTTTTTGATGATTTTCACTGACATTCGTAATATAATATTTCATCAATGAAGAATTGCTTATTTTAATTTTTTAACACATTCGTTGATTAAGTTATCACTGGAAAATGTGTTCTAATTAAAAAATGTAAGTTATTGTCCTTCTATGCCACCATTTGTGTGATATAAGAGATGCGGCTAAAACTAATAACAAGTAATTTTTTGAAGTAGCCTAATATAATGTCTGATGAGCACAGGCTCATTCTCTAAACTGTCGCAACTGTCTACTATGAAGTCAATGTAATTTCAGATCTGCGGCCAATACCCAGGCGTGTTTCTGTTCACTACCGAAGCGCGTATGATGCGGCCGGTCATTAACCTCTCGACCGGCCAGTTGGAGCTCATCGGGACTATGGAACAGTTGTATTTGGACATCGCAGTCACTCAGCAAGAGATTTACAAAGGTAACAGGAATAAATTTAATTACATATGCCTTTATTCACTCCTATTTTAATTAACGATTCCCGGCTGTGAACCAGCGCTGTCTGGTGTTTGTTTATCTCATTTGTTCCCGATACGCCATTAGCGAGTGGTAGGGCCTTTTGCAAGCTTGCTTGCAATTCTTGCACTTTTTTAGAGCTAGTTCATAGTTCACGCGCAAAAGGCAAATTTAAATAAAATCTTCGTACTTCGACAAAGTCGCGGGCAACAGCTAAATGTTTCAATTGTTTTGCTTGTTGTACTGGTGTTTTACTGGCCATTTCTTCTGTGTATCGCATAACGTAAGCAATAGTATTCTCCGCCAGCGTTTCTGGTAGCAAAATGTCTGACGTTAATATCTAAACACGCTCTTTATGCAACTGACAATATGGTCCGTGTGTCGATATTTTGAAACGGTTGACTGTATACCAGAGCATTCGGATGTATAAAAATGTATTTTTTTTATTACAGGCAAAACTACACATTTGGAGCTGTCGAAATCGGCGTTCATGAGCAACCTGGCTCAGTTGGTGCCTATGCCCGACTGCAATCAATCGCCTCGGTAAGCTGACACCTTATTGTCTAATTTTGTAAACGCATAGTAATTTTTTTTAATTTCAACTGCCGTAACAGTACGTGCGAGTGTTGCCGCCGTTATAGTCTGTTTCAATAAGGAAGGTATGGCTGAGACATTTACTCTGACAACTCTAGAGGTGAGGCTTCAATGTGACACCCGGCACATTCAACGATTATGGATTATAGTTTAGTAGTAACAATTTTTTTTTCCATAAAAATATTAACTATATATAAATTTATAAATAAATGCTATTTCGATATAATAAATATAATAATACTCAAGTCAGTTTCCTAAGATGTAATAATTATAATTCCTATTTTACGCTTTTTGCCAAGTTGTGCTTTTTCAACTTAACGGGTTGTATAAATTATTATTTAACTTAATTATGTAATTGAAGTTCTAAGGAATCTATTTATTACCAAAAATACTTGTATTGTGTAGTGAGTGTGAAAGAATGTAAAATACTCACTTCATATTTTTGTAGGATTTTCGATTATAGGTACGCGATTTTAACCGATTACCTAATTTATACATAGTCACCTCTCTAGTTTTAATTACCATAGAACGTAACCCAGCAAAGTCTCGCAAATAATTACATATATTGAGAATTCGTACGTGAAAATTATGTAAACGCAAAAAACATCGCCGTGATTCTTTTTAAAACGTTATTACGTACAGTACCAAGTATTGATTTATATCTAAGTATTTTAATTTAGCATTTATTTAGCTGTCCAAATTTTCGTGAACGCTAACAGTTACGTTCTATGAATCTGTCAGCCATACCTTCCTTATTGAAACAGACCGTAGAAGCTAATCGTTTTATAATTTAACTAGCTTTTGTCCGCGTCTTCGTTTACGTGTCATTTGTATTTTGGATAGCTTATGTCTAACAAATTTGATTACAACAAAAAAGGTTATAGCGAGCCAACCTTAAAGATAAACATATGCCGTCGCGGACTGTTTTCAGAACTGTCAGATGGGATCAATTCTGTCTTACATGATTTTTGCGAAACTTTAACCGTTCACGCAGCGCATGCAACGGAAGCTCTCAAAAGGAATAATTTTCCCCCATTTTTGCAACATTTTTCAATAATAACCCTCTCCTATTGGTCGTAGCGTGATGGTAAATAGTCTGTCTATAGCTTTCCTCGATAAATGGGTTATGTAACAATGAAAGTTTTTTTCAAATCGGACCAGTTCCTGAGAATGACATGTTATTTTAATACTATGTTAATAATTAAACCTGCCATTGTATCCCACAGTAACATGTACCAATGTCAGATGGGTAAACAGACCATGGGTACGCCCATTCACACGTGGATGACGAACGCCGAGACGAAGCTGTACAGACTCCAGACTCCCGGCACTCCGCTGTTCCGACCAACACACTACGACAACATCGGCCTGGACGACTATCCGTGCGGCACTAATGCCATCGTTGCTGTTATCTCTTACACGGTGAGACCTTTCGTCTGATCATTGTACATCTTTGGCGGATGCGCTGTCTTAAGGGGCGGGAAACGTTACCACGGACTTCATTAAAAGATATCAGAGAAATACACTCGGGGCTTGGTCACGAGTACACAAAAAAGTTTACATTAGACGTTTTTGGCTACCTGTACTCTTTATTGAGTCTAGTTGCATTGACATCCGTCCTACATATGTATACCAAATATCAAGTCTACCGCTAGAACTGGGTCAAGTTTGATTTGCAAATAACTTGCATGCACATGAAAATTTATGGTAAAAATAATGAGACTGATGTCCAGTGGCGTAACTATACCATCTGGGGCCTGTGGCAAATTCTTTTCATGGGGCCCTATCAGTAAAAATGGTCACGTTGTACTCAGTTTAATTTTAATATTTTTGAGCTCGCGGGTTGTTGGGCCGGGGCCCTCTTGGGTCGGGGGCCACCCTATTGTTACGCCACTGCTGATGTCACATTGACTTGTGTGTGACAATATGGTGGCAATGGTCTTTGATGTTTAAAATCATGCAAATAATGAACCTTAGCGTGGTAAAAAAAAATCCTTGATTGCCGATTAACTATACTTCACAAGGCTCTTTGTGAAAGTTCAACAAAAACTACGCTATCTACAGGGTTACGACATGGAGGACGCGATGATAATCAACAAGTCGGCGTACGAACGCGGCTTCGGGGCCGGCACCGTGTACAAGTCGGACTTCGTCGAGCTGAAGCACGCCACGTCTTACTTCTGTCGAGACAACAGCAAGCCGAACTTAGCCCAGCATATCGACGAGGACGGCTTGCCGCCCGTAGGGGCGCGAGTAAAACCGGAGGACCCTTTCTATTGGTAAATCATTTTCATACAGCAAGGAATAGTGTGATAAGTGAACGTGATGGTGTGAAAGAAGTGACACATTGACCCATTTATTTACTTGCTCATTCATAGTTCATTGCGGACGTTACAAGCAATCTAAGCCTTATTCATTGATCCCACTGTATGTCCGTGCCGTATGCAACGGAGTGACAAACCGACGTAATTTATTGCCTACAACATCTCAGAGAGATTGATAACAATTGCACCTCACTTCTTCATATTCGACGAAATATTATACAAATCCAAACAGTAATTATAAATTCCAATTAGTAAATCAATTGTCATGGATTAGATTTGACGGTTAATATAATCGTGATGGTATGTCAATATAGGATCGTGGATTTCCAAAGCGGTAATCTGTATACCTACCTGTAAAATGTATTTTTCATACAAATATCTGCCCCGACCGGCAATCGACCCCGGGACCTCGAGCTTTATAGTCAGGTTCTCTAACTAGTAGGCAATCCGGTCGTAAATTTTTAAGGCCGTTCGTTGTTACCCGGGAATGCAAGGTTCTGCTAATGTAACTAATCCATTATTATTCGCCGTCCACCGAATTCTAAAGAGCGTGAAAGAGTGTACGTGTGTATGTGTAATAGTTAAAAAAATCTACACTTTTTTCAACAGTTACTTCGATGGTGAGAAGAGTCAGTATGTTGTGTCTCGCTTTCACGGCAAAGAAGAAGTGTTTGTGGACAGCGTGAGGCTCTGTGGTGAATTCAGTTCAAAGGCGCCGCGGAAAGCTTGCATCATGCTCAGGATACAGGTCTGGCTTTATCGACTATTCTCCATTCCAACACATTTTAACGCCTTTTTAAACAAACACATTTCGTCACAATTCTCTCAAAATCACTCATTGTATGCAATTTGCATCACATTGACTGGAATTTTGAAAGGACTTGATATAAAATCTCATGACACATTTTATAACAATTATACCATGATTATTATATTTAATTTTGTTTGTTTACTTGTTTGTTTACAATACTGTTAAAATGGATTGGAATGGACTAGGATAATATTAAAAATAGTAAGACAGTAAAACACATGGCGGTACCGATTTACAGTCCTATCAAATAGTGACAGGAATAAGCTCTCGACTGGGATGAGCGGCGGAAGTAAGGGGAGGTCTTTGCTCAGTAGTTGGCACTTCAATAGACTAATTTAAAAGATAGATACATACATACCGTCACGCCTCTTTCCCACAGGGGTAGGCAGAGACTACTTTGTTCCACTTGCTACGATCCTGACATATTTCTTTCGCTTCATCCACAGTCATCAATCTCTTCATACATGCTCGTCGGTTTCGGGTACTCCTGACCTGACCTTTTTCCAAAACGTCTCCTATTTGGTCTCGGAACGTCCGTCTAGGCCTTCCCCTCCCAACGTAATCATTCACACTCCCTATATAGATCTGTTTAGTTAGTCTACTTTCATCCATCCGCTCTACATGCCCAAACCAACTAAGCAGACTTTTTTCTATCCTAGTCACTATATCCACTTTCACACCAGCACGTTCCCTTATCACACTGTTCCTGATTCTATCTTTCAGTGATACACCTTCCATACTCCTTAACGCTCTCATTTCTACTGCATTTATTCTACTTTCATGCTTCTTTTGCCAAACCCAAAAAGATAGATGTTACGGGCATATTAGTTTTGAAAAATATGAAACAAATGAGAGCGATGACTCTATTCAAAAATAATCCTCGTACACGTAAATTTTTAAATTCTTGTGTCAAATTAACCGTATAGTACTAAAACTAAAAATATTAGACATTAAGGAGAACTAGAGTACAAGACAGAAGCGCCAGTTTACAAAGAGACTCATCGAATACGTAATCTTTTCTCCATTGAATAAAAAAAGCTAAAGTGTGAAACAGTCAACATTAAAACTAAACGAAACCAATTTGTAGCTGAAAAATCAATCCAAGCATTCGTCCTCAGCTAATAACGTTTCACGTGACGCGTGCAGCTTTATCCGATTCGTCGTCGATATAGTTTAAAGCCGTGACCCAGTCTATATAAATAGTACTCTGTGGCCGTGACCACACTACCATTAAAAAAATTAAAAGAAACCGTATTATTTTCAAGAATATGATACGGGATTTCATACCAATGTCATATTTCGTAGAAACTTGTAAATCTAACCATCCCCGTAAAATTTCTACTACTACTTATAGTGATTAATGATTAAAGAATGTTGCGTTTAAAGTTTGAGGCATTTCCACAGCGTAATCTGCCAAAGAGCTTATTCCATTTCTTGCCAGCTATGATTATTAAGCTTCTATTGTCGTTTTCATCAAAATCGCGATTGTTCCAACTGGCTTCCTCCACTAGCCTTACATCTCTGATGAGGAACGGCAGGCAATCATTGTAGTTAAAATCATTTTATAGCATACTAGCTTTTGCCCGCGGCTTCGCACGCGTGAACCATGAGCATTTCAAAGAACCTAGCAATTAAGCAAGCGAGCAACCAAACCTGCAAGCTTTCAAGCATACATGCAAGTATGCAAGCAGGCATGCAAGCCTTCAAGCATGTAAGTATGCAAGCAGGCATGCAAGCAGGCATGCAAGCAGGCATGCAAGCAGGCATGCAAGCAGGTATGCAAGCAGGCATGCAAGCAGGCATGCAAGCAGGCAAGCAAGCATGCAAGCAAGCGTGCAAGCAAGCATGCATGCAAGTAAGCACCCATGCAAGCAAGCATGCAAGCATGCATGCAAGCAGGCATGCAAGCATGCAAGCAAGTGTGCAAGCAAGCATGCATGCAAGTAAGCACCCATGCAAGCAAGCATGCAAGCATGCATGCAAGCAAGCGTGCAAGCAAGCATGCATGCAAGTAAGCACCCATGCAATCAAGCATGCAAAGCAAGGACTCAAGCAAGCATGCAAGCCAGCCCCCGCATTGCCCCGATGCCTTAATTTTTCTGAACCTGTAAATATTGCAGGATTTTTATAAAACAAACCTAACCTAACTTATAGGGCTGTCCTAAAATACATCCTAAATAGCTTTTGCCCGCGACATCGTACGCGCTAAGATGTAAAATGAAAAAATAAGTTTTTTCCCGTTCCCGTGGACATTTTGGGAAGTGCTTTCGGAGTACACTTAAAGCCTTTAAAGAAACACACGTTATAAATGTTAAGTCTCTTTCTTCCGCTGTTTTGTCTGGAAACGTAAAATCCGGTTTTTTCCCGTCCCTGTGGGCGTTTCGGAAAATCCTTTCTTAGTGTTCCCCTACACTCCCGAATAAACCTACGTGACAAATTTCAACTTTCCCCTGCTTTTCGTTTTACCCGTTTCCGTAAGAATTTCGCCAAATAAAGCATTTCCCGAATATCTTACGGGAACGAAGAAGAAGAATTTTGGGAAATTATCTCATAATGCTCCCCTACACTCTCCAAGGAACCCACTTGCCAAATTTCAGCTTTCTACGACCTAAAATCCTTCGATTTAAAATCCTGTTTTTTTCCCGTTCCCGTGGGAATTTTGGAAAGTACTCTCTTAATGCTCCTCTACACTCCCGAAGCAACCTACATGCCGAATTTCAGCTTTCTGCAACCAGAAAACGAAAAGTCCCGTTTTTCCCGTTCCCGTGGGAATTTCGGGAAATCCTTTTGTAGCGCTCCCCTACACTCCCCAAGGGAAATTGAAGGCCAAATTTCAATTTTATACGACCAGTAAAACGAAAAATCGATCCCGTAGAACTGAATACATAAATCCCGTTTTTATCCCGTGGGAATTTCCAAAAAGCATTAGAACTTTATTTTACTATTATAATCACCTACTTCTATGCCAAATTTGAAGAGTCTAGTAATTATAGTATAGTATAGTTAAACTGAATATATAAATCCTGTTTTTTTCCTTATCCCGTGGGAATTTCCAAAAATCCTGAAATCAGTTTCTTAGTTTTGTAATCACCAACTTTTGTATCAAATTTGAAGAGCCTAGTTATTATAGTTACTGAGATAGCGTCACTCGGAATCGAATACATAATTCCCGTTTTCTCCTTATCCCGTGGGAATTTCCAAAAATCCTTTCTTAGCGGATGCCTACGTCATAACATCTACCTGCATGCCAAATTTCAGCCCGATCCGTCCAGTGGTTTAGGCTGTGCATATATAATTCCCGTTTTCTCCTTATCCCGTGGGAATTTCCAAAAATCCTTTCTTAGCGGATGCCTACGTCATAACATCTACCTGCATGCCAAATTTCAGCTCGATCCGTCCAGTGGTTTGGGCTGTGCATATATAATTCCCGTTTTCTCCTTATCCCGTGGGAATTTCCAAAAATCCTTTCTTAGCGGATGCCTACGTCATAACATCTACCTGCATGCCAAATTTCAGCCCGATCCGTCCAGTGGTTTGGGCTGTGCGTTGATAGATCACTATGTCAGTCAGTCAGTCAGTCAGTCACCTTTGAATTATATATATATAGACTAGTATTTCGCGTGGGGGCCGCGGGCCCCAAGGGCCCCGCGGAGGTCCCGTGCCACCCTGTTTTGTTTAAATATCCTAATCTTTTTTTTTTTCTATATACTTTGGCCGCCTTTTTAATCCGGCACCTTCGAAAAGTGATTCGTACTATACCGCCCTGTTTTTTTTTCAAATATTTCTCACCTATTTCACTTTATTCTTTGGCCGCCATCTTTGGAAAAGCATTTTGCATGGAGGCCGCGGGCCCCACGGGACCCGCGGAGGGTACCCTACCGTCCTGTTTTTTTTTCAAAAATTTCTAACCTATTTTTACTTTATTCTTTGGCCGCCATCTTGGGAAAAGCATTTCGCATGGGGGCCGCGGGCCCCACGGGACCCGCGGAGGGTACCCTACCGTCCTGATTTTTTTTCAAAAATTTCTAACCTATTTTTACTTTATTCTTTTGCCGCCATCTTGGGAAAAGCATTTCGCATGGGAGCCGCGGGCCCCACGGGACCCGCGGAGGGTACCCTACCGTCCTGTTATTTTTTCAAAAATTTCTAACCTATTTTTACTTTATTTTTTGGCCGCCATCTTGGGAAAAGCATTTCGCATGGGGGCCGCGGGCCCCACGGGACCCGCGGAGGGTACCCTACCGTCCTGTTTTTTTTTCAAAAATTTCTAACCTATTTTTACTTTATTCTTTGGCCGCCATCTTGGGAAAAGCATTTCGCATGGGGGCCGCGGGCCCCACGGGACCCGCGGAGGACACCCTACCGTCCTGTTTTTTGTTCCAAAAATTCTAACCTATTTTTATTTTATTCTTTGGCCGCCATCTTGGGAAAAGCATTTCGCATGGGGCCGCGGGCCCCACGGGACCCGCGGAGGATACCCTGCCAGCCTGTTTTTTTTTCAAATTTTTCCAGACTTTTCTACTATATTCTTTGGCCGCCGTTTTGAACCGCCACCTTGTAAAAAAATTAGGTTCATTAGATTACTCTTTGCACCTAGAACGACACTTGGTCGAGCACAACCCATCTATTTCTACTTGCCACAGATATCCGCGTTTCAATTTTGTATGGCGGCCATTTTGTTTTAGCAATTTTGTAAAAAAAATACCGGTTCACCCAAAGGCTGGCTGTTCTGAGCGACTTTAGTTTCGGGCAAACTCGATAGGGCAAGTCGTTGCGGAGAACTGGCCCATGTGTCAGGTCAGTTTCCACGTTCAGGACAGTTTTGCATTTTTTTTGTACTTGTAATAAAATTTCTTATGCGATGGTGTATAAGGTCGAACCCTATTCCTAAAAGCTGCTATACAACACAAGTGAGTCTATGAGTCTGACATTACTTTGTATGGCGGCCATCTTGGAAAATGGCGGAATCGAAAAATTAATTATGCCGTTTGAATATGTGGCCTCAAACAGCCCCGGATGCAAAATTTCAATCGGATCGGAGTAAAAGAAACTTTGGCCGCCATTTTGAATCCGCCATTTTGGAAAAAAAATTTGGTTCATTAAATTACTCCGCTCACTTTGAACGATATTTGTTTGAGCACCACCCACCTGTTGCGACTGGCCTCTGAGATATTGGCGTTTCAATTTTGTATGGCGGCCATTTTGTTTTTGCAATTTTGAAAAAAAAATACTGGTTCACCTATTGACTGGCTGTTCTGAGTGACTTTTGTTCCGGGCAAACTCGATAGGGCAAGTCGTTGCGGAGAGCTGGCCCATGTGTCAGGTCAGTTTCCACATTCAGGTCAATTTTTCATTTTTTGGTACTCAACATGAAATTTCTAAAGCGTTGGTGTATAGAATCGAACCCCACCTCTTATGGGCTCTTCAAAACAACAGGTCAAAGATACAGAAATTACTTTGTATGGCGGCCATCTTGGAAAATGGCGGAATCGAAAAATAAAGTATGCGGTTTGAATCTGTGGCCTAGAAGAGCCCCGGATGCAAAATTTCAATCGGATCGGAGCAAAAAAATATTTGGCCGCCATTTTGAATCCGCCATCTTGGAAAAAAAATTGTTTAGTCAGATTTCCCCTTCAACCTTGAATGACATTTGGTCGAGCACCACCCACCTATCGCGACTGGCCTCTGAGATATTCGCGTTTCAATTTTGTATGGCGGCCATCTTGTTTTCGCCATTTTGAAAAAACTTTGACAGGCTCACCCATTGGCTAGCTGTTCTGAGCAACTTTAGTTCCGGGCAAACTCGATAGGTCGAGCCGTTGCGGAGAACCGCCCCATGTGTCAAGTCAATTTCCACGTTCAGGTCGATTTCGTATTTTTCTGGTGGTCGTGGGAGCATTTCTGATACGATGGTGTATAGAGTCGAGCCTTACCTCTTACAGGTTCTTCAAAACAGCATGTCAATGAGTGAGTGAGTGAGTGAGTGGGTGTTCAGCTATATATATTATAATTACGCTGTCTCAATCTTTAAACCTATCAATAATATAGTCCGCTGTTTGCTTCCTAATTCGCGCGAAAGGCATGACACCTTCACCAGTCCCTTCAACGGCACGCAACTCGCCTTATAAATGATGACATGTTTTGTTCCAGCGTAATCCAACAGTGGGCGACAAGTTCGCTTCCCGCGCCGGCCAGAAGGGTATTTGCTCTCAGAAGTGGGTGGCTGAGGACCTGCCCTTCACGGAGTCCGGTCTGATACCCGACATTATGTTCAACCCGCACGGTTTCCCCTCCCGTATGACTATCGCTATGATGATCGAGAATATGGCGGGGAAAGCGGCCAGCGCGCACGGACATGTAACAACATTTTATTTGATTATTAATTTAAGTATGCGGCCAGACGATTAACAATCGAGATTGACTTGAAAGTTAAAATAGAAATAATCGTTTTCGTACTCAACTTGGGCAGTATAGCAAATATTTTGTTGTGGAAATTTTCATTTTCATTGTTGACATGACAAATATTCGAAGGAGGATCTAGGCCGCAGTGCATCGTTTCCTCCCATACATTGCGTGACTATTAATTAAAAGTCAACGAGTGGCAGCACTTACTGACACATGAGGTATTTCATCTTAGGTCTCTATGCTGGAAACTCGTCTGCATTGCTCCGGTGTTGAGCCACGGGCACCCTCTTGCTCGTTTATTTAAGTGCTTAGTTGCCAGACTGCATAGACTGTGGCTTTCCAGGTGCACGACGCGACGCCTTTCCGCTTCAACGAGCAAGACACGGCGATCAACTACTTCGGCCGGCTGCTGGAGGCGGCTGGATACAACTATTACGGCACGGAGCGTATGTACAGCGGCGTCGACGGGCGCGAGATGGAGGCGGACATATTTTTCGGCGTTATACACTACCAGCGGCTGCGGCATATGGTGTCTGACAAGTGGCAGGTGCGTAATATCACACATACATACATAAATCACGTCTTTATCCCTTAAGGGGTAGACAAAGCCTGAAGTAACAAGACCTAGCCACGTTTAGCATGATTGTGCGTAATGAAACGGGTGTAATCGCGGACTTAAGTCGTATTGTCTCTGGGCGCTCGCCATCGCATTGACCATAAATGAATCGATGACGTCACCGCGTACTACCCAAAATGTCAGTCCAACTATCAGTTCTGGCATCGAATGTAAAACATTTTGCGAGGTAGAGCTATGCGCAAACACTTCTCATTGTTCTTTATAAAGTTGATTCCTCCAAATTTAAATTCAGGTAGTAGATAGAAATATTGATTTGTAACCGTTGTCTTCCGATCAGGTCCGTACTACGGGCGCGGTGGATGCGCTCACGCGGCAGCCTGTGAAGGGACGTCGCCGCGGGGGTGGCGTGAGGCTCGGGGAGATGGAGCGCGACGCTCTCATCTCGCACGGCGCCGCCTTCCTGCTGCAGGATCGCTTGCTCGACTGCTCCGACAAGACCCGGGTCAGTACTCTCGCATCAATGGTCGGGTTTACACAGTTTTTTTCGTCGTTAAATGGCAAATATGTGTGGACTATTGTCACTATTGACACCAATTGACATACGAGTAGTTCCTAACAAAGCTTGTACTGTGGGTACAAGACAAAGGATATGAAAATACTTATTTGCATATTAAACTAACGTGACTGGAGAAAGAATGTTGTCAAAGAAAGGAGGCTAAGTTTGTGTTGCACCAAGTAACTTAAACGATAACGTCAACCATAACCAACGATTTTTGACAGAAAATCCGCGAAATATTATGTCAAAATCGTCGGCTATGGTTACAGTTAAAGTAACTTGGTGCAACTCACACTTTACAGTTAATTTTTATGAAAACAAGAGACAGTACCGTTGCTGAGTTTAGTTTGACCAAAGTTGTGTCTAGTTTGATCAAAATTGTTGCAACTTGTCCTTTCGTTGTGGTAAAAATCGTAGGATTGAGATTATTATTAATTACTTTAGGCTATGAGATGCGACCGCTGTGTTTGTTGAACATGTTTACAATTAATGAAATCAAACCATTTTCAAATGGAGAAATGATAAAATCTTATTGTGAGCGCGTGTACACGTACAATTTGTGTGCAGAAATTTAACTGTTCTGATATCAAGACCTCAAACCTGGCCTGGGTTTTGTGCCCCGAAAACCTTTATGTTGATAGAATAGCGCTCAGAAAGACAACTATCTACCAAACGTCACGCCGAACCACCCTGAATTTGTGGTGTTTCCCGAATATGCCTATTTTTTATGAAATAAGGTAGTGACCGAGCTAATCTCTCTTATTTGACGTGACTAATAAAATGGCGTTGACATGTGAATGTTTTCTGTTGACAGGGAATAATGTGCGTGAAATGCGGCACCCTCCTCGGCCCTATAGTCGGCGATACGACCGGCGGCAAAGAAAAATGTCGGCTCTGCGGGGAGGGCGACCTGGTCTCCATTGCTATACCATATATCTTCAAATTCTTCGTGACGCAACTAGCTTCAGTCAACATCAACGTCAAAATCAAGTGCGACCAGAACCTAGCTGTTAAGAGTTTCTAAGGTTAGCCAATAAATGAATTTTAAATACTATTTGTCTAAGTTTTGATTTTGGCGGGGATTCTTATATGGAAGATGATATAGCAATTACGTTAACTTCTAAAGAAAATAATTACAAATAAACTACTTCTCTACTTTCGTGGTTACACTTTATCCTTTGCTTACTTTATGTACGATACATCGGTTGAAGCATCCGAATAAACAACCTTGCATTATAGCATCACACCCTTCTCATTACTTGTTAATGAGTAGGCAATTTCATCTATATTTCATAAATCGATTATTTGGCGTAAACTTTAACATTGACGTTTCCGTTATAAAAAAAACAATCATAATTAATTAAAACTGAGAAGTATGTCCGAAAATCCCTTAAAATAGAATAACATGTGTGTTACGTTTGTCTTTTATCTGGCTGGTTTACTGGAACTTCGTTTGGTTTCGTAATTCGCCATAAAGTACATTTTATTATGCGTGTTAAATGTAATGTTGTTACCTAAGTATAGCAGCTAGGCTCACTGCAGTTGCATGGCGAACGCAGTGCGATTCGAGTTGTGCACGTGCGAGGTGGCGAAACCACTAAACATTTCCTCATTTTACAAGCGACAGTGAAATGTGTTTTTAAAGGAAAAGTTTTCGTGCTTTAGACATGAGTGGAGAAAATGCCACTGTTTATGGTTGTATCATTGTAATAAGGCTCGCAGCTGCAATCATGGTTAAAGCACATGAGAATTTAGAGATTTATCAAGCCCTCAAGTCAGCGCAGTCAGCTTGGCACAGACCCTGCTATTTTGTTGGCCAATGGTTTGACTGTACAGCATTATTTAATGGTTACACCGTGCCTTACCCTGATACCAGATTTAGCGCTCATTTATTTTCGCCAATTAATACTAATTTACCTGTTCCATTGCGACGTAATTATCAGCCACAACAAACGATATCGGCTCCAAGTCAAATGTATGTTTATAAGAGTTCGTCACCTTCGATCGCAACATCTCCGGAAATAGGTAAATTTTTGAACAACGAGACGACAACGACCTTAAAGGGTAGTATTCAAACAACAAAATCAATCAATTTGAACATGAATCCCACTACCGAACCAGCGGTAGCACAATCCAAAACAACGGCGACAAGTAGCGCTGTAAACGTTACAAGAGGGCCAAATCAGGTGCTAACGACACCGTCTATGGCGACAAGCGAACCTCGAGATGGACATTTTGTACAGTACTCTTCAAAAACTTCTAAGAACGTTTCTATTAAAAATGATTTTTCAACTACGGGAACTTTTTTAAAACCCGTGTCGAGGTTGTTGAACAGAAATGAAACACTTTTCCTGTCATTCAAGAAATCTCTTGAACAACTGGAACGCAAGTTTTTTCTGGTAAGTGTGAGGTAAGCTTATTCTTAACACCATTATTAAATATTTTTGTTAAAATTTAGAACGGTCAGCTGTTTAGCGTACGTTTTAAATATGGACAGCCCAAATTTATTATCTTGTTAACTAATCGATACTTTTTGTCTCAGTCAGTCATACAAAACCATAACATAATGTAAATTTACATAAGCTACTTTGCATTTCTTCAGTTAATTTAATAATAATACAAAACTTATTGTTTTGTCCATTATCTCGAATAATTGATTAAAGTGATTAACGTTGTTTGGTATACTAGGCAAATCTTATTTTTATTGAGCAAAAAATTACTTTAAAAGATTTTAAATATACAAGTGTTATTTTCGTCGAGTCGATTGAACGTTTACAGGCAATCAACATTGATTAATTATTGCCTGTTAATATGCTTACTGCCACAATTAGTACGTTAGTAAATCGGTAAATTGGACATAAAGTTAATTAAAACAGTAAAACACTGTGACAAGTTACGCCACGTTTAAAGATAAGACTAAAGCTACCACCAGCAAGGTGTTGTGTGCAGGCCTTATAAAAATCAAACCATGAAGAAATCAATGTTTCAATCAGCTGAAAACATATTGCGCAATAACTGAAGGTTGGCTATCGTAACGCTGTGACTCTTTCATTTTCTTAATAATATAAACTGAATGATAGTGATATCTGATACGAAATAAATAACGGTGTATCCAATTGGCTGCTGGCATTATTCCACTGTTGTTTACTTGCCATATTATTATGACATCTGAAATAAATACGAGCATTACGCACGTATGCCTAGTTAAAAATTGTCAAACATAGCAAAAAATTATGTCTTGTGTCCCGATAAATATTAATCGTATTATATCATGATGGAGAATATTTCCGATAGTGATATTCGACGCAATTAATCAGATAGGCTAATGTTTAAATCAATCCTTTGTAAATGTCATTAGAAAACGACGAGAATCTGCCAAGTACCTGCCAAATTATAACTCCAATTAAATTGAAGGCTCGTCTTGGAAATCAATTAGGAAAGTATTACATACAAATACAACCAAAAATACATTTTCATCAATTTACAATGATATTGATCAAAAATCTATCCTCGAGGTGTATCTATGCGCAGTATTTGTGTGTAACAGTTTTTGAGGTCGTTTACGGTATTTACTCACTTACAGGAAAGTCGTTATGAATATGCTTGTATGTGATAGAATAGTAGTTTTTCTTATAACTCGTCAGTGTTTAATTGCAGTCAACATTCACAAAGTTGACTGCTATTAGTCCGGAGGATCGGAAAGAGAATGGAATAAGCTTCTTGCAGTCAGGGCTATTCCTGCATTTGTTACTCGTATCATTATCCACGGAGATGGACAGAAATGCTACGCAAGAAATCGAAGCAAGTATGGGCCTAAATATGACTGAAGCGGTGAGTTATTTTTAATGGTTTATTATCGACCTATTTTATTTAAGCTTTAACGCGTTCTTTTAAATTAAATTTACATTAAAGCTAGTAATAGTAGTGTTTGCAGCTCTGATAACAATGCGGTTAATAGGGTGCCGCCAACCTTAGACCAAGTGAAAAGCAAAGACCGTGTTCTGCAAACAAAAGAAGTGAGACTGGTCATCGAGTTTGCTTGGCAAAGTTCGGTTGCACTTATGTGACCTATATGCGTGCACGGTTGGTGCTCGCAAAATGGCATCTTTGTTTTTCATTTGGTCTGTGCCGCCAGCAAAAAATACCATGTTTTCAATATAGGACAAGATCGACATGATCAAACGGGTTGTGTCTTGGCTCCCGGAGTCAAGTGATGTTCTCAAGTTCCGGTGGACGTCGCGGCTCGTGTTCGGGCACACGACGCAGATCAGCCGCGCGTTCCAGCTGGGCGTTGCCGCCGCTCTGCCCCTGCGTGTGAGCTGGCTCAATGGAACCGAGACCTCCGCTGAGATCACAAAATCACTCAATGAAATGGTAACCGACTACATGGAGCTTTTATTTACTGTCACGCTTACATCAGCGCGTTGGAAAACCTCAGAGCCACTGACGATCATTGGGGTTGTTATAAGTTTCATCTACTGCCTTGAACTTAATACGTATACAAAAACAATCATTCAGCTGGTGATAAAACGTACCATACATAAATCACGTCTTTATCCCTTACGAGGTAGACAGAACCCAAGATAACAAGACCTAGAGACCACATTTAGCATGATTGTGGGCGTATAGGCGGAAAGGGGATTCAAAATAGTGATGGGTTGCTAGCCTCATCGCCTATAACATGATTCCTAAGATTTTTGCCTACTCCCTCGATCAAAAATTAGTTTGTCAAAACCTATACAACACCCCCGTTTTTTCTTCTGAGCAATCTACACCATGGTTCGTGAAGGCTCACGTTATTTTATACTTCAAAATGTTTTTCTACCTCGAATGTCTAAGCTAAGCTACGGACAGAATGACAGAGGGACGGACCATGGCGAAACTAAAAGGATTCTTATTTGGCCGGTTTGACTACTAAAAAAGGAGTACCTACCTATCATTATTCCGCTGTCTTCAACTGTAAAAGGTAGAAGCTGATTCCGGTGGTGCCATGCACAACACGTTCGAAGAGGAAGAGTTGTCGTCAGGAGTCTGCGGCGTGGCCCTGGCTACGTTGTACGTGCGCGGGCGATGGCGGGCCGCGCCCACGCTGCTCAACGACTCGCGCTTGTTCAGAGATGCCGAGAACGCACCGCCGCGGTATACGCGCCTGTTCCGGATCAATGACCTCGTCGGCTACGCGTATCTCCACGAATGGGATGCAGAGGTTAGTACGGCCGTCAGACACATCGGAGCTGCCTAGACGTTCTAAAATAACTGAAAACGCATTTACGCGATTGAATGAAACCTCGAAACTGAAATTCGAAGTTCGTATCCTACTGTCCCTCTCGCTCTTATATTAATGATCATTAGTGTGAATTGTAGAACTTCGAATTTCGAATAACGGAGTATAAGCCTGTTTTATGTATGGGGCGTGTTCAGATGTTTTTGAACATCTAGCCAGCTCTGATGTATCTGACAGCGACTTTACAACGTCTATACTGGTAGTAAGGTAGGTACGCTCGTTGACCAATAAAATAGTCAAGTCGGTCCATAACCTGTGTGGAGTTTTATTCAAAAGGTTAAGCAGGTGGCTATGGCGTGCGAGTGCTACTAATAGCCTGTGAAGAGATACGCCCCCATGGATCTTGATTGGTTTTGCCACGAACAACAGTAAGCCAACGGAACGTGATCATACTGAGTTCTTTGCGTGGATTTTGTTGAAAGCCGTCCTTTCTCGACATAATTTACTATGGGAGTTGCACATTTTTGTGTAAGTACTTAGCACATGTTGTACTTATGTCAAACTTTATCCAATTATGACACAAGAGTGCAAGCTAGTACTAGCACAAATATATGCTACCTAAAGGAGTGTGTATTCACGGCCTACATCAAGTACAATCAGCAGCAGTAGTAAATAAATTTAGCTGCTTCAGTTGTACAGCTCAAAATTATCTAAGTACATGACTCTGTGCGAAGGTAGTAAGAGGGTATGTAAACCTTTTTCTTCGACTGTTTATCTACTTCTGCTGCGTGACTGTAGCTACGAATGAGACTCACAGCAACGTATGTAATTAGATAATGCATTTTCTTAAGTTATTAATTAAAATACAACTATGGTAATAACTAGGCTAAGTAGTTAAACAAACATCGAGTAATTTAAATATGACTGTGTATAATCATTAATACTTAAAATATAAATATAATATGCCTGTTACAAGTACACGTTCATTTATAATAATCTTGTTGGGTACTTATTATTAACACTTGTAGCGTAGAATGGGATTAATCATCGCGAGGAATATAGCAGATGATCAAAACCACGTAAGTTACGAACGATATAATGAACACGCCGCTGTTCAATATGTTGGATAGCTGCAACCATTCCGATGCTCGCTTGGGTTCGTCAGTAGCGCTGGATCCGGTGGCGTCTTCCGAAAGCGCAACCTTCTCTTCGGACGTAATATCGGGGTCGAATTCTGTGAATACGGCGTACTTGGCGGGGCCCGAGGTCACGATCCGGTTCAGTGACGTCAGCCAGCCGGGCGGCGGCGCCGCGCGCATCCGCAGCGCCTGCAACGCCAGCGTCAGCAACACCGCCACCAGCGTTATGACCATCGAGTCACGGATGAACAGAAGAATGATCGGCGTATCAGCACTCTCTTTGGGAATGTCATACCCAATCTCTGTTAAAAACATGAAGTGGCAGAATAGACTAAAACAAGCTACGATCAATCTCGTATTATCCTTAATATCTAACATCAAAGACACTAACGTCAACAGCACGATCGCGACGGAAGGTACGACAACGATCGCCGCAGGCCCGGCCGCTTCTCTCTGCATTACGAACGTGTACCTCAACATGGGATAGGTTTCGTTTGGGCAGCAGCTGTATTTACCGGTATATCTTTTTTTTGCTACATGCAGCAGCCGCCACCCGGGTCCGTCTTGGTATTGATTTGTATCTACGGCGCTGAAGGAGTCAAAAGTGAAGTTGATCTGTTCTCCTGTGTGCATCCATGACCCAAAATAAAAAGTGCAGTTCTGGGCATCGTACGGCCACCGTATTAAAGTCGTGCGACAAAGACCAGAGTGAGCCATGTGCGGCACGCACGAAACCGTGCCGTTGTTCGACACTTTGCAGGTCGTGTAGAACGAATCCGACTGAAACTTACTGGCGTCCGCGTTGAACAGCGACATACTAGGAGTCCAAATGTCCGTACTCTCCATCAGAGTCATATTTAATCCTCCGTAGTTAGCAGGATCCCATTTCAAGAATTCATCCTGCCACGTGAGCGACACCCAGCTATGAACGGTAAAGGTTTCTTCTAGAGAGTCGAAGCTGATATATTTGAGTACGAAGCCGACTTGTACGTTGACTGTGGATTTATAATCGGCGACGGGTCGGAACTGGCTGTCGTAGCCGCACACGAGATCTTCGTGCAGGCGCGCTTGGTCGTGTTGCAGCGCCGGTTTGGTCGTGGCGCAGGTCGTGGTCTGCGCGTGCGCGGCGCGGGCGCTCAGTAGCGCCAGGGCTAGCGCAAGCGTGGCTCGGCGGGCGGTCGCTGCTGGCTGGAACATGGTAGACGATGAACTGGACTCACTACGCGGAGGACGCAACGCTTATTTTGCCTGGCATTAGCGTAACATGATACGAATTTACGCCCCCATGATATCCAATTTCGTGGTGATTATTTTCACTAGATACCTACTTGTAGCAAGGATCATTGTTGTATTGTATCTAACTAAATAATTAAACACATAAAGGTACTAAGTATTCTGTTAATATTTTGATTAATAGTGTTACTTATTTCCTCTCAAACAGTGGGTCTTGGGACTCTTGGGACACAGGCTCGTTACCTACGAGTTTATCGAAATAAGTAGGTGCGTACCTATGCATAAGATCGATGTATGTCGAGCACACTGAGAAGTTTTCTCAAATATCTTTAATGCACGGATTGTATCTGTCTACTTACTGTTTTGAGCATTACCTAAGTAATCAGGTACATACTACTTGTACGAGCATTCCTACACGAATAGGTACCATTACCTACTAAAGCACCCACTTTTTTACATCTGGGCGTTATATAAGTCGATAACGCTTTGACATGTTTACTTGCCTTCACATAAACAACTTCGATTTTATTCCGTACGTAGGTTCAGCTTAAGAAAAAATCCTTAATTATAATTTTGTTGATTCTAGGCCATTGAAATATCTTATGCCACGCCCGGCCTGACTCTGCTGATGCTGGTGCCTAAGGAACCTTCGTTGAGAAAGCTTGTCGAGCATGTGGCGAGCGCGGGTCTAGCGAGCGTTCTCGCGGTCATGCGCCCGGTGCGAGTGGCGGTGACGCTGCCCCTTTACACGCTACGTATGACTCTATTGCTGCCGAACAAACTGGAGGATGTAAGTTAAGTATCTGTTACGTGTTCATTCGTAAGGCTAAGTGGGCTAAGCAAAAAAAAATAACAACAAGTGAACTTTTGAATAAAATAGCAGGTACTTAGGTATACTTCTTCATGTCCGCCTTTGTGCGCCTAGCTCCTAGTACTATAAAGTCGGGATTTAGAATGCTTGTATTTACACGCGAAATGAAGTGGGGTGTTTTTTTCTCGTATAAGTAACCTATTGTGAGGGACATTAGATAGCTCGTTTAGAAACGTTTGAATATGCGAAGAAACTCACGGCAGTAACTAGTACTTACAACGAAGTTAAAAGGAAATCTATAACATCTAAGTAGGCTTTCCCAGTTAACTAGTAATGGCCACGGAACTTAAACACGCTGCCTTCAAATTAATATTCGTATTAGGTACCCACCCCAAAAATGTTATACTGGATTTTTTTATTGAGGAGTCAAAAACTGTCTTAATTTTGTATCAAAAGTTACTATTAAATTTTCGTGGTCATCTAAACTAACCCAAGCACCTATTAAAATATTCCAGAACACATCATAGATATATCATAGATACTTTGTAAATTCACCTATATTGTGAAGGATAGTTTTATGTAGGTATGTATAGTTTTATGGAAGCATGCACTGCGCATTTAGGGGTGTTCTGGTCTGGCGCCACTCTGATCGATTCTCCGTTTCCAGCGTGTCGCCGCCGACTTTTTTTTAAGGTCATTGTTCTATTTGGATAGAGTTAGTCAGACAACTGGCCTACTTGTATACGATCGCAAATCTAGGCTGATTGTTACGCTGGTCGATAGACTGAGATTAATCAACACTTAACAAACACATCTGTGCACAATTATCCTTTTCATTGCACAAGTACCTACTCAGCTGAATACGTTTAATAAAAATAAATGTGTAAGTTTGATATTTCCATAACATTTAGAGAAAGTCATACTAATATATGTAATACTATAGAAAATCGGTTTTAATATGGGTGCAATTTTGCCATAAAAATCTCGTAACTGCATCCTATTAGGTACGGTCGAGTTCTCCAATAACTACAGCCTATATTTTTAACCGTTTAAAAATATCTACACATATTACCTTTTTTTCGATTACATAAGGGTAGGTACGTGTTTAGATATATTTGTACAATTCGCTGTATAGATATTGGAGAACTCGACTGTACATTCGAACCACTTGAATCGTGACCCATTCAATAGTAGGTAAACATTTTCACAACTAATGAAATGAAATAATTCGGAAATAAAGTTTTGACTTGTCAGGCGCGACAATGTCACTGAAAAAAGCTACTGATCGTGATTTATTTGGTTCCGTTTTGCAAAGACATATTACAATACACATATACCTACATACTTTGAAACTGAAGGGATGCTAAAAATACGCGACTTTCGTAGTGTTTTTTTTCAGTTGAATAATGTAAAAATGGAACGTTTAACGATCTTTTTTCCTTCACGTTGGCCTCGGCCTTAACGTAACGTAAATAGCAAGAAGTTGACAGATCTCAATATCAGATCCACAATAGTTAGGTAGGTACACTAAGTATTGTGAGGGTGTGGGGTCGGACAAAGATAAACCTCTTCCTACTTGTTTTCAGATGGGAATGCCAAGCTTGTTAAGCACGAACGAGACAGACTGTCACACGCCGAAGTTCTCTCACGCCGTGCAGCGCCTGATGTTCTGGGCAGAAGCAGGTCGCAATGCTTTCAAGGACGACGGTGAACAGCAACCCTTATTTATTTATCATAGAGTCACACACCCAGGCAGGGTTTACCAATAGTCCAAATGCTAGGTGGTTGGCTTGGCTACTTCATGCTGCTTCATGCAGGCTTTTCTTTCATGCTGGTCTGGGAGCAAAGAAAAACATAGCATGTACCAGTTGCTTCTCTACCCGCGCAGATGGTAAGAGACCATCGAGGGAATGGGCGAATCTTATAGGAATCATGTTATAGGCGATGAGGCTAGCAACCCATCACTATTTTGATTCCATTTTCCACCTATACACACCCTCAATCTTGCTAATTGTGGCCTGTAGGTACCTGTTACCTTAGGCTCTGTCTACCCCGTAAGGGATAAAGACGTGATTTGTGTGTGTGTGTGTGTGTGTGTGTGTATGTGTGTAGGCTACTAGTGCAGAATATGGTATTGATGAAATGAAAAATGAAATCTGTATATATAATACGCGAGGCCGCTTTTTGTACAAGCCATCAGATCTACAGTTATGGTCCGGTTTGGATAAATTATATGTCATTAGATTCGTCTCATGCTGGAGAGTTGCAAACTGCTCTTCGTTTTTAGATTTTTTTACGAACAACCACTAAAAAATAAATTTTAATGAACTACTGTGTGCTACCCGACCAGCCAGTATAATGTGACCCGTGTCATGTGTTTTGACGTGAGATGACACAATAAAAATAACATGTCTTGGACTGAAACATGTTGTAAGTTGTTCAGCATGAGAAAATATCTGTTTTGAGTCGACTAGATTTTATCCGCAACACTTACGTATTATGTATTTAGATACAAAATACAAAAAATATTTTAAAATTTCTTTGTTTACAATGAATGACTTGCGTCAACTTTTAATTTCTTTTTATTGGACTCTATTATGTCAAAATTGATTTGCCATGTTTGTTTATTTCAAAAAGTATTTAATGCTTCAAAGTTTGATATACAAATACAGGAGGTTCTAATAGTAACATGGACTTACGGGCATGGATCGAAAATGAAATGGAAATGGCATGAGTTTTGGCAACAGCAGTTAGGTATTTTAGTCACGGATGAGAAAAAAAAGTGGAATTGACTAATGTCTCGATTTCTAGGAATCCGTTTACTTCGCAACTAACGTTTGACAACCTAATTCACTTCACTTTTAAATATTTGGAATGAAGTTAAAGTCACATTAAGGGGTGCGAGTCGGGTTACCTCCGCGTGTGATCAAGAGCTGCGGTTCGTTTTTGGATCCGTCCGAGGGGAAGTGCAGTGCTTGTTCCGGTGCACCCTGGGCACCGGTTAATGATTACCTGGCGGTCTCCGAGGGATATCATTATCCGTTGGCTAAGAGCCCGACAGGGGGGGAGGGGGGGTCTTTGACCATTACCGTACACGTTGCCGACATTTTGTCACAAGATTTTTGAATTATATTTTTACCGCACTGACATTGGCCCAAGCCTTACGGCCGCCATTAAGGTGAGAAGAAGAAGTCACATTAAATCTTCTATATAAATAAAAATGAATCGCCGAAATGTATGTAGGTACGCACATAACTTCCAAACGACTGCACCGAATTGGATAATTCTTTTTAGTTGTGTTTGTTACTGTTCGGACAGTTTGTATAAAATAAAATTTTGAAAAAAAAATTGCAGCTAGTGTCTTTTTAATTGCTAACAGCCGTTACAACTCGTTAAAGCTCAAATGTTACTTAAACAATAAGATTAACCTTAACACCTTTGACCTTTGACATAAATAACATATGCCGTGTCCTTTTCTGAGTTAATAATATGAAACGTTATTCACACAGGCATCGAGTGGGACCCGAGGCCTGAAATGGAGATAGTTGTGGACCGACCCTATCTATTCTTCGTCCGCTGGCATGACATTACGCTTATGAATGGAAACTTCGTACTCTAACTGTAACATTGAACCCCTAGACCAGGGATGGCGAACCAATGACACGCGCCAATAATTAGATTAAATTAATAACTAATCTATGTACCTTTACCACCAGCACATATGTTGTCAGCGTTCCTTAACCTTTTAGACGCCAACGACACGTAATTTAAGCATCGCAGGTTGAACGCCAACGACCTATATTTACGTGCATTAATTAAATTCAAAACCAACCTCCGTTCAATTGGGTTTAGGTTCAACTTAAGGCATCGCAATAAGAAGTCTGGCGTATGAATGACGTCCTTTGTATTTGATGTACCTAGCGGCGAAAAGTTAAAACGGAGCCATCGTTGTTTGCTAAGGGGTTGAATTCTCAGCCTACGTCTGTGTTCCTTGAATGCTAGGTGTTAGGTACAGTCTCCTTGTCTTCTTCAAATCTAGGGTGAATGGGAATTAGCTAGGCAAGCCCGCACCATTACTTGCAACATCTTTGCTTACCATTAGGCGTAAATATGGTCAGACTCAAGCCAAGTTTGCATACAAAAATCTTGATTCGTAGTTTTATTTTTGTCCACTAAATAACTCAAATCAAGATACTTCTTTTTGCATGAAAAACGTCTATCAAAAAAGCGATAGTAATATATGCGATATAAATTATTTTTAGTCAAATCAGTCACTAAATTAAAAATATAATTGTAATAAAATGATTTAAAGATATTTCATATTTTTATTTTTATCCAATTACAGAGTTAATAAGGTACTTAAATTTAATATTTAACTAGACCGTACCCATAAATTCCTTAGGTGGGCCCGCGTGGACCAACCGTATTACTCCGTGTTACCTGCTAACCCAGGGTTAAGTAACGTTAGAATCTGTCAACATTAAACCAGATTCCATGACTTAATTTTTTAACTCTACTGAGCCGAAACTTTTTACGTTAATACCTGCCCTGTGCATACGACACTGTGGGATAGACGAGAAAAAAATCCCCTTTTACCTATTTGTTGGCCTGATTTAAAAAAAAATCTTTAGGGTTAGTCTTTATTAGGTACAGCTTTCTATTAGGTTAGGTACCTATAGCTACTAAAGAGTCACTAGGGCCTCGTTTTTGAAGCACATCACTCGAAGTAGAATTTAAAATAAGAGTATAGTAGTAGACATGCAAACACTGCCCAAGTAATAATCATGGTAAATAGGCAGTTGAAAATTTTATTTTCGCAGTAGTGTGGTAGCTACCAAAGGTAGTTAGTACACAGATTTTTACCACGTCCGAGTGATCTGCTTTCACTAACTGGATCCCTGAGCTAAGCCGCGGACAACAGACATAGTGAGACTATAAATAAAGGTTCCGTTTTTAACATTTTAGCCAAAGAGAATATAACTACTACGATTTTGGCTACCGCACCCTTAAAACGGAAAGGAAAGGACCCCGATAGCACTAGGACCAGTACGTAACTGGCCCGGTAGCATACCATCTTATTCTTATACATATTTCTTCAAAAAAAGAGCCCTGACAACTTTTCCGCCATAAAAGACTCTGTGGCCAAATCATCGTTCGTAGGGTGGTGCCCGTAGAACCGCTCGGGCTCGCATTGCACGTGATCCTTAGCGACACACACGACGCCGCTGCGGTGGAGTATGGCGCGGAGATGCGTGGGCGTCGGCCAGAAGGGCGCGCGCGCGAACGCCGCCGCGGCGCCGCCCGCGCAATCCCGCATCACCAGCACTTCGTCGCCGCGATGCCCGAAAATCAGCCACTGATTCGCCCTTTGCTTATGCAACGACAATTCGCCTGAAAGACACCGGACCAAGAAACATAAATCAAGAAGTACCTAACATCATGGTTTCTTACAATTTTCCAGCATGACTTACATCTCTAAAAGGGCACACCACTTTTGCTTAGCCATTTCGCGTATTTACGTATGCACATTTTTTTATTTGTAATGTAATGTGTGTCCATTACAGTTGTTGACGTTTGTTAGTATTCAACCGCCGCTGCTCTGCTAACTTGACTTCAAATGTTATGTATTTACCTATCACTGCAGACTACATTACAGCGCCCTACTTGATGCACTACAAGCATTGACACTACAACTCTTATTTGTTCGCTCAGAACCTGGATGCGGCAAGGTGAGCAGTTCAAATAACTGCCGCGCATGCATTTACACACAATAAATACCAAAACGATATAAACGAGCCATTTGATGGTAAGTGAGCACCAACTCTTGAGCAACACTAGAGGATTGCAGATGCGTGGTCATCCTAGAAGGGTAACATAGAATACCTCGTGTAGGTACCAGTAATTTCTCTCCACGCCGGTACACAACAGCGCAAGCACTGCTGCTTTGTGGCAGGATTAGAAAGTGAGATGGTGGTAGCGATCCGGAAGGGTCTTGAACGAGGTCCCATCACCCACTTACCCGCAAATGTTCCTAGAAACAGTACTGCGAATATGGCACTTAAGCCTGCTCCTGTTTCTATAAAGCTAGCAATGATGCGCATTCAGAACTTTAGACAACTTTAGGAATTGCATTAAAATCCAAGTTCCTACCTTTTGAATTTTGAACTAGAAAGATGTTCTCTAGCAATCCATTATCACTCCCGTTCCCTTGTAGGAAGTGCTTCCCGTCCGGGGACAACACTTCTAGGAAACATTGACTCCAATCCACTGAATCGCTGATCTTACCAAATTTCATGATGAACTGATCGCGTTCCTGTGCAAAAAAATACATCGTCAAAATACTCAAGGAATAAATTTTCTACAATCATTTGAAGAGCACAAATTCTTTTTTTTTAGGTTCTGTAAGTGGGTAAAATTGACAAATGTAATAAATATGAATGATGGATTCCTGAACCGCCGTAGAACGTTTTCACAGTAAACGAGACAATGATTTCCCATGTCAGTTCAATGTAATGTCATTATGACATTTACTGCAAAAAGGTTCCAAAGAGGGTCAAGTATCAATTTGTTCTAGTAGTGATTTGTGCTACCACTAAGTAAAGGGGCACCAAGTAGGTACCAACCTAATATGATACATTACTCGAAAGACATCATCAACCGATTGAGCTGAAATTTTGTATACTTGATTATGTCGGACGACAATACAATAATCTGGTAACTAGTGGAGTTCTGGTGACCCTGCCAGGATCGTCTTCGCAGGAAGAACCTATTCGACGGTTAAGCCGATTGACTTCAAATTTGGAACACATAATGTAGGAGGGATGACAATGCAAGTACAGTCAGCAAAAAGTACAATCACCAAAAAGGCTTGTACTCAAAATGTAATTTTTAACAGAATTTTACATGATCGCAGACTTAAAACACTAAGTATAGGTACAGGAGTAGGTACGGCCTTACTATGGTAGCTAATATCCAATAAACAAATACGATGTGATACACCAGCATGCGGTCATTTCTTGGTACTACGCAATGGTATGTTGGTACATACATGACTCCTTAATGTAATGTAACGTGTAACGTAATACGACTGGGGATCGAATTCGGACTTCAAGCTTCATAATCAGGTTCAATAATCACTAGGCTATCCGGTCGTCCTAATTTTAACTAATAAACGTTTGTTGTTACCTACCTAAGCCGAATTATATATTATTTTACGAGCTATTGCTCGCAACTTCGTCCAATTTATATATATCTCTCGGAAATCATCATCATACCATTTTACGAAAGTTGTGTGTTAATCCTGATTATAAATATTAGGTACATTAGTGTGGCAAATCTCATCAAAATTCATTTACCTAAGTAGTTTTTGCGTGAAAGCATAACAAACATTCGTACATCTTCGCAAAATTTCACATAAGAAAGAAGCTTGTTTGAAAGAGTGCTTACATAACAAAGGTGTTCTTTATATGTATAATCAATTACTTTTATAGAGTAGCAATTGTCTAATATCATAGCATATAGATTTCTCGACAACTTTAAGACGTTTAGACTAACGTTAAGACGATTGGGTAGAAATTTTGTATGTAGATAAATGGAATTAAAATGGAAAAAAACCTGTTTAATCGCAAAAAATAAGAAAATATTTTGACTCTTATCTCACAGATGATAGAATATTGAGGAAAGGCAGTGATAAGGTCATCAAGTCATCATTAATATGCAAGCGCCATGGTGCGGAATTTCATTGCAACTAATTCCTTAAACTGGCTTACTGAACTGTTGGCGTAATAAATCAGGATACGCATAATACCTATTGTTTATTGGCATTCTTCTATCATTGTCTCTGGTCTAGGAAACTGTGTCTGTGTCTTTATCACAGTTACATTACATTATTACTGGTATCGATGTAGGGAGCTTCTGTCCGCGTAGAACTAGCAATTCGTTTGCAAAATTATTTACGTTACGACTCTAGGCAGCTACGACCTTTGACATGTTTATCGCTATACCGCGGGAACTATGCAATTTTCCGGGATAAAAGTAGTCTTTGATTTAATCTAGGGTGCCAGCTATCACCGTTCCAAATTTGATTAAAATTCGTCAAGTCGTTTCAGCTTGAAAAAGGACAAACACACTCACTCACAAACTTCCGCATTTATATTAGTAGAAGTAGGTACGGTACAATTGAACGTTTGGATTGCTAACAACGCTCTTTCGTAAAGCTCCGCTGTCCTATGATAGACATATCACTTTACTGGCCAAAAACAATAATAATACCTTTAGTTATTTAGGAGAAGGACAACTTACCAACTCTGTAGTAGCTCTAATTTGCAAACTGAAACAATTTACGGTCTTTGGCTGAGAGTAGACGGTGAGCCAGGTGCCAACCAATGCCTCCACATCCAAAGCATGCCCGTTTTTGAAGTGCGGACACGGAAACACTCTCAGAATAAAATAACTTAGAAATATTATCGTTATACTATTCATATTGTTAGAGTATATAATTTTTTATACGCACAACCGTGCCACCGAACGAAGACGGAGTGAATTCAGACGAGATCTTTATTTTTCCTCAACCTGCATGTCGAATCCGGAAGTAAGCATCGTTGCATGTTTAAACATTGGATTATAATCATAACGAAAAATAACTACCACTTCATCGATGATTATTAAAACATCTGTTGCGAACAAAGTGAGGCAAGGCAAGATAAATACCCATCCTTCCTGTTCATACCGCAACGCGAAGGTAATTAATGTGTTACTTCGCACTATTAAGTATAAAAAAGTTAAACATGTTATAATTAATTGTTTCTAAATGAAAAAGTTGCTTGATTACCTACGTAACTTTTCTAGAAATATATGTTTAGTGGTGTTTTTCGATATCGACATTCAACTTGGGATTTGAGTCTACAGTGGTTTGATTAATGAAACTTAGCATGAATACAGGAAGCAAATCATTGTTGGACCGAAATTTGCGTGATTTATTTATTGATTTCTCAAATAATACGTAGAATATAAGTAGATATACATTGGTTACATATGGTTAAAGTGTAGGTCTGCTTAACTAGAAATACAATTCTTACAAACTACCAAGACAGTAACATCATAACTAGCAAGCGAATGTTAATATTTATGTTAACGGGGTGTGACAAGCGTGAACTAGACAGTGCAACAATATAAGTCAGTCAACTCAACACGTAAAAATGGCTAAGAATATTCACAGCCACATAATAAATTTCGTGGTACCTAATCGGTCGTTCTAAGTGATGGGATATTAAATCTGTTAAAATAAATTACAATATCTATGTACTATAGGTACGTCGTATTTTACGAATAATAACAATTATCATGACTAAAGATTCACGAAGAAAGTTAAATAAGATGTCATTTAATGTGCCTATAAACGAAAATAGTACAAACTTCTTCTATAATTATCACTTCTTAACTTGGAGAAATAACAAATGATAAAAATATTCTACTGCATGAAACCTAATATATAGTAAAGTATTATGGAGTAGCACGAAAAAAACTGGAATTCCGACTGTAGGTATGTTAGAAATACGCAAGATTAGAGTAAAATTAAAATAATACTACAAAGTTACAGTAAACTCGACTCTTGTAGATCTGAAACTTTTGCATTTCAGCTGAATATTCAAAATCTTTAAAATAACCACATACTAAAGCGCGCACCTCATCACCAACCCACTGCTAGTCAGGCCTCTCCCATGGCACGCCACTAAACTCGATCTTCAGCTCTCACTCATTTGTGTTAAATTTTGAAAATTGATTTTACAATGTGATATTTCGTAATTCAAACAAGCTAAATAAAGTAAACATCCACAAAAGGATTATTTTAAGCATAAATCGGGCAATCTATCACAACCTGGAACTAGAACACATAATCCCCATCAGCTATTAACAAACAATTAACTATATTTCATCCATAATGCCGCTTAAATTAAAATATATATACATATCATAATATTTTTTAAATGTGTGTAAAGGTGTGACGTACGATAAGTGGTGATACATGACACAGTTAACATTCAATTAACCTTAACCTAACATTATCCATCCACCCAAATTAACGTAATGAATGACACGAGAATAAAGCTATATTAACAATACTCTAAGGAATTAATAGTAAAATGGACGTCCTTTTATTAGATTAGGTAGGTATTTATGAGGAACAGAACAAGCAAGAGAAAATTTCAAGACTTTTATGTGAAGATGGAGCAGGCAAACAATTAAGTTAGGTACATCATGATAGAATTAATATTAGTAAAATTATAACTCTATTAGACAAGAATGCATTAATTGGATACCTAGCAGTATCTACTCCTGTGCCCAGCGACATATAAACAATACATTTAACAGCCAATAAGAGCCAAGTAAATTTTGGACATGTGTATATTTCAAGCAACGTAAAACAAAAAGTAGTCACAGTGATGAAAGTAATGTATAAAAATCAAAAAATATTTCATTTGAAGTGTACAAACTTAAAAAATATAACTTACAGTAAATATTTTAGGCTCAAATATATTTAGCAACAGTGCGAAATGATGGCTAATTTATTTCTTCGTTACTCTTAAATATACGTTAGACTAGCCGAGAATAGGTACTTCACGTGTACTTTGGAATACTGCTTCCTGAAAATAAGAAAAATTTCAACGGTTACGATTAAATATTATAACGAAAACAAGCATATTGAATAAGATAAAGAAAATTTCAAAAAGGTGAAATTAAAAGAATAAAATCAGAGGTCAATAAAAATATTCAATGATAGAGATGTGTTCCGTAATGCAGTTATTTATTGAATTCAAGTACGTTTATTACATATAAGAAACCTTATTAGGTACCTACTATTTAATAGTCGTTGACTAGTACACAATGTTAAATACTTTATTTAATAACAGTAGCCCACTCTCAATGACCCTCGAATGCAGCTATCTCGTATATTTTCAGTCGTATTACGCGAACAATTGCATTTTTTTAGGTACCTAAAATATGATTAAACCTACTAATAAGCAAATACAATTAACACCCATTTGAAACAGTTTTTCTCCGTAGCAACACGAGGAAATAACTGTAATAATTGGGCAATGACAAGCAGACACGCTTCAGGATTATCATATCATTAAGATTCAACATCACACAAAAATTGAACTATTAATATTTCAAGAGATTTAAATTCATTACAGTGTAGTGAAACGTGAACATAAGTATTACTTTGAAGCGATGATATCTAACTAAATATTTGTATATTTAGCCAGTTATGGAGTCCTATATTATAATACATGTATCATAACACAGCAGTGATCATGATCAACAATGTCCTTCCGTCCTAAATAATAAATCTAATGCCTTACCAAACTAGAATTAATCTTAATTATTTATAAGAGAATTAAAAAAAAAAAACATTTCATTTTGTTACTCAGCTGGAATTCTAATGTAAACCCAAAACTTGGTAATCTATATCAGAAACACAATTGACGCAATAACATCATAACTATGCCATTTCCTAGCTTTCTAACCAACCCAGTTGAATATTTCATTATGTAATTACATCACGAGTTTGGAATTTGGTCATTGACAATCCATGCATAGTTGCAGTCCGCGAGCTCTTAGAATCCCATCCGGGTTTATTTTGCTGCCTCCCGCACTCGGCCGATTCAAGTATCAAACCCATAAGAGCGAGTGGGACGGCAAAACAAAGCTGAATAGCATTTTAAGAGCTCACGGACTGTACAGGTAAACCACAAAAAATTGGCGCATCGAGGGTAGAGACCAGTGATATATCTGACGTACATTATGTAGATTAAGTAATCCTTTTTCCTTATCCACGACGCAATACGGGCAAATTTAGAGGCTTACTTGTACAGTCAGCGTCATATAGTATGAAACATCCAAAGTAACCAAACAGTGCTACACACCATATTATTTCTATGGTGTACCGAAATATTTGTCCGACCTGGATGCTTCAAACTATATGACGCCGACTGTACAAGTAACAAAGGGCATTAAGGTCCCAAGAAATATAATAACTACATAACATAGTGCCTACAGACTTTCAGTTGTCTTTGCTGCAAAGAAACAAGTATCACACAGTTGAGTTAATCAATAAAGTGTAAACGAAACTCATAGTATTTATATATAGTTGGGAGCAAAGAAACCGGGTCACTTCCCGTAGAGAGTTGTATGAAAAGTGACCCGGTTCCTTTACTCCCGAGTATAGTTACTTGAGGCTAATATAAGATCACACCGGCAGGCATCAACATGCCTTATAAAGAGAGAGGGATGCTCCAATATTTGGTTAACAGAGTAAATTGTCCTTATATAAAAATACGATAGTTTCCCTAGCAATGACTCCACTTGAAGTTAAATTTAATTAGAGTTGAGAATGTCACTTTGTGTGTCGTTCAATTTCATCCTAGTCTAATCATGAAATAAACAATCAACAGCTCGCATTTTAAGATGGAATAGTATTAAATGGTAGCCACCCAAGCCGCTCATGTTACTTAAAAAAACTTTTATACACGACCAAGGCTTACTGTACAAATTTGCTTAAATAGAGTTAAACCAATAGATTAGACGCTTTTGCGTCTTGCATCAGTTAAATACTTTTAGGAACCAACTAAGGTCCACATAAATGAGGTAACATTTAAATAACTAGAAAATATCTTTAATTTTTAGTGTGTACCACATGCGGGCAGCACTGCATTAAAAAATTGTGGCAAACAAATATTAACAAGTTTAAAATAATTACCTAGTTAAGCTTTTTGGCTAGGGTATTTGATTATGGAATTATCATGAGAGCCACATTTACCAAATTTCAAGTCCATCCCACACTGGGAAGTGGGTCAAAACTTACTTGGCAGAATTGAAGCAAACTAACGCAAGACATACGTTATATATACACAGAGAAGTTAAATAAAAGCTAGTAACAATAAAATAATCTACCTTATAATAGTTGGTCCCACATGTTTAATCTACTCTATGAACAAAACAGATTGGGTTAAAACATACCAATAAAGACTTTTTTGCAAATTGTTCTACTCCATCAAAATCAACAGATTCAGCATGGGATTGTGGTGCTACAAATAGGAAATTTTGGGCGGCATTAACGGCCAGGGAAGTTACTTTTACTACTCCATCAATTTATACACCCAGGAGCTATGCTTTGACACGTTTCACTTAGTTTAACGTGATATAGCTTGTATCTTACCCATCTCACGCTTATGGTGACACTTCAACTCGTATTCATATTTGTTTCGGTTAAACCTCGCTGTCTCTATAATCACTCGCATAGTGTCGAATATGGACATTCTTGTACACCTAGTATGATTGACATTATATTTAAACAAAACCATACCAGTTTCTCCCATAGCTACTACGACAAATATACAATACATGTCTAAGGTGGTAAGGCAACCAAAACATAATTAAAAAGATAAATTAAATACATGCATCAAGGGCGCTATGCCATTCTCGATGACGGACAGCGGTTCTTATCAATTATATATTCGGTTGTCAAAGGTCGCGCCTTCGAGCATGGTACCATCTATATTAAGGAATTATAGTAAGTACCCACTGTTCATAAATATAATGTGTGTCAACTGCTTGGAATCTATGAGGCACAAATCTACGTAAAAAATACCTAAAAAATGTGGATCACATTGATAATGCTGTAAGCATAAACGGATAAGATAGGACATAATTAGGTAGATAACCGAACTACATGTGTACACATAGGAGAAATAGATTTCAAAAATAAATGATTGAATTGGAAGTTATCAAAAGGTATTTAAATAAATAAAAACTTTAAAAACTTTACTTAGTGAATGAATAAATACTATCAACTCAATTCACCATTTTCTATAAATTTGTAACAGTTATCTAACCACTTACAGTCAAGTTCAAAGAAACTTTAGTAATGAAATAAAAATCCGCAAAAATCAGACTGGAGTAATTGAACATAGTAATGGGAATTAATAACGAATACTAGGGACTACCCTTAAATTATTAAGTATGTAAGCAAAATTGTTGTTATTTTCGATCCCTTTCTGCATCCAAATCAGACCCCACCATGTCATAAACAAGTTAAAAAACTGACATAGAGAACCCTGATTTGGTGTTACATAATTACTATAATTTACGAGTATAAATGGATCTGCCCCCATTTTGGCTAAAGGTAAATAGACTAAGTTTTTTTTTAATTTTTAATGTTTTTTTTTTTTAATTAATACTTAGATTAATATATTGGTGACGAAAATAAATGGCAGGGGCTGCTGAGAATAGAAAACGTGATGAGAAACGATTAGTTTTGTCGTTTTTAAGCTGGCTTTAGAAAAAACAGATAAGACTTATAACAGGAAACTTACACAGTTTTCAAGAACATGAATTAGTACAATTGCAAAGCAAAAAATAGTATTATAAGTTTAGTAACAAGTTTTGTAAAATAAATATTTTGTTGATATGAATGAAGATATCACGGTTTGAAAGTGGCTGCTAAGCAGGCACAAGTTGGTTTTGTACTTATTCTATTCCTGACAAGTGAGCGAGGCATACAAACTATTGAATTGTAAATAAGTCTATGTTACAATACATATTATAAGTTTATCTGTGTTAATTACAGTCAGCGACAGAACTGGCCGAGCTGTTGCGGAACTCTAAAGGTCTACACATCATCTAATTAATCGTAAGTAGATTGTTCTGAGCTTCATAACCACTCATCCACCTCTGCTGCTGACTTTGCTACAACTAAGAAAGTATTTAATGAAGGGGATCTCGCACAAATTTAATAGTGTTATAATTATAACACAGCTATAATACAGCTAAAAAACCTATCAATTTTTCCCGTCAAAACTAATGAATTTTGCTATCAAATAATAAATAAATTAGTATATTAAGCAGAATTACAATAATACCCTATTACTGAACAGCCAGTTATAAATTAGACACTTAAATAATTCGGAAGTCATTAATATAATAGTAATGTTCTACCTTATGTACTGAGCCCAAACATGTATACACAGAACATCCCCATAAGGTAAACTCAACAAAATAGCACTACATACTTATACATACTTACATATTGGAGTAGAGTCAGACATTTGCTTAAACTGGTGGTATAATAAAAATAGATGCAATAGCTTTTTCAGAAAATTTGTGGAAGATGTTTTGCTTAAAAGCTGAATTTGGAGGCCATACTAAAAGCATTTCGATGCTTACTATTCATTTCAAGTCTCAATAATGGCTTATGCAAATTACTTAGTGGTAACACATTTAACACACATTTATTTATTTGGTATGGTCAATGGGAAAGACTGATGCAGCTAAGGTCTCAAAAATATGTTTTTAAACAAACATAATGTCATTTCATAGATTTTTGCCTTTGACTAGACAATATTAAAGATTGGCAGAATAGCAGATGCAGCAATCATTCACATTCACCTCTCTCTTTAAAAAAACTATGCTTCATTGCCATACACAATACTGCATTGCTCTTTACAATTTACAAAATACTAAGGATTGCAAAAAGCGCATTATGTTTACGTGAGCACAAAAGTAAAATGTGTGTATGTAAAATACTGTTTAGCTAAGCAGGAGTAATATTGATTATGATTAAGTAATAGTAATATTGATTATGAATAGCCACACACCCTCCAAGTGTTTTATTTGTCACTTCTGACATTATTTGATGCTCATGACTGGTACCTAATTTGCAGCCTTGTATTCTAAGAATGTATTCTAAGAACAAGCTGTGAGAATATGAGTCACTGTGACGATAAGGTATCCGGGATGTTGAGTAGGTAAATACTTTAATAATAATAATATTGTACATGACAAACTTAAGATGGGGTCTTCAATGTCTTATAAACTATTAATAACTATTGTAAAAATAATTTACAGACAATGTGATATTTTTATCTCAAAACATGATTTTATGAATTATGATTGGATAGTCATTATATTTAACAAAGTTTTAAATTAAATATTAATTAGTTCCATTATTCAAGACCTACTAACCATCAGAAAGCTATGATTTTTAACACTTTATATAATATTTTCCAATTACTACCTATCAACAAAAAGCTAACTGAATGCTTTTATACTGCAATATCATGAGTGATACTTCCGATGTGAATCATCTTGAATATCATTTCATGATGCTGATTAAGAATTGATGTAGTGGCAACAAGGAATGGAGAGATCGTTGCAAATTGATGAATATGCTGTATTAAATTATGTTAATGTGAAATTCCATAATTGACCCCACCTGTGTTGAGGCCGGTGTTCTCGGAGACGCCGAGCGGCACGGTCGCAGGCGCGGATGCGGCGGGCGCAGCGACCGGAGGCGCGGGCATGGCGATGGGCGGCGCCTGCTCGCCGGACGGGCGGCCCTCGCCGCCGGGTTGCACGGTCACGGCTGCCACGCCGTCCGAGTCGTCGCGCTCGAGCGTGTGGTAGTCGCCCGACTCCTCCGGCGGGCGCGGCTTGCACTTGCCGCAGCAGCAGTTGCAGCAGCAGCACAGGCAGCAGCAGAAGTAGCAGCCCGTCAGGATGCCGCATACGACGAAAAGTGCCTTGCACCAGGTGCTTGTCACCACGAAGTACGCATTAACATTTTCCTCGCCGAACTGCTCCGCGATGTACAATCCCAGCGATCCATAGTTGTCGTAAATGTTTCTCTTCGTGCCGTCGCTCAGTATCGTATGTGCACGATTGACTTCTTTAAACTTCTCCGACGCGTCTGGATTGTTCGGATTTTTATCCGGATGGTATTTCAACGCCAATTTTCGATAACTTTTCTTGACATCGTCTGCTGTTGCTGTCTTAGGTACTTGAAGTATTTGATAGAGACTGTCTCCGGCTGTTGAAAGCTTCCTTTTATCCATTGCTAGACTTAGATGGCCACCGATTACAAGAGAGAATTATTATAATTTTATGTTAACTAAAGTAGGTAATGAAAAACCACAAGAATCAGAATTTCTACAACACACTTTATCTAGTAGTTTAAAATAGTCCCAAGCCAATCGCCGTTGTCCTGCACAAAACAGTTTATCAAGTAGGTATAAAAATTAGCCCCAACCCAATATCAGTTTTCCTGCGCTACAGATTACACAACGGACAGGACAGAAACCAATAGCCAAAAACTTTACAACTATAGATAATGTAAAAGCAGCAGTCCAAGTTGCTAACATCCAGATAATAAATAATAGAAAGCGGAAATGGAAATGAATGACAATAAATTAAAAAAAAAAGCAGACAGTACCATTTTCGTGTTGCATTCAAGTTGCATTGCAGTTGATATAGTCCGTCATAGACACGATGTCAAGATCTGGACAAATAAGTAAAAAATGTGGGTGGCGTTATAATTACAATTAGACGCATTATTATTATTATACACACACATCGGATTTGTATGGATTTTTTTCCCTTTGCTTTCCTCTTATGTATGAAAAAAAACAATTGTCATTTCATTATGACATTTCGATTGTCGTTGCTTGGGCTGATTTACACCCTTCTACTCATGCCATACAAATGAATTGAATGTTTTGTTCACCCAACCATTAAACTAACGTAAACGGTTCCTTTCATAAAATAATTAAACCCATTTTTGATAAACGTATGTTTGACCAGAAACATATCGTAATGCATTTATATTGAGCGGTAACACATCATGAACGTGGTGGTGGTCAAGATGAAGATCCGCGGATTGTTCAAAATTTATCAAAATGCTTTGTCTCGGCGACCGTATTTAATGCAAGCTGTTCAAAGCGGGGTTTTAATGGGCGCCGGTGATATTATATCGCAGACATTGGTTGAAAAAACTTCGTGGAAGAATTTAGATTACAAGAGGACCCTTCAATTCTCCTCCATAGGTCTTTTTGTTGGTGTAAGTACTTATCTGCTTGCTACATAATTGTAACTCTTGCTTATATAGTAGTACCTACTTGCATTGTTTTTTTAATGTTAAATGGTACATTTTGCTACTGAGAAACATAACCTCCTCTTTACAAGCAAAACCAGACAGAGGCAGACCTACAGTGGACGATAATAAAACTCTTAATGTGAATGTTAATAAAATAATTAAAATAAACAAACATAATCTCATCTCTACATATAATGTGGAGCTGACATAAACTTGAAAATTTTTAACTGAGATAAACTTGTGATTGGTATCTGCAAAATACATCAATGATTTTTTCTATATAATATATTCTCAAATCAAATGTATATTAATAAATTCAGATACATCATTTTAACCCCTTAATTTCGCAAGTCTAACCAAGTGTACTCAATTCAAACCTCATTAGATTCTTATTAAAGTAACAAAAATAATTAAAAAAAAAATACATAAAGACCACCTTACAGTATGTTGATTATATACAACACTGTGAAATAAAGGGTACATTGATGTTTTTAGTGTGCCACCAAAATATATTTGTTTGCAAAAACTGAAACCAAAACTGAAGGTTATTAGCAAAGATTAAAGGCAGACATCCCTTAAAGTGATAAGTCCGCCTTTGTGAATGTATTGTATCTCCAGTGTTTGTCAATTGTATTTCTTTTGTTTTTTTTTGCACAATAAAGAGTTTACATACATATATTCATACTATAACAGAACTAGAACAAATTCAGTGAGGAGGGTGAACATTTTTGATTATTATGTTAAAAAGTAGAGTATTAATTTTTTTTTTTTTCTAGGGGCCCGCATTACGGATGTGGTATGGACTACTTCAGAAATATATAGGAACACAGGGCAAGACTGTCGCTATTAAAAAAGTTTTTGTTGATCAATTCATATTTGCACCATCATTCCTGGTTATGATTCTGGCAGCTGTTGGCACGATGCAGGGCAAGTCTTGGAAGGGTATACAAAATGAAATTGAAGCTAACTATTCTGATGTTCTTAAGACAAATTATTTAATTTGGCCTTGGGTGCAGCTTGTTAATTTTTATTATGTACCACTTCAGTATCAAGTGCTACTTGTGCAGTCAGTAGCACTGTTTTGGAACACATACTTGTCATGGAAAACAAACAGAAATAGGCTTGAAGCATAAGCTTGTTATTGGTATCCAGAATGCTATAAATTTTTAGCTCAGTTGTAGGTGGTTGGTGCAAGAGCAAAACATGACAGTCACTTATAAATTTATAAATAGTTATTATGCTACGAAGTTAATCAACAGTAATTAGTATAGTCTTTAGTGTTTCAACTGAGCTGATCCCATTACAAAGCCATTGTATGTATACAAAATTATCTGCCTTTGTTCTATTAATCGCTTTATATATTTACAGAAAGAGGTTGGACTAAAATTGGATTATCAACCCTATTTCAGTTAGTAAGCTTTTTCTATAAAGGATGTTCCCATTGAGCATATATTATTCTATTGGTTCATTTGTAATCTACTGCCTAAGCAAGTAGTTGATAATCCCCATTGATTTGGTGGTCACCTTTTTGTACTTGGTTTTAATTATGAAAACAGAGCAGATAGTAGTCTGGTAGTGGCATAAGCTCCACCTACACGCCCACAATCATGCTAAACGTGACCTTTAGCTCTTGTTACCTTAGGCTCTGTCTAACCTATAAGAGATAATGACGTGATTTATGTATGTATGTATGGAATAAGCTCAGTTGGGAAAAAATGACTATACCTAATAGAAACAAAATTGTATTAAGTACAATTGTAAACCTTTACTGTCATCAGCCTTTATAAAGAGTCCTTTATGCTTATATGACTAATTACTAGTCAAGGTTAATGACATTAGGATGACATCATCAGATTTGCTGGTAATGAACTCTTTCCTTGAACATTTCTGTGTAGTAATTTATTGCAATTTAAAGACACATGTATTCAGTATTTGGTGTTTATATAAGAACTTTAATGTATTCCGTATACCAGTGGCGTGGCGTCAAGTATATCAGAAGGCAAGCCGAAGGGAATTTAATTGGCCTCTTCCTCTAATTCAGCACAATAAAAGTGCTTAACTGCCTTAAAATAGGCAAGCTGGTGGGAATCGAGTTCTATGGACACCATGCCACTGCTGTATATATAATAGAGTCCCACAGTAAAGTGTAGGAAACGGATGCAAAGGGAACTATTTTTCATACATTGAATTGAATTGTTGCTGTAATATGGCAGCTTTTACGTCAATAATGTGAATTACGCAGAAAGTGGCGCCCTTATTAATTTCCACTCGTTGCTCTCAAAATGGGATTTATGTTATGTAGTACTATTTACATATACTCATAATATGCTCTTTGATTCTAGCTATAGTGGTCTTTCAAATCTTACAATCTTGTTCAATAAAGTTGAATCAGTGATAGATCCAAAAAGGACTGTTGATTTCCTCACATAGCACGTAAATTTTGATTCTTGAATATAACAGAAACAATGTACAGTCGAGGGCATAAATATTGATACAGCCATCGTGTCAAATATATGTGTCAACAACCTTATTGTTTGAGGCATAAAGGTGTAATAGATATATTTGACGTCTTGTTAACGTACATATATATATTTCATCTTTGAATTCTGTCACCATTAGTGTACATGCTTGTGTTAATATTACTAAGATTTAGGGTCTGATCGCACCTGCCTGTTGGGTAAGTTCCTAATAATCCTAACTGTCAGATATCTACGATACTATCCCTGTTTGTTCTTACAAAATACATCACACACGCTCATGATACAACAAACTTACCAGTTTATTTAGAAACCCGCGGGAACTTAGCACATTTTCGAAATGAAAGGCGCATTTAGGTATGTTAATTTGTGATAACATAGCTTCCTATAAATAATTTAAAAAATTGACAGTTAATAATTCCGAATTAATTCGCAGATTACCTTGCCCCTTCCTACATACAACATACGTAAACAGAGGTCACCTCATCGATTGAATGTTGCGGTCTGTTGGTGTTGGTGTTGGATTCTGGAATAAAAAGTACCTATGCTATGAATTAATCGGTTACGTGATAATGTATCTGAGTGACTTTCGTATAAAATCGTTGTGACGTACGTTGCTTTTTGTGCATGTGACGTGCGTTGATCTTTGTGGGTAGGTACCATCAGCCAAATAATGTGATGTGCCACCCTAAGGTTGTTTTTTTTGGATTTAATATAATACATAAATACATACATAAATCACGTCTTTATCCCTTACGGGGTAGACAGAGCCTAAGCTAACAAGACCTTAAGGCCACGTTTAGCGTTATTGTGGGCGTTAGGTGGAAAGGGGAACCAAAATAGTGATGGGTTGCAAGCCGCATCGCCTATAACATAATTCCTAGATTTTTGCCCATTCCCTCCATGGGCTTTTACCATCTGCGCGGGAAGAGAAGCAGCTGGTACATACATTCTATGTTTTTTCTTTGTTTCCAGACCAGCATGGAAGAATTAATATAATAATTCATTCATATTCATATTATATGATACTAATATCGATAAGATGTGTCGACGTGTTTGTCAACTTAAAAGTTCGACTTGAGCTTCATTTTCATTTTCAATTGATAGGAAGTTGAATGAAAAGTGATAAAGCACTTATTTGACCGATCGATCGGATTTTCTGTGATCACAAATTTAATGTTGGACAAAAGTTAAAAATAACAAAAATATTTTAGGGTTTGGATGATATCAATATCTTGGATCAAGAAATGATGTATAGTGTTGTATCTTAATTATCCAATACCGTTCTATTCTATGTAATTCAAAATGTGCTTTGGCGTTGTCTTGTCATGGGGATTTTTCATTCATTCCTGCCTACGATATAATTATTAATTGAGTGCATTGAACAGTGCTTCCAATGAAGTTATTTTTTCACTTCTCATGCTCGTTAAGTTGTTCTTTATGTCAAGAGAATGCTGCATAAAATTGCCTTTTATTCTCTCGTGCATGAAGTTATTTTTTCTTTTAAGGCTCAGGAAACTAGGCTTTGCAGCCACATACACAATACACCTTTTTTTAATAGACACGTATTTTTATGAGATAAGGTTAGTTACATGTATATTGATTTAATTAAAACATAGAGCCATCTAAATACTAATTTAAAATTAATAACCATAAATTTATGTAAGTACATAAAAAAGGTACGTAAAAAAATAAATTTTGTAACTTGGCATTAAGGATTTCTGACTTTAGGCAAATATCACAACCTGAAAAGAGAAGAATAATTTTGTGGCGGGAACCTAATTATTTGTCAAAACTAGCCGAATTTGTTGTGGTGTGGTTGAAAATTTGACAAATTAATCGACTTTATACAATGTCTTCGAGTTTGTTTTACTTCCTTGCAATCCAAGTGAAAAGCAGAGCGTAAAACTCGAGCATAAAACCCAAACACCCATTTTAGCCGAGGCGTTCACAATAGCCACCCGAGCCGGTTCGGCGAGGGTTGATACAAAACATGTCGAGGAGAAAACCGGTTTAATGCTCGAGTTTTACACTATTTTTCACTTCGATTGCATTGTTGCTTGTTTTATGCTCTTGTTGTACAGTCTACTATTAAAACACATGCATTGTGAGTAATTTTATGGTAGGTGAAAGTATTTAATAAATGTTTTTTTTTTTAATTATTTTATTTAATGTTTTGATTGTTCTACCACTATTAAAGCTTGCATGCGATGCCAACGCATATTTATGTAACTTAAGTACCAAGCTGTTTATTTACTGTCGAATATATTCCCACCATATTTCCCACATCAACAAAATTTCCGAACTTACGTCCACGGTTTTAAAGCTCATTATAGTCCGTGAGCTCCTAGAATGACATTCGGGTGTATCTTGCTATCTCACTCACTCTTATGGGTCTGATACTGGAATCTGCTACTATGAAGTCGTTTTAAGAGCTCACTGGCAGTAGGTACCTAAGTCTCATACGTCAGTCACCCACGCCGAGCCAAGTAAGTTCGCGAACATAAAGCCCCGATTTTAAGGCTCTTACGTAACGCCTCCCTTGAGTCAGAGGGTTAAAAGTACGCGATCTTATAGCATCCCCATTATGGCAAAACGTATAGCATGGATGGACCTCCGCAAAATACCTAACGCCTGATTCAATCAATTAAATCGATGTCATCCCTATTAATATTATTAATGCGAAAGTAATTGTCTGTCTATCTGTTACGCTTTCACGCCTAAGCCTCTGAATTTTTAATGAAATTTGGTACAGAAATAGTTTCAGTCGGAGATGGACAAAGTTCCCACGGGATAGCGGTAAGCAAATTCTGCGCAGACGGAGTCGCGGGCAATCGCTAGTACATAATTAAATAATAGTTAAGTATTAGTACTTTTTTAGAATAATTCGAAAGTGCCAGTGTTTATAGTGGGCAGATGATACCCGTTCGCTACCATTAGAAATTAGCATGCAAATTGTGCAAACAATGTTAAGCAGATAAGCTTCTTTGCTAACGTTATGCCGTTCACAATATGGTAACACCAACTACTTACCTAAAACGAGCCCCTCACAGACATACCCCGTCCGGAAAATATATGGAATTGAAAATATTTCCTCAATGCACGTCACGTGTTTTGATTTAGATTTGGCGCCATTTTCGCACCATTCATTTCCGGTATGATTGTGACCGTCGTTAGAGTCGGTTTTTTTTATTTCGTTATTACACTTATTACGTAAAAGTAACAAATTCCCGTTTTATAATTACATAAGTTTATTTTGACCGTGAAAAATATCCACATACAACTTACAAGATTAGAATGAGAAAAGAAAAAGTAGGTCAATTTGATACCAGTGTGATTTTCTTCCTTCTCTTCTTATCTGTGAATTGAAATTGAATAGTGCAGGCAGAGCAGAAGGGAAGGGTTGGCCAGGCGAAAATTATTGTATTGTTATCGTTGCGGCGGTTATCAGTATCTACCTAGGTATATCACGAACTCAGGAAGGTTTGTTATCATAATCTACTTATTTTATCGGATTATTTTCAAAGTTTCTTATTCTTACATAGCCTCGGGAGTCGGGTGTAATGTTGATAGTTACTTAACTTAGCTCCTATTACAGGTAAGCCGCTAAATTATCGTATTTGTTTTGTTGCTACATTGTATTATTTGCTTATATTGTTGACGATTCTATGTAGAAAGTCATTTCAAAAACAAAATAGATGATTTAGTGAGTTGCGTAGGTATGACATAAAAGATAAAATATTGTTTTTATTAACCTCAATATTGTCTGTAATAAGCGAGAAAAATCTCCCCATACAGACCCCTTATCACCATTATCTTATGAAAACTATAATTAAATGACCGCATAAAAGCATGGTCAACCATTGGAATTATTCATTTTGTTCTGTGCCCCGGCCGGTAACAAATCACATTGAAATTGTGCTCGTATCAATTCAAAATGCAGACCATTAAAGAGGATTTTCATCAAGTGAGTAGCTTAACTTGGCTTTAGAACAATAATTTTGTCTTCAGAAATCAATTTTATACACTAACATTTAAGCATTGTTCAAGGTCAACGCGATAAAGTATGCAAAACTAGCTACGTGAACTAACCTCTGACATTTTCTAATTCCATTAACATTGATTGTGAAACACATTTTTACTAACATAAGTCTTGAATTTTCGTTTAGCAACTTGCTCTGTAGATGCAGTTACTTATTACACATACATTTTATTTTTATGTGATATGTCTTTAATTGCAGAAACTGAAAATGGATAATCTCGAACAGATTTCATCGAACAAAATTTTTGGGGGTTTTCAAAAGGTGTACTCCCATGAGTCCTCAGAGCTAAAATGCAAAATGAATTTTTCGATTTACCTGCCACCGCAGGTGGGAGGTGGTGATGTGAAGCTGCCTGTTATCTTCTACTTGTCAGGACTAACATGCACAGAACAGAACTTCACCACTAAGTCAGGTTTCCAGAGGTATGATTCTCACATTATATTACAACCAGTTGGAGTAATGGCTTGGTTATGTAATAAACTTATCATGACGCTTGAACTTGAATTGTATCAAGATGTTTTTGTTGACCTCATTAGTCTGTTCAACTGACTTTGATAAAAGGAAGTGGTCTCTATATCTTATCTTATACTATACTAGCTAGCCTGCAACTTTGTCCATGGCCCATGGCAAGTTTTCACTTTTCCAGTTAGTTATTTTTTTAAATTGGTATTGTAGTTTCATCTTATTTATAATACTAGTTAAACTGTTGATTCAGATCATTTTACATGTTAAATTGGGTAACTTTTTTAATAACAAAAACAAAACGTAACTTCAAATGTGAATAATGCTATCATTATTATACCGGGTTAATAATATTTGAACCTGCTCCTTTTTTGGAGTTGGTTTAAAATGGAATACTTTGAAACAAGTTATCAATTTCAATTAATTGACCTCCAAGTGTGTCATCTAGTTTTGTGGGATTCTATTTTACAGGTATGCAGCTGAACACGGCATTATAGTGGTAGCCCCTGATACCTCCCCTAGAGGGGTGAAGGTAGAGGGTGATGACGAATCATGGGACTTCGGAGTATCGGCTGGCTTCTACTTGGATGCAACTCAGGAAAAGTGGGCTACAAACTACAGAATGGCCAGCTATGTCAACAAGGAGCTATATGATTTAGTCCAGCAAGCTTTTAGCAATGTTGTTGACCCTAAAAGATTTGGCATCATGGGACACAGGTAACACTGTAGTTTTCATAATTTTGTTTAAGTTTAAACAAAGTATAGTATACTTTGCATTCACAGAGAAAACAAAAATGAAATGATGAAATCTATTTAGAAATGGTTTTAGTAAATCAAGTTTTTTGGTATACCAAACTGTCTAATGGCTAAAGGGTTAAATACAACAATATTAATTTTATAGTATCAGTCATGTGGCTCGCCTGGTAGACAACAATTACCAAAAGCTACTATAAAAATTTACTTGCACTTTGTTGGCAGGCTATTTTTATAAAATTTTGAAAGTGGCTCAACATACCCCTTATACCTACGAATAATAATGTCAAGAAGCGTAACTAAGCCCGAAAAAACACTCCACGCGAAGTGAACCGCAGGGGGTGGGGCTTAAAATATGTACCGCGCGGCGGATTAGTTCGGCCGGGACGCTCGAGCCGTGCAGTCGCTCCGAGGGAAGTTATCATTGACGTTACGTTATCACTGTATTTTTGCGCTAATACATTAGAAAAATATGCCATTGTGTTGTGTGAAGTGGTGTAGAAGCCATTCAGATATTATTATGAAAAATAGAGAACTCACCTTTCATAATGTAAGTAAATAAATATTTTAGTACACCATACTTGACGACTGTAAAGTGGTATACAACATGTGACTGCCATTATTTTTTCCATGAAGTATAATATAACTCACACATGATGCGCTCAAATAAAATGTGTTATTTTCTAGTATGAAGAATGATATTATGCATTATTACAAATTATTTTATTGCCATAGATTCCCAAGAAATGAAATACGGCGTAAAAAATGGGTTGTGCCAGCATACATTCATATCCATCTCCTCGCCCTGGATGAACAATCTCACGATGTGTGAAAAGTCTCTGTGTGTCTGTAGTGTAGTCTGCAAAATGATTCTTTACTACGTTTGGGTTGCCACGTGTAACTTTGTTAAGTTCTAAAATGTACACTCAAAAATGATTACGGCATTTTAGAAAGATCAATTAGATTTCTAGCGGTTTAAGATACGACCAAATTTTCTAGCCATTGTTTTCGTTACGAACCTGCTTACACCCCGTTTCTTATAGGTCATTTCAAATTATTGCAGTTATACCCTTTATAAGGTCTGCAAATTTTTCATAATTGCTGTAGTACAAACACTATGTCAAGGTACAACATTTTTGAGGACTGTAATTTCTGTAGGCAATGGTCGTAACTCGAATAACTGTTTCTGATAATAGGAAATTCAAGTTCTGTAGACGATTAAATAGCCATTTTTATTTTATAGTTATGGTCTAAAAATTACGGCTATACGATATGCCATTACAATTTTATAATTTTTCCGTTTTCTCTTCTGTTTTTGTGTCTGGCCACCCACCAATCACCTAATATAAAAATTTCATGCTATAGCATTAAATAGTATAAAAATACTTTAAAAGATTATTTAGTTTCATTGTTGTATTTAAAACATTCCATAAAAAAAATAAACTCGTAAAGAAGCTTATTTATTTTAGTGGAATACTGCATAATGCGATCCACGCACCCTTCCCTTATCACATGTGGGCGGAAACGACCACGACGCGGACTAATCGCGTGCAAGCATTGTCTTTCGGAGTGAGAGTGTTACGTTTGCATTGCTGTTACTTTGCGTGCGTAAGTGGAATGACAATCAAAGCGGCAACTGTTAGGGGATTACGCTTCTTGAATTATTATTATTCGTAGCCTTATACTTATGTATTTTCCTCAATGTTGTGTAACATAATTTCTTGATTTCAGTATGGGAGGCCATGGAGCTTTGGTTTCCACTCTTAGGAACCCTGGTTTGTACAAGTCCGTCAGTGCCTTTGCGCCCATCTGCAACCCAACAGCGTGCCCTTGGGGTGTCAAAGCATTCACTGGGTACTTGGGTGAAGATAAAAGCAAATGGGTCGAATGGGATGCCACTGAATTGGTCAAAAAGTATGACGGTCCACCATTAACATTACTTATTGACCAGGTATTTTATCATTTATTTTTAAACAGCTGCAAATAAGTTTCAATTTAAGTCAATCACAAAATAAAATCTGCTCTTCTTACTAAGTTCTTCATTATTGTTGATAAAAAGCCAGTCATGTTGTCTCTGGTTCGTGTAGCAACCTACAGCAAGAATGGCGTGTTCGACTAGTTATACTTATCTTTTTTTTTCAGGGTGCTGCTGATACATTTTACATTCAAAAGCAACTTCTTCCTGAACACTTGGTGGAAGCCTGCCGCTCAGTGGGAGTGCCAGTGATTCTTAATCTTCGAGAGGGATATGATCACTCTTATTACTACATCTCTACTTACCTCAATGAGCATTTCGAGTTCCATGCAAAAATACTAAAGGCCTAGGTTTATTTTTTTGTATGAAAATGATTTTATTACTTTATATCTATTGCAGCAAGGTTACCCAACACGTTTTGTGGATGGGGGTAAAATAATGCTTTCAGTCTTAACCCATTGGAAGAAAAAAAAACCATTTTCTAGTCTTGTTTGACTCAAATTCTATTCAAATAATACCAATCTTACAGTTCAAAATAAAAATAGAAAAAGATAGCTTTAAATTTTGCACTGGTCAATGCCTGAACATTTGAAGGGTAAATATTAAATTAATAAAATAACAATTACCACGGGTTGGGTGTGGTAAATATTTATTGGTCCCTACAGGGTAAGGGTTGGGTAACCTTTGTCTTTAACCTTTTCGCCGCCACGTGAAATACAAGAGACGTCACCCATACGCCAGACTTTATTGCGATGCCTTAATTTGAACCTAAACTCAATATATATATATCTTGTTGGCCTTGAACCTGCAGTGCTGATACATGTGTCATTGGCGTAGAAAAGGTTATACCTCACTCAGACAAGAGAACAACTTGAAAATATTTAATATTATTGGCAAAGGTTAGGATAATGTTATTATTAAAATGAAACTGAATATATAACGTTTTTCACAAAACTAATAACTTTTGATTTCCTATAAGTACACATACATATTTTAATGACATAAAAGTTTTCGTTTATTTGATGATATTGCTACCGTCCAGGGTCATTCTTCCGTAGAACATGATAATACTGCAGGAATTTGTCTCTGTTTTCCCATATCTGACTATGCCCCCAGTTGCACCAAAACCTGGAAATTATCAATACACAATCTAATAACACATTCAAAACCTAAATTCTTTTCTAAACAAATCAAGTTAAACAATACACGAGCACAGGAATAATCACTGCAACTTGGTAGTTGGGCTTATCAGTATATGACAATGGATTTGATAGAATTCTATGTGCAAATACCTGGAAAAGCAATTTTTTTGTCCTGTTATGTTATTACTACTAGTATGTTAGGTAAGTAGCTTTGTGATGAAGCACTCTAATAAATTGGAATAGTGCAGAAGCGTTCTTTTACCCAGGAGCATATACAACACTGGGATATAAAAACGAGCTTAATTATTTATTATGAATTACTAGCTGTTGCCCGGGGCTTCGCTCCCGTTTTTTTTTCTTCTAAATTTCAAGATGAAAAATAGATAGTAGCCGATTCTCAGACCTACTGAATACGCATATAAAATTTGGCAAGAATCGGTAAAGCCGTTTCGGAGGAGTACGGTAACTAACATTGTGACATGGAAATTTTATATATAAGAAGATACTATTGTCCATTTTATTCATTGACATGTCGTAAAATGTGGCCCCTACCATAAAATCATGATTTATGAAAATAACACTTACATTCCAAACACGGCTCCACCAAGGTGAGCTGCATGATCGAAGAATTTCCAGCCCAAAGCAACACCGGCCAAATCCACAGTCATTATGACTTTAATAGCCTGAAAATATAATAAATGAATAAAAACGTCTGTGCAAGACGGGATTTATGTATGTATGTATCAAAATCATCGTTGATAAATATAATAACTAACATTGTAAACATAGTAAATAGTTTGATTTTATTTACCGTGCCAGCAGCAAAGGTATACATCGGCAGGAATATTATGCTCAACCTGGTATCAGGGTACTGCAGGCATACATATGACAGCACTGACATGATTGCTCCTGACTGAAAAATGGAAATAAACGAATGATAAAAAGACTTAAAAAATCAAAAACAAACATTAACAGATTTGAAATATTACAAAATCATAATTTCTAAGGCGATTTTCATATATTTATTTAAATAGGACATAACATAGATAACATACTGCTCCAAGACTGAGGCCGGGCTGATTTACTACAACCTTGTACAGGAAGCTGGCAAAACTGCTGATTACTCCAGCACTCAGGTACATTGCAACAAACTGTTCCTTGCCTAGAGATGCTATGGCAGCTGTTGAAAGATACATAAAATAAAATCTAATTAAAATCTTATTGATATGCAGGGTGTAACAAAACTACGCGTAAAGCCGAAAGAACATTAAAAGGGGCCTTATAAGGAGTCCATTTACAATATTTAAGAACCAAAGTTATGGTGTATAACTTTCCCGAAAAAAAAATCTAATCATTATTTTTTTCATTGATGTGGAAACCCAGTATCAGTAAAATCAAAGAGCCATAATATCAAAATGTACCTAGAATTCGATGAGATATATATTACAAGTCGAGTTTTGGAAGATTTTAAAAGATCTAACTTAACGAAACAACCTAAATGTAACAGACTCGAAACAACGAGTTCAGTTAAAAAACAATATTGGAAAAAATGCTAGAAAAAAAAAATTTAATTTGAAATTGACAACATATTTTTTTCAGACGTTTTTTGATGCCTTGACGTTACTTGACGTTAATCCTAATTAATCCTCTCTGTTAAATAATCTGGTTCCCTGACATGAAATCTTACTAGAGCGTTGGCAATATTTTTGGCTTTGATAATTATACTTTTTACTGGATACATGTGTTACAAAACACATTGTATTTTAAAAAGGTTTGAATGAAACAAAATTGTTCCTATTTTCACAGAACTCCTGAGTAAGATAGGAGAATTTAGTTCTACCCTGTCAATATAGTAATTATGATAGACCTTCCCTGTGCCTTTTAATTTAGTATACAGAAATGATATATTTCATAACTAGCTTCTGCCAGCGACTTCGTCTGCATAGAATTATACATATAAACCTTCCTCTTGAATCACTATCTATTAACACAAACCGTATTAAATTACATAGCATAGTCTACCCCGTAAGGGATAAAGATGTGATATATGTATGTATGTAGTTTTAAAAATCTAAGTATACATAGGGACAGACAGCGGAAAGCAACTTTGTTTTATACTATGTAGTGACTAGAAAATATGCTCGAGGGCAGTACCTGGCATGAAACTATACAGGACATACATATTTGCAGCTAAATGCAATGCTGAATAATGGCTGAAAGTAGACAGGATCATTGGCAGGCACACTGCCTCTGCAAAGAGAAAAATATTTTGATAAATTCAAATCTACTACTATACTTAACCAAATCAATGTCAAGTCTCCACTTACTGCTAGAAGGATTGGAGCAGAAGTATTTGACCATTATTTGCTGAAAGGAACGCACCCGCCAGGCTCCAAATACCAAAACATTGGCAGCCAGAATGGGATAAAACACCTTTTCACTGTCTTTCAGGGAGCTCCACCATCTTCTTGCTGGACCAGGATCTGATTTCTACAAGAAGTAAGCAATAGAAAAAATATAGCCATAGAGCTCAATTTTTAGAATCTAAGCATTTAAGCATTCCAATAACAATACTAACACTCTGTGCCAAAAGTCTCCTTTGCTGGGCATTTAGCCATGCACCCGGCCTCCGCAGCAGATTGTTGGCATGATTGCGTAAGGTCTCATATTCCCAAATCACACAACCAGCAAGACTAGCAGCAGACACCTGTGCAACAATGAATTTCCATAACCAATTGCAACAATTTCATGCTATTGAATCATTTGCTGAATTAAACATAAAATGTTTGTCGACTGGATTATTTGATTGGCATTTGATACATTCAACATGAGAACAAAAACAGATCTCATTTTGTCTGCTAAACAAAAACAAATGAAAATGATACTAAAGGGTTCTTTATACCATTAACAAATAAATTGAAGGCTGCACAAACAAAATCAAATAATATTTCACCAAATTATTTTTGTGCAAGCGAATGTTTCTTATTTGCTATAGATAAAATATACATGTAGGCTGTAAAATGTAAATGGTGGACCTTGCATTGGACGGCTCTGATTATAAATAATTTTAACATATTTAACAAGAAGATAGATTAGCTGATAACATTAACATACCCCTATGGTGAAAACAAACGGCTTGATTAGCTTCTTGGCATGAAGAGGGCCATTTTCTACCCGTATATTCTCCAAAGGGTCAGCCTGAAAACCGCCTTTGCGCGAGTTGTATGCACTTCGGCACCCAAGTCTTCCATATTTATAAACGTTAGGACTGGGTTGCAGCAGCAAGGACTTACTAAAAAAGTGCAGAAAATTACAGTACCTACTGAATAATAAGTAGGTAATGGGAAATGAATACGCAGGTAGGATAATTACTTACCAACTGTTTGTCAACTCTGCAGCGAACCGAACATTTCTAAAAAACATAATTTGAGTTTTGGTAAGAACGAGATTGAGTTACATTATTTTATAGGTATGATGAATAAAATTTTAGCACTTGGGACTACCATGAATTTGTCAGAAAAAAATGACTACTTTGGATTTGGTTTGCCTGACGTCTGTTTGACAGCAGTCGACGTTGTTGTATAAGGCATGTTTTAGCTTTTGATAATAACGGCAACGCAAACTATCGTTCAAAAATACACCACACGATTCAATATTAAAAAAAGTTTTTTTGTTTCAATGAGGAAAACGAGCTTGTGGGTCACCTGATGGAAAGCAGTCACTGCCACCCATAACAGTGAGGTTTGCGTTGCAGGCCCTTTAAGAAAAGAGAAGACTTGTGTTTAGGGTTCCGTACCCAAAGGGTAAAAACGGGACCATATACTAAGATTTCGCTGCCTGTCTGTCACCAGGCTGTATCTCAGGAACTGTGATAACTGACAGCTGAAAGTTTCACAGATGATGTATTTCTGTTGCCGCTTTAACAACAAATGCTAAACATCTAATTGTTGTCTGTATGTCTATTTAAGAACCAATATAAACTGAACTTACACTGCCTACATTTTGCTTAGGAAAAGGGATCTGCTAACACTGGAATTTATATTCCCTTGCTAAATTTGTAAGGAACCCTCGGTTCGGGAGTCCGACTCGCACTTGGCCGGTTTTTTTAAAGATACCCAAGTCGTACTCTTCCGGGAAAACTGGTGCCGCCAAACGATTCCAGAGTTTAACCGTGCGCGGTTCCGTGAGAAACGAAACGTCAAAACGTTACGAGTACTACCTAGTACAATCACCTCCACTGCGAGCGAAGATAGATTGGGCTAAGGGATTAATTTATTTGTAGTGTCGTTTCGCTCACACCAAGTCATATCAATATACATGAGAGTGATAATGATGGTACAATCAGCGGCTGTGTATCTAGTATGAATATACATATCTAGTGTGAAACACCCAAAGTGACCAAAAAGCTCGGCACACCATACTATTTCTTTGGTGTACCGAACTATTTGACCATGGTTTGACTGACTTAGGATGCTTCAAACTATGACGCTGACTGTACGCAATAGGAACCTCATTTTCGAATTTCAATCGTAGCTCCCAGTGTAACGATTCAATTTCGTTGTATCATACACGTAACGCCATCTACCTTGAAGCGGAAACACTACGAAGTACATTATTTTCAGCGCCATCTAGCGTGTTGGTGTGACTCCTCATCGTCTCTTCAGTAGGCAACGATTGATTTGTTTATTTGTTTATTTTTATAAGCTACAACTTATTATTTAGATTTAAACTAGGGCATCAAGAGGGGACATTTTATTATTATTTTACATGTCAAAATAAACATTGAACTTTGAATGTTTCGAAGAAACTTCCTATTTGTTGCAGTACCATTATGCTTGTCTATGGCAAGGCTTCACTAGGGCTGTGACGTTTGGATATTGACATGGCATCGATCCGATCATTTTATCAAGCGTGCCGTGTTATTAAGTTTTGCTTGCCAAATATTTTGGAACGCCTTTCGTGGAAGTTTCGTTTTGTGTTTCGAGAATGTTGGACTATTCCCGGCAGGTCAAGGAGGCTTGCAGTTATTTGTTAGTTAGAATGCACTTCATCGAAATTTCTAACCCATCGATAGAGATTGTCGACCAGGGCACAGCACTAGCGGCTTTTGATGCTTTATAACATCACTGCAGGTCACTGGTCGGTCTCTTTTGGCTTCGGGTCTAAAATAATCCAATACAAACCTTTCTTCTGCTTGTGACGGTGTACCTACTTCGGGAGCTGGTGAGTTCTACCTGAAATTTGTTACTTTGCATCGTGGGCATCATATTTCGCTTGCACAAATCCCTAACCCAGGATTTGTTTCAGTGTGTGACGCCTTGTTATTCGAATCCGCTGCTTGCTGGGAAGTTCTGAAGCTACGCTAATACAAATCCAACAGTTGTTTCGAATCCATTTCTTTCTCCGAGTAAGTAATATGCAAACTCATCTTCTGCGACCTAAAACCTACCCTCTTCTCTCTGTTTCCTATGCTAAGACCTTGTTTCGCTTACAGACTATTTGTTCGGTCGCTTGGCGTGGCCAACTTTCTCCGTGGACTCCGGGTATCGTTTCGGTGTGCTGCCAGGGCACAGCAGCTGACGACGTGGCTCGCTGTAGGGCCAGTCTACCCACACACACACATCATATACAATCAGGTGATCACGTTCCTTTTTGTTCTGCGACTTCATGAACCGTGATTAGCTCCCGTAACGTCGGTACCCTCTTCAATCCATTCAATTTTAAGCTGTCCTTGTCAGGCACCATTTAAACCTTTCTTTTAATTTTTCTGTCTAAATTATTCGAGCCAATAGAAAGGCCGTTTTCATTACCTCCATCGCCGGACCTATCGCTAAGTAATTCTGTACACTAGATTTAATTTATTTTGGTCTTAGCGCTAAGTTGTATTCTAATTTTTAAGCAAACATTGTTCCCGTGACCCGATCCAAGAGCGTTGTATTTTTTTTATTATAATATAATTTATTGAGTGAAAGCAAACTTATTATTTTACTCCATTTCTTTAACAACCTTTCAAGCTTTAGGTTTTCTCTTATTTTTCAAAGCTTGTGGCGCCTACTTCTTTTCTCTGTTTAGTTTTCTTTCTTTTTTTATATTAGTTTAGTCTATTGGTAGGCTGGTGTCGAGGAGGCTCTGTTGGGACCCACATCCTGAAGAGCTAGCAGGCCCAACACCAAGCGTGGAATAGAACTAGTACGCCACACGCCTTTTACATTTGTCGCCCAACCGGTGGGGCCACCTCGACTAAAACTACCCCATTCTTTTTTTTCTCTTTTTTTCTTAACGTTTAATTCCTTGTTTGCTTTCTCTCAGTAGTTATTTGCTACTAGGTAGGTTTTAAAGGCCTGTGTGACGGAAACTTGTGCGTTTTGGTGACTTAATAAATTTTGCTGTTATTTTTTTTTAGCAAAATCTACCCACAATTTTTTTTTCTTTTCTCCTTTTTTTCTTTGGGTTTGTAATAGTCTCAAAGCGCACAATCTTCTTTAAATCTGTCCCTACTGTTTTTTTACGTACATTGTCACACACTTTTGCCGGTGGTAGGACTTTTGTGCCAAGTCCGTCCGGGTTGCTACCACCATCTTACTCGCTAATCCGACCGCAAGCAGTAGCTTGCAATACTGTGAAACGGTACGGAGAGTAAGACAGCCGGTTACATCACTTGCACTATAAGGCACTAACATTTCAGCCTTGAGGGTAAGCAGAACAAGCACACAGTTATCCTACATTCTGGTTGCTACCAGGATAATTTAAAGCTTTGGCATAAAATTTTTTTCCTCTTGCTGCTTGTCTGTTTGCCATCTATTTTTTTTATTTTTTTGATTTTTTTATATGTGTAAAAGCACATATCCACTGGCCTGGTTGCCATCTCATTTTCATTTTTTTTGTCTTTTTAATGAGGGTTTTAGGCAATAATTAATTATCCTTTTGTACCGCCTGCCCGTTTTGAACTTAATTTTTTTTTGTGGTTGTTTAGTGCTATAGCACATTGGACACTTGCCTGTTTAACAATTCATTTTGCATTTTTGCCTTGCTTTGATTAAGTTGTATAAGCTCCTGTATAACAGTAATTTAAACTGTAGAAGAATAATTCTACCCACTTAATGTAACCTGACTCAACACTTTATATTTTTTTTGAACTATTTTTAAACTTGCAATTTCATTAGAGTTTAAACTCATTTGGAACACTGTTTTAGCTTCAACAGTTTAGCTTTTCACCTTAGTACTGAACTGGTTATTTGTACTGACATTGGATCCTTATACACACATCAATTTTTTTTAATTTTTTTTATCATGTCACTTCATGTGGACGTAGATTGCCTGAACAAGGATGAACTAATATTTGAGTTGAAATCGAGAGGGATAGACCTACCTAACGTACAAACGGTGGATGAACTCCAGCAACTTTTTAGAAAATCAAAATCACAACAAGACCTCACAAAAGCATCTGGTTACATTTCAGCTTTGTCGCTTGACGAGGAGTTCCAGGCATGCGAGGAGAAGCTGAATGCAGTGCTGGGCGCAGATCACTCGTCGTTGTCATGCAGGCGTCGCTGTCTGTCTCGACTGTCACATGTCATTTTAAGGTTAGAGCGTCTACACATAAGTACCAAAGAACAACAGCTTCGGAAAATTGCATTGGTTACGAAGGCCTATGGGTCCCTTCAAACTTTGAAATGTCGCAAGGAACCTGGTGATTCATCGTCCCATAGTGCAGATGTTCCTGAACAGACTGTAACTGCTGTCGATTGTACATTCAAACGTAGCTCGCAGGTGTTAAAATGGAATCTGTCTTACGATGGCAGATCTCCGGTCTATGATTTTCTGGTTAGGTTGAAGGAACTAATGTTTTCGTCAGGCGTGTCTGAAACCGAATTGTTGAGAAACATTGTACACTTGTTAGCCGGGGACGCTTTGTTATGGTTCCGTAATGGTGGGTCACACATGAATTCCTTTGCTGACTTTGAACACTCTTTAACCACTGAATTTCAGCCAGTAGAGTATGAACGATGTTTACTAAATCAAATTAGGGCTCGACTACAGGGTCAGAATGAAAGCATAAAAGGTTACATAAACATTATGGAAAGCTTATTCTCTAGATTGACCAGGCCATTGACAGATACCGAGAAGTTAGACATTATCATGACCAACATGGATCCATTCTATATTTCCCGTTTAGCGTTAACTGAGGTCAACTCAACTCAGGAACTCAAGGCCATTTGCTCTCGACTAGAAGTAGCTCAATTTAAGTGCCAGTTTAGAGGCTTTTCTAATGTTGGTGATAATTCTGTCATTCCCAATATATTACAAAACCAAGTTCCTGTCACTGAGTCACATTCACATTCCAGGCCTAACAACCAAAGGTCTACTGTCACATGCTTAAAGTGCAATGGCCCTCATCACTATAGTCGATGCAATGTGTATGTAGGTCAGCATTGTTTTAGATGCAAAAAGCCAGGCGTAGATTCGCGATCCTGCAATTGTTCAAAAAACTAGGTGTCCGGTCAGCTGTATCATCGAGTGCTGCCCTTGATGCTTCTGACCGTAATTTAAAAACTAACAGGAATTTCACTTGCACACACAGAACTAAACCACTATTTAAAGAGGAGGCTGGCGATTCCAGACCTTACCTCTCAATAGGTATATTAGGACTTGAATGTAATGCATTGGCTGACTCTGGTTCATCCGTGTCAGTGATGAGTGAGTTAGCATACCACTCATTGCAAAGAGAGGGTCTAAACTTTCCTTTGCAGACATGTGATAATAAACTATCAGTTGGCAATAATGCCACACTGCAGGTGTTAGGTAAAGTTTCTGTTCCTATAGAGTTTAACATGCAGGTGAAGTTCATGGAGGTTTTTGTTTGTAAAGACATAAATATTTCAATTATTCTAGGTGTAGATTTTCTGAGAATGTTCAACCTTTGTCGTGACATATTAAATTCTAAGTCGACATGTGTGCGCACAGGCAGGATGAATCTTCTTAAAAATAGTGAGGTTCATCTGCATGACTTTGAAGATTTAACTTCTCAACAAAAAGAGGCTTTGAAATCTGTTGTGGATAGTTTCAAGCTCATTGCAGCGTCTGATGACACTTTAGGTTGTACTAGCTTAGAAGAACACGAAATAGATACGGGCGATCATCTTCCGGTGAAACAAAAATATTATCCAATTCCATTTCACCATAGAGAGTATGTCAAACGCGAGATAGATAGTATGTTAAAATTGGGTATCATTGAGAAGAGTACTTCTCCATGGAATAGTCCTATACTTTTAGTGCCCAAAGCCAATGGTGAGCTCAGGATGTGTCTGGATAGTCGAAAACTAAACAGCCTAACTAAAGTAGATACTTATCCCATGCCCAGAGTTCAGGAAATATTAGATTCACTTAATAATGCCAAGTATATGACATCGCTGGACCTTAAGTCCGCCTTTTTTCAAATTTTACTGAAGCCCTCTTCTAGGGAAAAAACTTGCTTTTCAGTGCCTGGCGTAGGAGCTTTCCAGTTCCGACGAATGCCTTTTGGCTTAGTTAATGCGACTGCAAGAATGATGCGCTTAATGGACAAAGTATTTGGACCTGAATTCAGCAACAACGTCTTTTATTATGTTGATGATGTGATTTTGATATCTGATTCGTTTGAGGAACACATCTCACTATTAAATAAAGTACTTTCAAAATTGAGACAAGCAGGACTCACCATTAACTTGGACAAATCGGCCTTTTGCCGCTCATCATTAAAGTTTCTCGGCTATGTTATTGACAGACGTGGTTTACGTACAGATAGTGATAAGGTAAAATCCATAGTTGAATTCCCGGCTCCTTCCAGTCAGAAAGAACTCCGCAGATTCTTAGGAATGGTCTCTTGGTATCGAAGATTCCTCAATAACTACTCAACTCTGAGCGCACCGTTAAATAAGCTTACTAAGAAGTTGCCCAAGGGAGTTTCATTTTGTTTGGATGAGAAAGCTTTAGCAGCCTTCAACACCATTAAGACCTTGCTTATCTCTGCTCCCATCTTGAGTGTGCCGAGGTTCGACCGGCCATTCACTGTCACGACGGACGCCTCCGATGTGGGTCTGGGTTGTGCCCTGTCTCAATTTGATGATGAAGGCTACGAGCATGCAGTGGCGTATGCCAGTAGAACTCTCTCTAGCTCTGAAAAAAATCATTCCACAACAGAGAAGGAGTTGAATGCCATAATATTTGCCCTTGAAAAGTTCCGCGGATATATTGATGGTTCCCCTTTCAGAACCAAAGTTTATACTGACCATAGTAGTCTGAAGTGGTTGGTCAGTCTAAAATCACCTACAGGTCGTTTGGCACGATGGGCACTCAGACTCTCACAGTTTAACTTCGATGTTGAGTACCGGAAAGGCTCAGAGAATAAGGTTGCCGATGCTCTTTCCCGAGCACCAGTTGTAACTGACAATGTTAATGTCATCTCTCCTTCTGACTCAACCATAGATCTATGGTATGACAAACTGTTTGAGAAAGTTTCAAAAGACCCTCAAAAACATCCTGACTTTAGAATTTTAGATAACACCCTTTTAAAACGTATTCGTAGCAAAAACCCCCTGACAGTCGAATGTGAGTGGAAGCGAGTGATTCCTAAACATATGAGAAACTCTATTTTAAAGGAATGTCATGATAGACCTGATGCAGCACATCTAGGCACCTTCAAGACTTTTAAGAGGATTTCTCAAAGTTACTTTTGGCCAAAAATGCTCGGTGACATAAAAAAATACATTAAAGCTTGCTCAATCTGTCTGGCTTATAAAAGTACAAATTTACCACCTTTCGGGCTAATGGAACACCCCAAGAAGGTCCAACGACCATGGCAGATGATTTCAACCGATATTCTGGGTCCATTACCCAAAAGTTATTCTGGTTACCAATATGTTTTGGTAGTTTCAGATTATTTCACCAAATACACTTGTTTATTTCCCATGAGGAATTCATTGGCCAAGACTGTGGTACGTTTAATTGAAAATGAAGTACTAATGAAGCACGGTATCCCTCAATGTATCACTATGGATAACGGGCCCCAATACATCTCCAACCATATGAAGTCTTTGAAGGAAAAATACAAGATTAAGACTTTCTTTTACAATTGTAGGTTCACACCTCAAAATAATCCTTCAGAACGAATTAACAGGGTTCTATCGACAGCATTAGCATCATATGTTGGTGATAACCATCGCACCTGGTCCGATCAGTTAAGTCAAATAGAGTTTGCTATTAACACTGCAGTGCATCAAGTTACTGGGTATAGTCCGTATTTTTTAAACCATGGACGCGAAGCTATCCTTTCTGGAGAGTGGTACCCAGCTCGATCACTGGATGACCTGGAACTGCAATTTTCAGACCGAACTTTATATGCCTCTTTATTACCTCACTTGAAACCAGTTTTCGCCAAAGTCAACAAGTGCTTAGCTGAATCCTATCACAAAAACAGAGTTTATTATAATAGGAAGAGAAGGATTGTAGAATATGATGTAGGTCAGATAGTGTGGAAGAGAGAATATCCTCTTTCTGACGCTTCAAAATTTTTCACTAAAAAACTGGCACCTAAATTCAAAAAGTGTGTTATTTCAAATAAGATTTCGAGTGTGACCTATGAATTACGGGACCATGACTCTAACAAACCTATTGGTGTTTGGCATGTCAAGGATATTGTCAAATCAGAGTTAGGTAATTAGCGGGTTGTTTGTTTTCTTTTTTTTCAGGACCCGGACAAGTCCTTAAACTGTGACCACATACACACACACATACACACACACATACATACACATACACACACACATACACGCACACATACACACACACACACATATGCACACACACACACACACACACACACACACACACACACACACACACACACACACACACATATGCACACATACACATTTATCACCACATTTTTTTCCTTTCATTATTATGTTGATATGGAGAGTTAGTGTTTCATCACCTGCACAAGGGAAAGAACACAACAATTTTGATATATCATAGTATTATCATACCCTAACACTTCTGCTTGTGTCTAGGGTTGTCACTCAGCACGAACATAAAAAAAAAAAAAAAAAAAAAAAATTTTTTTTTTTTTTTTCTTTTCAAATTTTTTTGGTAAGGAGGTAATGTAACGATTCAATTTCGTTGTATCATACACGTAACGCCATCTACCTTGAAGCGGAAACACTACGAAGTACATTATTTTCAGCGCCATCTAGCGTGTTGGTGTGACTCCTCATCGTCTCTTCAGTAGGCAACGATTGATTTGTTTATTTGTTTATTTTTATAAGCTACAACTTATTATTTAGATTTAAACTAGGGCATCAAGAGGGGACATTTTATTATTATTTTACATGTCAAAATAAACATTGAACTTTGAATGTTTCGAAGAAACTTCCTATTTGTTGCAGTACCATTATGCTTGTCTATGGCAAGGCTTCACTAGGGCTGTGACGTTTGGATATTGACATGGCATCGATCCGATCATTTTATCAAGCGTGCCGTGTTATTAAGTTTTGCTTGCCAAATATTTTGGAACGCCTTTCGTGGAAGTTTCGTTTTGTGTTTCGAGAATGTTGGACTATTCCCGGCAGGTCAAGGAGGCTTGCAGTTATTTGTTAGTTAGAATGCACTTCATCGAAATTTCTAACCCATCGATAGAGATTGTCGACCAGGGCACAGCACTAGCGGCTTTTGATGCTTTATAACATCACTGCAGGTCACTGGTCGGTCTCTTTTGGCTTCGGGTCTAAAATAATCCAATACAAACCTTTCTTCTGCTTGTGACGGTGTACCTACTTCGGGAGCTGGTGAGTTCTACCTGAAATTTGTTACTTTGCATCGTGGGCATCATATTTCGCTTGCACAAATCCCTAACCCAGGATTTGTTTCAGTGTGTGACGCCTTGTTATTCGAATCCGCTGCTTGCTGGGAAGTTCTGAAGCTACGCTAATACAAATCCAACAGTTGTTTCGAATCCATTTCTTTCTCCGAGTAAGTAATATGCAAACTCATCTTCTGCGACCTAAAACCTACCCTCTTCTCTCTGTTTCCTATGCTAAGACCTTGTTTCGCTTACAGACTATTTGTTCGGTCGCTTGGCGTGGCCAACTTTCTCCGTGGACTCCGGGTATCGTTTCGGTGTGCTGCCAGGGCACAGCAGCTGACGACGTGGCTCGCTGTAGGGCCAGTCTACCCACACACACACATCATATACAATCAGGTGATCACGTTCCTTTTTGTTCTGCGACTTCATGAACCGTGATTAGCTCCCGTAACGTCGGTACCCTCTTCAATCCATTCAATTTTAAGCTGTCCTTGTCAGGCACCATTTAAACCTTTCTTTTAATTTTTCTGTCTAAATTATTCGAGCCAATAGAAAGGCCGTTTTCATTACCTCCATCGCCGGACCTATCGCTAAGTAATTCTGTACACTAGATTTAATTTATTTTGGTCTTAGCGCTAAGTTGTATTCTAATTTTTAAGCAAACATTGTTCCCGTGACCCGATCCAAGAGCGTTGTATTTTTTTTATTATAATATAATTTATTGAGTGAAAGCAAACTTATTATTTTACTCCATTTCTTTAACAACCTTTCAAGCTTTAGGTTTTCTCTTATTTTTCAAAGCTTGTGGCGCCTACTTCTTTTCTCTGTTTAGTTTTCTTTCTTTTTTTATATTAGTTTAGTCTATTGGTAGGCTGGTGTCGAGGAGGCTCTGTTGGGACCCACATCCTGAAGAGCTAGCAGGCCCAACACCAAGCGTGGAATAGAACTAGTACGCCACACGCCTTTTACACCAGTCCGACTCCAACATTCCTTAAAACAATATAAGAAAATAAAACAATTTACCTATTTGAAAAGTGAAATGCTAATTAGGTAAATAATTAAAAACAAAATTCCTTTCACAGTTCCAAGGTTTATTTCAAATTTATACCTACTGTGCATTCCTGTAAATTCGCAGAAAAAGGGTTTTGACTTGACAGAGGGCGAAACGATTGGACAACACAACAATACGGAACCCTAGAAAGAGATTTTTGTGTTGTTGGTAGGTACAGTCGAGGGTATAAATGCCGATACAGAAATAATATCAAATATATGAGTTACCGACCTTATTGTTTGTGGCAAAATGGTATAGATGTTTTTGACGTTTTGGTAGGTACGGCAATTTTAAAAGTAGAATCTATTTAAATTGTACCATTTTGTAAACCCTTTTTATTTGAGATTCGAATGCCATTTGCCAATTCACGAAAAATCAGAAAATAAAAATGTTGTGTTCAATTGTTTATTGCATTTCGCTAGTTTTTGCTGTCAACAATGGAATTCGAACGCGAGCATTTTCGTGCACTGTTGTTAAAGTTAAACTGAGTGCCGAAATAGACTATTATCTGCATTTGGGGAACTTGCACCATCCCGTGCAACAGTATTTAGACGGTTTCACAATTTAAACAGGGGAAGCTCTACCCCGTAAGGGATAAAGACGTGATTTGTGTGTGTGTGTGTGTGTGTAAGCTCTCCTTGAAAGAAGACGACAGAAGTGGCCGTCCTGCTACACTGCTGTCACGAACGAAAATATTGACGTGGTAAAGAAAACTTTGCATGACGAACTGCAAATTACCTGCAAGGATATTATAAAGAAGCCCCAAAAATTTCATAGCCGATAGTTAAAACTATTTTACAGACTCATCTACAAGTGAGGAAGCTTTATTCACAATGGGTTCCTCACCTTCTGCTGAACAAAAACAAATTCGCGTCACCTGTTGCAGGGAAATGCTCGAAAAATTGGAAAACGGCGAGGGCCGCAACATATTTATACTGGAGACAAGAGTGGGATCTAACAATATGGTCCACTAACTAAGCGGCAGGCAATTTGGGTGTTTCCGGACGAAGAATACAAAGTAAACGAGGAGTGTGGAAGTGGTCATTAGGCTAAAATTTCCTTTCAAAGTCAAAAAACTATGAATGCTCAATGGTACACGGAAGTGTGTTTGCCAACTGTGTTCGACGCGTTACGTCAAAAACGCCCAAAAACAGGATTGCGGGGTCTTTTTTTGCTTCACGACAATGCGACACCGCACAAAGCCAACTTAGCTATGAGCCCTGATCGCGTTCCATGCGATCGGTTATCATTTCGAAAGCCCTGAGGACGCTCGGAACGCTTTATAGCAGCGGTTGAGGACCTCTCCAAGGAAGAATATCGCCAGTGTTTTAAATCTTAGTTTAGACGAATGAATCGTTATATATGGAGACTAATGGAGAATGTTTTGAAAGATGTACAGTTTGACAACAAATATAATGCGCATCGGCAGTATTCGTTTGCGCAGAGAAGCGCAGACCAGTTTCCGATGGTAGCCGAACGTGTAAATAATCTATGGCGGCATTGGCGCACGGCCCGGCCGCCATGTTGGTACGAAATCGATCGACCAATAACAGCGCCAGAGTTTAGCGCGCGTAGAATTCTATTTTATCATTGGTGTATCGTAATTTCCCGCGCTACTAAAATTGGTCTACTGCGCAGGTACCTACATCGTGGAGCGTTATTTTTGTTGTCAAACTGTACAGTCAGCGTCAAATAGTTTGTGACACCCAAAGTATCCAAATAGTTCGCAAAACGTTATATTGTTACAGTTGAAATAAGGTCGTGTTGCTAACTTTTTGGCCACTTTGGGTGTCACAAACTATTCGACACTGACTGTACTAAAAAAATGTTCTGATGGTAATCATTATTTCGTATCTCAAAACTTTCCTAGTTACCTAACGTAACGTACATAATATAAATATGCCTTTAAGTGTACGGTCAAGTGCAAAAATAAGTATCGATACGAACTTCTCAAAAATATGTCCCACGACCTTATTACGCCGGTGTAAGAGTGTATGGTACTTATTTTTGAAACTTTGACTAGATAGGTAGATATTATTACACTTGACTGTACATACGTGTACTTACAATATCGCACATAGGTACAAAAGAGTATCAACTCAAAATGAAAACTTTAGACATAGCAACATACAAAATATTTAAAACTATTCATAAATTCTGTTTAGGTATATTCTAAATTAAAATGGTGTAAGTACTATGCTATTGTATTATCTTGAGTTGATATTATTTTGTTCTAGGTGTGCGATATGTCCGTATAAGTAAAGAATGTGCTCGTAGCATGCATTGTGATCGCGTCATTTATTTTCAATTTCAAAAGGTTTCCCTCCTTACTTGAAAACGCGAAGGACGCTTTAATGTTTTATTTAGAATTAACACTGCTGGTTACACACTGTAGTATCTAGATACTCCTTAAAGAACCCGGCCACTTGTTCCAAATTGTACATAAACACTGAATTCAATAAATTCCCTCCCTCGTCGTATTCTTCATATTTGAGACATGTTATGGTTTTTGAATTTTTTGACTTCTTTGAGCGTAAAAGAATGTCACTATCACTACTGAGTATAGTTAACACCCCCTTTCGCTTCGGTACCATGACGTAGTGTGCAGTTACGTTAGACGAAGCCGCTACGAGGGTAGCGTTGGCGCTGAAAAATAAGTTTTAGGTACAAATTAATAAGACCGGCAGGAGTGTGGGATCTAACACCTTAGGATTTAGGCAAAACATCCCTTTTTAGTCAATAAGCGTGTAAGAGTTGGACGCTTAACATGGCATGACAAGATGTAGAACAATTACTTGAATCAACTGTTCTGCGTTTCAGATAATTTTATTTGCAAATTATAAATATCAGCTTAATATTATTGAGCCTGGAATTAACATAAGCCGGAATCTTGTTGCTCTGTATCCAAGCTTGTAAAAGCTGCTTAAAAGCACTTCTGCTCTCCCGTTGGGGGTTGAACTCCCCAATTTCTATTTATAATATTTACCTCGTAATTTCTGTTGAAATAGTCGTTGAGTTTGAAACTCCTTGAACCGTCAAAACAAGACTAACCATAATCTGGAAAAAGTAAAATAAAAGAGTTTTGTAATTACTCAAGTATAACCCTGTTATTAATAAATGGTATCATCACATAGCTCTACATATAAGTACTCACACACAGCTCTCCCCATCGCGTCATGGCTATTTTATTGTAATGATAGCGAAATATAAATGCCAACTTCCCTAAAACGAATAATAGTATTTAATTGATGTATTAAAGTACTTATCTTAAGTAAATTTAAATGGTAAATAACTGTTAAATTATCGTAAACCTTCGGTTTGCTGAAGTTTTATCAGTAATAAACTAATAAATTCTTGTTATTAGCTACTGTAAAGGTGATTATATTCTACTTTCGCAATACAAAACTAAACAAATTTTACTTATACTTAAATATTGTTCGAGTACAAATAAAAATAATGCCTAAATCATAATTACATGTAAACGGATAACTCACGTATAAAAGTCGAGTGATGCTCGACATGTTTCCTAATGCCTAAATGTTCAAAAACCTTATTAGCAACAGGTGTAGTAGGAATTGCAGTCCGCGATTGAGGGTTCAAGTCACTAGAGACATAATAAAAGGATACCGTACTGTACGGGGCGCAAACACCGCGTTTATAAAGTTATGAAGTGTAGAGTACAAGATCGGCTATCGGTCGTGGTCCACCTGGTCCACCTGGTTTTCGACGGAGCTCCTGGGTATTTCGAAGATACCTAACTAACCAGACCTACTTACCTATTTTTGTATTAAAATATTAATCAGTGATTCGAAATAGTTAATGTCAGCATTATTTCCGGGTGGACGAAATTAGGTGGACCTTGACCCAAGAAGATGGTGCCTTACAAGATGGATCTGGCTGGGTTTTCCGTACAGTTCGTTAATAACTCAGGTCAGGATCAGTCCGCTAATTAATATATTATGACAGTAGTTAGACTAGCAAAATTTTTATTGGAGTAAGGGGTTGCAATGTGGCAAAACTAATCAAAATCAGGAAAATCAGGAGTTTTATGTTGTTGATCATGCGCTGACCAGTTGACCAGATACATGACTCCGTATAACTTCTGCGAGATAACGGGTTAAGTTATGATTGTTATATATGAAGCGCAACGATCATTTCGCCTAAGCTCCTGCTCCTGATCCTCAAACTAAATCAGCAGGCGCTTGGCGACCTGTTAGAGAAGTAAAATAGGTATAATATACTTAATTAAAAACTAGCTTTTGCCCGCGACTCCGTCTGCGCAGGATCAAAATTCGCACTAAAACTTCTTCCTCTCTCCCATCGAAATGTACAGTCCGTGTCATATAGTTTGAAGCACCCAGGTCGGCTAAATAGTTCGGTACACCTTTGGTCACCTTGGATGTTTCATATTATTGTGATGCTGACTGTACAGAAACCAGCCAAATGCAGTCGTATCTACTTTAGCACGAAGGATTTCGTACTACCTACTTACCGATCTCAATGAAATAAACCTGTTTCTGGCATGGATACTCACTTCTATTATTTTCTACCCTATTTGTTCTGTGGGAAATTAGAAAAATCCCTTCTTATGATACCTACGTGATCTCCAAATAACATTTGTACTACTAAATACAAAGTCTATATTTTCTGTACCGTCCTTTTATCCCTTGGGAAAATCCCTTGCACCTCTTTGATCATCAAAGAATATGTCTAACAAATACCAAGAATCTATATTAGCAAGTCAGTTCCTCATTTTTTCTTATCCCACGGAAATTTCGCAAAATACTGGAATCAGTTTTCAGATAACATTATGTACCTAATTACCTACTGGTATGCCAAATTTAAAGATTCTAGTAATAATAGTTAGGGAGACTTTTCAGCAGTTATGATTCCCTACTCGTGTGCCTAATTTCAAGACTCTAGTAATTATAGTAATGGAAATAGGCTCCTGTTTCAGTGGATTTGCTAACCCCATTTATTCCCTGTCCCGTGGGAATTTTAAAAAATCCCTCCTTATTAGTGTACCTCTACGATACTGAAGCAATATTTATTTACGTTGCGACTCTAGGCAGCTGCAACCTTTGACATGTTTATCGCTATCCCGCGGGAACTAGGTATGCAATTTTCCGGGATAAAAAGTAGCATATAACCTGGCTGGTGATTTTCGCAACAGATTAGTAAAGTTTGCATCAAAATCCATTCAGCCGTTTTCACGTGATGCGCTTGCAAAGGACCAGACAAACGTACAGACTAAAGATTCCAAAAACTGTTGGAACGTGTTCCGTTATCGATTCTGAGTATCCCCAGCCAATTTTTTTTAAATATTTTCCATGAACATGTACAGGCTTTCGACCCTCTTCAGCTTTCTTATATGTATATAGACATAGATTACTGAGGTTCTATGATTCTTTGGCTGCTGTTTTTGTTAATAGCATGACGCACGCTAAATTATACAATATAAACCTACTCGTGGAGAGTTAACGCATGGATGTCTCCGGACGAGAGGTCGTGTGACGCAGACGAGTCGGGCTCCGGCGCCGGCGTCGCAGGCTACGTGTCAACCCCTTCCTCTATCGCACAAAGGGTTGCTATAACTAACACTGACTTGTTGTGATTACAGCTTTACAGTTGGCCGCCTACGCCGCCATCAAGGTCGAGTTGAATAAAGCTCTAAACCCACAGTGATGCTACAGAACTTCTTAATCCTAAGCTACCTTGCCAAAAGGATAAACATACTGCCTATCTTGGTATAGACTGACCGCTTAACTGAGTCCTCGCCCGCGCGGGTACAGGGGCGCAGGGTAGAACGACAAAGGGGACCTCTCTCGCCCCCCTTTGTCGCCAACCCCGCGCCCCTGTGCCACGCGGGCCAGGACGCTTCTAAGCGGTCAGTCTATAGTTAGGTAGGTACTCTGCGAAAAAGAGAGACCAAGTCATACAAAATAACCGCACTTGCGTTTAATATTTTAATACTCTAATGCAATTCGCCACCCCGCAATCGCAAGTAAAACAACCACCAAAATAAGCAATACGCCGGATACGTGTTTCACCTCTCTCCGAGGCAACCTCAGAGGTTTTTCACGAACTTTTTTAACAATCATCTTCTTAACCATGTAAGCTCGCTTTTTATCTAGAAAATATATATTTATTTTATTAATTAGATCTGTAGATACATAATGTTATTGTTCATGATTGCATTTGTGGAATTTGACCACAATATAGAATTTTGGTGGTTCTGGTGGCTACAGTAAATTTTTGGTTTTAGATGTTTATTGATGTAAAAGTAGGTACATAAGGTAACTAGGCAGCCTAAGGGACATATGAAAAATAAACACTTAAAAAATTGCAACCTGACTAAATCATTTTCAACAAAATGACGTTCAACAAAATGAAATTTTGGTGTCCTCTGATTTTTTTGCAAAATTGTTAACTAATTTTATATCTTACCTATGTGATGTGGTGGGTTGAGATCCTAAAATATTTACCTGTCGTTAATGTATAAGTGTGAAATTCTAAGAAAATTTTCTGCGAACATAGGTACATTGTTATTTTGCTTGTGAATATTCCATAGGACTTATATTTAATCATCTCACCTTCAAGCGATTATTATGTCTACATTAATGAACATTAGCGAAGACAGAATGTTTATTGGACTAGAATAAAATAAATATTACCTAGACTCGTGCTACGACAAGAACTTGAAAAAAGTGCATATCTTATAAATTAAAAAAAACATCGCTTGTTTGCCAAACTGGCTAATATCCTAAAAAAGAATAATAGGGCATGCTATGTATGTAGGTACCCACCTATAATTTTTAGTCCGATTAAATTAAAAAGTGAAAAAACAATACCGGGACACCCAATTTACGAAAAAAATTACGATAGTGTATAATCTAGACAAACTTTGGGTAGGAATTACGTTGGTACTTATACCTACTGTAATACTTCTATAGGACAAAAGCGCATCAGTGATTTCAGGACCTCTTCGAAATCGGATAGAATAGTAAAGCTATGGAAACATTAGTGCAAGTAAGTACTTGGTTAAAAAGCTCGTAAATATTGTTTATAAATAGCAAGTTTTGAAAACCAAGTCATTTATCAAACGGCTAGTAAGTAGATAGGTTCATTATCATTACACCTGTAGTTAATAGACAGAATAAATGTTGTAAAAAATAAACTACAAAAATGGGTTTGTTTTGTCTAACGGCGAGGCGAGCGAGACCAAACATCAATTTGTTACTTAAAAGCATTAAAAGCATATCTTTTGTGAATCAAGTTGTTTTTACAAAACTGACTTGTTTTGTCTAGGAATTGTTTATCTTCACCCTAAAAGGGTGACGTCTAGGATAATGTCAACTCGTAGATAACAAAAGAAAATCCATGTATCTTTTCAGCTAGTAAAGGTACAAAAAGTGAATGTTATTCTTATTTATTATTATCCCCTTTAATGGCAACAAAGTCAATGTTTAACAATAGAAGTCATAATGAGGAGATCGATGCCATGTAGGGGTCATTTGCAGTTAGATTCCTTTGACAGACTCACTCTTTTATACACTAGCTGCTTAGTGAGTACCTAGCGAGGAACAAAACCATCCTATGTCTTGTCCCCGAGACTGAAACTATCTCTATATCAATTTCTAACTAAATCGGTTCAGCGGTTTAAGCGTGAAGAGGTAATAGACAACCAGACACTCCCGCATTTATACTTATAATATTAGTATGGATTATTACGGATACAATGAGATTTAGCGGCTAACTCTAGATTTAAATTTTCCAGCATGTGGTCGTATGTTTAAAATTGGAGCTAGGTTTCATTTTTAATTAGCTTATACATACATACATACGTACTTATATATCACGTCTTTATCCCTTTTAATTAGTTTATCGATAAGTTTAACCATAACCTACAATTTTGACTTATATTTCATAAGTTTTCTGTCAATTATACGTCAGAATCATCAGTTGTGGTTAAAGTGATCGTTATAGGAACTTGGTGCAACTCACACTTGCTAGTAGGTACGAGTACCTACCTAATTCACTGTTGTCATATGAAAAATGAAAATGAATGAAAAATGAAAATTTATTTTTGCAAATTGGCCGCCAAGGGCTCTTTTACATGTCTTTTTGAAACTACCAGCGCATTCGGAAAGACCATCATTGCCAAGAAGAATAGTCAAAGTCATTTCACCTGTCATGTTTACGAAATAGGGGCCTGAGCATGAGCACACCGAGCCCCGCCGTAATCCTCCGGGCGCTAGGTACTGTGTACTTTTGATTTTGTCTGGGAAAGAACGAGGAATGAGGAAAGTCTGAACTTACCTCGTTAGCGGTTAAAATAACAGGGCGCTAATGAGCAATGACTAAAAATGTGAATCTAAAGTTTCAGCACCGCCTTAGCATAAACGATGTTACTACTGTTACTTAATCAATCTGAATTAACGATATATTTAGAATACGCTCTTGTTAGGGAGAAACATAGGAAGATAGTCGAGACTCGGTAGGTACTTTATTTTTTTGTATCAACTTAGTGAAGTGACACTCATAAAATGTAAGGAAGCTGTAAAAAAATATTGGTCTCATCCCAACTATTTCATAGCGAATTTTATGTAAAGGTAATACAAGTATTATAAAGCTAAATAATCTTCTTCTATCTATGGTACATATAAAATGCTTTGTCCTGAATGATCGACTGTCTGACTGACTGACTGACGGATCTATGCACAGCCTTATATGTATAAACCGCTGATCGTAGAGATCTGAAACTTGGAGAATGTGTTCTTTGTATGACCTAGGCATCCGATAAGAAAGGATTTTCCGAAATTCTACCTCTAAGGGGTGAAAAAGAGGGGCTAAGCTTGTATGGGACAACGTGATTTTCTGTCCGATCTAGGTACTTCAAATTTTGTATAAACATCCTTTATAGCAGAATTGATGGAAGACGTGTTTCGTATTTTTTTGAAGCAAAGAAAAACAGAATGTACCAGTTGCTTCTCGTCCCGCGCAGATGGTAAAAGCTCATCGAGGGAATGGGTGAAATTCTTAGGAATCACGTTATAGGCGATGCGGCTAGCAACCCATCACTATTGATTTCCCTTTCCTCCGCCTACAATCATGCTAAACGTGGCCTTTAGGTCTTGTTACCTCAGGTTCTGTCTACCCCGGAAGGGATATAGACGTGATTTGTGTATGTGTGTATGTATGTACCCTAACAGGGTTGAAAAGAGGTAAAAAGTTGTTTTGGGAGTGATTTGCTTCGAAGTTTTTATTAATACTCCTTAGTTCTTTTGATTTCAATTAGGTACATTGTATTTTGACACAGTCATGTTTGAAAACTCAATCCAATTTTATTCAAAAAAGTTTGAAGTCACATAAAAAAGTTTGGTACAAGGCAAATACTCTTTAAAGTTGAAGTGTCTCGAAAGTCACCGTATTTTATTATTACCGCATTTTGAAGGTTTCTAAACTTTAGAGAGGTCAATGCGATTTTTACAAATTCCCTCGGAATAAGATAAATAAATGGATTTCTAGGTCCGCTGCAAAGGCGTCCTATCTCCGTAACTATAATCACTAGTCTTGAAGTTTGGCACACAAGTAAGGAATCTAACTGTTAAAAAATAATTTCAGCACTTTCCGGAATTCCCGCGGATTAGGGAGTAAAAGGGATTTATATTCTTACTTTGAAATGGTCCTATCTCTTGAACTGATTTATGTAGGTACCTATTTTGCAAAATTCCCCTGAGAAAAGAAGTAAAAAGGATCATTCAATGATTTAGATTCTTGGTATTTGGCCGACATGTTCCTTGAGGATAAAACGAGCATTTAGAAGGGATTTTGCAGATTTCTCACGAGATAAAAGGACGGGATAGGAAATATGCATGAAGGTGGTATGTCACTTTGACGTTACCTGCGCGGACGAAGTCGTGGACAAAAGCTAGTCAATTTATAAAATGTTAAAGTAACTGTCTGTCAAAATTCCTGTCTTTTCAGGACCATGCCGTTAAACCCTATTGTATATTTAATCAGTTACTTACTAGTTTGGCCGCAAAGCAAGTAGGTACTAGTATTGGATAGTAACTGTTCGATATATCTATGCACCTACGCGATACAGCGCGTTTGAAACAACAAAGAATAGCTAATAAACCCACCCACACTTCTTTCCAATTCGTTAAATTACGTTCAGAATAAATAATCATGCTAAAACAATCACAGTATTCAAAACCGGCTGCGAACCGAAATAATATGAAGGAGGGAGAGCAGTTTGAAGGTCACGACTGGACAATTGTTGGCCAATTCCAGAAGGGCTCTTTTCGAGTCACGAGCTAATTTTAATACATAATAGGGGGGTGCCAGGAGCGGGGTGACGGCCGCCGCGCATGCCCCATTCAGATGCCGTCCCAGGCACGGCAACCCTTGCTAGGTACGGCTACATCCAGTACACGTTGAGAAGCTCAAGGCGACTAGTCGTGCTTCCAATAAAATAACGCGCTTGCCACCATAACATCATATACGATTCCTGAAGTAAGTAAATCTAATATTTTACACGCTATTTGCCGTCCTGATACTGAAAATTTATTGCCGCTCCTTTAATTGGCGACTATGTCAAGCGGACACATGTGTCTTTTATGGATTTTTGGCTTTATAAATATAGGAGCACGGCGGCCGTGGCCGTGATGAGAGAAAAGTGACAACGGCACACCAGTGCCAACGCCAAATGTTTACAATATCGATGGGGAATTAAATAGTGATAGGTAAAACTCTGCGACGTACATAATTTAAAATTTTTCATGATTTTGACCTATTTACGCGAAGCTTCAGCTGAGGTAATACCCTTCAATATCGATGGAGTAACTTCGCAAAACGTTACGTATTTTACCGGGAAAGTGACAAGTTGTTTTACCTACTCGACTCGCCAATCGATAACACCGAATGCCATGTGGTTTGTCTGTCAGGACCAAGACGAATTGTCACTTTAAACGAGCCTGTTAATAATTGTAGCATAATTTCGCTCTCATTTATATTGTGTCGATAATTAAGTACCAAAGGTAGTCTTAAAGTACATCGCAGGAGTATAATTAGGTAGGTAAGTATCTTATAAACCGTATCTAATAGTAAAGTAAACCGTGTTTGTTCGGACTAGTTTCGCGTGCTTTCTTCCGCGTTTAGTTGTAACATTGACTTGTAAGTACTTACTTAAATAAAAAATGGTCTTTGGTATTTTAAGCTGAAATTACGATAGTTAAAGGATGACTTTCGACTCACTACACCCTTCCCCCTTAGGTAAAATTGTTTTTCAAAACTCGTAGCTCTAATAAGTAGATTGTACAACAAGGGACTAAAACAAGCCAAAATGACACGAGGTGTTTAGTCTCGCGTTAAACACTCAACTTTTCATTTTGAATGCGAGGAAAAAAACGACGTTCTATACAAAACTACAATATTTAATTATAACAAAGTTTCTTACAATTATGTAATTGCAATCGTCCGTACAATATGTAATTCGTTAATTCTTCTTCACTGTATGGTGATTAAACGTGCGACGTTTACGAAGTTGTGAAATATTACTTTTTTACAACATACGCTCAATACTAGTAATGGACATAACATTTGTATGATAAAATCTTCGATGGACGAGTAGTCTGTAATCAATTCCAGAGCCACAAACCTTGAGGAAGCCGGCTTCGACCAAAGCTTATGTTATTTACACCAAACACTATATACATCAATTCATTTCACAGTAGGTCCATAAATAAGTTCCGAATAAAAACCTGAACCGACGCGCCGTGAACCGTGGACAGCCGTGAACCAACAATTTTGAAGAACAACTGACAGCCCTTTATTTTTATTCGTTGCCGCGGCACGCGGTAATGGACTAGCGCCAGTCAGCCACCAACAGCCAAACAGATTGAAAATCTAAAAAATATTACTATCTAAAATACTTGCACAGTATTCAAATTAAGGAAAATTGTTCTGCGTTTTTTTTGTAAAGTGAATCTTTGAATAGTACTTGCATATTTAGCCAACAGAATTCAAACTTGAAAACTATTTTAAAACGAATTTCGACCATGCATAATAAATTGGATTTTTTTATAGAGGTTGTCTCCTCGTGGCCCCCGTCTTGAAAAAGACAGCGGCCCACGTTCCGACCCCACGGGCCGGGTTACGTGTTGACCGACAGTGGCCGAAGCCACGCCGCTCCGCAATCCCGTCCCTTACAGGGCGCACCGCTCCGACGGCAGGCTTATGCCCGCCGACCCTCACGTCAGCTCTCACACCCTCATGTACTACTCTGAAAGCAGAGCGGTACCGAAGGCATGATCGCGTCCGTCCCCAAAAGCACCCGCGGGTGCGACCCTCTGGATTTTTTATAGAGGTTTACTCCTCGCGGCCCCCTGTCTTGAAAAAGACAAGCGGCCCACGTTCCGAACCCCACGGGCCGGGTTACGTGTTGACCGGCAGTGACCGAAGTCACGCCGCTCCGCGATCGCAACCCGTAGGTCGCACCGCTCCGACGGTGAACTTTCGCCCCCGTCCAATAAGGCTTGCCCTCACCTTTCCCTGCAGGTACTTGGCTCAGGTTCGCCTCCATCAAAATGGCGCCCAGAGGCGCCGCCCTCACTGTAGGTCCATTTCTGGACCCGCTGGCTCAGATCCCCCGCAAAGAATTGCGGGTTCACCTTACCCCCCCCCCAGTCGGATATTAATATATAGTCGGATAATAAAATAAATTTATTAACCGTTGTTGCCCAGGGTGCACCGGCCTAAGCGTTACCCTTCCCCCCCGTGAGGCCCCTCTCGAGGAGGTTTCCGACATCGCACCCCACGAGCATTAGACCTATTGCGACATAGACAAAAACGTACTTAGTCGAAACGCTTGTGTATATTAAATTACATTTTGGCATAACGCGAAACTGGCAGACTGCGTTTTAGGTATATACGCAGCGACTAAAGGGACTAAAGTAACATTTTAAGAGTATGAGAAGTGAAAAAATATTTACTACCATGAAATTGGATATACCTAATTAATATTTCCAGTGTCGTATTTTTTGGAATTACTTTTTAATAATAAATACGTATTGGGCCACTATCGTATGAAAGCAGCGGTGTTTGTTACTTTAACTCTGCTGAGCAGATTTTGTTCAAATTTGACACACAGATATGTAGTTTATAACCTGGATTAACATACCTAACTACGAGTAAACACGTCACTACATAGTATAAAACAAAGTCGCTTTCCGCTGTCTGTCCCCATGCATGCTTAGATCTTTAAAACTACGCAACGGATTTTGATGTGGTTTTTTTTAAATAGATAGAGTGATTCAAGAGGAAGTTTATATATGTATAATTCTACGCAGACGAAGCCGCGGGCAGAGGCTAGTAGGTTATAAAAATTTGCTACATAAAATAAATTTGGTGCATTTGCTACAAAATTACAGCTCAATCAAAAGTTTCGATTACTTACTTAGTTGACACAAAATTAATAACAGCTTAATTTTCTACTATACCTTATCCACGTTGACGAACTACCTAGTACCAGAAAACTCAGAAAGCACGCGATTAAAACTTTTGCCTAAGTAGGTATATTTTCTATATAAGCTACCTACGTTGACGATACGTATTAATGTGATGTTTTTTTCTTTCAGAAATGATCAAGCCAAAACTAACAAGACCACGACATCTTTTACGACTATTTAAACATCAAACAGTCTTATAATTTAAATAGTCAATTAAATAAAATTATTTAAGTATTTTTTAAATTTACGATTCGTTTCAACATGTTTTTGGATTGCCATTAATGTTGCTGGATATGCCTACCTGAGTATTAAAATTAATTTATAATCCGTTTTTATTTGAATAAAAGTTAAGTACCTGAAGGTGGATAAGTTTCCGAATTATGATGGTTTCATAGGTGCTATTTTTATTGAGATTAAGTTTCGGCTTGTTTGATTCGTGACGAAGTAAGTGTAAGAGTAATCAGACGTCACGATGGATCCGTACTCGCCCGATATGCTTTGGATAGTAATAGCTGGCTTTGTGGTTGCGTTTGTATTGGCATTCGGGATAGGTGCGAACGACGTGGCCAATTCCTTCGGGACCAGTGTCGGCTCCAAGGTCCTGACTCTCACGCAAGCTTGTATACTTGCCACCATCTTTGAGATCGCGGGAGCTGTCCTTATTGGTAAGCGTTAGTTGTAAATACGTACCTTCACAAACTCTACAATCTCTACAAATTTCGAAAAATCTTATTGTTTTTGTACTACGCAAAGGAGTTAGCAGTGAATGTTACAGACCTAGACTTTTCTAGGACATGGTGACCAAAGTAACAACTGTTGCGCGCCCAATAACCGTAAAACGTGTTACAGAACTTTAAAATAGTTAAGCCAACTTGAAATAAGAATTTGAAAGAAACCGAGTTACGCAAAACTTCAGAATTGTAATACTATATTGTACTTACTTTTTTTTTAACCAGGATACAAGGTATCGGACACGATGCGCAAAGGCATATTGGATGTGAAGCTGTACGACGACGGTGGTGAACAGCTGCTGGCGCTCGGCTGTTTGGCGGCGCTGTTTGCTGGCGCAGCCTGGTTGCTGCTGGCCACTGCGCTGCGACTGCCGGTGTCCGGAACGCACTCAGTCGTCGGTGCCACCATCGGCTTCACACTCATCGCCAAGGGACCCGAAGGAGTGCGCTGGTCAACGCTCGGAGCTATTGGTTAGACATACCGCATGCTCAGTCAAGTCATGCTCTTTTTCAACAAATTCCCGGGGACTATCTAGGGCACTTCCATGTTGATATGGGAACAAAGAAAAAACATTTATATATATGCCAGTTGCTTCTCTTCCCGCGCAGGTGGTATAATGGTGGTCTGCCTATTTATTGAGTAGAGTAGCGCAACGGAAGCGCACTAGGCCATAACCTATTGAAATAATTTAGTTTATTATTTAAAATCATATTCAGGTAGAAAACACAGAAGAGACAGTGACAGCTATTCTCATAAAAAAGAGTACCAATAAAAGCCTTGATGGCCCGCGTTAGATTCAACACTACTAAAATGGTCATTAATTTTGGGAAGACCTCTAGATTGTAGTAAAGTTCATGGAACATTTTAGGCAGGGACTTCCACTCCTCAGCTGTCCGTATAATTATGACGACCGAAAACGCTTATTCATTCGAGCTACAAAACATCGAACTTATAAAGAACATGTGCGTTTATTTGTATTTAGTGGGATCCTGGTTCATCTCCCCGGTGATGAGCGGCGCGCTGTCAGCCATGCTGTACTGGCTGGTACGGCGCTTCATCCTGCGAGCCGGGGCTCCCCTGAAGGCGGGGCTGCGCGCGCTGCCGCACTTCTACGGAGCTACGGTCGCGGTCAACGTGCTCAGCGTCGTCCATGATGGACCTAAACGTGAGGCGACACTCGACACAATAAATTGTTCTCAATTCACAGTGTACGAAATTTTATAGAAATTGAAAGTAGGTAGTTCTAAGGAATCTCACAATCGCGATATATCTCGATGGCAACGAGAGTCGGGGTTCAGAAATCCATCTTCGTACTTTGGCTCATTTGTGTTTCCAGCCTCTGCCTTTCGTACTTTATTCTAAAAAAACGACTAACACCTACTTTAACGGCGTTGGCGTACATGCTCTATATGAAATGTACAACTAGAAACACGAAGATCACTAGGGGCTCAGCTCAGCAGATACTTAAATCGAATCTCGTGCCTATTAAGACTGGGTAGCCAACATGTGAAGATTTTAGCAATTTAAACACGCAGTTATTTGGTAAATCACCTACTTGAAATTTTGAAATTTTCTTTTGGCGCGCATTAGTTCTGAAGATGGACAAGATCCCGCTGTGGATGGCGCTGTCGGGCTCGATAGCAGTCGGCGTGGTCGCCGCATCCATCGTGCGAGTCTTCTTGGTGCCCTACTACAAACGTCAAATCACTAAGCCAACACCAGTCAATTTTACACTAGGTTTATCTGATGGTGAGTTTAACCTTATAACAACTGAACCGTTTAAGTTGCTCTAGAATATCTAATTTAGCTCCTAAATTTAAACGATTTCTTCTAAGTCACCTTTAAACTTATAGCTAGAATAAAAATACTAATAATTAGAGTTGAATTTGATTGCAGAAACGACGCCAATCAATAGTCCGAGCCATGGCAACAACGCAGCACGTCCAATGTCCATTCACTCTGAGGAAGCAAAAGCGCTCAAAGCCATCACTGAAAGTGACGAGATGGTCACTCTCAGCGACGTAGATCGTGTTTCCCAACAGGTCGTGGAAAATAATGCTAAAAATCGAGCCCTATTGGCTACCATGGACGACTGTAGCATTCCATCATGCAGCCTGAGCCCACCCAACCGACCCAACCTGCTCGAAGACGCCGATCTTCAGATCAACACCCTCAAATACATCGACGAGACATTGAGCTGTTGCAAGAGCTTAGATTCCACACAGATGGCAGGAATGGGGGAGAGTTTTGGTTCGCGCAACGGATTCCTAGGTGATTCATGTGAAACCATCGCGCGTGGTGATCTCGACCGTATGTCAGCTCTACCGCCTTCCAATGCAGGAGATGGTGATACACCACCACCACGAACTGATAAAGTAAGTTTCTGATCATGTTTACAAGCTAGCGTTAGAAGTCACTAGGAGGCCAGACAGTCACAGCTATTATTATGGCGAGTTATTATGGTGTTTATTGATCACAATCTGGAGCGATGGTCTGTTAATTTGTGACGATAAAACACTTGACATCATAGTAACAGGGTGAAAAGGGAATGGAAGTTTTCCCTTTTCGGTTCCATCACAGGATTAACATTAACACATACGATAGGAACAATTTAAATCAGAAATCAACGAATTTATCACCGACGAAGTAACGATCAACATCTATCATAGTACTAGCGTTAGTAAAATAGAGAACGGGCTGAAGGCATGCGGCTCGAGAACATGGTAAAGTTGGGTTGCAACGGAGTCCTCACGTACCTCTCCTGTTTAGAGCCCGGAGGCAGGGAGCGCTTGGAGCGTGGAAGGCGCAGGCGCAGCGAGAGTGGCGCCCATCACGCCCAACTCGAGCGCGGCTCCGCTGCTACGCGCGCCGCCGCCGCCACCACCACCGCAACACCAGGAGGCACTACAGCTGTTCTCATTCCTGCAAGTCCTCACTGCTACCTTCGGTGCGTTCGCGCACGGCGGGAATGACGTCAGGTATGATATAGTGAAATTATCCTCTTGTATGTGTCGTGTCGTTGTAAATTCCGGAAGTATCCGGACAAAGCGAAGTAAGTTTTATTGCACAGTGCAATCTTCGTTTTTCATATGACATCCGAATAAGAAGATTGCCGAGACATTAAAAAATTAGAAGCACTGTACGAACTATAAATAGGTAGTACATAGGTACCTATTTATAGTAGGTACAAATCTGAACAAATCTCTAATGTAATAAAACTGGTAACCCTTGTTTGCTTAAGCACTATTTTTGCTTCAGAATATCTGGTTCAGGGAGGTTTAGTACGTAACCATAAATATCGTATCATCACTACATAGTATAAAACAAAGTCGCTTTCTCTGTACCTACCTATGTCCCTATGCATGCTTATATCTTCAAAACTACACAACGGATTTTGATGCAATTTTTTTAAATAGATAGTGATTCAAGAGGAAGGTTTTTATGTATAACTAGCTGTTGCCCGCGACTTCGTCCGCGTGTGTTTTTGTGATACTTACGGCTTTTCTCGATATCAAAATTATTATTATTATGACTATTAACTTCGTCACATGAACCACTGAAAGTATGTACGAAACTATACTTTTAGAATTACGTCATGAAAATAATAATTTGCGACACGGAATCTTGAAAAAAAATCAAGTGCAAACTGGTTAATGACTCATCACATTTATTTATACTTTATTTTACAAATAGTTTTATTTATAGTTTTGTTTATAGTTTCTTTATTCAAAAAAGCTAAGTACAGTTTTAATTACATCACTATAATTAATTTCGCCAAACTATGACGCTTATTGGCGAATACTGCGCTCACTTTAACGATATTTGTACCCTGATTAATTTAAAAAATTAAATCTATTCTAACCAAATAATACATAAATGTTTACCTGTTTTTACCTTACAACTAACAATTCATTTACTAATCCGTTTTAATTAATATTTTGCGACTTAATTTTTTTTAGCAGAAGCTTTTTTAATTTATTTTCTTGGTTTAAGTAGGTACGTAATTACAGATTATTAACACTTATTATCATTCTACAAATTAATTACCTACAGGGGCCTTGCCATAGTTGCCATGATGTCTTAATGCGATTCAGTTTAGGTTCGCTCGCTGTCAGATTTATACTAAAAGCACCAACTTTTCACAATAAAATTCGGACATGTTCGTAGCGCAGGCGTAAACGCGCCCTTTGATTTTGCTTTTTATAGGCAAAGGTACCAAGAACATACAGCCAAGCGTTTCACGCCGCCCTCATATTAATATCAGGTTTTCAAATAAGAGTGCGTTCAAAAACCGAACACGTTGTTAATAATGGCGCAATAAATAAAAACAAAAGTAACGGTATTGCATATTGAACTTTAGGTGTTAGGTAAAGAACACAATTTAGGACGCCAATTTAGGTTGATTTAGGATCGACAAAAATCTCTTCGTTGAAAAAATGCCTGTACAGCATGTAATTATTATATTAATGTTTTTTCAAAATTGACACGCTTTTCCGGCTATTATGTCTTATGTACATTTGTATCTATCTATTTTCTTCGTAGTATTATTATGTTTGTAACTATTACCAACTACTTATACCGAGGAAGCTGATTTTCTTGAGTTCCGCTATTTTGTGCGTAATCACCTCAAAAATCAAATTTCAAGAAAACTGAGAAATTATATTTACCTGTATTAAATTGGAAGTATTATTTAGCAATTTTAAAAGGTTACGCTTCATTGGTTTTTATTGTATAGGTGTATGAAGTTAATTAATTTTAAACACAAAACCCTCTTTTTTGCGCCTCTGGATGAGATTAAAAAAAATGCTAAAACAGGTATTTCTTTATTTTTATTACTAAGTATTTATTCTGAGTTTCATGATTCTAGAACAATCTAATTTTCTTTTTTCATACAAACTTTAACCCCCCTTTTCACCCCCTTTTTCCAAAATTTTCCACAATTTCTGTAGCCTATATCCTATTCTGAATTTATTGGAATCGATTTGTGAACATTTCATTAATATCTGTTCAGTAGTTTTTACGTGATGCTCAGTCAAACAAACAAACAAACAAACAAACAAAAATTTTAAAAATGGTTTTAATATGTTCAGTTACCGATTTTAAGTCACCCTGGTCGGTTTTTTTTTTTAAATCTTCAATGTACAGATTTTTTGGTCTCAACGATTTTATTATAAGTATAGATTCTACGCAGACGAAGTCGCAGCAGAAGCTAGTAATAACTATAAAACAATAGGCGTCACAAAAAGCTTTCACGGTATTTCACAAACTCGAATGTAATGTGAAAAGTATGTTGGTTCATTGATCATACATACACACACCCATACGTACCCTATTATTTGTGTCCAGCAACGCCATAGGGCCCCTGGTGGCTCTGTGGCTGCTGTACTCGGAGGGCAACACCCACGACCGCGCCGAGACGCCGCTTGCCATCCTGGTTTACGGCGGCACTGGCATCGCGCTCGGCCTGTGGCTGTGGGGACGCCGCGTCATCCGCACCGTGGGCGAGGACCTCACCAGAATCACTCCGGACACGTAATTATACATTTTAGTTAATGATTAAGTTTTTTTCTCCTTTTGATTTATCGACATTTTTAGATTTAGCACATATTATGCTTAGCGCTTGTCCGGATCTCTCTACCTAACCTCTTTCGCCCCGATTAGATTTTTGCGTGCGGCAAATCGACTTAAGACATTACCATTAGTTAAAACTAAATATTGGTCGCTTAATAAGAATAGGATTAGTAGTGACGTTAAGAGAAAAAAGTAGAGTGTATTCATAGGATTGCGAAAACGTTAATCCTGGGTTCTTTTGGTGTGGTTTGGTGGTTGCGGATGCGGACACGTAATGCCATGCGGATGCGTAACATCTGCATGGTCTTAATGTACTGATGCAGCGGATTTACCATCGAGCTGGGCGCGGCGCTGACGGTGCTGGTCGCCAGCAAGGCCGGCCTGCCCATCTCCACCACGCACTGCAAGGTCGGCTCCGTCGTCTGCGTCGGCTATTTCTCCGATAAGGCCGTCGATTGGAGCTTGTTCCGGTAAGACAAGCTAACGGTGCTTCCACACCGGAATTATAAAGTGTTGTACATAAAACGTTATAATTATAAAACATTTGGTTTCTAAAATTTTATTAGGTACCAACTTCCTAATTAACCTCACAAGTTGTAACAGGTGTTAGTGAATTTTATCGTGTTTCATAACGTTTTACAACACTTTATAACTCCGGTGTAGGAGCACTATTAGGGGTTATCCAGATGACACAACATATATCGGTCTTTGTTTTGTTTGTACAGGAACATTATCTTCGCGTGGGTGGTGACCGTCCCAGCAGTGGCAGCCATAGCAGCCCTTTCCATGATAACTCTCATAGAATTTGCCATGTAATCATTCAATTAATGTACCTAAATCTAAATTACTCCGGAACTTTATATTCGACTTATGTGTTTAGATATTGAATGGAATATTTTAGATATATTTTATTCAGGTGTTGCTAGTCAATGTGGGTTTCCATAAGCAGACTACTAGATGATAGAGAAATGTTGTAAAACTACATATAAATTAATTAAGTGCGTAGCCTGTAAAATCTGATTAATTTGGCGTGAAACTTTGCTGTATTGTGAAACGAGGAAGGCTCACGACTGGTCGTGAGATGAGTTGGTGCTATACCGTTTTGGTGCTGTTTTCCCGGCTGCGCCTCGCCTGCCTACAGCACGGCGCGGCCGCGCGCCAGTCCGCAGCTCGCACTAGATAAGCTCGTCATCACATCTTATGTCTAACAGGAATGAAGGGATCAAGCTAATAGGGAACACCTGCAAATCTAGCTGGAACAGTTAATCAGTTGTATGACATTACATTAAATATTTTTATCAAACGACAGGTACTTAGATTTGTATTAGGTAACAATAGCACTTTAACAATGAGTCAATCAATAGAGAGAGCGGTCATTTAGATCAGTGTGTTACATAGAATTGTAAGGGATTATGAACATTTTATGTTACTTGCTGTTAAAGATGTAATCGATCAATTGTTAACTCCTGTCTGTAACGACTCTGGTTTGTGTCTAGAAGATATTATTGTGTATTATTTAATAATACGTTGCACTGTAATAGTTGAGGGAGTAATTACATAATTAATAAATGGTTAAAAATCTGTATTTGCAGAAGTTTTATTTAACACAACAGTACCTGGGTGACTGTTCGTTTGGTACAGTCAGCGTCAAATAGTTCGTGACACCCAAACTAGCCAAATAGTTTGGAATACGTCATTGTTACAGTTGAAATAAGGTCGTGTTGCTAACTTTTTGGCCACTTTGGGTGTCATGAACTATTTGACGCTGACTGTATCTTGCAAGTTTCCCTTGGACGCAATCAGGTGCCCGATAATTGAAAACACAAATGAATATAATATAAGCACGAAATAAGTCTCATTTTTTACTGAATTTGGAAACACGAGTAGAAGATAAATAAATTACAGCTCTAATAATTAATCTTGTACTAGTCGTTAATTTGAACCGAATATTTGTAGCAATTAGTACCTACACAAATTCTCCCGCTTGTGAATGGTATTTTCGAGTGATTTTTTTATTTATTTATTTATAAGCTTTATTTTATCCCTTACATGTAATGGTTACTATACTATTTTGTAATTTGTGTAGATACTTATTTATTTGTTAGTAATGTTAGTTTTGTGCTTAATATAAGGTAAGTATTGTTAGGTGTAAGGGCCGCCTTTTGCGGTGAAAGCCTCCTCCAAACTGCTCCAGGTGACTCTATCTTTTGCAAGCCTCGACCATAGGTTTCCGGCTATTTCTACTATATCGTCACTCCATCTTTTAAGTGGTCTTCCTTTCTTTCTTTTTTTATATATAGGATACCAATTTGTAATTGTTTGTGACCACCTCTCATCCGTTGCTCTCTGAATATGACCTGACCATTTCCATTTCAGTGTTAGCACCTGTTTGACCGCATCTCTCGCCTTTGTTTTTTCTCTTATCAGTGAACTTTTGACTCTGTCTTTCAGTTTTATGTTCATATAGCTTCGTTCTATTCCTCTTTGGCAGCTTCTTATTTTATTTAAGAGGGATTTTTTGAGGGCCCAGGTTTGGCAGGCGTAAGTAAGCACCGGTGTAAGGCAGATGTTCATCGCTTTCGTTTTCAATTTAGTCGGTATGTGTCCTTTGAAAATTTCCTTCATACTCCAGTATTTATTCCACGTATTCTTTACTCTGCGGTCAATTTCTTTTTCTGTACAGGATTTTATTGAAATTAGATGTCCAAGGTAAATGTAGTCTGCGACATATTCTATAGACACTGACTGTGTAGATATAGGTATTTGTTCGTGGTTGGTCATAATTTTTGTTTTGTCCCAGTTGATTTGTAGCCCAACGGTCTCGCTTTGATGATTGAGGGAATCTATCATGTGCTTCAGTTTGTACGGGTCTTCCGACAACAGTATTATGTCGTCCGCAAACCTGAGGTGTGAGAGGCACTTGCCATTGATATTTATTCCCATATCTTTCCAATCAAGATCTCTGAAGATAGATTCTAGGACTGCGATGAAAAGCTGGGGAAAGCGGATCCCCCTGCTTTACCCCCCTCTCTACTTGAAATGTTGGTCCTCTTGTGTCTAGGCGTACTCTTGTAGTACTTTTCAAGTAAATCGCTTGAATAAGTTCTATGTAGTTGTGGTCCACTGCTTGCTGGTTTAAAGCCCGCCATATAGAGTCATGTGAGATTGTATCGAAGGCTTTCGAGTAGTCTATAAAAGCAATGTATAAGGGGAGGTTATATTCTGTAAACCGTTCTATTATTACTTTCAGTGTGTGTATGTGGTCAATGGTAGAGAAGTTCTTCATAAATCCCGCTTGTTCAATAGGCTGGCTCTCATCAATCTTTGTTGCTATACGTCTTAGTAGGGTCGACGCGAATACCTTATATAGGCATGATATAAGACTGATAGGCCTGTAGTTAGATATCAGTTTCGGGTCTCCTTTTTTATATAGTAGAGCTATTTCCGAGCACGTCCATGATTCTGGTAGTTCTTTTGCTATTAAGATCTTGTTAAACAGCTCAGTGAGTGGTTTTACTAATTTCTCTTTCGCAGCTTTTATCATTTCGTTTGTCACTCCGTCAGGTCCTGGACTCTTTCCTGATTTTAGTTTATTTATCGACAGCTCTATCTCGCTTTCTAAAAAGGGTGGGACTGGTTCTTGGTTTGGTCTATAATTTTTAAATATTTCTTCCTCATCATTTTTATTTGTAGAAGTATAAAGATTCTTGTAGAAATGCGTTGCTATCGTCATTATGTCTTTCCTGTGTGTGACGTTCATTCCTGTACCATCCTGCAGTTGTGTCATCACATTTTTGGTAGTTTCTAACTTTTTGTAAGCCTTTCTTATTCCACCTGTTTTTTCTAAGAATTCACTAATCATATCGAGTCTCCTCTTTTTAATGTTTTGTTTTATCTTTTTATGTATTATCCTGTATAATTCACTCAGAATTTTCTTTTCACTCTTAGTTTTGTGTTTCTTGTTCTTTAATATGTGTTTTTTATGTTTCAAAGTTTCTATTTCCTTCGTAATAATTTCTTTATTTCTTGTTTCAGACGTGTTTTCAGTGTGTTTTTTATAGGATTTGATATGTATCCGAACTTGGAACGTACTTCCGAACGCACGGGATGTGTCAAGTGGAGGGGGACGGGGAGAGCAACTTTTCTAGATAGCAAGCAAGCACATGGCGTGCCTTTTTTTTATGTATGTAAAACCTATTAAATAAATTCATTAAAACGTATTGCAGTTATAATTTTATTATTCGAAGTGTCCTGAAAGGCTCAGGACATCACAAATGGCGACGATGGCAAATATTTGTCAAATTAAACCGTACGCGGAAGGGGACGATGTTGACTGTTTTTTGGAGCGCGTGGAACAGTATTTTAAGGCTCACGATGTTGCAGAAACAAAACAAGTGTCCACATTGCTGATGTTGATAGACGAGAAGTCGTACAAGACCCTGAAAAGTATGTTTCACCCTATATTACCTAAAGAAAAAAGTTACAGTGACCTTGAGGCAGCTTTGAAGTTAAGATTTCGACCAAGAGTGTCATACTACAGGAAAAGGGCAGTCTTTGACAAGGCAGTAAAGAGTGAGGGTGAAAGCATATCGAAGTGGTATGAACGAGTTAGAGAAATGGCTGCAGAGTGTGAGTTTGGCAAAGATTTTGAACAAAGAGTAAAGGACAAGTTTGTCACTGGTATTCGGTCGGGTCAAATTTTTGAAAGATTATGCGAGGAGCAAGTTACTAAGGGAATGGCGGATTTATTGGACATTGCCTTAAATAAAGAATCGGCATTGCTCGAGAGAACAGATAATTATGTTAACAAGATCAAAATGGTAGAGAAGAAGAGTGTTGAAGGGGGTGTTCTATTATGTGTACATTGTGGCAAGTCTAACCATTCTTTTGCAAAGTGTAAATATAAGGCATATAAATGTAAATCATGTGGAAAAATAGGACATTTGGCATTGGTGTGTAAAAGTAAGCCGACAAATGCATTGGAGGTGCAAGAAGAGGAGGATGAAAATGGGTTAGTGGACATTTTTAATGTTGAAGATTTGGTGTTGCATCTTAATTATGTTGCCCCATACATGGTAGAGTGTTGTATAGGCTTAAAAAAAATTAATATGGAGTTAGATACTGGTGCTGCCGTTTCATGTATTCCGGAGGAAATATACAAAAATATTTTTTCTGATTTCCAGCTTCAGCGAGCAAGCTGCGATTTAAAGACATATAATGGTCAAATTGTCAAGCCTCTGGGTAAGATCATGGTTCCTTTAATGTGTAATAACAAGAAAATAAATTGCTCATTACTGATTGTAAAAAGTGGATGTAAATGTTTGTTTGGCAGAGATTTAATAGAAAAATTTAAAATAGACGTTAAAAATTATATTCCAGTACACTCATTGCAAAGTGAAATAGTTCCAACATTAGATTCTGTCATACAAAAATTTACTGATGTTTTCAAGCCAGAGTTAGGCAAAATTCAAGGTGAAAAAATTAAGTTAGAATTGTGTGATGAAAATATAAAGCCTATTTTTCACAAACCAAGACCCATTCCACATGCTTATAGAGAAAAAGTTGATAGTGAACTGTCCAAGTTAGAAAAAGAGGGGGTTATTACAAAAGTGGAGAGTACTAATTGGGGTACACCTTTAGTACCTGTTTTAAAAGAGAATGGGCAGTTGAGACTATGTGCAAATTATAAAATCACCATCAACAAGTATTTGAAAGATGTTAACCACCCTTTACCTAGAATTGAGGACATTTTTACAGCTTTACAGGGTGGTGAAAAGTTCACAAAATTAGATCTGCGTAATGCTTTCAATCAGTTAATCTGTGATGATGACACTGGAAATTTATTGGCTTGGTCAACACCTAAAGGTATTTATAAATTAAATCGATTACCCTACGGAACTAAACCAGCAAGTGCAATTTTTCAAGCAAAACTGGAAAAAGTGTTACTAGGAGCAAAAGGTGTAGTCAATTTTATTGATGATGTGTTAGTTACAGGGGAAAATGACCAAGAACATTTAAAAAATTTAGAGGAAGTTTTGCAAAGATTTCAAAAAGTTGGTATTAGATTAAATAAATCTAAATGTTTATTTTTTCAAGACGAGGTTAAGTATTTAGGGCACATCATTTCAAAAGGGGGTCTCAAGAAAGACAATTCTAAACTGGATGGATTGATTAATGCACCACCACCTAGTAATGTTACTGAGATACGGTCTTGGATAGGAATGGTGAATTATTATTCAAAATTTATTCCCCAAATGTCATTAAAATTAAAACCACTGTATGAGTTACTGCAAAAAGATACAGAGTTTGTGTGGTCAAAAAAGTGTAATGATAGTTTTGAGATGATAAAAAAGGATATAGCTTCTGAAAATACATTGGTTCACTTTAATAGGAACTTGCCATTAAGATTGTCATGTGATGCATCTCAAAATGGAATTGGAGCGGTGCTGAGCCATATTATGCCAGATGGTTCAGACAGGCCAATAAGTTTTATTTCCAGGGTCTACAGAACCGCAGAAAAAAACTATTCTATGATTCACAAGGAAGCATTAGCTATTTACTGGGCTGTTCAAACATTTTATCAGTACTTGGTTGGCACTAAATTTGAATTACAATCTGATCATAAGCCATTACAGGCTCTGTTTGGAGAAAATAAAAGTTTGCCACAAATGGCAGCAGGTAGACTTCAAAGATGGTCATTGTACTTAGCAGGATTTGATTATACTTTCAAACACATTAGGGGTACAGATAATGTTAAAGCTGATTGTATGTCTAGATTGCCAGTTACAAATAATTTTAGTGCAGCTGAACTTACTGTAGCTAAAGAGTGTGATTATATAAATTTTGTAGAGGAGCAGAATATTATTGATTTAAATATGGTCAGATCAGAAACAAGAAGAGATTCAACTTTGAGTTCTGTTTATAATATGATTCGATATGGTTTTCCTAAAAATGTTACTGAGGAATCTATTAAGCCATTTTTCAAAAAAAAAAATGAGTTGTATATTGATCAAAATGTAATTATGTGGGGTTATAGAGTAGTTGTCCCAGAAAGATTAAGATTTAAGTTGCTCAAAGAATTACATGCAGCCCATGAAGGCATTGTTAAAATGAAGACAAATGCCAGGTCGTATTTCTGGTGGCCTGGTTTAGATGATTGTATTGAAAACATGGTAAAAAATTGTAACATTTGTATGTCAGCACGACCGGAACCACCAAAAGCAAATGTAATTCCATGGCCAAAATGTAGTTTTCCATATGAAAGAGTCCATGCTGATTTTCTTGGACCTATTGACGGCAAAATGATTTTATTAATTATAGATTCATATTCAAAATGGCCAGAAGCATTCATAATGAAAAACTTAGAGGCTAAGTCAACTGTTGAAAAATTTAGGGAATGTTTCAGTAGGTACGGTTTACCGTACATTGTTGTAACAGATAACGCAGCGACTTTTTGTAGCAAGGAATTCTCTGAGTTTTTACAAAGGAATGGTATAAAACATCAGACATCTGCTCCATTTCATCCCGCTACAAATGGTCTTGCTGAGAATGCAGTTAGAAATTTTAAATCTGGTTTATTAAAAGCGTTGCAAGAAAAAAATCAAGTGTCATTTGAAACATTAATGAACCGTTATTTGTTCCATTACAGAAATTCCATTCATAGCACTACTGGAAGTGCCCCGGCATCATTAATGTTTCAACGAAAATTGAGAACTAGATTAGATTTATTAACAAATAAAAATTGTACTAAAGAGGGAAAAGAAAAAAATTATGGCGGGGGAAGAAATGTAGCATTCAAAGAAGGGGAGAGTGTTTATTGTAGGGATTACAGAAATCCAAATAAAAAACGATTTGTAAAAGCTATTATTGAGGAAGTCCTGGGAAAAAGAACTTATCTCTGTAAAATAATTAATGAAGAGTTAGTCTGGAAAAGACATTTGGATCAGATAATAAGTTGTTCTTCCCAAGATCATGATGACTATTATAATAATTATAAAAGTGATTATAATTTTGGTGAAAAAAGCAAAGAAAATGTAATTAGAGACTTTGATAATTCTGGAAGCATACAAGTCCAGACTGAAAGTAAATTACCTGAAGAAAATGTACCTGGAGATTTAGATACTGAAATGGGGACAGAAAATAATAATAATTTACAGCAGCCTGATGTCTATACAACTCCAGTACCTAAATCCCCAAGGGAAAGTAAAACTCCACAAACATTTAGCAAGGATAATGAAGTAATAGTTAGAAGATCCTCAAGAATAGTAAAGCCACCCCAACGCCTTAATTTATAAGGGGAGTATTGATATGTATCCGAACTTGGAACGTACTTCCGAACGCACGGGATGTGTCAAGTGGAGGGGGACGGGGAGAGCAACTTTTCTAGATAGCAAGCAAGCACATGGCGTGCCTTTTTTTTATGTATGTAAAACCTATTAAATAAATTCATTAAAACGTATTGCAGTTATAATTTTATTATTCGAAGTGTCCTGAAAGGCTCAGGACATCACAGGATTTAAGTAAAAAGGTCTCTATTTTCTTGTTGAATTGGTGCACGCTGTCTTTTTCACCCCCCATCAAAGATGGTTGGTCTTCATTTGTACTTCTTTTTTCTGTATATGCTTTACCCTGGTAGTGAGCTCGCGCTTTCTTATTTCCCTTCATGTTTAGAGTAATTCTAACCATTCTATGGTCGCTGGGGTGCTGTAAATTACTCAAGACATTTACATTGAGTATATTTTTTGTGACATTTGTGGCTATAAAGTCGATTTCATTCTTCGATTTTCCATCAGGTGTTTTCCAGGTCCACCGAAGCTTATTTGGTTTATTGAACATAGTATTAGAGATTTTTAAGTTATATTCAAAACAAAATTTTATGAATCTTTCTCCTCTATCGTTTCTTTTTCCGTAGCCATATCTCCCCATTACTAATTCTTCATTTTCTTTAGGCCATCCTATTTTTGCATTCATGTCTCCTAGAAATATTATATTTTTTGGGCATTTATTCATAGCTTTGTCAATATCGGCATAAAAAGTTTCTATGTCGTCTGTAGTAGCTCTTTTAGTAGGTGCATATGTTTGAATTATAGAGAACTTCTTTCCATGTATCTCTACTTGTAGAGCAGCCACTCTCTCCGATATTGCTATAAAATCTTGTATATGTGTATTGTATTGCTTTTTTACTAGGAATCCAACACCTTTCTCTCCTTTCGTTTCGCCATAGTAGTAGAGAATATATTTCCCCCTGTCTTCTATTTTGTAACCTTGTCTTCTCACTTCAGTTAAGCCAATAATGTCCCAATTAATTTTCGATATCGCGTATTCCAATTCAGCTATTCTTGCTTCGTTTGCTAATGATCTAAGATTGAATGTAGATATATAGTATTTCGAGTGATATGGTTCCTAAAATCGGTACCTACCCAGTGCCTCAAGAAGACACTTTTTTACAGCTAGAATGGGTTAATGCAAAAAAACCTCTGAAAAATTATTTAAAAGTCGGGTATGCTATAGTATATTTTCACCAAATACATACAGGTATATGGAAATACTTAAAAAATAATAAAATACATAATAAATAATATAATATACTCAATGTCAAAGTTAAGCAGTAGAATAATTAACGGCCAATTACAATACAATACAACTTATTTATTTGTTAAACACAGGTATACAGAAAAGGTGTTAGGTACAATAAAGATAGGATCGCCCATACCATATTATTAATACCTATTCACACAATTTTCCCCGCGTAGTGCATAAGCCCACAACTTTCGCAAAAAAATAAGATATTTGAAATCCCTTATTACTGGCATGGCAACTAGCAAATAAGACGAATCAAATTTTTTAATTACCAAAAGTCGATGGCAGTATGCCTGTAAGACAACAATTTCGTTTTTTTGTGATATTAAATTTTTTCCCAATTTCTTGTTTTTTCCATGGTAAGGTAAAAAGTCCCCCCCCTCCTTGGCTACCAGCAGGGGGGGGGGGGAACTTTGGGTCTCCAGGGCTAAATCTGCTCAAAATGACCTAAGGAACAATCGGCGCAATTGGCGTCTTCCGAGACAAAAGTGCAAGGTTTAGGAAAAAATTGACGCTTATTGTCCCCGCTACTATTTCACGAAAGCGACAATTGTCGGTGAAAAATTGTTAATATCGTAGACACTTATGTGCTTAATCTATACTCTATACTAATATTATAAAGAGGAAAAATTTGATTGTTTGTTTGTTTGTTTGCATTGAATAGGCTCCGAAACTACTGGACCGATTTCAAAAAATCTTTTGCCGTTAGAAAGCTACATTATCACTGAGTGACATAGGCTACTTTTTACCGCGGGAAAATACCTTTTCCTACGGGAAAATTAATTTATCGCGGGCGAAGCTGCGGACGGAAGGCTAGTTTTGAAATAAATATACTTAAATTAAATTACTTTAACCTGCACGCCGCGCTGTTGTCTACTCAGGGTTAGTGACGGTACTAATGCTTAATTATATCTGATACAGACTGGCACATTCGCTTTTATTCTTTGCACCAGTTTTGTGGACTTATCTAGGTAAGTACTCTTTAATATAAGAAAACGCACACCGTGTTCGCAATATTCGTACCTACAGGGGCGAAGCTCCATCCCATACACAAACACCATACCTACGTACTTGTGTCTCCCTATGTCCTTCTTATCCGATCCAATTTATCCGTACCGTACGCCGCTGAGCTAACTCGTGTTTCGTTGCCAACAAGTCTTTACCTACTAAGAATATTCAAATAAGTTTGATTCATATTCAAGATTACATCACAAGGCTTTGGATTAGGTGAGCTGTTATTTATCAACTTACTTAAAATTAAGCTGAGTTTGAGTGGTGACCTTGAAAATGTTTTGGTAGTAATCATTTGAATAGTTGAAATCGTCGGACGAATGATGAGTAGTAGGACTTTTGAAACAGGTTTCTTTTTAACTGCAGCTGTGACGGACGTATATACTATAGCGCCGTACCTAAATATTTGAATAGTTGTTTATTGTGACGATTATCATCCCAAAGTTTTGAAACATACGAGTAAGTTCCTAAGTTTTCATCCTTATAATAATAATAATCTAACTAGAGAAGGCTGGTTAGCTAAAAAAGAGGAGAAATGATAAATAACTGTTTTGCTGTCAAAACCGACTTTTAGGAGGCCATAATAAACCTAGACCTAGCCATCATACCAAACTCAACAAAGTTTTCTTACGTCCTAGGTATACAGCCAACCATACAAAAATATCTTATTTTCTCTATATCATAAGGCGCGTGTTTAGATATATTTTAACGGTTCGGTGTATACCTAGATTGGAGAACTCGAATAGGAACCTACGAGTACTAGATCTGCGATCCTAAGTATTGCTCCATTTTGGGAAGAGTGTTTACTAGTAAAGCGCTGTAGGTCCTTAGATTAAAAAATATAGCCTCATTGAGCGCGGGAAATGCAAATTTATTTTCTAGTGCGAACAATTTGATTGTTTTTAGAACTATGTTTAGTTAAAAAGGTGTAATTACACCAAGAACTTAGAAGGCAAATTTACTTAGGAACGTCACATTTGGTATTAGATGACCAATGCACAATTATTTGAGTAAATCACATGTCTATTAAACTGGCCGTGGTAATATTAGATCTTGACATATTTTTTTCGATACAAGTTCAACAAGTTGACGGATGAAATTTTGACAGTTTTAATGTAGGTTACTGGTTGGTTAGTCTTGTACCTAGGTACGGTACATATTTAGTAGTTTAATGTTTGTATTAAACTAATAACATTACATTAATAATGTACCTAATGTTAATATTTTCTAGTCTTTTTCTTAGGGTAAATGTTTAATAGCAACAAGTACCAAGTTTCACTGTCATTGATAGTGCGAAAAACTTAGTTAACATTATAATGTAAAATTTGTTAAGTCAAAGTTAGGTTTCTTAGATCTAACTAGTTTGAGATGGGTGTTGATGAGTCAGTCAGTAAGTCAAAACTTGTCGTCAATTATGTTATGATCATTTTGATTCTTCTAAACTAACCGCACTCAGAGATGTTAAATATAGTTCATAACTTCGTTAGTGAAAATTTTCATATGAATGTACCTACCTACATACATAGGTACAACGTGAATTTATGCCACTTTCCAGCAATGACTATCGGATAACGTCTTAACTTTTGAAATATTATGATGTTAATGTGAAACGTTTCTCAAGAATGCGATGAAAAACTGTTACAAGAAAAGGTCATTCAACAGGGTCATGGTCAAACCTAGTTAACCGTTTCATTCGAGATTACAAGCACCGCACCTTCATATAGACAGTACCAAATTAAAAGTAATTAAAACAGCTATCCACAAATACAATAAGGTAGTGCAATAATAGTTATTCATGTGGCTGGTGCATAATGCCTAATTATGTACGGTCAATACAGTTTTCACATCAAAATATCTAGGTAACATTATTCTCTCTTCTTTGAAAGTTCGAAACAGATGAACCGACTTACATTTATATTTTAGAACTTGTTATCAGGTCCCCAAACTTCTTCATTCGCAACGCCCAGGATTCTTCTCTTGAACTTGCTTCGCTCGTGGTTCAACCACAGAGTCCTTCGCTTGGTCGGGTTTTAATACAGGCACTCGCGCCAAACAAAAACTTTGTAGCCTTGCATAACAAATAAACTATTTCACCTCAGTACCTCAAACAGGCGGGTTTTGCTCATTAAAGACAGTGAGGAAAAATTCATTTTTGCTTCGAGCGTGAGACAAAGTAACTTTTAAGACGCGACACGTTCTTAAAATTATTTAGGGGTGATTATACCCAATTAACTGATTTTTTCTGTGACATATTGACAATGAAGTCGCAAGTAAATGTATTGAGGAAAGGCTCCACAGCGCGAAATACCCACTTGTTGTGGAATTCACAATATTAGGTATATTCATGTTAACTATTGGGCTAACTTCTTTTTGTTTGTATTTAGAATCAGCCATGAGCCACGCGTCGTCACCACTGGTCCCACTTCACCAGGTTTGTGGTTTAAATAATCCATAATCTAGGCGGAAGAGAAGTGGCATACTAACTTATAAAGTTTTAAAAGGCGAAATTTATAAATTTCATAACAATTTTCTTGCGACCTTAATGTTTCTAATCCCAAAATCCCTGCTAAAGGAATACACAAAACGACAACCCTTCGAGTTAGCTTTTAATACCGCTCTAACCCGAAGTATTATAAAAGTCGTCGAAATTGTTGCTTCGAGCCTGGACTGTGTGTATTGTTCTTGGCTAACATTTCTGTTCGCCGATATTATTGTATATATTATAAAAGCTATACCTACTAATTTTGCTACAAATGTATCTATAGCAAGAAGGAAATGACGATAACCGTTGGGAAGGAAGGCCCCACCAACATAACGAAACAAACTCTTTGTTGCCAGCAACAATTTTAACGATCCATCTTGTTTGATGCAGAGAGAAATCATCACAAGTTTGAACAACATCACGTCTGTTCCTGCGCCCAAGCCCGGGGTAAGTTTTGGAGTAGCGGGAGGGTTTTAACAATAAATATGTATCCATACATAAACGAAGGGAGAATAGAGCGGCATCGATAAGTATTATTAAAAAAACGGATCTACTCTGAATATATCATATTAATCCAGTCAGAAGGTTCAATAATCGACCAAGAAGAAATGATGATGGGGTTGTCCGGATCGACTCACCCAACCACCAGCTAATATTGTAGAATGCTTTGTGACTCTGATTGGCAGCCCTTGCTTGGTCTTTCTAGATGCCGCTTCTGTTGGGGCCAAATAACACCGAGTGCGAGTGTCCGTTCTGCTACGCCGGCATCAAGACTTCGGTGCAATATACTAGCACGGCACGCACGCACATCGCCGCGGCGACCTGCTGCACTGTGTGGTAAGCTTCAAAAACTGCCCTCTTATATTCTTCACCGTATTATAATTTTAGGTACCTATAGGATAAGCTGTTCAGAGGTAACTATGCTATTTCTGAGGGAACTTATAGGCTATTTGATAATTTAGATTACAAACTACCTGTGTACTAAATTTATCAACAATCGTTATGCACTTTTAGCAAGAAAGAGTAACATCAATCAATTCAATATAGGTACAACACAAACATTTGCCTCTATAATATTAGTTTAAAATAGTCTTATGTAGTTAGAACCAAGAATGGTCCTTCGAGCTAGATAGCTGTGAGCTAATGCAAAGATTTAAATAAAGAAGTTTACCTGATAAGACTGCTTTAATTATTAATGAAATTCTAATTACATAGTTTTATTTAAAAAGGAAGTAACTTTAACGGAGCGAAATAATCTAGGTTATAAACCGTATAAGAGAAATAAACAGAAAATCACGGAGTCACGGATATAAAACACCCATCCCTTTTTCATTTGTCTGCTGGATACCCGCTAACATGCTTAGGCCACAATAATTTATAATGAACAAAAACTAAATGTTCTTAAATTTCATTGTTTTCAGTTGTCTTTGCTGCATACCATTTTGTTCGGACTCTGCGAAGAACGTTGACCATTACTGTCCACGATGCAATAGATATTTGGGCACTTACAGAAGATAGAACCCCACATCGTTCAAGACTTTTAAAGTTTTTAATGTTACAAATTCGCTTCTATATGTAATTTTTAATTTCTAAGGTAAACATTGTATTTTTAAAGTCTCGTCGTCAATGTGGCATTCATTAGAAAAAGTATTGTCGTATTTTTCATCAATTCCAATTAAGTAGGTACCTACCTTATGCAAATATGATGCAAATGGTTGGTACTGATGTGCAACTCATTTTTGAGTGTACATTAATGAAGAAACTATAATATTTAAGTCAATGCGATTATAAGTGCCATTTAACTACGATTAATGCTTTTAGTTACTATCTACTATTTGCAAAAAAACATATCTTTTTGTATGTAATTTCAACATTCATTAATAGGATTTTTTGAATTTGAATCCCTAAAGATGGAAATTAAACTATGATTCAGTACAGTTGGTTTTATTACAATTGTATAATTGTAAAGTGTATACCTATTATCTAATTCACAAATTAAATATATTATTACACGTATATCTTATGCGTCTAACGTGAATTCCAAAATTACACACAACATTATTTGTAACTTTTTCTAGGGTTCCGCACCTCGAAAAGCAAAAAAGGAACCCTCATAGGATTACATACTTTCGGTCTGTCCATATCCATTTTCGTGGATCATGTTGCCATGTGGAGGTATTAAGTTTAAATTAGTACGAAATATTTAGGGCTATAGTCTCTTGCAACCGTAAAAAAAAAGTTTTTACTTAAGGTCATGCGATCTAATCAAATAACCTTTAGTAAGTTCAATTTCATACAAAAACCGCGGGAATTAAAACCTTTAGCGTAATTCATGTTGATGTAGAATTATGACATTTGGTACTAAGTAAGATCTCACAACACAAGCAAAGATAAACGCCCGAAAATCACTGACTTTCATTTGTAATGAAATTAGTATGAATTATTTTTTTTATCTTAGCGCGTGATAAAACAAAAAAAAATGTACGGAACCCTCAATACGCGAGTACGACTCGCACTTGGCCGACATTATACTTAAACGCTTATCATGCGTCATTGGACTTAGAAACACTAATAAATACGTCTATACTTAGTATAGTAAAAATACAGTCACATTTAGTCTTACTAAAAGAGTTTCATTTGGTATGTCATTTTTATTACTATTATTAATTGATCGAATCCGGTTACAACGCGGAGTTCCATACCCATGAACTGAAACCAAGAAGGCGAGCCAGAAGACCGAAGAACAGAGCTTTGGTTGCGTAGCAAGGTAATTAGTTTCAGTTCATGTTATTATTAGTATTTACTTATTATAATAGTTTCACACTCAGAGAGAATTAAATACTTAGAAGTTTACTATCGCATTCTAAAACATGAAATGACAGTTACACACCTAGTATGGGTATTTAACATTATATACGAGTATTTCGCGCTTCGCGCTAAAGCATTGCATTGATAAGCGATAAATTGGCAGATACAAATAATAAATAGCTACGAAAATTCAAAAATGTAAAGTGTAAATGTGTAAACTGATGTCTTATTATTTAATGGTTGCGACCGCATATAATATAATATGCGTTCCAGGCAGAGAAAGCGCTAAATGTAGTCAAGACGACTACAGACGCTACTGCATACATCTAGCAGGCATGTACCAGCAATCTGCGGAAAGGATGCTTAGGCGACTTTCCCGTAAGATACTGCAAGTAGTGATTTTTGTCATGGCTCTGGCATATTCATATTTCATAGGCAGTTTTCTTTTCGACACTTTGTACATGTATATGTCAGTATAGTTTTGACATATGGTTTTGGCTATAAAATAGCGTTTTCAGATATCAATTCCAAGTAGGTACCTTATGCAAATATGATGCAAATGGTTGGTACTGATGTGCAACTCATTTTTGAGTGTACATTAATGAAGAAACTATAATATTTAAGTCAATGCGATTATAAGTGCCATTTAACTACGATTAATGCTTTTAGATACTAACTATGTACTATTTGTAAAAAAAGATATCTTTTTGTATGTAATTTCTACATTCATTAATAGGATTCTTTGAATTTGAATCCCTAAAGATGGCAATAAACCATGATTCAGTACAGTTGGTTTTATTACCATTGTATCATTGTAAAGTGTATACCTATTATCTAATTCACAAATTAAATATATTTTATTACATGTATATCTTATGCGTCTAACGTGAATTCCAAAATTACACACAACATTATTTGTAACTTTTTCTAGGGTTCCGCACCTCGAAAAGCAAAAAAGGAACCCTCATAGGATTACATACTTTGGTCTGTCCATATCCATTTTCGTGGATCAAGTTGCCATGTGGAGGTATTAAGTTTAAATTAATACGAAATATTTAGGGCATAGTCGCTTGCAACCGTAAAAAAAAATCTACTTAAGGTCATGCGATCATTTCAAATAACCTTTAGAAAGTTCAATTTCATACAAAAACCGCGGGAATCATAACCTATAGCGTAATTCACGTTGATGTAGAATTATGACATTCGGTACTAAGTAAGATCTCACAACACAAGCAAAGGTAAACGCCCGAAAATCACTGAGTTTCATTTGTAATGAAATTAGTATGAATTAATTTTTTTATCTTAGCGCGTGATAAAACAAAAAAAAATGTACGGAACCCTCAATACGCGAGTACGACTCGCACTTGGCCGACATTATTTAAACGCTTGTCATGCGTCATTGGACTTAGAAACACTAATAAATACGTCTATACTTAGTATAGTAAAAATACAGTCACATTTAGTCTTACTAAAAGAGTTTCATTTGGTATGTCATTTTTATTACTATTATTAATTGATCGAATCCGGTTACAACGCGGAGTTCCATACCCATGAACTGAAACCAAGAAGGCGAGCCAGAAGACCGAAGAACAGAGCTTTGGTTGCGTAGCAAGGTAATTAGTTTCAGTTCATGTTATTATTAGTATTTACTTATTATAATAGTTTCACACTCAGAGAGAATTAAATACTTAGATGTTTACTATCGCATTACAAAACATGAAATGACAGTTACACACCTAGTATGGGTATTTAACATTATATACGAGTATTTCGCGCTTCGCGCTAAAGCATTGCATTGATAAGCGATAAATTGGCAGATACAAATAGTAAATAGCTACGAAAATTCAAAAATGTAAAGTGTAAATGTGTAAACTTATGTCTTATTATTTAATGGTTGCGACCGCATATAATATAATATGCGTTCCAGGCAGAGAAAGCGCTAAATGTAGTCAAGACGACTACAGACGCTACTGCATACATCTAGCAGGCATGTACCAGCAATCTGCGGAAAGGATGCTTAGGCGACTTTCCCGTAAGATACTGCAAGTAGTGATTTTTGTCATGGCTCTGGCATATTCATATATTTCGTATGCAGTTTCCTTTTCGACACTTTATACAGGTATATGTCAGTAAGGTTTTGACATATGGTTTTGGCTATAAAATAGCGTTTTCAGATATTCTTATCAAGCAAATCTGTACCTTTCCGCTCAACATCAGAGCCAATCTTAATCTTCAATATCAATTACAATCTTAGGCAGAAAAATAAACTAAAGATGTTTATTCTAAATTATAAGGTGTCAACTAAAACGCGACTTGGCCTTTTACCCTATTAATATAAAATGACAAGTCATCGATCATACCCGTCGGATAACTTTACTTTAATTTATTTGAATAAGTCTTACGTTGGCAATCGTTACTTGCTATTAATTTCATTGAGCTTAGTACTTAATCAAAATAAACGATATAATACGATTTATAACGCGCATACATAAATACAACCGTTCCGAAAAAAGTTCCACAACCGTGAGGGTTTTCTAACAGATAAAATTGCGTTAGTATAAATAGGTCCATTTCACATTTGTCAGCAACCCGTATCGTGGCAGATATGTCATTTCATTCATTTCATTCATTTCAAACGGACCTCGAATATTTTATCACTTTTATCAGTCAGAAATACATTTCGCAATATTTTTTTTTTATTATCATACTTCCTTAGAGTCGGAGCCGATTCTAGATGAGCATTTTGAATTTTAAGATTTTTAAGTGACGTACTGGTTAGTGAGAGCTCGGAGCAGCCGCGCGCGTCGTATGGCGGCGGCTTTTCGTTGTATGTCTTCGCTGTTGTTGGCGTTGAGCTCTAGGGCTCCGGCAGCCTGGAGGGCGCGGGCGCTGCTGCCGCCCTCGCCGCGCTGCGCGTGCGTAGACACCGCCACCTCCAACAAAGTCTGGTCCCACATGCAACAGTAGTACGCGTCTATAGCGTCCACTGAGTTCCCCGTCTGGAACAAAATCCTTTGTTACAGGTTGGATACTAGAGCGTTTTATCGGCGCGAGTCAAACGATTACCCGAAGAACTAGTCCCAACCCAAAAGTTTTTTGGGAATTACCCATAGACTTTTTCCTTTACTTTTGCCACATTGTTTGACAAATTTTATAATTCTGTGTTCACGAGAACCATCCTACAAGTTTTGATTTCCACGATATTTGCATGAAAATAGTACACCTTTAAAAGGTAGCCATTGATCTCGTGAAATTAATTAGCTATACTGTTTTCGATTACATGAGACCATAATCGCTAAGTGCCATATAAGTTTCAAATTGATTCTTCCATACGTATTTGAACAGACGGACAATGAAGCCATCCTACACGAGTTCCTTTTTTTCCTTTTGAAGTGAGGAACCCCAAAACGTCTGATTGACCAATTTTGTATTTAAGGTGGAGTTGAAAATAACTTTATTTAGAAGACTAGAATTAGGACAGGCAGTGGCTCTAGAAAATTGTAAACTTAAGGTTACCCTTTCAGCGAGACATTTGAAGGCGGCGCTGTAGTCGGGCTCGTCCGGCAGCTGGTATAGCGCAGCGGCCTGGGCGGATGCACCCAGTGCCTGAAACAATACAACTCTTTATTTTTAGCACTCTGAAAACTTCTTAACCGTTTCTTCCAATTTTATAGGAGTTATTGTGTTACCCGTGTCGTAAAATTAATGCGGAATACTTCTGCAGGCAGTTGGGTTAGTACAGTTGAACACAACTAGTAACTAGAGTAGTGAACTGGAGTAAAAATAATAAACTCGAATTTAATCGTTCAAAATGTGTTCAAATTACATTTACTAAAAAACACACACCCATCGTGCATAATTATAAGATCGGAGAAAGTCACATAAAGAGAGTGACTGATGTGAGGGATCTAGGGGTTCATTTAACATCTAGTCTTAACTACCGTGAACACATTACTAACATCTGTAAAAAAGCATACAGGAACTTGGGTTTCATTCTCCGAACGGTGCGAGGTTTTACTAACATAGGGGCCGTAGTCGCTCTGTATAATAGTTTGGTGAGAAGTCAACTGGAATCGAACTCTGTCATCTGGGTTCCTCATGAACTCAAGTATTGTCTCATGTTGGAACTCAAGTATTGTCTCATGTTGGAACGTATCCAAAATAAATTTTTACGCTATTTATACATGCGACTGTATGGAGTTTACCCCTTCTATCCGTTATTGTATCCAACACTCTTTATATTAGGAATGGTTGGGTACAACGAACTTAGAGCAAGGCGAGATTTGGCTCTGGTTACGTATGTATATAGGGTGTTCACGGGAAGGATTCACAATCCAGTAGTGCTGAGGCAAGTCAGTTTATGTGTACCGGACGGGTACTGTGGGCGCCGGCGCCGGCCGCCGCTGCTGCGGGCGCCGCGCGCGCGCACCAACCTGCTGGCCGAGGCGCCGCTGCCGCGCGCTATCCGCACTATCAACCTCATTGCACACCGAATTGATCTTTTCTCTTGTTCTCTGAGTGAATTCACAAGGATAGCGCTTTTTGTATTATGTTACATTTTATAAATTGTTGTTGGATTGTTTTTTTTGTAAAAATATTCAATTAGTTAAGTAAATGTAGGTTTTTAAGATTCTATCGCATTAGGTTAGCAAAAATCTGTAATGGTAGAATAGTTATGGAAATAAATAAATAAATAAATAAATAAACTGTAAATATTTTCCAGGATTTTTTGATTGTGATTTATAGATAATGATCGAGTTCAAGTGTACGGCGTCAAAGAGGTGACTTCAACAAAATGTAAGTCTAGGGACATCATGACATTTTGCACGAGCGCTCTTCATGCAATGAAGGCCACGATGTATTTTCTGGAAATTCGCATAGATTTTTCCGTTAAGTCCCATGGGAATTTAGTAGAATCCCGGAATGCCTGCCACATCTAATGTTCGACGCGAAGTAAAAATAAAACTAAAATTCACACATTTAAGGACCTTGCTACTACATGCCTACACATGCAAGATACAAACCTCCGTAAAGTAACGCCTGGTTCAATCAGTTGTCTAAAATGAGTGGTTATTATGGCAACATTTGGTCTGACAGCTTTAAATACCTGGCAACACCTGGCGGCCCGGCGCGCGATGCCGCCCTCATCGGGCACGCGCTTGCCCAAGTGCCACGAGCTGGCCGCCAGCGCGCACAGGTAGCGCCGCAGCGCTGACGCGGGCCGCCCCGCCGCCATCTCCACGTCGCCGTACAAACGCAACCTGCGACGCATATTGTACATTGTACTTAGATTTTAGCTTCAACCATGCATTAATAGCGTTCTAAAAAGAACAAAAGCGATTTTTTTGTTTACATAATTTTCACGTCCAAATTTTCAATAAATGACATTAATTACAAGACGCTATTAGGTTACGCTTATAGTCTTTAAAACTAGAGCGGTGACTATGTATAATTAGGTACATACATACATACATACATACCGTCACGCCTTTTTCCCACAGGGGTAGGCAGAGACTACTTTGTTCCACTTGCTACGATCCTGACATATTTCTTTCGCTTCATCCACAGTCTTCAATCTCTTCCTACATGCTCGTCGGTTTCGGGTACTCCTGACCTGACCTTTTTCCAATACGTCTCCTATTTGGTCTCGGAACGTCCGTCTAGGCCTTCAGGCCAACGTAACCATTCACACTCCCCATATAGAACTGTTTAGTTAGTCTACTCTACTTTCATCCATCCGCTCTACATGCCCAAACCAACTAAGCATACTTTTTTCTATCCTAGTCACTATATCCTCTTTCACACCAGCACAAAAAAAGATTCTTAAAGAGGAGGAAATTTCCAATAAAAAATTCCTAGCTCCCGGAACTCTGTCTCCGTTATTTATAATTTTAATTTAAAGCTGAAAATGGGTCTCCGCGCTTCATTTTTAGGTTGCGCGCGTGGTGTCAAAAGCAAGTACGACACATTGAATAATTTTTTTAAGTTATTGAATATTGTTTTTAAAATTTGAAAAAAATAAAGTGTATTTTGAACACTTCAAAGAACTTATCCCCGTTAGAAATTTTATTTAAAGTTAATTTTTCAACAAGTTAAACGATTGTTAACTAACAAAATTTTCTCGAACTTCCGTCTTCATTGTAAATGAAAAAAAAAATGATAAAATTATAAATAATGGAGATAGAGTTCCGGGAGCTAGGAGTTTTTTATTGGAAATTTTCTCCTCTTTAAGAATCTATTTTTGGAATTTCTTAAATATTAATAGTCTATGAAATATTGGCGAAAAACGAAATGTCTTTTTTTCATCTTTAATTGTTTATAACTTTTGCAATTTTTTATGTGCTAATACACTCTTTTGGCACATTTTTCTAGGCGTCATTCCGGATCCAATGAGCTATCGCACATAATTTTAAGAGCAGTATCTCTATTTTAGACCATTTTGAACTTGTCGGCTAGACTATAGGATTTCGCCATATTATGGCAGTAGTGATTTTACTAATTAAATCAATTTTCTCGTAATTTTACATTGTTTGTTACCGAAGAAAACGCTGTTATGTTCCAGCGTAGAGACTAAGACAGCCGGTGAATTAACACATGAGATATTTTAGCTAACTCACCATGAGATGTTGTTGGGGTACAGCTTCAAGTTTCTCTCCAGTAGTCCAGTGAGAGTCTCTAAAATGTATTTCACGTTGTAAGCGTTGACGTTAGTGATAATGTTTGGCCAGAGGTTGGTGTATTCGATGACCAGTTCCAGTGAGGTGTCGTCGACAAGCACATTATAGATCTTGGCGAGGACGGAGAGCATGACGCTGATGGCCAGGGGTTCTCGAAGGGCCTGCAGAAGCGCGTGGTAAGCACCGCGACCTTCGACCTGCCCGTGGTAGATTGACAGGTTTATGTAGCTGTATTGGGGGCTGTTGCTGGTACTGGTGCTCGCATACTTTTTACGCTTGACGGGATCGTTCATTCCACTGTTGAGGGACGAGAGCACTATAAAAGAAATGTTAGAATATAAATGCCAGCAATCATAGAGGGTTTTATTGGGTGTTTGATTTTTCACCCTGTTATAGGTAATCGTTATTTGGAAATACTACCCGTGTACGAGGGGAGGGGATGAGTAGCGTTAGGACTAGTATTTTTTGATGCAAGGAGATTTTTCCCTCAAATCTATTCCACTATTCTCTGCTCGCGTCTTCTCTAATGAGAACGGTACTTATAATCTCCACCCTGTTGAGTGAGTGAGTAGTGTCGTTCAGGTTGTCATTTTAAAAAGGGCCCCGAAGCATTTTTTTACATTGAAAAATGAGAAGCGACCTTTAGCGACGAAAAGCAACGCTTCGCTAACTTTCTTGCTGCGGCGCTCTCCAACTAGGATGACCGGTCACCTCAAAGCTGATCTTATATTAAATCAAAATAGCCAGGCTAATATTAACCATAGTCCCACAAGGTCCTAGGGAACTTCCTGCCAGGTTTGCGACGCTGCAACTTCGCACAGGCACCGCACAGCGCAGCGGCGAGCTCGCCGGGGCCGGCGGGCGCCGCGCCACTCTCCCACTCGCGGATGTTGAGCAAACACATCCACGCCGCGTGTACGGTCTGGGAAATGACATACGATTTAGATTTATTCTATCACTACTACATATATGTATAGTAAAGTAATGTACTTTACTATACCCACTGGAAGCTAAGTGTCGAGTTATTTTTAGTATACAACTGTTTGGTTAAGCTGATAATGCGATCGAAGCTGACCTGGGGCCGGGGGTGAATCCGTTCGTTGGATTTGAAGGCAGCGATGCAGGCCTTGCACTTGTTGGCTAGCTCGGTGACGTTGACCTGGTGATTTGGCCACTCTGCAAGCATTAGGTCGATCTGCAGCAGCAGCTGCTCCCAGCTGAGCAGGCGGCACAGGCGGGACAGCACGGGGTCGCCGCCATCGCCCAGCTGCCCGAGAGCTTCGTCTTCCAGCTCGGTCAGCAGCGAGAGCGCTGTGCGCACGTTGCCAGCCTCCGCGCGCGCTCGCACCGCCCCCGAAATCACGTATCCAAAATCCTGCAAAAACCCGCGCGGCAGCGACGCCAGCGCTTTGCCTGCGTTACCAATTGGCTTACAATAGGGGTTCAGCTTCCACAGCGGCAACGACGGCGACATCTTTGCGAGCTTTACCAAACTCGTGCGCACGTCATCCGCCGTCGTGGCCTCTATCAAACGCTTCTTCGATAGCCCCATCTCCAGCTCTGGCACTGTTTTGCACTCGAACCCTGGCGCCTCCCAATCATCCGTGAGCAGCTCGGGTGGTAAATCCATGTTCTCATCATCCGCGTTTAGCTGATCCGTCAAAATTATTTGCAAATGTTCATTGCAGATCAACTTCTCCTGGATCCATGGAGCAGCTTCCCCTACATGCTTTCTCAGATACTCGTCTGTCTTATCTATCGGTAATTTGCATTGAGATGAGGTTCCTAGATGTAGGAAGAACATCCTCAATTTTTCCCAATCTTCTTCTGATAAATTAGATGTCAAAACAGGAGCCATAGCCCAAAACAGTAGATCAAAAAACTCAATGCCCACAGTCTTGAACTTATTTAAAAAATCTGGATGAGTGGAAGGTATACCACCCTCTAAAGTGTACCTTACAGCATTCAATACTGAAACGCGATTTAAGAGATCACTCTCTACTGTGAATGCACCACTTGATGCTGAGGCTTGTATGTCTAATTCCACCACTTGCCTGTGAACCATTGGGATTTCTCTTGTCAAATTGTCCGTCTGCAAGACAGGTATAATGCCAGTGTAATGGTTTGATATGGATTCTTGAAGCCTTTGCAATAATGAAGGTTCTTCACCCAGTAGCTCATAGCTCAAATTAAGAGCCCTTATATACCCTATAATGTCATCCTTAGACATGCTTGCATAGTTGAATTTTCCCCATGGTACTTCATTGTATCCACCATAACCATACTTAGAAATTTCAGCTTCTAGGTTTGTGTAGTTTTCTCTACAACCTAAAATATGTTTTTTTGCTAAGTCATGTTGCCCGTAGAAGAAATAATTGTAGCATAGATCAAAATGAATTTGCATAGCTTGTTCATATTCGCTGATAAAAACATCACCAGTCTCCCAGTCGTGATTCATTTCGTTTGCATCCTCAGTGAGTTCCACAAACACCTCCATTATGGGGACTTTTATTTTCTTAGGTTCCTTTCTGCTTGTTGGTTCATAGTTTAACAGCACTTCTTCTAAGTACCTTATGCTTTGGGCACGACAGCTCTCGCTCATCCTTAAAATGTCATTGAAGTTGGGATTCATAAGAGTGAATCCATCTTCAAGCGAGGTTCCAGGACTGTAAGAAACATTAGTTTTAATTAATTTCATAATTCTCATTATGAAACGTTTTTATTCAACAATAAAGGTTTAAGTCCTACGTGGAGGGAAGTTTTCCTGATTTAGCCTGGAGTGCTGCTGTCACTGGGAATCTCAAAATCCAACGATGGTACAGAATCAGTGCAAACTCTACTTGTGGCTTTTGCAATAAATCTGATGGGATGTCCTGCATAACATAACATAAGGTTAAGCATTTAAACAAGTAGAAAAAGCAACCAGTAAGTAACATATTGATACTCTATTGCAATAAAATAAACAGGTCACTCACATATTTTTAGCCAAATGTTTCAATCTCAGAATCTCATGGCTGTTTTATTTTTAAAATAAAAAAATATGCATTACTTACCTTAGGAGGGTCAGAAAATGCACCATCAGTTGCAATGTAGACCAAATCTTGCACCAATTGTTGCTGTATTGTAGGGGTCAGTTTTGATTCAAAGGTATCTGAAAGTAAATAATATCTTATAAACTAAGGATGACCCAAATACTTTCGATTTTATTGGAAGATCCTCAACTCAACTTTAGTTCTTATAAATCATGTCTCACAAGAGTTGAAATAGTATGAGTTGACTACCCACCCAAATTCCAGTTGAGTGTAGCAGCTGTTTTCAGGGCTAGTATTTTAAGGGCAAGCTGTTTCCGTGTCTGGGGAGTCAAGGACACAGAACCTGGGCTGCCAGAGGATTGCGGCATCAGCGGCGCATCCAGGTCCGCAGCACATTCACTGGCCCCTCTCCAAATATTATTAGCATCAACTGACAGGAATTCCGAAATTAAATCTGTCCCTGATGGTTCTAGAAATTCAAAAAAACATTAAATAATAACATTATCAATTCCATTTTCGTTTAGAACATTTCATCTTAATCTTAACCCTCATAATCATATAAATCAATCAATACACCTGAATATTAAATGATATGATGATAAATAGTTAAATTACCTGGGCATGGGCTGTTAAGATGTCTCTTTAGTAGACTTTGATCCAGCAGAAACTCAAACCAAAGAATTGTATCAGGCGGTATGGGCTCCGCGCCCGGCTGAAGCAAATCCACATCCATTCTGAATAAGAATTTAGAGGACGCTGCGGTTTATTCGCCTTTTAGCAGCTTTTCCGCGGAAGGACACAATATAGCATAGGTTCTAATTGTATCGATCGTAAAAATCAATATCGCTTCAGAGTCCTGTCTAGGCGGTTGTTCTAGGCATCTATACTAAGTATATTTGGACTTGTTTCAGCCTGAGTACCTGACAATAATATCACATCATAACATAACAAACTTAAAACGAACGAGAGATTGCAGAGATGAAACTCATACAACGGTGTGCCGCATAGTATACGTCACAATAATGTGTAGTGTCCGCTATGGCTTGCATTGCAAAATCACAAAATGTATAAATGTAATGCAAACGTAAACAAGAGATACCTATCCATACCTATCTAACTATGAATGAAAGAAGAAGGAACCAACCGAGCCGAAGTTTACAACGAATCGAACTGTCATGTCAGTAGAGTACAGTAATATGTCAATCTCAGAACAATAACTAAAGCATAGAACCCGGACTAAAATAAAAACTAATTATTATAGTGCGTTGCTTCTTATTCCAGTGTACTGAAACGATAAGTTAAAAAGAGAACAAACTTGTCAGTTTGTTCTTATTTTTCTGTTTCGTACCAGTCCAAACGTCAAACTTGGTTCCTTTACGTCACTTGGTTCCGATATATGATGCCGATTTCAAGAGTCAGATTTCTTAGCCCAATGACTTGTGTTGAGTGTCAACTTAACTTGTCTGTATGTGCTTATTGTGCTTCGGATGCGTGAATGACGGACAACTTTTGGAGAATTTTTTATTTATTATTGTTAAAAATTGATTAAATAACGAGTATTGGTAAAGCCAATTACTTAGTGAAACTAGAAAATGTCTTGTGCAGTGCCAGGATGTAAATCTAATGCGTCCAGAAAACAAAATGATAATGCGTTTATAAGTTATCATCGTTAAGTGATTTTAATCAGCTTCAGGGTCGCATTAAACTATATTGAGAGTGTGTTCTATAAAATAACACCATTATTGAATCCTGTTTGTCAAAGATATCCCTATTTACATATTATTTTAAAGAAAATATGAAAACAGTATAGGTTATCTTAGTGATGTGCCTGTGATATCGACTAAACTGTCAATCGATATTAAATGTAAATATAGAGATATAATTAAATATGTTTAATTCTTTCAGTTTTCCGACTCCATTATTGTTCCATATTGTTCCCTTTCTTTGGCCATAACTTTACTATTTCACTTTTTTTTGACTTGGCAAGTTTTTACTAATCTATAGGTATGCATAAATGTTCCTTTTATAGGGTTCCGTATCCAAAAGGTAAAAACGGGACTATTACTAAGACTTCGCTGTTCGTCTATCAACAGGTTGTTCATGAGCCGTGATAGCTCGACAGTTGAAAGTTTCACAGATGATGTATTTCTGTTGCCGCTATAGCAAAAAATACTATGAATAAAACACATATGAATATAACAATAAAATGAATATTTAAGGGGGGCTCCCATACCACAAACGTTTTTTTTTGCGATATTTGTTCGATATCAATAGGCGGCAACAGGTAGACGCTTGAAATATTCAGTTTCATATTCACTTTAAAAATAGATAATTAAATCAAAATAAAATTAATATTTACCGGGTCCCATACAACAAACGTGATTTTTTGCCGTTGTTTTGTTACCAACCAATTCAAATACGAACGGACAAAAATGTGTTTTTGTTGTACGGTGAAACGGAATTCTCGGTGCGCGAGTCCGACTCGCACTTGGCCGATTTTCATAATAGATTTTTTTTTCATTATAATGATATCCGTTTAATATGTATTAATATCCACGACCGTCCCGATACCCATAAAAAATATCGAACGAAGACTAATCAATGACGGTTTGTTCCCTACACTAGCGAAATATATACATGTATAATTTAAAGCGCTTTGTATAGGTTACCCTGGTACGGAACAGACAGACGACTGTCTCGTGAATAGCATCTTTGTCTCTTTTTAACTTATTGTTTTAGTGCACTGGAAGAAGAAGCAACGCACTATAATAATTAGTTTTTATTTTAGTCCGGGTTCTATGCTTTAGTTATTGTTCTGAGATGTCAATATTTTTTGTTTTTTCTCTCAGATAAGGCAAAGAATCTTAAGTCTATACACTCTTTAATTCAAAGAAAAAAAAACTTTGCGATGATGGCCAAATTAAGACTAATAATAATTATCACTTTAAGACCAGATGATCAGAATTGAATAACGATAAAAACGTTTTCAGTGTTTATAATGTAAAGAATCATAAGTCTGTCATACGAAATTTGAAACTGAATTGCGCGGCAAATTTAAAAATTCTCTGTGTGTGACGCTATTATGCGGAAATACTGTATTGATCGTTCATACTGTTCTCAATCAGTAGTATACTTATATTTCATGCATATAATATTATAATGTATCAATAGGTACCGTGTTTGCGCTCTATATTATGTAGAGCCCAATACTTCTAAGCACGTCGTAGGTATGTACTTAATGCCGAAGTGTTATATAACATACTGGAATTTATCAGTAACCTACTTAATAATGAAACATCCTCGAAAAGTAAATTAAGTAGAATTGGAAACACCGCCTGGTAAATAATATATCAAGACCGGTATTTTTTCCTACCCTATGTAGAGCTATTAACACAAACAATGTTCATAACAATGATAACACGTAGTTCCAACTACCTATTTACGCATAGCTAAGTATATTATTCACATACTGACTGACCTACTGCAGGTATCAGCCTGCCGGGTGTTATCTATTCGATTTGATATCCGTCGGATATCGGCACTCCATTATTATCTTACTACAAACGAGAAACAACACGTGCAAAATATTTAATATCACAATAAGTTCTAAAGTTATTAAAAATATATCAATTAAGCAGTGTTAGTGTTCATAGCGGTATTCGATGACTGAAAAGCACCTGTCCTTTACAAGAAGTAAGTGATGTAACTTCTGACATTGGCTGTTAATTTTCTTTGGAAATGTTTAGTTTACCTTGGGTCGGGCTTCTCGGGCTTGAGGCTGATAAACAAGTCCATACCCTAAGTTCATAGGGAGTCTCTGCCCTAATTGAAAGTGTATACCAAGTTTATATAACTACGTAGGTACAGCGAGTTCTGAGAAATGATTAACAGAAATGATAAATGATTGATATAAACAAGCATTGTGTGAAAACGGATCCAATTCCGTAGGGCCTTAGGGAATTGAACAGTACACATCCCGCTTTAATTCTGGTGCAGTGTTACACTACGAACGCAGCTATTTAAAAAGAAATTCAATGCACAGGCAAAAATTCAATACCTACCTACCTACCTATCTAGGGCGGTAGGTAAGTTTTGTTTTTGATTCATGAAACATTAATTAGTGGTTAGTGTACCTTCGTAAGCCAGTGAAGATTGAACGGCTGACTGGCTTTGTATTATAATTTTCTTCGTTGCTTAAAGTGTATGTAGTAAATCCTTTTATTAGCAAAGTTATCAATATTTTAGGTAAAATGGAGTGAAAGTATTCTTTTGTAAATTACATCTTACCTACTCACTACTTAGAGGACTTGTTGATCCATAATTTGGAAACACGTGAAGGTGCATTTTTCTTAGAACACGATCAATAACTTAGGTAACAAGCGAAAATAAATTTCTCAAATTAACAATGGGACTGGCCAAAAGACACCAAAAAAAGTTGTAGATCTGTCTAATTGTTTAGTTTCCGTCGGAGGGTACACTATTTACAGCCTACTTAACGCACTCAGAATCGCGATCGCGATTGAGGTTAGAAAGAGATGGTGTTCCTTAGACAATAGAGACCTCTTACCTCAGATGACCCAGAGATGGCGGCATAGAGTAGTAATACGGGCTATACAATTCTGCAACATAATATATGAATAGATTGGTCCATTACTCTGAACTGAACTACCCTAGTTTATAGCAGATAGGAGTTTGCCAAAAGAAGAGTTTGTGAAATCATGCTCATGTTTGTTCTTCCAGTGGAGTCCAGCAGTTACCAGCAGATTGCTCAGAGCTCGAATGCAGTGTCCATAGACATGGATGTGCTCCAGGTTGGCTCGGAACCAGTCGGCATGCGTTGTCCCTACTGCCAGGAGGACGTCATGACCAGGGCCACCTACAGGAACACCAGCATCACCCACGTAGTTGCTGTGGTGTTGGGAATATTCTTTTGGTAAGTGCTAAGGCGACTTCGATTTTGAATTTCGCTATTATTGCGTAATGAATGGTTAGTTTTGCGTTTAGATCGTTGTGTTGAAGTTTTTTTACTTTAATACTGCTTCGAACATTATACACACCGATAGAACGTCCCCAAAAGCATTACATTTATTTTATGGTGAGTGCCAAGGCACCATTTCCCTATTTATTATGCAACTAGCCTTCCGTCCGCAGCTTCGCCCGCGATAAAATACTTTTCCCGTAGGAATAGGTATTTTCCCGCGGTAAAAAGTAGCCTATGTCACTCAGTGATAATGTAGTTTTCTAACGGTAAAAGAAATTTTAAAATCGGTCCAGTAGTTTCGGAGCCTATTCAATGCAAACAAATAAACAATCAAATTTTTCCTCTTTATAATATTTTCACGCCACTGCTCGGAAATGTGGCAAAAGATGGTCAGTAATGGGGCCCCAAAACAAAGAATAGTTGTAGGTTGAATGAACAGGCCAACTATGAATTCAAACAGGCCAACAATAACATTGTTGGACAGTTTCAAAGACCAAAGTCGTCCAATCACATCGGCATGCTGATCCCTGATTCCACCAATCAGAACACAATTTGTGATGCTATTATACAAAATCGACCAATCAGAACACGTCGTGTGCTGCATATTAAATTTTTTCAAGGTCTATCCCATCAGGGAGAGGCAAAGGAAACTAGGTCCACACAGCCACGTCTGACGTAAATTGTTTTGTCTTTAATGTTTAAGTCCTGTCTTAAAGTCAGAGTCGTCAGTCCGTCCTTGTCACGTCATATTAAAACTAAAAGCGATTATGGGTGTGTTTAATAAGCACTTCGAAGCGCTTTGCTTAATAAAATAACATAACAAAAAAAAGCCTTTGCGTGACTGGCCACTAGAGCGCTCTCGTTTTTTTTTTAAAGTAAAATATGGCGGGAGTGTGAAACTTTACTGTTGTATTTACGCTCATGTTTTTTATTTCCTCGCAGTAGTCGTGAAAAGCAGTATGTAATGTCTCGGCCAAAAGTGCAATAGATGGACTCGCCTCTCTTCGAGGGCCTCACCTGCGGCTCGGCCCTCGAACTCACTCGTCCATCTATTGCTCACTTTCCAGCCTCTACAACAATGTACTATTTCACGCCACTGCTCGGAAATGTGGCAAAAGATGGTCAGTAATTGGGCCCCAAAACAAAGTATAGTTGTAGGTTGAATGAACAGGCCAACTATGAATTCAAACAGGCCAACAATAACATTGTTGGACAGTTTCAAAGACCAAAGTCGTCCAATCACATCGGCATGCTGATCCCTGATTCCACCAATCAGAACACAATTTGTGATGCTATTACACAAAATCGACCAATCAGAACACGTCGTGTGCTGCATATTAAATTTTTTCAAGGTCTATTCCATCAGGGAGAGGCAAAGGAAACTAGGTTCATACAGCCACGTCTGACGTAAATTGTTTTGTCTTTAATGTTTAAGTCCTGAGGGGCTACTCCGAAATTCGATTTTCGAAGTTCGTTTCGTTCCGTTCCGCTCACACTAATAGTAATTAATTTGAGAGTGAAAGGGACGGCATGACACGAAGTTCGAAAATCGAATTTCGGAGTATAAGGCCAGTCTTAAAGTCAGAGTCGTCAGTCCGTCCTTGTCACGTCATATTAAAACTATAAGCGATTATGGGTGTGTTTAATAAGCACTTTGAAGCGCTTTGCTTAATAAAATAACATAATAAAAAAAGCCTTTGCATGACTGGCCACTAGAGCGCTCTCGTTTTTCTAAGTAAAATATGGCGGGAGATTGAAACTTTACTGTTGTATTTACGCTCATGTTTTTTATTTCCTCGCAGTAGTCGTGAAAAGCACTATGTAATGTCTCGGCCAAAAGTGCAATAGATGGACTCGTCTCTCTTCGCGGGCCTCACCTGCGGCTCGGCCCTCGAACTCACTCGTCCATCTATTGCTCACTTTCTAGCCTCTACAACAATGTACTATAGTATAGATAGCGAAATTTAAAATCGAAGTCGAAAAAAAACAGAAGGCAGTCAGCATGTTTTTTAAATTTGGAATTATTTTAATGCCATTTGCATTAATAAGTGGCCAATAATGTTATTTTTGCAACAAAAAGTTTTGAGTTCTAAGCCCGCGATACAAAAAATAAATCGGGAAATATGCGGGCGAGCGTGTATTTTTTTTATTATTTTGTCATTTTGAATTTAAATTCGCGTGCGCCCCGCCCCGTAAGGGACGGGATCGCGGAGCGGCGTGGCTTCGGCCACTGTCGGTCAACACGTAACCCGGCCTGTGGGGTCGGAACGTGGGCCGCTGTCTTTTTCAAGACGGGGGCCACGAGGAGACAACCTCTATAAAAAAATCCAAGCGGCACCAGCGGGGGAGGGCGGGATTTCCCAAACCTGCATTGCACAGGTGCCGCGAAGAGGGAACCCCATCCCGGGGTGGTCGTGGGGCGTCACGGTGACACCGAGTGCTCCCGTAACGCCTCACAAACGACTGAATAGGGAATCCGTGTGGTTGGGCATTACCTACCTGCATTGCACGGTCTCATTGTCTAAGGGAAGACGGGCCCAGCGTACGGGCCCTCTCCTTCTTGGCGCGGTCTTGGCGAAAGCCGGGGCCACCGGGGGGGGGGGGGGGGGGGGGTTGTGGTGAAACCCTAGTGGAATCCCACTGCATCCCCATCACACCGGATTAAGGCAACGCCGTAGAGTTTTTAGTTTGGGTATACCCCTCCGGGGGGGAGTCCCACATAACCCTAGGCATCCCCGTGCCTAGGGCATCCATAAAGATTTCCTCTCCGTTAAAAAAAAGGTTAGGTTACGCCTGCTCCGAAATGAGAAATTCGCTGTTCGTTTCATACTATCCCTCTCACTCTCCTATTAGTGTGACTGAAACGGCAGGAAACGAATTAGATTTTTTTACTTGGGACCAGGCCTGTAGGTTTGCTATGTCCGACGTCGAATACGTCACTAGCTAGGCAAATCTTTGTTAATTTACAAACTGGCTTAGTGTTGTTACATAATACTTATCGGCTTTTGTATTAGCTAAAGTGATTTACAAGGTTAGTTATGACGTCAGTCATTATGTACTTAATAAAAAGACATTCCATCAAATTCGATACCGATTCCAAATTTCCATATCGATAGCCAATTAATTACCAACTCCTTAAAATGTATTCTCGCTATACTCCAAAGGTTACTCCAAAAGTTACACTTGCACTAATTTCATTAGGTAGTTTCCTAATTAGGTAGTCCTGCGAGTATATGAAATATTATTTTCACCTCACTTGCTCGAAAAGGCTGTCTTTCTCCTTCAAAATCTGCGTGGAAAAGTGATTTTTCCCCGCTTGTGTGGAAAAGGTTGTTGAAATTCGAACGTGACGATGACCACCATTGCCCACCTACTCATATACTCAGAAATTAGAACTTTGAACTTTGTACGTTGTCGTCTCGCTTATACGAATAGTACTTAATTAGGTGAATGAGAAGGACGGAATAATACGAACTTCAAATGTCGAACTTGTTATCAGACCCCTAACTTTTTCATCCGATAAAAAAAAACATAATGTCACGTTCAGAAACGCGATCCGTTATCCATTATTAATTTATTTCAAAATCCGTTAACTCCTAAGTTATTATCAAGAGTTGTTAACGTTCGTTGCTAAATAAAAAACTGATTTACTATTAGCTCAACTGTTTTTCTTCCATCCACCATTTTTCTCGCTGTAGTGAGGTGAAAAATTGTGTATTTCGCTCGGTAGCAAAGTTGTTTAATATCTCGTGCCTTGAAATTCTCGCAATGCTCAGGATTTTTCTTTTGAACTACTCGTATCGCTCGTGGTTCAATCATAGGCTCCTTCGCTTGCTCGGATAAGTACAGCTACAAGCGCCAAACAAAAACTTTGCAGCCTTGCATAGAAAATAACTATTGCCGTTTAAGCGAAAGGTTCATGATAAAAATTTTATGTTACATGCAAGAATTCCGTAAATTTCGTAGGTGCCGACCCGAGTTTGAACCCACGATCCTCTGCTTGAGAAGCCATAGGTCAAATCGCAAAACTGCTATTGCTTCTTTCCATTCAATTCTACCTAACCCCAGTGTCTTTCTACTTTGCATTAGGGCAGGAGATTGCATTGGTCACCACCACGAAGCGATAATGTTTACTTATGTTTTTTTATCTGGCCTATTATTTTTAAAAAGCACTCCTTTAACGATAATTTCCTCCCCAGGTGGCTCTGTTGCTGTATAATCCCGTACGTCACGAAAAGGTGGAAGAACGTTGACCACAACTGTCCCAACTGCCGGAAGCACTTAGGAGTCTACACAAGAACAACTGTGCTGTAAAATAATAATTTCCTTTATAAACACAGATCAACCTGTAGGCAGATACTAAATCGAATAAGGTACCTAGACGTGTTATGCAATAGTAATTAATTCAATTAAACATTAGATACTTAATAGGCAAATTTTCTGTTTTAACATATTATACAATTGTTTAGCGGCATATTGTTGCGCTCGCGCTGTTGACCACACCTACAACTTAAACTTAAACCGTAAGCCAGCTGGTAGGTGAATATATAGTACAATCCCCTTTGACAACCGTGTCAAAGGCGATTGTCGAATCTGTTACGAAGAACCTAACTTTAATGTAATCTGTGATAATGGTAACTATTTAGGTGAGAATTTTGAATCAATCAAGCCGTTGAAATATCTGTGTGCAGACTGCAACTTGTTTCTAATTTAAATAATATTTTTTCTCCAATAACTATGTAGGTATGTCGTCATCGGACCTACACATTCCAATTTTCTAAATTGGCGTCAGAATTTGCTGGCCATATCACTGAAACGAACAATTCTTCTTTAGCAATCATTTATTTGATACGTAAAAAACACCAATGTTTTAAATGTACAATCATATTCATAAATATAATAATATTTTTATCTAAGAAATAATTTTAATAAACTCCATTAATTACTGAATAAATCATGCATACCTAACTTTTGTGAATTGTAGGTATGGTTGTTTTGTGGTATGGCAATTGAAAGATGAGAATGAGTTTTTGCATGAACTTTTCTTAAAGTTGAGTTTAAGCTTGTAGTAGCTAGAGCTACATAGGTTGAATTTGAGGCAAAATAAATGTTCCTATTGGAAATATCTTGTAAAATATATTAATTTATATTGTAACTAGCTGTTGCCCGCAACTTCGTCTGCATAGAATTCGTTTATCGCTATCCCGCAGAAATTACGCAATCCGTTCTTAGAGGATGCCTACGTCATAGTAGCTTTATGCATGCAAAGTCTCAGCCCGATCGGTTTAAAATTCACTCTATGTCAGTCAGTCAGTCAGTCACCTTTGAGTTATATATATTTAGATAGATTTATTAGTAACAATACTTATTTAATTTAAGGCGTTTGATAAATTAAACGTAACAACGTGTTTTTTTATAATTTGGCGCCAATTTATCATTCTCATCTTTCATCTGGCAGACTACGCTGAACATATTTTGTTTTCAATTTTATATGCGACTGAAATACATTTTGTAAAACGTGGTTCATTACAATGAATCGACAATTACCTTCTTCGCTCTATGTTGACGATTATATATGCATTTATTTTTAAACGCAATAAAATACGAAAAATATTAATAACTTTCATATAGATTTAGAGACGAGTCAAACATTCGGTAATCAATCAGTATTCGGCATATTCCATATAACTTTGTATGTTCGTATTCGTCCGTGTTGTTCGGTTTATTTGCCAAACGTTTATCGTAAAATGAATACCTAGTACCTAGTTACATCAAACATCATCAATAGTTATCATTAATGCATGTTATTTTGACAATTTTGTGATTATTGTGCTAGAAGTCTGCGGGTTTGGTGATTTTACTATACAAGTAGTTAAAGATCATAATAAAATGGCTGAACCTGCACGGATCTTTTTCCATACCGGCTGATGAGGCCATTGCACTGAAACGAATAACTCGGCTGAATATTAGGTTCGACGGGGGCAGAACCGAATCGGTGGAATCCATTTTCGGCGCATGTCTATTTTGTACATACAAAAATACAAAGCACGTTCTTCTGTGGAGGCTACCATACTAACCTACTTTCATGTCCTCCTTTGGGTATTGTTTTTAAATAACAGGCCCAAACTACTTCCAAAGTCTGACTGAACTAGAGCGCGGGAGCGTCCGGCATTGAGAATGATAAACTTGCACTCTAACTATTTAGTCTGCAGTTCGGTTTAGGGTATTTTAGTTGTTATATTACCCATACAATATAAATGATTGAAGGGCAGTTACTAACTTTATATAAATTTATGTCGAATGCGAGTTTCCGAAAAAAACCAAGCTGCTAACCTTAGTTAGGAGGCCTTTAGCAATACAGTGAGATCTGTTTTATGCCATTCATGCTGATCGTTAATAAACATATTTATGCTCTAGTCATAATATAAAAATTATTCTACTCAATCTTATAATTTCATTTCAGCCCTGATTAATTTAGAAAAATAGGTACTTATACTGGCAATTAAAATATCACAGAATTCTTAACAATTGTTCGTTACGATTCGTTAGGTACTGTTTGTGTTACTTAAACCTAAATAATAACATTTTCAATTAGGTATGTCGTGATTTTTTAAATTCATAACATTGTAAAATACTTAATCTATTACGCAGCAATTACACAGCTCCGAATAATAGTAGTAATTTGATATGCTTTGTTAATATATATATATATATATAATAGTTATTTATGTGGCTGGTGCATACCTAATGCCTAATTATATAGAGTCGCATATTTAATTTTATCTACATTCATTTATGTACATAAAATACGTAGGTACGTAATATTTTCTGTTCTTCGATAGTTCAAAACAGATGAAACTGACATTTATATATTTTTTTTAAATTCGAAGACAATAGACATAGAGATTTTGGTATTTAAGATGTTCAAAGTTTGAATGTAATTAGAGTATCGATGTTGATACTCTAATGTAAAAATTATAATGCAACCACACATTAGAGTATGGATATTGATACTCTAAAGTAAACATTATAATACAACCACAGATATAGGTTTCTTAATATAGGCCATTTGCTAATCGTTCCTGAACATAATTATTATAGGGAAGTTATGATATGGATGTAGATAAATAATTGGATAAAATCGCCTTCATTCCTATATGTTGTACTTAAAAATGCTATTTTTATAAACATATATAAATTGCAATAAGCTACGCAGAGGTTTGGTTTAGTCTGCTGTTGTTTTCTACTTACAGTTGAAAATATTAGGCAGGTCCGTAAGTAATATCAGGAATCTTCTAAAGTAGGTTGGCAATAAAACAGGAATCCAAGACCAGCCTATCGTATAATAAAGCTTGCGATACTGTTGTTATAATTTGTTCCTATCCGCTAAACGCTGATTAATTTTCCTTTCTAATAGCATTTAGATTTCTCCAATTTACTATTTCATGCTCTGTCACATTTGCAAAACCTCCGGCACACTTTTTAAATTTAAATAGGTTTGTTTGTATTATTTAAAACTCCATAACGACACACTTCAAAGTTATGCCTTAATTTAAAACCTAAGTCTCGCTTATCGTACCACTTCGTTTTGGTTTCCATCAGTTCGAATGTTCAAGCTCATGAATGCTGATAGGTGCCAATAAAGGCTTTGCATGACGGGCAGTAGTGGTTGACGGTTTTGCAGGAGCGCATGCAGTAAGGGAGCAGGCAGCCGCAGCAACATCTGTGAAACAAAGTTTTCCTTGGATAACGTTTTGTGTTTGATACAATGTTGAGCTACATTACAACCGCGTAGACTAGTGGTTAGAGAACCTGACTACGAAGCTTGAGTTCCCGGGTAAGTTCCCCGGTCGGGGCTTACATTACGAGTATATATGAAATGTTTTGAAAGTTTGTTCTAGAATCACCTTTATACTCGCATGTGTTAAAAAAATATATACTAGCAATGTATGTTTCCGACGCCCACAGTAGATACCTGGTAGGTAGCTTTTAGGACTAAGTAGTTCAGTTTCGGGGTAACGCTACCCTTTTCATTTTCAAGAACAAATAGCATGCGCACTCTCTTTCTTTAAATGGACGGACTTCAAACAGCTGCTATGGGGCCATTCAAGTATTACGTAGGCAGATTTTTTGCAATTATTTACCCCCCCCCCCCCCTACCCCTTGTCAGCAAAAGTAAGCAAACCTCTTACCCCCCCCCCCCCCTCCTATGCTTACGTAATCATTGGTACCTCTATGCGTTTTTCTTTTAATGGATTCTGTTTTTTATTGATTTGTGAGCAGCAGTTCGAATCGAAGCTGCTGACGTAATCACCATATCGACCCCCCCACCCCCAAGGCATCAAAAATAAGCAAAGCAAAAAAAAGCGCTTACGTAATACTTGAACGCCCCCTATGCTGCGTCCTCTTCTATCGCATGGGATGGTTGGTCGGGACCTCTCAGTCACACACATTCAGTCGCAGCAATATTTTACTTTTCAAAATTCGACAACCGGAATTCGGGACGGATTTTTCGCAGGCAACCCTATACCACCGTGTTCATAATAAAATAATCTTTCATTTTATTTAATTTTAATTCAATAATCAGACCGTTGCAAAATGCTAGTAGGTATAGATTTACCTGTTTATACCTGGCTACCCGATAGTTGTGACCGGAAAAGAATAGGCAACCTAACGTTTGCATATTCTATGGGCCTCATACTTTCGATTGGTATATAATTTATCTAATAATCAAACAGGTGAAATGTCAATTTTTTTATTAAATTATTAATTAAACATACCCTGGACTAAAATTTGTTAGGCAACCCGTATGCAATATATTTATTGACATATTAAATTAAATGTAAAATACGTTTCATCAAATAAACACCACGGTGAAGGTCGTTTTATATCGGGATCTTAGGCTAAGACAGATTGGGTACTCACTCCAGTAACATGTCTTATCAGCGAATAGGTAGCGTTTGTGGGGCAATTTTCTTGCCACGATACTGTCTGGTTTTTTTTTATTAAAACATGTCGTACCTACCTATCACGGCATAGGTTGGGTAATGATGATTAATTTAATTATTTTTTATGATTAAATACTTCAAAAAGTAACGGGCTGCAGCAGGTACATAGGTGACCTACTTATAATTACACGAAATTATACCTAATTATATTTTGAGTAAATTATGTACTAATCGAAAAAAATAGATTCTTGACCAGATCCGCTGCAGAACCATAGCACAGTAAATTGTCATAATTAATTGATAAATGAAACACATTGCAAATTTGCCGGTTACAGCAGATCACGAATCAATTCGTTGTTTAGTAGGTACATTATTTTGGTGTGAACATTTGTGCCTAGTCTAGGGCCAATTCTTGACTAAATGAAAATGAGAAAATTGGCAGCGCCTCCAGCGACGCCACAACCAGAACGCGCTCGAGACGATTATTACGACACACCAAGGGTTCAAGGACCCGATTTTTTTGATGTGCTTTCAAAAATCGAGTCCTAGGACACGTTTACTCACCCGGCGAGAACACAGAGTGCTGCAGACACAATGTGCGTGCGGGTATTGGCTACGAAGTCGACGCGGGTTACTATGGACTTGTGGCACGTAGGGCATGTGGTACCAGTGGGGCCGGGACCCATTTTGATAGGGCGGTCGCATCGCGGTGCGCTGGGACCTGTGACTGTGGTGCGCGGAGGCACAGCCGGCACCACCAGCCCTGGCGGCGGCGGCGGATTGTCCCCGAAGTAAGACGGCGGGGGCACAGGGTTAGGTGCCGTCGGTTCGTATGGGGGCGGCAGACCCATTTTATTTTCCACTGAAAAAAGTAATATCAGCGTTCAGTTTTTGTTTGGCGCGAGTGCCTGCATCTATTAAAACCCGAGTAAGCGAAAGATTCTATGATTAGACCACGAGTGAAGCGAGTGGTTAAAAGAAGAATCCTGAGGCCTTACCATGACGTCTTAATGTGATTCAATTCCGACAGAGTTCAGGTTTATAGCTTTCATTTTTAGTATGGATCTGGCAGCGAGCGAACTTCAACTGAATCGGAATTGAATCGCAGTAAGACGTCATGGTAACCACCCTGAGCGTCACGAGGGTTTCAATGCACGAGATACTAAACAACTTTGCTGCCGAGCGAGACACATAATTTTTAACTACAGCGAGAAAAATGGTGGATGGGAGAAAAACTGGTTTAACTAATAGTAAATCAGTTTTTTATTTAGCAACGAACGTTAGCAAATCTTGAAAATAACATAAGAGTTATCGGATTTTAAAATATATTAATAAAGGACTAGCTGTTGCCCGCAACTTCGTTCTCGCAGAATCAAATATAGCCTATGCTCATCAGGGATAATATAGGATTCAAACGGTGAAAGAATATTTCAAATCGGTCCAGTAGTTTCGGAGCCTTTTCAATGCAAAGAAACAAATCTTTCCTTTTTATAATATTAGTTTAGATAAAGGGTCGCGTTTCTGAACGTGACATTATGTTTTTATGTCGAATGAAAATGTTAGGGGGTTTTATTTAAGTTCGTATTATTCCGCCCCTCGCACTCACCTAATTAAGAACTGTTCGTATAAGCGGGACGGCAACATATTAAGAAGTTAAAATGTCTGAGCTTATGAATGGGTCGACAATGGTGGTCAACGACACGTTCGTATTTTAAAAAGCTTTTCCACCCAAGGGGGAAAAAATCTCTTTTCCACACAGATTTTGAACGAGAATGACAGCCTTTTCGAGCAAGTGAGGTGAAAACCTAATTAGAGTCAGGCTACGAATAATTCCCGTGTAATAAATAATGGTTTGATAATCATTTCAGAATTTGAGTATCTGCACCGTATTTAGCACTATACCAGGTAAGTAGATATGTGTATAAAGTGCAATTCTTTGTTAAGTAAACCGGAAAGGTGTAAGTAAGTAGGTACAGTATCGAGGTTAACTGATCTTCCATTTGTACATTGCACAGACAAACTCTAAGTGCCTGGATAGAATACTTAATAAACAAATTAAAATACAATGTATTTATAGTACCTATGTCAAGTTATTAACATGCATAGGTACTGGTTAATAGCTGTTAACAATGCCAAACCAATCTAAATCGGATCGGACTTTTTCGAGAATATCGTGTAAATTAAAACACTAAAGATACGAGGCAAGCAGAGAACCTCCCTGTGATAATCAATTTGAAAACCCCAAAAACGCTTAAGTGCGAGTCGGTCTCGCGCACCGAGGGTTCAGTCGTTTATAAAACAGATCTGACGTTGTAGTAATAACTCATAAGGTTCACGAATGATGAGTTCAGAGATTTGGCGACTGTATTTTAAACATATTTTACATTATAATAAATAATAATAAAGTTAGGTACCTACAAACACAAATTATTTTATGTATAAGTATTATAATAATTATGTATACGATTATTATACCAATATAGATATAGGTGAGGAATCCGTTTTATTGCATTTGACTAAGACACGAGCCTAGCTTATACCAATTAGCAAATTCTCCCAGTCAATCTGTGCGTCGATGAGAGGACCATTTTAAGATTCAAAAGTATTCAATCGCAAGGCTATAAGTGGAGGCAGTATGCAATTAGATTCGCATTGCATTAGGCATTGGCAGGCACAGTCATCATCTTTATACCTAAACGTAGTGGATAAACAATAGCCATAATGTTAAAATAATATTTCAGTCGTAGTATTTCTATCTTCTTAACTTTAAAATTATTCATTGTTTTATTTTTTATGTCGAGTACGTCTTATTTTGATTTTTAAATGCTTTCAACATGGAACGGAATGTCCCTACTATTATGTAGCTTCAAGGGAGGTCTCTTGTAGTTTATTCCTATCCTACGAGGTTGCAGATTTTGTGGTCTGCAATGTTGTAGGAATAAATAATTGTTTTTAAATAATTTATCAGAAAGCTGAATTTTCAATTCGATTGTAAGTTTTTTTTCATTACTTAATAATACGTCCGCGGTGATATCTTCGCCGCCTGTGAACCGATTCTTGTATATTATACAACATCATTTTAAAGATTATTTCATACAAATTTAAACAAAATAAACTGATTAATAATTTTATTTAAGGACGTTTGAATTCGGTTGAAGACAGAAACATTATGAAAAAAGTATTAGTAAAAATAACTAAAGGTTTTCATAAAGTCGGTTCATGGTGTTCATGTTATCAAATTTATATGAACGGACAAATTGTATGAAAACGAATTCAACTATTGTCAAGGGCATTTGAGCGTGAGCTAGTTTTGTTATAAAAATAATTTTGCAGTGACTGTTAATTATTTTTAGCGGATGCGATGGTACGAGTACGTTTCATTATTACGTACTTAGTTTCATTTAGGTACGCCGAACGATTGTCGATCATATTTTTCATTCTGGCTTAAAATATTCGGCCAACGCCAAATGTTTATTCTTCAAAGAAATATAGGGGTAATTGATTAACATAGAGGAAATAAGTAAATGGAGTGGTAATACGGGCTATAAAATACATATGACTTTTTCGACATATAGGTACCATACTAACACTTATTTTTCGCGATTGTATTTCTTTTGTTATATATTATTTACAAGATCATTATATATTATTTACTTTCTGATTTTTACCAATATTAATGGAGTTTCATTCACTATGCTACACAACGACTAAACATTAAGTATCCCTAGAAATGATAAAGTCCCCAGTAATACTTTATCGTTTCCGAAAATTTACTTAGTTTCTAATAAAAAAATCGAGAATAACCGACTAAGTGGTTGTTGGACTACGCAGAATAAAAAGTTCCATTTGTTACAATGGTAGTTTAAATGCGATGAATTGCAATTAAAAGTAGCTACAAAAAGGCAAGACTATCATTGTTAAAAGAAAACCGCGCCTATGTTTTCCCTTGTTTGTAATTAAAAAATTAGAGGTGAAGGGGGAGGAGGCACAATTTTTATGTCTTTCTGTGCCATTTTTGCTACGGAATCACTATAAACTAGGAGAAAATATTCCATGTTAAGGTGCGTTTGGTTTAGATTGCATCAAAAGAGTGTACAATGTTCTTAAATAAGGCAACAAATACCACGTTTTTCTCTGTTTACACGAAAATAGGTAACTTAACAGATTTAGCATAGCATAGTCGTTCGGTATAATTGCATCTTTAGACGGTGTTCTGATTTGTGTCGTAAGGCTTGACACAACACAAATACGCAAATATTATCTCATAAAACTATTTGGTAACCGTGTTTCAGCTCTTGTATTTTCTCATTCTCTCTCGGCAAATTTCGTGTTTCTCCAGTTTAGACGTCAGTCACTAATGAAAACGAATTTTGCCGTAAGACATAAGGAGAATAGAAGCACTGCACTGCACTACACACAGTAGGTACTTCTTTTGTTTACACTGAAGTAACAATTACGCACACTTCGACTTTCGACGGTCGTGTTAATTCATAGGTACGGAGGATAAGTTGCAGTTGGAAGAAACCATAAAATCGTGACCCACCGTAGAACGTTCTCACTGTACCTATATCACAATCATGTTCTTTGTCAGTCATTGCGAGTGAGTGGGTCACGATTCAACTGAGAATCGATTTTTGAAATCACATTACCTACTCTAAAATACAGTTTGAAAGTGGTAAATGTCCTAAATTTCAAATATAAGTAAAGTTGAAGAAAATTACTAAAATTACAGCTCTAATTCGTCTTCAAATATTTCACTTGAGCAATTTTGTCTCAAAACACTAATTTTCACCACTTTTAAATGGTAGTACTTTGGAGGTTGTATTGTCAGAAATACTTAAGGCCCCAAGTTCGTCTTTATATCTGGACAATGCAATGTCTTACCTTTATTAAGTAAACTAGCTGTTGCCGGGGGTTTCGCCCGTGATGCAATTTTGTTTTCAACATTTTTTTTATACAAACCTTGTCCAAACAGTAACAAACACAACTAAAAAAAGGATTATCCAATTCGGTGCAGTCGTTTGGAAGTTATGCGCGTACATACATTTCGACGATTCATTTTTATTTATATAGATTTATTTCTCTTTAAATAAAACCAATGTTCAGAGTAAACAATCCACAACGAACGTCAGTAGGTAAGGGGCCTATTATTTATAAATACTCTTTTTTCCTCAAAAGTTAGTCACCTTGCGCGACACCGACCGGTTTTTTCGACTAATATTTTTTACTTCGTAACATTTGCCATTATTTCATCTACCCTAGTGATTGATTGAAATGACTACATTTGAAAATTCAATCTGTTTTTTTAAAGATTAATATGTATAACTTTTTGTTAAATTAATTCTTTTGCTTTTCCAGCACTATTGTGTGCGGTAATTAAAGTAATCGTTTTGCAGATTAACGAGAGTAAATGTCGAAACTGATGCTGTTTGCAGTATTCAGGGCATGACAGTTGGTTGGTAAGTACCCTACTCTGATCCAACGACGGAAAGTTGGTTATTCGTGAATCGGAAGTAAAGCGATAATTAACTATAGTTAACAACCGAAGCATACCGATTTTAATTGTTTCCTTTATTTTAAAGTTCGGTTTTGATTAAGTAAAGTCTTTTTATTCAAACTATTTAAAATTAATTATAAATTAAATTGTAATTAATAAATCGATTTTGGTTACATTTATACGGGATTCAACTATGAGAAATATTCTATCGAATAAAGAAAGCATGTCAATTTTTAAGTCGGTTACAATAGTTAAGCGTTCTGCTTAGGCCACAGAACCAGTAATGATCTATATAATTAGCCACTAACCTAGAGCGTTTTGATTAATTTTGAACATTGTTTAAATTAAAGCTGGCTACAATTGCTATGCGTTGCAATGCTAGAATAATTAACCTGTTGAACATTAATAAATGCAAAGTCCACGTTTAAACAAAGAAAACTGTTCTCTCGCCTGACTGAGCCTTGTTTTCCTATGTCAGTAAATATGCCAATGATTTTGCTTTAATTCAAGGTAAAATTCCGTTTTATTTTCGTTTATGAATACAAATTATTTATCAGCGTCCAATAATATCCAATACCTAATCTTAACTAGGAATGCACTACTAACAATAGGTACTTCAAAGCAGTATTAGAGGATACAAAAAAAAAACTTTGAAGTGTTACCTTCATAGTAATAATTGGTTAAAACCATTTTTTCACTTACTTGTTGCGTCCATCGTGATGAAATTTAACCTTCGTGTCGATTTCTTCGCCCAGAGAACGATAACCAAAAACAAATGAAATCAATAACAGCTGTTACACAATAAACAGTAACTGATAAGTGGCCGTTTGTCTTTTGTTACAATACTTTAAGTTAAAGTTAATGAAGTTAAGATGAACTGTGTTATCTGGCGTTGTTTACGCCGCGCTGTGAGAGAATGCAGCCCGTGCGGCCGCGTACGTGCGCGTACGTCACTCGCGGCAGAGAGAGAGGGCTCAAACCCGTTAGGTTATTTCCATGAACGCGAAAGGGACAGCATAATACGTTGCGTCACGTAACTTGTCTACGTTGCTTACATCAACTTATCCATAGCCGCCTAATTATAAAAAGTATTTAAGAGCGTGCAATATCTTGTGATTCACTCGGCCTTTTTGATGAGTTACGCTAGCACCACGGCTCCAATAAAACTGGCCATTTGTAGTCCAGCTCTGCAAACAAATTATTTGCATGTCTTTGTTGTAGAAACTCTTTATTGAAATTCAACTTCACGGAACCACTCCCTTTGTATGTTAATTGATTAAAGATCTAATACACCCACATTTTTGGGATGATTTAATCAAAAAGTAGGTACTTAAATATCTTTGGTTGGTGCTTCACATCGTCAGTGTTGATAATGTTAGACGAATTTTTTAAATATTTTGTACGTATCCCCTATATCCGTTTCCCCTTTTCGATAGTAAGATTCATTTGCGAATAATTATACTTTAAAATACAATATTTTTGCTAGTGTCAAGTAACCCCCTGCCTCCCGTCTATATTACTTGGTTTATTTCGGATACGTTAAAAAAATCACAGCAGTAGCGTATACAGCCGGCGAAAAGCGTGTCGGGCCACGCGCAGTGTAGGGTATGCGCAGACAACTGTCACAATATTTGAATATTAATACACAAAATTATTATTATTCTTTTTTTTTTGGATAGGTGTTACCATTATGAACATAGGTCACGTTTTCAAGTACAATTTATAAGTTGTCGACTATTAGGTACTCTTTAAATTGTAAAGCCAATCTAGATGTGAGTTTTCCATTAAATTTCGCTATAGTAGGACCTATACTACCATATTTTAGAACTTAAAATCTTATAATTTCATTTCAGCCCTGATTAATTTAGAAAAATAGGTACTTACTGGCAGTTAAAATATCACAGAATTCTTAACAATTGTTCGTTACGATTCGTTAGGTACCTACTGTTTGTGCTACTTATACCTAATAATATCATTTTCAATTAGGTGTCGTGATTTTTTAAATTCATAACATTGTAAAATAATCTATTACGCAGCAATTACGCAGCTCCGAATAATAGTAGTAATTTGATATGCTTTGTTAATATAATATATAAAGGTAATAGTTATTTATGTGGCTGGTGCATACCTAATGCCTAATTATATACAGTCGCATAATTATTTAACTTTATCTATATTCTCAACATGAAACTACCGTGAGACTTAATCATTATTACACATAAACGGATAACTCACCAGTCACTCAGTGTTCGTTTCGCTGCCGCCGGGGCGAGCGCTCCAGGAAGAAGGACTACGAAATAGTCCGAAACATGTCGAGCATCACTCGACTTTTTATACGTGGACGGACGGACGGAAAGACGCACGGGCGGACATAGCGAAACTATAAGGGTTCCTTGTTGATTACGGAGCCCTCAAAACGAATTTAAAAGCTAAAGTATGACAGTTATGTTGTACGCAAGTTAATGAGTAATAGTCACCTAAAGTTTATACATAGGTACTAAACATTTGGCTGATGTTAGTAGGTACGGCGCCTTACTGCGCGTGGCCTGACTCGCACTCGGCCGTTTTTTTATAGTTGGTATCTTGATTTAATATCAACAAAAATCTTTCTGTTAATACGAATACACAAATTGAGACGATGATGATGATCAAGTATCATATTTCAAACCAATCCGACCACAGAGGAAACGCTGTATTCATTTGTGTTATTTTACTCGAATAATCAATTTTTCAATAGACCCTATTTCTGAGAAACTAAATCCTAATATTATTACCTACCTAATGACAAGTTTTTACACTTTTAACTGATATGTACTTTACAAGTTTTTTTTGCTCACTGTATACAATACATACTTATTAATAAATAAACTCATTCAAACTTATTTAAATCACAATAAATTATGCATAAAATGTGCACTATTGTACGTATAATACCTAAGTTGAAAACAAAGTTCCGCTTCCCGCGATAACTAATTCAACTTGAGTTGCACCGCGCTTTGTTTTTCAGCTGGCATATTTAATACGAATAGAAGCATGCAAATGCTATGCGTACCTAGATATTTATGCTTAACCCATTAATCTTGTTGATTTGTTTTTTAATTCGAAGTTGGAAAATTGAACGGTCAAATTCGCAAACGTTTATTAGTAAATAAAACGTCGATTGGAAATTGTGTTAACTTCGACGTTTAATACTTAGTATATGTATATCGTATCAAGAGACCAAAGAAATCAATAATAACAGTTGGCCACCGGAGCTTTGGCTTGTGAGGCTAAGAAAATCCGAGGGTGTTTATGAACCTTGTCTTGAGAGGTAAACTTAACTTTTCAATTGAACTGCGATAAAATAATAATATTATTTTTTATTAAACTACAAAAGCACAATTCTATGTATACCATCCACTAATTTCTCCAGCCAAATATGTGGTCTACCACCCAAGATTGAAAATCCTTTGCATGTCATAAAATATAATGCCGATAAGACGTGGCTATCAATTTGAAAGTTCGACTTCTTCGTTCTGTTTCTTTATATTTGTACAATAAAGCATTTGCTTACTTACTTACATTTTCATTTGATAGGAAGTTGGATGAAAAGTGATAGACCACTTTTTTTGCGGAAAGTACCTACACTCGAGGAATGTAATCATTGAAGAGCCACTGTGCAACGTTGTTTACAACTTGTAATACATTAAAAAGCAATTGTTTCACTTTGCCAGCGTTCTATGTATGCTCAACAACTAAAGTCCTCGAGTGTATGTGTCAGGGAATTCTGAATACTAAGTAGGTACAAATTTACATGGGTTTATGCCATAAGTTTAGTTTTTGTGTGATTTAATGCTCATTCGCAACTAATAAACTTAAAATAAAATTATTATACCTACTTCATAATTTAGATAATGATCGATAATTATAATTTATGCCTTAGTTATTGGCACCGAGCGCGACGACAGCGCCACGTGACAGGCGGCCATTATGGACAATATTGTCACCGCTGTCAAACAAGAAGTAAGTAAATATTGTGAAAAATATTAATGAAATCTTGTGTTATTTTACTATATTACAATTCACCGTAACTTTTCAATTTAATACTTGTATCAAATACTTCACTTACTACTACTAAACTACTACTTGGTTGTAGGTACTTTAGTAAAATTTTAGAGGTTAGGTAACTTACTTTTTTTTCTTACGGCAAATATCCACTTATTTCTTTGGTCTCGTTTCCACCATGGTCTTGGAAATTGGTAAAATTTACAGTCGCTATTCTTCTTGGCGTTATTACAATTCACAACAACACATCTTACCAGGACCATATTTTTATCTCAAAAACGATTAGAAAATGTTTACTGCAATATGGATTTGACAGCTCAAGTCAGCGACAAAAATGTCAATTTTAGCCGTAGCGAGCGCTGTGATCGTTTAGGCTACCCCCTCCACCCGCTTTGCACTCTGCCAATTCGAACTAAGAAACTTGTGAATTTTATTCCCTGGACATTAAATTGCTTGGTAATTCCGTTTTATGAAGCTACATTGTCTTTTTAGGGTTCCGTAGTCAACAAGGAACCCTTATAGTTTTGCTATGTCCGTCCGTCCGTCCGTCCATCAGTCTGTCCGCGGCTTAGCTCAGATATTCTTAGTACTAGAAAGCTGTAATTTGGCATGGGTGTACGATTTAAGGACGCCGACAAAGTTGTAATATAAAATCTTGAATTTTTTTAGGGTAGGTACCTCCCCTACACGCAAAGTGGGGATGTTTTTTTTCTCGTTTATTCTCACAATGTGGGGTGTCGCTGGAAAGGTCGTTCAAAAATATTGTGGGTGTGGGAAAACCATTTTTCGTTTCAGGGATCGTAAAGTTCTAATTATCGTTAGGCTCAAAGTGTCCCCCCTTGCCATCTAAACGGTTGTATTTGGATAGGTGAAAGAATGTATGGATGTAGTATATATAACGAAGTTTAAAGGAAAACTATCACAGCCAGGTTGGCTTTATAATTTAAGGCGTAATAGTCGATCAACTTATAAACATGTACTTGAAACCGTGAACTGTGTACGTAGTATCGAATAAAAATCAGACAGGACAGGCAACTACGTAACCCTCTACTGCGCGTGGCCCGACATGCTCTTGGCCGGTTTCTTTAGAGCCGGGTTAGGTTTCTTTTCTTCTTTAGAGCCAGCCAGTAGGTACTAAACCTATGGCAAATGATCGATGTAAATTTTCCTTGTTGTTTTGTTAGAAGGTTTAAAAGTGAGGTGTCGTATGCATTTATGAAAGATGGAATCTATAATATTGAGATCTTTGGTCAAAACATGGCGTGTTATACTGGATTATACAGTGGATTGTCTAAAGATCAGTTATTCACGATCTTTTATTCAACAACATACGTAATCATGAGCGAATAATGTAATGGAGTAGTTTAGGTTTACAGCCAAGAACTGATTTGCTTGAATACTTACGTGTGTATGACAAGATCGTGACCGGTATAATTTTTATTTTTAAAATGCCACACATTAAAAAAGGTACTGGCTGAATAGCTTGATCTATTACGTACAAAGCTCTGTAAAAAAAAACTTGACCGTCTCCCGCCAAAAGCACATTTTCCAAAATGAGTGCCGCGTATGCTACACGATACGAAGCAGTGTTCCTCTGTACACATCCGAAAGGACCCAAAATGAAAATATAGTCATAATATTATTGTATTTAACTGATATGAAAAAGTTTGCAATCTCCAGTAGAGCGCGTGGAATGTCAACGTACTTTATGCTCAAAGAAATTACTTTTCAATACAGTTGCTCAAAAAGTGCCCTTTTTTTGACTGTTTTGCGTGCGAAAAGTTCGTTTTTGCGCACTAGTGCGATTTACTTTTCATTTTTTTTACTTGGTATTTGTTCCAATTCACGACTACTTACCGAAGAGTTATTATAATTTTAGTTAGTACCAAGACGTAATAAAACTATAAAACTATTATTAATTTAAAAATATCAAAATATTGAGATTTTATATTTTATTACTAGCATCTTCATCATTATTTTTTAGTTAGTAGTTTTTTAGTTTACATTAATTATAAAATTATTTTCTTGCTATAAAAAATCTGACATTGAGTTGGCTGAACAGCAAAAGCCATTGCCTTATGAAGTATGAAAGCTAGACAAAAACGCCTTTAATTTGTCAAAAATTTTCACAGTTAAAGTTAGAACTAGGTACTTTATTCTGTGATGTATTTTTTTTTCGCAACTGTATTAAAAAACGTCGTTCGATACGCGCGCGGAAATGACATTCTTTACTCGGCCCTAGTATTGCCACTCGCCTTCGGCTCGTGGCAAGATATCTCGGGCCTCGTAAAGTAATGACATACCTACTTTCCGCACTAGCATCGAAATGTTACAGTTTAGTATTCATTCATTTGGTAGTTGCTTATTAATCGTTATTGTATACCTACTTAAGTACATTATAAATAATAACTACACTGACGAGCAAAAATAACGAATTACATTCCATACATATTTGTATAAAAAGCGACCCGTTATTTTTCTCGTCAGTATATTTATGAACGGGTACCTACTCATACCTACAGCAAACATATTCAAAGATTTAGCTATAAGATAAATACCTATAATGAAAAAAGTGTGGGTGGCAGAACCTTGTGCAAGGCCCGTGCGAAAATAAAGTCGAAGGCGATGAAATTATTTTATAAGAACACAAATACATAGTTTAATAAGCTGACAAGGCATTAGGCTGTGTAGGGATCGGACCGAGATCTCCATAACACCAAGGATTCTGTGAGCCGATTTTAGTAAACAAATCTGTGAAAATAACACTCAAAAGAGATTATTTTCGCAGATTCGATTGATTTGACACTGAATAGTGTGTTGATACTATAAATAAAAAATAAAAAAGCCTTTTATAAGTATCTTACAAAAAAAGAATCTAAATTGAATCTATGTGATTAACAGATAATGCTCCACAGATAGCCAATCTTCTCTAGATCGGGTTATTTTTACCCAATTTGCAGGTGCTACTTTCTTTATATCTTCCTCCCATCTAGTAGGTATAATGGTCTTCCCTTCTTTCTTTTTCCTAGTGGGCTCTTCCGCGTAGTAACTGTTTTTGTCCATCTCTGGTCCTGAGGGCGTGCTACAACCAGTCCATTTCCATTTTAAAGTTGAGGCTTGATGTTGACACTAATCCACTCCAATTACATTTTAGACTGCTTGACACACGCACGATTTAGGGTTAAAAAACGAAATCTATAAACGTTAGCAATGATAGTTGCGTACTTTGGGCTAGCTCGGAGTTATATACTGTATAATTATTTATTAGGTAACTTTGGTCCGAGCAAGTACTACTCTACTCGTAATACAAATAAAATTAAGCACTATATTTCAATAGATACTTTGGTATTTTCACAGAAGTATTTCAAACATCCGCTTACACGTCCGATAAAGTAATAAGGCATTAGCGAGATGTTTATACTTGAATTAAATGATAAAGTCTCAAGGAAACAGTCAAACGTTTGAATTTACATGATAAGGCAGAGCCTACTACTGATATAGTCGCCGTCCAAAGTGTAACTTTATGAGCATTGGTCTTCCATATTTTTGTTTTATTTTTTTAATGGAATAATAATGAAGAAATAGTGATGAGGGAATGGCAAATTCAACGACAAAGAAGAAAGAAAATACACATACAATAACCTCAATAAAATTTGTGTTATGATTTTGAACTAAAACCGGCCAAGAGCGTGTCGAGCCACGCGCAGTGTAGTGTTCCGTAGTTGCCTGTCACAATATGAGGATATTATGTAGATAATTATTAACTTTCATTTTTATTCGATACTAGGAACTGAACTATGTTCATACGAGTATGAACATAGTTCAGTTCATTTTATAAGTCTGTCGACTATTACTCGAAATTGTTAAGCCAATCTAGCTATGATAGTTTTCTTGACTCTAACTATAATTAGAAAGAAAGAAAGTTTTTTTTTATTTTAGTTCCAAGACCTTAAAATAAAAACTTAATAAACTTAATTAGAACTTTAAAGCTTAACTACCTTCTGCCCGCGACTTCGTCTGCGTAGAATTATACATATAATTCTTCCTCTTGAATCACTGTCTATTAAAAATAACATCAAATTCCGTTGCGTAGTTTTAAAGATCTAAGCATAACATAGGGACAGACAGCGGAAAGCGACTTTGTTTATTACTATGTAGTGATATTTAGCAAACGTATAACTGAATCGAAAAATAGTTTTTCTAGATTTAAAATATTTTATAAACGACCTTTCCAACGATACCTCACATTATGGAAAAAAAATAGAAAAAATATACACCGACTTTTAGGTACGTGTACGGGAGGTACAATACAATACAATACAAATACTCTTTATTGAACACCACAAATCAGTACAAAACAATACAGAAACAAAGAACAAAGGTACCCTAAAAATATTCAAGATTTTATTTTACCACTTTCTCGGTGTAGTCAATATTTACACTCATGCTAAATTATAGCTTTCTAATATTAAGAATCTCTGAGCTAAGCCGCTGACAGACAGACAGACAGACAGACGGACGGACGGACGGAAATAGCGAAAATATAAGAGTTGGTTGACTACGGAACTCTAAAAAGGATTTTACTCTCATAATCTCGAAGTGAATCAGTATTTCTTGACGATTTTCTTAGCGCTTAAAGATTTTGATCTCATTTGTTATCTACGACCATAATAAATCGCATATATTCCTGACACGGTGAGGGAATAATTTTATTTTGAAGAAATCTTTTTTATGATTTGCCGTGTAACGTAGGTAATAAAAGATTTGTAATTTTTTGCAGAGGATAGTGGTTTCGAAACTGGCGTCCAAATTTTCGTTTTCCAGAATTAGCAGCAAAATATCGTTTAATTTACCACGCGCTATTCGATGAAGGAATACATCAGGAGGGAACCTGTAAAGGTGTGTGTAAAGTTTTCTCTCTACATAGGGCCGCGAAAGAACAGCTCAAAGCCTGTCACTTTTGGATACAATAAACACACTACCTTCTAAATATTTTTGCAATTATTAACTAAATATTGAAATTTTTAATTACCTACATTAAAAATTAATAATTATTATTGTCGCACTCATATTGGCAAATATGCAGTGCAGTGTCCATCAATTTAGGTGGACTTACGAACAAATTGATGAAAATTGTTTAAGTAGGTTTTAGGCGTCTCGTTTTTTCAACACTAATACTCAGTGTACAATATAAATATCTTGGCACGTAAAGTAAAATATCACATTGATGATAAAATTAAGGCATGCGGTCCGGCACTAATAACACCAGGTTAAAGCGCATTGTGATCGGTGTATATATACGACATACGGCGGTGCAGTCTTACATCTTATTCTTATCACCTACTCTCAGTGAGTCTAGTTCTATCCATCAGAGAGAACGTACTCTTGGGTATAGAAGCCAAATGTCTCATAGAGCCATCTGTTGTAGGTCGGCGCGAAGTCAGATTCGATTGCCGCGTTGAGCTGCATGTTGGGCGGACGTCGAGAGCGCCGTTGCCACTAGAGGGCGAACACAGGGCGGGCGGCGCTCTACTTGCGCGCGCAGCGTTACATAACGACAGCGGAGGCTCGAGGGGCGCGCGCAGCGGAGGGTGCGGGGCGCGGGGCGATCGATGCGCACCCGGGGGGAGTCAGTCGAGCGGCGAGCGAGCGACATGGCGGCGCGCCCACCCCGCGCGGCGGCCCCGCGGCCCGGGCCGCGCGAGTAGGTCGCCATGCGCGATGCGGTATGAGGCAGCGCCGCGCCCGGCGGGCCGGCCCCCGCTAGCGGCGCCGCCCCCGCCATGCGAGCGCCGCCGCTGCTGCTGCTGCTGCTGATGGCGGCCGCGGGCCTGGCCGTGAGTCCGCTCGCGCGCCTCAACCCCTGGCTGAGCGCGTGCGATCTGGAGGAGGAGGGCGCGAGCGGCGTGCCCGAGTGCGGTGGCGCGGCGTGCGGCGGCGGCGGCGGCGCGGCGGAGTTGCTGCAGGCGCGCGACGTGCCGCACCTGTGCAAGCTGGAAGCCGGTGGTCGCGCGCGCCGCCTCACCGAGCTGCGGCTGCGCGCCTGCTGCGAGCGCTCGCCCGCTTCCGCGCTGGACCGCAGCGCGCGCGCCGAGGTGCTGGCCGGCGGCGTCCGCTGCGAACGCACGCTGCACGATCTCCTCCGACTCGACACCATGGTCGCGCACGTGCACTGCGACTTCGTCAACATCCTCCGTCGCTACGACTGCGACCAGGCTTACTCCGTGCACACGTGTGACGAGTGCCAGGTGAGTCGATCTTGCATTACCGGAGCGCTGAGCGTTCCCTTACTTCACCATATCAAGTGTTTTAGCTATTATTGCTACAGCTCCAAATATTTGGTTTCATGACATGTATTCTGATCATACACTCAGGACAGGACAATAAGTAAGCAGCAGGAAGTTGATTGCGGCTGCATTTGTGTATCTCCGTCAGTAGGTGTCTATATTACAACGAAAAGTCTTTTCTTACTTGTCTTCTGCATGTACGAACATAGCGAATGTTTATGAAGAACTGGACATTAAGATTGCATCAGGATCGTTTATGAGGCCACCGCGTGACCCACTCGCTCGGTTAAGTGATTATGATGCGAGTATCGATCGAGTTGATGGGTATGTCACGTTTCTTTCGCTGAGTGTGGTGAGGGTCGGTAAGCTGTGGTGGCGGCCGGCGCCGCTCAGCGCGGCGTGTCGGCGAGTGCGGCCGACGCCGCCGCCGCGCTCGCTGCGGTGCCGTTGTTGGCCTGTGCCTGTGCCCTGCGATCAATGATGCATTTTCATTTTGTACTAGTTCATTAGCTACTTTTATTTTGTGTTGCATCGATCATTATCGTCGTCTTTTATTGCTTTGCTGTTTTTGATTGTATACTGACGAAGACGGAAAAATAACCGGTCTCTTTTCATACAGCTTCATATGGAAAGTGACTCCGTATTTTGTTCATCAGTATCTTTTTTTCGTACAGGAGCACATCGTAAAAGAGGTTTAGGAAGTCGCGCTCTGAAAGTACCTATAAATTTGATATTTTTATGACATGGTTGAAAATTAGAGGGTTGGGAAAATTATTTTAACGACCTTTACAGATGCCTAAATCAAATGATGACAACGTCGTTACAAAGACTACCTTTAACCTAAAATTCTGAGTCCCCGTGTTCCTTGTACTATTAGTACTAGTATTAATATTAGGTGCATGAATTTGACATAGCTAGTTTACAATGCAAGCGTGGCGGGATCAATAAAACTTACGCCATGTGACAGCTGTCATCTCCATACAATTTAGTGGTTTACAGTTCTTTACCTACAGTTAAAGATTATTGTTGGGAAATGCCAGTCACAAGGATGGAGCTACATTGATTTCGCCATAATCATATTTACATTAAGATTTGGAGGGTAAATGCAATAAACAAAATTCAAACGTTTCATTTTCTTTTAATCATCACTAAATAATTATAGTAAAGCCTAGTTCGGACTAGGCTAGTATTTTAGTCTAGTAGAGAGAAATTTAGTAGGCAAACGTGTCTTTGGCAGCGAAAACGATTTTTGGGCGCACATTTTAGTGGGAAGTATATGAAATATGTTTGTTTATTTATTTATTTATTTATTAAATGATAGATCTTTCCATTCTCTTTGGATCTTTCAATCCCATTCGAATCGCGCTTTATTAATATACTTTTTTATTATATATTTATTTGAAGTGAAAAGGTCCCATAGTGGTACTCGATGCGATGCAGTAGTCTGGCAAACGAAAGCGTGACCTGACAAACCGCGGCAAATTCAAAAAATATACATGTGGTATTACTAATTATAGTAGGAAAAAAATGTTTTGATACTGGTTTTTTTTTGTATTTATGACAATCAATTTGTATAATAGTTGTTTGCGAACTTAATCTAATACGGCTTGACCGATTTTATGAAACGTTTTTGTCTGTATTCGGTAGGTCTGAGAATAACTTATGGGCTATTTTTTATACCCCTATCGAGATGGAGTCGCGGGCAACAGCTAGTTTCTTATACAAGGAACACACCACATCTTTAGAAATATTAATCTGAGTATGTAGCAGCTTTCGCACATTACTTTTTATTGTTTTACCCAGATTACGGCAATTATAAATGAAAAATTATTGAGTTCACAAAATACTGACAACTCTAACCAAAGACTTTGACGAGTGCTTTGACGTGCCATTGACAGATTAATAATGTTGCCATATTAAAACTTAAAAAAAAGTCCAGGTCACGCTTTAGTTTGCCAGACTCTATCTTTGACTTTATGTAAGCACTAAGCAGACATTTACGCAAATAACTGATTTAGATAAAGGCATGTGTCTAATTATTGGGATCCTCACGTCGCGTCGTCTCAGGTCTGTGATGATGCCTTGAATTAAAAATAGTAGGTACAAGTGTAGAACTACCGTACCTACAAATATCGTACTATGAAAAAATGAATCGAAGCAGATAATTTTTTCCTCGTTTTCTCAAGGTTAAGAGAGATTCTAAAAATATACAACCTTGGGGTATTTTAATAAACGGTGGGAGTAAAATGATAACAGAAGCGTAGACGTAACGTAAATATGATATCAAGCCCATTTCCATTGAAATCGGACTCTTCCTACTATGATTTTGGTGTTAATCGCGCAAAAGACTCATACCACGACTTCGTCTGTCCAATCCACTCTACATTCATGGATCTCACTAACTCTACAATCTATACCATGTATACTTATTGCTAAATCTCTAATCGAGTACTACAGTGTAAAGAGTACGAAATAGATTAAAGATGGACTAAAATTTTTGTTAGAATTAGTATTTTTGAATTTTACGTAAAAACAGTGGTACCTACTTACAAAGAAGGTGGCGTCTGCATTTAGTTGATACTCTCTACTTGGGTATCCATCTTTTAAACGTTAGTAGGTATTTTTTTGAGAATTAGGTTTGAGTTTATAGTTTTGAGTTGGTAGCCAGCTGATTGTTTAGTACAAAACAATTATCGTGACGTTTATCATACATAACCAAACATAATTCAAAATAATAATATAGAAATAACTTTAAATAAAACTAGGAAATGAATGGTTTTAACTCAGATTTAACATAATCTTATCCAAATCCAAAACGTTTTACACCTCCCGATAATGAGTTGAGTAACAATTCTAATTCATATACTTAACGGGCTATTTCAACAAAAAATATTACACACGAATCTAACTGAAATTTTCCTGTAAATACGCTAAAACACCATACACGGTAGATGAAAACATCGTGCGTATATATTTAGTACATGACTCAAGATGAGGGGGTTTTGCCAAATATCGCCTCACTTGCATGCGAGGTGAGGTGATATTTCGAATATTTTTTGACACTTGACACTAATACTAATAAAAAAACAAATAGGTACCTAATAATAAAAGCGGAGTACCAAGGTGATTTTTTTGTTTCCTAGTAATAGTCCATGACAAAATATCATCAGTAATAGATTTATTTAAAAAAATAATTCTTTTACTGCTTGTTATTAGCTATTATTATTAGATTGAGGTTTTAAGCTACTATTTTTATTGCTCCGGGTGGTCGCAGGTGACGTAGACGAAGAGGAAATGATGATGATGATGGTTTGAGATGATAAAAGTAGTTTAATCACAAAGATTACAGATTAAATTGTTAGACTTTAAAATTTGCTGCTTCCTAATCGAGTTCTGTCAACGTAGTGTCTTTGACACATAGTGCTGTCCCTCGCTCACCGCCGTCCGCTAGTGTTGCGCCGGATCATACACTGTGTTTTAAAAAAAATACTTAAGCAGGTGATTGGGTTAGTTTGACTGAACACATTTCATAACTGTGTTTGACTAAAGTTTTTTAAATGTATTTGTACGATAAGTGGCAAGTTTGATTGTGCTTAGATCAAGACCCCGAAAATACCATTTGAAATTTTGCTACGACTTTTATCGAAACTGCCTACGTCATTATATTTACCTTTTTATAAATATATGTATTATCACTTTGCAAATAAAATGCAAATCCAAAATCCACAATTGACAAATAATGTTCTGGGTCACGTTTGGATATTATTTTCGATCGATAAAATCGAATCAAGCAATTCATTCAGCTTTCCAGACGCAAATAGGAATTAATATTTGTTAGTCTATACAAAATCTACATTCGTAAATTTCTTTAAAAAATATTTCGTTACTTACCTAAATATTTCGTTATTTAAACGATCTATTTATATTATAATGCGGTCTCGCACCTCGCCAAGGGAAGGGATTCAATATTACATTTTTAAAGCTGCTAACGCAGGGGCTACACTGAAGCTAAGGCGTTCTGCGACACGTTAGTGTTTGAAATCAACCTAATGTACGAGTATTAAACAGGCGTGACTACACTGCGGCAGTGTCGACTCGGCCTTACGACGCATAGAAGCGAAGTTGGAAAAGAAATCTCTTGGCTAACGCTGACGTGTGACTGATGGCGCATTGGGGTAAAATTCGCAATTTGACCCCAATAAGCGGGTAATTTTTTTCCTTGATCGCATCGCCCTCTATAGGTTTATGGTTGGTTACATTTTATTTGTAGCTATACAGTGTCTCATTGAAATCGGTCAGTATGGGAAAGTCTGAAACTATAAGACATACGAAGATCTGTTCTTAGGAACTATGTCATCGATTTTAATAACGAGAAAAACTGCATTCATACATTTAAAAAAAACCTGTACTCAGCTCGGTAATCGAACCCGGTTGTATTGAAAAAAAAAACTTACACTATTTCTATTTAAATATCGATTGTATAGGTCTTAAGCAGTAAATGGCTCTATGAAACATGATGTCTAAAATGAATAAAATGCATTGTTTTCACATACTTTAATTTATTTTAGTAGGTGTTATAGGTAGGTGTTGTAGGTGTTGTAGGTGTAGGTGTAGGTGTAATATTTTAATACTGGCTGATTCATTTGGCGGTTCTATTTTTTCGCACTTTACTTTTCACTCACAAGTATTCACCAAATGTAATCGACTAGAATTATGAGAAAAAAGACACACTAATATTTTTTACAATAAATAACATACGGATTTAAAAAAAAGCACCTGACTAATTCAGAATGATATAAGTCCGTTGGGCTGTCTGAGGTTTTCAGTAGGAGGTGGAAACACGTTGTATTGGGAACGTGCGAAGTGTATGGTGGGGGTATAGAAAACGATCACATCACTGAACACAGAAATGTGCAACAAAAGGGGCTTAGTAAAACTTGTTAATGTTGGTTTGAAAATAGGTTATTATTAGACTTGTTTTATAGGGCGTTAAGGTCACCGATGTTTGGCGAATTATGTTGCTTCGTATTAAATAACTATGCCATTAGTTCTTAGTTCATCTACAATCCTTACGTGTTTTGCTAAAACCGATTTATTTAACACTCTTCAGTTAACACTGTTATTTAAGCTTGTCTATTTCAAATCAACCTACGCGACCCATGAATATTCGCTTAAGTCGAACTTTCAAGTTGACAGCCGGTTGACGTCTTATCGACATTATATTTTATGACGTGCAAAGTATTTTCAACCTTCGGGTGGCAGACCACATATTTGGCTGATGATAAAGTCGCTTAGGAAAATGTTGAGCACTATGACGTATTCATGTTAAAGGTCAGTATATCGTTTCAAATTATTTTTAATTTTAAATGACATGACTATAAGTATGCTCAAAACTTTCATGGATATCTCTTATATTATGACTTGTATGCACTAGCATAGTGACCACTAGGTCACTGCACAAGCTTAGCTTAGCTTGGGACTGGACTAATTGGTATAAATAGTTCCTACTTGTCTATTGTATTAGGTATAGGTATACATTTATTTAACTAACTGCTCTTTCTTCTAGTAGGTAAAAATGTTCCACGGGCCTATGCTAAGGGCCTTCAAGTAAATAAAGTAAGTAAGTTTTCGGTCCTTAAATACGTTTCGAGCGCGTTTGCGTTATAATGCCAAATTCGAGGAAAGCTATTTGTTGCCGTTTGGATCCGCTAGTGGCGCTCCCAATTTTTCCATTATAGTTGAGACTTACGTGAACTCGTTCGAGACGTCTTTATGTGTGAAAATGAAAACTTACTAGAGGCTAAGAACTGGCGGACTACACGGCATTTATCGAAGAGGGATTTTTCAGTTAGAGCCGTTATAAGTGATATGTTGTGTACCTTGTCTTGCCCAAAGTTTATTATCATTATTTAACTTCACATTGCTATTTGTAAATATTAACAAGGAAGATCTTGGAGCCTTCAAGAAAATGCTTGCACATTGTGTAACTAAGTAGGGGTAGTAGACGCGGAGGTGGCGTGTCTGTAACTGAAGCCATTTCCCGTCCTCGGAGCAGCACCTGCTGCTGAAAGGTGAAAGCTTTCAGAACGTTTGCCGCTTCGTTAACCCTGTCGCTTATAATAAATACACTAGCAATGTTGAAAATGGTGCCTATCTCAACTGTTTCCTGGAAACTTTATTTATTATCTTAGTTAATCTTCAAATGTGATCGTATTATAGCTATTAGTATCTGTGCTTGTACGAGGAGGTTTGCGCACCCAAAATTTATTAGCGAAACAGCTGTTGCCTGCGACTCCGTCTGTTCACAATTCACTTAGATATCGCTATCACGCAGGAACTTTGCGATTTTCCGGGATAAAAACTATCCCATGTTCTTCCCCTGGACTGAAATAATCTCTATACCAAATTTCAACTAAATAAACAGACAAAGTTACTTTCACATTTTTTATGTTATTAGAATGGCTTTAATTATAAGTTATCTCTAGCTTGAAGATTGATTATAGCTTGAAGAATAAAGCCATAGATTACTTAAGAATAGTGGTCATTTTGCAAGCAAACTTCTATACAAGATTTGTCACCAATGGCACTGCTGTGTTCTGGTGTGGAGAGTAAGACAGCCGGCAAAATTGCTGGCACATGAAATATTCTATCTTTGCCCTTTAGGCTTGCAACTTAACGGTGGCTTTAGAATGATGGCGCTCACTTAACAGCAGCTGACCCGCTTGCTAGATAACAACCCAATTTCTTAAAAGATGAATAGAGTCTCATAGGTAGGAAAATAATAATAATAATATAGTTATTGTTACTTCAAAATTCAAAAGTTTATTTTTTTTGCAAATAGGCCGCCAAATGCTCTTTTGCATGTCTTTTTTTTAAACTACCACCGCATTCGGAAAGAAGAATGCGCCGCAAGAAACTAGGCAGAAAGTCATTTTTTTCAGAATAATACAAATTTACACATATACGTACATACATACATATAAATCACGTCTTTGTCCCTTACGGGGTAGACAGAGCCAAAGGTAACAAGACCTAAAGGCCACGTTTAGCATGATTGTGGGCGTATAGAGTGGAAAGGGGAATCAAAATAGTGATGGGTTGCTAGCCACATCGCCTATAACATGACTTCCAAGATTTTCGCCTATTCCCTTGATGGGCTTTTACCATATGCGCGGGAAGAGAAGCAACTGGTACATTCTATGTTTTTTCTTTGCTTCCAGACCAGCATAGAATGTTATAAATTTACAACGATACTTAAATTCTACTCCACTACATAGTATAAAACAAAGTCGCTTTCTCTGTCCCTGTGTCCCTATGTCCCTATGTATGCTTATATCTTCAAAACTACACAACGGATTTTGATGCGGTTTTTTTTAATAGCTACATAGTATAAAACAAAGTCGCTTTCTCTGTCCCTATGTCCCTATGTATGCTAATATCTTCAAACTACACAACGGATTTTGATGCGGTTTTTTTTAATAGATAGAGTGATTCAAGAGGAAGGTTTTATGTATAATTCTACGCAGACGAAGTCGCGGGCAGATGCTAGTAATTTATAATATAATTATAAAGGGAATTTATAAGCTCTCCAAGATATAATAATAATGATAAATTGACCTCAAATAAGTTTCGATTGAGGACGCACGAGTAAATAGGAATGTTAAATTATTATCCTCATCGCTTTCGTCTGATTTGTTCTGAATAGAATATAACGAACAGACTTTTAAATGATTAGCTATTTGTTGTGTTATGCATAATAGTGGTAATTAGGGTGTATACACGTCTAGTTAGTGGAAAACGTATTCAGTCAACATACACGGCCTACACAAGGCCCGGGTACTCATCTGCAAGCTGTAACGTCAAAGTAGCACGTAACAGTAACCAAAACCCCACAACGCTGGTGCTCGCGAGCCCCGGTGACACCAGGGTTTTTGTTACTGTAACGTGAATGTAGCACGTAACAGTAACCAAAACCCCACAACGCTGGTGCTCGCGAGCCCCGGCGACACCAGGGTTTTTGTTACTGTAACGTGAATGTAGCACGTAACAGTAACCAAAACCCCACAACGCTGGTGCTCGCGAGCCCCGGCGACACCAGGGTTTTTGTTACTGTAACGTGAATGTAGCACGTAACAGTAACCAAAACCCCACAACGCTGGTGCTCGCGAGCCCCGGCGACACCAGGGTTTTTGTTACTGTGACGTGAATGTAGCACGTAACAGTAACCAAAACCCCACAACGCTGGTGCTCGCGAGCCCCGGCGACACCAGGGTTTTTGTTACTGTAACGTGAATGTAGCACGTAACAGTAACCAAAACCCCACAACGCTGGTGCTCGCGAGCCCCAGCGACACCAGGGTTTTTGTTACTGTAACGTGAATGTAGCACGTAACAGTAACCAAAACCGCACAACGCTGGTGCTCGCGAGCCCCGGCGACACCAGGGTTTTTGTTACTGTAACGTGAATGTAGCACGTAACAGTAACCAAAAACCCACAACGCTGGTGCTCGCGAGCCCCGGCGACACCAGGGTTTTTGTTACTGTAACGTGAATGTAGCACGTAACAGTAACCAAAACCCCACAACGCTGGTGCTCGCGAGCCCCGGCGACACCAGGGTTTTTGTTACTGTAACGTGAATGTAGCACGTAACAGTAACCAAAACCCCACAACGCTGGTGCTCGCGAGCTCCGGCGACACCAGGGTTTTTGTTACTGTGACGTGAATGTAGCACGTAACGTCGGAATGGCATTTACACATAAGTATTGTTATGTAGTTTATCACAAGGTGTGCAAACGCCCGGTTTCAATTATATAAAAATGACGAACGATTTCATTTGACTTCGACACTGATTATTGTTTTCGGTAGTGCATAAAAGTTGAACATTCAAATTCAGGATTACATATACATACAAATCACGTCTACATATATCCCTTACGAGGTAGACAGAGCCAGAGGTAACAAGACCTAAGGGCTAAATTTAGCATGATTGTTGGTTCAGGATTACAGTTTCAACTTTTAAATATTTTAATATTTCCAGCGTTACTTCCCACAAATACACGTATCTCTTCTCTTGCATATTTAAAAAGATACTTCAATGGTTGAAAAGATAAATAGACATACGAGTACGAACGAAAAATGTCACTTGAATTGAAACTAAAATTTCATTAAAGGTACTTGTTATTACACTAATTGATCTAGTCCTTAGCCAAGCAAAGCTTGTACTATCAAAATAATTAAATACCCAAGAGCTGGCGTGTATTTATCCCAGCGGATCGCACTTGCAGTCCAAAGGGGTAATGCCGCCAGCGTCATGGGGACCCTGCCGCAGCCAGTATAGGATTAGACGGGGTATTCTTTTTATAACTTTTCTTATTTGTAAATATAGGTTTTTATAATTATTTTTAGTATAGATATGTGGTTTTTAGGATTAGTGTTTGTATTAATAAAATTGTTTAATTAAATACCTGATCCATTACCCCTACCAGAATTTGATCCCAGGCCTCTAGCTTCATAGTCGGAGTCAGTAGCCACTGTTTAGGATACCCGGTAATCATTTGTTTTTGGTTGACATAAGGTAGTGTAATTAGACTATACCAAAAATATTATTTACGGGCAATAATAGGATTGGTGAAGACTCCACGACACATTTTTCGTTGAATGCTTCCTTGGAAGTTTATAAGCCATAATCCAAAATACTCATTAAGTACGTACAGTCAAAGGCATAAGTATTATCTTTGGACGTTACCAAGACGTCAAAATATTTATACAGCTTTATGCTACATACAATAAGGTTGGTAATACCTATATTTAACACTAGCTTATGCCCGCGACTTCGTCCGCGCAGAATCAAAATTTGCGCTAAAACTTCTTCCTCTCTCCTATCGGAAATGTACAAAAACCAGCCAAATGCGAGTCGTACTTTAACACGAAGGATTTCGTACACCTAGCGACGAAATAAACCCGTCTCTTGCATGGACACCCACTTAAATTATTTTTTATCCCATTCTTTTTTTTCTGTGGGAAATTCGAAAGACCCTTCCTATGACGCCTAAGTGATCTTCAAAGAACATGGTCTACGACAAAATCAATATTTTGTAATAAAAAGTCAATATTTTAAAGGAAAATTAGAAAATCCCTTCGTAGTGCGCCTGTTTGTTCATCAAGGAATATATCTGCCAAATACCAAGAAATTATATTAGCATGTCAGTTACTGATAGCTATTGAGTGGACTGAATGAAAGGCTAAAATGTTAGTAGAAACACGGGTTTAATAACTAGTTCACAATAAAGCGATACGACGGGATCAGCACTACTTGACAACTGACATTAAACGTAAAAACAACATATAGAGGAAGAAACGTGACAAAAAAATATAAAAAGGCCACACTGCAGCCAGTTGCTAACAGTTACTCTTTTTTCTTATCCTGCGGGAATTTTCCAAAATCATGAAACCGGTTTTCAGATATCATAATTACATACTGGTATGTCAAATTTAAAGATACTAGTAGTAATAGTTACGGAGATAAGAAGATTACAAAGTAAAAATCCCTTTTTTCTCCGTATCCCGCGGGGATTTCAAAAAGTATTGACTATAATTTACAGCAATTATGATTTCCTACTTGTGTGACAAATTTCCGGACTCTAGTAATTATAGTTATGGAGATAGGCTTCCTTTTCATTAGACTTACAAACCCCATTTATGCCCTATCCCGAGGGAATTTTGGAAAATCCCTCCTTAGTACACCTCTATGATACTGAAGCAATATTTATTTGCGTTGCGACTCTCGGCAGTTGCGACCATTGACATTTTTATCGCTATCCCGTGGGAACTATGCAATTTTCCGGGATAAAAAGTAGCCTGTAACCTGGCCGGTGATTTTCTCAACGGATTAGTACAGTTTGTATCAAAATCCTTTCAGCCGTTTTCAAGTGATGCGATCGCATATATACAGACAAACAGATAAGCAGACAAAAAATCTAAAAACTGTTGGAACGTGTTATGTTATCGATTCTAAGTATCCCCAGCCAATATTTTTTTAAATATTTCCATGTACAGACTTTCGACCCTTTAGCAAAATATGTATAGATGATGGCTGAATCTATATTTATATCCTCCACTGTATGTTGTAGTTCGATGGTAAGTGTAGGCATTAGTGCTAATTCTTTTGCTTATCATTATCACATTGGGTGCCCATTAATTACTCTAAATAGCCAGCTTGATTCATGTTTGGGTTTATCAGCCCCATAAAACTGCTGTAACTTGTCAGCTTTGTCAATTTGGCAACGAGTACCCCTTCACGGGCCTGCCCTAGTTTTGGCGAGCTCCAGCCAACGTTGCTTGTCCGTAATTTCACTATTACGTACCTACCTCGATTATTTGTACATCTATTTAAAACATTACCTGGATCTAATATCCTAGTATGTTAAGTTGCATTTAGTTCCCTGTCATTCCTTTGTTTCTCCTGTTGAAGTTAGTAAAATAAACCAGAAACAGAGTTTTATTCTAATTTTAACCAATAATTCGCATTATTTGAGATGAAATGAAGGTCGTCTCAAATATCCAATCTTCCGGTCTCTTTGCGTACTGTACCTAAGTGTCCAATATTTAGGAATACGGCCAAACACGCATTAAATTTAGGCTTACGAGGAACGAAATCGATGAGAGAGTTCTACCTTTATTTTGAAGAAATAGAAGGATGGTAATACTAATGCTTGTCGCAAAGTTGTTTGCTGTCAAACCCATACCTGCAGATCACAGCTGTTATTGATTAAAACTGTATCCAAGTCAAATGCAGCTATGGATAGGTCTTAATACCCTCAATGCAGTATCAATATTTGATTGTAGTGAAATAGGGCGGGTCGGCTAACATTAAAACTGAGTACGTAGGTATAATTACTATTATACCTACTATTTAATATTTGAAGACGGTTGACAGTTCAGGTTTAAAATATTTCGAAATACTGTTTGTGTTTTGTTGTTCCCCAAACCTTTGTTCTTATACTTACCAGGTAAAATGCTTTCATTCCACATGAAATCTACCCTTCGTGTATACAAAATTAAGATTCTAATCATAAGACAACATAGAAACTTACCTAGTGACGCAGCAAGTGTCAAGCCGATTGCCTTTAACCCCATAATAATCTGGTATGGCGCTATAGCTGCCACCAAGTCCTGTCCCACGCTATCGCGAGGTAAACATGTGTCGCGCCACGAATTATAATTTCCATCATACGCAGTGAAGCGAGTACGTACATGCCAAAGTTCATTTACCGCCACATGTAATACGAAGGCATCGGGTGCGACATCTCGGGAACGCGTGGGCGGCGATTTACAAGCTACAAGCCCACTGAATTTTCAATAAAGCCTGCCTGGTTTTGGTGCCTGAGCCCTATTAGCTATCACTTAGTTAGACTAATAATTATTTAGGTATAATCTTATAATACAAGGCTTACAAGACTACCATCGCAAGTCATACATTGATTTTGAGTGACATATTTTGAATGTGTTCGTCGAAATTTATTTAAATGTTTCTATTAGCTCTTAGAAGAAAAGTCTTAAAATTAACTTAAGTGCAAATGAAAATGAAACTTTGTGTGACAAAGGAATTCCTTGATCAACTATATACCTACCTACTATATGAAATTAGGTACCTACCCAAAAGGCGTGTGTAGGTTGAGGTAGGTATATAGTTCAGCAAATATGAAGGACTTATCGATAGGTAGTGCTTTTTATTGTACTTTTCTTTAAGTATTTTTTAGGCTAGTAGGTAACTGGATGTTTTCTCTGGACATTTATCAGTTATATCATCGACTAAAACTACTACTATATAAAAAAAAATGGGCAAATATTCTCCCTACGCGCGCCTAAGCTGCATTAGGTAGCAACAGTCCACAATATTTAGTCGGCACTAACTTAATATTTCTGTTATTGACGTCATAGCTAACATCTACATAAATGAAGATAATTTCAGCAACTCAATATAATGATACTGAGGCTCAATCATAAATAAATACGTTACATAAGATACATCATGGCATTAGCGCTCGAATCTCAGCAGAAAAGTCTATCTATCATTCATATCATAAGTGGCGTGCACAATTCCACAGAGTAGTTTGGACAGCGAATGTAAGTCGTATAAGCCTCGAAGCCGGCTGAAAGCAAAGTGTGGTCGCGGGGACCGGCTCGGGAATGAAGTTTCATTCAAAAACACGTCTCGGATTGAGGTTAAGTGGCGCTGCGCAGGCGTGCGGGCAGCGCATGCGCGCCCAAGCCGACTCGCAATGATTTCACCTACCTTTGGTAGCAATTTGAATCTTACATCCCTTGCCTTCAACAGTCCCTGCTATTACCATTTTTACCAGTTCGCATATTATTCAGACAGTAAACTTGAATGTTTCAAAGCTCGTATTATGAAAGATCTGCCATTTGTAATAACGCGTTAAGGAGCAATACCTACTCATATTATAGTTTCGTACATACATAATAAAACTTACATAAAACTTAAACAGATTACTTAAATTACGTTAACGAATAAGAGTAGCGAATTGTTTAAATTTACTTTCATGCATGTATTAAGGCAGCCATATTTGATTTCGTTTCAATGTTCCTGTTGGCGGTCATATTTTAGTAAACACAGTTTGGTCTCATAAAATTAATGGTTTATCTCCATTACGGCCATGACCAACTGCTTCGTTTCAGTTTTTTTTTTCCAAAAAGTAATAACCTTCCTGAAGATCGGAGTGGTGCTATGCTCAGGACAAAGGGAACAAAAGGCAGTGGAATTACGGTTTCAAGCCTTTCAGACGTCGAGTTCTAGTGAGACCTTCATTAAAATCTGCGCTAGAATGATTACCTACACCTTGCACATTTTTCATTACTGGGACGAAGGCGAAGTGCCGATACATTGGCTCTATATTTGAATACCTACAGTGATCAGTGACGAATGAATGTGAAAAATTTACGTTAAAAATATTTGATTGTATTATTTTTAAGTAAACATACTTTTGAAGCACATGAAATATGATTTTCATATTTTGTTTTTATGTACGTAACAGTATTTATTGACATGCGTTTAGCATAATACGTACCTATTGTGACTTAAGTTACATTAACATATCGGTTTATACGACATTGAATCATTTGAATATGGTCATTATAGTCCACATTTTGAGAATTTTGGTAATAAAGAAACAAATTTGGCCGTGACCCGGCGCTCCGCCGCTGTGCCCAGCCAGTGGTAGGCGCCGCGGAGAGCCTTGTGACCTACTTGAGTCCCACGACCCACATTTACACACTTTGAAGAATTTTAATACGACTGTCAACACTCAACGCCCGACGTGCTTCACGATGATCTCGTAAGAAATCGTGACCAACAATGATTAATTGAAGGCTCGAAAGGAAAGCTAGAGCTTAAGGCAGTCGGCACGGTCATCAGGGGCTCCATTTTAAGCACATTACTCGAAAGTACCATTCGAAAGCAGTAATTTAAAATACATACTTATAAAGTCGCAGAAAATTAATGGTCTATTAACCTTGTCAACATTATTTTTATCTGTAGTTTTGTAGCAATCTTTATAGACTTTTTCCATTTTCGAGTGAAATGCTTTCAAAAATCGGGCCGCAGTGGCATTGAAAATATACGTAGGTATATTTACAATATCATAGCCATATACTACTACCCGAAGTAAACTGTACTGCTTTGTAGTCCACTGTCAAGAATGTTTCGTCACCTCATGCAAGGGCGCAAAGTCACTTGAGGCGCATATTTGCACAGTGGAGTGTAATTTATGTAAGCTCTGTTTAAGTTAGTGCTCTCTGTAATCACGGCTAAAATATTAGCGTCATGTCCCCCGTTGTGCCGAAGCGGAACTTATTAATATAATATGATGTTGAATGTCAAAGAGCTAACTGAGATTAATTAGCCATGTTCGCTATCAAAACAACGAGTGTAATCTATATAACGTTCTTGCGTTAAACTTGGCGCTATGGCAAAATAACTCATAAGTCCTGGCATTTCGTCATTGGCATTGTAAATTTGAATTATGTTTTAGTATTGCATTACAATGCAGTAATATTTTATTATGTTTTTGTAATTATTGTTTGCAACACTCTTAAATTTATTTCCTCGTTCCTGTAAATAGTTCGTTCATGTAACCTACTTTTTCATTTGTTCTCCCGTGTGTTGGAGTCGAAAGTTTTAATTTAAATGGACGTTGTCCTGTACCTACCTATTAATAATATATAATGATTTACGAGACAAACGAAGACTTCGTTTACACCATTTTTTTCAAAATAATTAGCAAATTTCATTAAGAATTAATAAAAGATCAATAGCTACTTCATAGCGACACTTTTTAAAATTCTACTTAAACACAAACATAGGTGTATATGTATACCTAGTTAATTCAGGATAAGTAGCGGTTTTCAGGTAGCATCCTACCTTCTATCTCTATCAACCACTGATATCCAAACTAATACCATAAAATAAATGCTGGAGTAACTCTGTCAGCCATTTATTTCGGATAAACGGAAACGATTTCAATGGAAATTGGCCGAGATGTAGCTTGATACTATATGTTCGGAAACATGGACATAGAATACTTTTTATCTAAGGTAAATGCCAGATGCCCGTAGGATTACGTAAAAAGCTCCTTGCGGATAAGAAATTTGCTTTGTATGGACTAATACTTTAGACAAGATCCAAACGGTATTTATAAAGCTTGTTTGAAGTATTTAATTGGTTAGAATGTTTTTTACTTAAATAAGCAGCAATTAGTGTAAGTATTGCCGGTATTGGTGAACTGGTCGAAATAAGGCTTCTTCAGTACATCAATGCGTTTACGTAGTCATGTTTATTGATGCAATGCATAAAATTACTTTGTGCACTACCGGTTTAGGGAGAGGTGGAAAATTACGGGCTTGACAAAATAACTTTGGGAGAATTCGGTATTGACGGGGTTTTTATTATTGCACGGATTTTTTTATGCTATAGGTACTTTATTGGCGTCCTGGTAACCAAATTTAGACAAATAGATTGGTTTTTCGTTGCGATAATTGCGATTAATTGCACGAAGCTTTGTGTGCCAGCTACTGTTACAAGGTATATGTGTCGTTTCTGAATAATATTTTTTTGATCTCACGAAGTTAAGATACACCAGCACAAAGCCAAACACCTGATATTACGGCCCGTACAAGTCTACAATGTTGTTTTATAAAACAATTACGCGGTAAGTTGCAGAAAGTTTGTCCATCGCGACCGCTACGTAACTTTGTAGCACAGCGTGTCCCAGCCACAGTCATAAGATTAAAAAGACCGAGTAGATGTGCCACTCGTCTACTCCCCTTTGAAGTCCGTCGTCGGTAAATAATACCTAAGCCCTCCTTATCTTACATTTTAGACTTCGCGAACAATTCAGAGGTGTCACTTGAGGGCTTTAGTCGATGAATAAGATGAACAAGCCACGTTACTTTAGGTGCCTTCAGTTCACAGATTGCAATTTACAAAAGCTGCTAGTTAGTAGGTAACCATGTGTTTCTATGTATTTACTATTTGAGACTGTGGAACGACGAGACACCAAGTTTATTATCCTTTTGATTAGTTAGTCAGAGCCCTTTGAACAAATATGTCGTGACTACTCCCGTATATGGGTGACGAGTCTGTATTCGTCGCATAATCTATCTGGAAAGTGGTGTAGGTACCTATTATATTACCTTTCGTGGTTGGGTAAATAATGATGTGTGAACATGTACGAAATATACCTGTAACTTGTCATACACCTTTGTATAGTTATAATGTGTATAAACATCGCCTGCTCATGTCGATTTGTATGGAATTCCGTAATGTAGTTTGCAAGTGGAAGTTTATTCGTTCACAATGTTGACTGAGAAGGAAAAGGCGGAGTGACTTGGACGCGTATGTCTTTGGATTGGCTCTTTAGCGTGCCAAGCCGGGGTATTGGAATTGTGGGGAAAAGGTCTTTACTTAGCGTTAGGACATACTAAAGGGGAATTAATTAAAATTACCCCTGAATTCCTGGTTTCCAATATATAGCAGGTAATTTAAGTTTTGCAAAAATTACATTTCATATTTGATACAAGAATTTTTTGCTGACTGTACGTTTTGCTGTCTGACGACCGGATAGCCCAGTGGTTAGAGAACCTGACTATGAAGCTTGAGGTCCCAGGTTCGATCCCCGGTCGGGGCAGATATTTGTATGAAAAATACGAATGTTTGTTCTCGAGTCTTGGATGTTTAATATGTATTTAAGTATGTATTTATCTATATAAGAATGTTTATCCGTTTTCTAGTGCCCATATTACAAGCTTTGCTTAGTTTGGGGCTAGGTCAATTGGTGTCAATTGTCCCAAGATATTATTATTATTACTTGCATTGCCATCACTATTTTGATTCCATTTTCCACCTATACACCCACAATTTTGCTAAATGTGGCCTGTAGGTCTTGTTACCTTAGGCTCTGCCTACCCCGTAAGGGATAAAGACGTGATTTGTGTGTGTGTGTGTGTGCATTGCCATCCGTCCTACACATGTGTACCAATTTTCAAGTCAATCTGACTAACCGTTGAAAAGTTCCGTCCTGCGGAGACGGTCCTGATCGGGCCATCAGAATTCTACTACCAGATTATTGTATTGTTATCCGATTTCCACAAGTATGCAAAATTTCATCTCAATCGGTTGAAGATCTGCTACAATATTGGCCCCTGGCCAGGAAGTGGAAATTTCCGCTTGCGTAGCGGGCGGTAAATTGCTAATTACGGCCCGAGGCGATGTTAAAATAAAATATACGCAAATACTAGGTACTAGAAAATGACAATGATGCATTTCATTTTTATTTGATGGTTCTTTAGTACCCTCTCTCACGTAATGTTGAAAAGCCCAAAGAATCAAAATAAATAGTGGTTTAAGTGAGACAATGTAATTTTTTCTTAATTTGTCTGCTGTATGGATTGTTACAAAATAGACCTACCCTAACCTAAACCAATTTGTAAATAATATTTATATGATCAAAAAACTGGTCATTTGCGAGTCGGCATCGCTCAGTGAGGTTCTCACACAGTCCGATTCAACAGAATCGATTTGGTTGAAAATCAGTAAGTCTGCAAGCTTTTCGAATGCGCCGCAAAAGTGACCCTTATTTTTAAAGTCCATTTATATACGTGAAAAAAAGCCGTGGTAGCCTAGTGGTTTGACCTGTGGCCTCTCAAGCAGAGTGTCGTGGGTTCAAATCCCGGGCGCGCGCACCTCTTGAGTTTTCGGAATTTATGTGCGAAAATTACATTTGAAATTTGCCATGAGCTTTTCGGTGAAGGAAAACATCGTGAGGAAACCTTGCACACATCTGCGAAGAAATTCAATGGTGTGTGTTAAGTTCCCAATCCGCACTGGGCGCGCGTGGGAACTATAGCCCAAACCCTCTCATACACGGAGGAGGCCTATGCCATGAGGCACGACGAATTACGCGACAATTTAATAATAAAAAGAAACAACAACAACAACAACAAAAATGAAATTGTAGCGAATTCGGAATAAAAAGGCTATATAAAAAAAATATATAAAATATACGTAACACGTTTGTGTTTGGGACGTCAGTTAAGTTAATTCTTCTTCTTCTTTTCTAATATGGCCCCATCGAACCATGCGATGATTTCGCCAATGTCAAGGTAATAAATACAGTATTCAAAAATCTTGTGACAAAAATGTCGGCAACGTTGTACGGTAGAACCGAGTGAAGTCAAGTGAAGTTAATTGATTCAGTAGATTCAGAGCAAATTGGCTGTGACAGATGAACAGCAGACCACCTTGTCACTCTATAAGGGTTCTGATATTCCTTTAGCTAAAAAAAAAAATCAAATCCATATTTTCATCGAAAATTGTGTAATCTATTTTATTTTTATTATGTATATTTATTTTTGTCTCAAGTTAGGTTTTATTATATACATATAAAATGCTTTGTCCTGAATGACTGACGACTGACTGACTGACTGACGGATCAACGCACAGCCTAAACCGCTGATCATAGACCTGAAACTTGTTCTTTGTATGACGTAAGCAACCGATAAGAAACATGTGTTTCGTATTTTCTTGAAATTCATCCCCTAACGGGATGTAAAACGGGGTTGTTTTGGGGGTGATTAGCTTCGAAGTTGATATCAATACTCCTTAGTGCTTGTGATTTAAATTACATTTTATTTTGACTAAGTCATATTTGAAAACCTATACCGATTTTATTTTAAAAAAAGTTGGAATGTTTCCGTATTATACACAGAGCAAAAACAAAGAGGAGGTGTGGTAATAAGATTTCCCAATGAAACATCGCGTGACATTTTGCGGGGTGAGGGGTTGTGGAACTCCGCCCACTTTTCAATTTTCCATCCGTCGGTTAGTAGCAAAACCACTCGCCTAGCAAGTTAACATCGATACATTGACGTCACTACGTAGTTCGTGGTTTGTTTTAGCTCTGTGGTATTATATTAGTACCACATTTTGAAACCTTATTTTTGGGTTACTTCCATACTGGTCTGGAAGCAAAGAAATAACATAGAATGTACCAGTTGCTTCTCTGCCCGCGCAGATGGTAAAAGCCTATCGAGGGGATTGGGCTAAAATCTTTGCAATCATGTTATAGGCGATGCGGCTAGCAACCCATCACTATTATGTTTCTCCTTTTCACCTATATGCTCACAATTATGCTAACTGTGGCCTTTAGGTCTTGTTACCATAGACTCTGTCTATCCCATAAGGGATATAGACGTGATATGTGTGTGTACATTTTGAAGGATTCTAAACTTTAAAGAGGTCATGCGATTTTTAGAAATTCCTCGGGATAGGAAATAAATGTGGTTTATAATTCCGCTGCAAAGGCGCCCTATCTCTGTAACTATAATTACTAGAGTCTTGAGACACCATATGTAAGGAATAGCGGGCAAAAGCTGGTATTTAGTACCTTAATCACTGTGATACATTATGCTATGCTTCCCAATTTCATGGAGGTATTTTAAAGACTCCCCCGAGAAGATCAAAATAGGAAACCTACAACGGTACGCCAGAGAGCTCGCTCAATCGTCATGGAATATGTGCCATGTTGCTGCTTCGACTGTACGAAAAAACACTCAATTTTATGTTCCGTTCGACTCGCGCACGAGCCGCACGTAAAAGATAAAACTAGCAACTATGCAAAAATCGTGGTGGAAATATTTTATTGCCCTAAAATGGATCTGTTACGTAGAAGGATATCAGTAGCAGCGTTCGGGAAGGCGGAGTGTGAAAGTACAGTGGTACCAATGGCGTGCAGGGGGGGGTCTCCAGAGCAGGCACCCGGAAGGTGACGGTAGGCAGTGGTAGGGAACCCAACAATTCTCGGGCAATAGAGTGGTACCAATGCAGGTTAGAGCAAAACCGAAGCAATTATGTAAAGGCGTCGACGAGTTAGTGTTGGTGTTGGCGATCCGCCAGAGGCGCGATGAATCCGGCACCGGTTCGAGTCGTGTCGCTTTACTGAATTTTCGCCCGGAATACATCCGGAAAGTCAGAGGATGGGGCATTAATTTTAGTGGCATTACTAAATTAACCGGATTCCTTTATAATAGGGACAGCAGAGTTATCGTTTATAACCAAACGACTGAAAGGCTAGAGGTTAGGTTAGTGACCCTGGAGTAAATGTTCCGGGTTCAAATACCGATAGAGAGCTGATCACTCGAAAGGACCATGTGAACAAACAAACATACTTTTTTTATATATTTGGTATCTACCAGATCATTTAACCTGCCTACCTACCTGTTTCTCCCTTAAGTTTGTCGTACTACTTATAGGACACGATATATGTAGTTACAATATTAACTGTTCGTCACTTTTTATACAGTTTATCTCGAGCAACGAAGCTGAGAGTGTATATTTAGATGTAGGCAAGACAAAACGGGACTTACCAAAGATTAAGGACTGAATGTTCGACGTTAATCAAGTCGGAACTGGAGTGATTACTTGGTAATACCGGATTGTTTTAACAATCTTTAAACTACTGAAAACTGTGTTATGTATAATTACTTTAAAAGGGCCAAAGTATTCGGTGTAAATAATAAAAAATAGTTTATGCGAAGACAATAAAAATAGGTATATGTATTTAAAATTCATATGCTGTGATACTTTGTACTATGTATGATCCTATTTCTGCTTGTGAAAGTTGCTGAAGTACTCAACCTACCCTGTTTTCATGTAACCTAAAATGTTTTAATATTCACATGTAACAGTTTTGACTTTACTATCGTCATTGCATTGCCATTCACAGTGTTCTAGTGAACACGCAACTTGCAAAGGTCTAGAGTCTTGAGACATCGGGAAATGATAAAAACATGTGATCTTATACGTTGCAACTAGTTTAACTTCATAGGTTGGTTTAGTTTAGTTCAGTGAAAGGGGCAGCACAGATGAGTACTTACATTGTTAAGGGTTAAATCAGTTAAATCAGAGCCGTGGTCAGATACATACAGAAGACTAAACTACGTTGTAGTCGCTTGACCGCAAAGCTCGGTAAGGCGAGACCGTGCGAAGTGGTTTATTAAATTATCTCATTTTCCATTATTATAGGATTAATTTGTGAGAATTGTTTCCTAATATTTATTATTATTATAGGATACCTAAACAATGTGTCAGTGATAGGAGATAGGTTAAGTCAAGCTCAGCGAAGGTTATCGCTTGTCACTCGTTAGTCTTAGGTGGCGGTTACGTTCGCTATTTATAGTGTCTGTAATGGTAATGGAAATTACTAGATTGTTAAACATTTATGGCTATAACGTAATTTGAATTACACAGAATGCTATGAAATAACGAAAGAAATCGACACACTGATTACCTAAATAGAAATAAACGCATTTCTTTTTCAAAAGATTCCCTAAGATTGATTTTGCTCATTTTAAAATTTGACTGTAGGTATGGATAGAAAATGTATCCTCATGGGACCCGATTTTTGAAAGCACATTAATGAATATGCTAATGGATACGGGTCCCAAAGGGTCCAGGTGAGCCGAACACCTAGGCCTTATCCTTCATCTTCCGGTAAATTGAGCTAAAGAAATATGATAGTGTTCTAAATATTATTATTTGAGTAATATAACACTTAACTAACTACTTGAAAGTGGTAAAAAATGGTGCTAAATTTAAAATTTTATCGTACTTTCGTGAGATGTGCTTTCAAAAATCCGGCTGCTGGTCTCTATGAGAAATGTAGCGTTGCTACGCCATTTCGTAGCGGGCTCTACAAGGGTTGCTAAAATGACGACCGTCACCCATTCAGTACCTAATTCAATCTTATTGTAATACTTTTACGTTTATACGTGTATACTGACGAGTAAAGATATCGGGTCACTTCCAATACAAAGTTGTATGAAAACGGGCCTTTTATTTTTGCTCGTTAGTGTATGTAACTACTCCGACACATAGGTGCACATAAATGAATACACACTATGCATTTGCATAGGCATGATCATTTACAGGGTATTATTATCGCTTCCATAGAGTCCGATGATGTTTCAATATTTTAGAGGAGTAAAGTTGTACCGTGGACCATACCGACGGAGAAGCGTAACTTTTAACTACCCGCACTGTAACTAAATAACGATGTTAATCATCTCACGGTCCGGCGCGCCGTCACAATCGAGTCCTGTGTGAGCCGGCGAGGCAGTCCACTTAAGACAGGCATCTCTGAAGCTACTTCACTGTATTGACACAAAGTAAGTACCTAAGTTGTAGATAAGTGAATAAAATAAGTGCTTTTACACGGTTTTGTCGTTCAACTAGGTATATTTTATTACAAATTCTTCCGTACCCGGTTATGCTTAACCTTGCCTACTGTAGAGATAAATTATGATTTGTAGAATACCTAAATAAGTTTAAATAAGTTGGCGAGTAAAGAGTACTTTTAGTCTTGATGTCCCAATTGTCAAGAAACGAATATTTAAGTCATAATGACTGAAAGTTGAACATTCGTCGCAGTTGGTTCAGAGTAGATCGCATACAAATAGCTTATATTTTAAAGTTCGCATATACACATGGAACCCTGAAAAAGGGAATAGTTTTATTGTACTTCAGAGAAACGCTACAGATCGTCATGAAAAAAGTTTCAAAGGAGAAGCGTGAAGTTTGAGGGCGGACCTACTAGGGGTGAGCGGAGTGCGGTGCGGCAACCGGCGGGGCGCGAGACGCGGGCGGGGCGCGGGCGCGGGGTGCAGAGGTTACGGATCAGCTGGGCGGCGGCCATATTGATTCCCCGGCCTGTTTGATCGGCGCCTCCCGTCGCCCGCGACCGCGTCCCTCCACTCACTAATAGACGAGAACTTTTATGATTTCAACTCAAATCTGACGCTCGACCACTCAATGCCCAAGAGAACGCCCTCGTTAGCCATCGCCATATCTACCCTCCAACACACGGAAAATAAAAATCGCAAACTTAAAACGCAATTATCAAACACACTTCCTTGATCATTAAGATTTTAATATTTTAATAGCGATGATATAAAATATAACAAGTTCAAGTGCGTTTATTGTTTGTACATAGAACTTAAATGCTGTAGGTTCAGTCGTCAAGGCGCACATCCAATAAAATTAATAGTTCAGATTATTGTGTCTATTGTGTGCCGATAATACAGCAAAAAGTCTTTCAATTACCTGAGATGTCGGTTGAACATCCAGGAAAAGTAAATAGAACCTGCCCAGCGTTACATGAATGTTGCATTAGATAAGATACGTACTAACAGCAATAAGTATTTCCTGGTGTAATTGACGTACCTGCGTGCGTGACCAGTAGTCTGAACTCTACTTTAAATCAAGCGGGGCCTAAAGTAAAGTGGGCGAGGCAGAGCGGCGTAGACGAATTTGAAGTGTTATTCTTTAAGGTGGAGAAGGCGCGCGTGCATGAGTAGCGCCCGCCTGAGTCACGGCCCTTTACTCTCAATCATGGAGCGCCGTATGTGGCTTCAATGAATCTTCACTTAGCACGTAGTAACTAATATGTAGTACCTTAGCGCAAAGGAACCCGGGTCATGTCTGTCTTGTTTTGTCTCTTGGATTTGTTTTATACGGTGCTCAATAAACTAATATTTTTGTATCAAAGAGTTTCATTGAAGAATTTATATTCGTTAAATTGGCATTGTTAATTTTTTTAAGCTGTGCCTTTAACACCTTTATTTGATATAATAAACTATTTCAAGCAACTTATTTTAATATTATGCTTTTACGTAGCTTTGTTTATTAATAATAAATATTTTTCCCTGTTTGATATTTCGTTACTTTTGGCACGATCCCAATCGCCTTCGTTCAGCAATAAAAAAACGTTTTTTTTTCATGGTTTTGTCTATAGGTCAACATCATAGATCTGTGAATGTGTGTGTAAAATCAACGTCAACCTCACTCAACTAACGTTCATGTGTTTGAATTCGTTCCGTCCATTGGTGTTGTTATTGTTTTCATTGTATTGTAATATATTAAAGTGGTCTTCGAAACAATACATCGTATAAACTTTAAAATATTCCGCATTTTTGAAATCGTACAAGATAAATCGGATAATTGCTTGTTTTCCTCCAAATCTTTTTCGAATTGGAGCATACAAAAAAAATGAACAATGCCAATTACAACGATCGCTCTTTATAACTTCGATCGTTTTAAGTTTCATGGACACGGTTTATCTACAATAACCATTAGTTTATTTACTGGGTTTACTGTGCGACTACTTGGTGCTGTGCTACACCGAAGCTGTGTTACTCCATTTCCCTATCATAGCAAAGCGCCGCTATTCTAATACTGGATTATTTCCTGGCACACCGCTCAGCTTCATCACATAAACATGGTGGATGTGCAGCCTAAAAGAGGCTTAACATAGAGTGAACTCGTTTCAGAATATCACACAGTTATAAACAACCTCAAAATACGATACGAATAAATTTGCGTGGCTTATTTGAAATATACTGACGATCAAAAATTACCGGTAACTACCTACCGCGAAATCATATATAAAGTGAATCCGTTATGCTCGTCGCTTCGGAGTAATAGGATAAATGCGGCCTAGCCGAAGCATACTAAATCGGATTCATTCCGCGAAAAAATAATTTGTTATAAAAGGTCCTAAATTAAAGAACTTGATCGTACCTCAAACCCAATTGCAAACAGACGAATTCAGTTAGGCGTAATATGAAAACAAATAAATTCCAAGCGATTCGATATTGTTTAGCGATTCATGCGCTATTGAGAATGCTCATGCTTAAAACGCCGTGGCAACGCAACGGCAGTACACCCATATACATATATACATACATATATGTCGAAGAACTAGGGATGGACTGTTCATGTTGGTTGGTCAGGATCAAACGAGCTTTATGCGTAGCCGAGCTTAGGTCACCGTCTTGGCCATCTTCAAGGTACATTAATGAGATAGATATAACAAACACACGTGTTTTACTTGTACATCCAGTCTTTATTCAAATAACGCTTACACAAAGGACTCAAGACTATCACACACTCTAATAGACGAAACGTGGAGAGTTCGTGACTGGCCTATCAATGTTAAGAATATCGTTCACCACCGAAATAAGGCTAGATACTTAATACAAAAGCACTTAGCACTTGGAAGTACTAACAATTCACCATTGCAACTCAAACCACTTAGTCGATGCAAATGGATTACTTTAGACGTCTGCACTCCATCGAGTCTCGATTAAGAATGCGTTCTCCTTCTATCTGTTACCAGATGTAAATCTGTCATTTAAATAACATTGCAGGTAGCTGCAACTGAATCAAGCACAGTTGTCATTGCTTGAAGTTTCATAAAAGAAATAACTAATGTACCCTACATTCATCAAAGTATTATTAACGAATGTTCGTAACCACAAAGTATATCTCTTTTAACTATCATTCGTCATTGTAACGACGATGAACAAAAAATTTACCTTGCTACTCCGCTACTCTATTGAAATGGACCTCCGCAAAGTAACGCCTGGTTCAATAAAATATTGTAACGACGCTCCGACATATATATATATATATATATATATATATATATACATCAGTTTAGTTCAATGCGTCCTAATATGATGAAATTAACCATAGGTACTCCAATGCGTATATCATTGGGCTCCACCGACAGGTGCGCATCTCATTGTGTCTAGTGGTAGGTACGGGGCGAGGACAAGGAAATTGGTTTTACTCCGTTTTAAGGACCAATGAAAGTAAATTAATAGGTACATTAAACTGTTAATTAATGGCGAGATTGATGATTAAAATTCATAGATATATTTCATTAATAACATAGTGATTACTTATTAAACGATTTATTTTATTTTATGAATTAAAATCGCAAACGTGATAGTGGGGTATCTGGGGGCAAGGGAGCTACCCATGGACACCCGTGACATCAGAGGGTTATAGATGATTTGCCTTATTCAATATTCAATATACGCAATTCAATAAAATTTTATAGAAAACTGCAAAATTCCATCAATGCTTAATCGAATTATCTTCTTTCCCATTACTAGGCGGTAGTAGTTGATTGGCTTTGTAGTGCCTGACTGCGGAAATAGCCCGGTAGGCTAGCGCCGCCCCGGTGACCGTTTATCACGGCAGAACTTTTTAAAACGGATGTTTACAGCAGATCTATCCCCACAAAGTTACGTTTAATGCTTCATTTAGAACTAGCACGTCTATATAGTACCTATCTTACTCAACCGTCAGGGTATAAATCTGTCAGTTGCATAAAATTTTATGCGCGTTAGCCTCCGTGTACGCTCCAGTTTTAAATGGATTGAGGATAGCTTGGAAGTAGTAAAGCAAGTTGTCGGAGATACGAATAAGAAAATAATAAGGTATGTTTAATTCACAAAAAATAACCACGATCAATAGGTACTTAACTAAATACATGACAGATAAGTAACTAGTATAGTCTCATCTAAGGAGGGATAAAAATATGTTTTTGTTAGTTATATTTGTCACAGAGGGCACTACGGCTATTCCAGTGCGTCTAAACTAAAGGGTGTGTAACTAGAGACACGAAGATAATAGGGTCAGCTGATAACTTTTATTTTTTGTACCGGAAATGCCTTAGATTGCCTACGGTTATCCACCACTATCTCCGATAACCGAAAAACTTAACCATAAACTAAACTAAAATATCACTGAAAATACATTGCAAAAAATCTACGAAACTTTCCGTTCCGATTCACGTATGAAAAATCTTTACCTACATGTTCACGGGCGTATATCGAAATGCAATCTGTATGATCTGTGTCGAGGATCTGCTTTCAGCCTGCGAGTTATACGCAGCGTCGATTTGCGGGCTCCTTGCTGATTGATGAGTTCATAGTTAGGTAAACGCTGCAAATGGTTTCAAGTTGGACAACTTTTAAAAGTCTGCTAAATCAGTTAATTTTATCTAGGTAGTAAGTTTCGTGCATGAAAATTTCTTACGATGTCGAGAATCGGCTTTCCGTCGTTGAAAAGAACATGAACTTTAAACAAGTGCATGTTCTTTTTCATCACGGGGTTACTCTCCCGCGACAGCAGGCATGCCCACTAAAAACCACACGGCTTCCCTATTTGGTCGTAATATGTGAGGTGTTACGGGAGCACTCGGTGTCACCGCGATGCCTCACGACCACCTCGGGATGAGGTTCCCTCTTCGCGGCACCTGTGCAAGGCAGGTTTGGGAATTTCTGCCCTTCCCCGCTGGTGCCGCTTGGATTTTTTATAGAGGTTGTCTCCTCGTGGCCTCCGTCTTGAAAAAAACAACGGCCCACGATTCCGGCGCCTTTTCAAGCTTGAATATGTGTCTACACAGTGATTATTGTGTACCTAATATAATATCATAACGTATGACATTATTTATCTCTGTATTCTTCCACTAATCTTCTTGGTTTCAAAGGCTAGTAATCATGTCAATGATACTAAGCATCTATTATAGGAATGTAATTACTCATTAGAGTTTTATTATGCTTCGGCATAGGATCGACGCGACGCCGGCGCTGGCGCGTGCAAGTAATAGAATTTGTGCTGAGACACAATCCTGATTAGCAGAGAGCCAGAAGCGTTCTAACAGAGTTAACGAGAAATTCCTCGCGAATAAGCGAACGGTTTCAATGCAAATAAGATTACAATTAGATATTTAGAAACTTTCGCAACCTCCCCCGGCCCGGAGCCAGGCTTTATTGTCACGCTTGTATAGTATAATACGAGCGCAAGGAACTTTACTGCCAAGCTATTTACTGGCAAAACAATACTTTGTTTCTTTAACTCGGTAATGCAATTTATATACTCGTATTAGAAAATTTGTAGGTAATTGAATTATCATATTATAATTTGCATATTACGTTTAAACTCTCGATCCAATGTTATATTAGGTTATTTACGATTCTAGTTTCAAAAGGAACGAATAATCGTGACTTTTTTTTTAAAAGTGTTTTAATCGTTTAATTGAACTACATTATACATACATTTAGATGGTGTTTTCTTTTTATAGTTAGGTATATTTATTTAGTTTTAAGTTTTGTATATTTAGTTAACTTTTAGATTTTATCATAGTTTAATTTTTTTTGTAATTCGATATAAATATTTATTAAAAGTGTTGAAAGTAATTTAACTCCAACCAACATTATATCTGTCATGTCTTTATCACATAATGATTTTGAAAAAATAAATAACACAAAGCATGATCACCAAACAGCTGGTTTGCGAAACAATTAAAAAATTGTTGCTACTTGCTTATTAATCTTCCGTGGTTACTGTCTGTACTTGCTCGGCTAAACGAGGAGCTCAGCTGAGAAGGGTCCACAGGAAACTAATGTGATGAAGGAGTCCAGGCATTGCAACAACTCGCTCACCCAAAACGCTACGTCCCAAATCAAATGCTGCTAGTTACTCACAACAAATAGACATAATACCACGCTCATGGTACTTTTATGAACCCTTATTCTGACTTTTATGAGTTCATGTGTTTGCTCCAGATAACGCAGAGAAGCTTCCGCTTAAATTAATTCAACATTTAACCCGGCACTTCCTTGTTGGCGGGTCTGCGAATTAAAAATCGTCGGGAAGATGAGTTTCCCTGTGCTAATCGGTTTTACTTGAAAACTTTTATTCTGAACTGCGAGTTTTCCAAACCACTTTTAAGTTTTACTTTTAATTTTAGAACATAATAATATCTTGATTGATTGAAAACATTTCCGTTTAATTTGAATAATTCGTTTATTAATATGTTTCGTTACGACTAATACGACTTTTAACAATAGTAGCTTCAAGTGTATTCTCTTTTTAATAATTATAAGGCATTTCTTTCACCAACTTGCCCTAGCCCGCTTGTTATAGCAGATAGCAGTTGGATTTTAATATCGGCAAGAGTTTTTAGTTACACTTGTGTTCGAAAGTTTCATCTGTCCAAAAGACTTACTTACCTAATTGATGTTAGTATTCTTCATAATAATATCCAAAATGTTGTACAAAGTTCTTTGTTGTGTTGGCTCTTATTGTGTTTGAATTTACCTTCAAATCCTACACTGAAAAAATAGGTCTTTCCTTAAAGTGATTTTTTGTTGGGTCGTATTCAATATATTTTTCATTATTACTCACGGTTAAAGTTAAAAGTCTACTCAGGTATATTTCTTGTTAATAGCTTTTCTTCTTATTGTTATTAATATTTTATATTATAAATACTTCGGTCGGAACTCGTTAGTATCTTACTCGCGATTTTGCTTTTATATTATTTTAATTTCTTTGCAGTAGCGAATGGAAATTTAAGTGTTAGGTTGTAGTCAAAAATGTTCTCATGAAAACATAAGTGCGTCGAGAGCCGGACGCAGTATCCTGTAAATTCATTTGCATTAGTAGCTTTAAGGGAAGTCCCCGAGTTTTAGTGGTACGGTAGGCATTCAGGGGCAGGGGTAGGTATTCGACACAGTCCAAGTGAAAATGCAAGAACTAATAGTCTAAATTTGTTGGTATAGGTACACCTAGGTGAAATTTGCGGTTGCACTTTGCGCTTTTGTACGTATTCGAGTAGAAGCCCAGTCGAAATAAAGCTGTAGGCTCTCTTTTCGGGTAGGGCAATGGCCCAGGTCATACGTTCTTAAAGTTCATTCTTGATAACTGGACTGCAGACGTTAAGGTAAAAATATTCAGGTTCTTTACTAGTACGTATTTCAGCAATTTTTAAGTAGATTAGTTGTTTTAGTTACGACGAGCGTTGCGGGCGGTTGCCGCGCAGCGTGCGGCGCCGCGGGCTCGCACGGAGGAGCTGTGCCCGCTCTTTACTGCGAAAGTATTTATAATAATAGACAAATATTTAATAAATTAACAATATGCGAAGGCTTACATCAAACAACAATTTTTATTTAGCTACTAGTACGTGTTTTTTTTGTCTTTTTTTACTTAAAATTATACAACATGTAGAAAATATTTGTGTTTTGATTGAGGTTTCTGTATTGAAATTAGACATGAAACACGTACTTAATTCAATTAAGATTCAATTATTTTGCTTACTTTTACTATATTTCTGCCGGGCAGTCTCGCAACGCTGGAATAGGTGGTAAAATATAATAAAGGCAGGAAAATATCCATTGCAGCTGATCCCCGCCTCACAAGGTAGTCCGGTGGAGTAGTAATCTCTATAATATTATATTTATACGAAAAGAAAAATAAATGCCTTTTATATATTTTCTGGGAATTGGGTTTTATGTTGTTTACCTTATAATTAATTGTACTTGTATTAGAGCCCGACAAGATACGAAAAATAAATGGTTTTATGGAATTTGAAGATATAACACGGCTAAAGTGCCACAATTATAAAATTCTAAGTAATAGGTAAATATTTTTTTCAAATAATACCTCTTCCAAAGCAATGCCTTTCATAGGTACACCCTAAATTATGTATCAGAATTATTTTGCGTTCATTTTAGCAATGCGTGTGTTTTTAATTTTTTTATCAGCAGCCATGCGAATTCTTACTATAATTACTAATTATATTTATGTATTGAATTAGTTATTACTTTATTTTATTTGTTCAAATTATTCAGATCAGATCAGCAGCTCCAAAAATACTCGATACACGTTTAAATAACTCGGATAATATTTTAGATAGCTATTACAGAAAGCTGAATTCATATAATACTCGGGGTACCTACTATATTATCATTTTGAAATTTGTGTCGCAAAACTTTAAATTATTGAGTTGTGCGGTGGGTAATTAAAGTTGTTCTTCGTGCTTTGCTAGATATCGTTCTATAAATACTAAACATATTAAAGCATTAGCCTGGACCCACTAACTGGATTAACTATGAACCTAATTATTTTTTATTCTTATTCTCCCTAGGCTCAACTAAATTCGCCAATGTTCCGAATGAACATCCAAATAGTTTTCACTTCAATCACGTTCATCTAAAAAGAAACCAATGTAGCTGGTATATTGTCTATTTAGATAAATTGGATGAGGCTGAATTCACAAAAATATGCTTAACCGAATATTGTTCGATATTTTGCGGTGGGAATGCAGTAGAATTGCAACTGCATTGGCGACCGACGACCGCCGCAGGTGCGCCCCTCTAGGCCGATGCCCGCGCATTGGCTGGTTGCCATTTTCTTATTTATGGATTATGACGGAACGAATTAGGTTAGAACTTGATATTTTCAAATAATTGATACAAACATTAATTTTATGCGAAAAGTCACCGTATACGTGTACCGCACACCGTATAACGTAAAAAGGACAACCGTATAATAAATACAATTGTATATACATATATATATCACGTCTTTATCCCTTACGGGGAAGACAGTGCCTAAAGTAACCAAATCTTAAGGCCACATTTAGCATGATTGTGTGTGTATATAGGTGGAAAGGGGAATCAAAATAGTGATAGGTTGCTAGCCGCATCGCCTATAACATGATTCCTAAGATTTTCGCCCATTCTGCTGCAAAAATGCTGTTACAATCTCTTTCCACCGCCATCTTTCATATTTTGAGAATTAGTAATGGCGAATGCGATTGCGACCGTACTCGCGTTAGACTATTACAGTAGGCTTATTACCTAACTCGCTCGCAATCGCCATCGTGTTCATTTTGATAGTTCATGTATGGGCTGACAGTTGGCATCGGAATCAGCTAGCTGTCACATTCATACAAGAACTGTCAAATGAACACGATGGCGATTGCGAGCGAGTTAGGTAATAAGCCTACAGGTTTCACCACTCTCTGTTAAGTTCCAGTTATCTTAAGTGTCAGTTTTGATTCCGTCTCTAATTATTACTACGTAACAGACAGAGACGTCATCATAGATAACTGACGCTTAAGATAACTGGAACTTAACAGAGAGTGGTAAAACCGGCCTGGATCAAGGCAACGAAACAAATGCTAGAGATTTATAAGGTAAAGGTGAAATATTAAATGAAGTCAACCTGGATCCGAATAGAAAGAAACCTTGAATAAAATAATATAATTTTTAGATATTTAACCCAAACTTAATGTTAAACATACCTAAATGTATTTTTGTCATAAGATGAAAATTTGCTTGAACATAATATTAAACATAACATACATCTTGTTAACAATCTTGCACAGAGCGTGCCGTTAAACCATGTTTTGTGTCGTGGTTACTTAGATTGCAGATTTTGCTTATAACTAGGTACGATCACACGATCAGCTCTGCTCTCTAGCACTTTCTTGAATATATTTTTTACTGCAAGCAAGCTCATGCAAAAAATTAAATCTTCGAGATGGATTATTTCCAGCAAAAAATAGACGAATACTCTACTGCGAGGTTACATTTTCAGAACCAATTACATAATTCCATTGTTTCGTTGCGAAGAATCCGAAATAGTTCTGACACAATCCTAAGAGTCGCTGTCACATCGGGGTTTGTCTATCAGTGTCGGGCTGTCGAGTCGGCATCGGGATTTCCATGTCGGTGGCTGTAAGAGGCCGGGAGAGGCCACTCGAGGCGGGAAGCGCTGCATATTTGATGCGTGTTGGCGGCGCGCGGATCAACAATTTACTTCGTCGCTTACTTAATAGAGCCCGAGGTGATGCTTAACTATTCTCGGCGAACTCGGCCACTACTCGATCGATGCCTCTTAGTTTTATTTGACATTTTATGCAAACGAAAACATAATATAAGAACGAATCGCTTAAGTACTTCAGTTAAGCCGGGGTGATAGTGGCGATTCATTTTAGAAGTATACTTTCCTTTCTTATCTGACATTACTTTAATGATTCATCAGGCTGGCCCTGCCTCTAAATACTGTCAGAGAAGAACAACCGCAGCTCCCGCGTATATTATGAATAAATCGAGCCCAAAATTCAAATCAATTCCTCGTTCAAAATTTTACTTTTGTAAAATACACAAACTGACTAAGGATCAGTTTATTTAGCTATACTAAGACTCTATTTTTTTTTAAAGTGCTTGAAAATTTGTGTACTGAGCGTTCGTTAAGAGGAATAAAACTTGTTAATTTTGAGCGTTTCGGAAATGTATTACAGTGCTTTAAGAAAACTAGTTATCACCTATGGGCGAATATTAATTTTTAATAAAAAAATATTTCCCTAAATTTAAAATCTTACACAGAAACCATCGAGGACTTTTGTTTCAGAAAGAAAAACACCGCTAATCTCCCTTATTTAAAGTTAAGCAAAATTTTCACGTGTTCTCGAAGTTTGAAGTACAATTTGCAATACGCGTTTTTTTTTAGAAAATATCATTATCTTATGGTATATCAAACAAAGCCCCCGCAAAGTTTCTAAGTGAAGTGGAACTAGATTTATAGTCATTCAACTTGTCTTTAGCTTGTTTCTCCGGGTTTTTTTGGTTTTCAAAAACATGCCAGGATATGGATATACATAACTACATATATATTGGACTATTGGTATATGCTCTAGTTTTCTTTAAACAAAAGAAACGGATTAGTGTCAAGCAGCCCAGCCCTGTTAACAAAAATAAAATTGCCAGTCAAGGCGTGTTGTGCCCTGGGTTCTGTCGCCGCCGGCGCCTAATTAGAATGCAATGAAGCTCGTGACCCTTGCCAAATGAAAAATGTTTGTTGTCCCACACGAGACATTGAAGTGGTTCCTAATACCCCAGTAAGGCATATAAGCTTTTTGTCGAACAATTATTTTTGTATTTTTTGGTACTTAGCCTTTCAAACGTGTATCCGCGGCCGTAATATTACTCAGGGGGCTTATTTTTGAGCTCCAAGGCAAAATTTTCTATTGAAATTGTAAAATAAAACCGTGCCAATGCAAAACATGAACATGATATCTTGTAAATGATCTGTAATTAAAGATCAGCTTTATTTTTAAGACAGTGAAACCTTAAAGCGTAAAAGTTCTTGAAGAGGGGGTGGAGGCGGCTTTTCTAACAAAATATTATCTTATTCCACATTTTTTGTGGAGTGGTGTGGTAAACAAACCTCCTTAAGCTTAGACACTAGTCACATTCACATTTTGCCATCACTTATATACTAGACATTGAAAAGGTGAATAGACCTTCTTGTTTGTTTTGGTACAAAACTATCAATTGAATTTTACTTTCGTAGCCGTGTAGAAAGCTAAGTGGCATACATACAAAAACCGGTCAAGTGCGTGTCGGGCCACGCGCAGTGTAGGGTTTCATACTTGCCTGTCACGATAGGCGTATATTATTAATATAATTATTATTCTTCATTTGTATTCGATACTATGAAGATAGTTCATGGTTTCAAGTACATTTTACAATTTGGTCGACTATTACTCGTTACATTGTAAAGCCAACCTAGCTGTGATAGTTTTCCTTTAAATTACGTTATATATACATACTACTACAATATTTTTTTTCATCTAAACAAATACAACCGTTTAGCTGGCAGGGGAGAGGACACTTGACTCATACCATAATTAGAATTTTAAAGCTAATCTATACTTCTATACTAATATTATAAAGAGGAAAAATTTGATTGTTTGTTTGTTTGCATTGAATAGGCTCCAAAACTACTGGACCGATTTTAAAAATTCTTTTGCCGTTAGAAAACTACATTATCACTGAGTGACATAGGCTACTTTTTACCGCGGGAAAATACCTATTCCTACGGGAAAAATAATTTATCGCGGGCGAAGCTGCGGACGGAAGGCAAGTATATAATACTTCGCAATCGGATCCCTTTCCAACGATACCCTACAGTCCCTACACTATGGGGAACCTAAGAGAGGTACCCTAAAAAAAAAACAGGATTTTATTTTACCATTTTGTTGGCGTAGTTAACATGTACACCCATGCCAAATTACAGCTCTCTAGTACTAAGAATCACTGAGCTAAGCCGCGGACAGACAGACAGACAGATAGAGAGACGGACGGACGGATATAGCGAAGCTAAAAGGGTAACTCAAGGTAATACTTATAGTTATTTGTTATACGAGGGTGCAAAGTTGTATTTTACTCGTGAATCTGGAATTGAAACACGAGAAGTAAAATATATTTGCACCCGTGTGTAACACAAAACTTTTCATCTCACTGTAGCGAGGAAATGCACACATGCAAAAAACTTAATTCCGCGTTTTTGACAGCTTCCAGTAGTTCCACAGGCATTTGATCATCTTCATCGCTGGAATCTCTCATTTTTTAAAGATATTATAACAGAAAACTCTGGAAGTTGTGTATTATTTACTCGGAGTCGGTGACATAATTTTTGGAGACACTACTGTTGACATAAAATTTCTGACGAAATTATATTCAACGTCATTATAAAAAATAAATATTTCTTATGGAATTTTAAGGTTTATAACTGAAAGTCATAAATAAAGCTAAATTTGGTATTGTTTTTTGGTATGTTATGTTTTTTTTGTTTTACCTTGTTTATTTTCTATAAAATGGTGTATATCATCTTATATTTGTGAGTCTTGCAAAAAGGAATAAATGTCTTCTTTCTTTCTTTCTTTATTAAATTCTCAAACTATTTTTTGAATGATTATTAATATCGAACGAGCCATTATTATGAGCGTTTTACGTTTTGTTATCTATCAGAAGCTACTTCAAATGTCAAATTACTTTTTACCAGCGTAACGCTTAAACGCGTTTTTACCCACTTGTTTTAAAGGATAACTCTAACTCAAACATTTATTTGCTTTGATACAAGACACAAGATCAAACCCCGTAAGGGCACTGCAAATATTACATTTTTTATTTATTTTTATTTTATTTTATTAACTACTCACATCGCTTAAATAATAAAAGACGGCTTTCCGAGGTAGTAAGGGAAATTTTTATACCCTTCTTTTAGTCACGTACAGTTGAGAAACAATGACATAAGTTTATAAGAAAATATTTTTATTACAAGTTTTTCTGCTGACTGTACTTGCATCGTCTACGTTCACTACACTTTTCTATGCAATTCTATCACTAAACGGGGTCAAATTTGACTTGCAACATTTGACCCAAAAAAACATACAATGCGCAATGCATCTATTTATCTATACATAAATAAAATTGTAACAGGTTGATGTCTGTACATTGGAAATATTAAAGAAAAAATAAATTAAGCGTGTTGTGTTTCCATACAAATTGCCGTGCTCCCAAAAAATGTGGGGTAGTAGTACTTCCAGTTGCCATAGAAATTAGAAATTAGGATTGAAGCACAACTTCATAGCCCAACTTAAATGAAATAAAACTGAAAATCTATTTTTTACGCCTGTCTATGCGAAAAACCAACATATTGACCTAGCACACCCTACATTTTGCTTAGGAGTAGGGCTCTGCTACACCTGGATATCATATTCTCTCGCCGAATTTGTACGGAACCGCTGAACTCCCGAACCGCCGAGCCGCACCAGCTCTCATGCTTACTAGGTAGGTAGGCATGAGGGCTGATGTGGTTTCCTGAGCTCTATATAGTGTGTCATAATATTAAGCGACGCAGCGACAGATAAACCAGATATGGTTTTTGTTCGCTCCTTTTCAAATTGTTTTTTTTTTGTGTACCACTTATGTTTATGAATAAATGAATAAAAAAAAACTGACATTTTGAAATTTGGTACTTTTGGGATGAAAGTTTAAATGGAATTTCGTCATTTTTTAATCTGAAACTTTTTTTTTAGGCTTTCGATTAGATAGATATAAAATAAACATGACATTCTTAATTTATACAAAACTAGCCTTCCGTCCGCAGCTTCGCCCGCGGTAAATTATTTTTCCCGTAGGAAAAGGTATTTTCCCGCGGTAAAAAGTAGCCTATGTCACTCAGTGATAATTTAGCTTTCTAACGGCAAAATAATTTTTGAAATCTGTCCAGTAGTTTCGGAGCCTATTCAATGCAAACAAACAAACAAACAAACAATCAAAATTTTCCTCTTTATAATATTAGTATACATATAGATTAACCTTGACTCGGTAAATTAGAAATTGGATGAACAGCAAAAAACTTACACACCGTTAAAGCTGCGTTAATACGTAGTTAAAATGACACTAACTTTTACATTACAAAGCTATCCATCCATACAAATGTACGACTAATTTTCGTGTCACAATGGAAAAAGTTTGTGGTAATAATTATTAACTATCTACTAACGGAACTTTAACGATGTGTTTGTTTTAGGTCTTTACCAAATTGGGGTTGAGTTTGTAAAGAAATTTAGTGATTTTTAAAGCGTGAAGCTTTATTTTTAAACTTTGGTCAAATAGAAATAAATATGATGTTAATGCGTTTTTTAAAGGAATGCTGTTGTGTGTAAAATTGGGGTCGAAAATCAATATGGTAGTTCTGACGCACAGCCTAAACCCATATGCCTAGCAAGCAGAAATTTAGAAAAAAAGGCCAATAAAAACCATCTTAGGAAATTTACACTGTAAAGGGGCGAAAGTTTGTACTTTATCGTCTTAAGTCTTATAATTAATTGTTTGAAAGATACTTTATTTAAAAAAAAATATTTAGGAGTGAAAAGGCGTTAAGGTGACTTAGAAAACTAACATACCATACCATGCACCAGTATGTAACTGAATATCGGAGAGGTTTATGTGAATCCATACTAATATTATAAATGTGAAAGTGCGTCCGTCTGTTACTAGTTCTGCCTTAAACCGCTTAACCGATTTTATCGAAATTTGGTATGGATATAGTTACGGTTCCGGAGTAGGGCATTGAATAGTTTTTGACTGCAGAAATCACCCTTTAAGAATGTGAAAAGGAGAATGAAAATTTAATACAAATAAAATAAAGGTAGTGTAATTTGCGATCTTATTGAGTGTTAACCACTACATATAAGCTACCCAAAATACTAAGCTATTACTAACAACGGCTTGTAAAACTCGAAAACCCCTCATGAAAATAACTTAAGGCACAACGCGTCTCAAAATCATTCCGGGATATTTCAGCTGGTGGCTAGGTTAGTTTTATGGAACACTTCTGTTAAGATTACTTATCCTAATTTTTTATTCGAAATTAAGTCACCCCTTTGACGCCGTACACTTTGGACATCCATTAATGTATCGAAACACTGTAGTCAGCCACAATTTATAATACCTGAATAATACATTACTGCAGAGGCCGTGAAGTAAGGGATTGCTGGACGAGTTTGGGGTAGGTGGCCGAGTCGAAGACGAGGCCAGCTAGAACGAGTCCTGCAATCCCTGTTCCGGCCAAAGCTTGTATAGTGCTTTTCTCAAACAATGTGAGGAAATATTAAAATTAAAAAAGATTTTCGATTTGCCACCTTTTTTATTTTTTAAATGTACTAATTTGATCCAGCTATTTGAGCACCATGTTTAACCGCACATAAATATAGTACCATAGATTTTTTTTTATGTCGCAATTATGCTTAGGTACAGATTGTGGTGGTGGTTGGCTGTATGTAATTTTTTCCTTTGCCAATTTAATTTTAGTATAGAAATTTAAAAAATTAGAGCAGCGGACAAAAATGAATTTTCATACTAACTTTTGTGGCCTAAGCCAAGAAGTAATGTAGGGAGCCATAAACGAGAAACTTCATGTCCTCATATCGGGACATTAACGCATACATTTCCGAGCATGTTTGAGAAAAAATATTTACAGGAGTAATCAATAGAACTAACAACTGCTGAAGTATTACGGAATGATTTTAAGACACAGCGTGTTATCAATATTTAGTTATGGTATTGAGCCACATTTGCATTGTCTGCAGTAGTAAGTATCTAGCACTCATTAAGCCGGCATCTCCGGCGACAGCTGCTCAGGCCGCTGCGAAATTAACAGACGAGCAATTAATCAAGACATGAGAGTAGCATGGTTCTATCTAACATTGGAGTCTCATGATAGCTCACATAAGTTTATACAGATGGAAATTGTGGACATACATAGTTTTGGATACTAAATTACTAAATACAACGAGTTGCATACAAAATCAAAGGTAAATACTGTCCGCGTAGACATATGCCTAGATTGCAACACAATTGATCCACAATAGCTGTAACATATCCTATTATCCTAATATGTGTATATAAGAGTCCGAAATAGAATTTTACTCTTACGATCTTACGCCAAGGAACAATGTTAAATAGTATCAACAGCTAGAAATATTGAAGAACATAGGTAAATAAAACCTTTTATCATTAGCCAATATTTCCATGCATTATCATACTTACTCTTTATATAATATAATATAGCCTTTTTATTCCGAATTCGCCACAATTTCAATAAATATGTTGTTTGTTGTTGTTGCTGTTGTTTATTATTAAATTGTCCCGTAATTCGGCGTGCCTCGTGGTATAGGCCTTCTCCGTGTATTGGAGGGTTTGCGCTATAGTTCCCACGCGCGCCCAGTGCGGATTGGGAACTTAACACACACAATTGAATTTCTTCGCAGATGTGTGCAAGGTTTCCTCACGATGTTTATCCTTCACCGAAAAGCTCATGGCAAATTTCAAATGTAATTTTCGCAGATAAATTCCGAAAAACTCAGAGGTGCGCGCCCGGGATTTGAACCCACGACGCTCTGCTTGAGAGGCCACAACATGTCAAACCACTAGGCTATCACGGCTTTTTACTTACTCTCTCCTACTTACTCTTTAGGAACTGCTAAATAAACAGGTAATAATGATACTTACCTATTTATTATTTCCTTGTTCTAAACATCAAAAGCGAAATAGAACTAAAATCGGAAATTTTATCAAATGTTTGTTTACTTTCGTAGGTACCTACTTCACAAACACTGTCCAATTTAAGATGTAAGTCCTTCAGAATTCAGAATCTTTAATGCCGTTGCATTAAATGCATTAATAACTAACGTTTTTAACCCTTAACTTCAATGTGACATAGTTACTATTTCACCTAGAGTCTGAAATGTCATAAAGGTTCATTTAACGCTGAAAACATTACTTTCTTAATGGAAATTAATGCTTGACAATCGAGATGGTCAATACTAATTACTCGTTCTTCATGTCATTTTATCGATAAATCAATACCGGTATAAATATACATTAGGTACAACAAATAAAACGCAACGGGATCAGGTGATGCAAGAAATCGCCTTAAATATTATTTGTGTTCAATGTTAAAATTGTTCTTCAAAGTTTACCTACTTATTCCAGGAAAAATACACGTCCTATTGAGTTTTCCTCCTATTAATCTTAATAACTTTTTATTTGTCGATTTTTCGTCTCTTAAAATGTATCAACATCGCTTTTGATGTTTATTTCCTTGTTTTATAAAATAAGACATCAGTCTAAACGGTTTTGCGCAGAAATTTATAGATAATTACTTACCTTATTTATTTTAGTATCCTAGACGTTAGAGTACTATACATACAATGAGAGTGTCTTTTGGTGCCTGAAAAGTTTCCTTATTTTGACGATACTGCAGACGCCAGGGTACGCAAGCCGCATCCAAAATCAGTATAACCCCTCCACGCGCACTTATCTATATTACTGCCTACTATGACACATGTCAGACTCTAGTGTAATGTGTTTAGCTTTAAATAGTAAACGCAGACAGTAACAGAACTCTACTTAACTGAAACATACAAAAATGGCTGGAAGATTGATAAATAAAAATTAGTCCCTGATTTTTAACCCCCGACGCAAAAAGAGGGGTGTTATAAGTTTGACGTCGATGGCTGTGTGTGTGTGTGCGACGTTTGCGTTTATCTGCCTGTGGCAGCGTATCGCTCAAACGGGTGGACCGATTTCAATGCGGTTCTTTTCATTCGAAAGCTAGTTCCTTTGCGGTGGTTCTTAGCCATGTTTGATAAAAATCGGTACAATACTTTGAAAAGTACCAGATCTTTTCCTAAATGATGTAGGTAAGGCGTTTTTGGCATTGAACGGTTTTTTTTTCAATTTTCGTACCTATTATTACTCGATTAATACATAGGGGGGTTTTCAAATTTTAAATTTAATGTTTTATTTTATCTATAGTTTTTGTCGTTTAGATAAATATCAGTGTGGCCGGCAACTGACTTTGTAACTTTTACTTAACGAAAACCCTCTTTGCATAATTAATTTGCACATTATTTTTTATTTATAAGCTTAGATCACTCGAAAATGAACATGTCAGCTCCAAAGGCCAATGCATCAACTCTAATTTATGGATTTGATTGTATTTATATTTATTTAATTTCATCTTACATAATATACGTACACATTCCCCACGGAACTTAATTAGAAAACTGTACCTATACGTAATATCTGACTTGGTGCTTCCACGTGTCATACAGACCTGCACATCTCAAATCTCAATTATGCAGGAAATGCGCAAGGCGTACATACACACATGCACCTAATAATGCATACAATCTCAAGATAGAGATCATTGTCGACGAGACTGATGATTAGCATAATCTTAATTGGATTATTAGATTATGATACCGAATACTGCACTGAGTATTAAGTGTAGTTTAGTTAGTTCACTAACAGCCGTTTCATATTTTATACATTTTGATAGTGTTACATTTTAACACACTATGCAATGTAACATTTGTACCGAAATGACTAGTTACCTTCCAAATCCCTTGAGGCCAATTTTTGAAACCATACTGGTGAAACTTTCTACAGTTTCGTCATGTTTAACTATAAATATTCTGGAGAAATGTTTATTTGTCCGTCCATCTGTCAGAATGTTACAACTGTTTTGTTATATCATTTCTAGACGTATTACTGAGATCACTCAGTAGGTATAGTGGTGCATTAGTATACACTAATTGAGTAGAGAGAAAAAGATGAAACTTGAGATTACCTTAAGATTTTTATAATCATAATCATCAGTAGGGCAAAGTAATAGAACTTGTATGATAAAATGCTTTTTGAGACCAAGTTTAATTAGTTTTATCGTGTTCTATAAGTTTCTCTAAGTTTGAATGATCTCATATTAATGGCATCAAGTTTAGAACTCCAGAATCAATTTTACGGCATTCATTATTAAATTACGTCCTAAGTTGAACATCGATGGAAATTTTTCTTAACTTGGAAGATTCTTGGGCTGGGCATACATAAAATAGGTAGTGTTCGTCGGAAATTGTAGCGCCAAAGTCGTAGGAGAGAATCGTTATCTATAATTGACTATGTCCTTTTTTAGCTTAAGCAAGGCCAGTTCATCATTCATTCATCAGTCATTTCAGCTAAGGACTTTATATTTATTTATTTTCTGGTTTTACATTAATTTTGTTTTAAATTTTAGAAAATAACTTGAAAATAATAATAATAATAATTTATTTCGGACTGAGTACATTAAATCTTATAAAACTAAGAGGGTAGTAAGAATAATAATTAAAAAAAATATATATATATATATATATATATATATATATATATATATATATATCTTGGGACAATTGACACTAATAAAAAAGCAAATACCTATAATTAAATATGCATTAAATCGGAAATTGTTGAATGGCATGAATTAAACGGTCAATATAATCGTATGATCCTTATCACGATATTGATGCGTATCGCAGCGAATCCGGTTGTTTTGAAATCCACGATCCTATATTAACTTACCAGTATCACGATAATATTGACCGTCCAATCCATGCCAATAGATACGAGCATATTTGTCATTTTTAGGGTTCCGTACCTCAAAAGGAAAAAACGGAACCCTTATAGGATCACTTTGTTGTCCGTCTGTCCGTCCGTCCGTCCGTCTGTCAAGACCCTTTTTCTCAGGAACGCGTGGAGGTATGAAGCTGAAATTTATATCAAATACTCAGGTCTACTGCCCCTTGGAGCTGCGAAAAAATCAAAATTCTAAGCCAACGCAATCAAAAGATACAGCCGTTTATGCCGCAAATTTCCGCAAATTTTCAACTCTCAAGGGAATCAAAACCTACAAGGTAGTTCCCGTGAACGCAGAATCTTGAAATTTGGTATGAAGGTAGGTCTTATAGCACAGATTAAAGAATAATTGCGAAAATTGTAAATGTGTATGTATGTCTGTATATAGCAGTGACCAATATAAAGTAACCCCACACTGCGTACATTTTGCTTTGGAGCAGGGCTCTGCTTACACTGGTTTTATATATTTATAGATAATGATACGGAACCCTCGGTGCGCGAGTCCGACTCGCACTTGACCGGTTTTTTTTATTTCAAGTCCTAAGAGTCCAAAATCGATAGACAATGTGATAACTTCAAACTGGTAGTTAGGATGCATTTAAATAGGAACCGGGGTGAATTTCTAAGTTTCTTTTACGTACCGAAATGAACAGTGACGAGCACAAATAATAGCATAGTGACCCGTTGTTTTTGCTCGGCAGTCGCTTCACTGTTACTTTAAAAAGTTTCAGAATGAGAGGGCAATAAAAACGTCACTGATTAGCTAAATATTCATAAAATATCTCCTAAATGGATTTGATTACATTATAGGTGTTTAATTTAATTTCATTTGAAATCCAACTTCCAAATTTTGGAATAAAAATATTACTTTGTTAAGCAGCGTAATACTTTTTTATTTTAGCGAAAGTATCTTAGTACTTTTATTTTATCGAAGTTGTATCTCGCTGGCCGCTTTTACATTCGTGATAAGGCAAGGTTATTATTACCGATCTCTTCGTTTTTAAATGACAATATAATGTAAAATTTAAGTATTACGATTACTTAATGGGCAGAAGTTTTTATAAGAGCATGTGCTGGCTATAATTCAACATACAATGTAGGATACACACACATTGGTAAAAATAATGGGTCACTTTTTGAGGAAAGTTGTACCTATGAAAAGTGACCCGTTAAATTTTGCGCGCCATTAAATACACTTGTTACTAAGAACTACATAATATTATAGGTCTTACAAGTGCACTTTTTAACCGACTTAAACAGCAGGAGGTTCTCTTTACGTATATTTCCCCCATTTGATGATGGCTGGACTGATCTGAAAAATTTTTTTTAAGGCTTTCGAGATGATCACATAGCGTCGTCAATAATTCGTAAAAGGTGATGTATGTACAGTTGACATTAGGCTATTTTAACTTAGATATATTACATAGGAACTGACTCCACACCACTCTATCCACCACTCTATTCGACGCCGCAGAGACATGCATACCCTGTGCCTCCTTTTCAATGTTCTTTTTAATCCTACTTCTCCTTCTTACTTGTGTGAAAGATTTGGCTACTTGGCCACTGGAAGCGGGGACCGTTTGCGGTCAAGCTCCAACCTCACACTTGCCTTTCCGTCTAACAAGGCACGATCATATGCCAAATCTTTCACGATCCGCTCCGTCAAGTTGTGGAACGAGTTGCCCCTGACGTTGAGGGAATCTCAGTCTGTGGCGGTGTTCAGGGGTGGGCTGAGGAAGTTGTGGCTAAGCACTGGCACCTGAGGCGGTAGCTGCCTTTCATATTGTATTTTCGGTTTGAGTATTTATTTATTTTATTTGATATTCGATAGTGTTTATGTAAGTTTATTGGATACATTTTATTCCGTTATTCATATATTATTTTATTATGGTTTTACTTTTAACTTTAGTTGTTAATTTATTAAGTACTAAGACTACTCATTTGCGCATAACAATGACTGCTTGCCTTTCTTTGTAAACTATTCCTTTCTGTGTCAGATTAGCTGGAAGAAATCCCTTCTTAGGGATAACTTCGCCTTTGTACTACTTTCTGTGTACTTCTGTATTTTTTTTTGATTTTTATGTGCAATAAAGAGTTTACATACATACATACAAACTCCATAAAACCATAAAACTGCACCATTTGAAGGATAGGGATAGGTAATTATAATAATTAAAATTTTATTACTATTGTGTCTCATGACTTAATTTGGTAGGTAGGTACGTAGAATCACCAAAAACACATCTGAAAGCAATTACACTATTTTATGTAGAGAAAAAACTGACCTAGCTAAGTTCCGGCCATCGTCGTTCAGAATAGAGTAGAGCTGGTCCATACAACATTCTTTTAAGGGGTTCCGTACCCGTACCTCAGTTGGCAAAAACGGAACTTCACTTTTTGCCCGTCCGCCAGTCTCTCTGGCAAGAAGGTTTTGTCTCGGGAACGTGTAAAGGTAACACTAGCTAGCTAAAATTAAATTTACTTTTTCACTGCATAAAGAATGATGGGCAAAAATGTATGGTACTCAGCCCAATCACCAATAGAATTATAACGTATTTAGGCTTATTGATCCCACTATTTGCTGTAATTGTTATTTTAACGACTAGACTGTGAAGGCTGAGAGAATCGAGATATTTTACGATGAAAATCAAAATATTTTTCTTCGCTTTATTTGACTAAAACACAAATGAATGGAATTCAAGGCCGGAACAGGGATGAATTACCTCTCGGCCTCTGTAGTAATGTACTGTTCAAAAACCATTTTACATGATCTTATCCAACCTTAGTTGGTCAACGGTCTACAGAGACAGTGCCGATCGATGACTATTTATGGTTCCGTACGATGCTCCTTCATTAATAATAGATCTGCCACGAACTTTAAAGTGTCTGGAATTGAAGGGCTGAAAGGATTTACTCCTATCTATGCAATATTGCCTCCAAAGCCAGTAAGAGCTGCTATATTGCTTGAGAGTGCTTTTAGATATCGATTGAATCATCAAATCTAGTACGAGTGACGGAATTTTTCGTCGTGTAAACGTGATCCGGAGAGCTTTGTGGGCCCTGGGGGATGCCTTTTGTGCATCGGAAAAGTGAAACTACACAATTTTTATTCGTTTTTATTCAATTTTTGAAATGTATAATATCTGAGTCTATGTTGGTACTCTTAAGGAAGGGAAGCAAAGCCGGATCTCAGGGTCATATCCAACATTTTCCTTCGAATGTACTATGATAAGAGCCAAATGTTACGCTTTTAGCACCACTGCCATATAATAAGTTGCTAAATTGCGGGAATTGTATGCACGTACCTACGTAACAGATTTCAGATATCCACTCAAAAAAGTCACGTTAAAGTCGCAGCTACATTGAACGAAATTTTTTTTTCTGTATAATTTTAATTCAGAGTAATTTTCAGATCGATTCATTGTCAAACAATTAAGGGTTTAGTCTGTAGTGAGGCTGCAATAGCATATTACGAAGACCAACCTGCTTTCAGTTATATTTCTTTAGATAAAAGGCTATTCCTAATTCAAAATTTAAAATTTATATTATCTCGTTCGATCCTTTATAACTATGACATTGCCAAACGAGATCTAGTAGAGGCAATAAGTACTCACATATAAAATTAAACTTCAATTTTCTCACAAAGCCATCTTAATGTGCTACCTAGTAGGTATATTATAAACCCAGTGCTTATCGTACTATCTGATATCCTGTGCAGTGCTGTGATTGACCACTAGCTAATTATTATCTCTAAAAGACACGGTGAAGATCATTTTATGATATCTTCATTATATCCAAAGGCACATTTGTAACTCAACTATCTTTATTATTTATCTTTCCCTTATCCGCTTATCCTTTTATAGCAGTGTATTAACTACGTACCTAATGTTGTAGGTTTCTTATATTTTAAAATAAATATCATCTCCTGAGTTTCCTTCCTTATCCCATCGCAACGTGATAAGTCTATGAGGTTACAACCTCTTTCAAAAGCTTAAGCGTAACTTATGAGTAATAAGTTTTCATTGTCAAATCCAACAAAGTCGTGAATATTGACGCAAGATCTAAGGTAAGGTGCGCACCGGGTGACATTTTGCCACGATGACAACCGGATCTCTCCGTTTTTGTCTTTGTAAAGACAGAGAGATCCCACTGCCCAAATTGTTATCCGTGCGCGCCTAGTCTAAGGCTTACGGGGAATTCCCCATAGATATTCATTTCACTTCTATAATAATTAATGTGGGACGATGTATTCAGTTGTTATAGATTATAACAATATTATTAATTACTCGCTTCTGCCCGCGACTTCGTCTGCGTAGAATTATACATAAAAACCTTTCTCTTGAATCACTCTATCTATTAAAAAAACCGCATCAAAATCCGTTGTGTAGTTTTGAAGATATAAGCATACATAGGGACATAGGGACAGAGAAAGCGACTGTTTTATACTATGTAGTGATGATAATTATTTAAATAGTGTGGTAATTGCGTGACATCTCACCTATTCAATTAAATTTTGACTAGTTGTCAATATTTTTCAACTCCTGGCTACCTGGGATCTTATTCAAATCACAAAGGGAATTCGAAATCCTTTTAGGCTGCTTTTTTGACAGATGTGTACGATTTAGCTGTATGGTGACCAATTGAAACGATCCAAATTGGCAGATATCATTACTCATCTTAGGCTACACAGTAACACGTCTCCAATGGAAAGCTCCTTTAGACTGCGTAGAGTGCTCAGTCAAAGGGGAGCACTGACTTGGTCGGACGTAGCTAACCCAATGAAAATGCATAATCAACTTCAGCGCAGAATTGCTGCGCGCGCAAAGCACATTGACTCTCACATTGACCCTTCTTTTTACCCGACTGCGCCAGAAGGAGGGTTATGTTTTTTCTAATCTAAAGAGTAACCTTTGACACTAACAAATTTTTGATATTCTGTTTTATTTTGAATATCCCTTGACGGTATTTGATAATTTAATTATCATTATAAAATTACCAAATTTGTATACTAATTAAACCGCGATGTAGGTAATACGCCTATGACAGGGCGAGATAGATAAACATGAACATTTATCTTACATACTGTGAGCCTCAGTGAATCCAGTGACACTAACTTCCTTTTCTTTGACTCGCGCCGGCAGCTGGTTTTTTTAATTTCAGCGCCAAATCATAAACACCATATAACTTTTTTGTGTGTCAGTTTGTTCCCGCTATAATCTTGGTGACATCTAAACAGATTTTTATGCCGGTTCCGTAAGTATTTGAATTTAGTACTTTTCTAAAAGTGATTCTAAATCGCGGATCCCAGTTAATATTTAATAATTCAAAATTTTTAAGATTAAGCTTTCATGAAGGTCTGAAAATTTAAAATGGGCTTTCATTGTACGCTGGTACCGAGCGCGCTAATCTGACCGAGCGCTGATCGCGGTCCGGCTTGGATAAACCAACAACAATGTAAACATAAATATTTAAATACCTTTTTGTTCATAAACTGTTTAATATTGTAGCAGGTTGGCAACCCAATATTTGCTGCTTAATACCTGAGCGATTGAATTTTGCTTTGCTTGGCTTTACGAAATCGAATAAAAAGATTTTTCCTGTAGTTAGACTCAACTAGGTCGATTATTCGCTTTGAATTACGCCCATGCAGCAAAATTTCATCAAAATTGTTACTGCCGTTTTTGAGACCTCAAAATATATTATTTACTAATGCATACAAACAATTATTGCCTATTTAATAGTATATGTCTGACTTACTGGTCATTGCCCACTCTACTCTTGCCGACCATTGAAAAAACCCGTGGGAAAAGCAATTATTATGAGTAATAAAGTACTATGTACCTTTTCACACCTGCTTGAAAACATAAAATACATACATACATACACAAATCACGTCTTCATCCCTTACAAACATAAAATATACATACATACATAAATACATAGCGTCACGCCTCTTTCTCATAGGTGTAAGCGGAGACTACTTTGTTCCACTTGCTACGATCCTGACATACCTCTTTCGCTTCATCTACATTCATCGATCTCTTCATACATGCCCGCCGGCTTCGGGTAGGTACTCCTGACCTAGGGCCTTACCATGACGTCTTAATGCAATTCAATTCCGACTCAGTTCAGCTTTGTAGTCTGGGTCACTAACCTCTAGCCTATCCAGTCGTCTGGTTATAAATGATAGCTATGATGTCCCTATTTTAAAGGAATATGGTTAATTAAGTAATGCCACTGAAATTAATGCCCTGCCCCCTGACTTTCCGGATGTATTCCGGACGAAAATTCAATAAAGCGACACGACTCGAACCGGTGCCGGATTCATTGCGCCTCTGGCGGATCGCTAACACCAACACTAACTCGTCGACGTCTTTACATAATTGCTTCGGTTTTGCTCTTACCAGAATTGGTACCATACTATTGCCCGTGAATTGTGTTGCGTATCCCTACCACTGCCTACCGTAACCTTCCGGCCGCCTACTCTGGAGACCCCCCCCCCCCCCTGCACGCCACTCCGCCTTCCCGAACGCTGCTACTGATATACTTCTACGGAACAGATCCATTTTATTGCAGTAAAATATTTCCACCACGATTTTTGCACAGTTTTTGCTAGTTTTATCTTTCACGTGCGGCTCGTGCGAGAGTCGAATGGCACATAAAATTGAGTATTTTTTCGTATAGTCGAAGCAGCAACATATTATATAGACGGGGAAGAACCAAGACCTCCTATCTTGTAATTTCGGATTAATGTAAGATAGGACCTATTGGTTCTCTCAATAAAATTCAAACTAAAATAATTAAAATTTGAAAGATAGGAGATCTTAGTTCTTCCCCGTCGGTATCAGATTCCATGATGGTTGAGCGAGCTCTCTGGCGTACTGTTGTAGGTTTCCTATTTCGATTTTCAAGGACATACCGAGAATTGCGACTCAGATCAGGTTTTAGCTGTCATTTTTAGAATGGATCTGATTGCGAGCGAACCTAAACTGAATCGGATTTGGATTGCATAAAGATGGATGTCTCATAAAATGCGCTGTATACCTGCTAGCATTAGTATCATTGATATACTCCTTATTTACTGCGCTAACGTATTGGTACAAAGCATTTAATCGGTTTACTATTTTAGAGCCCGCTGTGCAATGATTGCCCAGAGCGTGCTCTTTGTATTTTTCAACATATAATGCCACTGTTCTGCTGAGCACCTTGCGCATTAGTGTCAATCCTCTTTTGCAAGCTAGAATGGAGTTAAAAAGTACATATCCATTAAAGCCATCCGCGTATATTCTCGTCCGGGATTATTCTGCACCCACATTTTTTCCCTTTCGTTCTGTTTCATTTATAGAATTTTAACGTCTAACTCCTTTGGCAGAACTGACAATACAGTTACTTACTTAACAGAGACAGGAACTTAAAATAGCTTTTAACAATTAATAAAAATACTTTGCTGATATACATTATAATACGCGCGTGTAGGTCGATTTGCGCGTACCTAGTAGGTATCAAGTTACGTCGCAAGGTGGTTTCTTATTTGATGGACACGAGAAGACAGACTAAGAAATTTTATTGATAGGACACATATTTTATATGCTTAAAATATAGTGTTTCAATGTGACGCAGCAAAGTTGCCCTAAATAGAACTATATTTTTAATTGATGTTAGGTAGGTACCCCACTGATCACTTTTGGCTTTGCCGTAGTCGGGTAAAAATGAAAACGGTATCGGGTGATTAAATACATTGTTGTTGTCCAACTTTAAAATAGTGATTCATGGGAGGCCACTTCCTAGAACCGTTTCCTACAAAAGATCAATCTTGGAATAAAGCGTGTGCAAATTGAATATTAAGTATCTGATACGAGTTGTGCTTACTGCAGTTGGACAGTAATAAATTATAAGCACCTTCTGAAACGACGAGGCGTCAGCGTGACGCAGCAATCGACCTCTCTCATCCATCAGACTAGAACTACCCCGATACTTAGCAAGGATTACCACTAATACGGCAAATAAGATATTACGTTTCTCTATTTATAGGCGATGAGGAAAAAGTCGTCTCCTAGATAAATGCGCGGTGAGATCTAGCTCATGTATCGAGATTACCTAAAGGTAAAGAGCTATAGCTCACAATGGCTTTTTTATACTTACAGTCGCTCCGTTTACATTTATTGTTTTAAAAAACACTTTCCTTAGGTTCCCAAATGCAACCATGACCCATCTAAAAACTCTAGAATATTGTCACCATGGCACTGTCTCAGCGAGAAAATAAAGACTCAGTCGTAATAAGTTCGGTCCAACCCGTAACTATTTTTTTTGGCTTCGCTTAAGTGGGATGAAGTTCTGAATTGGAAAACGACAGAAAAGCATGCCGCATAAACAAAATAGGTACTTAAAGACGGTAATCTGTGGAACTACTGAATCATTGCAATAAGTTCTTTCACAGCAGTTATTTTCCCTTTTTAAGATGCAAAATTCCCTCGGACCGCAGAAAACGTTGCGGGCAACAGCCTAATATTCATTTGTTTAATATTAGGTATTATATTTTATTATAGCATAATTATTTTCATCTAGCTTGAATATCTCAGCAAGTTCCCACTCTCTATCTAAATCCATAAGCCATTTCTGAGCACAACGTAGAACACGGAAATGAGAAAATCCTCTACATCAATTCTTGTTTTGTTTCAGGCTTGCATTATGAGCATGGAATGAAACATGCTTTTGCAATCTAAGTATTTTCTGAAACTTGACGTTTAGTAAAAATAATAAAGTCAAGGTATATTAGAAAATACAAAAACAGTGAGGAAAGAAGTTGTTGTCATCGTTTCGGCCTCCTCTCAGGATGACCCTTGGCAGAGTCGACTCTAGTCCACGTAGCGCCGGGTGGAATCAATAACATAGCGCCCTCTAGTGACATGGCATGCTCTTTGGAAACGTCGCGAGCGGGTCTCGACGCCCTCTAAGACCCTGCGCTCGTGCGTGCTGCACGCTTTAGAGCAGTGGTACTCAACCTTTTTTTTATACGGGCCACAAACACGTTTTAGTCATAGGTCGCGGGCCACAAGCAAAAATTATTTAGGAGTAGGTCGTAGAGGTAAGTAACTCAAGGCGGGCCAATCACAAGGGCCGGGCGGGCCGCTTGTGGCCCGCCGGCCGCCGGTTGAGTATAGCTGCTTTATAGGATACTCAAGAATTCGAAGTTCGTAACATACCGTCCGTCTTACTCTCCTATAATGACTGTTAGTGAGAAAAAAACCGCATGAATCGAACTTCAAATTGTTTACTTCGGAGTACACCTACAGCACCATTAGGTAAAGTCGACGCTCGTCCTCAGGCTGTAAGTAACTATTATCCACGCGCGCCCAGTAGGTACGGATCATTAAACACACCATTAATGCAATTTCTAAAATAGGTGTTGAAGTAACGTGACTGTTCATTGGCCAAGTAAACAATTTAATAGGAAGATAAATACTTAAAAAAAAGCGAAATTAACAACTAGTATTTGGACGTGTCTTTTGATTCCAATATTTAACCACGACAATGTACGAGTAGGTACTTCGGTAATTAATGTTGGTAGAGCGTAATCGTCTCGTACCTCAGAGTTAGAATAATAAACTAGGCATAATTATGAAACTACTGCTCTTGGGTGCCTTTAGTGCCGTAGGTGAATTATTAAAGTGTATTAACATTTTCGCGTGAAGCTGCAATGAGAGCATTTTGAGATAATCCAGCATAAAAAGATCAGGAGCCGATTTTATAGATATTATGTATGAAAATACCACTTAAAAAATAGTAAAAATGATACTTTAATATCCACTCGAATAAAATTTTCGACTAGTTCATAAAATGGTTTGGGCCATTAATTTTATACTCTCAGTGGAGTATGTGTAGTAACACGTACGAGTAGGTACCACTTATGTTGGTCTAAAAGTTGGACCCTAGTCTCCCCCAGTGCTTAAAAATCTAAGTAAAGTTTTTGGTCCAGTTGTTAACATGGAATTCAAAAACAAGCGCATATTTTAGTTTATTTCATTGCATAAGAGAAAGAGAGAAATTTGTATGAGAATCTATGTCCATTCTTGTTGCGTGTACTCGTAATTAGGTGGCAATTAGAAAGTTCAGTTTTGTTAGTCCTCGCACAATTAAACAGACATTTACAGTATAAGTTGCTAACAAATAGGGTAAGTACCGATGTTTTTACAGCTGATAGTACTTGGCTCGCGGTGTACATTAATAGTAAGTATAAAAAAATTCAGGGTTGATTATAGTTTTGTGGAGAAATTGAGGAAATAGTAGATTGATTACCAAGGGTTGAAAGTGACCCATTCCACCCCAGATATTTCTGGCTAATTTATATCATATTTACAATACATATATAATTCAGTACATTTATTTATAGTATTGTACTTAGATAAAAAACAAGATTGAAACCATTAGATACGTTTTTTAAACTTTTCTAATGTTGACAGTATACCAAGTGTATTTTTTTTTTATAGATCGTGAAAACACGTCGCTTAAAGTATAGCCGAGTTTAGATACATGAAAAGATTTTATTTTAATAATATGACGTAAACAACTCAATTATCTTCAACTCCGACGCTAATCGTAACAATTAAAAAAATTACTTTCCACCCTAGAGATGAAATAGTAGATTGTTCAACAAGGGAGGAAAAGAACCAATATCACACGAGGTAACTTGGCACCCGAGCCTTGCGAGGGTGCCAATATTTCGAGTGTGATATTGGTGTTTTTCCCGAGTTAAACACTGTACTTTTCATTTCGACTACAAGGAAAGTAATAAAATATGCGTAAGTAAGTAGCTACATGAGAAAAAATTATTAAATAAAAAATTTACTAAAATTCACGTCACATTTTTTCCAGGAATATTTACATTAGATATGGTTTGCGAGACGTTTATGCTTTCGCGCCCAATTCGAACTCGCTTTTTTTTCTTAACTAGTTGTTGCATTGGCAGCAAATCAGTTTTTTTTAAACATAGGTCTAAGGTCAATGTGGTTATTGTCAAATATTTAAATATTTACCTATGAACAAACATTTAAAATGTTTTATATAATGATTAGAGAAAAACTGTAGACAAAGTAGGTATTTTAGTCAGTTTATATGTAAAATTAGTAAGTTACCAAATTGAACCACGAGTTAAGCGGAATAGAGATTGGCTGTGTGGCCCTTATACCATTGTCATTTACAATGTTTTTTTTCTTAATTGTTTTTCTAAAACTGCATTAAGTCTACGTATGTATAAGAAAGGAATGTGAATAAATTGATAAAAATAATATTTGACTAACATTATAAAATTTATAATATTATTAATTAAGAAAAAAACATGGATATACCGTAATGCTTGGCTGAATGCGTATGTGTTCCATTGACAGCCAATGCCTTTATTTTTTTAAATTTATTTCTACCCTTGGGAAGAAAATAATAGTTATCCTCCCGTATGTCAGATATGATTTGCCTCACTTTCCGAGTATGAGAGATGAAAACGCAATTTTCCACCCGGCTATCAACCCATGAAAATTAAACATTCCGAACAGGAGACATAAAAACAATTTTGCTACTTAAAAACACCCTATTGTCGAGATAATAGGGTATAGTTATGCATTTAAAAAATATCATATTTCTTCATAAAATATGAAAATATCGTAAAGGAGACGACAAAAATTAAAAATAAAAGTAATATCGGTCAAGAAATACGGAAAATATAAGTGCCTTAAACTACTAATAAGGAAGCGATTAGAAAGAGAGATCCGATAATATGACATGTGACGTCGTCATCATATGTTGTTAAACGTCCCATATAAATTACATACTAAAATTCTGTTTTTCTAGAAAGAGAAGGATGGGGTAGACAGGGCCTAAGGTAATAAGAATCTAATATTTGATAGCTTATATCTCTTTCAACATGAAACTACCGTGAGCTTATATCTCGGTTATTTTTTTAGTTATTTGAAAAATATATTATTTTATATAGTTTATTACATGTCATAAATGAGCTTTTAATAAAAGCCATGAAAAAGATCGTGAATAGTGCCTATTAATAGACATTGATTAAGATCTCTTTGAATATCACTTCTAGAAACTCGTAGTAATCACTTAACTGATGTATTACGACGTTCTTGCTTTCTGACAGTTTTGAGCTCTACTTTTACTTCATCGTCTAAGCTATGGGCATTGTTACATATCTATTTTATTATGAACATTGAAGCTAGTGTCAGCAAACCACCAACAACCAACAAAATGTTCGTATGATCATTACACGTCGTTCTATTGGCTAATACGCTATCGAAAAAGCAACTAAACGAGTTTTAATAGTATTACCACAAAAATAATATTGACTTCATATTAATTTAAAAATAAATGCTATTTCGATAAAACAATACTCGAGTCAGTTTTCCAAGATGTCAATCATTTCTTATACTCTGAAAGTAAGTCATTGGTTATCTAGATAGCGGGTTGAAAGTGACTCATCGCGGCCCTTGGGTTGAAAGTTAGTTGAAAAAAAAATCTCAACTTTTCATAGCTAATCAAAATGAGGTACATATCAATGAAAATAAGTTTTCATCACACTTGCACGTAAACAGTATCAAAACATACAGGTTAACTTGGCCGTAATTCCCCATATAAAACCCTCGAGCTTTTTTCGTACAATGAAACCCAAGGTCGGTAAGTATTTTTTTTTTAATTTATAGCACTGCACACAGTCATGCAGGTTCTGAGTTCAAGTAAGGAGTTTATATGCTCGCAATTGAAAAATTGACTTAAAATATTATCTAAACAGGAATTTCATTGCAATCTCACTGCATGCTACTTAAATACTCAACTAATGTTCTTAATAATCCGTTTTAACAGTTTTTTGTATAAAAACATCGATAATATTTTTTTTACACGCCGTCATGGCTGTATGCGCATTTGTCCTTAACGTTCTGAACGAAACATTTCTATAATCTATGGTGCAGGTAAAAAGCCCGCCATCCGCTTAAAAAAAAGTTCACGAATTTCGTAATAATTAATAATAATAGTTCTTCTGTCTCGATGTACTAATTCATAATTATTTACATTTTGTATTTGAAGACAAGTAAAAGCTATAAAAAATGTCGTCGTCGTCCGAAGAGTGTGAATTAAATTCAATACCGCCAGATATCCATGCAGCCAAAATAATGAATGAAAATCTTTTACCGGAGAAGTCTAAGGAGCGGTATATAGCTTCATAGATAGGTACGACCAATTTATAAAATGGAGAAATGAAAAGAAAACAAGTTCGTCTTCTGAAAATGTTTTTCTGGCGTATTTTGGAGAATTATTGGCGAATAAATACAAACCGTCTTCACTGTGGTCCACTTACTCTATGCTGAAAACCACTCTCCAATCTAAGGATTGTATCAAAATTAAGGAATATGCAAAATTGACGGCATTTTGAAAAAGACAATCGGGTGGATATGTGTGTAAATTTTAATAGATAAATAAGTTTTTTCGCCGTATATTTTTATTTATTTACTCGCAAATGTGATGAAAAACATTTGACATGAATAACTTTTTTTTTCATTTTTGTGGCAAACATTTAATGTCTGATTCTGACAAGAAACCGAGTCGTTAGGTCAAAAAAAACTCAAAAGTAACTTTTACAAAAATATTTGCAATCGTGAAGTATTTTTGAAATCGGAAAAGATAAATCGGATAATTGATGGTTTTCCTCCAAATGGTTTTCTAATTGGAGCATACTAAAAAAAATGAACAATGCCAATTGATGCGGTTGTTAGTAGTTAAACTGTTTTATACATTTTAACACTACTAAACTCGAATTAACACTAATTCTAGGCATTTTTAGGTAGCGGCCATTAAGTTTCATTATAGTGAAGTGAAATTTTTGTGTTCTTTTTTTGTTTGTAGTTCCATCGTAATGTGTTCATAAAAGTATTGGCTTGGCCATTTCAGTAGGCTTATTACCTAACTCGCTCGCAATCGCCACCGTGTTCATTTTGACAGTTCATGTATGGGCTGACAATTGGCATCGGAATCAGCTAGCTGTCACATTCATACATGAACTGTCAAAATGAACAAGATGGCGATTGCGAGCGAGTTAGATAATAAGCCTACAGGTCAGTAGGCCAATTTGACAAACTTTTTTTTTCAATTTTTGGATTTGGATTTAGGCGACCCTTTTGAGGACCTACACGTAAAATTGCTTACATTGCTTTAATTAATTGGCATAATGACATTATTCGTGAGCAAATTTGTAGCAGTCGACCCACTCTAGTGGTATTAAAATTTCCAGACAGCAATTATTAGTCACTAGCTGACCCGGCGAACTTTGTTCCGCCTTAAATTTGAAAAATTCCTTTGTAAGTGCATCTTTATACTAATCAAGGAATAATGTGTAGGCATGCTAAATTTAATGTCTGTAGCTTTATTAGTACAACATTTCGGAATTTTCCAATCCCGTGGGAAAATCGGGATAAAAAGTATCCTATGTCCATCTCCTGGTCCTAAGCTACCTCCCTACCAATTTTCAGCCAAATCGGTTCAGCCGTTATCGAGTTATGAATAGTGTAACTAACACGACTTTCTTTTATATATATAATACTAGCTTTTCCCCGCGACTTCGTCCGCGCACATAACGTCAGAGTGACGACACACCCCATACATCCACTCATATCTCCAAGTATAAGGTTTTTATTGCCTATCCCGTGGGAGATTCGGAAAATCTCTTCTTAGAGCACCTACAGATCCTCTAGGAATATTATCTACTAATTATAGTCTTAATTATTTACCTTGTGTTTTTATCCCGTGGGAAATTAGAAAAATTCCTTTGTAAGTGCATCTTTATACTAATCAAGGAATAATGTGTAGGCATGCTAAATTTAATGTCTGTAGCTTTATTAGTACAACATTTCGGAATTTTCCAATCCCGTGGGAAAATCGGCATAAAAAGTATCCCATGTCCGTCTCCTGGTTCTATGCTACCTCTCCACCAATTTTCAGCCAAATCGGTTCATCCATTCTCGAGTTATAAATAGTGTAACTAACACGACTTTCTTTTATAAATATAGATATAAGATATAAGATTACAGCATTTATAACGCAGTTTTAAACAATGAAACGAAACAAGTGAAGTTAAGATAAATCATGTACTGTGCGTGTTATTGTATGAATTCTCTGAAAACTCGTGCGGCGAAATGAAAATTTGCATGTTCTAACCGACTTCAAAAATGGGGGGCAGGATCTCAATTCATTTGTGTATTAAGATAATTACAAAAAAAATATTGCGCTACTATTTTGTAATGTAGACAGCTAAATATTTTTTACGATAATAACAGAAAAAAACGAAAAATTTCCAATTTGAAGTCGATTACAATTATATATGTCATTAAACAGGAAACATTATTATCAATTATAAGAATTTTCTTATATTTATCACATAATTCTAAACGTGAATGCTATTATCGTTTATACGGTACAATACGAGTATTCGCAACGCTGGAAAACCATGTCGTTGTTTATTTAACACGTTCGCTGCGGCTAAAAATGTTGCTTACTTTCAACTAGTGCTGTAAGAGGTCTTTGGGCCTTCACTGTACGATTTTACCGGTGCGGCTAGGGGCCTTAAGACCACTCACGGAACCGAATACTTAAAATCCATATATTTCTACGAATTTCACAAAAAATTATATTAAACATACTTATGAGCATTTTTAAAGGACCATTCTGTCTAATTTTGGCTTCGCCCAGAGTTTCGATGTAAGGAGAAGACACAATGACAGAAAATAATTAGGAGGCATTTAGACCTCTTACAGCACTGAATTTACGGTACGCTTGTAGCTACTGCTAGGGATGTGGTCAATAAAAAAGCAATCATATCGATGAATTGAGAATAATTATTATAATCTATTACTTTATATACATTGTGATTGCTATAGAAACATTTAAGGCATAGTGGTTTGTTACAATCGCGGCAGTAAGATTTATTTTTTTTGACTTTTTTATTAGCTTCTCGACTGGTTAGAGTAGTGCGCAGATTTACATAACACATTTTCTTCGTTTGTCACCATTTTTTTAAACATATGATTTTTCGTTAGTGTCGAAGTACGTGGATTAACTGAAACAATGGAGCAATAATGTTCTGTTTGGATAATAATGGCTTGAGATGATGATGATGATGATGAATTTTAACTACGTAATAACGCAGCTTTAACTGTGTGTAACTTTTTGGTCTTCACTTATGTACGTACTTTGACTCACCGGCAAATTCAATAAATCACGTGCATTGCTCATCGACGAGTGCACATCACTGTGTTATAGTTTCATTATCATAGACACAAACAGGTGCGGGAGGGGGCGAAAAGACCCGTACTATCTATATGAGGTCTTTAGACCCCCTATCCGCACTGAACGTTCACTTTTCACTCTCAGTGCGATGAGGGGCCTAAAAACCTCTCGTGTTTTTTAAGGTTTTACCAAATTCTACGTTTGAATATAAATCGAACCATATAGCGATCTCTTTTATACCTATGAAAATATACAAGCTATGAGCTCCGCACCAGAGCAAAACCGCAATATTTTTAACCGCACAGCCCGGGAGTACAGGCAGGAGGTCTTTAGACCTCTTATCGCAGCGAACGTGTTAAGAAGCAAGCGTGGCCATTATTTGTGGTGTGTTCTCAGATCCTTCATTCGTCGTTATGATGAAGCAAGCCGAGCTGCAGTGCTCGCCGCGGCACTGCTCGCTTGATAACTAATTAATCACTGCTTTAGTAAGCGGCGTGATTTCCTACGGGATTAAAAATTGCTAAAGATAAAAGTGAGAAGGGTCGAGCGACCGCTGACATTAGCCTCTCTTCCATATTTTTACATCACCACCTCACTCACATGCCTCTTGCAGATCGAAGCGATTGTTTCAAAATTTGATGTCGCCGCCACCTGCGTCTGTTGGTGTTTGCTGACACTATTTGCGAAAGTTAATCGAACAGCCAGCCATGCGAAATTTTCAATTATTGTAATGTTGAGAAGCTTTTGTACGCAGATTGTTATATAAAATATAAGTGATTGTCAAAATCTCTAATTGACCTCAATAGGGTGAACAAAATTAGTTAACTATAGAATAGCCGTGGTTTTTATGAGATTGTTGAGCGTCTTATTATGTTATTGCAGGAGACGTATCGGCGGTGGGCATGCAGTACTATAGTGCCGTTGTGGGTAGAGGATGGCGGCGAGGAGGGCGGTGAGGAGGGCGGGCGGGCGCGGCGGGCGCCGTCGGAGCACGCGGCGCGGTGGCGCGCGCGGCACCTGGAGCGCGTGGGGCACCTGGACCGGCGGCGCGGCGGCGGCGTGGTGGGCCGCTGGGTGCGCGCCGCCGCCGCCGGCCCCGGCCGGCCGCTGGCCCGCCTCAAGCCCTGCCTGTCCGTCTGCCAGCTCGTCGAGCAACACTGCCCCTACTTCCTGCCCGCAGACCGTGCGCCAGCGTATCCGACGCAGTATGCCGGCGAGCCCACCTTTCTATGCCTAGGTAACGTAACGTTCGGCCGTCTTTATCTATTCAGATACATACATACCTAGCTGAATGATAGTCTCATTCATGCGAAAGCGGAAGTCATTTATGGAAGTGAAAAACAACTACAAGTACAATTTAGGTTTGATAGTTGAACTGATATTTAAAAGCCATATAATAAATTTCAGATCCGCGAATACCAGAAACAGGTGCGCAGAAGAACAAATCCAACTACGGGTGGGACGAGTGCTGCTACTCGTACTGCGAGGGGCGGCTGTGCCACCAGTGCGAGGCGCGGCTGAGTGAGGCGCCGCGGCCGGAGGCGGAGCGCTGCGCGCCGGTGGAGGAGCGCGTGCCGACGTGCTCGGTGCCGTACCAGGCGCCGGCGGCCGGCGCGCGCGCGCCGGTGCGCCCCGCGCTGCTCGCGGCCGCGCTCCTGCTCGGGTTCGCCGCGCAAACACGGACCCACTGGACACCCTACATGCATCTAGTGAATGTGCGAGATTCAAGGTTATAGTTTTACGTTCATGTGCGTCGCCCCCCCGCGTCTCGCGATCGTCAGACTGCGATCAGAACTTTTACTAGTACAGTACTTATGATAATAAATTACGCGCGGTTTCGAGTGCGGCGAGAGTCGCGGCTGGCGGGGCGGAGCCGCCGCGCCGCCGCGCCAGCGTGGCGCTCCTACTATCCACTAAGTGAATATTCGTGTCCGAATGCTCGATACACCCGAAATATAGAAACACCAAATGTACTCAACGTATGCATTCTATCTCGTAAGCCGAAGTTCCGGCCAGTATGTTAATATTTCTGGCACAAACGACATTTTGCTTTAAGTCAAGATGTTATATTTTAAATAGAGTTTTACAGTAACATCGTTATTAGGCACTTTGTACTTTTTTTTTAATTTTTGCTAAACTAGTTTACATAGAGTCAGTATTTTTAAAAGTTGGAAAGGCTAATGTTACGGTTTACCGTTGATCACTCAGTTAATTTTCTAAACCAACCTTATTTTATACATGTTTTAGAGACGTCAAAATTTTTCTGATTAATTGTACTCTGAGTATATTGTACTATCAGTACGGGGAATTCAAGCAGATATGAACAAATAATGCGGTTCCGTATAAACCACGCCACGAAAGTTTGCTGTTCCGCAATGACAAGGCTCCGTGTTGGGCGAAACCCTCCCTTCTCGTTAAAGGATTGAAATTATGCTATAGATTGTAAGTAGGCACCTCACACGGATGGCACTGTGAAGAACTGATGTTTTTTCTTATTATGCTCATGCAACAATAGATAGTAAACATATTTGAACTGGTATCAGTTACGAAGAGTGGTTTAATAGTTTTGCAAACTGTCATTGAAGTAGGTGATACGAGTGGCGCAGGCGCGGCGGCGGGCGGCGCGCTCCGGCGCGCCCGCGCCGCCGCCGCGCCCGCGCCCGATGAATGCCTAGGCAGCTGGTCTATGAAAAATATTGAGTAAAGTAATATAGGGATAATTAAAAGTAGTTGTTGTTTTGTAAGAAGTAAAATACGACTAATAATACATATAATGTGAGTTGTATGTAATAATATCCGTCTTATGAACTATCATTCAAGTATTGCCAGATGTATCATGGTTGAAAATGATTTTATATTGAATTGATTTTAAATATATATTATTGTATATGTATATTACATCAAATATATGGTGTAGAGCAAACTCCATCATGGGCATAGTCGTTCGCATATGAAGGTCTGATAACAATGTATGTTGGTTTTTCTTATTTTTTAAAAGTATTGAAATATAGTGGTGTCGTTGAACATAATGTGATCGATAACAAATATAAATAATGGTTATGAAGACTTTATTGAATGGATATTTGTTGAAAATATTGTCCTCAGGTGGGGATGTAGTTGTTGTATTCAAATGATAAATGATAATAATATTAAGTAAGTTATTTTTTACGTTTTTTATCGTGTACATATGTCAAAAATGGTTCGTTGTTTCCAATCCCGTACTTAATCAAAGTCACTACAAAGGTGCTAAAGGTCTATTAATGCTTATAAGTCGCTAATTTGTTACCAACCGCCAGTTCGTCAGGTGCCGAGCGCCGCCGCGCGACCACTGCCCTGTGCCTCGACTTTACTCACCCACCATCGCTTCATCTCTGCCACTCTGGCCTCAATATATAAACAAGGCTCCCTCATATGTTTTCCATGTAAAGGTATCTCCAATTGTTTTAATGCTGAGTTGATAGAAACCAGCAATTGCACTATGCAGGGTGCATTGGTTGATACTCGACTTGATTAAGGACAATATGTATGGAACCATCGCCAAGTGTGCACACCAAATAAACGTTCACATCATGTTGCCTTAACTTTTAAAAGTTGTAAATGATATTGCTATGTTTTTAAGTTTAATACCACCCAAGGCATCCTAGATGATTTGAAAATTGGAGATAATTCTCTGGCCTTTTCACTTCCAGTGCGAAATCCATTTTTTTAAGATGAAATTATTCACATAACGTCATCGAGCCATGCTGTCTGATGATCAACCATTTTCTATTTTCAATGGAATACATCAACTTGCCATCATTATAATCTTCGCCATCGTCTCAATGAGTAAAGTACTTAAAAATCATAGGAATAGTCTCTTCAAGAGAATTTGATATAGTTATTAGAGGATATATCGATTTCGGTCGTTTACGAAGTGCAAAATCGATTATTTCCGAAAATATAGCGTACCGTAACAAAAATACATTAAAAACTCATGGATAAAAGTTTCCTTCTCATAAATATATATACTAATGTACGAATCATTTTTGTTATTTCAGTTAACCAATAGTCTCTACTTATAAATATTTATCAATTTAAAATAAAATCATACCTACTTAGTGAGAAATTTAATAATTTCCGGGGAGTAATCGAACCGAGTTCTAAAGGTTATTTAGTCACCCTCCCTCTTCACTTAAAAGTTTCTACATGTATGTACTATAATCAAGGTGTCTAAAATTTAGAAATAGTAAATGAATTACTAGGATCATAAATGAATTGAAACAATTTCGAGCACTCGTTAAAACTTACACATTGACCGAAAATTCCTTCTTTGTGGATGTTTCTACAACTTAACCTTGATATCTTGACTTACTCACTAATCTGTACGCGAGTAGATCGAAAGACCAAAAGAAAGGAGTTCGGTTAGAATGTTGTCGGTATGTACGTATGGACACTCATCCTTTGATACCAGAGTGGTTAGCAAGTCGTAACTTCATCCTCGTTCGCGGGAGAAGTGCTTACATTTAAATAAACACCACACCATCATTTTTTGTTTGCAAAATAATTATGATCAGCAATATTTTACAAAGGGGTAAGATCAAACGAATTATTTTACTGTCCAATTGATGAGTTCTTTTGTAACTACTACATTGGTTCGATAGGGACGCAAAGTTAGCAATAATACGTAGTAAATTTAGTAACAAGGTAGGCTCCCCGAGTTATCCATGAGTCGCCTGACCTGACCACCGCGGCTGCGCGCGGCCGCGGCCTCCCGCGACGTGCACTTCTCCGTAGGTTTAGTCTAACGGGTGTATCTCAATGTTCCGTTGAAAGTTTGATGATAGAGTGTACGTTCCGTTTTATTAATATACGTATGTTTTGATGTACATAATAAAGTGTAAATGTTTAACGCACAAATAATATGGACAAAGAAGCTGATTATGTAAAGCAATGTACGAAACCTTATGTATTTAGCTGTAAACTGTATCTGAGGAGTAATTGATTAGCAATACGAATGTCGCAATTTCCGTGCTCCATCGGCTGCGTAAGTAGCTCTTGTTCTCGAAATAATCACGTTAGTTGGTACATTTAATGTAAATAATCAGTTGGTCGTTCGGTTCAGTTGAAAGTCACTGCCTAATAATTGGAATAGGAGTTACGCCAGGCGCGAGTCGCGACGTCGCCGCGCACGGCACCCCGCCGCCCCTTGTTCACTACGCACACCGCACACCTAAACATCAGCCCTACGACATTAATTGATACCAATAGCCAACTGTCACAATTACGCACAAAACAAGCAGAGAATTTACTTTCGGGTCGTTAAATATACGTCTAGAATAGACTCGGCACTCGCAATTTAACAAAAGTAGTAAATAAATTTTAGGGATATTGTCTTACTCTGTAGAGTGCAGAGGTAAGGAAAACACCAATAACTAGACGAGAGGTCTAAGGTCAAATAGTCGTTCGGCGTTAAGAAAGTTACTTGATTCGTTAAAGTTGTTCACTACCGTGCACGTGATCATAATCCTTGTGTGTGACCCTGTAATCAATAAAAATGGACTAACTATTTACTTAATTGCGCTACATATAATGATACATTGATAGTTTTCCCTTTAATCAAATAAATATGAGCATACGCCATAATATCTTAGCGATGCTTAGAAATAAAACAATGATCTACTTATGCTGTGCTATGTCTGTTTTTTTTTGATTTAAAGTTTCAATCTGTATTAAAGTTTTACAATTCATGATTTGATATTTGAATCATAATCATGAATCAATTTTCTCGATTTTTGCTAATTTCTCGTTAAAATGTTACTGAGAACTGGTATGCAATTATGATGCTGGATATCAGTCAATTATATTGCGCAATTGTTATTTTATGGGTCACTTCGCGAAAATTTTTTTTCTTGTAATTATCTTATTAGTATAATCCCTAGATTTAGCACTGCCGTACGAAATCCGTCCTAAGACAAGACAACTCTTTCATTGTGTCATACGTAAACATAAATAAATAATTTTAGGTACAGGCTGAGTGGCAATATGTATTACATTCTTTTGGAAAGCGTATAATATTATTAGGCTCACGTGCAATAAGTAAATGAGGTTACATAATACCATGTCCCAAAATCAGTAGTTACTGAGATGCCAATGTTTTAAAAAAGGATAATTTCCGATTTTTATAAAAATATTATTTTACTTTATACTTACCTATATAGATTTATGTTTAACTTATTGGCAATGTCTTTCAATCACACAAAGATAAAAAAGTGGTGTCACAGCCCAAGTAATATAAAACACAATTTGGTCACATAAACGTGAATTTTAATTAGAATATTTCATGCAACCGCAAATCAATAAGGTATGACATTTTAAGACTTAATTGTACCTACAATTGAAGTTTTTGGGAAAAAAACGATAATTATTAGAGTTATTTTAAACATTTTCCTGAAAAATACCGGATAATAAGCCGACTTCCAATTAAGTTATAAGCCCAAACAAAAACACAGAAATAAAGAAATAAACATGCTCCAAATTAGCCAAGTGCCTTCCTTTATTGAACAATTTTAACAAATTACAACACGGGGCGACAGAATGGCCAGGTATCAGCTAATTTCAACCAATCAGTAGTCTGTTCGGGGACACAATAACGTTAAAATAAATAAAAAATGTTATAATTTGCGGATTCGCGCACAGGAGTTGAAAAACGTGTTGAAGGTGAAGCTTAGAAATTATAAAAATACCTTTCTTGATTCACAAACTTTCTAAAAATGAAAAAAAAAGTACTTTATGTCACAATTTTAGGTTTACGTACCTATAACGTTTTTGGAAAGCCTATGAAGCATAAATTATGGTTATGTTAATATTTTTTAAGCTTCAAACTTATCATACAACTTTTCTAAATCCACTTTTACGTGACCAAGAAGTACCTACCTGGTGCTTATTTTAAATAAAGCTGTGATGCTATGTCTTTTTTTTACTCTGTGGAATTCAAATTCAATGCCAACACGTTAACCATAAATTAGTTTAAATAAACAGATTCATGACTATTTTTGACTTAATTGCACCTTTTTCATCATCTTAGTAAATACTGATTTTAATTTCCTGCAAATGATCGATACTACGAGCGTTTATGATTTTTAAGTACAGTACAAAGGAATGTCATACAAATTGTCAGTCACCTACGACTAAGGGACAAGTTTCAAGCAAATTCATTGTATAGTGTGTTGAATCTAGGGATCATTAGATCCGCGGTTGATAATAAATAAAAATGTGTAGATTTCTAAACGACACTGAAAATTAGAACACATAGAAAAATCCGAAAAGTAAAGCTAAGTAAAAATGTGTAGTTCGTTAGCGCCACGTCGGCTTGATTACAGTCGAACTTTGTGTAGGTCAACTCAACGGGTCAGTTTATTCACACCTGCCCTCAAAACCATACACACATCGAAGTACGACTACAAAAAACCATACTATTCACGATATCTACCGTATGCCGGCTTCACACGTTTGTCAAAAATCGGCACACTTACGGGACGCAGTTATATGAAAAAATAAGACAGGAATATCTCTGTCTACAACCTCTAACATATGACTGCGTACTGTGCATTTGCAGAGGTTTGCCAAACGCGTGGACCTGGCATTTAGCTGATTGGTCGGACATCAGTCGGAGTATCACACATATTTAAGTAATCTCTACAACATATTGAGAAAAAACACTATAAGTAAGTACGCAGGGATTGAAAGGAAAAGAGCTGCCTACAAAAAGTATTGCATCCAATAAATACAACCACGAAGATTACCTTTCCGTAAAAAATTAACAACAATGTTCGTTCAGGAACAAAATACCCCAGTAGATAAGTGCTAAATATAATTAAAAAATATGTGTATTTGAACGGAAATTTCAAAATTCTTCCTAAAATTAATGCAAGACGACAGAGCGAGACAAGAAAGTTAAAGGTGCCATCTGGCAAAGGCATAATTATCAATAGGGATATTGACAAAACGAACACCAAAGCTAACCATATAAAACAGCTACTTCTTTTGCTGTTTTATATCGCCACTTTCCTATAAGGTGGGACGCAATACAAGTGTAGGTAAGTAGTTTTTATATACGCATTATGGTTAATTTTCTATTTAAGCAAACCAATAACAACGAATAGAACACAACCATTTACATCTACGCGCTTGAAATTGTTAAAAATAAAATGAAAAAGCCTTAATTTCTTTTCAACTCTCGACCTAGATTATGAAATTTAAATGACTGATTTCGTAATAACATAAACACAAATGTTAAAACCATTTACGGGTGTTATGATAATAATTATTATTATGCGGTATCTAAGATCGTCATAGCGAGCTACGGTTCTACGGTTAATAACACGCGTCGTAGTAGCACTCGGTCGCAATCGCCCCACGATACTGACTATGCCTTAACCTCCCCCCATACACTTCCTAAACTCATAAAATACTCTCATAGTAATTAAACTTAAAATAAATTAATGTGTCAACATCATTGTCAGTAGTATTTCAAGATTTGGTTCAAAGGAAGATAATCACTGGTAAGGACAAATTAATATAGGAACATTACTTTATGTAGGTACGTTACAGATTAAAACATGCGTCAGCTAAGAGACCAAACCTGCTTTAGCTTTGTTTCCGCTGATATGACTTTGTTAAATCTCAGTGACATAATGAATCAGATTTATAATAAATTTATGTTAAATAAAAACAAAGATTTAGCAGTTTGAAACTCATAGCCGAACATTTTTTAACTAAAATCCTGCCTTTTACCAACCAAAACGTGTTTTAAGCCAAACTGTATTTCATCCGGATCTATGTTTTCCACGGTTTTATTTCAACCAAAATACTGCAGAAAGTTCAGTAGGGAAATTGAATCGTTCAGATTACAAATAATATTATGATCTTGAAAATGTCAAATTCAAGGCAATAATAACGTAGTATCGGGTGTGAGGCGCCACGAAGCGCGGGAGCTCGCGGCGAGCGCGTGCAGGCTCTCGCGGGACGAGCACGCGCGGTGGATGAGATGGCCTTCCCAATTATTCCAATATAAAGAAATGGAGGTGGTTAGTACGTAAGATACAATTGTAATTAAAGTCTTATGATGATTCAGATACATAGTCGTGCGTTATTCGAGATAATGGTACATACGACGACCGTTTTATGGTCTAGTTACTGCAGCCCCAGAGAGTTCTCTTTGTACGTTTGTAAACATTGCCAGCGCTAAGTAACCAACTATTATAAATCGTGTTTATTTTAAAATAACAAATGTGTAGTGATTTATTTAATTCACGTGTTTGTTCATAAATTAGTATAAATGATAATGTATGTAATTAGTGTTGTTTCCATTTGAATATAAATGTTTTGTGTTCATTTATAGCGTTATGTTGGTACTAGATACGAGTTTACATAGAAACCGTTTGTATTCGAGAATTTTGTTACTTTAAGGTTTTCGTTTGTTCGATGTAGATCCTCGAAATCGAATTTAATTTAACGAAAGTTGTTTAAATTTAAAGTCACGAAGCCAACTCCCTTTATTCTTAATAAGTTCTAGATCATATAAATATATGTATAATTACGAGTCAAAAGTACTCAATTGGAAGTAAAGCAGATTAAGTTTACATTATAATTTCAATAAATCGTACTTACTACATAAAACACTTTCGAATACCTGTAAAGAATGTCGATCTGTAGGTACGAAGGACCGCACTTAACCATAATTTTAATCTCTATCTATATAATATCATTAAAGATGCCTAAATGATAGTGAGAGAGGTAGCGTAGTATAAAATGTTACTCGTAATTACAGCCGTAAGCACGGGTCGGGAGCGCGCCCGGCGCTGGCGGCCTCGCGGCCACAGCACGCGGGCTCGGTATATTGATATGATCTAGGATGTCGTAGCTGTTTCTCGAGTAGTGATCGTGTACTAAGGCTTATGTTACGCCTTCTAAGTGGTTATACTCTGTAAGCGTGGGGTGAGGAGCGTGCGGTGGCCGGTGCCCAGTGCCCAGCGCCGATGCCCAGCGCCCGATGCCCAGCGCCCAGTGCCTACCGCTGCCCACACCGGCCGGCCGTGCCGCTGCCGACGGCCGCGTCACGCCGCTGTCGGCCGCAAACGCATGTAGGTAGACATCGTTCGACACTCGAAGTAAGATTAGTCACGTTCGATTGTAGACAGATTTTGAAATTAATATTATTTGCATTTTCCTAAGAGTTAGAACGATTGAGACAGTAGGTCGCACGACCGTGTTATGATGAATTGTGGAGATGTTTATTAAAGAATACGTTTATGAAAATGGAATAAAAACGAAAAATATTGTCATATAAACTTGTAATTACTAAAGTAAGAGGAATTTGTAGATATAAAAATTATTGGAGAACCAGAAAAACGTTAAATAAACCAATTAAAAATACAAACGTGAATTTTCATTTATATCATGATTCCTCTTCATTCGCAATAGGTATCTATTTAAGATGAGGTTTTTAAGAACAAGGAAAAAGTGAAACAAGTCCCTGATACAGTTAATTTCATTATTTTTAATACAAAAATCGTCGCTTACATCAATATCACACTCTTCTTACTTCATCTATTTATATAATAAGTATAAAAACTATGACTTGCATTAAATTATCGTTCTCATAACAATATAAAAGGTTGCATTCATCATCACAGTGTGGCGTTCGCTATACACAATATACCGAAGCCGACCAGGCACACACACACGATAACAGTCGGTGAAGGCGCGAGGGCGGGCGCGAGCCAACTCGCCCAACACACTTCGCTTTAGCTAGATCGCAAGGTCACTAGGCAGTCACGGACGTCCTCTAAGCCGTTGCAACTTGTCCAAAGTTTAGTGCTAGAACCGGGCGGCCAGCGCCGCTGCCAGCGCCGCCAGCGCCACTCCGGCCGACAGCCGCGAGCGCGCGCCGTTGTTGCCACCCGACGCCTCCTCAGGATCTGCAAACCACACCCAGTCAGCACGGCACGAACCACCGCGAGCCCTAGCGCTGACACTCCATACTCATAACAAAGCTACAATCAAATATTCCTTCAATAACTGAACTGTAACTTTGTTAGTCGATGTCGAACAGATCAGCTAGGAACGCAGAAGCGTATAGTGCTTTCGTGCAGACACTGACTATAGTAACAAGCACACAACTTAAATACCTACATGATTATCGACATATATCGCATCAGAAATAACAAGTAGATGTGAACATGAACAATGTTGTTGAATGAGAAAGAGAAATGCATGAATCTTTTTGAGATAAATTTGTAATTTACGTAAGGGTACAGTTAGCACAGTTTTGCTATCGCTCTTGGCACTACGCCTAGCCGTATTCACATTGTACTACTTCGTAACTCTTTACACGTACTGGTTGCCTGATAGTCTGCGCCTTGGTATCCGGCACATCGGGTAAATTATACTGCTAGATATGAAGGTTAGGTGTCCTTGTATGGGCACGTATGGACGTGCCCATACAAGGACACCACTGGTTATGTAAATACCCTGCGTCAACCACCTGCCAACCGTCACGTGTGAAGAGCCAAAAAGTACCTATTCCGTTAAAAAGGCGAGCAAGTAGGTACTTAATATGATTGACTGTGCCTTTCTGACTTCATAATTTATTTTAAAGATCGATCGATTTTCGGGATGTTGCACTGATATTAATCCAACTGTATTAGGTACTATTACTACAGACACTTAGACAATCCTTGATCATGTATTTGACATATATTTAAGGTGTGTCTAAGAAGTGTATATACTTTTTTGTGGCACTGATAGCTTATATCACATTATAAAAAAATAGAAAGCTCTGAGAACTGGCTTAATGTACTGAGTACGGCTACCAGTCTGTAACGGAAGTGATCCAATATAACTGTTCATAACCAAATAAAATGAATAAAAAACCTACAGATGCGGATGGTTGGCGTCGCGGCGGAGAGCGAGCCCTCCTATTTAATGAAGCGGCCAGTGGCCACGCCAACAATACTACACTCTAGCGCCGCCCGACTGAACGCTGACCACTGAAACATGAACTTGCCTTTAGCAAGAAATCTTTAGTCCACCGCAACCAAAACCCATCTACTCGCTACTCAATCAAATCTTCACTACTCGGTCACATTTCGACGCACTCGTATTTACATGCATTTTTACTGGGTATAGTGAATTATTTTCATTGCATTTTCCACAGTAAATACAAGTAAATGGTGTAAATCTTACAGTATAGAGTTAGTTACAAAACGGTATTAAGTAGGTAATATTACTAAGGAATTAGTATCAAATACTACTTTACTTTATTTAATAATATTTACAGTGCATCATATCACCTGCATGCTTGGTACAAGTAATCGTAAATACGTGTTATTGTTATTATTAAACAGGGTGCGGCGCGGCTGGTTACGAAAAGTGCATCTCACACTAGACACGTGCTAAATGTATCTTACGTCAATGGAACGTCGACGGTTTGAAGACGACTACGCACAAGACAGCTGGCATCACGGAATCAATTCATTATTATATGCAATGCCCATCTCACAGGCTTCATCAAATCTAGAATACGAGGAGGTCCTACGTTATAACATAAATCTGTCAGAACCGATTCACCTCTGACCCAAACTACGGTACTACTCGTGTAATTGCATATCGAAGGGGAAATACACGTGATAACAGTACTTAACTTATATATTTATTGGTGATTAAAATGTGAATGATTAAAATACAAATATTTTTGGTGGGAAACGATAATAAGATATTAGTAAAATATTTTTTATAAGTATAAATTGTAAATGCATGGTAAAATATTAAGCGGAATGCCGAGAATGCTATCAAGCCGAGGCATGAGGCAACATAAGATCGACCACGTGGCATTTTTTTAATGGACTTCCTTTAGGAACCCCATTAAAAATGTTTTCGTTTCTAATACATTTTACTTGTCTTAATTATTAAAGTAATAAATACCATTATTATTTATAGGAAGCTCAAATTTAAATTAGAAAAAAAAGAAAAATCAATGCCCCGAAATGAATCTTAACTTAAATACAGATAAACCATCACCATGTGTATAAATGCAATATTCTAACAGGCAAAAAGCATGCAAAATACAGATAAACCATCACCATGTGTATAAATGCAATATTCTAACAGGCAAAAATCATGCAAAGTGAAATGAACCTGAACGTACAGTCAGCGCGTGACAAGCGGGCCGGTACTAAAATCACCGCTTATGTTTATAATCTCACTGGTATTCGCATATATTCTCCTATGTAACTAATTGAGTCTTTGTTCTTTATGCAATTTCTGTATGTACAGTATTCAGGATTGCTCCGCCGAGTCTATTTCCTGAACCAGAAGAATGATCTGGGAGCGGATGATTTTACACCTAGAAAAACAAAATACACAAACACACACATCGAAACGTGAACAGAAATACCTTGCACCGCCGTGTAAGACATGGACTGCAGATGTACACACGAGGTGCGGCATTCACAAAATACAGTGAGTAGGTACGAGACATTATCGTGTACACAACACTTACTAGAATAACACTAACACAAAGTGTGGGTATATAAATATAGTGCTGGATATTCAAAGTGTCGTATTAATTTGCTTTGTGACTTGTTTTTATTAACTACGAATAATTATATTCTAATAAATTGTTCTGCTATTATTCCAGTGAAATGAAGTTGCTCGATTTCAATAAGCTTTGAATAATAAGATTAATGTTACAGCAATGTGGTTAAAATCGAAGTAATACTCGTAATAACAATAAGTAGCAGTTGATGTGCGTTTTCGGTTTCTGACCACATTGCTGGAGGTAGGTTCGAAGGCGCCCTGAAGCCACGTGGAGGCCACGCCCCAGCCGTAAGTCGCTCGCCGCGCCACCCGCCCCCGCCCTCGGTGTGATCATCACACACTTGATTTAATCAGCATTTCCTTTAAGCGTTATTTGGCACAACTCGCAACGTGTGTGATATTAGATTGCATGGAATATAAATTCAATGTCAGTTAGGTTAAATAAAACCAAGTTTGTAAAACGGCGTCATAATTTCTGCCACACTGTTAGTTGCTGGTTAAGAGTTCGTTTAAATAAAGAAAATTTGGTGGTTAGTTGTAGTGATTGTCACAAAGCATGTTAGGAATGTTAATTGCTAAAATTTAAATTTGGTTAAAATATTAGATGCACTGAAAAAAAACAATAAAATGAAGATGAACATAACATAATAATAACGTGCAAGAATGCATAATGGGTACAAATGAAGAGTTTAGGTTTGATCGTTCATAACATAACAACAATTTGAAAAAAAAAGGATTGGTGATACCCATGAAATGATACAAAGTCAACATAAACAAAAAAGAATATGTAAAGAACACAAAGTATGACTACTATTGATAGACATCTACAGAAAAACACAAAAAGAACACAAAAGCGCACATTTGGCGTACTTGTAGCTATGCTCCCATCGTTTGAATTTTAGTGGGGAGCATTTTCACCAAGTCGTTCAAGAACTCGGTGGATTTTTCATTTAAAATAACACTTTTCTTTAATTTAGTCTCAACTTCCAAGTTTGCGATTGATTGGGCTGTCGCATCGTGGTCACGTGGCCGGGTCCCCGAACCTACCTGCGTCGAACTGAATGTCGCCGACGTCGTCATCGGACGGCAGTGAGGAGGCGGACAGCCGCGCGTTACCTCCGACCGTGCCACGCGGTGCGCTCGCGCAGCCCAGCCACCAGAACGCCGTGCTGCGCGGGAACGCTGGATTGTCAGAGTCCACCTGTCATAAAAGAAACAAATATTTTAGGAATTATGTCAAATCACAGCTTTTCAGATGGTTGTTCCTGCATTGTCATCTAATAAACACTTAATGTTAAAAAAACTGATAAGACCAAGTAACTTACGCTGAACGTCCTGTCATTAAACCTCCAGTATTGGCCACCTTTGAAGAAGTAGGTGTAGCCATTGGTGTACTGTAAGGCAGCGTTGATATTGTCGGGAATGCCTTCCCAGTTGGACAGGGGCTTGGGATACGTAGACTTGACTGGAGGCCTCTGGGCAGGGTCAAATCTCCAAAACTTGGAGCCTTTGTAGAAGTAAATTTTGCCGTTTCCAGACCAAACAAGAGCAGCATCCAGATTGTCGGGAATACCAGTGAAACCTTGAAAATAAGCAATGGAATTAATTTAGAATTACTTTTATTAATTTACCAAACTAGTCCAGCTATCGGCATTATTTACAGCTAGGTACCTTAAAACAAGTTTTTACCTTCACTTATTTCTTTAGGGTATTCACCATCGATCTTCTGTCCATTATACCTCCAGTACTTGGAACCCTTGAAGAAGTATGTTTTTCCATTTTTGTAGGTAAAAGCGGCATCTATGTTGCCAGGCAAGTTGGGCCAATAACGCGAGATTAGGCGAGGGTAACCCGCGGCCACGCCATCCTCAGTCAATTTCCAGTAATGTTCACCTTAACACAAAAACACTCGTTTAAGAATCTTTACAAAATCTAGACAATGGATTACAAGTACCTATTTTTTAGCTTTTAAAAAGGTTAGTTGCAAACAGTCATGATAGTATCTGACGATACAACAATACCGCCTGGAGATCAATATTTGCGCAACATAAGCTTCATGGAAATTTTATTTCACCTATTTCATCTTTACAAAATCTAGACAATGGATTACAAGTACCTATTTTTTAGCTTTTAAAAAGGTTAGTTGCAAACAGTCATGATAGTATCTGATGATACAACAATACCGTCTGGAGATCAATATCTGCGCAACATAAGCTTCATGAAAATTTTATTTCACCCTGAGGTCACATGACGTGCATATGAGTCATCGTGAAAAATGTGACACGAAGTTACAAAGCAATTACCCTTGAAAACGAAAGTGCTTCCGTCGGCGGAGTTGAATATGGTGTCGATATTGGGGTCGGCGCACAGAGCCGGATCCTCGGCGGAGGGCTGCTGCGTGGTCACGCGGGGCACCGATGGCACGGGGCCCACGCCGCCAATGTCTGTCTGCGTCTTACGACCGTACAAAGCCTGCCGGTTACATCAAAAAATTATTAACTCAGAATCATAAACATCTTCTGCCTCACCTGAAACGACTTGTTTACACATTTATTCCCGCATATCTTATTTAGAGATACATACCTACTTAGGTTAGATTTCACGGCACTGTGCTGGATACATATCGAAACATTAAACTATCTCCCTCTTTATTTACTCAAAGCATTAAATAAATAATGTTTACCTGGATGCCTTGAATATCATCCTGATCCAGCTGAAATGCGGAGTCGTAACCTCGGTAGAAGGGAGCCATAAGAGCGGACCGAACGTCACTGTGCGAAAGACCTAACGAATGTCCAAACTCATGAGCGGCCACCTGAAACAAATGATTTTTAGATAAATTAGAACGAGCGGTTTATATTAAAAGAAGTTACATCGATGACGGTGAGTGGAAAAAAATAGAATAGGTACTAGTAGGTGTAGATAAGCACCTATGCAGACGAGTTACCTGGCTGACAGAGAATAAAGAAATGACGCAGTTATAGGTGCTGTGAATCATATACTTCCGCGTGCACGTGCCTTCTGCAATCAACTGTGACAATGGATCATACCTGGAAAAGATTGGTTCCCCTCCGGGAGTTGATCGACCACATCTCAGCGTCGTCGAAGTGAGCGTCACCGCCGTACACCTGGAAATAATGTTACAAAACATAGTAATATTTATGACGGAAATAAATTAAATGTTAACAAAATAGAACGAACAATTCAAATTTCACGGCCTGTACTTTCATTTGTTGAAGAGCAATATGTTACTTCCGTTACATTTCTCTACAATAAAGTTACGTTAGGTGACAAAGGCTCTTTATAATATTACACAAATGTAGTCAATTAAAAATTGAAAAAAAAAATATATAAAAATGCCCTACTCTTGTGACCATTATGTTGTTTTCATTAGAACAGTTTAAGAATTTAGAACTATCTTATCGCTTTAGAACTGTTCATCAGTTGGATCTTTTATCGCCAATCGTCATTATTTTTATACTTTTATTGTAAGAAATATTTCAACACAATACTTTCTCCGATTGGAATGGTTTTTACCACTTGTTACCTAACCGTACTTGTGAAATATATTATTGTTACAAACTTACCGGGAAATAAGCATGGGCCAGGGTGCCACCAGGGCCATCGAAGGGATCGCCGTCTCCATGCTCTCCTTTTTCAAACCTACAACCAAGCATCTATAGGTAAGGGCGTTTACAGGACGCCACGTCGCAATCGTTAACTCTATTGTAATACAAGCATTAGTTACGCAACAGAGAACCGTGATTTGTAATAAAAAACGCATTATATTACTGAGCGACACAATACTGACACTGGCAATACGGTCACAGAAATCAGAATGAAATACGAAACGGAACTATGTCACAAACTACTGGTCATGTCATTGCATTTAACTTAAGTTAACATGAAAATTGTACCGAAGGAAAACTAGGATAATATTTTTTGCAACTGCAAAGTATTGGGTTCAGTAGTTCTACGTTTGCTCTACTGAAAGAGTATCAGAGTGGATATGTACCTGATTTCAATGTGTACTTGTCCAGAACGCTTCTGTGTGAAGGTAAGGTCGGTGTAGTCTGCCCATACGTTGAAGGCTTTGGCCAGCTCGGTGTCCACTTCAGCGCGGTTCAGCCTGGACGGGTATTTGGAGATCTTGTATGTTAAATTCTTCACTCGCCACCGGGAACCTAGGACAAAAGTCAGCTTAATAAAACAGTGTACGAGTATACCTAAAGAAGGTAGAATAATACATTTTAAAATGGGCAAAACTTAAGGACAAAGACAAAGAAAAATTCGCGTGGCTAGCAGATATAGCAGAATAAAGTAAAATATGTTAATCTAAAGTTATATGGAGCATAAAAAGTTACCTTGCAGGGCGTATCTCTTGGCGCGGCTCTCCCCGAAGCCGACCTTGTCCCGCACGCCGCAACGCGGGAGCGACATCACCTGCGTCGTCTCCTCGTCCAGCTCACCTGCACAATGCATCAATTACTTGGTTTTACTATTTCTTTACTAGCACTTAACAAGAAATCATTAAGGGAACGTTCACTAAAGAAATGAAAAAAAACATCATTGTTTATACCTACAAATATACATTTCAATAGTCCATGAAACATCGTATCTATTCCATACTTCTACGGAAGCACGTAACAATAATGAGGAAAAGCAAGGGACAAAACCTTATAAACTTTTTGTTCAACTGAAGTAAAGGAAGTAGTTACAAAACCACAGTCAATTTATAAATGGCTGGCATCAATTGGGGTGATCTTGAAGCGTAAACACATTTGCTTGCAAGTGGTTATAATGCTGACGTATAATAAGTTATTGAACTGAGTCAACGGCACGGTCCGGTCCGGAGTTCTAATCCGAATCACATTCGTGAGGTGACTGTTAATGCATGGTATATTAATGCGCGTCCAGTCTGCGTTATTGGCTTACATAATAACAGCCAATACCAATACACTACTTCTCGTGTCAAGACACGTACGTTAGAAGACGATTCAGCTACTGCTCACATAATTCTAGGGTATTTAGATGCCTACTGCCTGTCACGCGTGTGTATTGGCATGTGTTTCGTGGCAGAGGTAATGGCTGGCCCCAGGGCCGGTAAATTGCACACCGAGAAGAGCTAACTAGCGGCTCCACGCGCGGCGCAAGGTCAAGGTGCACGGATGTGGGTTACCATTACATACATTAATTACGTCAACCCTTGTACTCGTACTGCAAGAAATGCACGGTCATGCGTGCCAGTCGTTTAATGGAGTTATACGGCTAGGAGTGTCTATATGTAGTTGGTATTGAGTTGAGTATGAGTACGGGGGTAACATTTGGATTAATTCTTGGCATCGAAAGTGAGAAACTTTGTTATTATTTTTATTATGTCTTTGGGCCAGCCGGCTGGGCTACCTCGGCATCTCCACAACTGACAAAATGGATCTTTCCCATCCTTCTCTACTGGCTCGCTGGCCGGCGACACTAGTTAAACTGCGGAACTAGTTTAAATATACGCTTACCAAAGAAATTAATTCACTGACTGTTGTATATGTACGGGAGCCTTTGTATTATAATTTAGTTATTTTATCGTTGTTATTGTTACCGGTAGCGTTGAGGCCTGCGAAGCTCTGGAATTCAGCAATAGCGCGCTTCCATGAGCTCTCGTCCATGATGTGGCCGCTGGAGGGGTTCCTCACCGACGGACTCAGGTACCCGAACTGCGCCAAGTACATCTGCAAACACACGCTACTGTACAGCTACCACTGTTAGTAACCTTAAATAGGCAAAATAAGATGTAAGTGCCTAAATGATGTACTCATTAATGTCTGTATCAGGCAAATAAGGAATTAATTACGGGTTCGTAGCAAGTGCTAATGTGCTAAGCTGAACGTCTTTGTTCTTTACGTACTGAAATCACATGGCTTAAGTGGATGTGAGATCTTGAAATGGTACCGTTCTTTGCTGGAGGGCTTTTATTATTCATCTATAATAATCTCATGCATAAATGTGGTATGTCTTTCACCCTAAACTTCGAAAACAGCAACAGATACGTCATTTCTTTTTCATCGTTTGTCTTTGAAAGAATGAAGTTATCGCGTATGATCACAAGGATACTGGTTCATTGTTTATTGTCAACGCCTTCGGCGCTGATAAGGGGCTGACGTAAATATGTAATCTCGCGTCGCTTTAAACCGAACAAAACACATTTTAAAGAGGTCCCTTAGTGACAGACACGAACTCTGAGATAGCTATCATGTAAAGGATAGGTACGCCAGCCTATTATGCTACTACAATTCTGTCGCGTCGCTTATAAATTGAACAAAGAACATTAAAAGAGTTCTCTTGGTGTCAGACATAATCAGTAATCTCAATAATCAGACATAATGATCTCTGAAATATGTACTTAATTGTCGCGCGTGTAACACACTTCTCTAATCCACGTAATTTGTAGCTGGAAAATTGTTTAAAACAATACAAGACGCTGTCGTCACTCGGGACTTTTAAGTTGGTCAATTTGATATCTAATTCGATCGGCGCCTGGCTAGTTCACGAAGTGCGGATATGAGCGTCGGCCATGGGCGGCCTTGCGCGCGGGCAGGCGTGCGGCGCATCGCAATGCGCGCTCGCATCCCCGACTGGTACCGCGGAACACATCTGTTTGTTTCCTAGCCCTAGGCCTGCTCATGGGAATACTGCGGTGATAATGTACTGCTCCAATTCATATTAATCAAACGAAGATACTGAATTTGAAGCAAGCGATAGTTGAATTATAAAAACAATTTACAGCAGTCTATAACTTCTGATAGAAGACAATGCCGTAAATGTCTATTAAGGCTCTACCTGTAGTGATTTATCGTTTTCATACTCGCCCTCTTATATTTTTGGGCAAACATTCTTACACGGCAGCCGCGGACGTTGACACCCATGCAGCTTTGCTTGCGCTCGCGCGCGTACACGACACTATGCCTTTCCTGTGCATTTCCAAGAATATCTCATTTTATGCGACCTGCCCAAGCTAAACATGAAATTCCCTCTCAATACTGACGAACCTCATGATTGTAAGCTGTATACAACTCATCATAATTTATTGGAATCTCCGTGCACTCGAGTGGGAAAACGGATCACTACGGGTGTCATTATTCTTATCAACATTATCACTGAGTCCTAATTGGGGAACTTGTACGATTTGAACAAATTTGTAAACAGTAACCTGATAATGTCATAGATAAATGTAAGTAGTATACGGTTGATTATTGTAAAATTTCTTTTTAAATGATGTCATATGTGATTAATATCGGCAGGAATGTATCGGGGTCAGCGCGGCCGCGGTCCGCGAGTAACGGTCGGATGCTGCGCGGGAGCCGCCCCACAGACCTACTTCTTTTCGCGAATTTTAGCCTACTAACTCAGTGCTTGCAGCGTGTAGGCGGTCTCTGTACCCCACGTCAATTTAAAATGGAAATTTATGACAAATCATCTCAACTCTTTATTTCCAGCCGACACCGCCGTCGGAACAATTTATAAGTCTCAAAATTAAAGATTTACGCATTATCGTATCGTAAGACGATTTGTTTAAAGAAAGTGAGCTAGATACCCACTTAAATTTCAGTAACATTACAACAACTCATAGTAAGTAGCGTACCGTAAAATATCTATTGTTTAGTTTAGTCATAGCTTATTCACGGTCATAAAAACATGAAATTAGCGTACTTACACACGACAGACACGAGGTCTGTGGCTAGTGTTTGTTTGAGTCATACATCTTAACGGTAAAAGTTAGTAATAAATCACTAAAGTAAACGGACAATGACTTACGTGCACATAGCCTATTTAGACAGTTGGTTCTTTCTTGCCTTGACTAGCCTATTACGGAGTATGCTTATTTAATAAATATATATGATAGGACTGTTTCTTACTGGTTCTCTTCCGGTAAGCCCACCTTGTGTGTGTCGTATGCGTAAGGTGCTGAATCAGACAAAGATACAGTCTTGCCTTGCATCGTGGTGGCGTCGTAAAATAAGTCATTGAACCAGTCATTGTTGTTCAGGGTCTAATGATTAATAAGTTCTTAATCATTTGACTGGCATGTGGTTCCCAGTCAATATTCTTCGTTGGTTTCGTGAAAAGGTCGATCGCTTTGTACGGATAGGCACTAAATTTTGATTTATCATGCCTTTGATAACTCTATTGTTATGCAACCTGAGGTAAGTAGTATAAAGCGGTGATTACCCGGCGTTCAACTATTATGGCACTACAGCATGCGGGCAGTTAATACGCCCACAAACTGCGCTCATCACCCAACTCAGCACGGGCTGCAATTTACGTATTTGTGATTTGTGTCTCGACTCTACGCACACAGGAAAAATTACACGTGTTACACGTTAAAATGGTCGGTTTTTCTTTTCTGATCGCTTTAGTCACAACAATACGAGGAAGAGAAACTTCTTGAATTCTAACATGAATAGAAGTAGGTATAATATTATCCTCATTGATACAATAAAGTCCTGCTAAGCAGAAATTTTAAAAGAAATGGTCTCAATAACATTAATCACAAACAAAATTATATCAAACATTAATAATGTGTAATATAGTATTATATAGTACGCATACAATAAAAAATAACCAAAGTCGCAAAGCAGAAATTAAAAAAAAACACGCAAACGCTGAAGCAAATTTCGCTGAGCACATTGAAAAACATTACATAGGTACACACATATATAAATGTTTGATTACGTAATATTTACGCTTACCATAAATAAGCACTATGTTGAAGTAAAGTCAAACATTTTTTACTTGATAGGTATCTAAAATGAATTTAATTCAATTATGACAATTCTTTTCGGATGATCCATAAATGTCAAGAGCTGGATTCGTACCGGAGAAGTATGTGTCAAAGGTCGTGTTTCCTCAAACCTGTTCCAATTCATTTCTGTTGGTATCTAAATGGCTGTTTGGTAGAGCTTTAAGAGTAGTAAGACTGCCTAATTGTCCATCTTGCTTCTAATAATCGAACTGTACTGATGTAGTGGTAAAATAAAAATTCAATATTTATATTGCATATATTTTCATGCCTTTACAATTGTTTTGGGGCTCCTCCAATTTTTTTAAAAGCACATCACCCAAAAGTGTTGAAATTTATGCTAAATAAAAGTGGAGTTTTAACTCAGAACTGCTTAGATCAATCAGGTCAACTAGTAAAAAAAATAGTTGGAGCCGTAGTTTTGTATAAAGATACGGATTATAACCAACTAGTGACCCGCCCCGGCTTCGCACGGGTGCAATCAGTGTTTCTCTACTATACATATAAACCTTCCTCTTGAATCGTTCTATCTATTAAAAAAACCGCATCAAAATCCGTTGCGTTGTTTTAAAGATCTAAGCATACATAGGGACAGACAGACAGCGGAGACCGACTGTTTTATGCTATGAAATGATTTAGTGGGATAATTTCCTTTCAAAAATCGAGCCCATGGATGATGCATGATATCAATGAATCTTTGTCTCTTTAAGATACTCCAAGTAGTCTTAAAAATGATGTTTGGTCAGATTAAAGCACTGACATCCATTAAACTCAAACAAAAGTTTTTTTCTTATATGTATCTCTCCAGTAAAATTGAGTCTAATCTCTTTATAATATTTATGTAAAAACGCAGTAATCATTATCGTTATCTAATAAATAACAACTGCATCAAGTATTTCAATGCTACTGACCTTATTACATAAACACCATACGATCCTATTAAAACGTCCTCCGCCTACGCGGCATAACTTCTCAGGCAAATGATCCCTCCTGCTTTTGTTATTATTTTCTTTTTTATAATCACTGTTAAAGCGGGCCAGTTTATTAGCTGATGTATACTTCGAGTTCGAGGTAGCGACAGAGAAGAGAGCAAGTGATATTAAGACATTTCAAGTTGCGTTAAAAGCGCAGGTTCTGTTCACATTTGTACTATTTAAGTATGCGCATAATTAATTAATCATTATAAATCTGTATCACGCAGTTGCATCGAACCCGTCGATTACGTGTGGCCACGTTCTGCGGTCTGTGCGCAGGTGGGTACATACCGATGGGGTGAGTCCGCATTTCACTGCGCCAATACCAGCTCGTGGACTTGCTAATAATTTGCAACAGATTTTGCATAAAATATATAGACCACGCAATCGTGTATTTCCTTGTAGGAATTTTAATGGTGAATTCGATTGTAAACTGCGCACAAGAAATGCTTAGCTTGGTATGCGTATGTAGGCAATGACAATGAGCTCCTGTTATGCGTACAATCATGATTTACCATTTGTACGACAATAGTCGTGCATTGTGGGCCATGTATTATGTAACAGGTTGTTCGTGTCGTATGCATGGCTCGTTAATGGGGCGGCATGCTTGATCCCCATGTCGTCGCTACTCGTAGCTGTCGACTGCATTCATTTATTTGCTTAGTAGCTTAAACGGTTTCAGGAATGTGGGCATTATCTCTGCGAGGTAAACAAGGAAACATCAGATAATTGTTCTGCAAAAAACTATAGGTATCACGAAGATAAATTGCCGCCGCACTAACAGGGCACGATGTAGCATACCTCTATATTGACTTGTTGACTTTAACCTGGTCATCTGCGTCGTAACTATGCAGTGATCAATTTACATTTACCTACAGTTTTAGTACTATTTTTGAATTTTCAATGAAGGTAGTTCTATGAGAAAAGAACTTATTTTTTGTCTCTTGCATATGTAGAATACTACCAGTTGGAGGCACGTGCGCCGTTTGCCGCGCCGCGCTCGCGCCGGCGTCGCGGCTGAGCTCATACATCCGCGCATGCAATGGATAATTGATCAAGTAATTAGTTTCAATTACGTTGCGAATGTCAAAAGATTAAAATAGAATCAATCGCGTGTGAACCACTACTTTTCCGTAGTAGAATGTAGAAAATGTTGATATTTTTTCTATTGTTACTCAAGTGAGCCGCTCTTTGTCCACAACCTCACGTTGGGCACGTGTTGAGAGCACATTGTCTTAGGTTTCACTGATAATAGGTTGATAATCTACTGATGACCGCAAATCATCTGTGATGCTTGACACGTGTCAAGCGGGATGTTAGTACATCAAGTGTATAAACAAGCGTATAGAGGTATTCTATATATCCATCTTAGTCCTTTAGGCTGGCAACGCATCTGCAATCCTCTAGTGCTGCGGGTGACTATGGGTGGTGGTACTCACTTACCATTAGATGATCCATTTGCACGTTATCATTTCTTATCATATAAAACTAGTATAAACCAGGAGAATTTAGCTGCTGGACCTATGTTGGCCTTTCCCGAGGATCTCTATGATGATCGGTCAGGGATACCCGTAGCTAATGAATGACTTTCCACCAAGCGGGCTATCTCAGTTTGCCGACTTAATGTTTTGAAATTTTTTACATTTTGTACATTTTGTTAATACATTTGAACTCACTGAATATTGTTACAAACATTACCAGCTATACCAAATGTGCTAAAGGCAGAGGACACGGCACACCCACGGACAGTAGCAATATTACAAACGTTATAATGGACGTTTAATATCGTATCATTTTCGATTGCCTTGGATCATGACATGGTGAATTAATCGGGATTTGATTGAGGGCAGTTTAGATGTTAATTTGATGTAGAGCACTCAAATTTGAGCCCTGAGTTGTCATGGCGATAAAGGCTGGCGAACAATGATGCGACGAGCGGCCGTGGCGCGCGCGCCGAAGGTCGCAGGCGCTTCCTGCGTGCGTGCCGCGCATGCGCCGCGCAGCCTCACCACCACTATCACCAACAAGATACCCATCGGAAATCGCATTATCTTCCATCGTCATCATCATAACAGTCCTATGTCACAAACTTTCTGAATTAAACTATTTGGTTTGCTTTCGTATCCGACAAAAAGACATTAGCAAGTGAAAATAACAAGCGTTAAACAACATGACATTGAAAATAAAGGCTTCCGTTACTTTTAGGAATGACTGCAAATTACGGTATTAGCTGGGTGACCGGGTCTCTTTTTGTCTTAGGTGGTTTGAGGCTGGGCCCATTGTCCGCAAGTGTGCCATCGAGCTCGAGTCTGGCACACTAATACGCATCGCAATTATTTGGCCTTACATATGACTGATTTACCGGTTGGCTGAACATATAAAATGTGCAATGCAATAAAGTGGCGGCACTGATAGTATTATGCTAAATCTGTACTGGAGAAACGACAACTAACAACGACAAACGATTCGCGTACTATACAACAATACAGTTAAATTTATGATGAGATAACTTTGATGAATAGCAGGATGTAAATGTTTACAAAGATTTTAGTTTTGCCGTCGATTTTATTAGTAGGAGAGTACAGAAATATTAGGAACGTGTTACCTATTCGAAAAACAATCGTAAAACCTCTTTATTTATTTGCATAAGTAAGTACTTCCTTATTTTTGAGCTATAAACATGTTATCTTAGATCTTACTCACGCTTTAATCATCCCGCGATTCCTAACAGTTGTCACCGTAAGCTAACTTTATCTTCTGCGAAATCTTAAAAAAAGCTTTTCGCAGGAACGTGAGTCGTGACTAGGGTTAAAGACTCGAGGTCGGTAGCATTGTACGTTCAAAATATTTTGTTTTCGGTCACGTTTACTGTGCACGTCGGTGGCGTGCGATGCCGAGATACGAGATTCCCGAAACGCATTACAAGCGGCCGCACAGCTCGGGCCCTCGCGCCCGTGCCCGCGCCCGCCACAAACGACGGAACTACGACATTCAGGAAGTTTATCATATTTGCACGTTTCACACATTTATCTACTTAAGTATTTTTAAAATGGTGTTTTAAATCAGCGAGTAAATAAATATTTGCTTTGTGGGTTCATTGTACTTCTAAACCGTGCCGTAGGAAATTTTACGAGAGATGTCCGCTCGATGGGACACGCGTCGAATTTTTATTTCGCATTAATCGAGTCAGGTAGGAATGATGAAAACAAAGAACATCAGGTTCTTGGCACTTTCTGGCCGCGCCATTGTTCTCCCGTCGAACATTTGCCAGGAGAATGACCCGATATTTAAGGGCACGTGCCTCGCGGATCGTAACAGTACCTATTTAAATGGCAGGAAATGCTCGGCCCATGACAATGTAATGTACCAGAGGACAGCGAAGACCGTAACATTTGGAAACATCGTTCAATGACCTATATTTTATAATACTGACTACTTCAGTTTTTTATAATATAGGTATAGAACAAGACAATAAGTAAAAACAAATTATATGGTATCGTGACTGAAGTCAATGCGCGCTCTTCATATTAGCCCACGCCATAAGTCGTAACCTAGTAACCGTTTCTGCATTTCAATACTTCTTTTAACCGGCGCTGATATTAGCCTTTTACAGGCATCATTTAGGCATAAATAATTCATCATTCAACTCTAGGTTATAGGTTCTTACGTTTGCCAGATCGCCACTTGAAACTTTGTAGGATAAGGCCAGTTACCGTGATCAATCATTATTTCCTGAAATATTGTTAGGTTTTCCCGTATAGCATTAGTAGCACTATGCATAGCTATAGATTGTTCTTCGTTAATAATTATCGTCACCTTAGTCACCAATAACAAGTTTTGAAATCGCATGTTTCGAACCGGCTTCATGTCGGCTGAGATGGTGATGTTTGCGCACCACTGACATGTTTATCATAATTTCAAGTTGTCGACTATTAAAGCACAATATTAATAAAAAATACATGCGTCATCTTTGCTAACGTAACGTTCTCTGTTATAACACCTTCGAAGACCTTCACAGAGTAAATAACAGTGGGCACCGATTAGCGTCAAAATTAGTCAGCACATTTGTAACAAGACGAGCAAGACATTATTTAATGAGACTTGATGGTTTCTTATTGATTTATTTTTCGCAGTGTTAAGGCTTGAACAGGGTTAGTGGAACGGGCTGCCACCACCTTGACACCGTCGCGGCAAATTTTTCATTATTTGTTGTGTAAACAAATCAATTACTTACAAAATCGTACTTAAATCGACCATTTAATTAACTAAAGTGAATTACTTTAAACTACTGTCTATCCAAAAGTTTTTCGTTTTCTTTATTAGGACATTAGGGAGGTCCGTGCACCCAAGCGATGGATTAATAGTAATTATTCAGTGTTACTTGATTAGTTGCAGACGTTGACGATAAGTGTTGCAGCCCTTGTGATAATTGTGCAAAGGCGATTTCTCAAAATGGACACCGATGGTCATGATTAGCTTGCACTTAGCCTCTGGTCGGTGCTCTACAACCTAGAACTTGGCGGCGAACGAGCTCAGCGACTGGTTAATGACTCATGCGCATAACAGTTTCCGAGTAACGAAGTTATTTTATGGCAAGGATATCCTACAAGCGATTTTAAGGTTCCTACGACGGTGACTCATTTTAAAGATTAGACATACTTATATTTTCCATGTGATATCGGCCACGATTGTTTTTGATGAGCTTCCGATATTTCGATACAGTTACATCCACCATGATCACGAGTAGTATTTTGCCTGCGTAAATAGTCTTGTGCGTGTATGTCGTAGTCATCTCGGTCAATATCACGTACAAAATAAATTGGCGTGAATCATTTAAAACTTTAATTTCAGAGATGTTCCTTATAATAGGTAATGCTTTAATAGCTCTAGTTTATTTGTGACTAATGAACAGACCCTGTACACTTGGTGCCGCTGACGTAGAAGTGGCGTATTTTCATGGTGTATTTAACACTACTAATAATTTATGTTACTGAAACTGTTTTTAATTTACTAAAACCTTTCAAATATTTTATTGAATCAGGCGTTACTTTGCGGAGGTCCATTTCAATGAACCAAAAATTTTTACCTTGCTACTCCGCTACTAAGGTGCAAGGTAACCAAGCCTGTGTGAAATTAATTATATATGTTTTTCATGCAATCCCTCTCTCCACTACTGCCAATAAAACACATATAAATCCCACAAAACACATATATTTCACACATACTTAGTTATATTGCACGTGGGTAGCGGAGTAGCAAGGTAAACATTTTTTTTTTCATTAAAACCTTTCAATACATTAAAAATTGCCAAATATAACACATATGACATCTAGAGCAAAACACGTTGCCACCATTTACAATTAAAAACGGATAATTGTTACAGAATTCCTCTAAATATGACATTGTGATAATTATGATTACCCATTTCAATGATACAAAACGTAAATCACCATTCCAAAAATAACAATTAAATTTTTAATATGACTGTTTAATATATTTTTGTTTTATATCTTATCTTGACCTAAGTCTTGCCACCTTAGGCTCTGTCTACCCCGTAACGGATAAAGACGTGATTTGTGTATGTATGTATATATGTATATATCGTATCTTTGCTTAGTTTAAATAAAGATAACGGTTAACTAAAAAGGTTGTAATGTACATAATAAATGATTATGAAAAAAGTAAATATGAGCAGCCTATATGCAGCCGTGAAGCGTCACGTCGATTTGTGTCTTTGTGACGGGGCCTGCTTATAAATATCTACTATATACATGGATATTTAGTACCCATACAATAGTTTAAATTGAAGTTTTTGAAGAAAAGACGTACTTAACCGTTACTGCTACCTGGGTCCATCGTATGTTTGAATCATTCATTCATCAATAATTAATAAAATTTTATTATTGTGTTACAAATACACATAAATGACGTAAACTTCATTGACTCTAATGACCAATATCCGGCTGGTGTGTAGCGTGTGTTGTGAGTATGTATGAGTCACAAGTGGTATTACGCAAACCGTGTAAGACGACAAACAATCTGCTCTAGAGTGGTCGCCGGGTGCGAGCGCCGGCCGCTTATCTCGGATGGATGCGGGTCGCGTTATGAATGAACGATGCTGTACGCTAGGTACTACTGCGCGATGCCGGTGGAGGTGTGGGTGCGGTCTACTCAACTCTGAATCAATTTGACTCGTTTCGGAGGCGCCGCTTCGCGTTCTCAGAAGCAATGAGTCAGTGGAATCGATCTGTGATACACGTGACAAGTCATTTCCGATCCCTACGATAGTGATCGGCAGAGAGCATGACCAGTTGACTGCGGTATTTTTGTCTTCTAACGCCGCTATAAGATTACGTATGTCAAGTTGCGAGCTAATCAGAAGAATTCCCTGCGTTAACTAGAGTTTTGCGAATAAATTAGTGTTCAAGTAGTGTTTATAAAGTAGTTGAGTAGACATACCATCGCCTTGTCGGTGCCCCCGAAGGTTGGCGCGGCGCTGCTCTTTGCCAGCAGCACCAGCGTCGTCACCGCCATTGTCGCTATCCGCAAGCCACTTCTCAAACTCACGGCTGCCATGTTTCTCGATATGTCGCTTCCTTTTATATTCTGCAATATGCTCATTTATACTATAGTTCTACTTAAAATGTAGCTACAAAATCTTTCATTACTCTTATAAATTCTGGTAATGTATTTGGTCCCAAAATAAACTATCCATTTATTTCTTCTGGCAATATGTTTAGAACGACGTTTTCTGGTTACGTTATCTGAAACAAAGAAATTAAATTAGTCAGCAAAGGTACATTATCAATTTATCAAGGGCTTACGCGAATGTTATTGACGAGTGTAGAAGTAATGTGGTTATAACAATGTTAATTTTTATCAATACGGACAAATAATAAACTTTCCTATAAAAAACTGGCATTACGAAACACTTTACTTACAACAGTGACCTATTTTCGAGGAAATGAAGTATCGCGGGCTCGTCTACAAACATGATTATCTTTCTGCAAGACTATTTGTTCTACACTATCGTTGACTAACTTCACTAGCACTTGATGACTCAAGTATTTCATTGACAATTTCTGCTTTGCAACATTCGGATTCGAAATCGCACCTTTTAAAGTATACTGAGTATGAAGGATACTGATACACTGATTAAATGGCAGCAGTGAATTTTTACCAAAAACGTTATCTGCCTTATCGTGATTACAATTAACTATCTAGTTAAGTACCTACATGAGCGTTCGCTATGTAGCGATGTAGGTGAGGCTACGTGGACGAAAAATAATCGGTTCCAACTTAAAGGTTGATTTAAACTGGACGATTTTCGATTATAATTGCACATAAACGGATAACTCACGTATAAAAAGTCGAGTGATGCTCGACATGTTTCGGACTATTTCGTAGTCCTTCCTACAAAATTTCCGATTAGCTTGTAGTTACTACTTGATTAGAGATTAAGTAGAGATTTAGTAAAAGGTGGCCCGGAGGCGGTCACGGCGCACGTACCTACTATTGTTGATGTGGTTTCGGAACCGAAAGTTCAAATCAAACAGAGGTGTCGCCAGCAATGTTCCGCTTGCCCAAGCGTGGCGGAGGTGACGGTTTCACCGGCGACATTGGAATCAGATCTCTTACCTAACACTAAATATTTTTTCCATACAGTTTTTGGCTATTTTGACCACCGATTGCCAATTTTGGCACTGAAAATCAACAAATTATGCTTTGCGAAATTTAATTAACGCCCAATAGATTGTAAAATTTAATTTGACTTGTCATGACACGCTAACTAAGTAGTGAATTGTTGTGGCTACATCCAAATACTATTTCCTGCGTTGCAAAAACTTAGACAAAAAGTGGGGAATACTTGAATGGGTAGAAGTAAGGATTAGACGAACCTTACTTACAAAGTTGAGTTAACGCTGCCCTTTTGGATTTATTTTTATTTTACGAATGTTACGTAGGTAAGTACGGGTATGTGAAATTTAGGGGAAAACAAAGCACAAAAAACGTACCATTAATGTACTTTCGTAAAGTACGCCTATCTTCGGATTATTTGATGGAAATGGACATTGTTGTTTAATTATTTTGTTAAAGATACATGTATGTATGTTAATACACGTGCAATATATTCAATCAGTTAACATTATGATATTGTAGACCCAAAGAAAATCTAACTTCGTCTCTAGATATGACAAAAAAATTGCACGTATTGTGATATCGATGAGATTAAAGTTTTGTAGATATATGGGAGGCCTATATTAATGTATGTTTGGCATATCAAATGGATGGCTTTGCAGAATCACAGAGATTGCAGAGAGAGATGTGTTTGAATTGCGAAGCCAACTCTCTCGGGCCTCCACGACACTGACGCATCTTCCTCCTTCCGGGCGCTACCAACCAATACTAATAAGGAGGCAGCCTCCGTATCTATGCTGATCAAGAGTCAATCTACGTACTGCCTCCATACATACACATATCAAATAGTACGAAATAAGAATACGCTGATTTCCTTTGCCAATTTCAATGGCAAATATTTTCGTATGCAACGAATACAAAACTGCTGCAAATTAAAAGGAAGTCTTTACAATTATGCTATATTTCCTGTGACATAATAGTCTTCAAATCAAGCAACAACATCGCGGTTCATAATAATGAATCTTGGTTCCTAATTGTGAGCACTTTTGGAGGTCAAAAAAATTACTAGCATTTCAGAACTACATAAAGGAAATACCATCAGAAACAAAGAACTAGGTAGCGCTCTTTACAAAAAATTACAGTTAGTTAAAAAAAATATATCGTATGACTGGGTAAACCTCTGATAGTTTGTGTGTAATTAATTTGCCTTTTATTTGAGGAAAAGAAGGTTGCTAAAATGCTGCTATGATGTGGCAGATAATATTTGGGTTTGGGTATACAGTCAGTAGCAGAGGTAGATGAGCGGCAGTAGTAACAAAATCTACACGCGATCGAGTCGTATGAGAGGATCTGTAGATCTTTCTAAACTCGTCGACTATCTATTTATGTAGTTCTGCTGTTGACTGTACTGTACACTGATTTAACGCCAGCAAAACGGGGTTGAAGTGACATTGACTGCTCGAGAAAAGTTTCGAAAATCTAATTAAGTTTCACTCGGCTTTGTGTAAAGATGTGTCAAATGCAGTAGATAACGACCATTGTTCTTGAAGGTCACGAATGCCGTTAACCGATAAAAAGATATAAGAAACTGAAAAAAGCGAAAATTTAAGTAACTCTTTTGTTGTGACATATTTGTTTACGAGTAGGTACCTAAATATATAAAATTTACGTAATTTTTTTGAAAGAAGCGGAACATAAGGAACAAATACTCGTAAGTTACATATGGTGATGTCTGCAACTATAACAGAAACCATACATTTCTTAAAAGTTTTTATACATATTAGGTACTTAACATAGGGACGATGAATAGCAGATTAAGTGTTTTGATTTCGATTGTATCAGGCTTGCGTTTAGCTTAATTTTATCTGCAAGTTTTTTTATTTACTTCCAAAAAATATAAACTTTTAGTTTAAAATATTTTTTCTTTTTATTTACTTTTTATATTGTATTCAATGCAACTTATAAATATATCGAAATGTTTTATTTCATTTTCAATTTAAAATTTAATTGAATTGGAGCTTACTAGTACCTGCGATGAATAATAATAAGCGCGCTGTAGGCATACTAGCCGTCGCCTGCAAGTTCGGTGCACCTTGCACTACGCCTGACTCACCCAATGTCTTGTTGACACCGCAAACGATTTTGAGAATCAGCGTGTTTATTTACTCATCCACTTAAGACACCCTGTACAGATGTTTGTGTTAACTCAAAACTAATTAACTTGTCGGCAAATAAGTAAAGGTAGGTGACGAAGGCTCAGTTACCTGAGATTAGTTACCATAGATGCCCCAATCCCCATACCCATAGTATGCCATTTTTTATATTTACTGCATACAAAACTGGATTCATGAGTTAGGAAACCGACTGTACCTATATACTAAACCCGTTATTTTATTTTTGTTTATGGTAGAACAAAACTTGAAACAATATTTACTACTAGCTGATGCCTGCGACTTCGTCTGTAAAGGATTTGGTTATCGCTATCCCGCGGAAACTACTATACTACGAGATAAAAAGTGTCCTATGTATTATTGTAGACTATAATCTATCTCTGTGCCAAATTTCATACAACTCGTTCCACTGTTTTAGCGTGAAAGAGTAACAAACATCCATAGGTGCAACCATACTCACAAACTTTCGCATTTAAAATGTGGGATCCTGCCATTCAGGTTACTTCTGGTAGTTTTCAAATATCGAATTAGTATTGTTCTATTTTATTCGACTTAAGGTTTTTCTTTCGGGATCTTCCTTTCTTCTTGTAAATTAAGTGAAGTTTTCGATGAAATATTTCGAAGCATCATTATATTGGGTATGTTTCATTCAAGGAAGCCTAGAGAGTCGTTGTTTGAGGAGTGATCTCAGATCAGTTCTTATCAACAAGATACTACGGAGGCGACCTTATTTAGCGGATCTAACTGATAACAGGAAATACCTCTTACGTGTAACGAATATTTTTGCAAACGTACATAAGTATCTGTTATTATTTGTTTGCTGGAGTATTCCGTTGAGTTCGGAGAGTTTTCATCGTGATATAAGATGAAATCTGCTTTATAAAGGGCCAATAAACTTATACACACGAATGTGAAGTTACAAAACTTGCATGCATTATGAGCCTTATGGATGATGATTGTCGCGGGAGCTATTAAATTAGAAACATTGCGTTTAACTATGATGTAAATGCTATTTATTCTAAATGACAAGTAATGATCGGATGTGTTGGGATTATGCAAAGCAGATGATCACAAATAACGAGCAATTTTCTTTAAATGGTGTACCGCGCATTACACAGGAAAACTAGCACCAAACTTGTCCAACATATAATGAATAATATTAGAACCTTTTACTGGTTTCGTGGTTATAACTTGTCTATTATATCTATACACCAGAAAATTAACTTTGGGTAAAGTTAGTTTTAATTTAGGTACTGTTGGAATGCAAAAGAAACTGATGTTTATCGGAATTATGTAGTGGTGCTTGACAGCGGAATGCTGATATGATAAATGAAAAGAACTTTATCTACTTGCCTGCTACTCGGTCCCGTCCGCAGTCCGCGCAATCCTTACTACTTGAAACGTTGAAATTTTTTTTCGTTTCACTAGTGTGATTACAGAAGCTCTACTTCTTGTCGGAATGTTCAAAATACCGTCGAAAATAGAGTCAATCAAACATCAATCACAGCACACTCGTCGAGGTCACCGAAGGTGTCGCGTGGATCACTTTTTTTCTTTGCAATTGCACGAAATTTCAAAGAAAATGTGTGCTTTGACGCGTGGCGGGAAATTGTGACTGCGATCGTTGCGCCCTCTTGGCACGACCTACCGCAGCCCGCGAGGTTGGGAGAGTGTGTGCGCCGCGCCGACCGCCCCGGCTTATAACGCGGCACCGCGCCCCGCGCGCCGACCGCCCGCCCGCCCCTGCATCACGCTTAACTTAACTACATGCCAAAGCTCAGTATGCGCTTTCGCCGAATTCAGCGTTGACTTTTTACTTTCATGATAAGTGGAATTGATTCATGAGCTGCTGATTAGCAATAAGACATGCTTTGCGACCACGACGCATTACTTCCAAATTATAAGGCAGCATGTTTGTAACTACTATTAAAGTGTTTAAATTTATCAAACTTTGTACAAAGTATAATTAAATTTTTTGACCTGATGTTGTTCTTGTTTGCACAAGTACGCACACATTGTTTCAATTTACGCAGCGAAACAGGAAATACTAAGCAAAATCTATTCATGTATATTCTTACCTACTACAACACCTTTTAGGGGAATAGAAATCGAATAGAATAGACAGAACTGCGTAATATTCATAAATATTATTTGTTAAAAATTTCATTTCTAATACAAGCTTTTAATGCTGGCTGTGCTTTTTGTCACTGTGCTTGCATAGTAATCAATCCTACATTAATTAGTTACAGTTGGTTCCCAAACTTAAGTATCCAATTTTTTTCTGAAGTAGGTACTTCAGTGTGAAAAAATATATATCTAAGTAAGTAAAATATAAAATATATACTCAAGTTAGGGAACTGACCGTATTTTATATCAAATTTTACATGACCATATCAAATTTAACTTGCAATGACCCACTTACAAATACGTACTAACGCGGCAAAAGCTTGTGATTGCGTGTGGTGCCAGTATATTATAACCCATTTTGGGCAGATAAATCTTCATTAATTAAAGGTAAACAAGAGCTTCATCATCGATATTAGTTTTTGCTAAAGTTTTCTGTACTGTGTATTAAAATAAAGATAAATCTAAATATTGTACGTCCGAAATGGATAAACTGTTGAAACTTATAAAAATCATGTTATTAGAATTGTACACGGTTTTATACAATAAACGTTTCTTATTTCTTATAATGTGGAGATTAAAAATACGATTACAGCTACGTCGAGAAAATTTACGAAAATTCAAGTTACGTGTTTCCGGATTTAATCATTAGATACATCTCCTTTTCTGCGTTATAATTCAGATACTTCGATTCTAGTATAAAAAAGGTACTCAGTGTTTCGATTCAACAAAGCCTTAGTCTAATTTTTCTCTGGCATTTAACGTCTCAAACGCGCACAGTACTTCTAGTTTCTTAATATATTTCGCAGTTGCCGTGTTCTGAATAAACATGAAAGAAAAAATAATGTTAATAAGATCGAGAGCAAGTGCAACAGCTGTATCGAGCATCACTCTGTCCAAACTCTCTCATATGTACTTTTTCATTCATGTCTATTCGATACACTACGGCAACTGTCAAATAGATTAAGAAACTAGAATCACTGTAAATAAGTTGAAGAGTGTCAAATACTATAAGATTAGTTGTTCATGTTACGTGTCGCTAGTGGCATTGCATTTTTCCAGACGATTGTTTTTTTTTTTTATATGAATAGGAAGGCAAACGAGCAAGATGGTAAGTGATCACCACTGCCCATAGACACCCGCAACCCCGGAGGGATTGCAGATGCGTTGCCAACCTAGAGGACTAAGATGAAATGATTGTGATGTTTAAGCGAACATGTGTCGAAAAGTTACACTACAGGCTCTGACAGCTTACTGTAAATTTCAAGTTTCATTAAAGTGTCAATTAGTACTATGTGTACTTATTGTATTGTAGTATATGTGTACTTCGTTACGTGCCACTCGTGAGACAAACAAATTTTAATATAATACTCCTTTCATCCACTCAAAGGTTGACTGGAAGAGATCCCTTACAGGGATAAGTCCGACTTTGTGCATGTATCTCAGTGTTTGTCAATTGTATTTGTCTTGTTTATTTTGCACAATAAACAGTTTACATACAGACATACATTTTCCATACAAATTGAGACGTTCGAGAGTTTTGTTACAAAAACTTGCACATGGCTCTGATTTCAGCAGCCTGACAGTCGGAACGCCGAGTCACTCTACAACGGCTTCGTGCTACGCTACGGAACCCTTATAATGAAGCAATCAGTCATCAATTATCACATAATTGAAATAATGTAGGGAGAAAAATATCAGACTCTAATTGCGTATCTACATGCAACTGTCGGATGCAGGACAACTCATCCATCTCTAGCCTATTAGTACATTGTTAGCGGCTTAAGGCGCCAACTCATACTTATTCGCTTCCGTAGAAGGAAGTTCGGGAAATTTAATCTTAGGGATATATTTAAAGCTAGCTAGCTCCAGCGACTTGGTTCGCGTGGATTACATTTTTAGTAGAATGATGACTTAAAATCATTCATCATTAAAGTAATGACTAGGTATATATTTTCCTCTCGTAATTGTTTTGTATATTATGTTGCTCCAGGTTCATTTTAGTCCACCTGTTAAAATGCCGATTGGTAGTTTCAATTATTTGCTATAATAGACAGACAAAAGTTAGAAGAACAGTCATATGTAAAAGTAAAAAGACTTTCGCACCTTAGCTTTGCCTAAAGTTTTAAAGAGACGTTTAAGTTTGAAGTATATCTTTAGAATACTTTATGGTTGAATAATTTCCATTTTTTTTCTTAAACTAACAAACAAACAGTTTACTTTCGGATATTAAAATAGTTTTCCAAAATTAGAATTACAATTTTATATGTATTTATGTATTATTTTTACTTACCTACCTAAAGTTGTTTAATAGGAACAAAGATGATTTTACAGAAGGAAATTTTTCAAGGTATTGCGATTTTCCTCTTCGCAGAACCATCAGTTTCCCGAGAAGCGAAATCATAAATTTATCTTCATGTTTTCCATTCCATCGGTCAGTATCAATTACATAATTAAAGTAAACGTAACCTATTGCTTCCGGTTGCTCATAGTTTCTTGTAGTTTCAGACATCATGGAATATTCTAAGGCTGTTGAAGTCAAACACGTAATAACACGTGTACAGTCGGCCTGTACCCATGTGCAGCCCGACTTTATTCAGTTCGCTGATACTTCACTCGAATCTCGTCAGTCAATTTTTCGTACAGTTGGCATCAAATGCATCAGAGACAGCTAACTGACCAAAAATATCTGAACTAAGACTTACGAGATTGATAATAATAAAAGTAATATTCAGATATTTTTCAACATTTAAATATATCTACATCTCATATATCTGATGGCGAATGTACTAACGGAACTAGTCACGGTATCACATAAAAGCTTGTAGCTTCTGCAGCATTTTTTTTATTTCAATCGAAGTATTTTGTGTACCGGTAAACGGACAGACGACTTTGAATTGCCAGGATAAATTAAAAAGTAGTTAGACGCCGAACTTTCATCTCGGAAATCTCAACTACTCACCTTGTGTACAAAATAATATACAGGCTGGAGATGATGATGATGATGACGAAGTGTAGCCCTAATCTTAACACCATGATCAAATAATTTTAAAAAAGTTTGGTGTTTTTAGCACATGTGCTAGGAAAATGTAGTTAAGCCTGATTGACTGCGATGATTTCCGGCAATCCATTTAGTACCGTCCAAAAACGTGAACCTTACGTGATTCAAACTCCATTTGAAACAATTGCCAGAGCTGGCTGGGTGGTTCATGACACTACAATGACCTTAGCCGATGACGGGGCCATTGTCTGCGGTGACTAAAGCAGGGGTGGGTTCTCCGAACGCCGCGCGGTACGTGGGGTAGGCAGTGGTGAGCTCACCACCTCACCAGCCCGAGGTCGAGGGTGATGGTGTGCATCGCTTCTCCCACCATTCGCAGGAAAGCTTTAATGCCGGGTTCATAAAACGTACACGTTGTATTTGTCATACTACTATGGTTGGTTGGCATTCAGAAAAAGGGCAATAAAGCTTCAAGACAAACGAGCAAGTGGGTCACCTAATGATGCGAGAAGACCACCGCCTCATGGGCACCCGGAACACCAAAGTATAAGTCGGTTAAAAAGAATATCTCACGTGACAATAATTTCAACGGTCGGAGCACACACAGGTTAGGAATTAAGATGGCGGTAGTCATCCGAACTATTTTTTTTTGGTTTAAATTAGGCACAATTATTACTACAATATGAAATTTAGCTGGAGCTTGCCGCTGTACAGCTAGTTAACGAAAGGCGAGGTTCCTGTCAACGTTGCTATTGGTTGCTTATTTATGTGCCATTTTGCTTTTTCCCTGGGCCTTTCCTTTTTTGCTTCCAATCAACGTTTACCGGCTGACATGTTTTTAATACATTCAAGCTATTAGCTGTAACTTACCTCCTGGCGTTATGTTCATTAGCTAATCTTTTGACATATGACAAAACAAATTGACTTTATTGACTTCACGAGACTGAATCTGAAAAATGCACCGTGCAGTAGTGAGAAACAATGTTGAATTTTTCACACTGCGTTTTTTAACGTCGTGCTCACCTGTTCGTTTTCCGGAGACAATGATTCATGACACGTCCGAAAAATGTGGTTGTAAACTTTTGCGTAATTTATGAATAAACCACACATTTTATGAGCATGTGCATCTTTCTTCTCGGCAAGCATCATCACAATTGTTGGCATAATAGCCTATTTTGTGTTCGCTTTTTCAATTTGATAACTTATATTGGGTGAGACTAATTATAACGGCGGTTGATTTGCTACTCTTGTGGGCGTAGAGGTCAATAAATAATACGTAAAAAAACAGTCTGCTGATCAATAAAATAATAAATTGACCAGTACAATTAATTAAGAAAATATACATTTCTCTGAAACAGACAGCAGCATAAACTGATCAAACAAAATATTAATAAAATATAAGCATATTTATTAAATCTGGCAAATAAAGCTCCATATCTTGAATATCGAACCATAACACTTGCATTCCAGTAATTACATATTAATATGTGTAGTAATTCCTAAAACTTGCTTTTATTTGTTCTGTGAATTGTGTTGCTGGGTAAACAACGATCAACCCCCGACCTACGACCCCCAAAGCCAATGGGTGAAGGTCGGTGATTCAATTCACCCCCTTACCTTACCTAGCCTACGTGGCGCGGCAGGCCGTTGTGCAATCATTAGGTACTTACGACTGTATCGACCACCTCGACGTTAATAATGACCGCGTTAATATAAGGCAGAAGATGACCCTTTCAAGTTATTAGTTCAGTGAGTTAAACAAGATCCAAAAATGATCAAGTAGGTCCCTAGGTTAATATATAGATTGCAAAGCCTTAAATAAAATATTTTTTCACGAAATATTAGCGGTTCCCAAGTAGCAAAAGAAACACTTATTAAAGGATGTAAGCGTAATTTACTTATATACAGGGGTGAAGCGACTTTGTTTCATAATATGTAGAGATATACCTATTATTGCTTTATATTATTTGGACTGAAAGCAAAAAATAACATCTTTTGTAAGAATATACATTGAAATTTTTTTGTAGGTTACATTAACCTTTGACTTTTTTAGTATTAAAATAATTTATATTTCACTTCGAAATCGACAATTGTGAAATGCGAAGTAGCCAAAAAAAAAACGATTCTGATAATTTGTGAATGACAGCAATATTAAGATTAGCCAATACTTAATCAATCAACATGCGAAAACTATGAGCGTGATAGGAACCTCCATACCTATGTATGTAAGTATTCAATGAAATCGCATTTCTACTGACGTTATTTTTTTATCTAATATTGTTGTTTTGTTTGATGACATAAGGTACACATCAGATGCGATGACTTTGATAAAAATGGATAATTGCTTAGTTCCTGCAATGCTGAAACCTTTGCGTGACATGGGACATCCGAGATCTGATAGAGCTGACCACGATGTTGCAACCGCTTTATATCCTATCCATGGCTATTATTGATTCAATAATTAATCTTTAACGCTTAATATTTAAGGTGATCGAAAATTAGGTGCGGATATTTTCAGGGTAAGTAATTAATAACCTAAGAATCAATTAAAACATAAATAATTTAAGTACCGTGTAGAAATATTTGTTTTGTTTCATACAAAAAAATACCTACTACTAGCGTCCAAAGATAATAATCCTTGCATTAGATACCGTAACTAATTAAGTATGCTTTAAACTAATTTAACAACGATGCAAATAAACGATCCTCAAAATATCCGCATCTGATTTTCTTGCACCATGCATAAGTGTTTGGTAGGTTCTTACTAACAGCTTCTTGTATTATTTGGATACCACTTTTTACAAGAATTAGGTATGCACTGGTTTAGGTTAGTAGGTACTATTTGAAGCGAGGTACCTTGTTTTTGTTCATAGTCATTTTTTTGGGGTAATCAGAGGCGTTTAGAAACGCTGAAATCACTGAGGAGTCAACCGAGAGGACGGAACTGATGCGATTCACCCGGGTCGCTTGACACTCAACGACGTTGCAAACCTTTGCCAATAACCTCAGCAATAACGCCCATTAATTAACAAATTTATGTGATCCGTCATTGAAAATTGAATCCGATAGCATTTATATTTATTTTTAGAGTAAGTTTTTAACCTACTTACTGACAAAATTACCGTTTGAACTCCACGTGCTCTTTATGAAACTAGACTAGTAATTGTTATAAATTGTTTCAGGTAACTACATTATACAGTATTAGACCGGTTTTATTCGTTTTAAAATGAGGATGCTGAAAACACTACTTACTATTTAACCAATTTGTGCAATGTCAGAAAAGTCCGCACCAAATGTATTATCAAACTTTCAGAAAACATTTATATCAATGAATAGGGAATAAGGTGCTCGATCACATTCTCTACCGGTCGCCGTTCGAGCAGAAAAACAAAATTCTAGCGAATTCCTGCACGAAGCAAGGTTTTTCAACTCCGCGCAGACGCCGCCGCCTGCGCCGCATCTCCATGGGTTAAGCGCTTTTGCTTCCCATGTAAATTCTTACTTATGCATAATTACGATTTCAGCATAGCAATTTAAAATTGACAGACTGTTTTTATCTTTCTTTTGAACTAACGGAGCAACGATTAGTCATTGCTCATGTTATGTATGTGTCGATCGTAATCAGTCAAATGTTAAGACCCAAGTTTGTTTTAACAATCATGACCGTAATCAAGGTCAATGCTTATGACTAATTAATTGGTGTATTGTTTTATACATTGAACGTGGGTAAACTAACGAAATAGAAAATCTTTATTTAGTATTTGTCATTCGGTCAACTGCGGACGGCAAATATGCGAATTTTAAATCGACATGTGCCGCGAATGCATGAAACATACTTTAGAGTTTAGACAGCAAATATACTTTAAAAGTATTACAACTGTCATAAATTTAAACCTCTAATAAAATAAATCGCGTAACTTTTTGCAATCCCTTCAAAGTAAATTATTATAAAATCTTCTATTTTAAATGATAGTATTACTGCTTTTAAATTTTTATGCATTATATCGCTTAGTATATTTTATCGGTTTACACTCTTGAGTTATAGACTACAGGCCCACGTACAAAAAATGTGGGTCATATGAACCACCAGGTGACGTATATAGGACGATATAAGAGCATAAAATAATAAGATTCAGCACTATGCCGTCACTTGTAAGCTGTCCAACTGGGTGCTGGTGAGATTTCAAAAGTGCAACCCTCGATTTTTTCCCCTTGTCGCATGATTTTTGTACGGTGTTGCGGAATAATGGATTAGAAGCTGTATTGAAACAGTATGAAACTGATGCCGTACAAATGGTGCGCCACAAAGTCGGTAATTTTTTTTTGATTTTCTGACCATTTCCAGGGTAAATTTGGTCATTTGATTCTGTACGGCATCAGTTTCATACTGTTTCAATACAGCTTCTAATCCATTATTCCGCAACACCGTACAAAAATCATGCGACAAGGGGAAAAAATCGAGGGTTGCACTTTTGAATTCTCACCAGCACCCAGTTGGACAGCTTACAAGTGACGGCATAGTGCTGAATCTTATTATTTTATGCTCTTTTATCGTCCTATATACGTCACCTGGTGGTTCATATGACCCACATTTTTTGTCCGTGGGCCTGTAGTCTATTAATGTAGAGATAATTATCATGCCTTCTTAACAGGTAATGAGTAGTAGAGCTCTTTTGAAAGTCCTCGTACGTAGAGTTAGAAATGTCGACCAATTCAATAAACAAAATCTATCGATGTCCATGGTCTTAACACCAAAACCGAAGAAACCATTAAAATAAAGTAAGATTTTCTATTCCTGTACTATTATCTGTGATTTATGTAATCACGAGCACCACTATAAGAACACTCATAATAAGACATTGGATAAGTCTATAATGTATATTCCCTCTAAAAGCACTTGTTGGCTTATGGCTCTAAAAGTGCTCCATCGTTACGTGGGTAAAACTTACACTGCCAATGAGTTTTTTTTTTATTTGTCCATTCAGACAGGCTATAATCAAAAACCAATCAGTCGTTCTGGGCCAAATACGGTGGTAGGTACTTATTTAGAGAGCAAACAAGATGAAATATTTCAATATATTCAATATTTCAGTATATTTCCAATTGACAATTAATGTTTAGGATCCAAGATGGCGGTGATGGGTGTCGTTTTCGGATTATTTGTTGGCTCTGAACTCAAAATTGGCATAATTTTTTGAGCTCAAGATGGCGGATGACATTTTGACAAATTTGTAGACAAAAATGTTGGTAGATATCGTTTTCGAGTAATTTGGTAACTCTGATCACGAATTTGGATTAATGATTTGTTCCAAGATGGCGGATGACAACTTGACACTTTTGACATAAAAATGTTGATGGGTATTGTTTTTGAGTAGGTAATTTGGTGGCTCTGATTACACGAATTGTTCATAATTTTTTGGATCCAAGATGGCCGATGACATTTTGACACTTTTTACACAAAAATGGTGATTCGGTGTCATTTTCGGCTAATTTGCATTATATATGTATTATTTACAGTAAGTACATAGGCCCCGGTCCAACGGTGAACACCTTTCAGCTGTTGATGATGACAATGATGATGATAATTTTAAAGAAGTCGTAGGAAAAGTATTTTATGCAACGTTGTATAATTAAGTCAAAAAAAGCTCGTGGCGTATTTTCTTACCCATATCACTCGCCTTTTTTTACCACTCTTATTATGTAAAAGAAGGATAGTGTTTAAATTAGTGGTTTGTACTTTACATTTCAAATAGTCTGACGCAAAACTGGGATTTCCACAACTCTAGTGAGGAGTGACGAATTAAATAATTGTCTTATAGTTGCCTTTAACAAGATACGCTAACAAACAACATGACGGTAGATAAATCATATCCGTCGCCCATAATCATCCGTAACGACGTATTAGGGATGCGTTACCGGCCCAGATGGCTAAGATGATGTTAGTAATTATGCGGCCGTCTTTCCCTCCATACCGGAGTCAAAGTACAACAAAAATAAATAGAGGAAATCCCGAGTTAGTGACTAATGCCTTAATTAATCTGAAATTTACTGTAACACGTCTGCTGTACTATAATGATTGATGGGAATTTACGGGAAAAAACATGAAGTAGATATATCTCTATGGAGTTGAGATCAGTAATTAATGATAGCAGAATTACCGTTTCCCTACTTTTTCAGTAGGTGTATAAAAAATATTTAACTCCGATAATATTAAATTGTCAAAATATGTTTTATTACTCTCTAAACCTAATGTAAATACATTATGTAGATAAGTACTCACTAATTGACGTAGATGACGTAACTTTAATCAACGTTTTTAGCATTCTTAAAAGGAAAAAAAAGGAACTTTCATAGGACTTCGTTGACCGCCTGTCTGTCGAGATCCTTTATATCAGGAATGTGTGCAGTAAAAATTGATATAAAATAGGTTTAAAATTGTCTCATCCATATATTCGATAAACGATATAGCCTCAGGTTTTTCTTCTTCATAACTAGATATAAATATCATACAGGTTACATGTTTTTCAAGAAAAAATCTCATCAGTCCTAAACATCAAAATCAATTATCTCAGCCTGAGCAATCCTCTAGTTAACATTGTTTGATTTGAGAAAAACTAGATCCCAAATAAAATGCGATAAGTGCACCGTTAATTACCTGCAGTTCCGAGCGGACTGGATTTGGTCAAATATCTGACCTCGAAACCTTCACAATGGTATTTTCATGTACATAGTTGTTTTCAGTTCTGTTTTCGTCTGAAACAAAGGAGCTTGTACTTATTACGCTTTGAGCGGAGGTTAACAGTAAATTTTGTAACAGTTGCATTACATAAAACTGCGCACAATGCCGGTCTGTGGGGCACTCGGTGACTAACGCGAAGCCGTTAAAACAATTTGGAACGAGTTGAAGATCATACGGAATCCAGATTGATGTGTCAAAATAAAGTTAAGTTTCTTTCGATGACGGCGATGGCCACGAGAGCCGCTGGGACAAGTACTTAGCTAAATAGCAATCCCTCGTCGTGAACTCTTTTCATATATTCGATTGATTAATACTTTGTACTTTATCTGGTGACTGCGACTCCGTCTTCGTATAACTCGTGAATTATCTTTGCAATTTTCCGGGATAAAATCAACCCTGTGTTTTTTCTCTGGTTAATAACTTCCTGGAGCTTATTTCATCCAAATCCAAGGCGTTAAAAAGTAACAAACATGGACACGGACACATTCACAAAAAGTGATCTTCTCTTTCCCATGGGTTAAAGATTGATTCTGTAAATTAGTTCCTGTAAAATGTTACAGGTACCGAATGCTATTGATTTCAATAATTACAATCAATTAAATTACCCGCATTCAATAGGTAGTGCGGACAAAATGACAAATATTGCTAGGTATATCTATTTAAGGGGCTTTATTTCTCGAACGATATAACTTCTACTCGTACTTCACTTAACCCGAATTTAACTGTTCGCTGGAGCTTAAAATTTTGGTCACCGCACGTCCATCATCATATTAGCCGTAGGACGTCTCCTGTTGGACATAGGCCTCCCCCGTGGCACGCACTCCATAACTGACATGATAAAATAAATATTTTAGGTACGTTTTTGTTTTTATATCTAAACAAATATTTTGGAGATAAATAAATAATTAGGTTCTGTTGTTTATTATTTATTTACATAAAAGTAAGTGTCTTCGACGTTATTTGAAAATGAATCGTGGGTTTTGCGCTTACGTTTACCGGTTTACTATTAAAACCACAGCCAAAGTGAGTCAGAAGCGTCGCCTCCTACCGTTCGCCGAATATTTTATTTTCAAAAATAGATTGTCTACTGTCACTGTCGCCTGTCAAGAAGTGATGATTCAAAAAACTACAGAGAAGTAATCAACTTCTCATCATGCAGGTTTAGAGCGGTTTATTTAATTATCCCAGCATTTAATTAACTAATTCAAAGAAACTGTATAAGATTACTAGAACGTTTAGCCGATGAAGTTTGACATGGAAATGTAGAGCAGTGTTTTGCAAGTAATTATTGCCATTTTGTTGGCTTAGTTAGGATGCCGGCGGTTTTGACGTGAGACACTTGATGTACCCTACATTATTATCGCCCACGCGTGCGTCAATGGAGAGAAAACTTCTTAAATTCAGCTACGAAGTGATTCAGAGCTCGCATGACTCAAGCGCACAATTACTGGCCGCCGTTATGGGACCTGGGATACTCGTGCTTCACAGAACTCTAAGTGGAGCAAAGCGTACACTAAACGTCTGGGAGGATTGCACGAATTTCGATCGGCTGAGTTGTTAGGATGTTTTAATAGGACAAAGGCCAAATTGAGGCTTTGACGATTGTAGAAATATCTCTACATCCTTAACTAGGTACGTACGTATAAACCATTCTTTCAGGTAACGGATAATGAAGCTTTTAGATTAGTTTGGTGTACCTTTTGCTAGCGTAGGTACCTAATGCATTATTTAACCCAATAAATAAATCCACATAAGTGAACTAGAAAAGGATTATAGCATCAGAGCACCAGTGCATCCCTATCAGTGCCCATTAAAAGTAGCCTGATTAACTGTCCCCACATTAGCGTGCTGGATAAAAAGAGAGATGGAAAATAAGTTTGTGTCCCAGGATCAAAGATTTAGAATTTAGAAATAGGATAGGTGCACATGATTTCAAGATATAGGAGATGAAAGTTAATGCAGAATCATAGCTTACCTATTTTAATAATATTTTTTCAGATAACCACAAAAATAAAATATGAAACAATGAGAATCCTGAACCGGAAAACCCTAAATACTGGCTATAGTGATTCACATGAATGAGCTGTGTCCGTTAGAAGTCTAATTCACTTGTGGCTCTATACGACACCACCCACCTTATAAAGCGTATACGGTTAGATGGCAATTGATTGTTTGGCCTGGCATGTGTGATGGATAAACGCTTCGTAGGTAAACAACTTATTGATTAAACGAGTATTTCATACATGCACATAAGTAAAACACTGTATTACATTATATACACTGTATCTTCTAAATATATATAACGCAAAGGTGACTGACTGACTGACTGACATAGTGATCTGTCAACGCACAGCCCAAACCACTGGACGGATCGGGCTGAAATTTGGCATGCAGGTAGATGTTATGACGCTAAGAAAGGATTTTGATCAATTCTACCCCCAAGGGGATAAAATAGGGGATGAACGTTTGTATGAAACTTTGTCAATTTTAAACCGATCGGGCTGAGACTTTGCATGCATAAAGCTACTGTGACGTAGGCATCCTCTAAGAACGGATCGCGTAATTTTTGCGGGATAGCGATAAACGAATTCTATGCAGACGAAGTTGCGGGCAACAGCTAGTTACATTATACTACGACTTCCTATGGTTTTTTACTACCTAAGTATAGTCAGCTTCTTCAGTCTTGAAGACGGAGTAACACTCAGTAGGTACATAATTACTTCTTGTACCTATAATAGGGGTTTAGAGACAACCCACAATAACTCTGCAATGAATTGACAACAGTAGAAATCGAAAGTTTGTTCATGGCAATACTGATTTATAGTCAAACATCACGTTTTGATCTAGAATATTATTCTATTTATCATGAGTTAGTTAGTGGGTTAGTCCCACTAAGTCAAAGCGGCGGCCCGGCAGACCTAGACGGCGATGGCGGGACGATTGTTAAGGGACTGGAGACGTACCGCAGCAGACCGAGAACAGGGAAGCGTTGGGGGAGGCTTTTACCTTGCAATGGGACCCAATATACTCATAATAATAATAATAAATATGTATCATCATCATCATCATCACCGGCCTGTATACGTCCCACTGCAGGGCACATACGTCCTCTCAGAATGAGAAGGCTTAGGCTGCCTAAATATACACAATATCATTATTATAGATTTTACCTAGGTACCTGCGCATATTAGAGTACTTAAGTTAGGTATTATGCCTACTTATTTATTAAATCAATTCAGATAAATACACACACAAGAAAATAAACGCAAATAAAATTTTGATGTATTTATTATTCACTAAATGACATCTAAGTCTAAAAATTCCACTGACTATTTCATACAATTCTTCCTGTGCCTCAACTTCCTCATTCTTACAACATCTTACCAGTCATTGGATTATTTATTTCAATGTAAGCCTCCTCTGAGCTAACGTTCAATTTGCCAAGTTGGATCTTGTACAGAATTTGTGATTGTAGCTGAACAGCCTATAATAGTAATAAATATCAAGAATTTATTATGGAGTTGCACGTAGAGCTTAGGATTTCATGTAAACATTGGTCTGTTTGCTTACGCGTGGACTCCATTTTTTCTTTTAAATCTTGAATAGAAGTTCTCTAACTCCACTTTTAATAATTTTATCCATTTTTAAAGCGGAATTCACTAAAAACCTCGACAAAACTATTCGCGAAATTCCAATAAGACATTTTTGAATGTCGTCAAAAAAGTGTTCCCGAAGCGTGATTTTTCTGGGTTGCCAATAAAATTAATATGTTATGTACGATAGAGAGCTACAGTTATCGTAAGACGATTCTGGTACCCGGTCGGATAGGAGCATGTGCAGTTTCCTCATGTCAATTTTCTTCAACGAAAAGTAATATACATAATATTCAAGATAAATTTCAAGTGTAACTACCTAATTATAAAATTTATAAAAAATTAGAGGTGCCCGGATTCGGATTTACGATCCTTTTCTTGAGAGCCCATAGATCAAACGCTTCATTGTGCTAAGGATCAGTAAAAATAATATCGATCATTAGGTAGGTATTTACTATCGAACAAATTGATCCCTGACCCACTGTGGGACCTTTTCACAATCTTAAATAAATGTCATAGTGACGATAGGTACATTGAATTGGCAAGGAAAATCGTTATGAAGTTTACCTGTGAGAATGTTCTAAGGTGGGTCAGGAATCAAATTGTTCGACAGTACAGTACTTGCATGGCCTGAGTAGGCAACGCTATATCATGACGCGTCACTTCAACAAACATTAAACTGATTATTAATGCTAGATGCGCGGAACAATGCTTAGCTCTTCTGAAGAAGAATGAGTATATGGCAAAGACCTTTGGCTAGTACTTTATTATAATTGATGTCGTTTCCGCACATCGCCTCATCCATGTGTAAGATCTACCTACAGCTTCGTGTATATGCGTAAGTATAAACAGTCTATTACTTAACTGCCGAGGTCGACTGCCGGCGACATCGACGATCACGCGAACACCTCAAGCTTCTACTCGTAAATAAAAGAAACCTAACGATTTTTTAGGTGTGACCTGCGCTGCATTACCGGACTTAGGTACTGGATTTTCGTGAACATTAATATCTACACACAATTTGAAATCTTTTAGTGGAAGAACCATAGAGAAATTAACAAGGTTTTGCTTATTCAGCCGAAATGCTCTAACTAAATACATCATTAATGAACAACGAAAATTTAGTATTTTATATTTTATTGAATCAGGCGTTACTTTGCGGAGGTCCATTTCATAGTAGCGTAACGTAGCGTAGCGTAGCGTTGAGTAGCGGAGTAGCAAGGTAAATATTTTTTGTTCATTGAAAATTTAGTAGCCTATACTTACTATTCACGAAACTTAGTGCGTTTATGCCAGAGAGAAATCAAGTAAAAATATCGGCTGCTCCACTGTTAATCTGTCAGCACCGTTGCTTCTGATTGGCCAGCCCAAAGTAACTAAAATTGGGCTAGCAGATACTATGATCGGCACCATAAGTAAATGTTCTGAAATTATTTTCAAAAAAACGTCGATAACCAAAATTTTTTTTAATAAATAAAGTAGCTTTGTTTCATGTGGGAATTAAAAATTCGATAAATTTATTATTACCAAGCTTTGTATTTCCAGGTAGCTATTTTATGAACACTATTAGTTGCTGCATTAAAAAAACCTAAACACATTGTTCTCATACCACCGGTGACTGTACTTAGTAATAAATTATAGAGCTACTTTCTTAGGGTATACCTAACCGTAGCTGGACGCAAGCCAGGGCGGGGGCCCAGCGCTTCCTAGTACACTGACAGCATAACCTTCATTACGTTAGTTGACTACCTAGTGTCTAAATACCTACCATATGTTATACTTGGCGCACCAAGTCTAGCTCCATTCCTTCAAAATTCTAATGCCAATGACCTAGCTCACTTTAACGTTGTGCGTTTGTTTTTCGAAGTAAAGTGACTTCATCTTGGCAATGAAGTTAAACTTCCTAACCAGTTTAACGAGTATGACAAACATATTGCTGATAGGTAAGGTACAAAAAAATATAAACAATAAGAATAACACATACAGCTTAATAAATGCTCAAAAATAGAAAATTTACACTAAATTACTTGATGTGTAGAATAGAATACAAATAGATGTTTATCATCAAAATAACCCATAATTACGCTCATGTCGTTTGCTGTTTGTTGCGTAGGATTCCATTTATTATATTGAACTTGAGTTCTTACTTAACATTGATTTATTGTCAAAAAATAAGAAAACATGTTTTTAAAAAACATTTGTAAATGAAAATGTATAGCTGCACCGAAGTTATCCAAAGAAAGTTCGATAATTTTTCCTGGAGCCCATCAATTGAATGTTTTAATCAAGATTGAATGATATTTTATGAAGGATCTATGGTTAAATAGAAGGAGGAAACAGGCGAGTGCGCCTGCGACGTACAAAGCGTGTGGCGCAGCATCTCGGATGGCGCGCTGGCCGCTGATTCCGCACGCCCGCACGGAATCGCTAATGACCCGTCCACCATCTGTGTCATCTGTATGCCGCACCGTCCGCAGTCCACTCTACATGTAATGTAGCTACCTAACAAATCGCTAAAAATACAAAATACCACGGCAAGGGCACCTCATGGCCGATATGACCTCACTTTAATCACATAAAAAGGAGGCAAAATTCGTTCCTATTGGAACAAGTGCCGCGCTTCCGCATCGACATAGCTGTAGCGATAGATGAGATGTAGTTTTGTCTCGTTAGCATATTTTAATAAACAAAATACATTTACCTTGCTACTCCGCTACCGAACGTGAAAGGCGGCTACGTCTGTGCGAAATATTGCATGCAATCATACGATACTTGTCAAAGAGATGACTATTTGTTCATTAACATGGACCTTCGGAAAGTAACGCCTGATTCAATCAATTATATAGCATATATGATCTATTTTAATTACATTATATTAATGCAAAACTACTTTGAATTTTCATTAGAGAAGTTAGAGTACAGTATTCGTGGATTGTAAAGTTGTTAACTTTTTCAATGTTTTAATTAGGTAAATTCACTGTCATTATCACATACCTAGCTCACATACTAAAAAGGTTCCACGGTGTATCGCGATTACCGTGACTAGACTACGGATCAAAATACCTAAAAAATACAAGAAAAATCCTCCTTATTCACAAGTTTTTTATATGTCACTTCGTCATTTACCGTATCCAGAAAAGGCAAAACATAATTTTACCATACAGGTTTGTAACTTTTTATGAATAAGTAGGTATTTTTCAGTTAAGTTAACCTTTTAAATTTTGGTCGGATTCACAAGCTCATAATTCAGAAAATTTGTTCCCAAGCGTTCGTTAGTCATCTAGAGTTGGCTACATAATTACTTCTACGAGAATGTACTAAAAGCCGGCGGTATTCTATAATTGATAGCATACATTCTACATACGTGCATTATTGTTCTACTACACCCCTGATGACATCAATTAAATAATCAATTAAGACTATGAACAACGTAGACCTTTTTATCCTAAATATGTGGCGCTCACATTCTTAATTCTGTAAATGTATGCAAACAATGTTACGAGTAAAAGATACTTATCTCGATCTGAAATGTCTTGGATATGGAAGAGTTTCATTGTAGTATTTGATTGAAGAATTTATTGATTTCAGTTAGGTTATGGTAATATTTATACTTAAGTTTCGGTGAGTTCAACGGGCGTAAATAATGCTGTTAAACTTTATAGTAAATTTTAATTACTTTATAAACAAGGTTTCAAACCTGTATGGTCATGTAAAGCAAGAATTTACAAATTAGACATCAGACCAGACCATAGATAGATGATAAAAAATAACCAAATACCGAAACCTATCGCTACGCCTGTAAGTATTCGTCACATAGAACAAGAGAAAATAGAAGTGCGATATGTTACATTCGCTAGGGAAACTGGTGTCGCCAAACTCTTACACTGACAGTTTACTCCTTGAAGCTTACCTTGAAATCTTGGCAATTTTAGGTCGTACCTTTTTTATTATAAAAATGTAATAAAATCTGAATCGGTGTATTATAATTTGAACTTTCCATCCGCAGAATATTGCTAAAAGTTCTATAAACACCATCTAGCGTGAAATGGAAATCAGATTCTGACAGAATCATTCTGCTACTCGAACCGTCAAATTCGATTTGACGCTTATACAAGCGATTTGCGCATAAAGGTGGTACGAGTGTCTCGTTTACAATCACATGCCGCTTCTACTTTTCTCTTTCTTCTATGATCCGTCAGGTACCTACAGCTGGGTTGAGGTGTTTTTTGGCCCACGCATTAGCAAAGTAATACCATATTGCGTTTCAAAGAGGAATTCTCTGCGTTACAAAAGTTATGACATGATATTGGAATTGTATGTATGTATAACTCTTTATTATACATAAAACACATAAATTTTACAGGTAATGAGATAAACAGATGTACAACACATGATGTAGGTAGATGATGATGATGGAGATGTTATATTTCAACTATGGAATACTTTCTGATTTATGTGGAACTTCGATAGCTTTTAAGAGTATCATTAAAGCAAGTATATCACAGTACAGGAACAGTTTCATTTCGTTTATATTCGTCATTTCTATAATACGAAATGTGGTGGATGATTTATCTAATTTTATTGGTATTAGATTAAGTCTCATTCTTTAGATGTTCTATTCGCTAATCTCGCTATTCGTTTTATTCACTAATTAAATTTTGCATAAACATACTTCAAAAGAATTGATATAAGACGTGTTTTGTATTTTCTTGAAATTCATTCCCTAAAGGGGTTAAAAAGGAGTTGAAAGTTATTCTGGGAGTTATTTGCTTCGAAGTTGATGTCAATACTCCTTAGTTTTTTTTACTTAAATGACATTTTATTTTGACACGGTCATGCTTGAAAACTCAAACCGATTTTATTCAAAAAATGTTGAATAAAGCCAAGCCTTACGGCCGCCACTAAGGGAGAATAGAATAGAAAATGTTGAATTCTCATTAAAGCATCGTAAAAGGCAAATATTCTTGAAAGTTGGCATGTCTCGAAAGTTATCGTATTATATTTTTAGTACCGCATTTTTAAGGTTTGTAAACTTTAAACAGGTCATGCGATTTTTAGTAATTCCCTCGGGATAGGGAATAAATGGGGTATATAAGTCCGCTGCAAAGGCGCCCTATCTCCGTAACTATGATTACTAAAGTCTTGAAATTTGGCACACAAGTAAGGAATCATAACTGCTAAAACTAATTTCAGGACTTTTCCGAAATTCCCATACATAACCATACATAACATAGATTTAGATGACATGTTCTTTGAAGATCACGTAGGCATTATAAGAAGTGATTTTTCGAATTTCCCACAGGACAAAAGAATGGGATAAAAAATAATTGAAGTGGGTGTTCATGCAAGAAATGGGTTTATTTCGTTGAGGTAAGTATGTAGTATATAGTTTTGTACGTATTCGATGGGAGAGAGGAAGAAGTTTCAGCGCAAATTTTATTTCCGTGCGAGCGAAGTCGCGGGCAAAAGCTAATAATTTATAATTTGCCATACTTTTAATTTTGAGTTTGAGAAAATTTTATTTTGAGACCAGAATACATCATTTGCAAACCCAATATTTGTGCATGATTAACTAGGTGGCGCTAGGATCGCTACATCAGCCCCCCTTTTTAGACCGGAGGTCGGTGCGGAATGCAGTGCAGTCTGTGCGTCATGTGGGCGCTTGCAAGTGCCAGGTGCTCAGAGCCTCGTTGGCGAGCGTTGTTGCTCCCTGCTAGCTGGGTCCTTGTCGGAGCGGGTAGCAGTAGTGGGAGAAGGGTTTGCATGCTGTAACCAGGCATGGAGATATAGCAATATGCCAGTGGTGCACAGTGCGGTGCGATCGATCGAAGACCGATGCTAAGTACACTCTGAAAATCGAAATTCAAAGATTGTTTCGAGTCGTTCGACAATAATAATCATTAACATAAAAGTGAGAAGAGCGATACGACACGATCTTCGAATTTTGGTGTAGCCTCCTTAACTTTTTGAAGGTGCTTGTAGGAACACGACATTGCAAAAGCAACTTTATTTGGCTGTAAATTTTTAATGTAATTTACGTAGGTAATACCTATGTCTAATTCGGTCAATGTTCGTCGTATTTGCCAATGTTTTCGGTTTAAATCTCAATGTTCAAATAAGTATTGTGATAAATTATATACAATTACCACCCAATTTTGATCAAAAGGTCGATGAATAACGTAAAGCAGCAAAAACTGAATTTGGGCCAGAAACTTGAGGTTGGTGGCCATTTGATGATTCGATAAGTTAGCTGTTATAATGGCCGTGGCGGCGGTTGTGATGCTCCCTATATCATAGCTGGCATTATATTGCGCGTCACACCCGAGCTGTCAAGCCGGGCAATCGAGAGTGGGCACGCCGGGAATGTTGATGAAGCCGCGCTGGAAGACTTCGAAGTCTGAGTTGTTGCGCAGGTGGTTAGCGAGGAGTTTCTCCTGGGCAAGTGGGTGCCAAGAGCCGAGGGTGCAGTCGCGATCGCGGTGATCAGAGTAGTAGTGGCAGCGGTTGGAAGCCCGAACAGATGGCACGTACTCGAATACCCGGACGTAGGAACAACGTTGAACTGCGAACCAGATCCCTGCGAAAAAAGTTGTACATACAACCTTCCCCGAAGCAGCAACAAATTTCAGTCTCTGACCAGGGGAATGAATCAAATAGGTACCGAAAGCCTGTTTTGCGCTAGGACTGGCACCCCTATTAAGGAGCCATCCAAAAATATCTCTAAATATTTAGGTTATGTTTAGGAAAATTACGGGTGTTCCTCGCAGAATCACGAAATAAAATTATTTTACCTATAAATCCTGAAGAAGGCGGGTTCTTCCTTATACGATACGGAGACGATTCCTGTAGCACGGACCATATATCCCAGAGTACTTGAGGCATCAAAAGGTGAACATCAGAGTCCGGCTTAAGTTCGAGAAATCTGTAATTGACCATATTTTTACGATCCGCGTTAATGCTGAGTCACACTAATTATCTAATCATTGTTACCTACCCTTTGTACACATCAAATAGGGGGAAGTCTGGGTGTCGGTACCAGTCTTCTAAAGACGAGGAATAATTAGCAGGATCCCATATCATAATTGAAACATTGTCGTAGATTGGATCTTCTAGGAAATGAAATTTCGGCTTGGTCACCACCTGTAGAAATAATTACGAGTACAATTAAAATATATAGTTTTCACCACAGCACCTCAAACAGGCTGGTTTAGCGCATACCAGACAGTGAGTAAAACTCTATTGTGCTTCGAGCGTGAGACAAAGTAACTACATATTTAATTATTATTTTTAAATTCCGAGGACAGTGCAAAAATTCGAAAGGTTTGAACTTTCCTTCGATATGCCACTTTCATGTCCATACAAAAAAGCGAGAGATAGAACAAGTCGATTCGATGTTTGATTTTCAAATTCTATGCCTAGTGATAGTAAGCCCAAAAAAACATTAATACGTTCGGATACCTACACATTTAGCCGTAACATTGCAATTCATCTGTTAAGGTTTTAAATATTATTTTTTTCAAATAATCGAATAGTAATTTACAATTTTAATAATCCTTAGTATTGTAACAGAATTCCGAGGAGTTTTAGGACGTGTCATTTAAAAGTTGCTGGGTTTTTTTCTTGATTCAATTCCAGTGTCCTTCGCTTACTCGGTATTCAATCAACACTTGCACCAAAAATAAACTTTGCTCTCTTGTTGCACAAATAACTATTTATTTTACTAACTTAAATTGACTGTTTTATTGAATCGTGTTTTTTAGTTTTTTTACCACTGGGAATAAAAAAATGCCTTCAAATTTTTCAAAAAAAATAGAAGCAGGTAGGTACCTACTACGTAAGAAGCTGTGATTCTTGCAAATTCACTAAAAGATAAAATAATATTATAGTACTTGTGAATTCAACACGCGGAAGGTGGTTTTCGATCCGATGTCTTCGGTAAAGTTCGTGGTCGGAGCATTGTTGAACCTTAGCACCATATCGTGGGAATCTGAAAAAAACATTATACCTAGAGTCACAAGAAGACCATTAACTTTACTATGGTCATGCTTAAGCGGCATCAGCTCTAGTGCGCTAAATGTTTATTATTTTTTTATTTATTTCAGACAACATCATGTAACTGTTCATCTAATCGATTGACATTTGTTATTGTATTTAGGTACTGTCAATCTTAACAATCTTGTACATTATTGGATTACCCGACCCGGCCAGTTCCCTGGCTGGCTCTCAGTTACCTCAGTCTGTCAATATCCAAGAACTGCAACCACATCGAAATTGTCAATCACGATGATCGTGACAATCGAAAATTTATTGTTGTGGCGAACTCGTACAAGGCCCAAGCAGACTGTTTAAAACCATGCCTACAACTTGTTTTATAAAATTACGAAACAAGAATAGAGAGCAGATTTAAAAAAAATGATAAGATATTCGTCTGAGACGAACCTTGAAAACGGACACTTTTTTAGTTTTATGCTCCAATTCTATTAGATTAAATATCTAAAAATTGTAGGTAGGTAGGTATGGTTAGGTAAGTACCTAACTATAGATGACGAAATGAAAATGGGTTTTTGAAAGATATATTAAAGAATATGCAACCGTTAGTCATCACCGTACCACCCAAGTACAAAATTGTTATTGCATGTAGCTCTGCTCCGATTATTGTCATAATTATTTATAATGCTACAGGTAGTTTTTTAATAAAGTCTATATCTACCGCAAACCCTGCAAGAAACCCAACGATAGGAAGCAGTATTTCTAGACAAAAGTGAAAAAACGCCTGTATAATGTTTTTGTGGTTTCCAATTTAATACTTTTACAAACTATATTGAATAACCCTTGTCGATTATGGCTGTTTCACACTAATACGCCATTTATCATATTAGTAAGTGTATAGATAACTTTGTGTCTCCCGCTCATCAGTGGGGCCAGTCACGTGCTCGTCGCCTCGAAAGCAAAGAAAATGCCGAGACAATCCAGCACAATTTAATGGAAAATAAAACTGTTCAATTATGTATGTGGTGCGTGGAAGCTTCACTTGTTCTATTGTTTGTCGGCAATTTACAGCGTGTTGCGATTGCAACACGATTGTGTTGTTATCATAATATTAAACCTGTTTTGTCACCGATCAACTTATTTACGGTGATGGCAACAAATGAAATTTCCTTGTAAAAAAATACTAATAAAATAAATTGCCATTATAAACACAAACGATTTGAGGTGAGGGAAGATAAAAGGTAGAATAGGTACCATTTGGGAAGTACTTTACCGTTACGGTACGTAATATAATTTAATTATAGGTTTACCCAGAGTTATTTTTAAAACATGTACCAGCATTATAATACTAGTAGTAAGGAAATCTACCAACGTCTACGTAATAATTTGCTAAATTAGATTTTCTAGTAGAACACTAAACTTATAACTATCAAGAATGCCTATAAAATTTCAAAAAAAATATCTCGTGTGAGTCAACAAAAAGTTAAACTGTTATAATAGTCAGTCAGTATCAGAACGTCATCAGACGTTTCATCGCAAGTACCTATGCATCAAATAAAGTAGGTAATTGTAGCAACATAAAAACTTTAAAAAAGTTAAACCGACTTTACCCAAATTAAAAAGGCGAAATTAACTGAATCTAATTATTAAACAAAAATTACCTACCGGTCAGTTTTCAAACTGTGCCTCAGCACGGACCCCGACATTATGGCATCAAAGAGTTCCATTTACCCACCATGCTATGGTGACTACATTGATTAACGCTGATATGGCCTGAATGTTGGGCTTATTAAATTTGGGAATATACACGGAAAAAAAAACTTAGCTGTGGTAACTAGGAATTAGTTGGCGCAGCTAAATTCCTTCGAAACTATAGGGACATCGAAGTATTTAGCTATCGTTGCAAAGAGTTTTTCGCTACCGAAACTTGGCTGTGATAGCAAATATTCTTAGTTGTGATCACTTTGAAGTTTGGGAAACTTAGCAGTGACTGCTAATCATATTAGCTAAAATTAGTTGTGACTGCTAAGTATATTAGCTATATTTAGCAGTGACAGCTAATTTAATTAGCAATATTTAGCGGTAGCTGCAAACAAATTTGCCGTAGCTGCTAATTACTTTAGATGTGACAATCAAAATAATTCGTTGCATCGGCGAAAGTGTTGGCTGTAGCAACTAAGTTAGTTTGATACTCTATCGCATTTCTTTAGCGGTATTCGACAACGAGTTTAGCTGCAGCTGCTAAAAGGGTTTGTTACTATAAGAAAGACTTAGTTGTGAGATGTAATCAAGTTAGTTGTAGCTGCTAATTAAGTTTGTTACAGTTACTAAGAGTCTTAGTTGTGGGATGTAATCAGTTTGGCTGTAAGTACTAATTGGGTTTGTTACTGTAACCAAGAGTCATAGTTGTGGGATGTAATCAATTTAGCTGTAGCCTCTAATTGGGTTTGTTACTTTAACTAAGAGTCTTAGTTGTGGGATGTAATCTGTTTAGCTATAAGTGCTAATTGGGTTTGTTACTGTAACTAAGAGTCTTAGTTGTGAGATGTAATCAGGTTAGCTGGAGCTGCTAATTAAGTTTGTTACAGTTACCAAGAGTCTTAGTTGTGGGATGTAATCAATTTGTGGCCCGAGGAAGCGACCGCCACTGCGATACGGCAACCCGTGCACACACCTGCAAAGTCTGATAGACCGGGCCCGTTAACGTCCTAACGAATTAGAAGCAGTAACGTGCACACTAGGCTACTCAGACTCGCTTCCTGTGTCTGTTACAAGATAATCATTGAAAATCATCTCGGGTATATATGGACGCTCGGTCAACCAAACGATAGCGCGATGTAACTTGCGCGCAGCGCCATCTGTTGGCGTATTTCGTAAGCTCAGTTGCTGTTGGCCTTAATACTTATCGTTTCTGTGTCGGCCATACGATACCGCGTTCTATTGCGCGCGGCGCCCTCTAGCGGGTTATCTTATAAATAATGACGTCATGCTACACATGTAATTTGTGCGAAACTTTCATTCAATTAGTTATGGCAGTTACATTTGTAACATAAAGGTAACTTCTTGTGCAAAATATCTTTCAAATTTGAAAGCATTTTAGTCCATTGTGTTGTGGCAATAAAACGTTTTTTAGTACTCCTGGCTTTGTTTCATTTAGGAGAAGGTTTTGGTATTTTAACATACTTCATGAAAATGATGTTCTCAGTTCCATTTTTCAGTTTAGAAAATATACATTCTAAGATGTAATTTAATTCAATGATGATATTGAATGTTTCAATAAGTTCAGTTTGCAAGGTACCTGCAGTGTCTATAGTGTTATTTCACAGCAACATTGAAACTGTGACGTTTATGATACCTCAAATTTTATATGTTGCAAAAAGAATATTGCTGCAATAATAACACCATAAGTTTCAGATAACTTTGACTGCAAATTGCCTGTAATGTTTTTTATGAAAGTTTCAACAACGTATAAAATGTGTCGTTGAAGCAACATTAAAATACTTATATTTCAAAATGTAAATTGCTGCAATAATCATATTGAAAGTTACAATAAGTTCTGTTTACGAGGTAACTGCAATGTCTATAATGTTATTTCATAACAACATTGAAACTGTGTCGTTTTTGGTACTTTTAATTTTATAGGTTGCAAAAAGTATATTGCTGCAATAATATTGTGAAACAATGTTCGAAGAAAACACTGTTCGGTATCATTTTCGGTTTCTGGAACGAATTTTCTTTTCATACTTGCCATTAATGTTCAAATGTCCACGCGACGCACGCCCACCACACGGAGAATATTGCAAAAGAATGTCCCTATCAACTAATATAATATTGCTGTTCATTGCAAAGTAAATTTGTTGGTGCGACTAAGATTCTTAGCAACATTAGCAAAAAAATATTTAGCAGATGCAGCAAAGAATATTAGCTACAGTTTGTGAAAAAGTTAGTCAAAGCTGCAAAAAGTTCTTGGCTGCCACACTTAAGTCTGATTTGCTACGACTGCTAATATAATATTGCTGTTCATTGCAAAGTAAATTTGTTGGTGCGACTAAGATTCTTAGCAACATTAGCAAAAAAATATTTAGCAGTTGCAGCAAATAATATTAGCTACAGTTTGTGAATAAGTTAGTCAAAGCTGCAAAAAGTTCTTGACTGCCACACTTAAGTCTGATTTGCTACGACTGCTAATATAATATTGCTGTTCATTGCAAAGTAAATTTGTTGGTGCGACTAAGATTCTTAGCAACATTAGCAAAAAAATATTTAGCAGTTGCAGCAAATAATATTAGCTACAGTTTGTGAATAAGTTAGTCAAAGCTGCAAAAAGTTCTTGGCTGCCACACATAAGTCTGATTTGCTACGACTGCTAATATAATATTGCTGTTCATTGCAAAGTAAATTTGTTGGTGCGACTAAGATTCTTAGCAACATTAGCGAAGGATATATTAGTAGATGAATCAGAAAAAAATTAGCAGCCGTTGCAAAAATGTTATTAGTGATTGCAAAATGTATTTATCAAACGTATCAAAGATATTATCTGCTGTCTAACACATGTAAAATTAGTAATAGTAACGAAATTTTTATCCACTATAACTAAGAATTATTAACGGTTACAACTAACAGCAATTACTAAATTATTTTGTTGATAAATTAGCTATAGTTGCTAATCAATTAGTACTGTTAGCAAATTATTTGAAATTCGTTTAGCTAAATATCGTTATCAGTGGTAGCTAACTGGTTTTAGTTGCTATAGACATGGCCTTGTTACAGTTGCAAACAAATTGTATGCCACAGCAAAGAAAATTTCAGCAAAGGGAGCTTAGCTATCACGGCTAATTCATTTCTCTCCGTGTAATATCTCTAGAAATTTTCCTAGGACCATATTCAGATTTCCGTCATCAGATTCTCACTTGGCGACAATGGGACTATATTCGACGGACATAAAAAAAACCGTTGAAATCAGTACCTCCTTTTTTTGAAATCGTTTAAATATACCTAGTCCGTGGCAATCGGACAGGGCAATTATCCTGAAAGGTTACGTTTTCATCCGATGTCAAGAACGGCATGGCCCGCTCTACTTTCTCACAGTGATCCAGACTAGCCGACATAAATGTCAACTGCAACAGCATGTTTTGCTGATCACACGGTAAATCGCAGGCGGTAGGACTCGGCGCAGCACAATAGTGCCAGATCGCTCCGTATGAATAATGCACAGCCCTTGCACGCGTGGGTTGATGACTCCGAGCCCAGTTCACAATACACGGGAGGGTCAGTCTGAAAACGTTGCAACTGGTATATTTTCCCCTATAACTAACTGTATATTGACCAGACCAATATATAAAGTCTAGCTTTTACTAATTTTACCCGCAGCTTCGTTCGCATGAACCGTCAGATCTGACGGACGTAATTGAACTGGATTTTAGTAAAACCACGTAGATGTTTACAAAAACTCCTCGGGAATTAACAAAAGTCTCATCGAAGCCTTCGTTTACGTTGCATAAGCCGTTAATTTCGTGGGAGTATTGCAAAAAAGTAGCCTAAATAAATATGCTATATTCCAGAGATCCATATCTAGGTACATACCAAATTTTATTCAAAGTCTATCCGTTTTAGTGTGAAAGAATAATAAACATACAACCAGGCAATCAGATAGACGACATAATATGCTCATCAACTTTCGCATCAGCTTATTATCAGGCCAGGGTAGGATGAAGGTCCGTTCATCCAAATTATTTGATTTACGTGTAGTACCTAAGTAAAAACGAAAACCAAACTAAAAAGAGAAGAGCTAGCTACAAATCGCACCTCTCAACCCTCGCGACCCACGGACCTCCTACGAGGTCGTAACTATAAAGGTTTTTCTTAAAGGTGGTATGATTGTCATGTGGACGGTAAAACGACATAGCGTTGACTCTCTAATGAGTACGATAAGTAAGAAGACCCAATGACGGATGAACCACAAACAAAACTAACTACAAGTACCTAAACATTTCTGTGTTTACACGAGTTACTATAATTCGGGCTAAGATTTTTTAAGGGTTTCTTCAAATGCATCATTGTTCTAAGGCTAAAGTAACCTACTGACCTTATAAATAGCAGCTATGAACGAGATGTACTCGAATGGACACTTATCACGTTGCAATAAGCAACATGCGTCGTGTCACTATTGCATACCTAGGTACTTGAATATAGTTGTTTTTTTAAATGAGTGATGATTTATAAAATCTCTGTCTAACTTGCGTTTAATGTTTATAAACTAGAAATTACAGAGTTAGTTGACAGGTGCCCTTTGGTTTATAAAGCATTTCTCATACCATATTTACATTGTTTAAAGTTCATACCATTTTTTAAAAAAGGACAAAGACATGTTTTGCGGTTATTGTATGACTAATACAACGCTCCGTATATTTTGTTTGCTTAGTGAATCATCTTAACTTTTACCTTTGGCCAGCCGGCGTGCTATACTCAAGCCCACATGTTAATAAAATAAGTAAGCAGATTTCCCTAGAAACATTAACATAACGTTTTTGTTTGGCTTGTATTTAAATAAACTTACACAACTAGGTAAACAAGAGATCGACAAAGGTGCAACTTGGTACAAACACTTTGCATACAAAGCGTTTGATTTTGAGGTAAAAAGTTATATTCTTAGTTATCTGATGAATATCTTTAGCAATATTAGTCAGATTTTCCCTAGCGAACGCGCAGCTTTTACAGAAGAGTGGAAGGTGGCGCCGGCGCTGCTTAGACATGGCGCTACGGCAATTGTTTACAAACTGAGTGTACATATTCAACCAGCATATCATGTCAGCATATCGAGTTGCCACACATTTAGGAACGAGCGCCATGCTTCTATTGGCGCTACATCTAGCTCACTTGCCAACTAGTCTAGCCTAGTCGACAGGTCTAGACCGGAACCCGATTTTTAAAAGCATGTCACTCGAAAGTACCATGCGATAGTGGTATAAACCTGTGTATTGCTATAAAACTATAGCTTAAACTACCAAAATTTTTGACTAATGGAATGCTAGTGGACAATATTATTTAGAGCCGTCATTTTCTTCTATAGTTGAATTCGAATGGTGCTTTCGAGTGATGTGTTTTCAAAACTCGGGTCCCTCTCCGTCTTAACAAAAAATCATTAAACAAGGGAAATATTTTTCTTAAATTACCTTCTTCTTGCTAATTTAGTTTTAGCGAGGTACGACGACCATTCTTATCGAAACATGAATAAACCATCAACGTAGGTTCTGCATTGATGCATTGAGATATGGCGTGCCAAATAGACTTTACAAAGCAGTGATGAAAAAGATGCACTATGATGGAACAGGCAGCCACTGAGTTTATGTTTTTAAAATAAATAGATTGGCATTGGCATTCAAGTCGTCATCACAAATAAAAATGTACTTTATAAAGTTAACTATATTCTGTGGCGGTTTTATTGCTCAGGGCAGTCAAAACTTATATTTACCTACCTACTCTATTGCACCGAATATAAAAGTGGTAAAAAATAAAAAAGGTTTTGAGTTACGACACTGAGTAATCAGTAAAATCCCATGAACAATAATAATTCGAGTAATTCGTTTACGAATTGGGCCGTTCGGCGAAGCGAAGAAGACCCGCTGTGCATGTCAATGCGTTTTACAAAGCATACGCAGAGATCCGATTCGATAACTGCACAATGGTCGGTCGATCACCCGTCACTCCTGCCACCTCGCGGTACAGTCCCTACGTGTCTACACTACGACTCTACCTCTAGGTAAAACATCATTTCACCTAATTTTACTGGCCGTCTTATTCTTCGCTGGCTTGGGACCACTTGCAGAGATTCGATGAAGACCGAGAGGTCAAGAGGCCATATTTGCACCGAGCAACTGGAAGTCGTCCGGTTGAACTACTGACCTATTGCTAGGCTGACGCTGAGGTGGATCTGCGTCAGTTTGAAGCCGGCGACTGGCCTGAGAAACTGATTCAACCTAGCGGTGTTTCTTATCGCATGTTTCATCCATGTGTCTTATACAACATCATACTAAGCCGCACAAAGACGATGTACTTATTAGTGATAATTTTGGGTTAACGCCCTGACGCGAAATGAGTGAGTTAACTATACCTAGTAAAAATTAGTAACCGAAAATACATTGAGGACGATAACTGTACATAAAAGAGAGCCTAACGAAGTAGTTACACATATTTAACACGTACATAAGCAGGTACAGTTAGTAGTAACCAAGTTGAGAACACGGTGATTCATTCGGTACCTAATGTGTTTGTAAATAACGCGTCTATTATTTCTAATAGTATTTTATGCAACAGTTGTATTAGAGGGGTCAAAAAAGGCGAGTGGTGTGGGTTACGATGTGAGCGTAGCGAACATCGTAAGAATAGACGCCACGTGCTTTTTTTGACTTAATTATACAACGTTGCATACACCAAAAAATGTATCAAAACTCGTAATCAGAGCCACCTAATTAACTTGAAAACGACACCCATCAACATTTTGTCTAAAAAATTTTCAAAATGTCATCCGCCATCTTGGATCGAACAAATTATGCCAAATTTGAGCTCAGAGCCAACAAATTACCTGAAAACGACACTCATTACCATTTTCGTTTTAAGTGTCAAATTATGTCCGCCATCTCGGATCCTAAGCATTAATCGTCAAATTGAAATATACTGAATTATTGAATATAATTGAAATATTTTATCTTGATTGCTTTCTAAATAAGTACCTACCACCGCATTTGGTCCTGAACGACTTAATGTTTTTGACTATAGTCTGTCTGAATGAACAAATTAAAAAAACTCATTGGCACTAAAAGTTTTTACCTAAGTATTATAACGATGGAGTACTTTTAGAGCCATAAGGGGGCGTTCAAGTATTACGTAACGCAATTTGAGGGGGAGGGGGGTATCGTCAAACGTTACGATGCGTTACGGGGTGGGGGGAGGGGGTCTTTCTTACAACACATTACGTAACGTTAATAAAACTGCCAAGTTAACAAACTACGCATGTATTATTACCGTAAAGGCGATTAAAACTATAACAAGGATATTATAGAGACTTTTTTGTACTTTGCGCAACATAAATTTTGACACTTTTGGGTAAAAATGGTCACTTGAGTGTTACGTAACGTTTAGAGGGGGAGGGGGGGGGGGTACAGAAAAACGTTACGGCGCGTTACAAGGGGGGAGGGAGGGTCAAAAATCTTCAATAATTGCGTTACGTAATACTTGAACGCTCCCTAAGCCAACAAGTGCTTTTAGAGGGAATCTATACATATAATAAAATCGTTGAGACCAAAAAATCTGTACATTGAAGATTTAAAAAAAAACCGACCAGGGTGACTTAAAATAGGTAACTGAACATATTAAAACCATTTTTAGAATTTTTGTTTGTTTGTTTGACTGAGCATCACGTAAAAACTACTGAACGGATATTGATGAAATGTTCACAAATCGATTTCAATAAATTCAGAATAGGATCTAGGCTACAGAAATTTTGGAAAATTTTGGAAAAAGGGGGTGAAAAGGGGGGTTAAAGTTTGTATGAGAAAAGAAAATTAGATTATTCTAGAACCATGAAACGCGGAATAAATACTTAGTAATAAAAATAAAGAAATACCTGTTTTAGCATTTTTTTTTGATCTCATCCAGAGACGCAAAAAAGAGGGTTTTGTGTTTAAAATTAATTAACTTCATACACCTATACAATAAAAACAAATGAAGGGTAACCTTTTAAAGTTGCTACATAATACTTCCAATTTAATACAGGTAAATATAATTTCTCAGTTTTCTTGAAATTTGATTTTTGAGGTGATTGCGCACAAAATAGCGGAACTCAAGAAAATCAGCTTTCCTCGGTATAAGTAGTTGGTAATAATTACAAACAAAATAATACTACGAAGAAAATAGATAGATACGAATGCACATACGTAAGGCGTATAGCCGGAAAAGTGTGTTAATTCTGAAAAAACATTAATAAAATAATTACATGCTGTACAGGTATTTTTTCAACTGAGGCATTTTTGTCAAACCTAAATCAACCTAAATTGGCGTCCTAAATTGTGTTCTTTACCTAACACCTAAAGTTCAATATGCAATACCGTTACTTTGTTTTTATTTACTGCGCCATTATTCACAACGGGTTCGGTTTTTGAACACACTCTTATTTTGAAAACCTGATATTATTATGAGGGCGGCGTGAAACGCTTGGCTGTATGCTCTTAGTACCTTTGCCTAAAAAAAGCAAAATCAAAAGGCGCGTTTACGCCTGCGCTGTGAACATGTCAGAATTTTATTGTGAAAAGTTGGTCTTGGTGCTTTTAGTATGAATCTGACAGCGAGCGAACCTAAACTGAATCGCATTAAGACGTCATGGTAAGGCCCCTGTAGGTAATTAATTTGTAGAAAGATAGTAAGTGTTAATAATCTGTAACTGCCTACTTAAACCAAGAAAATAAATTAAAAAAGCTTCTGCTACAAAAAATTGAGTCGCAAAATATTTATTAAAACGGATTAGTAAATGAATTGTTAGTCGTAAGGTAAAAACAGGTAAACATTTATGTATTATTTGATTAGAATAGATAATTTTTTTTAATTAATCAGGGTACAAATATCGTTAAAGTGAGCGCAGTATTCGCCAATAAGCGTCATATAGTTTGGCGAAATTAATAGTGATGTAACTAAAACTGTACCTACTTAGCTTTTTTTGAATAAAGAAACTATAATATAAACAAAACTATAAATAAAACTATTTGTAAAATAAGGTATAAATAAATGTGATGAGTCATTAACCAGTTTACACCTGTTTTTTTTTCAAGATACGTACCTAATCTTCGTCACAAATTATTATTTTCATGACGTAATTCTAAAAGTATAGTTTCGTACGGTTCACGTGACGAAGTTAATAGTCATAATAATAATAATTTTAATTAATATAGACTTATACAAAGTCTTTTTAAGAGTGTTCTTATAGTGGTGCTGGTGATTAGGTACATAAATCACAGATAATATAGTATGTACAGGAGTAGAAAAAATAATAAACTTAGTACGTAACTATAACTGACTCTTAACAGTATATTGAAGTAGAAATCCATTTACCTATACTACTGTAAGAACGTTACATTTATTAGAATCAATAGAATGGGTGCTAATTTATAGTTAGGTTGTGTTGTTCCTAATCGCCAACGGAGTTTCGCTTCCAGTAGTCTGTCTGTAGACTCCCATAAAAAGTACAAATTGATTAAATGAACAACTTTGTACATACTTACTGGCTCATTGATATCTACTTGAACATGGCAACAATTTTGTATGGAAATTTTTAGTCCTCGTGTTCTCTGATTTTTTTTTGTAGGAGTATAACACACTTACCAATAAAATTTCCGAGTCTTGAACCCAGCAGCGCACCGGAGCTAGAGACCACAGCGCACGTGTTGAAGGCACGTGCGGCTTGCAGCGGCGCTGGAGGGACCGCGAAGCCCAGCCTTGCAAATGGTTGATCCCGAGCTGTCACCGTGCGCACACGCACCCGGCCAAGAGCGCACAAGATCTCGTCCCGCGAGCGCCGCGTTCCATACATCCCATCAAACCTCACGTTGTAAATATTCTGCGATGTCAATCCAGACTTGAATACTTTACTCTCACTCATCAGCACTCTATGAAATTCCTTCTCGACCAACTCCGCGAAAGTAGACGTGAGTGCAATGCATTGTGTAGACGCGGAGTCGTTGCATGAGTGTCTGCCGCTGTCGAACTCTAACACAGGCGTGTGAGTGTTTGGGAATCTCGGACTTCCTTGGCTTTTCTTGATCACTTTGCTATCCGCGATGCCGGTGTAGTTCGTTTTACTTGGATTTTTTTTCTTCCAATAATGTACGGCAGCCGATCGGCGAATCTTCGCAAACAATAACGACTGCTGTTTTTTATCTAATAAGCGCATGACCCCGTCACCCCCATTGGACTTAAGTTGAGGTTCAATAGATTGTTGCAATTCTTCATTCGGCATTGAGATCCAATATTTAGACCACATTAGATACATGTAGCCGCACATGCCTAAAAATATAATATTTATGAACACCCACACCGCTATAGCCATAAGCTTCATCTTTAGCTTGCGTCCCGTTTTACGTTTATGGGTGTAATAGAATTATAGAAAAAAACTTGACAAAGTAACTTCGGAGCAATTAACTGTTTGCGGAATGCGTGATAGCGACGTAAAGGAACAACGGGAACAAAGATTGGTCGCGTTGCAGGGACGGGAGGACGGGACTTCGGAGGCAGGCGCCTGCGCGGCGCGCTGCGGGTCATTCACATCGCCAGCCTGCGACCAGTAACCCCCGCCCTCGCCAATCCTACTAACCCCATTCATAAAATAAAAACTAAAAAGCCTTGAGATAAATCATCAGAATCAAAATTCAGAAAAATCTGTAGTAAAAAATAATGCTTTGTCGGAACTTTGTTAGTTAAGTACTTTTTGCAGTTTCTAGCTTAGATTTAACTCTAAGCTAAAGCTACTATTTCAAATGTGCTTATTAGAGTACATTTTGTCATTGTATCTATATTTCTTTTGGAATTATGCCTTTATTCAAGAACGCTGTTCGGGGTAATATGATGTATTCTCAAGACATTGCGGGTTTCTCCACCTCTGTTCAACGGTGCTTCTACGGTTATTGTTATTACAATACTTACGAATCTTATGATATCTTTCAAATAGAGGAATACTGAATGCGACTTATTCAAACAAATCGAAAATGTATATAGGTACAACTAACACTTTAGCCAACAGCAAAATTATACCTTACTATACCTTGGTCTCCGCATTCATATGTTTTAACGGAGTTGTAACGAACCGTGTTTATTTAAGATATGTATTACTCAAATAAGTAGTACGTAATATATGTATATTTTTAAAACACGATAAGTTGGAAGTTTTAGCTAGGTTTAAGTTATTTTTAAGTTTTGACTGTTTTCTATTATGATTTGTTTATCTTTTCCAATCAAATAATTGGATTAGGAAATAACTAGATGTTATGTAGCCGAACCCGATAAATCCAATGACGCAGTGAAAAAAGGCTCAACTCGTCTTATTCCTCTTTTCACTGGGGGCACTTAAGATATAGATGAAAAACAAAAAGTTTGTTACAAAGATGTTTTATTCTGTAATAGGACTTGTATATGAGATTCAAAAATAACAACCAGCGATTATTGATTAGGTATACTGACGTACATAATTTAGTGCTTACATTTACGTAATCTAACGTGAAATAGCAACGAACTGACTTACCTGAGTATTAGATACATTGGCATTTATAAATAGTTTTCAGGACTTAGTTACTTCAATATAGAAATACCTAACTGAAAAAGAAAAAACATTTTACATTAAAATTCACTACCATATAATGTTTCATTAGTCGTTATATGTTTAGTATTATCATATTGTAATTAGTTTAAATAAAACAATTGTGGACCCACATGTTGTCTAACAATCAATTAAAAATATCGTACCCAACCCAATACCTAGGTAGGTAGGTATAGGTAAAAAAATTAAGTAAAATATCTATTGTATGTAGTATAATGTACAAAACTGATATGAAACAAGTATTTTTTTCTAATTTGGAACATCAGTTTGTCTATTCGCATACAACCTTACCTGCTCACACGTGCAACAGGTCATTAGGTTAAGTTTTTCACCTATACCAAATTTTTTATTTTTACAAAATCAGTAATATTTAATGATTAAGAATCTGGTATGAAAGATATGTCGCAAATAAAAATATAATAAAGCAAACTTATATTATTATACAAATCACGTTCGAATTCTAATACTAGGCAACTCTAATGCCCTACCTGATCTTGACTGGGCGATCAAAGTACTGAAATCGCAGCAGTGGTTTAGTGAAAAAAAAACATTATATTATATGACATTTCCACTCAATTGATCAATTGAAAATCAAATTAAAACAAGGCTAATTAACTATAGTAAAATTTAGATCGGGTTAATTTTTAATTTAGCTCTTCAAATAGTTGACGAATTCAATGGATAAGTAACTAAACAGTTGGCAAAAGATGTATTTATGCGGAAAACAAATAGTTCGTAACAAAATAATATTACTAAAAGTTTTAATGAAAACAAAAAACTGGATTGACTTTATTTTGTATTATGTCGATTCATTCACATAATTCTAATGACTAGATTGTTAATATATTTACATAGTTGCCACTTATGACAAAACTCTTTAAATAAAGTTAATTTTTATTAAATCTTAATCTAAATAAATAGCAAATGAGAGCTTACACGACATTCAATTAATTATTATCGGGGTATTTACTCTAAGAGTCAACTATTACAGAAGCTTACAAGATACATTTTTGTAGGTACTAAATAAAGGTTGTAACCTTCACTGAAAGTACTTTATAATTCCGTATTTGCGGAGGTATACTGTTATATCGCAAAATTTTTATGACCAATCATGCTAAGCGTGGCCTTTGGATCTTGTCACCTTAGGCTCTGTCTACCCCGTCAGGGAGAAAGGCGTGATTTATGTATTTATGTGTATGTATTCTATGACCTATTTTTTTTAACTATAATGCTTCATGATTGTCTAAGATTTCGTGGTAACATACCAAATGATATGATAATGTTACACAGACACGGCATATGGACTTTGGCACGAGTAACCCTGTGTTTCTTTTAGACAAAATTCTCCAGATTAGGATACTGGTGTAAGAGGGGGGGGGGGGGAGCTAGGGCTATCCTGGGGGGGGGGGGGGGCAGTTACCCCGGACGAGAACCCGATAGAAGCACTCCTTTACGTTGTCATGTTGGCACTTTGTGTTCCAGTTTTGCGCATCACTCAATGAATTCTTCTTCTGTTTTAATTGACGTACGGCAAGTAGCAGTTTGTAAAAAGCATAAACATAATATGTGTAGCAGGCGGATTGTTGTGATCCGCCGTATTACGTTACGCCTAGCCGTTTTGAATGACAGGGCCGTATTGCAATGCGGCGGTTCAACGATAAGCCGGATTGTCATTCTTCAGTAAGTCAGCCTACGTTTAGCCGCATCGTACTACTATCACCAAAAAGAAATAAAGATGATTTTTTTTTGAATAGGAGTGTCGCGAACTTTGACACTTTTTTATATTTTTTCTAATCGTTTTGTTTTTGAAGTCTTGTCATTGTATTAGTTGAAGTTGTTGCATACCCATCAGTAAAAAGTGGCAGTTCAGTTTGATGGTGTTCTTACTTTCTATCGAATTATCCTTCATTTTCGCCACATTATCATACAATCCTCATATCGCACGCTTCAGGTTAGGTAACGTTAGAATTGCGTCGGGGCCGAAGGCTCAAACTGGGCGGACATACAAGCGAAGCGAAGCGGAGACCGTCGACTGAACTAAAAACTGTAAAAGCGGCGGCTAATGACTCGTATTGATTACATTACGGCTAGCAGTGTTGAAGAACGTCAGGCGCCGATTACATTCCGGCGGGTTTTCATGCAGCCGCATTCAATCCGGTTAATCGTTGAACCGCCGCATTGCAAAACGACCAAAACGGCTAGGCGTAATGTAATACGGCGGATCACTACAATCCGCCTGCGACATATGCACCTACATACTTATATATATTTTGACCACAATGACGCTAACTTTAATTAATGATTAATTATTACCAGCACAATTAACATGATTTTTAACAACTACGTACATATTTAAATACCATTACATTAAACTTTCTATTGCTTGAATTGACACTGATCTGTTGTAATTTGTGTAACGGGGTCTAAACCTCCCTTTAGCCCCATTACCACTCCTAATCAGAGGTAAATTCGTTTCAAAGCAGATTTCCAAGAATAGCGTAGTATAGATTAATAAAATTGAAATTATAGTTTCTTTGAAATAAATAGTTAGTCAATACGATACAGTTGAAAATAAGTCCCCCATCCACCCATCACTATTTTGATTCCACTTTCCACTCTACGCCCTCAGTGTCTTGCTAAACGTGGCCTGTAGGTCTTGTTACCTTAGGCTCTGTCTACCCCGTAAGGGATAAAGACGTGATTTGTGTATGTGTATGTATGTGAAAATAAGTGACATCACAGTTTGTCATTGCTATACAAAATCAGGTTGATTTGTGGTTTTGAACTGCCTATGTTCAAAATCTTTTTGGATTAAGTGTATCTAAAGCTGCTCACAGACTTGAGCACTCACTGTAATGAGTACGCTAGCAAATGTTACATTACATTCTCAAAATAGACAGGAGCGTCCTAGCGGCCATGCTATCGAAATAACAGTCAATGTTTCGAGCTTCTTGCACGGCTTCACTCCTTCGTACGCCTGCTATTAAAACCAAATATTTAGTACTTAAAACATTTGCTAAAATGATCGCGAAAATGTTTGGCTGTCAGCTTTTTAGTTCGAAAAAGTTTAAAATAGCGAATTAACAAAATTAGAATTGTTCCTGTTTCGTCGGATTCCTGATTCATCGGATTCCTGTTTCGTCGGAATTAACTTTATTTAAAAAAATCTATCATGCAGTACACTAGTTTCAGATTTAGATTGTTTAAATAGACTCTGTAGATTAATTTAATTTTTAAGCGGATGACATATCTTCACCGACTCTATTTAATTCAAATTGTTATTATTGTAAATATTTAGTTTTAAATATGAAATACAGAAGTGGAGTCACGGTAATTACATTGCTTTATTTGATATTGACAATCTGACGAATCAGGAATACGACGAAACGGGAATCCAACGAAACAGGAATCCGGCGAAACAGGAACAATTCCAAAATTAGTGTTTCTTTAGAAATTCGTTTTCCATGAATTTTCCCGTGGACCCATTTTCTGTTCCGCGTAATACCTACTTAAGCTTATTTGCACGTCGTTCCCGCGTTGACAGTTAGGAATCGCTTCAAGGTCGCCTGGCCAAGAGGGTCGAGTAGTGCAGTATAGGAAGCATGGCGCCGCCGAGCGTCATCGCTCCAAACGTGGGTTTATGCACCAACCTGCGAAGGTAAATATATATATATTATATATATATATATTATATAGGTAAATATTATTATATATATTATAATTTCGTATAATACAGCCGGAATAAGAAATGTACGAGAACGGTCGTCCAAAACTGTTTGTTCTCAAACTTACTGCCAAATAAATTACTATTCAGATATTTTAAGCAATTCAGCTTTCAAACGCAAAGTTATTTTATTTTGTGAGTTGTTTGTGATGTTTGTCGCTATTTTATGCTACATCGGCCTGGGTCGGTTTAGATGAAATTTGGCACACAGACAGTAAAGTTTATCCTGGATTAACAAATGAGATACTTTTTATCCCAGAAAATTGCAAAGATTCTGCGCGGCAGTATTTATTAGTATTAATTTCTCGTATATTATAACTAATTGATATAGTTTATTTACGTAGTTTTACCATGGAATCGACGTGACCAAAAGAGTGTATGAAAAGGACAGCACGAGGTTGACCCAAATTCTAGTGCACCGTCGCAAGCTGCTGGATATCCACTGGCACTGCAGGACTGGAAATAAAGACAGTTCAATTTAGAATTCTTCCATGCTGGTCTGGGAGTAAAGAAAAAACATAGATAGAATATACCAGTTGCTTCTCTTCCCGCGCAGATGGTAAAAGCCCATCGAGGGAATTGGCGAAAATTTCAAGAATCATGTTACAGGCGATGCGGCTAGCAACCCATCACTATTTTGATTCCCCTTTCCACCTATACGCCCACAATCAAGCTAAACGTGGCCTTAAGGTTTTGTTACCTTGGCTCTGTCTACCCCATAAGGGATAAAGACGTGATATATGTGTGTGTGTGTGTGTGTGTGTGTGTGTGTGTGTGTGTGTGTGTGTGTGTGTGTGTGTGTGTGTGTGTGTGTGTGTGTGTGTGTGTGTGTGTGTGTGTGTGTGTGTGTGTGTCAATTTAGAAACAGCATCAAGGTTTCCTTTTGAAATTCAGACGGAACCAGTCAGGTGACGGAAGAATACCATTCTCACTATTTTTCGTCAGTATTCTTTCTTGACCAGTGTTAATCGTGTTTCTGGTAATCAAAAAAACATGGTGATCAGTCAAACACCAGCCTTTCGCTTCCTATCATTAACCCTCCTAGACTGGCCCTAGTGTAGAGTAGGTGGTGCGGCCGCTCTAGGCGCCAGATGACAAGGGAATTGGGTGGCACGGGGCGCGAAAAGCAACACAGCGAAGGCAGTAGAAACCATCGACCAAAGGGCACCGAAAAACTTCGCTTAAGTCTGGCCATGAACTAGGGCTCAATTTAGCAAGAGAAACACATACTCACACAAAGTGACCCAATCGGGATGCAGTGTCATAGCAGAGGCGAACACCTGCACGAAGCCCAGGATCCTGTACTTCCATGTGTTGGCGTTCGCCGCCCGGCTTTCCAGCTCGTGTAGCTGCTGCAGGCTGAACGAGCCCTTCCGCAACAGCGAGATCGGGTCCGCGCCCGGAAAATTGCCCGGACTGTACGATTGTAGCACACCGTTCTCCACGATGCCGACCGCTGTGTACTGTAATCATAAATCATCACTATCACTATCACTATCACTATCACTATCACTATCACTATCACTATATATATAGTATAAAACAAAGTCGCTTTCTCTGTCCCTATGTATGCTTATACCTTCAAAACTACACAACGGATTTTGATGCGGTTTTTTTTAATAGATAGAGTGATTCAAGAGGAAGATTTTTATGTATAATTCTACTCAGACGAAGTCGCGGGCAGAAGCTAGTAATAAATAAAGTGGCAAAAACGCTATACATATAAAATCAAAAAAGCTTTACAAATCTTTTCATTATATCAGCCGAAGGGCGTCCACTGCTGGATATAGGCCCACAAATATTTTATTTAAGTTACAAATCAATCCAGCCTAGCCTTCTGGTTCGGGATAGACGATAGATAGATGTCGAGGATAATATTGCTGTTGTTCCTATAGTACCTACCGCAAAACCGAAAATGATCAGTACCTATATCTGCGGAATTTTAGCATGGACTTGCATCAGTCAGTTTCGTATCGCATACCAAATAGGTAGGTATTATTATTGATTTGAACCGGTAAGTAAATAATGTATAGCAAATAAGCATCTAATAGCAGTGCAGTGGGAACAGATTCCTATCCATATAAGTCTTAGGTGTAAATCAGAATAAAAACAGCTTTGAGATTTCGCTTGCACACGCCTCATTTGTTCAGATTTCGGTAGGAAACTTACGATGTCATCCTCACGTCCGGCGTAAGAGAAATGTATGCGTAAGTCGCCAACGTCGTGCTGCAAAGCGCTCTCTCCGTGGTAGTAAAAACCGGAGTGTAATTTAATGTCTGAGCGCTCTGGCCGCGAGTCCGACCAGATCTCGTAGTAGTCGTTCACCTTCCGCTTTACGTCTACCCCTAGACAATGCAATAAAATTAACTAAGACATAGATGGAAACTCATTTGGACTCACCAAATAAAACCCCTGGGTTTTTTGTTCCTATAACGCCCGAGGGGGAAATTCAAACTCGAGCTTCGTATGGTCTGGTTCGTTATACTTTATTTAACACCCATGCAATGTACTACTTATATTTATACTGTATGCATAAGACTATAGTCAAGATGTTCAAGAGTCGAAAAATACCCACACACGACACAAGCAAAAGCGGTTCAATAAGTTTTCGTTTATGATATTGTTCCAAATCAATACAATAATCTTTATTTTGTTCCAATTCTACGTTACATACGTACATACATAAATGACGTCTTTATCCCTTACGGGGTAGACAGAGCCGGTAACAAGACCTACTTTACACAAATGCAAAAGTATGCTAAGTAACAAATTATATTACCTAAAAACAACCATCCAATCTTAACATTTTCAGCAATATGTGTTTCACTGAAAAGAGGCATTGATGTCGGATTATGATGACCGGGCCTGATGTAGAACAAGTTAGAATCTATGACATAGTCTCTCCAGTCTTTGTGGTACCAATATGTCTTCTGGGACTCCTCTGCAGGTTCACTCAGAAAGTTTTCCTGCTCCCTGATAATCAAAACAACCAAATGAGACAAATTGAGGTTAAAGGTATATGTGGCAAACAATTATATAGGTATACATTGACTGTCTAAGTTTTTTTTGGAACATAAGTAAAGTTTAGATTACTACAAAAACCTATTCAATAATGTCTATCCACAAAACAGCAATGAAATGCATGTCCCCAGCAATTTTTGTGACCAAGTCCACAATTTGTTATAATAGAAATGTTAATTAACTTTGAGTGCTTCTTGAGACATTATCACAAAATGAATTGTTCAAAACATATCTCTATCTGGTAGGTACATTTCCACTATGCTGGTATATACATAGCAACTAATGAATTGCTATTATTAGCCTCATCTTCATAATTATTTAAGTTTCTCTGTATTAAGTGTAGTTACCCTGACCCTAATCAAAATTAAAAAAAAACCTCACGTAGTTTCTTCTATCCACTGGTACATTTGCACTCTCTTTCTCAATTTGACAGCCTGCACTTGTATATTATAGTCAGGCTCTGAGATTGGCTCGAGGATGCGGAGGGGCCCCACAATATGGACCACTCTGCCTTCATACCGTGCCGCTTCCTCACCAGTATGAACATCTATGCTGTCTGCGGATGAGATCAGCTCTTCCAGCATTAGGTTGCTCTGAATTGTATGGCTCTAAAATATATTACACTTAAAATTAATTCTGCAAGCTGAGAACAACAAAGTTCTATTCATCAACTTTCATAGTTTAATTCAGGATACAGTAAATTACTGTAACTAAGCAATCCTTAATGTGGTCCACAGTCAAATCAAACAATGGCATTGTTATATTCAAATTATGCTTTTATACAAGCACAATTGATTAGAAAAGCTACCACTGGTTTAGGAAAACACATTCACTAGGGAGAAGCCAGCAAGGAATTTGACGTCAAATCATTTTTTTTATACCAAGGTTGCTGAGCAAAACCTTTGTCTATGATTTATATTCACCTCTGCCCAGAGCAGAAAATATGTCACTCCAGCAAACAGAATTAGGCTCAAAATTGTTGTCAGCCAGTTCTGCTTGAACTGGTTCTTGACTGCATTCAGATCCACCTGAAGAGCAAATGAAAGGAAATAAATTAAATGGGTGCTTGAGCACTTTATGCCTCAGTATTACAGATAACAGTTAATGAACGAACATTCAGACTCTTTAGGATAGGTTAATTTAAACCCAGTGTCACTATGACAATATTGTATAGAAACAATCCATGAAAAGTGAAATAGGTAGATAGATAGATAGATATAGATAAAACGTTTATTTGGTACTTACAACACACAATCAATATTACATAAAATATAAACATATCAAGCCAAAACTTACAACAAGAACATTTTCTTTATTTGTGTGCATAGTAGCGCAAAAGGGCTCAATGGTCAACATTGCTTGTAGGAGCAAAACACTGGTATTCTGGCACAACCCACGGAACAAACAAGTGAACACTTATTTAACATTAGAGTAGGTATGTGCAGTAGTTGTTTACATATACATACATACATACACAAATCATGTCTTTATCCCTTACGGGGTAGACAGAGCCTAAGGTGGCAAGACCTAGGCCACGATTAGCAAGATTGTGGGTGTATAGATAAAAGGCAAAAAATGGAATCAAAATAGTGATGGGTTGCTAGCCGCATCGCCTATAACATGATTCCTATGATTTTCGCCCATTTACACGGCTTTTACCATCTGCGCGGGAAGAGAAGCAACTGGTAAATTCTATTTTTTTTCTTTACTCCCAGACCAGCATGGAAGAAAGTAGTTGTTTACAACTAGTTAAAATATGAATTTAAAATAAATGAAATGTTTCTTTGTTTCCTTGTAATATTGGACCAGCAAAATGTATGATTACTCATATATCTGGAAAGAGAGCCCAATAACATTTTTTTTTCAATGTTTTAATCACATTTACAAAAGGTTCGGTTTCATTTTTGGGCAAAATTATTATCAAAACCGAATGTGTTTTCAGTTTCAGTTTCGGCAAAAAAGCATGTTTCGGTCGGACACTAGTTTAAACAAAACAAATAGACAGGAAGAATTTTGCATGGCAGCTTAATTATATCTACCAACCAACAAATCCATAAATCTCTAATTTCTACACAACAGCCCTTACCATGATAATAATTTTTATGCTAATAAGTGTACCTATATATCAATGAGCTTTTCGGTAAAGTAAAACATCGTGAGGAAACCTGGACACATCTGTGAAGCAATTCAATAATGGTGTGTGGGTACTATAGCCTAAACCCTCGCATTGTGAGAGGAGGCCTGTGCCCAGCAGTGTGACGTGTGTAGGCTGGAAATGATGATGATGATGATGATGATGATGATCATTATCAAAAAATGTAATTAGTATGATTTTGAACTAGCTATCAATATATTTATGCAAGTTCAATTTACCATTCCTTAAGGTTTGGATTACATAAGTGGGCTATTAGTTATCTCTGGTTATAGTAGTTCTGTGGTATTATAATATATTTAAGTAAAAATCCACATTTTATTAAATTTTGCTTATAATTCTAGTTTGTGTTAACTTCTGAAATATATTAAATATAAGGTTCTTGTGCTGTGTCTTCAGCTGGTAAGGTGGTTAATAACATATACATAACAATGCAGGATTTTTCAGTCATTAGTTACATCAGACTTGATTTAAATTGCAGCATAACGTTAAACTTCAATTTCACAGAGCCAGAAACATGAACTTGTACAAAAAGTTCTTCTATGTCTTTCCTTTTTTTCTGTCATTTCATTTAACCAAAGATTTTTATCTTTGGTTAAATGACTGGCAGAGGACCTGGCAAATTGACTTCAAATTGAAGTGACTTTAGCCAAGCAGTGCATGATTTTGTGGGCGGATTTGATTTTATTAATCAGTATAAAAATAAATACAAATAACAAAAAGAAAATGACATGAATATATTAAAAAAAGAATGCTAAAATTGCATAGTGAACAAATACTAAGGATGCAACTATTTATTTTACCTAAGTATATATTTATACACACATAACTTAGGTACCAAGGCACAACAAAAGTTATATCAAAATATAATACTCATAGGCACAATATAATCATTTCTATCAAAACGTAAAAAATAAGCAAGATTGGGATATAGGTAAGAACTTTGTAAGATTATTACATATTCAATTCACTTACTGGCATTGTTTCTTCTTGACTCTGATGTCGGAAAAAGCTTGTACTGTTGCACTGGGTGTGAGGCAAAAAAACAGCCCAGAAATTAGTTACAGCACCTAAGCTTCAATTTGGTGGCAATGACAATTAAGTAAGATAAGCTCACTGATATGTAATGTTAGTATTTCTCACCGGCGAGATGAATAATTACTGAATTAAATTATTAAATTAACTAAACTAGGTATACTTGTAGCATAACATGAAATCGGCCAAAATCGGAGAATGAACGAACGAAACGAACGCTCGCTTCAGATATTGATCCGAACTGACTTGTTGAAAATACAGCCTTGTAAATTTTTATTTGTTTTACATAGTGATTTGCGTTATTTAGTATAATTCGGACAAAACAAATTTTCCTGTCCGTGATCTGAGTACGGTACGACTATGGACGTCAACGTAGAAATAGAAAGAGAATACTGCTGTCACTGTCAAAGTCGCCGGGTGCACCGGGCGGGTGGCCGGTAAGGAATGTTAGAGTCATTCGTTTCATTGTTCAAATGTATAATTAAGATATTACTTTTAATTTTACGTGTTATATAAACATTTTGTTTGTTTTTATAATAATACATTTTATTCTCCACCTGGTTAGTTGACGAACGCTGTTGCTAAAGTATTAATAATTCACCTTTCAAAGAACAAAGTTTGATCAACAGTGTTTTACTTTAATACTCAAATATTCTTACATGTTTAATGACAGTGTGTGACAGCACATGTCATGTCTTTGTCATGCAGGTTAGCTCCGTCAGCTGAACACATGAAAAGAATGAAAACAAAGTTTCACGAATGAAATCTCCTGCATAGTTTCTTTAAATTACTCGCTTAGTATCAATATTGATCGTCTCGTACTAGAATAATATCAGCCTAGTTTAGTCATGCCCATCAGCATCAGAGGCTTGCCATTAAAACCTATTTATTCATCTTCTTTTCTCAATTTTGGTCTCCAGAGATGCTATCATGGTATTCCGTTTCTAGATTTATATGAAAACAGCACCGGTATGTTATATTTTATTTTCCAATAAATACTAATATTTAAATCAAGCTTGAAATTGACATTATAACACTAGATCAGAGTAGTTTTAATGTTTTAGTGATGATTTAACTCAATGTTAAATTTTACTATGATTTCTATCTCAGGTTACCCTTTATCTGAATACATGCTAGTGAAATTGAAGAAGAAATATCCTACTCTGAATACTTTGACCCATGATCGGTTGCAATGCTCATTACAAATACTGAAGAAATTTGGTATCAATGCATCGGAAGCATGTGCTGACCCACATGTGTTTTGTATGAACCCAATTTCTTTAGATAACTATGGGGAAATACTCAAAGAATGTGGATTTATCAATATTGTGCCAAAACATCTTGTGAGGTAAGTTGAATGGGATTAATACATACATACATAAATCACATCTTTATTCCTTATGGGGTAGACTGAGCCTGAGGTAACAAGACCTAAAGGCCACATTTAGCGTGATTGTTGGCATATAGGTGGAAAGAGGAATCAAAATAGTGATAGGTTAAAGATGAATCGCATAAAACATGATTATTACGATTTTCGCCCAGTCCCTCAATGGGCTTTTACCATCTGCGGAGAGAAGCAACTGGTGCATTCTATGTTTTTTCTTTAATCCTAGATTTAGATTATATGGGTTATATGCAAAGGAGGGCCTTAACTCTTTAATCCGTTATTCATTAATTAAATAAGTTATTATGTTATTATTATTAATATTGATATTATTTGATACAAACATGACTAAAATGCGGGTTCTTTTTTTAAATTTTTAATTTGGAATTGGTAGTTCCTTCTCATTCAACCTTACTTGACTTGATCATGCTACCTTGAGGACACAATTTGTAATCATGGAATAATTGGGTTTACGTCATTGATATGGGACTCTGCAGACCTTATTCAATAAATATAATATATAATAAATATTTATTATCATTGTTAAAAGTTAACATTATTTTTTTGGTATTTCTATTAATATTTTATTATTTCAGATATCGCACACTAGTACAGTCCCGTACAATAGCTCAGCATAAAAAGGAAGGCCTTATTCGGGATGATATGAAATTAGAAGAAGTCCTACACAGCTTTTTTCATGAATGGCCATCTTTGCACAAGATTAACCATGACTTTCCGGACTCGACAACCTCTATCTGTATGTAACATTGCTTATTGACTAAAACTAAATATACATTCTTACTCAAAGATTCCATATCATGTACCTAACATATGTTGTTGTCTTCAAAAGCATAATAAAATAACATTAATTTAATTTAGCCATCAAAATATGTATTTACTCAATTTGCTAGAATTAATATTTACCATAGATTTCAGTCTTCACAATGCTATTTATAATGTGCCACATAATGTAATGGCAACCTTTTTGTACTAGACTGTTCCGTATTTAAATTTAATATTTAATCCCTTGCAGTGACCATCCGCTTGTGCGTTCTTGAGGGTTTTCTTACTTGGAAACTATCCATCACACCAGATGAATTTAAGAAATATTGCCAGAATTATTTGCCTTTAAAACATAAGCCAATGCAGGATATTCTGAAAGCACTAGATATTGCTGAAAATGATATAAAATTTGACATCAATGGCATCAAACGAAATGGTTTTGTAATATCGGCGGATCCAGTCAATACGAAATTGATTCTGGAGAATGTTGCAACACTGGCTGGTCTGGACATTAGAAATGCAATAAAGATAGAGCCTGCTATTTTGAAGAATAATTACAATTCTCTTTTGCAAATAAGGGACATATTGGAGGTAGGCTTGTTAATTTTTAGGTTTTAAAAATAGGTACACATACATTTTCTATTATTATGTTTTTTAGAAAAGCCTAGCAAGTCGTATTATATGGTTTGATTGGCTACAAATTTGGTACACATCAGTACATATATTAGAAATTCAACAAAATACCTAGTGGTAACTAATGAAAATTACATTCACATTTTATAAGGAATGAAAAATATTATGAGGAAAATTGTTTTATTGTGTGTGGCACAAAATTACACCTAGAGATTATGGAATACCAGAGCATAGGTTTGAGACCCCCGAAATAAAATTATTTTGCCAGGAACTCTTATTTTGGCTTAATACTTATTTATTATTTTTAGGAATACAGAATACCACAAATTGCTCAGAGGCGCTGTTTGAAAGTTTTCTGTATGTGTCCTAAATCAGTACGCGAGCGATTAGAGGATCTAAAAAATTTAAAGGAGTATAATATTTTATCCACAAATCCAAGGGTGAGTCTAACATTAATTCCCGGATAAATAATAAACTTTGATCATTCTTATTAAAACTACACACTCTGTAACTCTTTATTTATAGGTCCTCTCCATGGTCATACATCAACGCAAAATGATGACCCGTCTTAGTAAAATACAAGCAGCAAGAAAGCAATGCTACAGTCTGAACCACCTTGTCTCTTCAAGCAAAGTATTTAACGAGTGAGTTATTTGCTGTGTTCATTTATTTAAATACTTATAAATATAATCGCCTGTGGAATCTGCACCATCCATCCCGAATCATTCCTCTAAATGTCGTCACTGTGGTGTAGCGGGAATTAGTATTAGGTACTAACTAGTAACAGACGTAGCTACCGCTTTTGCAGAATCCGACCACCATTGAAAAGCTAACAAACACCAAATCAAAAAGTCAATAAAATAAAATTGAATCGTCCGTAACCGGAATGACGTATTTATATGAAGTACCTGGATGACCGAAATTTGCTCGCTATTTTTTTTTATATACGTTTCTGAAAATGAAACCTAGCTAGATCGATTTATTGCCCCCGAAACCCCCTCCATACTAAATTTCATGAAAATCGTTGGAGCCCTTTACGACATTCAGATTATCTTATATATAAAATTCTCGTGTCACAATGTTCGTTCCCGTACTCCTCCGAAACGGCTTGACCGATTCTTACCAAATTTTATATGCGTATTCAGTAGGTCTGAGAATCGGCTACTATCTATTTTTCATATTGAAATTTAGAAGAAAAAAAAAAGGGAGCGAACGGGAGCGAATGTGTGACCGGTGATACTTCTCTTGTGGCCCTGTGCGCCTCTACATTCTACTACAAACAACTGCACATGGACAAAGTTCAAGGCTTAAGTATTAAAGTCTGGTACAAACTGTATACATATTTTTCCTTCGTTCCAGATATATTAGCAGTTTCGGTAACAAAGTATGCGGGCGCGACATAGCAGTACTGATAACATCTTCGCTAGATGTCCGAGAAGACTCGTTGGAGTTAATTTCCCCGGACCCGTTTAAATTTGTTCTGACTCAACTCAGGAGACATAAGTTCTGGCTGCACGCTGCGTTGAATGTGGTTGATGGGAACATAAAATTCCTTAAACGACGTTTTAAAAACGAAGTCATCCTGAATAATTGCCAGCTTCTGCTGTACCCCGTGTAAGTTTGTTATTTCTTTAATACATATGGAAACATACCTACATTAAAAATGACTGATTACATCTAAAGATGCCATAAGATTAAGTAACTTACTTACTGTTTTTAATAAATTCGTCATTTCTCAGGATGGATATCGAACAATACATTGAATTTCTACTGAATCTGCGCGATAGCAGGTTTGCTGAAGGGAAAATTAAACTCGATAACTACAATAACCTGAGTTGTGAAGAATTGACTGATGATCAAATATTGAGTTTGGCACTATATGAAATAGAGAAAAAGTACCACTTTAGCGGAGACGGCATTTGGGCGCGGCAGGATGGAGTCAAGATTGAAACCCAGTCTGTAAACCGTTGATCTGGTCAGTGCCTTCTTGTTCATAAAACCTTACAAACCTTTATTGACTCAAACATCTTTAATATTTTCGGAACTTTTTTTGAAAGCGACATACCTATTCACAGATACCAAATAGTAATAGACTAGAAATAAAATATATTTTTACCAGAATAGGTTTGGTGAGCGTTTATGGATAAAGGGATAAATAAATGTTTGGATAGTAATAAGACGTAATAGTGATAAATAAAAAACTCATTTAAGCACATCAGTAATTATTAAACTTTCCTGTAAATCGGCTTTTTACATCTACTTTCGCAATCTCTTAAAAGTCGTGCTTTAAAAAACAATATTGCTTTTGGAACCCTATGCTAAAATATTTATGAAATAAAAAATTACACATGCAGTATGTAAAAACATAATTATACGATAAACCTATGGTTACATACTCTGCCTTACGTTCTAAAAATAAAAATGATTTAATAATATAAAGTTATAACAATCGATTTATTTTCCTCTACTCTTTGCTATCTGGCCATCAACTTAGCGACTACATCAAAGAAGGAGATCAGATGGATTAATTTCTTTACAGGTTTATGTTTTTAAATGGCATGGGTAATATTATTCTTAACATTGCAATTGATTTGCTTATCTACTTATAAGTAACATAAGTTACAAGTAATTGGGTGAACTCTAAATACTTGTGCTCCAACGTTAGAACGCAATCTTATTCCTATGTGAAAGCAAATTATGTCATAGTCGAGTTGGCACACTTTATTCACGTAATTCTCTAATATATACAATAAAGTAAGTTTTTATGATGCTTATGTCTATCATGATTATTAATCTTATTCTTTGGTCCATGTAGCTGTAGGTTCGAAGAAATGTTTAACTATAAATGCTAAATAAGAAACCCGATATTAAGCCGTGTGTAATTGCATAGCAATGCAAAGCAAATAGTTATTCTCCATTCCACTCCGTTTTAAAGCCTTTGTAAACAAACTAATGTCATCTAAATTCCCACACAATCACTCATTGTAAGCAATTAGCATCACATCCCCGGGATGTTGAAGGATTGTACTTGGTACTTATTATATGAACTTAGGGGGACTAGTTTGTTCACAAAAGCGTTAAAATGGATTGGATTGGACTTTATAACGAATAACTTTTTAAAAGTAGTACCTATATTAATTTATCTAAAGTATAAAATTAGCCCTGAAGATAGTTGTATAAATGAGAGGATAATTTTCAATCTTAAGAATTAGTTTTGTTAAAATAAACCAATACAAGCTTTTATTTGCATTGACATCCATTCTACATAATGTTTACTAAACTTCAAGCGACTTAAATGATTTGATCCACACATCCATACAAACTACCACGGGAAGTCAAATAAAAGATTGGAATTTACAGTTTATACAATATATGCGTTTCCTAATTTTACGAAGAGCTTCTATAGTTCTCAAGACCATAGTAATCGGTAATAAATTGCTGATAAACTTTACTCCAAAGCACTGCCAAATGTCAAAATTTTACTAATACCTAAGAAATGTTAATTAAATATACATAATATTTGCAACGTAAATGCCCTACGTCCGTTTTAACACTTTCACGGTGAGCACATCTCGAAAATCCCGTTTCTTTTATAAACGAATGCACTCAAAATTGCGAACTTAAGTGCAAACTATTTAAGGAAAAATACAACTAACTATTCAAACAATTCAACTTCAATTTTTCAACACGATAAGGCACAAGGAATGCACGACAGCACTTAATCTAAACGAAATTAATAACATACATTACCCTAAAATATTTTTCATTATACATTATATAGAAAAAAGTACGTATTATATTAATTGGCACTATAAAATTCAGTAACTCCGCATGAAGGGAACAGTTTCGACACTTATTATGTATCTTATTGTTTACCAACGGAGCTAGTGCGAAAATCAGAACTGGTAGATAAACTACCAATGTGTACATATTTATTAGCAGGCCGAGATGATCTAACCTAAGTAATTCTTGGATTGCTTGGAAATAAAGATATCAATAGCCGCTATTCTCTAGCTACATAAAAATAAGTGGTCAGAAAACTTATTTGCTCCTGCATTCGAGGGGGCAGTTTTGTAGAGAATCACATTTTTGAAAATTCCAGTCAAAAGCAAAATTTTAATTCGAGTGGCAAATTTGTAGCGCAGTAGGTCTTTGTACCTACTATCAGATGTATTTTCAAAAATGAGCTCCCTGGTTTGTAGTAAATTTATACTTATAAAGACAAGAAATTCTGAAATTGTATCTTATCAGAATCCATAAAACTCTAACTACCTAAAAAACATTTTATTACTCGATAATATTTTCCGCATAAAACTATTTGACATTCATATCTACGCATAAAAAACTGAATAGAGTAACATGAACTGAACATACCTACCTCTTTACCCTAATAACGCTGAATCTATTATAAACCGTTTTAGTTAATGTGAATAGGTACAACTTTATGCAAAGTTTCTTTAACCATTTTCCTGAGTTTTGCATCGAAGACACCACAAAATAATTTATTTGGTATACTTTATTAACTTAACGAAAATACGTATTCCTTCCTCTGTGCTATGGGAACTAAATACGTTAGGTATAATACACGTACTTAAAAAAGCAAATCCGAATTAATGTGTAGCTGCAATAGCTTTCCCTTCACCCTGTGAACATCCCTTAGACCGCCGCGAAATATCAATTCATCAACTTTTTTGCGAATAATTTCCCGCCGATTGGTAATTTTTCGCGACGGCAGAAGATATTAAATGTAGGCTCGAACTCGTCTAATGAATAATACTCCTTTTCGAAATTATTCTTGTGTCATGGATATTTTCGAAAAGGAGTATTTCAGTTCAAAAAAGGGGGAAGCGTGGTGTAAGGTTGTCCGGATGTGGGCTCCATCTTGACGACGACGGGCTGTGCGAGGTCGGAGTGGCGCTCGGGCTCGTAGGGTTTGTCGTGCGCGTGCGGCGGCAGGCACTTGTCGTAGTCAGCCGCCGGCGCGTAGCGCGGAGGCTCCTCGTGCAAGGCGCACGCCGGGTACTTGTCCTCGTGCTCGTGCCGGAACTCCAACTTGTCCTCGTGCGGCTCCAGTTGCGGCGAGTGCGCCTGCGCCGCCATCATGGGGTAGTCGCGCACGCCCAGCGGCGGCGGACTGCCCTCGCCGTACTCATAGTGCCGCGGCGCGAACATCTGCCCGTCGTGCCCGTTCAGCACCGTCGTGTACGAGTACGCCGGCTGCGCATTGAAACCAGGGTAGCCACCACCGCCGGATGATAGCAGGTGATGCGACGGCAGCTCGTAAGAATGCTGGTACGACCACGAGTCGGCCGGCGCTGGCAGCCCGTTCTGTGGGAACGCAGGCAGGTTGCCGCCGATACCGCTGAAGCCACCACCCAGGGTCGTCGAGCTCGGCGAGCTTGATCCGATGTAGCCAGTCTTGCGGGGCGGTTCACGCTTACGCCATTTTGCTCTTCTGTTTTGAAACCAAACCTAAAAAATAAATGAGCTCCTTTACCCCATCAAAACTTTTTCAATGTTCGAATTTGTTATAAATTTTATTATTTTTACGGTTTTCTGCTAAACGAGAAAGTGAACCTTTTATATGCCTGCTAGGTGATTAAACATAAAGCATTAGGTACCTGTACTCTTGATTCCGATAAGTTCAGCTTAAGCGCAAGCTCCTCTCGCGCGAACACATCCGGGTAAGGCGCGCGTTCGAACGCTCGCTCCAGTTCCTCCAACTGATAAGCAGTGAATGTAGTTCTGAGGACAAAAAGGGAAAAAAATACAAAATGATTCGTTAACTTAAAACATTACTATTGCGAAATGGGTTCTACATTCAACCAACAGGCCAGCGCATGTGCACACGCCCAATTGACTGACCTGCATAAATATAAGCCGGTCAATTAGATATTCACAAATGAACTTTTATCAGACAACGCATCCGCCATCTGACGCGTGCAATATGGCTGCGGGCGCACACGCACGCGACGCGCGGAAATTGATTGAGCGTGAAACGAAATGTACCCCACAGCACGAGCTCTAATTGCCTGCCAATAAAATTGGCTCGAGTGTAGCGCTATGCTGTTAATTGTTTCGGCGCCCGTATTATGACCCCAGCACGACGGCATTTTTTCTGCGATGAAATGGACTAACGTTCGAGAAGCAAGAAAAACTAGAAAAAAAACATATAATATTGTCAGAAACACAAGACTATATATTCGTATAATCGTACCCAGCAGATGACATTTCAGACATAGCTAACTTGCTTTAATAAATATTAAATAGTAAAATTTCGTTGGTCATTAGAGTTTCAATGTTTCCAACTGTAAGTTACAACGATGTTTAAAGGCAATGATGAAGATGCGTCGTGCGACGAATGCCTGCTAGCGTCCTATTAGCGGGCCCAGCAGCCGATGCCCAGCGCGATAGAGCAATTGCCTCCCGCCGGCATACGGGTAATTAATCCCCTACTGAAACGCCGCTCTGTGAGACCAGCATCATTGTTGGTGCGCGTCGAGCGGAAAGGGTAGCAATGCCTTATCTTCGCCTTGGATCACCAGGCGTTGATTGTGCTATTGATGCCTGGTATGTTTGCTTACTGGCTACTGTTGGCCCCGCAGCAGAAGTACTTAATAGTAACGGAAACAGTCAATCGATAGAAAATAAAACTTATGTTTTATTGTGTACAACATGAGTACTGAAGTTGTATTCATCTGAGTCCTAGGGATATCTAATGCTTGGTCTGTCATTCAAAATTATGTTAAAAATATTTCTCGATTGTATTATGATTATGGATTTCCTACTTTAGTCGGAGAATCTAAAAACGTTACAGAAAAATATAACCTTCTTTATTTATTTATTTATAATAATATACATATAATATATTTGCGAACAAATGTCAAGTAGCTACGAAATGATTGACACACGATACCTAGAGTTCACTAAACTATGTATACCTAATGCGTATTATTTATCTACAAAAATATCTACTAAAGGAATTTCCAAAACAATCCACTCACCATATGTGATCATAATTTAAGAATCATTGAATTAGCTATGCAAATAATAATATTGGGGTGCAAAGCGATGAGTTAACAATGGCCGGGGGTGCGCGCGCGCCACCTGTGCAGCGGGCAGGCACGCGCCGACGCGCGGTTCTCGCAACGGAATCTCTACACTATTTTCATAAGGTTTTATTTAACATCAATTTTGTTTTTCTTACTGGCTATGTCGATAGACTGAATCAACCAGCACCACGTCTATCACTACGAATTATAAAACAAAGTCTGTCTGTTCGGGATAAGCCCAAAAACTGCTGAACGGATTTTAATGCAGTTTTCGCCAATGGATAGAGTGATTCACGAGGAAACTTTAAGTTTGTAATTTGTCAAGGTCTTGTGTGAATTGGTTGAAACATAACGATAATTGTTGGAAGTGTCGGGAAAAGTCAAACTGCCTAGGAAACAAATAATACCTAACATAATTAATAATTAATTCTTTAATTCTGCGTGGACGCAACAGTTAAAAACCCCCTACTATGAAACAATGAAGATTAAAAATTAATCGATGGTACCGCATTGTTTTCGTAACTGTAGCCTTGTAGGTAAATTACTGGTCTTATTTCTTCGTAATTTACTTGTACGCTTGGATTGAATCTTATACATTGATAGGATACACTTAAATTTTGTTATGTGTCTGTAGGAAGGCAATGTGAGTACCGTTTGTAAGCAAAACCCTGTTATTCTGGCAACTATTCCTACCGTACCTAATTCTTTTTATGACAAAAAACTCGTAGATAACATCTATATTGAAGAAAACAGTAGTAGGTTAGGCAAACTTTTATATTGTATACTTTGTACTTTGCTATAGCAAAATATGAGCATTTGGAAGAGTAACCAACTCACGTATATCTTTTTACCAGGTTTATTTGAAAAAGGCCAATGCTCGAGATTTGTAATTTGTGTCATAGTCAAATGTACCTACATCTTCATAATCATCTCCAGCCTATATGTTAGTGCCACCGCTGGGCACAGGCCTCCTCTCAGAAAGTACCTACACGTACAACAGTATAAAAATGTCGCTCTCTATATACTATTCAGATTTTCAATGCTTGTCATGGGCCACATTATTAAATTCACGATACATTTATTAGAAGTACGTAAAATTTTCTCGAAGTTATTACCTAACTAGGTCCCTTGATGTAAGAACCCATTTCGCCCTTAAACAACTCTTTTATTTTATAGTTACCTTATTTAGAGGTAATAAAACTCTTTTGAGGGAAAAGCCAAAATTTAATTATTTCCGTTTGGGTCATGTAAAACAAAAACTGCGCGTCTTCGTAGCGCGTAGCCTAAAGGTTACGAATACATTCGTAGCTCTACGAAACTTGTAGAGGGGGCTACGGTGATGTCTACAAATTGAAATACGGGCGATACGAACTCTTTCACATACCTACTTGGAATTGAAACAACATTGCATAATAATATTATATGTAGATATTTAAAATACATTAGTGCTGTTCACACCAGTTACAACTTAGTTACCATAATAGAAATAATGATAAATCGCATTAGCAACGTGTAATTCGCAACGCTTTTCTCAAAATAACACATACAATGTAAGAAGTCCAACAATACAATATCAAAAGGCAACAGAAAAGAAAATGGATAGGATCGTGGAAGGAAAGGAAGGAATAGTAAGGGGGAAATAAAAACAAAAGAAGCCATTGCCTTACCTGGTTTTCTTCTTCTTGATTCCATTGTTGTCGTTCTTCTTCTTGTCGCTTTTCTTAGTGGAAGTGGTGAGGGCGGGCGGCGGCGCGTGCGGCTCGGCCGGCGGCAGCAGCAGCGGCTCCTCCTTGCGCTTGGGCTCGCCGAAGGGCAGATCGTCGCGGTACTGCAGCTCGCCGCCCGCGCCCACCAGCACCTGCACGTGCCGGTCCTTGCCGAACTCGCCGAACATGTGCTCCTCGAACGGCGGGTCCATCGCCGCGGGCTCGTACGAGCACTCGTAGCGCGCGCTGGCTGCGCCGGCGCCCTCGCACACGAACATGTAGCCGTCGGGCGGCGCGCCCGGGACCCCCGTGGCCGCCACGCTGGGCTCCGTCGCGGCTGCTGCCGACAGGCCTACCCGCTGCACGGCCGACCCGACGATTTATACACTCCTATATTATACAATTTGACTTCATTTAGTCAGGCCCTCGGGATCGACGAACGCGCGCGCCGTTCGTTTCGTCGTGTCCGTCCCGGTTAAGTGACTTTAATCAACTTTAACGAACTAACCGAATTTGCTCTACGGTTGGTCAATTTATATTATCATAATACGAAGCTCCGCACAGGCTCGAAGCCAATGGGAAGGGCGGCGGCTGGTCGTCGAATGTGAAGGCGAGTCGCATTTTCAGTCGTAGTGTTTGGTGAGACGGGGGGGTTCGGGCTGTCCGAGGTCGGCGCTTGTGCCGGCGGCCCGCGGACCAATAGCAGCACGCCGCCACCCCTCCCGAGCGACTCCCCCTCCCCCCGGCGCTGCGGGCCCGCGCCCGCTGTCGCCGCGCCGCTCAGCCGACGTACACCATGCGGGATTCCCACAAACTCTCCCGATATTTGTTTGTCTCGATAGTATTGTGGGGCGCACACCCACATCATTATTTCAAAAGTCCATAGCACTTCATTGTAAATCCGTATCAGCACGACTCGTATGTCTCTCAAATGATTTATAGCCGTGGGAACGACGATCAAGTATGCTACAATACTGACAATTTGAAAAGATTACTCTTAAATTTATACGAATTGCATTTTTTGCATTCAATCCTATCATCGTGCTTGAAGAATACCAGTAAAATTTCAAACGTTCGAGGATATGTTCGACATGGAATTATGGTTTTTCTACTTGTTGCTATTTCTTGACATCAGTGTGGCCTTGAGGTCTGTCTTTTAATAAAACTTACTTAATCTTCTTGTTTTATGAATTTGGTAAAGTTAATCGAAAACGGAAATTAACGCAACATGTCGGACCCGCGCTGGCGGGCGCGGCCGGCGGCGAGGCGCGAGCGCACTGAGCACTCAGCGCTGCAACCACCGCCTTATTACTAATTAACAGTTATTACTGAGGATTATTAATAAAACATTCGCCCTTACTATTGGCACTTAGATTAACGTCGAGGGAGTAATGGCGCATTTCAGCAATTTCGGTTGTTATTTAATTGAAGTCAATTTAGATGATCAGAGTCTATTTAGGTTGGTGCTGGCGCTCGCCAGCGGGATCTCGGCTTCATTGGGCTTATTGGTGACTTTCAGACAACACGAATTGCACTCGCTGATGCACTTTGACGATATGCACGAGTGGATAGCGGAAAGTGGGTCACCTGGCGATCCATCATCACGGTCATCATTTACCTGTGCTCGTAGGTCAGTGAGGCTGTGGTGGAATGAGTTTTGACCTAAAATTAGTGTATGTGTTAGAATCCTGTGACGCGAAATGTGCGGTGCTTCGAGTGAGTGCGTGACGCGGACATTCTGTGACCAGGGACGTCTAACCCAATCGTCGCGTGCGTCGCCGGTAGATTCGACTCGGGATGCAGAGAACATCGTGACACAATGTATGCCTACGACGTCTACCCCTCCGCGTTAAATGCAATGCCTAACAGCTGAACAGGAGGCTAGAATTATTAGGTAGGTTGGAATGTCAATTTTATACATAGTCCCTGTGCTTAAAGCAGCACTTAGTTATAAGTTACAATAGGAACCACTATAACAAAAAATTACACACTTTTTATGTTCGCCCATTTGGGTTTTGTAGTAAATATGTAAATGTAATCGCCATGCCCATCCGTCTGCCCACGGCATAGCGCAGAGACTCTTAGGATTTGAAAGCTGTAGTTCCGCATGGACATACTCATACACAATAATCACGCCAACAAACTAAAAGAAAAAAAAGAACATTTTATTACGAGTTTTTCAGTCCATGAGGTGGTATGAATTTTTTTATTTAGCTTCAAAACTAATGGGTTGAATCAGGTGTCTTAATTTGCTAACCAACCTTGCTACTTCGCAACCGCAGTGTGAGTCTTCATTACAACAGTGTAGGCATTTAGTATCTAGATGAAAACTTCATAGTTGAATAGTGATAATATGTCAGTACAAGACTTTAGGTACGTACACACAGTAAAGCTATTCGGTAAGCAGGATAGATACGGCGCGAGCGTGCGTAGGTGCTTACCTGATTATATTGCCGTGTGTACACTTTGCGTGGCCCAAGCCACGAATTTGGCCGTTTTTTACATCTTGCTTATTTGTTCTTCTAAAATGTCTCCGCGCAAAGTGTCGAGACGACATTTGGCGAAACGGGACCAATATTACTTACCTAGGTACCTCCGCTATTTTTCGTCCGTGTCACGTTGATGAGAAATATTGCGTGTGTGTTTCTAATCCGGCGGTCCCCATGGGCCCGTGATCTTAAATCCATACCCACAATAATAACCACTAACTACTTGGCAACGACTCAACGGATAGCTATTAAGATAAATATAATGGTATTTTACATCCATGACACGGGTAGGTACCTACTAACTAACATTTTATATTCATCAAGGGTTCCTCTAGCTTCTTAGTTAGCCAAGTTAACATAACAATAACTATTAGGCTAGGTCATCTAGTCATCGAAATAGTAACGCCTCGAACTATTTTATTAATAAAAGCTCATATTATTGCAGATGACTGTACTTACCTTCAACTAGGTCCGTTCGAATCACTATCACTGTTTTACTCGCTGGTCTGCCTTGAAGTATATTCTGTAGAACCTTTTCACAATCAACGTCGGAGTACTTTAACACTGACAGAAACCAATAACAGGCCTTTCTCTTATTACGGTAAGGTTATACAGTGGCCCAGGTTTCCATTTGGTTGACCGTACGCTTTTATGAGGTGCCAGCCGCTCTACCTTGCAGTATTTTGTTAATATGTCAAAACCAGGAATATTGAAAGAATCATACATGCTTACTACATAATATATGTAGAGTCAGTAGCATTATTAGGATTCTGACTTTGTTGCATTCCAAAGGCATACTTTAGGTATATATATTTTATGTAATATCCTACTAATATTATAAATGCGAAAGTTTGTGACGATGTGACGTTGTGAGTGAGTATGTTTGTTCCTTCTTCACCGTAAAACGACTGGACGGATTTGGGTAAAATTTTGAACGAAGATAGCTGGTACCGGATACTGGATGTTAAAACATAGGCTATTTTTATCCCGGAAAATTGTTAGTTCCCGCGGAATAGCGATAAACATGCTACTCTAACATGCACTCTACGCGGACGAAGTCGCGGGCAGAAGCTAGTATTTAATAATACTCTATTATTCGAATGCAGTAAAGCAGGGGAGATGAACTTTCGCGTGCCACAGATTCCAAAAAAATGGTAAAAGCCCATCGATGGAATGGGCGAAAATCTTAGGAATCATGTGATGGGGGATGTGGCTAGCAACCCATCACCATTTTGATTCCCCTTTTTATCCATGCCCACAATCATGCTAAAAGGGATAAAGACATGATTTATGTACGTATGTACAGATTCCAACTGTCTAAAAATTGTAAATAAGAACCGGAAATGCATTTTTCCTAAGAATTAAGTAAAATCTTGAATGAATACTTAATTTTGACGAATATAGGGGTATGGTACGAGTTTACCTCTGGCTACGAGTTTATGTCTAGTGTAGCTATGCACGTACATACTCATGTGACCAGACGTAGGCGTCGCACATAAAATCTCACTGGCGACGCAGCGCGACGCAGAATCTGCCGCTCGCTCAATTGGACTCAATTGCTTTAATTGACTTCAATTGAAATGACCTCGCGCACCGACTCTAACCCACCACTAGCCTGACGCTAACATTTATCTTTTTTTGGAACTGACATAAAGCTACTGTTAGGAGCAAATAATGTAGGTGTACGTAGAGGTATATCATGTCTCCCAGAACTTGCCTACTTGTTTCGGTTTAGAGATAAAATTTTATGAAACCAGCTCGTTGGAACTCGAAAGTCAAAAGTAGGATCACTTAATTTAGAATGTTGTTTGTTTTTATGAAATAGGTAAGAAATACTTACGAGTAGAGCAAGTAGGAATTTACCAGACGAAATTTTTATTAGTACCTAGTTTTGCAACAATACGAGTGGTATTTTCACAGATACGATTCCACAAATAGGTCTCTTACGTCAAAATATTTTTTCTAATAATGCCCTTAGTACGCTGTCCGACTTCTATGTCCTTTCTGTTTGAAGTGCTTTACACACCACCCATACATGCTTTAAGAAAGTAACTATTACGATGAATTTGAGAAAGTCTGGATCTGGGGCCTTGATTTTCGAAAGCACATAGCGTCACTACTTTGAAAAAAATCGTATCAATATTCAAACAAAAATGAACCTAGAAGTAGAGGTAAAAAAAGTTCACTTCGTAAGATTAGCTATTTCGAGCTACGAGATTTTTTCAAGGCAGTGACGATATGTGAAAATACCACCCGAAAGTGGTGAAAAGTCGTACCGAATTTGAAATTCAGTAGCTTTTAAGAAGATTCCAGCTCTCATTAATCTTGTGAACTAGTTCAAAAGTTAAATCGAACTGTAATTTTGAAGATAAACAGATATTTACCACTTTCGAGTGATGTGCTTTCAAAAATCGGGCCCCTAGCCTTATACTCCGAAATTCGAAGTTTGTTTCATGCCGTTCATAAATAGGAGAGTGTAAGGGTCAGTTTAGGTATATATACGATCTTAGAATTTCAAATTTTAGAGCAACTTTCTGGCCTTCGACAATACGGTCGTCTCCAGATGTTTTTGAACATCTAGATAGCGCTGATGTATCTGATGGCTACTGTACACATAACTGACTACTGTTGGCACCCGAAGTTTACTGAATTAATGTATGACCACACCGGTTCGTAAAAGACGTTGACAGTGCGTTTACTCAACAAAATGTATGAAGAAACGGTAAGAAAACGTGACGCCTATGACTAAGAAGATGAAAAAGTGGAGACTCATTTAGGGCCGGTTTCACCACTCTGTAAAGTTCCGGTTATCTTAAGTATCACTTGTCTATGATGACGCCTCAGTCTGTTTCGTAGTAATAAATAGACACGGAATCATAGATAACTGACACTTAAGATAGCTGGAACTTAACAGAGAGTGCTGAAACAGGCCCTTAATGTTGGTTCTACATCTATAATAATATTAATCGTATACCCTTGCACTGTCGATTCGAATGAAAGGAACGACTGCCAGTGGCGTAACTATAACGTCTGGGGCCCGTGGCAAATTCGTCAGATGGGGCTCCTTCCTCAATATAAAGAAGTGCATCAGCGTCCCTTCTGTGCTCTAAACCAACTCAGTTCGGGGCCCCGTAGAGCTAGGGGTCCCTGGCATTTTGCCACCCCTGCCACCCTATAGTTACGCCACTGACTGTATTTTGGAATAACCACCTGCTTAACTATACCAAAATATTTATAAGACACCCCGCATAGGAACGCTAATAATATGTTTAGTAAAATCTTGAAGCATAGCCTATTCACTCGTCAGAAATAAAATTAACATTCGGAAAAATTTGTTGATTTTTTTATTTTCAACTTTGACATATCTTTATTTTATGTAGGTAACTATTAATATAATCATAGTTAATACTGACGTGGGTATTAAACCAAACCAAATCTAGATTATTTAGTTAGTAGCTAGGTAAACTCACAACAGTCGCGGTAAAAAAAGTATTAGTTGTAATACCTAATTTCGAAAAGTGAAGGCAATAAATCAAACTAATTATAACCGAGCACAGTGACGGAATGAGTGTACGCACGACATTTAGGCACGTGTCCTATCCGGTCCACAATTGGTCGTAATTAGGAAACGGTGCGGGGCGCGATACATCGGCCTGTCCGTTCATCTTTCTACACGCGTATGTGTATAACGAAGTTTAAAGGAAAACTATCACAGCCAACTTGGCTTTACAATTTAACGAGTAATAGTCGACCAACTTGCAAAATGTACTGGAAACCGTGAACTATGTTTGTAGTAGTATAGAATAAAAATTAATAATTATTATTATGTTCATAATATGCACATATTGAGACAGGCAACTACGGAACCCTACACTGCGCGAGGCACGACACGCTCTTGGTCGGTTTTTTTGTTGTTATTTTATTCAGCTCAGTTATCTATTTATTATTCTCAAAGACATAGTAAAGTAATGATATATACGTAGCACCCAAATTACAGAAAGAACAGACATATTTACTTACCTAGTACTTTTTACGTTACTATATCACCTTAAGGCACATTTTAATGTCAATACCAATGAGGTAATGATCCATTCCATACAACGCCGAGGTGACCAATGTAATGCTCGTAGGTATACTCCACGAAATCGCGAAAACATATACACAGATCTCATTACTGTCGCAATAAAGTTGCTGTATACACATGTTTTTGCAACTTTGTGGGTAGGTATTCACGTTTTTAATGTTGACTGAACACAACCGACAAAAGCTAAACTTTTAAAATATTTACTGACAATAATAAATACACTTTAAAGATATGAAGTGATACTAGTTGTATCTATACGTGTTTCAGTTAAGCGTTTTTGAATGAAGTGTATTTTTTGTAACCTGATTATTTTTGATTTTTTTTCTTCTTCGACTTCTTTCCAGTAAAAAAACTCCGGAAATCGGTACCGATCCGTTCCGAATCTTGTGTCATGGTTTCTAGCGAATTTATATTTTTACGTACAAGTTTATTTAATCCTGTTCCCAGTATAACGCTATGGCGAGCAGTGGATTGACCCTGTGCCTGAGCATCAGCGTCAGTGAACTGACCATTATCTGCCATAATAAACGTAGCTTGCTCTTCAAACCTCAAACATTTTTTTGAGTTAGCTGTTCCTTCTGAGGCACACGTCTCTTTTGTTTTCGAAACTTCACTTAGAGTAGTTCCAACATCGTGAGGTTCGTAGACAGTGCTATGGAGTTCCCTTTCATCTTCTACAATAGTATGTCTACGAGTATAACCTGGACGGTCGTTCCGCGAAGAAGGACCCGGTTTGCTAAAACTGGTCTCTACAGGACTAAATAATTCCAATCTTTGAAGGTCATTCTTTTGTTTTGATAGCTTCGCCTCGGGAGATCCAGCTTGTACAGCATTTTTGTACTGATTAATTAATTTCAAGAATGCCATTTCTAAACTTTCAGTCGTTTGTACCTCTTCATCTATTTTCGAAGTACCTATCATTTGGCTTATCTCCATCTCAGTAAATGAGTACATTTTACGCATTCTCGTAATATTTAGTTCTTCCAAATCTCCTACTTCAGTCAGTTCACATGACTTCCGTTTGTCTTTGAAAATATGTAGTTTTGGTAACGCTGCACACAATCTCTGTAAAAAGGTCATTTGCTTCACCTCCTCGTACATATTAATGTTTTCTTCAAAAAAACTTGCAGGGTACACGAATTTAGAGAGATTGTCCGCGTCTGTTGGTGAACGCATGATAGAGTCCAAAAATAATCTGAAAAAAGTGCGAATAGTTTATGGTTCATTTTTAATTACGAATTAATCACGGCCCTATAAGATATTCAATTATTAAAGCTTTAACTTTAGGCACAATCCGCTCATGGATCGACAAACGTGACATACTTTTCTACAGAATTTGTCAGAGATCTAAAATGATTAAATACAAGGTGCCGTAGAAAACATACACGTTTTCGGCACTGTCGGTGTAAATGAAGAAGGCATCTGCGACTTTGGGCACGCATCGTTTCAGCCAATAGTGCACGATGTACAGCATGGTCAGAAGCACCGCCAGGAAGGTGATGGCAGCCAGCACTACGTTGTGCTGGAGGCCCATCGCGCCGCCGCACTGCAGCCGATCCTCGTCGTAGATATCTGTAGAATTTCTCAATTTTAATCTACCGTATACGTATTGACTGCCAATAGGCCTTTTTGTGGCTTTGAACCCAGTGCGGGTGTCACGAGAATTCAGGCCTTAGAAAAAGTTTAGTAAACTCTTTAACTTAAGTACTTACTAGGTACCTAGTTACCTACTTAAATAAAGTGGTCACATCCTCGACATTCGTGACAGGAAAATTCGCGACAAAGTACCACTTCTAATCTCCCATAGAATGCTGGTTTAAATGCATATTGGTTTCAGTCCAGAATTAGATAATAATAGATCTTGCAATCTGGTCCAGTTGTCCTAGAGAAATCAATCAAAAAATGTGTTTTTCTGATGTCTGTCTGTCTATGTAAATAACCACTACAAAAATGATCTCACACATTTAAGGTAATTAATTGTCACGTGACAGCTTAGCCTCAGGATCATCAGTGAGCTCTTTTTTTAATTTTTTAATAAATAAGATTTTTTTACTTTAATACGGCTTTGCTGTTTGCGAGGACCGGGGTTAACTGTATAACTCCAAGTTGACCCACGGTTGAGTAGTGTCAAAATCTCTCTGTCTGTCACCCCTAACCCATGTTTAACGTTTTTTTAACTCTCGACTGTGCGAGCGGCTCTAATAAAATAATGTACCTGCCTATTTACGAAACTAGAATAAAAGTGATGATTTTTGCAGGTACCATGTGCGCCACAGTTCGGGACGCCGTCGCAGGCGCTGGTGGAGTCGATGCAGACGCGCGACCCGCCGATCTGGCACTCAATGCTGTTCTGTGCACACGCAGCCTCGTTGCTGACCAGCGTCTCTCCCGTCGTCAGAACCACAGTCATACGAGAAATCTAAATAAAATACAACTGTTGCCAGTATCAACAACTGATCTGGACTATATCAGACGGAGGAATCAAATACAGAGTCAATCCTCCCCTATGAGGCTATGAATCACCGCCATCAATGGTCTGGTACCTACACACGCGGCATTCGGTTAAAGTTCACTAAAGTTTCTAAACCAAATATGTCTAAACAATGTACTAAAAGGAATAACTTGACCATTTAAAAGTTAGATACTAACTACTTATCTACTAACTGGCTGCTGCCCGTAACTTCGTTCGGATAGACTTAAATTTTAAGAGAGTGACAAATTGTAATTGTTTTCAACTAGGTATAAATGAAAATATATTTTCCTCCTTATTTCTGATTTTTATGAAAACAACCTGCATGTTGTACCAGACTAGGTATGCTTAATCTACCTGTGAAAATTCCATGAAAATCCGTTCGGTAGTTCCTAGACATTTCCAAGACTAACAAACGAACGGTATTGCAAAAAACATCCCGGAAGAGCAAACGGTAAATAATTCCGTCTCATGTTAATCAATGATGTTCCATAAATTCCTGGATCAAGGACTTCCTATTCAGAGAGAGATACTCCGAAATTCGAAATTCATATCATACAGTTTTCCTCACGCTCATATTAGTGTCTAGCTCTTGCCTGGACTTCGTCCGCGCAGAATCAAAATTTACCTCCAAATCGGTACTTCAGTTTAATGGAACCTACACTTAAACTGTACCACCATAGGATAATTAGGTATAAGTACGCTGAAGTTGCCAAGGGCGAGTATAATCCGTGACGTGTTGAACAAAATGACGTGTCTCATCTTATAGCCGGCCGACTCGTGGGTGTCGCAGATGTTGAACAGCACGGGGCCGGCGTACTGCTTCATGTACCTCAAAGCCACGTGGCTGCTCAGCTGCAACAAGTCAATCAGTGCTTTTTAAAATCAAAGTCCTATAAGTGTGGGCCCAGCAAGTCAAGACGCCAATCGTGACTCATTATTACCTATTGTAGTTTCATAACGATTTAAGTAATTTAAAAGGAGTTGCGGTGTGATTACGATATTAATTTCTTTCCTACGTCTGATATTTTGGTCTGATTCAAAAAATTAAGCGCACCAGTCCAGTAATGTTCAAACAAATAATAGCGCACTTCCATTGTTGCGAAAAGGAATTTTAGGTTAGATTATTTTTGTAGCCCCCCAGTTTCAACAGAAACTTTTTTCGAGCTATGTGACTTTTTGTACCAATTACTTAAGACTGCTAGTTACTTTCGACTGGTTGCTACGAGAAATCAGTAGAGTCCTGAATAGCAGTTGTAGCTGTCCTCCGCAATGGATAGTCGTAAAACAATAATAGTAGATTGTACACCGAGGGGATAAAGCACTGTATTATGTCACGGGCGCGATATTGAATCCTGAGCGCAGCAAAGGACTCTAGATTTAACTCCCGAGCGTAGCGAGGGGGTTATGAGTTAATTCCTGAGCGTAGCGAGGGAATTAAGATTGAGTCCTGAGTGGAGCGAAGCATTTAATCGCACCCAAGACATATACAGTTTTATCTCCGAGGAGTATACTCTACTTTTCTCACCTTTTGCGAGACTATAAAAACCAAGGTCACTAGAAAAATTATTTAATTAAAACAACAGTAACTAAAACAAAATTAAAAGTAAAAATTTAAGTTTGAGAAATAAGTCCAGTTGTGTAATGGATACAGCATATTTTTATTTGGAATCTTAGCAGTCTATGCGTGTAATGTTACAGCGTCGGCAAACACTGGCAGCTTTTGTTTTATTTGAAATTTGTTTCATTCGTTCGAAAATCGAACGCCGCTTGCCGTGGCGTGGCCATCTCGATTTTCGGAGCCGTGCAATTTTTACGAAATTGGACTTTAAGCGTCTAGTAATAAGAACTATGAAAAGTGAGAATCATATTACTAACCTACGGGTTATAATGAATTTCAGTACAATATTACTACCCGGAGAAAGCCAAGGGCTATAATGAGTTACTTTGAGTAAGGTTTACATGATATATAATTAGCCATTGTCGAGCAGGTGGTGTGAAAACAAGTTTAATGAATAAGTGCCTCGTCATCCGGCAGCTCGACCAATTGCGCGAAGTCTTGCATGTCGGCGACCTGCGAGGAGAGCGCGCGCGCGGGCGTGAGGCGGGTGGAGAGCGCGTGCGGGCGCGCGGGTTCGATGGGGATTGACTTTATGTGCCGCTTGCCGCGCCTTTAAACATAAAATAACACAATTACTATTCACAACAAAAGAAAACAGGGGCACTTGGATATCATCGGAAAAAAATTGTAAAACATATATTCGCGTTTTTACCTGAATACTTTAAATAGGTACAAGAGGATTTTGATTTATTATAGGTACTAAAAATTTAATGGTAAATTGAAACGGTAATTAAATAAGTTACTTTCGGTTGATCTCAGCCGCTTTAAGAGTTGCATTTGAGACGGATACGTTATGGGTTTCGTTCGGCGCATGTTGGTTCAGCATCACGGCCATAACCGGGGCCGATTGCACCACATTCTCCCACGATTCGTGATTCACTAGTGATCCGAAGGACCTCTTGCTAGAAATAAACGGGAAAGGAGAGATGTACGGGGCCGATTTATATAATCACATCTGTGAAAATACCACTCCAAAGAGCGTGCAAATCTGTATAATTATTAATAAACGAAAATAGTTACTACTTTGCTATCAACTCCATTTCTACAGATACTTAGGAATCGTGGAGTAGCAGAGTACTTAACTGTTTAATTCGATGATATATGGAACTTCACAAAGTATTTTGTGATTGAAGCAACTAATCTGTACAATGCTACAAAATGACCGCTCAAATTTTATTTTTGACTGGCAAAAGTATACAAAACTATTTCAGCTCTAGATTTTTTACCTTTTTCGAGTAGTTAGTATGTGTTACGAGGGATGTGATTTCAGAAATCATCCCCTAGAATATATAATAAATTCATAAGTTGATGAAAAATGACAAGTACCTAACGGAAGTCGACGTAGCAGTTGATGCAAAAGTGATGATGTCTTTGGTTGTTTCCGATAAAGGTTTAGTTCCATGTGTAACAGCGTGATGCCCTTAAAATATTGATATATTTATTTACTTGCTTACGTAATTTGTACATTTAAATTCTAAAACTTGTCCTCACCCAGAGCATTAAACGAATTATTATACATTATTGTATTTATTTCCTTTTTCGTATATGTATTGAGCTTTGTTTGGCCAAAAAACGTGGTTGTAGTTGTGTTTTCAATTTTTTCATTTATGCTTTCAACAGAATCATTATCAAAACCTTTTGCCGGTTGTTTTGATTTTTTCACATCCACCAGTTTCTTGTTGCTGTACAATTCATCATGAATAGTACGAATTGTAAATGCAGTGGTATCCTTTCTCTGTGTGCTATAAAATGTAGAGACTCCAGTAAAGCTATGTTAAATTAATTAAATGTTATTCGTCAATACACCTATCTACATGAAAACACTGTGTACAAACCCGAATATTGTGATTGCTTCCGTACTTCCACTCGATGTAGACGCGGAAGAACTCTTTCCCTTTCTATTACCAACAGTTGTTTTACTTAAAGGTAAATAAGTGTACATAGGCCATGGAGCCAAATATGCTGAAAACAAGTCATAGTTTACTTACCTAAATTTTATTACCTACTACTCAATATTTACTCTCTTTGTCACTATATTTATTCCTTTTTAGTAAACCCAGGAAAACACATACATACACATACACAAATCACGTCTTTATCCCTTACGGGGTAGACAGAGCCTAAGGCAACAAGACCTACAGGCCACGTTTAGCAAGATTGTGGGCGTATAGGTGGAAAAAGGAATCAAAATAGTGATGGGTTGCTAGCCGCATCGCCTATTACATAATTCCTAAGAATTACACCCATTCCCTCGATGGGCTTTTACCATCTGCGCGGGACGAGAAGCAACTGGTACATCCTATGTTTTTCCTTTGCTCCCAGACCAGAATGGAAGTACCCAGGAAAAAGAGGCATGTAATTACGTAGTGAGAAAATTGCTAACTGTCGTTGACATACCACTAAAATTGTGGTGCATGTCCGAAACGTTCCGTATCACTTGTACATAGTTTTGGGGCAGTTCTGTTTTTTCCTTGTCTAATTTCCTGCTCTTGTTTAATGATGTCATTATTTGTTCTAATAAATTTAAAGATTCTTCATTGATTTTCTCTCTTGTCGTCTCGTCATCCGTTTCAGTATGTTTATCCTCGTGTGGTCTAGTTGGCAAAATGGTATTTCTAAAAGATTTCAAGAAAAAACACATCTAACTATTTTTCACTTTTATAACTTACTTTAATAACATAGCGTAGCGTCGATCGTTAGAAACAATGAAATTGTTTTACATTAGCTGTTGCCAGCGACTTTCTCTGAGCAGAATTACGATTTGTAGCAAAGCTGCTTCTTCCCATTGCATAAAGTAAAAGAATCGAATTTGTATGTACAGGAAGTGTTCTAGGTATGCTACCGTAACTAAAATAAACGTATGGGTACAACCCTTAATTCAATGTTTTACTTTATTTTACTTTATTGTGTTATTCCACCAAAATCTACTCACGACGTTTGTTTAGTTTAGGTAATTGAGTAACGAATATCCAAACCGTCGTTATTATCGTTATTCTGTTATTAAAACGTTTACAAGCCAAAGTCAGTACGTATACTTAGCTGGAGGTAGTTTACATACGCTTTACCGAATATTCCGGATTCGATTGTAAACATCGGTGTATTGCTAGTTTGTGGTTTGACGCGATTCTTCTGTAACTTTTTCAGTTTCCATAAGTTTCTATTTCTGTTCAAATTTTTTCTTGTCGACAGTACAGGTAACGTTAGCCTGATGGTAAAATTCAAGGGGTCAAGGGTCATGTCACATGAGAGTGTACTCTCATATTTATTGGTTACTTCAAATATCGACCACGCCTGTTAGTCGTAAATCATAATCATAAGTTATATGTACCATTCCGAAGTATCATTTGAAAACCGCCAACAAAAAATCCAACAACACGTTCAAGTACTTACCCTTTATTTCGCAAGTCGGACCAAGTGTACCTACTTACTCAATTCAAGCTTCATTAGGTTCTTGTTAAACTAACGAAAATAATTTTAAAAAATATACAAAAAGACAATCTAAAGTATTTTGATTATTATCAACACTCCCGAGTAAAGAGTTAAATAGTTTAATTTTTTATTTAATTACGACCTTATAAAAATATTAAAGTAGTTTTTAACCTGTAGTCAGGAGTAAACGTCCCTAGATTATAATCGAGCTCATATCTCGCTTCTCCGTTTTCATTCCGTCGCCCAGGCTCCTCTTGTCTCCTCAACGAGAATTGCACCAATGGCATAATACTGGTTTCATAAGTCTCTCCTTGCCTGACAATAAAGATGAACATTAATAACATTATTAACTATTTGCTCCCTCACCAAGAACAATGCAACGGTACTGACCAGTGTTTATAAATATATAAGTTTAGTTTAGTTACACGAACCTTGGAGTGACGTCATACAGCAGATCGAAAGTGTCATCAATATCGAACGAATTTTCAAAGGGCCCTTCTCCTGGCACTAAGCTGGCCGAAAGGTTGACCAGTGGGACGTCTATTGTAACAAATTGGTCGTCTTCTGTAGGACGCCAAGTGGTTGTCGTTTTTACTGTCGTTTCTGGAGTATTTCTGAAATATTTATTACAATTTAGGACTACGCATACCGAATTAAATCGCCTCATAATGTAACAAGTGTTCTACAATAAACATTTCATCATATAGATACGTGCCACTGATATGCCACCTTTTGGAAACATCTCACACACCATTAAACTGCATCGCCGGTTGTATGCAGGTTTCCTCGCGATGTTTCCCTTCAATGAAAAGCTCGTCGCAAATTTCAAAATACGTTCTAACAAAAATACAAATAACAATATACTTTGTGTAAATTTCATACGGGCATAAATACACACTAATTAACGTAAAAACATGTGTAACATCACAACACTTCTGTCAAATGAAATTGTACCTACGTGTTACATGGCTCCTATGACAAACTTAAAAAAAAATATATTATCACATGATTTGCATAATTGTTAACTACGTCTGGTTAAAATATACGCCTGCTTGAAATTTACACACTGTAGTTTAAACAACAGCCAAAGTTATTTTGAATACCATTTCCAAATATCAAAAATACTACAGTTACGAGTACTTCCATCTCACCTAGTATGCTCTGAGGTGGTTTTAGTGTACTGAGTGGTCTCTAGAGTGTACAACTTGTGAGAGGTTGGGGTGCGAGGGTCGGGGTTTACCACGTTCGCGGGGAGGGGGCCCCAGTAGCCACCAAACGTCTCTCCGAACTCATAAACTATGAGCTGGTTCTGAAAGTCTTGGCAGGATTCCGCCAGTTCAGACCTCGGTGACAATTGAATCACCATAATTATGTTATTGCTAGACTGCGTTCTGAAATTAAAGTGCCTTTAGAATGGAAAACAGGTTTACTTACAATAAAAATCTTTAAAAGAATACCTGCCTATTAAGAGCCGATTTTCTTAATCCCGTCAGTGAAAATATTTAAAGTCAGTAAAACTTATGTATACCTAATACCACAAAATTATCACTCGAATTACTAAAGCTGATATTTTCTATTACTAACTTGTTGGTTCCAACCAGCTATTGGTCGCGGATTCGTCCAGTTCTAGATTTTTTAAGGTTCCGTAGTCAACAAAGAACCCTTATAGTTTCGCCATGTCCGTCCGTCTGTCTGTCTAGCTGTCTGCAGCTTAGCTCAGAGATTCTTAGTCCTAGAAAGCTGTGATTTGGCATGGGTGTGATATTTATTAACTTGGTACCTAAGTACGCCGATAAAGTGGTAAAAAAAATTTTTTGAATAAAAATTTTAACAGGCGCTTTTTTATTTTAAATATTAATCCTAATTAGCTATTTCATAGAAACATGCGCTGACATTATCGACACAACAGAATAATAAATTATTTACTTATGTTACCAATTTTGTGCTGTCGTTCGGAAGTTAGACGCTTATCTCTACATAAGTAACACAGACTTGGTTAATTGTTGGTCAAATGGCAAGTATTTTCCATTTTTCTCCATTTACATACCATAGGTACCTACCGTTCAATACGTACCTGCTTACTCGTATGGGGTAAGTATAGGTAGAATTAGACATTATTTTCGTCGCTGAAATAAAACCTTAACTTAGCCAAGCTACTACACCTTACCTAGGGTTGCCATCCGTCCGGGTTTCCCCGGATTTGTCCTAGTTTAGAGGGCATCCGGGGAGCGTCCGGGAAAAAAAAAAAATTTGGGCCGCCCGCGAGACACGCACTATTTCACCGTTCCCCCACCCCTCCCGTCACGATCTTGTTGACATGTCCGGCTTTCGGGCTCTAAAATCTGGGGTTTCCACGCGTCTTGTCCTGTTTTCCAAATTTTAGAGATGGCAACCCTAACCTTACCTAATGCTAATAAAGCAGCTGTACGGTAAGTCAAGCTTGGAAAAATGCAGCATCTGAGCGTTAGTTTCCATGACCCGACGGCCTAGGAACACCGACGGCACAGCGCGCCGGCGGCAGTACTCTGACACGTCCTTTTGGTACACGAAGTTACGCAGACCCCATATCTCATCCCACAACACACAATGGAAAATAAGTGAAATAGTTAACTGAAACATATCCGGTGCGAGGCCGTCGTAGCCTCCTAGATACTGTACTGTTTACGACAGTGTCGCAATTTGTTCATTTAATGGTCCAAACCAATCTAGAAGTCTTAAAGGTACCAGGTGTCTAAGTTTATTAGAAATCCTCTTGAGAATTTGGTCGATGTCATATTTAAGCTTATGTGATGCGGTTTTATTTTATGTTAGGTATAGGTACACCTAAATATGTTATTTATAAGCTATGAGAGCAGGTAACCGTTTGAACCCAAGTATCTACCTAATGGTGACAGGTTCATGTTCATAAAAGTTGTGTGCGTGTGTCAAACTCAGCTACAATGAAGCTCAAATGTAAGAAAACTAACAAAGAATTTAGCTATTCTGAAATCGAAATTAAAAGTACCATAGAAAATGGTGCAAATTTGTGTAATGCCAAAAACTACCACTCTTATAAATTTTTTAGCTATTATTAAGTACCTGCTTGAAGAAATTATTAACTTCCAGTGGTATTTTTTACTTTACATCGATTTTTAACGTTTACGGATGGCTACAGAGTGATTTCAAAAATCGATCAGTCCTTGACAAACCACTCAAAAACTTGGTGTAAATTATCTCGCGCGACCTACCTATTTATTTATATCTTCCTACTAAGGTCCTTCAATTCATTTAAAACTTAGATAAGCTGCATGGTATACATATATGAACAAGATCGCAGTATAAAACAGACACTCAGCCACTCAGTCGTAAATTCATGATGTTGAAATAATAAATTAAACAGAGGCATGACGCGGGGAACGATAGGGGTCGCGTGACCCGCAGCGGCGCGCGCGCACCGCATCAAAGCTTTTTTAATACAAACTCTCATGTCAACGGGGCAGAAGCTTTTGGATCTGGAGAAGGCAATAAACTTATTGTTATTCCAATATTTAACATAGGTATGAGTGTAAAAATCCGTAGGTATGGGAATCTTATTCTTACTATGTCCAGTTTTTGCATGCCGGAACAATTGTGCGTGTGCCAGTAGCTCAGCCACTAAGTAGGTAAGTAGATACATTGGCGAAGAAAGGGCCCTAACTCAAAAACAATACCTGCGATTTATTGTTATCGTCTGTCGTACAGACTGGTCCATAATTAAGTAGTTACCCAATAGTAGACCATGTATCTTTCAATACATTACACAAATGATTGGGAATATCGATCGATCAGTCTGGCCCGTTATTTCGTACATCATATACAAGGATTTTATTTATAACAATCTCCAACGCGAAAACGACTGAACCACAGGTAAAAAAACCTGCTTTCAATTAATAATATAATATAACGCGTCCAAATCACTTCAGCCGTTTAAAAGCTAGGGTGCTACAGACAGACTGACACACACATTGCAGTTAAAGTTACAACACCCTGTTTTTTGCGTTGGGGGCTACAAGTAACAAGTAACAAAGGTACCTACACCTGGAAATATTTTAAAGACACTTAAAATAAAAGTAATCTGTACGTAATCCAAAAAGTGCAGCCTTTTGGCTAAATGTAGAAAAAACCAGCCAAGTGCGAGTCGGACTGCACACAGAGAATTCTGTACAAATTCGGCTAGTGAATATATCCTTTCATGACGTGAACAAAATTAAACCATAAGGCTTATGTCCCAAATTCAAATTATGTTAAATGTCTACCCCGTAAGGGATATAGACGTGATTTTTGTATGTATGTATGTTAAATGTTATATTTCGACTTATCAAGTTCTTCTCGCTATGCACGGATAAATCCAGTATTAGCAGAGCCCTGCTCCTGAGCTAAATGCAGGCAGAGGTCATTTTAAATTGGTCTCATACATAGACATATAATAAAAAAATAGTTTTTCACCTCACTTGCTCGAAAAGGCTGTTTTTCTCCTTCAAAATCTGCGTGGAAAAGTGCTTTTTCCCCGCTTGCGTGGAAAAGGTTTTTGAAATTCGAACGTGACGATTGCCCACCTACTCATATACTCAGAAATTAGAACTTTGAACTTTGTATGTTGTCGTCTCGCTTATACGAATAGTACTTAATTAGGTGAATGAAAAGGAAGGAATAATACGAACTTCAAATGTGGAACTTGTTATCAGACCCCTAACTTATTCATCCGATAAAAAAACATAATGTCACGTTCAGAAACGCGATCTGGTATCCATTATTAATTTATTTTAAAATCCGTTACTTCCTAAGTTATTTTCAAGATTTGCAAACTTTCGTTGCTAAAAGAAAAAACGATATTGGTTTTTATTAATTATTTTAATTTGTGGTTAACCACAAAAATAGCAACCAAACAGGAAAAAACAGATATTATGATGCAAATTCAGAACGCGCCCCATTTTTTTTTTATTCAGTCTGGTTAGTGCGATTTTTTAACTTTCTTTTTATAAATAAGTATTAGAAAAGTTGACCAAAATTGTGGTTTGGTTTATGATAAAACAAAATAAATACAAGAAATTAATGTGATAGAATAATCAGAAAAAATAGTTTTACTTATTAGATTATTAGACTAGGTTATATATCCTTTTACCTTTCTTATTTAGAAGAAAAAGAATTGATTTACTATTAGACTGTTTTTCTTTCATCCACCATTTTTCTCGCTGTAGTGAGGTGAAAAATTGTGTGTTTCGCTCGGCAGCAAAGTTGTTTAGTATCTCGTGCCTTGAAACCCTCGCGACGCTCAGGATTATTCTTTTGAACCACTCGCTTCGCTCGTGGTTCAATCATAGTATCCTTCGCTTGCTCTGGTTTCAATTGAGGCACTCGCGCCAAACAAACATTTTGCAGCCTTGCATAACAAATAATTATTTTAGACTCATTTTCTCTAAGGTATTTGGTACTATTTATTTCAACTTTATACCTCTAAGCGTTCATGAGAAAAAGGATCTTTACAGACGGACGAACGGACGGACGGATGGGCAAATGTATGGATGTCGGACAACAAAGTGATCCTATATAAGGGTGCCATTTTGTCCTTTTGAAATACAGAACCTCAAAAATTAACAACGGACATGGCTGTATGGATAGTTTTCTTTGCCTATACCTGAGGGCTGAAAAAAAATCAAATCAGCTGCCTCTACTGTCACTACTGTCAATGTCAGGTTCAAACTGCTTGTCAAAGGTTGTTTGTGCTATAGAATATTAGAAAAGAAGAAGAAGAAGAATTATATTATTTAATTTACTCAACAATATTTCCTTTCCAATATTACCTTTTCGATATTTAAACATAACTTAAATAACATATAAAACCTCAAAATATGACGATCGTTGAATATATTACTTCTCTAGCTCAGAACCCTTATTTCGGTGCTGGTTTCGGTTTATTCGGAGTAGGAGCCAGTGCTGCGATTTTACGTAAAGGATACCAGACTTCTGTAGTACTATTCCGGCGGCATTGCATGATCACACTAGAAGTTCCGTGCAGAGACAAGTCTTATCAATGGCTGCTGCAGTGGATAACTCAGAAAGGTGCCAAGCAAACTCAACATCTCAGTGTAGAGACATCTTTCCTTCAGAAAGACACAGGACAGATCAAAACCAAATATGATTTCATACCGAGCGTTGGACAACATTTTTTCAGGTGAGCTTTTGCTCTTTTATTGTGCAAATGAAATATTTTAATTATATTTATAAATACATAATTAGTACCTATACCACAATGTGGTGTTATTCACTACAGATAATCATAGTATTTTATCAGTTTTAATTATATCTCCATTTTAAAACTTTGTAGGTATATTTTTATTCCTGCCTTAGTTCATACATCCTACTAATATTATAAATGTGAAAGTTTGTGAGTATGTTTGGATGTTTGTTACTCTTTCACGCTAGAACAGCTAGACAGATCTAGATGAAATTTGGAACATAGATAGATTATAGTCTGGAATAACACATAGGCTACTTTTTATCCCAGAAAATTGAGTAATTCCTGCAGGATAGCAAGAAACAAATTCTATGCAGACGAAGTTGCAGGCAACAGCTAGTTATTTATATTTAAACTTTATGTTGTAGTTTTCATTTTCAGTTATTAAAATGAGTAATTATTTTGTAATCATTTTCCCTTTTTTAATGAGAAAGTTGGATGGTAATATGTTCCTTATTTTAAGTGTAATGTGTGTATGTAACTTACAGCAAATACTTTAAAAATAGTCTTCAGATTATACAGCTGTACCTAAGGATCTCTGATGCCATAGAAGGATAATTTTATTATCTGTTATATATATATTTTTATGTATCTTAATCAGTTATATAAGAATTGTTACTAATAACCAAGAAACCCTATTCATATTAATAGTAGTAGTGTATGTAATATTATCTGGGGGCACGGGAGTGCCCCCGCCAAGTCGAGCAAAAAAAGTGGCACAGCCGTACCATCCTTTTCTCGAAGCAGTTCAGGCCATTTTCAACCCCCCTTTAACTTCGTTGTGGATAAAACCATAAGCCTGAATTTTCTGTAACCAAGCAGGCATTGTATGATGAACACTGTATATTTCAAATTTCATTCAAATTGAACCAGTAGTTTAAGAATTATAACTAGTCAAATTTCTTAATTTTGTCACTCACTCACTGACTTAACGATCATCAAAATGTTAAGGTACTTCTAGCAGACATAGAAACTTCAAATTTAGAATACAATTAGTGTTTAGTGTATAAATCGATAAAAAACTAAAATATATCGCAATTTCGGTTCAGTTTTCTAGATACACCAACTGCATAAATAACTTTGTAATCCCATATAAATTTATAGGAAATGTACAGGATTACAAAGTTACATTGCAGCGAATGAATCAGAGTACCTGTATTATGTATTATACAAGCTTTTATTTAATTTGCAATGTTTGTATGTATGTATGAGTGTATGTATAAGTGTGTGTATGTATATACTATGTAAGTATGTTTGTCCGGGTGGAATCTTGCGACTCAATTTGGAGCAGATATCTTCAATCGATTGAGCTGAAATTTTGCATACTCGTGTAAGTCGAATGAAAATACAATAATCTGGCAGTAGAGTTCTGATGATGCAGCCAGGATCGTCTCCGCAAGAGGGAACTCTTCAACGGTTGGTCCGATTGATTTAAAATTTGGTACATATATGTAGGACGGATGACAATGCGAGTACAGTTAGCAAAAAGTACAGTCAGCAAAAAAAACTAGTATTAAAAATGAAATTTTTCATAGAAACTTATATAATGGAATAATAGGAGTAGATAGGTACCGGAAAGGAAAAATATAGGACTATCTACAAAAATAAATGAAATCCCATCAAAACAAAACTTGTAAAAAAAACCAAGTCTCGCAACTCAGTTCTTCTACCGTAAAAAGTTGTGAGATCCATGTAATACCAAGTCGGTTAATTTATTCAGTCCCTACTAAAGAGACCTCCTGTCTTAAGTTATTACGTAATTAGCTAACCTAACAACATATAATGCCCATATCAAAATAAAAATCGTTTATGTTATAAATAAATAAATTGACTTGGCAATCGCGTTAAACCATCGATTTAATATAATATGTATAAAACACAATTTTTCTCACAAGTAATACAGATTATATTAAATTTGCTTTTCGGATTTTCCTGTGCGGCTGATTTTCTGTGTCGTTTAGAAATTTAATTTCTAATGGTAAAACCGTAAAAGTAAACAAAAAATGAAGAAGTAAAAATTTTTGGTTCATTTAATAGTAAATAACATAATCTTCAATTATTTCATTCAGATACAACTGACTGCTCAACTGCATCTATAAAACTGCATAGTATGATTAAGCTGTAAATTTTGCAGTATTGCGGCTGTTGGTTGCGGTTTGCGGTAGCAATGTGATTTAAATTCATAGATATAGATATAGACTTCAAAGTAATGTCTGATTCATTCGGACACTAATTTGTAGTTAATATTCATTACAGGTACCGCGGAGCATGGATCAAGGTGGACCGTACCAGAGAACAACACACCCTGGACCTCCACATGGGTGTGCCATGGGAAACAGTGACCTTGACATCTTTTGGCAGCAATAAACAACTCTATTATGATATTTTAGAAGAAGGTAGAGCTTAAAACTTAGCTTAACCAGACATTTTAAACAGTCATTTTTTGACTTGGTAGGAGTAACTCTCAGTGTGGTTATAACTATGAAGTGATCTCAGGGTCTTAGCGAAAGTACTGAAAGTCTCCATGCTCAAGTTCTTTTCTGACTTGAAAAATATTTGTAACAAACAGCGACTCTAGAAACACGACATGCTACCAAGTGACTTAACCTTAATTATCATATTAATAATAGTTTGTCTTTAAAACAGGTTTGTAGACTTTACTACTTCATAGCCTATTGGTTAGAGAACATGATTACGAGGTTTAGGTCCTGGTTTCGATCCCCAGTTGGATCAAATATTATATAACAAAAATAAAATAATATTTATTCTTGAGACTTGGATGTTTAATCATTTATTAGTGTTGGTTACCTAGTAGGTACCCATAGTACAAGCTTTGCTTAGTTAAGATAAGACCAGTACGGCTAGCACGAGAGAGCGCTAAATAGATTACCAGTCTCTTTCTAGAACGAACAGTAAGATAAAGATGCGTAGTCTATATCGCGCGCGACACAGCTCAGTTCAGCTCAGTGGTATATGAAACTCTAATCTGCATTTTTAATTAAATATCAGTTCTGTTATTTAGCCAGGACTATGGCACTAAAGCAGCATGAGGGCATGACCATAATGTACACGGCAATGGGCGCGGAGTGGCGGCCGTTCGGGCACCCGCGCCGGCGACGTCCGCTGCAGAGCGTCGTGCTGCGTGCCGGGCTCACCGACCGCATCCTCGCGGACTGCTTGGACTTCATCAACAATCCCCAGTGGTACACTGAACGAGGCATTCCGTACAGGAGGGGTGAGTCACTGTGGCACAGTAACACGGGTGTGCTATGATTAACATGGGATGGTGATTATAATGACGTAATGGCTCAAATTTTGGGGCAGGGACTGGTCAAAGTTGTAGGTTGCTTGTCATGCGTATGAGAGAGAACAATTTAAGATGAAGAGTCGTGTCCCCCGACACTGCAAATCAAAAATAACGATTAGTAATTATTCGAAAACGAAATCTTTTTTATTTGCTATTTTATTTTATTATTTTGATATTATTTCCAGGTTACTTGTTATATGGACCACCAGGCTGCGGCAAGTCGTCGTTCATTATGGCCCTGGCAGGCGAACTGGAGTACAATATCTGCGTTCTAAATCTGTCAGAAAGAGGCCTCACCGATGACCGACTCAACCATCTTCTCAGGTATGTGGCCACCTGTTCCAACTTACTCTATTTCCCAATACGTCGACTAGTGTCATCCATAATAGTCGACCTACCTTGCTAATATTTTTTTGTCAAAATTGAGTTGCCAGTCAGTCTAGCCATGCGACAGTACGGTAACAATTTAGGGTGAATCAGAAAAACATTATATACTTGGTTACATGTGGCTGGCAGAATGAAGTTTCCCACTGAAATGCACAGATGACGCTTGGATGCACTTGGATGAACACTTCACCGTGCTGAAGTCATACACGCTGCAGGCGCATTACCAACAATCTTGTTGTTTGACTATTACAGTTAATAGTTGCGCTTTTAGATTTGATACAGACCAGACTCAATAATACAGGCTATGGGTCGGGGTCCACCTGATTTGGTCCTCCCGGAAAAATAGTGCCACTATTTCGAATCACTGAATATTATTTTAATACAAAAATAGGTATGTTGAGTTAGTTAGGTATCTTTATTTTCCTGAAAGCCAAAATAACCAGAAAAAGGGGCACCGCCCTTGGGCGGCGCTCCGTCAAAAACCAGGAGGACAAACTGTAGGTGGACCACGACCCATAGCCGGATAATCGAAGTGAAAGTATGTGTCTAATCCTTCACTTAAGTAGTATCAATTAAAAAAAGCAGCAGCTGGAAATGCCGTGATAGCCATTTACGAAGATTGTCGGGGCTATTGATTTATACAAAGCGGACTTAAGTCTTCAGTAAACATACCTACAACACAACATTTAACTATCTACTTTAGTGGTTTAAGATATCACCTAAGATCGAGCTTCATCCACATGAATCATCCGCACGAATGTTTAAAAATAATAAAATTGTAGACAACATTGTATGTAGAGTATAAATTCCAGTTAACATTTCAGCGTTGCGCCTCAGCAATCCATTATTCTTCTTGAAGACATCGACGCTGCCTTCACGTCTCGTCAGGATACGCCGGCACAGAAGGCCGCGTACGATGGACTCAACAGAGTCACATTCAGCGGGCTGTTAAATTGTTTGGACGGTGTCGCTTCTACTGAAGCACGCGTAGTCTTCATGACAACGAATTATTTGGAAAGGTATGATGGGATTTAATAACATTTTATGTTTTAGATAAGGATGTACTTGAAAAATAAGCTCTATTAATCTGGGCCCGATTCTCTGTTCTCTTTGTTATTTCTTCATCAGTTTAGTATGTCTTTGATCTAGTGCGTTCACGTTACTCATACGTTTCAAACACGCGTGTGGTTCTGTTGTTGTAACCAGATTTACACGCATATGCGCATAAACGTTGTGTCACTACCTAGGGGCCGTCCATTAATCACGTGAGGCTCCGAAAGGGGGGAGGGGTTCGGCAAAAATCACGAAATATCACAAGAGATTGTAGTAAGATATCACGTGTATTTATTTATTCGTCAAACGCGCGATTTTTAAACCTAAAAGCGGCGTGTAGTGTGACCTTGACTCGCCGTTGCCAGGCATAAAATTAGATTATCCTTTTATACCTGCCACCCCCCCCCCCCCCCCCCTTCTCCAGTTAGTAGTAGTTAGTGGTAGTTTTAAACCTCACCAAGGGGTAGGAGGGGGGGGGGGGGGGGTTAAAAGTGCTAAAAAACATTACAAGATAAATGGACGGCCCCCTATGTATTCTTAAAGGTTTTCCTTATCGCCCTAAAGTTATACTTAAAAATAAATTTCGTCTTATACAGATTAGATCCCGCTCTGATAAGGCCTGGCAGAGTCGACATGAAGGAATTCGTCGGCCATTGTGATCAGCAACAAGTTGAACTTATGTTCTTGAGGTTTCACAAAGGCGAAAAGGCCGCTGAACATGCAAGAACGTTTGCAGAAACGTAAGTTACTTCATACGATTAGTTCATTTCACAGAATATAATTTTGGTTAAGAAGATGCAAATGAATTATATGACATAACCATAGCCCATTAATTGTAGCTAATCGTAGGCAGATATTCCAGCAAACCCAATGTGTTTACCCAACTATGGTTTTTTTTTTTTGCTTGGTAGTGGAGAATACTCATGATATACTGCCAGGCCGGTCCTGACAGCATGCTCGACTCACCTGGGAATTGCTCACCAGACGCCTACGGACTAAACTCCACTCCCTGTTTAGTGTTTACTCCGAGACGCTCCGCGCTTCTGGTTTACATTTCGCGTCCGGGTGTGTAGTTGTGAAGTTGTGTTTTGGGTGAAGCGTGGTTGTGAGGGTGAGTTTATGTTTAGTGTGTGTTGAATGTTTGTTTAGTGTACCTATGTTGGGAATATATAGATACGATATATAACATATAAAGGATTAGTCGTTGCGGGATGTGAGTGAGTTGATGTGTTAGGTGGTGTTTGTGGTGTTAGCGTATGTGGGGTTTAAGTGTTTATGTGTTGTTGAATTTTTTGAGATTACGGACAATGTGTTCTATTAGGTTATGGAAGGCAATGGTTGAGGATTGTTTGGATAGGATGCTGTTGCAGGCTGTGGTGAAATTGTGGCGTTTGGAAGAGAATCTGGGACAGTGGTGGATGAGATGATGGAAGGATTGCGTGGTGATGTCGTCGCATGGGCATAGATTGTTGTACGTAATCCGAAATCTGTGTAGGTATTCTTTATGGTATCCATGGTTGCAGTTGTATTGTGTTGTAGCGAATGTAATAGTGTTGTTGGAGATGAATGTGTCTATGTCTTTGTGTGTGGGGAATAGGGTTTTGGTGTATGTGCAGTTCGATGGTTGGTCATATAATTCGGCTTTGTCTATTGTTTTTATTGTTTTGTGCTTATATTTGATATAACTTATGGGGATGTGGTTGAAGTCTGGTATTTTATGTAGTTTAGTGGCCGCCTTTGCTGCTTGGTCGGCGGCTTCATTTCCTGTGATGCCACAGTGGGCTGTGATGCAACTATGGTATCATACACGTACTTACTTTGAGCTAAAAAAAATCACCTCAGCACCTCAATCAGGCGGGTTTTGCTCATTCCAGACAGTGAGCAAAACTCTATTTCGCTTCGAGTGTGAGACAATGTAGCTTTTTAATATTCCGAGGACAGTACTGGGTCTATTAAAAAAATTCGAAAGGTTCGAACTTCCCTTCAATCTGTCGCTTTCATGTCGATGCAAAAAAAGCAAAAGATAGAAACAAGTAGATTCGATGTTTGATTTCAAATTCTATCCCTTGTGATTGTAAACTCCAAAAAAAACATTAAAACGTTCGAATACACATAACCGTAACATTTCAATTCATCTGTTAAGGTTTTAAATGTAGGTATTTTGTGTTTCAAATAATCGGAATATATTATTGTTATGAAATAAATAGAATGTAATTATAAAAATGCCGATTTCAACATGTAGTACCTAAATAATAATTTTCAATTTTAATAATCCTTAATATTGTAACAGAATTCCGAGTAGTTTTAGGACGTGTCATTAAAAGTTATGGGTTTTTTACGTCCTGGAATTTAGTTTGGAAATCCAATAATGTACGCGCCGCAATTCGGTTCCTGCACATTTTATAATTCGTCATTTTTTTAATTATTTGTTTTCAAAATAAATAGTATACCTACTTCTAGTATATTATGCATTTTGTAAAACAAACAATTTGGTTAAATTTGCCTTGTTGTATTTTTTCACTTAAGACAAAATGTTCTCGCTGCTGGGGTGAAAAATTTTGTGTCACACGAGACCAAAGTTTTCTGAATCTCGTCTTTAAATCCCTTGCTCTAACCTAATCTAGAATCCTTCTCTTGCTCTGGATTCAAAATCAACACTCGCGCAAAAAATCAACTTTGCTCTCTTATTGCACAAATAACTATTGCAAGATTTTATTTAACTTGCAATGCAATGTATGTATGCATATGCATGTTTGTCCGGGCGGAATCTTGAGACTCAATTTTGAAGCAGATTATCTTCAACCGATTGAGCTGAAATTTTGAATGATTGAGTAAGTCAGACGACAACACAATAATCTGGTAGTGGAGTTCTGGTGACCCAGCCAGGATAGTCTCCACAGACAGGAGGGAACTGTTCAACGATTGGTCAGATTGACTTGAAATTTGGTACACATATACAAGATAGATGACAATGCAAGTAGTCAGAAAAAATGCTTGTAGGTAATTATATTAAACATGTTTTTTTTTCTTAGAAACTTATTATATGGTAATCTTGGACAAGTTGGACACAAATAGCAAGCTTACATGATAAGTGATAAGTGCAGAACCGAACATCAACTGAACTTTTACTTCAGCTTTGCTGTTCAAAGCGTATAAGCGTATCTAAGTACGCAGCAGAAGAGCTCCAAAACTTCCATACAAGCTCTTGTTTTCTTATAGAGCTTTTCGAGATCTTCGTTAGTGACTACTATTTTCATGTAAACTGTACCTACGTGTTATTTTCATATTTCAGAGTCATGAGCAAGAAAAAGAACGTAAGCCCAGCACAGATACAAGGCTACTTTATGTTCCACAAACATTCGCCTCCAGAGGACGTGCTCACGGACACCGAGTCGATATGGACGCTGGGATAGTCAGAGGACGTCAACATAGGACCTGCCGCACTTGCACCCACTGTTCCAACTCTTGTCCCAGCGCGCGGCAATGCCTAAGCTCCACTTACTTACACTTTGCTGCTCAGATCGCGTTTCCAATAAAATTGTCAAGGTAGGGCTCTACAACGACGAGTAGAAAACGGATCAAGGAGGAACTAAACATTTCCAGCAACAGCATTTTAAGTTAAAAGTGGTGCACTCATTCAATTTAATTTCTACTCTTTGTGTCAGTCTATCATATGAGTAATAGTATCCTACAGGGATAGTTTTAGTGAAAATATTAATGAAATGTACAAATTTGGCATATATAAAGTTTATTAAATATAGTGTTTTCTTTCGTTGACTTTATAAGGGAAATAACTTGAGGTCTCAAGTGTACGATAGTGTACAGTCAGCGTCAAATAGTTAGTGACTCCCAAAGTAGCCAAATAGTTCGCAACACGTCATTGTTACAGTTGGAATAAGGTCGTGTTGCTAACTTTTTGGCCACTTTGGGTGTCACGAACTATTTGACGCTGACTATACATGGAGGTAGTAAACTAACTGATATATCAAGGCACCTAATACCTATAATATTTATATTTTTGAACGTAACATGCTAGAATATAAAAATTACAACTAGTGAGTACTTATTAATTAATTGATGAAGATGAGATAAAAAACATTTGTACTTCAAGAGTAATTTTTCGTCAGTCTTCATATTCTTAATCAACTCTATAATCGAAAACAGGTAACACAAAATTATGTAATACCTAAATGTAGTAACTAGTACCAAAGGGTTTAACTGGATAGCCTTTCAAAAGTTGCCCCCAAAGCTTTCAGTTTCGAAACTATTACCAGATGATGCCTTGTGGAGCGAAAATACTTCAAATTTTTAACCGTTTAGTGCCACTTGAAACCTCGCGGCATCCATTTAACCCTAATACTTTTTTTTTTTACCAAAATGTAAGGAATTAACAAACATAAATTACCGTGAACCGTTACGGGAAGTAAGTATTTAAAAAAGTAGCAGTTCGCTTTTTACTTATATTCATGGAATAATAATAAAAAATAAAACACTTGAATGATAATTATTTTCGTTTTACATATCTATCTATCTATACATACATACCTACGAATAATAATTAGTCAAGAAGCGTAACTAAGCCCGAAAAAACACTCCACGCGAAGTGGACCGCAGGGGGTGGGGCTTAAAATAAATACCTATAATTATAATTAGTAGTCTTGAAATATAGCACACAAGTAGTTAATTCTGATATTAGCTGAAAACTGATTTCCGGATTTTGCGAAATTCCCGTGGGATAACAAAAAAAGAGGATTATTCTACGTATTTTGACTTGCTATTACAGTTTATTTTCACGTACTGTAATATTTACGCTAAGGTTTGCATTTGTTCCTTTCACACATTTTAAGAAAAAAAAAAAAGTTTTAGGGTAATACCGTGCGGGGCAGTACAGGGGAAAATTTGTATGAAGTTTTTTCGCTCCACAAGGCATCATCTGGTAATAGTATCGAAACTGAAAGCTTTGGGGGCAATTATTGAAAGTCTAACCTGCCTGCTACACCCTTTATTGGCATTAACAAAGTCGCTTAAATCTATCACTAAAAGAAATATAATTCAGTAACACAAAATCATCACCAAACACGTAATACCTAGTAAGTTAGTGGTGGATTACCCTTCGTTTAAATTAAACAATGAACTAAACCACCAATTATTATCACGGTTATTCATTAAAATCATAATAAAAAACAGCTAACAAGTACAGTCAAGGTCACCAATCTCCTATTTAAAAATAAGTCAGGTTTTCCTTCCTGACGCTATAACTCCAGAACGCACGAACTGATTTCCACGGTTTTGCATTCGTTGGAAAGGTCACGGGCTCCGTGAGGTTTATAGCAAAGAGCGAATCCATCGCAGACGGAGTCGCGGGCAACAGCTAGTATCTTATAATTGTGTTGATAAGGTTGGAGTATACAAATTCAGCAACTTTGTATTTTTAGTCTTAATATTTTTGACTTTTGACTTATTTGTTGACAAATTTGAAACTAACGCTCTATTGTTAACTGCAACAAAGTATTAAAGTATTGCATATTTTTTAATAAGAAAGGCACATAATCGTAATACATATGCAATAGCTTGTGGCTTATGTTGTGGCATCATTGCCGTGCAAGCATAATGCACTGCTTCTCGAGATGGCTGACTCAATTCAAAATCATATCAAAACGCTGTTAAATTTAAGTAGAAATTCAGTAGCATTTCATTTCATTTGTGTCTTCTCGGGTAGCAACGAATTTTACAATTACAGGAAAGTTTTTAATTCAATTTTTTAATGGTTGCTTTGAATACTCGATTCAAATAATGTAAGCTCCGTAATTCGTGTCCTGCATACAAATTATATGGAGGACACTAATTACGGTTTATTGCTGATAGTACAATACAAATACCTAGAGATTCAAATTTAGAATTACGCACAAGTTTTTACGCTGCACACCTGCTCGATGTATAATAATTAGATCATCCCTTTTACAAGAAATTTTAACCAAATCTTGTTTAAGGGAATCCTCCCACCGCAGCTCAAAATACGCCGATGTTGCGTAACCCAAGATATATCAAACTTAATAATAAATAATTGGCGATTTTTTAAATATGTACACACTGGCCAGTATCAATAACGCAAGATAAAAATTACGCTGCATTACGTAACCGCAACTGTAGTGTACCCATTTAACGTCGACTGCGGTGTAGTGCATCCATATCAATACAAAATTTGCTAAATAAAAGATTGAGCGTATCTACTTTATGGAATGCTTAATTTCACATAAAATATACTTATACTGGGTGTCCTAGGTTGAATTTTGCGTTTTTAAATTTCATTTTGTAAGGACGCGGTCGACATTGTGTGAAGCGTGCCCATTATAAAATTACTTTTAAAAACACTTAATTCGACCTAGGTTCATATATTCCTTGTGACCTCAGGAATACACTGTTAAAATTATTCGGTATAGCAACAAAAAACTTATTTCAATGATACCAGAAAAATATCAGAAAAAATATAATTTAAAAATTAAATTACTTAACAGAAGTTAAACGTTAAAGTGCAGGAGTTCTAAACTTAAAAGGGAAAAGTCTCATTTCAGGACTTTTTAACTATTTATACCTTGAGACCTCTAATTTTTCATGCTGGAATAGGCAGTTTCAAGGGATGGAAAAAGTATCATCTTCATCACCATCATTATTTTTATCCTAGAATCAGTCATGTTTACATAATAATTTAAAAAAAACTAACATTTCTGGAAGGCTCTATAAAGGAGCACCCTCACAGAGCCTTCGCGCGTAATGAGCATTCGTCGAATATTCGAGTGGATCCTCCACTCAAAAATTTTGTAATTCACTTGAATTATATACATCTCTATAAAATCAATAACATTTGTCTGCACATTTTACAAACATAACTATAAAAATCGCATAACCATGATGGTTTTCCGTTTGATATCAAAACAAGGGCACATTTTATATAGCAATGATAACTTTTCCGGAAAGTTATTTTGCAATCTATACGAATTTTGTCTAGGAACATACCTATACTTAATCAATCTTAATCAATTATATTAATGACTTAACAGCCATTTACATTAGAGTAGGCACCGGAAGTAGTCAAGTGAACAAAACATGAGGAATTGAGGTCCACAGTGACTAGTTAAAATAAAATATCTTATACTTTTTTACACCCATTCTCCTCATTAAGCGACTTCAAATTAAAAACGAAAACCAGATTGCGAACACATTTAACTGAAAAAATAAACCTTACCCTCTCTGGTGACCAAATTTCCTTTGAATTAAATAGCTAAAGCAATCGGGGACGTTTTACTTTGTATTATATCAAAAATTAAGTGGCGGAGTCTATGCAGTTTTATGCGCGTTGTGAAAAATAAATTTGCTTCTCTTACAGTCTTTGATCCACTATAAATATGTATTTATTATTTTTCGTAACAAAAAGGCAATAAATTTAATATGCTATGGAGTCATTTTAATGACGATTTCAGCCAGTTTAATTATACTTTGATTATGGTGCAAGTGAGTATGGGATATTGCTGTTAAAATGACATATTAAGTAAGTAAGTTTATATTGTTCTTGATACCATTTAGCTTATAATACCACGTTCATCATTATAACACACTACAGATTATGACTGAAATCATCAGTAAAATAATTAAATTGTGTACAAGATGTGTCCCAGATTATAGCATGGATTTTTTTCCTGTTCGTCACGTTCCATACATACCTCTATATTAGAAAGTGACGAACTGGAATGGGAATTGTGGGAACATTTTTTCTTGTATAAGGATCGATAGGGTAAACGATTCTGAGTAAGAAAAACCCAAAATAATCAAATTGAGGAAAAAAAAATCATGTGGACTTTTTTTTGGAAAACGTTCACTTCAATCAGACTCCATTGATTTTTACAAATAAGAAGAGAAGTGGGTAAAAAAGATAGAAACAAGTGAGCTGGCATGGTCCAAGTTACTAATCTTTGAAGTCAAAAGCGCCCGCTCTACAATATTTAACAACACGGTTTCACACGGGAAAATCACAAAAAAAGTAATTTAGGAAATTTCCAACAACAAAACTTAATTTTATACTCTTTATGGTCCTGAAATACATTTAATGGATTTCAGTAAACACAAAAAGTTGTTTGTAAAACTGTGCATTTCTTTGCTTATCTTTAAAGCGTTTTGCAAAATTTTTGATTCTACATCACCTTTGTATATTTTTAGTAATTCCCATTGCCAGAATGCAGGCAGTTGGTTTGGATCGAACTTTTTATCACAAGTGTCCTTAAACGCAAAACAAAAGCGGTTTTCTGAACAGAACAACGACAACCATACACCAAGGGGTCGTATTGTATTTTGCTTTAACAGTAACTTAAATGTTACGAGACATTTGAAATGTGCTGACAATGTTTCATTTATGTCCAGTAAATCGAGTCCGTGACATTGTAACACCCTTTTAAAATATTGAAATGGAAACTTTGTTTTCTCATTGGGAAACTCCAAACAGTGCAATGTCACATAATCAAGGTTTGTATCATCCCCGAAGTTTGGTTTGTCAGAAGGGATATTTGAAGCGATAACTGTTAATTCAATGGACTGATGTTCTGGTGGCGATTGGCATATGGGTGCTGCTGTATTTACTGTTATATTGTTTAAGTGATAAGGCAAACTAGCATGCATCGGGTTAAATGCCCATATATCTCTTGAGTTACATTGATTACTTAAAGCTTTTTGTGACATCAATTCGGAAGGAGGTTTAACCTTGATTCGTGGTGCAGGTTTTTCGATTACAGGATCTGTTTGTTTTTCTTTTTCAACAACTGTTGATAATGAGCATGTGGAAGTTATAATAGGCATACAATAATTATTTTCAGATATTTCCGCAATCTCAGTTTGTACGCTTTTGATGGTAGTCGTGGCTGTATTACATGTTGTCTTTGTAATAGGTTTCATTTCAGACAAAGCCTTTTTAGGTAGTTGTTTTGGATTGGCAACGGGAGATTTATTGAGCAATCTATTTCTAGAATTTAAATCATCACTGTTATTTGTTAGAATCTGGTCAATTTGATCTTCTCCGTTTTTAACTTCTGGCTGAATTGAAGTTTTCTCGTTGTCTTCAGCTTTGTGAGTCGCCGTATCTGTGCTAGCAGTATTTTTATTATTACAGTCAGCTTCAGGACTATGAAACGTAATTTTGTGGAGATCTTTCCAACTACTATCATCATTCTCCAAATCTTCCCGTGTTTTCAACTTTGTCATTATTCTAACATAATTAGAGTTTTTCTTTTTATTTGATCGGAGTGCAGGTTGCCATGAAATGTCCAAGTCTTTATGTTCCATATATCTCAATAATCCTGTGCATTCAAAGCCTTTTCTATTTATAACTTTTCTACCTAAGCTTAGCACTTTATGTTTCAGTGTGGTTTCGGAAACTTGTGGCTTACTCTCATTTTTAGATAGCGCCTTTTTAATGTATTTTTTCTGGCACATTGTTACAATGTTTTGAATGGCTTTGTAATTGGCAATATTCGCCTTCGCTTCTTCGCCTTCACATCCAGGGTGATTTTTTTTTGAAGATGGCTCACTTTTATTAAAGGAATTTGTATTTTTCTCACACTTAACCTTTTTGACCCCAAGCTCGGTTTTGTCGTTTGAAGGATCTTCTAGGATGGTCGTTTTCGTCGAACTTCCCGAACAAAGACGTCGAGTTTTTCTTTTCTTAAGTGTAACAATTTCTTCATCAGAGGTTTCCAACAATATTCCAGGTCTTTTGTCACTGACTTTTCCGTTTTCGGTGGATACTTGTTTATCGCTGTAACCTTTCTTTGAATATAGTAAGTGGTAATGACTGTTGCCCTTGCTAGTTATAATTTTATTTGTATCGAGCACCACTACGTTTGAGTTACCTGTGTAGTTCAGTTTTTTGTCTATTTTAATCAGCTGGACTGTGCAGTATTTTTGAAACACTTTTTTGTGCTTTTTTATTGTTTTTTTATGTGTGTTTATATGTCTTTTTATGGAGGAATACCTTTGGTAACTTTTGTCACAAATTTTGCAAAAATAATGCTCATTATAAGTTTTCTTCCACGTGTCGTTAATGCCATTATTGACTTTGTTGCAATCTTCCAAACTTGTTTGCATTGCAGGCTTAACAGGTACTCCAACTTTATCACAAGCCTGAGGTTCAGCAGGTATAACAGGTGCAACATTTGCACCAGTTGAAACACCGGTAGCTGGCGACGTTGGCTTTTCGTCATTTTGAACTATTTCATTGCAGCTACCAGTTTCAGATTTGAGCGATGTGGAATTCTGCTGAAAGCAAAAAACATTTTTTTAATTAATAAACTATACAGCGCACAAGTGATCTCATAATTATTCCTTTTCACGAAAAAAATTGGAATCCTTCAAAAGGAAAACGTTTCCACAGAAGCAAAGTGTCGTCGAAGTTTCGCAGGAGGGATAAATAACATTAATTTAATTATAATTGAAATACACTTACATTGATTTTCACCAATCTTTCCCGCAATTTCTGCTGTTTTAATTTGTAAGTGGTTTTTACTGCATGATAGTCACTCAGAATGGATTTGCACTTTTTACAGATTAGTTGAGGAAGCCCATCAAAGGGATCAGTCTGAAAATATAATTAGGTAACATAAATCATAGCAATTCTAATGTCATACATTTATAGTTTTTTTTTAGTTACACATAAGTCGGGTTCTATCTATTTATTACTTTGTTTACGTAAAAGTTTATGGATTATGTAGTATATTTTATCTGTTTATCGTTTAGTGCGTCACAGACAGTTCTGGCTGAAAATCAGTGCTGCAGGTGTCTCACACCTCTGCGTAATGCTGAGCCAGCGACCGTTTCACTTTTGCGAAGACACACGCAACGCTGATGATCTATTTTTCATGTCTGTGTTTTTTTTTCTATAAAAGGAATAAATGTCTTCTTTCTTTCTTTCTTAGTAGGTACCATTCATGACGACGCTCACCGTTGTTCGGGTGCGAAGTAAAAGTAACATTCTAAACGCAAAGACTCGCGGCAGTCGGTGTCACAATCGTCGTCGCTGACATTTATTATTAGAGACAGTTAATAAGATTATTTGTAGACATTTGTGCAGCGATGGCTCAAGCGCATTTTATCGACAGTCCAGTTTTGCGCGTGCAGATCTCTATTAGCGGGCGTCACAATAATGATCTGATCCAGATTGCCGCGAGTCTTTGCATTTGGTATGTGTATCTATATACATATAAAACAGCTGAAGAGGGTCTAAAGTCTGTACATGGAAGATATTTAAAAAAATATTGGCTGGGGATTCTTAGACTCGACAACAGAACATATACTGTTGTAAATATATATGCATATATATTTATATACATAAATTGACACTTTCCCTGTATAAAAAAACAGTTTTTAGGATTTTTGTCTGCTTGTCTGTTTATTTGCGCGCGCAACACGTGAAAAAGGCTGAACGGATTTTGGTGCAAACTGTAGGTACTAACCTGTCGAGAAAATCCCCAGCCAGGTAATAGACAACTTTTTATCCCCGAAAATTGTACAGTTCCCGCGGGATAGCGATTAACATGTCAAAGGAAGTAAATAAATATTGCTTGCGTCATAGAGGTGCACTAAGGGATTTTTCAAAATTTCCACAGGATAAGGAATAAATGTGGTGAATAAGTCCACTGAAAAGGGGCCTATCTCCGTAACTATAATTACTAGTCTTGAAATTTGGCATACACTAATAATCTAATTACTAGACTTCGAATTTCCGAGGGATAGGGAGTAAAAGGGATTTATATATTATTATTTACTTTGAAATGTTTTTATCTGAATAACTATTAATATTACTATTACTAGAATTAAGATGGACACACCGGTAGGTAATTATGATATATGAAAACTGATTTCAGGATTTTGCGAAATTCCCGTGAGATAAGAAAAAAAGAGGATTATTCTATGTAACTGACTTGCTAATATACTTTCTTGGTATTTGGCAGATGTCATATTCCTTGAGGATCAAAAGGGATTTTCCCACGGGATAAAAGGATGGGGCAGCAAATATAGATTTAGTATTTAGTAGATATATTCTTTGAAGATCACATAGGCGTCATAAGAAGGGATTTTTCGAATTTCCCGCTACAAAAAGGATGGGATAAAAAATAATGAAAGTAGGAGACCATGCTAGAAACGGGTTTATTTCGTTGCCGTAGGTCTGTAGGTAGTACGGAATCCTTCGTGCTAAAGTCTAGCCTGCCGCCAAGAAAAAAAAATAACACCATACATTTATAAAAAAAATACTTACATCAATATCAAAGCAATCCTTGATTAATATTTTGATACTAGGTACAATTTGATATACACCATCCTCATCCAGGCACATCCGGCATTTAACAAATAACTTTACATCCACTTCAATTTCCATTCTGAATACTGAAATAAGATAAATAAATCTAAGTTTAAAATTTTGTTACAAATCCAAATTTACAACAAGACATTACTTCAGTTGTGAATCACCATCATGTACAGTCACATCAAAGATATCTATACACTTTAGTGTCTTGTTGCTCCAAGAACTTTGACAACTTCATATGAAAGATCAAACATGAAGTTACAAGGACAAGGCACTTAAGTGTAAAGATATCTTTGATGTCGACTCTACCTACATACATATAACACCAAAAACCAGGTATCAAAAAAATTTTGATTATGATTATTATATATTACAGTATACATATATCTGCCAAATGAGAAGTCTCCATTACCAAATAGAAATAGACTGGAGCTATTTGGAATTTCTGACCGTCTAATGAAGCAGCCAAATGAAGAGAGCTCATATAGGACTATTAAGTCTCTTGACAGTGACAGGTAAGCTGATGGAGAAAATTGTATTAAATCGAATGCGCCCGCTACTGCCTGACATAATACCAACTCATCAATTTGGTTTCCGCGAGCAACATGGAATATTAGAGCAAGTACCTACATCGCCTTACTGATGTGATTAGTGGAGCACTCGAAAACAAAAAATACTGCTCAGCGGTATTCCTAGACATCGCATAGGCATTTAACAAAGTTTGGCATGCAGGTCTACTATTGAAAATCAAAACTATGCTCCCACACTCGTTCTACCTGATAATGAAATCTTATCTATCCATGCGATGCTTCGAAGTTAAATGCGGTGGCGAGACATCGCAACTTTTTCAAGCGCAATCAGGGGTACCACAGGGGAACATCCTGGGACCGGTTCTGTACTTAATTTATACGGCAGATCTACCCACATTTGAAGCAAATATCACAGCAACATATTATGCAGATGACATTGCTATAATGTCAGTTCACGAAACACCGGAGACTGCATCTACTAAGATACAAGCACACCTGTTGATGGTTGAAGAATGGCTTGACAAATGGCGCTTCAAAGCTAATCAAGATAAGTCAGTGCATGTAACTTTCACACTCAAAAGAAAGACTTGTCCAGCGATCAAACTCTACGGCAAGGAAATACCTCAGTCAGAATCTGTCAAACACTTGGGTATGTACCTAGATCGGCGATTTACCTGGCAGAAACACATTTGGACCAAACGCAAACAACTCGACACAAGGCTTAGAGAAATGTACTGGCTGATAGGCGGTGTTCAGACCTGCAGCGCCATCTAGCGAGGATCTACGGAACCACATATGTCACATCAACCTGTGACCAATAGGAACGCCGCTTGATGCCGTGATTTTGTCACTGTCTTTTCTGTTCTCCTACCCCTTTTCCATGATCTATGTAAAAGTTTCTGTTCGAAAATAATTATTGGAGCTTATACACGTAAATCTGAGCTTTCATTTTACCATCCCAGAAATACCAAAAACGCAAAATATAATTCGCAATTTTAATAACGCCAAGTACTCAACATAATGATCAATCCCAAAACATGTAAAAAGATACTCAAAAATCACTACTTAAGTACCTAGAGAGTGACAACAATGTACCTACTTGGTTTAGTTAGCGACGCACTGAACCGCTGTAACTCGCCTACTATTACATAAACCCCCAGAGGGTTTTTCAATAGTGGCATATGAACCCCAATTCTGTGTTATTTTTTATATATATATTAAATAAAAAAAATAAAAAAAAAAGATACTTCTTCGCCGATTATTACGAGAAGCAGTACCTTTGGATACATCGAATACCTATTCGACGCACGCAACAGTATTTCTTGTTGGATGGAAAGAAACGCAGCATTCTGAGGATACCAAAGATACGCAGTTTGGACGAAAACACGGACATACAAAAGGACATTGGACCGGAATTGGACGCCGACCTAATCGAGGCGAAACGCGCAAGTCTAGGTACGGACGGCCAGCCACCCTACAGAGCAATTTGTGACGAAAAAAGTGAGCAACAGGTTCGTGAACTTATTAAGAAACGCGGTGTTTTTAAGGCTAGACTCACTAAGCTTTCAAATCAAGTCAAAAGTTGTAATGAAGGTAAGGTACTAAATTCTCAGTGCTGCATCGACTTAAAGCTACGCGTGCAGGGAGCCGCGAGCCTATATGTAGAATTTAACAATCTTCAAGGCACAATCGAGGCTAACGTTTTTGAAACAAACCTCGAAGAACAGTTAACGCACAGAGAACAGTTTGAAGATGGGTACTACAGTACGGATTACTAATGTTTGGCAAAGAATGTTCCCCAAAGCATCACTTCGCAAACTATTTTACGCAAATTTTCATTTCCCAAAAAATCATAAGGCAAAACAACTTTTAGCAAAGTAACAGTTGGCAAATTTTTTTTTGCAAATTATTGTTTACCAAATAATTACCTACTTGGTCATGTTTCATTTTACCAAATTTCATGTGGTCAAATGTATCGTTTCGCATAACATATTTTTTCCAAAATATTGTATGGCAAATTTAGGGTATGATTATATTTTGTTAAGAGCACAACTTAAACATGGCACCAAAAATCTGCATTTTGGATTTCGAAAAAGCTGAAAATATTATACTACAAGGATGTTTGTTTCACCTAGGACAAATAATTTACAGGTAAAATAATTTACCCTATCAGTTGAAAACTTAACCCATTTTCGGTACTATAGTTATTGACTCCCTTGAATTAACAGCTAGCAACTACACGGTGGCATGGGAGGTCCTTCTTAATCGTTACGATAACAATCGTCTGTTAACCCACAATCTCATTAAATCAATATTTTCGATTTCGTCACTAACAAAAGAGTAACATTTGTTAATAAGAAAGTTGATCGACGTCACTCTTAAAAATTTACGCGCTTTAAAGATTTTAGGTGAACCCACGTCGTACTGGGACACTTTAGTAATTTACATAATTGTTTCGAAGCTTGATAAAACCACTGAACGCGAGTGGGAACAGTACAAAAGTATCCTTACTAACCACGACTCGAATAACAAGCTTAAATTGGACGGTTTAATGCAATTTTTAAAAGGCCGAGCAGATATATTGGAAACATTACAGGCGACACAGGCGTCACACAATACAACGCGTGATAAGTACGAGGTTAACAAAAAACACAACACTTCTAACATCAACCACAATCACAAAGTGCACTGTAAAACGTTACCACGAATAAATCATTCAAACCGCAAAATCTGCCAAAATACACGTGCCCTATGTGCAAACTACATCATCCACTTTATTCTTGTGCTAAGTTTCTTGAAATAACGTAAATCTGAGCTTTCATTTTACCATCCCAGAAATACCAAAAACGCAAAAAATATAATTCGCAATTTTAATAACGCCAAGTACTCAACAGGCGGCAAGTCTAGATTGTCACTGGAAAACAAACTAACTAATACACATGGACTTGAAAATCAATACAGTGAGCACCAGTTCTTGAAAATGGTCGTGTCACGCTCTATCTATTGGGATCGATCTATCATCACGGACAGGACTATTGTCGCCAATAAACCTGATATCGTGCTGATAGATCGATCGAAGCGCCAGGCAGTGCTCGTAGACATCACGATCCCCCATGACGTGAACCTCGTGAAGGCCGAGAAGGACAAAGTCAGCAAGTACCTTGACTTGGCTCACGAGGTTACCGCCATGTGGCCTGTTGATTCCACGATCACTGTCCCGATAGTCGTTTCGGCAAACGGTTTAATAGCGAAGAGCCTTGACCATCACCTTAAAAGGCTCTCGCTAGGTGGTTGGGTCAAGGGCCAGATACAGAAGGCGGTACTCCTGGACACGGCTCGGATAGTCAGGAGGTTCCTTTCTCTGTCGCCCTGACCACCGGTAGCTTAGGCCTCGCCTCGCTGCCGGCGGCACCCTAGGTTAGGTTTTTATAATGTTTTTATATTTTGTATTAATATTGTTTTATTACTTTTTATATGAATATTGTAAAAACCTAACTTGAGATAAAAATAAATATACAGAATAATAATAATAATAATATCTTGGGACAATTGACACCAATTGACCTAGCCCCAAACTAAGCAAAGCTTGTATGTAATATAGGCACTAGACAACGGATAAACATACTTATATAGATAAATAATACATACTTAAATACATATTAAACATCCAAGACTCGAGAACAAATATTCGTATTTTTCATACAAATATCTGCCCCAACCGGGGATCGAACCCGGGACCTCAAGCTTCATAGTCAGGTTCTCTAACCACTGGGCCATCCGGTCGTCAAACCAAATTATAACTTACGAAATTGGGTGAGGAGCTCATGTGCTGCCTGGGGACCGCGATACAGACTGCCTTTCACAACTACCCTCTTTTGGTAGGTGTTCACTTAACTACCTACATTGTCCATACATAACATGCCTCCCCCACAAGAGAGTTCACTCAATGTTTATAGTTCACTAAATACACTTATAGTTATTGCACTGACATTCACTGATTAACACCAACTTGACCTAAATACTCCTAACATTCCTAAGTAAGCCTAACTAACATTAATTATTAATATGATGCATACTTTGTGGTTGACTAATCACTTTCACAATCATTATCTGTCAGCCCTGAATTCTCCAAACCACTACCACCGTCATCCTTCGCCTGTCTCTTGGCTTCTGGAGATTGCAACGGTGAAAATGTCCGTGGTCTTTTCTGACTGTTGATGGTTGGGCTATTTTGTGGGCTTTCGTGACTAATGATATCCTGAGGTCCTGACACTCCAATTATTTCTGCCCAATGACGAGGAGGTGGAATTTCGATTTTACTATCGTTGGTCTCGACATTCGATTCCCTTGCAAACTCGTCATCCTTTGATTCTTCCCCCTCTCCGCAGCTGAGCATCTGGTTAATGTGTCTCATCAATAGTTTATCATTCCACTTCACCAGATATCTGCAAGTGCCAATCCTTTCCTTCACTACTCCTTTAAGCCAGCGAGGTCCTCTGTTGTAATTTTTTATATATACAGCCTGGTCTACGCAAAACTCTCTGAGTTTTTTATTTATATTTCTATCTATCTCTGCCTCTCGTTCTTCATATCTAAAGGATGGGTTTAGATTATCAAATTTTGTTCTGAAACGTCTATTATTCAAGAGTTCGGCTGGGGTTTTTTCATTTACACTGTTAGGTTTAGTCCGTAACCCATACAACATGGTAGATAACCTTACATCCCAAGTTCCCGTTGTTTGCTTCCTTAGCTTTGATTTGATGGTCTGTATTGTTCTCTCAGCTTGTCCGTTACTGGCTGGATGATATGGTGCCGTTAACACTTGCCTAATGTCTACAGTCTAAATATCTTCGGAATTCTTCAGAAGTAAAGCTCCTACCATTATCACTTACGATAGTGTCAGGAAGACCTTGTTCGGCAAATATTTGCCTTAATATCCTTATTAACGTAGTGCTGCTCATATCTGGTACAATCTTTACCTCTGGCCACTTAGAAAACGAGTCGATTACTATGAGAAACGTTTTCCCTTGAAATGGTCCAGCATAGTCCACATGGAGTCTGGACCACGCTTTACTTGGCGTTACCCATTGATGAACCACCTTAGGTGGCATATTTCTATTTTCTGCGCAGATGTTGCAGTTTTTTACTAAATCTTATATTTTTATTAATGGCTGGCCACCATAAATAACTTCTAGCCATAGCCTTCGTAATAACTATGCCATCATGATTTCTGTGTAACTCTTCTATTACATTAGACCTCATTATTTCTGGAATAAGCACTCTGTTACCCCATAATATACAATCCTTGTACACTGAAAGTTCGTCTCTTTTGTGATAGTAAACTTTATATTCATTATCTGTTTTAGATGGCCTGGGTGGCCTCCAACTGTTTCGAATCCAAAACAACACTTTACTAAACTGTTTATCTTTCCTCGTTAACTTCCCTACCTCAATTGCAGAAAATTCTAATTCTACAGGTGTTTCTTCTATAAGTAATACTCCTGAGAATTCTTCTTCAGTTGTCTCTTCCTGAGTTGGCCAACGGCCGAGAGCATCCGCGTTTCCGATATTTTTTCCTTCTTCCTGATGTCTGGTATGGAATTTATAAGATTGTATGATTTCATTTGGCTTCGGATGGAAATGATCATTTAACTTTTTTATAATAGTACTAAAAGTAACCTCACTAATTTCTGTCGGAGATATTAGTGCAATAATCAAATCAAACAAGTCGGAACCACATACTGCCAAAAGATTCGCCTTTTTCTTTGTATCCTCCTCAATTTCACTTGCGTGCAGACAGAAAGTAAACCTACCCTTGTAGTTTTTCCAGCATCCATGTGCCACATCAAACTCACCTAATTTAATACCCATTTTGCACCAAATTCACCTTTACCACTATCACTACACTTTTATAACACTGTTTTACGCACTAAAACCTAGTTTATCTCGTCGCCACTATTATAACTTACGAAATTGGGTGAGGCAGTCATGTGCTGCCTGGGGACCGCGATACAGACTGCCTTTCACAACTACCCTCTTTTGGTAGGTGTTCACTAAACTACCTACATTGTCCATACATAACAATATCATACTCATGGAAGACTTCAACACCCAAGTAGGCAACAGAGAAGCAGGGGAAGAATCCATACTAGCGAAGTACTGCCGTAGGAGAAGTTAGTTAGAATTCTTACTGCAGAACAATTCACCACTGCAAAACTCAGGCTTGGATGGACTTGCATATCTCCAGTCAGTCCAAGCAGTTTAAAGTTGGCCAGACAACATGCAAATTCTTCTGTTGTGATATCATTGTATTGACCATGTAAACCTGTGTTTACATGATGGACATCTCTCTGTAGAAATGTCCAAATTTTGTTAGTAATTAAGGGTCGTCAGTACACTATAATGTGTTCCTGATTGGTTTTAATATCAGCTTCTGATGAGAATGTTCTATTTTTGTGTCATTCAATAAACTTTTGATTATAATAATGAAGTAGGTTTTCAGTTTGATAAACACTAAGCCGTTACCATGGAGGAATTTTATATCTCCAATATTTAGAATATTTAAAATACTTCTTAGCATGGGATTTAAGACAACACTTTACTCAACTGTTTATCTTTCCTCGTTAACTTCCCTACCTCAATTGCAGAAAATTATAATTCTACAGGTGTCTCTTCTATAAGTAATACTCCTGAGAATTCTTCTTCAGTTGTCTCTTCCTGAGTTGGCCAACGGCTGAGAGCATCCACGTTTCCGATATTTTTTTCTTTCTTCCTGATGTCTGGTATGGAATTTATAAGATTGTATGATTTCATTTGGCTTCGGATGGAAATGATCATTTAACTTTTTTATAATAGTACTAAAAGTGACCTCACTAATTTCTGTCGGAGATATTAGTGCAATAATCAAATCAAACAAGTCGGAACCACATACTGCCAAAAGATTCGCCTTTTTCTTTGTATCCTCCTCAATTTCACTTGCTTGCAGACAGAAAGTAAGCCTATCCTTGTAGTTTTTCCAGCATCCATGTGCCACATCAAACTCACCAAATTTAATACCCATTTTGCACCAAATTCACCTTTACCACTATCACTACACTTTTATAACACTGTTTTACGCACTAAAACCTGGTTTATTTCGTCGCCACTATTATAACTTACGAAATTGGGTGAGGCGCTCATGTGCTGCCTGGGGACCGTGATACAGACTGCCTTTCACAACTATCCTCTTTTGGTAGGTGTTCACTAAACTACCTACATTGTCCATATATAACAATATCATACTCATGGAAGACTTCAACACCCAAGTAGGCAACAGAGAAGCAGGGGAAGAATCCATACTAGCGAAGTACTGCCGTAGGAGAAGTTAGTTAGAATTCTTACTGCAGAACAATTCACCACTGCAAAACTCAGGCTTGGATGGACTTGCATATCTCCAGTCAGTCCAAGCAGTTTAAAGTTGGCCAGACAACATGCAAATTCTTCTGTTGTGATATCATTGTATTGATCATGTAAACCTGTGTTTACATGATGGACATCTCTCTGTAGAAATGTCCAAATTTTGTTAGTAATTAAGGGTCATCAGTACACTATAATGTGTTCCTGATTGGTTTTAATATCAGCTTCTGATGAGAATGTTCTATTTTTGTGTCATTCAATAAACTTTTCATTATAATAATGAAGTAGGTTTTCAGTTTGATAAACACTAAGCCGTTACCATGGAGGAATTTTATATCTCCAATATTTAGAATATTGAAAATACTTCTTAGCATGGGATTTAAAACGAAGCGTAGATCGTTTTGTCGCAAACAGTAAAAAGTAAAAATTTTATTGGCAACAATTTGATTTTTCCTTCATAATTAACGATGAATGAGATTCGAAAGTTATTTGTACCGATATTTTACTGAAACTTCGCATTGGCAATGTATTGTCGTTAGGCTTGGTAGATAAGCTAGCAGAACAGCAGATAAAAAATATAACTACTCTTTATTTTATTTCAGAGCAGCAAACGCACACGCAAACACTTTATCTTCAATAAACTCATATTATCCTGATAGTTATAGGTTATAGTTATAGCATTCGCAGGATCAAGAAGAAATTACCCTTACACTTTAAAATTTTCCTAAACTTAATATTAGACAGTTTATTCATAACATCAGAAAGCAATGCAGCACTTACCAGAGGAAATAAAATATCTTTGTTTTCTCAACAATGGCAGAGTCGGGCATTTCGGTGACAGACACGGACGTCGGCAACACGTCAGAGAAGGCCGCAGAAAAAAGTTTTAACTTACCGTTTTCTCTCTATTGTAATTAAATGAGTGAACTTAGGCCGCCAGGCTGAGGCCTAATTCAACGTCACTGAGCCTCGCCCAACTGATCTCGCTAAAGAAAAGAAAATATTGAGGTCATGTGTTCAAAAATATGACTCTTGAAATATAAAGTGACCTCTAGTGTGGACTAGCTGTATCACGTCCACTTCTGAACAATAATAATGATCCTTCAGCGCCATCTACAGTTTCACCTGGTAACAAACACTCCGCTCATTTCGTTCGACAGCAATTTCATCTAACTGCATCGTATTCCACGAATATTTGGGTGAACGTACTTAATAAAATGATAAAATTTCTAAGAACGTTTAAGCCCCTCTTTTTTTTTAAAGCGTGTAATGAAATCGGGTGGCTTTATTACAATGCGACATTGCTTATAACATGGAAGAAAGAGAAACCTACACGTGGCATGTGAACGAGAGACGCGTGCCATCTTTATGCGGAAAATTGCATGTATAAACGTCAAATTAAATTTGACGGTTCGAGTTAGCAGAATGATGCTGCCAGAATCAGATTTTCTTGTGTTCCGTTGTCATCAGTCAGATTTTCAATCACGTAAACTTAAAAATCATCCAGCAGATTTCATTTTGCAACGCAGTTATTTTAAATGACATCTGTTGCGCAATGGCAAAACTATTATTTAGACAACTGACATTTTCAGACTTATCTTTTGGCTACTTCACGCTAGATGGTGTTTATATACCTGTGCAATAAATAGACTTTAGGCACTCCCGTTTCCTCTCCAACATTAGTGGGAAAGAACGTACTTAGAACTCATTCTCAGGATTCACTATAAAAATGCATAAATGGTGTCCCGTGGTCCGTTGGTCCACTCCACCTACAGTTTGACCACCTGGATTTCGACGGAGCTCCTTTTTCTGAGTATTTTGCCCTTCGGACCACTGAAGATACCTAAGTAACTACAGGCCTAAAGCTCCCAGAGCACTAGCCAGCCTGGCTGCCCAACCAGACTGCGGCAGCCAGTAATACATATGGGAATTCATGGCTGCCTAGTGCGCGGGGGCCTAAGGCCGTGGTCGCTTTCACCCGCCGCACGCGGCCGACAGCGGCCCGCCGCCCGCGGCGTCTGAATGGTGTGTTCGGGAATGCTCGGGAGTGGTCGTTTTCGCCCGCCGCGTGCGGCGTAACGCGTAACGTAAAGCGACCACGGCCTAACGGTTCACTGAGTCTGTCCCTGAGGCATGGGAGCGGCACGGGAAGGGTGTGTTTACGGAACGTCAAACGACGCACAACTTCAGTCGTGCGTCAGCCCTGCTGTCCTCTGCTGTCATCAAATTCGTCAATACGTGTGAATTGAACAGGGGCCCGATTTTTGAAATCACATCACTCGAAAGTGGCATAAATCTGTTTACATCTTCAAAACTACAGCTCTAATCATATTTTTGACTCGGTCACGAGATTAATGAGAGCCGTACCTAAGTATCTTCTATGCTACTCGTATTTCAAATTCAGCACAATTTTTCACCACTTTGTGGCATTGGCAGTGGCATTTTCACACGTGCTTTCAAAAATCGGGCCGATCGCTTCAAGTAAAACGCACACGGGATTTCCGACCAAAGGTAAGTCGTCCGGGCTCAAACTAATCTCTTTAATCCGAACACCCTCCCCGCCTACTATGCCTACATAATAATCAGAGACATTTTATTTGTCATTACAACTACTCGACAAACTAAAATATTAGATTTTTTTAAGAAGGTATACCTACCAAATGAATATTAGATACGTTTGCAGATAAATACACATTTAATTAGTTATGAGTTACTGATATACCACGTTGCTCCGAACGTATAGATATAATTATATAAAGGACGATAAAGATTACGACACAGCTATCAGGAAGTTGGATACACTTTTTATCAAACCGGCAAACGAGGTATTTTCAAGACACAAGCTTACTAAACGCCACCAGCAGCCTGGAGAAACGATAGACAAGTACATGCAAGAGCTGAAGTTGTTGGCAAAAGACTGCGCATTCAAAGCAGTTTCAGCGGAGCTATATGAGAGTGAGTACGTGAGAGATGCTTTTATAGCTGGCTTGTCATCTGCCTCCATTCGGCAGACTGCTTGAAAACACGACTCTAAGTCTAAATGATGCTTATACTAAAGCTCGCTCTCTTGAAATGACTCAAGTCCATAACGAATCCTATCAACAACCTTCGCCAAGTTTTATAAACGCCGCTTCTACGGCCAAACAAGCTACATCAAACTATATGTTTTTTTTTATATGACTAGGAAGGCAAACGAGCAAGTGGGTCACCTGATGGTAAGTGATCACCACTGCCCATAGACACCCGCAAACCCGGAAGGTTTGCCGATGCGTTGCCAACCTAGAGGACTAAGATGCAATGCCTCTTGTGCCCGTAATTTCCCCGGCTGTCTTACTCTCCACACCGGAACACAGCAGTGCAAGCACTGCTACTTAGCGGCAGGATTAGCGAGTAAGGTGGTGGTAGCGATCCGGACGGACCTTGCACAAGGCCCTACCACCCGCAAAATGTGCTACTTTTGCGGCGCTAAACGTCACGCTCGACGACTCTGCCCAGCTTTAAACGCTACTTGCCTCACTTGTGGTAAGCGAGGGCATTTTGCTAAAGTGTGCAAGAGTAAACCTACACAGCTTAACGCTTTTGCCACCAACGACGAAGAGACACCCGCTATGGAACCACCAACTAAACAAGAAAACCTGTCATGCATAACAGCTGCGAAAAATGATCTAAGCAAAGCAACCATACCAATCCTCATCAATGGAAAAATTACAGCTAAAGCACTTATTGACACTGGCAGTACCGGGAGTTTCATTAACAGTAAAATTGTTAAAGATTTTGAGTTAGAAATAACGCCAAGCAAACAAGGACTATGGCTGCCGACCACCTCGTCTCCAAAGCCGATGGCCGCTGTACTTTGAAGATCAATTTAAAAGGAAAACATATACAGGCAGAATGCTTAGTACTGCAAGGATTATGCGCTGATGTAATCATAGGACATGACATCCTCCAACAACACAAATACATTGAAGTATATTTTGGGGGACCCCAGGCCCCACTGAAACTGAACGCCTTCGCTTGTGCTAACATAGAACCCGTTAGCTTATTTCCGAATCTCTTGCCAAACTGCAAACCGATAGCCATTAAATCAAGAAAACACACCGCCGATGATACTACCTTTATAGTCATGTAAATCCAGAAGCTATTGAAAGACGAAATAATAGAACCTAGCCAATCGCCATGGCGCGCACAAGTTCTAGTAACTTCTAATGAAAATCACAAGACGTATGTGTATGGATTATTCGCAAACGATCAACAGATATACTCAACTCGACGCGTACCCTCTCTCCGCAATTGAAGACGTTGTTACGAAGGTAGCAAAGTTTCGAGTATACAGCAAGATTGACCTGCGCAGCGCCTACCATCAGATACCGATTTTTGAGCATGAAAAACCATACACGGCATTCGAAGCTGACGGCAATCTATATCAATTCCGCAGAATACCTTTCGGGGTCACAAATGGAGTAGCAGCATTCCAGCGCGCAATCCACAATGAAAAGCTACAGGGCGTTTACGCTTATCTTGATGATATCACCGTGTGCGGACGCGATCAGCAGGATCACAATAAAAAACTAGAGCAATTCTTGGATATCGCTACGCGCTATAATTTGACCCTCAATCTTGAAAAGAGTGAATTTTCAAAGAAATAAACATAATTACTAGGGTACAATATCTGTAACAGTATTATCAAGCCGGATCCTGAAAGACTACGCCCACTTCTAGAATTACCGATTCCTGAAAACACAGCAGCCCTGCGTCAATCCTTAGGGCTATTCGCTCATTATTCGAAATGGATCCCAAATTTCTCCGATAAGATTCATCCCCTAGTTATACAAGACAAATTTCCTATGACTCAAGAAGCAATCAATACTTTCAAATTGTTAAAAGAAGAAATAGCTCATTCAGCTTTACATGCTATCGAAGACAACGTACCTTTTACTGTAGAGACCGATGCTTCGGACTGCGCTCTAGCTGGAACCTTGTCACAAGAAGGTAGACCAATTGCATTCTTTTCTAGAACGCTTTCTGGCAGCGAACGTAATCACCCTGCTATAGAAAAGGAAGCTGCTGCTATAGTCGAATCCCTAAGGAAATGGCGACAGTTTTTAGCTGGTAGAACATTTCCACTTGTCACCGATCAGAAGTCGGTCGCTTACATGTTTGACCAAACACATTCTTCAAAAATTAAAAACGATAAAATTCTTCGCTGTAGATTAGAACTGGCCATTTATAATTTCGATATCATCTACCGTCCAGGAAAATACAATCAAGTTGCAGACGCTTTATCTCGAGCTCACAGTCTAGCTTCAACTACTTCTATGAGCGGTCTGCTAGAACTTCACAACACTCTCTGTCACCCAGGGATTACAAGAATGGTACACTGGGTACGCACTAAGAATCTTCCGTACTCAATTCAAGAGATTAAACAAATGTCATCTACTTGCCAGATCTGTGCCGAAATAAAGCCCAAGTTTCATTCAACAGAAGGGAAACTTATTAAAGCGACGTCGCCATTCGAAAGAATTTCGATTGATTTTAAAGGACCTCTGCCAACTGAAGGGACTACCTAGTAATAATCGTTACATTCTTACGATAATTGACGAATATTCGCGTTTTCCCTTTGCTTATGCGTGCCCAGACATAAGCACTGATACAGTGATAGCCAAATTGGCATTGTTCATTTTTTTTAGTATGCTCCAATTCGAAAACCATTTCGAGGAAAACCATCAATTATCCGATTTATCTTGTCCGATTTCAAAAATACTTTATGATTGCAGATATTTTTGTAAAAGTACTTTGAACCTTTGTTTGACCGAACGACCGGGTTTTTAGACAGAATCCAGCATCGAATGTTTGCCACAAAAAATTTAAAAAAAGTTTGGCTACGGCAACTGTCACGTGTCACTGTCAAATCTACAAAACCATAGACAAAGCCGTTTTTTTTTATAGCCAGCCGAACGAAGGCGATTGGGATTCTGTCTAAATTCACGAATTATCAAACAGCGAAAAAATATTTATTATTAATTAACAAAGCTACGTAAAAGCATAATATTCAAATTAGTTGCTTGAAATAGTCCATTTTATCAAATAAAGGTGTTAAAAGCACAGCTTAAAAAAAATGAACAATGCCAATTGACAGACATTTTTGCAATGTTTGGCATGCCCACATACGTCCTTAGGCTCTGTCTACCCCGTAAGGGATAAAGAAGTGATTTGTGTATGTGTATCTGTAATTAGTTACACAATATTGTTTGTTTTATTCCATAAAAATACCCTATAAATATTCTGTAGACTATATCCGAACGCTCCACTAGTCCATACGGGGGGGGGGGGGGGGGGGGGGGGGGTACGTTTTCGGGGTTCGGATTAATTTAAAGAGGTCGTAGTGTGCGAATATTTTGAAATAAAAAAATTATAAATTTAGTTTAGAATTTCAGTTGTAAATATTAATATTAAAATATATAAGTATAATATATGTATAATCACGCGTTATTTATTTATTTAATTATCAATAAGCTCTGAAAAAACTGCGAGACAGGATTACGGAACTATTTATATCTACCTAATTACAAATTTGTGCGGAACATGTGCGAAACCTTCGGTGGACGAGCCGCGTCGCGCTCGTCTGGGTTTCTTTATTTTTATTGTCACACTTCAAAATATTCAGCAATTTGACCTAGGTACAGCCAAGGGCATTAACATTAATATATGTAAGTTACCAAGACGTTCAAAACGTGATACATAATTGACTTCCCTTTCTTTAACTTTTATAATTTTATCGTGTACTAGCCGTTTCCTACGGCTTCGCCCCCGTTCGCGTTTCCCTTCTATTTTCAAAATCTTGATTTATAAGAACTTTCTGACAATAACAAATAAAAATTGCGAAATCCAGCCGTTCGTGACCAATAGTAATAGGGATTAATTTATTATATACTAGCTTCTGCCCGCGACTTCGTCTGCGTAGAATTATACATAAAAACCTTCCTCTTGAATCACTATCAATTTAAAAAAAACGCATCAAAATTCGTTGTGTAGTTTTGAAGATTATAAGCATACATAGGGACAGAGAAAGCGACTTTATTTTATACTATGTAGTGATAGTGAAGTGATATATTATATACATATATCACGTCTTTACTCTTTACGGGGTAGACGGAGCCTAAGGTGACAAAACCTTAAAGCCACGTGTAGCATGATTAAAGGCGTATTGCTGGAAAGGGAAATCAAAATAATGAAGGGTTTGTTTTAGGGCGTATCGCCTAAAACATGATTCCTAAGACTTTCGCCCATTCCCTGAATGGGCTTTTACCATCTGCGCGGGAAATAGTGGTAAAGTGGTAAATTCTGTTTTGACCGCTCACATACCTTAGGAACAGACTGTTATGCGTTAGATATGTAACCTAACCTACCTATAGATATTTTTGTGTTACATTATATTATCGAGTGATTCAAATGGCAGCATTTTTTCAGGGTGGTCAAATTTAGTGGATCACGAGCGCGCAATGAACTGCATAAATCAATGATTTTGATGACGTTGCGAAGAAAACACAATTTGATTTAATACATTATTATTACACCTATACTATGTCGTGACAAGTATAATAGTTAAACATAGCAATAAAATTGTCAATTTTAATCACATTAAAAATAGAAGACTTCTACAACAGATTATATCAATATTAAAAAACAAACATTATTATATTTTAATAAGTAGTCAATTGGATTTACACCTCAATCCACAATGTAATGAAGTAATGTTCGGGGCAGTCCTATTATAATCATTAAGCACAAATTAATTATCACTCTGGGGGATGGATAAAGTAACTGAGTGGTATTAATCAAACCTCAGGTGACCACAAATGTCAATTAATCAAACTTAAATTGGTAAAATTCATTGTCATGGCAATAATCTGCCATTCGTATTTTTATCACAGCACTTGTAAAGTAGTGGTGTCGGTAGCTTATTTTTAATATTCAACGTTATTTAAGTATTCCATCCGCAGCAGGTAATTCCAGAGCAAGGTACAGAGGACTAAAAAGAGCATCATTAAAACAGTCACCTTATTAATTAGTCAATCTTATACCTTGGAATACTTACAGCTAAACAAATGTAACATTTAAAAAGTAAACGAACGTTTATCTGCGTTGGCGGCGCTTCTTCTTGTTGGCGCGGCCCCCGTTCTGCGGCGCCGCGCTTGAGGGCTCGCCGGCCGGCGCGGGCACGGGCGCAGACGCGGGAGCAGGCGCGCGGCGCGGCGCGCTTGGCGCCTGTTGGACTATAGCCACACCACTTTGGACGATGTGAACCGGATTGTTGGTTACATTCCTTTGCAGTGCTGCTTCTAATTGGTTACGAGCGGCAGCATTAGGCGAAGGCTGCACAACGGCCGAACCAGTTTGGTTACGTATAGGGTTAGCCAAAGCGTTGTGCCTGCGAGCGTTAGAGTTGGCTGCGCTAGTCGGCGCGGTGGTGGACGCCGGAACCATAACGATGTGCCCGATAGAGTGAACAGTCGGCAAGTGTCCGTTAGGTCTTTGAGCAGGGCGATTTCGTGTCGTAATCCGTTCAGATGCGTCCTGGTTTTCGTTGAGCGCTGCTCGAAGCCGTTGCCGCATGCGTCTGCGCGCATTGCGGGAGAGGGTCCGCTCGGTGTTGTCGAGTGGCGGCGCCGGCTGGTGTTCCGCGGGCGGGGCGGGCGGGCGAGCGGCGAGCGGCGCTAGCGGCTGCGTGTGTTGGATGGGGGCGTTGTCGAGCACGAGCCTGGTGTCGGGCTGACGGTCAGCGAACGTGCGCGAGAGGCGCGCCACGTTGCTCTGCAGCTCGTGCAGCAGTGGCACGGGGTCGCGCGTGGGCGCCGGCGCAGGCGCGCCGCGGCTGGCCACACGCAGCACGGCGCGCGGGTGCGCCAGGTGTCGCTGCACGTCGTCAGGCCGCACGCGGTACACAGACAGCTTGCCGCTGATGGTAGCCGGCGACACCAACGCGCGAGCGTCTACTCCGTTCACTACCAAACAACGCCTGCGCTTCTTGAGAAAGCCTTCGCAGGACCGTACTGACCACACCTGTAATAATTTCTGCTCATGTATTTCATCTTTCATCGTCAACTCTAGCCTTAGATTACGACAGAAATGTCGAAATAACGACATAGGGTACAAAATACAAGCAGGGGTACTGGGTGGCATCCCGAACACGAATTTTAAATCACTTAGCTTTGAAGTCTTGTTTTTTTACTACTTTTAAATCTTTTTTATTTATTTAATAAAACATTTTAAATACGCAAAACAATCTCCAATTATGTATTATTTGTTATTGCAGTAAGAAATATAATTAGGAATTAAAATTGCAGCAGAAATGTTAAACAATTTTTTTCACACTAATTGAACAGCAATCCTGCATCAAGGTATTCGAAGTACTTACGCAATCGGAGAAAATGGCTTCACGGTCATTACCAGATATGGTAACAGTGTAGTTAAACTCATTTGTCACCCAGGGAGCAGCAGCCATCGACAACCACGCATACACAGAATCATCTGGGCGCAAAACAATAAAATGCATCACTTAACAAATAAGATTGTGAACATAATTAACTGGTAAATAAAGAGTTATAGACCAAATAAGACTTATAATAAAAAAGTAACAATACACTTACTGCTAATTTCAATAATTAAAAAGAATATGCCCATGTCGGACACTCTCACGGCAGTCACAATTCTACCAGGTATGGTGGAAAATTGCCAAGCTTGTAAATATTCGCCGTTTTCAGACTGGCCCTGAAACGAAAACAGCATGTTAATCGGTTTCAAGTTATGAAGGCATGGCTGATATACCTAAAGAACGTAACTAGCAAATATATCAACTACAAAATAAATATAAACTTTAATTACATAGGAGATTACATACGAAATGTGACTATGTAACATTAAATCTAATATCTTTAAACGAGCAATTCTTGTATATCTGTCGCAGGCGGATTGTAGTGATCCGCCGTATTACATTACGCCTAGCCGTTTTGGTCGTTTTGCAATGCGGCGGTTCAACGATTAACCGGATTGAATGCGGCTGCATGAATACCCGCCGGAATGTAATCGGCGCCTGACGTTCTTCAACACTGCTAGCCGTAATGTAATCAATACGAGTCATTAGCCGCCGCTTTTGCAGTTTTTAGTTCAGTCGACGGAGCTCCGCTTCGCTTCGCTTGTATGTCCACCCAGTTTGGGCCTTCGGCCCTGACGCAATTCTATCCTAACCTATCCAACTAAAAAATTCATCTTTATTTCTCATTTGGTGATAGTAGTATGATGCGGCTAAACGTTGGCCGCCTTATTGAAAAATGACAATCCGGCTAATCGTTGAACCGCCCGCATTGCAACGACGCAAAAGGCTAGGCGTAATGTAATACAGCGGATCACTACAAACCGCCCGCGGCATATCTATATATGTATAAAAAAAATCTGAATCTCAGAAACGGCTCCAACGATTTTCAGGAAATTTGGTATGCAGGGGGTTTTGCGGGCGATAAATCGATCTAGCTAGGTTTCATTTTTAGAAAACGTACCAAAAAAAATATAGCGAAATAAGCTCGGTCATACAGGTGCTATAGATAAATGGTTAAAATCGGAATATTGTAGGTAGCGGGTAGCGCAGTGTTCTCACAACAGAACAATTTAAAAAATCGCTTCAGTACAGTCTGTGATTCTAGCCTACATACAAAGAAAACAAAGTTTACCTCTTTGTTATACATATTATTACAAAATGATTCTAACATTGGTTTTTTGACGCCTGCAGTGGTGATCTGATGATTCTAAGACATGTCAAATGTAACTTATTATGAGTTTTAAAAGGTTAATCGAATCGGAACCTTACTGTGTTTTCACTTTAAACAATATGATAATTACATCTTCATTCACATATTAAGTTATTGGGTACTGTAATGTGTCAAAACCAACGTCAGACCATTTGGGTGTCCCGATCACAATAGTTCCGACGAGCAGAGGTTTTATCACGCCTAAATATGTACCCACCATAACACCGTACCATAAGCATTACAGACTACCATGCAGACATCTAATTTCGCTTGCGAAAGAAATGTTGCTCACTCTTTGAAGTACATAATAATGTTATTATTAAGGGGCAAGTATTGCTTTTTCTGACATTTCGCAATGCGAAATACGGAATGCGGAGAACTGGAAATAGCCCTTAATCATTACAGCATTACTACGTACGTAAAATTACTGTAAATAGATTGTAAAAACTATTTTTTATGCCACTCCTTACACCATGCTTGCTTAAAAAACTGAAATTTAGTACAATACTGTTTAAATCAGGGGTAGGTACTCAACCTGCGGCTGCATGCAGCCCGCCGGGCCTTTATGTAAGATTAGCCCTCCTGGAGTTACAAATTTGCTGTATTGTATTTATTTACATTACACCTAAACGATTTTCTCTTGCGGCCCGCGACATTGACTGGAAGTGGAACGCATTTGTGGCATTTGTAAAAAAAGGTTGTGTACCCCTGGTTTAAATTATTAGAAATATCCACAATGAAAAGACCATAACAACACAGGTTTCACATTTCGCACAATATTGCTTTGCACATATGAAAAAGGATGCTAATGTAATATCATAACTCGCAGTGCAATTTCATATAAAGATGACGACCACAATGTCTAAGTAAAAACAGCCTTTTCCTACTAAAAATAGGTTTATTAATCAAAATCAACATTAAAACTTACTTAAATAAAATATAATGAAGTCTACATGAAAAGCGGTGGCGCGGGATGGCCGATGGCCTGAATATCTGGGGATTGATATTTGAAACCTCATGTGTAAAAATAGCACTACCTCCAAGTCAAAAATTTAATTTGAGCGATGATTTTTAATAGTGGTATTTTCTAGCCCGTACATCGCGGCGACGAGACCCGGGGGGCTACTCCAAAATTCGAACAGTATGAGCGGAACAGCACAAACGAACTGCGAAATCGAATTTCTCAGTATGAGGCCAGATGTTGAGAGAAGGTGTCTTGTTCTTGTGCTCGTTTGTGAACGAGAAAACAGAGTTCGTGAAAAGGAAGTCATCTATAGACCTACCGCTTAACTGAGTCCTCGCCCGCGCGACACAGGGGCGCAGGGTAGGACGACAAGGGGACCGAGAGAGGTACGGGCGGGTAGTGCGCCTCTCTCGGCCCTCGCGCCCCTGCACCGCGCGGGCGAAGACTCATTTAAGCGGTTGGTCTACATAAATTAAGTCAAACATTAAAGCGGAGGAGGGGAAGTTCTGATGATATACAGAGTGACACATCAACTAAATATTTTATCTCAAAAATGGCGTGAACGGTAACGTAGTTCACAAAAGCTTTCAGCACATTTAAATACAAACAAGTTTTATTGTATTTGTATAAACATGGCATCAAAACCTAAATAGGATTTTATTCTACAAGTGTTATGGATAGGTACATATATTTCGATGTTTGTATTAAGTTTTTGGAAAGTTTTCCTGTATTATATATTATTTCCTGTATTAGCCTCTGAAACATAGATCTAAAATCAAATTACTTATTTGCATTAGCTATATACGCAATCTTAATTAATTCTAGGCCTATTGGCATGGTGATGGTGATGTGTGTAAGGTGGAATATAAAAAAAAAGATAATTACCTCAATAAGTTCAGGAGAGTGGAAATATCGGAGATGATTCAGCAAACGTGCAGCTGGCAGCCGAATTGAATTTCCATTCTTACAGCAAAGACAACGAAATAGGCCTTTGCAAGCTGGAGGTGCTCTAAGTACTGGGAGCTGAAAAATATTACTTCTTGAAAACATAAGATAATTTCTTACAATATACCTATAAATTGCAAAACACGTAGGAAATCTGCCTTATTTATAGGTCGGGTTAGTATTTTTACACAGGTCTGCAGTATGTCGTGACAGCTGAGCTGAGGGGCTAGAGATATTTCTATAACACCACAGTAGATACGTTGCAAAAGGAGACCGTGAAAAGCGCGAAGAAGCGGTTAACGCGCACTTGCTCCGGTGTAAGCGAACGGAGAGATGGCGAAGGCAGACTGATCCGCCAGTGAGGCCCGTGGATAGGGAACTAGTGACAATGGTGTTTAATACTCTTCTTCTTGGTGGCTCTTTATGAGCCACCTGTCCCAGTGGAACGGGCTGGGTGCACCGAGGAGGATCGTGGTTGAACGTTAGCGACCCTGTTACAGCCCCATAAAGGCCAAGCGAATTAATGCCAGTGGGTTTTAGTGTGTAAATGCTCTCCTCCTCTGACTGACTAGTACAGAAAGGGCTACTGGAGACCATAACCACTCCAAGTTGGGGGATACCTAATGCAGTTGACATGACTGTAGAGAAAAAAAAAACTATTAATAAACAAAAACCTGACTGCAAACATTTAACTGAAAAGTAGAAAAACAAGCCCAGAAACTCCAGTAACAGTTTTCAGCAGCAAGTGGAGACAAGTTTTTGTGCGTTTTGCAATTTAGGTAGTACTAAAATGTTTTTTTTCCAGAAAGCACATTAAAATATACCAAAGATAGCCCTCCCTTTGAACTTCGCCGTAATCGGGGAAATAAAATATACCTATTGAGTGTTTATATTGGAAGGTTACCTTCAATGGCTTCAACACTTTCAAAATGTAAATAATCCTGATTTGAATTAGGTAGGTACAGTTAGCATCGTATAGTTTGAAGCATCCAAGTCTGCCAAATAGTTCTGTACTGTACACCATATGAAATCCGATGGTGTGTAACACTTTTTGGTCACCTTGGATGTGTCATACTATATGACGCTGACTGTACATTTGCTAACCTTTCTAAGGAACTCCAAAACTTATAATTTTTTTGTTTGGTAACTCTATCTACAATAAAGAGGTGTACAAACACCTGTTTCATCAATAGTCACTTACATTTGGGTCCGTGAGATTATTCTCCTCTTCTTCTGCAGCATCGTTTTCAGCGTCTCCTGCGGCTGCTTCTTCCGCGGGAGTATTGCTGCCAGAGCCACTTGACCCTGTTGTCACTTTGCCACCTAGTTTCTGATAACAATGTAAAATTCGGTTAAAAATGATGAAACAAATAAGAGTTTAATCTATTTTTTCATTTGATAGAAGACGTAACCAGGCACCCTTTATGTGCAGGATCCAAAAAAACTTAGATCATATATGCGATGCACTGTATAAACAAACATAATGCAATTGAATTTTCTCGCAATCTGACTCGAAAGTTTAGAGTTATAAGAGTATGACAGAACATCAACTGTGATGCAGTGGAAGTGTGGAAACGGAGTTCAGGCCCTTACGTGCATCTGGTGAGCTTTTGGCGATAATCCTAAAACAAACCAGTTCTGGTCTGGATACTTACAAATGCTCTTAATTTTCTAACATTAGCAATGAGTTCTTCCATTGCATAATTTCTAGTGCCAAAGAAGAGGGCGCGACAGACTGGACACTGACTGAGGCGCGCTTTGCAGCGTCCACACACGTGGTGGCCCTCATTGCATTGGAAAATTTGTCCTGAAGGAATCTCATAGCACACAGGACATTGCAGTAAGTCGTCAAGGTCAGGCAAAGCCTCAGCCTAAAACAAAGAAAAACAAATTAATACAGAATTATAATATAGTTATTTATGTAACATTCATATGAATAGAATTATTAATCTACAAGTTTTTTAACCACTGAACAACTGGTTCCTCATATAGGTATTACCTACATTGGGCAGTTTTACATACTATCAATCTGTTCTTGACATGTGGATTGCCAGGAGAATAATATAATACAATTTTGGCTTGAAATATACAAATATTACAAATGAATGAAATGTCATGAAAATGTTGGGCCCCAAATATTAAGCTTGTATTTTTTTGTGAAAATTAAAAAAAACAGCTTAAAGTATCAAACTATTTCAAGTATAGTATTGTTTGTCCTATATAATATCAATTTTGCTGATTAAAATAAAGACATAAATATATTCCTAAATATGGGATGAATCCATGGTATTTTAGCATACCTATACTATCTAAGGCTAAGGAGATTTTGATATGGTGGGTGGTATTAGTTGCATCCAAACTTTATACCAACACCCATCTATTACAGATAGGGAAGCCAACCAACCCCATTTACTTGGATTTGCCCTAGTCTGGAGAGTCCAGGCACAGTTTTAAATTTTAGCAATGGTAAGACTCATGCAGAATTTCAGATAGACTCAAGTATAGGTATAAATCTACACAACATATTGTGTAACATCTTATAACAGACTAGCGACCCGCCCCGGCTTCGCACGGTATATTATGCATGTATTATACATATAAACCTTCCTCTTGAATCACTCAATCTATTAAAAAAAACCGCATGAAAATCCGTTGTGTAGTTTTGAAGATATAAGCATACATCGGGACATGAGGACAGAAAAAGCGACTTTATTTTATACTATGTAGTGATTAAGCCTTTATAAAATTAGAGGCACAGTTTCATATTTTTTAAGACAATCAATATTATATTAGGCATTGCTTTTGACTAACAATCAAATTCTCTATAAATAATCACTTTTAGAAATAACCCTATAATGGTAATGGTATAAATAGTACTTGGTCAATAGCAAAACATCTCTCTTGGATGCCTCTATACTATAAACTGACAATAAGTGAACCCTAGATTATGTTAATTTTCAGGTAGTAGGTAGTTTTAGAGAAGACAAGGGAAATTGATAATTTTAATTAATCATCATCATTGATCTTAACCATGTGGTCATTATGAATACATTTGTTTGTTAAGAAACATAAAAAGGTTCCCTAAAGACCTTGATGAGATAGATATGAGCTATGAAAATTGAAGTGTATGGATGTGTGATTTTTGATCAGGCAATAATATTTTATATAAAACATTTACAACACCTCAAACACTACTTGAACCAGCTGAGTGCACTTAGCTGAGAGCTAGTAGCTGAGATAATGAAAACAAGTAAATCCAAAAACATTGATGTAAGACATTTTCTTGCAGGTAGATTGTAAAATGAATAGAGGTTCATCTAAAATATATCCAGCCTTGCAAGTTTACTAAGATATTGCACGAAATCTATTGGTTGTTTGTGAAACAAAGGAAAATAAAATAGAGTTGGCATGACCTAGTAAGCTAACTAATGATTAGAATTATTCTATTTAGGGTCAGGTAAACTAAAACTGTATATATTGAGATCACAATTAGCAGTTCTCTCTTTATGTATCAACATGGAAATATATACGGAAATCCAAACCTAAAACATCAAATTGCATTGTATTATTTTTTCAATAGAAACGGTTTTAGCATTAGTAATGGTTTTCTTAATACCTTCAGGAGACTTAATCTAAAAATAACTGCCGTTTATACATTTGAATAATAAGAGGGTACTGTTCAGTTTTGGGAGGTGTCACACATTCCTCATTACCCAAAAGAAATGGAGGAAAATACTTGAAATCGAAGATTTACTTGGATCAAAACATATAAATAAGAAAACTAAAGATAGCAGTTGCAGTTAAAAGTCTCACATTAAAATCATCTCAATCTCAGAATTCAATTAATAGCTACCAAAACTGATCAACCGACAAGATTAAAGAAAAAAATATTGTCAGCTTTACACAAACCTTGACGTTCTCAGCCATCGTGCAAGTCCCCACACGACAAAGAAATCTTTAAATATTAAGATCTTCAAATTCACAAGTCTAGATCTAAATAAAATTAACTAAACGACTTGTTACTGAACGCGAGCAGGCTACAAATAGTTATGGTTAGATGGCTGGATGTCGGATAATTCTACAGTTGGGGAAAAAATGGCTGCCTCTTTCCTCCCTCCAGGACTTAACAAGTGTTGCTACTTTACACGCTGCACTGCATTGTTTAAACATATTCCTAGCTAGGGTTGCCAAGTGTAAAGCAAGAAATACGAAGTTCGTATCATATTATTCCTCTCACTCTATAATGATTATGAATGACTATAATACGACTCGAAGTTCGATAATCGATTTTCTGAATTGCCCCTTGTGTTAAAAGTGCCACTGCACGCTCAGAGTACTACAATAAGTGCTTTGTTTTAAGTACGGTGCTTAAGACTAATTCACTATAGTGTGTCTCACGATATTGTTTAATCGGAATAAAATATTATTCTGTGTTAATTCCAGCACCAAATTATCGCGATGCCAAATTCCATCAAAATCCGTTCATTGGTTGAGTAACAAACATCCAAACTTTCAAACGTTTGTTTTTCATTTGGTGGGATTGGTGCTTTATTTGTAGAGTTTAGCTTAGATGTAAGAGCTTAATTTCTTTTCCCTGTTGATATTTAAAAAAACTTGTCAAAACTGTCACACCAAATGTCAAACAAATGCCTAGGTTACGTATACGAACCAACATGTTACTTTTATCCATCTCACTTCTCACTCACTCTTGTCTGTCTTGTCCTTTTGTCTATGGTCTTATATTGTCTTGTCTGCAGTTGTGTGTGGTATGATCACAGCAAAAAGAAAGGAAATTGAGATAATTTTAGATATATTATTAGTAACTGAAGTGTATCTAGTTAATGTATAATTAATTTCAGTCTCTCTCCGTGATGATACATTAAAGATAGTTCGTAGTGTTGTTGATAGCGTTCTTACTACAAACACCATGGGATTTAATTTTCTGTACCTTTTGTTGTGCTGTGCTTTAACAAAATGTAAGCTTAGTACACTAAGCGGAGTCATTTTAAATCGGTGATACATTAAGTTGTTTTACATATGAATGCTTTTTGCAGCAAGCTATGGTGAAAGGCTCCACGGCCAGATATACTCCTCCATTGAAGGAGGCGCAGCTTGTTTCAGGCGATTAAATGGAACCCATCAAGCAGGATGCTCCTGTAAGTGAATTGTCTGATCATTTCTTAATATATTTAAAAAAAAATGTAGTATAGTTGTAAATGTAGTATGTAGGTATTAGTATTTGTGGTGTAGTTGACACAATATAATATAATAAATAGCACTCACCTACACTGTGAATCATTGTATTAGTTTACAGGATATTCATATGATATTTTTTTTTAATTGAATTCTTTCTTTATTCATTTCATTATTGAATGTGTTCATTATTGAACTTCAGCATCATTTTAAATGGATTTTGAATGTTTTTTTTATTGCAGCATCAAATAAAGGGGCTATTGGGGTTGTCCACATGGTCAAAGATGTTAGTGACGCCCAGTGGATGTTGTTCAATGCTACTGCTGGCCCATATATGGCAGTTGTTAATACAAACATATTCCACGATGTTGTAGAGTTGTTTATGGACAATCCTGCCAATGTTGCTGGTGTTCTTCTGTATGCAAATGCTACTCAAAAGTAAGAGTTCAAATAACATGTTAAACTGTCTGATATATTTATGTACATACAAACATTTAAAAACAAACATGTGGTTGAACTTACAGGTCAAAAGTTTCAACCACCCCATCTTTATATTACTAAAATTGGCAAATATGTTCATGGACTAGATGCAATTACCTAGCTACAAAGAAAATCACACACACCTGTGGCGAATTAGAGACATTGGATTGGTTTTATTTGACAAAATTTCAGAATTTTGTTAACATAAAGAAAGACTGTTGAAACACTGCGGCACCTTAAAAGTGACATCATCAAAAATGATTCACCATTTTTTTTTTATCTAAATATTTTTATGAGGCTTAAGTGCACTTGTGTGACTATGCCAGGCTCATTGGATGTCTCTTTGGCGCTTCACCATTTATGTTGAAGAGTTAATGAATACAAAAATCTATTTCTTTAATCCATTCAGCACCAAAAGTTAATTCGTTAATTAAAAAGTTAACTTTGATAATCAGTAGTGTTCAATTGACAAAAATGATAAAGTTAACCAAAAAAAAAACAAAACAAGTAGAAATAATAATAAAACACATTTATTTATTCCGATAATAAAGTTGGTAGATACAAGGCATTAATCGTATTTTGTATTAGGTGCAAGTTTCCCTTCATAAAAGTTAGAAAATTAATATGGACATCCATCATCTTTTAACCCCTAAAATATCTTTGCCCATAGAAACAAGACCTTCTACTTAATGACTAATGTAATGGACTAAAGTTAATGGAAGTTAATAAACATGTTAACATTTTTTGAAGTTAATTTAAAAGTTAATCAGTAAAGCAGATTGTTAACTTCATCAAGTAACAATTAACGGATTAACAAGTTAATGTCCACCTTTGTTCAGTACCACAATTTCGACTGTGGGGTTCTCTGTTTGTAGGTTGTTTTAATACAAAGCAGAAAAATATTAATATGTGGGAGCAAATGTGTTAAATTGATTTATTACTACATACACACATATATCACGTATTTATCCCTTACGGGGTAGACAGAGCCTAAGGTAACAAAACCCTAAGGCCATGTTTAGCATGATTGTGGGCGTATAGGTGGAAAGGGGCATCAATATAGTGATGGGTTGCTAGCCGCATCGCCTATAACATGATTCTTAAAATTTTCGCCCATTCCCTCGATGGGCTTTTACCATCTGCGCGGGAAGAGAAGCAACTGGTACATTCTATGTTTTTTCTTTACTCCCAGACCAGCATGGAAGAATTTAGATTTATTACTGTAATGCAGTATTACCAAACCATGCAACATGCATACTTTTTAAGCATTTTAGGAAGCAATAATAACAAATAATATAATATAGACAATTTTCAGAACTGTATCATTCACTCAAGAGTCAATGTGCCCAAACGAGTATGCATCAGGACCTGGAAGCCAATGCCCGGCACCAGATAAAAGTGTGTGGAACAGAGATGGAACAGGCCTTATTAGAAGGGATATCCCATTTCCTATATTCTTCCTGCCAGCTTCACGGTTGGAAGAAATAGTAAAGATAAAACAATGTTATGAAAGGTAAAAATAGATGATAAAATGTCATGACTGTGCTATGGGGAAGTTGATTAGTTTTAAAATTAAATACTGGTAGTGTACATGTAAAACCTTATGGAATTTCCATTAAACACTGCCTAGTGCAGAGGTCAGTAAGTAGTTTTAGGTGTAGTCCAGATACAGTGGTCTCACTATGAAATGAAACAAGTATACCTTATGTGTGTAATAATTGGTACTTGATTTAAAATACATTCCAATATTTGGTGGTCCGAGGTTCGACTTTTGGCGATCCGCAAACGGACCACAGTCCACCTGTTGCTAACTGTTGACCAAGTGTTTATGCTGCTGAACACCTGGTACTTATTATCCTATAGAGTTACAGATGCCCATGGATGGTTGTCACTCACATTAGATATCTCCCAAAAAAATATAGTTATATAGGTACTAACTAATATAAAAAAAATTAAATAAAAATATATTTTTAACCCCCCATAAGGCATTATAACTGAATCGACGATGTCTGTATGTGTGTGTGTGTTTTTGTATCACGCTATTCACCAGAATGGATTCTTAAATTTCCCACGGGATAACATAAATACTAAACATTTATAAAATATATTATTTGTTTAAGATCACAGAGGTGCTCTGATAAAGATTTTTTTCCCTATCAACGGGATAGGGAATCAGAGATCGGTACATTCTCTGTAAAGTGGCACAATCACCGTAACTTTTATAAAAAAAAAAGGGTAAATTAATTACTATGTCGAGAGCTTATTACTTTTTTATATACTTGGCTACTTTTATACTCGGAAATTGCTTAGTTGATTGCCGATAAATTAAGTCTGCGCGGACGAAGTCGCAGGCAGAGGCTAGTTTCAAATACATTACTTAAAGATATTTGTATTACACATTTTAAATACTTGCGAGATAGTATTTTGTAATTTGTATTTCAATTAAAACAAGCATTTATTTTGCCCAGCCCTGTGTGTTTATCTGTCTGTGATATCGTAGCGGATGTACCGATTTGAATGCGGTTTTTTTATTTGAAAGCCAGGTTCCTTGTGGTGGATTTAGCTGTGTTTGGTAAAAATCGGTCCAGCAGTTTGAAGAGTATCAGCTCTTTTCCAAAATGATGTGAGGCATTTTTGGCATAAAATTGAATTATTTTCTATTTAAGTATTCTATTAATGTGTGGGGTTTTTTTTTTTATTTTTAATTTAATATTATTTTACCACAACACTACCAGGATCAATATATCCGTATTCAATTGATACTATTAACTCTTTTTAGGTACAACCTTAATGTGGACTCTCAAATTGGCAAGCCTCTGTGTTCTATTCAACTCAACTCCTTCATGTGGGCTGCCGTGAACAGTGTTGTATGTCGCAGGAGGTTGGTTTACATAATAAATTGCTCCTTTGTATTCAATTAAATAGTTTTAATTTGATCTAGCAAGCCATGAGGGCTCAAGGTAGAAAGTATGCTATTAATAAGTTGTTTTTACTGTGTCTACCCCATAAGGGATAAAGATGTGATTTATATATGCATGTATGTGGTCACTACATAGTACAAAACAAAGTCGCTTTCCGCTGTCAGTCTATCTGTCCCTATGTATGCTTAGATCTTTAAAACTACGCAACGAATTTTGATGCGGCTTTTTTTATAGATAGAGTGAATCAAGAGGAAGGTTTATAATGTATAATTCTACGCAGACGAAGTCGCGGGCAGGAGCTAGTATTATATACGTGATAAAAAAAAAAATTTTTTTAGTCAGGAAAGCGACGAGGAGAACTACTTATAAATTATAATGTATGTATGCTTGTGCCAAAAATATGAATATTAAATGTATACCATTGATTTTTCAGATCTGCAGCAAGTGCGTTATTAACTCCCACTAAAGTATGTGATCCTTTGGGTGATAATAATGTTTACTATTCATTATTTCCCCGAGAAAAGGTGAGTATTATTAAAGTTTTGTCATATTAATTGTTTTTTTTAAATGTATGGTTTCAATTGTAAACATTTGATTATTATTTTCCAGGGATCAACACCAAAAAAGAAGATTACCTTAGTCACGTCTAGAATTGACACAGCATCACTTTTTGATGGTAAAAGACACAAATTCACTATAAACATGTGCTATTTTCACTTTGAAAAGTAACACTTCTCTAGTGAAGTGACGCTTATTTGTTTTAAAAGTTTTTTTTATTTTACTACTTGATTTCACTGTTTAGGTATTGCTCCCGGCGCGGCCAGCTCCGTGGTCGGTATGGTGACACTCATCTCTGCAGCCACTGTTCTTAGTAAAATGATACCTGCGAAAAATGCTTCTCAATATGGTTAGTTAGTAATTGAATTAAGCCCTTTTTAAATACATTAACAAGTAACAACATTCTAAATTAGCAGGCATATCTGGAAGTTAAATCAAAGTATTTCCGTCATTTGTGACTCTTTGTCTATCTTTGTATATCTTTGTCTAAAACTATGATGAGTAAGAATAGTCCCTGAGGCCATAAATTGTCTAAAGCACTTGTAATCACATGCACATTCACCGTCCCGTTCCGTCGAATCGTTTCTAATGAGGGTAGAAAGGGATGTCCGCGCGTTAGTGATGCCTCAGGTGTATGCTTTATGTAAAGTGTTTCTATTCTAATAGCTCGTGGTGTGTAGATTCCAGTATAAACGACTACTTACCTTGCAGTAGCTATATTATATGTTATATTGTAAATTCGTGTGTTGTACAAATAAATTGTAATATAATTATTTTAGATTCCAACGTTTTGTGGACACTTCTGAATGGTGAGGCTTTCGACTACATCGGTTCCCAGCGCGTGGCGTTTGACTTGCAGCGCGGCGCGTGGCCGCCAGACGCACCGCTGTCCCCCAGTGATGTCAACTTACACATAGAAGTTGGACAGATCGGCGGCTCGCTGCTTAACTTTAAGGAAAAGGCTTCCTGGCCTCTTTACTCTTATGTACACTCTGACAATCAAGCTGTTCCAGAGGTAAGAACTTGACATAAACGCTATTAAGTACAGCATTGCTCAAATAATAGATGGGTGCCTAAGCGTCGTCACATATGAAAGGTCATAAGAGCGTGGATTAGGTAGTTAATGTCAATGCCCAAAAAAAGTAGACTGGCAATATTAGTTTTCGAATTATATTTCATTCGTGCGTTATTACTAAGGCGTGAATTCTTTTAACTTGTAAAGCTTATTTGCGAGAATCCCTCAGGCCCTAGGCCTTTTATTGTTTTGGGTGTCATGATAGCGGCATAGAATTGGATCTCAAATGACGCACCCTTGATTTGAGTTTGATTTGTTTAGAGTGATAACGTTTCAATTATTTATTTACAGGTTACTGAATTTCTAGTGGAATTGAGTAAATACATGCAGAAAAGCAACATGACAGTAACTAATACTTTCACGAATAACTTGCCCCCGTCTTCATTGCATTCGTTCCGTAGGATCCTGAAAAATAACACGAAGACAGGAGAATTTCCAGAGCTATTGCTAACAGATCACGGGACCACTTTCACCAATTTGTTTTATAACTCTGCCATGGACGATTATGAGAAGATTGGTTATATTTATCATAATATTAGCATAGGGACTGATGGTGCTTGTAAGTATACTTAATTACGATTAATTTCTTCCTATTATGTATATTTTTTTAGGTTCTATTTCTTTTATTTCCATTTCTTTTTTAGTTATTCCCACTGAAGAGCTATTGAAGAACGGTAACATGACGGAGAACGATGCGCAAGTAAAGATAGCGCGCGTCGCGACCGCGTTGTCCTGGACATTGTACCAGCGAGTCACGCGCCAACCTTACGAAGGCGAAGAAACTGTTTCAGCGCATTTGGTATAAATTAAAATTTTACCTTTTATAATGAATTCTAAAAATATTATTAAATTTATATGCACTTTAAAGTCAAAAACTGCAAGTTAAAACTATAGCTATGTGTCTGTGTGTATTAATTTCTTAGGTCGACGAACTGTTATACTGCTTCCTCGAAAACAAATCCTGTCGCTTACTGTCAGCGGCAGACTACGGAGAGGCGCCGGCGAGCGAGGAAAGCGTGCCGCCGCGGCCCGTGCCACTTTACGTAGGAGTCGTCACATGGGCCGGCAACGCGGCTGCCTTCGCCGGCCATCTTATCACGTTGCTCGCCGGCACACATCTTAGTGAGAACAAGATTGAATGCGACGCCAAAACCAGCCTCGTAAGTCATTGACTGCCTTATTTTGCGATATTATAGTCTTGTTACTACGAAAACATACACAACCGTTGTAAACATGCGTTGCGATATTAATTTTATTCACGTTTGCTGTCAAATATTTATAGTTTTTTTTTTCGGAGAAAAAAAGTAGTGTTGTTTAAAAAATGTGTCAAAATGTTTTAACTTTTTTTCAGGATAACTCTTACTATTGGCTTCGTGGTTGGAATAACAGTGGCGTTTGCATAGAAACAAATATGAATTTCAGTGAAGCCATTAGCCCCGCTTTTCTTTCATCAGGTAAGAATTTTCATTTCCCACTATGCGTAGATAAGCCACTTCGCGCCTTAGAGCAATACTCTCACCTTACCTTACAGCTAGCATATTAACCTGAACGTATCTAACCTTGCTCGACGTTTAGGATTTGAACTCTCAAATGTTTTGTCTGTCTTTAACGTCTAAATCTAAACCTTTGAGACTTCTGTCTTTTTTCTGCGACAGGCGAATGTGCGCGTTGCTATCATTTTACATCTCATTCCATAAGAGCGTTATGTATGTGCAAATGTGATAAAAATGGAGTCGTGGAACGTTTACCTACTGTTCTAGACTACGACTTGTCCTCGGGTGAGTTCTCGACGTGGACGGAGTCCGTATGGCAAGCCATGTGGGCGCGTGTATTCGTCAGCGCGGGCGGCGGCGGCGCGCGCGCTGCACTAGGAGCTGGCGCTGCAGCCACCATACTTACCGCTCTACTAATCTACTGGCTGCAGCGGCATCTGACAAGAGTGTTCGTTAACGCGCCTCCTGGCTCATTCGGGAGCGGTAACGCTGTACCTGGGTAAATATAAACTTGCTTTATTTTTTAGCGAAGTATATTGTTCCGATGAAATATAAAGGGCAGTGGCGGCACTGTGTATTCAGGTCAGTAGCGTAGATTGATGTCCGAGAAAACTTAAAATTACTGCATAGCTTTATTTATATCTATGCTTCTTAGCCATGTTCTAGTCCTGGATATCCGTGTCTGTTTAAAATATACTTTCAATTTTATTTACAACTCTTCTTTTATAAATGACATTAAAGATGATATAAAACCTGTTTCTGTAAAATAATTGTTTCCTCCAGTGTGGCGTGGTCTCATACTGTTTTCGACACATATCGATCGCTCTTTGGGAAAGCACACCGTCTTGTTTGCACAATGCATAACGTATTTGTGACGCCACTCGACCCGTTATAAATATCGATCACTAAAATAAATGACGGCACTGCTATTGGAAGGAGCTTTACACAAGTCCGATATTTTGTGCACAATTTTCCCATTTGATTTAATTCACTTCTCTTTTCAGAATTCTGCGCACCGTCAACTGTTAATTGGAAAATTAATATCCAAATGGAGATGCGTAGATTAGAGATAAGGCTGTGTTACAAAATTAGACTGAAGCAGGCGACTACAATTTTATTAGAATGCACAAAAGATTCGGAATCCGGCCCGTCTATGTAAAGTGTCACAGTTTCTTTAACGTAGTAATTGTGATATGATATCATACACTTAGTAATAAAAATTTGGCACATTGATACAACATACAGATGCAGGTGCCGTTAAACTTCTTTTCTTGGGCATTGGGCGGTAAAGTGGTGGAAGGGTTGCCCATGTACTTTATTATAAGAGATTTTTTAAAAGTCTTTCACATTTAATCGCCATAACTCAAGAAGTTTGCCCGCAAATATCGGTCGCTGTTGGCGAAATACGAATTATGCCAAAACTTAACGAAGTTGATAACGTGCATTCTTTTTATTTAGCCGCTCTGTACAGAACTGTTTAGGAACGCATTCCATGCTTAATTAGTGAAATTATTTTTACCCTTGAATTATCAGCTTTATTAAATTAATATAAGTATACTTACTAATTGTTAACTTGTGGCTATAATTTTTTATACATAATTTGACCATCTGAGTGTAGATAACGGTCAATAATCTGGGATACGTATCTGTTAAAAACCAAACGTCAAGTACAGTACCCGGCGATAAAGAACACTGGCGACCGTCCATCAAACATTGTATTTATCATGTGACGTTACACACACACATAATATCACGTCTTTATCCCTTACGGGGTAGACAGCGCCAAAGGTAACAAAACCTTAAGGCCACGTTTAGCATGATTAAGCATGTGACGTTATAGGTATACCAAATAAATACTGCACTTTATGGACTTATGTAGTTTAAGTCATGACTGTTAACTTCGGGTATCTATAGATAGCTAGAAAAAGGATAGTCAAAAAAGAAATTAGAGTAGAAAAACACATTTTTTTCTATAGCTACTATAAATTAAAATTTTCAAAAATCCTCAATTCCTTCCATTTTACAACCTATCTGTGCTCTCAATGAAGTCAATATCACTGTCACTATCTGCCAAGCCATATTGTATTACTAGCCTATCAGTCTATCTATGTTGGGTTGATTTTTTCGATATTCATTCTCGCATTTCGGGGGTTTCAATAACTACATATATTATACAGTGTGTAAATTTTATACGAGCGTATATTTTATCTAGATGTAGTTAACGATCATACAAATTATTTGAGAATGATATTCTGTTAGAACTTTTATTATTGAAGCGTTATTATTTTTTAAAGTTTGGCTTAGGAGCAATGTGACACGTACAATTTCATTTGACATTAGTGTTATGACGTTTACGTTGGTAGGTACAGTCAGCGTCAAATAGTTCGTGACATCCAAAGTAGCCAAGAAGTTGCGAACTACTTGGCTACTTTGGGTGTCACGAGCTATTTGACGCTTACTGTACGTTAATTTAACCGTCGCATTGTGTGATATATTGCTTGCTAAATTAATTACAAAGAAAAAATAAAATTCAACTAATGTTGCTGTTATAAATGTTTTTACTCTATTTAGTGTGTACATTATTTATGAAATATATGCCCGCATGAAATTTAGACACTATATTTTCATGGAAATGCGTCCATTCTTTATCGCCGGGTACAGTATATTCTTTCTGCTTGTGAACTGTGAAAAAAAACTGATCTTATGTTGTTCTGCCTACCTTGTAAGATTAGGATGAAATGTCGCTCGCCACGCCCAGCGTTATCGCTTGTAGTATCTTGTCTACGGGCACTGAAATACGTAAATGCGAGTACTTTGTTAACTACTCTACCCGATAGATAATATTTTTACTACTATACTCGGGAGCGAAGAAACCGGGGTCACTTTTATACAACTTTCTGCGGGATATGACCCGGTTTCTTTGCTCCCGAGTATATTCAATTGTAGATAATCTAATAAATTTATGTAGTTTAATATTTCCTATAACATGATCAGTTCTTCAGAAGTCGAGAAGCCGCGCAGCTAGCATCTCTTTAGGTGGTAGCCACTTAATTAACTGCCTGTACTGCAGATGATTGTATCGTAATTTCCAATAATTATATGGCATCGTTTCGTGAAATCCTGTAAATTAAGTGTTTAACTAAAACGTTGTCATCATTATAGAATTACCCAGAAACCAAAAAAAAATAATTAAATCAATGGTTTATAAAAAAGCTTTTTATTTCTAGAGTAAAGTGCTGAAGACAGTGGCGATCAATGATTTTCCAAAACTTTTAAGAAACACCCTGCAGAAATCTTTTGGTTCGATCTGGTTCAAATATTGTTCTTTAAGTGCCTGAGCATCAAAAAACATATTTTCATTTATGTAACCATAGTACAATCGGCTAAAGCATACTAATTTATTTGTTTCTAGTGATATTTTTGGAATCGCAAACCCTAATTTACTGCGCAGAAAATTTAGGCTCCCCACTTTCACATCGTCGTGTTCTGGTGTTATTTTCAAAATCAAATTATCGATGTTTTGCCAACTACGCTCTGTCACCGGGTTTGGTTTGTCGTAAGATAAGTCACACAAAGTGCCAATACTTCTTTTTTCTGTAATTACTTTGTTAGTTTCAGAAAAGTAAGTATTTATAAATTCCGAGTTGCTGTGAATGTAGATTTTTTTTGGGTCATCTTTTTCAAGCCGCGGCGATATATTTGTGAGTGTGACACTTTTCGCAGATCTGACGTCGACTTGACTTGCTTGTCTGCTTTCGTCTACTAAGAGTTTTTTTTTCACTGACGTGATCCATACGGCTTCATGGAGTCTGCTCCAGTTTATTGGCTCTTCAGAATAATCATTTAGAGGTTTTGGATTGAGAGTTGTAAATATTCCGTTTTTTGGGCCACCGAGGTTTATGTTCAAGTTAAAATGTTGGTAAGGACTTGTAATTATTACAAAATATAGTTTACGCATGGTATTTAGAGTAACAATGTTTGTACTGTTAAGTAAATGCTTCAGCAAGTATCCTTGAGTGATGTCATAGAAATGCCAGTTATGGTGTAAGAGCGAAGGAGCTTTTCTGGCCATAAAAACTGCTACTAGGTTGCTGGACATGGTGGCTAACGTGTTCCAAAATTGTTCACACATTGCGTTTAATTTAGAGCATATCATTTGTATCACCATACATTGTCGTTCTATTGATATAGAGATTATGCTAGAGGTTGTGTTGACCGGTAGAGTAGCAATTTCTTTCACATCTTCCACTTTCCTCAGAGAACTATGTCTAGGCATTTTTAAACCACACCAATTGTCATGCATATCGAAGTACTCTCTTACATTGTGCAAATTTATAGCTAATGTAAAAGATATCTCTCCGGAAGTATTGCTTTCTTGTGTTGTAGATAGATGTGAGTTAATTTTTTTCAATAAAGTTTGCATATCGGCGTCTACTGTTTGTACAAATGTAAGCAATCGGCTTATCTCGGTTCCTGAAAAATAAAAGGATGCATGCCTTTCTTGAGCTATGCTGTAGACGCGCGCCCCTTCCAGAACATCGTGGTCGTGTTCTGAAGTTGTGCAAGTCAAAGCGCAAGCGGATCGCATCACTTCTCTGGCCCCGGTGACTTGAGTGGCGGTAGGTAGTTCTGGAACCTTTTTAAGGGGTACATTTATTTTACATACATCTTTATCTATCTTTTTGCCATGGACGGGACCCAAAGCCCTTATATTATTGCTCCTCTGCATTTTGGGAAGCCTGTAGTAAAATGGAGTTTTCTTAGCTCTGATGCCATGTTTTCCCCTTTTCTTCAAAGTTTTTCTTTTCTGCTCACCGCAAGCCATATTTAATTACTTATTTATTTTATTCAGTATTGGTGAAGGATCTCCCACGCAGTACCACATCAGCACTACTGAAACAGCGTAAGTAAGAAATATTGTTAAAATTATAGTTGACATTGATAAGTGATACCTTTTCCTTCGGTAGACAGTTGGATGACTCGTCGGAATGAGCCGGGAATATATACAGGGTGTCCCAGAAACCGACGATAACCCGTTGAGGGCTGATAGACCTACTAATTACCTACCAAAATATCACATTTTAGGTTTAGTAAAAATCTTTTAGTTTTCGAGATATGGTCATTTTTGCAAAAATCACGATTTTTCTCCCTCAGTTGAGTTTTTCGTCTGCCACACCCTCAAATGACCGAATTTAGTTAATCTGATTACTGATAAATATTGCAGAATACATGGGCTTTTAAACGTGATATTATTTTCTTTTATTATTTATTCAAACTTGGATGAAAAACGACTTAAGAGACAGTTTTCAGATATTTTACTGTTTCATCCCGTAACTTTGGTCCTCCATGGTATAAAAAAAATAACTACGCTAAAGTGGCACTGGCTATTAAAAACATGTCTAGCTAATGTAGTTTACAAAATGGTATAACACTTACTTATTTGTTTAATAATTTCAAATTTACTGCTATTTCATTCCAGAAGAAGCTCAAAGAAAATTGAAGTCACTACCAACTACAAATTAAAATAAAATGAAATATTTTTAGCAACCCAATTTTACACAGCCATTTGACAAAAACAAAGCAAATTCGATTTTCAAATTCGAATTTAAAAATTTCAAACTTTATTCGAAATTTGAATTCAACTTTACCAGCCTTATAAAAACAATTATTTTGCCGTCCTCAGACTAAATGGCTGCTCACTTGATTAGCTTCTTCAGTAATGAAATAGCAATAAATTTGAAATTATTGAACAAATAAGTAAGTGTTATACCATTTTGTAATCTACATTAGCTAGGCATATTTTTAGTATCCAGTGCCACTTTAGCGAAGTTATTTTTTTTATACCATGGAGGACCGAAGTTACGGGATGAAACAGTAAAATATCTGAAAACTGTCTCTTAGGTCGTTTTTCATCCAAGTTTGACTAAATATTAAAATAAAATAATATCACGTTTAGAAGCCTATGTTTTCAGCAATATTTATCGGTAATCAGATTTACTAAATTCGGTCATTTGAGGCTGTGGCAGACGAAAAACTCAACTGAGGAAGAAAAATCTAGATTTTTGCAAAAATGACAATATCTCGAAAACTAAAAGATTTTTACTAAACCTAAAATGTGATATTTTGGTAGGTAATTAGTAGGTCTATCAGCCCTCAACGGGTTATCGTCGGTTTCTGGGACACCCTGTATAACTACCTAGGTACCTACATAACCACACATGTCAAGTTTACTGCAAGGACTCAAAGCGAGTTGGAACAGATGTTAAGTTACACATTCTGTTGCTGTTTTAACATTGTATCATGCTTATCTTTGATCTGCCTGTGCAAGACAAATGCGTGTAGGTATAAGTAGATACTTACTCCTGCACCGTTCGACTTAAACGCCATAGTTATGTTTAAGGCCTAGCAATACATATCAAAGTCACTAAAATAACGACATTTAATACTTATATCTGCCCCAGTCGGCGGCATTGATATTATGTAGAACAGCTTACAGCGACTCAGGCCGTCGACCATGCCAGCATTACCAACGATATATTATTGTCAGTGCTTCGGGGACAATGGTCCGTAGATGCGCCTTTGTCATTTAATATTTACACGCATAGACACAGACGAAGTTACGGGCGATAGCTAGTATAATTTTTCAGAAGGTTGCCGTCAAGATGTCACCCTATTAAAATATTTTTAAGTATATAAATTAAATGTAAGAATGTCACCTGTTCGATGAGAAATAACATCGATAACCTATATATGAAACCAATGTGGTGTTTTAACTTCACCAATTCCAAATATAATTGACCAAATTTAATTACATTTTGATTACAACATACTACACGAAAAATTTAACGTCACTGACTTTTTGCCACACGGAAACGGAAAGAATGCCACTGGAAAAGGTTACATGTGTGTAACCTACATGCATTAGAGTGCGAGGTTGTGAATTGAAATTATGTCGTTTTTGATATGTCAACGTGCTGCCCATAATATTATTTTACGTGCGGTCCGTGCCGTACCTAAGTATAAATGGGCCGCCCCCTACGCGAACGGAAATTTCCACTTCCTGGCCATGGAAGACGTAAAATTGTTTAGGTACCTACCTACACACACCACACACCTCGGGCGATGAGAAAGTCAGGTCGCATGTTTATCGCCCTCGTCTTTGGCTCGTGCGACAAGTTCGCCTGCGATCTAAGACATTATTTATGTCACCACCCTCTGAATGTAACTAGGTACTTACTAACTATATATATATATATATATATATGATAAGATAAGATAAAGATAATTTATTCATAAATGTTTTACAAAATTATAACTAAGAACCAAGTTTCCTTATAAATCTAAGTTAGCAACTCATATGCCTGAACTAGGAAATCCTGTGTTTCAGGCTATAAGAGCTAAACAAAATGGCTATTAAATAATTAAATAATCACAAGGGAAAAATAAGTATACTTGACAAAAATATAAAGAAATTATTAAATTAAAACTATGATTATTATCTTATAAAATCTTAAAAATTAAAATCCAATAAAAAGAAAGTACAAAAATAATCTACTTCACAACTAATAATAAATTCTCTACAAACACTACAACACAAACACTAATCCTAAAAACCTACATATCTATGCTAAAAATAACTAGGTATAAAAACCTAGATTGGAGCGTGATTCAAGAGGTAGGTAGGTTTATATGTGTATATTTATAATACATTCTTAAGTCTAATTCTACGCGGACGAAGTAATAATATAAAACATGAAAAAACCGGCCAAGCGCGAGTCAGACTCGCGAACCGAGGGTTCCGTACCACCGTATAACAAAAACACATTTTTGTCCGTTCGCATGATTAAATTGGTTGGCAGCTAATTCAAAAAAACGGCAAAAAACCACGTTTGTTGTATAGGAGCCCCTGAAAATATTAATTTTATTCAACAAAAATACATCATCTGTAAAAGTTTCAACAGTCTAGCCAGCACGGCTCATGAGATACAGCCTGGTGACAGACGGACGGACTGACAGCGAAATCTTAGTCTTAGTATAGGGTTCCGTTTTAAGCCTCTGGGTACGGAACCATAAAAACGCACTGAACACATCCGATTGACAAAATGTACGAAGCCCGTTTTAAAATAAATAATAAAAAAAAAACACATCCGATCACGCCAATGTCATTATTTGTCACACTTGACTCTAACGATAGTAGCTAGTTGTTTCGTAGTGGTGGTAGTGGTAGTAGTTTGTTTTGGCTTTGCTTTAGTCTGGTTGTGGCTGGTATTCTACCGAACACGGACAACTTAACCGCACAAGACCAAAGAAGTCACCTGGCAGTGTCTTATCCAACCTCGACATTGGCGGAATCATCGCACTGATCGATGGGGCCATATTATCCCAAAAATTGAATTGAATTGACTCTAACGATAATTAAGAATTTTATAGCTTAATATTTCGCAAACGGTTCCCTGAATCGAAAAATAGTTTTCCCACTAAGTAACACAATATTTTTGAACATCATTGGGAAAAATAAGAAAAAAAAGTAATCTCCATTTTACAATTAAGGCACTACTACGTATCTACCTACCCTAAAAAAAATATTGAAGATTTTATTTTACCACTTTGTCAGCGTAGTTAATATTTGCACACGTGCACCCATCACAAATTACAGCTTTCTAGTACTAAGAATCTCTGAGCTAAGCCGCAGACAGACAGACAGATAGACGGGCGGACATACCGAAACTATAAGAGTTCCTAAAAATGAGCCTATGAACAGTGCAACAACTAACAAAGCCTAGTCTACTGAGCTGACTCTATCTACTTTACTCTCTCTTTACTTTAGCCACGACAGAAAGACAAAGTCCGAAATACTATTTAACGCTACATTTGACGTAAGGTCCACGTTACCTTTTTGCTGTTAATACCAGTTTGACAGAAACAACGAAACGGAACGTAAATAAATGATGTCTGGAATTGGTTAGTCATAATCATGTTTCCATCTCACTTCTTTATTTCTAAAGCAGCGCGTGTGATCACTGAATATAAATTGCCGGTAATTGCTATCGCAAGAGTGAATCGGTGTCGGTCCGCTTATCAACGTCCGTCGTATTCAGTTACACGTAGCAAATTACCCAAAAAAATGGCATCAGAGAAAACTTTGCTAACAGCAATATTTAAGCATGTAGATGAAAATGTTCCTACATATAAGAATCTTCTCAAAGAGGCCGTAGCTATTCCTTCTGTGTCATGTGATGTGAAGTACCGAGATGACTGCGTTCGAATGGTGCATTGGATGCAAACAAAGATGAAAGAAGTTGGCTCTACTGCTGAGCTCAGGGACGTTGGTTTTCAGACTATTGATGGTAAACAAGTCAAGCTGCCTCCCGTTTTAGTTGGAGTTTTGGGAAACGTAAGTATGAACAAGTTAAGTTTTGATCAAAAATGATTTTTATAGGTATTTTGCTGGCAGTACTTTATGTTTAATATACTTGCATTGTCATCCATCCCTATCCCTCATATATGCAAACCAAATTTTAAGTAATTCCCACCACTTAAAGTGTGTCAAGTTTCACTCACAAAATTTACCTTATTAAACTAACAAACAAGCATAAGTTTAAATAAAATCTTGTAAAAAAAGAAAAATATTTTTTAGTAATTAAATTAAACAATATACCTATCATACTTTTAGAGTACAACTACAACAACTCTTGAAAATTATTAATTTTAAAATTTTAAAATTCATCTTTATCACATCATATCCAGCCTGTATATGTCCCATGGCTACTTAATACAAAAACTTGAAAATTATTTTGTATTATTATTATAGTGTGTGAGATTGGTGTGAACTGTGAAGTTAATTTTTTTTTATTACAGATATGTAGGCACTTGATTCTTGTATAAATATTTGATTCATGATATGATTTTAAAGCATTAGCAAACTATGACGTACATAAGATACAGGCATTATAACTTTGTCTCCTATTTTAGGACCCGAAGAAAAACACAATATGCATTTATGGACATTTAGATGTTCAGCCTGCATTAAAATCTGATGGCTGGTTAACAGAGCCTTTTGAGCTAGTAGAACGTGATAATAAGCTATTTGGCCGGGGATCTACCGATGACAAAGGCCCAGTTCTTGGTTGGCTTCATGCCATTAATGCATACAAGGCCATAGGAGAAGAGGTATGCTGTACTATAATTAAATTCATATAATAAACTGAGAAGCAATAATAAGGGTTGCTTGCCATACAAAGTTGTATGAAAAGTGAGTTTTGCTTGTCAGTATATAAATGTTATGTAATATTATACATCACCATACAACAATATCCTCAATATTTTTTGCTCAAAAATCATGTAATAAAACAGAAAATGTAATGGAACCACAATTTGATTACATATTTAATACCAAAATTGAACAATAGGACAATAAAAGTCTGCTTCGAGAGATCTTTTACAAAATCCATGTCAGATAATTCAAATGTAAAATGCTTATTATGTGTGAATCATGAACTCAATGTTAATCATTATTATGTTACCTAATTTCAATGGAAATCTTGGTTTTGCATTACAAAGTCTTAATTATTTATTATATTGCAGCATTTGGCATTCAGCATTCACTATTGATACTTACTGAATCCAATATTTTAATGAAGAGAGACACAATTTTTATTCTTGCTGTACCTACTGGTCTATTTACCTTACTTGTATTTCAGTACTCATCAATAGACAAAACTATCAATGTTTTTCCATATATGTATTTACTAGTTGTCACCTCCAGCGACTAACATTGCTGGACACTAGCATTGCTGGACAGCACACTTTCTGAAATTTCTTTAGTCACTTTCGTTAGTTACATTTAATACTTTGATTTAAAAAGGTAATGCAGCAGTCAAATAGATTTCATACATAAATTATTGGCCAAGGCCAGCAATGAATCAGTCGCCCGAGTCGTCCATAAATGTTTCACTTGGTGTCTACTTTTTTAAGAGGTAATGCGAATCTTACAAGATATGTTTAAGAAAAAAATATTTTACAAATAAAACTTGGAGTATTTGGAAAAAACATCGACAGTTGAGTTTATTAGCATTGGTTAGGGTTGCCATCCGTCCGGGTTTCCCCGGATTTGTCCTAGTTTAGAGGGCATCCGGGGAGCGTCCGTGGAAGGTTTCATTTGTAGACGGGGTTTTAAAAAATAAATAAATAAAAAAAAATTGGCCCGCCCGCGAGACACGCACTATTTCACCGTTCCCCCACCCCTCCAGTCACGATCTTGTTGACATGTCCGGCTTTCGGACTCTAAAATCCGGGGTTTTCACGCGTCTTGTCCTGTTTTCCAAATTTTAGAGATGGCAACCCTAGCATTGGTACTCCCTGACAGTCTTAAAATTGTCCTCTGGATTCATATCTCTGCTAATGTGGTTTAACTGTGTTATATACAAATTAATCATGATTGAGTAATCTGATTAAAAACCTTAATTATCGCTTATTATCATTACTGCTTGATTTTCCAGTAGTTTCTATGCAGATATTTGTTTATAAGGAATGTTTATGTTATAGCTGCCGGTTAACTTGAAATTTGTATTTGAATGCATGGAAGAGTCCGGATCAGAGGGTTTGGATGAGCTGCTTATGGAGAAGCTAAAGCCTGAGGGGTTCTTTGACACTGTTGACTATGTTTGTATATCTGATAACTACTGGCTGGGGACAACTAAGCCATGCATCACCTATGGTCTCCGTGGCATCAGCTACTATTTCTTGGAAATTGAATGTGCTAAAATGGATCTCCACAGTGGTGTTTATGGTGGCACTGTTCATGAAGGTAAGTTCCTATTAGTTCCTTTTTTTCAACCTTGCTATTTAAACCCTTTAGGTACCTAGTGAATCGAGCCTTGTGTTCTATACTGACGAGCGAAAATAACGGGTCACTTTCCATACAATGAGAAGTGACCCATTATTTTTGCTCGTCAGTGTATTTCACTTCTTACAACCCCCTTACACGGTTTTTAGCATTTTTTTTCTATGTACAGACCTCTACAGTTTTATTATATTTATGTAATAATAGACGATTACAAACATACAAAATATAATTGCCAACAGATATGCATTACTATGTATGTGTATCTAACCAGTGGCGTAGCTACCAAGAGACTAGGCGGGGCAGTGCCCCGGGGCCCTCAAGTTCAGAGGGCCCTCGAATCCTTACCTGAAAATCTCGATCGAACTATTATTATTAAAAAGTAACCAGTTTAGATAGTAGTGGGGCCCCATTTTTTTATTTGCACCAGGGCCCTTGGCTACGCCACTGTATCTAACAAAGTATTTGTAGCACCTTAACTCGTAATAGTTCGAGAGCTGGTAGATATTATTATAGTAGGTATTTATGGCAGCGTAAAAATGTGTGCAATACTTAATTTATAATTTAATCTGAACACATAATCTAATCACAGATCAGACTGAAGGGCAACGAGGCTTAAAACAGTTCCTTCAATACTTAAATACCTACTTATGCCATATTCTTTTTGTGAAAATGTTCTTGAAAATGGTGAATTGAATGTGCAAACTAGATAATTTTCTTGGGTCTCGAATTTTAGCCATATTTTTTTGAGAGAAACGTATTTGACGCACATTGGTATTTGTAGTTACAGTGAAAGAAACTGAATCGCGTACCACTGTAGAACCTTTTCACTGTAAATGTCATAATGACTTACCATACACCTGCCAAAGAAATTATTGCGAAATTGTATGAAAAAAGATTCCACAGAGGTACCGGATTCAGTTTCCTCGACCGTAATGTTACTTTACCGTAATGTTTAGCTTTCAAATGTGGTCTCAAACTCTCCGTACCAAATTTTTTGGCGGCGGTTTATAAAATGTTACACATAATTTTGGATGAGAACACAATACGTAAACTGGATCCCATTACAATAAACACAGTGGAGGCTACAAAGTACTTCAAATGTGTAAAATGTACCCTAATGGCAACGCTGAAAGGATCGGTTAAACACCAGTCCCTTTTAGTCAGGTTTGTGTTTTTGTGTTTAGATATCAAAGGAGGCAATGTACAGGTTATTATCCTGCCTCAAATACCTACTGAAAAAGTTTACAGGCTCTCTGAATATAATGAAGGTTTTACCTGCAACCAATCACTAACCAAGCATGTTTGTCTGATAATGAAGCAATGTGAAATTGATATAACAATGAGTTTCAGTGTTAAATCAGCTGTAATATATAAAATAAATATTGGCAAGTTACTATCTATGTACTTATTTAGCGACTGACGACAGAGGAAATATGAAAGGGAGATTTTTAGAGTTCTGCTCGTCAAAAGTTAAAACGGAACCCTTACATTTAGGACCACGCCACGGCCAATTTTGTCCGAATCCACAGAACATAGAAACTTGCTACATTCCATCTTATTCGCTAATCCTGCTGCCAAGCAGCAGTGCTTGGTTCCGGTGTGGAGAATAAGACACCAGTGAAATTACTAGCACATGAGGTGTTCCATCTTAGCCCTCTAGGCTGACGACGCATCTGCAATCCTCTAGTGTTGCGGGTGTCCATGGGTAGTGGTGCTCAGGACCCACTTGCTCGTTTGCAACCATTTCTATGACCCGAACACGGACGTGTATTATTAACAAATTTCATATAGGTACAAAAAATTAGGCAAATCAATGGAACCCTCATTAGTTTACCGAATAATAAAGCCTTAAAATTCAGTTTTATAATAATGTTCCCGCGCCAAAAACCGGCGCTTAATAAAGGGAACAGACTACTTAATGCTTCCAAAATATGTGTACCACACCTGTTTTATAGCTGATCTGTAGTTATTGTTGAGGCGGTACATATTTATTTAAATCGTTCGATATATAATTATGTAGTATATTTTAACACTGATATGCGACAAATATTTTTAGCTCTACAAATTAAGCTAAACCCTCATGGACATGGTTTTATTCAACTATTCCATAACTTTAATTTCAGCAATGACTGATCTGATTTACCTGATGAACGAGTTAGTCGACAAAAATGGCAAAATCTTAATCACCGACATATACAAATCAGTTGCGCCGCTAACGGAAACGGAGAAGAAGCTCTACACTTCTATTGATTTCGATCCTGAAGCATACAGGTATATTTTTTGCAGCCACTATTTTAAGTATTCATCCAGTTCTCGGTGTCACACATTTTTTCGATAGTGTAGGTACTTGTGATCACTGAAAGAGACAGAACATTAAAAAAATATGTATCTTTTCGAGTCTACATTCCAGTTACTATTAATGTTTTTGTAATTGAACATGCATGGGTGCGACGAAGCGGGTACGTCTCCGAATATATGGCTTGGAATGCGCGACTCAGCAATGCACGCCCTGATAATTTGTGTTCTGTGTGCAAGTTTAGATCAAGATGATTTATTGCTCACATGTTATAAAAGTTCATAGGTCACGCATTCCAGACCGTAAATTCCGAGGTCGTACATTGGCCGCGCCTACATGCACAACAAGAAACAAAGCATGTCCCGTGTCGCTAGCTAAACATTTGTAGTCTGTGGTCCCGTGTACCGCGTACAGTCGACGGCATGAATATCTATACAACCATCATGTCAAATATATGTGTCACCGGCCTAAATGTGTTTGGACATTTTTGACGTCTTGGTAACGTGCATATATTTATGCCCTTGACTGTACGTTATTCAGCCTACTGTCAAGTCCCAAGACAGATCAACTATTCCTTTCAGGTCTTCGATTGGTGCCGATAAACTCGCTCATAGCGGTGTTAAGGAGCAGTTGTTGATGCACCGGTGGAGATACCCTAGCCTTTCATTGCACGGCATTGAAGGTAACTACATATAATTTTTTAATTATACTTAGATAACCGTTCGGCAAAATACCACTTCATCAAATCATCAAAATGACGAAGATCTCCCGCTCTTTGTACATTTAATATGATGTCGTTTCGTGTTCATGTTTCATTATTAAAAGCACAGTTACGTAATTTCTTTGACTCTCTGACATTCTTGTGCTAGCCAATTTGAGTTACTATAAAGTAAAACTAAAATATGATTTAATAAAAACGCTGTGTTGTCTGTAGGCGCTGCTTTTCAGCCAGGTGCAAAGACTGTGATCCCAGGGAAGGTCATCGGGAAGTTTTCTATCAGAATAGTGCCAAATCAAGAGCCAGAGGAAGTGGAGAAACTAGTCTTTGACTTCATTAACAAAAAGGTTTGTATGTTTTACGAACAAAGATTAATAGATTTAATTATATTTGTGTTTTCAGAGTGGCTTTACGAAAGTATTATAAGTTAGAGGTAAACATTGGTTGGTAACATTTTTTTCCCCTAAAACATAAACATCCCACTTCAAATGTGAATGTTTTTAATTATTCACCCGACATTAATAAAATTTGTATATGGAACAACCACTGAGACATACACTACCGAACAGAAAAAGAATCATCGAAACCGATTCACAGGCGGCGAACATATCGAAGGACTTGCATATAAAAAACTTACTGTATGATTGAGAACTCCCTGAAAACGATTGATATAAGATTGCGTGCCTCGAATTTTTCATAAAGACATATTACTCTTCCTTTATGTATGTTCCGCATGTACTTATAACATGTTTTTGTTTATTCCTAGTGGGCAGAGCGCGGTTCTCCGAACAAAATGAGTATCTCAGCTCAGAGCGGGCGCGCGTGGACAGAGGATCCGGACCATCCTCACTACCAAGCCGCCGCCCGCGCCACCAGGCTTATCTACCTGGTAAACAGTTGAATGCAGGGTTCATACACAGCTAAATACCATTTTTTTAATGAAAACCTGGGTCACTTTTGCTACTATGAGCAATTTGTTCTTCGTATAGTACATACACGGCAGTTATATTTACTATTTATATATTCTTTATGAGATGACTCACGAGAATAATAGTTGTTTCCATTATTCATTGTTTGTACATATTTACCTACATAATGATTATTAAATCGATTTTTATCCAAGGCTTTATTTATATAGTAATAATTATCGATAAGAAAATGAAATTTTGGACTACTTCTTTTGCCCAAAAATGCTGTCCTGGAGTCACCACATTCTTGTGTCGTCAGACGGAGCCGGACATGTCGCGCGAAGGCGGCTCGATCCCGGTGACGATCACCCTGCAGGAGGCGAGCGGGCGCAACGTGCTGCTGCTGCCGATGGGCGCCGGCGACGACATGGCCCACTCGCAGAACGAGAAGCTCAACGTTCGCAATTATATCGAGGGGGTGAGTACACCACACTATGACCTCATCCTCATCTCAGCCCGTATACGTCCACTGCTGGACATAGGCCTCCCTCATACGACACCACAAACAGCGGTCCTGAGCCGCCTCCACCCTTCCTGCGACCGCTACAATGTCGTCGGTATAAGTTTTGGATAATGAATCTTGGTCGTGTAAAATCGAACTGTGATTAACAGGTGTTCGCTTGCTGAATTTAAACTTTGAATGCCCAGTTTTTTATTTTGTAATTATAACTCCTTTTATATTTATTTGTAATCCTAAATTGTCATCCTTTTTTTGTTTACAGATCAAATTGTTTGCCGCGTACCTGTACGAAGTCGGCAAGCTGCCTAAGTAAAAAAGGAGCAAATTAAATTGATTTCCAAGTAAACTTAGCATTTTATCGACATTGACTTGATAACTATATATTTGCATAATTGTAACTAAGTACATTTTACATTTAGTATGTTGTTTTCCCTATGATCGTAGGTGTTTAATGAGATTAAGAACAGTTAGTTTTTAGTTGCTAGCATAGAGGAATTAACCAATAGAAAGTAAATGTCGTTTAATTTAATCGCAATAAATTCTTCCAAGCCATGGCGGCGATTGCTTCTCTCACTTGGCCGGTCCAAGGTCAAGAATGACACGAGTTAAGCAAGCGGATATTACCGATATCGATATTATTAACAATCATTTACATGTTCAGTCAGTCGTTATGTGGCATTTGGTTTTGTTTTAGTCGATGCGGGGAATAAAGGAAAAACCATCGCAAAAAATCTGTAATAACTCACTAACGAGTTTTGGGATTGGATAGCATTACTCTAATTCCTCTATGATAGGAAGTCAATATTTAAGTAGCTAGCAATCAGAATGTGCCTTAGCATAATAATAGTTTATGATCATCCACGCCGAGCTGGGCTACTAATAAAATAAATACTGGATGAGTATCAGTATCTGCTCAGACTATAATAATGATAATGAATAAGTACGTATGTACATGCATCGTCTTTGTACTTGGTTTAAGAAACAAGTATGTTTTAATAATTTTGACTTTTATTTTGTTCAAATATTTTTCTTGATTTTAATACACATTTATTATTTTACAATGTAGATTGTTGTTTATTTTATTTTATTCCTACAATTGTATCCTTTATGTATTGTATTTTGTTTTAATGTATAAAAAGCCGTGGTACCATGCATTTCTAAATTAAAAAATGATTAATTATTGGACTACGTTTTGCTAACGGGATGCATCCACTGTTTTGGGGACAGAAACATTTGGAAGAAAACTGTTGTTTCGGAATAAGTAATAAATTACAGGTAAGACTTAGTATGTAAACTCTTTATTGCACATACAAATTTTAAAAATACAGAAATACAACGAAAATAGTACAAAGGCGAACTTATCCCTAAGAAGGGATCTCTTCCAGCTAACCTGATACAGAAAGGAATAGTTACAACAAAAAGGCAAGCAGTCATTATTATGCGCAAATAAAGTAGTTTTTAGCTTAGTTTTTTATACATGTGTTAAACACAGTTAATAGTCCCGATAAACATTTACAGGTTCAGTCTAAATCACCCTAACCATCGCCTGTTGCAATATTCCAGAACAATGTTAAGACCGGTGTGTGAAATCGTTCACCGTGTAAGACGTTTTGCAGGTATATTATAGTGTGACAGTAGGTAAGTATTCCAATAATACGTAACGACTGCTGACTAGCCGTTCCTAAGGTGAAACAATTTATGTAAAAATATATACGATTTTCTTAAATTTCGTTGAATTTCGGATATCACGTAGTCTAAAACTACATAACACTTAGAGGGTGTTGCAAAGATATATCTAAATCTGTAAGGTGGTTAAAGAGTTCATCGGAGAATTAATATAGCTACACTAAACTTATGACTAAAAAAAAAACATTTAAGTGCAACCCTATATAATATCAGTTTCATCCTATATCAGCTTCCATGATGGTCTGGGAGTAAAGAAAAAACATAGAATGTACCAGTTGCTTCTCTTCCCGCGCAGATGGTAAAAGCCCATCGAGGAAATGGGCATAGGAATCATGTTAAAGGCGATGCGGCTAGCAACCCATCACTAATTTCTAAATTCTCAATCCAGATTCCTGATTATATTTATTTTATGACCAAACTGGACAGATGATCTGTAATATGTTTATGTAGGTAGGCATCCGAAGTTCGGATTCCTTTTAAATAATTCTACATTATTAATGTTATATTCAAGTACTGGTGCTATCAGTGCACCCGTTCGATGACCTACGAGGTGAAATTTGTATTCAATTTATATCGGGTGATTACCTTTCAAAAGCGACCCACTTTCATGGGTTTTTTCCTATATACTGAAGATTGATTTGATGGCCAATTTCAATATGCTGACGCTGACATGAGGTCAAATAAGTTTTCAGTACAAAAATAAAATCGCAATATAAACAGATTACGTTTACTTATCAAAATCGAGTACTGCTTGACATGTTTCGAACTAATCGGTAGTTGTTTTCGGAGTTGATACGGATTGCCGCGAAATGAACACTAAGCGCCAAAGCTCTACCCGCGCGGCTACTCCACTGGGTGCAGCTGAAGGGCGCTCACAGCAAAACAGAGGCAGTACATGACTGATGCAATACGTGACGTGAGTGATCCATTTATTTCACAATGTTTCGATCTCAAGATAGTGTTGTATCAAAAATACCTAACAAAAAAGTTTTAGTACAAGTTTTTTAGCTTGTTCCCCGTACATAACCAAGTTACATAACCGGCACCGGTAAAACCAATGCCGAATGACTAAGCCGCGGAGACGTTTGTTTTAATTTAGAAATAGTCTTTATTTTACCTTAGAGTGTCCTGGTTATGTAAAATATGTTGTTATGTACGGGGAACAAGCGGATTCTTTGCTTTTATTTTTATTATTGCGTTGCCATCGAATCTCTACCCGCATGGGTCATTATTTTTAACCCTTGACGCAAAGAGGGGTGTCACAACTCATAAGTTTGACGTCGATGTCTCTCTTCCCCTCCCTCCGTCCGTCCGTGTGTGTGTGTGTGTGTGTGTGTATCCGTCTGTGGCATCCTAGCTGTCAAACGGCTGGACCCGATTTCAATGCGGTTTCTTTTTCATTCGAAAGCCATTATTGCGGTGGTTCTAAGCCATTATGGGGAAAACAGGGATTCGGTTCACCCCCTCTCCTTCCAACGTGGACTTTTAGTATATTTATCAGAACAATTTTAAAAACAACCTCACCAATTTTAAATGACACTATTTTTTTCACCTGATTTTATCAATCTTCCCAAACTAAAGGTGATTTTTTGCGCTCGGTTGCGGCACGCGGGCGTACCTAGACGTGATGAATTAGTAGGCAAGCCAGGTACAGTTACAAGTCAAACTACACTAACTAAACGAGATATAAGACGTTTTAAATTAATATGGTGGCGCGTGTAGGTGTGCAAAGAGTTGGCTCATTTATTCGGTTTACTTCAACTGGTTGAATTGTCAAATGTGGCTCCGCAAACGCATACGTACCAGTTTAACAAAACACTAACATAAAAGAGGATAGCGAGCGGTCCTCAGTCAGTCAGGCCCGGAGTCTCCGCGCGGTACAACGTTGCGTGACGCTGCCGTACCTCATTTAACGCACTTATTCTTTTAAATCGTATATATTATTGACAACAGGAATAAGAAAACAGATACATCGATATAAGAAAATACAACCGAGAGGCATTCACGACGCACTGTTGGTGCAGAAGATATTTCCATCATAAGGATTTCAAGGAAGGGTGAGTCAAGTTATTTTTTAGTCAGCGAGCCTTAATTCCTCATAATTTTTTTTACTAAGTTATATTTACTTAGTTAAACTAAGGTTTTATTTGCCGATGGGTTAAATCTTTTGCTGGATCATTTAGAGTATCAAATCGTGTAGTATTTGTTTTGTTAGGATTTGATATGACGCTTTTGGTATTGTAATTAATTTATAGGCGCGCTGCACAAATTGAATTCCAGTTAGCCTGCCTTGAGTAACACAACTGTGTGTTACCGTTCGCGGGAAACGCTCATCATACACGCTTTCTAATTTACTTTGACGAATCTTTACTCGTTCGTTATTTTACTACGGACAATGTTTTCCAGATAGGTCTACGTTAATTGCACAATTCATTCATGGTCATAGAGTCAAATTTAAAACGTAATTTGTTTCAAAAATTTATTGAAATGCAGGGCTTATTTTGTGTATTTTTTATGGCCAAAGACTACAAATAACCGTTGAATACTCTTGGGAAGCAAATTTCGCCCAAACAACCACGTAGGTCTCTTTTTTTATAAAGTAGAGTTTACTCATGCGGAAAAATCGTTTCGGGGCTGGATTGATCTTCAGCTACCAAAGCTAAAACCATAGTAAAAGCATAGTAGCAAGCCCGTTGATTGTTTGGGTTACAAATCCTAATGTTCGAACTTACGATGTATAGGTTACAACCTACTGTTGGAGCTAATCATACCATGCGATCGCTAACACGCTTTGCGCCTCGATAAATATGTGTAATTATACCTCTGAGTGTGCCTCTTCTGGTGGGGCCTTTGCCTTAGTTTAGTAACAACGTAGGTACTCGACAGCTGAAAGCTTTTAACCGAGGCCGTCTGCCTCAGTACTTGAAGAACCACTCGTTATAAGTAGCAGTAAGCGTGCGATGCCTGACTTTGTTAAATTAACTGTTTTGAAGTAGGACCTAATGTTTCTGCCTACACAAATGTTATTCACTACTACATGCGGGTTATGCCCAACTTAGCTGAATATTTGGAGCAACGACTCGTAACTTCCCCCTTCTATAAGTACCTATATATTTTTTGTATTTATGTCCTATGATCTCTTGAACTTCAAAGTTAGGGAAAAAAGGAAATAACGATAATTCGTAATCTACTGTTCTTCATGTTAAAACTTGTTCACTTTTCAATATTTCACTCGGCCATTTAATAACAACAATAACATTATTTTATTTATAGATATATCGCTATCGCATATCATTTAAGTATGTGATACAGCGTGTGTGCTTTACGTAGAAGGGTGAAGAACTATTTATTTAGGCCCTAAATTTTAAGACATGCGACTATCGTGTATGCAGTGAATTATAACAAAATGATGAGGGGTAACACTTAATTTCATCGTGTTAGAAGGAAAATCAACTAATTAACCCAAAAAAGCTTATTCTAGTTATTAAAGCTTATTATTCATATTATTCAAAGCTATTTTTGCTTTTGACGTAAGGTATAATACCTAATTATGATTTTTTTGTGGTAGTTAAGTAGTTGGTTTTGCTTCTAACTAGACGATTTATGAGAGAGGTTTGCAAATGGGATACTCGTAGCCGTTTATGTCAATGCGATGCCGATTCCAATTATGGAGTTATTTCAAAATATATGTAATGTTATATTTTCGTAGACAATGGGCTGCGGTCAGAAATCAGAAATTATATTAAATTTTTGCGATTTGAAAAGCCATAGATTAAGCGTTGTGCTTTACTAAATACTGGTTTTAGTATGATATCTAGAAGAAACGAATAAGTAAATAATCGAAGTCATCACCTTCAAACTGAAATAATTGCTGTCTTTATACTTAGCTGCATCTTCAAACTGTTAGCGTGAACGTTACTCGGTTCACTAGAAATCGTGTTTCAAACAAACCATGGAACGTTTCTTTGCTGGAACTTAAGTAATTCAATTGTCTGTCGGAACAATGAATGAAAATAAACACGTATTTATAAACATTTTATAGGTACTTAACCTGTGCAGAGTATCCAGTTTTATTAAGTCTGGTGGTCGCAGATATGAGGTATCTACCGCTATCGAGTGGAGTATAGTTAATTGGTATTCCGGTACCGCAGCCCCGCTCGTCGTGGATCTTATGCAAACGTTACGTGTGTGGCCTCGTTGATTCTGAAAAACTACCTAGTAGACACCTTGAGAAAATTTAAAACTATGCAATAATTTCATAGGATTAGTGACAGTTCTTGCTTTTCAATGCGTATGTAACAATTCATGTGGCCTCAGGAAAATTCCAATTTATTGTACCTGTCTAAACGTTGGGCCTATATTTTATTCAGTATTTTAAATATAAACACTGGTCTAGTACCAGTTGAGGCAACTCCTAACACTAAATTAAATTGCATTAACTTCAGGTCTACAGTTTCCTCAAGTGAAATCGTCCATTCCCCCATTGAGATGGTTCATCACAAGCTATATAGGCAGGTACAGCTGCCTAGCTAACTATATTTTCAGAAGGTGGTGTCGATGGAAAGATGGGTGAATACGCAGTGAGGTCACTTGAAGCCCGTGTATTATTTGAAATAAACTGCTTCTTAGAATAACATTGACACTGTTTACGGTCCGGGTGTTGTGTAATAAATGTGCCGGTGGTGACGCGGCGGACTTTCTCCACGCGCCACGCTCGTCTCGGCGGGAAATCGCACGCCCCGATCAGCATCGCCATTGTTCAGCGGGATTTCCTCTGACGTTGGCACATGACCGTAGTATCTGAGAAATCAGTCTGTTTGTCTTGCAACCATCGCTCACGGTTGTAGGATAATTACCTACTTGCTTGAATTAAAACAGCATAAACTTTAATGTAGCTACACACCCACTTAAGCTGTTGTAAACCACACACACCTATATGTATAGTAATTTTATAATCGCTTTGATGTATAATTGCAGAAACGCCTTATATGTAATTACTAAGGAGTAGGTATATGTAATGGTAGGTAAGTAGGTAGGTATAGGAAGGTATTTTTAAATTAAGTACCTGCAGTTTTTGTTCTGTTGTTAGGCTCAAGGCTTATTAAATTAAAACTACATAAACCAGGCCACTAGTAATTTATTTTGTTGTCACGCGCAGTTCAAAAAGTACATTTAAATAGGTAATCACTAATCACACTTAAGATTAGGTACTTTGGGTATAGATTTGTCAATTCTTTCACACGAATTATCATCAAACCATGCTGAATTATGACGAGTTTACACATCGATAACAATTCCATTGCAGTGCGATTGAGCGAAATAAAACCACTTTATATTTCTCGTGCAGTTGTTCAAGAGTCACTTGAATTTGATAATTTAGAACTCAAGATTTTCGATAGGTTAGTGACTACCGAAGTACTTACCTACTTACTTATTTAATTTATGATTATGGTTAAGCAGCTCAGTCCGCAAAAAGCAAAGCCAAATCGAAAGTTGTCGACTGGTGATTTGGAGTAGGAGGGCAAGTGTGATGACCGTTTGATCAGGCCCCAGCGTCGGCAGACAGGCGCCCGCGCCGCCCACCGTGCCGGCCGCTGCTCTCACGGAGAAAGCGTGGTGAAAAGCATTAACCCGAGCCAGGCTCTGTCTCATCTCGTTTTCGACACTCGTTTGTCATTATTCAGCCGACCGGACAGGGTTTATGAGTTCACAATGAAACATACCTAACTCATATCTGGGTCGAGTTCATTCAAATTACATCCGTTGTTTCTTGTTCATTTTGCTGTCCATTGCCCACTAACAGTAGGTAGGTACACGGCTTGGCGTGGCGGGCTAGTGGGTCTGATAAACGAATGTATTATACATTATAATCATAAACATCACCAGTGCCCATTACGTACCTATACGTAAGATTAGTATTTACCTACGAGCTGGTAGATTGCTGTGAATCAGTGCATTACAAATTGATTCAGGTAGCGCTGATGGCAAACTGCCCACCTACGTAGGTGAAGTACAGCCAGCAAGGAATGGCGTTACATATGCTCTTGATAACCGTGGCTTGGATCAGTGTTAATCTTTCAAGATCGGTTTCTGTGACTATTAGATGATGATATTATTTGCTATCCCGTTCTTATTTAAAATAATAAGCAAAGCTACGGTCATATTATTTGTATTAGGAGTGATTCAAACGTCAAAGAGCCAAGCAAGGGATTTAATTGAAAGACTACCTACACCTATCAACACATTGTAGGTGAGTAATTTCCCGAGCGTTTGTATCGTTATGTAAGTGTTATTGCCATTTATAGACAACATCTGTCGCGATATGACACGTTTAATGTAGGACTAGGGGCCTGTTTAGGTAGGTACTCGTAGCCAGACGGCCTAGGTATACCCCTTGGCTACACTTACTATGGCTTCAAATACTCAGCAGGTAGGTATAGCTAGCACAGCTAATTAATACAGACAATATTATCCGAAATGAAACATATGACATCAGTTCTAAAGCGGTTAAGGAAAACCACAGGGTTCTTAACAAACAATAAAATAATAGTCACGTATTATTATTGTGCCTCGCAATAAATAGCCGGTAAACAAAACAAATTCCCTCACTTTTTCTACATATATCCATTAGGGTAACACTTAAATCTTGAATAATTATCCTTGCTTGGATGATTCGTACTCGCAGGCAGTGTTGTGAGACAGCCTTCCTGTTCGGTATGGCGGTCTGGTGATCTACTACATATATTACTAAGTCAGAATTTCGAAGTTGCTGTCACATCGTCTCTCTCTATCTTTGTCAGTGTGAGCGGAATGGCATGATACCTACCAAATTCGAATTAATAATTTCGGAGTGTAAGATCTGGTTGCTTTTAGGCTTCGATTCATGATGTGGTGGATGTAGCTGTGTGATGCTCACAGCTCAAAGCTCCAATATTATTCTATCATCTTGCTTGGCAATAAGATAGAAAACGGCAGTCTTCGGATAGCCGTTGCACTTAAATTAAGATACTTAGTTTGCGAGTAGCACCGTTGCATATGTAGAGTGATGGTGGCAGGGGTTGAGTGCATTGCTACAGGCTCAGTTTTGAAAAGTGTGCTGAACAATGGCTCAGTAAACATCATTCGATTAATGACCTTATTCACTGGGTGCGGCTTCTGTTCCTCGAATGTGGAGTCTTTCGGTTTAAGCAATAATGATGGCGGGCTGAAGTTGGTTCCCTGACAGAGAAGGCGTTGTGATATGGTCCTTTGCGACAATCATATCAGCTGTGATCCCGAGAGGGCACTACTAGATCTGCGGCTGAAAATATATGATTTACCTAATACTCAGTCAGTCTTAGTGTCGACGTACAGCTTTGTGTCTTTTTTGAAACGATATATTATTGTTTTTTGTAGTTTTAGTTTATAAGTTTTGTTCTTTTATTCAACTTATCAATTTATTATTAGTTAAACAAGTATGAATTAAGTGAGTTTTGGGATTTGTTTTAAAGCTATATTTTTATTGTTTCAGATTAAATATGTTAAAAGTAGTGGTCTTCGGTTTTCTGGTCTCCTCGACTGTGACCAGCCAATGCTTCTACAAAGATGATGCGTCCAAAAAACTAGACCCAGAGGCTCGGACGTCTCTTTATAGGGGCCAATTGGAATTCACTTTGAATTTGTTCAATAAAATAAACGAGGCATACCCTGAAGAAAATATCTTCTTTTCGCCGTTCTCGGTGTACCACTCGCTGCTGTTGGCATATTTCTCCTCTGGTGGTCAGACGGAGCAGGCGCTGCAGGAGTCCCTGCAGATATCACATACGCTGGTGAGAATAAACGTTTTTTTCTTTATACTTACTTAGTGGTCAGATAGCAGGCTGACATCCTAATAGAACCAACTATTGGTTGCTGAAGTAATCATTTTTAATATTCGGGCTCTACCGTATCGTACCGAGCATTTACAAAATTGCCATAACTCTTAATCAACCAACCCACACGTTGTTAGGTTGGAATGGGGTTTCAAGTAAACCAAGATGAATTCTGTCAGATCTTTGCGAGTGGAGACTGCCATTTGGAAAAGACCGGAAAGCAACAGATATTGCTTTAGATAGATATTTGCTCTATTATCTAATAGATTTAGACACAGTATCTAATGGTTTGTTGTTTTCCAGGACAAGATCAACCTGATGACGGCGTATAAAGTAGATAAGCGTTCCCGAGCGACCAACAACAACAGCGCCAGTTACGAGTTCACCAGCGCCAACAAGATGTACGTGGACGACTCGCTTAACGTCCGCCAGTGCTTGCTTGACGTTTTCGGAGAGGAGATCGAGAGACTTGTAAGATTATTGTCTTGAAACCTGGTGACCCATTTTAAAATGCACCAGTCTGATAGTACCTAAACTAGACATTAAAAAGGTAAATTTGCGAAATGTTAGGGGTCATAGGGTCAGGAGGGAGGGGCGGGGTCATTCTTACGTAGTATTTTATAAAACAGTAGGCTATAACATGCTATTATTTCGTGTAGTTACAATTTTATTTGGGTTTTTGCGCAACTGATCTTTTTCTAACGACGTTAAGCTGTTGAAGGGAATCTAGAAAAAACCTTACATAAGAGGAGACATAAAAGTTAAAAAATATCCCCTATGTAATTTGTCATTCTAGTAATTCACTTTGTTCTTATTTTGTAACTGAAAGCCAATACGCATACTCGGTTCAACTAGAAATGTCGAACGTTAACTACGTCATGCGTATTAAATTATAATTTTATAGTGTGACGATTTTCAAAGTGTGAAAAGGCAAATCTCGTTCCGTGACTTAATTAATGACATTTATGCCTTCTTTGCAGAACTTCCACGACCAACCTTCAGAAGCGCGCGAGTTCATCAACAACTGGGTTGCGCGAGTCACAAAGAACAACATCCAAGATCTGATACCCGCAGACGGGATCGAGCACTCAACCAAGCTGGTGCTAGCCAACGCTGCCTATTTCAAAGGCGTGTGGGCCTCCAAGTTCCCTGCCGAAAGGACGAAGAAAGAACCTTTCTTTGTCTCCGAGACGCGTCAAACCCTCGTGCCATTTATGAAACAGAAAGGAACTTTCCATTTCAGTACGTATCATTACACTTCTATACTTATTTCTTAAAAACCTCATGAAAGCTGACCATGAATATCTTTAAACTTTCTTTATGCAGGTATTATTTTTTAGATGACACGTAATGTTCTACATTTTCCAAAAGTGAAAATGACCTGTGTCGCATTTATTACAAAAAACGAGAATAATTATGTTTCTTACTCATTACCATATTCGAAATTTTCTATTACTCACAACTTTGCACTTTCCTGGTATAAGAAACATCCTGTGGTAATCAGAGACAATGTAACTCTGTATTAGTGAAAGATTTTTTTGAAGGATTTCTGAACACAGATACTTATTAGAAAATTGCTAGATGAATAATTTTATTTTTGCAGTGGTGAGCGACGATTTGCGTGCTCAGATTCTGGAGCTGCCTTACAAGGGCAACGATATCAGCATGTACATTCTCCTGCCTCCTTACGCAATGAAGGAAGGTTAGTAAAGAACTTTGTTCTCATCTCATTGTATACCTTCAGGCTTACCTACGACAGGGGAGTACGACACTCACTACTCAGATACTTAAGTTGCTTGTACCAATACTCTTTTTATTTACAATTTTACTACAGAAAATCATGGCTATGACATAATTAAGCCGTTTCTGCGTGGTCTACTTATACATTACTAGCCGTTGCCCGCGACTTCGTCCGCATAGAATTAAATAGGTATAGAGCCTATTTAAATAATGTGGCTTTCTATTGGTAAAAGGCCTTCTTCTTACTTTAAAACGCATTTGAGCCGAAATTTAAAACTATGCTATGCGAATTCGAGCTAAGCGACTATTCTCGAGTACCTACCTATAAACGAAGACAGATGCAAGACACTAGTACGTACTAAAATGGAAACAGAGTCGCAGCCAGTTTTTGAAAGGGTTGCATAGTATAGGTGCTTAATTGGTCCACGTTGGTATTTATAGCTTTCGAACGTCCCTGTAATTTTTTCAATTCCATTTTGAGTGTCAGTGTTCTTCAACTGTATAAGTATATCAATGTTACGTAATACTTTATCTGGAATTTGGTTTGTCTAAATTCGGTTGCACAATACACTTCGATTTGGCCCAAGAAGATTTGATTCATTCCCAAATATTCCCATAGTTCACGTGATATTCCCCACCTGGTGATACATCGTGGAATTGTTGGCTACCTACTCGCCGTGAAACTCCTTACAAGTGTTTTTACACGTTTCATTAAAAAAAATGTTTAAAAATTCATAGCTACACATGAGGTCTCATAAACAAAACAAGTACCTACTGTTTCGTGATTGTTAATCAATTGGCGTTAGCAGGAGTTGTGGACATCATTGCCAACTTGACGCCGGAGCGCCTGGCCGCCGTCGTCGAAGAGACTTACATGTTCCGCGAGGTCATCGTCGAGATACCAAAATTCACCATGGAGAGGAGTCTTCCTTTAAAACCGGTAAGTAGCACAGAGGCTGAATCCAGGGCCCGCGGAGGAACTTAGGATTTATATTCTTACTTTGAAATGGTCCTATCTCCGTAACTATTACTACTAGAATCTTTAAACTTTTTATACCAAGGGGTATTTTGCAAAATTCCCCTGGGATAAGAAATAAAAAGGATCGGTATAATTATGATATAGATCCTTGGTATTTGCCGACATATTCCTTATCAATAAGGGCCACTTAGAAGGGATTTTGCAAATTTTTCACGAGATAAAAGGGCGGGATAGGAAATAATATTACTTAATATTTGAAGAAATTATTGGATGACGGTGATACTTATGTTACTTTGACGTTACCTGCCCGGACGAAGTTGCGGGCAAAAGCTTAGTCTATACACATAAAATGCTTTGTCCTGAATGACTGACTGACTGACGGATCAATGCACAGCCTAAGCCGCTGATCCTAGAGACTTGAAACTTGGAAGGTGTGTTTTTTGGATGACGTAGGCATCCGATAAGAAAAGATTTTCCGAAATTCTACCTCTAAGGGAGTGAAAAAGGGGGTCTATGTTTGTATGGGACAACGTGACTCCTTAGTCCGATGTATGTTTTTCAAATTCTGCATAAACATTCTTTAACAGAATTGATGGAAGACGTGCTTCGTATTTTCTTGAAATTCATCACTTCACGTCACTTTGACGTTACCTGCGCGGATGAAATCGCGGGCAAAAGGTACTTTTGAACCTTATCACATACTTACTATTATGGTTTTTTGTTTCAGATCCTGTTGAACCTGGGAGTGGGCGATCTTTTCAACAGCACCTCTGACTTTAGCACTCTTACGGACGAGCGCGTCATTTTCGATGACGCCGTCCACAAGGCCAAGATCCAAATCGACGAGGAAGGTATGTACATACTACCGAGTCTACCGGCTTGATCAGGTGCTTTTGTTTTTTTTGATATGTGGAAAACGGTCACCTGATTGAAAGCAGTTACTGCTGCCTATAGACAGCCGTAGAATAGTAGTTATGGGTGCATTTCAGAGCTATTAAGAAAAGAGTAGGCTCGTTTACCTTTTAAAGGCTATTGTGATTTATTCGACTAACAGACTGACGACTGATTAACTGGTATCTAACATAACACTGGAGGATCCCAGGTGAACAATGAAGAGATTTTTCGAAATTCTTTCGGGATAGAGAACTAGTATTTTTTTTTTCAATCTGTCTACAATGGCGAAGCCGCGAGCATAAGATAGTGAAACATAATATGAACAGCTAGATTTGAAACCATAAACTCGGTACTGTGATAATCGAACTGTGCAACGCTGTACAAAAAGGCAGCCGAATAATGAGCAATGACGGACTAATGCTAAAGAGAATTTAGTTAAATCCTCTATCAAGGGTCTAGGATTGAGGGGATGAACGAATTAATGAAATAACGTTTTTTTAAATAAAATATCAGTTTAATTCGGAAGTAATTTCAAATCGGTTCTCAGGGTACCTATGTTTAGAAAGTAATCGATGAGAGCAAAATTGCATTAAAACATTTTTTTAAACAAGCAAAATTAACAACCGTTTAATATTTGTTATAGATTTTTTTTAAGACCAAGAAATCTTGGAAATAGTCAATTCTCTAGTTCTACGGGTATTAGAAAGAAACCAAGGTTTCACAAATGTATTCAATTCCCACTTGAGTGGGTTTCATTGCAACCTCTTGAATCAAGCGTTTCTTTGCCTCCCAACCAAAATGTTTACTTCTCCACTCCACGACAGTTACGTCCTTCGCTTTCATAGTTCCACATAAAGCTACACTAGCTAATGTGATAGTTAGTCACGCTGCCTTCAGTAGCAAGTTTAAAAATTTCCATACAGCCCATACTGCATTATGCTATTCTTTGTCGCCGCGTCAGTGTGCCTGCCTTAGTGACGCCAGAGCCGCTTTGCTGGGAAGTCTAGCTTGAAACATTCACAAACAAATTGTCACTGTTTTTACATAAAAATTGTTTACAGGTACCGTCGCGGCAGCAGCCACCGCCATCTTCGGCTTCCGTTCGTCGCGGCCCGCCGAGCCGAGCCGCTTCGTAGCCAACTTCCCGTTCGTGTACCTCATCTATGAGCGCCCCACCAACTCGGTCCTCTTCATGGGCGTCTACAGAGACCCTAAAAAATAAACAACAGTTAGTTTAACTCTTTAAAAACATGAGTAGTAAAACAACGGGGTGACTATGACGAAATAGAAATAGGTATGTTACAAGACTGATTCGTAAAAATCGTTAAACCCAAAATACTGCCCTTTTAGTATCAACAACTAAAAACAAAATAAATAATTTGATTAAAATAAGCTGCAATTCAAAGTCACCTCGTTTACTACTAGGAATCTTAAGGGTAACTAATATTTAACTATTGTACTCAATGTACCCTACATTCCACGTGTATTCACAAAGAGTATAGAGTCTAGGCTCCAGACTAGACATTATTGAGATGAACGCTGATGTGGTTTTGTAGTCTGAAAACGTTTGAAAAAGGATTGACCAACTGTGACCATTAATTTCAAAAGTAGCTGCCTACAGTTTAGATATTATGATTGAAATTAGTAATTAGTGTAGATATAAACAAGGGAGCCACAGGCTACGTTAATTCCCTTTTATAATATTTGCTTTGCTTGGCAGTTAGATCTAGATTAGGGTATTTGATGTACCAATCAAATGACATACTTATTTACTTTTTATGAGCTGTCAAAATGTGATGACGTCTTTTACTGGTCCAATCAGTTGACTAATTATTTAGGTAGGTACTGACTTCTTTTATAATTTTTATTAATTACCTAACTTATTAAAGCTTAAAATGTAAATTAGTTAAGTACTATTTGATGCATACAAAATTATTCTTGAATATTGTTTACAAAAACAAAACCTTTATTTAAATGATTATGATAATAGCATAAATAGCAGAGATTATTGTTCTGTAATAAATAAGAGTAACAATAAACCGTTATAAAAAATTGGTTGCAACTTTTTTATCCTTTTAAAATTTATTTAAATGTTGCTAGATTTCAAATTTGTCTCGGCCTTGTGCCATTTGAAAAATTTGCTTGACTTCGATATTTTCGTATCCTTAATTAAAGTGGATTTGAGAAGAAGCCCAAGATTATGTCATTGTGAGCAAACGAAAATGTAAGAGGAAGTTCTTGAGTTATATAGCATGTATATAATTATTATTATGGGAGAGTACAATTTTTTAATGTATGTATCACTTTTTACCCCGCATTTGTTTGTCAGAGTAGTTCTATTTAGACAATTATTTTTTATTAGATAGGGATAAGATTTCAAAGTTGACCCCGTTTTGATTTTGAAAAAAAAACATAGGGTAAACCACATAGCTATTGCCCACTTAAGGACTTTAAACACATTAACTTCCAAAATAAAAATAAAAACATTATGGTTACAGACTGTGTATTGTTATTTTCTTATTATAACCTAATAAATTCTCACATAGAATTTCAACTGTTTTAAATTAAAACTTAAATAACTTGGAAAATAAGTTTACAAAATTAAAATCATCTAAACAGTGCAGTTATTGCCCAGAAGCTTCTAGGCAATAACTGTACAACTCTGCAGGCAATAACAGTAATTGCCAACATCACATCAGCTGAAAATCAGTGAGCAAAGTGTCTGCCACATTTTTTTTCGAATCCACGGAGTCATAGTGAATCGAATGGGCGCAATGAGAACCGCGTGCAAATGACTTAGTAGAGCTTTTTTTTACATTTTTACAACTACGTCCTATGATGATGCAGAGTCCTGAATTCTGCCTCTTCGATTTTCTTCGTTTCCAAGATGATTGTGACCATGTGCTCCAGAAGCATACAAGTGCAAATGATTTAATACGCCGATTTTTTTAAGCAACTTCAATCCGGAGTAACGCGAAAACGCAGCGAGGACCTTAATTGATTGAACCAAATCAATTCGTAATGATTTAAACTGCAATCCACCTCGAAGTGAAACGTGTGCAAATCATATACCGAAATGCTCGCCGGCTCCCAAACTATATAACATCTGGGAATGCTTTGCTTTATGTGGGCAATCATTGTCAGTGGGCAATAACTCCTTGTATTGGTTTACCCTACTGAAGGATGCAAAACAGGGAATGAGTGTTGTTTTTTCTGTTAAAAAGTTATTGTTTACAATTATTACTTTTAATTTGACTACTTAAGTAACTATAACGATTTCTGATTCTATCGATACTAGCTAACACGAAGTCTCGAAATAGATTTTTTAACACAGTTGCTCGTAAATTGAGTCTTATTGCACCGCATTTAAACTCATAATACAGCTTATTACGCACAAGTGCCGTAATAATATTACCGCACGAGTGCGGTAATATAAACTTTTTTTTAATCTCAGCAATCGGTTCGGTATCAATAGGAACAAGGAATATTTTCGTGAATATTAAACTATTTTAGTTTAAAGATGATAAATAAACATTTAATGTCGACAAATTGATCATTTTTATCTAAAAAGGGACCATAATTTGCATATTTAAGACATTGATTAATTATTTTATTATAATTTTAATATTGGCTGTTTAGCAGTCTGTTGTCAGTGTCTGCGTCACGCGCGTGCTAAGTGCACAGCGCGCATGCGCGAGTGCTGCGTGCGGATTGGCGCGGAGAAATAATATCTGCCGCCATTTTTCACTGATATTGTTGATTCAGACTTTGTTATTTCATTACTTTAAAAATTACTAGTTCAAGTAATAAAGAAATTTAGTGTCCGTCGCTGGAAATACTAAAATATGTTCGGAAAATGTTCGGACAGTTATATCAGTAAGAAATCCAAGGTGTTATTTACCAAATGATAAAGTAAAGTTCTAAAGCAGCTCCAGGTAAGCAATGTCTGGTAACAAAGGTAAACTAAAGTTCTTAAAGTCCTTTTATTAACTGAGTCAATTTCAACAGTACTCATTTTTTGTATCATTTCGGTGTGATCCCTTATATGTGTTTTTATTTTAGATTTTTAAATGTCAAACGATACCTTAGACTATTTTGCAAGACATATGTAAAAGGGAACCTGCTATCTTGAATAGTTTTTGAGTTATTAGAGGTCGAATTTTTAAACACACAACGGAATTATAAATGTACACCGGAATGACTGATACCTTACAACGGAATGATAAATATACACTGAGATGACAATATCAGCCCACTGGAATGAAATGTAGACCACCGGAATTAATAGCACATTACTGTCTAGGCCAGGAAGTAGGCAATTGCTGGCTGAGTATTGGTTTGAACGGACGAGCTTGCGAGTCCGTTTAATAATACGAAGCCAGCAATGCTATTCTGGCCGAGGCAAGTATAGTGCTTTTCTCAAAAATCGAAAATATAACAACAACAAAAATAAATGAAAATAAAATAGTGAAAATTGTTTTGCTTTGCCGTCTTTTTCTATCAATGGCATTTGAAGAGTGTATTTTTCTACCCAGAACACCTAAAGCTATTTCAGACACAGATAAACACGTCGTTCTAGCTTTTTTTTTTTAATTTGATGATTTAAGTCTTGTGCCTTTCTTTTATAATGGTGATTTGCATTTTTAAAAAGTTAATAACTAGACAGTAATGGAATTTGTATGCAACATTACTGTCGAGTTTAGCGCGACAGTAATGTTTTTTTTTTTTTTAATTTTGGACTGACCGGCAACAATTAACTTCCTGTTCTGATATGTAGTTAACAATGATGACTTTAACGGACATTTTTGAGAAAAGTAATAAACAGGGTTCCATAGTCACGTCTTTTATTTAGAAAAAATACAGACAGCCCTTAAGTAAGTAGCATTTTAATAGTCCTAAGAGCGAAAATTTGGTGCCGGTTGATGAATATGTTTTAAGTAGGTATTTCATCTCTTGGTAAAAAACATTTCATGAATAGGTATTCATTTTGCAAACAACGTTAGGCAAATCAACGATTCACAAATTAGAAATTGCATAAAACATTGGTTACCTACTTGAAAAAACATCATAATTATGTTGTAGAATAATATATGAGATTATTACCGAGGAATTATGTATGTATGCATGTATGTATATAACTCTTTATTGTACACAAGAAAAAGATGAATACAGGACAACACACATGCACAAAAGCAAACTTATCCCTAAAAGGGATCTCTTCCAGTTAACCTTTCAACGATTTGAATTATTTGTAAATTGATCATTTTTAGGAATGACAGGTTTGTGAAATGAATAGTTTGTAAATCGTTTTTTGTTAAGAAGTGATTGTTTGAAAAATGTTGTTTATCAAATGATGATAAACCTTCCAGTTATCAAATAATAATTGGATGCAGCATTATAAATTTATACACACAACAATATGTATCATGTTTTCAATACTTGATAGCAATACACTACGCTTTCAAGTATCGTACAGGATTTATTACGTAATTAATAAACCTGAGGTAATATTTTGTACATAATTTTGCTGATATTTTATCTCCAGTCCCTTTATTTACGATGAAATAGTTAAAAACTTATGAAAATGAGACTTTTTGAGGTTAGAATTTTGTTTACCAAATAGGACAGGTACAGATGACAATACCTTACATAGACAGACAAAGATAAAAATAATTCTGTCTAGTATTTATTGTGTAGCTGCGAAAGAATCCTACATCGTATGTGAAAATCAAATGTCTAGCTATCACGGCATTCACGGTTCATGAGATTCACCCTGGTGACAGACAGACAGACGAACAGTGGTCTTAGTAATAGGGTCCTGTTTTTGCCCTTTGGGTACGGAAACCAAATTTTTTAAACCCTTTTTGTAGCGCCCCCTGATGGCCTACAAGCGTAAATTTTATCTAAGAACATGAGCTATGGTACAATAAAATAAGTTCAGTATTTGATTTTAAAAAATTATGCTACGGAACCATTTCATAATAATAAAGTGAAGCTACATTTGATGTCATTCCGGTTTTACTACACCGGAAACACCGGAATAAATATGGTGGAATGAGAAACTCGACATAAAAATAAATATTAAAAAAAAAGTAAGCCTCGTGTTCTTAAACTAATTAAACTCTTGAAATCAGGACTACATTAGACGTGACATATATAAATTTAAAAGAAAAGCGATACAAAATATAAAAGTTATGACTAACTCCGGAATGAAACTTTTTTTGTCCCTACACCATGGCGATGAGAAATACTCATGTTTTGCTCGGAAACGTTCGCCGTTACACACGTCTACTCTCGCCGAGCGCCGCAGTTCGACTATCGCTCGGGGTGCGCGGGAGACGCAGGGGCTTAAGGGTCAAACTCGGCAAATAAATCGTTCCCAAAATTTGCCCGCGGAATGAGACCGTGTCTCCGGACAAATGTATATGCACATATTCAGAGGTTTACAAATGAGGTAAAAATCAGGTGATGTGCTTTTTTTGTTACCTGTTTATATGGTAATAAAACAAAGGTAACTTTTTTTTGTTGTCACGCATAGTGTTCGACTTATCCAGCATTTTGTAACTAAAACCGGCTCCGGGACAACCCACCTCGATGAGAAATACGGTCTAAATATATTTTTTTAAATGATTAAATAACATAATATTTTAATTTTAGCTGTTGCCCGAGGTAGACAATAGGGCCCCCTATGTTTCCTAAAAAAAATAGTTCTATATTATCAAAGCCTTCTGCACCTGCGTTTTCAGTCTTGCCATCAAAATTTACTGCTTGGGAAATTGACCCAACTAAATTTTATTTAGTTTTCCTCGCAAATGTGTTGAAAAACGTCGTATGCGACGCGTGTGCTTTGGTAATTACACATCTCGGCTCTCTTACCCGCGCTCGCTGGCGCTCGCGCGTACAATACGCCTCGTGTGTAATTACCAACATAGCACACTTGTATCATAATGTACTATTAAGTAACTTATTACGAAAGGTTCTGCCCTTTATGAATAGCTTTGATTGTAGGTAACCTACACCTACTTTTATTGAGTTGATTGCTTTCCATCAGGTGACCCGCATGCTCGTTTGCCCCCGATCATTATATCTAAAAAACCTAGCTGCTGCCCGCGACTTCGTCCGCGCAGAATTAAACATAGCCTCTATGACACTCGCAAAATAAAATGGCGCCAGTAGATCCACAGATTGGCCCCTACCCCCTATACCTACAACCTCATAAAGTTACCAATTTTACCTCTTTATAATATTAGTACATATAATACATAACCTTATAAAAGTGACGATAGATGTATGCTGTGCTTTATGCAGTATTGGGTGATCTTAGTGGTATTCGCAAGTAAATCCAAAATTCAATCCTCTTATGGTGAAAGTGGCTCTGGAACGAACGAGTTTTTTGAAATTACATTATTCGACAGTACCTACTATTCGAAAGTAGTGAAAAGGTGCACTGCATTTGAAATACGCATAGAGTAGACAAAAATTACAGCTCTAATTAATCTTGTCAACTAGTCGAAAGTTGTGATTTAAGCTTGTAGCAATACATAGATTTTTACCACCTTCGCATGGTATTTTCGAATGTTGTGCTTTCAAAAACAATTTTACCCGACAGTAGCAGTCGAAAGCGTTAGCTACTTAATTAAAATAATTTCAGCTGTAGTTTTGCAGCTAAATATATAATCTACCATTTTTAACAAACGAAAACGGAGGAGGTTCTCAATTCGACTTGTGTATAATATAGTTATTATGTATATGAATATGTAGTTTCAACTTTTTACAGAGTACTATTCCTATACGAAATTAATTAACAGTTCATCCTTATTTATACACTATGTAGATAATATAAAAGAGTGAAATTGTGTGTGTGTGTGTTTTACATTTCGGGATTTCATACGCGTGAATTCAGATTCCGTGAGAATATCGAAATAAAAAGTAGCCATATCATTCTAAAGTACTTACATACAAAGGTACCAAATTTCATTCAAACGTTTTTTACCTAAAAGAGTAGATGAACATACAGAAATAAAGGCATACTCACAAGCCTTCACATTTATAATACACTAGCGACCCGCCCCGGCTTCGCACGGTACATTATGCATGTATTATACATATAAACCTTCCTCTTGAATCACTAGGTATCTATTAAAAAAACCCGCATCAAAATCCGTTGTGTAGTTTTGAAGATATAAACATACAAACGGACTTGGGGACAGAATAAGCGACTTTGTTTTATACTATGTAGTGATATTGATTAGTGAGATTAGTTTTAAATTAATATAATTTTATTTATTTATGGTCATGGGATCCTAGCTATTTTATTTATTGAAAAATTATTATGTAAGTTATGGTAAGTAGGTACTCGAACTCAGTCGATATCTTATTTATCACTTTGTATTTAAAACCATCCCAACATTGACTACAGGTAATCCACGAGTAAACATCCTGAGGCTTGTTCATAATTCAACTCGATAATTCGATGCAGATGGAGATTTCACTCTCCAATACAGGCCCGACCTGCTAGTGAAGCGAAGATTTTCCTTCATCGGGATGTACTATAATAATTATAATACCAACAGAACAGGTATCCGTTAAATAACTCTGACGTTGACTCTCAATAAATTCTCACAATTTCTCAGGACGTATATTTAGTAAAGTACGTTTATTAACTTGGCGGAACTTACGAAATGCTATAAACCTGCTTGCGAGTGATATCGTCGTAGCAAAGACAAGGTATTGGTCAGTGTTGCTCAGTAACGTACACTACGGACTTATCACAAGCTTTTATTGTTTAAGTCTTACAGATTTAACTCGCAATTATCAAAATTTGCAAACCATTTTTCGACCACTTTCGGTCACTTAATGGTCGGATTGACTTGAAAATTGGTAAAACTTGAGTTGCAGGTAATAGACACAGACAAGCTATCTTAGCCCTACGTTATTGTGTACCTATACTGACGACTAAACCGCCTAAAAGTTGCCTGAATGCCTTAGTCTTGGTACCCACTTAACTTCCTTTATGATGGCTAGCTAAGACAAGTTTGTTATGTTGGTCAAGGTTATGGTGGTTTACTTAAAATTTTACTAAGGCGAGGCGTGGTAAATTCACACGCCAACTATAAACAGAAAATGATTGGAAATACATAATTAAACGACAAGTTCTCATAATAGGCCAGGGTCGATAATTTTTGAGACAAAATAAAATTATAGTAGGATGAAACCCATTAGAAAAGGTAGAGAATATTACAAAAATTTAAGGAAAAATAAATTACGGTCGATCTGAGGTCGGGAAGGGGGGGGGGTGAGTTTTTAAGGGTGAAAAACGGTTTATCTCGATTTCCGGCGAAACTACAAGTCTCATGAAAAAAAGTTAAATGGCAAAGTTGTAGCTAATAAAAAGATCTACAACTTTTGCTTTTACACTTTTTTCACATAACCTCAAAATTTATGTGAAAAATTCAAATAACCAAGTTTTTGGTTTTTTATTTTTATCTTTTGCAAAAATACTAATTTTTTCACGAAACTTAGTGAAAACTTACCTTTTTATGTCCCAAACTTACAGTATTTTTTTTGATTTAAAAGATTCATTTTTTCACCTTATTTTGACTTAATATCGAAAAAGCACCCTAATTTTCAATCGAAAATTCTCACGTCAATATATCTGTTTTTTTTAAAAAGTCGGTAGCCTTTTTGTTCGTTGAAATCTCTACTTTCCGATGGTATAAAAAAATATATACATTACTATGGTAATTTTTGTCAGAAAATGCAAATAAAGGAAAAAAAAACATTATGTTCAATTTTGAGCTATTTATTTAAAATTTACGCCTTAATTACTCGTCAAACGTAAGATTACATGTTACATTGATAAACAAAAAAAATACGAATCCATAAAACATAAAGATTGCAAAAAACATGCGAAAATAGTTGTTCTAAATATTTAAAAATAGGATTCAAATCCTATTTTTATTGTATTTAAGAAAATTATTATGAATAACGTAATCAGTATAAAGTATCGAAATTCAATAGTACGATTTACATGTATATTTATATATTACTAGCTGTTGCGCGCAACTTCGTCTGCATAGAATTCGTTTATCGCTATCCCACGGGAATTGCGCAATTTTCCGGGATAAAAAGTAGCCTATGTGTTATTCCAGACTATAATCTATATATGTTCCAAATTTCATCCCGATCTGTCCAGCCGTTCTGGCGTGAAAGAGTAACAAACTTTCACATTTATAATATTAGTAAGATGAGATTTTCTATGACATAAATGTAATTAGAATTTAATAAATCAACTTTATTACTGAAAAATATTGCAACAATCACATTTTTTAGATGAAATCTCTTTTAAATCCTATTTTTTTAATATTTAGAACAATTATTTTCGCATGTTTTTTCCAATCTTTATGTTTTATGGATTCGTAATTTTTTTGTTTATCAATGTAACATGTAATCTTACGTTTAACGAGTAATTAAGGCGTAAATTTTAAATAAATAGCTCAAAATTGAACATAATGATTTTTTCCTTTATTTGCATTTTCTGACAAAAATTACCATTGTAATGTATATATTTTTTTATACCATCGGAAAGTAGAGATTTCAACGAACAAAAAGGCCACCGACTTTTAAAAAAAAACAGATATTTTGTGCTTTTTCGATATTAAGTCAAAATAATGTGAAAAAATGAATCTTTTAAATCAAAAAAATTACTGTAAGTTCGAGACATAAAAAGGTAAGTTTTCATCAAGTTTCGTGAAAAAATTATTATTTTTGCAAAAGATAAAAATAAAAAACCAAAAACTTGGTTATTTGAATTTTTCACATAAATTTTGAGGTTATGTGAAAAAAGTGTAAAAGCAAAAGTTGTAGATCTTTTTATTACCTACAACTTTGCCATTTAACTTTTTTTCATAAGACTTGTAGTTTCGCCGGAAATCGAGATAAACCGTTTTTCACCCTTAAAAACTCACCCCCCCCCCCCCTTCCCGACCTCAGATCGACCGTAATTTATTTTTCCTTTAATTTTTGTAATATTCTCTACCTTTTCTAATGGGTTTCATCCTACTATAATTTTATTTTACTTTTTATCATTTTCAAAGGTATCGACCCTGGCCTATAAATACAAATGCCAGGAGCTCCAAATACTAGTGAAATCTTATTAGTACAACACCACAATTACCAACATTTGGTTTACTAACTCACGCTATTTCGCTAAACTTTATAGCTAGGTACTTGCTGGAAACAAAAAAGTAAAAAACGCTTAGTTTTGTACTGGCAAAATGTACGGAACTGTCAAGCTTAAACCAAAGGCTAAAACTGGATTAATTTTCGCCAGCACGACGGTCTAGGAGGCTATTATCATTAAGACAGTGACCTTTACCTAATCAAACTTAATTTTCGTATCTTCACTCGATCATCATTATTACCATCACTCATCCAAGCGCGGAAGATATAATCTGCGATAAATGATGAGGTAGTGTCGGAGATGATATTTAGAAAAATATAAAAAATACACATCAAGTTTGATGTACACTTGTTGAGTATAAGATATCCAGTCCTAAACTGAAGCAGTTGTTCAATTCAAAATAACTATCGCGCTTACAATGTTACAAATTCCCTAACACTGTAAGATTACACACATATGCAATACAGTGTCTATACATATAATAAAATCGTTGAGACCAAAAAATCTGTACATTGAAGATTTAAAAAAAAAAACCGACCAGGGTGACTTAAAATCGGTAACTGAACATATTAAAACCATTTTTAAAATTTTTGTTTGTTTGTTTGTTTGTTTGTTTGTTTGACTGAGCATCACGTAAAAACTACTGAACGGATATTAATGAAATGTTCACAAATCGATTCCAATAAATTCAGAATAGGATATAGGCTACAGAAATTGTGGAAAATTTTGGAAAAAGGGGGTGAAAAGGGGGGTTAAAGTTTGTATGAAAAAAGAAAATTAGATTGTTCTAGAATCATAAAATTCAGAATAAACACTTAGTAATAAAAATAAAGAAATACCTGTTTTAGCATTTTTTTTTAATCTCATCCAGAGGCTCAAAAAAGAGGGTTTTGTGTTTAAAATTAATTAACTTCATACACCTATACAATAAAAACCAATGAAGCGTAACCTTTTGAAATTGCTAAATAATACTTCCAATTTAATACAGGTAAATATAATTTCTCAGTTTTCTTGAAATTTGATTTTTGAGGTGATTACGCACAAAATAGCGGAACTCAAGAAAATCAGCTTCCTCGATAGTTACAAACAAAATAATACTACGAAGAAAATAGATAGATACAAATGTACATAAGACATAATAGCCGGAAAAGCGTATCAATTTTGAAAAAACATTAATATAATAATTACATGCTGTACAGGCATTTTTTCAACGAAGAGATTTTTGTCGATCCTAAATCAACCTAAATTGGCGTCCTAAATTGTGTTCTTTACCTAACACCTAAAGTTCAATATGCAATACCGTTACTTTTGTTTTTATTTATTGCGCCATTATTAACAACGTGTTCGGTTTTAGAACGCACTCTTATTTGAAAACCTGATATTAATATGAGGGCGGCGTGAAACGCTTGGCTGTATGTTTTTGGTACCTTTGCCTATAAAAAGCAAAATCAAAGGGCGCGTTTACGCCTGCGCTACGAACATGTCAGAATTTTATTGTGAAAAGTTGGTGCTTTTAGTATAAATCTGACAGCGAGCGAACCTAAACTGAATCGCATTAAGACATCATGGCAACTATGGCAAGACCCCTGTAGGTAATTAATTTGTAGAATGATAATAAGTGTTAATAATCTGTAATTACGTACCTACTTAAACCAAGAAAATAAATTAAAAAAGCTTCTGCTAGAAAAAAATGAGTCGCAAAATATTAATTAAAACGGATTAGTAAATGAATTGTTAGTTGTAAGGTAAAAACAGGTAAACATTTATGTATTATTTGGTTAGAATAGATTATTTTTTTAAATTAATCAGGGTACAAATATCGTTAAAGTGAGCGCAGTATTCGCCAATAAGCGTCATAGTTTGGCGAAATTAATAGTGATGTAATTAAAACTGTACTTAGCTTTTTTGAATAAAGAAACTATAAACAAAACTATAAATAAAACTATTTGTAAAATAAAGTATAAATAAATGTGATGAGTCATTAACCAGTTTGCACTTGATTTTTTTTCAAGATTCCGTGTCGCAAATTATTATTTTCATGACGTAATTCTAAAAGTATAGTTTCGTACATACTTTCAGTGGTTCATGTGACGAAGTTAATAGTCATAATAATAATAATTTTGATATCGAGAAAAGCCGTAAGTATCACAAAAACACACGCGGACGAAGTCGCGGGCAACAGCTAGTCTTACAATAAATTGAAAATCAAACTGGAGATCCCTGTAAATATTCTTCTGAATTTTTAAGTAGGTATGGTTGATAAATTGGTCGATAATCCAGGCGTACCTACGGCGTCAAACGGGGACTTAATATTTAATTTTAAATTTCAATGAAAAACTCTAACAGGAGTTCAATTAAATGAATCCAACCACCACACAGTAAATACAAATTTATTTTGCTATCAATCTGTCTCGACTTCTTAGAGAATGTAGTATGGGTGTGTTATAGAGCCAAAAATTTACGGAAATACGTCGCTACGGTGTCGTTTTCACTATCGTCCCTGAATGTTGTCTATTATCGATTACATTCGTCAATTGAGAATGCCCTGCTGCATCCCTAATCCGAAACGAATTAGTAGGTAAGTAACCTACTCGTATTTTACACTCGTGAAAGTTCCGGTAAACTACCTAAACCTTACAATTTTACAACTCTCAAACCAAGTTAGCAAGTGAATCCCGAAGTTTCACACAGCGAATTTAACGTGAACATCCAAGTATGTATAAGTGTTAGGTGCATGTCATTAATTTTGAACACTTACATATCGGCGTCTTTAATCATGCTTGTTAACATGTAGCTATACAAATACCATTCTAGGTTGATAGATATGCTGTTCAAATATACATACTCTAAGTAATGATAACAGGTAGGTAAGGCATTTAACTAAAATTTATGATGATTGACGGCGAGAGAAAGTTTGAGTACTCACAATGTTCACATGGCTGTTTACAGCTTGCAGCAAGTAACACGATGGGTTTTAATTCGGAATACACGCAAGTGTTAGGAGTTTTTATGCCACGCGAGATCGTGGTGGGTCTTGGTCAGAAAAATTTAAGGTCGCTTTGCCAGTGATAATAAAAGAGTTATTGTTAACCTCGCTTAAGATTGGATTCGAAACTGTACCTGCATAAAAAAGTAGGTAGGTAGGTATAAAAATATTAAAAATAATTTTCCATGCTTGACCTAGCATTAAATAGATTACAGTATTAATTAGGTAAGTCACTTTTTAATTATGCAATAGGTACACGTATTCTGTATTACATTGTTTATATTATTATTTTCAATCTTAATAAATTTCGGGTACGTAGATAGGTAACTAGTTCTATAACACATGGCATGTTTTTCAAACGTATCTACTAATGCCTTCATCTTTATTATCACTCTGGGAGCCGCGGATGCTTCCTTGTTTGTGAAAGTTTATTTATTATTACTTATTAGATAGCTGCACTAGCTAGATTTATGATAAAGTAGTTGAAAAAAACATAAAAATCATAACTAATTATTTGTCGTTTTAAAGTTCATTTCATTTGTTTGACTGTAAACAATATAAGAAAAAATCAGGTACGTAAATCCATCGGAACTGTTAGCGGTATCGATAAGATCACCCTCCCCACAATAGAGCTAATTACCACCTATGGCCGCAGCCGGAACTTAAAACAATGCTTCGCGGATGGCCCGCGATATTTACGACTATTTGCTACCTGACTATATATTAACGTATATCTATTGTTAAAAGTCCGCATTTTCCTTAACTTGATTAATTTGAACGCGACGCTTAAACGTCTAGTTCGGTTGTTAACCACAGAGGTGAGCTAGTGACTACATAGGTTAGGTACCCACATCCATAAGTACGTCCAGGCCCTATTTCACCAACTCGACAATTGTCGATGACCATTGACAATTCGAAATGAAATGCGTATTTAATATGAAGCTAACCGGCGTAGATTCTCGTAGAGTTTGAAATGTCAAGAGGATTTTCACTTGTCACCGACAATTGTCATATTCGTGAAATAGAGGCCTGATGATGGTTTTCCAAAGTAGGTATCAGCGGCTAAACGAATTTTAGAAGTGAAATGATGAATATTGACCGATGTTTGTTTCGCTATTGGATTAGTCCGATTTTGATAATTATTTTTTTACTGGAATGGGTATATCCGGAGGGTGTTATACCGTATAAATTTGGAAAAAAAATCCAACCCTCTAAGGGTAGGAAAACAGGGGTTGATTGATTGTTTGCTCACAGATTTTAACGCTGAGTTGTGTTTTACAAACGCGTGAAATATATTTTTTTATGAAATATAAAACCGCCGTAAGAAAAATAACCGCCAAAAAAATAAAAATAACCTAGGCATTTCGTGTGCGCTACCTACTGATAAGTTTGAAGTCTTTGCCTCAGATCTAACTTCCAACCAATCAGTAGGTCTGTCAAATGTCTATGGTTATTTTTTGCTTTTTAGCGGTTATCTTCCTGAAAGCGGTTTTAATTTACTTATTAAAAAAAACAGACATATATGCAACTAGTCGACGAGTTCATTTGATACAGAAGAAAAACTTATGAAGGGTTTAAACATTTTGGTTGTTAGACAAAAATATCTATATTTGGTTCGGATTTAATCTCAGCAAAGAAAAAAAAAAGATTTTGTTGAAAATCTTGTTAAAAAGATACCTACTTCATCTGTTGGTGAGTTTACGACCGTATGTGTGTATGTATGTATGTATGTAAACTCTTTAATGTGCAAAATAGACATAAGACAAATAACAATTGACAAACACTGAGATACATGCACAAAGGCGTAATTATCCCTTTAAGGGATCTCTTCCAGTCAACCTTTGAGTGGATGAAAGGAGTATAATAAATATTAGGGATGGACGAGTGAGTTTAAAAATTGCAAATACCGAGAGTCACAATACATTAGTTTCCGAATACATAAACGCATAAAACCTATCAGACAATATACTATACTGTAATATAGATATCAATAAAATACATAAAATAAATAAATAAAGAGCACAATAAATAAAGGAATATTTACATTTTACTTAAGAAGATGGTGCTAGCCACATCTTCCTCAAACCTTCCCTGAACGACATCGACAACGCTGGAGCGGTAGGCGATTGCACAGCCTAGTCGAGCGTTGTTGGAACTTTTTTCCATTGTCCTAGTAGTTAGTACGGCATTATTTAAAGTCCGAATGCATATCTTTTCCTCCTTATCTTGAGTCCAATTTGTGTATTCTCGTGACAATTTATGGATACTGTAAACAATGGATATTTCAATATACAGCAGGAAATGCTGGCAGTAAAAGCCATTTATATGTATCACGCTGTTATTAGCTTCAGTTATACGAGAAAGAATAACATTTAGTTATAGTAATAACTATGAGTGAGTATACATCAATAAAAACAACTTTTTTGTGAAATAGTAAGTAGTTTTTGCTTTTCGTTGTATGTTTGCATTAAATTAATCATGCTAGTGGAGTTCCGCTTCCAGCGACCCGCGCAAGCGTTTAGTATGTGGAGAGCATCGTGCGTTTAGTTTGCGTACCTACATGTTCTATGGTTTGAATTTAGTTCAGTTCCAATTTATTATAGTAGCGTCATCAATCAGTGATATCCAATGTCGTCTTCGATTTTGTTTTTCATTTAAAACTATCGTGATTTACCTACTCTGATTTAAAAAATCAATGACACTAATTGGCACTCTGGCACTATTATAGTCTCAGATTAACGTTGGCTCTGTTTCACTTTATCTATCATTGTGATAGTATCCCTTCCCTTTAAACTTGCAAATCTTTTTTAGGTAAATGCAGTTTTCCCATACCTATGATTGATGTGATAAATATCCTAAATTGAATTTCAGTTCCGTAGGGCCCTGGGGGCAATACCACCGTATTGTCAATACTTAGGTATTTTCAAATAACATTTTCTGTATACAATTTCCCCAATTTGAAAAACTTACCGGCGCTAACGAGCAAAGATAGCGAGTCACTTCCCATACGAAGTTTTATGAAAACTAATCCGTTTTTTTGGCCCATCAGTAAAGTAAATAATACAGTACCCTACTCCCTTTGTTTGTAAAGTAGCCTGTATTTTACTGAAAGTAATGTACCCTCTAATTAGTAACTTGATTTTTTTGGGATAAGATGGTTACAAAAATAAAATAAAAACAAATATTATAAAAACATTTTATTAGCGAACTAACGTAGGAAAGTATAAAATTATGAAATCTGATACACATCTGTAAATTCTGTAGAAACATGGTAAGTAGGTACATTATTACATTTATTGTAGGTATGAACATCTCGTGAAATGAGCCGGTCGGGGCGCCGGCTCAGAGCTTGGAAGACGTCAGTGATCGGACCAGGGCTATGCAGCATTCTTCATCTATTCTGAACAAAATCACTGATTCAAAAGATATACAAATAAGCAAAAATCACAGCTCGGGGTTATTCAAAATACAAATACGATTTTGTGTCTCTTGTGTTGCCTTAATGATAATTCTATAAATAAATAATCGAACTACAGTACTTTCCAGGACGGTTTCTGTTTAAGGATGAAGTGGACGAGGAGAGTTCCCGCGTGCGCGATATGGAACCGATCGTGTCGGAAGGGCACGGGGTGCGGGGCGCGGGGCGCTGGACGCGGACCGCGGGGCGCGGGGGGCTGGGCGCGGGGCGCGGGGCGCGGCGCCGTCCAATAAATTAGCTTTCCGTAACATTATATTTACAGTGTCGGTGCCATCTTCCGCATGCTGCTTAAGTCTACCGTTACATTCATCCACGTCGCCCTTAAAACTACACTTATATCTACGTAAACATTAAAATACTCATGTACGATTTACTTATAAATAAACATCTTATAAATAATAATGACTTAATTAATTATTAATAAAATCTAAAAATCAACTCAGGAACAAATGCAATAAAATAAATTGATATCATTAAACCTCCTTTTCGAATAAGTCTCAAAACGAACATAATTTAATATATTACAAGAATATATTAACAACCATTTATGCACTCGCATAATTTAATAAGGTAGCCATAGCTTCTTAACATATATTGGTAAATCTCTCAATGTTTCTAATCACTTACCTACTCATCTATAAATTCGCTAACTTTTCAATATACCATCTAATGAGATACGAAGTGGTAGAGTATACATTTATGACGTAATTCAGTTTTTCGCTTTTCATCCTTTTTGATTCATCATAATTATTTACACAAAATGAGTATTGTTAAAGACGTTCCATCGGGCTTCATAAGACTACATATATTTTATATAAAATAGAAAAAAAAAACATCTAAAAGAAGCATAAATTAACTAGGTGTTTTATAATAAGGAAACAGAGTCTATCGTTAAAACAGGAGCATTTTCAGGCAGTGTTTGATCGTTAAATAATACTCACAACGTCATACATGATCTGTAGGTAGGCATATCTGTTATTGGCAAGATGAAACTGAGTAAAACACATACATACATACATGTGTATAGTTTGGTTCCTAATGTGGCTACCACAAAGAACAAGAGTCTTTTGATAACATTTTTATACTGCGAAGTCCAAGGTGACAGTATAGTGGTTTCAAACCGGTGGTCCGCTGATCAATGGTGGTCCTTAAGAGCATCGTGCACTCACGACTCACGACACGACCACTGTCCGCGTTAGGGTTTTCGCATTAGGCTCTGCTCCGCATGTAAAAAATGACTATAATAATGATTTTTAATGTTATGTGTGTGGAACGCAATGGAGTCAATAAGTTAAAATACGTCAAAACTAAAATTTCACTAGTTTTCTTTAAAGCTCTCGTAGGCGAGGTTAATGCGGAAGAATTGTCCGTGTTCAAAAAACGTGTTTAACAGCTTTGAATTTTCGTAAAGCGCCAAAAAAAGACTGACACAAGTGTCATCTTATTGCAAGCGGCACTTATTTATGTAATTACTTTTTTACCATAAAAAAAAGATTAGAACATTAGGGATACCGGTGTCGCCAAACTTTGACATTGGCAGTTTACGCATACCTTGAAATCTGCAATTATTGGTCGTAGCTTTTCTATTACAAAAATGTAATAAGTTCTGAATCGTATTATAATCTGAACTTTCCACCCGGAGCATATTGCTTAAAGTCCATTGTACCGGTATATAAACACCATCTATAGCGTGAAGTAGCCAAAAGATAACAGTCTAAAATGACAGTTGTGTAAATAATAGTTTTGCCATTGCACAACAGATGTCGTTAAAATAACTGCGTTGCAATATAAAGTCTGCTGAATGGTATTTAGGTTTACGTGATTGAAAATCTAACTGGTGACAGCGGAACACTCGAGAAAATCTGATTCTGGCAGAATCATTCTGCTACTCGAACCGTCAACTTTAATTTGACCTTCATACGTGCAATTTTCCGCTTATATGTGGCTTTTACCGACGATGTTGATTTTCCGAAAAAAGCTTATGCAGGAAATACATAAGCCCTTTTGAAAACTGCTAAATTAATAAGTAGGTACACACAATTTTATAGACACGACTCGCATTTCCTGCTACGCTCAACAAAAAATCAATATGCTTTGAAAAAACCGCTGAGTAATCTATTAATGAACAACAAATTTCATTTGCGGTAGATAAACTATTTTTGAACCATGTTTGTTAAAGTTACACGGTGGTTTTAGAAAGTTCTATTAGATCTTAATTCGTAAACCAGCGAAAGTTCAAATCTAAAATGAAGTTTTAAAATTGAATTAAGTGATAAAAATATAAGTACCTATTAAGTTTCCAGTAAGATAGATTCACAATTTATATTTTTTATCAAATGAAGAAAAATGAGGAAAAATATTTTCAACAAGCTACAAATAAGGCATGTGAGATCGGTTGAGACAAGAACAGGGCTCGCACAAAGAAAGGCAGAGCAATTTATTAAACGAGAAAGGGAGCACAAATTTAAAGACCACGATTGAAACACCGCTAGCAGTTCAGATTTATAGCAATCTGGGAGTAATCAGGCCTCTCCCAGTAAGAGGAGAAAGATGTAATTGGGAATGTGAAACCGCTCTCCACAGTGTTTGATAGAGACGCTCAAATAATCGTCCCGTCGCATCGAGCAGCCCATTACTGCTACCTAACATATGTAATAATAATAAATAACAGTGCTGTGCTTATTATCTTGCTTTTTGTAAGAAACAATGTGAAACAGAAAATAGTAACGGTTTTATTGGTGTATAAACCGACCCATCGCAGGCAATGCAGTTTCAATACTGGGCGCTCTTAAGCAGATTCTGTTTTTATTCTTCACTAACTTCTGCTCGTGACTTCGTCTGCATATTATACATATAAACCTTCCTGTCGAATCACTCTATCTATTAAAAAAAACGGCATCAAAATCTGTTGCGTAATTTTAAAGATCTAAACTTACATAGGGACAGACAGACAGACAGGCAGACAGCGGAAAGCGACTTTGTTTTATACTATTTTTGAGTTTTGGAAAATAATTATTTTAAGACACGAAATTAAGCAGAATTTGGGAATGATTTTCACCAAATAATTGTATAATACGTTAACATTCAACTGTTGGGTAGGTACATACTTACTTAAGTATACATCCATTTCGTCAAAGAATTTACAACTTATGCCGTTACGGTACTTCTAAAATAACACCGCCCACCGAACTGAAAAAAATGGCGATGAGATGTAGATTCGATAGCCGAGCAGTGAAAGATGGTACTGAGTGCTCGATCTTTTGCTCTGTTTTTTTTTTAGAAAGTTTAGCCGGTCGCACGTCGAGAGAAATTACGGCGCGCCGGCGAACAGTAATCCCAGCGCTGTGTTCGCAGCTGCCACTTATCAGATAGATAGTTCACTTTGTTTACCGAAATTGTTAATTGGGGTAAAAAGAAAATAACCCAATGGAAAGTGTGGCTTATAAAATAAGGTTCGTACAGTTTTAAATTTAGGAACCAAACTTCACACGAGACATCGTCAACGTACCTACGTATGACTTTACCGTAAATTAATATGTAGCTATGACTAATAAATACGAAACGTACTTAGTTTTTATGATAATCTCAAACAATTATACTTAATAGTACCTGTTCTTAGCTAAAGCTAGAAGTGTGTTCGGTAACGGACGGAAATACATACAAATTAACAAAAAAATGAAGGCTGCGGACTTCCTCGCATATCTTCGACATTACATAACTGCCATACTTTGCGATAATTACTACTTTACTTTAGCACCTTACCAAATTCATCTGTGATGTTTCAGCCTTTAGGTATTTGCTTAAAAAATACTATTGTTATCACTGTGACAATGTTCTATTGACTATGAACGTGTAAGGGCGAGTGCGCGGTTACCGCTGCTTAGGTGGCTTGGCCTGGCCGTTGGCGGCGGCCGCCTTCTGCGCCACGTGCGTCTGGTAGTGCTTGGCGAGGTGCGCCTTCTGCCGGAAGCTCTTGCCGCACAGCGAGCACGAAAAGGGCTTCTCCCCCGTGTGCGTCCGGACGTGTACGTTCACCGAGTACTTGTCTTTGAAGCCCTTGGAGCAGATGGAGCAGTAATGCAGCGAGCGCTCCTTGCGGACGCCGTTAGACGTGGAGGTGGCGGGCTGAATAGCCGCGCCAGAAGGCGCCTGCACTGCCGGCGGCGAGCTTTTGTTGGCGATCCTCTTGTACTTCTTGCCCGATTTTGAGCTGGAGACGGCGGGCGAGGCAGCCACGATCTGCATGTGTGGCAGCTGCACCTCGCCGGCTGGGATCATAGTCACGAGCTCGCCGCTAACGTGGTGGATGTTGTAGACGCCGCGAGCCGGCTCCAGCGGTTCCACCGTGCAGAACGGCTGTACTGACTCGCCGAGCTCCGTCGCTATTCGCTTCAGCTTCTCGTAGTCCTCCGGGTAGTTGGCATCTAGTTGCGACAGGATTATGTCGTCTACGCTTTGCGTCGATGAAGGGTTGTCTCCGTTGGTGATGACCGTCGCATTTGGATCTTCTAATAATATAGAGATGTTGACGTTTCCGGTCGGTGTATGGATCAACAGCTCGGCGTCGCCTTCTTTACTATCGTGATACATAGATGGGACGTCAGCTTTATTGTTATTATTATTAATTATAACTGTCTTCAACTCTGCCGTTGCATCGAGTTTTGATAGTGCATTCTTTTGTACCGTACTATATCTAATGAAAGCTTTTCCCTGTAATGCGCTTCTAAGTAGAGATTCGTTCGAGTCGGTGTTTTGATCTGTTAATTTCCAATCATTGTTATTATTGTTAAATTCGACTGTGCTTTCTAATAAAGGAGTACCAATTACAGAACTACATGAGTCATCTCTTTTATCATTAGACTGAAAATCACTATCATCATAACTATAAGGTTCCACTTTAACTAGGTTACTTGAGCTCAAATCTGTGTTCTGGCTTTCTGATTCACTTTCTTCATAACTATAGTTTTCAACTTTCGGAAGCACATTCGAGCTGAGCGAGTCTTGATTGAAATCATTAGGGAAGCCGTTCATATTTAATATCGATTCGAGATCTAACGCAGGGTTATTTTCTATGTCGTTTGGGCTAGACATGGAGACGTCCTCTTCCTTGGCCCAGTACCGGTTGGTGCTGGATTCGTGGATGTCCTGGTTGAGCACAGTTAGCGTGTATATCTGTCCGTCCGTGTTGTTGCTGATCAGCTTGTTGGAGATCGCTGTGTCAGCGCAGGCGTGCGCGCTGTTTATCTCGCTATCCTGGTTCCAGTAATATTTGTTGAGATCCTCTAGCATGGCGGTTTCTAAGCGATCTCGGTCGCGGTCAACGTTCCAGATGGAATCGAAGCTCTGCAGAGCCGTGGAGGTGGTGGCCGCGGGCACGGCGGCGGCGCCGGGTGCGGGCGCCGCCGCCGCCAGCAGGCTGTTGTTGTTCTGCTCCTTGGGCTCCTCCGACAGCAGCGGGTTTGACCGCGAGTCGGGCGATTCCATGAACACGTTCACCGAGCGCATCTGTTGCTTATACTGGGCGTCCGTCACCTCGTTCGATGTCACGAAGTCAAAAAAATCTGATTTTGACAATTCTGGGGCAGTGGCCGTCATTTCTACCGCTTCGACCTTCGAAACCGAGAGCGGCGACCGGCCGTCTGATCGGGTTCGTCGCGAGCGTGCGCTCGCCTCGATCGATTCGTCTTTGTACTACAATAAATATATCTAGGTTTTAAATATGTGGATTCTAACCAGGTATGACTTGTACTTTATTGGCAGTCGCTAGTGCGTCGGTAACTGAAAGTGCGGTGTGCGGCGGCGGGGGCGACGCGGGCGCTACTCGAGCTTGCCCAACTTGCTCAACTCAATAGGCGGACCAATGGAGTGTGCGAACTTGATCCGTACATTGCTTTTTCCCATTATTCACTCCAACGAGTGCCCTGCCAAGAACTCAGTTCGCAAGGATCTCAACGGTGGTCGCGAAGAACTCGGTAGGGCGTGCCATGTTTCCAATTCTGGTGACCGACGAGCGAGGGCGAGGTTAAATCTGGAAAGAAAGAAATTTACTTTTTAACAATCGCTTGCAAACTGCTAATCTACATATAAGCAATGATACTAATTAGGAAAACGCCACAGATAAACCTGAGGTAATATAAAAGCTATGCAAATACAGCGATACAATAAAACGGCCGCACTGCACGGCTGTATCGTCGTTAAATTGGAATATCAGAGTATCTGGACGTTTAATGAATAAGCTCGTTCGGTTCGTGTGGCTAGATCCTGTAGCGAACCGGGCCGAGCGAGTCACGCCGCGCGCCGCCGCCGCGCCGCCTCAATACCGCCCGCACCGAATACTGATTCCACTGAATATTTTTGACCAAATAGTTAAAAGGATCAACACTTAGGTACATAAAATGTTTATATTTTTATCCCTCATTCGAATCCTATTAAAAATTAACCATCACAATTTTGGCATTGTTTATATGTTGCTGGTTTTCCTCTTAACTTATAGTTGTGCAGAATTCGCTTAGTGCGTTTGATAAAAAAAAGACGTATTATGCTGTTATTTTGACCGTTAAAAGTGTAACAGGCAGAGATGTAAAGTGAGAAAGGCCTGTCAAACGACTCGAGCGTCGAGCGCCGGGCCGCGGACCGAAACGCCGTATCGTGTGTCGACAGCCGATACATGACGTGTTTCTATTTGACCAAATATTATTAACACCGCAAATGTAGGCCGACACTTGAGACATTTAAGATCAGATTATATTAAACTTATATACAATTCAATACAGTTTTTACATAACACGCAAGTTAACCTGACTTCGTAAGGCATCGCATCTATAAATTAGCCATCAGGTCAAATAATAAGTTTTCTGATTAGGTACCTACACTGTCCACGTCGTATACATACTGATACACAGGTGCCGAATATTTGAGAAAGCGAACGAGACGTGAATTCCCCTACTTGAGCGTCGGAAATACAGTGATTGAAATCCGAATAAAAACACGAAATCAAGTGCCGACATTATGTTTTGCAAAAGCGGTTTTAAATATACATAAATACATAAATCACGTCTCCAACCCTTACGGGGTAGACAGAGCCTAAGGGTAAGGTAACAAGACCTGAAGGCCACATTTGGCATGATTGTGTGCATACAGGTGGAAAGGGGAGGAATCAAAATAGTGATGGGTTGCTAGCCGCATCGCCTATAATAATGATCCCTAAAATTTTCACCCAAATAACTATGGATTTTAAATATAAACTACATTTATGATAGCTCGAAGTATTAGTTTCATTTATGAGTGCTTAGGTGCGCTTTGCCAACCGTTACAAGTATCCAATTGGCTAAATATTAATTATAACATCTATAAAACTTGTCTAAAAAAACCTACTGACCAAATAAAATGTTAAGACGAATAGTGCGAATTGCAACGAGAGGCCTCGTTAAACTACACCTTGCGGAATGTGCGTTTGCGTGACTCCAGCAGTGCTCGACAAAGTTTGGTTATGTTGCATACGCGCCACGGTACGCACACGCCAAGGTGTTGTTTAAACCTGCCTCACTTTTCCGTCTCCGCTAGTCCGTAGTAAAAAGCTTAGTTCCAGCCTCATTTTAAATTTTACAGCGGGAAAAGATAGTTTAACTGAATTTAAACGACATGGCGCAGCTAAATTAGATATGATTACTGCTTAATGAGTAATTACCCCTTAATGTAGCTTTAGCAAATGATAGCTGTAAACGCTTATGAAACGAATCTTTAATTGCCGGCACCGCGTCAAACAGCGCCATTATATTTTTACATCCGGTCAAAGCGCATATGTACTCAATATGCTATTACGACCTTAATAGAACTCCGTCTGCGCATTACATATAATTTAGCGTCTGGGGATTCTAGTATGTATAATATTTTTAGCAATAGCTGCAAATTCGATTAAAATGAAGATTAATTTCAATAGTATATCTGTCCTATGACCTTACGGTCCTGGTGACTAGAACTGATTGTACTGATTAATACTTATTTAAAAAAAAAATAAGAATAATGAGGTACTCCTGGACACGGCTCGGATAGTCAGGAGGTTCCTCTCTCTGTCGCCGTGACCACCGGTAGCTTAGGCCTCGCCTCGCTCCCGGCGGCACCCTAAGTTAGGTTTTAATATAAATAATGTAAATTACTTTTCATATAAATTTTGTAAAAACCTAACTTAAGACAAAAAGAAATATACAGAAGAATAATGATAAGAGTCTCAACTTTATAAAATCTATGTAAAAAAAATGCATCGCCGAAACGAGTTAACGTACACGCGTAACGTCCGAACGACTACACCAAATTGGATACTTATTTTTTCACTGTGACGTCACACTATAACGATAGGCAGGGCAAGGTTTGTACGAAACAAAATAAAAATAAATACCAGCTAGTAGTCAATAATTAGTACTTATCATTCCTACAATGCGCTATGCTGCGTAGCCCATGCTGCGTCAAAAGTTAGGTAGTGTTTGCAACGCAAGTCTGTGCACTATGCGCGTTGATGTCGTCCTCTTACAATTCAATACATACGAAAGTCTTAGTTGATCATTTCCTAAATAATTATCATCTTAAAACTTATTCAACTGTAAAAAAATATGATAATGGTAGATTTTGTACACAGCACTTCAGGTTACATAATATGTTGTTGGAAATGTTGCTTGCGAAGTATTTTACTTTATTATTGATACTAAAGACTGACGTGTTGCCTGTTTAAGTTTTAGTTGTTGTCTAGCTTCGATTTTAAGTACTACTTAATATGATATGATGTATATTTATATGTGCACAGGCTGATACTTTAAGTATGCTTTGGTTGTTACATAATATAGTTAAGTATTTTTAACTTTATCCTAGTTCCAGAACCTCCAAACGGTTTCTCTTTACATTTTGCAACTTATACTTACTGGATAAAAGCAAGGACCGGAACGGGTTACATTAAAGGGGTATTGGATAGGGTATTTTATAGAATTGATTTCACAAACCATATCAATTTGGCAAGCATATCATCGGGTTACCCGAAAGAAAGTCTGACCGTAATAACATAGTTAATTCTAATAAGCGGTTACCAAAACTAAAAACCCTTAATAGGGTTACTGTATTCCGTGATTTTAAAACGCGATCAAGCTATTTTAAACTTTCAGTGCAAAGCATCTGTAACCCTTTTAAATAGTAATGGTTAAATAATCAAGTTATCTACACCCTATTCGACTCGAAAACCATGTAGAAAACGGTTAACCTTATTCAAAACGGTTTCAGTAATGATAGGCTTAGCACAACGATAAGCTTACCATATCATAGGGTAACAGTTTAATAGGGTTACCCTATGAAAAGGCTTATGCAAATTAAGGGGTTTTCCGGTCCTTGGATAAAGGTGCGAAAAATCACGGTGCACTAGTCCCGCTTAGGATTGCCATAATGAAAAAAATCCTGTAATGTTTAGGAAACTGTTGCGGTTAAACGAAAAAATTGCGAGTATTTTGAAAACGTTGCTGTTTACATACATACACATACACAAATCACGTCTTTATCCCTTACGGGGTAGACAGAGCCTAAGGTAACAGGTACCTACAGGCCACAATTAGCAAGATTGCTCTTTTAATCCGAATAATTTAGTCAAAACATCAGGAAGCTGACTGAAAAGTCAGGAACATTCTCAGGTAATACAATTTGATCTGGTAACCCTAGCCCCGGCACCGGTACTGCAACAAGGCCGTGTCTTAGCGGTTTTTCTAAGAATTGAACTCGTAATAGCACTAACCTACTAACTTAGCTGATAAATGCCGATTGCAATTTGTATTCTGAAATAGATAATGGTAATAAATTGTGAACGCTCACGATTCAATTCTTAGGTACCTCCGGCATTAAAGTCGCGGCTGAAATGAATTTAGAAATATTTTTACCGACTACTGCAAATGTGTAATGTAGCGAGTCTCATAACATTAAGTCAATGACGTCCCTGAGATGAAACATGACTGTATATATACCTACGTATGTGGGTACATATGTTATATATTTAAACGTTATCGCAAACAAAATAAAAGAATCAATAGTAGACAAGAAGTAACACAAAGACTAAATTATTCCTGAAATGGAATCTTTTCTAGCTAATCTGCAAACATCATGAACGATGGACGCAATCGGCATTCAAGCCAGCTTTTACTCGTTTTCGTTTTCAATCGTGCTATTATTTTTAATGGTTTAATTTCTACAATTAATACTCTCAATACGAAGTTAATCAATGACCCTTACAGTTTACTTTGGCCCCGAAGGCTTTACTTTAATTGCGGGAATCAGCTAATAAACCTTGAGGCAGATATTTTTAAGGCGTGATTACCAATAATCCAATAAAATACGTAAGCCGACCGCGTTTACGACTCCGAATTTCACCATTGCCAACTCGGGTTGTTAAATATATTTTTCAGTTTAATGGATGCACCACAAAAGCTTTATGGCCGAAGTCACTCTGTTCAGTACTCCGACTGACGCAACTAGGTTAAACTGAGAGGATAAACGATTCAAGCACAAGCCTTAGTCACTTGGCTCTCCTACTGGGACTGTCTACTCACTACTTTGTATTCGCATGTAATATGATGCATGTACTACCGGAGGCTTGCTGGTTAGTGCCCGGCTTTAATGAGAAGTTCTCTAATGAAATCCCTATCCCTACTTATAATAATATAAATGAGAATGTAACTCTGTCTGTCTGTTACGCTTTCACGCCTAAACCACAGAACCGATTTTAATGAAATTTGGTAAAGAGATAGTTTCAGTTCTAGGAAAAGACATAGGATAGTTTTTGTCCCGGAAAATTGCATAGTTCCCGCGGGATAGCGATAAGCGAATTCTACGCAGTCGCGGGCAACCGCTAGTATCTGGCACATAAAAGCAAAAATTTTCAAACGAAAACTCTGTTTAGAAGTCGTACTGTTGGCAGTTACCTATCCTTAAGTTAGACTGCGTTGTCCCGCACGCCGAAGCGTGTACAAATAAGCATAAGGACGTTCGATTTTTAGTATTTTGCATTAAAAGCTGCATGCTGCTGTTAGGTATATATTTATACTCAAACGCAATTAATGTTTACACAGGTTTAGCATTGTCCGTCAGTGATTCTTCAGATCGGAGTAACTACATAAAACGTACAGTTCTTCGATCTGTAGTTTAAACGGTAATATCATGAAAAAGTGTCACTTTAACTAGGATTTCTCAAAAAGTTAGAAGTATATATTTTAATCTGATGTCGTTAACTTAGTTTGTAAATCAATTAGAGCCGCGCAGATCGTAAATAGCCCATCGAGGGACTGGGCGAAAATCTTAGGAAACATGTTATAACTCAGGCGATGCAGATAGCAACCCATCACTATTTTATTCCTCCATTCGACGAATACGCCCACAATCATTCTAACGTGGCCTCTAGGTCTTGTTACCCTAGGCTCTGTCTACAGTGTAAAGGGATAAAATGTGATTAATATGGTAGCTACGTATGTATAGTGCTTTAGCGGGTCGCGACGCTGCATGTAGGTTAACGAATCCGCGCAACTGGACCACGCCGCATCACCGCGCGCCGCTGCCGCCTCGAGCACAGCCAATACACATTGCATTACCTTGAAATACCCAACTCTGTTCCACAACTGACTCATACGTTTAAATATCTACCTAATAAAAATTACCGACCGAGTCTCATTCTGCATATAAAATATTTCCGAATTCCAAGAGACTTTATGTACCTACATACTCATAACTGCATATTTTTAAACGACTCCGATATGAAACGAATAAGAATTTTATTCTGTGTTTTCTTGCAATATACCTACACCTACTTACTGCAATCCAATATCAGTAAATTGGATAGATATTGTTCGTTATCTTTAATTAACATGAAATAAACGGCCTCGATATCGCAACAACAATGCTCGGCTTTATCTTTGGGAGCCATCGAACGAAGCCTACAAATTGCCTTGTAGGTATTTATTTACAACGAAAATAAGCGGACAATTAACGCTAAAGTCTTGATGGCGCGATAGTGTTATGCCCCGACCCTGCCTGCGGGGGCGGAGGGCGGCAAGGGGAGGGAGGCACGCAGCCGCGCTGGCTGGATTGCGATTCGCGTCGCGATAGCCGACCGACGACAATGCGACGGATTTAATTGGCGGACTTACATAGACATGCATGACTGTTGACTTGAGGAGTTGTTCTTCTTGGATACGAAATAGAACGTCGAGACAGGTGCACCTCGTGCAAACGAGACTCGTTAATGGCACGTTCACTTTCAAGTGCCGTCAGCGCACTAGTATTCTAAACTATTAGTTCAGTACGCATTAGAAACTAGTTAACAGTAGTGTGCGTCTGCTGATAATTCGGCGTGGCATGCAATAGGAGATGAAATGAAAGTTGTTTGTTGAATAATTTAATTGGACTTCCACTGCCCAATAAATAGACGGATGATAAACGCACCCACATTATTGGAAGCGTCGGCGCATACCGGGCCGTCGTCACCGCGCCGACCCCTGACATTTCATAGTGGAGACGAGATGACCACTTGCTCGGCCAGCCTTTGATCTCTCTGTTGCAATTTTATGCCAGATTACTATGCACGTAAATCGTACATCTTTAAGTCAGATAGTAGGCTGTAATAGCGAAATTATAGCTGCGAACAGCTCGCTTAGCGCAGGAGGCAGGCAGATGATGCCTCGCGCAATGACAACGAACATCAACTTTAACTCAACATGTATGTGTAAATAAAGTCATTACCTAACTAAAGTCCATAAAGACTTAAGTTTAACATTTGTATGAGTTCTAGTGTTACGACGAGACCAAAACAAACGTGGCAGCACTGCTTCAATCAAATTGTATGTATGTATGTATGTATAACTCTTTATCGTACATAAAACACAAGAAAAAGACGAATACAGGACAATAACACACATGCACAAAGGCGACCTTATCCCTAAAAGGGATCTCTTCCAGTTAACCTTTAAACGATTGACAGGACAAGTATTAAGCAAATTTGGATTACTAAATAGAGTACTCCTTATCATTAAAGACTACTTCTACAGTGCTTGGTTTTATTATGGTTTTAATTATTGCGTTATTTCGTGTTACGATCGAACTTCAATCAAAGCGAGCTTTTGATTAAGTAATTTAAAATCAACAATATCGTTTTGCTTTAATTTGATAGCCATTAAACGTTTAAATGAATAAGGGATTTAAATGTCACTGCAGGTCGACAGCAGTTTAGCTCGCGGTCCTGCAAGGATGCACAATCTAGTCGTGACATTATTGGTGCCGATTACTTAGGCGCACGCTGTAACTGGAGTGCGTCGAATTCTGATGTGAAATATGGCTTGGGGCCTATCGTGTAGAACGGTGGTCGAGTTCCCACGAGCCTGCCGCGACTAGCGCTGGCTACACGCCGCACACTTCAACCATTACCAACTTTATTACCAATTCATGGATACGTAATTACGTTTGAACGTGATCACACAAATAAAACTTACAAGATCCACTCAGATAGCCAGACGTTGCTAATGATAATATCTTTCTTCTACAGCTCTATACCACAGTGAAATAATGATGATTATGTATTCGAATAACAAAACCACTCGTGAGAGAGTAATGTTTGCGCGATGAGTTCACTATTTATCTACATAGTTCTGCCAGTTGAAGATCATGTTCATTTCATTTGTGAAAAATATCGACAAATACATGGTGGCCAAATAACAGATACACTTTAGTTTTTGAAATTTTATTCTATTAAATATAAAAAATTTGAAGTATTTCTTGTTAAATAAATATAGTATTTAGGGCCGACAATCAAATATGGAAAATAATGACAAACAAATGGCCACCTTTACAGCATGGCAGATGTGAACCCTTTTCATCGCGTTTCCATCACATTTTCACACATTTTCTGCGTTATCTCAGTGACTGTGTCTCGAATATTTTGTTTTAATTGCTTAAGTTCATTGGCCTTTTAGCATAGACATAGCCCTTTAGATAGGCCCCACAGAAAAAAGTCAGGAGCTGTTAAATCAGGCGATCATGGGGGCCAATCAATGTCACCGTTTCTTGAACTTAATCGACCAGTATACGTTCTTTTTAATGTTTCTATTGTGGCTCGTGTCTTGTGACACAATTAAAGCTCGTTGTTCAGTCGGAAATGCTCCATAACAAATTTGCCGTATCTAGGTATACAAAAGAATTTGCATGCAACTACTGTCATATCAAAAAAGTTGTATACCTCCAAGTTGGCCATCCTGTAGTAATTCATAGTAGAATTTTTATAGAGTTGTGACGATGTTTGACATCACAAATAAACGATCTGTGTGTCAATTAGGTAGTGATTTTTTGAACACAAACATGCTTCTGCACGAATACCACAGAAGTCAAGAATTTGCGTTTAAAAAATCTTGTCGAAGTCCAATTCCAATATACCCATATTATGGTGTTCAAATGAATTTGTAAGTAGTTAGAACGCGACATGACTTTTCTATTCTCTATGAGTAAAGGTGTGAATCACGCAGACCAAAATAATACCAATTCGAGGGTGCATCTCTTTGGAAGTTCCTTTTCTTTTTTTGTGCAGAATAACTCACTGGGTATGAATGTAAAAACTAACATTGCTATTACGTACGTAGCTCTTTACGTGCTTACCGAGAGCAGAGGGTTAGTAAAATTAATAAAATTTTAATTCTATTGGTTTGCCTATTTGTAATGCCTATCATAATGGATTTAGTTCAGCGATCGCTTTTACTCCCTAGATCAATTAGGAGGCACTTCGTATCTATCTATTGAAACACACCATTTAATTTTCATGATAGGTACTAATGATCATTCAATAATATTAATTCAAATAAAATTAATCCATTAGTGTAAGCATTATTTACTAGGTGCTACGTAACATACTGTTTAGTTAAAGTGCGTAATGTGGCTATACATACGTTACCGAAAGATTTCAAAACCAAATCGAAGTGAAATGCGTACATATTAAATTATAGGACAATGTAATACTTTATGTTAAGACAAAGTACTATATCGCTAAATTGTTTTATTCGATAAGCGTCAATCACGATATAGTTTCGAAATTACTCAGATTGCCCTACATCGCAGGTGCACTGACAAAAAAGAGAAACTGCGATATTGCGGCGTTCGAAAGAAAATCTTATTCGACTTAAGGGGCGATATTCGAGACGGTGTGCTCCAGTTACAATAAGTCTCCCTTCGATTTGGATCCGGTTTGGTCTGGTCTCGAGCGATTTACCGACCTCAACTCTCTTATGGTGTTTTAATCACTGTTATTTATAGCGGATTCCTTGCAAACGTCCGTCGCTACGAATTACCTACCTAATTTTGGGAACTTGAAATTTACGCCACTTAATAAGAAATTTTTGCAGCCTTACGCTGGTGAAAACTATTGCTATTAAATTGAAAGTCCCGGGGCTTACCTTCGTTTATTTTCCACTTGTATATCGCCTTACTGGTTCTACGAGGCCAGTAACCTTCCTTGTCGATCCATCGCACTACACAACTGGTACTTAACATTTATCAAGCACTTCTGCATTTTTGTACCCTCTAACTGACAATTCAAGTTTCATTATGTTTATAAGAACAGTTCACAGAACACAAAAATAATACGGGGTAGACAGAGCCTAAGATAACAAGATCTAAAGGCTTCGTATGAAGACGTGATTAATGTATGAAAGTACAAAAATAATTTAAAAATATCACTGTTTCTCTGTTGACACAGTCCGCGGCAGTGGCATTTTATTTTGCGTCGCTGTTTATTTACTCGGCGCTGTCGTGCTATGAGGCTTATTAACTCGTAATGAATTGATATTGAAGTTAATGCTTTAAATAGGTTTTTGTATTAGTTTTGTAATGTGTTGTGTCAAAACAACGTACTTAATTTTTAATTGATTTTGCTAAATGCTCGAAACAGGTCAGGTAGCGTGATGACGTGACGACAAATCTGTTGCCTACCGGCACCATTAGGGTGAGGCCAGACGAGCGTATTTCTTGAGTTTGAAGTCGCATAATTTCTGCTACATTCGATTTTATACAAAACTCCTGTTTCGTTCACACGGCAATTTAAAAAGAGTTTTACTCTTGTAAGCACAAAACTTACGCGACTCACGACTCACAAAATTACGCTCGTCTGGGTTCACCTTTAAGCGAGAGTCAACTACAAACTTTTGATTTTTGATTAATATATTTATAAAGTTTTATACATGCTTCGAAGTTCGACTTATTAACGAAATTCCTGATTAAACTTAAAATAACTCGAAAAAAAAATGAAGCCTAAGAGAAATAATATATTAAGCATTTAATACAATAGTAAGTGCCTAAGCAGCAAGAGAGCAAAGGTTAAACGGCTATAGCTATTGAATATTTGACATGCGCAAACATCTTATTTTGTCTTATTCAATGAGGAACTAATTATGATACAAGCTTCTTGAATGACTGAAATTTATACCTACTAATAATTGGCACGTGCGTATTATTATTATTATTATTAGTGACCAAATATTTTTATCTAGCTTTTGCCCGCCACTTCGTCCGCGCTGAATCAAAATTTGCGCTAAAACTTCATCCTCTCTCCTATCGAAAATGTACAAAAACCTCCCAAATGCGCGTCGTACTTTATAGCACGAAGGATTTCGTAACCTACCTAACTCAATGTAATAGACCCGTTTCTTGCATGGACACCCACTTCCATTATTTTTTATCCCATTCTTTTGTTCTGTTGGAAACCAAATTCCCTTCTTCCTTCCTATGTTAAGATGTTAAGCTGCGAAACCAGATCTAGGTAGCCTGATTAATGCCTTTTTGCCAGCATGCAGCGCGAGTGCTAAAACCATGTCCTTTCGTCTCAAAAATTATCTACTGCCAACTATATTTCGAGATCTATTGAACGTATGACAAGATAATTACATGTCAATGCTTAAATAATTTAGACAGTAAATAAAGAAATAAATATTTTGGGATAACCGGCACTAATTAAAGCCCCAAACTAAAATTTATACTAGAGTACTAAGCTACGGATAAATACATATTAAACTTCCTAGACTCGAGATTGAACCCGGGATCTCAAGCTTCTCCTCACACAGTTTTCTGTCCACTAGCTAGGCTATCCAGTCGTCACAATGAATTTTCTACATTTCTACTGATTCAATGAAAAAAGAGGCCTTGATTTTGAATAAAAAAAAAAGCATCTTTTTTGAGCCATTATCACACCTAAGTACAAATGACTAAAGCATTTACATATTACACCTACAAAATAAAATGTGTTATATAAATTTGATTGTTATATGGAATGCTGTGGTGTAGGCTCTTATAAAATAGCTTCCATATAGGTAAGTACGTACACAAGTAAATACCCTTCATAAACTAATATGAAATCATTGTCCCATTAAATACTTTCTCATTTAACATGATATACAAATGCAACTAATAATATGAAGTAAGCATTGCGCATTTCAACTGATTTATGTCGGCTCATATAAATTTTAACATCTTAGTGCATAAGTCGGAGTAATACGTGAACTTATTAAACCTTTCATAAATTCATGTTCTGGGTATTACACCGCTGTTGCCATTCGGGAAGCGGAGATAGCGCGCTAAACGTGCATAAGGAATCAGGTTTATGCATTCATAAATTTATCTATTCGTGAAATATAAGCGAGTAACAAGCGCGCGGCGCAATTAGGTAAGTTCGTACGGTGTCTCATGGAGAGCCGTAAACATCGGCTGTTTATCGGTTACCTTGCTTAAACTCACCGTCTCACAGAAGGCATTTACTTACTATTACCTAACCAAAGAAACTTAAACATTTCAAATACAGCTTCATGATAAAAATAATATTTAATTTCAACATTGAAAGCATCTTAAGCGCAAAGTTTATTTACTATAATATTCCCTCAATGTAACAACGGTCGTATCAATGTTTGAAACTGAAATTTAAGAACGTGTTTAAAGAATGAACGGTTTAGCTAGTAAACTATTTATACAACTCACATGAATTTGCTCCGTGAATAATGTTTTGTAGTTATTAAGGTGTCGTGCGGCGGCCGCCGGACGGCTGCGTTTCGCAAGGCTGCAGTTTAGAATCATTTGCATATTTCGTGGCGTTGACGGCGGAGCGGCGTGGTGTGCTGCGCGGTGCACGGACGCCGCTCGTCGCGGGCCCTCCGACGACGCCAATGGGATGCTCCAGATTCGACGGATCCTTTCACTGAACAGCCTTGAACATTCGCGTCCTGGACGGCTACTGACCGTTACCGACGCACCTTTGTTAATGTCCTATATATAAACCTAGATTGGTGCTTAGAGTTATCGGTACTCAGCTTAACTCGTAGTATCTATTAACATTTTACAATCTACGCTCGCAGTTACAGTGCATGAGATCACGTCTTTTGTGTTGCGCTTGCGTCGCGGCTGTCACGGCGGACCGATGAATGATGAGCTAGAGCTCGAATCAGCGCGGGCGCGGGCACTGGAAGCTGTGCGCTGGCAGCCGGATAATAACACGTCTGCCAATTAAAACTTTGTCGATAACGAGGCGCGTCGCCCGAATCCGGTAGGAGTGACGTGCTCCTTTGCAATTTAAATCAATAAACACGTCGTTATTTCCATCGATATTGTCGTATTTAATTGGGCAGCTTAAGTTTCTTCGCGCCGGCGAGGTCGAGAGAGTGAGGATGTCCGCAGCTGACCCTCCGTTTCTCTCATAGCCCGGTCACAAATACAAGCACAAAAATGGAATTTCAATCTTTATTAGCCTGTGACACTTCACGAAACCACTTTCGTAATGAATATGGCCAAATAACAATTTGCAATAAAAAGCGTGTACGAGTATAATTTGTAAACCGGAATCGTAACCACATTAATTGAAGGGATTCGTTGAGGCTGTTTATCAAGGTAACTGAGACATGTTTTAAGTGAAAACATCAATCTTTAATTATTGACTTCTTGTCTTCGATACTCCAGATACTTTTATTATTTTGCTTTTATTTTGCTTTTTCGGATACACAAAACAATTTAATGTACTGCAATTGTTCAAAAATTATACAGATTTTTTATATTATATTAATTAGTAAAGCAGTAAGAGGTATAAAATCATTATGTACGTATTTGAGAGTTTTTTTAATTTTGCTAATAAGTGCCTAGTGTAGCATGTAATCTGCACGATTTTCGATAGCTGATGTTTGCTTTAAAAATAAAAAGTTTAGATGTTTATGTTTGTATGTTCCCCTTTCGTAATCATATTTTTGTTGCGTATTTCTTGCATTTCTTCGATTTTTCCTATACTTTGCATCTAATCTGTGCAGTTGTTATGTGTAAGCAAGAATTGTCAAATGCAAACGGCTGGAATGCGTGGAGCATGCAAGCAGGTGCGTGCCGGGTCGGCGGCGGGTGCCGTATACTTACACTCAAGTTCCATAGTTATTACTTACATAGTTAACAGATTAGATAATACACTTGTTGCAAAGCAAAAAAACGCACCAAAATAATTATGATAGTTAACGTCGTTCCTAATTATAATTTTACGCCCAAGTATCTATTAGGAAGTATCATTTAATATAACAAAAAAACACAACATAATAATTACACTACACACGCGTACATACACGGTACATTAATCTGAGCGAAATTCTTCAATGGGTACTCGAAACAGGAGTTACGTTACGAAATTTGTACGACAGAAGAAACGTTATACTATACCGACTGCTCATCCAGCGCTTTTCAATGGGAGCTGAATTACAACATACATAGGAAAACAAAATAAAATTATCTACTGCAGAGCCTCTAGTGTATAAGTTTATGACACAAAAAGCACCTCGAACGCGTTTGCGTAAATCTCTCAATTACTATGGACCAGCGGCACGCAATATTATCAAACAAATCTAGTACTAGGTATATGACATTACAACGCGAACGCGTTCGAGATGTTTGTTGCGCCAAAAACTTATACTAAGCGGCCTGTCTGTAAAGGTGCAAGATTTCGATCAGAAAATAAGTCTCTATCGCGTTTGCGTTAAAATGTCGAATACTATGAAGACTATTTGTTGTCGTTTTGTTCCGCTAGAAGCGCTGTCAATTTGCCTATAGAAATTGAGATGTTTACGAAAGAAGTTTTTGACAACAAATACACTAGAGGCTCTGTATTATTAGGCATGGAGCATGTCATCGGTGTTTTCTCACCGTAGCCATAACCAACTCGCAGAATCGACGATATGGCCCATTACCATAAAGCCTAACGGAGGCCATTATGTGTTAGAGCTTAATATCGACGCACCTGTGATAAATAAGATACGCGAAACAACTTGCGAAATAAGCGTCTCGTAAATCTATGAGCTTGACTCACTTAAGGCGAAGAGATGGGTTTATTTTACCAGAGAGGGAATGAAGACTGCACCATTATTTCTTACGACACCCTCTGTAAAGCGCTGCAGTGCGTTGCCGGTCTTTTCTTTTATATGTATAATATAACATTTATAGGCGATCGTGAAAACTAAGTGGCGTAGTCCATACTTATTTCAGTGTATCAATATGCTATTTAAACTAATGATGGCCAGATGTGTATGAATTAAATATTTCAACTAGCACCCCGGCTCGGCTTTGCACGGGATATTAAACTAAACCTTCATCTTCAATCAGTCTATCTATTGATGAAAACCTATTTCAAATCCGTTGCGCAAAGAATCTGAAAAATATATGCAAGCGTACTACAGCGTGGAGTGACTTTGTTTTATACTAGCTATGTAAAGATATTCGTTATCCATTGATAAGACTAAACACAGGAAATTAATAAAAATAATTACTGTTAACAATTAAAACAGTACCTACTGTGCTAAAACTATAGACATCGGAATGAATTTAATGAATTAATAAGTTTCAGAGTCAGACTCGTGTTCATATCATACGTAGGATCAATCACGTTTATTTTGTACTAACTTATATGTATCCCGCGGCTTTGCTTAGATTGAAAGTTCGGTTACGTTCCTTTCATTAAATCCCTTTTGCCAAGTCACATTTGAGGCTTTGCCTTGTAGTCAGTCAGTCACGCTTTTGTTTTATAGGTAAGGATTGATAAAAATAATGAAACCACTTTTTGAGTTGACTTGAAATAATTATGGTAAGTAAATGAAATGTCCTCGCCTTAAACGCAATATGCTCTGATACTAACCCGGAGCATTATATCGGCGAGGGTTGTGAAACGCGTAGTGAAACGTGATGGGAGCGCTTTGATGCTACATCTTGTAATTACGGCTCGTTGGCATCGCTTGGAAATATGTCTACATCTCTAAGGGGATAGATGCTAGTTGCTAATAGCTTAAGTTTAATATCTCAGCTCGCTTTATAGCTAGACTAGTGCTGTCAAGTTGTGTACATTACCATAGACAGCCTGCGAGATGTTATGCCCGGTTTTCTACTAGTATAATGTTATTTTATCTTGCCTTATCTATCTTTGTTTTTCTGATTGATCTATCAAGGCGCACTATTAGGTCTAGAGAGCTGGAATTAAAACAGACGAGTGGCTTTGTAGCGTAAGCGCTTACTAAGAACGGAATATTTTAATATGCGACCCGCCCCGACTTTTGCACCGGTTATTAAACTATATACTTCCATGCTGGTCTGGGAGCAAAGAAAAAACATAGAATGTACCAGTTGCTTCTCTTCCCGCGCAAATGGTAAAAACCCATTGAGGGAATGGGTGAAAATCATATAAAGGAATCATGTTATAGGCGATGCGGCTAGCTACCCATCACTATTTTGATTCCACTTTCCACCTCTACGCCCTCAGTGTCTTGCTAAACATGGCCTTTAGGTCTTGTTAACTTAGGCTCTGTCTACCCCGTAAGAGACAACGACGTGATTTGTGTATGAATGTATGTATTAAACTATAAGTATAAACTTTGCTCTCAAATCAGTCTATCTCTAGACAAAGATTTTTTTACGATTGCAATGCCGCGCATACGCTAGCTAGTAATTAGTTGGTCCAAACTCACGGACCGTCAACACACATAGCCAAGGTAAGTCTGGAAAGTTGAATATTAGACTGAAAATTTTTATTGTTGCGTTAAGGCGTGCTGCGAATGGATTTTGTGAAATTTCCACGAGATAGGGAGATCAGTAACGGGAACATGGTACAGAATGCAAGGTACAGTCTAGGGCATACATATCGATGCAATAGCAATCATGTCAAATTTATGTGTCATCGACCTTATTGTTTGTGGCATGTGTACAGATATTTTTGGACTCTTGGAAACGTATCTAGGTATTTATTTATATTCTACCAAACTTGAATTAGTTAAAACATGGTTAAAACAAAAGAAGACAAGCGTCGTTCAATCAGCCACTTGTTTCGATAACAGTCGCAAAGTCGAACAAAAAGCGTTTAAGGTCGACGCAGAAATTGCTACAATTAACTAATAGTGAGTAATACATAAGTGCATAAAAACCTAAACAGGATTTGTTGTAAATCCGCCTCGTGATTGCGCTGGAAAAATTCCAACGACAATAGGAGACATGGTCTCAATGTCAAGTTCGTAAAAAACTAGCTGAGTGCGACGCAGGCCCGGCCTTCGGGCTGCCGGCGAAAGAAAACATTGGGACATTGCTTTTAATTACTCTCGCATCAGTGTTATAGGCCATAATCGAATTTTAAATTAAACTGAAAAACGATTTATTGCTGAACAAGTCCAACTGCTTTTGTTTGTTTTGCTAATGAAACTCAATGAGTTGATAAACAATAATAAAAAGGTACTTAATTACAAAATACCCGTTATTTATTGAAACAATAAAAAATAATGTCATGTCTCGTGTTCATAAATGTACTTGGACGTAGTGTTAAGGACGCGTAGCTGGAGCGTTGAAGTCTTTCGTACGAAAGGTTTACCGGGTCGGGTGGAAGTTACTCATTTTCATTTTGTTAGAATAATAAATAAGTACGGTTTAGGAAATACATACATTATGTAGAGCCTAAATTGGATGCATACCTAGATCATTTATTTCATTGTTGTTATTATGTAGGCCACTGCAGACTTATTGGATGGTTACGTTTATATTTAGGACACGAGTCGACATAATATGTATGGAAAAATTAAATAATGAAAACACTAATAAGCGTGATAGTGCTCTACTTTGCGCATATTTATAATTCAAGTGTATGTATGATAAATACCTGGAAACACGCATAAGCTGAAGGTAGTTCCGTGTCAACAGACGTCCGGCAAACCTTCGACATTTCCGAACGAAACGCCGTTGTATCAACGCCCCCCCCCCCCCCCCCCGCTGCTCGTAGCCAGGGGAGGGGGGCAGCGTGCGAAACACGCCGCGAGGTCGCTAGCTCTTTATAATATCTACATCTCTTGACATTCGAACTTAATGGAACCTTATTGAAATTTAAGCAGCACAAACGCCACCGACGGAACAAAATTAGGTTATCGTAACTCAAGAACGGTCGTTGAGTGGCCATCTTTAAGCTCTGCGCTCACCGGTCCAATAAGAATTCGAAGCATTTCGGCTCGGAACTGCTCGAAAAGCCGTTTATCTCGCTCGCGCGGATGGCGTCGGTGCCTGGAGGGAGCGGAAGAGCTATAAGAGCCCGGCGCTCAGTCATTGTTCTTAGTTGTGATAGAGCAAAATGAAGACACAGCAGCGGTATTCGTGACGGCGAGACAGACAGCGCGCTCGCCGCGGGTGCGACAGAGATGGTTGCTCGAAGCCTTAGGGTCGACGTCCGGACGAAAGGTACAATTAGATTTTCTGAGGAATTACCTTTAAATTAGGACACGTCAATCACGATCACACCGCGTAGATTAAGACGTGTCGTTCGAACAGATGGAACTTATCGAAATGTTAGAGGCCCGTGGCAGGCGAAAATGACTATCGAAAATATACGCTAACTTATCGAAACAAAAACAGTAAGCACCCTTATACAATGAGTGACCTCAGTTACATACGGGCACTGTAGAGAAGTAGGACCGCTATTCAAAAATAAAAACGACTAGGTAAATCAAGTTTCATAAGGCATGTGATCACACCGGCGACCAAATATCAAAATTATAGGGGTTGAATGCGGATGATGTGCCATTTCCGACAGGCCTCTCCAAATGAGAATGTTAACCCCGTATTAATAGAAACAAGAAAGATGTATCCTGTATCGAACATGCAAGGAATGGCTTAACACTAGGGTTGTCAACTACGTAAGATTAGCTAGTGGTAAAAACAGTACCCGTTGTATATTTCAATTTAAACTGAAGCGAGGCTCATAACTATAGCTTTGAGTTTACTGTTTAATCATTTTATTTAACAACTAATAATTTTAAAAACAACGCCCAAATAAATAAATAAAAATTGCTTCAGAACTTTTATAAATGGTTAACCCGTTTCTTTTCCTTGTTCTTCCTCTAACCGTATAGTATAGTGCCCCCGGGATAGAGCGGGGAGAGGAGGGGACGTAGCGCCCGCGCGCACCGTTACGCGGGCGTCCTTGGCTGAGTTCTTTCTCGCAGCAGGTCGCTCTGAACTCGTTCGACGCCGTGGCACTGCGCTCGCGCACGTGTGCTGCCTTACACATTTTTCTGACGTGTGAGTGTGATGCCTGAGTGTGCGGGCGTTGAATTCGTCTTAACGGATAAGTGGGTTTTGGTTTGAAATTACTTAGGGTGAAGGTTGTTAGGTGTTAAGGTACATGAGTTACATGAGATGTGAGATGACTCTAATTAATAAGGGACCGAATCAACTTTACTAAAATTAAGATACACATACCTGGTACCTATGTGTTATACATATTATACATAGTTGAAAAATATGTACCTAATGACCAGGGCCCTTATTGGAGACGTGGAAATGGAAGTTTAGCACAGGGTACCTATACGTTTTATTCTAATCTGTCACGCAGCCTTGCATAGACTCGTGGCGTGGGGAAGACAGTCCCAAACAGAGCTTGGTCCAAGGCAGAGTCAGCAGGGCGGCTGCTCTAGGCGCGACAGTTAGCAAGTTTTTAAGAAAAGTGGTGCTAGGGAAGAGGGGTGGTAGGCGACACAGCGGGATGGCCCTGTGCAGTAGTTCCTGTGTAGTTAGTACTCATAAAGTTGACGAAAATGATGTGCGCTACGAAAAAAAATGCCTAACCAGTACCTACAGTGATTCTTGCACGTGGTTATAATTGACACTTAATTCAGACAGTAGATAATAAAGTCCAAAAATACGTTAAAATGTTATTTAAAAAGATGAATAGCGGCTTGGCGTAATTATTAAGCGTTCGCGAAACAAATAAATATTCATTAATTTTAAAGTTCACATGTAGCATTAGGAGCGGCCAACTTTATATGGTAATTAGAGTCGAATGTACGAGAGATACTTGTGCTTTTTGAATCGATGATAAATTAAAGTTCGTTTAAAAAGCAACAAAAATATTTATATATGCTCTAGTAAGTTTTACAATAGGTAAGTAGGTAATTATTATCATAGCATACTTATGTTACTTAATCTAAATTCGGTTATACCTATATGTATATGCGGAAGGCTTAATAATTAAAGCATCAGTTCATAATATTTCATTTCCAAGATTCAGATAAATATATATATTTACAAGAATTGCTAGTATAAAGGTATAAGATTTTCAATTCGGAGTGTTTTTCTAGGTTAGAATACAACTCCGAGAGTACCTACGATGATAAGACTTCACACGCGGTTACCTCCCTGTAACCGGCTTTTTGAGGCTTAAAGGGGATAGTAGAGATTCATTTCGGAAGTACTCGTAAATACTTATAATATTATATTGCTTATTCATCAAAAAAATAAATCAAAAAAGGAAAATGTTGAAGTATATATAAGTGAATTTTAAAAATATATAAAATTACAATCCAGGGCAAAATCGGTCGAAAGCTTTTGTGTACAAAAGTCACCGCTAGATTCTTCTCTTAACTTAAGGTTGTTCTTATTGATGGTATTTCTGGTGTGATGGGTGCCCCGTCGGTCGTTACCCCGCGTCGGTAACACAAAGCGACGAATCAGGCGTTTTCCTGTTTAGAATACTAAACGACAAATTAAGTCATTCTTTATTAAATTTAGAATTGAAGTCATATCTACCCTTCTTATTAGTGGTAACGCCTTAACCAGTGTTAAATACGAAACTGGTTTGTATTTGTCAAATAATACGTCAACAACCGAATTCTGATATAATTATAGAACAAGGTCTCTTAAAGGTGAATTGAATAGGTAAGCTAACACGTGTATTAAGTATAAGAATCAATATTGCTGCTGATATTATTTGCCCTGGTAGCTGAGTAAGTACCGAATACTCAGTCAGCGTATTTTTAAAGCCGGCTTAGAGAAAAAAACTCTGGTTTTAATTTTAAGTTCAGTTTAGTAATGTCAAATAAACCAGGTTTACAAACCCGTTATATTAAATATATGTTTTTCTGTACCTATGATCTGGTAAAAGGAAATGTGTAAGTGGCAGATTCAAAGTTTAGCACAATTATTTATGAAAATAAGGATTTTTTGCCCGTTAAAATATATCCTTTTGGAAATGGATTCCTTTATCAAGGTTATCTAGTTACTTAGATCCACGCGAAGTCACAAAAATATGGACATCAACTTTATTTCTGCAGGAATAAAGTCTGCGCATATTTTTGGGACACGTAGTAGGTACCATCAGCCAAATACGTGGTTTGCAACCCTAAGACTGAAAATCCTTTGCACGTCATAGAATTGAGCGTCGATAAGACGTAGCTTTGTCAACTTGAAAGTTCAATTTTAGCGACATATAAATTTGATAGGAAATTGGTTGAAAAGTGATAGACCACTTATTTGGCCAACACAATATTCGACGTAATATTTAAAGTAATATCGACAATATTCGTGACCTTGAGTGCGCCTTCGAACTTGAAGTTAATGTAATATTTAATTTTTATTAATACATATTTCTTCCATTTAATCTGCGTTCAGACATGGTGAGTTCATGAATTATCGTTACCGCTTGCTGTGATACCCATTACATGTCTACATTCGATGAAATTATCTAAATGGCTTTGGGGTCTTAGGGACCGAAAGATATGTATTCGCTTCAGATTCAACCTCGCATAGTGTCTCTCAGTGCCGCTTGGTTATCTACATATTGTCATTCTAAACATAAAATCGTTTCCAAATTTATTGAAAAATAAATAAAGATAATTATTTAAAAACAGACTAATACTAAAACTACTAATTATAAAACTATAAAGTAAATATGTAGTCAAAATATTCCACCACAGGCATCGACCCCAAGACGCTGGCCGCATTGCCTCTCTGAACTGCTATTCCTAACCTTTGAGAGAGGTAAGCGCCAGCCCTAGGGTCACCTGTGGCCAGCACTAGACGTGTCGAAAGTTCATGTATAATAAACATAAAATTAAATATTCAAATACTGACTTCCTTGTAAACTGTTGAAGTTCAGATTATTAATCAAGTAAACATTAATAAACCACATTCAATTGCCATCACATAAATCACATAAGATATGTAAAAAATATTGCCTCATTATGTCTCTAGATTTCGGCCAACTATATCTGGGTCCCTGGTAAAAAGTGGTTTTCATTTTTTGTAAAGTGAAGTTACTTATGATACCGCAAAAAAATGTATATGATACTAGCTGTTGCCTGCGATGTTGTCCAGGGGAGTCTTGTGGGAACTACGTGGTTTTCCGGAATAAAAGGTATCCCATGTGTTAGTCCATCCAAGTACTCAAGCATCCGAGTATACGCAAAATATTTTCTGCTTAATTTCGACCAAAAACTACCGTATCCACAATCAATGCTCAAACACACCGCTGACACGTACAACTTGGAGATATTAAAAAAAAGCCTATTATTTTCTTAAAGGGCTGGCAATGCACTTGCTCTTCATCAGATGCCCCTCACGTTTGTTCGCCCTTATCGCATAAAAAAACTTCAAAGCTGCGGTCGCTCTTCTCGCAAAATATTCAGCGGTCAGTCTGACGAGTAAGCAATAGTCTCCAAATAATTACTTCCGAAATAAGACGCCGATATCGCCTCCTCTCAATTTTTAATAGCGCAGGCGCAGCTAAAAATGTAAAATGCACGCGCGACCTTACGCAATGCCGCCACAATGTTCACGTGCTCGCGTTTCGCAACCGCCGCAAAGGTCGATCGGCAATCATATCTACGAGACCCGCTCGAAACAATTTCAATTCCCCTTAATTACTTATTGCTTTTTTATATCGCTTTTGTACTTAAAAGCTTTTAATATGATGAGGCGAACACTTATCGAACGTGAAGCAAGCGGCAAGGACGCAGTCGCCTGCAATGCAACTGGGTCAGATAAATGTGTATTAAAGTGCGCTAACAATATGGCGAATTCGGTTTTGCTGTAATATAGGTATGCTCTAGCTAAGCCTACGCTTGAGCGCGGGTTAGGTTAGGCGCATACAGGCGTACGCGCCGCTACCTGTCTCGGTCGCTCCTTCGCGCCGGCCGCGGGCGCGAGCGAGACGACGTATGCGTCTGTGTGCGCGCTCCGTGTACCTACACTCCGTAGGGTTTACACTGATCCCCAGCAGCACAATATTACAAGCACACAGATACGGTGTATATTTGTGTGCGTGGGGTGCGCTCGTGCACACGCGGCCGCGCGTCTGTGTGCGTGCGGGAGGTTCAACGTACCAGGCGCCAACTACGCGAGTTCCTTGTTCCACTTTACCACTTACTATATTATTATCGTTCCAATGGAGGTTCCGACTTGGTGCGTTTTTTTCATAGACACGTTTTAGTCCTTACAAGCTAACCCCGTTTAGCGGCAACGTTTCGAAATAAATCCTGCTGCATAAACGGAAACAACATGTTTTTACGTCGTCGTGCCTTTAATGTTTTTAATATTACCCATGAACAGGATATAACAAATTTAATTATCGTTTCGCTAGGAAATACGTTTATAAATAATACAAAGAACATCTATACCTACAAACTAGTACCGTGACTGACTGACTGACTGACAGAATGAAATTTGGCAGACGTTAATCTTGAGTATCCCAGAGGAGCACTAAGAAGGGATTTTATGAAATTCCCACGGGATGAGGGAATAAATGAGGCTTACATATATTTCTCAGTAACTGTAATATGTAGACTCCTCAAATTCGGCACTCATGTAGATGATTGTAATTCTAAAAAACTAATTTTAGGGATTTTTGATATTCCCACGGGATAAGGAAAAAATGGGATTTATATGTTCGATTCAGAGTGACTGACAGACAACGCACAGCCTAAACCTGAACTTGAAATTTGGCAGACGTATATCTTGAGTATCCCAAAGGAGCACTAAGAAGGGATTTTTTTAAATTCCCACGGGATAGGGAATAAATGAGATTTATAATATTTCTCAGTAACTGTAATAACTACTCTTCAAATTTGGCACCCCTGTTGTTAATGATTGTAACACTAAAACATGTACTCCGGGAACACGCGGAATTCCCGCAGAACAGAAATAAACAAACTCAACTTCGGGGCTGTTTTTAAAAATTATTTCACTAATGGAAAGCTACACTGATTCTATCCTGCGGGAACTTCACACTTTCTCGGGATAAAAGTGGTCTATGTCAATCAAAAACAGTGTAGGTTTCTATTAGTGAAAGATTTTCTTAATCAGTCAACTGTAGGATGACTTATTTCTATCCCCCGGGAATTTCGCATTTTCTCAAGGAAAAAGTAGATAGCCAACGTCAATCAAGAACTGTAGCTGTTTTTTTATCGATTTAAAGAGTTATTTCTATCCCGCGGTAACTTTGCACTCTCCCGGGATAAAGGAAGCCCTTTTCTATCGGGGGCAGGGTAGCTTTTAAAAAAGTCACCAATAGAAAGGTATTGTATACACTATCCCTGATAGACATAGACTACGTTTAAAAAAAGAAACATCACCTTCTATTAAAAACCAGTATTTTTATTGCTTGAGTTATTGTCTACACGTACGAAGTCGCGTGCAAAAGCTAGTATAATTATAAAGACATTGTAAATGCAGTCCTGGCGAGCGCCGCACCGCACGATACAAAAGACTTCAACGAGCGCGGGCTCGAACTTATTCATTTCCGCAATAGGTGGGTATAGGTATTGCTGCGCTGCGCTCAATATTAAGGTCAAAGGTGACATTGTTATTAACAACTCGCATTACCGAACAATTAAGCTCGTGATCTCAATTAATAAGTCCACAGAACCTTAATCTTTTGTCTGTAGCATTGATCCACATTTTTACAATAGGCAATCTACTTGTTATGACTACCATTAAGTTTTTAGCCGCAGCCCTGTTCATTTGATACCACTGCAAGTACTTTGTTGTCGATGACATAATCTTAGCCTGCATCATAAATAGGCCGTAACCACGAATCCCAGTCTGAGAACAAAGTTAAGGCGGAATCCTGGCGTATGGTTAAGTGAGGCCGGCTTAAACTACGCCTTAGCGTGTGCGTGTGTGCACGCAACCCAAGCCAACCAAAGTTTGCAAGCACGCACTTGGCAAGGCTAAGTTTAAACTGGCCTCACTTTGCCGTACGTACGAGACCTCTCCGTATTGGCTTTTTATCTAATCTGAGCTAGAAACACAATCAACACATAACGAGGAATGCCGATGGCAATCTGGCAATTATAGATATTTACAGGCAAAGAGCGTTTGCGGCTAGAAATTGCGTGTCCGAGAATAACTTCTAAATTAATGAAGTGGTCTGACAAGTCGTCTAGTGGAAAAAGCCTACGTCCGGAGTGTGTCGAAACGGAAGCGGCAGCGGCATGCGCGGCCGCAGCTGGTAGCGCACGGCGCTCGCTACGGTTATAATATACCAGGCCTTCAAATCAGACCTTTGAAGCTTAGAGGGTCTTTTATTTTGGACTGAGAAGGACGGTATGATGTACGAACTAAAATCGAAATTCGAAGCAGCCCCCCCCCCCCCCCTGATACAAATTATGAAGTATCTCTACCTGACACGGATTTGTACATAAAATTCCGGGCGCTCGGGTTCGGGAGGAAAGATAAATAAATGTATACATAGTCGTATTTTACTTTCCTATTTTTGGTTTTTTATTTACGGTTAACCCTTTGGAAATTAGAGTAAAGGTAAATAAAGGGTGTTGTAGAGGCAGCACGCATCACGCGTCGATGAGGATCCGGGTTTGATTCCCGGTCAAGAATTTAGTTTTTGGATTTTCGATGTGCTCTAGTTTTCATTCGGTGAAGGAATACATGTAAAGGAAGCCTGCATATACCTGTGAACTAGTATAATGGCGTGTGTGAAGTTCTCAATTGCCAACGGTCCCGCGAGGGATCTAGAGACCAAACCCTTTCATTTCACTTGGGTCCAACAGTGGGGCTTTACATGGTCAACACTGTAGACTACAAATATTTTATAGGCCATTTATGTTTTAATGACTCTCGACTTAAATTTAAAGGGAAACCTTAAAAAAATTCTTTCGGTCTAAGAACTACTCCGATTTACAATTCTGCTTTTGACGACGTCTGATATCAAACACTGCATCTCAGTTTTAATATTTCATAGAGCTTTAAAAATAAATATTTCAAATGCTAGAAAAAGTTCAGCACGTGTAAAAAAACGTAGATCCAGGGTTGTTTAAGAGTGTATATTCTTCTAACTTCAGTCTATTTTTTCCACTAATTTATTCTCATTGACGACGGTCACCTGCCGTTTTAGATTAAGTACCTACCTACATCTCTCAAGCATTAAACTACATACATATACATGTTTACGTACAAAACCATTTTTAGTGTCCTGCTTCAGTTAGGTTCAAAGGCGAGTGGTTATATTGGTACGCAACTTTAGTCCGATTGCCATTGAGTTAGGGTTGGCTTTGCTGGCACGTCTACGCACGCGGAAACAGGCGAGGCCGGCGGGTCGCGCACAGCCGCCCTTGCGGTCAGTGTCCAGGGCTCGTTTAGGGAAATCGTTTACACCAACATAACAATTGAATAAAGTTGCTATATAAATATAATGCGATATGAAAATTGTATGATTCTGAATTGCTAATTATTTTCATTATCTTCGATGGACTGATGTCGGGTTTCAGATTCGAGTCATATCGTAAGGCATTAATTTGTGCTTTTAAGATGCAAAATATTGTATCAAACTCTAATGCAACTTTAAAACCGAATACTTTAATCACACAATTCAATATTCATGCAATCGCAGCCACCGTGCCGTGCCTGTGGCCATTTTTAACGTTAAAGTAAAAAGTATCTTGATTTGAAAAAATACTTCCTACGTTTATGCTCTCGGGTACTTGAAATGAAAATTACAAAGCCAGAGCAAATATCGCTGAGGGATACTATAAACACGATATAAAAGTAATAATTATGAAGTCGACTAACTGCCACACGTGTGATACCTTCGTTTTCCGTGAACGATTCGAGTCAATGTCCTTTCGACCTTACCAAGCGCCCTTGAGCATAAAACCCACCATTTCAGTTGACTCTAGATAAAGTATACGGTTCGCGAAACTTATCAAAATCATTAACGATGCGATTACCTGACCACAGACTGCCCTTGACTTTTACTTTTCTGGTGTTGCCCTCTAGTTTAACACACTCTTGGCATCTTTTTGTGACTAATTTTACAATTTTGTAACCAAGATAGATAGCATTCCTGACTTTTAGGGGGTTCTAAACAGAGCATCACTCATATCCAATTTTATATAAATACCAGCCTTCCGTCCGCAGCTTCGCCCGCAATAAATTAATTTTCCCGTAGGAAAAGGTATTTCCCCGCTATAAAAAGTAGCCTATGTCACTCAGTGATAATGTAGCTTTCTAACGGCAAAAGAATTTTTGAAATGCGTCCAATAGTTTCGGAGCCTATTCAATTCAAAAAAACAATCAAACAAACAAACAATCAAATTTTTCCTCTTTATAATATTAGTATAGATAATAAATATATCAGATAAAGACCAAACAAATATTAGGCTCAACAAGCGTATGTGAATTAGAGGATAGTCACCGAAATGTAAATAAATGTATACCATTTTGAAAAGTTTTTCCTCGTAAAAGAACCTTATGACGCTGGAGCGAATGATACCTACTGACGGTGTGGTTATGGTTTCGCCGATGTAAAGCCCTAAAAAGGTAGTCTTGTAGTTTATTGCACCGGTCGAACAAGTAGGTGGTCACTTTAATGGAAACCACGAAGTCCCTCTATTTAATCAGGTCCAACGCAGATGCTGTGGCATTTAAAAAACTTTATACTTTATTTGTTTCAGGCAATACAATGTTCGCTGTATTAACGTGAGTCGCAGCTTGTTACATAGGTAGCCATCGCATTTTTAACTTTGGCGATAACTCAAGCATATTCAATTTAATATCGCATACTTATTATTACAGTATTTCGACAGTAAATTATTCAACACTTAAAAAATGGCTATTTATGATTCTAAACCTAGCTTGAGGAGTTCCGTATGCCTTATTGGCATTTTTTTCCGTATTAGGTAAAACTAATTATGTTTGACATGGATTCAGCTAACTTCTCAGCTGCCGCAAAGAAGTATAATTAGTTTAGAATCAGCACAGAAATGTAACAAAAATACGGGGGTTCAGAATTGTCTGGTCATTAAGTTGGAATATTTGCATATAAATTATGATCGGTAGACCCAAATGTGCACGCCATATTATACGCGCGTTTGTTGTCTTGCAGTACAGTCACTTGAAATAACATGATACCGTTCTAAATCTAATAGCGATGATCTTAAATAAGCATAAAAAATCCTTGGTAGATTTTTAGTTCGTCAACTAAGCATTTCTGCACAATTTTTAAAATTGATTTAATCTAATCAATTTAATCCTTTAATACCTTTAAACGAGCAATTTACGCATTTATTTCTGGGAGTGGAAAAGAGGCCTTAGCAATTTCGATAAAATTTCGTAAGTAAGTAGGCAGGTTTGGGATTTTTGGGGGCGAATCCAGCTAGGTCTCATTTATGAGAAAACGTGTTTTAAATACTCGAACGAACGGCTACTTCGGCTTATGATTAATCCCTTTTACAAATATTATTGGCTTGTCTGAATAGTTACCTACCTAACACACTAGGACATGATAACGCTCTTCGCCGGCATTGCGGGGTTGACGAATAATTCCGCAAAATTATTAAAACTTTAACCCCAGTAAGTAGTAATCTTCAGTAGGTTAGGAATATCGCTATCACTATGAATATGATTTAAATAGTCTACAGCAGTGCTTGTATCACGATTTTAAAGAAAATTGAAAGAGAGTATTTAGAGGCGTAATAACGCTGTCGTAGGCGTCGTGGGTAGTCGTTCGTATACGTGTTTTAAAGGCTTCGTTCTTACGATATTAATTTTATTACGAGTTGCACAACTTGAGCGTACGAAACCATAGCCGTTGTAACTAAGCACGCTATTACACTTTCAGCCATGATAGAAATCCTCAGAGCGTGAGGCTTACTTGTGCTTGACAAATTTTACCATACTTAACGTGTTTATTCCAAAGAAGGATAATTAATAATTTTCAGTAATACCTTAAATTTGACCTGTATGTATTTACTCTGAAATTAGTTCAAAGTTACAGTGTTAACATAGACATTTCGCACGGCAAGCTGAATTATTTAAGAAATCGTTCACAAACACAAAATTCAGTCCAAAATTTGCATGGCCAGCTTTTAAACCTAAAGTTTAAAACCACGTCCATGGTAACTAATCAGATGAGACTGAAAAAATGTATATTCAAATTCGCATGGCAGCAGTAACAAACAGAAAGAATACTAAATAGAACTTACCTACTAGGTAAACGACCAATACAACTAACAGACAGAGAATTTAATCTTCAAAGACGCGAAATTTGCCTTATTTTACATTACCTAAGCAAACAAACATTTCATTTCACAGTTTCAATAAATAAAAATCTTGGTTTTGGTCTAAAATTCAAACAAATACAGACGATCTGTTTTGAACTAGGTAGTTCCCCAGTTCAGAGTTAGCGTCTATGGATGTCTAAATGGGACGGTGAATACATTATGAGGATAACGGGTTATTTATTTTCATGATTGGTGTAATATAACCAATTAAACAATCATATTTATAAGATCTCATTTTATGCAGCCACAATCGACAGACCGTGCGCTGTAATTTATGAATGCGGAACTACAATTAAAGTGATAATAATTCGAACGCAAAATGCGTTTTTGCATGCAAATGTAGGTGTTGAGCAAATATGTCAGTTAAGAGGTGGTTCGTGTTACTTGGTTGGAAACTGGTGCAAAGCAAACTGGTGCAAAACCGCAGAACCAGTCCCTCGACAGGAAGCGGCCTCAGAGCCCCCCTCCCCCTCTACTCACACCCCCCTCGCCACCGCACCGACACCTGCGCCGGCGACGTCGTCCAGACAAAGCGTATCCTTATACATCTAGTACTTCAAAGACAGGTATATAGTTAACATGTCTCAGAATAATGCCTCGAGGAGTCATCTTTATGAGCTAATTCCTAGAATGTGCTAGAATGTATATAATACTACAGTTATGCAGTTAGAACAGAAACCAGAGCATGCCCATTACACTAACTCTGACTAGAAAATCTTGGATGTGGATTATTGTTAACTCTAAATACAAAGTTCAAATAATCATAGTTGTGTTGTCCTGGTTTCAGGTGGATGGTCAAGGTTAAACGTGTGCCAGCGCGCCGCAAACGACAGTCAACCGCCACGTCACGTTTGGCAAAGTTGTCTTGTAAGATATGATTTATAGGCGACTCACGCAACGTCGGCATATCGGAGATTCTTTATTATATCCCTATAAAATGTTAAACACAATACCACATTATAGAAAAAGTTTCTAGAATTTTATTTATGGTCAACAGACTTACTTACACATCTAATTCAGTTCCTTGATGATTGACTGAGAGCAGGTTCATTGATGATTGTTTTTTCGTTGCTCGCCTAATTATTTAAAGATGTTGTCAGCTTAATTAAAGACATCGTATGATTCTTGCGAGAATTTATGGAGCAAATCGTGACAGAATGTATCTAGATATAGTCCTATAGTATAGAATAGGTACTGTTAATGTGTCTGTACTTATAATAGAGAGTAGGGAGGAAGGAACAAGGTGCGCGGCCGGCGGCACGACTCGGCCGCGCGGGAGCACAAAGCGGCTCGCGGCCGGCGGCGGCGCGGCGCATCACACAGGCCAAAGAAACGATCTTAAAGAAAGTAGAGCAACTCTTTTATTTATTCGGTGCAGTAGCGGGTGCGAGCGAGATGGACCAGTGAAACTGGCTCATTAAAATAAAAATCCGATTTTCGAGTGCAACGCGCGCGAAGTAGAATAAAAGTTTCCGACGAAATTTGCTCGAGTTATTCCAAAAAAGGCGCGCGAAACGCCTTCGCAATGAGATCGTGAGATATAAGTGGTGTGCGGTGAAACCGACCGCGATAGCCTCGCCACCGGGGTGCAGCGCCGAATATCGCCGACGTCGCTGTCGTACCTCACATGCGATCCCGCAGAATAGAACCAAGAACAACACATCGCTGGAATTCCGACGCAGCATTGCATAGACAGAGGTTTCACGCCTCTACCCGCGATCACTGTAATCGACGTCACCTCGTGAGTCAACGCAACGCGCGTATTTGTCGCATAAGTATCGCCATTACCATACTCGTTCCAAGTTATTTTAATTTTTAAAACACCGAATGCAATTTTGTAAATGAGGCTCCGGTTCGGGCTACAAAGTTTCGATTGCAAAAATGATACAATTATTTGTGAACCAGTGATCTCATTTTCGATATCTGCGGCGAAGCAGGGCTGCGCGTGGTTCACACACGATATATAAAATATAATCATTCATTGAGTTGCTTACGTTATGTTATGAGTGGTTATTCATTAGCCGAGCTAATGGAGTCTCGGACTGACTGATGTTTCCAGTGCAGTGCACGTCAATTAATACTTACGCCAAATTTTCCGAAATAATAACAGGCGCTTTCACTTTTGCAAGTCCTTTCTAGCTCTTAATCGCTGAATACATTTTATGATTTATTACTTTTTTAAGTACTTTTCACTGTCCTCGAATTGATAAAACTTAAATATTCGTAGTGGTTGTATTTCTTAAAGAAACAAGCAATTCGTTTTAGCTTGCTTTAAAATGCAGACTGCCTGCGGTAAGCATTTAATCAAATACGAGTATGTGTCGGAATTAGAATATCGTAAGGAAATGTAAGAAAAATGCATCTTTGAGGGCCTACTACATCCTTGGCTTGGCGTCTGTTTAATTAAGGAAGATAAAAAATAATGTGTTACATTTTTTATACCTACGTTAAAAATAAGTACCTACTAACCTAAAATGGAAAAATAAGAGCAAATGTAGCCATATGTAGTGTAAAAATAGCGCTCAAAGCGGTTAAACAGGTAGTTAAGATGTTGAAATTAATGTTCAAGGTATACCGGAATTGCATTGGTTGGACTTTGTATGTAGTTAACAGAGTCGGTGCAGTTGGGCCGGGAGGCGGGGTGCGGGGTACGTAATGCGATGGTGTATACTGACAGACCTGCAGGAAGTTTCTCTTTGTCTCGCGAGGCGTCATGAAGGAATGCTCATGCGAGTGCGATAGTCACGAGCGGCGTGCGGTTACGAGAAGATCGACTTGTCACGTCAATCTCGCAGAGAAACCGACTCGCACTCGACTTACTTATTTTTATTTTACTTATTCACTTTTTGCTCCAGTACAGGTCAGCTTAACACTTTCCTACTATCAATTTTCTTAGCTCTTTGAATACTCAAATGTATATATTCACTTCTTAGGTGCAAAACTGGCTCATTGGTAGTACCTTCCTGGTATGCAAATAATTTGATGATGATTATAATAATTATTTACAACTGTTTGTGGCAAAATTGTTGTTCAATAATTTAAGTTTTTGTAGGTACAACGGGAAGACAATCATACTTAACTTTTTTATTGAATCATTCAAACCAAGTACCTACGTACTTACTACAACTAGGGCCTTACCATGACGTCTTAATGCGTTTCAATGCCGAACCAAAGTTATATCGCTCACTCTCAGATCCATACTAGAAGTGTCAACAATGACAGCTAAAACGTAAAATTGAATCGGATTTGAATCGCATTAAGACGTCATGGTAAGGCCTTTGCCTCATTTTTGCTTTATTTCAATGTTGAACTCTTACCGTAAAAAAACCGTAAGTATTAAAAAACACAATGATTCGTTATAGTTATAAATATACCCTTAATTATCTCAGATTATCCGCATAGCTATCTACCCAATATTAACAAGTCATCTGTTTTTTATGTATTCTGACTTAAATATCTACCTAAAGCGAGACCATCGTCATTCAAGCAAAACTGATCGATTTAACAGCCCCTCAAAACATGTTTAATGAACTACTTAGAAGCAAGTAATCATCGTTATTTTAAATTATGTTGTCTTTATTTACGCGTTTTGTTTTTCTGAAATGATGATGAAATGAAATGATGGTAGCAATTACTCAGAATAGGAATAGTGAAATACTGTCAAAGTCGATAACTATGTTTTAATCATCGTCATCTCTGCTGGACATGTACGCCAGGAATGAGCTTCAGCTATGGGCCATATACAGTTTGGCAATATCACATTCAAATATTGAGTACCTAAGAACACTCCGTAAAACTCAGAGGTATTACGAGCCAGTATCCGAACCCACGAGTCAGACTTTCGACCGTTATTGTTTATTAGGTACTTATAGTGTCTTATTGTTAAGCGAAATGTCAAACTGACCAGTGCAACAGCATAATATTTGATGGACTTAAAACTAGCCGTTCAAACGACGCCGGATACACCGTCGGTCGTGGAAGAGGCGATCGTCTTTTGTTTACTTTTCTCGGCGCACCGTGAGAGCTGCCGACGAGCTCCTGGTTAAGTATCATCAATATGAACTAATTGTGCAATTTTTTAATCAATTTTGAAAATAAAGTTATTATGACATTTAAGAAAATTGAAGAGTTTCAGATGATTTTCTACTATACGTTAAAGTGAAATATCAAAACAGTATATATATAAAAATTTCAATAGCATAATATCAACCACCAAGAGAGTGTAAAAATCAATTTGTTTAGGAGGATCTTAATTATGTCCCGGCAGTTCCTCGTAGTAACGATACGGTATAAAGTAAAACATTTTCCATGCTGGTTTGGGAGTAAAGGAAAAACAAAGAATGTACCAGTTGCTTCTCTTCCGCGCAGATGTAAAAACTCATCGAGGGAATGGGTGAAAATCTTAGGAAACATGTTATAGGCGATGCGGCTAGCAACCCATCACTATTTTGATTTTCCTTTATAGCTATAAAGACGTGATTTAGGTATGTTTATATAAAGTTCAACAAGGAGATACTCGTAATGCGGCACATCCGCCACCAGGCGCCGCAGCCGCGAGCAGGATCAGGACAAGTCACGGTGCGCGGCTAATGTAACATTGTTATGCGTCCGGCTACGAGCAGTCGTACCTGTACAATCACTGCTCACTGCCTACCGCAACGTGTTGTCGCCATATAATAAGTTATTCGTGCTATGCTATACTCTACCCATAACTTTAAAATGATATTCATAATCTTTATTGATAATAAATTGAACGAACTGAACTGGTTTTGTTGTAAGAGACTCTATTTTGCAACTTCAATTGATTTAATGACTTCAAATCAATCTACATAAATAAAACACACAAATGTAACTAATACACTTCTGAGAACTAAATCGAAGCATGTGCTCACAATATGTGTAAATTTTTTTAAACCGTAGTTTATATATAGGTGACCTCTGTAAATGTTTACTTCTCAGACTTAGTATTTTGGTCAAAGGTTTTCGTGTACAAGAAAACTTGCGCCTACCTGCAGAAAAAGTAAGTATCAAGCTCATGAAAATTAACATTTTACCTGCATTTTCTCATATATTGGAAAATGGCTTGTTTTAGTGGACTGATATAAGCTGTAGGTTATTATTACAGATTTGTTAACCTTGTATAACATAAGGATTTCTTCAAAGCGAGTTATAGCCCAAAATGCTACACGTCCAAGCCTAAATCGCATAAGACCGGTTTTTTATCATAGCTACGTAAAGCGGGCAAGCGTCGCCCACGCCGGGCCGGAACGCAGCGCGTGGGTGCGCACTGCGCACGCGGCTCCGGCGCCGCACGTCCGGCTGGACAGACGCCAGGGACAACCGACTCAACCATTCTAAACAAAAATTCGAGGCAGAAGGTATGCGAATCATATGAACATCTACAATTTTAGGTCCAGGTGCTTGTGTGTTATATATGTAAAATACAAGATTTTCAGTGTAATTAATATGAATCTTACAATGAACATTTTTAGTCACATTCTGAATAAGGTGAGGCAGTATCCACTTAGCATCATGGGAGATGCGAGCAGCGCGCGCGCCAGCACCGGACTGCGCAGCCGTCGCATCGCAACCGGATGTCCCTCGGCAAATGCACAATCACACTAACACAAACTCTCACGAATTTTTCTCCCAACGCTTTCACGTCTTCCACTAATTATTATCCACTTTATCGGGCATCTTCAATTTGATTTACGGTCTAGCTCTCACACAGCTCAATTGGTACACTTTTTCTTTTCGGCAAGGTGATTTAAGTGTAGGTACCTTACATAGAAGTGATGCCATTATAAGACGCTTCGACCTCCTTCGGTATCGCTCGATGCCCGCGAAGCTTTTTTTCTACAAATGCAAGTTATTAATTCTTCGACGCGGGCGCGGGCGCTGCCGCCGCGGCTGGAGCTGCGCGCGGTGACCCGGGCGCCCGCCACCCGAGCCCCGCCCGACGCTGCGGTAATGCGAATCAACTCTAATGAGCATTTTGTATTTAATTATAGGTGTATAACGCTTCTGCCACTATCGGACGTTAAGTAAATTTAGAAAGTTAAATAAATCTGCAACACACAATTTATGGCGAATCATTATAAAATATATTTCACTTGCATTTTATCGATTTAGCGAAGAAGTACGTAGGTGCTTACACTCAACATCTTTCAGTCATAAACGTCTGGAATACACGAGATTAACTTAAAATATCATCATCGCTTTTCCACGTTTATTACAGAGGTAAATATATGGTCGTTAAAACTTGCGAAAGCCAACGTGATATTGAGTTCCTTACTTAATCAACGAACGAGTGAAACTTCAACATTAAAATGTTACATTAATTGTTTAAAAACCTAGTCAAGTAGTAACTACACAAAGATAAAACTTTGAGAATGCCCCCGGAATATTGGAAACTTGGAAGACCGAATTCTAAGGACTCAATTGTCAAGAGCAAAATTGCCTAAAGAAACCAAATAAGAAACACGTAGGAATCGGTTTAACTAATTTTGAGTAGCGAGACTCGCAAGGCAACCAAACGACAGATGAACTTAGATATATATTTGGATAAACATATCTTAATGTTCGGCCACGGGTATCTACACTACCTACAGTCGCCATCAGATACATCGGAGCTGAAAAATATCTGAGCGCGACCTCATGGTCATCTTTATGGGGGAACCGACAATAATTTATAATATGAATTATAATGAAAATTTTGTTTGTTTTGAAACACAACAAAATACAATGTACGGTAAGCAGTTTTTTTAGATCGTGATCATGAAATAGGTCGAAAAATACTGATTTGACAACTCCTATCTCAAGGCGACTGTAGGAGTTCATGGATGACCTTCTAATATAGACAATCGATAAACAAACTCAACTAATGATTGATTAATTAAATTGGGGATTGAATCTCTCGCACTGCTTGCGAAGGCTATTTTGAAAAAATTTACTGTGCACCTAAATAATAGATTTGACCATGATACTAAACCCGAGTAAGTAATGTAGTGTTGTAATATTTTAGTAACGTGGTTGCGTCAACTAGTATACATACATATATTAAGAAATGTAAGTTTGCTCGCACTCGCATGATAAATCGAAACAGTCGCCGCTGTCTAATTGGAAAGAACAAGCACGAAATACCAAGTTTACATGCTCGTGTGGCCAGATTCTGAAGGCAAAAGGTTTCTTGTGTTACTTTTGAATTTGCGCTTTAAAATAAGTAGAATCTACGCTGTAGTCCTAGACTCTATGGAATCAATACTAAAGAATATATTTATAAACTAAAGTAAGTCGTAGGCAGTCCTAATCCTATTCGCTAAATTTCTAGTTAAAATACTACTTGTTTAATTGTTGAAATGCAATTGTAAGTGACCTCGAGAGGGTAAATAAAGGAGCATACAACAACAAATGAATATTAGTACTTTGTATGTACGAATTGTTCCGCGCTAACAAATTCTAACAATGTTGATGGAAAACTTAAGCTTTATAACGTGTTTTTTTAGTATTAGTAGGAGCGTTACCACCAGCAATGAGCTTTTTTTGAAATATTTTGTAATTACTGTGCATAGGTATTTATTAGTTCATACTTCTAAAGAAAAGGACTGTATCAGGACGGCCCCAGCTAAGACGATGCGCCTTAAAAACCAGTTACAACAAATACTTATTTACCGTTACGTAATTTCTCTCTGCACTTTTTATATTTATAACAGCATTTTTTAAATGTTTGCTTTCGCAATCCAGCTAGAACAGGATGCAATAATAAGTTAGATTAATTAGCGACTACGGATAGCAAACGGTCAAGTGTTGGCATGTTGAAAGTGTCAGCGGAGTAGAAAAAATAAAGAAATATAGATAAAGAGTGTCGAGTACGTTGAAGAACGAACGCCCGCTTGCCGTTGACAAGCACATTAATTAAATCACTGCTTTCGTTTAATGGAATAAAGTGATTACGTTTAAAAAAAACTTGGAATTGCAATGAATTAATAATAGTTATCGCTTTAGGTACCTACTTTCATCTGTTCTATAGGTTACTTATATGTATATTTGTGTATGTACCTGATGCATACTAAAACGGTTTTAGAGATGTTTTTAAAAGTTGGGGCCAAAAATAAGTTTCTCCATGTTTCATGAGATTAAGCGCGAAGTGAACACAATGATGGTCACAGTCCTCGTGCCGGAACTTGCGTCTGCGAAGTCTGTTTGTAACTATGGATAGTGAGTAAGTAGGTATATGTAGTAACTGAAAATGCATTTGATACATTTTGCATGCACCGCAGTGTGGCTACGTCACGACTTTCCTTAGTTGTCCGTCGGCGTCATCGGCCGGGCGGGCGTGCGGCGCCCCGCGCGGCACATGTGATGCAAGGCTACATTAACCGTAACGCGGTGTCAGCGGCGCGGCACCGCACGCTATCCGCACTGACTCATTACTGTATTCCACCGCCGTGAGAGCCTCGTCAATCATCTAGCCCTAGCTAGTGCTCTACGATTTCAGGTGCCACGGTGGATCTCATGCTCACTTTCACCTAGCGTGATAAGGAAAAAATCTGACTAAATAAACAAAACAACATCGATGTTTGTAATTAGCGTTGCGCTAACATGCTGTGCGCAAAGAAAATCACGACGTGAATTTACACTTCTGTAGCGTTTTGTAAACAAGCTTTTTAGGTGCCAAAGCGAGACCTAGTTGGAATATGTACTATCTCTATGCTTTTGTGCATTGCTGTTAACACCTCGTGTCAAAGGGCTAATAACTTAAAATTTGGAAAAAAATGGAAGCATTATTTTCAAGTGTTTCTTGCAACAACTTTTGTACATATGTATGTGTATGTGTACGTAGGTATATACTTTGCGGATTTGCGTCAACTACAAAAGTATTGTAAAAAAAACTAATATATATGTATAAGTATATATGTATGTATATGCAAAATGGTCAAGTCTATTTATATTTTACTAAGTATATGGAAGTAAGTGTAAAGAAACCAATTATTGTTTTTGATTTCCTACGTTTTGAGATAATTACCTACTATTGAATTGAAATAGTTATTTACATGTGTACATTATTTGGCTTGTATTAAATTCAAGTAGGTCTTCTAAAAATTCAACTAATATCATTTTTTGATTTTATTTTTGTACAGAACTTTAAAGTTCATAAGAAAATCCGACTGCAAGACATACTGGCAGATTACATTCTGTTCCTGGAATTAGAGTCACGGAAAAGTCCAAACATATATAGGGCACCTTAAGGAGTATCCGAATCACCCCCATGTATGTTCGCCGATATTTCGTAGTTTAGAAGTTATGGCTATTTTCCCATTTTCTATTAAACTGCGACTATACTCGTAGTTGTTATTCATACTGCCTGCAATAAAAGATAATTCGCTGTTTGTTTCTTTGATGCGCAGCTGAATATTAATAGGTGCATGTAACTCGATTAAAATAAACATTTCCGCGTTTCGGCAAAAAACGATATTACTTTAATCACATAAAGTGATAAAATGAAAAGAGCAGTTCAACCTTTCAAAACCGATTTAAAAAAAATCGCACAACATTTTTTTTGAGTCATCTTTAAAAACTATCTTATTTCCATTGCCTTGCTACCTTGTTCACTTATTGATCTGTCATACCGAAAATGTAATCAAAACGTACTTCATCCCTACTCACTTCCTGTGACACTCTGTTTGAGGTACTTACTAAATTTCCCAGGTCACCACCAGGCCTCAAAATAGAAGTGAGTAAAGAAAAATAAACGACAATTACGATTTCCAATGACTATGACATGACGTGTCATCTTGCCTCTCACTAATTTTATTTTCAATATATCAATGTTACTACGTTTTCCACATTCTTATCTTTGCTTATATTCAATCAACGGTTTAGGAAAATACAATAGATATGTAAGTACCTAATATACGTGGTTTCACTTTGTACTAGAGCTTGATTGATGAATGCTAATATTTTGTCAGATAAGGAAAATCATGTTTGATGAGCAATGATTAGACATATTGTTGAATTTCCAATAAATGGTTACCTACTAAAGTGCCATGATTGACTTATGTTATTGATTTTTTAACGCTTTAGGCGTTGCACACGAAAATGTACAAAAGCTATAGCTGTTTACTGATGGAGATGACTTCAGATGACCGCAAGAGGTGCTTGACCAAGATGGAAACGCGTCTCTAAAGAAGTATTTGACAGTAACGTCTTGTAAATGTTGCGAACGTGGGGCGCATGTCGTTCAAAGCGGCGCAAAGATTACTGAATTTGATGTTTGCTCATATGTATAGTGGCATGAAACTGACTAGTCCTAGTGTAAATCGTTAGTACCTACATTCACTATAACCGGTAGAGAGCGAGGACGCGTCTGTTGGCTCTGCATTCCAAAAGTAAAAGTGTATGTAAATGCAATGGTACGAATTCAAAATTAGATCAAAAATAGTTGAAAAAATCCAGCGTACCTATTGAGGCGAGTGATCGATTTGGAGCGATAATAGAGCAAATAATGCGTGGGCGCAGCGCGGGCGGCGGGCGGGGCTGCGCCAACCGGATCTAGGACCGCGATAAATCACACCGCGCTGCGCCGCCGCACTAGCCCCTAACTTACTATACCTAAACCTAACTTTTAACAAGAGTAACCAATTCTCCATACAATTCTTACTTTACACGTGTAAAACAATTCAAATAATATATCTACAACTATACCTATGACAAAAGGTTCTCTTTCACAAAAGACGACGGTCCTAATATAATTTGAAATAAAGTGTGGACAAGCTTCATGCTTCAATTTATTTTCAACGTTAAAACTTAATAAGGTGAAGTGACCTCGTCTAATGTAGACAATGAAAAGACCGGGGAATAAAATAATTAAAAAATAATAACTTTTCAAAAAATCAATGTAATATGTTAGGAATTTTGCATTTGAATGGTATTCAGATTCTGACGCCGAAACGATGCGAGTCAATGACGAGCCACGAGACTAGAAAATAAAGACATTAAAATCTCTGTACGTAGGTAGAAATAATGGATGCCTTTTGTTTTAAATGTAGGTATTCTTTGTTTCTTTGATGCCGTGATCATGGTTTGGGTGTCGAGACGTGTCGCGCTGGCTCGTCGGCGGCGGCCACTGCACTCGCTTCGATTTCACTTTTATTAGCAATTCACTTAATTGGATACCACAGTTGCGGTTTTATTCATTTTGCAGATTCATCTGAGACGCTTTTGTACTCTGACAAAGCCTATTAAAGGTACATTTAGGTAAAGTTTATTAAAATTAGTTTCTTGAAAGCTCGCGTTAACAGAGTTTCTGGTGGAGGAATTATACTGGTAGAATGTGATTGTGAATAACACGACTAGGGCGAATCAAAGATGGTTTTTAAAAATATTGGTGTAGTTTTTACCAATGCTTGCTTTGATCATAGCGTGTTTATTCCCATTTAAATAATAGTGCGTAAATGAGGACTAAGTACTGTCGATTTAAAAAAAACCGAATTCCATATTCGCCAGTGTCAACGTAAACAGGTAATGAATAATATCTACTTGCGCGACGAGTGTTCATGTGGGGACAATCGAGAACCTACCATGTAGCTAGGTAATTAACGCACAATGCGTTGCGCGTGTACAAAGACACGGTTAGGCAAGCGCAAGCAGAGTTCATTTTCGCAAACTTTAATTTAAGCAGTGAGCACCAGCTTACAGATAAGTTAACGAGTATATTTAGGCATGATTCTTAAAATCAAAAATGTATAATGTCCTTAACGATCAATGTATTGATTGTGTTTATGAGTATAATAATTGATCAAGTCAGGCTGGCCTGCATTAAATTATTTAAAAAAGTAATACTAAGATAAGTAGGTAGGTACACATTTACCTGCACAATAAACACAGCTCTTGTCAGTTGAGATAGAAAATTTCCTTTTGCGTATTTTTTTTTTAATTTTAGGCATAGCATTTTAATTGCAAGTTGTTTTTTAGGACGGACCCTTAACAAATCACTTCACGCTCTATCACACTTAATTGATTAAAATCGTCTGTGATTAAAGTATAATTATCTATTAAAGGTTCTTATGTAAGTACTTAGTACCGAGCAAGTATTTTAATATCACGTTAAACATATGCACATATATGAAGCATAATAAGCCCTCCTTAACTACTAGCCGTGGATAGAGTTTTTTGTTCTAGGTATTTACCGTAGCAAAAATTCAATGGAGTAGATCATGAGTGTGTGGCTGTGTCCAGCTTCTTGAATGGGAGTCGCAACATTATTGTCTTCTAATTGAGATTATGTATCTTGGATTGAAGTTAACAGCTAGAAGTTTTTTATGGGATAGTAGAGTCACCGGTAAAAAATCCTCACTCCATTGTAAAAAGTTCAAGGTCATTCCAACTACTGGAAAAGTACAAATTAAATTATTACTTATACCTTAAACCGCTTTTTAACTCCACGGTCGAGAGCCTAATTAAATTAAATTAATTGTGTGCGATTACTGATTATGTATTACCAAGACAAAGGGTTCCACCAAAGTAAGTACATACTACCTGTAGGCTGCTAGATTTAGTATCTTTATATTTACTGACGATATACCAACATATCTGAGTTACTATGCAATAAGATTATTAAATCATCGAGTACCTTATTTTCACATATTTTCGTCAACTACTCAATTATTAACCCTTAGAACTGTTGTTAACTTAAACGTCTTTAATTGGTCCGTTTGCAGTCTTAAGAACAAAATAGGCATTCAAAATCAAAATAAACCTAATTTGTTTGTCACATACACCATACCCAGTTAAACAACTGGCTAGGAAGTAATTATTTGTTTAATTTCCGCGTCGAGTGACACTAGAAGGTCGTTTGAAATGTCATTATGCAGTTTAAACATGCTGGTGAATTTGATATTGGTTCTCGTAGAGCAGACTAGCTACAAGATCGGTAAACTATAATAAAAAGAAAAGAGTTCTATTAACAAATCAATAATGGTCAAGATTGAGATTTGCGCTTACATATATGACTTTGACTATTATTATGGCGAACTATGTCCTCGAAGCTCGCGTGTGCGGCGTGGCAGCTTCGCCCTATTAATAACTACCAAATCAGTCTGATCGTTTTAAAGCGATAATCTTTCATACAGATGACCAATTATTTTTACATAATATATGTATATGGATAGGAGTACGAATGCTGATAGTCAACAAAGGGTGTCACCTTCGATGGTGTCACACATTAGAGAGATGGAGAACACGAGTGAGCTGTGTCTTGAAAACTTGTTTCTGGGATGCTGTAATTAAGCATTTTAACCCCCGACGCAAAAAGAGGCGTGTTATAAGTTTGACATCGATGTCTGTGCGTGTGTTTGTGTCTGTCTGTCTGTGGCCTCGTAGCTCTCCAACGGATGGACTGATATCGATGCGGTGTTTTCATTCGTAAGCCTGTTTCCTTGCGGTGGATTTAGCCATGTTTGGTAAAAATCGGTCCAGCAGTTTGAAGAGAATCAGCTTTTTTCCAAAATGAAGTAAGGCATTTATGGCATAAAATTGTTTTTTTTTTTAAATAACGAATGATTACTCGTTGAATGTGTGAGGGGTATTGTTTTATTTAATGTTATCGTTATCACCCGAACTTGCTACCGGCTTACGAGTCTGCGCAAGTTCATATTATCAACAAGTGTCGGGATGACTTTCACTGGCACTTTATCATCAAATATTCCAACAAACAAGAAACCAGTTCCTGATTCTAGCTTGTTAATTTTTTGCCACGGCTCTGCTCCATGCTACACGGGTCGATAACATAATTGTTTTGCATTAATTTTCTTATCGTAAGGCTAAAGTCAATGAATATAGCCTTTTATTTTGATCTAAGTTTAACTTGCCAGTTAATTAATCAAAGTTAAGAAACTACAAACATGTTTTGTTTTACATAAGCATTTACGTAATCTCGACGGTCTTAAATGTTTTTGACGAAAAGTCTTATGCAGTTAATTTATTAGGTAGGTAAGCATCAAAATTATTAAACATCTGTTCCTATTTCTTTACTTTTTACATTAGGTACAAACAGAGTTCACGTTGGGGACGACGTGAAACGACTATCAGGATATCACGTTCAACGTTACACGCCTCATGTTTGAATGTTATTCAAACATTTGTGGATTTTTGTAGTTTCAAAAACGGATGCCGACGATATAACATACAGTACATTGGTACTAAGAATGTACCAGTTGCTTCTCTTTCCGCCCAGGTGATAAAAGCCCATGGAGGGAATGGGCAAAGATCTTAGGAATCATGTTATAGGCGATGCGGCTAGCAACCCATCACTATTTGGATTCCCGTTTAGGTCTTGTTACCTTAGACTCTGTCTACCCCGTAACGTAAGGGATAAAGACGTGATTTATTTAAGTATTTATGTATGATGCCGACGAGCAGGATTTAATCACTACGTAACATAGTATAAAACGAAGTCGCTTTCTCTGTCCCTATGTCCCTATGTATGCTTATATCTTCAAAACTACACAACGGATTTTGGTGCGGTTTTTTTAATAGATAGAGTGATTCAAGAGAAAGGTTTTTATGTATAATTCTACGCAGACGAAGTCGCGGACAGAAGCTAGTTTTAATATAATTCACAATTTACATTTCACAAAAACAAACTAGGAGAAAACTTGTTTTAAACAGCTGAACATCCGTAAAACTAGAATCGGTTCCACGTGTTTTATAATTATAAATTTATTGCTAGCGTTTAACCCGAATTAGGTATTGTATAAAATAAGATAAGAAAATATAATATAACGTTTATTGCCATTAAAAATAAAAGAAATACAGACTTAACTTAAGAATTACTATAAGATTATTTGTTAACAAAAAACAACTTGTATACAATGGCAAAAGGAGCAGACTCAGCTTATGCTGCGCTTACGCAGAAGCTGCCAGCGCTGGTTTTCGGCCTACCCCTGTGGCTCATGCTGGGGTGCCGAGTATAGTGGGTTAGCGGTATAGTATTTCGTAAGGGATAAAGACGTGATTATGCATGTACCTATGTATAGTATTTCATGATATCCTTTTATTTTTAACACGCTTTTAATAGTTTAACCTTAGTCAAACTTAGCCGTTTTGACTTGAAATTTGACCAAAAACTCAATAAATTATTACATAAGACACATTAATTTTAAAGTATTCGTCATAGGTGAGACGTTGAGTAAGTGTCAGCGTGCGAGTATTTAAAGGTACCGCTTGTCGATCTGAAGTAGGAATACATAGACTATTCACCTCAACATTACTCATACTTAGAAGGCAAACAAAAGTAAGTAGGTGCAAAATTCAAAACGGCCTGACCTCGTTGTCGTGACCGACGGCAGCCTAATTTTACAGTTGACCCACATAATTAAACAAAAAAAATGACCCGATTTAGATATTGATTGTTATTCCATTACACGTTATAGGTACTCTAAAATACTACTGAATTTCAAAATCCTAGTCTATTGTAAAATGGCGTTATCCCATGTTTACTGTTCCCCGTGTACTTTTTTAACGCGAATAAAATAATAACGTAGGTATGTGTTAGTATTTTTTGAACCAACCGAATCGAACCCAAAAATTCGTAGGTCTTAATAATACTAAAACTTGTATAATATCGTCATCAATTCAATAAAAGAGGGACCGACCAATTCTGACTAGCCTGACCGAGCATTAAATTAAACTAAATTGTGATATTCCGTGGCACTAAGTGTTGTTAAATATCCTTATGTACATTCTGTCAAAAAATATTTTTGAAAAGTTCCGCCTCTGTACTGTACGTAGGGGTATGTACATACTTCAGTTTTCCTGACTTAAAACACTCTTGACCCTTTTCCAAAACCTATCTTTTAGCAATTTATATGCATAATGTGAGATTACTTAGTACGAAATAAAGTCGTGCCGAATACATGTTAATTTGTTGCGGAATCAGAGAGCAATAACCGACTCCGCTGCTAGCGGTATCCAGCGGTTTCTTCTCTAATACTCGACAAAAACTACCGCCCGGCGAGCACGGTGCATGTGTGTTTGTGAACACTCGTGTTTCCCAGTGTCTGTGTATATTTCGACATATTAAACTTAATGTGCAGATTAGTCACGCCTCGGCCTTTGTAGAAACGAACCCAATTTTTAGATATGCCCACAAATAAACTGATAATAGATTGATGCTAGTATTTATTAGCAATGGACTATTTTCAGCTGTTCATTGACCGTTATGTTGTCTGTGCAACGAAGGATAAGGTGTAGTACAAACTCTTTGGTACGAAATACGTAAGGTAGAGGTAGAGCCAACGAGCTTAACAACTTCAGACATTCCTTCTGAAAATTTCCTGAAAGTCTAATATAAAAATACTCTTTACTGAGTTAAAAGGGCGAAAGTCTTAGGAATCATGTTATAGGCGATGCGGCTAGCAACCCATCACTATTTTGATTTCCCTTTACAGCTAATCCCAGCCCTTAATTATGCTAAACGTGGCCTATAGGTTTTGTTACCTTAGGCTCTGTCTACCCCGTAAGAGATAAATACATGATATATGTATGTATGTATGTATGTACTTAATTTTATAAGTGTTATATTATAAAGTACAAAGAAGTATCTGAAATTTTATTACGATTACGGCACGTTTCGCGATTCTCTCTGTTTTCATTACAAGTTGACATGCATCCATTCAATTACCACCATAGGGCTAAGACTAAGTAGTAGGTAGCATCGACAACAAAATTTTCCTGAATTTAATACAGATTCATGGAAAGGACGGAGTTTCAGTCGTCCTAAAAAATTAACCCTTGCAGTGGGAAATACAGTGAAAGCATTGCATAGTGTCAAACGCAAGATTTAGTGTAGAAAAGATCACAATGGGACATGCGTGACCATAATAAATCTAATGGTTAAATATTAGGATAAGAATTAGGTATAGATAAGAACCAAGGACGAAGCTTTCTGCAACGGAGGGCATGTTTGGTTGACCGCGCACGGGCCTTCCGCGTAGCGCTAGCGCCTGCCTGTCCGAGGGTCAAGGCTACTTACGGTCATTTCAGAGTACACACTTAGTTTAATATTTTAATCATTCATTAGTGAAAACTAGATTCCCCTTTCCACCTATACGCCTACAACCATGCTAAACGTGGCCTACCTTAAGCTCTGTCTATGTATTAGTGAAACTTTCCATATTTTTAGGGTTCCGTACCTCAAAAGGAAAAAACGGAACCCTTATAGGATCACTTTGTTGTCCGTCTGTCCGTCCGTCCGTCCGTCTGTCAAGACCCTTTTTCTCAGTAACGCGTGGAGGTATGAAGCTGAAATTTATATCAATTACTCAGGTCTACTGTCCCTTGAAACTGTGAAAAAATCAAACTTCTAAGCCAACGCAATCAAAAGATACAGCCGTTTATGCCGCAAATTTCCGCAAATTTTCAACTCTCAAGGGAATCAAAACCTACAAGGTAGTTCCCGTGAACGCAGAATCTTGAAATTTGGTATGAAGGTAGGTCTTATAGCACAGATTAAAGAATAATTGCGAAAACCGTAAATGTGTATGTATGTCTGTATATAGCAGTGACCAATATAAAGTAACCCCACACTGCGTACATTTTGCTTTGGAACAGGGCTCTGCTTACACTGGTTTTAGATATTTATAGATAATGATACGGAACCCTCGGTGCGCGAGTCCTACTCGCACTTGACCGGTTTTCTTATCTAAATTGAACGTATTGAAGTAATGCGGTTTAAGAAATGATTCGGTAGTTAGTAATACTTTGAGTAGCTACATAAAACAAAAGATAACATTCAAGGTTCTGTACTCGTACCTTAAAGGACCCTTATAGGATCACTCCGTCTGAGGTCCGTCTAGACCCTCTTCATCAGAATCGTGTGGAAATGTCAATCAAATATTAATATACTTACACGAAATGCTCAGTGCTATGATTTCATTTTCATGGAATCAATAAATTATTAACCTTTTGAAAGTTTCATACAAAAAGTTGCAGATACAACTTCTTTTTTAACGAAATACCGTATTACTTCCTTGAAAAACAAAGTTGTTTTTGTTAGTAGTGCCCACTGGTGTACTGGTGGCAGATGGACTACCATTTCACTATTTTTTTTTGTTTGTTTCGTGAAGATTTTTGTCTTGACGAAAAATGACATGGCTCTACTGCACTGGCTAGAGTTGCTTTGAATATGGAGGCTACCTATCACTACATAGTATAAAACAAAGTCGCTTTCTCTGTCCCTATGTCCCTATGTATGCTTATATCTTCAAAACTACACAACGGATTTTGATGCCGTTTTTTTTAATAGATAGAGTGATTCAAGAGGAAGGTTTATATGTATAATTCTACGCACCTACGTACCTTCAAATGACGTTTGAAATCGATCATTATTAATTACAAAGTACTTAATGCTTATTTTATGTAAGAGCTACATATAAAGATGGGTGAGTACATGAAGTAATGAACTTTCTCATAATTTCAACACTTGGTGGTACGTAAAGGTTAAAGAACTTGGACAATATGCGACGAGGTTTTCAGTAAGCAATAGCGTTCGCTTTCATTAACAATGTTGGTATTACAAAGATACAATAATAACCACCTTGTCCGATACATTAAAGAACAATAGCTGTCTTCTGCGATGGCCAAGAAAGTTCATAGAACAAAATGAAAAGTACGTCTTTGAATAGATATTTGCAACGAAATTTCCACTTAATAACGTAATGTAAATTCTGTTATCTACATTTATAAGTATGTTTATCCGTTGCCTGGAACCCATAGTATAAGATTTGCTTAGTTTGGGACTGGGTCAATTGGTGTATTTTGTCCCATGATATTTATTTTAATTTTATTTATATTATTTCTTTTAAAACTTAGAGTACCGTTAAATTTACTTGTATCGATAGTGATAAGTTTGATGCATTAAAATATTCGTGATATGACGGCAAGTAGGTACCTACACTGAGATTGGTTAATGCTCGGGGTTTGGCTGCGAGCGTGTGGAATGGTGCTCTCGGGTTACGTAACGCGGCAGATCACGGTTCGGCTCCGAAAGGCTCAGGCTTGCAGCCTCGCAGGCTCCGTGCACAGTACTTATACCACTTCTATACGACACCGATTGCGAACTTGAGCGAACAATGAGCGTAACGCCCTCCGCCGCGCCCCCCGCCGACCACTATAATACCATCTCTATTGCATACTATTGGCGCTGGCAAATGCTATTGTGCCTATCCTTTGTCCAATTCAATCATAGAGGTACAAGAGATAAGGGAATAATCAAAGGAGTCTCCAGTTATTAATTTTATGGAAACATCAGTCACATTAAAAATAAACAGTTAGTTAATACTCATACAGGACGGGTACTGACGACTTATTCAACATGAGAAATTATTATAGTCTCCACATGCGAATTCTTTAACATCAGTTTTTTTTTTTTGTTAAAATGATTACTAAATGCAATATATTCGTTTTGTTTTATTTCAATACCCTCTAGTCTAAACTAGCCCAAATCGCAGGATTCATAAACACGGAAATATACGCCTATAGCTGTTGTGGGTACACTTATTAGGTACCTATGTACTTACTCGTATTTATGGTTCAGTTCTATTTATTGCTGATGATCCGAACTTGTTTTAAAAGTAATGTAATGGTATAAGTACCTAGTTTGTTTTCTTCATTATACTTACTACATAAACCTACTACCTTACATATATATTATACATTCCTGCAGGAATGCTGCATTGAAGGCCAGCCATTCTGCCCAACCCGCCCTAATCCTATACTAGCTTTTGCCCGCGACTTCGTCAGCGCCGAATCAAAATTTGCGCTAAAACTTCTTCCTCTCTCCCATCGAAAATGTACAAAAACCTGCCAATCGTCTCATCCCTATGGCCACTATCACGAATAGAATAACGAAGGTAGTTGAAACGCACACTTTTTTAAACTCATTCTTAAGTATATTTTTAGGTTACATTTCCCGTGTAGGTACTGTGGAGCTGCCTTGATGAGGCACTGACTCCACGACGGGATGATGTAGCTCAGATGGCTCACAAATCTAATTAAACCAACTTTGAATATAGGTTCAGTATTTTATTTAGCTTTTTAGATTATTTAAAACAATACATCTGCTTCCAAGGAAGCCCTAAGCAACTCTCTCGTAACTCTTGTTTCGAATTCTAGTTTATTTTTTAATTTTAAAATTTAAGATTCGAATTCGATAAAGAGTAAAGAAGGAGTCTTTACATCTTCCCTCCCTCTCCCCCAGGAGGAAAAGAGAGGCAACTACAAACCTGCCTATTCGAGGGATATTCACAAAGAAGAGACGGTCTCTGCTAGGGACTAATAACATGCTTAAGGGACAACACTATTAAGAAAAAACATCATCTACCCCTGCTGCATGTTACTTCGATGAAGGAAAAACCCTCGAGAAAAACCTACCCCGCACCTCCACCAAAATGTGGAGCTGCCTTGATGAGGCACTGACTCCACGACGGGATGATGTAGCTCAGATGGCTCACAAATCTAATTAAACCAACTTTGAATATAGGTTCAGTATTTTATTTAGCTTTTTAGATTATTTAAAACAATACATCTGCTTCCAAGGAAGCCCTAAGCAACTCTCTCGTAACTCTTGTTTCGAATTCTAGTTTATTTTTTAATTTTTAAATTTAAGATTCGAATTCGATAAAGAGTAAAGAAGGAGTCTTTACAGTACCTACTGCTTTTATGAGTGTAAGTTTTTAATGTAATTTATGAAAATATTTACGCAGTATTCTTATAGATCAAGAACAGACATTAACTCAATAAACATTTTCTTCAATGTTTCAGATAATAAATTTAATAAAAAATTATATATAATATAATTAATGTGTTTTATGTACAATAAAGAGTTATATGTACATACATTCATACATTAATGCTGATCTATTCAAAATCTAAAAATCTGCATCATCGAGGTTGTGGAAGATTGTATATTCGCCATTTAGAATAATAAACTAATGAAAATAACTTTTTGCACTAGTGCTCTAATGGAAAAAACACAAAATGTTGTCAGGGTCTTAGGACTAGTTTTATAACTGTGATATGTGAGTATTTAGTTTGAATAAACATTTTTCTTTGAATTAGTCAGCACCAACTTAAATCGTTAAATACTAATGTTGTGCCCAGAATATCTAAAAATCATCTTATATTAAGGAAAACAAATTCCTAAATAAATACACATTAATACTTGCTAAATAATAATTGAATATATACCCTTGGAGTTTAATTATCATCTCTATTGGAATTAAGAAGGGTCCTTACTATGACGTCTTAATGTGATTCAATTGTGACTCAGTTCAGGTTTTAGCTGTCATTTTTAGTATGCATCTGACAGCGAGCGCACAGAAAGTGAATCGGAATTGAATCGCATTAAGACGTCATGGTAAGGCCCCAGGTAGAGAATTACTATGTAAGAACGGCTTCTCGCAAAGCAAATATTATGTCTAATTACGGGTTCTGTTGAGGTGTAACCGAAGCTAACTATGGTTGAAACATGTCGCTTATGTTTATTAACAATTTATAAATTCTCGAAATATTTTCGTCAGAGACAATGTCTGTGCTAATGTAGAGTCACTAGTCATTATTCACTGTCAGTTCGAATTTAATTTTGCTTTGGTTAATCTTATACCCAAGCCTAACACATAACACCAAATCCACGTTGCCACGCGGACAGCATCCTAACTCCCCCTGCCGCACATAAAAGGTAACTATATGGTCATCACTGATTGGCCAATAGGAGACGTCTAATAAGAACTGTTATGTTATTGTACATTTAAGAAAGAACACTTTGAAGAATAATGTGGTGTTAGCAAATTAGGGTTATTATATTTAGTCATTGAATAAGTTCTGCATAGACTCAAAATTATACGAGACTGCTCGGCAGAAAGAAAAGGAAATTAGACTAAAAACCGTACACTTGAAAACTACCTGCGTACACGTTTCCGTACATTGCTCTCACGACCAAAATGGAACTTCATTATACGATACCAAGCGTAAATATTAAAGTTTAGAGATTTTTAACTTACCTTGATTGGTGAACAAAACGATCCAATCAACAGTCTAAATTCGGGTTAACACTCCAGTGACATCAGCACGAGTTTATAACACTTGGTCTGTAGCGAGGGGTAAGTCTATGAGCACTGCGGGAGTGCGGAAGGCGAGTCCTGGCGATGACGGGTGCTGCTGCAGCGGGCGGCGGGGGCGGCGGGGGCGGCGGGGCCGGGTCTGCGGCGTGAGGTGCCGGCGCACGAGTGTGGCGGTCCTGCGTCCGGCCGCACGACGCGCCTCACAACGGTAAACTGGCGGCCCCGGCCCGCGCCGACACAGCCTCTCCCTCGCTTGTATGAGTGCCTTCAACCTCCCTCCAAACAAATAGTACCGTACGCCGCGTTTGTGTCTTGGTAACTTTTATTATACTTTTAATAGTGTTGCCCCTCGTCTTCGAGTGTGTGCAGCGCTGCACCAACACAAGCGCGCTGGCGACGAGACGTGATGATGCCGTGCTCGTGTGGGTATCTGGGTAGGTAAAGTATGCGTGCTTTGATCTTACGATTCGGTATGCACGGCCGCGCGGCCGCACGTAGCACAAGTACCATGCTATATTTTACCTCTATCTACCTGGCCAATAATGTGATTTGGTGTTTGTGCAATAGCACACACTAGTTCGGGCGTGCTTTAACTAGGCCGTGCCGTAAGCCCGAGTCGAGTAACAATTTTTATTCAATCTGAAGCAAAAAAAAGCTCCTATAAGAATGTGCGATTTGAAATGTGTTTTATTCTGTATTGACATTCAAGATTTATAGGTGCGTAGGTATTTAATTGAGCCAAACTTGTAAATAAAGTAAAATAAAATTTTTAAATTTTAAAACTCCTCGCGCGTTAATAAAAAAAAGTATTTTTATGGCAAAAATGCCTTACATCATTATTAAAAAGAGCTCATAAAACTACTGGGCCGATTTTACCGAAACATGGCTAAAAACTACAGCAAGGAAACTTGCTTTAGAATGAAAAAAAACGGCATCCAAATGGGTCCATTTCTTTGAGAGCTACGATGCCACAAACAGATACACAGAGACATCGACGTCAAACTTATATCACCCCTCTTTTTGCGTCGGGGGTTAATAAGTTAAGTACATTAAGATTTCCGTTGCCCTGCTGCCCGCCAAGTATTATAGCCTTCACGCTCGACAGACGATTTGTATTTTCAATTTCAATACTCGATGATGGTCCGACCCGACAAGCCACGACTGACGTCTGCGAAATTAATTTCTACTTAAGTGAGTTTAACTTTTTTTTTAACAAGGGCACTGTCTGAGTTTTCTAAATGCATTAAGTAAAATCGTTAAAAAGGCATCAATTCAAATATTATTAGAACATATGCGGCATAGTTACTTATTGTGCTATGCCACCTAGCGTATCGCCAATACGAGTACCTATAATCAAATGAAGAGACACTACTCTATGGGATTATTTTATAGGTATTCCAACTTCTGCTTAAGTTCCACCTGTAGGTATGATATCCGGAACTCTCCTTACCGTTTAAAAAGTTTCTTTAAAAACCGATTAAATCTGTTAACTAGGCTTTAGCGGTCATTGTCAAATCAAAATACCGGCAGATTAAAATTGTAAACTGACTGACAGATCTCCGTGACCCTTTTTTGAGAACACGAGCGAAGCGAATGGTTCAAAAGAAGAATCCTGAGCGTCGCGAGGGTTTCAAGGCACGAGATACTAAACAACTTTGCTGCCGAGCGAAACACACAATTTTTCACCTCACTACAGCGAGAAAAATGGTGGATGAAAGAAAAACAGTCTAACAGTAAATCAGTTTTTTTTATTCTTTCTCTTCTAAATAAGAAAGGTAAAAGGATCTAAGCCCATACATACAGCCTAGTCTAATAATCTAATAAGTAAAACTATTTTTTCTGATTGTTCAATCACATTAATTTCTTGTGTATTATACTGTTTCATCATAAACCAAGCAACAATTTTGGTCAACTTTTTGGTTTCTCGACGAGCAATCTCTAAAAACTTTTTTTTTTCTATTCATAGATATATTTTTAAAAAGAAAGTTAAAAAATCACACTAACTAGACTGAATTAAAAAAAATGGGGCGCGTTCTGAATTTGCATCATAATATCTGTTTTTTCCTGCTTGTTTGCTATTTTTGTGGTTAACCACAAATTAAAATAATTAATAAAAACCAATATCGTTTTTTTTTTTAGCAACGAAAGTTAGCAAATCTTGAAAATAACTTAGGAAGTAACGGATTTTAAAATAATTTAATAAATGATACCGGATCGCGTTTCTGAACGTGACATTATGTTTTTTTTTTTATCGGATAAAAAAGTTAGGGGTCTGATAACAAGTTCGACATTCGAAGTTCGTATTATTCCGTCCTTCTCATTCACCTAATTAAGTTCTATTCGTATAAGCGAGACGACAACATACGAAGTTCAAAGTTCTAATTTCTAAGTATATGAGTAGGTGGGCAATGGTGGTCATCGTCACGTTCGAATTTCAAAAACCTTTTCCACGCAAGCGGGGAAAAAGCACTTTTCCACGCAGATTTTGAAGGAGAAAGACAGCCTTTTCGAGCAAGTGAGGTGAAATAGTTATTTGTTATGCAAGGCTGCAATGTGTTTGTTTGGCGCGAGTGCCTGAATTGAAACCCGAGCAAGCGAAGGATTCCATGATTGAACCACGAGCGAAGCGAGTGGTTCAAAAGAAGAATCCTGAGCGTCGCGAGGGTTTCAAGGCACGAGATACTAAACAACTTTGCTGCCGAGCGAAACACACAATTTTTCACCTCACTACAGCGAGAAAAATGGTGGATGAAAGAAAAATAGTCTAATAGTATATCAGTTTTTTTATTCTTTTTCTTCTAAATAAGAAAGGTAAAAGGATCTAAGCCCATACAGCCTAGTCTAATAATGTAATAAGTATAACTATTTTTTCTGATTGTTCTATCATATTAATTTCTTGTGTATTTTACTGTTTTATCATAAACCAAACAACAATTTTGGTCAACTTTTTGGTTTCCCGACGAGAAATCTCTAAAAACTTTTATTATTTTTTTCTATTCAGATATATTTTTAAAAAGAAAGTTAAAAAATCGCACTAACTAGACTGAATTTAAAAAAATGGGGCGCGTTCTGAATTTGCATCATAATATCTGTTTTTTCCTGCTTGGTTGCTATTTTTGTGGTTAACCACAAATTAAATTAATTAATAAAAACCAATATCGTTTTTTCTTTTAGCAACGAAAGTTAGCAAATCTTGAAAATAACTTACGGAGTAACGGATTTTAAAATAAATTAATAATGGATACCGGATCGCGTTTCTGAACGTGACATTATGTTTTTTTTTATCGGATGAAAAAGTTAGGGGTCTGATAACAAGTTCGACATTTGAAGTTCGCATTATTCCGTCCTTCTCATTCACCTAATTAAGTACTATTCGTATAAGCGAGACGACAACATACGAAGTTCAAAGTTCTAATTTCTGAGTATATGAGTAGGTGGGCAATGGTGGTCATCGTCACGTTCGAATTTCAAAAACCTTTTCCACGCAAGCGTGGAAAAAGCAATTTTCCACGCAGATTTTGAAGGAGAAAGACAGCCTTTTCGAGCAAGTGAGGTGAAAAATAATTTCTCGTGCAGCCGTCACAGCAGGGAGTTGGTAGTATACTTATCCGCCTCTATTCAGTATTCAGTAACAATGATTAACTATTTCAGGCAGATTTGATTTTAACAAATTTCATATTATAAGACCTTACAATTTTACGAAGATGTTACCCATTGTCTTTGCTCTAATCAAAGCGACCATTTCAGTGACCCAAGCCTGGCCCAGAATTAACTAGTCTCAGACCTAGTTTTGGGTTTCAAGGGCGTTGAAAAAGAGTCCATTAATGCTCGTAACCTGAGAGACTCGCATTTAATCTTAATTTTTTTCAGCAGTTAAACATCAGTTTACACTTAAGTAAATCATGTTTCTTCTTTAAAATACGACTAAGGACAAAATCGCATTCTTATTTCAGACACTCAAAAGAGCATCCTGCGTCTATTGAACTTCAACGCTCAATATATCGCAAATGGATTATTATTATTGTTGACTACGGAACCTTACTATCGGAATTCAAATATCTTTGTTGTCCGTCCGTCCGTCTGTAAAGACCCTTTTTCTCAGGAACGCGTGAAGGTAAAGTTTAAATTAATACCAAATAAGTACTAAGGTCTGCTGCTTCTTAGAGCTGTGAAAAAATCAGACCTCTAAGTCAACTCAATAAAAAAATACAGTCATTATAAAAGGTTTTTCCATGACATCTGGATGCCCTAGTGGTTAGTTACCCTGACTATGAAGCTAAAGATCCTGGGTTCAAATCCCGGTAGAGACAGGCGTTTGTACGATGAACACGAATGTTTGTACCCGAGTCATGAATGTTGTATGTATTTATGACATAATATACAAGTACCTATGTCTATCCGTTGCAAAGTATCCATAGTAAAATCTTTTTAGTTTGGGAATAGGTCATGATATTTATTTACTTATTACAAATCGCCGTGCTCCCTAAAACTAGGTGGTACCTACTTTGAGTTCTGTTGTCCAGGAAATTTGAAATTTCGTGTGAAGGCAGCACAACTGATGAAATATTTTGACGTCTGTCTGTCTATACCAATATATAATGAACTCATACTGCCTACATTTTGCTTAGGTGCAGGGGTCCGCTAACACTAGATTATATAATTCACTTTCCAAATTTCTACGCAACCCTTGGTGCACAAGACCGTCTCGTGGTTTTTTTTTAAGCTAAAATACATAAAGAATCTTCTGATTTTCTTAATGCATTACAGTATAATAGATTAAAGTGCCTTTTATTACATATAGTTCATCTCGTTTTTTTGGTGTAGATATAAACTCTGAGTATTTAGGTAGGTACGCGTTACTCTAAAAAGTTTGTATTAAGTCTTAATTTACTTAACTGATACCAACTTACGATGGTGGTGTATCCAGTGCCCACTGGAAATCTCATAAATAACGAATTCACACTCCGGATATTGTATCGAAATCTCGAAACCGGCCGTTTCTGCCAAGAAATACCAAACAAAAAATACTAACTATAATCCTTTATTACAGATATGTATAGAGAGATTTATTATAGTATTGCGTTGTCACTTTTAAACACATAATTAAGTTCAAAGGATCAGTAGGCTTATTACCTAACTCGCTCGCAATCGCCATCGTGTTCATTCTGACAGTTCTTGTATGAATATGACAGCTAGCTGATTCCGATGCCAATTGTCAGGCCATACATGAACTGTCAAAATAAACACGATGGCGATTGCGAGCGAGTTAGGTAATAAGCCTACAGGTTACCTTTTCGACAGGTCCGACCTAACTGTCTTGACCAAATAACCTGCGAGCTACCACTGCGCTTTTGTAGATTAGAAGAAATCTACCCTCACAATGATTTCGCGTATCGCCACCTTACTAATTAGTATTAAATCAAGAGTAAGTAGTTGAGTACTTCAATGTGTTGACAATCATTCTCTGTACAGAGCCTGTGTATGTACATTAAAATATCTACACAATTATTGTACCGCTCCCCTCGTGCGCCACTTCACCCTTCCCGGTTTGAACTGTGTTTCTTTAGAGTATCTTATTTTTCAGGAAAACTAAGCAATTAGCACAAAATTATTAAAGTTTATTAGTTCTCAAATTTACAAAAATGGCGTGAAATGGCTCGTTTTACAAGGTGAAGCGGCGCGTATAACACGTCAATAGATTCAAGAAATGAATAATTATAAATTAAATATCTTGCCGCGTAAATCGGAGTATTTTGCTGGTGGAGCTTTATTATTGAACAGCGGGTGCCTAATGGGTGGTGGAGCTCGCTTATCATCAGGTGACCCACATGCTCGTTTGCGTACCGTGCGCGACGACAGCGCCACGTGTCAGGCGGCCATTATGGACAATATTGTCACCGCTGTCAAACAAGAAATAAGTAAATATTGTGAAAAATATTAATGAAATATTGTGTTATTTTACTATATTACACAATTTTGGACAATGGTAGTCAGTAACATTATTGCCAATAACATTAAAATTGTTGTTTTCAGTGAAAATTTTAGAGGTTAGGTAACTTATTTTTTTTTCTTACGGCAAACATCCACTTATTTCTTTGGTCTCGTTTCCACCATGGTCTTTGGAAATTGGTAAAATTTACAGTCGCTATTCTTCTTGGTGTTATTACAATTCACAACAACGCATCTTACCAGGACCATATTTTTATCTCAAAAACGATTAGAAAATGTTTACTGCAATATGGATTTGACAGCTCAAGTCAGCGACAAAAATGACAATTTTAGCCATAGCGAGCGCTGTGATCGTTTAGGCTACCCCCTCCACCCGCTTTGCACTCTGCCAATAAAAACATTCACACTACGCCGTCAAACTTTTAGCGTAGGGGGTTAAAAATAAGCCAGTTCTCTATCCCATTACAATTTCGAAAAATCTCTACCTTTATGACCCTCAAGGAAAATGTCTGCCCAATTTCAAGTGAGCTCCACTGTTTAGGCTGTGCGTTTTTTCTATCAGTCCGTCAGTCACACTACTCTTTTAGAGGTAAGTACTTATAGATAGATGGCATTGGACCTATACATGCATAGGTACGACGCATGTTATAGTCGACCAAGGAATCCCGTTACCACCCTAAGGCACTCACTTAAAATCAACCTTACTATTAACTTTAATGAGTTTATGGTAAACTACTACCTAACTGGTAACTACTGATACTGGTGAACTGGTAAAGCACTTACTTGGTCGACTATACGAAATTTTAAATTAGTAACTACGACCATTGAAATGGACTAAAATGAATTTTCAATATACATACATACATATATCACGTCTTCATCCCTTACGGGGTAGACAGAGTCTAAGGTAACAAAACCTTAAGGCCACGTTTAGCATGACGGGCGTATAGGTGGAAAGGGGAATCAATATAGTGATGGGTTGCTTAGCCGCATCGCCTATAACATTATTTCTAAGATTTCCGCCCTTTCCCTCGATGGGCTTTTACTATCTGCGCGGGAAGAGAAGCAACGGGTACATTCTATGTTTTTTCCTTACTCCCAGACCAGCATGGAAGAAACTTCAATATATTTGTTAAGAATGTACTTATGAACCTAATAAATGGCTAATCGAACTGTAGCTTTAGCCGAAGAGAAGCCTCGGCCGTTACACACTGTAAATAGCCACAGTTTTATCTGCAGAGGTCTTTGTTCTGCGCTTATTCTATTTTATCGGCGAGACGGCGCGGGCGCCTGACGCATGACGTTGACACGACAGTGACCCGTTCGACGTAGACATGCGAGGGTCGCGTAACCGACGCGACCTTTCAAACTAAGCGGCGCTTTAACACGAAGTTCCTGACTCTGAAAGTACCTACAGTTTGATAAGCTTGTCCAATTAAACTTGAATTTAATGTATAATTAAGCACCTATTTATACTAACACATATATTTAGCACACATACACACAACATTATTATATGAAGAACACAGTCATGGCACGGGCGCGGTTGGCCTGAAATATTCAGTCAACAGTACCTATAAAGAACAACGTTATAACTAACTTTGCGTGCTCCCACACTGGTTTTATAGTGTTAAATTATGGTAATTAAATATTAAAATATATTGTTATATTATATATATACGTAGGTACTCATTTTAAGTTTCAATTTTTTTATCACAAATTTTGTATACAGAAATACAGCACCTTGGCAGTGTGGGTATACATAAATACAAATTGAGCTGTAAGATTAATTCACATTTTTTTAACTTTAAAATTACAAGTGAACCTAAACCCTACCCGTACTTTTTTTGCTTGAAAAAGCTTCCCTTGTAGTTAACTGAAATAAAAAAAGGTGTTTATGGGTAAATAGTTTTACCCCAATACCTATACTTATTAAAGACGTTGCCATGCTTGTAAGTTTGTATACGAATTTTCAAAATTAAGAAGTATTTGGAATTTTGTTTGTTTGTGAAATGTAGACAAAAACAATGTTGTAAGGGCTTGGTTGAACCACTTGATGCAGGTACCTTGTTCAACAACACCAAAGAGATAACGTGGCGGGTGCGAGAGAAATTTAAGTCGAAGTATTAGGTATAATTATTATACTCGTATATAACTAAAGTGTGCGAGTGGTTAAAAAAACCGGCTTAGTGTGATTTGGATTCGCGCACTGACGGGACAGAGCGCCACTCGAACATTATTCCATTATACTTGGATACCTAAATAGTTTTACCTTGCGTATCTAACAGTGTAGATTTTAATTAAAAATATCTTTTTTTTCTTCTGTAACATCCCTACCTAGTATTTTATTTATTATACTTATATCTAGTCTTATACTAATCTTATATCTAAGGTCTTATATTTAATTTAAAACTAAGGCTTAAAATACACTAAGGCTATACTACAAGCAGCACCAAGACACCAAGTTAGACTACTATCTACAGCTAATTACCTACTCAAACTATGCAATTCCTAGTCTTAATTAATTAATACTATAAGAAGCTATTTGGATTGAATAGGACAGTATGAAGTATGTCCAACATGATCGTCTATTCCCTACATTGTGGTAGTAACTCAAACTCGTTTAGTGGAGGCAAGAGATGCTAATCCTATGAAGTAAACTATGCCCTAAACATTAACACTAAAATGCCCTATATCTATCTGAACCTTTCCGCTCACACAGAACTCAGTTCTGCAAATTACTGTTACCGAACACTAACGGGCAATGAAAAATTATAGTTAAATACTAATAACTAGGGGTTTATTTATATCTTGGAGTATTTAAGTGATGGAGAACTAATATCCTGGTAATTTCAAATGCTTAGTCTGGAATTATAACAAGTATTTATGTAGGTAAAATGAGTAATTGTCTTTTGTGTTAAAGTTAGAGCCCCACCTTCGCTCTTGAGATTGTTCTCAACTGATCGTTGCCAGTAACCGTGTTCCTCGTCCAGAGACCCTAAGGAACTCCGACACAAGACTTGTGAGTTTACTAGTCTTTAGTCAGTATGTCATGTTATTGTACCACAATGGGTAAGAGGATAAATTTAACTCTAATTTATTCCTATACTATGCTGTCCAATCATTTTGGTACAGAAGGAAAACTACTTTATAAATTGGGTGTTTTTTGTTATTTTGATATATGTTTTTCAATCAGAAAGATAAGTCAGATTCATTGATCTTAGTCATATCTAAAAGTATTTCAATCAATTACTTATTAGTTCAGAGCAAAAGGGGATCTAAGGAATTTTCCATCAAATATGAATTTATAGGTAACACTCAGAAAGCTATGGAAATTAGCATATCAACTAAATAATACCAATCTTAAATATGTCGATCATAAAAACGAAGCTTCGTCGCTTCATCCTACTGATAACTTAAAGGCGGAGGATTCTTAAGGAAGATTTAACTGTCACATTCTATCTTTCTAATAGTAAATGTTTATTTAATATAATTAATTAAAACACACAATTCCCTTGTTGTTTCAAGGTAATCCAGATGTTAAAATAAAAGCCTAACCTAATAAGTATGACCTCCCTATTCATGCCTAAATTAATATTCCTATACTAGTCAGCTGTGTATAGAAACCTGGAGGAAAAACCTCACATTTACAATTAAACGTGTGATGTGTTATGCAGTTTCCGGGAGTGCAATGGAAACTTCTACACTATTCTAAAGAAGGGATTGGAGTGGCATCTCCTTGTGTATAAAATCCTACGCCATGTGTATTGACATCGTCTACGGCCGAAGCCAAGGATGCAGACGACGTCCTAACTAGAGATATAGTAGTGTGAATATATAAATATTTAGATAAGAGACCAGCGAGACCAGTTCCCATGTTCCGACACAGCAGAACACGAAAGCCTGGGTACACGCTAGGAGGTAAGTTACCCTACCCAGATATTTCGCTGGGAGTCAGGTGCTGAGTCGAACCTCAACGCTTCAGCTCACACTGTAAACAATGTGTTGAAATTTCAAGCCCTTGTTATCACCGTTAGGTAGCCAGACTTGAAACCCGAAAACCGTGTTTCGTATAATCCCTACTTCAAGCACACAAGGTAATTAATCAAGCTAATTAGTATTCTATAATCGCAAATCCAGTATAGGCTCTAAAGAATGAGAAAAATGAGGATTGACGCCGGAGAGTAGCCCCGAGCCGCCAAGGTTAAGGATAGGAATATTTACTGGTATTAACGACCACAGAACACTATGTCACAAATCAATAATATCAAAACAATTAAATAATCAATAAATCAATTAATGTAAAAACGTAAAACAGCCGCGACCCGATCTCGCGTATTTACTAAAGTCTAATTTGTGCTTGAAAGAACCGCGCTTACGAACCGACAGAAGAGAAAAGACCCTTTCCTAAACTCTACGCCCGTATTTATACCCTATTTCGGCGATTTCGACGATCTTAGCGATTTCAGCGATCTTGGCGATTTCAGCGATCTTAGCGATTTCAGCGATCTTAGCGATTTCAGCGATCTTAGCGATTTCGGCGATCTTAGCGATTTCAGCGATTTCGGCGACTGTTCAGATTTTTACGCTATTTGCTATCCAGACATAATGAGGATAAGGTCTATTTTCCTGTGCTATGCTTGTCCACAGTCCCAAGAACATGACAGACAACCACAGATAACAAATACGGAACAGCAGGTTATTACTAATACGCAAATATCCTCTTGTGCATTTTGGTCTTTATGTTGGTATATAATTCTTAGATGGTTATGTGTAAACACTTCAATCCTTTCTTATTTATTGGTAGAGATTAAGGTTTGGCCATAATAGACTAATTTCAGCATTAGTTGCGATGGAATACTATAGTTTTAGTATTCTGTACATGTGTGAAACTCACACTTAATGTGACGTCTTGTGAACTTATTGTTCGTAGACAACCTGTTTTAAGGTGTGATATTTTGCTTAACGATAATGCATACTTTTGTCAATGAATTAATGTTGGTTGAAGCCCTTTTGTCCATAAAAAGAATGAGTTAAGATGAATTATATTTTATTTAGACATAAGGTGCTCCTAAATCTCTATGAGAAATACACATCAAATCATTTGCATCGTAGTATCTAAAACCGTAAGCATTTCCCATAGCTTGAGCAAGGTGGTTCATAAATAATATTCCTTCATGAAATTCAGTGTTCTTATATCAATCTTATGTACTAAAATATTTGATCCCTTGAGACTATTTTGTCTATGGTGTCGGGAAGTCTAAGGCACATTTTACAAGAGTTCAAATGTGTGAGAGTCGCTTTACTGATTTTGAGAGTGGCAACACTAGAGATATTCTTCTGGCTTTACCTTGTCAGTGGGATGACTACTTGTTGATGTCTGACATTCTTTGGCAAATATGTTGACAAATATTGCACAGAATTTATAGTGGTACTTGTACCTGATGTGATAATTAAATGTGTCCCCTGTTCCATGGAACATTGTTAGAAATTAATACTATATAATTTCGCATTAATTGATAAATAAATTTGGAATATTATTCCATAAGAGAGTATTAATATTTTATTTGTGAATTTTGACCGGAACGAGACCCCGTTTCGTCACAGCCTCTCCCCGAATATTTTCGTAAGGACCAAAAATACCATTTTAACTGGAGGAAATATTCTAACCACTCTATAATGTAATTCACAAATATCAATCTAAGCATTGTTATATATATATTAGTTTAATCTATTAACATTTCTCCCGTGACTGAATGTGTGGTGTGGTTTATTTTTAAACCAAAAATATACACCCAAAATAAAGAATGAAAAATTTCAGACTTCGAACAACTTAAATATGAAAAGATCATAAGACTTCGCAAAATGATCTAACTGGGATAAAGAAAGTGGTTGTGAATCACTCCGTCCTAGTGACCCTCGCCGACCCTTCAGTGCCCCGATCTTGCATTGCTTGGCGACCAAGGAAAAGAACTGTCGAACTGCCTCTCCCAACCAAATCACGTTGATAGCTTGGAATCATAACCATCCATTATCAAATTGTCTCGTCTGAAACTCCCACTCAGTAAAATGAATAATATAAATTTGGAGCATGTGAAGTGTATGGTAATGCCTAGCCATTCGCGCTTCAGCTTTTAGCTGCTTGTGGAGTAATAAAATTTCTTTCGCCGACTTTATAGTCGAATGTCAATCTGACCTGCCACAACTTAACCAAGACACATTTTTGCATCAATTCAAAATGAGATTAGGTAGAATATGAACTTAATCTTCCCGGTAGTATTAATTATGTTGAGGTACGTTTCCTTTTTATACCAAATTAACCATTGGTTAGTATTAATCTTGTTATAGTATTCTGTTTGTTCCAGATTAACCTTTTATAGGTATATTTATTCATAAACAACCTTTTGATAGTATTAATCTTGTTATAGTATTTTGTTTGTTCAAGATTACCCTTTTGATTAGTATTAATCTTGTTATAGTATTTTATTTGTTCAAGATTAACCTTTTATAGGTATATTTATTCAAAATCAACCTTTTATTGGTATTGATTATGTTAAGGTATGTTTCCTTTTCATAGTACAAAATTAACCTTTTGATAGTATTTAATCTTGTTATAGTATTTTGTTTGTTCAAGATTAACCTTTAGATTAGTATTAATCTTGTTATAGTATTTTATTTGTTCAATATTAACCTTTTGTAGGTATATTTATTCAAAATCAACCTTTTATTGGTATTGATTATGTTAAGGTATGTTTCCTTTTCATAGTACAAAATTAACCTTTTGATAGTATTTAATCTTGTTATAGTATTTTGTTTGTTCAAGATTAACCTTTAGATTAGTATTAATCTTGTTATAGTATTTTATTTGTTCAATATTAACCTTTTGTAGGTATATTTATTCAAAATCAACCTTTTATTGGTATTGATTATGTTAAGGTATGTTTCCTTTGAAAACCAAATTAACCTTTGGCTAGTATTAACTTTGGTACCGGTAGTATGTTTCTGTTATACAAAATCAACCTTTTGTTAGTATTGATTTCGTTAAGGTATGTTTCCTTTTTTCTCACAAAATTAACCTTTGGTTAGTATTAATCTTGTGATAGCATATATTTTGCACAAAATCAACCTTGGGCTAGGATTAACTTTGCCAAAATACATACCATATTAATGATAGCTGCATTTTGGAAAGATATGTGTCTCACGCAAGTATGTGATACCCTAACACCTTTCGCAAAAGAAAAATTATTTGATGTGTGCTGTTTCAGGGGATAGAATGCCAATAAACCGTCTTCATCTCTGTGAAATGCCATATCATCAAAGCCCTTTTACTCATTCTTAAAACTAACTTAATCTAACTTATACTATTTTCCTAAAATTTCATGCAACAACACATTCATCCTTTTTTTTTTTAAACTCATACATCCTTCCTCAATCTCTTTTTCATACTCACTTTGAAATAATACAACAGATCACGTTCGAGATGAAGTCGTACAACTAATAATATTATTTAATTATTTTACTTCCTCCAGTTAAAACTTTCTTTGTTCTTTTTGACTATTCCTATTTATTTTGACACCAAAATTCTATATGTGTACCAAATTTCAAACTGATGCTGTTAACCGTTGAAGAGTTCCCTCCTGCGGAGACAACATCGGCTGAGCCACCAGAACTTTACCATCACATAAACGCTCTACCACCTGTCCAACCGTATACCAAATTTCAAGTCAATCCGACCACAACTAAAATTAATTGTACTACTAGCGCCCTCTGTTGTTGAGTAGTTGAAGCTCATTTAGCGCCAGTACATAACCATCGACAAATCAGACAACTAACAATCGACTGTACACCTAGCGCCATCTAGTTCGTATACGATAAACTAATGTAATTAAAATTTAACGAAAATATTGAATTGTGTTACACACTTAAAAGTAGCAAAAACCAAACTTTATACGCTTAAATTATCATAGGACGGATCAATTTATCATTGTTAAACTTGTCGAACCACGTTTATTGACGTTTTTATCAGTTTGAACACTGAAACACTATTAACGCCATCTACCACAGACTTGGAAATAATCGATAACCTTTTACAATACCTTTCACTCTCAAATTTAAGTGTAATTTACACTGTTGTATGTTAAAAAGTATAAAATTTTCGTAGTCAATGGTTTTATAATTAATCAAATTTATCAATACCCATCTACTAACTTAATTTATCTTACTATCTATGCGCATTTTAAGACATAGAAGGTGAAACTTGCGTGAACCGAGATACTGCTGCTTCTATGCTGGTAATTCTGTTTTTTTTTTTGTTTTTGAATTCTAATTAATTAACCACAACAATTCTTTATTCCAATGAATTTATCGTTTCAGTCGTTTTTTTTTTCAACTGTGGAATAAAACTACAATGTATACCGCACTCTTTTTTTTTCAAAATGACAATGTTGGTTGCATGGATGATTTCCCTTTTCCTACTGTCATATGTGACAGATGCGAATTTAAAAACCGAACGGACGCGTATCGATTACTTTTTTCATAGATCGCCCACAAGAAAATTAGTAATTTAATAGCATTTCAGCACGTTTTAGCATCTTAATCGCATTCAAACAAACTTCGAACGTTAAGGGGCCATTTCCTGCAGCAGAAATCGATCCGAACGCATTTCAATCTCAATCAACCTACTCGGGTAATGAAACCGACTATTTGTTTACTATCTATTACTATCTACTACTTAATTGTAATAAAATCCTCGTAATATATTAATATTTACGTATTCAATCTGTCACCTCAAAACTACTAAATGCACGATATTTTATGTTTCAGGTGTTGAACAAAACACGATTACTATGTTTCAAATGAAGAACTGATCATTGTTCAACTGGTTTTATGCACTCAATTTGGCAAAAGTGACTAAACCAATTAACTCATTCAGGTAATATCCGTTGCTTCCTATCCATTGATTACTATATTAACCTATAATTTTCTACATACTTTGGAATAGGTCCTCATTGTTGTCCCAGTACTTACTTAAATAGAAGTGAACCATATACCTTTACTTATTAAATTACAGAACTAGTGCAACTTTGGTTATTTTAAGTAACATAACCGTTTCATTTTCAGATATTAAAATAAGCCGAGAAGCTTAGTAAGATTTTCACTTATCAAGTTCAAATACTTGAACACTGCATGGCCGGAACAATGCAATGGATAACTTCGAATCTCTCAAGTGTGGGCTTACTAAAATTGAATGCCTATTTCGGAATGTTATCTAAACAATGCTTCACCTAACCTTCCTGCACTTTTGGTTTGTAATAGCATTTTTTGTTTTGTAATCAAACAATCATTTTATTTTGAAGAAATTAAAGCATTCTCTTGTTATGTCCTGTATAAATTAACAGTTTGTGAATAATTTACTTTTGAGTTCTAATAAAACTTGGTCCCCTTCTTTTATTTTCTAAACCCTTTGCTAGCTCAATTCTATATTATTTTAAATAACATAATTTTGAAAAATTAGTCTCGGTAAATTCATACATACTTATACCTAATTCAACTTAGCTTTTTAAATATTTTATTTGCAATGAGGCTTATCTTAATCATTCTGAAGTCCTAAATTAATTCTCACACTTACAGACTAACTTTTCCTAGTATGGCTTAGTCACTGATATGCCTTTACCTAAATGTTTTTCCTGTCATCATTTTACTAATTATTTACTTTTACTAAAATAAAGTAAAACCACTTTTACTGCGCTTACTGCATCTCAACTTTTACTAACCAGATTTTGATGACTTATTGTGAGCTGTATTTTTTTCATATACCTGCAATTGCTGACTGGTCATTTTACATATATTCTATCTGCTGCATCTTAAAATTTACTAAACCGATTTAGATGCTTTCTTTGTTCCTACAAATACTTTGATAGATATTACTATCAATAAACTGATCACTATTATGACTATGTATTGGCTCGATTTGAGATGTAAAAGCCTGTCTAACCTATCACAACATACATTCATACCTTAAAATATAGATCGAACTGGTCTGTGTTCCTAAATCCATATTCTGTTTCTAATAAATGATGGAACTCATTTTTGTAATAAAACCTCTCTCCCCCGCGTCAAGACCTGAACCTGGTAAGTACTTAGCTCATAGCTTGGCTAGCCTATTTGATATGTAGACTACAGTGTCTCTCCCCCAACTAAATGCTCTTTGCATTGTTATGCACAGTTCGGGAATCGAACCCGGCACTGTAAATCATGCCTATATTTTTATTATTATGTAATCAAATAATACTTTGCATTCTCTCCCCAGACTATTATATTTTATAAGAACGTCTTGCTTGACTGTATAGAAATTACTTTCATTCCTCATTTTTGACTGAGATTAAAATAAAAATAGTAATCTTTACCACCAAAGATTATCTGTCTTAAAAGTCTATGGTCTGTGAATTATCTGTTACGCTGACAATTGAAGTTATGGTTTTGTTTTGTTAATTGCATTTCTCTTGTTTTGTTATCTTCATTTGTAATTTATAGTTCGTACGATCGTCGTTGTGATTTAAAGGACTGAAGCAGGCCAATTTAAATGTGAAAGGACATAACCTGTCATGTGAGCCGAACACGCTAAAGTATAAACTGATTTATTTTTCCCGAGAAAATGAACTCTTCTGCTGATTAAGTGATCGTGAATTCGTAACAAGATCTCAAGTGAAGTGAAAGCTAAACGATTTAGTTATATTTAGTAAATAAGTAAAACTTGTAACCCTTTATAGTAAAATTGTGCGAACATTTTGTGAAATATTTTTCTCTCTCTTATCTAACCTAATAGGTCTCTAATTTCAAACATAGTTATATCTCTTACCCCACTTTTCCGTTTCACAGCAACAAATTGACCTTTCGGTCGTTAAACTAATTCATTTATCACACTTGTCCAAATTCAATCCGATAAATAACTTCCCAAGTATCTTAATTCTAACTTAAGATCTAAATCTAGACTAAAATATTACCAAACAAACCACAAGTTCTATCCTGGTACACGGCCTCCACATTGTAACATCCCTACCTAGTATTTTATTTATTATACTTATATCTAGTCTTATACTAATCTTATATCCAAGGTCTTATATTTAATTTAAAACTAAGGCTTAAAATACACTAAGGCTATACTACAAGCAGCACCAAGACACCAAGTTAGACTACTATCTACAGCTAATTACCTACTCAAACTATGCAATTCCTAGTCTTAATTAATTAATACTATAAGAAGCTATTTGGATTGAATAGGACAGTATGAAGTATGTCCAACATGATCGTCTATTCCCTACATTGTGGTAGTAACTCAAACTCGTTTAGTGGAGGCAAGAGATGCTAATCCTATGAAGTAAACTATGCCCTAAACATTAACACTAAAATGCCCTATATCTATCTGAACCTTTCCGCTCACACAGAACTCAGTTCTGCAAATTACTGTTACCGAACACTAACGGGCAATGAAAAATTATAGTTAAATACTAATAACTAGGGGTTTATTTATATCTTGGAGTATTTAAGTGATGGAGAACTAATATCCTGGTAATTTCAAATGCTTAGTCTGGAATTATAACAAGTATTTATGTAGGTAAAATGAGTAATTGTCTTTTGTGTTAAAGTTAGAGCCCCACCTTCGCTCTTGAGATTGTTCTCAACTGATCGTTGCCAGTAACCGTGTTCCTCGTCCAGAGACCCTAAGGAACTCCGACACAAGACTTGTGAGTTTACTAGTCTTTAGTCAGTATGTCATGTTATTGTACCACAATGGGTAAGAGGATAAATTTAACTCTAATTTATTCCTATACTATGCTGTCCAATCATTTTGGTACAGAAGGAAAACTACTTTATAAATTGGGTGTTTTTTGTTATTTTGATATATGTTTTTCAATCAGAAAGATAAGTCAGATTCATTGATCTTAGTCATATCTAAAAGTATTTCAATCAATTACTTATTAGTTCAGAGCAAAAGGGGATCTAAGGAATTTTCCATCAAATATGAATTTATAGGTAACACTCAGAAAGCTATGGAAATTAGCATATCAACTAAATAATACCAATCTTAAATATGTCGATCATAAAAACGAAGCTTCGTCGCTTCATCCTACTGATAACTTAAAGGCGGAGGATTCTTAAGGAAGATTTAACTGTCACATTCTATCTTTCTAATAGTAAATGTTTATTTAATATAATTAATTAAAACACACAATTCCCTTGTTGTTTCAAGGTAATCCAGATGTTAAAATAAAAGCCTAACCTAATAAGTATGACCTCCCTATTCATGCCTAAATTAATATTCCTATACTAGTCAGCTGTGTATAGAAACCTGGAGGAAAAACCTCACATTTACAATTAAACGTGTGATGTGTTATGCAGTTTCCGGGAGTGCAATGGAAACTTCTACACTATTCTAAAGAAGGGATTGGAGTGGCATCTCCTTGTGTATAAATCCTACGCCATGTGTATTGACATCGTCTACGGCCGAAGCCAAGGATGCAGACGACGTCCTAACTAGAGATATAGTAGTGTGAATATATAAATATTTAGATAAGAGACCAGCGAGACCAGTTCCCATGTTCCGACACAGCAGAACACGAAAGCCTGGGTACACGCTAGGAGGTAAGTTACCCTACCCAGATATTTCGCTGGGAGTCAGGTGCTGAGTCGAACCTCAACGCTTCAGCTCACACTGTAAACAATGTGTTGAAATTTCAAGCCCTTGTTATCACCGTTAGGTAGCCAGACTTGAAACCCGAAAACCGTGTTTCGTATAATCCCTACTTCAAGCACACAAGGTAATTAATCAAGCTAATTAGTATTCTATAATCGCAAATCCAGTATAGGCTCTAAAGAATGAGAAAAATGAGGATTGACGCCGGAGAGTAGCCCCGAGCCGCCAAGGTTAAGGATAGGAATATTTACTGGTATTAACGACCACAGAACACTATGTCACAAATCAATAATATCAAAACAATTAAATAATCAATAAATCAATTAATGTAAAAACGTAAAACAGCCGCGACCCGATCTCGCGTATTTACTAAAGTCTAATTTGTGCTTGAAAGAACCGCGCTTACGAACCGACAGAAGAGAAAAGACCCTTTCCTAAACTCTACGCCCGTATTTATACCCTATTTCGGCGATTTCGACGATCTTAGCGATTTCAGCGATCTTGGCGATTTCAGCGATCTTAGCGATTTCAGCGATCTTAGCGATTTCAGCGATCTTAGCGATTACGGCGATCTTAGCGATTTCAGCGATTTCGGCGACTGTTCAGATTTTTACGCTATTTGCTATCCAGACATAATGAGGATAAGGTCTATTTTCCTGTGCTATGCTTGTCCACAGTCCCAAGAACATGACAGACAACCACAGATAACAAATACGGAACAGCAGGTTATTACTAATACGCAAATATCCTCTTGTGCATTTTGGTCTTTATGTTGGTATATAATTCTTAGATGGTTATGTGTAAACACTTCAATCCTTTCTTATTTATTGGTAGAGATTAAGGTTTGGCCATAATAGACTAATTTCAGCATTAGTTGCGATGGAATACTATAGTTTTAGTATTCTGTACATGTGTGAAACTCACACTTAATGTGACGTCTTGTGAACTTATTGTTCGTAGACAACCTGTTTTAAGGTGTGATATTTTGCTTAACGATAATGCATACTTTTGTCAATGAATTAATGTTGGTTGAAGCCCTTTTGTCCATAAAAAGAATGAGTTAAGATGAATTATATTTTATTTAGACATAAGGTGCTCCTAAATCTCTATGAGAAATACACATCAAATCATTTGCATCGTAGTATCTAAAACCGTAAGCATTTCCCATAGCTTGAGCAAGGTGGTTCATAAATAATATTCCTTCATGAAATTCAGTGTTCTTATATCAATCTTATGTACTAAAATATTTGATCCCTTGAGACTATTTTGTCTATGGTGTCGGGAAGTCTAAGGCACATTTTACAAGAGTTCAAATGTGTGAGAGTCGCTTTACTGATTTTGAGAGTGGCAACACTAGAGATATTCTTCTGGCTTTACCTTGTCAGTGGGATGACTACTTGTTGATGTCTGACATTCTTTGGCAAATATGTTGACAAATATTGCACAGAATTTATAGTGGTACTTGTACCTGATGTGATAATTAAATGTGTCCCCTGTTCCATGGAACATTGTTAGAAATTAATACTATATAATTTCGCATTAATTGATAAATAAATTTGGAATATTATTCCATAAGAGAGTATTAATATTTTATTTGTGAATTTTGACCGGAACGAGACCCCGTTTCGTCACACTTCCTGTACATTAAAGCGTCCAAAAGCCATGGAGCCACGATACCTAGTGATTTCACCTATGACCTCTGAAGGCTCGGGTCCATGGGTGCGATCCCAGGCTCGTACCTCAATTTACCATAAGCATTTTTAAAGGAAAACGAGGAAGCCTAGCAGTAAAACTGCGAGGCAGTGCAATGGTCTATGGATGGACTCTATGAGTAATTATAACGTTTGTGGCCCGGGCAAATTCATCAGGGGTCGTTCCTTAATATTAAGAAGTGTTTCAACGTTCCTCTTGTGCTTGAGGCCCAGCCAGTTCGGGGCTCCGTAGAGGTCCGGACTGCCACCCAATTGTTTACACAGCTATCAGTGGCGTATGTGAAGTACCCAATCCGCACTGGGCTTGCGTAGAAACTGCAGCCCATACCAACTCATTCTGAGAGGACTGTGCCCAGTAGTGTATCGTATATAGCCTGGAAATGCTATATGCATAAAACCTAGTCGATCCATTCAAAACTACTCAACAGGATATCTTAATGTTGGTAGGTATTTAATCGGTATTTTGGTGTCAGTACCAGTTTCGACCAGTATTACACATACCAATTAGATCGGTGTTTAAGTACCTTAGCAGTATCGAAATAAAAACCGGCCAAGTGCGAGTCGGGCTCGCGCAACGAGAATAGAGAATAAGTATCCATTGTAAGTAGAGCCCTGCTCCTATGCAAAATGTAAGCAGTGTGAGGTGTGGCATTTAATATTGGACATCACTGCATAGACACAAAAAGTTTAGATTTTTAGACCTATTTCATTAGACAAAGGGTCTGGATAGACGGACGGTCGTACTGAATGGACAACAAAGTGATCTTATATCTAAGGATTCCGTTTTTTGAGGTACGGAATCCTAAAAAAGATGCTTATTTAAGTAGGTACCTATCAAAATTATACCAACCGGTGTTCAAATATCGATACTTGCCTAAACATATTGGTAAGTATTACAAGCCTCGTAGCAGGATTAGCAGAAAGCTCTTTAAATATTCACTTCACTAGATAGTATAAAACAAAGTCGCTTTCCGCTCTCTGTCTGTCCCTATGTATGCTTAAATCTTTAAAGCTACGGTACAGATTTTGATATGGTTTTTTTTAGTGGATTAGAGTGATTCAATAGGAAGTTTTTTATGTTTAGGCTCTGTCTACCCCGTAAGGGATAAAGACGATATATGGTTATAATTCTACGCAGAAGCCAGTATCAAATATACATAATATTTTATATTCATGGCATAAAGGTGTATATATTCTGTTTTTGACGTCTTGGTAACGCACATATATTGATGCCCTTGACTGTACGTGGAAGTACGGTCAAGTGCAAAAATAAATATCGTTACGAACTTCTCAAAAATATGTCCCACGACCTTAGTACGCCGGTTTAGGAGCGTATGGTACTTATTTTTGAAACTTTGACTAGATACATATTATTATTACACGACTGTACATTACATGTTGTGTTGGTCTTGTAACCAAAGACATTGGAATAGACATTGACTTGATTCCTCTGAGCTTGTAACGGCATCTAGCGAAGTTCGCTCAGTCTTTCAAAATAGTTCAGCCATTCGTCACAAGATGGCGTACCAATGTTAGTATATCAAAAACGCAATTTTCCGGAAAGGAGATCTAGCTAGATCGATTGTTTACTCACCAAAAATTCTCATATCTATTTACAAAAAAAATATCGAAATCGTTAGTCACTTTCAAAATCTTAAAACATTCAGTATTCAGTTTATATTTAATGGCTACATTTTCTATGTGTATATTACACTTAAGTATGATAATAAATGGAAATAGCTACTTAAAGGAATCACTTATCTAGTATAAAATTATCGATCGTGTCAATGAGCGCCATCTACATCTCATGAGTCTGCAATTGTCGGACAAACAAGACTACGACTGCTTTATTTACTTTATATAAACTAAACTGTCTGTGGCTTTTTCTGATAGAATAGCAGACAAAACAAAATTATTCACTTTGTGTATACCTCGATATCAGACAAGAAAAACTGCCATTTAAAAGTTAAGACGTTCTAAAAAAAGTTAAACACATTATGGTTGGAACTCCAACTCGTGACGAACAATTTTCAAAACCGTTTTACAAGACCCTAATCGGCCTAATCTAACTGTCAAAAGTACTAATTAATGCCACGTTTACATAAGAACTATACGAACTACTCATGCTCAAGCTAAAGTGAACAAAACAACATTCACTATCAATAAAATTGTGTACAAATCAAATAGTGAATCGGACCTTTTAAGTGTTGGTATGGGCAGAAAACTGCAAGGCTCAATTAGGACAACAACCAGACTCCTTACTCTTTTCTTCTCTCTGTCTGTCATCCCACTCATAGATCTGGCATCCCCACCGGGTGTGTGCGACGTTCGAACTTGTGTATTTGTAATTTACTTAATTTTAATTGTAAACAATGCGTTTAATATATTATTCAATAGTATAACAACAAAATACATTAGAGTTGTTGCAAATGTCATTTATAAAGGATTTTATACAGTTTTTACATTGATGTGAGTTCTCGTGCTTTGTCTTCGCGTGTGACAATATACTCCAAAATGGCGCACCCACTGGCACAGTCTGTAAATTGTTCATTAGACGACATTGACCTCAGCGCTTTGAAGGTAATCTTTTGAATCAAAGTGTTTAGTAATTATTTTTTCATATATTTCCCTAGAAGTGTCTAGTTCATTACATCCGTGCTATGTTCTCAATCAATTATTAAAAGGGCAATGATCTCACTGGGCGTGAATCATAGTGAAGGTTCAATATTAAGGCTTGATCGTGTTATAAATGTTATTATGCGTCATTTCAGGACCCAGCTGGTATTTTTGAGCTCATTGAGGTGGTCGGCAATGGCACATATGGACAGGTGTACAAGGTATGTCTAGATTTGCCTACTTTGCTTCTGTGCTTAGGTAGGTACCACTACCACTGTACCACGAACTTTATCAGTAGTAGGTAGGGAGTGAATCAAATCATTAATTTACTATGATTAGTTTAATAGAAAGCTGTATAACTTTCATTGTACATTTCTTTCAACATAATTCTTATTGGAAGTATGAGATGGGGGAAAAAAAACATTCATACTAAATATATATTTTTTTCCTTGCTAGGCGAAATAACTTCGTTAGCCTCATTGTTTAGTTTTAGATGCTTAATGGTATGTGTTTCTTAATCAATGTATTTCTTTAGACAAATACAAAGTCTACAAGCAATGAGTCTACCCACTAACTAGATATATATTTTCATTCTTCCTCAAAATTTCGTTTGTTATTCTCAGTTGAGAGAGCATTATGTTTTATTTATTATAGTGGAAAGTACCTGGATGACAGAACTTTGCTCGTTTTTTTGATGTTTTTTAAAAATGAAACCCAGCTAATTTCATGAAAATTGTTGGAGTTGTTTCAGAGATTCAGATTATATTAATGATAATTGCTTGAATAAAGGTATTAGATTTCTTTTACAGTTTGATTCACTTTTCTCTATAAGTGAGGCAACACACTTTGTTTTTTCCAAATTGAGTAAAACATGCTCATGTTTGAAAAATACATACAATACAATCTGTTCTTTTTAATCTGTTACTAATTGATAAGTTTGTCCTGCTGCGGTCAAGATATCACATGACTCAATGTGCTTATTTTTATTAAACATACCTAAGATAGGTATCATATCTGTAGATTTATCTATAAACAAATATTATAGCCTAATGTTTTTGGTTGTGATCATCATCATAACAACATGATGAACCCATTGACCTCTCCAAACATAGTACATAGACACTTGGAATTTTCTTTGTGTGTACTTTGAACACTATAACAACTAATAATAAAAAAATAATTTAATTTAAAATTTAAACAAGGCTCCAAAACAAAAATGTCTTTTTTATCGACTTTTTAGGGTTCCATATTTTTGTCCTCAAGATCTCATACTGCATACATGTTGTTTAGGAGCAGAGCACTGCTAACACTATATTTATATTCACTTGCCGAATTTGTACAGAACCATCGGTGTGCGAGTCCGACTTACTTGGCTTGTTTTTTTTATTTGGTCTTAATATTGGCACTGACACTAAACATTCAGAGAGTATGTTTAAATGTGACCAGTATAGAAAAAAGTAAAGAAACATTTTCACCATACAAGAAACAAGTTTTTAAGGTACCATAATATGTTCTCGTCATGTACAAGTTCAGCTCACACTTGTCCTTTTTTTCTACTGTGCAAAAATTGTTATAAATTAAATTTTGCCAAGATCTGCCAGTGAGAGTTAAGAAAATAATAAGGATTTCTTATAATAAAAAAGTCTTGAGAACCATTATTTTTAAATTTGTGTTGTTTTGGCACAGCATGCAGTGATACATTTTGCTATCATCCAAAATATTTGTAACACTAAAGACAACACACATTAGCCTTGGGTAATTTTTAATCAGTTTTGAAATTACACTGATTAATTCAGTGTGACAAACATTGCCAATCTATTACCAATAAATTAACTGTGAAGGAAGTTATTAAATTACTTAATCCCTCTATCAGTTAAATCAGTGTTTTTCAAACTTTTTCACAATACGACCCCCTAGTACGAAAAAAATATTTCGCGACCCCCTCCCCTTCTTTTTTTCGTGTAGGTATTTTATTTATGTTACAAATATTCAATTAATGCGACACATTGATGCATTTGCATAGTAAGTAACGTTTTTTGAATTGAATGAGGTAGTTTCCGCGACCTCTCGCGACCCCCTTGTCGAGGCTTTGCGACCCCCCAGGGGGTCGCGACCCACAGTTTGAAAAACACTGAGTTAAATCAATGTATTTGGGTGGATCAACTATTTCTTGTTGTTATTCTGTCCTGTCAGCCAGGGGACAAAACAAGTAGTACAGTTTCTTTGAAGAAATGTTGTGCCACATTATGCAAACGTGCTTAGTAGATGATCCATTATGGAAGGGGCTTAAAAACTACCACTTAAATTCATGGTTGGCAAATCTTAATCCTACAAAGAGTTACACATGAGAAAACAACCATAGTGATAAGAAAAAGTTGACTGACCCATTAATGAAAATAACTTGGTAAACATTTTGAAAATATAATATAGGCAAAAAATATTTGGTGTTCTTTTCGCCTCTGTTTTATGTGTAATGCCTGCCATGCGACTATAAATTATTTGTGATTTGATAAGTACAATCATCTCATCTCCAGCATATATACGTCCCACTGCTGGGCACAATCCTCCTCTCGGAGAGGGCTTGGACTATGGTTCCCACGCGGGCCCGGTGCGGATTGGTTTTTTTTTTATTCAATACCATACACAACATACCCTTAAAGTTCATATTTAAAAAATCATCTTAATTTTGGAGTCTGTAAGAATTCAATGTTAATAAAAATCCAAAAAAGGACATCCTTGGACCAAGTGCACTGTAGTTGTCAATTTAAGAGTTAACAACAATTTGCAAAAAGAAGAGAAAACCAAACTTTCTCAAACTTATATGGTATAAATGTGTGTATGTAATCTGTATGAATAAAAATAAATGTTGCTAAGCGCAAAATTCGAGAACAGCTGAACCGATTCGGCTTTTTCTTTCAGCTTTTTTTTTCATATTTTCCTTAATGCACATGGATAGTTTTTATGAAACAATATTTTGGAAAAAATAAAAATGGGCATACATGAACAAATATGTCAACCTTTTTTGTAATGTCAAACAGCCTGTAATGCTAAGTAACAATTTTTATAATTATCTGGAAACAATATAATACCCTAGATCAGTTTTCCATTTCCGTGAACCCCGAATTTATGAAAGGCAATTCAATAGAAAAATAAAAATATGTCTATCATAATGTAACCCCTGATTTTCTTAAGGAGTAGGTAGCAACTGTAGTCTGGGTTCATAAAAGATGAGATGATGATAGAAATTCGGCATTGAAAAGGGAAATATTTTAGCATCTAGGTATTCTAGGTCATTTAAATTTTATGTATTAGATAAGACTGGCGCAACGGAAAACCATTGTGTCTATCTCTACTGGCAGCTTATTTAGCGTAGATATCTCACGCAGATTTTGTCCCATTGGCGCGCAGGCGTTGCGCCTAAGAATGAGACGTCATGTCACAAAGGGTGATCTCTGCTACAAGCCATTTTGTGTATCAATAGAGATCAGTCTTTAAAATTGCTTTGCGACTGTTTATTTACTATGTACAGTATTGCATATTAAAAACTTCAAACAGCTCTGTAATTTTAAGCTGGTGGTGGGATACATCTATTAATTAGTTTTAGGCATTTAAAATGATATCAATAAGTCCTATACAATTGAAAAAAATATATATGCAAGCTTCTGTAATTTAATCTAATACAATTAGCAGATAGCCTTAGTTGGTTTGTATTTACAGGATAATCTCTGATACTAATGAACTAATTTAAAAAAACAATATTGGAAAGCTATGCTGGCCCTGATTAACATAGGCTACTGTTTTTCATTCCGGGAAATTGCGAAACAGCTCCGTCGGCCGACTCTCAAACCTGTTGTAAATTTTACTGTTTTAGCGAAAAATATTTCTAGGCTAAGTATTTTAAAACCAAATTTGGCTAAAAATATGGTGTTTGCTATGTAAATTACCTTTGTTTTAACAATAATTTTATTAGCCTGTCAAGCTGAAACTTTCATATCAAATACACAGGTTTGCAATTCCAGCTGCCAAGCTGTGAGAAAATCGAAACTTCTAAGTCAATGAAATTAAAAGATACAGTCATTAAATTAAAAAGTTGTTTCCATACAAAATGTCGTGGAATCAAAACTTATTGGGTACTTCCAGTAACCCTAGAAACTTAAGATTTGGTATGAACGTAGCTCCTGTACCACCACCAATGAAAATATTAAAATCTTGAAATTTTCTGTTTGTCTGTCTAAGTCAATTACATAAACCAATATAAGATGACCCTACACTGCGCATATTTTTGTTAGAAACAGGGCTCTGCTGACACTGGATTTATAAATATGACCGCTGATAAAGTATATTTGACACTTGTAGAACTACTGCGTCTGACTCGCACTTGGCCGGTTTTTTTACTCTTGACATTTTTGTATCGATCTGTTGATCATTCGTCAATAGAATACATATTGACAGAAGCGAACCATAGATCAAGAGGTTAATGCATTACTAATGGACAGGTCCTGGGATCAAGGTTTAAATCTATTTACAAATGACGAATCCTATGAACCGTTATATTATAATGTACAGGTCAACGCATTTTAGCCTTGGAAGTCTGACTTAAATCATTAAAGAGTAGTTTATTATTTCAGTTTTTTTACGCGTAATATTTTATGCTAAATCAGATCTACCACAACATAATATATGAGAAACTTGTGTTTCTAAATATAGTTTTAATTGAATTAAAGGTCAATCATGCATTTGGAAGCATTAACAATTAAAGAGTTGCGGCGAGTAGTGTCAACGAACTTGGTTAATTTAATCAGAGTCGTTAATAAGCGCAAGTGGGCTTTTCTGAATGTACGTAGGCATAAAGGCAGATAAATGCTAACTGCCTTTTTTTAAGTTTTCGATCTACATAATAGATGCAATCGGCTTTGACAGATTGGTACATCGGTTCGAATCGGCAGAGCACTAATGTCTGCATGTACACTGCTCAAAAGTATCTTAGGAATAACGTGTATGACATTATATACTTCACTTTTAATTTGTGTACTATGTTTACCCTCTTAGCATTGGCGTCTTCTTTCCATATATGCACTTGGCGATATTGATATATCGTGCATATGGAAAAAAATGCTTTAATATACGCTGACGAGCAAAAATAAAGGGTCGCCCCCCATTCAAAGTTGTATGAAAAGAGACCCTTTATTTCTGCTATAGATCAAACTGCATAGTTCGCCTTATCAGTTATGAGGTCGAACGTCATCAAAGTTTTGGTCAACGTTTATTTATTACTGATAGTTTGATTTACTTACATAGGGACGCCACACAAAAACTGGCCAACTCGCTGCTATCAAGGTTATGGACGTCACTGAGGATGAAGAAGAAGAGATAAAACTGGAAATCAATGTCTTGAAGAAATATTCCAACCATCGCAACATTGCGACATATTATGGCGCTTTTATCAAGAAAAGCCCTCCTGGGAAAGATGATCAGCTCTGGCTGGTAATGGAGTATTGTGGCGCTGGTTAGTACACAATCGTTTCTGTTACGACAAAACTATGGGGAGTATACACTTTCACTATTGTTTGGAGTATCATGTCTCGTAGAATCAAAATTAGTGGTATAAATAAAACGTGAAGTTTTGCAAACATTCATTTGTTCTTTTCAGGTTCTGTAACTGACTTGGTAAAATCTACAAAAGGTCAGTCACTCAAGGAAGAGTGGATATCGTACATATGCCGAGAAATCTTGAGAGGTCTCAGCTATTTACACTCCAACAAAGTCATCCACCGAGACATCAAAGGACAAAATGTCCTGCTCACAGATAACGCCGAAGTCAAGCTCGGTATGTAGATCATACTAATAAAAGTTATTTTTATTTCTTAACGATTGGTGCTTTAATTGCCTTGTTTGTGAACAGTTGATTTCGGAGTATCTGCGCAATTGGATAGGACCATTGGAAGGAGGAATACCTTCATTGGTACTCCATACTGGATGGCGCCGGAGGTGATTGCTTGCGATGAGAATCCAGACGCTACTTACGACAATCGCTCTGACCTCTGGTCCCTCGGTATCACAGCGCTCGAAATGGCCGAGAGCCAGCCGCCCCTGTGTGATCTCCACCCAATGAGAGCTCTCTTTCTTATACCAAGGTGCTGCGTCACTTAAACGATTATTAAAAGTACTTTATAAACACATCCATAAAACATTATTAATTCTCTTTACAGAAATCCTCCGCCTCGCTTAAAATCGAAGAAATGGGCAAAGAAATTCCACAGCTTCATTGAAACTGTTCTCGTCAAGGATTATCATCAGCGACCTTACACAGAGCAACTTCTGAAGCATCCTTTTATCAGGTAAGCACAGTTCTACATCAGGGAAGAGGAAATTATGTTGCTAATTGTATTTGATAATAAGAACTCGTAATTGATGTGTATATATTTACAGGGATCAGCCAACTGAGAGGCAGGTGCGGATACAGCTGAAAGATCACATAGACAGATGCAAGAAGAGAAAGCAGGACAACTCTGTACGCGAGAAGTACAAGTACTCTGGTTCTGAGGGTGAGGAGGAGGAGAACGCCGTGGCTGGCGAGCCCTCCTCCATCGTGCACAATGCAGCCGCGCACCCCGGCGGCGACACGCTGCGGCGCAACTTCCAGCAGATTCAGGAGGGCAGGTCAGCGTTCATCAAACTTCGATCATACAATGGTGTGCAGGGTAGACTGAGATTTTGCCTACAAACTACTTGACGTGAATTGAGTTAAATTTCTTGTAGATTTGGTTGGAATCGAGACGCGTAGCGCAAAAGTTAGCACTGATCGATTTCGAGCTGCTTTTGAGGATTGAACGCACACATTAGGTTTTGTAGCAGCTCAGCTATCGCTATAATGCGATACACTTGCGCATGCTAAGTATTTCGATTGTTTTGAGATTTCAGTAAACTTCTCTTTAAAGGTTGGATAAGTGTCAGTAATTTTGTTCCGAAACCGTAGTCAACCCTGGAATGCAAATCCATTGATAAAAGACGCAATCGATTGGTATGAAAACAAAGTGAAGAATTTATTTACTAAAGTTTTTGCACCATCAAAAAGAAGAACCTCTTTATTGGTAAACTCTTGCTAAGCTTTTATCAGTTTAACATTCGATTATCTTAATCTATTCGTTCGAAATTTGCCTTTGCGTGTCACAAAATGTAATTTGGCTATAACAGGTTTGTAACTTTTTCTGAACAAACGGGTAATACTGTATAAGCCTATTTATTAACTTGTGTGATCTGTTGCTTAATAATCCCGAATGTAACTCAGAGCCCCCGTGGAAGCTCCGCAGCCGCAGCCGCCACCCAAACGCAACAGCAAGCGCGAGGAGCGTGAAGAAATTCCAGGTAGTTCACCAGTTTAAACTTATAATTTTTATTAAAACAAACAATACACTGCCAGTTATCCACCAAATAGAGTAACAATAAGGCGGCAGACAAAAAGCCGCGGTCCTCTACCTCTAAAGCGCCTCGAACTGGCTGGGTCTAGAGCACAGAAGGGAAGATCAAAAAGACCCCCATCTGATGAATTTGACTCGGGCGTCAGACGTTAAAGCTACGCCACGGTTTTCTCTTTGGTTTAAATGCAGCGTTCCCCATCCCAAAAGGCTGCGTTACTATACTTGTGTTAGTTATCAAAATAATATACACGGGTCATTCTCGTATCCGTGAGTGACCTGTGTAGGTATATCACTTTAATCATTGTTCTGATAGTAGATTTATATCAAACATTATACCTGTGTTGTTTAACTTGTGACGTTTGTGCGCAGAGCCCGGCCCGCCCGCAAGGCCCACCATTCCGCAAAGACTGATCGTAGTGCCCGATCCGCAGGCACAGCAGCCTAATAGATATAATAGGTAAATTTAAATACCGTTTCAATAACTATTCAAAGTCAAACTCCATGCGTTAATTTAGTAATTCGTTAAACCAGGTTAACAGCCTTGTACGAGTCAGTTTTTTTTAATCGTGTGTGACACGGAATTCTTGATAAATCGTCAATGGCTTGCGCAGGGCTCTCCCGCCGCTGCCGAAAAAGACGCCTAGCCCATCGGGCTCGTCCAGCAGCTCCGGCTCCAACAACGGCACGCCGCCCGCTGGCGGCCCGCAGCCTCCGCAGCGCGGCTCACACAACATGTTCAAACCCATGGTAAACAGAACCCCATCAGTAACTCCCTTATAGCCAGCACTCCCCTCACGAGGCAGGCCTCCAAAAGATTCGACTTTGCTTGACTCCGATTTTAAAACCGCGGCAAAATCTGCTGTCTAGGAAGGTGACAGTCACTCAGTACCCACTACTCGGCCATTAGTCTATTAGCGAACGAGTTAACTCGTTTCACTTCTTTCTGCACACTACGGTTTAGGAACATATGCACATAGACATCTTGAAGTTGACGTCAAACTCTTTACATACATATAATGTGTAAATTGTGATTTTGTTTCATAGAACTATAAAGTAGAACATAGGTAGGTACATAGTAATAATTTCGCGCATTATATATCTAGGCCAGTAAAATGGCGCTTAAGTTGGATGTTATCGCGTAATTATTCCGCCCCCTCAGTCGTGTGAAACTGTATCTACACGTTTACTAACATATTAGTTGGTTGGTTGTTTAAAAAGCTAGTAACATGCTAGTAATTTAATTACCATGTAGTGTATGTTCGTTGTTCACCATCTCTACCGATTCCTTATTAGTTTTTTGTGAAGTCTTTATTGAGAGTCACTCATTATTAGTAACCGTTGGGATTTATTTGTAGAGATCAGCAAGGTGATATCCAGTAGCTTAGTAAGCGGTCCTATATATTTCAATGCCATCAATTTTATTCACAAAATATGTCAGTTACTTCTTTAACTTTGAGTTAGGAAAAGGAAGACGCCTTGCTCCTAACTCATTGTAACTGGGATAAGTAAGAGTAGATTGAACCAAATTCTATATCTATGGATTTAACTAATGCATTTTATAATTATGAGGCTAGTACTAAATCTTTGGCGAAACCTGTGCCACTGCCTGTCAAAATGTCTTAATCGTTGTCATATATAATATGTCAGAAAATATGTCGCCGCGGATAGAATTTTTAATCTATGTACTCGTAAACAGACTGCCGTATAGAAATTGACTATGATTGAATTACATACTTGATGATGACTATTGATGTAAAAATTTGTTTTAGGTAATTAAAATCACGCCGAATAATGAATGTTATAATAATTTTACTATGCTCTAGCAGAATACAATTTTCTATCCTACCCGTGGAAACTATACTATTTTCCGGGTTAAATACTACACCGAACGCTTTGTCATTGCGTGATATTAGATTTCGGTGGTAGTCGGAATGAAAAAAATATCTTGTTTATTTAGCAGTTTTTAAGAGCTAGAGAGATATCGGCTAAAATATTTGTTTAAAGTGTGCATAATTCTATCCGCAGCGACTAAGTAAGCATACGAACAACTTTTTATTTGCTTTTTTTTGTTTTTATTTTCATGTCACGCTGTATACTTTCTTTGCACCTCCGATTTATACTTCAACTGCAGCTTCCACCGCGAAAACCCGAGGTTGGTTTGTACCATTATTCGCATTATCGTAGTAAATAGATTAAACAGTTATTTGGTATTTCTCTGTACGAGTGGATAGAGTAATGTCTGGTATGTTTTAGGACTTGGATAAGCTTGCCGCGCAGCTGAATGAGCTTGGCGTTGTGTCCGGGGAACCACCCAACCGACCGCCACGCGCGCCTGCTAATGGACAAGGTTTAACTACAAGTAACAAATAATTTAAAAAATAACCAGAATAATTTCTGATTAAATAAGTAATACATTGAGAGTTTTATGTACGGTCAAGTGCAAAAACAAGTATCGATATGAACTTGTCAAAAATATGTCCCACGACCTTATTACGCCGGTGTAAGAGCGTATGATACTTATTTTTGATACTTTGACTAAATACATATTATTACACTTGACTGTACATAAAAAGAAAAAGTAACAACGCAAAGGTTTCTAACTTCTTTCGAGTGTTGACATTTAATTATAAAAATTAAAAAGATGCTTTTTATGGATGACTATCCACATTGCTGAAGAGATCTAAGAATTTATTTGAGATTTGGTGCCTGGGAGTCTCTAGACACATGATAATAATATAAGTTAAATACTTGATAAAAAGTTATCTTGAGATAGGTTATCCTTTTTTCCAAAATATTCTTTATCACAATCAAGAGTGACAAAAGAACAACATAACAGTAGGCAGAGGTTACTTAAAACCTGCTTTGGTCCGACTGCAGGTCCGCCTGTGGAAAGGAACGTCCCCGAGCCGACGTTTGATGATTCTGACACTGACTCTGATGCCGAGGAAAGCGGCGGCAGAGTCCGCAACGACGGCACCTTACTTGCCAGTGACCCACCAAAACCACTGTAAGTTTCACAACGTCCGATATCGAATCAGTGAACGCCATGACATGACAATTCGTCTAATGGGGCATTTTCACTCCCTATCTGTTTGTAACGTCAGATAAGCTGGGACCCGAACTTATTAATTTTAGTAGACTAATCTTAATCGAAATTATTTTGAACCAATACCTATGTAACTATTAAGAAGTAAACCTTGTCTGTATGTAGAGGGTAGTCCCTGGAACTACTAAACTAATTCTGAAAATAATTTGACAAAAGAGCCACAGTGACTTTGATTAACATACACACAAAAAAATAATTCCCATGATCAAAAGGGAATATTATATCATCGTCTCATATTTTCACTTTTGGCAGCGAGAATGCGAGCGTTGCCGTCTTCCTTCTTGTGGTTACATCTAAGTCTTATTCCGCCCCCTTGTTTTTTTAACTTTGAACTAATGCAGTGTTATTTCGGCGTACTTTATGTTGCGTGTTTGTATTATGTTGTCCCCATTTATTTGTGGCCCGTATCCGCCCACGTCCCTGCGCCCGTTCTGTTTGGTTCCGCTTGGCAGTCCCGAGTTCTGCTACAGGGGCGGGCTGAGCGCGGTGGCGGAGGACGGCGCGGCGGGCGGCGCGCCCACGCGCCCGCTGCCGCCCACGCCCGACGATGACGACGCGCACGCCGACCGCACGCTCGTCATGAAGCGGGTCAGTACCACTAACACACTGCTCCGCTACCCGACACACGCATACACATCGACCCACCCTTATCTAAAAACATCGATCTATTTTGCTCAGTGACTCTTTTTGAGGTCTTTTTAACTTTTGTACAAAAATACGTTCAAATCAATTTCCTCATTCCTTTCCGATGATACATTTTCACGCCAAAGTAAGATAAGTGAGCAAAATTCTTATATTAACTAAGAATGTTTGGTGTTATCATTGTTTCTGTAACTTTAATTTAATTTTTTGTGTGGGGCATGTTGAAAAACTACAGAAAGAAAATACGGAAAATGATAAAACTCGCACAGAAGTGGATGAAGCTGTTCTACTCAAAGATTGGGACTTTGCCAGATTTTTTCCGTCCAAAAACTCTGATGCCGTGAATGAGAAACAGAAGCAAACGAAAGAAGGAGAGCAGAAGCGCCTGCAGCTGCAAAGACAGTCTAGAATCGAAATGGAAGACGCGTGGGCTAAGTACAAAGCCATTGCGACTCCTCCCTCACGTCACAAACAGTTGTTTCAAAAACCGTCTGAAAAAACTACTCCTGACAAATTGACTGATATTTTGAAGTACAAAAAAGAACAAGATGCAGAGCTGAGTTCTCCAAATAGATTTTTTAGAGGATTCAGGAGAGAAAACTCTGATCTTTTTCCGTTACCGAGTACACGCCACTCGGCAATATACTTCCCGAAACATGACAATCATGTCGGACCGAACAAACAACTCAGGTCGAGTGGTATTTTCAATAATTCTCGTAAGCAACAGATAATAAAACCGCAGTCTTCCGGAGAACCGATTCTTACTGACTTTATAAAAATGAATGATAGTTTTAAAAGGTCGGCACAAGGTGAAGTAAAAAGAAATGACAAAGGTAAAACACCAGCTAATAACCCAATAGATGCATTAAAAAGCGTAGCAGCATTGATTCGGCAGGACAGCGACAATAATGGACCGAGTCGCCAGAGCAGCGTCAACAGCGACTCGCCATCTACGAGTATTTGCTTTACGTCAAGCGGTTCGTTTGAGAAAGCGGGAACCCCGGACTTGACTGCCGGCACCGTGGCTAAAAAAACACAAAATGATGTTGACCCGGCCTGCTTGGTCAAACCTCGCAGAGAAAAGACTGAATCTGATATAGTATTCCGAAGAAATTCTCACTATAACCGACACACAGACTTTGTACCCAGTTGTGGGCAGGAAGCGGTACTCGCACAGGACAAGGTAATTGCTCCCTGTTCAGGAAGTTTGTTTATGTTTATACTTACAATTTGGTATGAGGGTTTGACTTTCTAACATACTTAATTACTTACAACTAACTCGTATTTGGCGGTTGTAAAAATAAACGCTTTTATTCGGATTATTTGAATTGTTTTTCCACTTCGAAACATGTGTGGGAATGGTTTCATTTTCTGTATTTAACAAATAACGTTATATATTTCCATATACTATGTATAAATATTACTTATGATATTTTTGGCATTGAGGTTTTTCATTGCATCTGTATTTAATAAATATTTGGTTTGGGTTATCTTCATTTCGTTACAGACTGTGTTTGCGTGCCAAGGGTAGTATTTTTGCCTATTATTAAAATACATTTGAATCATTGCTCACACGTCTTACCTTCTGGCGTGATCTTTACTTGTAGACTAAGCATTCACCAGAAATATTTTTAAGAGATATTTATTTAAGTAAAAAACACTATAACGCCCCTACATTAATAGCTTTCTTAATAAATTAACAGTTAAATTAATCGCAAGGCCTATTTTGTTTTAAAACTAACTATTGCGGAAATTATGTTTCTGCGCGAATACCGTCTTCCTGCCAGTATATGCGAGAAATTATGAAACCTATGCCATGAACACCTTTGGAACCTAACAGTTTGGGAATGAACATCTAACGAAATATGAGAAGCTGAAAAGAAAACCAGTGGTCAATTACTGTGAATGTCTCCTACTATTGCATGTTTGGCTGCCGTGTTTGTGTTTGTCACGTTCAGTTGCTGTCGGATTAATAATAACGCTGAAAATCACATAAATCTAATCAGGTTTGCTATCTTATTAATGTCATCCTGGTGTCACGATAGCACCGTAGACATAGAGGATTAATCCGAAACATTTTTATTGATGATATGAATGGTCAAATGGTGCAACGCAGGGGCGGGCAGGCGGCGCGGCGGAGGGCGGCGGCGGCTCGCGAACCAGCTCCGTGCTGCCCGACCTGCTCAGCCAGGCCGGCCAGCCCACCACCCCGCCGCGACATGACAAGTCCACCAGCGAGGAGGTGAGAACTCCGCATACCTTCCCTCTCATTATCTACCACGGGTAGCTTTCAGTTCTTAATGTTACTCTCACATAAATACCTGCTGTTATATATCATTAATAGTTTTGCGACATTAGCTAAATTTGTCATTCTTCAGAAAAGTCAAGCTTTCGCGCTAAAAAAAAACTCGTATTTTTTCTCATTCATGATTTAAGTGTTGCATTTCATTTGCCGAATAAGTGTCATGTCTGAATTCACAATAAACTTCTTATTGGGGGCTTCATCTATTCTTAATAATATGAAACAGTCATCAAAAATAATATGTACTTTTTGCTTTTTTCCAATATTTGTGAAAGTATATTAAATGAAACATTTTATTTTAATACTTATCTTATTAAACACGATGATGAAGTAAAACAGAAAAACGATAAAACCTAAGTATTACCTGTTTCTTGTTTTACCATGTCCTATACATAATGCATACGATAAAGTTTTAACTAGTGCTGGAAGGTTTTATCGTTGTTTCATTAGCATTAATAATTGTAAACACTTATTTTTGTGCAATATGAATTTGACCCCATTAATTATAGTGCCGAGTAAGGAATACGTGTGGGTAAAAGCTTTTAGTATGTCGTATTAATGTGATAATGGTTGTCGATCATGCAAACACCGGAGCCACCCCGCGACCCATGCAGGCAGCGCTAACTCTGCGTAAGTATGAATCGCATTGATGCAACAGGAAATGCTTGTATAGCCAGACCAACAATATATGAGGTCTGTCATGAGGGCGCTGTATTTAAGAATTGTAAAATATAACAACCATACAATGACACTCACTCACTTTGATCTTGGCCTCGATTATCGGTGGCATCAACATCTATATTTATTTCAATGTTGCATAGAAAGAAATGCATTCAATTTACTTACCGTTTTTAATCTCAGTTTCAAGGTCAGAATCCCCGCCCTGTCAGTTTCTTCGTGTCATCGTTCATCATTTAGCCCAATACACGATAAACATTCGTATACATTGTTAATAATGTCTCTTGATCTCGACTAGGGCTTTTTGGGCAGACTAATTATTTTTAATGATGTGTGAACGTAAACACCGCCGCGCCGCGATATATATCAATCTTAGTGTTCCGATGAAATTCCGAAACATGGCCGTACCTCATATAATAATGGTCAGGCTTTATAATAGTTTTCATATATTGTTTTTGTTGAAATTTAAAACTGCATCTCACTTCTTCCTGTATACCTTGCATTTTCTGGACTGCTTACGATTGTATCCAACTATCATGTTAGACTTAAAATGTAATTCGATATATTTGCGTTAGCTTGTAGGTAGTGTAAGCGTTTTTTTGGCAGCTTTATAACCATTAAACATAACAATTAGGGGTTGAGTGGGAACTTAGAGATGAGATTGTGCCAGTTGTGTTGCCAGGATGTCCCTGCGGCTATGGGCTGTCATTTATGAGACGCATATGTGGGGATCGTGCCCTATGATCCTATTTACTGTAATTAACTTCTGGGGCAAGCGGAAACTTTAACTATCTACTTGTTTATTCGAAAAAACTATTTCAGGTGAAATATTTTACGCTAATGCGATATGCTTCAGAAAAACTGCTTTGTACAAAAACTAATTGTCGAATTGAAACCAGGATTTAGATTTTCAAATTAGGCACATTGGAATGTTATTCGTTCACCGCTTGCTATCACCGATTCATTTTACATGGTCATGATGTAATAGTTTTCATGATTTGTACATAATAGTCATCAAGCTAATAACTTTCCAATTTATTTTTGATACGTGGACTAATAATTGGGATATGGAATTACTGACTAACCAATCATTAATTTATTATAAGCTATACAGCAATCTAAGTTATATTGTTTAAAATTTTCTTGTTACATCTGGTTAGTCATTAAATAAGAAGCTACTTTTTGTTCTGTTTAAATTTTACAACAAAAATCCCCAGTCAGTTAAATTTAGATGAATATGAGACAAAAGTATTAAAAATGAGTAAATAAAAATTGTGTTGGTGTCATTTAAATATTGTTTTCTTTTGCAGTATAGACAAGCGATCGCGGGTGGCACCCCTGCGGCCCACCATCACCACCCGCTCCCCTCCCCGGCCCAGCCCACCCCGCCCAAGCCGTCCGCGAGCGGCGCACCTTCGCCGGCGCCCGCGCATCCCCACCCACTGCAGCACTCTCCCTCCAACTCGTCCGTGGGCTCGCAGCAGCAATTCCTTCCCTTGCAACAGAAGCAGCGGTCGTTCCTCACCTTCGGCTTCGGGGCGGGCTCTACCGGCAGCGGCACGGGCGGCTCAGGAGGGAACGCCTCGCGACGCGAGAGCCACGTCAACGTCAACGTCACCCCCACAGGACACGATCTCTCGTCCGACACGCCTGAGATACGAAAGTACAAGAAGAGATTCAACTCAGAAATTCTCTGCGCTGCTTTATGGGGTCAGCACTTGAAAATAAGATCTTTATTTTTTAAACATGAAGTATGTAATTAAAATAAATGTGTTTATTTTGTTCTAGGAGTTAACTTACTCATTGGCACTGAAAATGGTTTGATGCTGTTAGATCGTTCTGGTCAAGGCAAGGTATATCAATTGATCTCTCGGCGCCGCTTTCAGCAAATGGAAGTTCTAGAAGGGCAAAATATTCTTGTAACAGTATCAGGAAAGAAGAATCGTGTTCGTGTCTACTATCTGACCTGGCTGAAATTGAAAATCGTCAGTACCTATGGAATCGGCGTAAGTCAACTAGTTTATGGAAAATACACAGTCAAGTAAAATTTACCAGTTATTTGTTCTAAAATAATCTAAAATTGTACACTCCATTGCAGCAAGTTGAGACGAGGAACGGTTTTATAAACGTTGGTGAGCTACAGGGAGCAGTACATTTCAGGATCGTCAAATACGAACGGATCAAGTTCCTTGTCATTGCTTTGAAGGATTCTATTGAGATTTATGCTTGGGCACCTAAACCGTATCACAAATTTATGGCTTTCAAAAACTTTGGAGACCTCCAACATAGGTATGAATGCAGTTTCATTACCTCCTATAATAACTTCAAAGCAAAATTGTATTGAATGTCCTACACTCTATTTCCAGGCCCCTTCTCGTAGATCTCACTATTGAAGAAGGCACAAGACTGAAAGTTATTTATGGATCTGCTGATGGCTTCCATGCTGTGGATCTGGACACTGCCACAGTCTACGACATTTATATTCCAAAGCATGTGAGTCTTCGTACTATTGCAATTGAATGCATCAGCCAAAGAAGAAACCTTATTAAATCACAATCATCAAAGCATCATTATGTAATCCTCATTAACAAAGTCAAATAAGACTGACCTCGCTTGCTGTCTATCAACTGCTCCTGTGCCATATCAGTTTAAAATGTACTCTTTTCAGATACAGGGGGCTATAGTACCTCATTGCATTGTTCCACTGCCAAACTCTAATGGTGTGCAACTGTTGTTGTGCTACGATAATGAAGGCGTGTATGTCAACACTTACGGACGAGTAAGCAAAAATATTGTTCTTCAGGTCAGTATAAATTTAGAACTATTGGTATTATCATTAGCTTATTTTAATAATATTTTACGTAATATGTTAAAATATAATATTTTTATTTATTACAGTGGGGCGAAATGCCCACATCTGTAGCCTACATTGGCACAGGACAAATAATGGGATGGGGCAATAAAGCAATTGAAATTCGTTCAGTGGAAAGTGGTCATCTTGATGGCGTTTTTATGCATAAGAAAGCACAGCGCCTCAAATTTTTGTGTGAGCGCAATGACAAGGTATTCTTTTCTTCCGCCAAAGGTGGCTCTTCATGTCAGATATATTTTATGACACTTAACAAACCTGGAATGGCTAACTGGTAGTAGAGATATATTGGTGTGCTGTCTGATTAAACAGACCATCTAGATAGAACAACATGCAAGTGGAGTACCATAGTCAACTTTAAGGAATCAACAAAACGCGCGCTTGTTGGCCTTTCGGATCTTAGAGACTTGATCAACATAAATGACCAGATTTACCTTTCAACACTTAAGTACAAAAGACATCATTTAAATGCAATCTTTTTTGTAAGGAGTTGAAAGAAGAATAATCAATTATATCCGCCTACAAAATATATATAGTGATGGATATATACAAGCAGTCTTTCGATGTTGAAAGTTCAAATGAATGTTTCTCTGTATCCAAGTGCTCAAAAGACAATCGTTAAATACTAAAGAGATCAAGTATAAGCAGGCCCCTATCTTTTATTAATTGTGGCATTTTGTACTGAATATTGTAATTTCAATACAAGCTACTAAGAAATATTTAATATCAAGCAGTAACATATAGGATAAAATGTTTTGATATTGACAATTATTCATAGTAAGCTAATATTGCTTAGATTTTTATTAAGTTGCAATGTATAATTTCTAAAAGAAAGTGTAATTCAAATCAAAGTATCGATTAATTATTATGCCATATTATATTGTTTGTAATGTTAAGTCAGTTGGGTGATAATACAAATATTAATTGGTTATTATAATTTTAACAAAGAACAATGCCATTTTTACTGATGATGAAGATGATAATAGTAATGAATTTCAATTTAAAAGTCACGAAATAAGTTAATTGTAAATTATTCTAAACAATGCTGTTTAAATCAACAACTTACAATTTAGTCAATACACTTTGTAACATATTATTATCACACCAAGCTTTACAATTTTATTAATGAAAATCCTAAAATTTGATACTATTTATTATTTATTTGCTGTGTACTATATAATTTACATGTATAAAGGTAACTGTGCATATTGAAAATTATATATTTGATGACTTTTTATTTGATTATACCTTAGCCCAATAAAATACCAAAAGAAAAATTTGTTGTTTTAGAAATAATTCCACAGTATTACTAAGCACAAATGGCATCACAATAAAATTTAAATAAATAAAGTGAATTTAAATTATGGTTTGCCAAATTATCCCCTTTCAAAATAAAAATGAAAAACAGCTAAAATTTTTATTAAAAATGATTTCATAACTTACTGTTTGGATAAAATCCACAATATTATAGTGTATGAAAGTAGCTAAATAAGACCTAAGTTAGACATAGCCGAGGTCTCTTTTTGAGACATTGGCACCAACATAAGTCCTGGGACTGCAGGTTGCATTTCTAAATCACGCAAATTGTTGACTTTAACTTTAAGATCACTTCGGAGTTTATTGATGTCAATATTAAGCTGCTTTTGATCATCTTCTAAAAGCGATTTGGTAACTTCCTTGTTATGTTTAATGAGAACAGAACCGACAGTTACCCAGCATTTATTGCTAGAAGACCTTGTCATTTCCCGCAGTGCTTCTCTGTTCTGATTTCTTCTTTTATCCAACATAATAATTTCATGTTTATCAGCCAATATTTCTTCTGCTAATTTTTCCAAGGATTCCAAATATTTGAAAACTTTCTCCTGATCATCCATGCTCATCCCAAACTTGTTTTTCACAACAGAATAGATAATAGTTAGATCTATTAAAGTGACGTCTTCTTTATAAAGAAAAATATGGCTCTGCTCTGTCCAACATCTACACAACAAAATTACAATACGCTCTCTTACTGTTTTTAAAATTCATTCCGCAAGGGAATAGGCGAAGTTTTGCACCATACAGCCATCGGTAGCTTACGCTGCAGCTGTCACTTGTCTGAGTTGTCCTTTTTTTAAAGATTTCTTCCACACAAGAAAGGCAAAGAGTTCAAAGCCTATACAGCCACTGTTAATTCATTATAAGTGATACTGATTGATAGCATATTGATAGTACCTATATACGGCGAGGGGCAGCCGGCGCAGTATTTACGGAACTTATGAAACAGGATACTCGTTTCACTTGAATTCTTAGTTTGCTTAGTACAAGATAATCACGTTGATTTGCTGTATGATACACTACTTTTATCATCCACAAACAACACTTAACACTGAAACATAAATTTAAGTCAACAAAACGATCAATAAAATTCTCGCCGATTTGTCACCAAACACCTCAGTTAAACAACACTATAAAGCATAATTATGCTTTGAAATCCTAAAAAAAAGAAATCGAAGGAGGAAATGTGTTTGTAAAGCATGCTGTTACGGTATCGAAATTAGTTTTTTTCAATTTTCAAAATATCTGTTCTTGCAAAGTTAAATGAATTTGATTACATCATGATTACAAATTCATTTCACCACACTTGATCCTTTATTTTTGTACATTTCTAAGCTTAAATAAAACAAAAAACTTGAAATCCATCCCCGTAAGACTCATACATTTTATTAGTTAAGTATGTCTGCTCCTCGTGGTAGTTTTATATCAAAAAACATAAAATCTGGGACGAAAATATTAATAAAATCAGTCCATACATATATCCATCTATACATGCAATAAAGCTGAAGAGGGTCGAAAGTCTGTACATGGAAGATATTAAAAAAAATTGGTTGGTGATACTGAATCGACAACAGAATACGTTCCAACGATTTTTAGATTTTTTTGTTTGTTTGTCTGTATATTTGCGAGCGCATAACGTGAAAACGGCTTAACGGATTTTGATGCAAACTTTACTAATCTGTTGAGAAAATCACCGGCCAGGCTACTTTTCAACCAGGAAAACTGCATAGTTCCAGCTGGATAGCGATAAACATGTCAATTGCTAATTCTACGCGAACGAAGTCGCGGGCAGAAGCTAGTGCATACATAAATTACATCTTAATCTCGTACGGGGTAAACAAAGCCTAAGGTAACAAGACCTAAAGGCCACGTGTAGCATGATTGTGGGCGTATATATTATATTATTCATCTTACTTACTTCTCCAACCTCGTATGTTTGTCTTGCTCTTCAGCCTCTTGAGGGCCAGGTAATGTCACTTTATATGATTTTTAATTTATTTATTTTGTTGAATTAACTTAACTATAAAAAAAAGAATTCCGCAATAAGTTTTCTGTTACCTGACAGCGATTTTTTGAATTTGCCCCCTTTTTTGAGTACCACGATTGATTAAGCCTGTGGACTAGACAGACTTTGTTTAGTCTCAGTGGTTTCAAAGTTGCTTTTTCTATCTATTTCGTGGTTTTAAACCTTTTGGTATCATTGACGAAATAAACAGTTCATTTTCAATTTGGTGCTGGCGCTGGCGCAGCGGTTTGGCGGACGCTTAAAAACGTAGCATCCCTTACGTTAGTAGTCTGTGGAATTTTCCTTAGTCGTCTTGCATGTTACCAACATAACGAAGTGCGTCATGGTGACGTGTTCGTAAAAACGGAAACGGAAACGGTTAGAACGAATGAATGAATGATTATGGTTAATTTATATTTCAAAATGGCGTAGCGTCGCGTCTCTTCGGCAATTTTGAGTACTGACTGGGTAGTCTAGTCGATCTGATTTTGCTTGGTGTCCGTGAGGTTATTATACTTTTTAAGTAACATTGAGACCAAATTACTAAATGCTTAATTTTAATCTAAACTGATATTTTGTTCATCTACAACAGTATTATAATATAGTCTGTTACATTGTGTGGGAGCGTACTTTTTAAGCGATGGATGGACCTGGGCGCGGATTTCGTGGCGGAGGACGTGGTGGACCTCCAGGAGGTCCAAATCAAAGAGGAAGAGGTGGTTTCGACATGAGAGGCCGGTAAGTTCTTCATTTATTCAATTTCAAATCGAACACATTGATAAAACATGTACTTCCTAGGTTAGTTTGCTGTCTCTGCTTTCATCATGCAACTTATAGCGGCCCGTTCCGGCTTCCCGCAGCTTATTGAACTATACAATTTATTTTTATTCAATATATTTCTGTTACTCAGTTTAAAAAATGATCTAAGCGTATATTTAGACAACGTGGAGCGACTTCATTTTATACTGTATAAAGATTGTGTCCTTTTTCATTGTTGTTCCAAGTTTATAAACTTTATAACTAAACAATTTTTTCTTAGTGGCGGAGGAATGAGAGGCCGTGGAGGCCCTATGGGTGGTCCGCCAAGAGGTGGCCCGGCCATGCGAGGTGGGCCACGTGGGTTCCGCGGCGGTCCGATGCGTGGCGGCGGCGGCGACAGAGGCGGCCGGAACTTCTCATCAGGCCCGCAGGGGCCTGGCCCACATCCTGTGCCTACTATTGAAACCAGAGGAGCTCCTCCTCAAAGTGTGTATCTTAGAGTCGATTTTTCAATCGTCAGATAGGACCTATTCGACCAACAACTCTATGGGTACCCGGCAGTTAAGTGCTTATCTGAGGATTGAAAAATTGTCCCTTAGACTAATATCTAGTCAAGTCTATTAACTCATTCATTATTAATTTGCAAATAGTATGATAGTTACTGGAACTATTGAGCATTCTAGATCTTTTATTTTTAAAGGAGGTGGTTTCAACAGAGGAGGCCCTGGAGGTATGAGAGGGCGTGGCGGCAGAGGACGGGGAGATTTTGGGCAAAGAAATGATAGAGGTGGACGTGGAGGAATGGGCATGAGAGGTATGATCTACTCATTATAACTATTTTTATTATTAGTTAAAATCAGGTTACATAATCAACATGAAATTAATTTTGTATTAAGGTGGACGTGGAGGGAGGGGTCATGGACCTTCAGGACCAGGTGGACCGGGTGGCCCAGGAGGCCATGGTCCTGGTCCTGGCGCTGCACCTGGGGGTCCACCCATGCAGCCCCGGTCAGCACCGGCTCCACACCAAGTGCCTGGACCTCAGCCAGGTCCTGGACCTCAAGGTGGTGCACCATTCAAGCGAGGAGCAGGCCCACCACATGGGGGCCCAGGCGGACCTCCAAAACGTGGAAGGTTAGATGCACTCCAATAATCTTTTCATTGAGATACCTATATTTTCTTTAGTTTTATCTGCAAAAAACTGCTATTGGAAATAATTATGAATCCCGTATATTTATTCATTAATGTTTATATATTTACTTAGAATATGTCAAAGTATACCACAACCCTCCAAAATATTGTGTCTTATTACCCCATGTATCTATATGTTTTCAAATTGGATGTAACTCTGTAACTACACTATTCAGGTTTGAGGGTCCACGGGGGGGAGGAGGTGGTGGCCGGCCCACTCCGCAGGGTGGCTACCAACAACCTGCTCCATCACACAATGCCCCACCATCTAATGGATACGGCCCGCCTTCGTAAGCTTTACTAATATTTATATTTTTCTAGTACATAAATATTACCTATTCTTGTAATAATTGATACTATTTATAATGTGATGATCCACAATTCTTGATAGGAATGTGCCGTCTGATACATATATGACGCTACAATTTTAACTGACAACATATCTTTACATACAAAACTTTGGTATTTTATTGCAATGTATCAACAATGTTCAATTTTTCATAGGCACACTGGTTACCAGCCTTATGAGCAGCCTCCAGCCGATCCTTATGCTCAACCGTCTTATAACCCGCCTAGGTGAGTAAACAATTAATTATTTTGTAACGAAACCTTTTCTAAATAAATTAATCTAAATGATGATCCAGAATTCTTGATAGGAATGTGCCGTCTTATACACAAATGCAGACAATATCCAAACTGACAAGTTTAATGATTTGTGATTATTATATAGTCTTTTGATATTTTTTATTCACAAGCATTATTTGTTTCCTAGTTCATACCAAAGTAACAACTACTCATCGCCGGCACCAGCCCAACCAAATACGGGCTACAATTCGACTAGCTATGGCGCAGGGTATGGGTATTCAACTGGTCAAGGAGGCTACGACGATGGTTATAGGTAATTTGCTTCCTTTATTTATTTTTATGACTTGGTGTTCCCCACGGCTTCACATCCAATACAATTTTTTTCTTTTTTAAAACTTGTTTTATAAGAACCTTAACAAAGAGACGACCAAAAAATTATTAGTGCTATCAGTCAGCCATTCAGGCGTGATGCTGTGATCAAGGGTAATAGGGATTAATTTTTATATCTCCACAGTGGATCATGATTCAATTCCTACAAAAGAATAACAGTGCACATTATTATTAAAGGGAACTAGGCGCATTGAGTTGTGCAGAAAATAATTGCTATACTTAATTTGCAGTGGCAGTAATACAGCAGGAGCGGGAGACGCGGGCTACGGGACAGCGGAGCCGGCGTATGGCGGACCTCCGCCCACCTACGACTCCTATTCGCAGCCCTCTTACAACTCGTATCAACAACCGCAGCAGCAATACGACAACAACTATGGTAAGTACTGATGTGGATGTTTGCAGCTTGCTAATTGAAATTAGAACATATTAAAAACTACACGAAGTTGAGAAGTTCATACTAAGTACTTTTACCTAGATTCTTATGATAATAAAACATTGATAGTGAAAACAATAAATAAAACTATAAATTATAATAAATATAAGCATGAAATAATAGTGTCGTGCAAAAGTTGTCACAAACCCAATCTTTTGATATTGGTTAATTAGTTAGAATAACAACAATGGTCAGACACCATGCTGTTAACTTGTATTTATATATTAACACTAGTCAACCAACCAATGTCTAAGTTAATGTGACTATTAAAGTAAGTGGTTTCTATCTAAAGATAGAATCAAAGATTGCATTTAAGTTTAAGTTGACCATTTATCATATTTATAGATTATAAAGAAATGGATGACACAGGAAAGTCGCTTAGTAAACATACATTCTGATAATATTATAATAGGTGTGCTCACTAATAATTATCACAAAGTGCTGAATAGTCAGTCAATGTTCACGATTTAACTACCAATTGGACATCCAAAGTAGGATTGGTAAACTTTTGCATTATTATTTTGAATCAACTAAAAAAATCTGAGATCTATTTACATGTAGTGTTTTGCATAAATAATGAAATGAGTTTTTGAAGTATTTCGAAATTTTAGTCCAGTTCGATTTACTAATAAATTCAGCTTATTTAACGTCATACATACCATAGGCCAACGATTCTTATCCAGCGTTTCGTGAAGGCATTATATGTTAGGTAGTTTAAGGCGTAAGTCCAGGAAGTAGTTGATTTTTACATGTTCTACATTATGTATACATAATCTACCATAATAGGCAAAACTTATATCACCAAAAACCGGTTTATGTATGTCTACAAGGCTGAGAAACACTGGTGAGGCCGAACCTAGACGAAACCTTAACGATGTGAAAAGCGTATGAGCATAGTAAAATAACATTCATAGTAGTTCAATAACGTAAGCGATAGGAAACTGTATTTTTGATGTCTAAAACATCTATTTGATTGTTTATATTACAGGAAGTTGGTGAGCTCTTTGAATAATAAGAGGATTAATTTGAGGTCAATAAGCCCTACACTCAAAATAAATGTAGCTGTATCAATTTATTTGAAGCGAAATGGAGATACATTTTATTATTTAATACATATTTTAGGTAAAAGCAAATGTTAAGATTAGTATAATTTTATTGTACACACAAATAAAACGATCTTCAAAATGCACTAGCAAACATTATACCTTGTAGGTAGTACTCATGACTATTCTTTGCAAATATTGCACGTGAATCAACGTGTTATTTAGACATGTAAAAACTTCTGTGTGATGTTTTATTTTTGTGACCATTGTGGGTAGCGTGCCCCTGTTAGGTGTCTTTGTTATAGATTTTAAGGAACTGAGTCGAAATAAAATAAAATTGTGAACTATATATTGTGTATACTTTATTTCTAAATACATACATAGAAAACAATTTAGCTACATACATAAACCTTTGATTCTCTGGACTACAGAATAATATTCAAATAAAAGTAAATAATATTCAAACTCTTATCAATTAAAAATAGGCAACCTGTAGTAACCAGGGCAGAGCAATACATCTTAAGATAGTTTTATTTTTATGACCTGGCACTTTCCAATAGGTGTTTAAAATATAAACAGCCAGAAGAACCAATGCATAATGTACTGGTCTGTTTTAAGCAGGAAGGGATTATAATAGCTATTTTAATGATAATGTAAATTATGACAAAATTAAAGGCTCTGAAATTTAATCATTCATAGGTCCTTATGTTAATAAATATGTTAATTTGAAAAATGGTCACAAAACTGAGAAATGCGACTCATAGTTTAAATACTACTGTTTTTAAAGTTTTCTTATGTCAAATGTCTTATTTAAAAACCAATAGAAAATAAATAAGATCAAACTGTTGATTTTTAACTTACGTATTATAATAATATTAATATTCATTCATAAATTTTAGAGGCTTATTATAATTACACGATATTTCTCGAGTGAGATTTTCTAAAGATCTAAATAATAATGCCATCTACACCGCATAATATTGGTCAGTCCTGGAACACTCCTAAAAGGTAAAAATAAGTCACAATTTCAACCTCATATTAGGTAAAGCATGGGTAAAGCTTAGTTTTAAGTGATGCGGTAAGTAAATTTTGTGTAATAAGTATTCAAATTCGAGCTTATTTCAAAGTTTTAAGAGCATTGAATACTAAGATTGAAAAAAACTGAACTATAAAATTTCAACAATTTTCCTCTGATGCGAAAATGTTGACAGGCTACTAAGTGGCTGTATCATCGATGAGCTCACCACATCAGACATTCTGTGCTGCCTCAAGTATCTATAGGGATTTATTACAAAAGGTGTTTGATAGGTATTTATCAAAGAAACTCGATCGCCACTTGATTAAACGCCGTGGTGCTGTCAATATAATTACATAAAAAAATGTATGGTAGCATAGCAATACACCTGCTGTAACAGGTTACGGACTCGTGGTCCCACTGTTATAAAAATGACGAATTACACTCCACTAAAAGTCTACAGAACTCAGTTTTCGCAGGCTTCTATTCGGATTGCCCTTCGGGCATTGAAGTTACCAGTGAGGATTTTAATAACAGTGGGACCACGTGAACAGACCTCTGTAACACGGATCAGTAATCTAAGTTACCAACCAGCTCTTGATTAGGTATGCTTCCAAAGTGTAGGCTGAACAAGTGAAAATTTAATTATACAAACAAACAAAAGCTCCGAAATGCAAGGAGCAAGGCGTCGAATCGTCAACAAATCATGCTGAGCGTAATAGAAATAAGTTAAGATTTTAATGTCATTATGAAATTATTGACACATACTTGTTCAATCAGAAATTTTATTTGAGAAAGCCTTATACTTTTTACCAAATGTAAACGAAAAGAGTGAAACAAGGAACGAATAATACTACATTCTGCCAAAGAATATTGATAATTTCTTTTATTGGCTAATTTATAACGTTGATTGATTTGGCTAACTAATTTCAGGGACAATGAAATAGATTGAGAGGAGGGCAGTCATCCATATAAGACTTTCCAGGTTTATTTCCTGCATAGGTACTATCCGTATCGTCAGTACTTTGAAAATATCTCGTATCTCTAAATCGCTAATCTTACGAAGTGAACTTTATTTACTGTACTTCAAGATTCAGTTTTATTTGAATATTCCTTTACGATACGAGATTTTTTCAAAGTACCTAGTGACTATTTAGATGACCTCAACTCTACCGCTATTTCTCCCTCCTTACAATAATTAAAACTTATGGTCTATATAATACTCACTCTCTCAGTCAAGAGAGATCTCTTTCATGTAAAGGAGAAAAATGGTAGCAAAGTTTCAAGTATGCAGGTAAATTGTAAGTTATACGCGGACGAAATTACGCACGAAAGCAAAATAGAGTCCGACGATAAAGAGTAGAAATGGAACGAGGGCGCCTCTTCCTTTGTAGCTGTCACCTTTTTGACCTAATGTGCTAGGCTAGGACAATCAATTGAATATAAGAATTTAATTTTCTAACGCCTTTATCATCCTTTTGTGCTCTTTATTGTGTCAGTCTCTAGAAAATCATGCTTATAAAAAAAGTTATTGTGTAAGTATCTGTTCTCCAATCTGTTACTAGAAAATAGTAGCAGTTAGTTCAATGAATAATTGGAATTAAGATTTTTTTCATATAGGTATTTCATGATGTACCTAAAAGGACAAGAACTTTCTACATACTTTGAAGATATATAAACCACATCCAAGTTCTTGAAATACTGGTTGCAACACAGGTAATCATTTTGTCGTTTTTGATAGGTTTAAGCTCTTTGATGTTATTTTAGAACTAATCTAATTTCGAGAAATGTTTCTGAGGAAACTGGAAGATGTATTACATGCAGGGATTAATTGAGTGCCCTTATTATTAATACATTCCCTATTCCCAGTATCCAAATGAACTGTTTCGCGGTATCAAATTGAGATTACCCATGCCCATATTTATAAACCATTGAGCAAAACAGTAGCTAAAAATGCGAGTGAACTGTTCTATTTTAAAATAACAACCTGCTTTCAGTTTACTCTCATTTTAGGGTATCGGTCGGACATTGGGCATATAAGCTTGTTTTTTTTTTAAATTGGAGCCAGGAACGAATTAATATTACTATTATTTCATATTAGATAGCGACCTGGATATTTACTGAATTTTAATTGGTACAAGCACAACCGGAGGGTAAATATGAACATGACTGACAAAGTTAAATCGCATGTAATAATAAGCCACTATTATTTCCATTATTTTTATTATGCTCTTGACAGGGACGAGTGTAAGAAAGAAGGGGGACCATAATAGGCTAATAAAAATAAAAAGAGAATTATTATTTCAGGGTTGAAGTATTTATTCCTTGCAAAGGAAAACAATCTTACAAATAAAGTCAAAATTAACGGGTTCATTACGATAAACTGGAATAGTTTTATGTCATAGTATGTAAGTAAAGTATTTACATCGTTTTTGTAGATGGAGTGAAGTTACTCTGTTCCAAATGTGGCTCTTAAATGTATTATGAAAGGAAGGTAATATTTAATAACTATCTACTTATATGCTATAGGTCAATTGCCTACGCATCTATGAAAGTTAGGCAAACCTGTGTTTAAAGTACTGAAAAGCAAAATTCATGAAAGGCTGGCTTTTCTTAACTAGAATTACACCTAAACACGTCATACTACTAGGAATCATGTTATGGTCATAAGGTCTTATGACTCATATGACCGTTAATAGTCAAAGCCCGGTTTACGTTGACTGAGTGTTCGCCGAAGCCAACGGCAGCGATGTACAAGTATGTTAGCCGAACGGAAATGGAAAGTCAAAAGTCAGCCTTCTAAATTGAAAAATATACGATGTACATTCGCTGTTCAGTCTGCTCGCCAATGGCTATCGCCGCTCTCTACACCGCTGATTAAAATCGTGCTTAATGTTGCGTCTGTAATGTATTTTTATGTTACATTATAACTTGATCCTAGTTCCACGAAAGTCCGGGCAGACAGAAGAGCGTTGAGTGTTCAAAGAAGCAATTTATGTTTATGTGTTATGTGTTACAAACTAAACAATATATCTGTGTAAGCAAGCAGTTATTTAAAAAACTGGACATACATTGCCCCATACCGAAGCCTGATTGTATATTTACCATAGTAAATGGTTTGAAAACAATCTTAAGTAATATGGAACAAAATAAAAGGCAGCTATTTACTTGTAGTCATTTTATACAATTATTCGAACTTTTAAAGGGGCAATTACAACAGTGTTAAGGAATATGGTAGTCAGCCACATTCGGTGGCGACACCTGCAGCCGTCTAATTAGGTTACCGCAGCAGTATAATTGCCCTTTAACATGTACGAGCGTAAATGTTACTTAATTAACGCTTTCACGACCAAAAAGCATTATTTTTTTAAACAAAATTGATTTGAAAAACTGCCTCTTGGTCGCGATAGTATCAAAAAAATAAATGTTAACCATTGCTTCCTAAAATTTATGTTTACTTTTTCTTTCAGGTAAAGGCTGATGAAAAATATAAGATCTATGTCTAAAAACATGCAAAGATTTACGCTTAAAAGATGCCTTGCAACTTAATCTATCCCAGGACTTGAAGAGATAACATAAAGGTAATATAACTATTTTCACTCAATTGTAACTTCATATCGGTCAGTGAAGTGTATGTACAAAGGTAACTCGCATTCGTTGCAATTAAAATAATCTCGTTTTCACCTGATACCTTGTCCGCGCCTGACAGCAACTGACGCGACAGCGATCACTAGCTTTAGCACAAACCCCGTGAACCAGAGCGCTCTGCGGTGCGCAGTAAGTTACAAGTTTTGTTTTAGCGAAATCGCTTTCGTTCGACCGGTGCGGCGGCGGCCACGGCAATGATGGTCAACTGCACATCTAGCATAAGTGCCCGCGAGATAGACTACCCGTCTTTTTCATCTCGCATGCGACACAGCTCTCGCGCGAACTTGTGCTAGTCGTGGTGATATGGACTCCAGTTCGTCAATGTTTCTTTTGATTTTTCTGGAAAGTTACCGAAGCTAGCCTGGGAAGACAAAACCTAGATTTTTAATTCTACACACATTTTGCTTGTGGTTCTAGGGTTAGGGATATTATTTAATGCTGGCGCTAGCTTGATTCACCCATTTTCTTTCTAAAGGGAACCATGAGATAAAAATCGTTTTAAAATGTTAAGTACTTTTTACAAATGGTATTAACTTCTATGCTGGTCTGGGAGCAAAGAAAAAACATAGAATGTACTAGTTGCTTCTCTTCCCGCGCAGATGGTAAAAGCCCATCATAGGAATCATGTTATAGGCCATAGGCGATAGTAAATTAATTATGTTACAAATTAGGTGTGGCCTTTTTCAATTCGGTAGGTAGATTTGCCACTACTAGAAAAATTCGTATTAGGTCCAGTAGGAGATAAATAAGGTAACAACCGAATAGAATTAATACAAAATATATTTATTAAATTCAACAGAGCTCCGGCTAGGTCGCGGGTAATTAATTCTGAATTTTACCGAGTTAAGTGCACTGAATTTAGTAAAGCTCTAGGTACAGAATCTGTAATGGGTTCACTTCCCTGCGCCGAAGATCACGCCGTGGTCGACCCCTCGAGCGGTACAATCCCGGTGTCTCGGAGTCCCGCAGTGTCCCTCAGGATCGGCCGACCGGCAGAGTCGCCGTAAAATTTTGCGCAGGTAGAACCCCCAGACTTGCTCCCTGGAACCCCGAAAATGAGCCGTTCATAAAAGTCCGCTTTCATGTTTGTGACTGCCACATCGGAATTGCCCGTGAGAGATATGCCGATGATGATGATGATGATGATGGTGTGGATGTTCGCGGCTATGGGTCTAGTGAACCCCAAGCATTATTTAGCAGTCCTTGATGTGGCGGTCAAAAATAAAATCAATTGTTCAAAAGTGCAGGCAGAATGAAAAGTTAGGCAGCATTTTGCTATAAGCGTTATGGTGATATAATTTAAAAAAGTGGTAGTTTACTAAAATAATGGGTGTAATGGTGTGGACTAAGTTATTTGTTGTTTTTAGATTCAGATGGATTAATGTTTTTACAATGTGGGTACCTTAACTTTCTAGAACATTTTACAGTACATGGTATCCCAAGGTTTGGTCAAACGGCTATGTTTTATTAGGCCGCTGAATGAATGAAAACAGGTACGCTAAATAAATTTAGAATTTAGATTATCAGCATTAATAAATAAGCCGAACCCATCAGCCGGAATCACTTGAATCAATTAAAAACATAAGAATCCTATTCATCACGTATCCAACAATCATTTAAGAATTGAATCCATAATTATTCAATCGATGTGAATAATTATAATTCTATGGAGGGTAGTTCTATTTTCTAGACTTAGCGTGAACGCAAGCGCTACGAGTGTTATTTACACAGCGTAGATACGATGATTTGTTGAAGCTAAATAAGCACACAAAAACAGGCAATGTGAATTATAATTACGATGAAATAAATCGTTCTACGAGAATAACAATGTTCGCAGCACTCACCCGACTCGGGGAAACACTTCACTTGAATTTAGATATTTGAATAGAATAAAATAACTTAGTTATTAGCTCTCAGAAAATGAATTATAGTTTTGTAAATTATAAGTTATTATTGGTTTTTGGCTCGGGTCTTTTATGGTGACCGCTGCAAGGCAGTGATCTCGTCCGCTCCTCGCGTAAACACATCTGCTCGTATCCCCGTTATTATTACTGCATGCGACGCAGGCCTTTGTTCGACCGGCCGGTTCTATCTAATACGAAAGCGCTGGGCGTTATCTGTTTGTTTATGAATATTTACTTTTAGGTATTTTTTACAAGAAAATCTAGCACATTAGTAGAGTATAAGGTTATTTGTAGAAATCCCTTTTTATTAATTCACTTCCTCGTGAGTTTTTTATAATTTTATATACAAAAAAAGACTAAATTAGTATTTAGGGCAGACCCGTTACATAGGCGATAGTAAATCAATTATTTTACAAAATAACGCTCATTGGGGCAATATTGACTTGTGACTACCAAATTCTGTGAATTTTCCTAAATTTTTTAAATTTTCAATTTAAAGAAAAAAGCATATTTCGGCTAAAAATCTTCAAAAATACCTCGCCTATCAACCCCTTCAAGCTGCCAAACTGTATGTCAAGTCGACGTATTCCCAAAATTATTTATTTTCAATTCATGGAATTCTAAACTTCTTTTGTTTTCAAAACTTCTAGTCAAATTTGGTCCACTTCTGGTGTTCGGGTTGAATTGAAATTTGGCGTACAAAAATATTATTTAGGACGGAAGACAATGAAAGTACTAGTCCCACTATTTAAAGCTCAAAGTAGTAAGCGAAAATGATTTTTTTTGACGCAAAATATTGTTCGCAGGTAACAATTGCTGTGCTGTGCTTCAGCACTGAGGGCGAGAGAGTTACAGAACTGTGTATTCGTGGTATTGTTGAATTTTATCATATAGATGAATAAAATAATTCATATTATCAGTGAGTTTATTTTATTATTACACATATCTAGATATAACCTTAATCAGATCCTAAATACAGGGTCTCTTTGTAGATGCTACGAAGTATTTCAGAATCATAGTTGACAAATGTTTTCATATTTACATTGAGCGGTGATCCAAGTGAACCGCGTCAAGGCTCTGAGGAATTAGACCGCAAGGGTGGGATTACATTTTGTATCAAAATTTTAAATGAAATATCTTTGTCTGATCCAGGGGTCGGCAACTAGTTTCAGGTGGGGTCTAGATGCTGTGAGAAAATTTTCAAAGATCCAAAAAAAAACAAGTAGGTACCTATAAACAAACCTTATCTACGTATAGATGATTGATACCTGGTTGGTATTATAAGAATAAGATATATTACGATATTTGGCGGTCCGATGTTCGACCCTTCGCCGCAGTCCGCCTGTTCCCGGCCGTTCTAATCTACAAACTAATCCAACCACCTGCTGAAATATTCCGGAAAAAATCTGAGACCTCGTAGAAGCTTCGGAGACAAAGACGAAGTTGTAAAGATAGTTACAGGAAGACAAATTTTAAAATTACATGTTCACAACGATATATCGTCAGGGATGGTGCAATAAGTACCGCGTAACTACGACTGGTAAATACTGCGTATCTGCACAACACCCATGGGGAAAATCCGCGTAACTGGCATTGGTTAATACCTCGTAACTAACAAAATGTAGCCAAATTAAGACTATCCGCCAAAGAACGTAAAATCATGATTAGAATATACCATCTCAAACCAGTATAAAGATATAGATACGCAGTATTAACCAGTGCTAGTTACGCGGTATTGCACTATCCCCGACGATATGTTCGATTAGATGGCACATTTATTTACATACAATATTCTATTATAGACCGACCGCTTAAATGAGTCCTCGCCCGCGTGGGTACAGGGGCGCAGAGTAGGACGAGACGACAAAGGGGAATGAGCGGTGCGGGCAGGTAGTGCGCCTGCCGCCTGCACCACTCTCGACCCGCTGTCGCCTACCCCGCGCGAGCGAGGACTCATTTAAGCGGTCGGTCTATAATATAAATGCAGGCTATGAGCAGCAGGATTTGAGCTTTCTGGAACACTGCGTAACCAAGAATGTAAGATTACGACGAGCAACGAAATAATGCTAGACGTAGTGCTAGACCAAGGGGGGCTACTTGAGATTGAATATTAGTGTGAGCGGAACGTCATGAAACGAACTTCGAAAATCGAATTTCGGGGTGTAGGGCCAGGGGAGATACTCCGAATTTGTATCATGCCATCCCCGTTATAACCGCTTGACCTAGTCCACTATTGATTTGATAGTGTTTCGATAGTTTGAGCATAGATAACCTATCAATAGCTCTTTTCGTGCAATACTAGTAATAGTATCGAGTATTTGTACAGACAACAATGAAAATTATTGATAGTATCGATGGCCGTCTATATTAATGCCTTCGACTGTACAAGGGCAAAAACGTAGAGATTATTTTCTTTTTGCAAGGGCAGAAGTAAACTTGGGCTTCGAGTGGGTCCTAAATATCAGCGCAAGCCTAGACTTAGATCACCTTCCTTATTCATTCGCTTGGTCAAAAAACGAACGCACCTACTCGCTGTCCTCACTAGTGAAGTGAAGTACTTAGCGGCGTACGTAAGATTTGTTAAAAGACACCAAAAGCAGGTAAATTTTACACAAGCAATCTATAAAGAAGTAACGAGGTAACATGCCGTTGAAGTAGTTACGCATCGCGTTATACCAAAATTTTATCATGGACGTGACCAGGCAGGTCACACAAGCCAACCTAAAAAAAAAGACTGGTGCGCCTTAGTAGTGCCGTGGAGTAGGACAAAAACCCATGACGTAGCTACTGCATCGGCGTATTTTGAATTGCTTGGTGGAAAGTGAAAATACAACATTTTTCTTATAAATTTATTTTAATTTACGCAGTGGCTTCGGGTAACGTCGTAATGATGTCAGAGTCACCAGGGTCCGTAATAGCAAGGGTGCATACTCGGTAATATTTGCCGCAAGCTGTGCCCAACTCGATGTTGTTGCCACTGTAGTGGTGGACTCCGGTCTTCGCCAAATAGGCGTAGTACTCAATCTCGGATTTCCTGAAAGAATGAAAATTATCACTTTTGGTTAGACTATTGAGCGGCAGTAGTTACAGCCCAATATTTAGGGAGTTGGAGGGGTTGGTCTGAAGTTTGTAAAATTTCCGTAATTTATTTCCCTGGGTTTAAGTATATCATATCAATTTGAAGATAAAAATAGTACACTGATATATACATAATAACAAAGCTGAAGGGGGTAGTGTACATGGTAGATATTTAAAAGCAAAATGGCTGGGGATACCTAGAATCGATAACAGAACACGTTCCAAAAGTTATTAAAAATTTTATCTGTTTGTCTGTTAATCTGTATATTTGCGAGCGCATCACGTGAAAACGGCTGAATGAATTTTGATGCAAACGCTACTAATCCGTTGAGAAAATCATCGGCCAGTTTATAGGCTACTTTTTATCCCGGAAAATTAAATAGTTCCCGCGGGATAGCGATATTCAATTTCTAATTCTACGCGGACGAAGTCATGGGCAGAAGCTAGTGTAGAATAAATGTGGACTAAACTAGAAAATTCCCCACCTACTAGAAGGGTTTAGGTTATTAACTAAATGTAAAAACAATTTTGACATGTCTTTTTTTGAAATATGTATACACTTTAAAAATCTAAATCTTTGCACTTTACAAATTAAGATTTAGACTTAAAGTGTATCACTACATAGTATAAAACTTAGATCTTTAAAACCAAGCAACAGATTTATATGTTTTTTATAGTGATTTGAGAGGAAGGTTTCTATGTATAATACGCAGACGAAGTCGCGGGCAGAAGCTAGTATTTCAATAAAAAGACATGTCAAGATTGTTTACATTTAGTTAATTACCTGTTAATTAACAGATGCCCTTCAGTTTAACCTTAAACAGAAATGGAGATGGGCAGGACATGTGGCAAGATATGAAGACAAAAGATGGACCCATCAGATAACAAAATGGCCAGGGCCGTCAGGCAAGACACGTTGGAAGGCAGAGAAAAAGATGGGCTGATGATGTTAGGATCATGGCAGGAAAAGACTGGATGACTATTGCTAAAAGTAGAGAAGATTGGAAAAGGATGGAGGAGGCTTTTACCCTAGGGGGGCCACTCGACAAAAAAGTTTAAACTATAAATATATATTAATGTAAAAAAATTAAATGTATAAACAATGTAACAACTTAAAAATTTTGAAAGTGGAAATAAAGCTTTATTATTATTATTTATTATTATTATTAGTTAATTACCTAAACCTTTCTAGTATAGAAGTGTGCATAAAATGACAATGATGTTGCAAAATTTGAAACTGATGCCATATTCTTACTGAATCATACGAAAATCAAGTCTATCCCTTACGGGGTAGACAGTGCCTAAAGTAATAAGACCTAAAGGACTCGTTTAGCTTGATTGTGGGCATATAAGTGGAAAGGTGAAGGGGAATGTATAGAGGGGAGGAGGGAATATTCTCTTAATAAGCTCCGGATTATGATCACAATTTCATCGTAAAATGATATAGGGAGGAGAGGAGGCTAATGTGATAATAAAGGTCAGACCGTACTGCTACATTAAAGACCTTGACAGTACATTTATGCAACAAAATGTGTGAAGAAATGGTGAGAAAATGTGACGCCTACAACACAACTGAGTATATGCAGCGGCATGTTTAGACCTTAAGCCCACAGTTCTTACCTTGCTCAAAGACAGCAAAAGGCTTTAGACTACTCCATAGGTTTCCCTTGAAAACATATGAAACAGTAAAACATTCCATGTAAAACATTTCCTCAAATAATTTGTGTAAAATAACAGTAATGCTTTAAGTGCGAGTTGCACCAAGTTACTTTAAAAATAACATTAACCAAAACCAAAATTATGACACATATTTCTAGGTTCACTGTCAAATATACATCAAAATAGTTATGGTATGATGTTAATACTGTTAAAGTAACTTTAAGTAAGGTGCCACTCGCACTAAGTTGGTCAATCAATGGGAGCAGTGACCGAACAACTTTACACAACACGATAACCTGTTGTGTTGCTACTGGAAAGCAATATAGTAGCTTTTAACTGTTTCTGTTCACTACCAGTCAAATATGCAGCCTGACATGTACAGGTGGATGGAATGTATTGCTGTGTTCATAAGCAAGGAATCCATACTTCTTTGTCTTTGAAAGACTCCATATGGTTGTCATACAACTTTGGACACAGTTCAGCAGTTCACCTAACCCAACCCAAAAATAGGAAATAGGTGAAATGAGATTAGATTCAGTGTCAAAAATTAAGACAACTTAATTCCCTTTCTCTTTAATTTAGAAAGACCTTTGGGAAACACTACTTCTCAGTAGTCTCACCTTAGAGGAGGGGCGTTCTTGGCAATGATGACCAGCTTAGCCTTGCCTTGGCGCAGAGTCTTCAGGGTCTGCTTGTAACCAAGGCAGTATTTGCCAGACTTCATAACAAGCGCCAAGCGCGAGTTAATAGACTCGATGGTCTTTTTCTGAAAATAAAGAAACAAGATTAATACCTATAACAAAGCGGGTACAAGCTTATAAAGTAACCTAACCTCAAATAATTACGTTAATAACCTAAAAGTGTATGCAACATCTCAGCGCCGCAAATTACGAAATATGCGAGCCTATCATGTCACGTTATTAATATAGGACTTAAAATAACGTCATACAAGATACAAATCCAGACAACTAAGCTAAGTCCCTAGAAAGAGAAAACACGTGTTTTAAAAATACCTGTTTTTTAGCGGCAACCATTGTGCTGTTGTGTTAGAACGAACGCTGTAACAATTAAAACTGATTTAATACGACTACAAAATTACACACAATATTTCACAGTAAAATTATAACGAAAGGTTGAAACGTACGCCTCAACGAGCGCTCAGTCAGCCCAAGAAAGAATGAAAGAACGACTTGGAACGTCAGTCGTCTCGTCAAACGACGGAGCGGAAAGAGCGAAGCGAACATTACTACCATTCAATTGCTCGTTGTCTATGGTAACCGTGTGAGTCTACATGTCTATGTCAATAGGAACCAAAAAAAAAAGTATTTTTTTTTACATAAAATAGGCTTACGTTTGACCTCAATCTCGCTTGCTCTTTGATTTACAATTTCCCATACTCAAGAAATCAACCCTATCTACCTCAGGACATTGTGCACAAATATTTGTGGAAAGCGAAAAGTGACCGCCCACATGGCTTGTGAAAAAAAAATACAAACAAATTGAGAACCTCCTCCTTTTTTGAAGTCGGTTAAAAAGAGTTCTTACAGCACATACACACAAAGACACAAATCACGTCCATATCCCTTACGGGGAAAACACGTACAACACGCTATTAAAATATTTAAAATAATCTATAATATAAAAATGAATCGAAGAATGTGTTGTGTTGTAAACCCTCAAAGTGACCCGTACATTTTATTTAATAATTATGTCTGTGTTTGTCCATGATATTTTTATTTCAAAGATCTTAAAATCTTTGCTGAAAATTTTGTTAACATCAGTTCCATGCTTTTAATCTTTCACTAACTTTGTAAACAAAATGGAAAACAAGATAGGTAGATTTTGTTTACTCACTTGGATAAACCTTCAGGTAGTTCCTACACATGACTTTGTGATGATTTGAACACACTGTACAGGAGCGTTATAAGTATAAATATATACCAATGGGTTTAAACTACGAATTTTTAAAAACCTCCTAAACATAACGTGGAGCTAACGTCATAATTTTGATTTCATTACTTTGAAACTTATACAGTCCGTAAGCTCTTAGAATGCCATTCGGGTTTCGGGTATCATGGGCCGATACAAGTATCAAACCCATAAGAGTTAGAGAGGAAGTAAGACAACCCCGAATAGCAGTCTAAGAGCTCAAGGAATGTAAATATTTTAAGAGTCAAACAGTTTGACTGAATTGAATGCATCTGCGGGTGTCATTCATAACACCACGTCAGGTAGCCGGTTTGCCATGCCAATTTCATTAAAAAAAATTCGTCATGGAGTTGCATCGCACATATATTTAGATGGCGCTAGCTATGCAATACTCGAATACTCGGAGTAATTACTTCATATTTGTATATAAAATGTGGAGCTGGGGCTGGGAGTCAACTCAATGTCGGTATTGTCATTGTCAGTAATGTCAGTTGTCAGTCCAACTTCAGTGAAATCAAGCTAAACCAAAACGGCCTGATTTGGCATGTGTAGTAGACGTTGTGTGCAGTAGTTGGGCCTAATGCTAGTGGCGATTGAAAAATAATAATATCAAGAGTATTTATCAGAAAGAAAGTTATAAAAGTTATGTAATATTATTATAAATAAATAAATTAAAAGCCTAGTGATATTGAGTCAAAGTTATCTGATGTTTTGTGATAATTTACAAGGGTATTAAATAAGAAACTTAACAGGGATTATTATTTTTTGTTTAATTCGCTGATATCGAAGTAGGTATTCTGTGAAATACTACGATTATATCATTTTACCCTGGGCTTTGGTGACTGATATACTCAGTGCTTTTTAAACATTCAGATCGTGACCTGTTTGAATAAATATAAAGTACCGATTAATTAAGAATAATGCCTGACAAAAATACGTGCATTAAAGACGGACGAAAGAGGGGACCTTCGGCGGTCGGCAAATTATATCTCATAGCATACAACAGCATTCAAACTCTTGGGTAAGTAAGAAATACATTAAACACAGATTATTGATGCAACAATAAAAGTCTCACACGCAGAATATTAAGTTAAGATTTATCATTTACCACTTAGTCACTAAAATGTTTGCTGAGTATGTAGATACCTAAGTAGGCAGGTGGCGTATTGCCAATTATGATAATTAATAATTTGTATTATTTGTAATAGCATTTTATGCAGTATCTCTTGGATTTTCAGATGGACTTACTTGCTGCTACAAACTTTGGGCTTTTTCTTAAACCGAGGCAGGCTAGACAATTATTGGGAAACTATCAAATGGACAGTGGTTATTTTCCAGAATGCAGCAATACTTGAGGTACTATTTATTTCATGCTACCTACTAATTTTTCACTGCAGCTAATTAATTTGTCTAGAGGGCTTGCATGGACCAGAGTTAACTGTACTATGTGTCACAAAAAGTATTATCAATATTTCGCAAAATTTACAACTTAGTTTATCTCAATTGCCTGTAAAGTTTCGTACCTTAACTAGGCAGGTCTATCTTAAAAAAATGAATGTAGATAATACTGAAAGAACATATTTTATAGCTAGTAGGTCAATAATTAAACCTGAGATAGGAAACTTTGCAGTGATAATATTATAGTTTTTTTTTGGGAAGGTAATGGGAGGCTGTGACAGTTATCAGGGTAAGATGACAATATCATTTTATTCCTGATTATCTCAGCATCCCATTTTACAGGGTCCACAAACACGAGGGCCGTGCATAACATAAGACTTAACATCAGACGTTATAGTTGCGCCACTGGTCAGATGGGGCTCCTTCCTCAATATAAAGAAGTGCATCAGCGTCCCTTCTGTGCTCTAAACCAAGCCAGTTCGGGGCCCCCTAGAGCTAGGGGCCCGTGGCATTTTGCCACCCCTGCCACCCTATAGTTACGCCACTGCTTGGATGTTTAGTAATAATGATGAATAAATTGCTCATAATAAAGATTTATTCCATTACTTGTATTGCACTGATGAATGCTTTTTGAGTAAAAACTATGCAGGTACAATCTCCCAAAATGCTAATTAGCAATTGTTCATTCAAATAAAGTGAAGATTTTTGCTTTGTGTATTGTTGCAACACTCATTGTTTTTTGGACACAAAGTCTTTGCTTTAACTGCCCTGTCCTTATCCTGTCCTTTGCCTTTAACTTGACGATTTTGTGCATCAAGGTTTTCTAGGTGGCATTCATTATTTTCTGCTAATGGTTGTAGCTTAGCTTATGGCAATCGATTTAAACATTTCAGGTAATTCACACTGTGAGGGTGACGTTGAAATAGTCTTGGATAATTTTTCGTCTTGCATCCTTAGGCCAAATAAAAATTAAAGACTTCTCAGTGAACAGCATAGTGAGACTAGTCTAAACTACGCCTCGCCTCTTGCGTTGCGTAGCTCAAACCAAGCTTAAGCTAATCAGCTTGGCGAAGTTCGGTAACATTGGTAACAGTACACGGCGGTGCATCTACTGCAAAAACCGGCCAAGCGTACGTCAGGCCGCGCGAAGTAAGGTTCCGTTCTAATATGCGGTAAATATACTATTTAGTTGTAGGCGACTATTAGGTACTCGGTAACTGTTATCTTAACTTTATAGTTTTTCTTCCTTATATAAATACATATTTAATATTACGCAAACGAATTCCTGAATCGCAAAAATGGTTATCGCAAACCTGCCGTATCTTGGAAGAATAACATTAAATTAAAATGTTTGAATAACCCCCCACGCAGTAATCGAGCAATCATACGTAAATAAAAGAATAATTCAATGTTCGTGAATGGCGGAAACGATGATTAGCTGAGCAAAAATTAGCCTGGTAGGTACTAATGGTTGAATTGTTTTTTTTTTTTTTTTTGCGTCGGTATGGCGCTGTAAGCCACACCGGAGTACCGGATAAGTATGGCATTACGCTACCGCCTTCTTATTTTTATCGCCTATCGGAAAATACAGGAATTTTGTGGAACGAGTCGTTCGACACTCGTTATTTATTCGACAAGTTCGATTTACGCCCCCGCGATTGGGCCGCCGGTGCCAGCGTTATGACCATCATTTTCCTTTTTGTTATTATGTAGTTAGACCCCTGAAGAACTGCTATACTGGTACAAAGCACCAGAAATTTTCTGTCACCATCTCCCGGCCTATTAGTTTAAGCTGCTCTAACTTAGATGTTCTATGCCTTTTCTTTTTATTTGGTCCGAGGAACTCGATAACTTCTGTCTTAAATATGAAACTATTCTTGTAGCCCTTTCCTCCGATCGTGACCTTATAAGGGGGCGTTCAAGTATTACGTAACGCAAATATTTTATCGTAGAACGTTACGATGCGTTACTTTGGGGGGTCTTTCTTACAACACGTAACGTAACGTTTTCTTTTTTTAAATAAAAAAATATGGAATTAAAACTGCCAAGTTAACAAACTACGCATGTATTTCGGGTTAACATCTCTTGTGTTATTTAATATTATTACCGCCAAGGCGATTAAAACTATAAAAAGGGTCCCTGGTGAGCAGTAGATGTTCCATGGGAGTTTGTAATTGTGTCGTACAGACACATCATTCAAACAGATGACGCTTAGCGACAAAAATTCGCATAGTAACAAAAGGTCACGTGACAGTTAGTACCTAACAGGTAGAAAAATTCGGAGACTACCCACCTGCGATGAGTGGTGTAGGGGTATAGCACGCGTCACGGAATGACGAGGACCCGGGTTCGATTCCCGGCCATAGCTTTACTTTTCGGATTTTTCTATGTGTTCTAATTTTCACTGACATTTAGAAATTTATAAAAAGGATATTATAGCGACTTTCTTGTACTTTGCGCAACATAAATTTTGACACTTGGGTAAAAATGGTCACTTGGGTGTTACGTAACGCTTAGAGGGGAGGGGGGGGGGGGGTACAGAAAAACGTTACGGCGCGTTACAAGGGGGGGAAGGGGGGGGGGGGGTCAAAATCTTCAATAATTGCGTTACGTAATACTTGAACGCTCCCTAATTAGAAGTATGTATTTTGAGCCGCGCACGTATTTTCATAACCAACCTCGACACCCTGAACTCTTATCAATCATCAACTGTCATTAAATTTCGGTTCAATGTTGTAATTTATACCTACATATCCGATCGAATAACTGTCAGCTGGTTTTGTAGTTAACCTCCCTACGTGCCCTTCCGGAATAATGGTTAAAATTGCGATGAGGAAATGCCAACTGCGTATGCCGCAATAGGTAAGTAGACTTAATGAAATTTAAACGAGCACTCACAACCGACCACTCCGGTCTGCAACTTGCTTACTATGTAACTATGTACATAAGTATTACGAACCTCCCTCGTGCCGCGGATGTCATTTTCGTAATTTCTTTGTTCCACAAAAATTAGCTAGAGTAATCGAACATTGGCACTTGTGGTCCATTTTATCAAACCTGAAACTATTTTGTATAGGTACGAAAAGTATATTTATTTAAATATTATGTTCTCATCTCAGTAACGCGGTCGTAAAAAAAACTGCGTAAACCAATACGGCGCGGTGTTAGCAATGAATAGAAACGATCGTTTCCGTGAGCGCTCTTGTCTTGTCTTGCCTAATATTGGAAGTGATTCGGAGTTCAAAGTCCGCCGCAAGTCCTCCTGCCGACTAAATACGGCAAACTTAAGCGAAACCCGGATCTCACCTGACGAACAACGCTACGATGACGCTGTGCCTTGCTTCTGACGTTTGCACTTACCCGCCGCACGGCCCGCACGGTCGCCCTCAGCCATCGTATAAATATTAGCTCATTCAGAACTAAATTATTTCTTAAAGCGACTACACCAACTGATCTGGATGAACAATCTAAAAAAAATAGGCAAATTTATGACTGCATACTCGATAAAAAATGTATACACATACATACATACATAAATCACGTCTTTATCCCTTACGGGGTAGACAGAGCCCAAGGCAACAAAACTTAAAGGCCACGTTTTGTATAATTGTGAGCGTATAGGTGGGAAGGGGAATCAAATTAGTGATGGGTTGCTAGCCGCATCACCTATAAAATTATTCCTATGATTTTTTCCCATTCCCTCGGTGGACTTTTACCATCTGCGCGGGAAGAGAAGCAACTATACACGAATAAAAAATATACAAGAGTGAAATTAATGAATATTTATTATAAAAAGCGTTGCATTGCAAGTCTTTTATAATGTTTACTTTTTCACCGTTTATGAACAAATTAAATTATACGGCATGAACAAGACTTGTTTCATCGTTTAAGTATAATAAGATATTTTGAGCACCTTTCCCTGCTCGATATCGGCTGACTCATACATACTGTACTTCACTTTATACATCGAAATTCGTCACTAATGTAATGAAACTTAATGATTGATTAGATATCAATTGGCATATCTGAGTACTTCCGGTGCTTTTGGATTTTGGGTAACAAGTAATAATTATTTCTAAGCAATACTCCAGAATTAAACACGTAGTTATTAAGTTAGGTAGGTACATACTAATAGAAAATAAGTCGTTATTCGTTAACGTGATTATTTTTCACAAGCTTGTTTCTAATTAATATGTTTGGAATTCAAAATAAAGTGCCTAGTTCACGTCGACACCAACCGTTCTATTGTATTCAAATTAGGAACAATAATTACTGTAGATCTCTTTGTTTGTGAAAGTTAAGTAAGGATAAGTTTATTCTCTTCGTTAACATTTGTGTTAAGTCATCTATCTATAACATATAAAATGTTTTGTCCTGAATGACTAACTGACTGACACACAGCCTAAACCGCTAATCGCACAGACCTGAAACTTGGAGGGTGTGTTTTTTATATGTATAATAACGTAGGCGTCCGATAAGAAAGGATTTTCCGAAATTCTACCCCTAAGGGGGTGAAAAAGGGGGGCAGAGTTTGTGTGGGACAACGTGATTCCTCGGTCGAATCTACTTCAAATTTTGCATATATATTTTTTAACGGAATTGATGGAAGATGTGTTTCGTTTTTTATTGAAATTCATTCCCTAAAGCGGTTAAAAAGTGGTAGAAAGTTATTTTGGAGGTGATTTGCTTCGAAGTTGATATCAATACTACTTAGTGCTGTTGATTTAAATTACATTTTATTTTGACATGTTTTCAAACTCCATCTTATTTTATTCAGAAAAGGTTGAACTCACATAAAAGCTTGGTGCAATGCAAATACTTATTCCGCTGAAAAGAGTCTCTACCAGGGCTCTACTTACTCCGTAACTATAATTACTAATGTCTTGAAATTGGTACGAAAACATATGAGACTGTTCCATCTGTCGTACTGAATGGTGCTCCACTCAAACAGGTGAAAGACTTTAAGTACCTTGGTCACTGGGTCACTGATACGCTCACTGATGATTTGGACATGGATCGAGAGCGCAGAGCATTGACTGTTAGATGCAATATGTTTGCCCGCAGGTTTGCACGGTGTACGAATGAGGTCAAAATAACTCTTTTTAAAGCCTACTGCCAGACTCTACACCTGCAGCCTGTGGGTTCGCTATACGCAGAAGTCCTTCAATGCTCTGAAAGTCCAGTACAACAATACTTTTAGGATGCTGCTGCGGCTGCCCCGTTTTTGCAATGCATCAGGCATGTTTGCAGAAGTGAAGCGATCGCTTCCTAATTTAGAGCAGATGTAAAGTTGACAGGGGTGTTATTCTCAAACAAACCTTGTCCGCGGTTCGCTGCGTTTGACTAATAATATATTAGGTATAATTTATTTCAACATATTTGAGGTACAATGCAATGGAGCTGTTAGCTAGATGTCTGCTGTAGTAAAGTAACAGTATCAGTGGCATTTATACATTTTCACTTATAGGTTATTTTATTTATTACGAAGATTTGGACATTATCCGTGTTACTACGAAAACTCATAATTCGCTAACCATGTGTTTAACCAAGACCAATACGATACGGTATTACGACAAAAAAGATAAACACGTATATTGACACGCCTAAAATGACAGTTTTCTACGAATTGACAGGTGTTCAACAATTGTTTAAGTTTTCGCAGTAACATTTAATATGTAGGTACCTATTTGGACACGAGACGAAAAGTTTCTGGTTGGTATTTTGTAATATAATGAAATAAAGTTATTAAACTTATGTTAGTAATACCGACTAATGTTAAAACGGATGACGTTTTCATTAAAGACTCTAGTTATTGTAAACTATAGTACAAAGGCCACCGTGGAATGAGTTTCCGGCTCTAAGGCTGAGGTTTCCGGGCATATTTATACTTACTTACATCGTATATGAAGGTACATAATGGTCGAAGATGAGTAGGTAATTTATGTTGTCGCGTAGATGCATGATAAATACATGTTGGGCTTATTTCTGTGGGAAATATTTATATTCCGTCGGTCGTATATTTAGGTATGAATGACTCAATTCCGAAGATTTTACCATTTTAGCCTTTGTCAAACGTAGGTACCTAATGACTGTATGCTTTTGCTTGACGACATACTTCAAAGTGAACTTTGTCAAAAATCAAAGTTAGCACGTTTTTATACCTTTCAACTCTTTCAAAATAGGTCGACCGGCATAGACACTTACATAAGGTCCGCGTTTGCAAGTAGTTGATTCGTGTTGTTTGTGTAGGTGGTGCACGCGGCGGTGGGTCTGGTGCCTTCCGGGGTGGCAACGACGTTGGCGCAGGTGTACTCGCGCGTCTTCCTGGTCAGCGGAGCCCTGCTGGCCACCGCGAGCGCGCCGCGCAGTCCCGGCCTGCCGCTCTGTATCCTCGCCTGGTCCATCACCGAAAGCATCCGATACGCCTACTACGCCCTCAACCTAGTCAACCTTGTTCCCCGTTTCCTGCTCGTCACCAGGTAATTAATATGCGATTGATTCACCCACAATTTAAAAACACAAACACTAGTCAAAAATTTGGACACCGACCTGTAGGTATAACATTAACATTAGTACATTAATAAATATGCTTATAAAATAAATAGCAGTTATACTTATAAATATGCTGATAGCGAATATTTAGAACTTGATGATTCATTTCTTTTCCGTGCTCTCAATGCTCTCAGTGCTAGTTGGTATTTTTTTTTATTGTTTCGATGACGACTTGTGTTTTTATATTTATAATCATTAACGCTATCTTAATGTAATGAATGTATGATTTTAAAATTTCCAAATAACTGACCACAAGCCGTTGTACGTCGCCGTTTGGTTTCTGTACAGTCTGCGGGGCGCCGTGGTGGTGGGCATCTGCGGCCATCCATAAAGAATGGCACACATTTGGGGAGAGGGGGGGGGGGGGGGGGGTCCGGCGATTTGTGACACACAAACAAAATATTTGCAATTTTCATAGTAAATTGTGTGACAAGCCCCCCCCCCCCATTCTAGTCTAGAAATTAGCAAATTGGTGTGACGTACTTTATGAAAGGCCCCTCTCATGTGTTGACGTGGCGTGCGGTTGCAGGTACTCGACATTTCTGGCATTGTACCCGCTCGGCGTGACGGGCGAGCTGCTCTGCATGTACCACGCCCTCCCCGAGATCGCCGACAAGCAGCTCTTTTCCGTGTTCATGCCCAACGCGTACAACTTCGTCTTCAGCTACTACCATTTCCTAATCTTCTACATGTTCCTTTACATCCCACTGTTTCCCGTTCTCTTCGGTCATATGATGAGTCAAAGAAGAAAAATGTTGGGAATGGACCACAAGAAGCATCATTAGTAAATTATTTAGTTATAAAGTTTTTCGTAGCAAAAATACCAAGGGCAAAAAAATATTGTTAACTAATTTCATATTAATATATTATAATTTAATGGCAAAGCATGTTAGATGTTAATTGTATTATGCGTGGATTGGAGTTAGTGGAGCATATTTTAGGGCTAGTAACCCTTAAAGCATTTCCAAGTCTGCATGTGTATATGTATGTATATTTGTATATGGCTGTAAAGAAATTAACTCGAATCGTAGGATGTAAACTTGTAGTCATTCTTTAATGTAGTAGTATACTTTAATGGACACACTTAAAGAGCTTAGGCGAAATTTTAGTACTTTTAGCTACAAGATCGTTACACTACGACAACACTAAACTTAGTTTACACTTGTAATCATTAAGATCTGTGATATTTGTTAAAACTATACGAATATTAGGCAATGCTCAAGCGAAATTAGCCATAGTACATTCAAATAAATAAAGAAAGATCCACTAACTCTCAATCCCGTAATTGATGGAGGCTTTTGCGAAGCATCTTATTTATTCAGATAAATAATAATTCATGTCTATGCTATACATCATAAGAGTTTTGCACAGCTGCGTGGATTAGATTTTAGGAACGAAATATCGCAAACTGTACTGAATCTAAAATTGACTTGCATCTGATTTATATCTAAGATGTTTGTTTACTGTAAGAATAGCGTGATATTTACAAATACATATAGGTGGGGGCATACTTTATTTTCAAGAATTCTGTGTTACCTACTCGATAAAACATCGTGCAATTTTCTATCGGTTGTCTCTTGAATATTGTATGAAGTAAATCGGTATCTATCTAGTTTTATCAACAGCTAAACATTATTGGGTTCTTGAGCCATGCACACAGTATCGCAAGAACTAGGTAGGTACATCTACATGTTACAGACTTCCTTTTCGTAGCTTGGGATGTGGAAGATTTATCAGTAGGTACAGTCAGATAATTTAATAATGTTCACATAGTTTTATTTTCTTTTGTTCATGACCATGGTTGTCTACTTCGACAGCGAAGTTACGTAAAGTTTGCTCAGCAACAACCTGGCGGAAGATAGGAAAAGTACTTTCACTTGTAGAAAGTACGAAAGAAAATCTGCAGGGGGGCAACAAAGCACCTGCTATATTTTCATTAGGAGTTTATTTTTTTATTTTTTCCAGTATAGGTAAGGTACTTAAATAAAACATTCTAACCTACTAAAGTCCAAAATTAAGAGCCTCACGGAAGACATCTAGTCCTTTGTTACAAAATAGTTTTATGTATATTCCAAAAAATCACCAAAGCTTTTTTTGACTTGTACTTGTTTAATTTAAAAGATAAATGTTTAGAGACAGGCATTTGTTAAAAGATTAGCCGTTTCAAAGAAAAGGTATAAAAAAGCGCTGTTGGGTAAAATAATATTTTCAGATTAGGTAATTATTATATTTTTTATTTAATAAAAAAAAAACCGTTCTTTTATCGGTGTTACTTGCGGCCAGGTTTTGTTTTCGACGAATGCAAATTAATCGTTATGTATGTAGCTGGCGGAATGTAGGTATACTTATCATTCGAGTTCAATAGAGGTAAATAAGCATTCAAGAATATTAATGAGCGTACATTGTCGCCATCGTCAGTAATCATTCCATAAACTTAAGAACTTATAAACAATATTATCAATAAATCACAGTTAAAAAGTATAAGTATAAAATATGATCTTGACGATTACTTCAAAACTGTTTCAGTGGTATTTACAATGGCTTTATTATTAATCACACCATGTACACAATACTTAATTCCAATAGCAAATTGGTATGCTTTGCATTTAGAACGGCGAACATCTTCGACTCTTAACAATTCTGTGTAGTCGTGTACGTACCGAGCGAGCGATTGTGCGTCGGCAAAAAGTTGGCTAGGTACATTTACTTCATTATTTACTCTCTCACTACACTGAGAACGCGATGCGGCCGCAAAAAAATCTAAGCGAGTAGGTGAAATAGCTGAAGCATAACAGCGAGACTCGAGTCGGTACTTATGTACTAGCTATGTTCGACCGAGCTCACGTACATTCACAGTTACTGAGCACACAATCAATCTCTGGTCTCGCTTTGATACATCATCGCGGGATCTACTAAAAAGGTTACACGCTTGTGACGCTATAACATTACGGTATACTTTTGTTCGGTATTCAATTCGGTCTTTTTGACTGTAGATAGGTTAAATGCCTCACACACATTATATTAGATGAAAATTATTATTTTATTTGAGAACTATGTTTCTTATATATATATAATTTGTTTGGAATGGTTTGCCATCAGGAAATTTATTTGTCTGCATCTAACTACACTAATGAATAGTCATTAAGTAGGTAGCTACTAAGCATACGACTGTAGTAAGCATGTTTTATATTTTATATTGTACAACTTTACTAATGAGTGAGTATTATAAATGATTCTCGAATAAATATTGTAAAAAGAGGCTAAAGTTTAGTTTGCTTATGATGGTTTAGTCTAAATTTTATTTATAATTAAATGACAATTGGCATTGTTCATTTTTTTTTAGTATGCTCCAATTCGAAAACCATTTCGAGGAAAACCATCAATTATCCGATTTATCTTGTCCGATTTCAAAAATACTTTATGATTGCAGATATTTTTGTAAAAGTACTTTGAACCTTTGTTTGACCGAACGACCGGGTTTTTAGACAGAATCCAGCATCGAATGTTTGCCACAAAAATGAAAAAAAAAGTTTGGCTACGGCAACTGTCACGTGTCACTGTCAAATCTACAAAACCATAGACAAAACCTTTTTTTTATAGCCAGCCGAACGAAGGCGATTGGGATTCTGTCTAAATTCACGAATTATCAAACAGCGAAAAAATATTTATCATTAATTAACAAAGCTACGTAAAAGCATAATATTCAAATTAGTTGCTTGAAATAGTCCATTTTATCAAATAAAGGTATTAAAAGCACAGCTTAAAAAAAATGAACAATGCCAATTGTAGGAATTTGCAGATACTGCCGTTAAGTTGACCTTCGCGACGCTCGATTTCTACGCGTTGGTATGTTCTTGCCTTGTGACCGACTTGCAGTACCCGTGTATTTCGCACTATCTATACCTACATATAAATCTGTCAAGAGATGATTATGTCACAGTCCAGGATTGGTCAGCTTCGCGGCGGTAAATGTTTACCTACTCCAGCGCTTGAGTGAGGGCTAACAAGGTTTTCAAAACGAATAGAAAGGTTTAGGCTTATTAAAAAATCTCACATAATAATGAAACGGGCATATTGTGGGTTCTCGGTATAATGTAGTATTTTCAAGTGATGGGTATAATATGTACTGTGCGAGTTTATTGAACTTGCGAAGAAAATATCTGAAAAACTTTTTTACTTGGAGTAATTAGATTTTTTTTAATGAAAACATGAAAACTTCGTTGTTATGGAATTGACGAATGCTGCTTAACACAAATGTTTCTATGAGAACAGCGCACCTGTCTTAAAAATTAAATAGGTTTTTGGAGAAAAATCCAGATTGGAAAATTAAAGCAAACAAAAAATATTATATTATATGATTTAGAATATATTTAACGCTGTTCTAGGTATACGCGCATGATTTCCATGAAGGCATTGCATTTGGTCCTATCTTAATTGCTTTAAAAATGCGGAATATTTTTGACTTGGTTATACTATTAATTAAGTTTTCTTGCTATGCTTTGCTTTAAAAATAAACTAATAAGAAGTATTTTTGAGTTTTTTTTACTATAATTACACAAAGAAAATCAATAACTGAGCACCTAAGTATATTATGTAAGTGAGAAGATGAAAAAAGTACCTACTTAACTAGCTTATGATTGTGGCTTCGCGCAGGTAAAAAAAACATTTACATATTATATTATACTCGATATTACTCTATCCCGTTGGAACTACGAAAAATCTGTTCTTAATACGCGTTCCCTTACATACATCGATGGATCAGTCGACACACGACAAACGAAGTTTCAATTTCTTTGCCAACACCTCGGAAATGTCATGTGATCGTTTAACTTAATAAAGCCCCGCAAGCGAAGCAAATACTAAGAGGTACTGAACATGTAGTGTCAAGGATAATGTACCTGGTGGTAGAACTAGGTAGGTAGGTAGGTATTTAGTTGAACTTGAAATCCAAAATAATCAATTTCGCCACAAACAGTCCAGCCTTGCAAATACAATAAATATCTACATAAGGAGATAGTATTACACTAAAGTAGGTACCTACCACCTACCTAATAAAATTATACAGCAATTTCAAAGAACAATGCAAAAATTTAATGAAAGGGTAAAAATATGTACATCATATGTATATAAATATATAAATCACATTTACATAAATCATGTCCTTATCGGTCCTTCGATTTCGGGGTAGACAAGAGCCTAAGGTAACAAGACTTAACTAAAGACCACGCTTTGCATGATTGTGGGCGTATCTTAGATGGATGGAAAGCGGAATCAAAATACTTACTTATAGTGATGGGTTGCTAGCCGCATCGCCTACAAATGATTCCTAAGATTTTCGCCCATTCCCTCGATTAGCATTGCATCTGCGCGGGAAGAGAAGCAACTGACGCATTCTATATTTTTTTTTCCTCCCAGACCAGCATGGAAGCATGTAGGTATAGTGCTTTTCTCAAACATGCAATGAAATATATATTTTTTTAAATATAGCGCTCAATGAAATTAATGAAAAACATTCAAGAAATAAAACTTATTTCTAGACAAACTAAAGTAATGAAAAGTAAACTAGACAAAATAAAACTGTAAAATATAACAAACCTCGTTTATTCTTTTTTTTTTAAATAAAGGTAGTTAGGGACAGCGACTATCATAACACCAGAAAGAAAAAAAATGCTTTATTATAGATTTTTTAAATGGCTAAATGCCAAGACGCTTTGTCACAAAAATGTGTCGAATACAAATGAAAACGAGCACATTGCCTGCCTTGTATAATAATACATTACTGCAGAGGCCGGGAAAGAAGGGCTTGCAGGCTGAGTATGTATAGACGGCCGAGCGTAGCGAGGCCGGATAGGAATACGAAGCTGGCAAGCCTTGATGGCCAAGTAGGCCTAGACAGCCGAGCATAGCGAGGCCGGATAGGTATACGAGGCTGGCAAGTTCTTTCACGCCGAGGCTTGTATAGTGCTTTTCTCAAACATGCACTGAAGTAAACAAAAACTCCTAGAAATAATTTTTTTTAATCGTAAGACAACTAAAATTGTACCAGACTTAAATTATAACTAGGTACTATCACACAGTCAAGGAAACCGAATCACGTATCAGGGCTTTGTGCTACTAATGTTATGTTGACATCCCATACATCTGCCAAACAAATCATAGCGCAATTGGTTACGAAAAGGTTCCACCCTGGTATGTGATTCAGTTTCCTCGACTGCATATAATAAGTGTTTATGTCTTTCTATTATATATTATATAAGGGACTGCTAAACTAAAAAATCCAGATCACGTTTCTGAACGAAACGTTTCAAATGATAAGTGACAACTGACTTATATCAATTTTTCCACCAAAACTTTTTTTTAAAGTCCTATTTTGTCTTTGGTCACAAAGTAGATGGTGTTCGAGATGACGCTCTTAAGACCATTATACACGAACTTTAGCCTATTTAATTCTCTATTATGAAAATTGAATTGTTATTTGACGTAAAACACGTCAGCAATATTTATATATTTACATATAAAATATTCATAGTCCTGTGAATTTATTCACTAACTTATAAATGAACCATAGAAATTCAGATTCTTAATTTCAAGTCGTGTATAGTGGCCTTTATCGTGGATATTTTAGCCAGACACATCGTATCCCTAAAAAAAATTGACGTTTTGCGTTGGAACAAAATACTGTCGTATTGCAGACCTGGGCCTGCAACGTTGTATTTTGAAGCCTATTTTAAGGAACACACAACATAAACATTACATAGCATGTTTGAGAAATTCCATTAAAGAAAAGACCTCTCGTCTAATCGCACCTGAAACGTGACACTTCGCGGCCTATTTTAAAGAACACAACATAAAAATTTCATTGCATTATGTAAAAATAAATATTACTTTGGAACACTTTAAACGAAAATTTGTAATTTATTAGACTGCCTGCATCTTATCTTTTAAAAGCACTTTATTTTATTGCAACTTAAAAATAAGTTTTTTTATGGCTTACGATAATTTGTTTTGTAACTACTACCTACCTTAGTAAATTTCAAGAACATTGTAGTTATAAAACTTAAATAATAAGATTTCTACTTTTTCATTTGTGTTATTTACCTACCTACTTAGAATTTACCTTTACTTGTTAATGACATTAAATTAAACATTTTCAAGACCCTCCACCCAACTATGGGGCCAGACAATCATACGAAATAAAAAATAATCCAATTTTATGCCAAAAATGCCTTTCATCATTTTGGAAAATAACTGATAATCTTCAAAGTGTTGGACCAATTTTTACCAAACGTAGCTAAGAACCACCGCAAGGAAACTGGCTTTCGAATGAAAAAAATCGCATCCAAATCGGTCCATCCATCTGTGAGCTACGATGCGACAGACGGATACACACACACACACACACACACACACAGACATCGACGTCGAACTTGTAGCACCCCTCTTTTTCCGTCGGGGGTTAATAATGATACATGCCACTAGAATAAGCACCTATCTATTTACTAACCTCTACCTATTTATAAAAGTATTCAGTCGGTACGTACCTACCTAGATACCTAAGTACCTATACAATATTTACCTTTTCTTCAAGGATGAAACTTGCATTATGAAGTATACTGTGATCCGTCAATATATTTAACTAATACAGATGAGTTGTATTAATTTTTCAGAATTAACAGACAAGGGTATACCTAGGTATACCCACCACCACTACACTATACTCGTAAGTAAACAGCAATGAAACTGCGATCTGTCCGACTGCTCGACGGATGAAACCACCACCACATAATTTATCTTCTTTGTTGCTGTTACGAGTGTCGAGTACGATGCGTCTTGTCAATCGTGATATTTACTGATCGTTTAATGTAGTATAGTTTGTTTTAGTCAAAATGACGAAAAGTACTTAAAACCAATATCTATTGTTTAATTGTTATCTTCAAGTGGGGTTGTAAAACAATTATGCAGGTGTATCGGTAGGCCCAAAGTATACCGTGAACAAACAATCTTGATAGTTTGATGTATTTGGAAAACAATACATCTATTATACTTAAAAGTGTCCAGTTCAGGTAATAAACAATAATCAATAGGAAGGGATACTTTCTAGGCTAAGTGCAACATTTTGTTAGTTAGTGTCTAACTTGCTTTCGCTCTTAGTAACTACATGTGTTATATTTGCAAAAATAGTCTCTTTTTTACAACCTGGCTATACTTTACTGGGCTTTGAATGCTTCTGATTGGATTTTGGTGTTCTAAGTTTTCGATAACCCTATATCATTAACACAAACTGAAAATACAAATTCTTGAAATCTAGATTTCCGAAATAAATATTGACATTCATGAATATCATCAGCCATAGATAGGATGAGGGGCAGTAGTAACAGCCCCCTACGTGTAATATCGGAGGATATGTCGTGTCCGATACTGCACCACTAGACCAAAATACACGTTACCAAAAACGCCTAGTAACGATTATTTGTTGAATTGTTTTTAATGTAATTATATAATAAGACTAACGTTTAAAGAATAATCCGTGCACTAACACAATAATGTATGGGTCATGTAACTACATGACATCGAGCAACTGCTCGAAATAAATAAATATTGTTGTTATTATTATCACTACATCACTACATAGTATAAGACAAAGTTGAAAAATACGAAACTAATAAAATTGGCTATTTTAGAAATTTTTTGGCCTTGCAAATAATTATGCAGTTTAAGTAAAATAGTTTTGATACTAATTATACTTATTTTGAAACTTGCACACGTCCGCAAAACGTCTTTCGTTAATAAAAAAACAAAACTGATACGGACGGCCCTAATAAAGACGGGTAGGTACTTCCAAATTCAAATATAATGGTAGGTATGTTATGGATTTTCGTACAACTTTCGACTCTAGTCATCCAGGACCTTCCGACTCCTTTTTAACCGACTTCAAAAAAAGGAGGAGGTTCTCAATTCGTCTGTATTTTTTTTTTTTTTTTTTTTTTCACTAATGTAAAGGCGACTTTTCATAGCATTTTTAGAAAATTCGTTTACGGAACGCATTCATTTGTTTTATACTAGATGGAATACAATTCTGGACTTTTGTATCCGCACTTTCGTTTTTTTTTTAAATCTGGCCAGTCAAATTGATAATGGCGCCCGCACTCTTCAGTGTGAAATAAACTGGTAAAATAATAGCTCTGCGAATTAAACTATGTCCTGGGACAGGTGTCTCGGATAGCAAACCCCCCTCCCTATCCTTAATCCAGCTTCTTACGTGTTCGACGTGTGTATCCTGCATTTGCAATTACCTAACTAATTATCCTGAACCTACTTCATTGCGAAACCCGTTCGTATCGGGTACTATCTATCGCCACTAGCACATTGTTAAAAAAGGCGATTATAATATTCGACTAATGCTTATTCTATAACACAATCAAGATTAAATCGTTGGAAAAATACAGACAATGGAAGTACCTAGACGTGTAAAACGACACCTGCCAGTTTTGTCACATATTATGTTAATTAGGTACCCACCTGCAGGTACCTTATGCATTAAGTTCAGCATCAAAAGATACTGAATTAATAAAATGAAATTGGATAATATTCATATTAATTACGTAGGTACAGTACAGCCAAGAGGTGAAACGGATGGACCTCTGAAGCGGCCGTCGTATGGAGCTAAAAAGTCAATTTCAGTGCAAGCAACTACTGAAGGGCAAAAAAAGTTCCGAGCTGTTTCATATTGTAGTTTGGACTTATACTCCCTGACATGACTCTATCAGTCATTTAACGAACTTGAACCAGAGATGAAGTAGGTATGGCTAACATTACATAGCAAATCCTTTTTAGGGATAAGTTCGCCTTTTTGTATTTGTGTTGTTCTGTATTCATCTTTTTCACACATACATACATACATACACATACAACACGATACAATACAAATACTCTTTATTGAATATCACAAATCAGTCCAAAAAAACAAACAAAGAACAAGGAAAACAAAACAATACGTGTGAGAGTGAATAGTGAGAGAAATACCAAAAGCATTCATAAACATGCCACCTCTCTAGTGTTAATGTCACGAATTATACTATTTATTATATGACATTGATGTGGTTTGTGAAGGTTTTTTTTATGTGCTTGTGTCTTGTGAATAAAGCTTTTCACACATAGATCTTCCATAAGCGTAGGAGGGCGACTGATAGTTGACTGTCACGGGTCAAAAATATAAGTATATCCGATTGATAAGTATTAGCCGTAGTCGAATGCGTAAATGTGACTAACAACTTAATCGATAAAAGTAAAATAATAAACAGATATACTAGGCATTGAACGTAAAACTCATTAATTATGATTTATAAGGATCTAAATCACGATCGACACTGATTTGTAATCCCTAATTCTATGATAACAACTTCATATCGCGCCTAAGGGTCCATATATAAATAAAAAGGAGAGATAAAGGTTGGCGTATTCATTAGCATTTGCATAATGATGTTCAAGTTGTACACAGCGGTGGTGCTAGCGGTGGCCGTGGCGGCTGCGGAGGCGACCAGCAGCCAGAACGTGCTCGCGCCGCTGCTGCCTGAAAACCCGGAGTGAGTACCGCCATGACAATAACCGATTCTCCTTTTGTCTCGTCCATCTAAATTAAACCTAACCAGGTTCCTTTCCAACAGCACGCGACAGTAGATAAATATTGACAATCACATGCGACGACGGCTTCTAGCTGCATTAACCCGGTCAAGGTTTAGCCACCGAGAGGTCATTTTTTTCAAAGACTCCTATGTAAACAGGTTGGTATCACACAAAAGTGGTAAAAAAATGGAGCCAGTGAAAACAAAGAATTAAAATCAGCAGATTTGTACAATTCTAAATAGTTCCGTCAACTACTCGAAAATTTCTTTAGAACGTGTGGACTGACTTTTTACACAACTTAGGCCAACGATAAATGAAAACGCTTTTGGTGATGGTTAGGGTTGCCACCTTTTTTTTGAAGAAATATAGTATTTTTCTCAGAACCTTGCCAAAATATAGTACTTTTGGGAAATTTTGGAAAAAAATAGTACACATTCATTCATTTATCATGTTTAAACATTATATACAAATTACAATCAGATATCACTTTATTGCACACCAGTTTAAGTAGGTACAAAAGAAACACAAATACAGAATTTTTTTTTTTCCAAGTGCAGCAGTGGAGTTAGCAATGAAAATATAGTATTTTTCGTACTATATTATATTTCTATAATATATAGTACAATTGACCGCAATATAGTACGATACTATATAATATAGTACAGGTGGCAACCCTCGTGATGGTATCTATCTAACATGTATCAGTAACTCACCAAAAAGCTAAGTATTACAAAATGCTGCTAACTTGTCAGTATTAGGAACTTCTTTATTGACGGACTAGCTGTTACCCGCGGCTTCTCCCCTGTACCAGTTTTTATTTGTTTCAAAATATTGTTAGATAAGAACCTTCTCCTGACAATAACAAACACAATAAAAAAAGAATAGCCCAGCCGTTCACGCGTGATGCCGTGACCAAGGGAAATAGGGATTCATTTTTATATTAATACTAGCTTCTGCCCGCGACTTCGCCTGCGTAAAATTATAGATATAAACCTTCCTCTTGAAACACTCTACTATTTTAAAAAACCGCATCTAAATCCGTTGAGTAGTTTTAAAGATCTTAGCATACATATATAGGGACAGACAGATAGACAGCGGAAAGCGACTTTGTTTTCTATGTAGTGATATAGATAACTCAGGAATTCATAAATGATTAATATATCAATAAAATTATACTCCACTAACCACTAAGAGATGAAAACCCGGCATTCTCCGCAGTTGTTAATCAAGGCGTAGCAACATAAGTAGGACATCAACAACAATAACACTCGTGTCTAACTTGTAAACAAAACAATTTGAAACGAAAACCAACAGACCTTTTTTCAACTAAACTACTTAATTCAGAACATCAAAACAAAATGCAAAGTTTATGTTGTAACGAAACTAAGTTTGTGTGGAAACTTGAGTTTCATGACGAACCTCAAATTGTGTGTTCGTTTGAGTTTTGCATTTAATAGTAGATTGTACACCGAGGGGATAAAGCACTGTATTATGTCACGGGCGCGATATTGAAGGCCGAGCGCAGCAAAGGACTAGATTTAACTCCCGAGCGTAGCGAGGGGGTTATGAGTTAATTCCTGAGCGTAGCGAGGGAATTAAGATTGAGTCCTGAGTGGAGCGAAGCATTTAAGCGCACCCAAGACATATGCAGTTTTATCTCCGAGGAGTATACTCTACTTTTCTCACCTTTTGCGAGACAATAAAAACCAAGGTAACTAGAAAAATAATTTAATTAAAACAACAGTAAAACAAAATTAAAAGTAAAAATGTAAGTTTGAGAAATTAGTCCAGTTGTGTGATGATACAGCAATATTTTTATTTTGGAATCTTAGCAGTTCTATGCGTGTAATGTTACAGCGTCGGCAAATACTGGCTGGCAGCTTTTGTTTTATTTGAAATTTGTTTCATTCGTTCGAAAATCGAACGCCGCTTGCCGTGGCGTGGCCGTCTCGATTTTCGGAGCCGTGCGATTTTTACGAAATTGGACTTTAAGTGTATAGGAATAAGAACTATGAGAAGTGAGAATCATATTACTAACCTACGGGTTATAATGAAATCCAGTCCAATATTACTACCCGGCGAAAGCCAAGGGCTATAATGACTTACTTTAAGTAAGGTTTACATGATATATAATTAGACATTGTCGAGCAGGTGGTGTGAAAACTTTCTTTTTACCAGCTGCGCCGCAGCCCGAACGGAGGGTAGTTATTCCCATTGGTTGAACTTCTGGTATCCCATGAGAAGTAGGTTGACGTAGAGGCATCATTGCTCATGCAATTTATAAATGTTAATTAGTTAGGTAGTTAGCAAGTAATTAACAGGTATCTAATAAATAGTTTCGTAATTGATCATAATGGTTTGATCTGTTGAGCCGAACAATTATTTTAATACTTAGGCACTTTGCCTTTTGTTTATGGGAACTGAGAATAATCTATATACCTAAAAAGTTCCAAGGGATGTTCTATGGTGAAATCAATATATAAAAAATTAAACATACCTACATATATATAATGGAACGGGGTCGAAGCCGTGGGGAACAGCTAGTGAAAAATGTTTTCAATTAGTGCCAAACATCTAGATTACATAACGCATACTGTACACATTCATACTCATACCATAGCATAGATAACATTAATGGGGTAGGTACCTAATAAATGTTCAGTAATATATATAACCCACTCGGGGCTGAAGGCATTGTGAAAGGGCATAATTACTATTGAATGGTACAATCCCCACCAAGTACATAGAAGGTACAGTCAGCGTCATATACCTATTATGAAACATACATAAGTGACCAAAAAGTTTGACTATTGATACTATTTGTATCTATGGTGTACCGAACTATTTGGCCGGCTTGGATGCTTCAAACTATACAATCACATAACTATGTACTAGGTAATTATGTGCTATGTTGTAAACAAGTAGAAGTAGGTACTGGTACAAGGGCAATTTTTCATATCGTATATATCTTAATATCACTATAGATAGGTAATACAATACTAGCTACCAACTGGAGATACTGCGAGATATGACTTTGATCAATTTTATGATAAATGAAACAGAGATAAGCGGTCTTTACTTGTGTCTACCTGCCTACCAACATAGGATAGGAATGTGTTAAATAAAGCTAGTTCTCGTTATTTCATACTTATTTAATTATAAACAAAGTATAGTCTAAGCTGGTATTCCTAAGTACCTACCTACGTACCTACTACTCGATTTTTTGTGCTAAGTCAAGCGCAGGGGCTACTGTCGTAGGTAGCATCCTTTTTAGGATTCTGTAATAAGGTACCCTTATAGTTTCGCTATGTCCATCCGTCCTTCTGTCTGTCTGTCCGCGGCTTAGCTCAGAGATTCTTAGTACTAGAAAGCTGTAATAATAAACCTGGGTGTGTACAATTAACTACGCCAACAAAGTGGTAAAATAAAGTCTTGAATCTGTTTTTTTAGGTTACCTCCCCTACATGTCGCTAATGCGGGGATGATTTTTTTGTCTCGTTTTTCCCCATTGTGTGGGATGTCACTGGAAAGGTCGTTCAAAATATATGTTTCCATTCAGGGATCAGTTTGCGAAATGTTAAGCTTTAAAGTTCTAATTATAGTTAGAGTCAAGTGGGGGCACCCCCTTGCCAGCTAAACGGTTGTATTTGGATAGGTGAAAAAATTATGGTAGTAGGTAGTATATATAACGAAGTTTAAAGGACCTAACTATCACAGTAATAGTCGACCAATTTATAAAATGTACTTGAAACCGAGAACTAGGTATGTTCATAGTAGTATCGAATAAAAAAAAACATGTTCATAATTTCCACATATTGTGACAGACAGGCAACTACGGAACCCTACTACGCGTGGACGACACGCAGACGGTTTTTTTTGAGAGCATTTCGCCGTATTTTCATGTTATGTCTTGCATACCTTACTCGTAAAAGGCTGAAATTGTATTTATTTAATAATAAGCTAAGGTTATTTGAACGTTTTAAGGTAATTGGAATGAAGGTAGCTTTCTTAAAGTACAACTAATGAAATGATATAATTTTTTATATGTTTATGTAAATAACCAATATAAAATGACATCACACTGCCTACATTTTGCTTAGGAGCAGCCAGGGCTTTGTAAACGCTAGATTTTATAATTCACTTGCCGAATTGGTTCGGAACCCGCGGTGTGAGAGTCCGACCCGCACTTGGCCGGTTTTTTTAGAAGTAGGTACATTTTAAAACGAATAAATACCGTCAGTCTCGAGGTTGCGGCTAAGTCATTATTTGTTTTTTTCATATAGGTATTTAAGAAACCTTTGCTAATGAATGGCATTTCTGTTTATCTATTAATTGTCATCTCTGAATACAGTCGTAAATATTACGTGTATAAATACAATACGCTTTTGTAAGTAGGTATAGGATGTACCTTACCTCTGCCATTCAGTGCCGGATTAAGCCAGCGCGGGGCCTGTAGCAAATTCTGTCAAGGGGCCCTTGGTTTGCTTTAGGTTCTCAAGTTTAGGGTATTAAATAAAACAAAACTGTTACAAAGATATTTTATGCTCTCATCCAAATTAATATTTTTTTATTACGGTCAGACAGGCGTTGGAGCGCGGGGCCCCCAAATTCGCGGGGCCCGTAGCATTTGCTACTCTTGCTACGTGGCTAATTCGGCACTGCTGCCATTTAACAGCACGCATGTTGTTTGCTTCCGACCATGATAACAAAATGCATCGCGATGGTTTTTAATGCTCAGTAGGAAGAAAATGCGAAAACGATTTAAATCCTCTTTTTCATTGTTTACAGGGGGAAATGGGGCGACCTTGGCATCACAGCGAACGTCAACGACTACGTGGATCAGACAATCTCGATGCTGGTGCCACTGATCCAGCAGTTCGGTTTGGACCCCATGGACCTGCCCGACATCGAGGAGGGCTTCGAAGTGGTAGGCCTCACTTTTAAATAGGCCCTCGAGTTACAGAGTTGTTATAGCGTTTTTGGTCCAAGTCGGCTAACAACACTTTGTAAATTGTAAGAACAGCCATATTGATTACCTACCCACAGCAGAAAAGCTCGCAGCCTCTTATTTCTTGATCCTGTTCGCTAAGCCTACTTAGTCTCTAGCTTTACTTAAATGAGAATTTTACTACGTGTGCACGAGGGTTCGCTAGCATAAGTAGCCCTCTTCACAAGACCTGACGTTATTAGTAAGCCGCAGTTGTCATTTGTGCCTACTGTCTGTTTCAGAGGTACATTCTTGTGACATACAGCGCGGTGCTGAAGATCCACGACGGACACATGAGCGGGTTGGTTAACGTGGCACGTTCTGGCGACCAAAATGTCAACTACTTCGCCAAGATGCTACGTGTGCGCGTCGAGCTGCAGTTCACTGACCTCGAGGTAATTATTGTAACAATGCCCTCTACCAAAGGTCCATCCGTTTGAAATGCCAATCATATTTGGTAGTATTAAGTGAATCCCTCTTATCAAAAATGAGGATCAGAATAACTTCGGGTAGCACGTTTGATATTAGGCTGGTTTGTAGCGGACCCAATAGACTCCCAATAGACCCAATAGAGCCAACATTTATAGTGGATAACTGGATATACCTATCATGGTAGCACGCATCGGTTTCATCGGGTGGAACATGACGCCAAACGATTTTTCGATGAAACAAACCTTGGTCTAATAACCGATTTTGATACAGAAGTGCTCTGTGTTAAGCCATTTTCCTGAATGTTTCAGTTCGTATACAACTACATAGTGAAGGTGATGCGCATCGGACCGACTGGCGGTATCCGAGGCTCGCTGGACCGCTTTAAGGTCGTCACTGACATTCTCATCGACTTCAACAACGATGAGATCCACCTGCAGCAGTTCTCCATGAACGAAATTGGGTACGTACATATAGCATACGACAGTTTTTCGTATTCTGTGGCCTACTCGGAATCTTATAGCTAGTTTTCATTGGTATCCGTTAGCCGTTCTGTCTGTGTGTCTGTGTCAACGCCATTTTATTTCTTCTATTAATCACTGAAAGGCTCTTTGGCAACAAATCAGAAACGAGAAAACAACAATGCCTTCATGAGTAGAAAATCTATAAAAAATGTATTGTTCCAGTCGCCTGCGTGTGCGCCTGACCGGTAACCCGCTGACGGACTGGCTCGTGAACCCCACCATCGCGGTCTTCGTACGTATCTTTGACAACATCATCATTAAGGTCGTCGAGGTCAACATCCGCAACGCCATCCACGCAGGTGTCAGCTTCATCAACGCCAACCTGAGAGAAGTCATTGACTTGCTCGAGTCCTTCAACTAGAACTTCGCAATTGCTCATAAATTACACAACTAGGGCGGTAAATTAAAAATGTTTGATATCGCAGTTTTCGTCTCACAAACCGATGGAGATTTGCAATAAGCTTACCGCCTGTGATGTGTTTTCCTGGGCACAAAGTGAAATTTATTTATAGGATTTGCCTAGAGCTGACAGTTAAATAGGCCTATACGTAGGTACTCGTATCTGTTGATATACTTAAATATTGTTTTTAAATTAAATATTCTCGAGACTATGAAATTGATGTGTTATTCCGCAATTATACCTTTATCAAGTACCGGGAACTCCGGGAAGTATGGGGTTGCCAGCCTCAAAGTATCCGGCCCAGCTCATGTTTTCGGCCGGCAAATCCTTACTTCCCGGCCTCTGTTGTAATGTACTATTATTTATTCACTAAGGGCCACTGGTGTCAATCAGTTGGGCAAAAATTATCTATTTACGAAAAATCGGGAAGATAACTAAATCATCTTTTATTTGAAGTAACTAAATAATCCGTCATTTGTTACTTTGAATTTATCTAGATCAGTTTCATTTTTATCTAGATAAATTAGTTGGGATTTTAAATAAAAGATGAATGTCAGTATTACAGTATATATTTAAAAAACTTGTCGTCTAATATTGCTGAATTGGAGAGCCAGAGTTAACGACATTGCAGCGTTTATGTTTATTTATTTTCTGATTATAGGTATGAGCAATGTCAGTGTGACGGTTTGACCCGACGTGACATTCTGTTCTGTATACATTTATTATTATAAGCTTACTTCAATAACAAACGAGGTCGGTTACCTTCATCTAGATAATTTATCTAAATAAAAAAGTTGTCAACGCACTATTTGTGATTGAATTTATCTTCGAATAAATTTATTTGAAATGATTTTACTTGAAATAATTATCTAGATAAGAAATTATCTAAATAACGCCCAACTCTGATGTCAACTAACATGCGATTAATACAAAAAGGCTAAGTAAGTAAATTACTTATTTAATTCTGTTGAAATTAGAAAAAATAACAAACATAAATCACGTCTTTATCCCTTACGGTATATCTTATCCGTTAACGTGGCCTTTTGGCCTTGTTACCCTAGGCTCTGAAATTAGGTAACTGTTGTCCAAAATTCATTAATGGTAGATACACTATAGACAGCGTGTAAATCCAATACGAGCAAATATTTAAATGGTGATTAGTACAGGACCTAAGAAGTATACTTAGATAACTTTTATTTAAAATTACAACTAAATTTAGTTTAAATTTATTTGATTCTCCTTTCCACCTATATGCCCACAATCATGCTAAACGTGGCCTTTAGGTCTTGTTACCTTAGGCTCTGTCTACCCCGTTAAAGATAAAGACGTGATTTATGTAGGTGTAGGTGTACAACGTAAAAATTTGCCATCTATACATATTATATAATAAAGCTGAAGAGGGTCGAAAGTCTGTACATGGAAGATATTAAAAAAAAAGTTGGCTGGGGATACTCAGAATCGATAACATAACAGAATATTACGTTCCAACAGTTTTTAGAATTTTGACTGTTTATGTTTGTCTGTATATTTGCGAGCGCATCGCGTGAAAACGGCTGAACGGATTCTGATGCAAACTTTACTAATCTGTTGAGAAAATCACCGGCCAGGTTGTAGGCTACTTTTTATCCCGGAAAATTGCATAGTTCCCGCGGGATAGCGATGAACATGTCAAAAGTTGCAGCTGCCTAGAGTCGCAACGTAAATAAATATTGCTTCAGTACCATAGAGGTGCACTAGGTACTGAGGTATTTTTTTTGCACACAAGTAGGGAAACAACTGCTGAAAATTTTATTTCAAGACTTTTCGAAATTCCCACGGGATAGGGCAAAAAAGGAATTTATATTATTACTTTGAAATGTTCTTATCTCCCTAAATATTATTACTGTATGAAGAAACGGTGAGAAAACGTGACGCTTACGACACATCCTTGCGTATACCTACGCAGCGGTGTGGTCGGTCTTTTACTTTAAGATTAATATTTGCAAAGAGTCCTTCAAGTATGTATGGTGAGACCGGAAGGGAATCAGTCTCTGATTTGGACAGCTTTGAAACTTAGTTAACAGCGCCATCTCTTTAGGACATGTACTACTACTACATATCTTTTTACATGGTCTCAAGTTTTGTCACAAGGACAAGATAAGTAAACTCGTCGCAAAATAAAAGGCCCGTTTTGACATTTTGTCTTTGCGACGTAACTAGTGATGTAACCATACGACTCGGTACTCGATACTCACGATAAATCGATTCAAGTTTGCATGAGTACTTGATCGATTTGAATATATATTGTAAAGTGCATTGGATTAAAGTTCTATTTAGAAAATTTAACTTACACTGATGTTGTAGATTTTGAAATGATACAATGTTACAAAAGGTCAATTTTCTTTCATTTAATATTATTGTTACAGTAATATTCACAAAAAAAACGACAAAAAGTTTATCAAATTTCTAAATGTCAGTGAAATTCAGTAATTAATTGATTGATGAACACTAGTATTTAAAAAAATAAAACCGGCCAAGTGCGAGTCGGCCTTAAAAAATATCTTGGTCGATTTATTTTTTTCTTTAACCGATTATTATTAGTCTGTGGACAATATGAAAAAATCGTTACGCACAGCACTTAGCCGAGTGGGCGGTACCCATCAATGAAAAATGTAATTACCTTCAGAGATCGGTAAAAATAGAGAACTTCATGGGCGTGAACTGTCAAAACGGGCCTTTTATTTTGCGACGAGTTTAGTTAGATGTCCTTTATATTCGAATATCTAGTCAAAGAGAAAATAACCACTACGTTTTATCTAGTTATCATTATCATAATCATTATTACCTACTTTTCGTTTTTCAATAAGTTTATATCTGAAAAAAGTGAAAATGTCGTCATAATATTGTTAGTTTGAGTCTATTCCCTTTGGTAAGTATATATAATACTTTGGTAGAGTACATTAATAACGTTTTAAAAAGAACCAATGCGATTTTATTTTCTTTTACATAATTTTCACGTAGAAATTGTCAATAAATGAAATTATTTTCGAGACGTTACTAGGTTACGTTCTATGGTCATTAAAACAAAAGTGGTGACTATATAATTAGGCAATCGATTAAAATCGCGTATAATCGAAAACCCAAAGATCACCTACTAAAATATTAAGTACCTAAGTATTTTACATTATTTCACACTAACCACACAATAAAAATCCAGTTTATTGGTAATAAATAGATTCCTTAGAACATCAATTACATAATTAAGTTAAATAATATTTTATAAAACCTAATTGTTGAAAATGCACAACTTGGCAAAAAGCGTAAAATAGGAATTATAATTTATATACATATTTAAATAAATCTATTTATAAATTAATATGTTGTTGATATTTTTATGGAACCGATTGTTGTTAGTGCTAAAATATAATCGACAATCGTTGAATATGCAGTCACAATGAAACCTCACCTCTAGGTTTGTCAAAGTGAACGTATCTATATATATACTTTAAAGATTATGGCCTGGATACTAGTCTTTTAAGCCAGTACTTAATTTGGTTACACTTCATTTTCACTCCAATTTTAATCATGGTACTTTTTATGTACTAGTTCGTTTGACTGGCCTCTTCAACATAAAAAATAAATAAATTATATAATGCAACGTAACTGTCAGTATTTTGAAGAATGTCAATAAGGCGGCGGGGGACATCATTTCCTTCCTTATTGAAACAGACTATACATATCATTCAGGTAATAAATAAGTACTCTGTGCTTTTCATTACCGACAAGACAATCGAGTCGATCATGAGAATCGATTACACGCTGTCAAAAAAATGTGTTCCAATTATCTGGTCGTATAGTACAGGAAGTACAAAATTAGTTACCTATTTGATCGGTGGCGACGAGACAATGTGCGGCCCGTATTTCAATGAGGATATTTTGAGTTGAGTATGTGTGTGTGCATTGTTCGGTCGAAATTTACTTGGTCGTACAATGTCCGCACCCCTTTTAACTGTCACTGTTCTGTCACTATTATGTGCTGATTTTGTCTGACGTTTGACTTAGCTGTTGTGCAGTTCATCAAGTATTTATAAAACCACATGGTGCTGTGATATCGTTTCAAATCAAGTATAAACTATTGAATAAGCAATGGGAAAAGTAAAAAGGTTAAAGCCATCACAAGTGGGTAAAAATGTGGCACTTGCTGATCAAATCGAAGCCGTGACCTCTGTAAAAAGTAGGGGAAGAACCAAGGAAAGGAACAGACATGATGATGATGAAGATGTAAGTAAAAATATCATTACATTGTTTTCGACATCATGTTGAAATGAGACTGCCCAAGTGAAAACAATTTAGTATAGCTACCTAAGTTTATATATCACATGATAATAGCCGAATTAAAACACATGATACTTGACAGACATGAATATTAGTAGCACCACAACCACCACAAACTTATCTGGCCCAGTAATAGCCAAGCAATGCCACTGAATGGGGAGCGGATCAGAATACATAAAGTTTAAAATGTATAATGGGTTAAAATACATAATGGTTCAAAATATATAGCGCAATTTTCTGTAAAAGTATTAGCTAAATGAACTTTTTTGATATCGTAATCTATATATTGGTTTAGGTTAGGTTAGGTTTGTTTTATAACAATCCTGTTAATTTGTAACTTTCTGAGAAAATCACATTATATATTATAAACCATTATGTATTTTAATACATACCCCACTGAATGACATTTCAGGGGATTAAAATCTTAACTTGCCGTGTGTAAAAACTAAGTTTTATAAAGACACAAATCACGTCTTTATCCCTTATGGGGTAGACGGAGCCCAAAGTGACAAGACCTACAGTCCACTTTTAGCAAGATTATGGGTGTATAGATGGAAAATGGACTCAAAATAGTGATGGGTTGCTAGCCGCATCGCCTATAACATTATTCCTATGATTGTCACCCATTCCTTAAATCCTCTCTGCGTGGGAAGAGAAGCAAATGGTACATTCTGTTTTTTCTTTGCTGCCAGACCAGCATGGAACTTAAAAAGTGTTTCCAATAAAAAGACATTTCAAGATTGTTTGCCTTTTTTAAATGTCAGAAAAATTAAGTATATTACTATTTTTTTTTTATATGAATAGGAAGGCAAACGAGCAAGTGGGTCACCTGATGGTAAGTGATCACCACTGCCCATAGACACCCGCAACCCCGGAGGGATTGCAGATGCGTTGCTAACCTAGAGGACTAAGACGAAATGCCTCTTGTGCCCGTAATTTCCCCGGCTGTCTTACTCTCCACACCGGAACACAGCAGTGCAAGCACTGCTACTTAGCAGCAGGATTAGCGAGTAAGATGGTGGTAGCGATCCGGACGGACCTTGCACAAGGCCCTACCACCCGCTAAAATGAATCATTATAATACCAAAAGGAATTATTGACAACAATCTTGCGACAGTGTAAGGTTCCCTTTCAAGATGTATTGATGACCTGGTGGAGGTTGTGGGAGTCTGCTGGATTAGGGCTGTGCAAGACCCGTCTTTGGGGGAGGCCTATGTTCAGCAATGGATGTCTTTTGGCTGATAAAGACAATGATGATAGTGATGATACTACAAATGCCAATTAAAACTATTAAGATCAAGTTTATACTGACTTACATTTAAAAATGACCATATGTTGTGACAGCAAGCTCCTTCATCCCTATCATATGTACCAAGTATACTACACTAACATCACCATTAGGTAAAATAATTTATTTCAACTATGTTTTGCAGTTTGTGAATCCGGAGCTTTCAAAGAAAATTTTGGAAGTAGCAAGACAGCAACAGGCTGAATTAGATGTCAGTGAAGGCCCGTCCACTAAGCACATTCAACTCCCTACAGTACTCAAAGGTTCTTCATTTTAACTTTATTCTAACTTTCTAACTTATATAATTGGAAGCTAAATGTATAGTTGCATTGATCATGTTCTAGGCGATGCAGCTAACAACCCATTTACCCCTTTTAGATCTTAGACTCCGTCTACCACATAAGAGATATAGAAGTGATTTGTGTATGTGTGTATTGATTAAATATGTCAAGGTGTTCCCGGGACTTCTGCAGTTACTTTCTGAAAGTGTATAAACCCCTCTCTAAGTTTGCTCTTTCTACTTTTTTTTTTCATACACGATAAATGATCATTTCTACATCTCTAGAACAGTGGCATATAACAAGCTAGTAAATGTTGCCTTTGTTTTCTTTCTTTATTAGTTGAGACAAAACATTGTCATAGATTATGGCAAGAGTTTATTTAACCTGCTGTGTTGTTATTATAAATATGATTTTGTGGTTTAAATCTTGCAAATAATTTTTAAACCACTTCCAGAAGTCAGGTTGTTTTGAAAATTTGACATACTATCCTACATACAGTATATATGTCTGTATTCTGTTTGAGTATGACGCATAAAAATGCAATTACAGTGTGAAAAAACTTGTGAAAGCCTTTTCTGCCTAATAGTGCACTTGAATCTCATTAGTCTTAAGCTTAAAAATATGCCAAATAGTGATTGTTCAGGAATCAAGTGTTAACATTTTAAATTACCTACATATGTCCTGTGCACTCTGGTAACATACATACACACCGTCACGCCTCTTTCCCATAAGGGTAGGCTAGGTTATACTATTTTGTTCCACTTGCTACAATTCCCGGCATACCTCTTTCGCTTCATCCAGATTCATCAATTTCTTCATACATGCTTATCATTTTCAGGTACTCCTGACATGACCTTTTTTCAAAACTTCTCCCATTTGGTCCCGGAACATCCGTGTACCCCTCCTAACGCGTCCTTTCACGCTCCCTGTATAAATCTGTAAATGATAAATTCAGGAATTTTAATGATAATACTTCAGATATAATAAGACTTATAATGTGACTTATTATATTTAGGTAAGGATTCTGAAGATGAGACTGATTCCGACCAAGATGACCTGGAACCAGATACATATTATGACAACATTGTCATCAATGAAAAAGATGAAGAGGCTCTCAGAAAATTCATGTCAGATAAGCCTGAAAGAATGCGCACATTAGCAGACATCATCAAAGAGAAAATTACGGACAAGCATACCGAACTTCAAACACAATTTTCTGATGTAGAAACTTTAAAGCTTCAAAATATTGATCCAAGGTTTGTGTCACAAGTTAAAATATACTAAGTGAAGCAATGTATTCAGAAAATAAATACCCTTAAAGTTTTGTCTTGGTCAAAAATATACATATTTAAACTATTTCACTTTACTCCATTGTAATATATTATGTACCTAATATTGTACAACAACTAGTCCAAGATATCTTTCTTTATTCATAATAATTTCCAGGATCAAAACCATGTATGAAGGTGTAAGGGATGTACTGAAAAAATACCGCTCTGGTAAATTGCCCAAAGCATTCAAAATGATTCCACATCTTCAGAATTGGGAACAAATTTTGTATATCACAGAACCTACAACATGGTCTGCCGCAGCTATGTATCAGGCCACAAGAATATTTGCATCTAATCTGAAGGAGAAAATGGCACAACGTTTTTACAATCTCGTTTTGCTGCCTCGTGTGCGTGATGACCTTCAGGAGTACAAACGTTTGAATTTCCACCTTTATCAAGCTCTCAGAAAATCCCTCTTCAAGCCTGGTGCTTTCATGAAAGGAATTCTGCTTCCACTTCTTGAGGCAAGTCATGATAATACTCTAATAAATAATAAGACATTTACATCACACTGAATGCACAATGTTGATGATGATGTTGCGTGGTTATTTTCATAGTAATTAATCGATATTTCGAAAGAAACTAGTCAATAAATAAGTTTCAATGTTTTCAATAGTCATTGCAGTGAACAATAATTTAAAGGAATTGCAATGAATTTAAATGGTATTTTAGAGAAAAGCTCTCGAAAACTCTGTTTGTTACAGTCTGGAGATTGCACTCTTCGGGAGGCAATTATTGTGGGCTCTGTCTTAGCCCGCAATTCTGTACCTGTCCTCCACTCAAGTGCTGCTTTATTGAAAATAGCTGAGATGGACTACACAGGAGCAAACTCCATCTTTCTGCGTATTCTGTTTGACAAGAAGTATGCCCTGCCATATCGAGTGGTTGATGCTGTTGTGTTCCATTTTCTCAGGTACCTAATGGAATTATGTAGTGATCAAACATAAAGAACATACTGAATTGGATTAAAGTTTTCATTATTTGTTTATAAGGCAGTCATGAACTAAAATATACCTAGCTCTAAAAATAAACAGTTCTTATGATTGGTTTGGTGCTGTCAAATATCCCTTTTGTTTTATCTATCAAATTTCATTATTTAAGTATGATCTTGTGCATCTTCAACAATCAGGTTCCAAAGGGATCATCGCACATTGCCTGTCTTGTGGCACCAGGCATTCTTGACGTTTGTCCAGCGCTACAAATCGGACATCTCTACGGAGCAGAGGGATGCTTTATTGGAATTGTTAAGAAAGCACTCTCATGCCAATATCACACCTGATGTAAGTGTCCAACTGAAATTATTATAAAACTGATGTATTTGTCAAGTCTGTAAGTTATAAGTAGCAAAGTAATATAAATTGTTGAAGTTATATCACAAAATTGATAATTTGTTGGAGAATAGATTTGGGTAGGTAGAATTTCCTTTTGTCTATAATAAGCCTTTTGCAATGGTCTCAATAGCATTTAAAGAAATTAGACTGTTTAGTGTTAAATACTTAAACAAAGGCTAAGTTTTCAGCCTATAAAATAACAGTTATACAGCAATCTTCACCCATATTAGACATATCATTCATTTCTCTTATTAGGTATGTAATGAAAACTTTTTGGTATTGAAACTTATAAAAAGTTATTGGTTTATATCTCATATGGTTTGTTATAAAAAAGTTGAATTACACTCCACCATAAGGTTGATGCGGGGTTCCTATTTCTATTCCATTTGCCCTTTTGGCATTTGAAGATACCTAACAAACCTAACTTAATTTTATTATCTCTAGTGAGGATTTTTATAACAGTGGGACCATGAGAACTAACCTGAAATGATGGCATGGCAGGTTATTACCAGACCTGTATTGCGCGCGCGCGTGTGCGCGTCGTGTGTCATGTCACATTACAATTTTCTTTAATAAAAATTAGGCTTTATTTAGTAATGTTTATATTACTTTTTTGTCCAAATAGATGCTAAATCGTTGGTTAAAATCTATCGATATACTCCTTCCCACCATGTATATATTTATGGTATAAGTATAAAAACAAAGATAATTCATAAACATAATGATTTTATTTTCAGATTCGTAGAGAGCTGCAAGCAGCTCAATGTAGAGATATTGAGGTGAATGAGAATGCTGCCTCTGATTTTATGGTAGTTGAATAAGAGAATGTTTTGTTTATATAAATAAAATTCATTGCATAAAATTCTTAATTTTATTTCATTTCACTTAAATTATAATCTGTTATGGGTCTATCAACTTGGCTGGATATGAAATGGACTGGAGGTAGCACCGTCTCTTTGCACTCGCATTTCCTTCCGGATACAAAATCAAAAGAGCCCACTTTTTGGCCGCAATTTTCACAATGCAACTTTCCTTTTGTCCATTGTTCTTTTTCAATTTTTAATCTAATCCAAATGGGCAGTTTATCTTCAATTAAATATATGATGTTTTGTACGCTGTAACTACTGCAATTTTTCATATCACATGCGAAGTTATTGTTTGTATCTCGTGAATCGTCTAGTAAAACATGCCGACATTTCTGACACTTTATTGAACCATTTGATGGAGTAAGAAGATTCATTTCTTTAAGGCACTTAATTCATCGGCAAAATAATTGCGATATTTGTTTGAAATACAAAGACAAATATTCGGAGATTTTGTAGGTTATTTATCACTTCTCAGCTGGAAGTTTTCTGTCCTTTTTACTTTTTTCTTTACATGACGTGAGAGGCTAAAGGGACTGAACCTATACAACCAAATCTGGTGTATTATTATAGCAATAGTCCTAATCTGCTCTATAATTATATTGTCTACCAAATAGCATTTAGCGCAGAAACAGAAATTCGCTTGATTATAATAATATGATTTCAAGTCGATCCCCGCGAAGCACCTTTTTTACCACGGCAGCACCACAGATATTGGAAGAAAACTGTTACAAGTATAAATGTTCATCTAAACTATAAAATACTCCCAGATACTATGTCCATGAAAAGCCAAAGTGCAAAGCCTTAAACAGCCTTCCGCACGGCTCGTGAAAGAAAGGAAATGTGTCCGTAAAACACGTTATTAAAACATTGAAATTTAAGGTTTTTATTCATAAATAGGAGGACAGATTCCTGGCTAAGTTGAATACATTCGATTAGGGATTCATTTCACCACACCTGTCACTTTATTTGTTATTAAGTTGACCCATAATTTATTTACTTTATTTTATGTAAAATAATAAGCGCTTGTCATTCATTATTTGACAAACGCCCCTAAAGTACCGTTCTGGTTATGTGCTAGTGTAATATATATTGTTCCACTTGTTTAATAATTAAATATCATTCATTTCGACAGCGAATTATTCGCTGTTGCCCTATAGGCTAATGTGACAAAATGTACGAATAATAATAAAAAAAGTACCTACCGTGTCCGAGAAGGCGCTACTGTCGTGCACATAGCCAACCTTAAAGTGAGAATACATGACTTTGTGAAATAAAACAGTTTTTAAAATGGTATCCTGATATTGTTTTGTTTTTCTGGGAAGGATTTGAAACTTGAAGGAGTCTTGAAAACATCTCAAAACTAAATTCTGGCAGGGCTGAGCCACTCAATAGAAATTAAAACACTCATACATTTTTTTTATTGAATTATTAGCGAAGTTTGTGTACTTAACAACCAATAGACTTCTTGTTACTTGTTTGGATATTCACTAATGAGCACCCATCTTCAGAGTGAATGAAAATCTGTACCTGTTGTTCCCCACAGGTTATGGGCCCACATTAAAATGTGTCAGCTTAAGGTTTCTGGGTAAGTGTTAAATAAAACCACTTAAATGTCGCATGTGCGTGATCTTTTATTAATTCCACTGAACTTTAACTTTTGCGCTGTTCAATGAAGGCAAAATTTCAGTTAACTATGTGACTAAGTAATGTGCTTTGTTTAAAATGATCTAAGTACATACTCGTACATTCGTTCATGTACGACTTGTATACTCATAACAATATTTATTTAATGAACAAATGTTCAACAATAATGTTGTATAAAAAGTATAAAGCATGATTTTTGTGATTTATTTGTAAATAAACTTTTACATTATCGTCCCAGTCAGTTGATAAATTAATTTCAATTATTATTTGTTACGGAGCTACCTAATCGTGAAGTAAAAGGAATGTACAGTAAATAGTATTGATTAAGTCATAAGTATGTAGTAAGAAATAGCATCGTTGGTGACTTTCTTATAATTAATGAGATCTCTCTGCGCCGTGTAGGCACTACTTTTTGACATTTAGCTATGATACGCACAAATAACTAATAGTTTGCAAATTACAGCTTGTTATTTATTCAGTATACATTTAAATCGGCTGCCAGGCTACATGTAGAAGTAAACCGAGTCACATCGTATCACAGAGCTAAAATCACGCTTTTGAATTTGTACCTCACTTTTACTTTATTTGTAAGTATCACACAAAAGTACTTTCGAAATATAAATCTGTGTATTTGCCACAAAAATACAGCTTAAATAAACTTTTCGACTATATTATTTAGAGGTGCAATTTTTTCTTTCTTTTTTCTCTTTATTTACTCTTATTTAAAATGCCACACAATTTTTCACCAAGTTCGAGTGGCATTTTCATATTGTGTTTTCAAAAATCGAGCCCCTCCCTGGTCGGTTAGGTGGTAGGTTATTCGGAGTACCTAGTTTTTCTGTCCGTGTGGTTCCTGAGAACTCTCTAGAATATTTCGGCACTATGATATGAGGTGTGAAAGTATACTTTAATTTTCACGTGCGCGATTGCACAGTGCCCTGTTTGGACTGTTGAGGTAGATTTTATATTTGACAATAAACAAACATGACAACGAAACTTGATAAATAAAATACAGCCAGTAGTGTATGGAGTTAGCTGAAACCTCTTCTAACATCCTCCCTTTTTGGCAAACTCTATCTTCTTACAGCATTAGGCCAATCAACCCACAAATAAATACCAATCTAGGCTTAAAAACAGCTTTTGTGAGAATATCTGCACATTGGTATTCTGTAGGAACATATCTAACTTGCAGCTCTTTGTCAGTCACAAGTTCTCTCACATAAAAATGCCTTATCATAATGTGCATCGTTCTCTTATGCAATTCTGGGTTTTGTGCCAGCTTTATAACTGCATCATTATAAATTTGTAAAATTGGGATATCTTTCAGTGTGGTTATCTCATTGAAAAGTATTTTCAGCCAAACTATTTCACGTCCTGCTTCACTAGCCGCAACTAATTCAGCTCCTGTGCTAGAGATCGCTACAGATGTTTGTCTGCGACTTGCCCAAGAGATTACTTCTCCTGCATAGATGCATAAAATTCCAGATGTAGAACGTCCTGTACTTGTGTCTCCGCTGTGATCAGAGTCACTATAACATTCCAACACTCCGGTTTTGTGTCCTTTTTAACCGACTTCAAAAAAAGGAGGAGGTTCTCAATTAGTCTGTATTTTTTTCTTTTTTTTTTATGTTTGTTACCTCATAACTGTCGACTGGGCGAAGCGATTTTAATGATTCTTTTTTTATTTGAAAGCTGTGAAATTGATAGATAAAATACAGCCAATAGTGTACGGAGTTAGCTGAAACCTCTTCTAACATGGACTCCGTTTTTAAAGAACTGTACCCAGCAAGGTAGTACGTACCTTACCGTTGTATTATGTTTACCTATTTTCGCTAAATAAGTACCTATACATATTGTTACCTACCTAACTTAGTCTTAACAAAGGCTACTGGGCTCATGCGTCGGTTCACTGCTACAAGTACCTTCTACCATGCAAGAAAGGATGACAAAATTACAGCTTAGTCTGAAGTTACAGCTATTTATTTATTGCAGCAACACTTAGCAACACGCGTCATGAAACCGTACATTTTTGTAAATAACAAAATGTTACAATATTATTCTTATCGCAACATCAATAATACAGATAAATGAGATAATCTAAAGGTGTATTCTTATAATAAACTTCAATAAATAGATATACACCCTGTAAGCAGTACATTAAACCTTTTGAATTAATCTCATAAACATAATAAAAGTAGGTTTTGTTTTTGATTCTGTCATTTCGGCTTGTCAGCAATGCATTTCAGAAATCTTCTTAAATACTTAGTGCTGCCACATGAAGGAATAATAATATTACGGCGGCCGTGGCTGAACACGCCGACGTTAGTACGTCCATCTCCGGCTCGTGTCACGAACACACGGGAGTAACACGGCGGCTGTGACCGAACATACTGACGTACTACCGTCAGTGGATTGTGTCACGAACACACGGAAATAACACGGCGGCTGTGACTGAACATACTGACGTACTACCGTCAGTGGATTGTGTCACGAACACACGGAAATAACACGGCGGCTGTGACCGAACATACTGACGTACTACCGTCAGTGGATTGTGTCACGAACACACGGAAATAACACGGCGGCTGTGGCCGAACATACTGACGTACTACCGTCAGTGGATTGTGTCACGAACACACGGAAATAACACGGCGGCTGTGACCGAGCATACTGACGTACTACCGTCAGTGGATTGTGTCACGAACACACGGAAATAACACGGCGGCTGTGACCGAACATACTGACGTACTACCGTCAGTGGATTGTGTCACGAACACACGGAAATAACACGGCGGCTGTGACCGAACATACTGACGTACTACCGGCAGTGGATTGTGTCACGAACACACGGAAATAACACGGCGGCTGTGGCCGAACACACCGACGTACTACCGTCTGTGGCCCGAGTCACGAGTACTTAAAAAATATGCAAGAAGATTACTGCAGCACGCGTGACCATACTGTTAGGTTTTTTTTGCTATTTTGTGGGATTTTATGAGCCCATTAAACAAAAACAGAAATTTAATACATTATAAATCCGATTACACTTATAGCAACTTACAGAATGTATATAAACATGAGCAGCATTAAAAATAATAATGACGTGCGCTTAATTTTCAGCTTAACAATATAAAATTTCGATCACAGACAAAATTACATATAATAATGATGCACGCATTAAATTGGCGCATGTTGTTGAAATATAAAACACTTGACTTATCGTAACAATATTCTAATAAGTACGAGTATAGGTAATTGTGAGATCATTCAAAGCTGAAACAACCAGTCCTTGAGGACTAAAATATCTCAAGGCAACCATGTCCAAATGATTTTTAAGCGAACAACTCTTCGCAAGGTGAAGTATGCGACTCAACAGTTGTTAATACTTTAACATTTAGAGCACTTATTCAATAAGTAATAGATATCATTTTATACGTTTTAGAAGGGCGTCAGCTATTACCGCAATCTACGCAGTAGGTAAGGTAGATGTCCCAACGGTTGACATAATTTAGACGGAAAATCAATCTTGTATTGTAGAAAAAATTTGCTATTGTTGACCCTAGTAACTAATCGTACACAAATATATTAATACTTTGAGCGCTTTGTCTTTTAACATATAGGAACTTTGGAATTAAAAATAATGTAATTATTTTAACAAACTTATAACTTTTCCGTAGCCTCAAAGTTTTTTTTATACGTATTTGTTCATTATGAATAATTTAAATCAGTGCTTGCTGTATTCGACAAGAATTTTACTTTCGGATTTGAATTTTATTGGTTAGTTAAAATTATGCGAAAAGTAACATCCCAAGCAGAGATTTTATGTAGTTTCGTATCTGTAACCCGAACTCCTATAGTTAGTATAGGAGACCCAAAATAAAGCCTAATGTTAAATAATGATATACCACCGCTAGAAAAGTTTTAATAGAGAGTGGGTTACCTTAAATTTGATTATCTTTTCTTAGCATAATGATCAAAATTAAATTTAATAAAATAATTAGCGAAATTTATTCATTTTAATTTTAATTTTCACTATGGGGGCAGTGATTGCTTTCCATCAGGTGACCCGATGGTCGTTTTATCCATATCATATAAGAAAACATAGAATTTTTTGTACCTATGTTTGAGATGCCCACAAAATATTAAATTAAACGAGACGAGAAACGAAAGCACGCAAAATAATTAGTTTGTGTAGTTGGCCACCTACTTATATAAAACTTATCATTTACACAAGATTTTATTGAATTAAATCCGCGTAAACTGCCCAAAGTCCATAGCTAAACAAGTTAGAAAACTGGCTTTGCTGGTAAAATCACTTTTTAGCAAAGACTATCGTCATATTGAACGATCATGAGGTTAATAATCAATATACGCTTAAAATGGGAATTTAATCTTACATATGATTGATGTCGACGATTGGGACGTTTACCTTAGTAAGTATATCGAATTACACATTATATTAACATTCAAGGAATTTAGTAGCTAGTAGCACAGAAGGATTCTCAGCATTCGGATCAAACCAATAAATGCGCGTGCATTCTGATATTTAATTAAACGATATTCTCCTACGAGTATGTCACACAGACGGATTTAAACTTAGACAACAGTAATTAAATAAGCAAGTACTTCCTGTTTTAACTTGCGTGTAAATCCTGCTCTACACTAATATTTTAAAGAGGAAACCAGCTCTATTTCCTTCATCAAATTGTTACTAAAGCGAGTGAACGATTTCCCGAGTAAATTATCGGATCATGATATAATTTAGTAAGCAAGTTTCACTATGCATCCGGAAAGTAAGTTTCCGCTTACAAGACTGTTATATACATGCAATCTTCTATTTCCATAGATTAATCGATACAGGAAAAGTGCAGTGCTGGCCAACTTTCTAAAATCTCTACAAGAAGTAGCGTGAATAGAATTGTATCTAAGACACCTAATGACTATGCTAGAACGTAACGCCTCTCCTTAGTTTATTGTGGTATTTATGGTTAACGAAATACAGTTTGAGATAGCGGCATTGAAGTCACGGACATTCGCGTCTAGTGGCGGATAATGGCGGGCGAGGAAGGGACACCGCCGTGCGGGAGCGCCTGCGCGTCAACCGTATTCTGCGGTAATAGATACAAACTGCAAGCACATGCATCTCACATTAGTGCAGTAAGCTCATTCGATAACATTATGTTAATAATATTTATTTACAACATCATGTTTCAACAGACAACTGCGCTGTAGTCTTAATGTAACCTATCATTTAAAATGCTTCCGTAATAATTAGATAACTAGTTTATAAGCTGAAAATACCCAGTTTAGCCAGTTTATGGTTTAAATGCAAAACACATTTGAATATACTCTGTTTTCCTGTTAAAATATAAACGGACAAACGAACAAAGATGAAGACTGAGAATTTGTTAGGTAAATGGATAAACTTGCTTTGCAGTAAATTTCTGTATTTTTCTCTGATGCAATATTTATCTATTTAACTCCTGTAACACCTATACAGGTAGTATACGAACTTATTATTGAAAGAAGTTTTAACTATAGATGGACGAAACATAATATGAGAGTGTACCTATTCCTGTGATTTCTGTACAATTTAAGCGTTAACACAAATCAACAGAAAAAAATGTACTGTGACGATTGACCTAATTCATAAAATTACATATCTGCTAATGTAAAATTTTCTATGTTTAGGTACATTGGGGTTGTACCCCCAGGTACTATGGGTCGTTTCGCAGCAATTTCAGGAGGCATCGAAACCAAGCTCTATTTTATTTGTGACACGCGTCGCGCGGGGCCTGCTGTAGCGTGATAGCTGGCCAAAAGCAAAAACATTAATTTACCGTAATGATATTAACTACTATGTTGGGAATTGACAAACTTACAAATTCATAATATCTACTTAGATTACCTATTTACAAAGCATAAAAAAATGCCGTTTCCACTCATAACGAAGGTTCAAGCAAATGTTAACACCGATACTGTTGAAAAAATCATGAAAATCATGAACGATATAGGTTTATTGCTACAATTTTATATGCGGATTTGAGTATAAGGTAATACAACAAAAATATTGATCATTGAAATACCTAAGTCAATTCTTGAAATATCCGATTTTGTATCATATACAAATAATTTACAGGTCACAAATAGGTGACAAATCTGCGCTTATTTTACACGCCAATAAAAATGTTAAAGAACGAAATACAACGCCGTTTACACATTACATTAATGTTATAATTTCGAGTTAAACACTAGGCCAACAACAAGCTCACTCCAGACCGTACGGCCTTCAAGACAACCATAAATTCATATTCAAGATATGTTTCAAGCCTATTATTTCCCTGGTCTGAGGTCGCCATAATGTAGGTACGTTTAGAACGACCGTTGCCTTGCCACTTTTGTTAAGGTTTATACGATAAATGTAGAATGCGTTCAATTTTTATTTTGCTACTTTACTATCGACCAATTTTTATAGATTAATTATGAAAACTGAGTAAACGTAGATCTACAGACACTGCGATGTTCGTTTATCAATTTTCATTTTCATTACAGTAGCTAAATGTAAAAAGCTTTTGAACATGGTATTAGTTTTGTCTTTTTAGTACAGCTTTTGAATTTATAACTATCTTGTTATTTATACAGATAGTATTTTTCACATAATATAGACAGGCCGGCGAAGAAATAATTTGTTTGTGCTTTACAATATTATAATAGTAGGGGAGCCCATGATGCTAAATCGGGATTTACTCGTGCGTCATAGAGACCTATTGGATTGCGAAGCTTAGATGATAAGAAGAAAAAAATGACATATAATATATACCTTTTCATCGATGGGGGAGCGACTATAGATTTTCAAAAATGTATAAAAAAACTGTTGTATGGACATACTCGAGCGCGTCAGATATTGAAAGCATCCATGTCCTATGTATTTTTGAAAATGTTCGTATGTTAATCTGATTGTTTCCATGTTGGGGGTGGTCGTAGTTACGTAGGGGTTGAAAATGAAAAAAAAATCGAGCGCGTCAGATTTTCTAAGGGGATGTTAATGAACCTAAAAAAAGCTCATATAATAATCTGACGATTTGGATGTGACGCAAACTTGCGGCCATAATTAGAATGTGCAAAAAAAATTCGCCATTTTGAAATACTCGAGCGCGTCAGATTAAGATATATATGGTTCATCTTAATGCCCTAGACGTGCTGTCCAATAATCTGACGATTATCTAGAGGGATTCGCCTAATCTGACAATTAAAAAAAACATTTTTATTTTTTAAATCATTGAACTTAATTAATTGAAAAACTGAAGAAATAGCATGCAAATAAAAATGTGCATGTTTTTAAGTATAATACTTGTATTTTTAAGAAAATGATTATAATATTTTTTTTGCGTATTTTTTTAAATTATCATCACGGAGTAAGAGAGTAATAGATAGAGAAAGAGTGAGAGAGGGATAGAAACGCGGAAAGGGGAATACGGGCATCGCATAGCTGCATGCATTAAACTTAATCGATTATTTTTTCTTACTTCGGCTTATAGAAATCGTCAGATTATATATATTTTTAAATAAAAAAAATTTAGCCACGCTCGAGAAAGTCGAGATGACGTTTTTTTTACAAGTTTGTAACCCTCCTACTTCTCTACGTCACTCGAAAATTGACAGATTAGTGGAATATACACTTTTTAGCATGTAATTAACTCACCCTACCTTAACCTGACGCGCCCGAGAATTTCTGATGATCAATTTTTGTTTACTAATCTGATCCTTTGTCCTTGACAGGCGGCCATATATATGGGGCTCATATTTGGTGGCGGTACTTTACCGGGTACAAGGTATCTCCCTGTATGTTAAATCTGCCGCGCTTTAGTAACTCCCGAAATCCCCTCTTGGGCTCCCCTACTATAACAAGGCAAACGTACATTGTGGAGTGTAATAATATGCGACGTCGTTAGGGTAAAACATCATTAGGTAACTTTATCAATACACAGTAACAAGAAAAGTACCTACAATAATCTGAATAAAACTAAATAATATTGTAACTGTTATAAAATTAGAGTATCATACTGACTATACTTACAGTGCCAGCTCTTAAAGTATGATGGATTTATTATTGCTTAAATGACATATTGGCGATTTCTTAGAAGTACCGTAACTACGATAAAAATAATAACACAAGTTCTGATCGATTTTGAGCCTTTACTGCACTCTGTCTAGTGCATGGCGATTGGTGAGTAGAAGGAAATTCTAAAGACTACCTGTCGTTTACACAGCGGCCAACCTGCCCTCACTGTCACTTAACCCCTGAAAATACATTTAGCTTTAAGTGAGGTCGCCACAATGTGAGAGCTGCGCCGATTTGGACGCGGTAATTCTTTTAACTATAATTTTTAATAAAGAAGTGTCCCAATAATGAGGTACTCTTCTTATCTTAAGTAAGTTTTCGGAATCAGATCCATACATTTATTAAGTAGTCATTAAAGGTATGTTGCTAGGTACTAACAATAGTTGGTTATTTCTAGGTTCCTCTTACCCATGGGTACATTGTCATCCACACAAGTGGGTTTGGGGGAGGGGGGGGGGGGGGGTAATCATTTCAAATCATGAATTTCACGTCGTACATATAAGTAAAAAAAAGGTTATTACAGGTGTGAATTACGTAGGTATCTTTGAAGACATTTTCGATTATTACGAACATAAGTGTGTTATACGCGAAATGTCTCTCATTTGCTTGTTAGTAGGTATTATTACAATAGAGTAGTAGACATTACCTAGCTACAAGTAAAGGCAAGAAGCAAGGACGGGTAGAAAGCGTTTATAGTTCCTCGCTTCCGGAAAAGTTCACGGTAGTTACGTAGTCTCTCAGTCTTATTAGCCTTATTCTGAATAGCTGAGATCTAAAATTATTATTTGTTATTCTATTCTTAAAACAATTTGTTTTGGTTTTTGAGAATTATTGTTGTTATTTCAAGCAACGTTAATACTGCCGGGCAGTGCTCATGTCCATAAACCCACATACGTACGTATTCGTGTAAAGAGCTTCAGGTTAAAGGCTATTTTGATTATTTTGATTTAAATAAATATAGAATAAAGCACTGAATATATTAACCACTCGTTTCAATCCAACACTTCAGTTAGGTACATCGCGAACGGAGAAACAATCCTCAATTAGTTCGAGGCCCCGTAACCGTACTTATAATTTAGCCCAGCCCTGTTCGCTGGACACAATATGAATGATTTACTTATTTCGATTTTCTGAACTCTTATACTTTATTAGAAATGGACTTGGTACGGGTGGATGCTCCGCCCGCTCGTGAAGCCGCGAGGACGTGATTATTTAGTTGAAATGGAAGTACAAAATTGGTCCATGCCGGGGCCGGGGCGGCTTCAGAGGAAGCCGCGGGCGTCATCGTGGCGCGCGCGCAAGATGCGCCTGCAGAAGTGGAAGCGCGGGCGCGGCGGCGTGGGCGGGCGCGCGCCGCCGGCGGCCGCGCTGGCCAGCGAGCCGCAAGACGCGGACTCGGCGAGCGAGCGCGTCGAGTGCCGGCAGCGAGCGGCGCTCGTCTCGCCTGCCGCACACTACCTGTAGAAGGAGTGCGAGTGCGGGGGCGGCGGCAGCACCGGCGGCATCGGCGCGTGCGGCTCCGATGCCGAGCGCTGCACCACGGGCGTGCGCTCGCCGCGCGCGCGCTCGCCGCGGCCGCAGCGCCCGCTGCGCTCTCGGTCACCGTTCCAGTTCCAATCCCATTGATTCTGAAACGGCGAAATTTATTATCATACCTTATTGACTTTTATTCGATTCAGTTTATTCAAGTAAATAGGTATGTACATCTAGAGACACTTGGCCAAAAATGTGTAATTAATGTTATATTTTTCTTTATCGAAGTTTATATTGCTCTTAGCATTGTCTCAATAATTAAACTTACACTTACGTCAGTATTATGAGGCACGGACAACGAAGCTTTGGGTAACAGTTGCGAGGGTGTGTGCGCAGCCGCGGCGTGCGGCTCGCGCGCTTGCAGGAGCAACAGGATGCGGCGCACGTCAGCCGTGAGCCCGGTCTCGAGCGTGGCCACGCGCCGGCTCAGCTCCTCCAGTCGCGTCAGCACCGCCGCCACCGACGCCGCCGTCGCGGCTGTGCCCACGTTTTGGTATTGAGGTGACATACTATCCTGTTGAGATTATTAACATTTTTAACAACAGTCGGATCTCTAAACTAGGGGCTCTTGGGTCGATATAATTGTCTAATATTATGAAAAAGACAGGGACGCTGTAACACACCAACCTGCAGCGATGCGTTTTGACGTTCTGCTGTGAAGATGAGGGCCGTAGGTCGCCCAGCCTGGTGTAGGTTAACAGCAGAGTGCGGCGCGGAGCGCGAGGAGGGCGTGTGTGCGGCGGGCGGCGGCGCAGCGGGTGCCAGGATGTCGTCGCAGGAGATATGGACGGGCGCGGGCACGGCGGGCGGGCTGGGCGACGCGTTGGTGTAGTAGCTGCTGGGGTTGGTGCTGAGGCTGGACACGGGCAGCGTGGCGCTGTGCGCCGGCGTGCTCACGGCGGCCTCGCCCGCACCTCCGCCGCCGCCGCCGCCGCCGCCGCCACCGCCGCCGCCGCCCGTTAGCGGCGACGTGTCATTCAGTGGACCGACCGAAGACTGTCGTCTAACACCCGCTCTACTTCTATACGTCTGTGGCGTCGATTGAGCTGCAATTTTGAACCGACGCAGTTAATTCACTCCGTCTTAACAATAATGCTAATGTTTCCATGATTGAAGGTTACTGTATGTAATGTGAAGGTAATTTTATAAAATTAAAGACTTGAACTTTTTACCAACATCTGTAGTAAGAGTGTTTCGTTGTTTAATTTTTGTAAGTACTTATAAGGTAATTAAAATGAAAGCGCATGAAGACAGAGAGGTAATCCTTCAATTGGCAAAATTAGTTAAGAAAAAGTTTGAAAATATTCGGTCGAAACATGCACTAAAAGGTAATGCATACTTACAATACTTGTTGTGCAGCGGCTGGTGTGTTTTATGGTGGTACAGGTCTGGGAAGCTCCGTTTAAGTTGCGCTAGCATGCCTGCACACAAGGGCCGCGCTCAGAGCGGGCGCGGGCGCGGGGGACGCGGGGCAGAGGGGCGCAAAAAGTGGGGAGGGGGACATACATTATTCAAATTATATTTGAACATTGGTCAATATAAAAGTTAAAAGAGTCTAAGTTGATCTATTGACCATTTCCCCAGCTACTCCTCGCATACCCCGTGCCCACGTCACCGATAAACAGGAGTAAACAAATAAGTAAGAAACAAGCTTTCAGCATGCTGCATTGAATTAAAAAAACATTGTCAGTCAAATTAGTAGTTTCTTTTAATTGTTCACTTGCGTGATTTTACTACGGGTTTATGGGTTTAACAGGTGATGGCACTCTACACTTTCAAACTCTTCTTGCATAGTCTGACACCGTGACAACTACGGAGGTCTTAGCTTAGCTCAACACGATTATACCTCTCAGTATTGTTTGTAAAGTTGTGCAAGTATTTGGAGTGTAATCACCGAAGCTAAACTATTTTCAGTTATAAATTTACAAATGATTTAGTAATAGTATTCTTTACAAATTATTTTTGGTTATTATTACGTAAGAACAAAAAGTCCGAATAGTAGTGTATTAAACCATATCTGAGGTTGGTCAAAAAAGTTACATCATCATCTCAGTGTTGTGTGGACATAACTAAAACGGACTCCTTGATCCACTACGTAAAATAAATAAAAAAGGTCCAAATAGGTATGCCAATATTATTTAAAATAAAAATTTCAAATTTGAAATGTTAATGAAGAAAAAACAAGGAATGTTTGGAAGGATTCATTTTGATGGAATCAGTTATTATCATTCCTTCGAGTCTATTTGTTACGGTAGCTACTCTATGAATAGGGAGGCATTATATTGAATTACACAACATTCACCCTTGTATTAGAACAAATTAGGAAGAGGCGCTTTCCCACAATAGATTGAATCGGGTAGAGTGCAACTGCGGACCGGAATCGACAGAGGCGCGCATTGTAAAGTTTAAATTATCAGTTGACCAAGAGCTTCAACTCACTCGTGAAGTTTCGATCATGGAGTTAGTACGAGTGGTTGTCGTGTTAGTTCAATACGGAAGTAGATCGTTTGTAAATAAAGTGTCATTCCTGAGGTGGGGTCGGGGTCTCACCGGTGATGGAGTTGAGCGTGGTGGACCGTTGCTTGGTGAAGGTGAAGTTGAGCGGCGTGACATCCTGGCCGGCCTTCTCCGCAGAGAACTCCAGCACGCCGCGGCTGCGAGGCGACTCAGTGTCGTCGTCACTGCACTGGGAGTCCTGCGACCGAGGTCCGCGGGTCAGCACCAATCAGGAATCATAACGTGCGCGACAACAACCAGCGGGAGCTAGTGAGCCTCGCTGACCATGGCCATGCCAATTGGCGTAGGCAAGGTACCTACATCCTACGACTACGACTAGCGACTAACTTTTGCCCGCGACTTGATCTGCAGATAATTCATTTACCGCGCACCCGTGGGACCTATGAAATGTTCCGGGATGAAAAGCATATCCTATATATATCCTTCCCAGGGTCGCAAACTAATCTCCATACCAAACTTTATCTCGATCGGTTGGAAAGCGTAACAAACAATCAAACAAAGTCACACCCGCATTTATAATATTAGTTAGAATTTACTCCATACAAAAAAAATATATTCAGAATCAGTACACCAACAAATTAAAGACGGCGTTAGCCATTTAGTACTTATAAGACTAATCACACAAAAGTATAAAAAACAGTATTCATTTTTACTTTAGACGCTATTTGGGTAAGGACCAAAAAGTTGGACCGCTGTTAGATAGTGCTAGTTATAACTACACAAAATACCTGACTGGAAAAAGTTCCGTTGCGATACGAAAATTACACATAAAATTATTATGGTTAATTTTCGTGTCACAACGGAAATCTTTCATACTGACTGTAATTTATTGCATTAGGTTGGACATCATTTTGGTCCTTACCCATTGAGGTTCATTATATATGTAGAGAGGTTTTGTGTTATACGTGAGTGTTACCACTTTCTCGGCAAAAGTCTCCGTGTGCGGGCGGCGCGTAGTACGTGCGTACGCTTCGCGTAGCAGCCGCGCGTCGCACGGGTTCTCGTAGCGCATGCGACGCCGTGGCTCGATGCCGCCCAGCTCCTCCTGCGCATGCACACTATGTATAGGGACGAAGGAACTGCCATCTAGAGACGTCAATCGGAAACTTTTATCCTAACAATACTTGACGGTGACATTTTAATAATTATGTATTGTTGCTTTTGTGGATGTAGCATTTACATCAAAACTAATGAACATAATGTCAAATACCGTATTTTATTACTTTCTAACGAATAATAGGGTTCGCATGTCATATTCTTTGACGAAAAATATTTGACTGTATTATCTTATCGAACATTATACTAACATCGCGCATGACATAGGTAATCTCGAGGTTGTTGACGAAGGAGGAGCGGAACTCGGGGTAGAAGTCGAGCACGTCGAGCAAGTCGTCGCGATGCACGCGGTGCAGGTCGCAGTAGGTGAGCGCGCGCACGCGGCAGTTGCTGCGCCCGACCGTCGGGTATACGCACGGGTTCTCGCCGAAGATTTCATCCTTGCCTGTCGACAACACCACACGTCAACAATGTCAACATTACATGCGCGATTCAGCATCTTGGCGGTAGCGCCAGTTGGGTTAAAAAGGGAAAGGCGGTGAAATAAGTGAAAATTAGGGGTAATTCAAGAAAGACCACTGTAACATAACATGACGAACTATTAATGTATATTTCAAGACGGCCACGAACCTGATTTTTTAAAGCACGTCGCTATTAACAACTCTACAAAAGTGGTAAACAATGAGAGCTACAACGTATGAATTCGTCGTTAGAGGCGCTAGTATAGCGTGAGGTATAAAGAAACGTCAATTAGTGCTACGAGTAAAAGCTGTATTTTCAGGTGTCATTATCATTATGGCAAACATACGATACGGATTCATTTACGAGTATGTCAATGCTGTAAAAGAAGATTTAAGAAAATATAATAAAATAGGTCCCAAATTAAATGGGCATAAAAGGTCAGCTAATTAAGAAGTTAACGGGGCTGCGCAACACTGAGGATAATAAATAATTTGTTATTAGAGATTAATTAAAACAAATCCTGAATGTGAATCCGTGATGGCAATATTTTTAAAACTGCTAAAGTGATTATAAACTTTACTCGACAGTGGTGCCAACTGATGAGCACGAATGATGACAAAATGATGAAATCCACATTGTGCTGAATTTGATATTGGCACGAGTAGGGTTGAGGAAAATAACAGCGTCAATTAATCTTATCAACTAATTGAAAATTTAATTTGAGCTGAAGTTTTGTAATAACACAGATACGTTAACCACTTTTGAGTGGTCCCTTTAACAATCGGGCTTCCGGGCGTGGATACCATCCATACTGTGAATGTTTGGCAACTATTCACCCATTCACTTCACCCTTCGACTTTTCACACTACCTAAATTAACCATTATGGAGCGAGTGGTTGTTCAAAAGACTTACCTAATCTAATCATGACAATGTCGTCTTTCAGTATCTCGATGGAACCCCTTGAGATAAAATAGAGGGAAGTGAGAACATCGCCCTGATGAACCAACGTTTCACCGGGAGGTGCGTGAGTTGTTTTAAATCGCAGAGAGAGTGCTCTGAAACCCAAAGAGGAATTATTTAATACGTTAAATAGTTAGATATTCTTAGGCAAGTGCACAATACATTTTCCGCACGTAATACTGAAGTCATACCTCAAGCAACCAGGGCTAGCACCAGCAAATGCAGAACAGTTTGAGAGTAGGTTATGGTTGAGATGGAGGCAGATGTCTGCCTGAAGGCACTCTGGGAATCCTTTAAGGAGGCTCGAGGTGTCGATGCCGTTGGTATAGCTCCACGCGTGTTGGAAATACTCTTCCAGCCTTTGGCGAAGTGGGTTCGCGATCTAGAAAAAAAAAGAAATATTACCAAAAGTATCTTAACTTATAAGACTTGATTTTTTACTAATTTGCGATGCTTTACCTGGTGAAAACGAATGAATTCTCTGACTCTTAGAATCTGAGTGTGGTATCGAGCTGTTCCAGAGTATAACCGCTGAATAATTGCTGATACATTTCCAAAGATGCTGGCGTACATTAGAGCTGAAAGATAAATCCTCTCGTCAGTTAGATGAAAATTGACGTTCTTATAAAATGATATTGTCTGATGATAAGCCGTGGCAGCCTAGTGCTTTGATCCATGGTCTCTTAAGCGTCAAGCAGAGGGTCGTGGGTTCGAAGCAAGGCTCGCACATCTGAGTTTTTCGGAATTTATGTGTAAAATTACACTTGAAATTTATTATGAGCTTTTCGGCGTACGAGCTGCGAGGCAATTCAATGGTTTGTGTAAAGTTCCCAATCCGCACTAGGCTCGTGTCTGAACTATTGCCTAATCCATTTCATTCTGAGAGGAGGGCTATACCTAGCAGTAGGACGTATACAGGCTCCAGCCTTTCAAAGACGTATACCTACGTCTACTAAGGGTGCAAATCTGCTTCAACCATTTTCAATTTTAAAATGGGATGACAGTTAAGCAGGTTTGCACTATTAGCAGAAGGCAACGTTGAGCATTAGCGAAATAAAAATTACTAACATCCGACAAGCATGACGAATATCGTGAATCCTTTCTCCATGTCAGTGTTCGGCGCAACGTTCCCGAAGCCCACACTCGTCAGGGACGTGCAAGTGAAGTACAGAGCGGTGATGTAACGGGATCTACAAGTTTATTTAAAAGTCAATTATTTTATAATGGCTGTACCTAAATAAATCTACAGACTAATATATATATTTTTAATCACACAAATTGGACAAACAACTACATAGTCTATCTTCGTCTGTAACTTAAAATTAACACCTAAATATGTTGCTAAGATAAAAACTAGTTCGGTTTTTTTTAAAGTAGGTATTTGTTTGGTGTTGTTTGTTTGTAGGTGTTTGTTCGATAAACGTGTTAAAAAGTAAGATGTAAGTGGTAAGTTAATATATGTATATTAAAAATTGCATTTTATACTAAAAATTATACTGTATTGCTATGAGGACAATAATATTGGATGGAACGTAACCAGAGACATTATGTAATTTTTGTACCACAGAACTAATAATAAAAGGATTAGAAATGCCTGTGAATCTGTTTCCAATTTTATACGCTCTTACAAAGGCGTAATAGGGTCGTGGGACATATTTTTGAAAAGTTCGTATCGATACTTATGTTTCACTTGACCGCACCTAACCTATCAAGTCTTGATTATATTAGCCGACATTAACACTAGCAAGCTCAAGTGCTTTCTTATGCGAACTCTATAATAGCTACAATTAACGTTGGATTGCCATTAGTAATTTATGTATTAAATAATTAGGTTTGTTGCCAAGTTAGGGAATTACTGGTTCTAGTTAGTGTTTTTTGTTTCAATTCACACCACTAACTTTGGGGATGAGAGCGAGTAGTTCGGACAGAGTGATGCTCGATGCGCAGCTGTTGTACTTGCTCTCGATCTTAACAACATTATTTTTCATTCATGTTTATTTAGAACACGACAACTGTCATTATACATTAAGAAATTAGAAGTACTGTACAAAAAGGCGGTACATAACTTGTACATATGTAGCTACAATGGTTACGCCATTTTTATCAAAGTCCTTGGTTACGTTCCATCCTGTAGTAGGCACGTACGGCTCCATTATTTGATTACCTCAAGGATGGTCCAGTAGAGTTTTCATAGGTGGCCTGGACATCGTTAGCTAGGGCATCCAGCCAGCCAATGGGTGCGTGCAGCTGAGGTCGCTCCCAACTGCCTATAGCATACCTATTACAAAGTAATATCATGGTTAGGTGAAGGCCGCGCGAAGGCAATACTCATATATATTGTTGTCCACGCAAATAGTCTCACCACAGACAGGCCAGCCAGTGCGCAATGAGCACAAAAGTGGCCATTAGGAGGAGGAGGACGGCAGTGCCATATTCGGAGTACCGGTCAATTTTGCGCGCCACACGCACTAACCGCAGCAGGCGCGCAGTCTTCAGAAGACCGATGAGCGTCGTCGTCTGCAAGCAGCACAACACGGCTGAGAACGCTGCGTTCTCCCCCGCACCAGCAAAGTAACTTAGCCGCAAACCGAACTCAAGCATTGTATGAATCGTTTGCTTATATATTACTATAAATAGCATCAACGAGGCTTTGCAGCGAAAACCACGCTAACCAAGCAAGGTGAGAATTATTGTAAAGTTGCCTATGATTATGCTATGCGAGAGTTTCTCGAGCTCAACCAAACTTATATTTAATGTTTTGCAGTAATACAAGCGATTATTTCAAAATTATAAAATTAGCTGGCTTCATACATAATGCAGTGCATGTAACCGTACTGTAATTATTAAACATTACATAGAACAGTATTCATTATGTTCGGGTTAATAATTTGTATAACAGTTTACTGAATCAGAATGGAATGTGGAATGAAATTGTGGGCCGGTGTGTATTTTCTCCTGGAAGGTGTGTAGGCACTAGGGGGTCATTCATAAACCACGTGGCTCCATTGTTCTTTTTTCCTCTCTTTGTAGCGTAAAGCAAGTTTGTCTTAAACCCATTTATTTTAACTCAATATATATCCCACATAAAACCTAAATATTGCACTATAACAACCAGACCTAAACCAAACCCTACCCTAAACCAGACCTCGTGGTTTATTAACAACCCCAAAAAGAGTGTATATTTATTATATACTTTAAGGAGAATACAATGATAATTTAGTACAACGTCGTAAAGCAATTTTTTAAGAAATCTGATACCTATTTACAGTTTTATAAGTTAAGTATTTACGACAGGTTATAATTATACATATAGGTACTGAAAAGGCGATCAATTTTCTCTTTCGTTGTAATCTGTTTTAAAAGATGGTCACAGAGAGCGTTCCTATAGAATGATTACTTAGATAAGACAGCTGAATTAAAAAGATGTAAGTAGGTAATTATTATTTTATGACCATAATATGCGTGATACTAGATAAGTATTATACAGCAGGTATTGAGAGCTTCCTGGAGGGAAAGTTCTTTCACATTTCTGATGAGGAATTTTTGGATAGCAAAAAAATAGATTTATTTTAATTCCATGGCATGTTAGCTAGAATGATTTGATGCATATTCTTTATTTGGCGTAATTTTTCGATTTTTACTCTGTACAGTTCTGGTTATTATAAGTTAAACGATTTAGTTGACTAAAATTTGCAACGTCTAGTAATTTCCCTCCAGAAACGCTTCGGAAATTCCACCACGAAGACCTACATGCGTGTCTTATTCTTCATTGGTTTACTTTTAATAATCAAAAAGATTGGTGTAATTCAATAAATATAAGAATTTCTCTACCCGTCCTTACACACATTATATAACCACCTTCAAACTGACTTATTAATATGACCACTTTGTTTGAACCACTTTTATATTATTTGTAAGTACTACAAACAAAATACAAAAGAAACAGATATTACATTACCTACCTACGTGAAAATGCTCTTAATTCCAACAAAAACAATGCGCCTCGGCAACTTGATGTTTCTAAAAATTATAGTCGACTATTTATACTCATAGTTAAATACGAGTAGGTACGTACATTACAAAAGTCATGGATAGAATGCACTTTGGAATTAATAACCGAGGGTTGCCGAAGCGCATTACTTTAGAAACTATTTAATTATTTTATTTAATAAATATAAGGCGCGAATACGATGGATACCATTTACATGGAAATGGTTATCAAAATCTAATAATATCGATTATGACATACGTTCCTAACCTTTAACGCATTTCACAAGAAATATTCACTTACGAGTACCTCATTTTGATTTTTCACAGATTTCTAGCAATTCCCATTTTGGTAAGGGTTGCAAGCACTACATTTTGCGTAATCACTGATTTATTCATGTGAAAGCAAAAAAGATGCACAAAAACGTTGCATGCAAACCTCGATATAATGCCCGAAGCGCCATCACAAAACACGAAGAAAAGTGCTGATATTATAAGAAAGGTACTTTTGTGAATATATCATATTTTGTATATTTGGTATATTTTAGGTCCAGTCATACCATAAAGCCGTGCTGCACTGGGCATTTAACAGAATGAGTAACTGCTTAATTATTTTAGATATGGATTTTCTACATACATACAAACTCACCTGCTTATTAAAATAATAAAAAAAAAATATCTATTTGTTTTAAGTAAGATCTTGTTTTGTCTGGGTCTGACAAAGGCAAACGTGTAGGTAAGTGACAGATTACTTAGACCTACGCCAAACGAATGATAAGATACCTAGCAGAAACTTAATCAAAGACTCCGAAAAACTAATTTAATGAATACTCGTACGAGTATTCGATAATGTTGTAATATTAATATATACTGAGAGATATTTGTTTTGGCAGCTTCAGTTTATATTTTATGTTGGTGTGTAAGAAGGTGATGCACAATATTGTTTTTGACGAAGGTGACCAGAAGACTCAGACACGATGAGATATGCCAATATTACTTATCGTTAGATCAGTAGGTACTGTACTAGTAGGCGCCAATTCAAGGACAAATTATGATGTTTAAGAATATGCTCTGTAGAGTTAAGTTCAGATATTGTTTTATCATTGTATAGAGGTAATTGTCATTTTCTAAGTCACTACGCTACCAGACCATGCACAATCGAGTAAAATGCCATTTGACGCGTATTTCTGTTAAATTACAGTATTTGTTAGTGTATGTATATATCGCCTGTTCATGTCCTATAAAATTAGCAGGTACTGAACAACCCGGTTCATCGAATCAGTATTATTTAGGTAAGTAGGAACGTACCTACCTAAAACTAATATATTTTATGACATAAATAACATGTGTTTAGCGTATTACACACAATTATAAAAACAAGTAAAGTACGGGCAGGAAAAAAAAACATTAAAGAATATAATTTTATTTTATTAATTAAAAAAAATCAGGAATCGTTAACAAATAATAATTAAATAACACACACTGTACAAAAAATATAATTATTTCCACTAAAAGTGGAGCATATTAACAAATAATTACTTAAACTGCAATTAAGTAATAAATATTCATAAACTGGAGTGCCATTTGGACGGTGGGTAAATGGGATCGGGCATAAGTCTGCCTGTGGGGTCTTTCGGGGTTTGGGTCTGACTGAGCTGTTCCACCGAATGCAGTTTTAAGCGCACAACGCAATCTTGCAATCTCGCCTCGCTAACCCTAAGTCATAAGACTTATGGCCATGGTTCTTACTACCACTCTCTCGAACCAGACCTTATTGAAGCGGAGGTCTATATCTAAATCACACAAACTACTTTGGCATTGTGTGACCTCACGTGCAATACAGCTGAGTCTGTGCGACGTATACATACATTTTCCAAGTAAACAAATATGTACAATGATGGCGTACAGTCCCAGCGATCTTGAAGGTGAGGTCGTAGAATAGTAATGCTATTTGTTTCAGCTTATTTAATCTCATCAATTATCATCTTTTAAATCAATATAAAAAGAAATCAGAGAAAATTTTACTACATTTCATTTTACCTAACTCTTTTCAGAATTTTACTAACAACAACAGTAAGAAAATTTATTGTTGTAGCTTGACTTACGTTTGCACACGGCTTTTTTTAAAACACATTTTGAGTAAGCGTTGATTGTGTCAGCGTACATCTAACATGGATTAGTGATAAGATAAGGTATAAAATTAAAATGTGTGGGTTGAAATTGTTTTGCAAAACAATGTTCTTATAACTTTGTGCTATTTCATATCGTGACTGCAGGCGATTTTTTTATTTGTACAAACAGATGTTCGTCTGGGAAGTGTGAGCGTATTTTCTACTAAGCTCAGTGCGTTTGTGAATTTTGCACTTTTACAAAGAGAAGCCCATGAAAATGTTCGCATTCGGTATAAATATTCAAAATGTGACGGTACAATATGAAAATAACTTCAGACAACCCAAAACTGGAAGTATGTAAATACAGAGAGCTTCTAGGAGGAACATTACTGGTACCTTAGGCCTAACCCAGCGGATAAGGCTGCTTTGCTGTTCCTTTCCTATATTTCGATTCTATCACGGAGAAGATTATGTTTTTCCAGACCGTTTATTCATGCTTGACATTCAAAGAAATTCTTTTTCGTTGAAGTTTTCATCATAGAATATACAAGTAAAGTAAGGTTTTAACAGTACTAGGTATATCATTGCAATTGTTATCTGATCGACATAAGTATATAGATTCCTATCAAAAGTCACTTCTAGAAGTCGTTAAAATTGACTTGCTATATTCGAATTGAATTTAAATAAAGTCGTGTAAAAGCTTAACAATACTGAGACATAAACTAAGCATTAGTTTGAATGGAGAGGTGTAAACCCGCTTAAGGTCACCTTGCCAACGCTCCGATCGTTACCACTTCTGTCTGCAGTTCAAACTGTCAAAGATCCTGCAATAATTACTTATGAATACCTGCTACGCCCTCTGGGTCTGTAATTTGCCAGATCTTTTGATATTTCTAAGTTTGAGTCGAGCTATGAAAATTAATGATTTACTCGTATTAGCGTACGCGGTTCACACTTTTCGTGCTCACTTTTGAATAAGTATATATTTTTAACTACGCTAACTATAATCTACACTAGTAAGTTGGAGCAAAAGGCATACTATAGAATCATATTAGAGCAGTACTGCATTCAAATAAGTGGGACATTGGATCCTGGCTGGTTGGCACGCGTGCGCCCCCGGCGCGGGCACTCGCACCAAGTGGCTACAAACGGGTTGCTCGAGGGAAGCGTCCATATCTTCCATTAACGAAATGCTTAGTGGATTTAAATGGCTAGTGGAAATTATGAATAAAAATGTCAACTAAAATAAATGTAAGAAAATCGAGTGGCAGCAACAAAAAAAGAATTCTCAAAGATGGTATACCTCATCATTTTCCAGCCCCTGCTGTAACAAGAAATGGTATTACAAATTCAATACGCACCCACCTTTGGGTCTCTCCGCCGAACTTAGTATACGATACATAAATATATCTCTCATATCTGTATGTTTAACTAATATTAAAAATGGCGTTTCCTGTAATTAACGTCTTTCTAATGAAAATAACACGACACGTAGAGTATACAATATGCTTATAAATAGTATAATAACATTGCGGCTTGATAAACAAAATTCTAGTGACAGAATGTTATGGTACAATTTTGAGTTAAATTGCAATAAACCAATCAAGGTGGTATGAAGTGGAAGGTTGAAGACGATTGATTTAACTTAGTATTATAATATTTGAACTGTGGTTGCCTATGCAAGGGTGATAGTTGCGAGGATTGCATTCCACTACAGTTTCCTACGTGACTAATAATAGTTAATTCCAGAACCCAAACCAAATTTGTCCGAAAAATTTGCTTAGAACGAATAAATTGTACGGACGTTTCATAACTTTTTTGTAAGAATTAGAAGCGATTATCATTGTAACGCTAGAAACTGAATGGACAATTTTGCTACCTTCTTGACCTAGTTCGCTGCACACTTGTGACCCCTTTTACCCGTTCAGTACGCGCGTCGCGGGTCGGCGTACTACGGCGCCCTATCCTAATCTTATTGTTACTCGTATGGCTGCAAATTTTTAAGCAGGTACAGTTTAATTTAATTAAGTGTAGAATTTGCAACGGCTATTGCAATTTCTTTTACGTAAGTGAGTACCAATATTTCGGACAAATGATCGTCTGGTAAATCGTTGCGAAACTTAAAGCAATAATTTGGATATTCTAACTCTAATGTTGGGTACGTGTCACGTGTGTGATATGAAACCGGATGTTGTGGCGGGTAGAATGGAATTGCAGCTCACTTCATCGGTGTCAGTGCCGAAGAGCAGCAGGTCGAAGGGGATGGCGGCCACGAGGTCGATGAGGAACCAGCCGCGCAGGTAGTGCATTGCGATCTTGGCAGGGTCCGACTCCACCTCGTCCGCCACGTCCACGTACGTTGTCCGGAAGTTTATCAGAATATCTATTATGAAGGTCACATCCACTGCGAAAACATGGCCACATTAGTATTAATGCATTCTCATATAACTTATCATTTGATAATAAAGATACCATACCGATCATATCAATAATGACTATAGGATCCTCGCCGAAGCTGCGCGAGCGCTTGTCAAAGTTGGGTTCATTCAATTGGAAGGCGGCCACGTAAGGGGTGAATATAGCAGTGTAGATGACCAGTATTAGGATCAACCAATCCCAAGCGGCCTGAAATTTATAAGGAAGCAATTAGATAGATTAACACAGTGTTAACAAATATGTTTTTTGAGTTATAATAATAAGGAGATTTATGTTTCTTTTACAGGGGTAATCCACTGTAGCAGGTTTGACCAGAAAGTTCCCTCATGATTCGAATAGGATTGTTACCTTGTAAGGAGAATGGTGGACGATAGTGCAGGGGTGAGAAGGCTGCGTCGTTCCCTTGTGGCCGGCCGTCGCGCCCAGAGACAGTACCTGTGGACAATTCATCAGCTAACTAAATCATCGAATATTGTTTTTTTTGTTACAGTACCTACTTTAAACTTATTGTTTCTCTATGATAAAGATTCACAAAAAATATAATATGTCCATAAAGAATTTTAGAGTATTTTTCTCCAGTGATAAATTCATTATTATAACTGACAGATGCTTATGGTACCGTCTCAGGTTCAATTTGTTACAATAAATGGCTCAGTATCATAGATATCTTCTAGATATAATAACAAGAACTTATCAAAGAGTGATGAAACAGGCCCCTAATGTTAAAACATTAAACCTAAATTATAACACTACAGAATAAGCTAAATGTTACAGCATGCCGTATTTTTAAGCGATTTTTTGCTTCAAAAGACCACTAAATACCGGGTGAAACTTATTTATAAGTATAATTGACATACGGAAGAAACAATTTGAGGAGATGACAATAAGTATTCTGATACGAAATGAATCATAACATAATTTTTTATCTTTAATTTAATAATAGTGTTAGCTAGGTTTAAGTTATTTTTAAGTTTTGACTGTTTTTTATTGTTTTCCTTTTCTTTTTCACTAATAAATTAACTCTTATCATAACAAAAAACATGAATTTGGACAATATTTTTCAGGTTCTGCCTATGCTCGTACCTTAGTAAGTCCGAAAGGCATTCATTGTAATGAATTATTTCAATAACTATATGTAAAACGAGAGGAAAGATTAAATTAAAAACTTTGTCAAAGTTTTCCACTTAAGTGACTTCGTTGTTCCTGACAAGAGGTATTCCTTGCACAAAATCTCATTTCACTTAATAATGTATTCACAGCATGTGCCAGATTTTGCAACCATCCACCTTCATCAAAGATTAAATTACAACTAGAGTTTACGCACGCTGCGCAGTGCCAGTTGCAAAGAGCTGTCACAGATAATCTCTACGAAGAATTTCAGCATTGACTCTGTATCTAAGTTATCGGGTCAATGTTACGGTATATTTTTTATATTCCTTTATAGCCCGATAAGCCCTCTCGTTCTAAGAGAATGTTTGTGCCCAGCAGTGGGACGTATATAGGCTAGAAATTATGATGTTGATGATTTCTTTCTCACGCTTTTCATTGACGAATCTTCAACCACGGAAGGCTACATACCATTTAAATGTGTCTGAATATGCAAGTACCCATCAAAATACCAGTTTCTTAATGATTTTCAAAAATCCTAACCAACATGAAGGGGGGCTTTAGCTAGAACTCTTATGTAATTAATACACAGTACAGTAACAACGAACGATGACAGTCGACGTTGACCTCTGATAGAGGTTGGGATTGGTAGTTCTGGGGACTGCGCTAACCTCCATCAGCCAAAGGAACGGTAAGGCATTATTACAGCAAAGAATTACGAAGACGATATTAAATGGGAACGGCTCCATTGAGTTAATCTGAAAACTGCATCTCTTGCTCGGCCGGTGCTAAAAGATATATATATTTTATAAATTCCAGTCCGAAATGTAGAACCTGACCGCATGTGTGTCCAAACAGAAGTCTATTACCTCCTTGCCGATAGCGGGTAGTCCGTTGAGGCCATTACAGGGCGGTTCGAGGCGTACGACGCTCTTGCGGGAGCCGCGGAAGCCCGTGTCGCGCACGCGCACCGAGGAGCGCCACGTGGAGGGCAGCTGGTCGTCGCGCGAGCCGCGCGCGGAGGCCGTGCGGCGCGACATGGTGAGCGCGCCCCCCGCGCCCCCCCCGCCCCCGGGCGGCGTCACGATCAGCGGCACGTCGGCCGGTCCGCGCTCCTCCATCCCGCTGCCGCGCCAACGCTCTCACCGGAACCCTCCGTGTTCGGACGCCTCTAGGTGTTCACATTCCAGTACGGCTCTTTCGAATGCCGACACCGACTCCAGTAGGGCGATTGCCGAGTTTTGCATAGATGCGTTGTTCTTCTCCCCGGGAGTCTGACCTCAATTTTTACTTATTTTCGGTTTATTTAGAGCACGAACCTAGTTTGCCGTTGACTACTGAATATTTATTTTTGCGAGTCAAATATAGTGATATACCTAAGTGAGGTCCTGTGCAGAAATAAACACATGTTTACTATGGTATGGTTTTGTAAATAGATAATGATTAATTTTCCCAAGTTAGATGTTGTTTGCACTCGAATTCAGAATGACTTATATTTGAGTTAGATTTGAACAAAGACACTGTTGTTTATAGAAGCTCCTCCGGTAACAAGGACAGCGCGCGGCGGGCGGGGGCTGCTAGCGACGTGAAGGGCACCATGCGGAAAGTAACACAATGGGAGCCTTTCTAGACAGTCTCCTTTACTCGGCATTTCTATGAAACCAGACAAAAAGTCTCGTTTGCGGATAAATATATTTTAATACTGTCTACTAGGACAACTATTCAAAATTAAAAGAAGATTCACTAAGTTTCTGGTACGTTTGGAATTAATAACGTGGAGTCAGCAGTGGGAGTCAGATGATTGTATAAGACAAGGGGAATAGGTGGATACGATCTTTTAATTGGAGGAATTATTTAAATGCGCAGAATAACCAGTCATAATAGACTATTCTTAAATGATATTACTATTGGTCCATATCTTCTTTGGCTAGCTGCCAGCCACGCCAACCGTGCCACCCCGAAACACAAATGGATTTATTCAACCCTGAAGGCTGCAAATCTTGCTGCTCTCGTCACGGCTTGACCTACTGCAGCGGACTTTTAAAGTATGGATAGTTTCTTTTTAGCATGACGCAACTCGTCCCCTTAGGCTGTTATACGAAATCAAACATGAACAGTTGGCAAAAATGGTTAATTTTTAATGCATTTTCATAGAATAAATGAATAATGTAAAAGATGGACCGATTTATTTCTGAGAGCCGAGTTACAGCTCTTAAATGTAAAATTTGGACTTTATGGACTGGACAAGTTTATTTTGTTTTTGGAGCGTACACACATGTGCATTATGTATATTATGTAGTAGAAAAAAAACTAAGTTCCTAACAGTAAATAATAAATTCAATGTCCCGGGAAAATTTACACAAATTGACCTAGACCCACCCATTCTCTACCAATGCTTAAATTATAAAAAAAAACAATCCCGGGATCACGCATTACCTACTGCTGCTGGTACATGCTACATTAGTCTGTGATTAATGAAGCAATTTATTTGGTTTTTATACTTGTCTTGCACTGACTTATTCGAGCATTAGAACTGCTATATTGTTTTGAAATTTTTGTTAAATAAAATAATTCGAAAATAGATCCTATAAAGAGGGGTGTAATAAGTTTGACGTCGATGTCTCTCTCTGTGTGTGTGTGTATGTGGGTGTGTGTTTGTCTGTCTGTCTGTGGCATCGTAGCTCTCAAGCGGATGGACCGATTTAGATGCGATTTTTTTCATTCGAAAATCAGTTTCTTTGCGGTGGTTCCTAGCCATGTGTGGTAAAAATCGGTCCAGCAGTTTGAAGAGTACAAGCTCTTTTCCATAATGATGTGAGGCGTTTTTGGCATAAAATTGTATTATTTTTTTATTTACGTATTACACGATTAATGCGTGGGGTTTTCAAATTTTTTAATTTAATGTTTTTACAATATTTAAGTGATTAATATCTGGCATCCTTAAATGAGTAACAACTGGGATATCTAAAGTACTTGATACATATATGTTTATATACATATATGTTTATATGTGTGTCAAGTGAAATGCAGAAAACATTAATACAGGGCATCTACAGACGTTGGGTTGGACATTTGACATTTTACTTTAAAGTCAATTAGGTTATTTTTGAAAATATAAAATATATAAATGATAAATAATATCTATCATTTATTTTATAACTTCATAGCTGTGCTTTTGAATTTTTATATTCTAACTACAGTAAAATTAATAATCCTTTCATTTCAAGTTGGAAGTAATCATATACGTTCTTCGTTCATGCCATTAGTGGCGGCTACTTTGAAGACTGTCATTTTGGGATTTTCATCATTGTCAGCGATACTGTGTGGTGGTACTATTTGACGTTATTTAAACTATTACTACAGTGAACTGGGAATCTGACAATTTAAATCCGTATTCCAGACACGCGATTGGTTCGCATGGAACTAAAATGACAATTCTATTTTGTTACTTAAACAGAAGTTTTAGCTAAATAACTAAGCATCTGACTATATATTTATATATTCAATATTGGCAAGTATGTTTATCGTTTTGTGTAGGTACTTACTTCTTACTTGTAATCTAAAGCTTATGCAAAATACCTACACACCCAACTTTTGCTTTCAGCCGCAACAAAGTCTCGCTCCTGTTTGTTTGTGGTTTGCGGTATGTATGTATTTTATTTACCAAGTACCTAATCAAAAACAATAGACTTGCTCTGCTGTGGAAAGGTTTCTCTTGCCTTTTCAATGAAATAAAAAGTGTTGAGACTTTTTGTGTCAGGTAAATATTTAATTTTCATTTATTTAAAATTGTGATTGCATTTTCACAATTTATAAATGTACCTATGATATTGTGTTTTAGCAGCGTTAAGATACCTACATAAACAAATAGCAAAGTAGCAGTCTCGAGAATGGCTTATTGCGCGTGGAGCTGTAACGACTACAGACACCCTGCATAATGTCAAGACGTTGACAGCGAGTTGGTAAGTCTAGTCTAGTGGTGGGAGTCGAGTCTAGATTGCGTAACGGCGGGTCAGGTCGGGCCGGCGCCGCCGCCGCCCGGTCTGCTGCCGCGCCGGCGGCCGGGGAGGGGGGGGGGGGGGGTGGACTCATGAATTGCTGAACACTTGCCAGATCTGCTTAAAGTCAACGCATACCAACCAACTATAGGTATGTACTTAGCTTCCTCACAGCCATATAATGACAACCTACCCGTGCATATCGAAACATTCCGCCACCTAAGCAACAAGCTTTATGATTCTGTGGTAAAGGTACATAGCATATCACACATAAAATACGTATAATACATAATTGCATGGTACGATGCTGATAATGGAGTATCAATTATAAACTGTAACTATGTGAAGGTGAATGGCTTTGGTCTCTATATGTTATGTACACTAAATGTTGGAGGTTTCTTAAAGTAAATGTAAACATACATATCAATAAACCACTAAATATATTGGATATCTAATGATGCCTATTAGATTATAGCACGCAATTCAGTTTCTAAGAAACAAGTATAAAACGAAAAAAGAAAGAAGTGCAGTAAATTTTCATGGTTTAAAAGTACCTACATAACATAGACAAAGAAAACCATACCATGGTAGTCATAACTCCAAGCATGGATCGTGTTTTTCACAATTAAAGCGAATGGTAAAGAAAAAACAGACTGCAAAAGCTTGCAAATAAAGAAACGACAAAGAAAACAGCTCGCGAGCTTCGACGCACTGAACGCGGTAGAGCTTTCACTGATAAACTAAGCACGGGGACTACGCACTTGTGTTATTATTAAATATTATCAGAATCCGCTACACACTTAAGTAAATAAAGCAAAAAATGCCTGTCGCAGTGCAACAGAAGTCGCGAAGCTCGTCTGCGAAACGATAATAATAGTTTTTACTTTTCAATGCGGTCGATCGATTAAGCTTTGACTATTTTACTTAACGTTGTCGCATTCAACTCGCTACTGTATCTAATCTGTATAAATGCGTGTAAGGTATAGTGACGGATCGCGGCCGCGTTCTGGAGGCGCTCGGGCCGAGAACGATTTTAGATAACAATTGGATGGCAGTGTTAGAGGCGGCGGGGTCCGGCGGCGTGGACACCGGACGTAAACTGGAGGCAGCGCGGTGGCGGCGGCAGGGGTCGCTGTCGCGCGCGCGCGCCCGAGGCCCGCCGGACCCGCCCGAGCCCGACACGCCGCGCGCCGCCGCGCAGGCTCGCGCACGCACCCGTGCCACCCCGTTCGTCCACCTCATCGAACATGTTCACCTCACACGCGCGCTTGTTGCCCTATTATTTATTATCAATCATTCAAAATATGACAATGCACGATAGGTAGCTAGTTTGTTCCGTTACAGACAGCGAAAACTTTTTACAGGCCATTTCGTTACATTAACGCTACTCTCACATATTTTAATAATCAGTGAATCACTTTCTCTGCGTTTTTCACGGATATTTTTAAACGCGAATGTTATTAAATGAAATGAAATAATGTTACATAGGGCCGGTTATGCCGTGTCAAGAGCCGGGTCAACGGATTAATGAGCACATTTGCAACTGGATCCAGCTACGTAGCAGCCTAATTAATTTTTTTATTAAATATAAAAAGCGCACAACCATTGTTTTTCCGGCACGTTGAAACTGTCTATTGTTTTGTTAGGTACCTTGTAATCAGGAAACTCTTGTTAACTAACGAAGGCCGCTGTTTCACTTATCGCATAAAATGTCATCTACCTATCTCTATGTAACAATGTGTCCTTGTTATGCACTTTGTAACATCTATGGTGAAATAAAGTTTTTCTTATTTCTTACTAGCTTCTGCCCGCGACTTCGTCTGCGTAGAGTTATACATAAAAACCTTTCTCTTGAATCACTCTATCTATTAAAAAAAACCGCATCAAAATCCGTTGTGTAGTTTTGAAGATATAAGCATACATAGGGACATAGGGACATAAGGACATGGGGACAGAGAAAACGACTTTGTTTTACACTATGTAGTGATTACAACTCAAAACAATGAATGAGATGGTAAAACCCGGACAAGTCCTAAAGTGACTCACACACTGAGGGTTCCGTACAAGTTTTGCAAGTGAATTAAAGTCCAGTGTTGGCAAAGAGCTCCTAAGCAAAATGTTTGTGTTAGATACTTTCAAACATAAATTATAAGATTTTTAGAATTGTTTCATTAGCTGTGCTATAAGAGCTACCTTCATACCAAATTACAAATTTGTAGGTCAACGGAAAGTGCTCTATAAATTTAGATTGTTAGTCTTTTGCGTCATAAACGGCCATACCTATCTTTTTTTACAATAATTTAGAAGTTTGATTTTTCCATAGCTTCAAGGGACTGTAGGTACCTACATTTATGCATAGTCCCTGAACATATGGTTTTAATATCAACTCGATGCCTCCACGACGGACAAGAAAGTAATCCTAATAGTGGTTGCGTTTTTTTTTCCTTTTGAGGTATGGAATCCTAAAATATGCCCTAAAATGCCCTTTTGGCATGCTTCCGTGCTGGTTTGGGAGCAAGATGGTAAAAGTTCATTAAGGGAACGGGCGGAAATCTTAGGAATCATAATAATATGGGCGACGAGGCTATAGCAACCCATCACTATTTTGATTCCCTTTTCCATCTATACGCCTACAATCAATCGTGCTACACGCGGCCTTATACGAATGAGCAAGAGAAGTAGCACGAGCACAAAAAAGACAGTTGAGCTGAGACAGTAGTTTGTAGAGGGAGAGGGTACCTATTTTACTGCGTGTTAAGACTTATAGTAGATATAGGTACACGGAATGAAATCCTTTCAACTGGAATTTGCAATGAGATTACGGAGCCCGCAGTAGACGGCTTGTAAGTGCTATTTTCCTTTCATTGGACGTCGCAGACACGAGGTTGATTTTATTATTTATACCTACCTATAACATCTGCTAATATACCTACCATTTGAAAATGGTTAAATGTTACATTGAATTTGTTGTTTAAATTTTTAATACCGGTTTGATTGAGTAGAATAACAGAAAATTAAAGCTCTAAATAATTTAGTCTCCTGTAATCGCAATAATAGTCAAAATTTTAATTTCTCAGATTTTTATAGTTTTTACTCTAATTTTTAACCACTTCCACAGAATGATCTGATTTAAAAAACCGACTCCTAGAGACAAAATATTGCAATCAACTCCAGTAAGTATTGTTTTCGGGTCAGTGTGTGTCCAACAATTGAAATTTAACACCTACTTGTAAAGTGACTATGCATTTAATAAAGAAAATACTTCATTACGCTTAGCCTTGTAATTATTTAGAAGGTTGATATTACGAAGTTAATATTGTAAAAGCAAAATAATTGTATTTTGAACTTTGACCATTTTCTCACCAAATTAACCTTTGCCTGCTGATATCGTCGCAAACCTGTATCGCAAAGTCTGATGTAAAATGAATTGCAGTTATTTTTCCAAGTAACGATTTTATTTCGTCCTTGGCATTAGAACAAAGGCGGCATTTTTACTCGCTTTGTTGTCTGTGGGAACTTGGCAGTCAATAATTTTACTACTTTCGCACGTGTTGCTGTATAGACACTGTATAGACACAAAATTAGATTTGTTCCTTTTGAGGAGCTATTTTTCGATTTTTTGGATATTTTTTAAGAGTCACGTATATTTAGCTAGGACGTAGTTACACAATTTTAAACTCAAAACGGCTGCAAAGATTTTTATGGTCTTTGATTTGTTGGATTTGTTTCCGCCCTGAATAACAATATCTATCTATACATAATATAATAAAACTGTAGGGGTCGAATTTCTGTAAATAGAAAAAAAATGCTACAAACCGAGTCAGGGGGATGTAAGAAGTGAAACAGAACAAATCGAGATATATACATTTTTTTGTTTCTCTGTCTGTTTGTCTGTCTGTACGGACTAATCTTCGAAACTGTTGGACCGATTTTGATGAAATTTTGCTTGGTGATACTGTCAGCTGCAGAGAAAGGTGACCCCCGCCTATCTCCCGTATAGCGGTAACCGTACTGTCCCTTTTCTCTACAGCTGACTATACCTTACATCCTAGGTCAACATCTTAGATACCTACCTACTTTTAATCCCGGTAAATTAAATAATTCCCGTGGGATAGTTAAATAACTAAAGCAACTTACACAGGTTAGTACACAACGACTTATGCATCTAATTAAGTAAAGATTTGTTTTCTTATACATTTTTCGTATCTCTGATGATATGACAGAAACTAATTCTTAGACGGACCAGTGTGCCTGTGCCTGGCCGAAACAGCAAAATTTAAGAGGACATAAAAATGATATAAATCGTGTTCTAAGACGTTTCAAGTACACACAGTAAGTAATAATTGGAACGGGCGCAATCCTCAAGAACACACGAAGGCCGCTCTGCATAGCGAACACTCTCGAACCGACGCCAAGTTTCCACGACACTCGTATCCTAGCGAACTGGCTCGCTCTAACCAATGCTGCAGTACCCCATACCTACAAAATGTATAAAACATTAACAGCAGACCTCGACACATATTATATCTGGCAGCTTAAATAGTTTACACGTATTCGGATGAAGGTTGTGCATGCCGCGTGGAACATTAAGTATTCAAATAACATATTGTTTTGCTACCTGCGAGTGCCTGCGAGCCTACACACGAACTGGAATTTGGCTGTTCCTTTTATTGAAGATCGGCTGGGACTTTGATTTATATTTTAATTTCTGATGATTAATGATTATGAGGATATTCAGTATAGTTTCTTGTAACAGGAAACTTTTCGTAGGCATTTTTAACTTTTAACTCTCATTTATAATTAGGCGGCGCTCGTAACTTCGATCGCGTGGTTTTCACATAACCACACACATACACATATTTAACGAGGGCGAGGAATTGAAAAAATCACGCTGGGAAATATCGTTAAGTAGTTTTAAAGAACAGCATGAAGTGGTGTCAGACATACGCCATCCAGCCAGTCAGACAGACATCGAAGTTTTCCTTTACCAAACGGTTCCGTTTTTTCCATTTGAGGTACCATTACCAAGGTAATATAGACACAGTTGGCAGGTATCTTGTATCTTTGGGAGGTACGGTGGCCAAGGTGCGAAAGTTCGACTCGCATTCGATCCATAATTTATGAACAGCTACGCGCCAGCGATCGTTGACTTTACTGCGCCTGCTACACGTGCTACGCAAGTGGTACGGCGGTTCTACTATATGTCCAATCTAAAGTTCAAAATATTTCCACAAAAGAAATAGGTACATCCACTGTCAAATTTTACATTCAGTGTGGCACAAAATTTTATGTTCGTGACCGTACATTTAACAAATGCTTTAAGATTTTGTTTTTTGTTTGGCATTGACATCAATTTTTAAATTTCAACTGAATGATGAGTAAGGGTGTCTGGATTTTAATTTAACTTATACTTAACATATATTCGATCACTACTTCAAATGTGGTTCTGACTAAGGCTAAATTTATTTACAAAACCATTTTACGCATTTTCATAACGATAATGAATATTTCGTCAGCTTTGTGACGGCTTTAATAATGCTGAAGTTAATTAGATAGTATATCGGTAAAATAGTAAACGAAGCACCATGTAACTTGACATGTAATATTTTACAAATAACAGCGTTTTTCAAATGTTGAATTTTCTTATTATTCTTGAAAGATAAGATAACGTGATCGGAGAATCATTATCGAGTGCACACAATTAAATTAATCACCCGATAATCTTGCTAGCCAACTTGGTTTATTATATATTATCAACTGGAACAATACCTAATAGGTACTAGCCAATTTAAGTAAAATTAAGACGTAATAATGTTTTCATGTTTATTAGGTCTTTAATTTTTGAATCTCTTTTGAGTTACTTGATCCTGAATACACTTAGAGCAGCTTTTGCCTCGTTTTGCGGAAACCGGAATATTTTCATATTAGTCGTTTACTTTTCAATTAAAGGGTTTGAGTTTAGCCCAGTTAGGCCATTTACATACTACCTTAATAAGTGGATTTAATTTAGTTTACATACGAGTTTTTAATTTTTTTGAGAAACCTGGGAGCTGAAAAGTTCTCTCTTTCATAAGTTTCAGTTTATGACTTACAATATTATGTCATTTGATTAATAAATTTGGCCAGCGTGAAACTTCTAAATCTAATAAATAATTCTTCTAAATATCTCTATTATAACTTTAGTAACGACATGAAAGTGTATTTCTAAATCCAATTCCTATATTTTTTGACAAGAAGGACGACAAACGGTAACACGCCATTTTGATACAAATGCCAAAATGCATAGTATGTTAAAATGTAACACTGACAAAAAGTGCAAAATGTTTGTGCCACCAGGTCGATTTTTCTGAATATTATAGGGGCAAAATATGCTATGGCCAACATGCACTTTTAGTCGAAACTTTCCAAGGCAGCTTTCACCATGGTCTAGATGTCTTTGTTTTTGGATGTTTTCAGGACAGAATATTCTGGAGTCAAAATGTTCAAAATACTAATTTTTCCGTTCAGCCTGAACAAGCATGTTGACTAATGTCAACATATATTATGTATACTTTTTGACTTTTTTACATTTTGACAAGAGAATTTTCGAACCCATTGAGCATCTTGGGATTTTTCTTCAGTTCCTTTTTTCTATGATATAATTAGGCTCATAGGTTTTTGTGGCATGTAGTTAATTGATTTGTCTTTTGTTCAATATAACATGTTTACATTTACATGATTTTTGCCCGTAGTACATTTTGATAATGAGGCATTATGAACGTTGTGTATTTAGACATTTGTATCAAAACGACCTGTTACCCGACAAATGAGCAAGTGGGTTACCTTGAAAACTATCATTGAACCGATCAAGGCCATCGCAAAAATATGCTACTGAATGGTAATAGAAAATACCAAAAAACCATAATTATAAAATATCTATCTCTATCGGCCACAGATACAAACATGATATTTCTATAATTGGCGACCCTAGATATTTCTGACGTTTATATAAAACACTAAACTCGTCGCAAAATAAAAGGCCCGTTTTGACATTTGTCTTTGCGACGTAACTAGTGATGTAACCATACGACTCAGTACTCGATACTCACGATAAATCGATTGAAGTTTGCATGAGTACTTGATCGATTTGAATATATATTGTAAAAGTGCATTGGATTAAAGTTCTATTTAGAAAATTTAACTTACACTGATGTTGTAGATTTTGAAATGATACAATGTTACAAAAGGTCATTTTTTTTTTCATTTATTATTTTTGTTACAGTAATATTCACAAAAAAAATCGACAAAAAGGTTATCAAATTTCTAAATGTCAGTGAAATTCAGTAATTAATTGATTGATGAACACTAGTATTTAAAAAAATAAAACCGGCCAAGTGCGAGTCGGCCTTAAAAAAATTTCTTGGTCGATTTTTTTTTTCTTTAACCGATTATTATTAGTCTGTGGACAATATGAAAACATCGTTATACACAGCACTTAGCCGAGTGGGCGGTACCCATCAATGAAAAATGTAATTACCTTCAGAACATTTCGATCGGTAAAAAATAGAGAACTTCATAGGCGTGAACTGTCAAAACGGGCCTTTTATTTTGCGACGAGTTTAGCTGACCCGGCGAACTTTGTTCCGCCTTAAATTTGAAAAATTCCTTTGTAAGTGCATCTTTATACTAATCAAGGAATAATGTGTAGGCATGCTAAATTTAATGTCTGTAGCTTTATTACTACAACATTTCGGAATTTTCTAATCCCGTGGGAAAATCGGGATAAAAAGTATCCTATGTCCGTCTCCTGGTTCTAAGCTACCTCCCCACCCATTTTCAGCCAAATCGGTTCAGCCTTTCTCGAGTTATAAATAGTGTAACTAACACGACTGTTTCTTTTATATATATTTTTAAAATGGAGTATTCTACCTATCTACGAATATACTGCTGGACCCTAAAAAATATATCAATGCTGTAAAGTCGATAAGATTGATGTTCTAGGTGGTAAATACGCCACATTTTTCTCATCTTATTCATTAAATAATGTATGATATCTTCCATGTTATTAAGGTTTTATCTTCATACTAGCTTTTGCCCGCGACTTCGTCCGCGCAGATAACGTCAAAGTGACATACCACCTTCATCCAATCATTTCTTCAAATATTAAGTCAATATTTTCTTCCCGTCCTTTTAACTCGCGAGAAATTCGCAAAATCCCTTCTAAATGCTCCTTTTCGATCCTCAAGGAACATGTCGGCCAAATACCAATGATCTAAATCATATAACGATCCTTTTTATTTCTTATTCCAGGGAAATTTTGCAAAATACAGAAAACAGTTTTCAGATATCTTATAATTACCTCTTCGTATGCCAAATTTAAAGATTCTTTTAATAATAGTTACGGAGATTGGACCATTTTAAAGTAAGAATATACTCCCTAACCCGCGGGAATTTTGGAATGTCCTAAAATTAATGTTTAGCAGTTATGACTCTTTACTAACTACTTACTAGTCTTATGTGTCTAATTTCATGATTCTAGTAATTATAGTTACGGAGATAGGGCGCCTTTGCAGTGGACTTTTATTAACCCCATTTAATCCCTATCCCGAGGGAATTTCTAAAAATTGCATGACCTCTCTAAAGTTTAGAAACCTTCAAAATGCGGTACCCACTAATACATATAAAACGGTGACTTTCGAGACATTCCAAATTTAAAGAGTATTTGCATTGGACCAGGCTTTTATGTGAGTTCAATCTCTTTGAATAAAATCGGATTGAGTTTTCAAACATAAATGTGTCAAAATAAATGTAATTTGAATCAAAAGCACCAAGGAGTATTGATATTAACCTCGAAGCAAATCACCCCCAAAACCACTTTTTACCCCGTTTAAACCCTTTAGAAGATGAATTTCAAGAAAATACGAAACACGCTTTCCATTAATTCTGTTAAAGAATGTTTATGCAAAATTTGAAGTAGATTGGAATCAAGGAATCACGTTGCCCCATACAAACTTACCTCCCCTTTTTAACCTCCTTAGAGGTAGAATTTCGGAAAATCCTTTTTTATCGGATGCTTACGTCATACAAAGAACACACCCTCCAAGTTTCAGGTCTCCGTTGATCCGTCAGTCAGTCAGTCATCCAAGACAAAGCATTTTATATGTATAGATTGATCGAAAGTTTTATGTTGTGTTTTTTATATTAAATTATTTTTGTGAAAGCCAGAAAAAGTAGTTGATCTAACTATTTCGTGTTCACTTTCATTTGTAAATAAAGACTTGGGCAAAAGTTTTTATTTTTTTATTTTTTGGCTACCCATTTGCAATATAATTAAAACACAATATTATAATTTTTAAAGTTTCCATTTAAAATACATCTGCTGTCCGTCGGTCGTATTTTCTGCCATAAGGGTCAGATTAATTTTTATTATTATTATTATTTTTTTATTACGAACTGACCAGTGATTGACCTCTATCACACCAAGTGTGAAGGTGCAGATGAGGTGATTACGTTTTAAGACACATGTTATTTCCACAAAGTTAATGAGAGTGGTCATAATTTATGAATTAGGTACTAGTGGTTGCCCGCGACTCCGTCTGCGCAGAATTCACTTATCGCTATTCCGGGATAAATACTATCCTATGTCCTTCACCGGGGCTGAAACTATATCTGTACCAAATTTCACTAAAATCGGTTCAGTGGTTAAAGCGTGAAAGTGTAACAGACAGACAGACAGAGTTACTTTCGCATATATGATAATATATATATAAATATATACTAGTAGGGACTAGTAGGGATTTAATTTAATTAAGTTTTTTTTAATAGAGAAGCAAGTTTTGTTTTTTTTTTACTTTACCAGATCTGTAAAAAAGGGTCACACTGCAAACTATTACAGCTGCCGTGGAAATGGTCAGTATGTCTGTTGTCACTGACTTGAGCTGAGGACTGAGGACTCAAGAGACCTCCTGAGCTTACAGGCCACGAAAACTTACTTTAACGAAAACAGACATCGTATCTTCACAAAACAGTGGATAGTCTGGTGGCGAAGCCCAGCTGCCTTGCCCAAAATCTAACCCAATTTTTCTTCGCTGTCGCTTGGCAGGCAGATAGAACGTTAAGCTACATCACGTAATGTGTCCGTCAATAACGTTTTTACATAAATGTAGATTAGTTCACCGCGTAAATTCCTCTGAACGAATGTTTTCATATTACTGTTGTAGTTATCTCTAATATATAAAATTTCCATGTCACAATGTTAGATCCCGTACTCCTCCGAAACGGCTTTACCGATTCTTACAAAATTTTATATGCGTATTCAGTAGGTCTGAGAATCGGCTACTATCTATCTTCTAATATATAAAATTTTCATCTAACATATAAAATTTCCATGTCACAACTAGAAATAATTTATAAGGCAAAACAACGTTTGCCGGGTCAGCTAGTAACTTTATAATAATCGGTTGTAAAGGTCTGGTGTTGATTTTGATGTTCACTTTTATTCAATCATTTTTCAGAAAAGTAAGAGAGGGATCAAAGTACAACTTTTCTGTTCAAGGCTTTTCAATGTGTTTTTTGCAAATGAAATTTTTTGAAGTTGATAAATGTACAACCATTTTTTATGCTGGTAGCTCTTTAATTATATTTATGTCTTTTTTCAAGTTTTAAAAAACTGTTCGTTGTTATAAAAAAATCGTTAAACCTGGGTAAGGGATGTCAGTTCCATATAATTGTACATAAACTCGTCGCAAAATAAAAGGCCCGTTTTGACATTTGTCTTTGCGACGTAACTAGTGATGTAACCATACGACTCAGTACTCGATACTCACGATAAATCGATTGAAGTTTGCATGAGTACTTGATCGATTTGAATATATATTGTAAAAGTGCATTGGATTAAAGTTCTATTTAGAAAATTTAACTTACACTGATGTTGTAGATTTTGAAATGATACAATGTTACAAAAGGTCATTTTTTTTTTCATTTATTATTTTTGTTACAGTAATATTCACAAAAAAAATCGACAAAAAGGTTATCAAATTTCTAAATGTCAGTGAAATTCAGTAATTAATTGATTGATGAACACTAGTATTTAAAAAAATAAAACCGGCCAAGTGCGAGTCGGCCTTAAAAAAATTTCTTGGTCGATTTTTTTTTTCTTTAACCGATTATTATTAGTCTGTGGACAATATGAAAACATCGTTATACACAGCACTTAGCCGAGTGGGCGGTACCCATCAATGAAAAATTTAATTACCTTCAGAACATTTCGATCGGTAAAAAATAGAGAACTTCATAGGCGTGAACTGTCAAAACGGGCCTTTTATTTTGCGACGAGTTTAATAATAGTTAACTCCGTTTCGGGCTAACCCAGTGTTCAGTAACTTAACTTCAACTTGTAAAAGTTAACTCAGAGCAACCGTAGTAACCGGTCGGCGCTAGTTCGCCACAAAAGTGTAAGTCGTTATTAATATGTATAATGATCATTTACAACAGAGATGAGCTTTCACACCGTCGTAGAGCGAGCCAAGGAAGAAAGCCCGATTGATTGAAAATGGACTCTCAACAAATGTGAGATTAATTGGGAGTAGTGGGAGCAGCTACAGGAGTATAGAGTATAGACTCAAAATTATCATTATACTCTATAGTAGAGCATTATATTTCCAGATTTACTAAAATATATAGGGTTTTTTATTTCCTTAGACGGTAACGTGCTTATTCAAACTATAGCCGTACATTATTTTCTGAACTAGAAGTTTTTTCAATAAATATGTTATTAAGGCTCTGTCTACCCCGTAAGGGATAAAGACGTGATTTATGTATGTACGAGTATGTAAAAATTCAAAATGAAGGCCTAGGTTGCGAAAACGCAGCCGGAATCCTCTAAACTAAATGAATCCGACTTAAAATTAATAGCCCTGTATACTGGTTTTATAGGTAGTTTAATATTTGAACCTCTCTCAACTTATATCTATATAAACTTTTATGTATTGTTTCTAACGCATCTTATTATTTAAGCAGATCTACATATACAATTAAACAATTTATCGTAGATTAAAATTCGCTGAGCAAGCAAGCGCATTTATGTGCTAGGGCACTTGTGAGTATTAACACGTTCACAGTAGACATGGCATATATTTACCGTGAGTTGCACCAACTTACTTTAGCAATAACATTAACCATAACGATTTGGACATACATTTCATAAGTTTTCATTCAAATAAACGTCAAAATCGTCGGTTATGGTAAATGTTATTGTTAAAGTAACTTGTTGCAACTCACACATACGGCACAGTCTAAAAACTGAGCCTCTGTATTATATAGTCGCACATTATAGTGGAGATATATCAGTCACTGATACTTGGTCTCTACCTTAAACTTGAAACCGCTTTCAGATTCACTGTTTAAAAATGGTTATAATAATTTTACTATAGCTCCTCGGGTTCCAAATCGGCTATCATGCTGTGAGTAAATCGTTGCCTAATAAACTTTACTAGATATTTGGCGTAGTCATAACCGGCTAAAGAGTTACGACTTACATTTATTAGGCTCTACGAATCAAAGTAGTCGTGATATGCAATATTGTAAGGTACTTAATGTACATGGGTCGGCTGAGTCCTTGAACTATCGCGTGCTAATCGCTGCGATTCACCGTGGCTCATCACTCGCCCAAAGCTAACGGCCAGCCGAGCTACGTGACGTAGCCGTCTTAGCGCGCCATAAGTGGAACACTTTCATTTGTAACACCCTTTTATAAGCACTTGCGCCTAGCTAAAGCCTTGGATTGCAGTAACTAGGAGCCGGCAGCAAGTGGCACTGCGCCCGTGCTAATGAGACGGCCTATTTATTTATGTTGTATGCAAGACAAATTGATTGCGAAACACTGAAAATCCTATTCGAAACCTTAAGTGAGCATTAAATTAACACACCTTTAGTTGAGATTTTTTTTCTGCATAATGCCCTTCATGTGGCTTCTTACCCTGGGGTTATTAGCTCGTTCCCCACTTGTACTGTAATAATTAAATCTTATTGCATACTTACTTTAATATGGTTCCTACACAAATGCTTACTAAATAGTCCTTATTAGAATAACATTTGAACAATCGCGTTGTAGTAAATAAAATAAGCGGAATTCTTTAATCTTATGGATGAAGTACATAAACCCATGAAATCAGAAATTTTAAAAATAAAGTTAACAGAATAGATAACTTGATCTATATTTGACGAAAAATCCGCAAACCAGTTCGCAAGCAAGGGATAATATAGAAGCATGACTCACCACCTTTTCCTCTGCAATTTCATTATTGTTGTTGTTGCTCCCATATTTTAAGGCACCGTTTTCCATGACCTCAACTGATCGTCGGGTTCCTTACTTTATCGCTTTTTACTGATAACGTATTGTGCTCACGTGATATTTCAGGCAGTCTTTCATGTTTCATTTGTGAATGCACCACTTTTGTTGCAACGATATTTATGATCATTTACATATTAAGTCTTTTTTTGAAGTCACTTAATTAAGTGGATGTTTGGTCCCGCTACTGCATTGCCGTCTGCACTTTTTCTAAAAATAGCAAACTGATTGCATTGTTTAATTTAACACTAATTAACAAATATAAAGGTTAATTACATTTTAAGCGACGATTGTGACTAAAAGCTGCTAATGTTACAAAATATAGGTCAGCAAACTTTGGTACTCAATAGGTAAGGAAACTAGAAGATCGTGGGCAGCGATAACATAGGTACACGTTAGTACGTATGTGCAGAGTTATGGAAGTTGTTGTCAATATGAGCCTAATTACAATGCGGAATTTCGCTGCTGTGTGCTTGGCTTCTAGCCGTGATTAACACGATAATGATACAGCCATGCAAGGTGAGCGTTTCTCACAGCTTTCAAAAGTTTATAAATCGGTATTTTTTGCTTAGTAAAAATTATACAATTCACCCCTTAGTGAGCCGCAATATTATTGCTTTAAATAACTTACTACCAATTTGACTTTAATGGGATTTAATTTAATATGTAAAAACATGATTATTTCCTTACATCGTTCTTATTATGAAGTATATTTGTCATTAGAGAGTCCGTTGCTACGATACTTTTACTCGTAAACAGATTGGTTCTTTGTTTCTCTAAATCAATTAAATGATATAGATTTTTTTCAGTGAGTTTTTTACTACGATTCAATACCTACTACTAATCCATACTAACTACGTATGTTTTTGCATTAATTGCTTTTATAATATCAAGAGGAAGCTCGTACAAAGTATTTATTTAACAGCACCACAAACGGAATAGAAATATGTATACAATTGAATTAAATGTAACATATTAACACATACATAAGTTTTATTAAAAATATTTTATGCTTTTATAACTAACTTGAACATTAACAATTTTTACTAAAATTACATACCAGACGCAGTTCGCGGGTTAACTTAACTACGGTAATTTAGTTTAGAGAAGCTAATAATGTTTCGTTGAACGTTACGAAAAGGCACTGCTCCTATATTTTTATGCAACATGATATAATATTAGTTTGTGTCGGTTGTGAGAGTCCGGTATTAGTGAGCGGGTCGCGTCGGCGAGTGGCGAGGGCGGGCGGGCGACTCGCGTGCCGCGTCACACTGCGGCGCGCCACGGCATGACGGCACAGCGCCGCGGCCGCAGCACGGGAGCCCCACCTGTCCAGGCTCAGGGCCCCACGAACCCCACCAAGCCCACCAAGCACACCAAGCCCAACAACTTAAGTACCACCACCGTGCCATCAACTAAAGTTACATATATAATCTTAGTAACAAAGCTTGTTTTTTTATTGCGTATGTATTTGTTTCGTCTACCCACCACGTTGTCTAAACTCAAACATCAAGTAAGTTTAATAGAATTATCTCATGAAAATATTAGTGTTCATAAAATGAATTTTGTAAACGTTCCCAGGTTTTTTCCTGAAATTCAAAGTACCGTTACTGGTATTCGTGAGACTGCGGCGCGGGCGCGGGGCGGCGGGGGCCGGGGGCGGGGCCGCATGCCCGCACTCCACGCTACGGCGGAACCATCGTCGCGATACGCACCATCACTTTTTCGTATCGACACACGACCTTGGACTATATTTTTAATATTAATTTATTCCCACTTGCCTGAAGGTGGCAGCTGGTAAATGAGCACTTACTCCCACTTCTGTAGCGCTGATTACGGGATGTAGTGATGATGCCAATAAGTTTGAGAGGTATAACTTTGCTTAATTGGGCAGTATCTGTATAAAAAATATGCGGTAGCTTTAAGTGAAAGCAATAAAGTGCGAAATTGTAAAGTATGGATTAGCCCAAAGGTTTGACGGAAGTCGTAGTTTCGGAAGCCCGCATTTCTGGATTCAAAGCGAAACTTACGTCGTATTCCTAAGTGGCACAAGTGACTTCTTTGAATGGTGGGAGTCTATTTTGGACACTATCGGTTAGGGGCTCCCTGGAGACACCCAAAATTTGGTAAATCAGGGTCAGGGTGAAAGAGTATTATGGAACACATTGAGGGATTTTTGAAAGAACATCACTACAAAGTAAAAATTGTAAAAAATTATGCTGGATTCTAATTGGCACACAAGTAGAGTGGAAGACAAAATAAAGCTCTTTTTAATTTTGACAACTGTAGTTTTGTAGTGATACACATATCAGTACCTCTTTCTAATGGTATTTTCGAGTGGTGTACCTAATATTATTCAACCGCATTATGCAATTAGCAATTACGTACTAGCTAGCGCGCCCGCTACTTTTCCCTGCTACAGAAAGTCTCTATCCCGTGAGAATTTCGCAAACTTCGTCTTTTTTTTCGATTTGTTAAATTTGTAATTACCAGGACAAAGCATGTGTGAATGAACATTTTTTAATAAAATATCTAAGGAGACAACGGAGCATTAGGGTCACCTTAAAACTTTTCACCGCACCAATTTTAAAGTTAATTGTTATTATACGTATTACTAAAATTCACCAACATTCAATAATTATAAATTCGGACTATTTAGTATAATATCATGGTTAAAAGTCATACTCATTGTAACTTGATTTATTAAAAAAAATTAGGAATTCGAACTTTTGTCTCTCGCTTTTGAAATGCACCTAAAATGGTGCCTATTTCTGCTTGCATTCTGGTCTACGCCACTTTAATAATGATACGACCAGTAACAAAAATTGGAAACCGTCCAGATATTCGGCAACCTATAATATCAGTAGAACATGATGTTACATCATGCACTTTGCTCGTGGTACATACGATTTCTTGTTATTATTAATTACCCGTTATAAGAACCAGGGAAAGGGTAACAAGATAACAATTAAGTGAGTAGGTTTGTTGAAGGTGCACTAACTGTAAATGTTTTAAACACTTACTTAACAATTGGCAAACTTCATATTTTTCATTTTACTTACATTGAAAAGCATAAAAGTATTTTGGTTTTTTTCTACAAGTATTTTTCGAAAAAATTGCCTGCAATGGTTAAACTGGAAATGACGTCTATTATCAGGTTGAATTGGTGAAAACATGAGCCATTAATAACAAGTATGTGATTAAAAAAATATATATTTTCCGTTTGTTACTCATGTGGTTAGACTTTGACAGTTTAGACGAAATTTCGTTGTTCCCGCTCGTATTTTTTCTTTCCTGTTTATAATAATTGTTTCTCATCCTTTTTACGACATGGCATTCCCACGGACATTGATTCTGATAATTTTTACGACTCGTTATTTCCACGGACACTTCTACTTTTCCAATTATTTCAAAATGAAGACCTCTGAAAGGATTTTCACAAGTTGATAGCACTAACTTGCCACCGGTTGACTCCATGATGATTGTGGAATTTACCAAAGCTTCCGACAAATACATTTTAGCGGGTATAAGAGGTGTCAAAGCCTTATTATCGTGAAGGAAATCTTACGTGGATAACTGTCAACTGTCAGGCTGGCAAATGCTTTGCGAAATATCGTGTGTTAGAGCAACGAGTCAGAACTTCGATTTATATGGTGACTGCAGAAATAGATGAAGCCCAAGAACGGATATTGATGTTTGTTGCCACGATTGAGCCGCATCTGAAGGTGGTTTGCGTGCCTCGTGTTTTTGAGCGTGGCTTGTTCAAAAAACCAAGCACAACTTCCACCTTGTACTATTGGAATAGGCCGAACCTAAGCAGTCACTAAAGACAAATATATTTCAGTATCAGCAATTGGAAAACGAAAGCTGGTTGGTTGTGATGATGTACATGTTCCAAATCTACAAGATTTCCTTAATGAGTCAAAACGGCATAGAATCGAGGACTCTTTGATAGAGACATAATAATCACAAACCAAGTGAGTATGATTTCTGCGTGTTCGATTTAATGTTGATTTTCGTGTCAGATACAAGTAAAAGTGTCAAATATTTTGAAAAGTTTAAGTCATATGCAATGTATTTATTGTAAAATATATGAAACTTGTACCGAATAACCTTTTTGTGTATATAAAATTGAGTTGTTTTGATTATCTTCTTCATACACATTTATTTATCTATGAACGACAAAATGTAGAAACTTTATTGTACATGTTAGATTACAGATAGAGTCAAAACACAATACGTACTAAGTGCATAGGCATACTATGTGTGTGATTTACACACATAGTAGCTAAGATGATTTTAAGAGGGACAGAATACATGGTTTTAACCTTGCTTACGATTTTATTATAATATTTACAATGTATCTCTAGAAGTTCCTTTCACGAAACCCTTCAAGCCGTATTGTTACACCCAGACACTACTTAGTACACATCTGGAAATCTTCTAAGTCTTCATTCAACTGTAAGAAAATAAATGCACTGTTAAAATTTATTGTGTAAAATATATTACAAAATAACTACGTAATTAAAACAATGAAACACGTTGTTCACATCTTTTCGAAAAGAAATATGTATAATTAATTACAGTACAGTAGATGAGGTAATTACATAACAAAGTTTGGTTTTCATATAAAATTCTTTATAACAAAGTCGGATACAGTGACTTCGCTTACAGTAACATATCGCTTATTATGACCCATTTTTAATAAATTATGTCCAGTTATAATGACCGACATAATGCTTTATACCTTCGGTAATGTTCGGCCGGGCACTTGACGCCCGACGACGTTCGGCACGTCGCTTGTTTTTGTTCTGAAATGAAAAATGTACATACCTAAATAATCGTACTTATGTTATTATATAAAAAAATATGTTGATATACTATAATGTTTCTCTGTTAAAATAAATAGTTACCTAAATAAACAGGAGATTGTTTATTTTCTCAAAATGCTTTGTATGACGTCCAATAAACGAATTCCACAGTAGGTACTCACATTAAAATGGTCTTCGCAAATAAACAATGCCCTGCTAGGTCTGTATAATAATATGATAATCCTGTACCAGTACACCATTTCTTTTTGTTTCCAAGCGGAACCGTAAAAAAAATCTTGGCAGGACGTGAATTTTCAGAACGCAGTATTTTACTGCAAGCATTTTATAAGAAAACATTATTAAGCTAAATTACGCACTGGAAATATTTCTTTTAGATTTAAGTAGTTAGTCTGAAATGCCAAACCGTCAATGTCAACGTCTGTAGCATAGCTTTTAAAAATTACAAATGTACCAACTAAAAATTGTGAGCTATCGGCCTTAATATTTTTTTTACTTGTATTCCAGTTTAAACTAAACGAAGTCACTTTTCACATACGCCCTTTTAGAATGAGCAAATCTTAAAATGGCTTTTTTGTACTGAAATGAAGACTTACAGGAAAATAAAAAAAACGTGTAACTTACAATGTTATTTTCTTTCTAACTGTAACAAAAAAAAATTGGTTAAAATTATGAAATTTAACCCTTAATTTGACAAAATAAAAAAAAACACAGTTCAAGCCTCATCGTAATATTAGGGTCCAAAAAACGGACGGTTTGCACTCCGGGAGTGCCGGCAGAAGTGAAAACTACATACACGCACACTCGCGGAAAAAAAACATTGTAAAAAATGCACAACGCACACTTCAAAAAGTAAAAAAAAAAAAACTTTTTCTACACGATATTAGAACCGCGGTTACCGGAGCGAACGCACTGTAATTCCACACCATACTTGGCTTACGTGTGAGAGACGAAATCAATGTAATGCTGAGATGTCCTAGTACTTTTTCTCCGCGACTCAGCAAAAAACACTTCAAAAAACGAACGCGACTCTAGGCTCTAGCTTCATTCTTCATTCGTATTTCAAAATAAGCTCTTAGAGGAAGAGGATCTGCTATCCTGCTATTTTAACTCTCCCTCCGGCTTACCTGATGCGAGTTTAACATTTTTTACCGATCTCAAAAAGTGTCCACGCCCCTAAGAAGCTTGTAAGTCAATTGAAAAGTTTATTTACTTAAAGACAATTGTGTAAAACTAACTGGGTCATATCATTGAAAGGTGACGACGCGGCGTTACGCGAAACTTGAATGGTTGCATGCGCAAATAAGATAGCATAATGATTATCATAAGCACAATGAGAGCAATAATATTATTATTTCAGGCTGCGTTCCCGAGATAGCGCTACAGTATGTCGAACGTGTTTCTGCTTCTAATATCTATTTTATGAGACATCTTTGGCGAATAAATTTTATTTCAGATTGTTTGGGCCTATTGTTCTGGTTATACTGCTATTTTTTTTGACGCCTAAGGCGTAACTAACAAATGCATGCTGTTTCATTTCCTGTTCGCCTTGTTCTGTCAAATGGACTGGTCGACACGGGGTTAGGGTAAAGAATTTGTACGGTAAAGCGCGAGTATGATCTTGACAAATGAGGTGTCGATCTGTCCATTCACCTAACTGTCAGGTGTTAGCACGTAGCGTGTGAAAGAAAAATCAATATTTTGGCTTTAATAACAACACAGGTGGCGAAATATTTTATTTACTCGCAGGCTAAGTCACAACTCGTCTACGTCTGCTCACAAGTCGTATAAAGTTTTCGAACGACTTGGTTATTTTTTTAGGCTGTAGGTAAATTGGTCTTGAAGAAGATTGATGAATTAATAATAATTAATAATTAATTTAATTCGTTCGTCCGTTCTTCGTAGTTAAATTAAGAATCCGACGCTCCATTGCTCCATGGCAAACCTTAGGCTTGGACTTTTGAGCTTCTTCAAGTGACCAGGTTGGAGCCGTATGTTAGGATGGGCAGATTCCTTTGATTAGCGATTTCATAGACCTGGGGCCCAATTTTATAAGCACATCACGCGAAAGTACCACACGAAAACACAGCTACAAAACGACAGCTCAAATTATTTTTTCAACTAAGAGATCTAATTAATTCGAGCTGTAGATTCCATCTAATGTGAAAATCATCATTATTTTTAACCACTTTAGAGTGCTATTTTCACTTACGTGCTTTCAAAAATCGCCCCCAGAAGCTCTACGATCGAGCTCTTTGTCTTGCCGGTTGTTGAAGGATGTAATCAAGTCTAAGTATTCGTCGACGCCATGCACGTCAAGCCACGATGTGTCGAGGCCTTGAAGCATTTATAGATACCAGAAGAATGTGATCTGCAAATCAATGGATTGTTAATCTGTTATCGCCCACTTTAATGTCGCTATTCTCCCATGAGACACACCTTTTTATCTATAAATAATTTTAATGTCGGGCCGGAAGTCTACAGTTTAAGAGTCATCATCAATGTACAACTTTGGTTACTTATTTCTGTGTATTCGTTTTGACACTCAAGTAATAAAAAAAAAACGAAGTACTTTATATTCCCTACAAGTTAAATGATGCGTTTTACTCCCATTTCTTGAAGCTACGACGTTGACGTATTTTTGGAGCATAAGAAATAAACATGTGCCTTTCGTTATGATATCAGAAACATACAACTTATCTAAACTATCTAGCGTCCCAGTTGTGTAATATCCGTATAATCAGTAAGCAAGCAAAGGCGTCATTTAATTGATAAGTACAATGACTAGAGAGATTCCTTCTATTTGGACTCTGGTGAATATTTATGTTCATGAGAATGTTAATCGAGCTAATGAAAAACTATAGGCGATGGCGTGTTCATCTTAGAGACCTGGGCAAGATCGTGGTTCTTCTAATTGTTATACAATTAAAAAAACTGGTCAACTGCTTTGTGGGTTCCGTATGTACCTAGTAGATATTCATAAGTTTAAAACGATTGATTCCAAAAATCAATTCAGTTGTTTCATTACATTTGTCGTACAGTATGTAAGACTTTATAAAACTTGGTTTTTAAATTATTAATGTGATCCCAAAAGAGAACCTTATTACCTCCGTGTTTGGGTCACCCTTAAAGGGTTACGTTTTTCCTTTTGAGGTTCGGGACCCTAAAAATAACAGCATCGAAGGCAATGTGATTACGTAGTTATCGCTTTGCAGGCCGCGGACCGCTCTAACATTCCGTCATGTCATAATGACACAGCTAATTCGTCTTAAACTTAACAATGTAATTATCAATGAGACTTCAAAGGCGTTACTTTTAGATAAGTATAAATATTAATAATAATAACATCTGTTTTGCCCAACTCTAGTGTCGTGCTTGGCTTGACCCTAGGCCGCCCGATCCGATCCGAATGCAGCTATCGTGGTAGTAGTTTTCAAACAAATTAATTGACACTTCTATTCTATCGGTCCGAGTAAGTCCTCTACTTCCCTTAACGACACTTAACTCATCGCTGCAATAATAATAAATAACGTAAACGGTGACCCGGTCAAAATTTATGCTTTGAAACCGGGCGTCCCAGGCGCGCGGGTTAACCAACGGCAGAAATGATAAATTTACGAGCACGTGTGCGGCAAGTATAACCTTAGGTACCTGGTTGTGATGAATTTGCCCTGACATGCGTTCCACCGATATTTCTACATCTGGTGTACAGTCAAGGTCACGAATACGGACACACTATTTAACCCTATCACAATGAGGTAAAATGAAAAAGTGTATTCATCTTCATGACATTTACTGTACATTTCACGAATTGGGGAGGCGAGGAGGTACACGTCCCTTCGGCCTGAACCACGCTTCGTACTCCCAGATACAGGCTGATAAGAAAATGACGTAAGGCAATCTATTATTTATGTAAAGTACTGCCAACCGAGTTTTTATTGACCCCCAAATTGAATTATTTAATAAAGCATAAAATTAGAACAGCCCGGTCAAGATTAATCCTTAAATAAACGGGTCGGTATGGTTACCTACATTTACCTAAACAAAGAAATATTACAAAAATCCCTAAAACTATGTCACTACAACGCTAAGCGTTCAGAATACTTCTTATGTTTTTTTTTTATCGCAACGAACGTCTCGAACGAAGTCGAATTAATGTGTCAAACCATGTAAGTACTTATCTACAAGGATACTTATTTTCTCATATGAGAACAGTTTGTTGCATATCGTGCTGCTATTTGCCTATAGTAATTGAGACGCTAATGTAACCGATTTTTGAAATCACTTCACTCGACAATGCCATCTGAAAATGTAAAAAGTAATTGCTTCAAAACTTTGATGCTCACTCGGGTGGCTAAACATCTCGTGTCATTGTGGCTTGTTTTAGTCCCTTGTTGAAGAATCTACTATTACACATACTAATCATCGTAGGTATCGGTAACGCTTATTTTCGAGTAACAGTGGCGTTGTGACGGGCATCAAAAACGAAAACTGTAGATTTTCTTACTTGATAATTTGTGCTTCTAAGTTTTTAAATATTTTATTGTATCAGGCGTTACTTTGCTGCTTAGCTGCCGCATTTCGGTAAGTAGCGGTAGCAAGGTAAATATTTTTTCTCCATTAGGGTTGTAGACACTTAAGATGGTAGACCACATATTTGGCTGATGGTACACATCAATTTCCACCGGAAGCAAATACACGTTGTCTTTGTTACTTTATCTCACAAAGTAGGCTAATACTGGGCAAACAGTAATTTACTGTTAAGTAAGGACTTGTCACGAACCGTAATTAAACTTTACAACATTTCTTTAGCTCTGATTAGACTAGGTAAGATAAACCGAAACTCACTATGGATACTTTCTGTCTCTTATTATTTTACGTAACAGAGCCGTAACGTATTGTACGGATGCACGCAATGCGGATTTTTTGCCCCACACAAAGAGATAAAGGCCTGTGGAAAATGCATCTCAGCTGCAGTCGGCCTATTTTATTTATTTACGAGCAAATAATTAAAGTGCACGAAACACAAAGCTATACAGACAGATTTCATTGTTACGGTTTGAATATTACAATGTTTTAGTACGAGATTTGTTCTAAAGATTGCATTTTAGTTTAGGGATTCTTCCTGAATAAAACACACCAATGATGTGATGATACTTATATACTCGTAGTTATAGATGAAATGTTTTTTACTAATATCAATGAACAGCTAGGCAGTTCTGCCCTGTGCAATGTAATTCGTGTGTATATAGGACGATATAAGAGCATAAAATAATAAGATTCAGCGCTATGCCGTCACTTGTAAGCTGTCCAACTGAGTGCTGGTGAGAATTCACGTCATATACGTCACCTGGTGGTTCATATGACCCATCCATTTTTTGGATATGGGCCTGTAGTCTAGTATACTTAGTTAAAAAGTGGAGTTCGCGTTAGCGCATCTGTTTTGTTCTGTAACTTGTTAATTTTGAATTAAATAAAATAAAAAAAACATAAAAATACGTAGTAATAATAAAATAAAATAAAATACTTAAATATTCAAAAATATGTAGACTACACATCTAATTAGGGACTGTAGCACTGTAGGTACTCGTAGATTACAATCTTTGAGGTAGGTTAGCCGAACAATAGGTTTATATGTACTGGAACTGTACGTTTAATTAGTTGCATCATAATGTACAGGTACGGTTTGAACATTATAAATCACACGCCGTGATTATACTTCTGAATCCACAGTTGAACAAAAAGCGGCTATCTCGGTGCTGTCAATGCGTGTACCTGCTGAAATTCCCGTAGTTAGTACGATTCGCAGCGTGTCGCTCTTGACGTTCACAGCTGATAATATATTACTGATAAGTTTTCATTAACCGTGACGTAACTTCTCGGTTATAATCACTATATATTAGAATAGCAGCGCAACGTCAGGCCTCGTGGGCAGACGTGCTTCATACGTCGCCAAAAAAATTGTGTTTGTGTATTCGGGTTACATACGAACACCCGTAGTTTTAGTAGTAACATATAATAATGAACTTGATTAGTATCGTGTAATAATAATATTTAAAATTTGAAAGAATTAGTAAATATTTTTTCAAAAATGGCAAAGAAACAAAAGAAAGTTGACGACCCACCAAAGAAAACGGCAGCTTCCACTTCAGTAAAGGAGCCTCCTGGATTGTTCTCCAGAATTTGGTTTCTGTGGATGTTTCCTGCTTTCTATAATGGTAACCGCAGAGACCTCGAAGAATATGATTTGGTGGCTGCAAAAAATATGTATGACTCTAAGGCAGTCGGGGACAAACTAGAACGGTAGGTACTTAAAAGTTTTATTTAAGAATTTGTTTTGATGAATTGCAATAATTTGCTTGGTTTACCTGTACACAACTTTATAGGATCAAATAAAACTTTACTAAATCTAACAAAAGACTGTACGCATTCAATACATATTTTAAAACAAATCTTGATTAAGGTTTTCTTTTAACGCATTGCTGCTATGAAGCGAAAATATAATTATAAACTTAAAGCGCGTAGTACCTATTTATTTTATTTTTTGAAACCATATTTTCAAACTGCGTGATATTGCATTTCGAGTTTTTCTTTATCCCTTGGGATGTCAAACGACCTAGGTATTTATTCTATATCCAAAATAGTAAAATCCCACTCATTTGATAAAAAATCAATAATTTATAATTTTTAATTTAGAAGCAAAATATGTGCTAACATTAGAAACGCCCTTATTTGCCTTATATAATATACTAGTTTTTGCCCGCGACTTCTTAGGCGCTGAATCAAAATTTGCGCTAAAACTTCTTTCTCTATCCCATCGAGAATATCCAAAAACCAGCCAAATGCGAGTCATGCTTTATAGCACGAAAGATTTATTACTATCTACCTCAACGAAATAACCCGTTTTTTGCATGGACACCCACTTCCATTATTTTTATTCCATCCATTTGTTCTGTGGGAAATTCGAAAAATCCATTGTCCACACGTCTTTTAGTAGACATATTTAGATACCTACTACTCGTAAGTCTATATTTCCTATCCCGCCTTTTATCTCGTGGGAAAATTGAAAAATCCCTTCGTAGTGCACCTCTTTGATCCTCAAGGAATATGTCCTGCCAAATATCGAGAAACTATATGAGTAAGTCAGTGTTTACGCCACAATTGATCCCAAGAAATAAAACTACAGCTTTAACTGAACTGATATAATGATGCTAAATTATATAGTCACAGTACGTGTAGGAAGGATAAATTAAGATGACCGTCTTCTGTCATGCCTATGAATTTAGAAAAATCTCAACCGCGCGATGCAGGATGGGGACTGAACTTGAGAGTGACATCTATCGTAAAACATCCGAACTAAAATTGCATACACTAGCACTATCTGTTGAGAGATTTCAAGAAACTTAAAGTAATAACAAACTGATATAATTTATAAATGTGCGACACGGTTAAACATCCCGGCCGCCAAGGACAAATTGCAAGAATTGTCCTTAATTCTATTCCAACAACATAAAAATATACGTAGAAATGCATAGTTCTATTAACCAGTAGGTTCATACAACAATAAAACAAAGTTCAAATCAAGACTAAACACAACCTGCTATTCATTTTCATTATACAAGTTGTTACTAAATTAAAAGGCAAATTTAACATTGTACGATGAAAATACTTCATAACAAAAAATAACTTAAAAAAATCAAACTGACTACATTTGCACTTCGCAATGATACATCATACTTCTTCACAATAAATCTTGATGTAATTATAACAACATTAACTATTTTTCAACAGGTAAAAAACACAGCTTTGCTACTGATCTTTTAAAAGAACTTCCTTTACATTTCAGACTAACAACCCGAGTAATTCCGTCCAGTCCAGTATGTTTATCAGTAATAATACCATACAACCATTTAGCCGGAGGAAGATCATCCTCTTTCACTAACACTATATCACCGACAGCAGGTTCAGGCGTTTGATGAACCCATTTGTACCGATGGTAGAACTGAGTCAGGTATTCGCGCGACCAGCGACGCCAAAAATCTTGTACCATCCTCTGAATCAGCTGCCATCTTCTCAGGCTACTGATACTACCAGTCGTATGAGTATAATCTGGCGGCAAAACTAAAGGTTCTCCTACTAAAAAATGCCCTGGAGTTAGAGGCATTGGATCGTTGCAATTGTCATTTATTCGTGAAATTGGTCTGGAGTTAAGACATGCCTCAACCTGGCACAAAACTGTTGCCATTTCTTCGTAAGTCAAGGTTGAGTTTCCTACGACCCTCTTGAGGTGATATTTGGTGGATTTTACTCCCGCTTCCCACAGGCCTCCAAAATTTGGGCTAAGGGGGGGAATAAAATGCCAACTTGTTTCATTGGTAGCTAAGCTGTTCGCTATTTCAGCGAGCATAGACGATTTCTCATTTGCAAACAACAGTTTGAGTTCGCGGGATGCACCTACGAAGTTTGTAGCGTTGTCACTCCAAATTTCCTTGCAGTGACCGCGACGAGCCTCAAATCTTCTAAAGGCGGCTAAAAATCCCTGCGAAGTCAAATCACTCACTGGTTCGAGGTGGATAGCTCGTGTAGCCATGCATATAAAGAGACATATGTAGCCCTTATATGCACGGTGACCTCTACCTTTTGAGGTTCTTATGTTTATTGGACCTGCATAGTCCACACCGCTGTGAAGAAATGCTCGAGCGACAGTTCCTCTCGCTGACGGTAACTGTCCCATGAAAGGATGCCTGTTCGATGAGGCATAACGAGCGCATATTACGCACTTACGGACAAAAAGACTTACCAAGCTCTTTGCTCCCACAATCCAGTACCTTGATCTAAGATAATTGAGCATCAGCTGTGGAGCTCCGTGTAAGGTCCTTTCATGCGCATCGGCAACAACCAAGTCAGTAAAATGCGACTTATGCGGCAAAATGATCGGGTGCTTCATCTCTTCACTGAGTTGTGCATGCTGAAGTCTTCCACCTACCCGCATTACACCTTCTTCATCGAGAAATGGATTCACCGAGGTAAGTTTACTTTTCTTTGTAATTGGTTCTTTCTTTTTCAGGGTCTCTATTTCATCGCTCAATTGTTCTTGTTGCACTAACCTAATACATATCATTAAGCTTTTTTTCAGCTCTTCTCTAGTCAACCATTTGCTACACGATTCTTTTTTAAACAGCTTGACCATGCGCAAACAGAATGCTATCACACGTATTAGTCTTCTCAGCTTTGAAAATCTGAACATTATATTTGTTGTCGCTGATTCTACGTCATCAACGGTTCCGCAGGTATTTATCAAACATAACTTATTACTTTTCTCTTCTAACTTTGTTTCCTTTACTGTTATTTTCTTATAATTTATGATTTTCTGTTTCAGCCAAGCAGGACCTTCTTTCCAGAGCTGCTCATCTGTGAATTGGTAAGTACCTCTCGAGGCACAGTCAGCAGGATTTTCCTTAGAAGCGACATGGGCCCATTGATGTGGTTCTACCGAAGTAATTATCTCGGAAACACGATTTGCCACAAACGTCTTCCATCGATTTGGACGACTATTTAACCAGGACAAAACTATTGATGAATCTGTCCAAGCGTGGATATTCTGTTTGTTGATGCCCATTACCTCAGCAACTTCCACTAATAATCTCGTTAATAAAACTGCTCCGCAGAGTTCAAGCCTTGGAATAGATATTTGTTTAATAGGCGCCACTTTGGTCTTCGACGTTATCAGAGACGCATAAACATTATCCTCTTTGTCTACGATACGTGCGTAAACAACTGCAGCATAGGCATCAGACGAAGCATCGCAAAATCCCTGTAGTTCCAAAATCTGATCGCTAGTACTAGAATGAATCCATCGAGGCATCCGAAAGGCGGTAAGATGACTTAAACCTTCACGATATGTTAACCACTCTTTCAGTAATGGCGCTGGAACCTCGTCATCCCATTCGATTCCTGATAGCCATAGTTTTTGGATAAATATCTTTGCAGATATCACCACTGGAGCTAACCATCCTAGTGGGTCGAATAAGCGTGCGATGTCCGATATCACCTTACTTTTAGTTGTAGGCAGGCTCACTGGAGGCAATTGCACCGTGTATTCGAATTCATCGTTGATTCTGTTCCAGGTGAGTCCTAAAATCTTTGTTGTAGTGTCTATTTTGAGAGGTAAGTTTTCTACTACGTTTCCTTTTCCATTGCTTATTATCTGCATAAGATTTTTATCATTAGTTGACCATTTTTGCAACTCAAAACCTCCCTTTGCTAATAACTTGTTTAATTCTTCATATATTATCTTTCCTTCATCAACAGATTCACAACCAGTCAGTAAATCATCCATATAAAACTGACTCAAAATCCTTCCTGCAGCCAAGGGATAGTCATCACCTTCATCATAAGCGACTTGCTGTAAGGCGCGTACTGCAAGATATGGAGCGGAAGCAGTTCCGAAGGTCACCCTTAAATGTCTGAAGTGCCCAATGTCATCTTCAGGTTTTTCGCGCCAAACAATGCGCTGAAAATCAGCATCTCCTTCATCGACCTTTATTTGCCGGTACATCTTGACAATATCTGCTACCAAGCAGATTGGATGTAGCCTCCACTTGAGGATGATGTGACGCAAATCAGGTTGAAGTCTTGGTCCTACCAATAAATCTTGATTTAAAGACACTCCATTATTTCCAAGACACGAAGCATCGAAAACGACTCTTAATTTTGTCGTTGTCTTATCCTCGCGTATTACTGGATGATGAGGTAAGTACACTGCGTGAAGGTCGAGACAGTCTTTTTCTGACACCCTTTCCATGTGTCCAAGCTCGAGATATTCCTTGAGAACATCAGCATATCGAATCCTTAATTGAGGGTCCTTGGCGAATCGTTTTTCCAGCAACATAAAGCGCTTTGTGGCTATAAGTTTAGAACCGCCATATTTACATTTAGGATCTTCATCTCGAAACGGGAGTTTTACTATATACCGACCAGTGTCATCTCTCCTAGTAGTCATCTCGAATATCCTCTCACATTCTTTTTCTTCCTCAGTGTAACTTTCAGTCAGAGACTTCACCGAACTATCAGCCTCGATTTCCCAGAATTTCTTCAACAATTCATTTTCGACGTGAATATGATTGACACTGATAGCGCGATCTGGTGAAATTTGCTTATCAATCGGACCAGACAAAATCCATCCTAAAGTAGTCTTTTGGGCGATGAGAGCTCCTGGTGGTTTTTTAATCACACCGTCTTCTAAAATTTGACCATAGACGTCAGCCCCTAAAAGCATGTCTATCTTGTCCGGCTTGTCAAAAAGTGGGTCTGCTAACTCAATATTTCTCAACTCAGACCACAATTCAACGACGACCCTCTTTTCAGGCAGAGCTGATGTGAGTTTATTCAACACAAAGGCATCAACAGTATACTCAAATTTCGGATTAAGGATTGATTGAAACTTTACCTTTACTATAGACTTGGAAGCTAATGTTGCTCCTTCGTCGGTTCCCAAACCCGAAATTGTGCTCTTGTGTTGAATTTTCTTTAGTCCTAACAGCTGGACTGCCGACTCTGTGATCAAGGAAGCCTGTGACCCTTGATCCACTAAACACCTGAGAGTAGTACCAGTTCCAATTTTCGATTGTGCCTTGACTAAAGCCGTGGCTAACAACACCTGATTACGACTTGTCGAAAAATGGTTTTTTACCTCGGTACTAATGGGCTCATCTTGCGAAGATGAACTCGTAGCGGCTGCGTGCACAGCTACGGTCGGCTCGGGTGACTGATTTGATCCTTCCGAATCAGTCTGTGAATTTGTATTCTTGGGATGTAGAAGCGAATGATGTTTTTTCCTGCATATGCGGCATCTCGAAGATTGGCGGCAAACAAAAACAGTATGGTTTGGACCTAGGCAATTAAAACATAACTGATTGGACTGAACGAAACTACGACGAGCGTCAATATCACTTTTCGCGAAACTCTTACAATTACTAATTTTGTGGTCTTCCGAGCAATAGGAACATGTCAAGGCAGTTGCATGATGAACCTTTGGATTGATAGGAGCATTTGAGTTTTTGTTTGGATGAACAATAATAGCATTTCTATTGATAAAAATACCAGGTTTCGAAGATCTAGGCTCTGCAAACTCCAATGCTCTAAACCGTTTTTCCAAAAAATCATCAAATGCTTTCAAGTTAGGCAAATCATCTGAATCATTACTGGCTTTCAGTTCCCATTGCTTTCTGGTTTCGGAATCCAACTTTAAACAAGCTAGGTATATAATAATAGTATCCCAGTTAGACACATCAACGCCAATATTTTTCAGGGCGTTCAAGCACTCGTTCGTCGTGTCTAGCAGCTCTTTTATACCACTCGCAGATTCTGTGACCAAGTTCTTTTGGCTCATCAGTCGTTTCAGTATGTTGTTGGCTAGGTATTTCTTATTATTGTATCTCTTTTCTAATTGTTCCCAACACTTCAAATAATTCTCCTGAGTTATATCCACATGTCTTAAGAGTTGTTCTGCTTCACCAGATAGATGTCCCTTGAGGTAGTGTAAACGTTGCACGTCATCCAAAAACTCATTTTTGTGCACAAGGGCTACAAACAAATCGCGAAACGTCGTCCATTCAGAGTACTTCCCGGAAAATTTAGGAATACTAATTTCAGGCAGTCTTATTCTTGATTTGATTGTTCCTGTTGCGGATTCAGTGGCACTGACAGCTTGAACAGTAGTAGGCGCCAGTTTGCCGAGTGCAGATGTTAATTCACACTTGTATATCACGTACAACTCCTGTGTGTCAGTGTACACGTCTTCCTTAATATATGAACTCTCATTCAAGGTTTCTTGATCTGCGCCCACTACTATTTCATTATGTATCTTGCTAAACTCGGCCCATAGTTGTTCTAACACCTCTAATCTAGCGCTAATATAATCATTAGACTTGAGACGCTCTTTAGGCGATTTTTTGAAATTATCTTTAGCCTTTTCTATACGGTCTAACAAGTTTATTTGCAGTTGCGCTTTGCGTTCCATTTTTTATCTTTAAACTAAGTGTTAGAAATTTCCAATAAATTTTCTAAGTCCAGCAACAGTGATTTTTCTAAGTGTTTTTATTCACTAACTCTGGCGCCAATCGGGCGTGGATTCCCCGTAGTTGCGTTTTTAGGAGAATTATTCTAAGTCCTAATTTACAACTTTCTTGAACTTTTCTAAGTCCCTAATGAACAATTAAAGAGTACTCACAGTTAATCGTTAACACTTAACCACTTAACGATGTCCTGACGCGTAGATGACGTCTTCCAGCATTCCGTTGACGTCACTGTCCACGATGACGTAGATTCTCCCGCTGCACCTCCAGCAGTGGGCCGCTACTGCGTCGGACACTCGTACCGGTCCAATCCTCGAACCCGCATCCGGTTCGAAGGACCAGTGTTTACGCCACAATTGATCCCAAGAAATAAAACTACAGCTTTAACTGAACTGATATAATGATGCTAAATTATATAGTCACAGTACGTGTAGGAAGGATAAATTAAGATGACCGTCTTCTGTCATGCCTATGAATTTAGAAAAATCTCAACCGCGCGATGCAGGATGGGGACTGAACTTGAGAGTGACATCTATCGTAAAACATCCGAACTAAAATTGCATACACTAGCACTATCTGTTGAGAGATTTCAAGAAACTTAAAGTAATAACAAACTGATATAATTTATAAATGTGCGACACGGTTAAACAGTCAGTTACATAGAATAATCCTCTTTTTTATTCTTTCTTAGTCTATAAAAAGTGATCTGTGTCTTCATCCCACGGGGATTTTGCAAAACCCTGAAATCAGTTTTCAAATATCTTAATTACCTACTGGTATGCCAAATTTAAATATTCTAGTAATAATAGTTACGGAGATAAGAGCATTTCAATATAATATATAATATAGCATATAAATATCAGGTAATAATATATAATATGTTACTCCCTACCCCGCGTGAATCTCGAAAAGACTAAATTTTGTAAGTAATTAATTTTTAACAGTTATGATTTCCTACTCGTGTGCCAAATTTCAAGACTAGTACGTAATTATAGCTATGGAGATTGGCCCCCTATTTAAACCTCATATTTACCCTATCTCGTGGGAATTTTGGAAAAATCCTTCTTTAGTGCACCTCTATGATACTCAAGCAATTACATAAAATAGGCTTACGTTTGACTTTAATCTCGCTTGATGGAAGGCAAAGATGAGCCCTAAGATGGTACTCGTATATTTATTTACGTTGCGAATCTACGCAGCTAAGACCTTTGACATGTTTATCGCTATGCCGCAGGAACTATGCAATTTTCCAGGATATAAAGTAGCCTAATTTTTTAATCTAGGGTACCAGCTATTTCCTTTGGAAATTTGATCCAAATCCGTCCAGTTGTTTCAGCGTGAAGAAGCAACAAACATATTCACTCATAAACTTTCGCATTCATTTATAATATGACTTATGTGATTTCAACCTTTTTCGGATAAAATCGGATTGAGTTTTTAAACATGTCAAAATAAAAAGCACCTGTTATCAACTTCGAAAAAAATAATCCCCAAAAAACTTTCCACCCCTTTTTAACTCCGTTAGGGGATAAATTTCAATAAAATACGAAATACATCTTCCATCAATTCTGTTAAAGAATGTTTATGCAAAATTTGAAGTATATTAGAAATCGCGTTGTCTCATACAAACTTTGCCCCCCTTTTTCATCCCCTTACGGGTAGAATTTCGGAAAACCCTTTCTTATCGGATGCCTACGTCATACAAAGAATACATCCTCCTAGTTTTAAGTCTCTACGGTCAGCGGTTGAGGCTGTGCGTTGATTCGTCAATCAGTCGTCACATTCATTCAGGACAATGCATTTTACTATGTAAAATACTATAGATTTTTTAAAGTGTAACCATGAAACGAAATATTTTCACTTTAAGCTATTGACAACAAAACCAAACATAGTTTTATAGTCTTAAGCTTATTTCATTAGTGTCGAAACGAAACGTATGAAACTGTCAAACTAAAAGCAGGTTTTATTATTCGAGATCTTTTTTCTGCATGCAACCTTGATGAATATGTTAATGTAAAAAATGTTTTAAGTTTTAATAAAATGGCATGTTATTCTGCTGTGTACGATTTAAATTTACTGAGGGTGTCATCAGAATGCCAACCTGCTATATTATTGAAACATTACAGTGAGAAATATGAGAGATTAGCGATACTATAATATTTATAACACTCTTACAATAAGAACAGTTGTACAAGGAGTTAGAGCAATTCGGCCAAAGGAGTTATCAGCTACCTAATCGTAATAGCGTAATAGACAGCACGGCATTTACCTCAATGCCTACATCGACATCCAGCTTGCGTCAAGCGACAATTAATAACATTTCGAATCGGAAAAACTGGCACCCTTTTTAATTTGGAAAGGTTTTAGCACTTTTGTCCATTTGTCTCGCGATAGGTCTATAACTATAAGGCTCTGCACTGGTCCCACCTAGGGCGAGGTAACGATTACCTATTGACTATTATATTAGATATTAGATATAGATCCCGTGTCGGTACGAGTAAAAGAGACAGATTTATAGTTGGTCGCTGGCTATACACTAGCTTGGGATTGAATTTGTTCACAATTTTATGTTTCTTGTAGTTATAAAACCATTTACAGCGTGGGTATATCCAATACGAGCAAATAATTAAACTATACATCGGGTTTCGTGGTGTAATCATTAATTAAAGGCATATTTTAAGTTACACTTAATTGAATTGAAAGCCTGTAATTATTTTTGAAAAATTACCGAGCAGCCATGTAACGCAAACATGACGTAACTTTCTATCAAAACAGACAAGTAACTGTCAACGAGCCTTACTTAACATTAATTTTAACTCTACATTGCGGGCTGAATTATTGTACATGGCAATATTTCACGTTGTTATTTTAAATAAAAGTTATCTAAATAAAATTCTTAGGTCCTGTACTACCCACCATTTAAATATTTGCTCGTTTTGGATTTACACCCTGTATAGTGTGTTGATTATTCGTCCAAAGGCTAGGGTCTAGGGTCTAGCTAGGGCTGGGCTCAACACGTTGTACGAGTTAGTTACTATAGAGTCTAACCTATTTTAATTGCTCTTGGTATCATACAAAAACACTTTTTATATTATTATTTTTTACTAAAATTAAAATAGGAACGAAAATCTACTTACACACTAAACACGTTTGACGCCCGGATTCTCCCGGATATAATATATATTTTCAACACACTTGCTCGTAAATTGAGTCTTATTGCACTGCATTTAAGCTCATAATTGAGCTTATTACGCACGAGTGCTGTAATATTTAATCTCAGCAAAAAGTTCAGTTATCTATAGGAACAAGGAATATTTTCGTGAATATTAAACTATTTTAGGGAAAAGATGATAAATAAACATTTAATTTCGACAAATTATTCATTTTTATCTAAAACTGAACATAATTTGCAATCTCAGGCATTGATTAATTATTTTTTATTATAATTTTAATATTAGGCTGTTTAGCAGTCTGTGTCAGTGTCTTCGTCACGCGCGTGCTAAGTGCACAGCGCGCATGCGCGAGTGCTGCGCGCGGATTGGCGCGGAGAAATAATATCTGCCGCCATTTTTCACTGATATTGTTGATTCAGACTTTGTTATTTTATTACTTTAAAAATTACGAGTTCAAGTAATAAAGAAATGTAGTGTCCGTCGCTGGAAATACTAAAATATGTTCGGACAATGTTCGGACAGTTATATCAGTAAGAAATCCAAGGTGTTAATTACCAAATGATAAAGTAAAGTTCTAAAGCAGCTCCAGGTAAGCAATGTCTGGTAACAAAGGTAAACTAAAGTTCTTAAAGTCCTTTTATTAACTAAATTTTATTTATTTTTCCTCGCAAATGTGTTGAAAAACGTCGTATGCGACGCGTGTGCTTTGGTAATTACACATCTCGGCTCTCTTACCCGCGCTCGCTATCGCTCGCGCGTACAATACGCCTCGTGTGTAATTACCAACATAGCACACTTGTATCATAATGTACTATTTTGAAGAAATCTGCTATGACACTCGGACATAATTAAACATGTGAGTAAATACGGTGTATTGCAGTCATAATTTTAATTACATCATTCGCATTTTAAAATAGAATTAAAAGTAGCAGAATTTACAAATGATATATTATATTAAATTACAATAATTAGATTTGACCTTGCCTTTCATACAACCGACGTCTTGTGTATTGCGTACATACTATAAGAAAATTAACACGGTTTACAATAAAATCTGATAACACTTTTTTTATTAGGCACGATTCAAGACATTAAGACGATTTTCCTATGACTTGTTCCAATTGATTCTTTGCACGATTATGGTTGTAAAAGAACACAACGCGTGAACAAAATTTGTCCTTAAAGCAAACGTCAGTTTTAACGTACTACTACTCCTGCCGCAATCCTGCCGCTAAGTAGCAGTGCTTGCACTGTTGTGTTCCGGTGTGGAGAGTAAGACAGCCGGGGAAATTACGGGCACAAGAGGCATTTCATCTTAGTCCTCTAGGTTGGCAACGCACCTACAATCCCTCCGGGGTTGCGGGTGTCTATGGGCAGTGGTGATCACTTACCATCAGGTGACCCACTTGCTCGTTTGCCTTCCTATTCATATAAAAAAAAGGTGTTCTACAGATATATATTAATTAAAAAAAAGATGTGTCCACATGTCCAATTCCGGGCTCAAATGACCTCGAGTCCAGGGTGGGATTAGCAGTTTAGTTACGTAATGCGAACATGTCTTCAGGTCGATGCCAGAAACGACAAAATGTCGATGGTAATTACTTGAAGAATTTTCATTCATTCTGAGTAATTTCAGGATTGAGTCGATAGTTTTTGTTCGTAATTGTTTTAATAATATTTAAATTAAAAATACCAACAATAGAAACGAAGCATCACGATCGCCTCGCTGGTCACCACCATATAATAAAGCTAAAGAGGGTCAAAAGTCTGCACAGTGAAGATATTTAAAAAAAAATTGTCTGGGGATACTTAAAATCGATAACACGTTTCAACAGTTTGTAGGTTTTTTGTCTTTTGTCTGTTTATCTGATGTCTATATTTGCGAGCGCATCACGTGAAAACGGCTGAACGGATTTTAATGCAAACTTTACTAATCTGTTGAGAAAATCACCGGCCAGGTTATAGGCTACTTTTTATCTCGGAGATTTGCATATTGTTCCCGTGGGATAGCGATACACATGTCAAAGGTCGCAGCTGCCTAGAGTCGCAAAGTAAATAAATATTGCTTCAGTATCATAGAGGTGCACTAAGAAGGGATTTTTCAAAATTCCTATGGTAAAGGGAATAAATATGGTATGTAAGTCCACTGAAATGGGAGCCTATCTCCATTACTGTAATTACTAGAATCTTGAAATTTGGCACACGAGTAGGGAATCATAACTGCTGATAATTAACTTCAAGATTTTTCCAAATTCTCGCGGAATAGGGAGAAAAAAGGGATTTATATTATTACTTTGAAATCATCTTATCGCCGTAACTATTATTACTAGAATTGTGCACAAACATGCATGTTTGTACTGTACAGCCGTCAACTCAACACGCATGACTAAAAATAACAGTGAACCTTATTACAATACAACCTTGTCCACGAATAAGAGTGTTGGCGACGTAAGGTTTCCTTTTTACTGAGATTAATTATAATTTTCTCCAAGTTTTGCAACACGTGGTGTTATTGTAGACCGAGTGAATTTCATGGACACTCCGAGAAAAATGATATTTTCTTTGAGTTACGTTTTAGATCGTAAAGTATAGTTAAACATATTGTTTTATATTGAGATATTTTTTACAGTATCATTTATGCCCTGGATCTAATCGGTCGGTCTAAGTGTTACTTAATCAATGATTAAGTAAATATTTACTTACTCCAATCGAGGCGCTAAAACTATATCGAGGGCTGCGTGGTCAAACCCGATAAGTCGACTTAACATTCCACAGGAATTTTGAAATTATAGATACGTTAACATAGTGTTCTTTTTTCAACTGTCAATTATTTCGACTTATTGGGTTTGACCACGCAGCCCTCGATATTATGTTTCGATCCATAAACATGTATTTATTGTTATTAAATTACATAAGTAGGTACATATAATCCAAGGTCAATTTTAATTACATAAAAAATAAATTGATTGAATACGAAAATGAAAATTTAAATAGCTCTCATTGAGAAATAGCTCTCATCTCACTAAGTTTGATAAGTTGTTTTCAAAGCGATTATAAATTTATAGTCTAGATTTTTTGAAGTAGAATTTGATTCTACGGCAACCTTACCCATAATAAAATTGTCATAAAGAGTATTAGTTGATTGTAACATTCAACTCATTCAAGTAACTATAATCATGTAACGTGACTAAATTATATGACATATATAAAATCAATAAAACGAAAAACATGTAGATTTAGATTAAAGCGGGCCTGACATCAAAATTGCTAGATAGCGATGTGATATGGTAGAATGATAACTATTTATTCATTTTTATATTGCTTCATAATATTATGTACAAGTCGAGTCTTCTGTGTTCGACTGTACTTTATTGATACGATGGTATATAAACTTTCCTATCCGCGTGCGTTTATTTACGTGTCAAGATATGAGTAAGTATACATTTATGTTCTTTAATACGGGAACATGCGTATAGGTTTTTAACAACAACATCGAAGGTGCAATGACCAAAATCGAAAAGAGTGAGGATTAGGAGGTATTAAATGCGCACATGATTACTATACACATGTGAGCCTATGTTAGGTAGTTATTAGCGTTTGTATAAGTTTAACTGTTCTTTATATTACTTATAAGCTTTAGTCCGCGACGTCATTTGCGAAGAATTTGTTTGTCACTATCCCGAGGGAACTATGCTATATATTCTTCGATGTTCTAACTATCTATTGCCAAATTTTCAACAAGATCAGAGCGGGCCCGTGAAGGGATATCAAACAATAGGTATCTCTCAGACAGAGTTTTTATAATATAATTGGATGGAATGGATATTGTAGTACCTAAATAGTATAGACTGCTATTCAATAAATATAAATAACCTATTTTAAAACAGGGTGACGTCAAGAAAATTGTGTTGTTACAGAGTATGGAAAGCTGAACAATCGAATGCAAAGCAAGCTGGCAGAGAGCCGTCATTTACAAAAACTCTTATAAGGGCTTTCGGATGGTCCTTTATACCCGGAGGAATCTTGCAACTTTGTGGAGTCGCATTGAGGTTCGTAGTGAATTGTAATAATCCGATACCTAATTATATAATAATCCTGATGTCGGGTATCAACTTTATCCTTTAGGCCCTGGGGGAAGTGATTGCAGATTCTGCAATTTTTTTGGCATCAATTTGCTTATCGAATCATTAAGTTAAATATTGTCTGAAAACTTAACAGTGCAAGGTTTTTGGGCATTCACTCTAAAGTTTGCTTAAGATTTTGGGATACATAAGTTTCAATATTTGCTTTGTATGTCGTACCTACTCGTATTATGTTAGGCATAAAACTTAATTTGACCAGTTTAGTTATAGTAATAATAGTAACTGCAAGAACAATTATCTTTTAACAGGACAGGCAGTCCGCTCCTTTTCTCGGAGCTCCTGTCATTCTGGCAAGTGGACTCGACCATGACCGTCCAGACCGCCGCTTACTTCGCGGCTGGCATGATCGTAACTAACTGGTTCGCAGCTTTCTTGAACCATCACGGAAATCTGTTCTGCCAACAGTTCGGAATGAAACTCAGAATTGCCACCAGTTCTTTGATGTTCAGAAAGGTCAGTTACGATATTAGTAATATAAATATTTTAAGGTAATTTTTATTTTCAAAAACGTTGGTTTGTGAAAAATCCCATTTTTAATACGAGCATTTTGCTGAAGGTACCTACCTGTTTAACCAAGTGTCAAATTCCAATCTGGAATCTGAAATGGCAAGAAATTCACATGCAAGACAAACAAAAATGTTATGTCGGTTAATCAGATATTTATCATATTTTTGTTCTCCTCAGATAATGGTTATGAACAACGGCGCACTCGGGGGGACGACAGTGGGGAAAGTAGTCAATATACTGTCTAACGATTTGCTGCGTTTCGACATGGCATTTCTTTTTATGCATTTCATTTGGATAATACCAATACAGTTGGTGGCGGTCAGCTACCTGGGGTTCATGCAAGCAGGTTACGCAGCGCTAATCGGCCTGGCAGCTCTACTTATAATAGCCATTCCAATCCAAAGTACGTAGCTAACCATTACCGGCTACTTAAGATGTACCTACTTAACCAATGAACGTATCATGACATGATAAAATAATCTCTTTTTCAGGTGGCCTCAGCCGACTCATAGCCAAGGTTCGGTTTCGCACAGCTGAAAAAACAGACGACAGAGTTAAAACAATGAGTGAAGTAATCAACGGTATACAGGTGAGTAAATATACTTGATACTACTAATCAAGATCTGTCTGTCAAAAAACATTTAAGTGAAAAACTTAAGTAAATGACCTTTTGTATGTCTGAGTAATGTGTGCGAATAGACATATTGACGTTCCAAATTAGAAAAATGACTCAAGTCCCATATCAGTTCCGTACACTACTACATACAACAGGAAATTTATTTAAGTCTTTCACCTGTGAAGTTGCATACTATTTTAATGGCATTGCGTCGGACCGAAAATTTGGAGGTCCTTTGCCCAGTAGTGGGACACCTAGGAAATTAAATAAAAATTACGTGCATAAGGCGAGTATTTTTTGAATGAAATATTGTATTTATAAAAATTCTGAGAAATATACATACATACATACATACACAACTCACGTCTTTATCCCTTACGGGGTAGACATATATATATTTCTTATTAGCTGTTGCCTGAGGCTTCGCCCCCGTTTCGGTATTTGTTCTCCTTTTTTACAAGCCTTTATTTAACTTGCAGCTGTATGTTTTATGTACTAACTTTTGCCCGCGACTTCGTCTGCGCAGAATTCGCTTATCGCTATTCCGCAGAAACTATGTAAATTCCAGGATAAAAACTATCATATGTCCTTCCCCGGTACTACAACTAACTCCGTGCCAAATTTCATCAAAATTGGTTCAGCGGTTTAGGGGTGAAAGCGTAACAGACAGACAGACAGACCGACAGACAGACTGAGTTACTTTCGCATTTATAATATTAGTAGGTATTTATAACATATGTGTATTTATAATATATGTGTATAATATATGGTAGGTGTTTATAATATATGTATGTATGTATGTTTGTCCGATTTTGAAGCAAATATCTTGAACCGATTGAGCTGAAATTTTGCATGCTTGTGGAAATCGGATGACAATACAAATCTGGTAGTGGAGTTCTGGTGATCCAGCCAGGACCATCTCCACAGAAAGGATTAACTCTTCAACGGTTGGTACGATCGACTTGAAATTTGGTACACATTACGTAGGACGGATGACAATGCAAGTACAATTAGCAAAAGATCAGTCAGCATTAAAAGCTTGTCTTAAAAAATAATTTTTTAACAGATCTTTTTTTCAAAATATTGTTTAATTAGCATCTTGTCTTGATAACAATCACAACTAAAAAAGAATTAGCAAAATCGGTCAATGCAACTGCCAACAAAAAGTACATACATACATACATACATACATACCGTCACGCCTCTTTCCCACAAGGGTAGGCAGAGACTACATTGTTCCACTTGCTACGATCCTGACATATTTCTTTCGCTTCATCCACATTCATCAATATCTTCATACACGCCCGTCGGTTTCGGGTGCTCCTGATCTGACCTTTTTCCAAAACGTCTCCTATTTGGTCTCGAAACGTCCATCTAGGCCAGGGTTTCTTAAAGTGTGGTCCACGGACCCCTTAGGGGTCCGTGGCATGTCTATCAGGGGTCCGCAGTAGGTCAGTTAAATGTAATCATATTTATTAGAAAACATTAAATAACGGTAGACAACAGGCGGTCTTATCGCTAAAGAGCAATCTCTTCCAAACAACCTTTGGGTGGTGAAATTATCGAATGTTGAAAATGAAAATGAAAATGAAAATGAAAATGAAAATGAAAATGAAAATGAAAATGAAAATTTATTTTTGCAAATTGGCCGCCAGGGGCTCTTTTACATGTCTTTTTGAAACTACCAGCACATTCGGAAAGACCATCATTGCCAAGAAGAATGCGCCGCAAGAAACTTGGCAGAAAGTCATTTTTTCGAAATAAAATACAAATAAAATACAGAATACTTAAGTTCTACTTAAATTAAATACATTTATAAAAGGGATGTATAAGGTCCCCGAGTCTTAAACTATATTAATCTATAAATAGTAGAGATGTATAAAGTCTCTACTGGTCAAAAAATAAAAAACAAAGAAAAGAAAATAATAACAATAAGTTCAGTGGAGGTGTAAAACGCCTCTACCGTTAAACTACATAGGTACATAAATAACAACAGAAAACAAAAAGGTAACTATATATATAAGCGAAACTAGCAATAAAAGATTTATTTTTATTTAAATAAGGTTTTTTATTATTTCCCTAAAATATTTTTGAGAGGGGTCCGTGAAGTTGTTTAAATTGTGAAAGTGGTCCGTGACTGCAAAAAGTTTAAGAAACCCTGATCTAGGCCTTCCCCTCCCAACGTTACCATTCACACAAAAAGTAGGTACATTTATATTTATACAAATTCTTTTTATTTCAGGTAATCAAAATGTATGCTTGGGAAATACCTTTCCAGAAAGTAGTGAGCGAAAAACGTCGATTGGAGCTAGTACAAATTCGAATCGCTACAATTTTGAAGACTGTGTTTCTTGGTTTTATGATGTTCACTGAAAGAACAGCGCTCTTCATTACCATCCTCGTGTTCATTTTGTTTGGGAACACCATGTCCGCAAGTGTGGTGAGTACATTTCTAAATATGTTTATATCTAAGATTTGCCTATCTTTTAATATTTTCCTTTTATGAACCTGAGGCCATATAGTCTAGCGGCTAGCGACTGCGATTCCGAGTGATTTAGACACTGCTGATTATGGTCTCCTTTCTTGGGAATAAGTTCACCTTTGTATTATTTTCAGTCTAATATTGTTTTTTTATGGTGTGCTGCAATAATAATAATAAAGCCTTTTATTTCCAAATACAAAGTTACAGTAATCGTTCCGACAATTTTCGAGTTGTTAGTGATGTTAGTAGTTGTTTAGTTTTGTTAATTGTATTAGTATTAGTTTCCACAGATTTGGACCCCTCTTTGGGTGTAGGCCTCCTCCAGCTTGCTCCATGACTGCCTGTGCCGCAATAAGTTAACATAAATACGTAAACACTAACTTCTTAATATAAATAGTTCGCCTCTGTGCGTTTATCTCAGTGTTTGTATATTGTGCTTGTTATATTATTATTTTGCTCAATAAAGGGTTTACATATACCTAGTATGAATTTGTTGAGGTGTTCCGATCTAGTTAACAGCCCATCTTTTCAGTTTAAAGTGAACGGAAATTTAAGATAAAATAGCTCATCGAAATAACGACTTTATTATTTACAAAACTTTGTTGGCAGATAATATGCAATACGCACAATAGAATACAATGGGCACAATAGAATGCAATGGCTTTGTGCGAAAGGTGGGCTGTTAACGAGATCGGGACACCTCAACAAATTCATACTAATTATAATACTAAATGTGTCCAAAACAAAAAAAATATGAAAAATAAAAGGTTGTAGTACACAATCTTCTCACTGAAAAACTTGTGCTTGACAGCTTCATACATAAGAACGTTTCTTTACTGGTCGTAAGCACGGACTCCGCAATTCCTTTTTGTTTTAAGTTCACTTGACGGTGACTAGATTTGATCTTTGAATTGTCTCACAGCGTTATAATCATAACATTGTTGTGGCGGAGATTCACTTAATATGTATTATATAGTATAGCTTCGCAATATACTCAACGCTATCCACCACATAATGGTACTATATGATCATTAGATGAACGCTGCATGTTAGCCTTTATATTATAGCATTTAGTATAGAATACAATAAATTGGGCTTCCGCCCACTGGCCTCCCAACAAATCCCCTCATAGCCAGCCCTTGCCACCAGAACCACCACTCGGTTCATGATACGGTTCTAATTACTACAAATTAGCAAGTACTTTATAATCATGGTTGTTACACAAACTATTCGTAACATTCCCGTTTGGTCTAATGATCATATTGCTTCATAAGAGCACAACATAACGATTAATATAGTTCATGAAGTTACAACAGTCCAACTGTTCTTACCATTGTTAATACTTGATACTGAAATCAAATGGGCACTCGCCCACACTGGCCTCCACAACAAATCCCCTAACAGCCAGCCCAAGCCACCAGAACAATAGTTTAACGTTAACGTAAGAACAGTTATCGTATCACATTGGTAAACTTATAAAGAGATAACATAACAGTCTCAATGTACTCACGTGTGTAACCGTCACTTACCAGGAAGCCACGAGCGAATCTGGCTCCTGATTTAGAACGGCCTCACCTCGTAAGCACCAAGCAGTTTCTACTCCTTCTCCCCGTCCGGTGGCTCTAATACTGCTCTTTATTCCTCCGCTACGGCATCGTGTCACTCTTCTTCCTACCTTCCTTTTTCTTACCATCCTGTCTGGCCTACTTTATATCACCAACCGCGCCAAAAGCCACCCTCAACTCGTTCTCATGATTGTCATCTGTCACACCCAGTCAGTGACACCAACATACAGAATCAATGACAGCTCAGACGTTTACTCCCCGTTCGGTCCAATTCGCGCATCTCCGCGACACTCCCCAAGCCGAGATATAGCTGTTTATAATAGGATAAATAGTTAACGCAGCCATTCGACAATCTTTCCTTTGCCTCCATAGCTGCATCCCTCTTCTTCCTGGTTGGTTCACTCTCACCAGAGTAACAATACAATACAATAACTCTCAATTGAACACCACATATAACAACCAAACAGAAAAAAAAGGTATACCTACAGAATATTACAAGGCAACAATAGGCGGCCCCATCGCTACAGATCGATCTCTTCCAGGCAACCACAATGGACCGGAGAACAGAACAGAACAAATCCGAGCAGGTGGTGCAATTAAGAATATATATCAATACACCAAGTACTAAATACATAATATATTATACATGAAACACACATTTACCACTGCCCCTGTGATCTGTTCAGGGTTTCTACGTTGTCATGAGCAACTTCAACTTCGGCCGCTCAATTCAGAGCTCCCCTAACGCTAAGTTATCATTAAAGGTCGCGTTACTTCGCGACAAAGTGAGTTAGGACAAATGTATGTGAATCAGTATCTATTAGACCATAGAATCTCAGTGCCAGACGATGGTGTCGTTTTCTCTATTATATTTGACTATTCTGTGTGATTGAGATGAACTGTTGGTGAGACATGCCACTTAGTACCCGCTTTATAGGCGCCCCGTCTGGATCACCTCCGGTTGCCAGACACGCCAGGCCCTACGTGTCTCCAGGGTACTCCACTCACGACGGTGCTTTGTCCCGCTTCTCAAGCTCACCAAACTCCACGCATGCTCCTTTCCAGTCTTCAATGGGGTGTTATGGGGGACACCCCTTGGATGCACTCGCATCAATGTTCAAACCAATCGAGCTCCTCGAGCGAGATCCTCGGGGTTCGTAACAAAGAACAGTTTATCACGACAGACACATCTTTCCAGCATCAAACCAGTCTCGTTCCTATTGTACATTGCGTTAAGGCTCATATTAAAATTATTATAGGACTCACATGAGTCATCCTTTATGACATCTTTTAGCATTTTTTCTCGCACAAGCACACTTTCTACCGGTCGACCTCACATTTCCTTCTCTCTTCACCTGTACAAAACAAACACAGTCAACCGTACTGGCGGGAGGAGGCAGACGCGTTCATCCCTTACAGGCATATAAGCAGTGCTTGCAAGCATACGCAAATGTGCCCGACACGCCCCGCACCAATACGGAATTTGCTGGCAATACGCCTACCCTCCGTCAAATCCACTGCACGCCCCTGGGAGGAGGCAACCCCCTACCTATAACAGTGTTACTATTGCATAAACCCATAAACAACTGTTCACATAAACTCACCATAAACATAAGTGAGAATCGCGGTGCTCCACGACATCCCCACTTGACCGTCCCATACAGTGTTCCCCGTCATGTCTGTTCGGGAACGCATCTGCAAGCGCCCTCTAGCATCTCACTACGGCAAACGGGCCTCAAACTAATACACGGATCCGCCGCAAGGGATCGCGGCGAGCCTACATATATATAAAATTCAACCAACCGTATTAGTATTACTTTTTTTTTTTTTTTACTGTCAGCTTACACGACTTGAACTTTTTTACTTTATTCGATATAGCCAAAGCTTGTAAACATAAAAATTCATTATAAGTCTTTAAACTTAAAGCTGCTTCATTGAAGAAAGCCTTACCGTCGTCGCATATCCTCACCGGGCTAAATCACTGCCTAAACAATGTCTTTCAATCAGAGACGCGATCTTTCCAACTTTCCAACGTCATCTGCTATGCGAATCATCTCTTATCTATACTAGTTGCTTCTAGATTGAACCAGATGGTTTTAACACATGTTCTAGTTCATTACAACTCTAGCTAATGGACGAAAGTTGACTACCAACTCGACCTCCTTTCTAACTGTCAGCTCCATAACTGACACTCCTTGTTGCTGTACATGCACATACATACAAACACAAACCACGCTACTGTTCCCCACGGATCAGACACAGCTCAAAGCAACAAGACCCAAAGGCCACGCCCAGCCCGACCGCGGGCGCACTGGTGTAAAGGGGAACAAACAGCGACAGGTCGTCAGCCACATCGCCCACAACACCATTCCCAAGACTCTCGCCCACTCCCCCGTCAGACTTCCACCATCCGCGCGGGAAGAGAAGAAACTGGCACATTCCATGTTTTTTTTTTTTTTTTTTTATCTTTGCTTGTTTACCTACAACTTCATCAGGAAAATATTCTCTTTGCATTTTTCTAATCTTATCATTAAGCTGTAAGGGTTCAACTGTAGCCGCAGGAAACTACTATATCTACATCATGCTGATGAGTTTCAGATATGTGTTCTTCTGCCTATTCTATATGTACATGCTGATAACCATGCTCGTAACCCTAGTCTACCATCTCTGGACCGTCAACAACGTCCAGAGTCCAGAGCCTCCCCAACCGAAAGGAAAGCTGCGAGTTCGTCATCTTTGCGATACTTGGGATCTTGTTTCTGAGTGAGGAACGTCGGGCCCTTAAATCATAGATCCTTTTTTTTTTTTTTTTTTTTTTCTGTTGCCACAGTTCAGGTTGTGTGGCCAAATTAGTTAATTCAAATTCGTGTTGAAGAAACAAAATTACAAAAACATCTTTAAATTTCTTCATACAATTCTAAAAAAAATATTTTTTTTTTGTTTAAATCTACTCTCCGATTTAAATTAGAAGAAACAAACTCCACAGAATTCTCTTCGATTCGAACTGAACGAAAACAAAACAACTCTCTTTCCTTTTACACTTCCCTCAGCCAAAACAAAGTGTGAACAAAGTGTGAAAAAACAAAAATGGTAAAACGATGATACATTCGGATACCTTGTGAACGAAATTTCGTGATACTCGTTCAGTCTCGTTCTCGTTAGAGATTCTCATTCTAAATAACATCAATCCTCTAATAATGCTTAGCCCATAATATATTAACGGGTAAATCAAACCGTCGTCCGCGAGCATTCAACGCAGACGTGTCGCAAAAAAAAACAATAAAATTCCATTACATACGAATAAACCAAACCCAACCGTGTGTATGTTCCAGCAAAACAAACTCATTTCATTTTATTTGTGTGCCAGCTACAAGATCCACTTTCCACAGTCAAGTGCCACGCGCTTACATCGTTTCAATCCCTCGCACAGAGAAGAAGCTACACAAATAATTCATTAATTACTACGGAGCCAACGGGATCTCAACCATTTTTGCTTAAATGAGTGTTAGAAGCATTGTAAAGCCTGGCAAACTTAATGAACTGAAGTGCATCCTGAAAGCAACTGAAACAAAGTGCACATAATTCCTTCAACCGAGACATGGATAAAGACTGATCATGAAGCAAAATACTCTCCAAATTCCAAGCTATACTCATCACTTCAACCGTCGTACCGATGCAAGAGGTGGTGGAGTATCTATTTTTGTGCGAAATGTGCTAGAACATCACATTATAAAGGAAACATACATGAATGGTAATGATTACTTGTGGGTGCATATCAGTAAACCTGCACAAAGGATCTTGATAATGTACATAGATGGTTTCAGAGTAATTTACTTACTATAATATATCCAAGACATCTTATATGATTTTCAAGCTAAAAATAAATAAAAATTACCATCATACCTTTGCATATTGACAATGTAGATTTAAAACAGACGAACCAAAATATATCTCGGACTATATGGTAGCTTAACCTGGAAACCACACATTGTTAAAATTCGATCAAAATTATCATGTTTCTTAGGAGCACTATATTAAGATGTCTCCCCTTTCAGGTTCGTTGTGATATATATATTTCCCTTATCAAATCACATCTAATCTACATCATTGAGATATGGGGTACCCGCCCCGAAAAAAAAAAACTAATTTGAAGGCTGTTCAAATATTACAGAATAAATAATCAAGGTTTTTTTTTTTTTTTTTTTTTTTTTTTTTTTTTCATTATGACATCTTCACATCTACTAAAAAATACGCAGACATGAAATTCATGGGTCTTAATCAACGTTTTAGTTTCCATGCATGTATCTTAATAAGAAAATAATAACAAAACAAATCCACTGCTCAACTTCATTTTTGACTAATAGAGGAAAAGGACGGCGAATCCTTCGTAACGCTGATAACCTATACGTACCCTTTCCCCGTACTAAACAATATGGCACTAAAAACAAGTTTTGATGGAGCACGGATGTACAACAACTTACCCAAACTATAAAGAAGTTGAGTCCTTCAACATTTTAAGAATAAACTAAAGCCCCATGTTATCAGTAATGTTCCTGCAACCCAAACCAAAATCCGGCCCTGGCGAGTAGTCGCCAGCCGCGCCGTGTATCCAGTAATCTACCCCACATGCATTAATAGCAGTGCAATAATTACCCACTTTTGAATTTATTAGATAACGATGTATCGATGCCCTCTGTCCAATTTAAACTAAACCTTGGTATAATCAAACGTAAAGGGTAATAAACTCGTAAATAAACACTTCAAACAAAAACATTTCAAGACGATGTTCGAATTGAGATAGTTCTGTAAACAATTAATAATTGATTTCAAAAACGTAGTAATTAAACGGTTCGATATAATATCAGCGTACCGGATTTACTCGATACGTTACGTCACTAGCACAATAGACAGTGTAAACATTAATACTGCTAGCATTCAGTGTTGCCATTTATATAAACCATGCCATGATATTATAAGGAAATAGAAGTTGATGAATACATTTGAAATAAACAACAACAATAAAACTAATTAAACCTTTATACAGTTACATTAAATATTTTAAGCAATCAAATTAGCAATCAAATTACGTTGTATAGCGCTCCCACTAGGTCGAAGTCTGCAATCGGAGCTCATGCCTCACATGACACTCATAACAAATTAGACAGTCGACCGAGCCTATACCTTGTATAGCGCTCCCACTAGGTCGAAAGCCTGCAATCGGAGCTCATGCCTCACATGACACTCATAACAAATTAGACAGTCGACCGAGCCTATACCTTGTATAGCGCTCCCACTAGGTCGAAGTCTGCAATCGGAGCTCATGCCTCACATGACACTCATAACAAATTAGACAGTCGACCGAGCCTATACCTTGTATAGCGCTCCCACTAGGTCGAAAGCCTGCAATCGGAGCTCATGCCTCACATGACACTCATAACAAATTAGACAGTCGACCGAGCCTATACCTTGTATAGCGCTCCCACTAGGTCGAAGTCTGCAATCGGAGCTCATGCCTCACATGACACTCATAACAAATTAGACAGTCGACCGAGCCTATACCTTGTATAGCGCTCCCACTAGGTCGAAAGCCTGCAATCGGAGCTCATGCCTCACATGACACTCATAACAAATTAGACAGTCGACCGAGCCTATACCTTGTATAGCGCTCCCACTAGGTCGAAGTCTGCAATCGGAGCTCATGCCTCACATGACACTCATAACAAATTAGACAGTCGACCGAGCCTATACCTTGTATAGCGCTCCCACTAGGTCGAAAGCCTGCAATCGGAGCTCATGCCTCACATGACACTCATAACAAATTAGACAGTCGACCGAGCCTATACCTTGTATAGCGCTCCCACTAGGTCGAAAGCCTGCCATCGGAGCTCATGCCTCACATGACACTCATAACAAATTAGACAATCGACCGAGCCTATACCTTGTATAGCGCTCCCACTAGGTCGAAAGCCTGCAATCGGAGCTCATGCCTCACATGACACTCATAACAAATTAGACAATCGACCGAGCCTATACCTTGTATAGCGCTCCCACTAGGTCGAAAGCCTGCAATCGGAGCTCATGCCTCACATGACACTCATAACAAATTAGACAGTCGACCGAGCCTATACCTTGTATAGCGCTCCCACTAGGTCGAAGCCTGCAATCGGAGCTCATGCCTCACATGACACTCATAACAAATTAGACAATCGACCGAGCCTATACCTTGTATAGCGCTCCCACTAGGTCGAAAGCCTGCAATCGGAGCTCATGCCTCACATGACACTCATAACAAATTAGACAATCGACCGAGCCTATACCTTGTATAGCGCTCCCACTAGGTCGAAAGCTAAATAATGTAGACATACTGATACATAAGGTCTGCTTATAAGCAAAGTAATTAAATTTTACAGGTCATTTACTTGGCCAACTTGGTAGTTGCTCTCAGCAACCAAAGCACAGTTAAATCTATCTGGGCTCTGTGAATACTCCAATTCCCAGGCAGGAATCCCTTGCAGTTCTATTAATTAAAATTTTAAATGCAAGTTTAACTATCAACTTTACCCTCTTTCATGCTAAAAATAACAAATTGACAGTCAGCAGGTCTATGCCCTGACCATACATACAAAAAATTGAATTATTTAATATATATATATACTGACACTATAAACAGTGAGACTTCAAGACTGGATTGCATATATATATATATTTTTTTTTTTTTTTTCCGCACTTTTTTAACAACTTGCATTATTATTCCTACCCTCAAGAATTAAAGTATCCCAGTATCTCTCCACCAAATTATGTGGCGGAGATTCACTTAATATGTATTATATAGTATAGCTTCGCAATATACTCAACGCTATCCACCACATAATGGTACTATATGATCATTAGATGAACGCTGCATGTTAGCCTTTATATTATAGCATTTAGTATAGAATACAATAAATTGGGCTTCCGCCCACTGGCCTCCCAACAAATCCCCTCATAGCCAGCCCTTGCCACCAGAACCACCACTCGGTTCATGATACGGTTCTAATTACTACAAATTAGCAAGTACTTTATAATCATGGTTGTTACACAAACTATTCGTAACATTCCCGTTTGGTCTAATGATCATATTGCTTCATAAGAGCACAACATAACGATTAATATAGTTCATGAAGTTACAACAGTCCAACTGTTCTTACCATTGTTAATACTTGATACTGAAATCAAATGGGCACTCGCCCACACTGGCCTCCACAACAAATCCCCTAACAGCCAGCCCAAGCCACCAGAACAATAGTTTAACGTTAACGTAAGAACAGTTATCGTATCACATTGGTAAACTTATAAAGAGATAACATAACAGTCTCAATGTACTCACGTGTGTAACCGTCACTTACCAGGAAGCCACGAGCGAATCTGGCTCCTGATTTAGAACGGCCTCACCTCGTAAGCACCAAGCAGTTTCTACTCCTTCTCCCCGTCCGGTGGCTCTAATACTGCTCTTTATTCCTCCGCTACGGCATCGTGTCACTCTTCTTCCTACCTTCCTTTTTCTTACCATCCTGTCTGGCCTACTTTATATCACCAACCGCGCCAAAAGCCACCCTCAACTCGTTCTCATGATTGTCATCTGTCACACCCAGTCAGTGACACCAACATACAGAATCAATGACAGCTCAGACGTTTACTCCCCGTTCGGTCCAATTCGCGCATCTCCGCGACAATTGTACCGTCAACGTTACTTATATAATATATCGAGTGACCAAAATTACCAAATATATCGGTACATGTCCTTGACATAAAACCTTGTTCCAGTATATGCGGACACTTTTGTCGCTCTATGATATATCTCACTCTGGCCGTAGCTAGGTACCTACCGATATGATAGTAATAGGCAACCACAAAAAGTGGTTGAATCAATGACGAATAAAATAAAACTATCATTTAAGAAAATTATATTCGTGATTACATCAAAGTATGTTATCACGAATATAATTTTCTTAAATGTGATTTAGTCATAGGGAACGTAACCAAAAACTTTCAGATAAGTACATAATATTATATACTTATAGCGAATTGAGTGTTCTGTTTGTTCGGTAGATCTACCCGCTTCAGCAGTTTATGAACGCGGCGCAGATCAACATCACGTTGGTGCTGCCGCTGCTGCTCGCCTTCACGGCGGAACTACGCGTCACGCTCAAGAGAGTCGAGGAGTTCCTCACAGTCGGTCAGTTGTGTCTCTCAGGAATTCATAGTATACTGCATGCATTTACAGCGTCACCAACTTATCCGACCCGGTTGGTTAGAACTGGAACTAATGCCGCAGCCGTAATTGGTTTGTCATTATTTGCTAAAACTTTTACAAACTCATTATTTGACAAACCTTTATTATCTACTTAAAACATTCCCAAAAGTTATAAATACCTTACCTTACCTAACCTTTTTTTAACGGAGAGGAAATCTTTATGGGTGCCTTAGGCACGGGGATGGCTAGGGGTATGTGGGACTCCTTCCGAATATATTAACCATAATGATGCTATAATGTGTCACGAAATCACTTAAGATTTCCATTGCGGTCAAAATATGAGCCGATATAGAGCTTGTCCCTAATTCGGGCACCCTTATACCACCTCTATAGACCATAGAGCTCTAAGGAAAGTTGCTAAATTCACCAGTGTGCTAGTTGGGCCGTTACCGTTCCCGCTGGCCTCAAGGTTGATCGAGCGAGCGGTGCAAGCACCGAGTTCGCCTTTTCCCCCCTCGTCTGCGCAAGGAGCGGTTGCATGTTGAAACGAGGTCAACGTGAGTCCACCCCCCGAACCTCTTACGAAGTCCTCCCAAGGAATAGTGCCCAACGACGGCCTTGCCGCCGCCGTTTCTTCCCACTTGGGGCTTAGGGCGCATCCGGGTATGCCTCTCATCAGCTTCCTCTCACCCCGAACCCTCATAAGAAGTACGACATTCCTCCAGAGTGCCACCTCCTTCGGAATCTCGTACCCCTTCCCCTCTCTCAGGGCGTGGGGCGCATCTGGGATAGGTGCAATACTGCCGCTGTTTTCACCACCTCCAGGCCTTGTGGAGGCATGGCGGGAGGGGCTACTTAGTGAGCAGTTGCAGAACTGACCCCATCAGGTTCCCGGACCCTGGCCCTCAAATGCCCGAAAGTCTCTCACACCATCCGAAGGCCCCGCCGAAGCGCCGCCACATCCCAAGTACCCTCTGATATGCCCCTAAGGGCCAGAGGGATACTGGGAGCAGCACTCAGGGTGCCTAAGCACCCGCCGCAAGTCGGGCACATGACTTGCGACAGGTGGGCCCTATACCTCGAACCCCAGCCCACACCCGGTGTTTGACCGTTATCTGCCGTGAGGCAGGCATTCCTTTAACCACCACCCAAGGACGGTTTGTCAAATAGTGAGTTTGTGAAAAGTTTTTAAGCAAATGATGAGCTCCCACCATAACTATTATTCTGCAAAGCGGCAAAGTGACGTCGGTTTAAGCTACGTATTGCCGCATAGGTGTGTGCGCAGCTCAACGATGCTGTGTGAAGTTTATCTGTGTGAAAGTGGGACTTGTGTGCGTGCTACTTTGTTCTGTGAGGCGTAGTTCAAACCAACTTCACACCGTGCGTTAAGGCTTGTGCTACGTATGGGTAGTAGACATACTTATTTAGAGATATACATACTTAAATAAACAGAAACATCCATGACTCAGAAACAAATATTCGTGCTCATCACACAAATATATGCCCTTACCAGGATTCGAACCTTTATGAATTTTCAAACAAAGTAAATCGGTATCTACCCACAGTAGGTATTCATACGAATTACTTATACGTCTAGCACTCGTACTCTACTGAGAGAAGCGTACACGTTATTTTTGGGTTATGAAATATTGTATTACGAAACGTATGCTCTAAGAGTACGTGCAGGTACCCTTTTGATAAGTTTTGGTCGACTAATACTCGTAACCTGTAGTGCAGTACCGACATTGCTGAGATAGTTTAACTTTTAAATTCGTACTAACTAGGCACTGACCTGATTTTTTTCATGTAATTCAAAAATACTTAAGAGTAATTGAACACAATAGGAATAGGAGCAATAAGTGTTAGCATGTACGGCCAAGTGCAAAAATAAGAAGTATCCATATGAACTTCTCAAAAATATGTCCCACGACCTTATTACGCCGGTGTAAGAGCGTATGATACTTATTTTTGAAACTTTGACTAGATACATATTAATACACTTGACTGTACGTGTCAAAAGCTGGCCAGTCAGTTTAAATAAATCAAAGAATATTAATTTTGTTTGACATTAGGAGAAAAAACAGCCAACTGCATACGTACATAGCTTTTGGCCGAATACATGGCATTTCTATTAAACTTTTTGTAAAAAGACTGTTGCATTTGTAACTGTCAACTTATAAGCTTAAAAACGATAGCCGTAATCGACGTTCAAAAAGAAAATGCGCTTTCAAAGTTAAGTGGCGTGCTTATTGCCTTGGATGGAGGCCAGTAGTACTTGCAAATAAATCCATAGGTATTAAAATATACGACTCATGTTTCTCATATCGTATTTTCATTACGTGGTTTTTTAACGTTGTTCTGGTCTCATGCATTACACGAAAACATAGTAGAGCAATTTAAACGACATGAGAATTAATAGAGTCTGACCGCACTACGCACTGAGTTTCGTAAAACAAAATAAGTAGGCGGCTGTTGTGCTTTTGCCAAAGACAATATTTTTCCAGAGGACCGCGCAGACTTGGTGTCTGGCCAGACGACGGCGATGCAGCTCGCATTCAAGGCTCCGGCGGCTGTCCCCGCCGTGAGACCCATTTCGTATCGACCCAAGAGCGACGACTTCGATGCCAATGGTAAATAAAATTGCAAGAATATGTAATTGAAAAACATAAGACAAATGTTGTTGCTATTTAAAATAACCACTGTTCGAACTATTTACTGATTAACAAGCTACTAACTCTTTCATAGTTATCTTATTATTTGATATAAGTTCACAACGGTTGTTTGCAATGGGGAAAAAATCCCTTTAGATACAGTTACAAACGATTAATTTCTAGGTTTCGTTCCCCACGATCGCAAGTTCCGCAGAAGTATTTCACATCAGGACGACACTGCGATTGACATCCGTGACGTGAGCGCCAGCTGGACGAACGACCCCAACTTCCAGGCTCTTAAGAACATCACTTTACGCCTACGCAAAGGGAAGCTGTGTGCTATCATCGGCTCCGTCGGTTGTGGCAAGGTGTGATTTAAAACTTTACTTATTTATTTACCGCTACACTCAAACGTAACAATAACTAATGTTTCACTTGTGGGTCGATGTCAATAATTATAAAAATAATTGGTTGTCAATTTTACGAACCAGTTCAATCCCCAATTATGTCAAGTCATTTACAGTCTTAATAAAATTGATAGTATTCTATTCCATACATAAATAAAGCAAAGTAGTTCAAGATGCTTTTGAACGGTCTCAGTTCTTGTTAGTAGAAGCCTTTTCAAATTGTAAAGGGGTGTTCAATTATGTGAAGTGTTTATTCAGCGAGCCATCGGGCACGAGCGGCTGTGGCTTTATCATGCTGAGTCCACGGCACGAGGCCCGATATTGATCGATATCCTGTTTGCCGCCCACTGACTAATCTACTACCTTGAAAACATTCCTATTATCCGCATTAAAAATAAACATTTACAGCAACAGAGTTATGATGTATTATAATAAGGTTACGTACGGCGTTTTAGCGACCCGCCATTTATTTAAGCGAAACGACCTAACGGCGTGCGGGTTGTTTGAATTTGAGCATTTTATGTGTTCATCTGGATGTTCATGTTAATGGGCGACCCTTAGCGGTTATGGCTTCGAGGTGTCCGCGACGAAACATAGCCGCGTTGTTATGAAGTGTGCGCATTAACAGCGCACTAAATAATATTGTGTTTTCGTATTTATGATAATGCCCCTTAGCTCATCGTGGTTCAGAGTGTTCAGATCCTGGCTTTTACTTCTTTGATTTTTAGAAAGTTAATATAAAATATTCGGTCGGGGATAAAAATAGTACCTACTTACCAACAAATACAGAGTTCAAAGTACGCAGAACCATTACTAAATGTATATGGAGTCCCCGCACGGACTCCCGTGGGGCTGTGGCCCGATCGCGTCTCATGATGGAAAAAAGACGTATAATAAATTGAAAATCTGTGTCCTGTCCTGAAATTGTTTACCGTTTCATTCCGAAAGACTCAGATATGCGAGCCCAGGTTCGAACCCACGACCTTACGCTTGAGAGGCTACCACGGGTATACAGAGTAGCAATATATCAGTTGCCTACTACCCAAAGTAAAAATAGTTTTAACTGGCACACTTGTTCTACGGGAGGCAAGATTTCATAAAACTATATGTAATTCCAGTCATCGTTCCTGCAACTGCTGCTGAAGGAGCTGAGCGCATCGTCCGGCACCGTGTCGGTGTACGGCTCGATGTCTTATGCGTGCCAGGAGGCGTGGCTGTTCCCGGCCACCGTGCGGGAGAACATACTGTTTGGCTTTCCCTTCATACCGAGCAAGTATAAAAATGTATGTTTGAACACTATAATAGTCACACGAGCGTGTTTTAATTATGTTACAAGGATTTGTTTCAATTTTAAGGTTATATTTTAATGAACTTTTTAATAATTTTGTATATTGCACAGAATAGTGAATATACCTCTAGTCACCAGGTAGTGTTAAATCACAGTCACTGCTATAAATTCGGGAGATAAAATTTTACAAATTTTATAATAATGCTCGTTTTATGCTTTTCAACCCGCTTTAATGTACAATTCGTATAAAAGTTAATTTAAAATACTTAAATTAACCGAATATAAAAGGCATACAGTAGAACTTTATTTTGCAATGCCCACGCTAATAACGAATTAGTCTTGACGCCGATTTAAAGGGAATTAACATAAATTGAAATGTAATTCTGACTTGCGAAATACTTGTTTTTAACAGTCATTCATATCAAACTTTGTGAAGACAATGAAGAGAGTTAACAACCTTTTAATGTACGTGTCTGATAAATGATAGTAATACTTATTTAGTAGGTAGGTACTGATAGCGCCGACAAAGTACGGAATTAACTAAACATGTTCAATATCGCCAGGTAGTTAGTAGTTTATTTGACTTAGATCCATGAGAGTCAAACAAAATCTGTTACTTCTTAAATTTACCTGGCGCTTGAAAATAAAAAATATCTAGCTCAAAAAGACCAGACCGTTTCGTATCTGCCTAAGTAATTCAAACCAGAGATATTATGCATAGGAAATTTTATTACGGGTATCGGATATAACTGCAAACAATAATTATACCCGTATCAGTTACTTTTCTTCCATGCTGGTCTGGGAGTGAAGAAAAAACATAGAATTTACCAGTTGCTTCTCTTCCCGCGCAGATGGTAGGTAAAAGCCCATCGAGGGAATGGGTGAAAGTCTTAGGAAACATGTTATAGGCAATGCGGCTAGCAACCCATCACTATTTTGATTTCCCTTTCCACCTATATGCCCTTAATCATGCTAAACGTGGCCTTAAGGTTTTGTTACTTTAGGCTCTGTCTACCCCGTAAGGGATAAAGACGTGATATATGTATGTATGTATGTTCAGTTACCTTTACGGACATAAAATAATTTCGGCAACGGATTCGATTTTTTTATAAATTGTGAACGAAAATACACTGGAAAAATAGTACAACCCTGCAAAATCCTGTCACAACCACAAAGTGTCTCATTTAGACTCCGCCACTATCCAAAATTATTCGTAATTTTTGTATTGAATTTGGTTTTGGTTTGGGATGAATTCTTGTTTCAGATATCAGATACAGACACTCTTTTACTAGTAGCAATGTGTGTTCGGCAATGGGATAAAATTTTGCCATTTATTTAAGTGTGTAACAAATTGTGTTATTTTTTTAGGTGTGCAAAGTGTGCGCCTTAGAGAAGGACTTTAAACAATTTCCCTTCGGAGACCAGACCTTGGTAGGCGAGCGCGGAGTATCGCTGTCGGGCGGCCAACGCGCGCGCATCAATCTCGCCCGCGCCGTCTACCGAGAGGTAAGTCAATTAATGAATTTAAAAAAACAAGCATAAACAGACTTCAAATGTATTCGAACATTAAATACGTGGACAGGCCGCCAACAAGCTCTTTGCTTGTGCTCTCATAAGGTCACAACCTGTTTATCCTTATACACTCATTCATAAATATTTAGTTACAAACTCACTTTGGCAAAAGGTACGATTTATGGCTAATGTCAAAGTAACATACACCTACCTAAAGAGGAATGCATTTATTAATAAAATGACATGTATCTAAGCAGAACCTCCAGTGCACGTTTAGACATATCAATTAGGCACAAAATAGCAGCACCTCTAGCGGCACGTAACGACAACAAAATATTTCATTGTATTGGACATTGCTGCGACAAAAAACTTAAACCAAGCGCTCTGGTGTTTGCTAGTTTTGTCGAGTGGGAGTGGGATACGCATTTACCTACAATGGGAAGTAATCGAAAATGCGTCACTTATTCCATATTTTACGTACCTACGCTACTTTATTTTCCACTGAAACAGGTAAACTTTTTTTTCGAATTGCGTGAAGGCTACCGTACTCTACTTTTATATAATAAAGTTTCATGATTATGTTTTGGTTTCTTCTTTAGTCTAACGCTTAAATTGCTTTCGTGTTTGTCGGTGCAACGTTCATAACCCCGGGTCTGTTATTGTCGAAAACAAATGGATGTCAATCACTGATATGAGCATGGGATTGCAGAGCGGATAATAAGTGTTCGGCGGATTCAGACGGACTCTTGGGAAAATATGGCCATGGTCCGATCTACTTCAAATTTTTCATAAACTTTCTTTAACAGAATTGATGGAGGACGTATTTCGTATTTTCTTGAAATTCATTCCCCAAGGTGGTTAAAAAGGGGTAGGTAGAAAGTTGTTTTAAGGGTGATTTGCATCGAATTTGATATCAATACTCATTAGTGCTTTTGATTTAAATTACATTTTATTTTGACACAGTCGCGTTTATTTTTTAATATTTAAAAATAACAATACATTAATACTATATCGCCAAACTGCAATATCGCAAATACTGCACACCTTTTTTTAATATGTATTTAAACTTTATATATACAAAATTTTTATATATTACCATTAAACCCTACCACACTTAGCCATACTTAATAGTTCTTACCTAACTTTAGTTATTTATTATTCCTCTAGGAAGGTAGCCATCAAACGCGCCTTCAATTTGATTTTTAAATATTCTTTTAGTAGCACACTCTATCTCAGGGAAAAGTTTATTGAATATTCGTGGTATCAAATACCCTCTCGTTCTTTGTCCGTAGTACTTAGTTATAAGATCTTGGCTACGAATACCTCTTGCGCGAAGTTACTCTAACTAATACCGCGATTATACGTCTTACATGTTCTAAAGTCTAGACAGTTATACTGATCACTTACTAACATATACCTGAACTTAACATACACTGGCAGTATATTAAATATCTTAAACAAAATATTATAATTCCCTTTACAGTTTTCTTTCTCTTTCGTGTTTATCAATAATTTAACAATCTCAATTGCAAATAAAAATGTTATGTAGGTAGGTACGTTATACAGTGCATGCATTATACAGTGTACGCATTGTTGCCCTATTGAGTATATATTTCAACTTTTTTAATTTACAGAATATGGATCTGAGTTTATTGCATACGTTATTTACGTGTGGCTTCCAATTGAAATTACTATCTATTATAAGGCCACGGTACCTAAAACTCTCCACGGACTCTACAGGATTACAGTTACACTTAGATAATTGATCATTCATACGAGTGTCCAATGATTTTAATTTGACTATGGCCCATAGTCAAATTAAACCCATAGTCTATGGGTTTTTTCATGCGAGGAGAGTTAGTTAACGTACATTTTCGTTTTAGCTACATTAAGAATGATGCCATATCGTGTGCCCACCTTAATAAACGATTAAAATCATTTTGCAGCTTCCTCTGTATGGTGGTGACATTTGAAAACTCAATCCGATTTTATTCAAAAAAGGTTGAACTCACATAAAAGCTTGGTGCGAGGCAAATAATTTTTAAAGTTGGAATGTCTCGAAAGACACCGTAACCGCATTATGAAAGTTTCTAAACTTCAGACAGGTCATGCGATTTTTAGAAATTCCCTCGGGGTAGGGAATAAATGGGGTTTATAAGTGCGCTGCAAAGGCGCTCCATCTCTGTCTTAAAGTTGGACACATAAGTAAGGAATCATAACTGCTAAAAATCGATTTCAGGACTTTCCGAAATTCCTATTGGTCAATATCGCCACAAGAATAAGTGCCGCTAGGGCAATATCTGGTACTGATAATTCTACGAGATATGTACAGGCAGCACATATAAGGTATATTATTATATAGGTGTTAACCGCGCTCTAGTTTTCAAAAAAAAATGTTCCTATTCCGCGGGGACTACGTAAATTTCCAGAACAAAACTATACTGTGTCCTTTTCGGGGGACTGTGTCATCTAAATCGGTTCAGAAGAACCAACGTACAAACCGAGTTACATTCACATTTGTAATATTAGTGGGGATAGAGATGAACCTATAGTATTCCTTTGATATCTCAATTAAACATTAGGTAACAAAATTGTATAATAATTGTCCTTTTTGGCATAACGTAGTGTGGCTTCAATGAAAATTTTGAAACCAGATTTCTCTAGTACTAGATACTAAGTTTACCTATACATAAATCAGAAAGAACGAAGCTTTGCAGTTACATGTAAATTAGGCGTAAAAATACTTCTTAAGTCGTATTACTTAGTATCTACATAGTTATTTACGGAATTTCTCGTTTTAGATAGCCACCATTTCAAAGGTGGAATTGTTTTTAAGGTTATGCTGGCAGTAACAGGTAGCCGCTGTTGAAATTGGCCCGGAGTGCGCTACGAACGATTCGGGCGTAAAAAATGCAAGAAGTGCTACGGTGTGGGCGTAGACGCCTTGATAACAGCCGTCGTTGTATAGAGGTGTAAAACACTGGAAATCATTTGAACAGGATGAAAAAAATACATTCAGTCTTTGTTCGTATATCGCCCTACTGCCATAAAAATACTGTAGGAAGATAATAATATAAGCAGGAGTATAGTATTTCTGATGGAAGTATTGTGTGTTTATACCTAGAGGGGCCCCTTAAGTTACGAGTATAAGGATGAAACTAACGCCATTAGATTTCAGTGTAGGTACCTCGCAAAATACATTTTTTTTCTATGTACCTTCACCATAGCAGTAAAAACAGCCTTTGAGGTTATTATGGAGCAAGCGGGACCCGTTGTTGTTTTAAGGCCTAGTAATTTATAATAGTTACAGCTATAGAAATGCAAGTTTCACATTATGTCATTTATATTGGTTTTATTTGTGACGAGAGAAAATTATCTTTTTACATGAAGCATTAATGATAGCGGTTGTATGGATATAGGATTGCCTTTTCTGGATGAAGAAAAATTGAAAAAATATTAAAATACTCTTTGTGGCTGACAGTAATTTTTGTTGTAAAATTTCGATATTATTTATTTCCAAATATCTAAACAAATTGTTTTTATTAAAAAAAATATTTGCATATTCGAGAGGCACATCGAAATGCGCTTCTTTTCATACCATTTTTACGGCTGTATCTGTTACGGATAAAAAGGTCCCCTCTAGGTTTTATTGTTTAATATCTCGGGTTTTATCGAATGTACCTTATTTCTAACGTGTGATTCGAAATGGTCAAGTGCAAAAATAAGTATCGATAGGAACTTCTCAAAAATATGTCCCACAACCTTATTACGCTGGCGTAAGAGCGTATGGTACTTATTTTTGAAACTTTGTCTAGATACATATTATTACACTTGACTGTACATTGAAAGAGCTTTCATTTGATACTACTTAGAAGTCTCTAGGTTTTAAAACAATAGCGGAGTCCGCTTGCTCCATAATAACTTCAAATGACAGCAACCGTTATGGTGAAGGTACAAAAAAAAGTGTTAATTAGATGGGGTGTATAAATTTTGAAAATGACTGTTCTACGTCCCTGAGGTTCTGTTTGCTTTCTTTAAGGCTGACATCTACCTACTGGACGACCCACTGTCGGCGGTGGACGCCAACGTCGGACGGCAACTGTTCGAGGGTTGCATCAACGGGTATCTGCGCGGGCGCACACGCGTACTCGTCACGCATCAGATACACTTCCTCAAAGCTGCTGACTACATCGTCAGCTTAAGCGATGTGAGCTTAAAGCTAAGCTTATTACTATCGACAGCTCTATTTTAATATAATACGAGGTTGCAAGAACAATCCTGTAAGTTTTATGACACTACCGGGCAATGTGCAAACGGGTTAGAAGTCGTCGACTCAGCGCTGCAATATAATGCGGCTTGCAGGATTTTTCTTGTAAGTCTACACTGGGCTTAGAGTTAGATATTCTGGTGTGACATCAGCACATGTTAGAGTTTTGTCCCATTTTGTATATAAACGTGTTTTTTCAGGGACGCGTGGAAGACATGGGAACATTCGACGAATTATTGACATCGGGCAAAGATTTTGTGAAACTTTTGTCCCAAGGAGACGACGCTAAAGACAAGGACTCACTTAGCGTTCATTCAGTACGTTTCAATGCCTTTGATAACCAGAACGTAATTCCCATCAGTCAGTGAAATGTTTGGTTAAATGTATAAGTTGTTTTTTTTTCGTTCTAGAAAACTGATGAAAAGTCTAAAGGAATAATGAGAAGTATCTCAACAGTAAGTGAGGCTACGTCAGAACAACCAGAATTTGAGACACAGAAAGCCGTGGCAGAGGAGAGACAGTCAGGCAACCTGCGATGGGAAGTCATAACGTCATACTTCTTCTCCGGGAACAGCTACTGTTACGTTTTCTTTACTGTGATGGTTGTATTATTGGCTACCGGGTCAGCAGCAGCAACGGACTACTGGATCAGTTACTGGTATATAAGAAATATATTTACAACCCTTACTAACAAGTGTTCCGTTTCTAAAAACTAAAGTGAAATCTCTCGGTTTCATTTTTACACACTGAATTAAAATACTACTGCCTATAAAAATTTTCTGGAAATTCAAGGTGGATACATACAGTTGAATTGTTTTTCGTTTTATTGTTACCTAAATGATGTCATGGTTCTAATCATGTTTTTATTCCAAGGTCCAATCAGATGGCCTTATACGAAGAAGAAACTGGTGGAATTGATCCCGGTAAGTCATTAGTACCTACCTTGCTACAAATAATCAACGTATCGGCGATATCGTTTATCATAAGCCGATAAGTGCATTATCAAAGTCCCGTCTGACTAGAAGCACGGAAATTCTCGTTGTCATTACATTATTTGTACTGACCTACCGATAACCCCATTTGAAATTAAGTACCTAATTAACTTTCCCTAAATTAGACACCGACGCCAAACTGGGAAGTCCTAGTACTAAAGCTATATATTTCTGTAATGGAAGCTACATAAATAAAAATGGTATAGGTAATGTTAGTGTTGTGTTGTGTTTATGTAAACTACTAATACAAGCATTAAACTACCACGATGAAAGACTCATAACATAAGACATGTTTATGAGGCAGCCATGAAACCTTTATGTTTTTAAAGTTAATTTAAAGCCAGTATAATGCAGCATGTATTTCGTATTAAGTATTTGCATGGGTTATACCTATCTGTAAAATCATATTTGGCTTGCTACGCAGCTTTGACATACCTCTTAATTTTATAATGTATTCTAGCTTAGGTACCTACTTAGTGTGACTGATACCTAGTTACTATAAAAAATACCAACAATCAAAACGCAATTTTGACGTATTTTTAACAGAACACCCCGTGAAACAGATATATGGCAAAATCTTTGATTGTAATTATTATTATTGTTACAATAACTTGATGCAATTCAAATTTCCTAATCAATTATTTCTCACGGTTATTGGATTTTCCATTTTCCACTGTGATATCGATTTAATAAAACAGGTTTTTGTTGACTATCGCGTACGACTTAAGGGATAATGAGTTTGCATTATGTCGTGAAGGTTAAAGCAACTTATGATTACGATTAATCCAGGTTATTGACCCAATGATGTCAGTTTGTCAGTGTTCCATACACATTTTTTTTAAAGGATAGGCATTTAAGTATCTGTCACAATTTTAAAATGAAATTATTTACTATTAATTGATTAGGCTACCGTAACCAGAGCTTTGGCTGCTCTGGACCTTAAAATTACAGGTAGAAGTTTCATAATAAATCCTTTTCTGTGTTGGTATTTCGGGCTGTTTTGATGCTTAATATTCGATTTATGCGGAACTACGTTTATACCGAAGTACTCTTAATAAGCCTTTAGTTAGTCAATCGTGGCCTACAAACAATTATGAATTAGAACTTCTTTGTTTCACGACAACATAACATCATGCGCTGTAACCCGTATCCTTCAAATAGCATAGTCGGAGTTAATTTCTTTCAGTATCAGGTCATCAAATAAATAAATAAATAAATAAATAAATAAATATCTTGGGACAAATTACACCAATTGACCTAGCCCCAAACTAAGCAAAGCTTGTACTATTTTGTAAAGTTTGATCTCCCACAGACGTCGGACTCGACACTCAGATGGGCCGCTTCACGACGGCGCAATACCTTGCCATCCACGGCGGGCTGGTGGGCGCGGTGATCTTGCTTGTAAACGTGCGGGTGCTGCCGTTCGTGCAGCTCTGCGTCTCATCATCCAAGAAGCTGCACGATCGCATGTTCTCTGTCATGCTGAGAGGCATCATGCGGTTCTTCGATACTAGCTCTTCGGGTACGACTTTACTTATTATTTTGACAATTTATTTCATTGGTGCCTGTGTGCCACGGGATACGGTTTGTACTGTAGTGGTTGAAACTAAGCAAAGCTTTGATTTTTAATTAGATTTAAAGTTTCAAAACTGGTTGTTTGATAAAATCTTCGATGAATGGATAATGGCTGCAACCAAGGCCGTGGTTTAGTTGTCCTTTGTACAGCATTAGGTCTAACAACCAATTCAAGAGCCACACAGCTTAAGGAAGCTGGCTTCGACCAACACTGTGTAGAGTCCGTAGAGTCTTATAGCCACCGCTGCTGCTAAGTTCAATGTCTCGACACTCGCAAAGAATATCCGTAATGTTATATACACTGTTACACCAAACACTATACACATTTATTTATTTACATTTACAACAGTTTAAACACAAATTCGCATAAAATACCGATCGTGCACCGACGATTTTAAAAACCAATTGACAGTCACCTTAATCGCCTTATTCTTCTTTTTATTTGGTACCGTGGCGCGTGGCTATAGACTAGCGCCAGTTAGCCATCAGCAGCCAAAAATGTTGAAAGTGTTGAAAATCTAAAAAAATATTAACATCCATATTGGCACACACGTGAAATTTTCCGCATTTTATAGTAATAGAAGTCTTTGTGCAACGAGTCTAACAAGCTCGCTGAATCATGAAGCGTGGTTTAATTAATTCGTGGAGGTTCCTACAGACAGCAACGGATTTCTTCAGCTTTTTGTGCTGATAAAATTTCTTAACGAGATAGGCTCACAATCCTATTTTTCAATGCAAAACTTAAAATGTTTCAGGAACTAAATGGTATAATACATACCTAGTTACATACATAAATCACGTATTTATCGCTTACCGGGTAGACAGAGCCTAAGGTAACAGGGGTATAATAGTCTACCTTGATCCAATTCTCAAAATAAATATAAGGGCGAAATAACTGACATGATTATATCATGTTTAAAAATTACGTAGGTACTTACTTACCTGCTTATTATATCACCACAGTTCATTTTACGGACAATATTTTCAAGCAAGTATACCTCATGACGATAATTTGCAACGGATTCGTTACAAAAAAAATCGCTAACGCGTGTAGTTTTTGATCCTATTTAAAAGTATGCTTTGTTACAGGTCGCATACTGAATCGTTTCACTAAAGACATCGGCGCACTGGACGAAATTCTTCCTCGTACGCTGCTCGACGTGTTTCAGATCTACAGCACTTTGGCAGCCATCCTCATCCTGAACGCCATCGCTTTATACTGGACCTTAATCCCATCCGCAGTGCTCATGATATTATTTTTCTTCGTCGTAAAAATTTACATGAAGGCTGCGCAGGGTATCAAGCGATTAGAAGGAACGAGTAAGCATAGCATAGTTTAAGCTTTGTGTTATTTGAGTGAAATTTTGTAGTTTTTTTTTTAATCTTTATTAGTGAAAAAAAGGGTTTTGTCACGCAGTGACCACGTAGGAAAGGAAATAGGAAATTTTGTAGTTAATGTGTGGAACAATTCAAAAGTCACATGGTAGGGTTTCACTACCTATGTATTTTTCTGATTTAATTGTCTTTGTTATGCAGCAAAAAGTCCTGTTTTCGGCCAAGTGACGTCTTCTCTGGCTGGTATAGCCACGATAAGATCGTGCGGAGCGCAAGACTCACTGATCGAAGCCTTCGATCGTCATCAGGTGAGTCCTGTAAACCTTTAAAATATCCAAAATATATATCAGAATGAGCAGCAAGCAAGTGGCTATTAGAAAAAGTATCAGTAAGGGTAGTTGATGGTAACCGTGTGACCGGACGTGAGCGGCGCAGTAAGCAGCTTGTCGTTCGCCGCTGGCAATGGAATGGCTCAAACGGCCCCACTAAGCTTCAATTACTTCTTCTTACTGAAATGATTTATATTTTATATTAATGTTGCAGTACAGAACATGTATGTACGCTGCACATGTATGCTGCAGTGTATGTCATAGAGATAGTTAAATAGTTAAATAACTTTCTGAAAAACTGCCTCTGCGAGAAATATTTTACAAAAAATATCGTTCTTTAGTTATCCATCTTTCAAGTTTCCTTTTTTAATCATGTCAAAAAGCGAAAGAATAAAAAATAGATGCCAACTTGTATTATTATATTTTACAGTTAGTGTATTTATTTGTTTCATTTCATTGCACGTTGATAACAAATCTTAAATCTAAGAAACAAACTACCTAACAATTTTGCTAACAAGCGTGTCCTTTTGCAAATGCTATAATCGGAGCTACCTTCGCATGGTGGGTAAGGAAATCACAAGGTGAAAAGGCAATTCAACTTATTTGTCTTTATATTTATTTACATTTGTTAACTTGTAAAATCAGGAACAATATGTCTTTCGTTATTAACCCTTTACGATTTATAGGACGTAATAAGGCTGCAACAAGCACCCGGTTAAAGGAAAGATTTTTCAAACTTAGTGGTATGTATCATGATTTTTTCTGCCTGTATCCAAGTGATTGTGATTTTTTATTGCCTGCCATGCGAAAAGTTAGTTAAGTTTTTGACAAGCCTTCTACATATAATTTCAATTATCAGCTTCCGCTGAGAGATAATATTTTGTTTATTTATTTTAAATCTTAATTCTTGTTACCTTAGGCTCTCTACCCCGTAAGGGATAAAGAAGTGATTATTGTATGCATTATGTATGCAATCTTATTCTTATGTATAATGAATAATGAACTAGCCTAGAGAGAGAACTATCTGAATCTATATAAATAAAAATGAATTGCTGTTCGTTAGTCTCGCTGAAACTCGAGAACGGCTGAACCGATTTGTCTAATTTTAGTCTTGAAATATTCGTGGAAGCCCAGGGAAGGTTTAAACGGTGAGAAAATATTGAAATTTAGAAAAAAAACAACGGGAGCGAAGCCGTGGGCAACAGCTAGTTATATTATGAATATGATACGATAAGTTAACGACAAAAAAGTTTAAAGACTTATACTCGTTGCTCAATCTCAATCTCTCAGCGCATTTCACGAATCCATAAAATAATAAATAAAATTTGTCTTTTAAATTAATAAAACACGATCAAATTATAAATTTATAAGTTTATGTTTAAAAAAATAAAGGCTGGACTTATTCAATTGAGTTACTGTTTTCTGTCTAAGGATTTAACAAGATTGCGTCACATACCAATTTACTTTGCTTAAATTGAAACAGATTCGTTAAAAATCTTGCATAAAGCCATTATGTAGCTTCAGCCTTCAGGCAGTCACCTTCCCGAGTATTACGGTTATTTCCGGGTATCTTTTATTCAAATCACTCTTGTTAACTGCACAACGTAATATTTAATGATCAAGTCCGAGCCGTTTTTATTGGATGTTGCCCGTTTTCGTAATCATGTTTGCCTGTTTATTATTCAGATTCTACACAAATTTTAAAATTGCAACTTTAATACCGACAATGCACAAAGTTTTATAAGTTCCTGATGAAAATTGTTGTAGGTAATAAATAATTTCATTAATGTTATATTTATTACCATATATATATACCATACTTGTTACCAATTTCATACAAACCAAGTAGGTAGAGTAAAAATTTCACAGCGGCTGCTAATGGAACTGATTGATTTAATGTTACAGCTTTATGACGTGCAGAGATTTTTTCACATGAGCGTAGTAGGGTAGTAAGTGCTAGTAGCCTGACACATAATTTTATTTTTATAATTAATTGATTTTAAATTAGGGTTCACAGCAGCGTATCATTTGAAAGAAATGTTACTATTGAATTACTGAAATGTCTTTGAATTCTAGAGTGCTTAAGTGATTTATTGGTACCATTAATGTTCCTTCATAGTGAATTAACACTTCTTCATGTAATCGCAATGCGAATGTTTTATGAAACGAGGAGGTGAGAGTTAAATAATGAATGATAATGATAGTACTGTAGTATTTTACGCGTAATAACTATTTCAGGACCTGCACACGGCTGCTTGGAATGGATTTCTGGTCGGAGGCGCCACATTCGGTTTTTACTTGGACACCCTGTGCTTGATTTATCTGGCTACGGTCATATTTGTCTTCCTTTTTGTTGATTTTGGTAATTTTTTTTTTTATGTCTACCATGCACCAACACTCAGAATTAATAAACATGTATTTTAACGTATTCCTTGGCGACTTCAAAAACGATTATAATGATTGATTATCTACGCCTTTTCCGAGCTACAGTCACATATTCATTTTCCGAGCCTTTCCCGACTCGTCGGGCGGCGAACACCGGCAAAAGAAGTCTTATAAAGCGTGCCATGATGCGCGTACATAAACTGTGCGCCAGTATGGAAATGCCTTACTATTCTTCTTATACTTGCTATGCTTCTGATGAATCTCAGTACCTATTAAAATAGAGCCACTTGTGTAAGTCTTGTCACAACAAAATAACGCAAACGCGTCTCAATACTAACTATGAGGAATTTCGCAGCACCACTAGCGTCAAGTATCGATAACAAATTGAGCCTCTGGTGTAAGTTTTCACACGAACAAACGTCTCGAACGCGTTGACGTAAACGTCTCAATTACTATGAAAAAATTGGCAGCACCACTTGCGGATTGAAACGGCAACAAACTGTTCCCATAGTATTTGTAATTTTAACGCAAAGCGTTCGAGAGGTGTTCTATGACCGAAAACTTACACTAAGCATACCTACTGTTTTCATAGAACTCAACACTTCAACGCAAACGTCTTCAAGACTTTTGTTCAAAAAATGTTTACTAACCGCGTTTGCAGGCGACGCGATCGCGATCGGTAGTGTGGGTCTGGCGGTGACGCAGAGCAACACGCTGACGGTGATGCTGCAGCACGGCGCGCGCATGCTGGTGGAGTTCCTCGCGCAGCTGACCAGCGTCGAGCGCGTACTCGAGTACAGCCGCATCGACACGGAGACCAACCTCTTCGACGGAAGTTAGTCCCGTTTGTTCTTCGTAGACAACCTATTTTCATGACTGATAACCGAATTAACTACAAGACTGTGGTCGTGTTACTTCTTTTAGATCAATCATAGTCTTAGAGAAAAAGCTAAGTACCACGGAAGCAACACGGAAATTTTAAAAAAATACTGGCATTAACTTAAACTATTTCAATAAAGCAATCTCGTGTACTAGTAACAATTTGTTTACGTTTACAGAAATGGCCACTCCAAATCTCTGGCCATCACAAGGCAGAATCATATTCACTAACGTCAGCATGCGATACGCACCCGACGAAGCGCCTATCCTGAAAAACTTGAACATTGTTGTCGAACCTGGCTGGAAGGTAATAATAATTATTATCATTGTCATCACATTTCCATAATTGAATAGTGTGACTTACACCGAATCCAAATTATCACATTATGACACTTATCTACCTATTGTTACTTAGTCAGTAAACATATTATTATTTCATATTTTTAACAGGTTGGCGTAGTGGGTCGGACCGGCGCTGGCAAATCATCCCTCATATCAGCTATATTCAGATTTGCGTTTTTGGACGGATCTATTACCATTGACGGCCTGGACACATCACTTATATCTCGACAGGTAATTCTATCTATGTAGATTGTGCCTACTGCTGGGCTAGAGGCGGTAGCACCTGGTTAATGATAAGTACCTACTCAGATTTTGCCCTGTAAATTAATGACCGTGTTGTTCATTCTTCAGGATCTTCGAACGAAAATTTCAATCATTCCGCAAGAGCCAGTGCTATTCTCAGCAACAATACGATACAATCTAGACCCATTCAATACTTACAGTGACGATGACCTGTGGAGGGCACTTGAACAGGTATGATTCCGAGTAAATACGTAATGTAGATATTGATTCAGCTATTAACATTATACGTTTGTCATTGTAGCAGGTTTATTCTTTTCATGACACCTTTAAATGTTATGAAACTTGTTTAATAATACTATATCGTATCTTTAATAATATTGTAATGCTGAAGAGCTTGTTAGGTTTAACGCTCTAATCTAAGGCAGTACTGGTCCGATTTGAAAAATTCTTTCAGATTACCCAGTTGTTATCGAGAAAAGCTATAGACTATATCATCACGCTACGAAATTTGAATACGAACTTTATTGTAGTTGTTGAACAGAAGCTTCCCAAAATTCATACTAATTCTACGCAGACAGAGTCGTGGGCAAAAGCTAGTAGGTTATAAAAACTTAAAAAAATATTTATTATATTCTTAAAAACATCCTTCTGATACACAACATATTGCTGAACTAGTATTATTATTTAGTCCCTACCTATTCGTTGAATACCTATTTCTCTTTAAATTTTCTTCTATCGGTAATTTCAATTAAATAAATTCTGTCTAAGTAGGTACCTAACTTAAAATAATCGCATTATTTTAATTGTTCAGACAAGGCTATACACGCAAAAACTAATATAATTGCATTATTGGCAGGTGGATATGAAGGCAGCTGTTCCGTCGCTTGACTTCAAGGTAACAGAAGGAGGTGCTAATTTTTCCGTGGGGCAGAGACAGCTGATGTGTCTAGCTCGCGCAGTTCTTCGATCAAATAGAATTTTAATAATGGATGAAGCTACTGCTAACGTAGATCCTCAGTAAGTAAAAATTATTTAAGTGGGTGAAGATCATTTATTTGAACAATTTGTTAAATTTGTGATTGTTTCCAGGACTGACAATTTCATTCAGCAAACGATTAGGACTCAGTTCGCGTCGTGCACGGTGCTGACGATCGCTCACCGACTAAACACCATCATGGACTCGGATCGCGTACTGGTGATGGACAGCGGCGAGGTGGCGGAGTTCGACCACCCCTACCACCTGCTCTCCGACCCCAACAGCCGGCTCTCCTCCATGGTGCGCGAGACCGGCGACAGGAACAGCACCCAGCTATTCCGGGTAGCAAAGGACGCTTATTTCCAAAGTAACCTTAAAGAAAATGCCAAATGACCAAAGTACAAATGATTATAATACTAGGGAAGTGTCGGTGACTGTCATGGTATACCCGAAAGACAGAGGCCATATTAGTTTGGAGGCTGAGAACTGTGTCATGACGTGCACTAGATAATTAATATATATAATTTAGTCAATAAGTTGAGGATTGTCGCCAGTATAAACAATTATAAAATAATATAATTGTACGTGAATAAATCTTGAATAAAACTTTCGTTATTCCTTTTAGAGCTTACTTTTACAAATCATCTCCCATTATAAGACACAATAATCTTTCTCGTGGATGTCGACAGCGATATAGTCTGTAGGCTAACAACAACGCCAAGCAAATCAGGAACAGCACCAAAAGTTGAACCTTGTGATCGACAACGTATACTTCCCACGTGTCATTTGTGCAGTCGTGACAGCACTGGCCCATTATAACTCCGGGATAACATGATCACAAGTCCATTTTCTATGTTTTCTGTTTTAGACTATAATAATTTGTCCGTATTGTAACTGTTTTTTTCCATGATGATTATGCAAATTTACATACTTGACAAAAACATTGCGAAATTCAAGGTACTTGTCAATCATGTCATCGCTCAAAATAATCATAGACAAGAAGCGCGCGTTTTTTAATTTTTTAACCTCTGGTACATGTATAAGGATTAGTATCAAATTGAAGGCTATATTTTTGTATTTTTTCTTTTTTTATTGTAATCAGTAACAGTGGTAGATATTATTTGTTTGTTAGTCCTTTACCTCAAAAGCGTAACGTCGGGGATAGTGCAATACCACGTAACTAGCACTGGTAAATCCGTATCTACACAACACCCATAGTGCAAAACCACGTAACTAGCTCTAGTCAATACTGCGTATCTACACAACACCCAACTTAATACTGGTTCGAACTGGTATATTCTAATCAGGATTTTACTTTCGTGGGCGGGAAATCTTAATTTGGCTACATTTTGTTAGATACGCGGTATTAACCAATGCCAGTTAGGCGGATTCTGGTCTTGCACTATCCCCGCCGATAAACACCTTGTAGCGATTCACCGAATTGCTTTTCACCTCGGCCGCACATTTTTCCTCGATACCAAAGACAGATTATTATCTGTTTATTATTTATTAGTCACAAAGATAATATTTCAATGAGTTTGATAGCATTTAATGCGGTACTACGGTACAAAACACGTAAAAAAATACAGAATTTTAATAGTGCAAACATGAATTAACTCGTCAAATAAATTCGAGTTCCAAATAAGCACCGATCGCGGCGAAATGCGTCAAGGATAAAATACTACACGAAAAACTACAAGAAAAATTGCATCACGTAGAAGATTCTATTGAAATTTTCTTAGTTCGATGTGAAATGCGGTTCGGTGAATCGCTGCAGGAATTTATGCTTTTGAGGTAAAAGACTAGCAAATGTTTTTATTTCAGACAAACGAGACTGAAACGCAGTTTTCATTTTTCAATTTTCACATACGGAAGGTTAAGCGAAAAGGCTCAAATGATAAACAGTCTATCAGTGGATCTTTTCTCGTAGCTACAAGGTACAATTATTTTACATTGTCTAAACCAGCAATATTGGCTTGAAGACTCGCCAGCCGGTTAGCATTCGCTGCCATTATGTCAACGGTGTGCTCAAGTGCATTGTGCGCGAGGTTCCACCGCTAAGATCGGCTATATAAGCCATCTTCGGGCGCATGAGCGTCATACTAATTAGAAGACGAAGAGGTCACCATGGCCGAAATCCGTCGGAAGGATCATCATCATTGGCCCAATCAAGGAATCAGTCGTTGGAATTTGACCAAAATTGCTAGTTTACACTTGTAAAATTACAACTCGTAGAGCTTCGAGAAACGGGCTACAGAATATCCCCTTGTAACCCCCAAACCATATCCTATTCTGCATGCATTCTTAGGATTTCAAACTTAGCTTTCGCCTACATTACAAGGCGAGAATAAAGTAGTTTCGGATGAATAAAATTGGCACAACAAGAATGGCAATCTTTCAGTCCGGGTCTTTTGTAGGTGTACCTAATCTGTATTATGCTGTATAAGTTATTGAGGTAAAAGCACAATTTGCTGAACTTTACATGAATCTCGAATCCCTCAAGCTGGCTATTGTATTTAAAAACAGTAGCGGATTTAGACATATAGTGCGTGCCTGTATCGATCTCGAGATCTCGTCGTCGTCTACTTATTTATAAGCTAGAGTTCATGCCAGATTCGAGTGGGTGTGGGTCATATTCATATCCTACTAATATCATAAATACCTACGAAAGTTTGTGATTAAATAATAGTATTAGGTACCTAAGTACTCTTTTTTTTAAAGCAGTTGATCCTTGTTTTGATTGTAAACTTAGATTGAAAAGATATTATTGCAGTAACAAAACTTACCAACAAACTATACATGTTTAAGAGCGTTTATTCGCCTTCCCATTGCATAATGCAAGAAGCTTCAAAATTAAAATGAATTAAAGAATGCGAACTAGCCTAAATTAATAAAATATATTTGATATCACTATCACTACATAGTATAAAACAAAGTCGCTTTCTCTGTCCCTATGTCCCTATATATGCTTATATCTTCAAAACTACACAACGGATTTTGATGCGGTTTTTTTTAAAGATAGTGATTCAAGAGGAAGGTTTTCCTGTATAATTCTACGCAGACGAAGTCGCGGGCAGAAGCTAGTATTAAGTAATTAAAAAACAAAAACATTTACCTACATACGTAACTATCCCCTACACCACGAGAGCGGTGTAATGTACTTAGGGGATATTTTAGATTTGAGAGCGTCCACGCTTTTGCCGAAAATATGCAAACACAGTTGGTACTACAAAAGTGTTTGGATAAACTTGTCTACTTGTTACTATGGCGTCCTATCTTATCGCTCACCTTAAACAAGTCGAAACTTCAGCATCCACATATTCTACAGCAGTAGAGGGAGTAACCGAGGGATAATATGACTATCACGAGGAAAGCGACGACAACCAAGATTACCGGATCTAAAAAATCTTGATACCATAGGCAACAATATGGGTCGTTTGGGCAGCATGACATCGTGTAGGAAAAGTTGCAAAATTACTTGTTCTTTGGTTTTCGTTCTGTAATACTCATGTTTTAGTTTGAAGCACCCATTTTATTTGGCAAAATTTATGCTTTAGTGATCATGACATGCCGGAAACGATTAGGTTATGCGGTAACAAAGATATTACATATTTATTACGCACACTGTACTGAATATTGTCAAGTTAAATAAGTACGGATCCTGAAGTATACACATACACCACGAACATGTCAACGAATGTCAATCACAGACTACTAAGAGATACTACAGATGTCAATACAGAAACCAAAAACAAGGCTAAAGTGAAAAGTCAAGTTAATATGTTTTAATAGATTTTTTTTTTAAATTCACCTATTTTAATTTCATCGATTAGACAATCCGCAGGCAATCTTATGCCCAAGGCTCAGATAAATAAGGACTGCGTAAATGCACAGAGGGGTTTGGCAGAGTGGAAATGGGTACCATAGTTCTAGTTCTTCGGTTAGTTTGTATAAGAAAAAATAAATAAAAAGCATTCTTGGCAATAGTAGCCACATAGGTGATCAGTAGGTACCAGCTAGGAAGGTCGATTAAATCAGAATTTCAAATGGCTCTATCATTAATATCATTATGCCACGACAGGCAGGAGTAAGCATGGTTTAAGTCCAAGTATTTCTTTATGGTATACTATTCCTTACTATTTCCATACTGTTTCTAACAAAACTCCACGAATTTATTATTTGGGGATGAAAAGTTGTCACAGTCACAGGGCTCGAGCTAGGTATATTGAAAATTGACCATAAACCTAGCCGACTCTGACAAAGTGGTATTCCGAATATAAGAATAACACGACCAATTGTATATTGAAATCACATTTATTGCACTTCATTTTATGTTCTAAAAAAATATCTACAGTATGTAAGTATAAACATTAAGCAGTCAGTATAAAACATAACCTTAAAAATACTATCCCGATGGACGACTTTGGTTGTAATATCAATTATTAACTAATTAAAATAATACATTAACGTACTCAACGAAATTACCATCACTTTCTAATACCAGTAAACTGAAGAAATGCTTACACATGCAAGAAAAAATTGGCAAATATCACTACCTACATTACACTACGGCGCTCGATGATCTCTATTAATTGCTATGGGTTTCTTTCAAGTGTAAACACTTCAAAAGAACATAACTCTGACACAGTCCGAAGGCACCTCTAGGCATCTAATATGTTCAAAGTCGGCTTTGTAAAATACTGGATTTGGCACAGACTTTATGCACTTTTCCTTTAATTGTAATACATTTATTTAATATTGAAATTAGTTAGGAAAAGTGGTAAAGTAAGGTAAAATAGACTCACAGAGTCTGTAGAAAAACATCTAGCTTCACCTCATCTTAGTATCTTGATGAACTACATAATAGGGACGTTTTCTTCTCCTAAATAGTACTGGCAAATCATATTGCGCAACCTGCGCGGCGTTACCCACTTATAGTACCTACCCGGCGATAAAGAATGGACATCGGTCTTTTGAAAGAGATAATTGGCTGCTTACGACGATTTCCGAACACTGGCGACCGCCCATCGAGCATCCCATTTATTAAATGACGTTTTATATCAATCAATAATGCACTTTATGGACTTAATTAGTTTAGGTACATCAAATTAAAAACTTCGGATATCTATAGAGAGCTGTTGAGACTACTAGATAAAGGATACTCAAAAAATACATTAGAGTAGATTAAATAAAACATTTTTCTTCCGGTAAAAAAAAATCTGAACATTTCAAAAAATTTCGCGTGCCTGACCGTCTAAAGGTTTTCCTCTTTTAAAAAAAATGCCATCTTACAATTTAAAGTTGGAGGACGTCAACAAATGTCACATAAGTAGTGTGTGACAATGACAACGTTCTACGAAGCCGAAGTTGGTAGAGTCTCTTTCCAATGACCGACGTATATTCTTTATTGTCGGGTAGGTACTGTATTCACAAAAAGATGTTTTGCAAAGGCAAATGTCAAAGTGAAATGAGTGTTTACTTATAAATAAAGGGGGTTAGCCGTTACAGACAAAAGCATGCAGCCTCGTTTTTTTGCTAAATGTGTGTTTTTATGACCAAATTTTGTATTAAATATTTAGCGACAAACGAAAAACAGTGTGTCATATTTATTGTGTTGATAGTTAACCTTTTGAACGCCCAAGAAGCATACAAAAATAGTCACTCAGGCTCATCGAGGGTAAGGCTACGAGGCATCCTAACCGCCACATCCCGTGTGTTACGAATATGTCTATGAAACAAGACCAATAACATAGTGTGGTGTATGTAGTCACGAGAAGCAAGGAATTGGTCTCAGGGCATGGACAGTTTAGTCAATTTCCGTAATACATGGGATATGGCATTTGAGACGCCTAACTAACAAACTGCATGTCTGGTAGGATCTTAAGCTGCACTTAGGTAGCTATGTCACGACATTGTAAAATTCGAGTAATTGTATTTTATAAATTGACGTTCAAAAGGCTAATTACGTAAGTGCTCTGTCAATAAATTAAGGGGGTGGGTGATCGCTATCATATTTGGCTTTGGCCATGTCGAATAGCGATTTGCCCATGTTTTCACCGGTTTCTTTGACCATAAAGTTGAGGAGGCTGTTCGGGTTGCAGAGCAGGACGTAGGGATAGTCGTACTCGGCGACGCGGCCCTTGTCCATCACGAGCACACGGTCCGAGTCCATGATCGTGTTCAGTCGATGAGCGATGGTGATCACAGTGCAAGAAGTGAACTCCTGCCGGATCGTTTTTTGAATCAACGCGTCAGTTCTGAAAAGGAAATAAAATATAGCATAGATGGAAAAGATTGTGCTAGAAAACCCTATATATCTGTGGAATGTGGCTCAAAACTTGCGTTTGTACAGATGTAATTGGTGTACTCGTATAGGAAAAATAGAATAATTTAAGCGTGTAAGACAAGCAAACAGCAGAGCTTAACAAAAGAACGCTAGCCACTAGTCTGTCCAATCATTTATTTTCTCGATGACAGCTCCCGTAGAATGTAACTGCGCTTTTTACGCAAAAATTAACTTTTAAATGCGAGGTATAAAAAATATGACGACTGCCTAATTTTGTTCCTTGATCCCATATAATATGCATCTAAGACAAATTGAGTCCATATATGCAGTAATATCTTTTTAAAGTACGATAAACAATAAACGTTTTAATAAAGTTACATTCTATGGGAATGCAAATAGTGATGTTATGATTGAAATATCGATATTGTATCGGTACTGTATATATTGAACTAGATGTGTTCCTGCGACTTTGTACACGTTGTAATTTTTTACCGGGATAAAAAATAGCCTATGTTACTCAGGAATAATGTAGCATTTTAATGGTGAAATATTTTTTGTTTGTCCAGTAGTTTTTAGTTTATTCATTACAAAGATACGTTGTCATTCGGCCATTTTGCACGCTTAGTAATAAATTAGCATTCAAGTCGGTTGTTTTATTGGCTCCATAGCTGAATACTTCTCAACTACTCGTATATATATATAAAATTGGATCGATATCGTATCTACTGATCACTCATTAGGTCACAACACTATAACTATCAAACTACATCTGTCATCGAGAAAATAAATGATTGGAACAACTATAGCCAGTAAGCTGTAAAACAAAAAATATACACAGAAATAGCATAATCGTGTTTTAATGGATGTGCAACCTTTAAATAGACTTAAGTTTGAAGACTTACTGAGGATCCACGTTGGCGGTGGCCTCGTCCATGACAAGCACTTTGTTCGAGCGTAGCACAGCGCGAGCCAGGCACACCAGCTGCCGCTGTCCCACAGAGAAGTTGCTGCCTCCCTCGGATACCTTGAAGTTGAGTGACGGTACCACGTCCTTCAGCTCCACCTGAGAACGTTAGTCCGTTGCAATCTACTGGAGATGAGTCTTTACCATATATAAGAACGACAAACTCATCAGACAATTTTATAATTAACCGTGTACTTAGACGAAAATATTTTTAATAAATGTACTGAGTATAATAAAATTGTGCTTCCTTACTATTACAATGGCGATCTTGTCTCACAATTTCATAAGATTTGAATGTGGACGATAGAAATAATTCTGGCACGAGCCCAAACAAAACAGACGGGTACCATAGAAGCTTTTACAGTCACCTACCAACACACCGGAGAAATATTCTGTCCACAAACTTAAATAAAAGTTATATTCTGCCCACAAACTTAAATCTCACTCAATATAAGTTATTTCTCCAAATCTAAGTTTTTCAATACTTATTGTAAATTGACTACATCAGGTTTATATCTTTAACAGTCATACCTGCTCTAAAGCTCTCCAGATTTCATCATCGCTGTAGGAGTCGAACGGATCAAGATTGTATCGAAGCGTCGCGGAAAACAGCACAGGTTCTTGAGGGATAATGGATATTTTTGACCTCAATCCCTGAAAATGATGAGAGAATTCGAATTAACTACTGCCACTTATAGTTTTTTTTTTGATATATTGAGGTAAAACTAAAATAGTATTTTCGTAAATTTCAATATTTGGTTCCCATGATGAAAGAATTAAAAATATTAATTTTAATTAAGGTAGCATTACGATTCCGGTAGGCATAGCTTTATCAATTGAGTGTTAAGGTAAAACAAGGAGGTTTCTACTAGTATTGTAGCTTAACTTTACCGTTTTAGATAAGCTTTTAACATCAACTCCATCTATTTTGATAGACCCGTCGATATTGTAAAGTTGGAAAAGAGCTGAAATCAACGATGACTTCCCGGCCCCTGTCCTGCCTACAACGCCCACCTGAAACAATAACATTGTTAAACCATACGAAATAAGAGTGATTCATTTATTCCAGAGTTGTTGTCTTAAACATTTCAGTTACTAACCTTCCAACCACTGTTAATCTGGAAAGTCAAATTGTTTAATACTGGCGGATCTTCGGGTCCATACTTCATGGTAACAGCTTCGAAATTAACTTGTCCTTGTTTCGGCCAAGCAGGCGGTGCTTGAATTACTAAAAAAAAAGAATGTTATAATTTTGTGTCTAATCGAATTTTCAATTTCAATTTCGGTATCGGCGAGTTCAGGTCTTCAACTGGAGTTCGGTTTCGGCGGAAAATCTGCCTAAAATAAGACCGAATCCAAAACTTACAGTCCGCGAGCTATTAGAATGCCATTCGGGCTTGTCTCGCTGTCTCCCTCGCTCGGCCCGGTTCAGGTATCAAATCCATAAGAGTGAGTGAGACAGCGAGACTAGCCCGAATGGCATTCCAAGAGCTCACGGACTGTGCAATAGATGTTCACCAACGTCGTGGAGTGGCTCATTCCACATAAAAGAGATTAAATTGCATCCTATTTTTGAAACGAAACTGTACCTAAACATTTCGGATATTGGCTTCTGAAACACAAATACGTGTTTGCCCATAATAGCTAAATTAAACGCAAGAATTGCTTCCGACCGCCGTACTAGTTCCTCAAATTTGTAACATTCAAATAAATCTTCCGTGAATCCCAAAACTCACCTCCATCGTACATATTTTCTTCCTTGGGTAGCTCGCTATACTCTATTACCCTCTCGACGGAAGTCATCTGTGCCAAGAAATCAGCTGTGAACCGGGCAGCCATTTGCAACATCATAGTAAGCATCATCGATTGACTGACAGCCAGACCTACGCTACCCACGGGGATCATGTCACCTGGAATTGAAGTGTTGAAATAAAAAGTTATTAGGTAAATAGTTTATTTGTATACTACATTTTTAAGTCTTACTCATATTATTAAGCTGAATCCGAGCTGAATTAAGTCGCAGTACCTGCTATCATATGGGTGGTGTAGCGGTATAGCACGCATCACGGAATGATGAGGATTCCGGGGGGGGGGGGGGGGGGGGGGTTCGATTCCCGGCCATAGCTTTACTTTTCGGATTTTTCTATGTGTTCTAATTTTCAGTGTCGTTTAGAAGTTTTTTTTTAGCAGTATTAAGTTACGAAACTTGGATGTAATTTGAAATAAACTTAGTATTGGGCAATCGCACTTACCGAAATCAATTAGTAGGAAGATAGCCATAATGGTGCCAAGGTACACAAGACAAAGGAAATCCAAGTACAGTCCGAACGCAGCTGAACCTCCCATAAAGGTGTAAAATGCACTTGAATGAAGATCCTAGAAAATTAAGAGAATAAAATGACTTAGTTTATTTGACATTATTTTATTTCCCTCGGGCAATCTAGCTTGTCTGGGTGTTTGCGAAATCGGAAAAATCCGTGTTGTCCCAGAGATAAGACTAAATCGATTTTTCGCCCCCAATGATTTTCCTTTTTACATACATAGGTACATAGCGTCACGCCTCTTTCCTAGAGGTGTAGGCAGAGACTACTTTGTTCCACTTGCTACGATCCTGACATACCTCTTTGGCTTCAGCTACATTCATCAATCTCTCCATACATGCTCGTCGGTTTCGGGTATTCTTGAACTGATCTTTTTCCAAAACGTCCCCAATTTGAACCCGGAACGTCCATCTAGGCCTTCCCCTCCCAACGCACCCATTCACACTCCCCATATAAAACTGTTTAGATAATCCTTCTTTCCTTCTTTCATTTCCTTTTTACAAACATAGTAATCTTAAAATATAGATCGTTCAGTAGCATTGGACAATAGGTTGTATTGGTATAAAGAGATTTATAATATACCTGTGCTGCATCAAATATCGTGTTAAGTCTTTTTTCTGAACCGGAACTTCTTATCGTTGACAGTCCCGATATCGTAGACGTAATCATGCCGAAGACAGGACTCTTTGCTGTTAAAGAAATAATTGGATTACATTTTCAATAGGTACAGGTACTTAAAAATCTGATGCGTATTGATGCGATGCTATATTAATCCAGAAACATACTAACAGCAAATAAAAAAACAATTAAGATAACAGTAACTAGACCAGTAAGCAAACGCGTGTACACACAAACTTCGAGAAATGGTAAGCGAAAAAAAGTGGAAATATATCTAATTTTCTTTAAGTAATAGTCAACAGCAAATGTGATCATTTTTATTCCATTGTAGACCTTATCCTATTGTGATCACTTACTTTTGATCTTGACTGTACCAGTACGACACTTTATCATATACGGTGATGCCGTTGTTCCAGGAGTGACTGACAGAAGCTCTGTATGTAGTTTAAGACCCTAAGAGGCCATACGTTTTAATTTGTATTTATACTTACTTGTGCTCTCTAATCTCTTCACAGCTTGCGCTGCGTTCAAGTACCATTTAAGGAGGAAGACAAATATGAGAACCAAGACGGCGGTCGGTATGAGTGTCCAGGGAAGCGCTAGCGCATTCAGCACCAGGATACTAGTCATGGACAAGTACATTTGGATGGTCTCCAAAAACGCCCTCGGTAACATCTCATCCATGGCACCCAAGTCCTTCGAGAATCGATTCAGTACACGTCCTGAAATTTTGCAACATATTGATATATCTGTGACTCGTAAAACCGATTTTATTGAGCCAAAAATTCGAATCGCAATTAAAAAGAATACGCACCCGATGGGTTAGTATCGAAGAATCTCATAAGTGCATTGATGAGATTTTTAAATACAAGGTCGTGAAGGTTTTTTGAAGCTCGCGTCGTCATGACGACGAAAGCGTAAATTCGGGCGTGTAAGATAATAATGATGCCCAATATCAAACCGCCATACGTAGCAAGGAACTGCCATGTCATGAAAAATCCAACTTGACTGTTCCATCCAGGATCTAAAGAAAAAATACTCATATAAAAACAATTGTGACTTTTAAACAGTTATTTAAAATTCTACGGTATCAGAAAAGTAAACTTGAGTAGCCACTCACCAGGTTCTTCTCCTTCCGGCAGCCCCTGTTCGTATTGGTCAACCTGGTTGGTCCTGTAATATATTTGGGTACAGATAATGAATTTGGTGAGTAAAAGTTTCCGCGCGATTTAGTTTATATGAAAATACGTGTATATATACTGTTTTATGCATCGCTGCGCCTTTAAAACAAATGCTTTTAAATTATACTTATTATACTATAAAAAAATGTTTTAAAGCTGTCGTTTTTACCATAAACTGAGCCAGTAGTCGGCGCCGGTGGCCGAGGCCTGCGTGATCATCAGCGCCACAAAGGTCGTCAGCACGAGGCACCACGACTTCACGGACCGCAGGTAAGCCCACAGCACCGACCACTTCAAGCTGCCTTTAGCCCTCTCTTCGGCCTCTTGGATTTGCTCCTTCTCCACTTCACTGTCTTCACTCTTTGTCGATATCCTTGAAATACCTCGTTTCATTGACGGTCTCTTTTCCACCTGGACATTAATAAACGGTTATTAAAAAATCACGACACAAGATAATATTTATTGTATTATACTAAGTTCAATTTTAATACCTTTAGTGCACCATCATCATCGGCAACGGTTTCATCTTTAGTCATAAGTAGCGAAAACTCATTTCCAGATCTGCTGAGTTCATCATAAGTTCCAACATTTTCAACGGCACCCTAAAAATAAATTACCATTAAATAGGGTGACGGCACCAGTGTTGGACACTTTAAGCTGAAAAGCACCAGTAATGGACACTTCATCCTTAATTGAAAGATTATATGGTTTTAAATTTACTGTTTAAAATAAATGACTATGCCTTAGTGTCTTTTAAATAAGAGTTATTGTGCATTATTGGGGCCATGTCCATTACTGGTTCCGTCACCCTACTAAAATATATATCTTCAAAATCACATATTGCTCGACCGGTCGGAAATAAAGATGAACTAATTACGTCATTCAAAATAACGATGGAGTCGGCAGCCTTGAGGAAGTGAATCTGATGTGTGACGAGAATTACAGTGCGCCCGCGCAGGTAGCCCTTGATGCAATCTTCAAACAAAAGCCTGCCCACATTCGCGTCCACCGCGGATAGCGGGTCGTCCAACAAATATATGTCCGCCTGAAAATAAATAAAAATGATGACGTCAGCATTATACGTGAATGAACTTAACTTTAACAGCATTCTGTAAAAACTTACTTCGCGATAAATAGACCTCGCTAAGTTGATGCGCGCCTTCTGCCCTCCTGAGAGAGACACGCCCCGCTCGCCCACTAACGAGAGATCGCCATAGGGGAACTGTTTGAAATCTGGCTGCAAACAGCACACCCTGCATACCTGACATGTGAAACATGAACAACTGCATTATCCCTACTATTATTACTGTCCCTATATCCCTATGTATGCTTATATCCTCGAAACTACACAACGGATTTTGATGCGGTTTTTTTAATAGATAGAGTGATTCAAGAGGAAGGTTTTTATGTATAATTCTACGCAGACGAAGTCGCGGGATCAAGCTAGTTACATAATCATTTACAGCCGGACCACTAATCATGTGTCAGTCTGTCATGAGGGCGATCTTTTTGCTACTGCAAATAATTTTAGCATTATCAATTAAATAACTCGCTACAATTTATGTCACTATTATTATTTTAGTGAAGACATAGAATAGATAAACCCGAATTGAGATCCTTCTCTTTTTCAAGGCTGTAAATAATGTGATCATGATAGACCTCTAGATTTTGTCTCCAAATCCAATCACGGCATTAAACATGTTATTATATCCGCACAAACAAACTTATCTTTTGTGACAATTTCCAGCACTTATCAGATAACATAGCATGCTACTCAACCCATTTAGGCCGGTTACATTTGAGTTCTCCTCAAAATAAATAATTATTTATAGCCTTATAACACACGGTGCATAAATTAAGAGCTCTACCTCCCAAATCCGATAGACGAAGTGAGCATAATACTCTGTCTGTCTCACTAATACCTACTCGTATTAAACAGTACAGTGTACTATTTAAGTGAGACTGCACGATTCGAACTATAAGATCCTAGCTCATAAATAGCATTCATTATTCGTAACTCAATAAAATATGTTCCAGCTTTTTTAAAGACCTCTTATAACTTATAATACTCTGCACTCCTGTTTACCTCTTTGTACTTAGTAACATCGTAGGGTACACCGAACAATATATTTTCGCGCACAGTCGCCGGGAACAACCATGACTCTTGACACGCGTATGAAACTTTTCCTTTGAGTTGGACGCTTCCGCGGGCCACCGGCAATTCCTTCAGCAACACTTGTAACAGTGATGACTGAAATCACATAATCATATCATAATGGTAGAAAATGTTATGGTTCCACTAATTTTATCCAAAAGGTATTTCTTATTTTGACAGTATTCTCGTATATAAATTACTTTAATTCAAATACTTCCCGCGTGAGCACATGCGCGTACCTACGTGTACCTAATCGAGATTCGATGACTTACTTTTCCAGAGCCTACAGGTCCTATAATAGCACACAGCTTGCCCTTTCGGATTCTCATAGATACATTCTTGAGCGTCATTTCTTCTGATTCGTTAGAGTTCGTCCAAGTGGCGGCGACGTTAGCAAGTTCCACGACGTAGTCCCCAGCTACAGATGGCCGCCTCGCAATCTCGGCTGTCAACAAAAATACCTTATTTAATATCATAAAATTAAACTACCAAGTTTAGTATCTTCAAGCAACAATTAATAATAAAAGATTACCGGTCCCATTAGCGAATTCGTCACTCTTAGAGTACTTTGTAGACATTATGACACTTGGCAAATCGGGCCCTTGTTTCGAGTTGAACGTCACTGGCGATTCGGATCCATTTTGCTTTGTTGTAGGCAAAATGGCCAAATCTTCTCTTTCCTCTGTAAATAAATTAACTCATTTGTGACTTTATCTATCATTGATCTGCTTAAAGTATCAATTATTTAATAAAATAAATGTTTGCTAACCCATAACTAAGAATTCCTGTATACGTTCTAAAGACACCATCATTTCAGAAAGACTCGCAATAGCGAACGGAAGTATAAGGGTCAAATTCATCTGGATAATCGAAAAATATTGCTGAATAGGATACATCTGGAAAGAATTTTTTAAATTACGTTGACGCAGATCATAAAGACATTCGTAGCATTTCAATTAGTATTTAAAATATACATACTGTTGTGGCTGTAATCATTGAGCCTGTGAAAACAAGCGTCAAAATGGTAAAGAACAAAATGCTCCTTTCCGTGAAAAGCATAAATCCGAGGAAAATGCTGCGAATCAACATGGCCCTTTTGACGGACCGCATTTCATATGCCCGAGCCGCTTTCACTACTGCTTGGAATGGGATTTCCCATGCATACATCTTAATGACCTGAAAATTACTATTTAATAAGCGACTAGCTACTCTAAACAGGGATTTAGCTACATGACTCAATGAGGTAAGCCTGTCCCGCTAGGTATGCAAATTCTAAGAATGTTTTCCTTGTAACCAGCGGTAAGGACAACTATCCAGGTATAGAAATCTAAAAGTGTTTAGTGGCAAGCCCGAAATTAGTTCACTCTAAAATGGACCTAGCAAGGCAGGCAATAATTTTATTCTTCATTAACCAACATTTTAAGATGGTGGCTTTAAGTTGAATGTAAATATTTATATAAATTAAGAACCGACCTGAATGCCATTAATAATTTCACTCATTAACTTTATTCTCTTATCAGTTCTAGCGGCAGTTTTACGTCTCACAACAGCAGTTAACTTCGTAAGGCCGGCTGTAAAAGATAATTTTATTTTAATTCTCAATGACACAGCAATTTATTGTACAATAAGGGTATCCATGTACTTATTTTTGATCTTAACATACCTTGGATTGGTAAAATAAGAATGACTACGCCAAACAGTCCAACGAAAGGGGCCCACCCCGCAGCCTCGTATAAGAAGTATAGCACGACGGCTGCCTGCACGGGGATGAGCCACAACTGATGCAGGAACATGAACGAATAGTCGAACCTGGCTACGTCGTTCGACATCAGGTTCACCAGCTTACCGGCCGCGATGTCACCCAGGGACACTTGGTTCATACGTAGCAACTAAAAGTGAAAAATTGATTAGGCCTATGAACTCTATGGAGTTGTAACGCATACTAATCAACATTGTAACGGCCAGTTGTCAACCAGCGGCCGCAGTGCCATGGATACCCACTCACGCCTCAGAAGTGGTGATTGTTGACGCCTGTTTGACGGCAAAATGAGACTTATATACTCGAGCCATAACATAGCTAACCATTAATTTTCCCCATAATTGGCATTCTCGCTCTATAACTTAATGACTAGTTTGACCATCTTGTTGCGCAATTAAATATTAAAATAATACCTTTCTGTAAAGAAGTGATGTACAGGCCACTTTGACTTTTAAACTGAATCGGTTGACAAAGAGCGTATTATGATGTTGGCACATCATTCCGACGAAATTCAGCCCTAACATGCCAAGAGCGTAATAACCGGCCTCCTGCTGGCTGATAGTCGCGTCCACAGACCAATAAGATAACAACTGAGTGAACAGCAAAGGCTGGACCGTCCTGAAAACGAAGTTGTTATTACAATTTGTTTTTTCATTTCACAAAATTATACTGACTCAGGTAATTTATCGCAAGGTTGACTGATAAATAATTTGCAATGTTATCGCTATTTATGACAAATGTTTTATATCTGTACTTATGCTAAAAAGAGCGTTATTATTAGTCTCCAAAAACAACGACCTTTACGTTATAAAAACTCCTACTCGTACATCACAATCCCAACATTACCCGTAATAGTAAAAGTAATATTTGAACTAAATTTTTCTTACGTGTATACAATGGGTATGATTTTTAAGTTCCACTCTGTAATAAAGGCCATAAATAATAACAATGTAAACGTAAAAAATTGATTCAAAGACTGTAAAAGACCTTTGCATCGGAATCGATTTTTGATACGTTATTTGAGATGGTCTTGTTCACGCAAGCTCTTTAAGTCCGGTAAATAGATAAGTACAGTTAATTCGAGTAACCACTTACAGATACCGAAAACATTAAATAGGGGTTCACTGTGAATCGCTGCCAGAACGCAAAAAAATATTATGTAGGTACCTACGCGTAATCCGTTCGACTAATTTTGCAATTCTGAAGTAAAATAATAGAGGCAGCGGATACTCACGTTAAAGCAACCTAAACCTTCATCTTCGCAGCAGTTAATAGAGTAACATTAAGGAATTGATAAGCACTTATGCAGTTAATAATTAATTTGAGCGCTAAAAATGATATTTAACATACGAGTTTAAATACATATTCCTATTCTAATTGGAGTATCATTGCCAGAACTAAATATCAGTGTGATTGGATATCGAGAAATGTAATAATAAAAAATGTTGGTAGGTAGTTTTGATTTTGGGTAAACTTTAAGGCATTACAAAATTTAATTTACCTCGCTGCAGCATTAATTGAGAGGAATATAGCGCCGGGCAAATACGCGACCCAGTAGGCCCGCCACAAGGCTCCCCATAGAGACGGATTCCTGTTCTCTGCCATCGCTTTTTCATACTCCGTAAACCAGTAGCTAAAAAAACAAGTGAAATCACAGTCAGATTTTACAAAAAAACATTGTAATAAATTGGATAATCTCATACAATAGTAAGCTAGAAAGCATGTTTAGGTTACAGGTTAAGAATTTCAGAGATCTATGATATCTGTAGTGACGATGAAGCCACAATGACAAGCCCCTGGCTTAAAATTTAAAAAAATTTGCTCAGGGCAAAAAAAAAAAAAAATAAGCTACCATTAATTAAACTTCGAATTGGTAAATAAGGAATATTAACATTAACTGACATTGGCCCATGCATGGAAATTAATTAATTAATATTTAATTTTTTTTAAAGGATATTATGATGATAATCGAGGTGAAATATTTTTAAACCAACAGCATAACATACTATTTACGAGTAAACATGTCTTGAACAGGTCTAAAATTTGTGTGTAAAACACTGCCGTACCAGAACGCAGAAATTTTCGTCATCCAGTAAGCTATAATCACATACTTAAAATCCAAAATTTCAAGTCTGTAGGTCATTTAGTTCCAAAGTTAAGCGAAAGCAAAGTTTCGCATTTATGACACTCACTCACTCACTCACTCATGATCATCAAAATAGAACTAGTACTTCCCATAAACTCAGAGAGCTGAAATTTGGTACAGAGTTAGGGTTTAATGGCCACATAAAGGGAAAACTATAAAAACTAGGATAATCGAAGATCTGGAGTACCGGGTGACCCTGATTAGAAAACACAAGAGCCCAACCAAACTATTAGAGATCGACATATACCGTCTTTACAAAAAATATTCAACTTGGTGGGCCGCTTCATTAATTTAATGTTTGAAAAAAAAATACACCTCAAAGGAAAAAAAAGGGTGTCAAATAAGAAAATCTAACAAAATAAATCAATATGCCCACGTTTCTACAAAAAGAAGTGAAATCCCACCAAAAACATTCTGTAAAAAACTAGCCAAGTCTCGATGGAGCTGCTTGTTTATCTCTAAAAAGTAATGAAATCTAGACAAAGTCGTTCCAAGTTTAAGGTTGCTTACTGCGATTTCTTTATTATTATAGTTAATGTTGTATTACTTGGCCGTTGAAGGGTAAACAAGGGTACAAAACCAGGTGCTCTATGACACCATTGCACCAATCTGTCGCCAGAAACGCTACCCATTGACGATGGAAAATGAACCTCCATCGAGACTTGGCTAGTTTTTTACAGAATGTTTTTGGTGGGATTGTGTTGTTGTGGTGAATCATACAACATACGAGCAAAGCAGCAAAGCTGATTGAAAATATTCGCTTGGCGTAATCAAATAATATTAACTAACGTAATTTTAGTAAGGTTATGAATGAAATTTGAGTAACGTACCGTTCGAACATTGTACCCTGCCTGACCGAGTCATATTTCTTTCCTGGTACAATTAGGTCATCTTCTTCCACATCCCTCCTGTTTCCTTTGAAAAGCACGGGACAAACCCAGCATATAAAAAATTGTGAGATAATATTGGGTTTACTCCTTTTCTTCTCCGCTCCATCTTTTGGTATTTTATTCAAGTTATCCATTTCTAATCAAATGCTAACATATTTAGACTCACTCTTTTAAATAATCACTTTTCTTACTAGCTACTATCATTAAAGTTTAGAATAAAAAACTATTTTTTTTATACAGATATTAATGCGATATAAAGGTGCGTAAAGTCCTACATGTAAAGTGAGAGATAGAAGCTTACTAATCGACGAAACGATTTATAGGAGTTGATATCGCATTTTAATTTGATTGCTTATCAATATTATGACGCAATTATCAGGCATAGTCGGATTGTATGACAGTTCTACCTTAAATGGACGGGTTCCAAAATTTGTTTGTCATCGGTGTAGTCGTTCCTACCGTAGACGGTTTTTAGGGTTCCGTAGTCAACCAGGATATGCTATGCTATGCCCGTCCGTCCGTCTGTCTGTCTGTCCGCTTTGCTCAGAGATTTTTAGTACTAAAAAGATGTAATTTGGCATGGGTGTACACATTAACTACGCCGACAAAGTGCTAAAATAAAATCATTAATATTTTTTAAGGTTTCCTCCCCTACACGTAAAGTGGAGAACATTTTTTTTCTCGTTTTTCCGATAGTTTGGGGTCTCATTGGAAAGGCCGTTCCAAAATATCGTGGGTGTGGGAAAACCGTTTTTCGATTCAGGTTTCTGTTTGCAAATATTAAAGTTCTATAAAAATTAAAAAATTAAAATAAGTTTCGTCACGATATTTTCCTTCACCGCAAAGCTCATGGTAAATTTCAAATGTAATATCGCACATAAATTCCGAAAAACTCAGAGGTTCCAGCCCGGGCTCGATCCCACGACCCTCTGCTTCAGAGACCACATATCAAACCACTAGGCTACCACGGCACAGTATATATATATATATATATATATATATGCTTCTTAGCTTATATATATATATATATATATATATATATATATATATAAGCTAAAAAGCAGTAAGGAAACTACGAACAAAACGGTTGAAACGAACGCACACATAGACGCGCGTTTCTACAAGGCCCCTAAGCGGATCTCGCGGTGCCAACTGTCGCGAGTGCCGCGTTGAGACGAGCGGCCGTCTGTTGCGTGCGCCCAGACAGTCCGCGATCTTTTCGTTTTAAACATGCCAAGAGCGTATTGCGCACTGTGTCCATGTTTCCCAATAGTTTATTTAAGAAAGCTATTCATTCGGATGAGAATTTTTACATACGTATGTATACATACATATATCACGTCTTTATCCCTTATGGGGTAGACAGAACCTACGGTAAAAAAAACCTCAAGGCCACGTTTAGCACGATTAAGGCCGTATAGGAGGAAAGGGAAATCAAAATAGTGATGGGTTGCTAGCGGCATCAGTTTCATACTGTTTCAATACAGCTTCTAATCCATTATTCCGCAACGCCGTACAAAAATCATGCGACAAGGAGAAAAAATCGAGGGTTGCACTTTTGAATTCTCACCAGCACCCAGTTGGACAGCTTACAAGTGACGGCATAGTGCTGAATCTTATTATTTTATGCTCTTATATCGTCCTATATACGTCACCTGGTGGTTCATATGACCCACATTTTTTGTACGTGGGCCTGTAGTCTATTAGGCCCATAAAACAAAATAGAAATATAATATACAAAACAGTATTTTTAATTTAATATGGAAGTGCATATGAAAAACTCAAAAATAAATAAAAGTAAATTCAAAAGATACCATTTTATTAAGTAGGTACTGATTACATATTACTTGCATTTAATGTAGCAGACTAATAAATCTCTCTTTGAGAATGAACAGGACAAACGTTAGAACTTAAGGAATCACATGTGCATTGAGCTTTAGCCAACTTATCTTCAATGCTTTCCACAAGCATTTTTACGTGACATATAGGAACCATTTTGCAATCGCAGTTTGTTGTGCTAGAGTTCGAAGTTATTATCGTATTATCAATCAGTGCTGCATCGTTGTTGTCAAATCGGAAGAAAGATTCCTCTGGATAAAATAATTCATGCTTTTTGTTATCTTTTAATATACTGAACCGTTCTGATCTACCTCTACTTGGTGTAAGATAGTCGCTCAATTCAATTGAGCTATCCGATATTGGCTTTCGTTTCTGTCCGATTGTGTTGGTGGTTACGTGTGATATACTAACGCTTTCTTTGGATTTCTTTAAAATAATGTCTTTTTCACAATTGGTATTCATTTCGGATTCACATACATTACTTTTGGCTCTGTGAATTGAATTACAATCGTGTGAAAAATTTGGATTAAACCCTTCCCTGATCTCTACGTAATTAACAGTCTTCGGCAATTTTCCAAGTGCGTTATCCATCATATAAGAAATATTATGAAACACAGTATTATTTTTCGTATATTTTTTCCAAATATCTTTAATCTTAAGCCTATCGTTTTGTGCTCGAACTGTCGATTTTGTACATACGCAACCTAAAGCCGTATCACAGCAGCAGTTCATTGTGTACCCGATATACGACAAAGATGCATTTCGAACTTTTTTATTCACATTATCCATATTCTGTTCGCAAAATAATCTTTCAATTTCCATTTGAATAGCGCTTTCTTTATTACTTAGATTTAAAGGCTTAATAATAGGAAATAAATTGCTTTCCTTCTGAAAAAACATAGAACCAACCATTTCATTATTATTGTGTTCTAAAAAATTAACCAAACTTGGTTTAGAATTTTTACTTTTATTTTCAGTTTTACTACAGCAGTCACTAGCGCTTTTTGTATTATTGAAACCATCTACAGTTACACTTTTAATGTTTTCCTCCGTTGTTTGCACTTCCATGTACATATTTACTTTCTCCATGACATCACATGACTTCGTTTCCATAGAATGATACGGTGAAACCTGGGCTGATATACTATGTACAATCAAAGAAGGATTTTTGGGCTCAGTAATATCTTCTTGTGGTGACTTGTTATTATCATATTTTTCCGAAGTTCGAATTATGTTTTCCTGTATCATATCTTTTATATTACGGTCTTTAACGACAATATTCGTAGTGTCTTCACCTTTCCCATTTATATTTAAATCTATTTCGTTACTAGGTTTATTATTTTTACATTTACAGATTTCTTGAAGTCGTTTAAAATCATTTTCAATTAAATTACTGATATCATTTAAAATTTTAGGTAAAACAACATCAACTTTTATTTCATTTTTTTGACAGTGGCATTTAACTCGCTCTATTTTAGTTCTTAAGTATTCGTACAATAAATTGTAGGCTCTGTTCCAATTGCCTTTCATTTGTTTGTTTCCATCACATTCACAAGTTACTGTATTAGTACTATCTGAAATAAGTCGTCTCACTCGTTTCAAAATATTCGTGAATAGTTCCTCTTCATCACCGTGTGGTATACAAGATGATTTGCAAACTGAATGCTTAAATTCGTTCAATTTACATTTTAAATGTTCTTCTAATAATTGAAAGGCGTTCACTTCTAACTCTGTTGAACCACTTACATCAAAGGCAGGACAACAAATGCAAGGTTCCTTCATTGATTTCACACAATTTCTTAAATCTTGGACTCCTACAAAGTGGTTTGCACTCAAACTATTATTTTTAACAAGAGATTCATTAGGTTCATAATTGTTTTGTTGATTGTTTGTTCGTTGGACTGCACTGTATGAAATAGCAACGTTGCGTGTTTTGCGTGAATTCATTTTATTCATCGATATTGACTGTTTAATATTTAGATTTTGTAGAAACGACTGAGAAGTAACGTTTGAAAGAGTGACCCCTAAACATTTAATGTTGTTTGCATTGTCATTTTGAAATAATGCAGAGCATTTTATACTCTTCAAAGAAGTTTTAGCGCTAACGGCTGCATCTCCAACTTTCTTGTCACTGATTTCTTTAGTTGGAGTGTCACTATCTAAATAGTCATCGCAATCATGCATTGTTCTGCTCTCAATTGGTATCGGGTTTTGAACTAAAACAAATTGTGTATCAATGCTCTGTTTGTATTGCATTGGGGACGAAATGCAACTTTTACACATACATTTCTTAGAATTAATACATTTGAAAGGGAATTTGTCTGCATTTTTATAACACGTAGCGCCATCGTTTTGATTGTTTTCGCATTCACATGCATAATCAGTACTTTTTTCCAAATTAATTGCTCCCATATATTCTGAATCAGTCAATGTAGATAGTTCAACAACATTTTTTTTCTTAATAGAAGTTTCAATTTGTTCTACAGTATCAGTTAAAGTTGCACTGTCGCTTAATGTTTTAATATTTTTACTACTCACTTTGAATAAATCTAGATTTCCAACACTTTTATCATCCACTATTTTAAGATGTGGTTTTTCACGTGTATTATTGACCATTTGCTGACTTATTTGAAATATAGATTTTGGATTTTCTGGTTTATTATCAATGGTTTGCTTCTCTGGTATGTCAACTAAATCGTCTCTCCATTTTGTTAGAGTTTCTAGAAGCTTGCTGATGGAAATATCTGATGGTTTCTTATGAAAACAAGCACACTTTTCTGTACATGAGGATAAAGTGGAAGGTTTATCATAGAAACTAATTTCCGGAGTGACCGATTTAATGTTTTGTGCTTGGCTCTTGTTTGTCAAATGACTTTCATTATCCCGGGAAAAACTTTGCTTAGCCGATGATTTTGATCCATTTTTTGATTGTTGATACACTTTACTATGAGTAGAAACTTTCGTTTTAGCATCACAGAGACACAAGTTGACTGAAAATTCCTGTGTAGGTCTTTTAAAATCTTTACCCGATGCCTTCGTTCGATATTGGGTAAAAGTCTGCTTAAACGGTACGCTCGTATTAGTGGCAGACGCTAATTTTTTTTTTCTATTAATGGATTTACTGATACCACTGTTTCTTGACAATACATCAGGTCTTTGATACTTAGGGTGGTTCTTCAAAGTGCTCTTAGGTTCACGGATCTCAGGCAAAGAAGGAGCTGGACTTGTAACCTAAATAATGAGAAACAGTTCATTAAAACATGAAACATTATTCAAATAAAACATAGGTAGTATTCCTAATTAATATGATGAATTAACTTACAGAAGCAAACTGAACCATTTTTGCAATATTTGCTTCCATTGTTGTAAGATCTTCACGCCTGATGATACTCTGTAAAAAACACCGGCGGTTTAGACATTTCATTATCCTTTACATCACAAGTCGGACAGAATGAGCACGCACTTTCTTTAGTTCTTCAACTTGGACCCTCAGCTGCGAAACATCTTGAAGCGTACGACGCAAATATTTAGGAGCAGTAGATTCATTCTTCGCCAAATCCATACCACCAATCGTTGGAGGTTTAATAAGACATTGGAACACCGCTAAAAAAGAGTAACATATTTTATAAAAATGTTTCCTGAGTCACTAAAACAAATAACTAACTAAAGTATTATAAATTACCCGCTCCTCTAGAAACACAGGTACCCGGAGGACAATCGCATTCCACGGGTTCAATTCTCGGCGGAGGAGAGCAACAGGAGGAGGGATGGCACTCGCACGGAGGCCTGCCCTGTTTCGCCAACAACTCCTGAGCCTGTTGAGCTAGTTCTTTCGCTTTCTCCTTGAACAACTGCTCTGCTAGTTTTGTGGCCATCTTCTGCGCTTTACACTCAAGCGCTCGTGCTTGCCAGTCTTCGCTGTGCATGGACTCACAAGGCATATCCGCCTTCAGTGGTTTGTCAGCACAAGTCGAACAAACCCACTGTTACAAATAGTTTCCGTATTAAAAATGACAAGTCAATAAAATTCAAGCATTCTTTACAACGCTTTCTAGCTAATAGATAGCTTTGCCTGCTTGTATTTGTGGCTTCAGTTTTAACAAATTTTATCAAAAAAGATATACCTAAGCACTTGGTAGTCTTGGAACATGATTACTATACTCCATTCAGGACATAATTTGACTCTAGCATCAGTGATTGTAAAACTTTACTCGTAAAGATATTATTATATATATATTTTTATTTATTGAAAACAAATTAATGATATACAATTTAAAAGCTTTATAACAGCGGGCGAAAACTCGGCAGAGTTTATCTGCCGCTGCTGGTTACTCTAATTAAATCCTTAAACTAAACAGACGAGTTATTGTTGTGCTGCGTTACAGTTTAGGTAAAATGCTTTGACAATTCTCTTGCATCTATTGGGGTTGGCACACAATTCATTATGAGTTTCCGATGGTAACTCATTTAGAATACTTGGTAACAAATACTGCCATGTGCGTTTGCCGTATACATTGGAACATTTTGGTAAAACATATTTCGGCAAGTAATCTATCTAATTGACGGAGATTTTGTGATCTAACCGATTTATTCAAATTATGCAACTTTTCTATTTCGTAATTAACTACGTCATTTTTAATGAGGTTGTGAACACGTACTACGTTACAATATTCAAAGAGCCTCGCCTCATCACCGCGCATCACCTGCAGTCTATAAATTTTATCTATATAAGTTTTGAATGTTCTGCCATAACTACCTAGACTATACTCGATAACTGATTGCGCAAGTGACAAGTACAGAACTCTCAAAATACTGTACGGCATTTTAAATTTAAGTAGGGAAATTTTGGACAACACAGATCTTAGTTTATTACAAACATGATTTATATGGGGTCCCCAGTTGAAGTTATTATCTATAACTAAACCAAGGTATGTAGGTATGCTCCGATACCACCTCCAATCTGTCACAGTTACAATTACAACCAATAACTGTATCACTATATAATAATCAGAAACCAGGACACAATAAAAAGCGGCAAGCAACCGCGATCGACTTCGATTTAGACACAGTGTGAACACATACAAAAGCAAATTATACACCGTGACAGTAAGGACACCTCCTGTCATCAAAAAAAGCTGAACGTTCAATTTCTTATAACCTGTTATGTACCTACCTTAGCCTCTTAAGGTGTTTCATATAGAAACTTTATTTAGTTATTGTAAACTACAACTATAGGTGGGTTTTTGTATTGTATACAAAGTATGGTGTAAAAGTCGCTAATTTGTTTGTAAATATTTATTTTGGAGTGGGTTTGGAGATTGCACTATAAAAATATTTTTTTCTGTAAAATTATATTCTGAATGGTGTATAAATACTATTAATTGGAACATCACCGTGATTAGATATGGGATAAACAAAATTACCGTCGCGTGATATTTTTCTATGGACGTAGCAATGGCGATATCAAGCTCTCCAAGTAGCAGTTTGGAGAAGTAATCCCGAAGATTAGTCTTCACTGGCGTGCTACGATCCCAATTGTGCCTGTCTTCGAGGCACTTCATGAGTTGGCATGGCATCTGGGCGCTGGTGTCCCCCAGTTCCGATTGCAAGCCTCGGAATAAGTCCGCAAGCAAATTAGACAGCAGCTGACTCCTCATTGATGTGCACGAGCATGAGTCCTAATAATGAAAATAAATAATTCAATTAGAGTTTACAATCGGGGAATTATTACGAATATAATTTACAAAACCTCTGGTCTTTTTTATAAAGGACCCATCCTGAAACCAGAGTACAAAAAATACTGACAAATAGAGCTTTAGTCGGGGACATAACCAGGTTCGTCGTTATCCCATGAAATAAATCTCAAAACCGTGAAAATAAATACAAATATCGGAAGGTAACTTTTTCAATATGAAAACATCTTCGGTCATGTTTCCATACTATATTGTTCCTATAGACTGGATTCCATAGAAACTGAAACCAGTCTGCTTAAGATATATCGTATCGTTCAATGTAATCAAATATATCGATACACGCTCGTAAGCCACTGACAGCCTTGTACCTACTGATACGATGTCTTGTATCTGACGCTGACTACATGTACATGTTCTCACAGTAAACGTCACATCAATTCTTCATGTCGATTTAATTTAACGGCACTACGGCGTTGACAATGAAAGTGTTCCTCAGAGAGTCAGAAATCAATTTGTTCGATAGCGAGAATCCGTACACACACATATCACGTCTATATCCCTTACGGGGTAGACAGAGCCTATGGTAACAAGACCTAAAGGCCACGTATATACAGTTGGAAAAGCTCCCAAATCGCCATTCGTGTTCAAGTTAACGCTCACAAGTATATAAGTATTATATGCAGTCGTAAGTACTTAATAAAATAGTAAAGAAAAAAAAACGACACGATTAAAAAACGCGAAGGCCTGCTTGATGACACAGGTGCAGCAAGACAACCCCCAGTGATAAAACTAATGTAGGTACCTAGCACGATAGAAAGGCTTTCCTTAAAGCTATTTAATTTTATATTTTGTACTTATCATTATTATCTTGTTCTTTGTTTGCTTCGCTGTGACACGGGCAAGTAAGTAAATTTGGTTTAAATGCGATTAAGGTCGTAGGCATGTAATTCATAACCTGGGAAGATTTATCTAATCAACCGAAAAAAAAAGTAATTTATTATATTAGATTTCTTGAAAATAGACACGCTTTATCAATTAAGTACTGTCAAAGGTTGCTGATGAATGCAACGGCTTAACTTTGGTCAAAATTTTAGATCTAGAACTAATTGTAGGGGAGCACAGGAGGGGATTTAGGGACTTAATAAAGCGCGGCAGATTAATATAAAGGTATCCCCCTTGTACCCGGTTAAGTACTTCCACCAAATATGAACCCCATATTAGTAACAAAAAATTGATTATCAGAAATTCTCAAGCACGTCAGATTAAGCTAGAGGGTGAGTTAGTCACATGCTAAAACGTGTATATGCCATTAATCTGACAATTTGAGAGTGATGTTAAGAAGGGGGAGGGCTACAAAGTTGTGAAAAAAAACGTCATCTCGACATTCTCGATCGTGGCTAATTTTTTATTTATTTTGAAGGGATTACGATATATATATAATCTGTCGATTTCCACAGGCCGAAGTAACAAAAATTCATCGATAAAGTTTAATGCGTGCAGCTATAGGTACCTACTCTAACTTTTCATTCCCTGGAATACTACCTGGTATCACTAAATCGACGTTTTTTCAGGAGAGCGATGATAAGAATTTTTCGTGTATTTTTTCAAGTTGGAATATAATTACTGCTTTAAACTTTTTGGACATACCGGTCCGCAGCGGGTTAATTAACATAAAAAAATATGTCTATTAAAATAAATAGCATAATTTCAAAATTATGGCGAAAAAACCTTGAGTTACGATTTTATGTTCGTTTTCAGAAGGTCGTATATGAAAGTTACAACTTTTTGATCAGGTTCATTGCATAAAGTGGTTTGTCATAAATACGACTATCTATATGAACGGATATTCTCACAAAAGCAACGCATATACTCGTAGGTACGAGTTACGACCAATAATTGTAAAAAAAACTGCAACAAATGATAGAGTGAGAATGACACAACATAAATTAACCTCCCAGAATAACTGCGCTTATAATTAAATATGAATTAACCTAACTATATAATAACTTGACTGTTTGTAAATACGATTACTTCGTATTATTGTTTAATATACTTTTCTCAAACATGTAATGAAATATTGATGTTATGTTCCTTATATTAGACCGCGAAGTGTAACGTGTGTTGTGTACGTTTCAAGAGAGTGGCCTCGTTAATATTTGCCATCTATAACTTACTTGCGGCCGCTACAGTACCTACCTAATGTATGTTACTGAGATCATTGCTGCTCAAAATTAACCAAATGCAAAGGCTGTGTTTTTGAAAGTCATGCTGTTGGGTGCAAAGATAAAAGATAATCATTAAAATTTGTTAACAACCTGATATCTAGAAAATGTGACTAACATCTACTTATCGTAAAATAGAAGCCACCTGCAATAAGTGACAAATATGGTGCAGACGCCATGCGTATATTGAAACTAGCTCTGCTCAAAAACCAGATTTAGACTCTTTTGTCAAATCACTTAAAAAAGATTCTAGTTTCAAAATTCCCCACTAACCCGACAAAGCACGTAGCACTTTTGACGAGTGATATAGCACACTTTCGACATTAACCACATGACATGTAGCTTTGGTCATGAGAATTAAATGTTTAGATTTGCGCTTATTTTGCATTCGTGCGATGGTTTTGTTTTGGCATGAGTTTTAAGGAACGTAACATAACTCTGATTCGAATCACTAGAAGTGGCAGAAAATCTTAAGTGCAAGGATAAGCGTAAGGGGATTCCCCGCATAACTGTTCTGTATATTCAGGAGATGAATCTTCTAACTTCCTTTCACAGTGCTCAGCTGCTCAGTGACGGTATCTAAAAAATTTGTGTGCACATTCGGGATAAGTCTTTGATACATTATTCCAACTAACTACCTATTCAAAAAACATTCCGCTACTTATAAAATTCTAGGGAAAAAGCAAGTAGTACGAAATGTCAACTTCAATTTTTTTTAATAAACACTAGGTGTTGCCCGCGGCATTGCCCCCGATCAATTTTTTTATTTTTGCCTTATATTATTATATATCTATCTAACTACAAACCTTGTCCTGACGATAAAAAACACAATATATAAAAATAATTAGTGCAGTCGTTCAGAAGTTATGCGCATTCATTTACTTCGGCAATTCAATTTTATTTAAATGGCCTTGGGCCCCGATTTTTAAAAGCACATTTGTGAAAATACCACTCGAAAGTGGTGAAAAATTGTGCTGAATTTCATATACGAGTAGCATAGAAGACAATCACAGCTCTCATTAATCTTGTGAATTGGTCGAAACTTTGATTAGAGCCGTAGTTTTGGAGACGTAAGCTGATTTATACCACTTTCGAGTGGTACTCTCGAGTGATGTGCTTTCAAAAATCGGGCCCTTGGTTATAATTGAACTCACCCCGAATTGATGCTCCGGCGTGCATCGACAGAGCGCCGCCAAAGACGGCGTCCGTTTGACCGTCACCATGGCGTCCACGGGCAACTTACACCGACAATCCATAACTTGCCGGTGGAGTTCTGCGAGCTGTTGTCTCCTCTTGACCAGCTCTTCCTGTAGCCCTTTCATATTGTTGTCGCACAACAACTGGCAGCCTTCCAGGTCCTCTGCTAGTCCGTTCCTTTCCTGGCGTAGGTCGACGAGCTGTAAAGGATTTTTATTCCATATCACAGATAACAGAGAACAGGATCTAAGAAAAATAATATTGTAGATACGGCTATAAGAAAATATGTATTGTTTGTATAGGTATATATTGAGTTGAATCGAATGAAAGTATACTACAAAAATATGCCGGTCCTTACCCGTGGTCCATCTACGGTTGGCCCCCCTAGTTTTAGACGGAGCTCCTTTTTCTGGGTATTTTGTCCTTCAGGCAACTGAAGATATTTAACTAACCTTACCTATCTATTTTTGTATTAAAATAGGATTGAGTGATTCGAAATAATAGTACGATTTATCCGGGCGGGTCAAATTAGTAGGACTACGGGTAAGACCGTCTTAAAAATATAAACCTACTATAACTACTCTATTACTTTTTTGCATAGTTATGGTATGGGACGGTATGGGACGTTTTTGATATTGGCTTGTTTTTAATCAGTAGTTTCCTCCTTTTTGTAAATACTGAGCCGATTCTTTTCACTCATAGATGATTTAACTGTTTAGTAGGCCGCTTCTTAATGACCGGAATGTGCAAAGTCCACGCGAACCTCAAACTTAGGTAGATAATAATTTTTCACTTATTTGTTAAAATATTATTAGCATCCAAGACATCATGTTTTCACAGGATATGTGCATTTTTATTACAATGTTGTTATTACAGTATAATTATGATCGTACGCCTAGTTCAAGTTATCATTTTCGGAAAAAGTACTTTAGTAGGTAGCTAATAAGATTAGGGAAGAGCCTCTTAAGATCTTAGGTTTCTTTCTGTAACACGTTAATAAAGCTTTAATGTTTTCGTATGAAAGATGTAAACACGATTTGTTGCAAGCTTTCTTGATCTCTTCCATCAACTTGACTCGTACCTATTAACAGAACATATTCGTGCATATCAGTGACAGCGGCAGCGTTTTTAAAACCTGCCATCCAGGCGTGATTTGCGACATTTTATCGGCAAGCATGATGAGATTACGATTAATTTATTATCATAAAATTATTTTGCAATTGAGACAAAAACCACATCAGTCGAACTATATAAACTTGCTCCTTGGTGGAACGATATTGTTTTATTTAACATCATAAAGTAGTCTTGAAAGTAAGTATTTTAAAATTAAATAAACTTTGAGTAATATTATGAAATTAAGAGGATTTATATGTGTTTATTTTTATGACACAATATTGCACAATCTTTTTAGTTATTTTTAGCAAGCGTTTTAATTAGTGAAGCTCCGCATGACCATACCTATAACCTTAGCCACTAGTAGCTGCACTTAAGCACTATAGTACCCTGCCTGTGCCAAAAGGCGGATGCATCATGTCCGGTAGAAACGCTAGCGTCCTACTGACTCCTATGCTAGCTGTCGAGGTCTAGCAGACGAAAACCGCATAAGGTTAAAAAGTTGAAGGAGCGACATGGAATGCAGCTTTGGATTTCAGAAAAATGTTCTTGGAAAATTAACCCATAGTTTCCAGGGCTTCCCAAACTGTGCTTCGCGACGCCCTGGGGCGTTGTGACATTGTCCCAGGGGCGTCGCGTGTCGATTTGATTTGGTTCTTATTTTCGAATAAAAATTATAAATGTCAAAGTAGTAATTTTCTGATAACGACTAGGTTAGTACTAAAATTGGCAAGCATTGTTGGGGGCTGGGTTGAGGGGCGTCGTAAAATAATGGCAAAGTCCCAAGGGCGTCACTGTACAAATAAGTTTCTAAACTATTTCCGTAAACTAATCTATATGCACACACTGATTAAATAGTAATCACTCTACAACCTTATCTGTATGTGATAGATACATATGAGAATGTTACCGCGTCCTATACAAGGTTAATTTACAACCCTGTGCAGTGAAAACCTGCCACAACCAGATTTATTCTGAGGATAGTAATAGGTAACTATTGAAATTAAGATCTCATTTAAAAACAATACTAATACTTAATTCCATACTTAGTACCTAATTATTTGTTTTTCTAAAATTCAATCATACTTAATCCCTCTTATACAAATTAATTTTCAAGTTTGTTACTCAACTTTAAATAGTCCTGATGTATCTGATCTGATAGTAACAGAACATATACATATTATACTATAGTAAATATAGTATCAGTAAATATAACAGTGTAAGTATTCTAAGTATAAACCGCGACTGTCTGAGTGCCAATTATGCGCAAGTCTGTAGATTGGTAGTGTTCTATGACTAGAAGAAGGAGCAGTTGCGTAACTATATAACGACAGGAGCCCGTGGCAAATTCATTATATGGGGGTTCCTCAACTTAAAAAATGCATCTTCGTCCCTTCTATGCTCTATGCCAAGCCAGTTCGAGACCCCGTAGAGCTAGGAGCCATGGCATTTTGCCAGTCCTGCTACCCTATAGTTACGCCACTGCGAAGGAGTGTATAATAATATACTTCATGTCGCAGTTCTGCGGTGATAGCATCCTCGCGATTGCACTCGACGCCGACGCGGCCGATCTGATCGCGCAGTGCGGCCAGCTCCTCGCGCATGGCGCGCTCTGCCTCAAGCACCAGCGCCTGCGCAGAGTCCGCCGCGCCCTCCATTGATAGGTGTTTGCGTCTGCTTTGCTCCTCCTTGAACTGAGGCATAAGTTTTTGGTTTTGTCTATACTGGCAGTAGGTATTTTGTTTCTGACTTTGCTCGCATTGTCACTAAATCTACACAATCATTCCACAAGTCTATCTGACCACAGGACGTGGTTCAAATTAATTAATATGCTAACACATTTAAGCCTTTTTGAACACCAATGAAGTCAAAGTTGTCAAGAGCTGTTGAGATTATGAATGACGCACCATCGACACCATTTTGAATTAGTAGTAACTCGTGCATAGAGACATGTATACCCGATATGCTTGAAGTATATTGAAGTAGGTAGTCTGCTTGCATCCGCGTGGCACCTGTTCAATGTGGCAATAATCAAGGATGTCATGTAGCTACGTTACCGTAATATAACTATTGAACATTGTAATAAAATATCTGAAATCATAGCCGAAAGTTTCGAGCAATTTAGGACAGGGGCGTCTTATGATTATTGATTAATGACGTTGTGACAAAATTCCGCCCCGCTGTGGTATGACAATCTGTTATTTAACTTGCAATGTAGGTATGTCCTTGATTTATAAGTTTCAGTCAAATTTTGTAAATAAAATTTAACTCACTTCTAGAGGTCGAATCAACTTGATATTTGGAATAGATAATGTAGATTGAATGACACTGCAAATAAAGTGAATAAAAAATATATTTAACAAGAAAGATTGTATTTTAAACATTTTATATAATACGAACATTCTTTGTTAGTTTTATTTTCCAGTTTCAGAAATTAGGTAAACCTAACCTCAGGCTCTGTCTACCCCATAAGGAATATAGACGTGATTTGTGTATGTATGTATTATCCTTAACTCAAACAATCAGTCACTATAAGATAATCCGATATAATATTACATCAATAAAAGTAACTGAAACCGGTATGATAATTATGGTTTTCATACATAAGTACCTATCCATATACAGAGTTGAAAATGTTGAAATTTCACATGAATAAAATAAAAACCTTGTAATTAAGGTCAAAATAGCGCAATATCTATTTAACAAAATTATTATTCGGGTTTAAGTATTCAAAAACCCAAAAAAATATGTCGTAACAATGAATATACATAAACAGCAATCAATGAAGAAGATAGCGATACTGGTAACGCAGTGTTTGCAAAGCAGGCAGGGATAATTTGCTTTGATACTTTCATTCAATTTATTCGTTTATTTATTGATTGAAGATTTCAGATTTATTCCCTACCGTTCAGCCGTATGATTTAAGCCCCATTCCTATTATTAAACTAAGAAAGACTGCCTGAAGACCTCGTACTATGAGTACAGTACCCGCATCTACAACTTTAACCATCCATGATTTTAAATTGTTACTTCCCCATAGGTAATTAAATTACTTTCATCATTTCCTTAAAACTTCAATTCTGTACCAAATTAATGTGTGATGTGGCAATTTATCGATTACAAAATCACAGATAAAAACAATGTTTTCTATTAAAGTATTTCATCACTGTTGATGCCAAAATGATCAAAAGTTTATTTTGCCAATAGACCGCAAAGAGCACTTTTATATGGTGTTATTTTTTTGCAAAGTAAACATTCAACGGGAGTGGACCGTCATTGTCTCCGTCGAAGAGCTGTTCCAGCTGGCAGCTGAGTAGGTACATAAAGTTGGCGGCCACCTGCGTTAGTAACGTGCGTGGCTACTGTACAATAAAAATGCCGTCATTTCGCATAACTTCTTGTGTTGTATGGGATTACGGACATCTTTAAAAATTTTCGGTCTAGTCTCAGTTATTTCAGCGCGATCTAATCTATCGTAGTTAGTATGTAGGTACTATTATCTATGTTTTTGCGTAATGTGTTGCATGTACGGTGTGCTAAAATAAAAAGCACAATCATAATCGTAAAGAAATTCCTGTTGATATATAGAACGTCATCGTATCGTACTGTTTACGATAAACGTTTTGTCGATACCTGTCGGGCACTGCACGTCACAAGCTACGAATGCCATACGACATGGAATGATTAATGCGCCTTGGAGTCATGATTTCATTTACATAAAAATAAAAGGTTTAGTTAATAACAACCATTTATACGCAGTATTGGAATCCAGTAAGCCAACATAATCAAAAGAAACTTACTAGGTTTCATAAAAGTGATAAAGGAAAAGCAAAAACCGTTAAAATTTTGTAATCAGTTCCTCGAAGACATTTTATTAAAGACTGATTTCTAACGTTACCCAGGCGTGGTGTTCCTGGTGTAACAATGTCACTTCAATATTTGTGTTAAAATATGGTGAAACATTTGCGTATATTTACCCCTTCTACTAGTAAAATATCGACTCAAACTATACCATTAATTCTCTATCGAGCTGCGATGCCTTGCACAAGTGTTCGGCGAGTGCGCCGTCCGTCTTGGCCGCCAGCTCCCCCTGCTTAGCTCGTTCGCATGCGCGCGTGCACATTTCCTTCTCGACCGCCTCCAGTGCTTCACGTTCCTTCTCGGCCTCATAGGTTTTCATCTTCAAGGTCTCCATCAGTGCCGAGGTTTGAGCTTTTTGCTCGTTCCTCAGTAGCACGAGTTTCGCTGTCTAAAAGAGAACCAGCTCCTATTTCATAAACGTCACAGGCAACAACTGACGGACAACTGACACTGGACACTTCGGCATACATTTCGTAGCCGATCTCAAATCCATTTCATTACGAAACTTTTCAAGCCGATAAATTATTGTCATAGTCACTGGTCGCCTGTCACGTTTATGAAATAGGAGTCAGACACATAAATTACAGTTCAGAAATGAAAAGAAGCCTATTCACATTCGCAATTTTCTGCAAAATATTGTGCTTTTGCCCCAATAAACTCATTTGCAAAAATAACGGGCACCCAAAACGTTACTGTAATTATGTAATTAATAACTTAAATATTACATAATTATTTTGCACTATAAATTAAGATTGACTTAATTTCCAAACAAATGTGTTTTTACCTCAGTAAATAATAATTTATTATTTTGTTACATGAAATCCCTTTTCCAACTACTATTAATAATTAAAGTAAATAAATCAAAAAGCCCGTTTTTTTGCAAAGAAGTGTATTTGCAGACTCGCAATCATAATTGCAATGGTTTCATCATTATCGTCGCCATCGGCAGTCCACTGCTCAGCTGGGCTCACAGGCCTCCCCTGAAATGCGTCATTTAACTGTTATTCAGCTGGTCACTATAATGGACAATTGTTTGTTACCTATTTTTAAGTAATTACAGGTAAGTACATCAGAATAGCTAAGAGACTAAAACTTGGGTTTTTTTATGTGAAGTTTATTGCTGAGAAAGCCTTTTAACTGGCCAATATTACATACCGATACCGTGACCATGTTACAAAAACTTCGCTAAATATTGTAAAGCAAGTCAAACAGGATCACCGTGAGTCGTCAAATTAAGAATTCTTTATCATATAAAATGAGCAATCGAATACAATTATTTAAAAGCCAAATGATTGGATAATACAACGCCGAACTGACAAACCCTACGAATAAAACAGCAAAATTATATTTGCCTAATGATAAAGGTAATACGTAATAAAAACTTATCTTCGAGTTAAAAAATCGACTATGCTTAGTACAAATAATATTGTTCTCGTTTCATATCCACGTTATCTGAACTAGCTGATAATTTGGGTATGTACCTACTTGCTATGACGGTTCTATATTTTAATGATTTCATAACAAGTAGGTTGATAATGTTACCACATCAAAAGTGTCATTAAGTGTTTATAGTTCTAGAGCCCACGACCAAAACCATGTCTCATAGCAATACGGCAAAAACCCTATAAAATCGTTAGATTGTATGATTCTGAACCCGACTAGGTGTGTAGTAACGGTCGAAAGTGTAGCAACAGCGTGGGAGGCCATTTCTGCTGTGTCAAAAAAAAAGGCAGTCGGTATTATAGCAATACGTCTGATAGTGAAAATGTACATAGATTTTATAATTGTATTACGAAAAAGTTTGTTTTCAGACATTTTGCGCGTAGCATATAGCCTGAGCGCATTTTTGAAAATGTCAACAAATTTAGCCGACCTGTATCATAGCAATACGGATAAAAAAAAATTAAACTTTTCGTATTGCTGCCAGGATTACCAAAAACCTGTTTTTAGACACTTTAAGTGTAGCATATACTCCCAAAAACGAAAATAACGTTTCGGAGTCGCCTGGCCGACGCCTCTGTTAAATGTTACGGTTTCGGGTAAATTCTTTGTTAATTATCATCTAATAAATTCAGGGTCGCAACGTATTCATTGGTTTGTAACAGAGAATTCAAGATGCCTCAATACGATTTTTAAATGATATCTGAGTATCGAAAAGTTGTCTGATAGAGAAGGTGCTACACTTAATTTGTCTGATATAAATTTTTTGCACATGTGGACAACTTATTTTATCATGTCCAACAATTTTCAGACATATTGCTATGATACCGATCGGTAAAATTTGTTAACATTTTCAAAACGGTCTCAAAATTTAATGCGTTCACATTTCCGTCTGAAAATTGTTTTGTTCGCATCAAATAACCAAAATTTACTAATAAAAAAGATTTTCAGACGTATTGCTATGAGACATTTTTTTTGTCTCATTTTTAATTTTTTTAAGTGATTTTACGGGTTTGCGCTACACCACTAACGTCTGAAAAATATGTTTCCGGTATCTCAGAACTATCATTCAACTACAGTCTGCAAATCAGACATATTGCTATGATGCAGTTCGGTAAAATTCTTTGACAATTTTGAAAATTCGGTCAGATCAAACGCTACGCGGAAAATGTCTGATATTGGTATTTTCGAGTTCAGGATAATCGTATCTATCGATTTGATGCGGTTTTGGCCGTATTGCTATGAGACAAAAATTTTGGTCGTGGGCTCTCGTACTATTAGGGATCAATCATGCATGATTTCATTGTTTCTTGATGGCTTATGCGCATTTTATCCGTAAACAATTTTTAGTGAGATATTTAACACTACAGATTTAACATGGAATGTAGTTACTAGTAATAGATAGGCAACGCAAGAAAAAAAAAACGATATACTACATTTTGATATGCGTATGTCAAAGCAAGATAGATGTATGTTCGTTCACTTAAGACAGAATCGTGTGCTGTAAAAGCTTCCCACGTTGTGCGCCTCAACACTTTCCCCATAGGCAAGATACAAGCGTTTATGCTGGACGATGCGATCGAAAATTGAAATTCTATCCCACTCTTACGCGTAACACCTACCTAATAGAGTAACGACATGTTTAGAATTTAGCTGGCAGCATTAAGCGATTACGATTCGGCATCTCGTCTACAGCCACTGTGGTAGCGTTGCCAGGTAATCCAATTTGTCTGTTGGCAGTCAGCATCGATTGCGATCCAAGTCTAATCTCCTTTTGGCCTGTCCTTCTTCCTCTTCCAAAACTTATTCCAAATCCTTTACTGTACACTCGACTAGGCTGTGGAATCACTTACCAACCTCCATCAGGCAATCTCCCTCCATAGTGTCGTTCAGGGAAGTTTTGAAGAAGATGTGGCTCGCACCATCTTCTTAAATTAATGGTTAAATATTCCTTTGTTTATTGTGCTCTTTATTTATTTATTTTATGTAGTATATTTTATTGATATCTATATATTATAGGTAGTATAAAGTTATTTATTATAATTGGTAAAGTTATGTATTTATGTATTATGGCTCTCAGTGTTTGCAATTTTTAAACTCAGCACTCGTCCATCCCTAATATAATACTCCTTTCATCCACTCAAAGGTTGACTCGAAGAGATCCCTTAAAGGGATAAGTCCGCCTTTGTGCATGTATCTCAGTGTTTGTCAATTGTATTTGTCTTGTTTATTTTGCACAATAAAGAGTTCACATACATACCTACATACATACCTAATTGTCTCGATTTACCCTTAATAAGTGAATAAAAACAAATTCTTCCGTATGTTTGTTATATTGACACTTACAAATATTTCTAGACCAACCACTTAAATGAGTTCTCGCCCGCGCGCGCAGGGGCGCGGAGTAGGACGACAAAGGGGACCGAGAGAGGTGCGGGCGGGTAGTGCGCCTGCCGCCCCGCACCTCTCTCGGCCCTAGCGGTCGTCCCACCCTGCGCCCCTGCACGACGCGGGCGAGGACTCATTTAAGCGGTCGGTCTATACACATTCATATTTTCATTAATTTATATTTATCCATAGGTAGCTAGGTATCATAGCTGTCCCGATTCAACCTTAAATTCCGATTATTTTTATCTTGCGTCACGTAATTTGACCTGGCAGCACGTCCACTGGCCAACCGTTTTAATAGCAAACCCTGTACACTACACACCTTTATTTAAATTCATTTTGAACGCTGTAGAAAAAAACAATTAAAATATGTATTACTCATAATAAAATTATAAATAGTACTTCGACTACAGCACATCGCATCCATGGTCATGAAGTTATTAAAAAAAACCGACTACCGCGTCACAGCGGGTCTACTCCAAAGCTCGAAATTCAAAGTTTATTTCGCGCTGTTCCGCTTACACTAATGGTCATTTATAGGTGAGTGAGAGTGGCGGTATGACATATAGCGTTCCAGTTCGCTTATGCCCACTTACCTGGTTAGCGATCTCGTGCTCCTTCTCCTCGGCGACGCGCAGCCGGCGTTCGTAGCCGCTCTCGAGGTCGCGCCACGCCTGCTCGGCGCGCTCGAGCAGCTCGACACGCTGCGACTCGCGCTTGGCCAGCCGGCTGGCGCGCGTGCGCAGTTCGCTAACCGCCGCGTCCAAGGACGTTAGCCGATCCGAACACTCTGTGTTCAGGCAACACGCCTGTAATGCGTGCCATTCAAGATGAAAACATGACCATGTTAAGTTTCAGTGTCAAATTGTAGCGAAAACACTCCCTCATCGAGTTTCCATAATAGAAACGTGTAGAAAACTTGTCTTGATTAAGTTGCTAAAAAAGATATAAGCCTGCATTAATGAATTACATGTTCTGGTCGTTGCACAAAAATCGTGAATCAACAAAATACCTATTTGCAAGACAAATTTTATTATAATCCCGGCTACTGACTGGTTAAGTCAATCTGGATGGCATCGTTATTAAAGTAGCATTAAAAAAATATTTAGTAGGCCAAATAGATAATCTACGTTACCTTCCTTCACTAGGGCTACCTAATTACTTCATTGAAACAGGCGTTACTTTGCGGAGGTTCATTTCAATAAACAAAAAATATTTACCTTGTTACTCCGCTACTAAGGTAAATATTTTTTGTTCATTGTCACCTAATATATTTTTAGCTATTGTCAACATGTATGGAACTCTCAAACTTAATCCCGATTAAGGGCCGCTTACACGAATTAGGGTTAAAAAAAACCCAAGTGGGTTAGGGTTGACAGTTCCATACATTTTGAAACTATTTAACTTAATCCTGGTTAGCTGTTAACCCAGCGTTGCCTAACCCTGGCGGTAGGCTACCAAACCCCTACGATCGCTTGTTAAAATTGTGATACTTTCATAATCGTTTATCTTTGCCAGTTTTTCATTTACATTCACAATTTTTTTTAAAAGCGGATACTTTCAGGTAAAAGTGCCCAGTAATAAAAATAATAAGCGAGTAAGTAAAAATACTAACAGCGTCAATCTTGGTGTTCATATCTTTGGCGTTTTTCCGCTGCTGTTGGCGGCCAGAGTTCTTCTTTTCATAGTGGCACTGGTGGACCGGCATCACGATTGATTCCACAGGCAGCCTGACGACGGGCCCGAGAGCCCCGGCCCCCAGGCCTGCGGGGCCACACACCTCGTCCGACCTGGACACGTCATTGCTGAGCCGGTGACCGTAAATGGATGATGGACAGTCCCGGAAACCAGATCTGCTTTTGCTTGTAGGTTTTTGCGTGCTAGTTTCGCTACGATTCAAAGTGACGAAGCTGGAAAATAAAACAGAATTATTAGTTGCGGGTGGGAGGACCTTGTGCATGGTTCCGTTCGGACCGCTTAGACCGTGACGTCCACTAGGCGCCCCTATTAGGATTCCCCAGATACAAAAATGATAAGGAACTCCATTACTTTACTCGCAAATCCTGTCGCCAAGCAGCAGTGGAAGTGCTGCTGCATTCCGACGTGGGGAGTAACATCATCATCATCATCATCATCAGCCTATATTAGTCCACTGCTGGACATAGGCCTCCCCTAATGAGCGCCATAGCGCCCTGTCTTCAGCTTGACGCATCCAGCATCTGCCTGCAGTCTTTCGCAGATCGTCATCCCACCTGGCCGGAGGGCGTCCTACACTACGTTTGCCGAGTCGCGGTCTCCACTCAAGAACACGTTTCCCCCAGCGGTTGTCGGTTCTTCGCGAGATATGGCCGGCCCACTGCCACTTCAGCTTGCTAATTCTTTGAGCTATGTCGGTAACTCTGGTTCTCTGTCGGATGTATTCGTTACGAATCCTGTCCTTCAGAGAGACTCCGAGCATAGCTCTTTCCATAGCTCGCTGAGCGACTTTGAACTGGTGTACCAACCCTACCGTGAGTGTCCACGTCTCAGCTCCGTAGGTCATGACGGGTAGGACGCACTGATTGAAAACTTTAGTTTTCAAGCATTGCGGTATGGATGACGAGAAGACTCGACGTAGTTTTCCAAACGCTGCCCAGCCCAGCTGGATCCTCCTTTTGGCCTCCCTCTCAAAACTATTTCTACCTAACTGCAGGATTTGCCCAAGGTAAGTGTACTCGGAAACAATTTCGAGAGGGTGGCCATAAACGACGACCGGTCCCGGATCAATGAGGCCATTGATCATGACTTTGGTTTTATCCAAGTTCATGCCGAGACCGATACAGTCGATGAAACACAGGAGTGGGGAGTGGGGAGTAACACAGTCGATGAAATTAGTGGCACATGAGGTGTTTTACGAGTATCTTCGGCTGGCAACGTATCTGCAATACTCTATGTAGTGTAGGTGTCCATGGGTGGTGGTGCTCACTTACCATCAGGTGACCCGCTTGCTTAGTTGTCATGTATAATGTCGCATAAAAAAGAAGATTGTCACTTACCTACATCGACATAAAGAATCCGTTATGTTTAAGAAACTTATGTAATATCTTACATTATTTAGGCATTTAGGATTATTTTAGGTTTCGATCGGTTCTTTTACTTTTTCTGTGTCTACTCTTGCTGAAAATGTCCTGTCGATAGGTCGAAGGCTAACTGGAAGAAATCTCTTTTAGGGATAACTTCACCTTTGTAAATGTTTTTTCTGTATTCAGTATTTTCATGTGTTTTATGTACAGTCAGCGTCATATATATCGTTACGGTCAAAGTGTCCAAATATATCGGGAAACGCCTGTATCTATATCAAGGGAGTAAGAACATGTTCTGATATAGTTAACCACTTAGACTGTAACGATATATATATGACGCTGACTGTACAATAAAGAGTTATACATACAAACAAATACATTATATGTATATAACGGTATAGCCCTTCTTCTTCAGATAGAATAATATTGGAACGTTTTTCATTTTTAGGCTTTCCGGCGGTTCCATGAGTAAGTAGGTACCTACCTAATCAAGCATATAGTGTATACGCGAGAGTATATTGCAAATTCCAATGAAATATGATTTGTCCTTTGACCCGCATCAATTTTCAACTGCCACCGTCAATTAAACCTTATCAGCGTAATAATGACTTTCAGCACCCCTTCCCCGGCACGTGCAAAGGCCACTTCAATAGATCAAGATCAGAATTTGACCTTATTTTTCTCCAATGCCTATTAAAGTATAACACCGGCCAAGTGCGTGTTAAGATAATAATCTTCGGTGAGAAAGGATAAATATCTTCGGTAATAAATTTATTTCGCGCTTATCCTTTGACTTTTACAGAAGGCAGGGAGAAAAATTACAACTCACGGAAATCATCACTTGACAGAGTAATTACCTATTATAAAACTTAATTCCTTTCATTTAGCTAATAAGTAAAATTACAGCAAAACGTACTTCCTAGTACAGTCACGCCATCTAGTAAAAGCTGATGCAACTTTCTGACTAGTGTTTGAGAGGTAGAAAGCCCAAGACCGTGGCAACGCGTTCCGTTCCTTACCTGTAGAGGCTGTCAGCGTCGCGGTGGCCAAGGTTCTGCCAGGCGAGGAGGGCGCAAGCCAGATGGCGCTCGTGAGGGTCTCGAGACAACATGGAGTTGTAGTCACTGGACGACTCCTCTAACCGATCCTGAGCCAACTTTATTGCGGCCTGCATACAAAGCTCAATTATAAAACGTAATACATGAATTATGAAAATACGCGCGTAACCGACTCCGCATAGGATGAGCTGGGCTACCGCGTAAGCAACAAAATATGTTTCGTAATTGGCCACATAACAACTGTATGAAAATAAAACATAAATATAATTCGAAATGACAACATGCAATATTTCCACCGATACTTCAGTGAACAGCTGTATATTAAAAATACTTCGGATTGGACGCATGATACTGTCTACAGAAACGCCGACGCCGTAAATGGTGACCTTAAACTGACGGAGCGCCTTTCAAATTTTCCTCATGTTTATTCACATTCACAATTCCCGGTGCTTAGATACTAGCTGTTCCCGCGATTTGCGCGCGCGGACTGAAAAATAGCCTACGAGTATGATAGTGCTCAGGGATAATGTAGCATTCTAATGGTGTTTTTTTTTTTAAATTCAGTCTAGTAGTTTTAGGGATCATTCAAAAGTACAAATCTTTCCTCTTTATAATGTTATCTGTAGAAATCCACCTCGTATAGACATTAATTTTATACAAATTTCATTCTATCAAAGCCCCGATTACCTCGAGGTCATTCTGTTTTAGGTAGGTACCTACGTACATTTTTGGTCAATGTTTTGCACATGTTTCAATTTGCGCATAACCAAATTAGGAGATCACCAAAAACGCAATAAGCCAAATACCACTAATACACAAACAACAATTGAAATATTGTCAAATGGTGACATTGTAGCGACTGTGGTGACTTTAAATATATTTTTAAGTTATGTAAAATTAGAATTGGGATTCCCAAGTAGCTACTCTCAACAAAAAAGAATAGTATAATAGGTTCGTGATAAATTACGTGATAAAGATTTGGGCATCTGCAGTATAAAGGTTTGGTAAATCGCGTATTCGTTTTTCTGCTTGTTTGGAACTTCTCATGTTTGCATTTTTCTCCCCTTTCCCCTCTTTAATACAGTGCTCTCCCGTTTAACCACTGGCCGGTCCGGTTTCTGAAGATGGATTTTTTAAACCTGATTTAAACCAAAATACCAATACAAATGCCATAACCATAGAGACCCTTACTAGGTTAGGTATACTAACATCCCTCCTTTATGTAGTCTAAATTTGAGCTATGGACTATCCTTATTAGGCCTTGAATTGAGAACGATATCATAACACAACGAAATACTTTATACCTACCCCGTATTTTACCCTGTTAGTTTCTAATGTTCTAAATGTCAGATATTTGATGACAAAATGAGCACAGAACAAGTATCATGGACATCTGGCATTTTAGATACTAGGATCTTAATTTATAGGGACTGGCGAACCAGGCCCTTAATACCTGCACAATAACCAAAGCCCCTGTCTAATCTCTTAAGCAAACAAACGTTTTCACGCAGATCAACCTGCCGTTGCTGCGACCAAAATACATTAAATACGCCTCGACTACTAGTTAGTCGACCTATAGTAAGCTCCAGTGATTATCCACCGCCATTTGCATCGATTATAAAGTAAAAGTTGAAGCAAAATGCTCCCTCGTTTAACTACAAGTAAACACACTCTTAAAAATACTATACTAGAAAGGTTTAGGTTATTAACTAAATGTAAACAACCTTGACATGTATTTTTATTGAAATATACACTTTCAAAATCTAAAAGGCAAGATGTAAAATTCCCAAACCTCAACCGCTAAGTCTAGAGACAAGATATTTGCACGGGTGTGGTTCTTGCAACGTAAATAAAGATCACAGTGATCCCACCTAGTTTCAGAATTGGCATTGTTCATTTTTTTTAAGCTGTGCTTTTAACACCTTTATTTGATAAAATGGACTATTTCAAACAACTAATTTGAATATTATGCTTTTACGTAGCTTTGTTAATTAATAATAAATATTTTTTCGCTGTTTGATAATTCGTGAATTTAGACAGAATCCCAATCGCCTTCGTTCGGCTGGCTATAAAAAGAAACGGCTTTGTCTATGGTTTTGTTAGATTTGACAGTGACACGTGTCAGTTGCCATAGCCAAACTTTTTTTTTCATTTTTGTGGCAAACATTCGATGCTGGATTCTGTCTAAAAACCCGGTCGTTCGGTCAAACAAAGGTTCAAAGTACTTTTACAAAAATATCTGCAATCATAAAGTATTTTTGAAATCGGACAAGATAAATCGGATAATTGATGGTTTTCCTCGAAATGGTTTTCGAATTGGAGCATACTAAAAAAAATGAACAATGCCAATTCCCGTGGAATTTTGTAAATCCCATGGGAGTTAAGTAAAAACCTAGAATTTCAACCATCAGATGGTTGAGGCGAGCGAAACCGCGAGGAACAATTACTTAATGTAAATATATCTTATCGTTTACGTCATCTAAAAATATATAACCCTTGCCATTAAATACAAAGTTTTCTCTTGAAGGTTTTAAGTATTTCCACACGCCACGGTGACCGCATAAATACTCCAATCTAACTTAGTTTTCGGGAAACTGACCTAAAACTTGTGTGCTTTATGAATATATTTCAATAATTATTTACCCTTAAATCAATATTCGGATTAGTTTCCAGGGCCTTTGAAACATTCCAACTGATTAAAGACCTCATGGATGTCTTTTTCGCTGGTATTTTCCCGCATTCCTTATTTCTCTTGAAACCTTCATCGGTCATTTTCTTAAAAAATTAAATTATACTTACATTACAAAAAAAGAACAAAAAATACATTACATATTATTATTATTATTATAAACAGAAAATATAAATGGACTTTGCAATCAGCGACGAACAGCTTAAGAACTGACAAATAAATGGTGAATACAACACAAGGGCCACGCAGCACGATGCTGCGGCGCCGCAGGTCGCGCCGCTGATTTTCAACGCAAGCAATAGTTTCATGTACGGGCTTATTCAATATAACTTCAATCAGGAAGACTGATACGTTTAAATGGGGAATATTATTATTGTCTTAGCCTATTCGAGTGTCCTGCCCATTTTTCCACCACTCGTCGCGGCGAATATATAAACATGTTTTTTTTTTAAGAAATGACACAAAGCATAAAATTATGCCTAATTAGGTAAGGATGTAATATAAATGAGCGAGTACGTACGTATAAACCAGTTATAGATACGACTCGTTGGTTGCAACAAAATAATAAATCGCTCACCGGGTGACTATCCGTGTTATGTGTTCTGCTCGTGTTATTGTAATTGCCTTCTTGTCGCATTGGGTACATATATTTTTTAATTACTTAAACGCTACTTGTGGAAGGGCATCAGGTAAGTCTCAGCATCAGCAATTTGTCCCGCATGCGTACGAAGAGTTTTTTTTTATATTAAAGAGTATAGTATTATCATATTTTTATCAACCAAAAATTTAAAACCATTTTCTTGCAAGGTCTCCTCTATGACAGAGCCAAATGTCTGATTGACACTTCCTAGACTATTTAATTTAATCTTTCCAGCCTTTGTGCTGAATGTTGGTTCTACTTTTAGATAAAAACTTTTTAATTAATATGTATAAATAATATGCAAACGCGGCGCTACCGCTTGCGCTTTGAGTTGAAAACAAGTTGGATATAAATGCAGCGCAATTAAAGTCGATTCATCATTGTGAAAGTATGTGCGGTCAGCAGCTACATACTTGGTGATCCGAAGATAAAAAGCAAAAGAGAAGGGTCGATACACCCCGGCCGCCGGCGGCGCGGGCGCCGGCGCCGCCAGCCGGTTCCCACCGCTAACGGTCCGAGCCTTCCAAGTATAGCCAGCATTAGCTCCGATGTTGAGACTATTTTTAGACCAAGCTCCGTGTCAACACTTGCTCAGGCGACGTGAGCGTCTCATCCTGCTCCGACAACAGCGGATCAAAGGAATATCATTAAACTGATTTATGGTTTACAAGCAATATGTACATACTAAGAAGTAACACCAACTTCGTTGCTGTCTGAATAACACAATTAACACTGGCTCTGTAGCTTAACTATTGTTGGTAATTTTGTACCAAATGTCATGTGTACCATGGGAACACTCTTTTGAATAGTTATTTTTGCACAGCTTTGTGTTTTTGTGTGTAGATTTGCTGAAATTGCTTTTTGACTCACTTCTTGTTCTTTAACCCTATTGAGAAGAACTTTAATGAACAGTCAGTCTAAAATCGCTTTATGTTAATTTTAAACCGGTAACATCTTGGTAACATGAAAATGAAGCTACCCACATAAACCCTGTAAGTAAAGTAGAGTCAAGTCAAATTTAATTACACCAATGGCCCGAGGTAAACCTTTTTAAGTTTTAAACACGTACTTTTGCAGACAATAAAAACATAGATAAGTATACTGAGCTATAAAATATAAACGTGATGTTGCGAGTTTTCTTTTACTGTCTATCATTAAGTCCTAACGCAACACGGGTAGCAGGAAGTTCCAATGTTTCTTATCAAACAGAAAAGAAGATTCCTTATATATAACCTTGTGCCGCTGCACTGGTAGGTACTGATACAAACTACAAACGCCAAAACTCTTTAGCTGCTCCGAGCTCTTTACAGACCATTTAAAATGGACCTTGTTTTAATGTTGGAATAAAATGAATTTAAATAGATAAGATTCCGTCGAATGATTTTTTTTACTAATCCTGATTTGATATTGATCTAGCGACTTCTTTGCAGGTGTGCAAATATGACTAGAAACACCCAGGTCATGACCGTCGACGTCCTCCTATCCAGCCCATATATGCGTTCAACAGCTGGGCAAAAACCATGGGTGTCCATTTTTTTGAAAGGGTGTGTACTCGTAAATGATTGAACTTCATAGTATTTCGAGTTTAAGTCAACTATTAAACTAATGAAATAAGTACAAATATAAGAAAATAATTTTATTTTCACAGTGAACTATGTTTTTCATTGTTATTGTCTTGACGCCAAGGGCTATTAACTGGACGGGTTTTCTTTTCATTAGTATGAATTTTTATAACCCCTGTTTATTGGATACTTAAATGTAACAGCCTATTCTTTTATCTGTTTATCATCCTCCTAATTATTAGGATGATAAACAGATAATTAGAATCTAATAGATCAATAACTTAAATATTTAGTGCTGTCAACTTGTGACTAATTAAAAAAGGTAACAGTTTGCGTTGCGACCTACGTAAAAGAACATCGGATTCGATTTTATTATGGCATTCAAATTTCGAACATCTATGTAAAAGATAACAATTTGCTTTGACTCGATTCTAAAATAACAGTCGAGGTGATGTTTTATTCAAAATGAAATGTCAATTGCAAACAATTTTGACAAATCTCACGTTACGTTATGTTAATTGGGATCAACCTCGGAGGAATAAGACGGATCGACCTTAGGAATCGACTCTAGTTTGTCTCAGAAAAAAAAACTACGTTCTTTTTTATCGAAAGAGGTTGTAGAGGTTGGGCAACATACATAAAAATAGTTTTCATTTACCACCATTTGTCGTTCAGTTTGTTTTATCGCAAAAATTACTTTATTTTGTTAATTACAAAACAATTATCACTTCGCTTTCGTATAAAATGAGTGATAGATGAGCGAATAGAGCACAGAGATCAGATTGATCAGAGATCAAGGCCATAGTGCCGGTTGTAACATGCGGTATCCTGAACACATCATATGGAGAGCTTATAATACGTGTGTAGACAAAGCAATGTACCTGAACATAATTACGCATTTATAACAATCGTGTGATCCTATTACAAAACTCACTTCGTTCGTTTTATAAACCCACGTATTTTAAAGGCCTTCATAATGATGCAGTCACATAAATATTATAGCCATTAACTCATTTAGATCTGTATCCTTACTGCAATTTTCGTACCACTTCTGTTAACGATCACAAATGATCTCAGTAGACAGTAAAAAGAGGAACAACATTTTTCCTTTTGAATGGAGGGTGCTTTCATCTGTCTGTCTGTTCGCGGTAAAATTAAAAAGTACTGAACGGATTAATGCGGTTTTTACCAAAATAAAAAGTGATTCACGAGGAAGGTTTAATTAAACAAAAGTTTCTCTAATAATTTTCATTTTTAATACAAGCTTTTTATGCTGACTGTACTTGCATTGTCATCTAGGAGGAATAAATTGTCATTCGTCCTACATATATGTCGGTACCAAATTTCAAATTAATCGGACCAACCGTTGTAAAACTTCCCTCCTGTGGAGATAATCCTTGCTGGGTCATCAGAACTCCACTACCTGATTAGTGTATTTATCATCCGACTTACTCAAGTATGCAAAATTTCCGCTCAATCGGTTGAAGATATCTGTTTCAAAATTGAGTCGCAAGATTTCATCCAGACAGACATACATACGTAACATACATAACATTGCAAGTTAAACAAAAAATTTGTAATAATAAAACAAAGAAACATACACAATTGATATAAAAAGATAAGTTATACGTACAAAGGCAAAGTCATTCCTATAAGGGATCTATACCAGTTAAAGCTACCTGACTAAATGAAAAGAACATTAAACTAGGGACCGACAACGAGCGAGTTACGTGTATACATATAATTATCTACCAAAAATGCTTCAAAATTAAAGATTTTTCTACCAATCTGTAAGTTCAATTTGGACCTCTAATAATAGTTTTTGAAAAAATGTGGTCGACCACAGACTATACAAAAACCTCTTACAGCAGTTGATGACGTCAGAGTTTCGAGGTTAAATGAAGGGCAAATGAAAAAAAGCCATAAAAGTTTAATGACAACATTGTTAGGAAATCTGATAATTGGAAAAGTGTTCCTATAAAATATTAAGTAGTAGCGGTTTTTGAATGTATACTGATACATTGTAAAAAAATAGACAATCCCAATTGCCTTTTATATGACATGTGTATAATGTGGCCGTAATTGTAAGTTGTTTATCAAACAGGATGCCAAGATTCCAAGCCATTGACTTCCTTTCATCAATCATAATCGTATAAACAGAATCACACGTCCCTCCAGAATAAGTTTGAACGTATAGCCCGTATTTTCACGGGTGCACTTGCACTGTGATAGGATGGGTGGACGTTTATGAGTCGATGGCTACGGATTTGCATATCTGGTTGGATAGGTTACTCGTATTTTTGGAAACAGAACTGACTGCCAAGTTGAATACGCATGAAGTTTTAGGAGAGTGTATATTTTCTTTTCTACTTCAAATTTTGATGAAACAATGTGGCCTTAAATGTGACTTCATAATAAGCTTAATACACCTACCTACCTACCTACTTGAGAAAACGCCATGAAAATTCTCAAATTTATAATCTACGTTTTTTTCTGCTTTTATATAATATTTTAAATAATAATCACCATACATATGGGACAATTATTGTTCGTGTATTGATTGCCCTCGATTTTTGTGGTACGCGTCGAGAATGTCGGGTTATCCCCTCGTGGCCAACAGCTGTAGTTCCCTTCTGTCTTTGTAGGTTGGGAATATCAAAACTTGCGTGTTTTTACCCTGTGCAATTGTCAATGATGTCCTGGCCAATTTATGGAACTATTGAGACCAAAAATGTCATCATCGTCATCCAGTGAAGAAGAAATAACGAATAATTGCACGAACGATTCCAATTACATATTTAATTTTTAGAAACTTTGCTTTAATAATTATTGTAATTTTTTTTAGGACGTCGTTTTTTTCATCGCATTCAAAGTGAAAACTAGAGTGGTTAACGCGAGACTAAACAATCATAATGACACTTTGTTTTCCTTTTTATGCGAACTGTTCAACCACTACAAATGCAATTCCTAGTTCTAGCTCGGGTGGCTAAGCATCTCGTGTCATTATGGCTTGTTTAAGTCCCTTGATAAATAATCTACTATTTTTTGAGTTAGTTATTACCACATCTTGTATCTAAGTACGCCTACTTAGTAATACCGTATACAGGTGCAGTGCATAAAGTTTTTCAATTTCATTTCGTTGAGATTTATCCGGTTTTCAACTTTAGTATTATTTCATTAAAGTCGTGTATACAATGCAGCTGTCAGATAATATTGTTTTATAAATAAGAGCCTTATTCAAATGCAGTTAAAGTTGAAAACCGCATGGGATTCAACGAAATGTCATGGAAAATCATTTTGCACTACATCTGTGCACCTAGTTGTAAACAAGGCAACTGCTCCTCATATACAAAACTTGCGATAAATTTTACAAGCTCAGATTAAAACAACTCATGATAACTATTCAATGTTTGCCGCGTATTCAAAAAGTATATTTAACAGGTAATCTTAAAACAAACGTCTGTCACATTTATTTACTATGGATTTAAGGTGATTGTAATACAGTAAGCAACCAGTTTTACTAACGATAATTTATAAGCAGTAAAAATAATTATAACAAAATTCAAACTTCTTGTTTTATAAAGTTGACGGTTAAGTTATAGATAGGGGGTCATAATGTAGTGGTATTGTGTGTTTATAGGCATTCTATATTTGAAATTTCCCTTTTCCCGTACTATCAGCATAAACAGAGGCAGAGGTTTGTAAAAATGATATGAAGAAGAAAATTCCAAAATAATGTCAGTGTCCAATTCTAAATATTATTTACGTTGTGCATATATTTTAACAGCTGATTTTATTGTATTCTCACAATTTTCAAAATAACACTCTCCGGGCCCGTATACGATAAAGAAGTTACACTGTTTTTAAAAACTATGCTAGAAAATAATTTTGATCCGATTGAGATTCAAACAAGGAAAATTATTTTGACCTGTTATAAATAAATAGGTACCTATTTAGAAGAAATTTAAATTCACCTTTAACCGCTTTATTCTCCTTTTCATGCGAACCGTACCACTACAAATGCAATTCCTAGTTCTCGCTAATTCATCTATACGGCTGGGACTGACTTGGCGGGTGCACTATCGTGCCCCTTGATAATTCACCTTGAATGTGTTGACTGTGTTATACTGGATGTTATTCGACAAATAGACTTTGTCCGCGGATACAGCACTGTGATTGAGATACAGCCAGAAGGTGTCCCAGCCGTTCGTAAACATTGTATTGAATCAGATGTCTCAACGCTGGACAACGTGAGCGCATGACCAACGTGGAGACATCTGAATTTGTGTAGTTCCTTCGAGCGAACGTGGAGGAACACAGCAAAACGGAGAGCTGCTACTGGTACTGAACCATTTCACTAAACCAGCTCCTCCAACCACCTTAGTCGCGATCCTCCATCGTAATGTCACAAGATTGTGACACAGAACATTTTACCCATCCTCCTTACTTGGTATTACTAAAATTTTCCAGAATGAATACGCAAAAACAGTCGCAAACATCTTAAGCCCAGACGTCTTTTGACTATTTAGATAAATTTAATTAACACCACGTTGTGAAATATGTTTCAAGAGCAGACAATTAAGCCATTTTTTTATTTCTAATTACAGTGATAACACTTTTTAATTCTTCTGTCCGATAAAAGTGTCATCAGAATGAATATTCATCATCCTTTCTAAACATCATCATCAATGACTCCAACAAACTAAAAACTATGTAAGAACTAAGTGGAGGTGACAACCTGAAAGCGAATACAATATGTTAACATTGGTAAACTACAATGCATACAGACACAATTGCAAATGTCTATTTAACAACAGATTATGATACTAAACCCCTGTACCGACCTCTGTACGACGGGTGATTTTGATGATAATAATATACCTATACCTTACACCTTACTTACCTACCACCTTACACTTTACTTATACCTACCTTTTTTGTTATATACCTAATCGAATATTTGTACACGTGCTTGCATGCTGAATACTTGTCTTACAAGGATATCAATGATTTTATGTCACGACCAATGTATTTATTTTACTGTATTCTTACAAATAAATGGAATTATAATTTCAATTTGAATGGCCGTTTTTAGACTTAATGTAGCTTTAAGAAACAAAGAAGTTTTATTTTATATATATTTTTTTTATTTAGATATTCAATTTAAATATATATTTTCTTGTACCTGTTTATTTTCTAAAAAATATATCATAAATAGTGAATATTTTAATTAATAAAATTATTAAATTTTTCACAACAGCAGCTCACAGTTGGCAATTTTTTTTATGGAGCACCGTGGTTTACATAATACATTTTCAACAAGTCCTTTCTTTATCTAAGCAAGGTCGTCATTTAGCAAATTACTGAGGAGTCTATAAAATGTTTGCTTATCTTACCTGTTAATTAATATTTACAATTTGCAGACCATGATTGTTGTACCTAGCAACTTACCGAGCGAGGTAACCTTTAGGTGTAATGTACTACACCGGTACTATTGTCAAGTATACTCGTATTGTATTCCTTCCTATTTTATATCTACGTGTATTGAATGTGTGTAAATAAATGTTTCTCTTTCTTTTTTTCTTTCTTTCTTTTAAATGGGCAATAAGGCTGTCAACAAAGAAAACGACCCAGAGCATTGTGTGACCACGCTTCACGAAGGGTCCATGAGGGAAATTAAATTAAAATCCTTATCTTCATAGAAAAATGGTTGCGATTACGTCTTTTGGTGTAGGAAATTTCTCCGAAAGAATAAAGTCTAGGTATATTTTTCAATGCAAGTTACTTTAAAAGTACCTACTCACTACGCCACGGGTTCCTAAGATGTAACTACGGACAAATAGACAAACAGGACAAAACGGGACTACAAAACAGCACTATAAAATAATGCTAGGAGGCATAAAAAATAGCAAAAAATGCACAGAGCAATATAACCAAACAATTTGCGGTAGATGGCAAATAGTTTTCTTCGAAATCGCTACACTCACGACAGAGTGACCACTTCGTGTTCGTGTTCGTCGTTGAGGATCTGAATCTTGTCGACTTTCTAGGAAAAAGTGCGGTGGTGTGCGCTCGCCTTCCAGTCCGCAGTGCTGGAGTCCGGAGTTGGTACAATACGCTGCTGCCATCAGATCCTTTACGGCACACTCGGAAAGAGATGGGTCCGTCCTATCCTAAAACCAACCAGGACACGATAATGGCAAAAATAGCACAACATACACTGACGAGCAAAAATAACGCGTAACTTTCCATACAAATTTGTTAGAAAAGCGACCCGTGATTTTGGCTCGTCAGTATATTATAAAATAAAGTCCTCCGCTACGTTTATCTGTCTGTCTGTTCGCCATAAACTCCAAAACAACTGAACCAATTTTCATGTGGTTTCCACCAATAGATAGTAGAGTGATTCACGAGACAGGTTTAGGCATATATTTTGCCAAGATTTTGTGTAAATTGGTTAAAAAGGTCGGGAAAGTCGGCCTGGAATATAAATTTCAATTCAGCGCGGATTAAATCGCGGGCAACAGCTAGTTGTAGTTCTAATTGAAAACATTTCAGTTCATTGATTTATATCAAGTAACATAATAACATGTGAAAACAGTTGAATAAACGAAACAAAAGGTCACCGCTACATTCAGCAAGTACCGCCTAGTGTCATTAACGTCATTGCACGCACTATTCATTTCTACCTTATATTTATATCCCATCAGGCTATTTAATAGTCTTGATTTTTTACGATTTTAATCAAGTGCCCTACAGGAGATCCTTCGAGTTATAGCTTTTATGAGCGTTAAATTTACCTAAGATGCATAAAGGTGGGATAGAAGGTCATTCACCAAATCCAGTGTTGATTCTTGTAGGCGTCTTCAAGCACAGGACGCAGAAACCAAAACATTGTTTTCTTTTTCAGATGAAAATTTTACAAAATAATTAACTGCAATTAAATAACAATATCGTTATGGTTTTATAAGTAATAGTTTCCGAGAAGGTACTCATACTGTGTGACAATTCCATTAGGTATACGATTTATCATATCAGTAATTCTATTCGTTCGTAATATATATCTAAACGGAGGAATTGCATCCATATTCAAGTTTATGAATCAACCGGTAGTGGGTACATTTTTAACTAGCTTTACATGTACATAAGTATCTTCTTGGAAAATAAATTGCAAATATGAATTAATATGACTACTAATTAATATGAAACTAAATGATCTTTATTGATGACCGATTAAAGTTTATCGCACACATAACCGCTTGGCACCAGATCAGCGCCGCCTCACCTCAACGGCTCGCCGTCAACCAGGCGTCAACCATACGCAAGCTCGTAACGGAAGCGGCTCGGTGCCTTCGAGGCGTCCGCGCGGCTACAGCGCGCTTACGGCGAGCCGGCGACTGGTTGGCGGCTAACGGTCAACGTCGACGGTAGGCGATGTCAGAGAGGCAAGCTGCGGGGCGTTCGTGGGCCGCCCGCGGGGGAACCACCCGTGATCCGCGCGCCGTCCCCGCGGCGGCGACTCGACGTAAGCGCGGTGACGGCGAATTGCCCACGCACTGCTACCTTATGCCGAGGCGAGGCGTTGCCGTTCCGAAGCCGATAAGTGTGCGTTGCAGTATGGAGTTTCATACAAATAATACTGAGCGGGTCGGGTTGAGCGGGTGCCGTGCCGGCGAGGAGCGGTTAAGTGTGCGTTAACCATTATTGTCTACCTGTTCCTAGTTGCTTAACATTTTGAAAATTAGATATGTCTGAAGTCTTTGCCACGTTTTGATATGTTATACGTACCATCGCGTCCCGCGGACGCTGTGCCACGCTCTCTGTGTGGCAAAATACAAATATGCAATTTTATTAAATTTTAATTAATTAATTATTTTATTCGTAATATTCTGTATACCTTTTTTCTGTTTTGGTTGTTATATGTGGTGTTCAGTAAAGAGTTATTGTATTGTATTCTTGATTTCAAGAAAAATCTGTTGTAAGGCTTTAGTTATGGTAGAATGGCCGTCACGAATGAAGGTTAGTTACTAGCTATATCGATGTGAACCTATGCCAGCGATCCAGTCAAGCATTGACTGTATAGTAGGTTGGGTGACGTATAAAATTGATTTATCATGGTTTAAACTTATAACGGTTTATTGTTAATAAACTTAATGAAAAAACAGACACTTAAAATGTAAATCCAACCTACTATTAAATTAAAATAACTAAATAAACTTTAAAATTAATTATACAAGAGAGGTGGGCCTCTTGGCAGGGTGCCCATCACGCAGGCAGCATTCCCGCGCTGAACTGCGATTGCGATTCTTTGCGCGAGAAGGCTTCCAGCGCGAGGGTCGCCTGTTGCCTCTCTCAATCTCTTGCTGAGCTCTTTGTGTAGCTCCAGCGCACCCTTGCCCCAAGGACCTCGAGTCTCGACACCGAAAGCAAAGAAATGATATTGGGCGCCGAGACAGCTGTATTTTGTGATGTATATTGGTTTAAACTGGTATTTACCCAATTTTTCTAAATTGAAAAATGTTTATTTATTTATTTATTTATTCATTGTCAAGTCATGTACATACATATGAGTTTTGCCAGGCCCCTCGCAAAATAAGAGCTGCTGTAGTTCCCACGCAAGCCCAGTGGGGACTAGGAACTTCACACACGATTGAAGTGAATCAACAGGTGTGTGCTAATTTCCTCAAGATGTTTTTTTTTCTGAAAAGCACAAATGTGGTAAATTTCAAAAAAAATGGCACATGGATTCCGACAACTCTGTGGAGCTGAGGTTAGAACCCAAAAGCCTCTGCTTTAAATGCCTTAGTTGAAACTACTAGGCCACAACGGTTGTTAAATTGGACCTCAAATGACCATTCGAAAAACTACAGCTCTAATTAAATATTTGACTAGTTGACAAGATTAATTACAACTTTAATTTTTATGAACTATATTCGTACTTCAAAATCCGCACAATTTTTACGAATTTCGAGTTGTATTAAGAATTCATTTATCGCTATCCCGCGGGAACTACGCAATTTTCCGCGATAAAAGTAGGATTAATTTATCTCTGTACCAAATATGATCCAGATCTGTCCAGCCATTCTGGTGTGAAAGAGTTACAAACATCCATACTCACTTTTATAATATTAGTAGGATGTGCTTTTAAAAAAATCGGAACCCATATTGCTGAAGGTACAAAGTATACGCAGGATTTGTATAATATTATGTTTGTATTATGTTATTTATATTTAACCAATAAATGAACACACTTTTTATGACCTGTCGTAACGCATAATATTTTGTTATATGGATTTAGCGAGTTCAGCGACGATTAGACAAAATATAATTATTTAATGTAATGTATGACCAACACAGTGTTTAAACTATAGTCATCAATAACAAGACTAGCGAACAGTGTACTTCCTTTCACAGTAAGCCTAGGTCACTAGGTAGGTACTATGTAATTCATTGATATCATCTATTCTATTCAAGATCCAATTGTAACCGACTTAGAAATACCTAAACAAAAACATCTTGCTATCATTTACAATGTACTTCTATCCTGCTGGTATTATGTGCTCATTAAGTAGCAATTGTGCCCACCCCATGACTAGATGGTTCATTTTAAGTGTGCACTCAGTAATGTTACATTTTAGTTAGGTACTATAATAGTCACATGGTTTAAAAAAAGTCCCACAACCACACTAAACGTGGCCTTTAGGTCTTATTGTCCTGGGCTCTGTCTACCCTGTACGGGATAAAAATGATTAAGTGTGAGTTCTTGATGCAAGTTCGGTAGTTTCAGAATAACTTTAACCATAACCACCGCCAATCAAAATAAATTTGTTAGGTATTTAAGTTGCTTGGTGCAACTCACACAAATATGTATATATGTATACGTATAGCACATTTATTTCTCTTGTTTGTGCTTAGGTATAACCTGTCTAGATGTTTCAAAACGCATTAGGTCTTACTAAAACATATCAACAGCGGTTTATTCAAAAACATATTTTCACATTGGAATAGGTACATGGTTTTAGTTTACTTTCCTTCCTTTACTTTCGAAGTCCGTCATGCAAGTTATATGTTTCTGCAATCAATAACGTACGGCTCTTAAATATCAGTTAATGTTAACTGTTTCATCTGCAACATTATTGGATACAAAATTTTAGACATGAAAGTACTTTAAAAGTTCTTAACTGACGCATATGAGTACTGCCACAAGACTTATAAATGACCAATAGCGTGTAATTGTCAAATATTATCTCGGTAAAATGAACACAGTTGTCGATGGCTCATAACAAAACAAATAAGCCTGGCTATTTGGGCTAAATTAAAATCCGTTATGAGAGTCAGTATGCTTCGGGCACTCGGTTTTTTCCAATCGCATTGAATGTCACACGCGTAAACATACCTAACAAGATTCGGTATGAGCCGGTATCGGTGCGCTGCGCCTGCGCAACACTTGGCACCAGTGGAGAAGGAGACGGACCGAAAAGCACGTTTCAACCGACACGACAAATTATGAAGGTCTCGCGACAAATCTCAGGTTTCATTCAACTTTTTAATTCGGTTTTCGAAGCTCGGCTGACGACGAGGAAAACGAAGAAAACAAATACTAATGAAGATGTTGATAAATGATGAGTGTCATGTGACGCTGATGACCCTTTAACGTACACATTTAACCATATATCATTTTTTTACTAAAATTAGATACCCACATACCTACCCTATGTGTACAATAATGAACATTATTATTAGTCAAGAAATAATAATTGAAAACCTCTAAATTAATTTCTAACTTGTACTAAACCCACCATTTCTTTACGAATGATTGTACAAAACGTAAAGTATGTAGTTATGGAGGTCCAAAACGAATGACGGCGAGGCTGGATCGTCACGAGGCTGTCAATAGCTTGTCATTGTGCGCGCTGGACACATTGTCGCCGTCAATGCAACAATAGCACCTCAATGCGGAGATCATATACCATGCCACCGGAACATACACCTATTTATTTATTCCATCAATCAATCAACCGTGTGCCAATCGGTTTTTCAACGACAACCTACAGCAAGCTTTACTAGGCGAATAGAGGAGCCACCGCCGTGTCAGGGTATATCAATTCTTGATGTAAACGATATTCCACGAGATATTCGTACCGGCTAAGTAGACGTCGATGACTCACTCATTGAACAAGTTTAATCAGGGAATCAAGTACTCCGTCGACAAACCGTGGCGACTTACGATAGTTGCTTAACAGCTCAGTTGAAAGCTGATACTACATACAACCAATGTTTTCTTTAAGTACATGCCTTGATTAAAGAAAAAATAAAGAAAAAAATAAAATGGGGTAGTCGGTTATGCGACCACAAATTCAAAGATTTTTGTATTATTAAGTTTACTATTGTATCCGTATTTTGTTAATAGGTACATAATTTGTTTAAATTAAACTAAACATTCAGGCATTGCATTAATGCATTGCGTGCATTAAGCAGTGGTGGTAATTATTGATTATAGTTATGAATGATTATTTGCTAAGAGTTTTTATTCGGCTTCTATTTATTTAGGTACCTACATCTAAAATAGTGAACGAAACAACTCTTACCTCGGTAATTCTCCATTTTTGTTTTCTAATTCTAATTAACGCGTCGCTTTTTATTCACTTACATTTCAATGAATTTTATCTCAAATATAGTAACATATTGATCATTGGAACTTTAACGGTTACAGGGCACTTTACAATTATTCATGGTTAATTATTTAAAAACAAATTAAAATTTATGTAACGCGTGCATTAGTAAAACGTGTTAATTAGAATATTTTACTTTTGCTTGACGCTGAATTAGAAAAGCAAATGTGTATTAGGTATATTTAATTGATAAAAAAAATTGAGGCAGTCTTTATTACTTAATAAGACTATGTGGAAATAAAACAGGTCCCAAACATATTGAATTTTTTTAGTAACTAATTCTAATTAACGCGTTCATTTTTGACGCGGAAATCAGACACGTGATTTAGGGATTCTTGAAAAACAAAAAATATATTTTTTTAGATACATGTAGAGATTTGAAATTTATTAGAAATATAACACCTTAACACAATACTTATTTACAACATATAATCAAACACTAATCCTAAAAACCTACATAAACTATGCTAAAAATAACTATAAAAACCTATACATATTTACAACCTATAGAAATAGATACATGTAATAATATAAACTACCGAATCTAGTATCTATTAAATAATGCGGCCTGTAATTTATACCATAATTCACAGAGCAGTAGAGTAACTAATTGTTTTTTTTAAATGTGAACGTGTTAATTAGAAATTTCGCGAGCCAAAACGCGTGAATTAGATACTTACATTCATAGTCCGCGGCATAACCATCCCGCAGGGGGCTTTGGGCACGACTGGCTGTTTGACCAAAATGCGTTTACGAGATCCGTACCTACCTTCAGAGGACTTGTGTGATTATAATGCCGGCTGTACACACTCGCCGAGACACCCCGAAACTGACCGAGAACGAGTGTGTACATGCTGCTCTCGCCTTGTCTCGCCCGCTCACGTCTCGCCTCGGTACCTCTCGGCTACGTGTCGGTTTTTTGCGGCCGAGTCAAAGGGTCTCGTCCGCTCTCGCGAGGCAAACGAGACTGAACATGTACATACTCGTTCGCAACAGTAACTAATAAAACTTGATAAGGGAATACTTCGAAGGGATAATTCATAAGGGAATAATCTTTTGCGGTGCATAGTAATCATCCACCACCTTCGTTTTCGCCATGGTTTAGTATTTTTTTTTTATCATATATGTGTAAATAATTGTAGTAACTAAGAGCACAAAGGCAAACGGCCGCAGCAGTTTTTGGGTCCATCGTGGTCGATATCCGCTGTTTAAATGACGCCCCGAGTGTGTACACGGTGCCTTCTCGTCGAGAGCTTCTCGCCCAAGACTCTCGCAAAGAGCCTCTCGGCGAGTGTGTACAGCCGGCATAAACAAATGCGACGTATCAATTAGGATATACGTTTCGAGGCAAAGTGTCTATATTTGATATCTTATTAGTGATTATATTACTGTAACCACTAGTAATTTTTTTAGCAATGAAAACATATATTCTTTTGTTTAATAAACTTGATGACATTGGTTTTTCTTCATGTATATCGTCAGGAGAAATTGGTATGTAAATAATTTGGGTAGTGGAACGCGACGTGCCAAAATAAAAGCATGGGATAGTATGTTTTTTTTCTACCCGAAGGGTTTTCAGTAAGTGCTTCAACATTCATGTCCAGCTCAATACGAATACCTTCTACGATTAAAAAATATAAGATACTAGCTTTTGCTCGCGACTTTGTCCGCGCAAGATACGTTAAAGTGGCATACCACCGTCATTTAATAATTTCTTCAAATATTAAGTCATTATTTCCTATCCCGTCCTTTTATCTTGTGAGAACGCTAGATAGGCGATGTGGCTAACGACCCATCACGTGGCCTTTAGGTCTTGTCACCTTAGGCTCAGTCTACCCCATAACGGATATAGACATGAGTGTATGTGTATGTTAACGTTAAAGTAACTTCTAAACGCTCTTGAGTTAGTTTGTTACTCTCGCTGATTAAAATGTTACCCTATAATGCAACAATTATTCCAAATGCAATCATTTTAATTATAAAAGAAAGTTTTCGAGTTATGACCCGAATCGGATTTTTGCACATTTAGAATTTATTGAAAAGTGTTTCACCAACTTCGTCGGGGGTTGTGCTGTTAAAACTACACTCACGGCTCAATGATTCTCATATGTCAACACTTACTTATACGTAACTTATAAACAATACCTTAGTTGACTAATGAGACTGCTCGGTCCATAAGCCAAAGAAATTGTCAAGGAGCAGTTAACAAGAAGCAGAGGACCGCTTCAAATTGTATGATACTTATCAGTCACAAAATTTATTTCTGGCCTCTATTTCACCAACGCGACAATTGTCAGCGTCATGTGACAATTCTGTTTACATTAAAATCTCGACGAGAGGCTACGCCGGTTGGCTTCATATTGAATGCGCATTGCATTTGGAATTGTCACAGGTCGCCGACAATTCTTGAGTAGATGAAATAGGGCCTGTATGTTAATGTAATAGAAAGGTCGTACTCGTATGTAACAATATTGTTTGCTGTCCGTAAATATAGACATGGAGTAATTAAAGCTGTAAATTAAAATTTCTTGTAAAAAACCGAAGAACGTTGAGGGTTTTTTTTACTATTTTATTAGCTTCGTCTGTTTGCCTGATACAAACTATTACAACGAATATTGTGTATAAACAAATCTTGGAGTTAAAGGCTGATTTTCGTCCATTTTCAATGGTTGAATTGTTTTTTTTTTGTATGTGTTGTATGTCTGGCTGGTTCTCTGTTCGTCTAATACAGTGGTTCTTAACCGGTGGTCCGCGGACCACTGGTGGTCCCTGAAAGCATCCAAAGTGGTCCGCGGGTCCAATCGAATAAATAATTAGACAAGTGACAATCAGACACAATGCGTGAACGTGCAATTCCATCCATTGGGGCCGATCGAAGCCATACATTAGATTTTTTGTAGTTACTTAGGTGGTCCTTGGCAAGACAAAAATTTTGTCAAATGGTCCCTCATGTCTGAAAGGTTAAGAACCACTGGTCTAATAAGTAGATTCCTCGTTTGTCCGCTGGCCATTGGGTACTGACTGTTAGGTACGACGACGAGCGAAGCGTGGAGGAGTGTTAGGTTGAACCGCACAGCGCGCGAGCCGAGCGAGCGAAGCGAGCGTACCACGGCAGCGGCCGGCGAAGCGCCATAACCGAATCTGTATCAGATTATAATTGTCGAACGGGGAAATGGACGAACGGGGACCGAATAGACGAAGGGTGTAGAATTGAAAAAATCGTCAAAGGTAAAAATACTTTGTGTAAAATTGCTGTTCAATTTGAGATAGGTACGCGTTATTAGGCAGGTAGAAAATTAGACGAGTAGAAAATTCCTGCAGTTATTTGTCAACTAATCGAAAGTTTTATTGAAACGGTAATATTTTAACAACTAGCTGTTGCCCGCGACTTCGTCCGCGTGTGTTTTTGTGATACTTACGGCTTTTCTCGATATCAAAATTATTATTATTATGACTATTAACTTCGTCACATGAACCACTGAAAGTATGTACGAAACTATACTTTTAAAATTACGTCATGAAAATAATAATTTGCGACACGGAATCTTGAAAAAAAATCAAGTGCAAACTGGTTAATGACTCATCACATTTATTTATACTTTATTTTACAAATAGTTTTATTTATAGTTTTGTTTATAGTTTCTTTATTCAAAAAGCTAAGTACAGTTTTAATTACATCACTATTAATTTCGCCAAACTATGACGCTTATTGGCGAATACTGCGCTCACTTTAACGATATTTGTACCCTGAATAATTTAAAAAATTAAATCTATTCTAACCAAATAATACATAAATGTTTACCTGTTTTTACCTTACAACTAACAATTCATTTACTAATCCGTTTTAATTAATATTTTGCGACTCAATTTTTTCTAGCAGAAGCTTTTTTAATTTATTTTCTTGGTTTAAGTAGGTACGTAATTACAGATTATTAACACTTATTATCATTCTACAAATTAATTACCTACAGGGGCCTTGCCATAGTTGCCATGATGTCTTAATGCGATTCAGTTTAGGTTCGCTCGCTGTCAGATTTATACTAAAAGCACCAACTTTTCACAATAAAATTCTGACATGTTCGTAGCGCAGGCGTAAACGCGCCCTTTGATTTTGCTTTTTATAGGCAAAGGTACCAAGAACATACAGCCAAGCGTTTCACGCCGCCCTCATATTAATATCAGGTTTTCAAATAAGAGTGCGTTCAAAAACCGAACACGTTGTTAATAATGGCGCAATAAATAAAAACAAAAGTAACGGTATTGCATATTGAACTTTAGGTGTTAGGTAAAGAACACAATTTAGGACGCCAATATAGGTTGATTTAGGATCGACAAAAATCTCTTCGTTGAAAAAATGCCTGTACAGCATGTAATTATTATATTAATGTTTTTTCAAAATTGACACGCTTTTCCGGCTATTATGTCTTATGTACATTTGTATCTATCTATTTTCTTCGTAGTATTATTTTGTTTGTAACTATTACCAACTACTTATACCGAGGAAGCTGATTTTCTTGAGTTCCGCTATTTTGTGCGTAATCACCTCAAAAATCAAATTTCAAGAAAACTGAGAAATTATATTTACCTGTATTAAATTGGAAGTATTATTTAGCAATTTCAAAAGGTTACGCTTCATTGGTTTTTATTGTATAGGTGTATGAAATTAATTAATTTTAAACACAAAACCCTCTTTTTTGCGCCTCTGGATGAGATTAAAAAAAAATGCTAAAACAGGTATTTCTTTATTTTTATTACTAAGTATTTATTCTGAGTTTCATGATTCTAGAACAATCTAATTTTCTTTTTTCATACAAACTTTAACCCCCCTTTTCACCCCCTTTTTCCAAAATTTTCCACAATTTCTGTAGCCTATATCCTATTCTGAATTTATTGGAATCGATTTGTGAACATTTCATTAATATCCGTTCAGTAGTTTTTACGTGATGCTCAGTCAAACAAACAAACAAACAAACAAACAAACAAACAAAAATTTTAAAAATGGTTTTAATATGTTCAGTTACCGATTTTAAGTCACCCTGGTCGGTTTTTTTTTTTTAATCTTCAATGTACAGATTTTTTGGTCTCAACGATTTTATTATATGTATAGATTCTAGCACCTATTGGTACAAAATTACTTAGCGCTTTTCAATGTTAGGTATTTTCGTGAGTGTGGTTTCAAGAATTGGCCCCTTGTAGGTAGTCCGTTGTTTCGCTTACATGTTTTTAAACTATGGACTACGTTCCTGTAAAGTTAACTTGTCCACCCATATAGCGTTATCGTACCAACCCGTGGCACAATTATAAGAGCGCTAATTGTTTGTTTATCGATTTTACTAGATACCTACATACTCGTAGTAGAGTAGCGGGACTTGGGCTGACCGTCTGTTGCTATTAATATGGTAGCGTATGAGCTTGATGACCATAGTTAATAAAGAATTTTGCACGTAGCATGTGAGCTATAATTGATTTAATTTTTTTTATAAATATATGTATACCTTTCAAAAAGTACATTTGTGGCGAGGATTTTAGGGCGGGCGCCGCATCGCCGCATTGGCAAGTTCGCGAGCAGAGCGGGCCGGCGCCGCCGCCGCGCCTCCGCGGCAGACGAGCCCGGCTTCATATAAGCCTGCCCGCCGCACGCCGCACTCAGTAGAAGGGAGGTCAGCGCTCGCTCCGTGTTGATTGCTTGCCAGGCGCCCTGCGCACGCGCACTCCGGCCCCAGCGCCAACACCGCGCCGCGACAATTATTTCCCCGACAAAAATGTTAGTTTTCATTTTGCACTGATTTTGCGTAAAATTAAATTACGCGGACTAATTAATAAATTATTAACTCGCGTCGCTCACATTTATATTTTCCTTTCGTTTTTTTTTGCAAAATAATTCAAAATGGTTAGTACAAACAAAGACGCAAACGATCCTAAAAAAGTGCCACCAAAGAATCGTGAAAAAAAAAACAACAACTACAAGCGGGCGAACTTGTTTTCGAAAGCATGGTTCGTCTGGATGATGCCGACGTTCTGGCGCGGCTACAAGCGGGACCTGTACGACGCCGACCTCACGAAGCCCAAAGACAGCCACCTCTCCGACAAGCTGGGCGACCGCCTCGAGAAGTAAGTTCCACTCCAAACTGCCACCAGCGACCGCCTCGACAAATACTCGACTCCATACCAGACATTACACTTCACTAACTTTCTTTCACAATATAATATATACGTACCGGGAAAAAGCAAACAGCGCGTATTTAAACCAGGCACCTACGTAAATATGAATTTACAAACTGACCTTTAAAACAACAAGGTGATACGCAAAGGATAAAAAAATAATCTTCTTTGGCTGCGTGCATGTGCAATGCAATTCAGCTTTGTTCCACCGGTCAGGGTCGAATGCACAACAGAAAATATACATAATATAAAGCAGAGATTTTTAAACACTTCCTACATTCTTGAACAGTTTATTTAGCATCCATAACGTTGTAATGTTCTCTTGTATAATATTCTTCTGTATCCTTAAAAGTCAATATTCCAACAACTGGTAACCTTTTCTCATGAGGGCCAAATACGAATATAATAATAATATGGTTAGGTTTTTATACAGTATTAATATTGTTTTATTACTTTTTATATGAATATTGTAAAAACCTAACTTATGTAAAAAGTAAATACCTATACGGAATAATAATAATATGTACTTAGGTAAGCGTTGTTTCCATAAGAAATGTCATCATTTGCATATACATCCCTTGCAAAAAAACCGGCCCCATAGTTTTTGTATTTTATGTGCATAAAAGCTTACTTTCTAAGGATTAATGCCTAAAAATCTAAAAAAACATAGGTGTCTGATTTTTTTGCAAGGGGGTATATTTTGAAATGCGAAATTTCCTTACATATTTGTTTTGCAGAGTGTGAAATATAAAAAAACAAATGAGACAATGTAATTACACCTCTAAGAGCTAGCCTTTGTGGAAACAAGTGGGCAGACTAGCAGCTAAGTCTTGCGCCTACACACAAAATGGTCTGTGTAAGTCATTAAATGCAAAAAAATAAACGTATCATCACTACATAGTATAAAACAAAGTCGCTTTCTCTGTCCCTATGTATGCTTATATCTTCAAAACTACACAACGGATTTTGATGCGGTTTTTGTAATAGATAGAGTGATTCAAGAGGAAGGTTTTTATGTATAATTCTACGCAGACGAAGTCGCGGGCAGAAGCTAGTTACAATATAAAATATTTCAACTCCAAATAGGAATTATATTTTTTATATCACAGAGTTTAATTTCTGTCTGACTCTACCATCCTACTAATATTAAAGATGCGAAAGTGTATGAGAATGAATGGATGTTTATTACTCTTTCTTGCTAGAACAGCTGTAGGTTTAGATCGAAATGAACGACAAATAGGTTACTTTTTTTCCCCGAAAATGGCGTATTTACCGCGGGATAGCGAGAAGAAACGCATTCTTTGAAGATGAAGTCGCGGGCAACAGCAAGTAACATAACCTGCCTGTATCATAAGCGTAATCTTTTTACTTTATTATTACAACTTAACCCACACGTAACCCAAACTAGCTGGCAGGCCTACTCGCTGAGCCTGATCGGATAGGACGGCATAAGAGGCGAGGAATCCTAGAACTGGACCAGCTGATGTGAAGGCTCAGCCACGAATTGAGAAGCTTCCACTGGGGAGCTGGCTCTGCACGACATGAGACACCCAGCACTTATCTGCTCATAGTCGTCCGTTATACATATTTAAAAAAATTATACATAAATATATACAAACATATTACATAAAATATGAAAATAATGTAATTTACGGAAAATTATTAAAATTCGTTGATGTGACCTCAGAATATCAATAATGCCCATGCTATATAAAATCAAGATCGCAACGTTAGACGAAACGTTAGAAAAAAATGTCACTTTACTACTGCGGTCGACATTAAAAACACAATACATGTATTGTGTAGATAATTTAATTTTCAGACCCCCAAAAATTTTCATTCTGCGCGGACGAATTCGCGGGAAAAAGTTTGCATTTAAATAATTATATTAGTTAAAGATGACTCACTCATCCATTAAGTACTTCTAAAGCCTCGTTGTTTGATAGTGATGTCAATCTGGGACTGGGTGAAATTATAATTATAAAATAATTTTCGCTAACTTACGGCTGCTGAAAACCCGTCATGCCTTGAAAAATCCTGTAACTTGGTTTTTGATTACTGCTACGTTCAATAAATCACATTTATACGCATATAATCCATTCATAATTCGATGTAGAGGTAACGAAATAAATAACTGTTGTATCAATCTATTTTTTTAAATTACATTAGAGAATAGTTACCACCAGAAAGCGGTAAAAATGTGTTATAAGTATAAAAAATATTGCTTTAAACAACTCAAAAATTTCAATTAGCTGACAAAATTAAAATATTATGTAAAGGTCTAACTCTGCTAATATTACAAATTCAACAGAATTATTTACCAATTTCAAGTAGGTAGTATTTTCCCAAATGTGATTTCAAAAGTTGGTCTGCTGGCTCCTAGATTTCATACAAAGGACGACTGTCGCCTGGCAGGTAACTGACGATTCGGTCTAAATTACGGAGACAAAATTTCGCTAAATTCAATTAATAAAGCCCTAATCATGGAACTCGTCAAGTCAGCAATATATATAGAAGTATCACCGCCAGTATTATAATACTAGTCCACCACGCGCACACTTTGTCCACTGGAATAAAATAAATCTTATTTCTATAGATATTTAGGAACCTACTTTTTTCATTGCTTCTGTGGCATTGGACGCAGTGGTGTCCATATTGCATAAAAGGAAATTAGCATATTTCCTTTTCCAATCACAGTCAGAATTCCACGGTAGGTTCATTTTGTTTTGCATATTAGGTAGGTACTCAGCTTGCAAGCGAGCCATAGAAATAACATATTTATCAAGCGCAGCCAAACTAATCAAATTCTAACGACGTGAAGCATGTCGAGCGCAATGATAAATTTGTCGTCAGTTGCATTTCTTCTGTTTTAAACTACACGGAGTCAAAATTAGGATAAGTACTTGCTTATGCAATAGTAGATTGTTCAACTAGGGACTGAAACAAGCCATAATGACTCGAGATGTTTAGCCACCCGAGCTCATCGAGCGAGGGTGGCTATAGTTAGTTATGGTTGTTTAGTCTCGCGTTAACCACTCTACTTTACACTTTGAATGCGAGGAAAAAAAGACGTTCTATACAAAATTACAACATTTAATTGTAACAAAGTTTCTTACAATTATGTAATTAGAATCGTTCGTACAATATGTAATTCGTTAATTCTTCTTCACTGTATGATGATGGTGACATTTTTGATCCATAATCTATGAAGTCGCACAATTGTTTGGTGAAATATTTTTTTTACAACGTACCTACGCTTAATACGAGTAATGAACATAATATTTATATGATAAAACCTTCGATGAACGAATAGTCTGCAATCAATTCCAGAGCCACAAACCTTAAGGAAGCCGGCTTCGACCAATGCTTTTGTTATTATACTTATTAATTTAAGGGATAAAGACGTGATTTGTGTATGTATGTATGTATTAATTTACATCAAACAATATATACTTACATCAATTCATTTCCCAATAGGTATATAAATAAGTTTCGAGTAAAAAACCTAAATAACCGTGCACCAACAATTTTGAAGAACAACTGACAGCCCTTTATTTTTATTCGTCGCCGCGGCGCGCGGCAATAGACTAGCGCCGGTCAAGCAACAACAGCCAAAAAGATTGAAACCCTAAAAAAACATTACTATCCAAAATACTTGCACAATATTCAAACGGCAAAAAAATTGTTCTGCGGTTTTTTTTGTAAAGTGAAGCTTTGAATTCTTGCATATATATAGCCAACAGATTCAAACTATTTTAAAACTAGTTGGACCGTGCACAATAAAATGAATTCATCCTTAATATAATTAAATAGATGCATATTCGTAATCATGAATCGTGTTTCACGAAATTAAACCGTTATTTTTTAATATTTTTGGACAGTTGTCATTTTGAGGTTATTTCTACGCCCTAAAATTTGTCTATACTTACACAATCACAACCATCATGTCTGGCTGTTTAGGGGTTTCCAAAGTAGTAAATTAAAACAAAATACTTTAATACCTAGAGATTAAAAGGGAGCTGTAGTCACGATATGCAGAGACTAAAGTAACATTTTAAGAGCATGAGAAGTGAAAAGATATTTAATCGAATGCACATGCAACATCAAACAAATAACATGGTGAACCAAGATTATAAGAACTGAGTACCTACAACAACGAAGGTCTTGCTATGCTCCATGGAAATATCGGGCTAATTGGGATTGTCTAAAAAAAAAAACCTATCCTTTTTATATTTTTTTTGTGCAGAATAGTCAATTATAAGAAACCAATTTCAATATTTTCTCATATAACTCGGTATGTTTTTCACTTATTGAAAGTATTTTGGTTGATGACGTCAGAGTTTCCACTGCCGGTGCCACACATCTGCTTATTGGATAAATTGATCATAAAACGTATGTGAAGCGCCGCCATTAACGTCTTTTCTATCTGTGGTGAAGTTGGCAAACTGTCATTAGTATCAATGTCAACATGATTCAACAATAACACAGGAAGATTCACGCGATCTTCTCCTATGAATTTTATATTTTCACAGCCGTTACACATACCATAACATTCTGCGCGAAGCAGAAAGGTCCATAAACACATACCAGGTATGATCAAGACAAAACAGGACCCGGAAATAAGACAGTAAACTCAGTAGGTGAAAGTAAACCGAAAAACGTAATATTTCGCTATCCATTAAAATATTTAGCGGAAAATCTTTCATGTGAGCGAAGCACATCGCTGTGCGGATACACTCTTGCCTAATTATCTACCGAAAGTGCTTCTAAATCTAAACTATAATACAACAATATGAAAGTAATCCGTGGAAAAAACAAGAATGACAGTAACAAGATTGTCATTTTGCTTGTCAGCTGTCATAAGATGAATGAAATGTCAGATTGCGGGTCCAAATTGAACTCCGTAGTATAATCCACGCGTAAATAGCATAGAATTTGTAACATTTGCAAATAAAGTACATTTTGGACCGTCTACGTCATGTCTGGAAATGTCAAATGAAGGTCATTGCTTATTTTTCATGTAATAAATTCATTATAGTAAAATAAAATAAAGTAAATACAGAAAACGATTTAAAAAGCATTTATCTCGAAATGGTTTTCGATTGACTATACATTGTAAAAAAATAGACAATCCCAATTCCTCGTAAAGACAACCGGAGGCTGCCCAAGAGCCATATGGATTACTAGTGAGAGAGGTCTTTGCCCTGCAGTGAAACACCTAACTTATTAATATTACATCGAAGTATATAGACGGAAAATCAAGATTGTGTAAATCTGATACGTGCCATGAATATTTAAGTGTATAATTTGTTGACGTCGAACTTGTTAACAGAGGAATTTTTACGTAGTAGCACCAGGAAAATGTTGCTTATTTAAGGCATTCTGGATAAACGATGAATTGCTAAATATTTGGTCATAAATAAACAGACAATTGAAGAAAAGAGGACAAACGTTATAAATATTTTCTTAATGCGTATTATGGACTTGGCAATGACTTCGCGTATAAAATTTTTTTGATGAGACATATTATAAAGTTTTCTTGAAAAAAGAGAAATTTTATCGCTAAAGTTATCTGTTAAAAAAATATTTTACACGATCGTTGTTTGCACAAATGAGGTTCTTAAAGTCGAATACCGCGGTTAGACCACGAGGCTTGCTGATGTAGGTACAGAGCAGACATAATGTAATGATCCTATAAAATATATTGCTACGAATAAAAATATTAAAATTAAGAATTAAAAATTATCAAATAATGTAGCGTTATTTCATCAGTAGATGGTTATTGATAATACAGATAATATGAAATAAATATCTAGTACATATAAACAATGGGCAAGACTAATCTAAATGAACAAGGCTACCATACAAACTATCACAAACAGAACAAGGCGTGAACAATGCGCTCGAATGACATCTTTTTAGAAGCACGGTTGTGCACCCGCCAAGGCCCGCCTGGACGGTGAAGCGAACGACTTCGCTAAAGTATCTACCGCCTCAACTATCTAAGACGTCTGCAGCAGACTTAATTTAGAGTCCCGAATAAAATGTCCCAAACGTTCCTAGCTACGTATTTGTGCTAAGAGATACATAGCCAAACCCAGATATCAGTATTACCAATAGACCCCGTAATTGACTAATATATTTAATAGCATTTTAGACTATTTATATCCCAATCAAAATATCATTAGCAGACGCGTGTCCAAACTACCGTTTATTAGTGTTGGGCCTACAATACATAGCCTAGCTAATTGGACTTAATATCAACTCAATTTCCTCTAATTGCCTCCTACCGTTTAATTAAGTTATTAGAGTGTTTACAGACATTTCTCTAAGCAAAGCATTTCTTTTGATAATTAGATATTATTGGTGAAGTGCGAGTTCTAGTAACAAACGACTATCTAAACCATTGATAAACGGGACGGGATGGTGAACGAGTCTGACTGGCACTTAACTAACAAGCCTTTTCGTAGTTTTTTCACTCTGCTGGAAAAAAATGTGGTCGAGATGTCCTCATTGACAACGCACACGAAATTTAACGAAGTAGGTATTTTACATTTAAGTACGTACCTACCTTCATTTTAAAACAGTTGCAGTTAATAAGCGCATAAAATGTTGTAGAAATATGTCAAATATTGGAAACTCCTCCGTCAAATTGTTTATTTAATTATAGTTCCTAAGAACTCGTTTTCCAAGAAGGTGCCTACTTAATAAACCTATTTCTATTTACTCCTAAGTATAGATCCTAGTCGTCTATGTGTCATGAGTTTATAAATAATTTATCATTCTACTACACGATGTGCACATCAAGCAGGGGATAAAAACTAGACCATTCCCATATCCCTATTCTAGTTATAGGTGCGGGCTATGGTGATGCACGTCCCGGCGCAGGCGCACAGGGGCCATTTACCTCGGGAGACGTGTTTTAGACTATATTTTTATGGCATCGTAGCGATGGGCTATTTATAGCTCGCTCATTAGCTGAGAACGAGTCTTTGAGTAGATCCAGCCTTTTTTACTTGAGGTGCCTAGCTTGGAGTCAGATTTATCCTCATGCGAAGTATATCTACCTCAAATCAACCTTCCCGGCGCCCTTCTCGGGAAGCTCGAGCAATTCTTGGGAAGTATGTCCATACCAGACGGAGAGGAGCTACTTCACGTATTTTTAAAGATCTAAAACATGATTCTATACCTACATAACTTAATAGCTTGGAGGTTTGAAACTTGACTACACCTGAAGTAATGTTTGTGAAGGTAGTGAGAGAATTAGATACATCATCACATCATCAGGTCAGATACGTATATCCGGTACATTAGAGTTGTCTCGTTATACATCTTGATTTGAAAATGAATTCCATTAATTTGTCTCTTTTGAATCACTAATCGCGTGGTAAAAACGTTTAAAAAACTATTACGGGCACGTATCACATCCGAACATCTTGAATCACAGCTCTTAGAGGCTTAATAAAACTAACGCTATTAAACTAATGCTATTTTAACGTTCAGCAATAACTTTGTTTAAACATTTTGGAATGTGTTGGCTAATGAACGCATAAATTTGGAAATGAAAATGAGGAAATTTCTAAGAACGTAGTGTCGAAGAATCGATAACCGAATATCCCGGTTCGAAATGATCACATTTATAATGTGCCTTTTATCTAATCATAAGAAATATTTAACATGTTTTTAAAGTTACTGAGAGAAAAAATCAATCGCCCAGTTAAAAATAACAAAGAAAAATAACAGAATAACCTTGCATTTTATAAATAAGGTTTATTGGCTAGAAAAATAACAAATGAAGTGAAGGATGAGTTAAGAAACTTGCCTCAATTACTAAGGTGACGTCATTATTACATAGACTGTCATTTTTACCGAAAACAATATAACCTCGGCCATCACTTAGGCTTCGCTAATGCTTGGTGTTATCGCTCGCGTGCCATTCCCGAATTGAGGCTTAGTGAGTGATTTTTGTAAAAGGCTGAAAAATATGATTCGATATTACTTACTGTAAACAATCTTACGCTAGGTAAGTAAGTTAAGTAAATGGTTTTAATGTGGACTGCGTAGTCATGTATTTAATCTATGCGCCTTACGACGTGTTTTATTGATGATAAATACAAGCAATTTCATTATTATTGTTTTATAGTAAGTAATACATACCCATATGTATGCTTAACCTATATCTAACAATTCTAATGTTGTGCACTCTGTGCACTCGAGTATAAAATAAAAAGTACAATTTTACACATTTTTTTAGAGAGTAAATCATTCATACATTTTAGGTTATACTTCATTTAATTTTATGTATCTGCTAAGTGATTATGCTATTGTATGTATATCGTAAATTATTTAAATTTAATGAACTCAGAATTATGGTTGTATGCTCGCGGTATGCATACGGTTTGTATGATGGTTCGTAGGTACATTTCAAAATTTGTTTCTCTATCCACTAGTTAGCACCCGCGTGCTACTCCAGCCCTTGGGCGAAATCACATCGTGCCTGTAACAAGATTTATCCCATCAAATACTTACTTGTAATAAATTGGTCAAATACGACTCACAAAAGTGATACCGGAAAAGGTGCCAAGTTTTGCGCGAACCGTCAGCAGTTATATAATTTTTACTAAAACCTTTTAATTTTAAGATAAGGCTTACCATGATGCCAAATATAAATGGTATCTCTAGTCACCTGAAAATATAGTTCAGATTCGGCAGAGTGAGCGAATCCGTATTAAAATAAGCCTTTTTTGAAAAATAATATCTTTTCACAGAATTGAATTTTAATTTCCATAAGGGCTGTAAAAGGGTTCTACTGATATAGGAATTAGCGCACGAAGGGGTTTATGTAAGTCCCGCCGCAGTGTCGGTTGAATTTTTCTTTGAACTTATCCGGACTCACTGCCGTGCAACCTCGATCCGCAGAACCAGTTGGTGCAATGCGCAGGATGTCGTATACTCCGCCCTAATGACTTCTATTTTTTCTCATTTATTTATGATTTTGATAATACCTATTAGACTACAAGCCCATGGACAAAAAAAACATGTGAAATGAACCAGCGTGAATGAAGCTTAGAAGGCTGTTACTATATCATAAAATAACTCTGAGCGCTATGCCGTCATTTCTGAACGGTACAGATTTTTTCTCAAACATTGAAAAAAAAATTGAACTAACTTCCGGCACCACCACTTTAAAGCGGCACTAGGTTTTTCGACATTTATTTTTAATCATCTATAAGCTATAAAATCGCCGTAAATTAATAATTAGTCGTAATTCCTCACTAGTACTTGAGAAATTCCATAAATGTACCGCTCAGAAATGACGGCATAGCGCTCAGAGTTATTTTATGATATAGTAAAAGCCTTCTAAGCTTCATTCACGCTGGTTCATTTCACATGTTTTTTTTCCATGGGCTTGTAGTCTATAATGTATTTCAAATAATTTATTGAATCAGGTGTTACTTTGCATAGGCCCATTTCAATGAACAATAGTTATTTGTTATGCAAGACTGCAAAGTGTTTGTTTGGCGCGAGTGCCTGAATTGAAACCCGAGCAAGCGAAGGATGCTATGATTGAACCACGAGCGAAGCGAGTGGTTCAAAAGAAGAATCCTGAGCGTCGCGAGGGTTTCAAGGCACGAGATGCTAAACAACTTTGCTGCCGAGCGAAACACACAATTTTTCACCTCAGTACAGCGAGAAAAATGGTGGATGAAAGAAAAACAGTCTAATAGTAAATCAGTTTTTTTATTATTTTTCTTCTAAATAAGAAAGGTAAAAGGATCTAAGCCCATACAGCCTAGTCTAATAATCTAATAAGTAAAACTATTTTTTCTGATTGTTCTATCACATTAATTTATTGTGTATTATACTGTTTTATCATAAACCAAACAACAATTTTGGTCAACTTTTCGGTTTACCGACGAGCAATCTCTAAAAACTTTTTTTTTTCTAATCATAGATATATTTTTAAAAAGAAAGTTAAAAAATCGCACTAACTAGACTGAATTAAAAAAAATGGGGCGCGTTCTGAATTTGCATCATAATATCTGTTTTTTCCTGCTTGGTTGCTATTTTTGTGGTTAACCACAAATTAAAATAATTAATAAAAACCAATATCGTTTTTTCTTTTAGCAACGAAAGTTAGCAAATCTTGAAAATAACTTAGGAAGTAACGGATTTTAAAATAAATTAATACTGAATACCGAATCGCGTTTCTGAACGTGACATTATGTTTTTTTATCGGATGAAAAAGTTAGGGTCTGATAACAAGTTCGACATTTGAAGTTCGTATTATTCCGTCCTTCTCATTCACCTAATTAAGTACTATTCGTATAAGCGAGGCGACAACATACGAAGTTCAGAGTTCTAATTTCTGAGTATATGAGTAGGTGAGCAAGTGAGGTGAAAAAAACCTTTTCCCCTCACTTGCTCGAAAAGGCTGTCTTTCTCCTTCAAAATCTGCGTGGAAAAGTGCTTTTTCCCCGCTTGCGTGGAAAAGGTTTTTGAAATTCGAACGTGACGATGACCACCATTGCCCACCTACTCATATATTCAGAAATTAGAACTTTGAACTTCGTATGTTGTCGTCTCGCTTATACGAATAGTATTTAATTAGGTGAATGAGAAGGACGGAATAATACGAACTTCAAATGTCGAACTTGGTATCAGAACTTTTTCATCACGATTGATAAAAAAGACATAATGTCGTCACGTTCAGAAACGCGATCCGGTATCCATTATTAATTTATTTTAAAATCCGTTACTTCCTAAGTTATTTTCAAGATTAGCTAACTTTCGTTGCTAAAAGAAAAAACGATATTGGTTTTTATTAATTATTTTAATTTGTGGTTAACCACAAAAATAGCAACCAAGCAGGAAAAAACAGATATTATGATGCAAATTCAGAACGCGCCCCATTTTTTTTAATTCAGTCTAGTTAGTGCGATTTTTTAACTTTCTTTTTAAAAATATATCTATGATTAGAAAAAAAAAAGTTTTTAGAGATTGCTCGTCGGGAAACCGAAAAGTTGACCAAAATTGTTGTTTGGTTTATGATAAAACAGTATAATACACAAGAAATTAATGTGATAGAACAATCAGAAAAAATAGTTTTACTTATTAGATTATTAGACTAGGCTGTATGGGCTTAGATCCTTTTACCTTTCTTATTTAGAAGAAAAGGACTAAAAAAACTGATTTACTATTAGACTGTTTTTCTTTCATCCACCATTTTTCTCGCTGTAGTAAGGTGAAAAATTGTGTGTTTCGCTCGGCAGCAAAGTTATTTAGTATCTCGTACCTTGAAACCCTCGCGACGCTCAGGATTCTTCTTTTGAACCACTCGCTTCTCTCGTGGTTCAATCATAGCATCCTTCGCTTGCTCGGGTTTCAATTCAGGCACTCGCGCCAAACAAACACTTTGCAACCTTGCATAACAAATAACTATTACATTGCTACTCCGCTACCAAAAGCTAGCTACCACGCTAGTAGCAAGGTAAATGGTTTATGTTCATTAATTTGAGTTGTTTTCGTATTCTGGGGACCGATTTATGGAAGCACATCTGTGAAAAACCACTCGAAAGAGTTGTTAGCAAATTACATATTCGGCTTTTAAGTAACAAAAATGGAGTATTTACAGTTGAAATTTTCTGTTATAGCGATCTTACAAATGTAAAGCAAAATAAACAGTCGTTTTTATTAATTAATTATAGTCTTCTAGTTTATACGTTTCATTTTATTATTTATGAACCTAAATAAAAAAACAGTCGCGTATTTTTTGCATGTATTTCCGCAGCTGTAATGATATCATTGTATATAATTGGTTAGGTTCGATTCTCAGAAACAAAGCTTAAATAATACTGGATGCTTCGAGGTGCAAATATCTATCCGGTTTTTTTTACGTTTACGTAAAATAAATACGAGGTGAACGTAAATGGCAATACACGGGCATGTTTACACAAAGCATTACGAAACGATCTGCGTGTCAAGCCGGCCAGTAAATAAACTGCCTTATATTCACTAGATTACCAGTTGGACACACGGCTGTTCGTTCGAATATGGTGTGATGTGTACAGAAAAACGACACGTTATAATGATTACACGCACTTACTTACCGTGTTTTGAACCAACAAAGGTGGCGGCTCTTCATTATAGGTAAAAGAGTAGGGAAGACCACGAAATATTGGTGCGCTGCGGATAGAAACTGGTAAACAGTTGGCATGCTTTGATGCATGTCGAAAATCTCATTTGTGTACTGAACAAAATAATTATCAATATCAAATCTTGAGTGGATGAAGATCTTGATCCGTGAATGTGAATGTTGATCTAAGAAAAATTGCACTTGACCTCGCTTTTTCTTTTTATTATTATGGGTGCGCATTTGAATCCGGATACCTTTTCGGTTAAAGTACGATGATAACATTAATAAAGTCATGCATAACTTCCCATCATCGAGTTACAGGGTTGCCACCTGTCTCAACTTTGCCGCGACAGTTCCTGCGCTGTAAAAGTCCAAAAATACGAAAACTCGATTTTCGCTCGCTTGCCAAAGTTATTCATTTACTAATTTGAACAAACCGATTCGTTTATTTCATTTCATTATCTGTTTATTTACGAAGATGGATATACTCTCTCACCACATCACTAGCGACCTACCAAGTAGTTCTTGTAATTGAACGACTTTTCATATGCAATGGAATTAGTGGAAACCGACTGTTGTTAACGGTACGTTCTGAACCGTTGATATAAAAAGTAGAAAACGCGCTCGAAAATCCACTCGTCATATTGTTTTCATAATATGTGAACCGGTTCGTCGTGTCATGTTCCTTTATATTTCAACCATGTCGCTAGTAAGTACGTTTTGGTTTCCTGTGTAATTCAGCAAATGTTCCGGGTAATTGTGATTACCCAGATGCCTTCTCATTGGTTAATGCGGGCGATGTCGGCTGCGCGCCGATAACTGTCCCGTACGCAGGAACCGGACTCTCATTAACCAATTTAAGATAGCACTTTGGACTCGTTCGACATAACGCATCAAAACACAAACGTGTCAAAAACTGGTTACTTTCATTAATTTTATGCATTCTTTCCCAGCGTTGGCCTGACGCTCAACTAGCGGAGTTTACTACAGGGCCGATTCCGCGTCTCTTAAAGTGATTAACGACTGATCGACAGTCAATTTTAGAAGCAATACAATACAATACAATACAAATACTCTTTATTGAACACCACAAATCAGTACAAAACAATACAGAAACAAAGAACAAAGTAAACAATAGGCGGTCTTATCGCTTAATAGCGATCTCTTCCAGACAACCAATAATAGAAATAAGTTGGAGACAGTTTAAGTAGGTGGCGGAAACAAATAGATTACAATATCAAGTTAGTAATATGTAATGTTTTTTTTTCAAACACATAAAACTGCCTCCCAAATGACATTATCGATTGTAAAGAGTAATAACCCATAAACTGCTCCTTAATTAGGTGTATGCAATATTCATCAGATTGGTAGGTATAACTGAGCAGCAGGGCGCCGAACTGACACGAATTTTGCATAAACTGACTCCGACTGGTACAGGTGGTCGGAACAAATGCTTGAACATGTAAATATTGATTGTATCTGATAGAGAGTGTTATTGAGATTGGTTATTTAGCGACGCCGCGGCCGCGACCGAATTCCCGCGTGTGGGAGGCGACCCGAGAGCCTCGTGACGACTCAGACACTTGACCAAGGCCTAAATTCTGCGCAAAAGTGGTGCGTCGCCGAAAACTTCCGACGAGGCTCATATTCAGGACGTAGTGAGCACTAGAAAACACTGACACAATCACTGAGGTACATTTAGTACTTTTTTATTAATTCATTTTTGAATTAGACTTCTAACAAGCTTCAGGATAAGCTGAAATAAAAACTTCAAAAACTATTGTTATTATCTTTTGTTACTTTTCGATATGGTAATTAATTAGCTTGACTACAGTTTCAAAATGTCATCTTCTGAGGTGAAGAGCTCTATCAATCTAACAATTTAATTAGGTAACGAAAGTCGGAGAACGATTCCTGTACAGTTTTCCTCTATGGTCTTGTGACGGTAGAAGTTTTTGTTATTACTTTACATTACATTCAGATTTTGCCAAAAGCAGTCACTTTATTATTTAATACAGTCCTATCCACTATATTTATGAAAAACTTCTACCGTCACAAGACCGTAGAGGAAAACTGTACATAAATACTATACAAAACCTGAACTGTAAACCTTCACAATTCTCAGACAGGTTTCTTATCGAACTGAGCCACATTTGGCTGTCTAATTAGAATAGGTACTGTGTAACGCGTTTAAAAAGCAAATAATCGAATAAAATACGTTCAAAGCGAAACAATTTTGAGATAGTAATTGCGAGTGCCGTGCGCTTTATAATGTGGAAGACGCTCTAATGGGTAGTGTTAACACGGCGACGGCGGGCAGCGCCTTGTGCGGCTGCCGTCGCTTCGTTAACGCTTTACTTTGTGCAAACACATTTGCGCGGCGCGGCGCTTGCAGACTTACTCACTCTACACAATGATCCTAATTCCAATTTTCCTATTGAAACCAATTGAACAATTCTTGAAAGAGCGTTGATAAGTTTGATATGAAATGAGTTCATAGGTACGTTGTGATGCATTTCAACTGAGTGTACTGAGCTGCCTAGAGAAGGCACTTTTATCTGTACGGGGTTCGTTATAGATTTCCTAACCAAACTTGTGTAGCTTATATTTAAACTTAATACTTTGTTTTTATTCAATTATTAGAAATGCAACGATTACATAATATGGGATGTGTGGTTTTTTCCCGGATCAAATCTGAGGCCCGTTGAAAAACAATCAAATGTCAAATCGAACGAATGTTCGATTTATGAACTTCGAGAGAAGCCTCTTATCAGCCAGCCCGAAAACCTATACTACCTAGCTCTACAGTACCTAAATAAAGCAATTTTCATCGTGACTATATACTCGGGTTTGTTGAAATTTTCCCGTTGCATCAGTAATAGGTACGGTCAATAAAAATTACATTTCAGTAACGTACGATAAATATTATTGATCAGCCATTTATTATTACTTATGTAAGATTGTATCGGATGTCGCCGTGAGTTCCGTTCAACTTACTTCTTATAATTTATGTGGATGATACGATGTATATTTATCTCTTTGAAAAATATGTGTTTGGAAGACTTTCTAATTGGCACATGCATGATACAAGGTGACAACTGCTTACCCCAATAGCAAAGTTTTTTTTAAGTGTTTGTCTGGTGTCCCACTGCTAGGCAAAGGCCTCCCTTTCTCTTTGAGCAATTTTTTTTCCAAGAAGCGTCATTCAGCACAGAATTAAAATATTTGTCACACGCATTTACTAAAACTGTTTTGTAAACTATAAAAAATGGGAACTTCGCTTGCCGGAGACGTAGTTCCCAGGACGCACGCCGCATTTCCCCTCCCATCGTTTTTTTTCAGTTGTGATATATTCATGATATCTTTTATTGCTTTCATAGAGTAGATAATTCATGTAACAATCATTAAAAAAAAAACTATAAACTGTTAAAATAAATTCCTGAAAAAACAGAATTTTAATATGGAGTTTATATGGGCGTAACGTTGTATGGCGTCACAGTCATGTCATGTCGAGTCTCTCTGTCTACTAGTAATGGCTGTCTAATTAAAATGCTTACATTTATCAAATTTCTTGACCGACATTCATTAGTTTTCACTTTTTGTCATCTCTTTTACGATATTATCATATTTTGTTAAGAAATGTGATAAAAAAATTCCTAAATTACATTGTCTCACAATATTATCCAATGATACCTACTGGAATTTATTAATTATGCAGCGAAAGTGAAATGTGTTTTCGAGAGGATTGTGATTTATCATTATCGCTTTGCCACCGCTGCCGTCTCCCGCGAGTTCACTTCCTCGACATCGCGCTACATATCGCGACACAAGTAAACAAATAATCAAGCAATCAAGTTTTTCCTCATTGACATCTAAGGCCACACTAGGGCCTATAACATGAGACTTGAATACCTAGGAAGTGTGGAAATGTCGAGCGTTTCCGTATCTAATCGTCTACACTTAGTGGGAGTTGTACGACTAGCACCAAGTTCTTTAACAATAACATTAACCATATCCGACGATTTTGACGCACATTTGACAGAAAACCTATGAAATATATGGCAAAATCGTCGGTTACAGTTAATGTAATTTTTAAAGTAACTTGGTAGAACTCTCTGTGAGTTGCATATTAGTGAGTCATCAGCGGAAAGTCGTAAATGAGGTATTTTAAATTGACTACATTTGCAATCGTGACTTTGAGTCATTTCGCCTACTACGTCGTCATTCATTGATTGTAACTCAAAAAGATGTAGTGAAACCAAAATGCCACACTAAATTCAGATATTAATCAAGTATTAATAAAATCAGTAAGTATCAACTTATCTATCTATATTTTATCAACTTTTCATAGAATCGTCTTTGAAGAATACTCTAAAACCTAAGACAATCATATAAATCTATACAAGTATTCTGTCAAATATCGTGCTTACACATAATATTATGTTTAAGGGTACTGAAAAGCAATTGCAACTATGGTGCTCTTAAACAGAAGAAGGTATAAAACAGCTGCGGGCACAGGTACACGTCCGCCCGTGGTCGTCGCACGGTAGTCGTTGACCCCGCGCTGCGCCTGCGCCGCTCGCCGCAGCCTCCGGCGCTCGCCGCCCACCCCTTTGCGTAACCCGCGACACGACACCTGCCGTGACCCGTGGCCCTGCGCATCATTCATTACTACCCAGTATACACATGACTTTTTATCTGTAGAATTTTTAAGTCAAGGTTTCATACTCAATAGTCTACATATATAAGTTTCAAATATATTTTTAGGATTATAAATATTTTCTGGTGCCGTAATGCGAAATACATGTCTTATTTAGTATATTTTAATGTGTTTTAAATTTATTTTATTCTGTGTCCATAAAATGCAATGTGCCAATTTTCTTTTAACGTCTAATATGTATTTTTCGAAGTTCTTTAATTCCTGATTTTGGTTATGAATTCCAATAAAAAATATAAAATCGGTCTATACAACGATTGAGAAAATATTTGAGGGACTAAGGTTACATTACATGCCAAGTTGGTACTCTTTAATCTAGACTTTTCTGCTCAGTTTACCTCAATTTGTTGTGATATTATACAACCCTAGTTTTTATTACAGGGATTTAATAATTTTCCGCCCGCCAAGCGAACTTTTCCTTCATTTGTATTTAATTTGCTTTTCAGCACCTTTGTTTATTGTTACTGAATCATTTTTTATAATGTGAGAAATTGAACTTGTTTTATTAGATATGTGTTACATCCGTGCATTTTTATACACCTATATGCCCAATGTGTGGTCCAACACGTAATTGAAAGATTTTTTAAATGGTATTTCTTATAATCTATAGATTTGTCCTCTACTCTATTCATTAAAGCCATTGAATCATTCAAATAATGCGTGCAATCATCCATTACTGTCTTCATGTTGCAAATAAAATATTATGGACAGGGTTACACAGTATACTAACACGCAATCATTGTCTTGAACAATGATGGTATGCTTGATCAAACAGACGCCAGAAAAGTATGGAACAGTCTTTGAGATCGCCAACCAATGTACAATGACATAAATAAATTGGCCCGCCTGCTATATTTAATTTAAAAGAAACTGCGTTGCTCGAATTTTAGCATTTTAGCAGTTATTTAGCAGTAACTTAAGATGTTTTTACAGTCGGGTTTTTTTATACCGGGTGTCAAATACCCCTTTAACGATTTATCCATAAGCTTGTCGAATTAGTCGGTCTTAGTATCTTATTAATGGACTAACTATTTTCACGTTTGCTTTGTATAAGTGGTGATTGTATTATACAGTAAATATAAATATGTACCTAGGTATATAATATAAAAAATAATAGGTTATACACGGTGACTTTGAATTAGTGTACAGTGTAAAAACATAATACTCGTAATAGGAATAAGGTGACAATAATTTCGGATGATTCTTCACAACAGGCTTGTTTTGGGAACTTCTAATTAAAGTGTAATTGTCATCAATTACTGCTTTAGAAAAAAATGGGTCCTGTATAGGTACTGATTCAAAGCCATCGTGTATTCTTATTGTATTGAATATTTACAAATTTTGCGTTTCTCCTTTTTATTTTTATGGTCTCCGAAACCTCCTAAGCATTTTAATTTCGTCGTCATCATCATCGCTGGCCCGTAATTCTTACGTCCAACTGCTGGGCACAGTTACTTTTTTTGGTATTTAAATATTTTTGTCTGGGAGAGATCGCTTTTAGGAGATAATAGGCTGACTTTTAATTTTTGTAATCTCACCGTACTGAAGATTTACATGTATTAAAATGTATTGTTTATTATCTCTTACTTGGCAGAAAGAATAAAAGAGTTTAAAAGACGTGTTCCTTGTACAAAAAGTAAAAAATCCACATATGCACGTGGAATGTGAAAAATTTTAAACACCTTTGGTTAATCTGACCTTCCCCAAGCCGCGTCATTCGAGACCATCGCGTACCGGTTATTTACGGCTTAAGTATACTTCACATTTATTTAATTGCCATGCGCGACTGAATAACTGTTTATATTGTACACTGAGTTGCAATATGATATTAAACTACCATTAAACCCATGAACTTTGCTATATGAGCCTTTTGCGCTATTTCTTAAACATACGATACAAACTGACATTGCTACTTGCTTATTACAAACTATGTGCGCTGGTTGAAAGCAGAACTTAGCTGAAAATATTAATTATTTATAAAACTCATAAAAGAACTCTTCGTAGCCGTACTGGGCGTCACAAAAAGCATAGCTCGCAATATTTCACATACCCGTCAGAATAGTCGAATCCGCGGTGTTCTCAGCGTAATCATTTCTTTTTAACCGACTTCAAAAAAAGGAGGAAGTTTCACGTTCGACTGTATGTATTTTTTTATGTATGTACTTATACACTGATTACTCCGTCAATTGTGGACTGATTTTCAAAATACTTTTTTTTGTTTGAAAGAGTATAGCTCCAAGGTGGTCCCATTGTTACCAAATCAGCTTCTGATGATGGGATCCTGGAGAAATCGAGGGCAACCCTCAAATTTTATAAGCACACATATATCTAGCCAAAGCCAAAGGAAATCGTTAAACGTCGTCAACGGATCTTGATTTATATAGATAAGCGACTAAGAAGAAGAAGCTTTAAGTTGATGATTCTTTCCGCTGCCGTCTGCCCACTGCTTTATGTGGCCCTATCTATAATAATATTATATTGTAAAAGAGAAAAATTATAATACAGGTGTCTTTCAGTTTATAGATTTCGATTTCGATTTATTTTAGTATATTGATACAGATGCTCTTTGAGAACTGCTTGTAGCTCGAAGCGAAGGTGGGGAAAAAAGTCCCTTTCTCAGACTTGTTATGAAATAACAGAAAATCAAGGAAAATCACTAGTCACAAAAATTTGCTGAACTATTATTTCTGCAAATTATGTTTTACAGCATGTATTATTGTTTGCCAAAAAGTTGCTCTATACCACCCATATACCACCTTAGCGATCAAATGTAACTTTGACTGTTATAATCAGGCCTAGATATCAAAATTAACTTTGAAGTTTTCATGAAGTTTCTACTGTTAAGTATGATACCTAGAGACACTCGATTTTAGAAATGAAGTCGAAACATCTTATAAGAGGTAGGTATATTCAAACTTCTTCTAGGGACTTGTCTTGTGCGCGTTCAGAACTTATTGAAGCCCTGACCATCCACACAAAATTGGATAAAGCATTGGGACTGGATACTTGGCAGGGTTTGATGAGATAAAGTTAGTAAATAAATACTTGGTAGGTACTGTACGTTAATAAAGTTATAAAGTTTGTTTTTTTACCGTTTATTTTCAATAAATTCCCAAATTTACTAGGCTGCGTTCTATGGTAATTAAAACTAGAGAGGTGACTAAGTATAAGTAACTAGCTTTTGCCCGCGGCTTCGCACGCGTGAACCATGAGCATTTCAAAGAAGCTAGCAATCAAGCAAGCGAGGACCCAAACCTGCAAGCAGGCATGCAAGCAGGCATGCAAGCAGGCAAGCAAGCATGCATGCAAGCAAACGTGCAAGCAAGCATGCATGCAAGCAAGCGTGCAAGCAAGCATGCATGCAAGTAAGCACGCAAGCATGCATGCATGCATGCAAGCATGCATGAAAGCAAGTATGCAATCAAGCATGCAAAGCAAGGACTCAAGCAAGCATGCAAGCAAGCGTGCAAGCAAGCATGCATGCAATTAAGCACGCAAGCATGCATGCATGCAAGCAAGCATGCAAGCATGCATGAAAGCAAGTATGCAATCAAGCATGCAAAGCAAGGACTCAAGCAAGCATGCAAGCAAGCCCCCACATTGCCCCGCTGCCTTAATTTTTCTGAAACTGTAAATATTGCAGGATTTTTATAAAACAAACCTAACCTAACCTAATGGGCTGTCCTAAAATATACCTACCCCAAATAGCTTTTACCCCAAGTCGCGGGACTTCGCACGCGCTAAGATGTAAAACGAAAAAATAAGTTTTTTCCCGTTCCCGTGAAAATTTTGGGGAGTGCTTTCGGAGTACACTTAAAGCCTTTAAAGAAACACACGTTATAAATGTTAAGTCTCTTTCTTCCGCTGTTTCGTCTGGAAACGTAAAATCCCGGTTTTTCCCGTTCCCGTAAAAATGTTAGGAAATCCTTTGTTAATTGCTCCCTTACACTCCCTAAGGAAGCTAAATGCTAAATTTCATCTTTCTACGACCAGTAAAACGAAAAACCCCGTTTTTCCTGTTCTCGTGGGAATTTCTGGAAATCCTTTCTTAGTGCTCCCATACACTCATCAAGGAAGGCTCTTACCAAATTCAGCTTTCTACGACCAGTAAAACAAAAAATCCCGTTTTTTCCCTATCCCGTGGGAATTTCGAAAAATACCTTCTTAGTGCACCTCTAGGATACTCAAGGTATATGTGTGCCAAATTTCAATTTTCTAGCCATATTATGCCTACCGCAGTATTACTTTGTAAACAAACATTTTTCCCGTTCCCGTAAAAATGTTAGGAAATCCTTTGTTAATGCTCCCTTACTCTCCCTAAGGAAGCTAAATGCTAAATTTCATCTTTCTACGACCAGTAAAACGAAAAACCCCGTTTTTCCTGTTCTCGTGGGAATTTCTGGAAATCCTTTCTTAGTGCTCCCATACACTCATCAAGGAAGGCTCTTACCAAATTTCAGCTTTCTACGACCAGTAAAACAAAAAATCCCGTTTTTTCCCTATCCCGTGAGAATTTCTAAAAATACCTTCTTAGTGCACCTCTAGGATAGTCAAGGTATATGTGTGCCAAATTTCAAGTTTCTAGCCATATTATGCCTACCGCAGTATTTCTTTGTAAACAAATATTTTTCCCGTTCCCGTGGGAATTTGGGAAAGTACTCTCTTAATGCTCCTCTGCACACCCGAAGCAACCTACATGCCGAATTTCAGCTTTCTGCAACCAGTAAAACGAAAAGTCCCGTTTTTCCCGTTCCCGTGGGAATTTCGGGAAATCCTTTTTTATTGTTTACACTCCCCAAGGGAACTTGAAGGCCAAATTTCAGTTTTATACGACCAGTAAAACGAAAAATCGATCCCGTAGAACTGAATATATAAATCCCGTTTTTTTCCTTATCCCGTGAGAATTTCAAAAAATCATTAAAACATTATTTTACTATTATAATCACCTACTTCTATGCCAAATTTGAACAGTCTAGTAATTATAGTTCACAGGATTTCGTTAAACTGAATATATAAATCCCGTTTTTTTCCTTATCCCGTGGGAATTTCCAAAAATCCTGAAATCAGTTTCTTTGTTTTGTAATCACCTACTTTTGTATCAAATTTGAAGAGTCTAGTTATTATAGTTACTGAGATAGCGTCACTCGGAGTCGAATATATAATTTCCGTTTTTTCCTTATCCCGTGGGAATTTCCAAAAATCCTTCCTTAGTGGATGCCTACATTGTATAAGGTATCTATGTGCAAAATTTCAAGCCTCTAAGTCCAGTGGTTTGGGCTGTGCGTTGATATATAGTTAAGTCAGTCAGTCAGTCAGTCAGTCAGTCAGGACTTTGAATTTTATATGTATAGATTAGATAATCGGTTATAATCGCTTTTAATCGAAAATCTAAAAACCCCCTATTAAAATATTAAGTGAGTATTTTACATTATTTCACACAGGTACCCAATACAAATCGAGTTTATTCGTAATAAATAGATTCCTTAGAACATCGTCAACCATACATTCATTATTGAAACAGATTGTAGTCAGCAATTCAACAGCAACGATCATCTGTACCAACCTATATACTTAAACGACTCAGAGCTCGTCACTGCAAAATGCTCGTGTGACACGCACGATACACGTTCGCATAATAAATAGTGGCGGTGACGCCTCGCATACTATTACTTATAAAACGCATTCGTCAATTCGTCACACCCCGCCAATGCCGCGCCGCGTTCGCCGCCATGACAAAAGGTTAAGGATTTTAAATTAACTTTTGTTTCCTCGGTCATCCCTTAGTCACTTTTTCTTTCATTTTTGCCATTGTGCAGCTCATTGTGCGAGTCTTGCGTCAGATAAGGTCGAGGCGATAATTACAGTTGACTCTGCACATCAAAAGGTGCCAAGTGGACACGCGAAGGATGTAAATCACGATATTCTGAACCATCTTTAAACTCACTAAGTTAAATGAACCTTAGCGCTCGAGTAAACGAATAAAGTACAAGAACCAGTGCATCCTGTGGTATGATACATTAGCTAGAAAATAAATCTATTATTTCCTGTCTCTCTGTTGATGGGTATCTAGGCACATGACACATGTTATCAAGTAATTTTCGAATAGTCGTACATGTCAAATGAGTCAAGAAGTACAGCTAACCAGTATCGTCACCCGTAACCAATTATATTACTGACTAAAATTCTATTAATATTTTCTTTATTCATCTATCTATCTATCTTGTCTTCTATACATATAAAATGCTTTGTCCTGACTGGTTGACTGACTGACGGATCAATGCACAGCTTAAACCGCTGATCTTAGAGACCTGAAATGAAACTTGGAGGGCGTGTTCTATGCATGACATAGGCATCCGATGAGAAAGGATATTCCGAAATTCTACCTCTGGAGGGGTAAAAAGTAGGGTTAAGTTTGTACAGGACAACATGATTCCTTGGTCCGATCTACTTCAAATTTTGGGTAAACATTCTTAAACAGAATTGATGGAAGACTTGTTTCGTATTTTCTTGAAATTCATCCCCTAACGAGATTTAAAAGGGATAGAAAGTTGTTTTGGAGGTGATTGGTCGAAGTTGATATCAACTCTCCTTACTGCTTTTGATTTAAATTACATTTTATTTTGACACAGTTATGTTTGAAAACCTAAGATTTTATTCAAAAAAGGTTGGTACACGGCTATTTCTCTTACAGTTGGAATGTCTCCGTATTACATTAGTACCGCATTTTGAATAGTTCTAAACATGAGAGTGGTCATGCGATTTTTAGAAATTCCCTCGGGATAGGGATAAATTCTGGGGTTTATAAGTCCGCTGCAAAGGCGCCCTATCTCCGTAACTATAATACCTAGTCATAAAATTTGGCACACGAGTAAGGAATCATAACTACCTACTAAAAAACAATTTCTGGGCTTTCCGAAATTCCCGTGGGTTAGGGAGTAAAAGGGATTTATATTCTTATTTTGAAATGGTCCTATCTCTGTAACTATTATTACCTACTACAATCTTTAAACTTGGCATTCCAATAAGTGCCCTTTCAGAAAAAAAAAGGCCCATTTTTTGAAGATCCTGAAGTTGTACCGGTCCAGGAAAATTAGTTACGCATTATGTTGTACATGTAACGTGGAAATAGACCACAAGAAATTAAAAAAGTAATGTTTGTTGTCTGTCATGCTTTTAAGAATTGACTGACGATTGAATTGTTCATTCAGGCCCTTTACAAAAGATAGTGATCAAATCTTGGTTTTCTTCGTTCTGGGTCCATAACCATGGTTGGGGCCAGATTGATCAACTGAGGTACCTATCTTGTCAATTATAGTCTGTCCAATCATTTATTTTCTCGATGACAGCTCCCGTAGAATGTAACTGCGCTTTTTACGCAAAAATTAACTTTTAAATGTGAGGTATAAAAAATATGACGACTGCCTAATTTTGTTCCTTGGTCCCATATAATATGCATCTAAGACAAATTGAGTCCAGATATGCAGTAATATCTTTTTAAAGTACGATAAACAATAAACGTTTTAATAAAGTTACATTCTATGGGAATGCAAATAGTGATGTTATGATTGAAATATCGATATTGTATTGGTATTGTATGCATTGAACTAGATGTGTTCCTGCGACTTTGTACACGTTGTAATTTTTTACCGGGATAAAAAATAGCCTATGTTACTCAGGAATAATGTAGCATTTTAATGTTGAAATATTTTTTGTTTGTCCAGTAGTTTTTAGTTCATGAGATCATTACAAACATACTGTCATTCGGCCATTTTGCACGCTTAGTAATAAATTAGCATTGAAGTTGGTTGTTTTATTGGCTCCATAGCTGAATACTTCTCAACTACTCGTATATATAATAAAATTGGATCGATATCGTATCTACTGATCACTTATTAGGTCACAACACTATAACTATCAAACTACATCTGTCATCGAGAAAATAAATGATTGGAAAGACTATAGTTTAAGAGGATAATACGTATCAGTCACGAATATTTTATCAAAAGGTAAGTGTTAATCAATTTTTGCAACCGCCCATTTATTATTCATTAACCTGAGAGTAATAGTCATTAGTGATTTACCTATTAAAAGCAAATACCTGATGCCAAGGGTGATTAATGCCAAATGTTGCAGGAAAAATTCCAAAATCTTGATGCTAATTATGTTATGATCATTTAAAGAAATGTCATTCGCACCAGTATGTAAACTTACCACCGCTATTTTACATGTCTGAGAACAGCTTCCAATAACGACAGGGCAACAAACAATTTCATTATCATCTGTAAAAACCGGATAAGCGCAAGTGAACTCTTATATACACTGAATTATGTGATATTCCGTTTATTGAACAAGCGAAGTAAAGCTCTCAGCATATAGAGGAGGCATCAACTCTTGTGATAGGTGAGGTGCAAATAGATGATAAAATGTGTTGGCTTAAACATCAACAGCACAAGTCTAGCAGTCTGTACTTCCCCAATTGGTCGATTGTGATTTTTTGTTGCTCTTCTGTTACAGTAACTTGTTACCAGAAGTGACTGTTTCATAAAATTAGCGGAAACTGTCATTAGTAAAAAAATCGCAGTTGCCGAATCAACCGGAGGTGACTATAATTATTTGACAAGTGTTACCTACTTAATTCTTTCTAAAATGAGTCTCATTATGTGCTGGTCTGGGAGCAAAGAAAAAACATACAATGTACCAGTTGCTTCTCTTCCCGCGCAGATGGTAAAAGCTCATCAAGGGAGTGGGCGAAAATCATAGGAATCATGTTAAAGGCGATCCGACTAGCTACCCATCACTATTTTGATTCCTCCTTACCACCTTATACGTTCACAATCATGCCAAACGTGGCCTTTAGGACTTGTTACCTTAGGCTGTATCTATCCCGTATGGGATATGGACATGATTTGTGATTTGTGTAGGTATGTTTTTTAAATAAAGCTACTCCAGTTTTAACCTAATTATTAGATACCTACAGAAATTATAAACTCAAGCAGAAAAAAAACAAAATCGTTCAGATTAATAATCGCTTACATCGCAGGTACCTGATTGCTGGTTGTTTATTCAGAAATGCATTAGAAATCCCTTCATTAGTAGTTATATCCAAAAGTGAAACTTAAACTCGGTTGGTTACTTAATCGAGTGACGAACTTGTACTTTACTCTTTTTGACCGAACTTTCACAAAATAATAGATGAAAATGATCGTGGAATATCTATGGAACATACTTGCTTCCAATATTTATAGTTTTATAATTAAGTTAGAAACCTATTTTTATTAGATTTAACTTGAACTTTGGCTATATATTTCCTTTAAGTACCTACATAACCGTGGGTTCTTTTTAGACACATTCGGCCCTTGTTATGAACTCGAGCATCATCAAATCATAACATCAAATTTAGATGTAATGGACATATTAAGTATGTAAATGAGACTACTTTGAAGAAGCCACCCTATCTGCTTAAAAAACCAGTAAATAGTGTATAAAATATTGCTGAATGTACATTTGTACCAATTGAAATCCCCCTTTTTGAAATCGGTCAATTTTCGTAGTGTTTCTCACTTCCAATGTGGTTTCATTCGAATTCGTCACAATCTGAAGATGGGTTATATAATAATTTATTTATATTCCCAAGAGTTGCGTAGGAATTTATAATGATTAAAGTAGTTTGATTTATTAGTCTAAAAACCCTAACAAATAAAAGAAAGTTGTAAATCTTGTGCCAGGGGGTTATTATATGGTTATGGTAACATAACGTCGATACGATTAAATTCCGATTCAGTTTAGGTTCGCTCGCTGTCAGATCCATACGTAAAATGGCAACTAAAATCTGAACCTAGTCGGAATTATGTGCAGTTGTGAACGTATAAAACCGGACGTAAAAATTCAAATAATACTTCTAAAGTCATACCTTCCCTTCAACAACTTTTTATAAATATTCAATGGAAGTTAGGTGTGCTTTATAAAAGTTTATTTAATCGTTTTCCTGTAGGTTAAATATGCAATCGGTAATAAGTACCTCTGTCGTAGTAGTACCGTGTTCGCGAGCGATAATTATCATTTAAACATTAGTCAGTGAGTTAACATGCCGAGGTGAAGCTATTGCGGACTATGGTTTCTATAAACAAGTGGGTTACGTAAAAGGCACAGCGATTAATATGCCATGTTTTTATTTAGTCAGGTGACCCTTATTCAGTTGGACTGTTATAGGACCGAGAATTATTTAACCGACATAGACTCTACTGTTGTGTACAACCTACTAAAAAAGGTCTAAATTGATTCACTAATGTGAATAGAAAATATATATATAAATAAATATATATAATATTGAAAATTTTCTTATGGTTGGCGTGAGTTGACATTTATGGATAACGGATGCATATGCATCTGTATGAATGCTAGTTTACTGTATCCAGCCTCTTCGCCCTCTACCATATTCCATTTTTTCAATTCTACAGAAGGTTACAACTTTAACTTGACTACTCTGACGACTTCAATTTACATAAATTCTTTTTACATGACATTTAATGTATTATATACACATAATAATAAAGTTGAAGAAGGTAGAAAGTCTGTACATGGAAGATATTTAAAAAAAATTGGCTGGGGATACTTAGAATCGATAACAGAACACGTTCCAACAGTTTTTAGAATGTTTGTCTGTTTATCTATCGATCTGTATATTTGCGAGCGCATCACGTGAAAACGACTGAACGGATTTTGATGCAAACTTTACTAATCTGTTTAGAAAATCACCGGCCAGATTATAGGGTACTTTTTATGCCTGAAAATTGCATAGTTCCCGCGGGATAGTGATAAATATGTCAAAAGTTGCAGCTGCTTAGAGTCGCAACGCAAATGAATATGGCTTCAGAATCATAAAGGTGCACTAAGGAGGGATTTTTCAAAATTCCCACGGAGTAGGGAATAAATGGGGTTTATAAATCCACTGAAAAGGTAGCCTATCTTCATAACTATAATTAAGTACTAGAGTCTTAAAATTTGGCACACATGTAGGAAATCATAACGTATGAAAATTAATTTCAAGACTTTTCGAAGTTACCGCGGGATAGAGAGAAAAAAGGGATTTAGGTATATTATTACTATGAAATGTTCTTATCTCCGTAACTGTTATTACTAGAATCTTAAAATTTAGCATACCAGTAGGTAATTATGATATCTGAAAACACATTTCAGGATTTTCCAATACCCCGTGGGATAAGAAAAAAGAAGTACGTAACTGACTTGCTAATATAGATTCTTGGAATTTGGGAGACGTATTCCTTGACGATCAAAAAGATGCACTACAAAGGGATTTTCCAATTATCCCACGGGATAAAAGTAGGGATAGAAAATATAGACTTTGTATTTAGTACACATGTACTTTTAAGATCACGTAGGAGTTATAAGAAGGTTTTTTTCTAATTTCCCACAGAACAAAAGGATAGGATAAAAAATAATAGAAGTGGGTGTCCAGGGAAGAAACGGGGTTTATTTTGTTGAGGTAGGTTGGTAGTACGAAATCCTCCGTGCTAAAGTACGACACGCATTTGGCTGGTTTTTGTACATTTTCGATGCGAGAGAGGAAGAAGTTTTAACGCAAAAGCTAGTATTGAATAAATAAATCAAGTGGACTATTAATTGTTTTTAAAAAGTCTATTCTTGTTATTAAAAAAAGCCCTAAAACATCAATGACTACATTCCATTGTTATTTAATTGTTACTTGCTATTAGTAACTACAGTTAACTGGTTTGGCCCCGTTTTCTTTTAATTTTCATCTTTTCTCAATTGGTTTCTCACCGTTTTTATTACCTCTGAAATAACAAACAACCTAAAGGACAGTGAATCGCGTGATCTGCCTAGAAAAATCGTATTTAAAATAAGTATTTAAAAAATGGCAGCGGCTAAGCACAAATATTAATCGAAATCTTCTTTCGTTCGCAATTATTAATGGGCTCCGTCCGGTCCTACGTTCAAGGATCTGCTTATTTATAATCTAGGAACCCCCACCGATCACGCCTATCAATTGGCTCAAGTATTCAAAGTATATATACAGGTAACGTTGGAAAAATAGATACGTTGTGCGACAATATCGTATTTATTACTCCCATAATTGCATTTATTCAAGTATTTAATTGACTGCAACATGTTAAAAAGATTTCGCGATGCATAAAATACCTATATCACGGTAGTCCAAATAACAAATGAATACAAATTAGTTTATTGACATACAAACCTCTTTTAGGATACGCGATACGGAGAACAAAAATAATCATAACAGTTAAAAAAAACCCTTTGGCTCAAATTCCGAGTCTGCGGCGATTTGGACCGGTTTACATGTCTCTCTGCACTTGATATCATTGCTGGCATTGCTTCCTCTCAATGCGGTGAGGACGGTCAGATGCTGGCGTGCGATCGGAAGCGAACCCTGGCACCGGCGCCGCTCTAACGGCTCTCTCGTAAATTTACCGTAACCGTCCTGCGCGGCCGCAGCGACTGTATCTGATCTCATTTAAAAAAGGATTTGCTTTTCAGTCGTGCATATGTTATTTGGTTCATTATTAACTATATACATCTATACATATAATAAAGCTGAAGAGGGACGAAAATCTGTACATGGAAGATACTTAAAAAAAATTGGCTGAAGATACTTAGAATCGATAACGGAACACGTTCCAACAGTTTTTAGAATTTTTGTCTGTTTATCTGTTTGTCTGTATATTTGCGAATGCATCACGTGAAAACGGTTTAACAGATTTTGATGCAAACTTTACTAACCTGTTGAGAATAGCACCGCCCAGGTTATAGGCTACTTTTTATCCCGGAAATTTAATAGTTCCCGCGGGATAGCGATAAACATGTCAATGGTCGCAGCTGCCTAGAGTCGCCACGCAAATAACTATTGCTTCAGTGTCATACAGGTGCACTAAAAAATGGAAGTGGATGTCCATACAAGAGACGGATCTATTTCATTGAGGTAGGTAGGTTTCGATATTTTTCGTGCCAAAGTACGACGCGCATTTGGCATGTTTTTGTACATTTTTGATGGGAGATAGGAAGAAGTTTTAGCGCAAATTTTGATTCAGCGCGGACGAAGTCGCGGGCAAAAGCCAGTAATCAATAAATAGTATAAAACAAAGTCACTTTCCGCTATCTGTCTGTCTGTCCCTATGTATGCTTAGATCTTTAAAACTACCTACGCAACGGATTCTGATGCGGTTTTTTTTATAAATAGAGTAATATTCAAGGGGAACGTTTATATGTAATTCTACACAGACGAAGTCGCGAGCAGAAGCTGGTAATATAATATAATAATAATGTAATAACATTCACCAAACGCAAAAACCTTGGCAATTGTCTAAATTTGTATAAAAGATAAGTGTAGCCTATCTTATTATCTCTATTTTTTATTGCAGTATCGTATGGTTCTTAAAACACTTGAAAATGTACACTAACCATTCACATTAGACATTTTATAAATTACCTTCTTCTTGAATAATATTTACTCTAACTACTTCCTTGCCATTATCGCTGCCACTATAATGCGATTGTGTTTAACATGCCTATAAGGAGGTATCTAGAGGTGAAATACAGACGATACAAACGTGGCCAATGCCATGTCAGATAATATTCTGGGTAGAATTCTATTTAATAGATCAAGGCTATAACCTAAAACGATACGCATAAACGTAAACTGCGAACAGAAAAATAGTACATTCGAAACGCAAACCGTGTCCACTTAATCGCAGTTCCAATGCGGCGGCTGCGCGTGTCCCTGTGACCGCATCAGCTTAGCGCATGTTCCCACGCCATTATGTTCCTTATTGCAATATTAATTAAAAGTTGTGAAATTTCATTTTTCCAGCATCGCGTCATGTGCACGAGAACCAAAATGAAAAAAAGTAATTAAAAGTCTATTAGTTTGAGGCTCAAAGATCGGTAAAGTTCTGACATAATTTCTTATTTTGAACATCGAGATCAACGTGACCCATGTGCTGTTAGTATGTCGTTAGCGACATGGAATGTATTGCATACTCATATACCGGTTATTCTTTTATTCGCCAGTACCTCCTTACCCACTCGAGGCGCTTTCACTCACAATTTATTTGCATATCAATACGAAGTTAGTTTTATTCGTCGATGGCCATTTACATATAGAACACCTCCGTATCTGTGAGATCTAAATCTGCTTATCCTAACAGCTAAATCAGTGAATTTTGAAGTCAAAACAAGTTAGAATAGTGGTTTGAAAATCTATATACATTGGATTGCAATATAAACTTGTTTAAACCTTAAACCATGCATACATTAACTACAAAAATATCAAGTACATAAATGAAATCAACTCAGTGCTGAGCATGAGTCAGTGATAAAAAATAAACTTCGGGAGGCCACTCGACGTGACATCAAAACCTGCTGCGCTATGTTCATGGTTTGGTTTTTTGTCATTTAACGTCCGTCTACAGTATATTTGTTTATACATATTACTACTTGAAGGTGTATATTTTAACTCACAGTTAGCTAAGTTAAATTGACCCTCTTTGGTTTTGTGTTTATTTAACTCCGGACTGGGGCCCGATTTTTATTATTATTACCATTCAAAAGTGGTAAAATATGTGTATTGCTGCAAAACTACAGCTCGAGTAAAATGTTCAACTTGTTGGCATGTTTTTTTTTCTGCTCTACTCGCATTTAAAATTCAGCTCAATTTTTCACCACTTTCAAATGGTACTTTCGAGTGTCGTTCTTTAAATGTAGGCATCATGCGGCGTGACTCCGAGCTACGTCGAACGATTCGCAGCGGGCCTGGCCACATCGAGACGTTGCCAAGGACTCTAGTATTCAACACACGCCTTCTGAATTAATAGCTCAAGTTATGCTGATTGTGACTTAGCCAATACCAATTTGTTTGAGAGCATAAGTATTTTTTAAAAGCAGAATTTGCTTAAATCGACAAAAAATCATTGAAGACAAACTTTGCACACTACCTGTGTACTACCTACTGATATTTAGAAGTTTCGTCCGACTGACAGCGTTATGCGTAAAAGCGGCAAGGCCCCATAAGACTTCATTAATATAATCATTGACCTGGACTACATTCAAGGACGTTTAATCGGTCTCAGCACTAGACTTCTGCTATAAAAATCTCATAATGATGTAATTCAAATCAGGCAAGCAAAGCAAGCATTACGTCGCCTGCTTGCCATACACCGCAGCATGGTAAACATCGTGATGCGAAAAGAACATGCCCAACGGATATAAGTGACACGTGTTAAAATGTCATGTTTGTACATGCACCTAAGGAGCTATGTCGTACAGCCGTGCCACATCAGTCTGCGTTTTACATAGGTAGTACTTATTGGACGCGATATGACCGTCGACCGCTCTTATTAGTAGGCGGAGGACGAGCGGCGCGGCTGCGAGCCGAGGGGCATAACTCAGTGCCCTCACTCCCACATCCTTATGTTCACCGAGCACAGTTTCAAGTTAGATGGGCTTAATTATGGTAATTCTCGGTTTCATAGCTATTGCTATTAAACAATGATTAAAGTGCTTATGAATTCAAGCTAAGTAGGAAGCGCTTCTTAACGATAGTCGTGCGATTGCTACGGCTCCATCTCGACGTGCATTAAAATATGATGAGATCATTAGCTTTAGATATAAACAACATCATGACTTGTAGAACATCAATATAAGACAAAACACTTCCTGGATTACGTCCGAATGAATTTAAATGACACTTTTGCGACAATATGCGTGCTCTGCTATGAAACATCTGTTTATATTAATCATTTGACACACAAGTAGTCTTTGTCAAGTATAAAGCACATAAACTTCGTAGGCGTGCCTCGAGAAGTAAAACATCTACCGCAATATACAATAGCAGCCGCACATTATGTGAACATCTTATTGTTCGTAAGGCGTCATTACGGTTAATTCAGATAGTCTAAATTACTTATTTTACTTACAGAAAATGGTTGGAGGAGATAGCATTAGCGAGCAAGCATGGACGAAAACCGTCGCTTCTGCGTGCTATGACCAAAACCTTTTGGATGAGTTTCGCGCCTTCCGGAGTCATGTTCTTCATACAAGCCATCTTCCTCAAGTAAGTGCTATTTCGGGTTTGCTCGATGGAGATTCGTTGACACGCACGCGATTTACACGTTTAGGTAACAAAGGCATTTAAGTCATTGAGCCTAGCGTGTCATAATCGAGTTAGTATCAAGAGCAAGTGACTAGCGTGTAATACTATTTTTCCGCATGTGACAGAAGTAACTCACGACCTCACCTAACATACCGTGAAATATGAAATATCGGTAAGGTAGAACATCTCATTTAAACGAAATTTAAAAGTTATGAACATAATGGTTCGACGTGTTTTTGTTTACCAGGCCCTTCCAACCCGTTGCGCTGAGCATGATGCTGGCCTACTGGGAGCCAGGGTCCGACATGTCCTACGAGCAGGCGGTGTACTGCGCCTCGGCCGTCATTATCATGTCTCTACTGATCGCGTTTCTCAATCACCACGGTGCCTACTCCACGCAGCAGTTCGGCATGAAAGTGCGCATAGCCGCTTGCTCCCTTATCTACAGAAAGGTCAGTATTCATCGAACACGTTTTGGAGTAAACGGTACGCTGAATTTCATAAAAATTGCACGAGTGTTTTAATGCCTAGTTATGTACAGTCGCATAAATAACTTTATCTACATTCATATCATAAGTTATCTACAATAAATGTTTTCACATGAAAATACGTAGTATACGTAACATTTCTTTCTGTTTTTCAAAAGTAGAAACAAATAGAACTAGTGACGTTTATATTTTTTTCTTAAATTGTAAGACAATATACATTTTGTTGTTTAAGATGTTCGAAGTTTGAATGTTATTAGAGTATGTATATTGGTACTTTAATGTAAACATTATAATACAATCACACAATAGAATATCGATATTGATACTGTAAAGTAAACATTATAGATACAGCAGCCACAGAGATACAGGTTTCTTATTCTTAATACAGGCCATTTGCAAATCGTTCCTGAACATATTGTAGGGAAGTTATGATATGAATTTAGATAAATGTATTTAAATGACGGATATAAATACATATATACAAACACTAATCCTTAGAACGCTAGAAAATAAACCCGCTATTAATTACTTATTAGTTTTAAATGTATTTGAATACTGGTGCCACATACGAGTATGATAAAAGAATTCAGATTTCTCGTTCAAATGGGTAACTGACTGTCATTTTGGGGCAATGTATTTTTATGTAGCCTTTTTATATGTTTTTTGTTTTGAACTACTTTTGTGATTATCATAAATAAACTTTTTCTTTCTTTCTTTCTTTTCTGTGTGCTGAACGGTGATTATGTTGTCGCCAGGTGATGCGCATGAGCTCGGGCGCGCTCGCACAAACGACGGCCGGGCAGGTGGTCAACTTGCTATCCAACGACGTGAACCGGTTCGACTACGCCTTCATCTACTCGCACTTCATCTGGCTGCTGCCGCTGCAGGTGGTCCTCGTCTGCTACCTCATCTATATCAAGATCGGTTATGCCGCCATAGTCGGGGTCATCGGCATTGTGCTTCAGACCATACCTGTCCAATGTAAGTTCAATATTATCACAATTCAACTTTTTAACCGATTTATTTTTAAAAAGGAGGAGGTTTTCAGCTCCTCTGATTTTATTAAGCGTTTGTTTCCCGATAGGTACTCGAAGACGGCTGGACCATATCAGTTTTTTTTTTGTTTGAAAGGGTATTCATTCCAGTAGACCCCATTTTCAGATTAGGTAGGTAGTTAGGGTAAAAAATTACGAACGAACTTCTGTTTAAAATCGGTGCCTCAATAGGTAGGTACGAGCTCCCCACCTCCCTTTATATGTGGCAAAATCGCAATATGTGGCAGCCGTGGCAAGAGTGGATCTAGCCTTTTTGTCTACATACTACCTATCGGGCTTGAGACTTTATTATAAAATATATATTTAATTTAAAACTTTTTATTTTATAGCTTAACATTGACACAAGCGAGTTATGTCGTGACACTTCTTTTTTATTGTTCTTGCAGCTTATATGAGCAAATTGTCTGCAAGGTTACGAATGAAGACCGCGCGTAGAACCGACGAGCGTGTACGCATAATGGATGAAATTATTAACGGCATGCAGGTAAACATTCCTAAGTTACTATCAATTAATCAAGAATTTTACTTGACGATTTTTGGTTTTATTTTTACGGTTTACCCGTTAGAAATTATATTTCTAAATATATAATACTGAAACCTAGAACACATATAAAAATCCGAAAAGTAAAGCTATGTCCGGGAATCGCTAAAACACCTCCAGGTCGCCTGCTGTGGGTGGTGTAGGGTTAAAAGCACGCATCACGGAATGGTTCGATTCCAAGCTTCGAGCCAAAGCTTTACTTGTCGGATTTTTCTATGTGTAGGTAGTTTTAGTATTGTTTAGAAATATAATTCCTAAGTTAGTAATTTTTTTTATTATTTCTACAAGTGTGCAGCACTTGTTTACTTTTGACGCAATGTTAGCTAAGTATAAAAAAAATCTTACTTTTAGGTGATCAAAATGTACGCTTGGGAAAAACCTTTCGAGAAGGTTGTAGCGCTGGCGAGGAAGAACGAGATCAACTGCATCACACAAGCATCGTACCTGCGCGGCGTGTACCTCAGCTTCATGGTGTTCACGGAGCGGCTCACGCTCTACATCACGCTGCTCTCCTACTCCTTGTTCGGCTTTCAAGTCACCGCGGACATCGTGAGTACCGCACCACGTCTAAACCTAGACTTTAAAAGCTCAGAATTACAATTTAATGAGTAAAATTTCAGGTATTCCCTTTGGCGCAATTCTACAATACGCTCCAAGGCACCCTCTCTATAATCATGTCAAACGCGGTCTCGTTTTTGGCAGAAGCGTTGATTTCAGTCCAGCGCCTAGAAGAGTTCATGCTGTTTGGTACGTGGGCTATCGCCCGGCATGCTGCATGCTGCATGACTCACTCGAATACCTAATTCGTGTGCGATATCGTATTTAATCATGTACTTACAGATTACACGAGTCCAAATTATAACATTGACTCGGATAAGTAGTGTTAATAACTTTCAGCTCACAACCACACTTAACGGTTTGCAGTATTAGGTACCACACATGGCGTCTGATCGACGTATTGAGGTAGTCCGATACGAACTTACCTATAAGTAGACTTATTCTAACAAGAATGATTTTTTGTTAGTGCATGAATCAATAAAAAGTAATAAATAAAATGTAGAGTAAAAGTAAAGTAGAGGGCCTGTAGTCGGTTAGCAAAATAATAAAATTATACTTTTCGGTCCTCTAGGTACAAAACTACTGGTAGATTTTCGGATTCATGGATTATTCGTGGTACTAGTAACGTAGGTAGCTGATACATCTTTCTGTAATAGTTAGAAACTATGTCATCCGACAAAATGTGAATACAGATGACATACGATACACGCTTGCTTGTTATTGTTTCCACAGGCGTTCCCGATGGCACAAATGTTCAACACTCTTCAAATGACTTTTGCTATCATGATCCCGTCGTCTCTATCTCAGTTAATGGAATCCTATACTTCTATTCGTCGCCTAGAGTTTTACTTACTTATGGGTACGAGATAATAAATGTAAATTTGCGTTGTTTAATCCTAGCGTGCGTGTTGTTGTTGTCGTCTCGTTTGTCGTATTTCCCGAAAATAATAATTTGACTATTAAGATTTAAGTATATTTTATTGTCCTGTTACTAACCACTGAATGTTTTAATCTGGTTTTAAGACCTGGTTATTTGGATGCAGCAAGCTTCAGGGTTCCTCTGACCCGAAAGTATTGACGGAAGTTTTAAAAAATATATATTAAAAGGTAATTTCTTAGAGATCACCAAAAGGAAAAGTAACCGTTGAATAATTTTTGAACGTCAGCTACTTCTCGATTTTCGTTTTTTTATATGATTATAAAACGACCTTTAAAATGGCTTTGTCTTCATCGTCAGTTTGTTAATTTTATTTATCGAATATAGTTTAATTATAATGTATCGTATTTTTAACCTTTTAATAATCAAAAACTTCCGTTAAATTACAAAATATTAAAGAAGTTCAGAAAGATAATAGATCATAAGAAGTTCAATAAATACAAATACGATTAATCCAAAAGTTGGTTGATTTCAGATAATCTGGCCTTAATTTATGTAGATAAGCATGTGAAATACCTAATCAAAGTTCAATTAATATTACTTTTGCAAGCTTTGTTTATGGTTGTGGTATGTGCAAACGTTCCTTTCAATTTAAAGCCTTTTTCCCGCTTTTACAGTGTTTCTTGCTTTTTGAGATATGAATCAACCGGCTTGTCATTGAATACTATAGAGTTTGTTTCGCAATAGATGAAAGAGAAGATCTTCGAAGTGTTCCCGATGTTGATATCGCCAAGCTAGTGCAAAGCGTCGAGAACAAGAGGAATAATTTAAGCGAGGTAGACCTCCGGCCCAACACCTTCAAAAAAATTGACAATGAAGGAATTTTCAACCCCGGTAAGTTTTCATTACGGTTTGATCTGCTATTAGTTATAGAAGTTTGTGACCATGTATACAATTAAAAGCGTCATACAGTAAATCAGAAACTTTTGTACCTACAATATCTTTATTATAGTAAATGTTTTGGTAGATACCCAGTTCAAGCACGCACTGAAGTGATACAATGATTTGCAGGATTTGTGCACAATGAGAAGAGTGTGGTGCCTCAAGTGTTGGCGCCACTGTCCATGAGCCCCGACGTGGGCGTGCTGATCCAGGACGTGTCCGCCAACTGGACCGAGGACGGCCCTCTCACGCTTCGTAACCTCAACATTACCGTGCCCAAGGGAAAATTGTGCGCTATCATCGGTTCCGTAGGCTCTGGAAAGGTTCGTGGTGTAGTGCCGCAATCGTTTGTCCCAATGCGGTGATGCTCATCCCAACCTTATGCTCTACAAGTCATATCATGTAGATAAAACTGACCAGAACTACTAAGAATGTATTTTCTATTTCAGAGCTCAGTTCTGCAGTTGCTTTTGAACGAGCTTCGCTCAACGAGTGGCCGAATCCACCTTTCAGGGCCGTTATCCTACGCCTGCCAGGAGCCATGGCTATTTGTGGCAACCGTTCGCCAAAATATTCTCTTTGGATTACCATATAACTCCAAGAAATACAAAGAGGTAAGTCCTCCACCAATTAATCGTTATTGTAATAGGTATTGAGGTGCCCAGTTAACACATATTTTTATCTTAAAGGTGGTGAGGGTATGTGCGCTGCAGAAGGATTTCCAACAATTCCCTCACGGTGACCAAACGTTAGTTGGTGAGAGAGGCGCTTCTCTATCGGGTGGACAACGAGCACGTATCAATCTCGCCAGAGCTGTGTATAGACAAGTGAGTTTCATGTCATAATTATCTTTGAAAGAAAGATATTGATGTACCTATGTAGCTAGGTACTGGTAGACGAGTGAAGTAAATGTAAAGGCTATTGAAGAGCAACAGAATAACTTCAGTTCGTTAGAAGTTCTTACTTCCAATGTTACCTTACCTTATTATGACCTAATTAGGCTTTTTCGCCATTTTGTTGGTCGTCGGTACTATTATCTTTGTGACAAGTACGTTAATCTTACCGCGAAATTTGCTTGTAGCGACCTAAAGGCTATGGAACTTGATTATCTACTTTTCATTGTCCCTCTAAATTGTGTAACATTTTGTTTGTGCCAGGCGGAGATTTACCTGCTGGATGACCCGCTGTCGGCCGTTGACGCGCACGTGGGCCGGCAGCTGTTCGACGAGTGTATCAATGGGTACCTGCGCCACGCCACGCGCGTGCTCGTCACGCACCAGCTGCACTACCTCAAGGCTGCCGACTACATCGTCATTATGAACAATGTACGTACATCAACATTATAAGTTTATATTACCTAATTAATGAATTAACCTCACTTACATATGTCATCGTTGTAATAACACATCAAGTCTCTACAGTACCTAATCATTTGTTTTTTATACAGCCCACTTGCCACACTGTCCTAGGTCAGGGCCTGATACAGCATAATTGTGGAACGCTGTAACGCAAATTACACTACATAATTTCATCGCATTTCGTGTAACTTAATTAGGTATATATAAACTTTAATATAATATACTTAAATTTTTATTACGACTCCACAGGGATCGGTTGAAGCTAAAGGAACTTATGAGGAACTTTTGAATTACGGAAAGGACTTCGCAAAATTGTTGAGCACTACACAAGAAGGCGATGAAAAGGAAGAAGAGAAGCCTAAGCCTATGTCGAGACGAACATCGGCCAGAGTATGTTTTTATCCTAAAAATATGAAATACTTCCCGTTTACCTTCGTTGTCTGGTCTCTTATAATAAGTTGCTTTGGCAGTTGTCTACAGCACGGCGGCCATCGCTGACGGAGTCCACAACGGGGGCCGAGGTTCCAGCTCAGGAAATGGAAGAAGAAGAACGTGAATCTGGTTCTATGGGATGGCACGTATACAACGCTTACCTGCGCGCCGGAGGCAAGATGTCGAGACTGGTATTCATGGTGCTATTGCTGATCATTGGACAACTGTCTGCTACACTCTGCGATTATTGGGTTACTTTCTGGTGAGACAAAAATGGTCAATAATTACCATCTTATCAAAACACGATACCTTAATAAACTCAATTCAATTTTTATTCTTTCGCAGGACAAATGAAGTCACACGCCAAAAAGAAAGAGAAACTAACAGCACTATAAAGGAATACGATCGCAATTTGCTAACACCGACAAACAGCTCTTTCAATTTAGGCAGTTACTTCTCCGGAATTGAATTGCAGCCAGGTGAGTATTTACTTTTTTATGTAAGCACGCAAAATAATGCCTAGCTATGTTGTAAATAGAAGGATCGAATGATAGAGAAAATTGTATGAGAGCCGTCTCAATAAAAATACACTTTGTTTATAGATTTGAACATCCATGCCTACATCGGGCCGCTGGACACATCCCAGTATCTGTACGTGTACACGGCGCTCATAATATGCTGCATCTTTTTCATCACTGCACGAGCGTACATGTTCTTCAAAGTGTGCATGACGTCTTCTCGCAACCTGCACAACGACATGTTTCACTCCATGCTTCGCGGCGTGATGCGCTTCTTCGATAACAATTCTTCAGGTATTTATAACACCCGCCATCCACTATGAGCAATACTTAAGTACTTGACGATCGTTGAAAAGTGTCATAACTGACTGGTTATTTCGTTCCCTCCCAGGTCGCATATTAAACCGATTCTCAAAAGATATCGGTGCCTTAGATGAGCTACTGCCCCGCTTCCTCCTAGAATGCATACAGATCTACTTGGTGATGTTCAGTATCTTGGCTCTGAACGCGGCTGCGCTTGTGTGGACCCTGCTGCCTACTACAATCATTCTGCTCTTGTTCTACACGATCCTGCAGATATACTTGAAATCTGCTCAGTCTATTAAACGTCTAGAAGGAACTAGTAAGTACTTATTGTTAAAGCGGATTAAATACTAATCAACATTTTCTAATGGATCATGGTTTTAGTTCTGGTTTAACTTTTGATAACTAATCATGCCAAATCAATTTTAGCTCGCAGCCCTGTATTCTCGCACATGTCTGCCACACTCAACGGTATCAGCACAATTCGATCGGCAGGAGCTCAAGAACGATTGATAAAAGATTTCGATCGGTTTCAAGTTAGTATACACCTAAATATATTACCTATTATTATGCACTACATTCTGAACAATACATATTTTAGCTGATTTTTTTTATGATCTAAGTTATAAACAAACGGTTCTTTTTAGGATATCCACACGTCAACCTGGAGCAGCTACTTGGCCAGTGGAGTCACTCTCGGATTTTGGCTTGATTTCATTTGCGTACTTTATTTGACCATAGTCATCGTGGCGTTCCTTGTTATTGATAGCAGTAAGTTATTAGACCAAATGTTAATTTTTAATTTAATTGTTAAGTTCACTGTATTTATACTTATTACAATTATTTTCCTCACCACAGAAACCATATTCTCTGGGAACGTGGGCTTGGCTATATCGCAGACACTGATTCTAACCGGAATGCTGCAGTTTGGCGTGCGTCAGACTGCTGAAGTGATTTCACAGATGACCAGTGTAGAGCGTATATTGCAATACACACACATTGAACGCGAAACACAGTGGGACAAAGGAGGTAACCTATAAACACCACACAAAAATAGCACAAGCATACTATACATAAATCAATTTTGTTTCATTGACATAATGTCATGTGTTGCGCTTTCAGCTAAGGAAATCCCGAAGGGTTGGCCTTGGAGAGGACGTATTGAATTCCGCAACTGCTACATGAAGTACAATATGGAAGAGCTGCCAGTGCTTAAAAATCTCAACGTAGCCATAGAAAACGGTTGGAAGGTACGTTCACAACGATGAACCTTTCGAAAGTTATGCAAAAATGAAGCTAAAGGTCTCATATAAAAATGCCAAAAACAACCGTGAATTAGGGTTTAGTTCCGTTTCAATGTGGATTGATATAACGTAACTTCTGGGGAATTGAGTAATAAATGTCTTCTAAACGATACTTGGTTATAGGTGGGAATCGTTGGCCGTACTGGGGCTGGCAAGTCGTCACTCATCTCTTCGTTGTTCCGTCTCGCCATCGTAGAGGGAGAAATCCTGATCGACGATGTGGACACCTCAGAACTGGCACTTCAGGTAAGACATACATTGTGCTTTACTTTATTATGTACCTATCTAATTGCATTACAGTGTCATAATTCGGTGCAGACATTTATATTAATATTTTGGGGTAGGTATATTACAGTGAATTGATGTTTCTGGGTTCTGCAGTTAGATAAAATAAACTTTAATATTCATTGACCTAATACCACCTTATATCACTTTAGACTCCAAGTCGTAGAGAAAATACACACACACACACACACACACACACACACACACACACACACACACACACACACAAATCACGTCTTGATCCCTTACGGGGTAGACAGTGCCCAAGGTAACAAGACCTAAAGGCCACGTTTAGCATTATTGTGTTTGTATAGGTGGAAAGGAGCAATCAAAATAGTGATGGGTTGCTAGCCGCATCGCCTATAATAGATTTTTGATTTTTGTTTGTTTTTTGAGAGAAAATACGTAATATTAAATCTTCTCTTCGACAGGACCTGCGATCGAAGATCTCCATCATACCTCAGGAGCCGGTTCTGTTTTCGGCGACAGTTCGGTACAACCTGGACCCGTTCAACAATTACGATGATGAGCAACTCTGGCAGGCTCTTGAAGCTGTAAGATTATTTCACATTTGTGCAATATAAAATAATTATTGAAATATCATTTAATATTAATAAACCTAGGTTAATTTTGTTCTGAAGATAATAAGAAAATGTTGAACATGTTTGTTTTTGGTAAAAAAAATTGCCTCACATAGAAAAACTTCGTCGTCTATCGGTCTGTATAACACATCCATTTTTATTATTTGCAGGTTGATCTGAAATCGGCCATCCAGTCGTTAGACTTTAAAGTGTCGGAGGGAGGGTCGAACTTCTCACTGGGACAGCGGCAGCTGGTTTGTCTGGCGCGCGCCATTTTGCGTGGCAACCGTGTTCTAGTATTAGACGAGGCAACTGCCAATGTCGACCCCAAGTGAGCACTTCCATTTTATTTTATCTACATCCATATCATAAGTTCCCTACAATATGATCAGGAACGATAAGCAAATGGCCTACATTAAGAAACCTGTATCTGTGGTTATATTATAATGTTTACTTTAGAGTATCGATATTGATACTCTAATTACATTCAAACTTCGAACATATTAAATAACAAAATCTCTATGTCTATTGTCATAGAATTTAAGAAAAAAATATAAATGTCAGTAGTTTCATCATCTGTTTCAAACTGCTGTTGGCCCAAGCCAACGGTCGCCATTAAAGGGGAAATTGAAATCCGAAGAACAGAAAATAATACCTACTTAATTTTATGTAAAAACGTTTAGTATAGAAAACTTTTGATATGAATGTAGATAAAGCTATGTATGCAACTGTACATAATTATTTATTATTCACCAGCCACTTAAATAACTATAATATTATAGTTGAAGCGTACTACGATCTGTGGACTGTATGATAATTATAGAAGAAAATGAATAACACCATGAAACTGAACTATTGCTTTACTGAGCTACGTAACAACTAATATACATGTGTCAAATAGACTTCAAAAAACAAATTAATTAAAAAGATATAAAAAAGTATCAAAACTAAGGAGTTCGCGACAGTAGTAACATAATGCTATTGTACCTAGTATGATCATTTTATGGTACTGTCGTGTCATGTTAAATTGTTCCAAAAATAATGCGTAACAATCACCGTTTTAAGAGCAGTAATCTGGGTACGGATATTTTAAGCAAGTTACCATTAAGTTACCATCACTGTCCGCGGCATGGGTGAAGTTTGAGCGCGGTTTGTTTAAATTGTGTTGTAGTTAGATAAAGCTGCACTTTGTCATTTACTTTGATTTAATAGTCTGGTTAACATGTACGTTTTTAGGTTAAATTTTTGTATAGTCTCCGAAAATTACGATCAAGGTGTCATTCGATTCGGAATATTATGTAGAAAGTTTAAGAAAAAGATCCAAAAGGGGCCGATAAAAATTGCAAAAGTTATAAACAATTAAAAAAAAAAAAAAATAGGGCTTTGGTTTTTTTTGAATATCTCAAAAACTATCAAAGATATTCAAAATTTGAAAGAAGATCTGAAAATAAGAGGACATTTCCTAAAAAAAAGTGCTACCTTCCGGAACTGTATCTTTAATATTTATAATTTTTACGGAGCCCTGAAAATAGCGCTAAAAGGCTTCCGCTCGTGATTTGTCACCCGGACACGGTAACAATAAAAATGATTTTAACACATTAAATATGAATATTAAAGAATAAAAAAAATTTAGTACTACTGGGATATATAAATAAACAATAATCCGTCGGCGAAAAATTTTTATCCCCGTTTTGCCATTAGTTATGCATTAGTTAATGAAAAACTTTTTCTGAATAGAATGTTAACAGAAAAAACCTGATTATTATTAAACTACAACCCTAGAATTTTTTTCACTTCGTGGAGTTATTCTTAAAAGGCATAACAATAGATCCCCGTTGGAAAAATTCAAAAATGATAATTTTCCACTTTTTTATTAACAATCGAAAATATAAAAAAATTAAAAACTGCATAAAAGTAATTAAAAATTATTTTTTTTCAAATATTTTAAATTTTATGATTTCTAACGGTTAAAAGCTACATGAAAATATATTTTTTTAATTTTTTACCGCGATTGTTTAAATAATTGTTATAAACAAATGCATTGTTTATAAGATAATCAACCATTTTTTTTCCTTATCTACTTGTCGATATAAATCATGATTTTTAAAAAAAATATCATTCCTAAAAAAAAATATTTCTTGCTATAAAATGCAACAATCGTTTTTTACCACAAAATATAAATATTAAGGAAGAATTTTTTCTCTAAAAATCATAAATTATATTGTTCTTAAAGATTCTGGAAAAAAAAATTTTTTTTTTTCATTTTTTATTTGTTTATTTAATAAATAATTTGTTATAAACAAATGGATTTTCTTAGTTTATTTTTTTATTAATTCTTAATTTTATTTTAAAAACAGCTATGTATTATTTTTTATGAATTTTAGGACATAAAAATATTTCGTTATATAAAAAATAGATAACATTTTTTTTTCATAAAAAATAATACATAGCTGTTTTAAAAATAAAATTTAGAATTAATAAAAAAATAACCTAAGAAAATCCATTTGTTTATTAACAAATTATTTATTAAATAAACAAATTAAAAATGAAAAAAAAAATTTTTTTTTCCAGAATCTTTAAGAACAATATAATTTATGATTTTTAGAGAAAAAATTCTTCCTTAATATTTATATTTTGTGGTAAAAAACGATTGTTGCATTTTATAGCAAGAAATAATTTTTTTTTAGGAATGATATTTTTTTTTTAAATCATGATTTATATCGACAAGTAGATAAGGAAAAAAAAATGGTTGATTATCTTATAAACAATGCATTTGTTTATAACAATTATTTAAACAATCGCGGTAAAAAATTAAAAAAATATATTTTCATGTAGCTTTTAACCGTTAGAAATCATAAAATTTAAAATATTTGAAAAAAAATAATTTTTAATTACTTTTATGCAGTTTTTAATTTTTTTATGTTTTCGATTGTTAATAAAAAAGTGGAAAATTAACATTTTTGAATTTTTCCAACGGGGATCTATTGTTATGCCTTTTAAGAATAACTCCACGAAGTGAAAAAAATTCTAGGGTTGTAGTTTAATAATAATCAGGTTTTTTCTGTTAACATTCTATTCAGAAAAAGTTTTTAATTAACTAATGCATAACTAATGGCAAAACGGGGATAAAAATTTTTCGCCGACGGATTATTGTTTATTTATATATCCCAGTAGTACTAAATTTTTTTTATTCTTTAATATTCATATTTAATGTGTTAAAATCATTTTTATTGTTACCGTGTCCGGGTGACAAATCACGAGCGGAAGCCTTTTAGCGCTATTTTCAGGGCTCCGTAAAAATTATAAATATTAAAGATACAGTTCCGGAAGGTAGGACTTTTTTTTAGGAAATGTCCTCTTATTTTCAGATCTTCTTTCAAATTTTGAATATCTTTGATAGTTTTTGAGATATTCAAAAAAAACCAAAGCCCTATTTTTTTTTTTTTTAATTGTTTATAACTTTTGCAATTTTTATCGGCCCCTTTTGGATCTTTTTCTTAAACTTTCTACATAATATTCCGAATCGAATGACACCTTGATCGTAATTTTCGGAGACTATACAAAAATTTAACCTAAAAACGTACATGTTAACCAGACTATAAGCTGTACCTACTCATAGCTGGTGAGGTACAAAACATATCCCTGAGGTTTAGTATAACAGCACTGCCTTAGCTGTATGACATATTGCCAAAGTCTCTCGTGGCGCATTTAATTCTTCTTTGTTAACAATGGCTTTTACGAAATACCATTTATTACCTTTTGTGAACTACTTAACTTACAGAAGAAATATCTTTTGATGCGAAAGAGGTTTATGTGAGCATTAAATTTAAGTTACTTAAACTTAAAACTTATACGTGTTTTTTTTTTCAGAACGGACGAGTTCATCCAGAGAACTATAAGGAAGCGATTCGCGGACTGTACGGTGCTGACGGTGGCGCATCGACTTAACACCATCATGGACTCTGACCGTGTGATGGTGATGGACGCCGGCCGGCTCGTCGAGTACGACCATCCCTACAAACTCCTCGTCAACCCCGAAGGCTACTTCACCAAAATGGTCAAAGAAACCAGTGACAAGATGTCGGAACAACTATTCCAAATCGCAAAGACGACTTACCTTAATAACGGCGGAGTCATAGAATAAGAATAACGTGCATGCCAGTGTCAAGTTGTTAAGTTTTAATTAATATTAGAGTACCTACGATATGCTTAAGATAAGGTTTTCTTAATTGGAAATACTTACCTTTACATGGTATTAGATTGTGAATATAACTGTACGACGAGTGGCTGTAGGTATGTTCATATTAACGCTAGTTCAAATCGATCAAGCGCCAATAACCGAAAACATAATTAACTACCTTAACGAAACGAGCCCTACCTAAGTGTATTTGAAATCATTAACTTTAAGTTTTCTTTTAGTCTTTATTTATTTTATTTAATGTCTGAGTTGTTTTGTAAGTAACCTAAATTAAAGTACACCTAGATGGAAGAATAAAGTTAGGGAGTAGATATAAAACTTCATTCTTTTAGATTATAATTATGTAAGAAAAGGTAAACAGGTACCGAAACAAACCACGTGACTAGCACGTATTAAAACATCCGGCCACGTCCGGTCACCTTGATATGACTCGATACTCGTAGGCTGCCTTGCTGAATTACGCACTCTGGTTTATTTACTTTCGCAAAAAGTAAGACATTATAAGTATGAAGGCATGTTTTATGTTACTAGATGACAGAATCAGTCAAGGCTTAACTTTTCATTGAATGTCATTTAGTACGTATTTAGGAACGCCACTGTTATTTTATTGTAGTTTAAAATCTATTATCGTACCTACCTGATAATCAATTTAAATTTATTAAGCACTAAATTAAATCATCTACTTAGATAATGTTTCATACTGAAAACCGACCATTGTGAATGCCATAGAGGTTAACCTCGAACAAAATATTAAATAAGGTTTATACCCAATCGGACTTTTATTTTTAACCGCCTTCAAAAAAGGAGTTATCGATTCTCTAGTATTTTTTTTGTTAACCTCAGAAACGATTCTCAGTCTTGCATCGACAACTACATTACGAATTTGCCTCTGGATTCCATTTTGTCTACTGAAATAGATCATAACGGTATTGCTGACGGACATGCTGAGACTTATAGGTATATTTTGTGATTACCGATGCTAGTAAAAGGAATAGAACTGAAAATCGTTCAGTGGTTAGAGAAAAAAGATTTGTAAGCGATAAGATAAGCCTACAGTTATTTAAAAATAGATTGAAATTTATCAACTGGCATAGCTTAGGTATTGATCAGGGTTTCTAAAACTTGGACATTTCCATGAAAGCTTTAGGAAAAGTAAGAAAAAAATAAAATTAATAAAGAATTCTAAAATTAGGCGGATTACTAAGGGCGTTAAAGTGGCCAGTAAAATGAAGCGCGTTTTGACTGATTTAAGTAGGGAAACCTGTGATAAATCTATATTAGAATACCTACCGTCAAAAATATCTGAATGTTTATAAAAGAGTTGACAGAAACGGAAAAAGGGCAGCAGTTCAATCAGAAATCAGTAATGCTAAAGGATCATCTAAGATCATATGGAATATAGTGAACAAATATCGTAACAAATCAATCAATAATAAGATGCATGAAAATCCCCAAAAAGTGGTCAACTTATTTTCTATAGGTTTCGATTACAATAATGCATTGAGTTCTGCTGTAAATATTCTTAAACAATCCAGTAACAAAAAATTCAACATTTCCTGGAAATCAGTTACTTCAACTGAAATTATAAAAATAGTTTAAGCTATTGAAAATAAAAATATTATGGTCCTGATGAGATGCCTATTTCGGTGATCAAAGATTGCATAGATTTACTGGCAGAGCCTTTGGCATACTTCTTTAATAAATGTTTTGATCTTTCAGTATTTCCTGATCAGTTCAAAGTGGCTAGGGTCATACTTATCTATAAAAAAGGAAAAAAGACTGCCCTTGAAAATTATCGGCCAATATCTCTTCTCCCGGTTCTCTCAAAAATATTTGATAAACTAATCAAATCACGTCTTCTTGATCATTTTGTGTCTAATTGTATCATAAGTCTTAGGCAATTTGGATTTAAAAAACATAGAGACCTCTGACGCTATTGACTCTCTAGTAGATGACATTATAAGTGAACTTAATGAGGGGAATATTGTTATTAAATTATCTTCAAAATATGAAACATTTTGTGGTGTGGAAATAAAAAACGACCAAGATGGTTTTGAGAAATGTATTAAATCTAGGGTAGGTAGTCGATGTTTAACGTGGTGTCCCTCAGGGATCCATTCTGGGCCCTTTGCTCAGTCTTATATTTACTAATGACCTCATAAACTTTATTGATTAAACAGTTAAAAATTGCATGTTGTCAGTATATGCAGATGACATCAGTGCGACTGTTTTTGCTGATAGTAACGCTGAGTTAAATAATAGCATTTTATGCAACAGTTGTATTTGAGGGGTCAAAATAGGCGAGTGGTGTGGGTTACGATGTGAGCGCAGCGAACATCGTAAGAAAAGACGCCACGAGCTTTTTTGACTTAATTATACAACGTTGCATACAATAATTTTTCTACGACTTCTTTAAAATTATTATCATCATCGCCATAATCAACAGCTGAAAGATGTTCACCGTTGGACCGGGGCCTATGTACTGTAAATAAAACATAAACAATGCCAAATTCGGGCTCAGAGCCACCAAATTAACCAAACATTACACCCAATCTTCTCCGATTCAAAAAATTATCCCAAATTCGTGATCAGACCCACCAAATTACTCAAAAACCATACCCATAAACATTTTTATGTCAAAAGTGTCAAGTTGTCATCGGCCATCTTGGATCCAAAAAAATAATCCAAATTCCTAATCAGAGCCACCTAATGACTCCAAAACGACACCCATCAACATTTTGTCAAATAATTTGTCAAAATGCCATCCGCCATCTTGGATCCAAAATATTATCCCAAGTTTGAGCTCAGAACCAACAAATTACCCGAAAACGACACCCATATATAATTAAAATATTTTACTTTGTTTGCTTTCTAAATAAGTACCTACCACCGTATTTGGTCCTTAACGACTGAATGGTTTTTGACCATAGCCTGTCTGAATGGAAAAATAAAAAAAAACTCATTGGCAGTAAAAGTTTTACAAACCTACGTAACGGTGGAGCACTTTTAGAGCCATAAGCCAACAAGTGCTTTTAGAGAGAATAGACCATATACTTAGCCAAGAGTACTTAGACTTATCCAGTCTTTTTATGAGTGTTCTTGTTACATCCCTAGTACGGATGCAGCACTAGAGCTGTCAAGAAAAGAGTATTATTATCTGTGCCAGATGACAATGTATCGCAATATATTGTAAACTAAATATCTAATAAATAATGAATCTATTCGGCGTATAATTGCGGCATATACAACAGAATTGGCGACGAGGATTATGGATTAAGAAGAAAAGATTTGAGGTGAAACCACGCGTACATAACCTCAACAAGACGTGCAGTGAAAAGTTCGACCCCATTGCCTATGCCTAAACCTAATTTCCGTCACTCCAAGGGTTCCAAACCTGTGATGATAACCCGCGTCACACCTTCCCTTGTCCTTCATTACGTACAAAAAAATACATTACGCTACAATGGAGACGCAATTAGGACAAGTTCTGTCGCAAATGATGGAAACATTGAAAGGTATGCAAATACAACAAGCTCAATTACAACAAGCTTTGCAAAGCAATGATAAATCAATTAGCGGTATTACACTACAACCGTATGACGAGCAGAATGAATCATTCGCTTCTTACTTACAAAGACTACAAAATTACATAACCCTAAAAGGAGTAACAAAAGCTGCAGTAAAAGTGCAAATATTTCTGAACTGTATTGGACCTAAGTACCACCAAGTGTTACAAAATCTTACTGCACCATGCAAAATTGAAAGCAAGAGTTTTGAAGAGCTCATTCAATTGCTTCAAAATCACATTGCCCCGGAACCAGGTGAAGTTGCTCAGCAACACAAATTCTGCTTACGCGTACAAGGGGAGCATGAATCCGTAGCTAATTACGTAGCCGGACTGAAAGAACTAGGGGGAAAATGTAACTTTATTTGCAATCATTGTGAAAAATCAACCTTTGACGCTCACCTACGAGTACAGTTCATTCGGGGACTGCGTTGCTCAGAAACCAAGGAGAGACTATTACAAGAAGCACCTACAACCGGTTTCGAACAAATTGTTAAAATCGCTACAACGATAGAATTGTCAAAAGCTGAATCAAAGCAAATGGGACCGGATACACCGGGAAATATTAACAAAATTTCAGTAAAGAAGAGAAATTCAAATAATAAGAAAAATACAGATGAAAATAAGTACAAAGATGATAAAATAAAATGCTACAGATGTGGCAAGAAGAACCACAAAGCAAATGATTGCCGTTTTAAAGATAAACTATTCTGTGAAAAATGTGAAATGAAAGGACATTTACAATCAGTCTGTTTTAAACAAATTTCCAAAATAGATACAGTAGAAGAAAGTAGTGAAGAAAGTGACGATGAGATATTCCAAATACATCAAATACAAAATACAGGAAATGAAAATGACAAATTTAATATTACACTACAACTACAAGGAAAATTACATACCTGTGAATTGGACACCGGAGCTGCAGTTACAACATGCTCTACAGATTACTACAACAAACATTTCAAAAATCTGCAACTGAAAGAAACAAAAATTAAATTGAAGACATACACCGGAGAAATTATAAAGCCTACAGGTACCTGCATTATCAACATAAAATACAAAAGCAGAGAAATACAAGGAAGGCTATTTGTGATCAATAAAAAAGTGGATCCAGTCATTGGTAGGGAATGGCTGAGGAAACTGGATGTAAGTTTCGACATTAACAAAATTGATACATGCACAAAAGACCCATTGACAGAAAAAGAATACAAGGAAAGGCTACAAAGTCTACTACAAGAATACAAAGAAATCTTTTCAGAAGAGATTGGTGAAATAACTAATTATCGGGTGGCATACTGTTTGAAGGAGGAGGCTGCACCAGTATTTCTAAAGCCAAGACCTGTACCGTTCGCACTGAGAGATCAAGTGGAAGAAGAGATTGATCGCCTCGAGAAAGCTGGAATTTTGGAGAAAGTTACATACTCTCAATGGGGTACACCCATAGTTCCAATAGTTAAACCAAATGGTAAACTACGCTTATGTGCAGATTACAGTGCTACATTGAATAAAAACCTGAAAGAGGACAATTACCCAATACCAAGAGTGAGTGAAATATTTTCTAAATTAAGTGGAGGCCGTTATTTCTGTACACTCGACATAAACCAGGCTTACTTACACATGAAGACAGATCCAGCTACAGCGGAGATGCAATCGATAAGCACAAGCAAAGGCACATACAGAGTGAACCGTCTCATGTTTGGTGTTAAAGTTGCTCCAAATCAATGGCAACGCTACATGGACCAAACGCTACACGGACTGCCTGGTACAGCCTGTTTTTTCGATGATATTGCAATTCAAGGACGCACTTACATGGAACTAATTAACAGAATCAAACTTGTTTTTGACAAATTACAAGAATGTGGATTACACCTAAATAAAAAGAAATGTCAGTTTTTTCAAAAGTCAGTGAACTACCTTGGACACATGATAAATGAAAACGGCCTACATCCTACACAAGAAAAAGTTGAAGACATAAAAAGCAGCCCCCGTCCAACGGATGTGTCTTCACTTAGAACATTCTTAGGAATGGTTAACTATTATCAAGAGTTTATTCCTAACCTGGCCACTAAACTACGTCCACTTTACAATCTGCTATGTAATAATACAAAATTTATATGGACTAAAGCATGTGAAGACAGTTTTCAAAAACTGAAACAAGAAATCTGTGGTGAGAAAGTACTTATACCTTTTCAAGTACAACTTCCAGTAACCCTAGCAACAGACGCTTCACCTACTGGATTCGGTGCAGTACTGTCTCACATAATGCCAGACCAGACGGAGAGACCAATAGCTTTCGCGTCCAAATCACTTACCAAGGCAGAGAGAGGCTACAGCCAACTAGACAAGGAAGCCGCAGCATTGATATGGGGACTGAAGAAGTTTTACCAATATTGCTATGGAAGAAAAATTACACTAATTATCGACAATCAACCATTAGCCAGAATACTACATCCAGATAAAGCTATACCGACAACTACAGCGATAAGACTAATACACTACGCTAATTTTCTGGCTGGATTTAACTACGATATAAAACTGAGGAAAACGACAGAGCATGCTAATGCTGACTATTTTTCAAGGATACGACTAGAGAAAAATACAAATAATACACTTACAGATGATGATATATTTTACTTAAACCAAATTGCAATAATGCCGGTTACACACAAACAATTTAAAGAAGCTACAGTTAAAGATCCGGAACTACAAAAATTATACAACGAAATTCTATCTGGAAAAGGAAATACAAAAACATTACACGAATATTCACTACAAAATGGATGCATTTTTAATGGAATAAGAATTGTCATACCAAAAACATTACAACAACAAATCTTACAAGAACTACATACAGCGCATACAGGCATAGTTAAAATGAAAGCTCTAGCTAGAAGCTATGTGTGGTGGAAGAATATCGACTATGACATTGAAGAAGTGGTAAAAGCATGCAGAAGTTGTTGTTTGGTAAAAAAAAATCCTACCAAAGTTCCTGTACATACCTGAGAATATCCAAAAGAGCCATGGACCAGAATCCATATTGATTATGCTGGCTCATTCCTAAATAATTATTTTTTGATTGTTGTAGATGCCTACACTAAATGGCTAGAAGTAATACCTACGACGCAAATGACAGCGACATCTACAATTAAAATATTGAAAGATCTGTTTACAACATTTGGACTTCCTGTGATGATTGTTTCAGACAATGGGAGACAGTTCCGATCTGAAGAAATGCAGAATTTCTTAAAAGAAAATGGTATTCAGCATAACTTCACAGCACCCTTCCATCCATCTACAAATGGGCAGGCAGAAAGATATGTCCAGACCTTCAAAAAATAAAATGAAAAGCATGTTACATGAGAGAGGAAATTTACAAGACAAACTATCCAAATTGTTAATGCAATACAGAAAAACACCAAATAATGCTACGGGCATAAGTCCAGCTGAAATGATGTATAAAAGGATATACAGAACTAAACTTGATTTAGTAAAAAGAGAAATCAGTGAAGAAAAAAATAACCAAGCAGAAAAAAAATTATAAGATGGAACAGTTTCAAGTTGGTGAGATAGTACAAATAAGATTCTATGACAACACTAAATGGAAATTCGGAGAAATTACAAAGAGAATAGGAAAACTGCACTATGAGATCGACGTGGACGGAAAGAAGCATGAAAGACACGTAGATCAGATGAGAAGAAGTACCTGCATGGAAGGAAATAATACACCTACACTTATACCTAAAGTCTTTTCCGATACTTACCTACACATACCTGGAGAACTGAGTAAACCGGGAGAACAGCAGAGACCTGGAGAACCTAAAAGTACTGAGAGAGAAGAAATTCTAAATCAGAGACATACAAATGAGAACACAGAACAACCTCAGTTTGTTCCAGAGATGACAGAGGAACCAGTGCTTGCCGGAATGCCTCCTCGAAGAAGCACACCTGCTGTGGAGGCAACGCCACGACCAATACGCCGAAGTACCCGAGCCAAAAAGGCTCCTCAGAGGCTTAACCTTTAAAATACAAGTTGGGAGAGTGTTACATCACTAGTACGGATGCAGCACTAGAGCTGTCAAGAAAAGAGTATTATTATCTGTGCCAGATGACAATGTATCGCAGTATATTGTAAACTAAATATCTAATAAATAATGAATCTATTCGGCGTATAATTGCGGCATATACAACAGTTCTCATAGTGGTGTTCGTGATTACATAAATCACAGATACAGTACCTTGTAACATCCCTCCCTAGTATTTATTTTTTGTAAACTTATATCTAGTCTTATATCTAAGGTCTTATATTTAATTTAAAACTAGGGCTTAATTTACACTTATATCTAGACTAGGCTATACTACAAGCAGCACCAAGACACCAAGCTAGACTACTATCTACAGCTAATTACCTACTCAAACTATGCAATTCCTAGCCTTAATTAATTAATACTGTGAGAAGCTATTTGGATTGAATAGGACAGTATGAAATTTGGCCAACATGATCGTCTATTCCCTTCATTGTGGTAGTAACTCAAACTCGTTTAGTGGAGGCAAGAGATGCTAATCCTAAGAAGTAAACTATGCCCTATACATTAACACTAAAATGCCCTATATCTATCTGAACCTTTCCGCTCACACAGAACCCAGTTCTGCAAATTACTGTTACCGAACACTAACGGGCAATGACAAATTATAGTTAAATAGTAGTAACTGGGAGTCTTTATTTATATCTTGGAGTAGTTAAGTAAAGGACAGTTAATATCCTGGTAATTTCAAATGCTTAGTCTGGAATTATAACAAGTATTTATATAGGTAAAATGAGTAAATGTCTTTTGTGTTAAAGTTAGAGCCCAGCCTTCGCTCTTGAGATTGTTCTCAACTGATCGTTGCCAGTAACCGTGTTCCTCGTCCAGAGACCCTAAGGAACTCCGACACAAGACTTGTGAGTTTACTAGTCTTTAGTCAGTATGTCATGTTATTGTACCACAAAGGGTAAGAGGATAAATTTAACTCTAATTATTCCTATACTATGCTGTCCAATCATTCTGGTACAGAAGGAAAACTACTTTATAAATTGGGTGTTTTCTGTTATTTTGATATATGTTTTTCAATCAGAAAGATAAGTCAGATTCATTGATCTTAGTCATATCTAAAAGTATTTCAATCAATTACTTATTAGTTCAAAACAAAAGGGGATCTAAGGAATTTTCCATCAAATATAAATTTATAACACCCAGAAAGCTATGGAAATTAGCATATCAACTAAATAATACCAATCTTAAATATGTAGATCATAAAAACAAAGCTTCATCGCTTCATCCTACTGATAACTTAAAGGCGGAGGATTCTTAAGGAAGATTGAACTGTCACATTCTATCTTCCTAATAGTAAATGGTTATTTAATATAATTAATTAAAAACATAATTTTCCCTTGTTACAAGGTAAAACAGATGTTGAGATAAAAACCTAACCTAAAATAAGTAAAACCCTATTCATGCCTAAATTAATGTTCCTATTCTAGTTAGCTGTGTATTGAAACCTGGAGGAAAAACCTCACATTTACAATTAAACGTGTGGTGTGTTATGCAGTTTCCGGGAGTGCAATGGAAACTTCTACACTATTCTAAAGAAGGGATTGGAGTGGCATCTCCTTGTGTATAAAGTCCTACGCCATGTGTATTGACATCGTCTACGGCCGAAGCCTAGGGTGCAGACGACATCCTAACTAGAGATATAGTAGTGTGAATATATAAATATTTAGATAAGAGACCAGCGAGACCAGTTCCCATGTTCCGACCCAGCAGAACACGAAAGCCTGGGTACACGCTAGGAGGTAAGTTACCCTACCCAGATATTTCGCTGGGAGTCAGGTGCTGAGTCGAACCTCAACGCTTCAGCTCACACTGTAAACAATGTGTTGAAATTTCAAGCCCTTGTTATCACCGTTAGGTCGCCAGACTTGAAACCCGAAAACCGTGTTTCTAAATGTGGCCTGTAGGTACCTGTTGCCTTAGGCTCTGTCTACCCCGTAAGGGATAAAGACGTGAGTTGTGTGTGTGTGTGTGTGTGTGTGTGTTTCGTATAATCCCTACTTCAAGCACACAAAGTAATTAATCAAGCTAATTAGTATTCTATAATCGCAAATCCAGTATAGGCTCTAAAGAATGAGAAAAATAAGGGATGACGCCGGAGAGTATCCCCGAGCCGCCAAGGTTAAGGATAGGAATATTTACTGGTATTCACGACCACAGAACACTATGTCACAAATTAATGATATAAAATCAATTAAATAATCAATTCAATTAATTAATATAAAAACGTAAAACAGCCGCGACCCGATCTCGCGTATTTACTAAAATCTAATTTGTGCTTGAAAGAACCGCGCTTACGAACCGACAGAGGAGAAAAGACCCTTTCTTAAAATCTACGCCCGTATTTATACCCTTTTTCGGTGCTTTTGGCTGAATTGGTGCTTTTGGTGCCTTGAGCTGATTCAGTGCTAATTGTGTCTTTAGCTGAATTGGTGCTTTCAGCTGATTCGGTGCTTTTAGTTGAATTGGTGCTTAATGTGTCTTTAGCTGATTTGGTGTTTTCGGTGCGTTTGGCGACAGCTCCAGTTTTTATGCTATTGGATACTCAAACTGTATGAAGCTAAAGTCCATTCTCTCGTGATATGATTTTCCACAATTCCAAGAACATAGACCATCACAGATAACAAATACGGAATAGCAGGTTATTTCTAATAAGCAAGTATTCTACTGTGCTTTTTGGTTTTCATGTTGGTATATTTTTCTTATATGGTTATGTGTAAACAATTTAATCCTTCCTTATAGGTAGTTGTTAAAGATTAGTCATAATAGACTATTTTGCTTTCTTAAATTAGCTTAACGAAAAAGTTGATCGTTTCCAACTTTGTTTGTAATTAAATACTATATTTTTTAGTATTTTGTGTATGTGCGAGACCCGCACTTGATGTGACGTCTTGTGGACCTATTATTTGTGGCAACCTGTTTTATAGGTGTGGTATTTTGCTTAACGGCAATGCATACTTTTTCCAATAAATCAATGCTACTTGAAGCCCTTTTGTCCATAAAAAGAATGAATTAAGGTGAATTATATTTTATCTAGACATAAGGTGCTCCTAAATCTCTATGAGAAATATACATCAAATCACTTGCATCGTATTATCTAAAACCGTAAGCATTCCCCATAGGTTGACCAAGGTGGTTCATAAATAATATTCCTTCATGAAATTCACTGTTGTTGTCTGACATTGTTTGGCAAATAAGTTGACAAATATTGACAACTATTGCACAGAATAATATGTAGTGGTACTTGTACCTGATGTGATTATTCAATTAATTTTAATGTGTCCCCCGTTTCATGGAACATTTTTAGATATTAATACTATTTAATTTTGTATTTTTTAGTAAATAACTCAGGAATATTATTCCATATGAGAATTAATATTTTATTTGTGAATTTGACCGGAACGAGACCCCGTTTCGTCACAACCTACAGGAGTAGAAAAAAATACTATTGAAGCAGTCTCTACGGTGTGTGCTACCAACTTATTTATGTGTGAAGTCGTCGCCTCAGCTCAAATATTTCTAAGCCGAATAGGACCTATATGTATAGGCAGATAGACTAGGTCCACTTCAGCCACGCATGCCACACATAAACATATCGATGATATGGTGGGAGCGTGGGTGGTGCCTTTTGTTGCCGACTGCCTTTTGTTTTTTTTTTCGAATTCGATTTTGAATTTCGCTATTATTGCGTAATGAATGGTGAATTGGCGCGTTTTGATAGTTGTGTTGAAGTTTTTAAGTTTAATACTGCTTCGAACATAATACGCACCTATAGAATATGCCCATATGCATTATATTTATGGTGAGTGCCAAGGCACAATTTCACCATTAATTATGCAATAATAGCGAAATTCAAAATCGAAGTCGAAAAAAAAATAAAGGCAGCTAGCATGTTTTATAAATTTGGAATTATTTAAATGCCATTTGCATTTAAATAAGTGACCAGTAATGTTATTATTGCAACAAAAAGTTTTGAATTCTACGCCCGTGATATAAAAAGTAAATCGGGAAGAACGCGTGTATTTTTTTATTTTATTTTGGCATTTTGAATTTAAACTCAAAAGGTAATTACTATTTTTAAATTGTCAATAAACCGGCATGTTTTAAGCTTATTGGCAACTAGGCGGTAGTATATATTTTTTTTACCATGAGAGCTGGAAATTCGGTCAATGTACGATTGAAAAAGCAAAAATTAAGTTTCGGATTATTTTTAAAAAATCCAATGTAGTCTCACAAAAATGGTAATGCCTATCTGAAAACACAAGTATAGTTTGTTTCAGTTAAAATGACGAAAATGCACTTAACGTGGGATTTTACAACTTCTTTTGTTGCTGAATATGAAAGGAAAAGATAACAAAGAGACATAATAAAGCTGACCGAAGTATGGCACGTGTACTGGAGTAGCTCAACCCTTCTTGATCTTTGAAATGAATGATTTTTAAATTTATTTAAAATATGATTACACAAAGAATCAACACTTATACATATTACATAAACACACACATACAGACACACATATTACATATTTTAGGGCCGACAACGCACTGGCATCGCGTAAAGCGCTGCGGGTGTCTATGGACAGTGGTGATCATTTAACATCAGGTGACCCACTAGTTCGTTTGTCTGGCCTCTCTAACATAAAAAAAAACATTCTATATGAACACCAAAATCCAATCAGAAGCATTCAAAGTCCAGTAAAGTATAGCAAGGTTGTAAAAAAGAGACTATTTTTGCAAATATAACACATGTACCTACTAAAAGAGCGAAAGTCAGTTACACTAACAAAATGTTGTACTTAAGCCTAAGAAAGTATCCCCTCCTATTGATTATTGTTTATTACCTGAACTGGACACTTTTAAGTATAATAGATGTATTGTTTTCCAAATACAATTACAGTGCGGCTAACACTCAGGTAAAAATGTCTTATACCTACTATTAAAAAATTGTACAAACTGATATTGACACAGTATATAATAATTATTTTAGAAACGCACGTCATGTATTGTAATACCGACCAACAACTCCAAAACTATCAAGATTGTTTTTGTTCACGGTATACTTTGGGCCTACCGATACACCGGCATAATTGGGATTGTCTATTTTTTTACAATGTATAGTCAATCGAAAACCATTTCGAGATAAATGCTTTTTAAATCGTTTTCTGTATTTACTTTATTTTATTTTACTATAATGAATTTATTACATGAAAAATAAGCAATGACCTTCATTTGACATTCCCAGACATGACGTAGACGGTCCAAAATGTACTTTATTTGCAAATGTTACAAATTCTATGCTATTTACGCGTGGATTATACTACGGAGTTCAATTTGGACCCGCAATCTGACATTTCATTCATCTTATGACAGCTGACAAGCAAAATGACAATCTTGTTACTGTCATTCTTGTTTTTTCCACGGATTACTTTCATATTGTTGTATTATAGTTTAGATTTAGAAGCACTTTCGGTAGATAATTAGGCAAGAGTGTATCCGCACAGCGATGTGCTTCGCTCACATGAAAGATTTTCCGCTAAATATTTTAATGGATAGCGAAATATTACGTTTTTCGGTTTACTTTCACCTACTGAGTTTACTGTCTTATTTCCGGGTCCTGTTTTGTCTTGATCATACCTGGTATGTGTTTATGGACCTTTCTGCTTCGCGCAGAATGTTATGGTATGTGTAACGGCTGTGAAAATATAAAATTCATAGGAGAAGATCGCGTGAATCTTCCTGTGTTATTGTTGAATCATGTTGACATTGATACTAATGACAGTTTGCCAACTTCACCACAGATAGAAAAGACGTTAATGGCGGCGCTTCACATACGTTTTATGCAATTTATCCAATAAGCAGATGTGTGGCACCGGCAGTGGAAACTCTGACGTCATCAACCAAAATACTTTCAATAATTAATAGTGAAAAACATACCGAGTTATATGAGAAAATATTGAAATTGGTTTCTTATAATTGACTATTCTGCACAAAAAAAATATAAAAAGGATAGGTATTTTTTTTTAGACAATCCCAATTGGGAGTGGATGATTATTTTAAAAGTGCTTGATGATTTTTCTATTGATAGGAATAACCATCCTTAGCTACTGAAAAAAGTTACAGATTTTTCCATCGAGCCATATATTTTATAAAAATAAAAACGTTTTACTCAGTCACTCGGCGGCCCCTAAACGGCTGATAAGCAGTACGTCCATAACATAACAAATAAAAAAAAGGCTGCTTGAATCTGTGGTACACAATGACATAAGTAGCTAAAAAAAGCAACGGTTAAGTGGCGCTGTCTGTGAATTGTTGGTGTAATGAACACATTATCGAAAAATAATAATAATAAAAAAACCTAAAAGTCCGAATATCTCGGAAACCGTGCATCTTTTACTAAACCTATTTTAGCTTCATTATAACGTCCTTTGTGCCCTCTATCCATAGTTCAAGGCAGTGTTGTTATGGATATCCATATCCGTAACCGAAACTATCGGATATCCGAAATAAAAAAATATCCGTAACCGAATCCGATATAAAAGTTTTAGTAAATATGACACGTCGTGACAAGTTTTTGTTTTTGTCCGGCTGGCAGACCAGCCGCGCGCGCGTTTAATCATAACTTGTAGAAGTTTTTGTGGGATTACGTAAATTTAATATCCGTAACCGAAACTATCGGATAATCCGAAATAATTTAATATCCATAACCGTAACCGAAACCGATATTCTATTTTTCCAATATCCATATCCATATTCGGATCCGAAATTATATATCCGTAACATCCCAAGTTCATCAAGGATTATCCACTCATTACCTAACATTCTGTATATTATAGACTAGCCGTTGCCCGCAACTTCGTTTGCATAGAATTCGTTTATCGCTATCCCGCGGGAATCACGCAATTTTCCGGGATAAAAAGTAGCCTATGTGTTATTCCAGACTATAATCTATCTATGTTCCAAATTTCATCCATATCGGCCCAGTACTTTTTGAGCCTATTCATTACAAACATACAAACATACAATAAATAAATAAATAAATAAATAAATAAATAAATAGGTACAAATCTTTCCTCTTTATAATATTATTATATTATATATATATTATATTATATTATATTATATTATATTATATTATATTATATTATATTATATTATATTATATTATATTATATTATATTATATTATATTATATATTATAGATATAGATTATAGATATTATAGATTATAGATAGACTAAGTTGACATAAATGTGACAACATGGTGACAACCAAAATATAATTTGCATTAGGTACATTGCTGCTCGACAGCATCTTTAAAAAATAATTTCGTCGAGTTAGTTTGAGAACATTAAAAAAATATGATTGAATATCGTTTGTACCGCTAAAGCATGTCTAGTTAAACTTTAATTGTTAAAGTTAAAGGTTCCGCCCGTATTCCAAATCCACGCTGTATACTTGGACTAGTACTTGGATAAAACTCAAATAACGTCCCACACACGCTTTGGTCAAATACTTCACAATGTACGTGAGACAGGTTTTACTTTCAACTTTTCAAATTATGAGTGTTTCTAATAAAAAAAGACGGCTTAAAGGACCTAGCATCCAGGCCATAAAATGCTTAAAAAAAATACTTTGAGGTTATAATCAGCGACTGGATTTGATCGAGTGACGCCTTTTCAAAAGACAAATTGCGAAAACAGCGTGGAATTGATTTTTAAAAGTACTATCAATATCATGAGTACATCAAGAGGAAATTCCCAGCGGACAAGGCCCCAAAAGCATAAAAACAAAACAGCGTATAAAAATGATCTACACGACAAGACAAACAAAACAAAGTTTTTAAACTCCCTTTCAATAACAGGAGTTTGCAAACGTTGCAAGGATATACTCGACTGGAAAATCAAATATAAAAAATACAAACCTTTGACAGCACCAAGAAAATGCGTTGGATGTGAGGAGAAAACAGTCAAGTACGCCTACCACGTACTTTGCGGCAAGTGCGCTGCAAGCAAAAATGTCTGTGCAAAATGCTGCACATCTGTTGAGGTAAAAAGTAGACATTATTATATTAAATAGATACTGATATACTTTTAGCGCACTGAAGGGAAATGCAGTACAGGTACAGCTGTGCCTTAAAGTATCCAATCTGTGTACTCATACCATACCATACCATAAGTTTAATATGACAGGGGCGGAGAGTAAGACAGCCGGGGAAATTACGGGCACAAGAGGCATTTCATCTTAATCCTCTAGGTTGGCAACGCATCTGCAATCCCTCCGGGGTTGCGGGTGTCTATGGGCAGTGGTGATCACTTACCATCAGGTGACCCACTTGCTCGTTTGCCTTCCTATTCACATAAAAAAAAAAAAAAAAAAACGCAAAGTAACGCCTGATTCAATCAATTATAGACTGTCATAACTATCATTATTGGTATCTAAATTTTACAAAAGCAAAGCTTGGTAGTTTAGAGTAGAGATGGGCGAATTACTTGCCAAATAGTTAGGGAAACTGACTATTTGGTGTTATTTGTAGTCACCAACTATTTGGCAAAAAATAAAGACTGATTGTTATTAAATTAAATGTCTTCTAAAGCAATAGTTGTAAGCAAGGCAAAATTTTACTTTGAAAATTAAGCAAAAACACAGTAGGTTGCGCACAAACAGTTGCAAAAACCAACTGAGTTGATAAGCGCCCAAAACAAACAGCAATGCCTACTAGTCGGGAAAACCCGTAATTGGCCCGTCACTAGTTTAGAGCAATCTTGTGAGAAAGTAAATTAAGCATCAGGACTGAAGATAGCCTCATGTATGGAAAATTCTGAAAAAAATGAGACAGTTGCATAAATTCTTAGAGATCAAATCTAAGAAGGTTGCAAATCATAACATTAGTTAAGACAAAGAACCATTCTTAATTTTCAATACAGAAATGAAGTGACAAATCAATGTTTCAATATAAAATGATAATAATACACCAGAGGTTCCCAAACTTATTTTGTCTACTGCCCACTTTGAGAATAAATTATTTTTTAGCACCCCCAGTTTTTCACCTACTTAAAAACCACTATAACTTCACTATAACCACTTTTTTTTTCTGAGTCTCTATCCGCCCCCTTTTAGGCCTGCAGCGCCCACAAGGGGGCGTTATCGCCCACTTTGGGAAAGGCTGTAATAAACGATGTCATAATTATGAATGTGTCAGGTAAATAACAAAAGAAAAACCACATTTTGAATAGTGGGAAATGTCAGAATGAAAGCTCGATAAAAAAAGGATTTATTTTAAATACAACCAATAATATAGCTGATGTAATAAGACCTCATTTCAAACTTTGGCAGACATGAATGGTGTGAGAGTAAGAGTTAGAGAACCAAACGGATTACTAATGTTTGGCAAATAATGTTCCCCAAAGCATCACATCGCAAACTTTGTTTCCCAAATTTTTATTTAGTAAAAATTCAATTGTCAAAACTACTTATCGCAATATTACAGTTAGCAAACCTTTTTTTCGGCAAGTGATTATTTAGCAAATAATGAATTGGTCATGTTAATTTTCCCAAATTTTTTTTTGGCAAATGTATCGTTTGGCATAATGTACTAAACCCAAAATATCGCATGGCATACGATTTCTATCGCAATGTGAGTAATGCGTAGGATAAACATAACAATTATGATTATATTTTGTAAATTTTGCAACACAAAGCTGAATATTCTGAGCTGAAATTACTAATGTGTATCGCGAGTAATTTAAAAATTTAAGTTCAAAAAACAGTTCTAACCTAACCTAACCTACTGTTCTGGTAGCAGTTCTTTTCTGAGGGGGTCGCAGTTCTAACCTAACCTAACCTACTTTTCTGGTGGCAGTTCTAGTCTGTGGGGATCGCAGTTCCGACCGAACCTAACCTACTTTCATTTCTTTAATTAGTCAATGATTAATGAGATAAAGTAATTATCATTTGCCAGGTTTTTGCTATAAGTATACCATGCAAAGTGTCATATTTGGGAATTTGATTATTGGAATATAACTTATGACAAAACAAAACATTTGCTTAAGAAGCATTTGCTTTATAAAATCTTGACGAAGGGATAATTTGCCAAATGATAGTTTGACCAAATGAACTAAATGCTAAATGTAACTTTGCTAAAGGTTCACTTGGAAAATGTAAGTATTGCGATATGTTGTTTGGGAAGTGATATTTGGGAAAAATAATTTGCCAAACGGCAGTACACCGAACCAAACATCTGACTTGTACTCCGAGGTGTCCCATAAACCCGTATTTTATCCTATCCTACTAATATTATAAATGTGAAAGTTTGTGAGTATGGATGTTTGGATGTTTGTTACTCTTTCACGCCAGAACGGGTGGACAGAGCTGGATGAAATTTGGAACATAGATACATTATAGTCTGGAATAACACATAGGCTACTTTTTATCCCGGAAAATTGCGTAATTCTATGCAGACGAAGTTGCGGGCAACAGCTAGTAGATAATCATTTTAATTTGAAACACTCAACAATGGCTTTAACTGTTAGAATGGCATGTCACTTAGTTTTCAAGGATCGAAATAAATGTGATCACTTACGACTATGACACATTTTATGTTCATTTACATTTACAATACAATACAACAACTAAACTACAAGTCAGTAACATTTGCTTTATTTCATAATATGTTTATATTATTTTGAAGACCTAATTCATCAGTTTCTTTTGCTGTTGACTGTACTATATGGAGTACATATCATTAAATGAAAAAAGAAGTTTAAATTAATCCAAAATCCCAAAACTTTGCCTCAGTGCCTTTGTCTTCAGTTGTTTGGTTCGTTCGTTGGTATAACTGTTTTCAAAATTTGGCAATCACAAGGATAAAACATGAATGCAATTTTCTTTCTTCAAATTCATAAATGGCTTTTGCCATCATTATTAAATAAAAGATTACTTTTAAATTGTTATTAAATCTTATTTTTTCAGACCAGTGAACCAGAAGAAAATACTCCTAATGTGGATATACAAACAATGCTAAAAGGTTTGCCTGAAAGAAAACGGCGTACTATTCTTCGGTAAGAAATAGGTTCATAAATGTAAAATGATTATGTGAAACTGTGATAAATGTGTGCTCTGCTAGTATAATTTTAAATTGAACATATTTATTGCAACACCCAATGTGAAAATATTCATAGTTTTAATTACATTTTGGTCCACCCAATAAAGTATTGTTGTAATAATTTGAAAATGGTGTGCTGACGAATTCATTTCAATCAACTTGTAAACAACAATATATTTATAATTTTATTTGAATTTTATGCTTCCATGCTGGTCTGGGAGTGAAGAACAAAACATAGAATGTAACAGTTCCTTCTCTTCCCGCGCAGATGGTAAAAGCCCATCGAGGGAATGGGCATAGGAATCATGTTATAGGCGATGCGGCTAGCAACCCATCACTATTTTAATTCCCCTTTCCACCTATACGCCCACAATCATGCTAAACGTGGTCTTTAGGTCATGTTACCTTAGGCTCTGTCTACCCCGTAAGAAATAAAGACGTGATTTATGTGTTTTTTTGAATTATTTTTATAAATGTATATTTGTGTAGCATCGGCAATGGCTTCGTCTTATTCTTCTTAATATAATTATTGTAACCATACAAACCGCAATGCCTACTCCTCATGTGCCTACTTTGATAATCTTAACAGGTTTAGAATACATACCATACCATTTAATTAAATTTACTTTGAAAACTGAGACCAGTAGGCTTATTACCTAACTCGCTCGCAATCGCCATCGTGTTCATTTTGACAGTTCATGTATGGGCTGACAATTGGCATCGGAATCAGCTAGCTGTCACATTCATACAAGAACTGTCAAAATGAACACGATGGCGATTGCGAGCGAGTTAGGTAATAAGCCTACTGAGCTTCTAGTTGTTTTCGCATATAATGTCTCGAGCGCGTTCACGTAAACGTCTCAATTACTATGGAAAAATTGGCAGAGCCGCTTGCGGATCGAAACGGCAACAAACTGTTCTCATAGTATTTGACATTTTAACGCGAACGCGTTCGAGACGTATTTTGTGACCGAAAACCTACACTAAGCGTACTGTATGCAAAAAAACATGACTTTCAGCACATATATGAAATGAAAAAGAGTATCACTAGGTCCATAGTGTATATGTAATGTGAGATTTATCTATTTCACCCTAACATACTCATATCATCTCGCATTGCCAATATAATATTATATTACATATTCTAAAAAATGCTCTGCCACCATTATGTAGAGAATATTCAGTTCAGTCTAGTTTTACTGTTCTAAGATCGTACTTTTCGCCTTCATTCATTTTACTTACTTTGTGGTTTAGCGCTTAGCATAGCAATAAATTGGCCAAACTATATTATATGTTAAAAAACTAGCCAGATGTGCGAACTTTAATCTCTGATAATTAAACAGATAATGTCCTGGTTTTGCTTTCTAAGTGTGTTTGTTTTCCAGGTTTATAAATAAAACTCAGGGTGAAGATAGCAAATTGACTCCAGAGATGAAGTCACATATTGAAGAATTGATACAAAAAATGGATCAAAATAATTTAGATGATGATGACGACTTTGACGATTTTGCATCAAATGACTCGGGCCAGTCCGAAAGCGACAATGATGAATAAAATAAAAATACTAGAAAGTTACACAACATGTTTAATTAGTTATATTACATTATTAATAAATACTTATTTTTATTAAAATTAGTCTCATTCATAAAATTTAAATTGATATATTAATTAACTATTGATTAGTATAATACAACCTAAAAAAAATACCATATCAAATTAAAATATGTAGCCATTTTATATACAAAGAAACATAGATTAAGTTCATAAAATAAAATTCTAATCACATTTAAAGTTGTTGAATGTTGTTTTAAAGATATTCTAGTCAATTAAAAGTACTCGTTCCCCCTTATTCATAAAAACATAGGTAGATGAGTAATTATACTAAAAAAAACTTTAGGTACTCTGCAAGTATTAATAAAATACAGTTAATAAAGTATTTTTTTTAGTAAGTTTATAATTTATTGTAAGTAAAGGTTTTAATCTCTATATATATATATATATATATATATATATAGAATTGCTATTCGTTTGCCTCGCTAAAACTCCAGAATGTCTGTACTGATTTGAATAATTTTAGTTTTAAATTATTTGCCCAGGGAAGGTTTAAATGTTGAGAAAACATGAAAAAATATCAGGAACGGAGGCGAAGCCTTGGGCAACAACTACCTAGTAATAAATATAAATAAATATCATGGGACAATAAAATTTACCCGAATATTGACATAGTCCCAACTAAGCAAATAATGGGTACTATACGACGGATAAATAAATTATGTATTGAACATCCAAGACGGGTTAGGTTCGTAAGGACTAGATTACATAACGACTATAAGCAAAACGTCTTAGTTGCATAAGGTCTTGGTAAGCACAATGTCTTTTTTGCAGAATGCCCTAGTGAGTAGAATGTCTTAGTTGTTCGATCGACAACTATTGTTGGCGATGTAAATAGGTCTTTTATATTTCTCTTATTGTCTTTTATTCCTTTATTTGAAGTTGCTTTTTTAATATGTTTTTTAAAAAGTCACTGTCTGTCTTCTTAATATATGTGTCACATCAGCTGCTTTGGTTTACTTTTCTGCTCCTAAAAGCCTAAAAGCTATCGAATCCTTTATAACTATAGCATAACGCCCGAAGTTGCAAAATGACTAATAGAGTTTACGTCCAAGTTATTAATAAGTCTTGCTTGTAAAACGACGCATAAGGAAAAGTGTCTGGATAGCATATGGTCTTGGTAGCAAAACGTCATGATTGCATACCGGCTAGGTAATATTAGATGAATTTAATCTTTGTAGGGACGACTAGTTATCAAAGAGTTCCTTCACAAACTACGTTTGAGTTTTTCTTGTCATTCAACCATCTACTCGTTATGCCATTTAGACGTTATTAATGTTTGACGATATGCCTACCTAGTCGTTTTGCTATTACAACATTTTGATATTAGGGCGTTATACAAACAAGACGTAATAGAACTAAGTCCAATCTTAAACCCGGGCATTCTACTATTAAGACGTTTGTACAATTAGACATTTAGCTACCAAGACCTTATGTAACTAAGACGTTTTGCTTATAGAGTCGTTATGTAATCTAGTCCTTACGAACCTAACCCAGAAATTTTGCGATACTTACATGTTTATGAATAAGGGGGTTTAACAAATATGCTAAGTAAGAGAAAGAATTGGCCAGGTCAAGCCATTTTTTTGTTCTAAGTAGTATTTGGAGTGATAAATTTTCGATGTCAAATGTAAACCTGGCATATAAATTTCCTGATCCTAACTTTTCATAGATGAATGTTGTTTGGTTTTACCTTGAAAGTCAGTATCCTCGTGAAACAATAGCTGAATTATACGAATGCAGTTAATTTTCGTGGACTACTTACATAAATACCAAAACTTTCACCTGATCAAGCCACGTTTTTAATACACATAAATTATTATTAGGTAATTGGTACTTGTTAGGTACAGAAAGTACATACCAATTTCAAATGACTAAACTTTATCAGTATATTCAAAAGCTGAAAAATGAATTTATTATTGTTGTTTCACGTCAGTGCCTATATACATATATGTATATCGTCCATTTTATTTAATATTTGTTATTACATCAAATGAAATCTAGCAAGAAACTTCCCAAGCAGCTAGACAAACCTCAATCAATGGTTGCAATTTTTTCCCAATACCTAGCACGTTAAAAATGTATCACTGCCTAAGAAAATAGGGACTTCTGAGCAACGGTAAAATTAAAATATAAATAAAATAGCCTTCGTGAAAAAAATAATTTTTAATAAAAGCTTTTTTGATGACTACCTACTTATCATTTACTTTACGAAATTGCAATAAACTGTATTTAAAGTCGATCCAACTACAAATTTTGACCCATACCTACATATTTTCATTATACTAACGCGGCAATGTAAAAGCTTGTGACAAATATGTGTCTGCACTGCTCTTGTTATTTGAATGAAATATTATATAAAATACAATGCAATGTAAATATTCTTTATAATGTTCAATAGTTCAGTTAAACACAATTTTGTTTTTAATTTAACTTTACCAATGAAACTCGAATGGCCCTATTTCCTTAAGAGTAGTTAAGTATTATGCGTTTATTCAATATCATATAAATATACCACACTCTTCGGTCTCGGCTAGTTCAGTCGCGAAGTCGCGATGGATAACTTCGAGACGATCGAATACATCATTTTAGCACTCGATGCAGGTAGTTAAGTATACCAAAACTAAAATAGCAAACATAGGTCTGGTAAAATTTTAAAATACTTAATTTCTAATCCTTTAACTGTATTAGTCATATTCATATACATAATATGCCATGAACATGAAATTCACCAATTAAACAAACGGATCTAGCACGATAAAATATTGTTGCCGACATAAAGCTCGGAACATTTCCTAACCAGTGCGCGAGCGCAAAAAAAGGTGCATGCTTTATGTTCGCAATAAATACGGGGCCCCAGGAGTGGATACCAGAAATGTATAGAAATTAGAAATATTATGGTGAGCGTGTTCTGCATTTCGAATAAAGGGTATACCGAAAAACATCGAATTATTTATATCAGAGTAGCGACAGCCAGGTTTTCGACACCAACGCACTACAGCGTGAAATAGCAGTAGGTAGGGGCATTATTTCTACAATTTATAGCAAAATCAGTTATGGCATGCACAATGCACATGCAAAACAACAGGACGGAGGTTTAATGGTCTAATTTCTCGTCCTCGTAAATATAAAACTACATATATGGCTTCACTAGGTTGATTAGATTACCTGTGGTCAGATCAAAAACTGTTAGACCTATCGTGGCGGCGTCAGCTCCTTGATATTTTTTTAAGTGCTTGTACGGTCTAGGGACTTTAGGGTTACTTTATATTTTACTTTATACGGGTTTTTTTTATATATGATAGGGGGAAACGAGCAAGTGAGTCACCTGACGGAAAGTAATCACCGCTGCCCATAGACACTCATAACATAAGGCGTTAAAAGCGTCTCGCCGGCCCTTTAAGAAAAGAATAGGCTCGTTTTGTGAAGAATTGTTAAACATGGTTTAAAGAATTACAGTTCTTACATTCCTTAACACAGAACTCTCGGAATTAGCTAACCCTGGTCCGCGCAAGCCCGCCCTAAAGGCACAGTTAGCTACACACAAGTAATCACAACCCATATGCTTATTTCTGTTGAACGCTAACTTTAAGAAAAGTGTAACAATGACATTAGTTCCTAATAAAATGTATCAATGGTCTTGAAAACACTCACTTAACTGTTATACATGTACAAATAATTATAATTTAAATAAAATAAAGCTTATTATTATGTATTAACAAGAAATTGCACTAGCATTAAAGCATTCATTTATTTAAACTTTTGTAGTCTTGCTTTTCCGTATCATAGCAGACCGAGTTGACGAAGCTGTAAAAAGAAAACAAGCTAAAAATGTGGGAAGGTTAAACACTAAAATCCGGTCAAGGAAAAATGCAGCAATGACATGACGATCATTTGTGAAAATTGTTTAAGGGCTTTAAGCAGAAACGGTGAAATTTAATACTCCCTCCTTTAGGGCCATACCACACTCGGGTAAAAATATATGGATAGAGTAAATTAATTTAGATACAGTCAACATGCTGCACAGGATCCCCTTTTTTATAAAAGCTTGTAACTGTAACATAATACTTTTATTACGTTTGTTTGTCATGTCACTTGGACATTTGCGTTTGTGAAATACAGACGAGACAATACTCAGCTATAAATTGAAACAATATTCTATGAAAAAGGAGGAGAGTTGGTAGCAAAAGCAAAGTCTTACCAAGCCTTGGCGTTCTTTCTCCTTCTGCATAACAATGTTAGTTTGCATTTCATCGAACTTTACTACGGCTGCCAGCACCTTTGCTAACGTAATGGAATGTGTTCCAGAGCCAGTCAAGTATTCATAAAGAATGTTCCTCAAATATTCTAATTCTGTGTTCTCTTGTAACGAATGCAAATGCCTGAGACTAACAAGAGCTTCATCCAGCCTTCTTTCTAACTTTTCGTTTGAAAGTCGGAGCTTTTCGTTATTTTCTTGCACGCTCTGTAAATTCCCATTTACCGACCTATTGATATGTTCCAAGTCCATCAATTGTTTCTCATATTTGCTTTTTGTGGCTAACACGCTGTTGTATTTCTCTTTTAAAATGTCCAGCTCAGATTGAGAATTAAAACTTTTGGAATTATTGTTAGGTGTTTCAGCATAATTTTGTGAGCGCAGTTGGTCTTTGAGCTCTAGATTTTCTTCAACGAGCAAAGTATTTTCTCTGAGCAAATCATTCATTTTGTCTGTGTCTGATTCTCCATTTTGCAACTCACCCAAATTATGAGAACTATGATTTTTATCGATATGTTCACTTGAAGCAATCAACTCCCTTACCTTGTCATTCAATGTACTATTTTCTTTTGATATCTTAGCAAGATAAGTCTGTAGCCCTTCAATATCTGAAGATAAGTGTCTATTTTCATTTTTCAGCATATCATATTCTGTATTCAGAGAAGTTAACTTATCTGCCAGTTCAGTATTTTCGCCAGATATTGCCTTTGATTCACTACAAAACCTTTCGAGTTCTGATATTTTCGTCAAAAGTTCGGAATTAGTTAGTTTTAGTGATTTATTTTCTTCTTCAAACTCAGTGAAGTAAGAATTTTGTGTCCCTATGTCTGCAAGCAGGGTATCTTTTTCATTCTCTACACTAATAACTTTTTCATATAACGCTTCTTTTTCTTGTTTAAATTGTTCACACTTATCTTTTAGAATTTTATTTTCCTCTATAGCAAAATTTATAAACGAACTGGTTTCTTCTGTCTGGATCTCTACTGCTGGTTTCATTTTATTTGCATCTTCGGTTTCTTCAAGTCTCTTTATTGTGGCATTTAAATGATCTTTTTCGTTTTCTATTTCAGTATGAGATTTCCGCACGTCGCTTATTTCTTCTTCCAGAGCCTTTAAGTTTATTTCGATACTTTGTGATTGATTCTTTAATGAGGTGTTCTCCTGTGATAAGGCCTTGACATCGTCTTCTAATTTTTCAATATAAATCAGTTTCTCTTCAGCAGCTTTGTTCTTAGCTAGCAATTCCTGATTACCAGCTTTGAGGACATCCAACTCTGCTGCTTCGACTTTTAATTGATCGTTCTCAGCTTCAATATCTTTCACTTTTTGTAATAATGTCTCTTGCTCTTTTTCTAATAAAGGAATCTTTTCGATATAAACCAGTTTCTCTTCAGCAGCTTTATTCTTAGTTAGCAATTCTTGATTAACAGCTTTGAGGACATTCAACTCTGCTGCTTCAATTTTTAATTTATCGTTCTCAGTTTCAATATTTTTCACCTTTTGTAATAATGTCTGTTGCTCTTTTTCTAATAAAGGAACCTTTTCGATATATACCAGTTTCTCTTCAGCAGCTTTGTTCTTAGCTAGCAATTCCTGATTAACAGCTTTGAGGACATCCAGCTCTGAGACTGCGATTTTTAATTGATCGTTCTCAGCTTCGATATCTTTCACTTTTTGTAATAATGTCTGTTGCTCTTTTTCTAATAGAAGAACCTTTTCGTGTAAGGGTGAAAGTTGTTCTCTCTCTCGGGTGATCGTACTTTTAAGCGACGTATTAAGAGTTTCTAATTCGTCTATTTTTGATAGTAACGCAATTTTATCGTCTTTAGCCTTGTTCAATTCGGTTAAGTTGACTTCATAATTATTTTCATATTTTTTTATTTCTTCAAGCTTTGTTACATTTTCTAAGAAAGAAGTTTGTATCTGAGTTTTTAACTGATTATTGTCCTCTTGACAAGCAATTAATTCCTTAGTAGTCGATTCAAGCTGTTCCTTTATTTCAAACAGAGACTTTAGTGAAACTTCATAATCATGTTTTAATTTATCGAATTTAGTTTGATGGCTAAGCTCATTTTCTTTGATGGAGGTAGTCAATGCTATTATTTTTTCACTAAGATTTAATATCGTCGTTTGATAATTATTTTTCAACAGCTCAGCCTCCTCACGTGTTAAACTCAAAGTTTTTTTAAGTGATTTTATACTATTCGCCAGTTGTAAACAGTTTTTGTTTGTTTTGTCATTATTCTTTTTTAAGCTTGTGTTTTCCATGGTAAGTTCTGAAACTGAATCAAGTAATTCTGAGTTTTGTGTTTGAATAACTTCATGATTTTGTAACAGTTTCTCAATTTCAGACTGAAGTTTAACTAATTCATCCCTTTCATCTTGAATTTCTGATTCCATTGTATAGTATTTGTTCCGCCAAGATTCAAGTTCTTTAAGAACTTTATTTCGATCATCTTCAGCACTTTGATTTTCATTATTTTCATGGTCTTTTTTCAGAAGTTTGCTTTCTAGTTCATTTACTTGCGAACTCTTTTTAGCATTTTCTTCTGATAATTGCGTATTTTTTGTCTCCAAATAAGCATTCCTATCAATCATAGCAAGTTTTTCTGCTGTCTCTTGTCTGTGTTGCAATTGCAGACACTTATATTCTTCATCCGCCTTGGCTTTAGATTGTTCTAATGATTTACATTTTTGTACTAAGTCTTTAATTACAGATTCTTTTTCAGTAAATTTAGTTTTAAGAGAATTCAATTCGTTAACGTCACTATTTAATTTATTTTTTTCATCTTCCATTACAGACAAACTTTTCTTATAGTCGCTGACAACAATGTTAAGAGACTGTATTTCATTCTTACTTGCCGTCAAGTTATCTTTAAGTGATTTTATTTCGGCTTCTTTAGTTTCTAGTTCTTTGTGTATGCTCAATTTATTTTCAGCCAAAGAAATGGCATATTCCTCTTCTCTCTTGTTAAATACTTCGATCTTACCGCGCAACTGCTCTATTTCTTCTAATGCTTTCTGTAGGTCTAATTCAAGGGTAGATTTTTCTTTCATTTTATTAAACTCATAAGTATTGAGTTTATTTTGAAACTCTTCATTAATTTCCTGTAGTTCCAAAATTTTCTGTCGAGCTTCTGTTAGATGCAGAGTGCTTTCTTTCAGTTGCTCATTCTCTTTCATTTTGTTTTCTAATTCATTGGACAACATATGTAGTTCTGTGGTTAATTGGGCATTTTTTTCCTTTGATTGTTTCAATGATTCTTTATACTTGCTCACTAACTGTTCTAATTTTTCGGTCTTGCTATTTAAAACAGCATCTGTACCATCATCGCCTGATGTTTTTCTGTCGTTGGTTCCAGAAAAATCTATTAGTTGAAGTTCTTTTACAGATTCTTTGACAACTTCATCTTCAGTCTTAGAATCATTTTGAGGGAAACCTTCGTTTTCAGGATTGTTTTGCATAAAACTTATTTTGGTGTTCAGTGATTCTATTTTCATGTTACGTTCATCAATCTCCATTCGAAGAGCTTTTTCTAAATGCGCCTGTTAACATAAAATATGATTTTAAATATTGTTTTTGCGTGATTCAGCATGGTCTAATGTCATGATAAAATAATGGTACAAATTGCGACTAACTGAATGTAGTAGCGCTGTCCTTACCTTAGCACTTTGTTCAAGGGTGCACTGTTCTCTCAATTCCGATATTCGCCTGAGAGCTTTATCCTGAGTTTCTACCAGTACACTCTGTAAAAATATGATAAACATAATACAAGCATTCAATTAAATTTTGAGATCAATCAATTTTTAACTTTCATACCCTGGCTTTAGCATTGTCTCGTTCCAAAAATTTGTAATGTCTGGCAAGATCAGCATATTGTGTTCTGTATTTTTCATATCTCTGCTGAGTTCTCTTGTAAGCTGCATACAGCTGCTCTTTGGTGACGCGGTCCAGGCTTGCAGTGCCGCTTGAAAATCCCCTTTCGTCTGCCTCACTCGCGGACACTTCCATGTCAGACTACAATCATAATAGAAAATTATAGTAAGTTTAGCGCTTAACGTTTTTAATCATAGAACGTGTTGGTTGTAGTACATTACCTGTAAATGGTAGGGAGACGGGCTCTCATAGCTTGGTAATCTGAATGAAACATCGCTGGCAAAGGAACTGTTAGACAGTCGTCTCTGGTGTTGAGCATCCTGTAGATGTTGATAAATGTTTTTTTTTAATAATTTCAAGTTAAAGAATATAAATTTGAACAGTACAGATTTACAGTAAATTTCCTTACACTTTGATCATGCCTCTGTGAGAAGTCAATTTCTTCGGTATTTGCTTGCATAGTGCTTGCTGGTTGCATGAGCAAAACGTCTTGAAACGTGTTTTGTTCAGGAGTCCTTATGATAGAAGTTGGAGTTCTGATTGAACGACTCTGAGAATTATCTAAAATTTAAACGCATAAGGGTTATTATGATATATCTTATAAAATGTACTATTTGCCAAAAACTCACAAAACAGAAAAATAACACTTGTATGTCTCAGCTCCAGTATACAGTATACACAAGTTAGATTTTATTCTGTGCATTATTCTTTTCATTTACTTACCATTGTCTCCAATAGAAAACAAGTCATTGTTTGTAATGTCTGAAATGCTGCTTGACGCTGAGGTGACTGCAGCCTGTCAACATAAACCACATGGATAAAAACAGCATTTAACTTTAAAACATCACTAATCTAATTATGATGAAACTTTGCAGGTTATACTGAGTGCTACTTGAGTAAAAAAAGCCAGTTTGGCACCCACACCCAAGACTAAGACCAAAACAGCAACCGGGACTAAGACTTAGACCAATACCGAAACCAGGATTGAGACCCAAGGCCTTCTTGTCTCTTTTTAACGTAATCCTGAAAATGAAAATGAAAATTTATTTTTGCAAATTGGCCGCCAAGGGCTCTTTTACATGTCTTTTTGAAACTATCAGCGCATTCGGAAAGACCATCATTGCCAAGAAGAATGCGCCGCAAGAAACTTGGCAGAGTCATTTTTTCAAAATAAAATACAGTAAGAATACTTAAATTCTACTTAAATTAAATACATTTATAAAAGGGATGTATAAGGTCCCCGAGCCTTAAATTATATTAATCTATAGTAGAGATGTATAAAGTGTCTACTAATCAAAACAACAAAAAAAATTAAAACGCCTCCACCGTCAAATAAATTAATTGGAGATGTCTCCAATGTCGAAGAGAAAAAAATATATAAAATATACATTTCATGTCAAGTAAGTAACCAATAAGCTTTTGGATTCCGAAGGCAAGCTTACGTCTGCCGCCCCCAATGTTGGCTCTCACGCACTCATGTCCTGCTCTGAAAGCAGAGCGGTACCGAGGGCATGTATCGCTTCTGTCCCCACAGGCACACTATGGGAACGTTTTAGGAACTTCGACGTCGCTAGCCTGCAACTAAACAGTAAAAGAAAAAAAAAGAAAAAAATGAAACCGGAAATCCATAAGCTTAACAATATACCTAATACCTAGTTTGATACACATACGACATAGCAATATTTATGTCATTGTAGACAATAATAATTATGAAAAAGAAAAATATTACAGCAGACGGTAGCAACAGGGCCAGAGACCGTATGTAAACACTACACGCGCACACGCACACGCACACGCACACACACACACACACACACACACACTACAGGATTAATCACAAACACTGGATTCTTATGGTAATTTTGCCAAAGATGGCCATGTCATGTTATCATCACACATGTATTCATCAACTGTGTAATATGCTTTCTTTAAGAGCGTGTTCTTTATGTATTTCTTGAATAACACATAATTTCCACGCATCTACAGGCACTTTGTTGTAGAACCTGGCACAGTTTTCCAGGAAAGATTTACTTACTTTCCGTAGACGAAATTTAGGAATTAAAAGCTTGTGTTTATTACGAGTGTTGATATCATGGATGTCTGAAACTTTCTTAAAGGAATTGGCATTGTTCATTTTTTTTAAGCTGTGTTTTTAACACCTTTATTTGACACTAGCCTTCCGTCCGCAGCTTCGCCCGCGATAAATAAATTTTCCCGTAGGAATAGGTATTTTCCCGCGGTAAAAAATAGCCTATGTCACTCAGTGATAATGTAGTTTTATAACGGCAAAAGAATTTTTAAAATCGGTCTAGTAGTTTCGGAGCCTATTCAATGCAAACAAACAAACATTCAAATTTTTCCTCTTTATAATATTAGTATAGATAGTATAGACTAGCCTTCGCAGCTTCGCCCGCGATAAATTAATTTTCCCGTAAGAAAAGGTATTTTCCCGCGGTAAAAAGTACCCTATGTCACTCGGTGATAATGTAGCTTTCTAACGGCAAAATAATTTTTGAAATCGGTCCAGTAGTTTCAGAGCCTATTCAATGCAAACAAACAAACAAACAATCAAATTTTTCCTCTTTATAATATTAGTATAGAAAATGGACTATTTCAAGCAACTAATTTGAATAATATGCTTTTACGTAGCTTTGTTTATTAATAATATCCTTCCGTCCGCAGCTTCGCCCGCGATAAATTAATTTTCCCGTAGGAATAGGTATTTTCCCGCGGTAAAAAGTAGCCTATGTCACTCAGTGATAATGTAGTTTTCTAACGGCAAAAGAATTTTTAAAATCGGTCCAGTAGTTTCGGAGCCTATTCAATGCAAACAAACAAACAATAAAATTTTTCCTCTTTATAATATTAGTATAGATAAATATTTTTTCGCAGTTTGATAATTTGAGCTTCGTTCAGCAATAAAAAAAAAACGTTTTTGTCTATGCGTCAACGTCATAAATCTGTGAATGTGTGTGATGTCAACGTCAGCCAATGTTCAATGTGGTCGAATCGTTCCGTCCGTTGGTGTTGTTATTGTTTTCAGTGCTGTTTTTGCTTTTCTTGTTTGACCACAGAACAAAACGTTTGATCCCTGTACATCTTTCCCGACTCCTACTTACTTAACTTTGTAAACTGAAATATTCCACATTAGCTTGCGTACACCACTCTTTCCGCAAATTTTCTCTTTTCTCTTCTTCTTCTTTTCGATTTTGTGGGGCTATTGTTCAAATCATTGTTGCACCCCGGCACAAACCATTTTTCATAGATATCCATCGTGTATTTCACAGTTTTATACTTTGAATTTGCTTTTATTTCTAACGTTTGTAGATTATGTAGGAATGTTTTGTTATGTAGACGTGACAGTGACAGCCTGACAGTTACCGTAGCTTAACTTTTTTTTCCATTTTTGTGGCAAACATTTTAATGCCTGACTCACAAGAAACCGAGTCGTTAGGTTGACCTAACGACTCGGCAAAGGTCAAAAGTACTTTTACAAAAATATCTGCAATCGTGAAGTATTTTTGAAACCGGATAATTGATGGTTTTCCTCCAAATGGTTTTCGAATTGGAGCATACCATAAAAAATGAACAATGCCAATTTAAATTCTTGTGTGTGTAGATAATCACATCGTGTATGTACTGCGATGCTACTGTGTGAATTTCTATTTCTTTAAAGCGCTCTCTTAATGACTCTCGGGAGTTTAGATTGTAGATGGACCGAACTGCCCTCTTCTGTAAAATGAAGATACTCTCCTAACGGTAAACAGTAAATCCCCTGACTGAAAGAAATGGTGAATGTGATTGTGACTCATAATTCGTTAGACAATAAGTCCTTCAGAAAGGAATTTCATTCAAAACAGATTTCCTACAAAACCTCTCAATTTTACACCATGGATGTGGAAGTAGGGGCTAGTCTTTATTTGACATTATGTACAGAGTGCAACAAGTAATAGCTGAAAACATGATGACAGCCAAATCAAGTGCTATTGGATATTCCATAAATAAAAGCACTGCTTATATTACAGTTTCCTGAGGGGCTACTCCGAAATTCGATTTTCGAAGTTCGTTTCGTTCCGTTCCGCTCACACTAATAGTCATTAATTTGAGAGTGAAAGGGACGGTATGACACGAAGTTCGAAAATCGAATTTCGGAGTATAAGGCCTGAAATTTACAGAAATTAAAGTAATGACAACATAAGTTTAAATACATCTTATTCGAAGTGTCTATGGACCAGAAAAAGCTTAAATAGAAATATATGTGTATAATATACCTAACTTGCTTATTTGACCCATGAAATATATTATTATCAATATTTACTAATGTAACAAGACAAAATAACATACAAATTCAATATTACAAATGCATGTTTAGTTTAAAACAATTTTAAGTTTTAATATTCCATACAATAATTACTTAATATAAAAAATAAATATTTCGCTTTTAATCACATTGGCTGTACTGTACAAATCTTTTCATTAAAACATTACTTCCCCCCATTGAAAGTAGAAAACGCCACCCTCCCTCACCAGAACTCTTACAGATACCTTGGCCTTCATCTGGATCGGCATATGACATGGAAGGAGCAAATCAAGAAGAAACGAGATGAAATAAACATTAAATATAAAAGCTTCCTGTGGTTGCTGGTGTACAAATCGATCCTGAAACCTGTATGGATGTACGGCATTCAGTTGTGGGGTAGTGCTTGTAACTCCTCCATCACACAAATGCAAAGAATACAGAACAAAATCTTCCAAACAATCAGTAATGTCCCTTGGTATGTGTCCATACAAAAGAGAGCAATAAGAGCATTGGCACGCATACCGCCGTGGATATCATGCAGAGAACACTTCACTCAACTGGGCATACTGACCGTGCCCAGTTTTTACATATTGGTACTGGTTTCAAATCTGGTAAAAAACCTGGGAAAATATGAAACAATGGAAGAAAGACGAATCTGCTTAGCTTCAAGAACGAAAAACCTTAAATTATTGATTGTGCCAAAACTTAATATTTCACATCAATGTAGTCGCTACCAATCAATTAAGGCCTTCAATCGATTGCCGATAGATCTTAAGAGCATTACTGCACACAATATTTTTAAAAATAAGTTAAAGGCCTTCTTGCTGAAGAAGTGTTTTTAGAGCATTAATGAAATATTTCCAGGGTACAATTTAAAAGTAGATAATATATTTCAATGATTTATTGTTTTTGACATTGTTTAGTAATTGATTCATGTCGTTCTGTCTCTTGCGTTTTCTGGTATTTTTTGCCATTTGGATTGTTTTTGAAATTCTTTAATTTTAATGGTTCTAATATAATAATTATTAATGTATTGTAATTCAAACACAATAATTGTATTGTTTATGAATAAATATAAATAAATAAAATAAAAAATGCTGAGATGCACGAACACCTAGAGATGCTCTCAATGAGAGAAGAAATTACTAATGTCAAGAATAAATACAGGGAACGGCTAGAAACCCACCCCAATGCCCTTGCACAACAGCTCACAATTACCAGCTATGTTAAATGCCTTAAAAGAAAAGACATCTTGTAGTGTGGAGAACTATGAGTAGATGTCCTCACTGGGGGACACACTCTGAATGAGAGAAGCATGAAACAGATCTACTAAAAGTGAATGCACTGATTGCAGATGAAATATAAGAAATAAAAATGAAATATTTCATTTGATTCAATTTGTTAATAATAGTGAAAGCTTTAATTTTATTGTCAAACAACACCAGCCCGATATTGGCCATTGTTGCTGTGGAGCGATGTGCAACAAAGTGTGTATGTATGTATCCAAGAGTGATTTAATTAATTTCATTTACATATAATATCTATTTTAAGGCTAATAAATTAATTAATTAATAAATATGTATTGTAAATACAGTATAGCATAGTCTACACTAATATTATAGAGGTAAACTTAGTTTGTTTCTAAATAGCACATCATAAAGCCTAATGTCTAATTAATTATTTAGTCTATTTATTAGTTCCGAAGACTAAAATGATATTTCATGTGTTGATGGTTTTTTACATCGTAGTAATGTGTTTCAACTGGTACTAACCGAAAATAAACTTTAGGTAGCTACTAATGTTTGATGAAGAAGTGTCTCTAACAGCAATGAATGGATAATCCGTGACATGCTGAAAGGGGACACTAGAAAAGGTATTAAAAAAGATAAAATAGTTAAGGTAATAATGTCACCCTTTTGTGGTATATAGAATATAGATATATTATAGAAGTATATAGCATATATATATATATATTATTTATCTTTGTTGAACATTACATTAAATAACATTAAGTAACAAAGACATATAGGTTCTTAGGTTAAATATATCTAGGTACAGTCTGTTGTGGTCAAAAATATCTAAACACACTATAGTTATAGTGGGCCTGAACATCATACATTTTTAAAATCATTTCACAAAATTCATGTAGGACTCATGATTTAGCTAACTCACAAATAATTCCTACTCATTCCTGACACTAATTACAACAAAAAAGCAAGCTTTAGCATACTATGCAGCAAAGTTATATTTGCCTGGAGAGTTTTGTATATATTTTATGTATACTGATATACATGTAACTATCTTTGCATTAAAGTAGAACACGATAGTGACGGGTCTATCAGATTAGGGAAGTAGGGCTGGGCTGCGACTATTTGACTGCATTTAGTTGGGAGTCAGTAACGAACCATATAAAGTAGCTTTCATTAAACGCATTGAATTACCTGAGCAGCTTGAGCGAATTGTTGAATTCTTTGTGGTGACGACTTCACTTCTTCTGCTAATTTATCTTTAAGTTTTTTAAACATTTTCTCCTCTTCACTTCCAAACCAATTTAATTAAGTCATAAGCATATGATTGAAATACAGTAAAGTAAACAAACGTTTTCGATATCCATCTGCGATGATAGAAATGAGTTTGTCACAATTTCAATACTTGTCAACCTATGTTATACTCTTTCCGTCCTCTCACTTCACACACTTGCCCGACTAACCCGACTACGACTTGACTTACATTACATTACATCGACAGATCAGTTCAGTCACACAGCACAGTCAGTCAGAATGGTTAGAAACCATAGTTTTTTTTTTTTATTACGTTAAGGGCATTGGCAACCAGACTATCAGCCAAATCAAGAAAATATAGGTACCTCCCATTTGTTCTATGGAACTGTGACGTCATAGAACTTAACATTTTTCTTTCCCAGCAGTTCCATGGTAGAACTATTGAAACAAAAAATGTGCTATTTGTTCTATAGAACTAAAAGCACCTCAAGTTTCCCATCACAATCTTTAAACTAACCTATAAAGTAGGCAAATCTAAAAAATCATAGACAAGTAGATTCTTTTTTGTAAGGCAGCACTTTAATATAATAAGTGCCAATTCCTGGAAATACATACCACTTTTGGTGTAGGACAGTAGTAAAATTGTGTTCTACACTTTATTTCCGATAGGAAAAAATCAAACCTAGGTTGTTATTAATAAAAAAGTGTTATCGTGGAATCGACAACTTCCAAGTGAACTACATTTGTAGGACTTTGTGGCCATTCAATTATACTAATATTTACTAAGCTGCATACAAAAAATCAGCTGGTTATTAATAATTTTTATGACCTCGTTATTTCGACATATTCGGCGTGAAGGACGCTCCAACTCAAACCATCGATTTTGTAGGACAATTGTTTTTCCGAGTTTATTATATTATCTTAAAATTTCAATAAAAAAATTACTGTTAGTCAGAATATCGACACCCTGTGATCGACACCCTACCAAATCGACATGTATTACATCTGCGCACTACATTACCTACCTCTTTGAGTGTGCACATAGGAAAAACTTGGCCGTCTCGTCAAACCGAACAAACTCACGAAGATTCAGCCTGTTATTAGGTAATCACTTTAAAAAACAGGCGGTGGCTGCTGGACTATTACTACGCTCCTACAGTCTTCAACTTTCATGTCATCTGTTAAAAATGACGTTTGTGTGGTGAGGGAAGAGGTGATGAAGCAGTCTGCAGTTCTAACACTTTTTGACACTTGATACATAGTGGAGGGCCGTCATTTCGAAGTATTATTTTGTCAAAACTATGGATTAGAATCATCCTTTGTAGTTGAAACTCCTATCAACGACACAATATCATTCTCTAACTAAACAAGAACTACAGATAGATACCCGTGGTGCCCCCCGGCGGTGAAATTCGAATTTCATAACATACCGTCCCACTTACACTCCTATTAATGACTAATTATAGTGTGAACAGCATGAAACGAACTACGAAGTAAGACTCTAGTCACTTCCCTGCCTACCCATTTATCCCTTTTCATCTTACAGCTTTTCATACATAATTGATGCCATACCATATTCAAGCATAATGACACGTGGCAGTGGTTTAGTTCCGTGGCCCCACTGTTATAAAAAAGTCGTATTACACTACACTCCACCATAAGGTCGACGGAACCCCGCTTTCGAAAGAAAGTGGCGCCCTCATTCAATTTTTATTCTTCATTGTCTCACTCGGATGAATGTAAGAATCTTGGTACGAATATATGGCCAGTGGCGTAATTAAAAGGTAGCAGATCTGGCAAAGTGCCACAGGCGGGCCCCATCAGATGAACATTCAACATTGTAACATTACAAGCCTCAGAATTTATAATTACTCCACTGTGTATGAGTGTACTCTTTCACAACATGTCCTTTCGCATACCTATAAATTCCAAAAAATTCAAAGCGAAAGCGCTAGTAGGCTCCTTGCTTAGCATAGTGGTAGTAGGCAACTTACGGACGCAGCAGGAAGGGGCTACTCCGAAATTCGATTTTCGAAGTTCGTTTCGTTCCGTTCCGCTCACACTAATAGTCATTAATTTGAGAGTGAAAGGGACGGTATGACACGAAGTTCGAAAATCGAATTTCGGAGTATAAGGCCGGGGTCTACTCCGAAATACGAAGTTCGAAACGAAGCTCGCAACGAAGATGAAACGAAGTTCGTCAACGAATGCTGCTACGAAGTAATTTCGGATCGCATGAGTTTCGTGTCGAAACCATAGACCACTTTCGAATTGAACTACGTGAATGGAAAGAACGAATAGATAAATAAAGTACTTTTCACACTATCGTTTAAAATCCGGTAAATAGATTATTAGCTTGAAATTCCAATAATTAATTAATATTATTAACTTCCAACATCATGCGTGATCACAATATACTTTTGCACAAGTTTTATTGACCGCATTGGGGTTTATTTTGTGTTTTTCGGCGTTCGCACGTACATTTAAACCTCAAAAAAAAGTTGACATTTAACTAAGAATAAGTCAATACGTGATAAGCAAACAGTATAAAGTTTTGAACTTCGGTGAGAGAAGTAAGTAATCGTTCAGGGGGGCTACTCCGAAATACGAAGTTCGTAGTTACGTGCTCGAATCACCTTCGAATCGATAGGTTGCTACTACGAAGTTACTTCGCATTCGTTTTCGTTTTGCCACTCATTATTTATTAATTCCTGTGTTTAGAAAAAATCTTTAATAGAGTAGAAACACTGTTCCATTAGCCATCGGAGCTTTCAAAATGACTCTCTTAAGTTTAAACGCAATATCGCAGACCACACAACTGTCAAAACTCAACAAACGACAGTGAAACGACATCTCTTTAGTTATCGTTTGATTCTGACATTTCAAATCGTAAATCTTTACGTCAAACTGCGAAAACACACACGAAGTTCGATTTTCAGAGTAGACAAAACGTCATCAAAATCCGAAATCATTCACGAAGTTCAATTTTCAGAGTAGACAAAAACGCGACGAAACGAACGACAAACGAACTTCGATCCGAAAACGAATGCGAAGTAACTTCGTAGTAGCAACCTATCGATTCGAAGGCGATTCGAAGCACGTAACTACGAACTTCGTATTTCGGAGTAGCCCCCCAGTGGCGGATTTGCAGTCTCGGCCGCCCTAGGCCCCAAGCCATCAGCCGCCCCTTTCTCAGCATCCACCATATAGACTACACTACATAATGAAATTGCTTTATGGTCAACTTTTTTTTGACACGATTGGGGCCGCCCCTAAATCTAGCCGCCCTAGGCCCGGGCCTACCGGGCCTTAGGGTAAATCCGCCACTGAGCAGGATAATACTGGGTAGTACACGCATATGTGTACATAGCTACATGTGAACTCTGACCAAATAAAAGAAACAAAATACTTAACTAGTTGCTTGGCGAAGTTTGGCTGCACTAGTGTATGCTCAAAAGTCTACCCTTGGCAAGGCAAAGTTTAATTAAAACAGTCTCACTGTACCATTATCAGAACTCGAACTTGTCTTTTTACTTATTTGGTTTGAGCACACAAGAAAATCCCTCCTTGTCAGTTGGGTAAAAAATAATAACAGAAATCAGGTTTTTTTTTATTGACATTTGTTTTACAGATAAGTAAGGTATAATATCATTGGTGAAGAACGGACTGCTAGCTACAAAGTTCTTTAGCTCTGGAGTTGGATATTCAAAGCTCGTATGGCGCCGTTTATAATGATAGGATAGAATGAGAGGAGAGGTATGATACGAAATTCGCATTTCATATTTGGGAGTAGACTCCAGTACAGCATCTCGGCTACGTATGTTTGTTTGCGGAAGGTTGAAATTCAAGCGTTCACGAGCGCCCAATACATGTGCCGATTTCATCTTCGTCGTCGTCGGCGTCGTCTTAGTTTAAAGCAACCGCTAACGTAACCGTGCCATAATAACATTATCAGCGTTACCAGTAACACTAGTATAAGGTATTTTATGATCTTCGGATCGTATAAAACATCCAAGTTTATATGTGATGTTATGCTTGCAAGTGGAGATGAAATAGGTGCCTTTGAGCTCAGGATCTGGGATGGAGGATCTTTGATATCTGAATCAGTTTTTGTTACCGATACAGATTTTTTCCCTATGTTTTTCCAAAATTTAAAGCTTTCACTGTCCATTGTTGAGATGAGCACTATTAAGTGCCAATGTTGATAGTTAAAACTGCATTTTTTTGCACTTTTAGCGTTTTCTTCATGAATTTTGTTCGATATTGCTTTTCTTGAGTCACATTTTCTCCAAGAAATTTGTATGATTTTCAAGAAATCATTTTTTGTACGATTTTGCTTTTCTTGACGTCAATGCTATATAGGATGACGTATCAATTGACATTACAGTTGTGTAGAGCAACAAGTATGACAGAGATGAAAAGTGCAGTACTCAGGTTACTTGTCGGGTGTTTTGATGATATCTTCGACGCATTACATGAAAGTTTAGAATTTCGATTCATTGTTGCAGAAAACGAAACCGTTTTAATTAGATATTAACGGCTACAAGTGGAACGTCTGCGGCGACGCCGGTTTCCGAGGCAGCCGCTGGCGCACCCATACCACAGCAATATCACTAGGGCTGCCAGTAGCAATACAAGGATACCTGCTTGCAATTTGGGGTCCGTTAAATTGAAATTTAAAGCAAATTTGCTTGAATTCTTCGAGCCCTTCGACTTGTTAGCAGCCGTTGTAGACCCCCCCATTTTTAGGTACTTACCAATTTGCAATCTGTGTTACAATGAACGGTAGATTTTAATACAAGAATATGGATACATGTTTGCTAGGTTTTAGGTACCGGCGGTGTTTTCTTTATTCTGTGTTTCGTTCCATTTTTGTAAGGGTTTTATGATACCATTGGATTTTAAACTGTTAAAACTTAGAACATTGCAGGTTTGATTTATAGCTTTCATGCTTGACAGCATATGTATTTTCTTGACATTTTAAGACGTCGCGCATGTTTTGTTCAGCAGGAAGATCGAAATGCTAAGTCTATGGCCAGCCACACTATGCGTACATTTAACTATCAGAACTAGCTTTAGCCCGCATGTTCGTCTGCGTGGATATTATATTTCGGGTAGCTTATTTTAAAAGCACACACACACAGACAAAGACACATATGACTTAGGAGTAGGAACTTGGGTCTATTCTTGTTTTTATTTCCGGTCCGTGGTACGGTACCTTAACTTCTACTTCGACATGAGAGTAGAAAACGGATGAAAGATAAGTATATTAAATACTTGCACACGAAATTGTTACTATGATCGAGCACTTTAGGTACCTGTTACCTCAGGCTCTGTCTACCCCGTAAGGGATAAAGACGTGATTTGTGTATGTATGTATGTATGTATCGAGCACTTTACGTCAGGAATGTACCTACCATTTATTTAGAAAGTGCTAGACTTCTACTCTTTTAAGTGGGAGAACTCTACGGTAGACTGCAGTTATCTCATCAACCTTAAATAACTGAAATAAGATCTATGTATGTGTACATAAACGGATGCCTGTAAATATTTCTAAACGCATCCGTTTAAGAAAATCTACATATAGACCCTAATTCAGTTATTTAAGGGTGATAATGATAACGTGCGGATTAAGGTATATTTAAAGATTGTCTAATGGAGAACTCGACCGGTAGCGGCTGTCTTAAGTAGGTACTTACTTAAGACACTTGGCGTTTAGTTTAGTTCACTTTAACTAAATTAAACGCCACCAAAATGCGTTCAGATATAAATATTTTACCGGATCTGCGTGGTGTGTTACACGCTTTACACTTCAATAGTCTTTAATGCACGGAACTGCATAACTATATAATGAACCTAGCTGTTGCCCGCAACTCCGTCTGCATAGAATTCGTTTATCGCTATCCCGCAGGAATTACTCAATTATCCGGGATAAAAATAGCCTATGTGTTATTCCAGACTATAATCTATCTATGTTCCAAATTTCATCCAGATCTGTCCAGCCGTTCTGGCGTGAAAGAGTAACAAACATCCAAACATCCATACTCACAAACTTTCACATTTATAATATTAGTAGGATAGGATAGTGTGTATGGAACTCGAAGTGTTAGTGCAACGGTCTCTCCTAAAAAAAATCTTAAAAATTGTTAGTGACAAGTGACAAGATTTTGTACCAGAAAGTAACTACATACGTAATTAATATAAGAACCGGCTATCTTTATTAACTTATCAGAAATTGGGTTAGTTTTGTAATTATACGTTTCTTCATTTATCACGTTAAAATTTCGTTAAGTTAGAAAGTCCGTCTACTATGTAAAAGGCAATTCCGTCATATGCCGCCGGATAGTTTATGTTATAAATAAATAAATTGACTTGGCATTCGCATTAACCCATCAATTTAACATAATCTGTATTACTTGTGAGAAAAATTGTGTTTTATAGGTACATATTATATTAAATTGATAGTTTAATGCGAATGCCAAGTCAATTTATTTATTTATAACATAAACTATTTTTAATTTTGATATGGGCATTATATGTTGTTAGGTTAGCTAATTACGTAATAACTTAAGGCAGGAGGTCTCTTTAGTAGGGACTGAATAAATTAACCGACTTGGTATTACATGGATCTCACAACTTTTTACGGTAGAAGAACCGAGTTGCGAGACTTGGTTTTTTTACAAGTTTTGTTTTGATGGGATACACTTTTCATTGTCTTGTTTTATTTTTATTAAGGATTCGAATACGAACGTATAAGCACTCATAGTATGGCTGATATTATTACTAGACGGACTTACCTTAAACACACGGGACGTCCGTCTACTTGCCGAATTTCAAAAAATACTATTGTTTTTGCTTAAATTGTTATTAAAATGATCTGTCACTATAGCTAAACTATTAATTATGAAATTCTTCATCGTATGCGATTACAAGCGGTAACGTAGGTGAATAATTAATGCAGCTAGATCACTCCGAAGTAAAAAAAAAAGTATGCTGTCTTGCCCACAGCGACCTTATATGAAACAAAAATTTCCACAATCCAACAACAAAACTCATTCGTACAAGGTTTGAAATGCGATAGCAACGGTTTTTGGAATGTGCTCATTTTATAGTAGCAGCTAACAGTGTACCGTTGCTGAACTAAATTGCCAGATTATCAAAGTGTAAGTAGGTAGGTATACGAATTTAAAAGGGTCCAATAATACAGAAATAATACTGTAATTTGTAACTTATTTAATCACAAATTCACACAATACTTAGCTGCCTGATAAACCCAAAAAGAAACAAGAATCATGCAAATACAAATTGTTAACCCTAAACTTATTACAATCTTTAGATTTTCATACCCGACCTGATCCACTAAGATACTACTTCAGTGGCCCTATTTTAAGACGTGTATTTAAAGATTTTATGTCCTCTTTTTGCCCACTCAGTTTCGGCCTGGGCCCATTTCAAAAGTGACTGGCGACAAGTGACTATGACAATTTGGTATACATAAGCCGGAGTGAAAAGGGTCTGGCCATATCGTCGAGTTAACGTTTCCTACTACTTAATCTCCTACCCCAATGAACCCCTGGCTTGCGATCTAAACTTAAAATCTATCATAATATCCCAGGACTCCAGGGAGCCGCCCGAGCCCTTCTTGTCAGTCTGACCCCGCAGTAGATCTATTCAAAACGCGTACAAATTATTTATAGAAGCGTATGGCTCGTGCGGATTCTATCTTGCTCTCACGTGAAGAGGAGTACTCGACCAGCACGTGTACTCTTAAAAAAAAACTCATTATGAGATATGTCATATAATAGTATTTAGCGAATATCAAGTGGATGTGATTGGAAGTTTTGTTAATTCAATAACAAAGTCGTCATGCTTCTAGAGTTACATCTAGCTCAAGGCACCACAAATAGGCAGTTAACAGGCATTGCTGGCATTGGTAAATATTTTAAGTCGATTGCTTCATTTCATTACATTGGGATGCACAATTACAAATATCGTTAGTAACCATGTAGCCATACATATTTTCTCCAAGCCAGGGGCGCCGACTCCTTGGGTGCTCGGGGGCTCGAGCACCCATGAGAAATAAACAGTGGGTGCCGAGCACCCCTGAGAATATACATCACGAAACAGATCAGTAATCGCCTTTTAGGGATAGGATAGGTGTTTTTTCATTACCTGACGACCCGTTTTCGAGTCATCAAATAAGCATGAGCACCCACGAGGTTTTCTAAAAGTCGGCGCCCCTGCTCCAAGCAATGGATATTTATGATCGTATCTTAATAACAACCAATTCATTAGCCTCTATTGCTAACGTTTGACTTTTATACAATTCTATTTTAGTTAAGGAAGTTCATAATGAACACAAGTCTTGGTAATTTAACCACACCTTATGGTTTGAGAGGTGGTAGAAATTGTAGAGTAGGTATTTGAGGCAGCGTACCTAAATACTTATTTGACATCTTAACTAAAAAAAACAGACTAGACACCCACTACCCAGTGGGCCTAAACCGGTCCTTGTTTTTTTTTAATGCACGTTTTTTTTGCACGGAAAACATTCACGTAGCAAGTTAATTTTTAATAATACCTTTAAATTTAATGGTAGAGTGTAAAAATAAACAATCCAGATAAATTACTTAGGTCTAAAACTTAACCAGTGTCTTCAAGACGATATTGAAAAAAATCTATATGTACTTGAGGCACACTGAGATTTTTACAGAATAGGTATTATTGGTATAGTCTGTCCAATCATTTATTTTCTCGATGACAGCTCCCGTAGAATGTAACTGCGCTTTTTACGCAAAAATTAACTTTTGAATGCGAGGTATAAAAAATATGACGACTGCCTAATTTTGTTCCTTGATCCCATATAATATGCATCTAAGACAAATTGAGTCCAGATATGCAGTAATATCTTTTTAAAGTACGATAAATAATAAACGTTTTAATAAAGTTACATTCTATGGGAATGTAAATAGTGATGTTATGATTGAAATATCGATATTGTATCGGTATTGTATATATTGAACTAAATGTGTTCCTGCGACTTTGTACACGTTGTAATTTTTTACCGGGATAAAAAATAGCCTATGTTCCTCAGGAATAATGTAGCATTTTAATGGTGAAATATTTTTTGTTTGACCAGTAGTTTTTACTTTATTCATTACAAACATACTGTCATTCGGCCATTTTGCACGCTTAGTAATAAATTAGCATTCAAGTCGGTTGTTTTATTGGCTCCATAGCTGAATACTTCTCAACTACTCGTATATATAATAAAATTGGATCGATATCGTATCTACTGATCACTTATTAGGTCACAACACTATAACTATCAAACTACATCTGTCATCGAGAAAATAAATGGTTGGAAAGACTATAACTGAAAATAAACATGTACATTAAAAATAGTTAGCTTATTTCAGTAGGACATACATACAACCTACCAGCAGATAGAGTATCAGATAATCAGATATATATATATATACTAGTATTTCGCGTGGGGGCCGCGGGCCCCGAGGGGCCCGCGGAGGGTCACGTGCCACCCTGTTTTGTTTTAATAATCCTAACCTTTTTTATTTTATTCTTAGGCCGCAATTTCGAATCCGCCATCTTGTGAAAAGCGTTTCGCGTGGGACCCGCGGAGTCACCCTGCCACCCTGTTTTTTTTTTCAAATATTTCTGACCTTTTTTTACTTTATTCTTTGGCCGCAATTTTGAATCCGCCATCTCGGGAGAAGCGTTTCGCGTGGGGGCCGCGGGCCCCGCGGGACCCGCGGAGTCATCCTGCCACCCTGTTATTTTTCAAATATTTCTGACCTTTTTTTACTTTATTCTTTGGCCGCAATTTCGAATCCGCCATCTTGGGAAAAGCGTTTCGCGTGGGGGCCGCGGGCCCCGCGGGACCCGCGGAGTCACCCTGCCCCCCTGTTATTTTTCAAATATTTCTGACCTTTTTTTACTTTATTCTTTGGCCGCAATTCCGAATCCGCCATCTTGGGAAAAGCGTTTCGCGTGGGGGCCGCGGGCCCCGCGGGACCCGCGGAGTCACCCTGCCACCCTGTTTTTCCTTCAAATATTTGTAACCTTTTTTAGTACATTCTTTGGCCGCCATCTGGGGAACAGCATTTCGCATGGAGGCCGCGGGCCCCACGGGACCCGCGGAGGGTACCCTGCCAGCCTGCTTTTTTTTTCAAATTTTTCTAGCCTTTTCTACAATATTCTTTGGCCGCCGTTTTGAAACCGCCACCTTGGAAAAAGTACTTCGCGTGTGGGCCGCGGGCCCCACGGGACCCGCGGAGGGTTCCCTGCCACCCTGTTTTTTTTTCAAATATTTCTGACCTTTTTTTACTTTATTCTTTGGCCGCAATTTCTAATCCGCCATCTTGGGAAAAGCGTTTCGCGTGGGGGCCGCGGGCCCCGCGGGACCCGCGGAGTCACCCTGCCACCCTGTTTTACTTTCAAATATTTGTAACCTTTTTTAGTATATTCTTTGGCCGCCATCTTGGGAATAGCATTTCGCATGGAGGCCGCGGGCCCCACGGGACCCGCGGAGGGTACCCTGCCAGCCTTCTTTTTTTTTCAAAATTTTCCAGCCTTTTCTACTATATTCTTTGGCCGCCGTTTTGAAACCGTCACCTTGGAAAAAGTACTTCGCGTGTGGGCCGCGGGACCCACGGGACCCGCGGAGGGTTTCCTGGCACCCTGTGTTTTTTTTTTCAAATATATCTAACCATTTTTTTACTTTATTCTGTGGCCGCCATCTTGGAAACAGCATTTCGCATGGAGGCCGCGGGCCCCACGGGACCCGCGGAGGGTACCCTGCTAGCCTGTTTTTCTTTTTCAAATATTTCTAGCCTTTATTACTATATTCTTTGGCCGCCGTTTTGAAATCGCCACCTTGGAAAAAGTACTTCGCGTGGGTGCCGCGGACCCCGCGGGGCCCGCGGAGGATAACCTACCACCCTATTTTTTTTCATATATTTCTAAACCTTTTTTACTTTAATCTTTGGCCGCCATTTTGAATCCACCACCTTGGAAAAAATTAGGTTCATTAGATTACTCCTCCCACCTAGAACGACACTTGGTCGAGCACAACCCATCTATCTCGACTGGCCACTGAGATATTCGCGTTTCAGTTTTGTATAGCGGCCATCTTGTTTTCGCAATTTTGAAAAAAAATACCGGTTCACCCATAGACTGGCTGTTCTGAGCGACTTTAGTTCCGGGCAAACTCGATAGGGCAAGTCGTTGAGGAGAACTGGTCAATGTGTCAGGTCAGTTTCCACGTTCAGGACAGTTTTGCATTTTTTTTGTACTTTTGATATAATTTCTTATGCGATGGTGTTAAAAGTCGAACCCTATTTCTAAAAGCTGCTATACAACACAAGTTAGTCTATGAGTCTGACATTACTTTGTATGGCGGCCATCTTGGAAAATGGTGGAATCGAAAAATTAAGTACAGCGTTTGAATTTGTTGCCTCGAAGAGCCCCGGATGCGAAATTTCAATCGGATCGGAGAAAAAGAAACTGGCCGCCATTTTGAATCCGCCATTTTTGAAAAAAAATTTGGTTCATTAAATTACTCCGCTCACTTTGAACGATATTTGTTTGAGCACCACCCACCTGTTGCGACTGGCCTTTGAGATATTTGCGTTTCAATTTTGTATGGCGGCCATTTTGTTTTTGCAATTTTGAAAAAAAAATACTGGTTCACCTATTGGCTGGCTGTTCTGAGTGACTTTTGTTCCGGGCAAACTCGATAGGGCAAGTCGTTGCGGAGAGCTGGCCCATGTGTCAGGTCAGTTTCCACATTCAGGTCAATTTTTCATTTTTTGGTACTGAGCATGAAATTTCTAAAGCGACGGTGTATAGAATCGAACCCCACCTCTTATGGGCTCTTCAAAACAACAGGTCAAAGATACAGAAATTACTTTGTATGGCGGCCATCTTGGAAAATGGCGGAATCGAAAAATAAAGTATGCGGTTGGAATCTGTGGCCTCTAAGAGCCCCGGATGCAAAATTTCAGTCTGATAGGAGAAAAAAAAAATTTGGCCGCCATTTTGAATCCGCCATCTTGGAAAAAAAATTGCATAGTCAGATTTCCCCCTGAACTCTGAATGACATTTGGTCGAGCACCACCCACCTATCTCGAGTGGCCTCTGAGATATTCGCGTTTCAATTTTGTATGGCGGCCATCTTGTTTTCGCCATTTTGAAAAATCTTGGACCGGCTCACCCATTGGCCGGCTGTTCTTAGCGACTTTAGTTCCGGGCAAACTCGATAGATCGAGCCGTCGCGGAGAACCGTCCCATGTGTCAAGTCAGTTTCTACGTTCAGGTCAATTTCGTATTTTTCTGGTGGTCGTGAGAGCATTTCTGATACGATGGTGTATAGAGTCGAGCCTTACCTCTTACAGGTTCTTCAAAACAGCATGTCAGTGAGTGAGTGAGTGGGTATTCAGCTATATATATTATAACTAGTATTTCGCGTGGGGGCCGCGGGCCCCAAGGGGCCCGCGGAGGGTCCCGTGCCACCCTGTTTTGTTTTAATAATCCTAACCTTTTTTATTTTATTCTTAGGCCGCAATTTCGAATCCGCCATCTTGTGAAAAGCGTTTCGCGTGGGGGCCGCGGGCCCCGCGGGACCCGCGGAGTCACCCTGCCACCCTGTTTTTTTCAAATATTTCTGACCTTTTTTTACTTTATTCTTTGGCCGCAATTCCGAATCCGCCATCTTGTGAAAAGCGTTTCGCGTGGGGGCCGCGGGCCCCGCGGGACCCGCGGAGTCACCCTGCCACCCTGTTTTTTTTTTTCAAATATTTCTGACCTTTTTTTACTTTATTCTTTGGCCGCAATTTCGAATCCATCATCTTGGGAAAAGCGTTTCGCGTGGGGGCCGCGGGCCCCACGGGACCCGCGGAGGGTACCCTGCCAGCCTGCTTTTTTTTTCAAATTTTTCCAGCCTTTTCTACTATATTCTTTGGCCGCCGTTTTGAAACCGCCACCTTGGAAAAAGTACTTCGCGTGTGGGCCGCGGGCCCCACGGGACCCGCGGAGGGTTTCCTGGCACCCTGTGTTTTTTTTTTCAAATATATCTAACCATTTTTTTACTTTATTCTGTGGCCGCCATCTTGGAAACAGCATTTCGCATGGAGGCCGCGGGCCCCACGGGACCCGCGGAGGGTACCCTGCTAGCCTGCTTTTTTTTTCAAATTTTTCCAGCTTTTTCTACTCTATTCTTTGGCCGCCGTTTTGAAACCGCCACCTTGGAAAAAGTACTTCGCGTGTGGGCCGCGGGCCCCACGGGACCCGCGGAGGATGCCCTGCCAGCCTGTTTTTTTTTGAAATTTTTCCAACTTTTTCTACTATATTCTTTGGCCGCCGTTTTGAAACCGCCACTATGGAAAAAGTACTTCGCGTGTGGGCCGCGGACCCCGCGGGGCCCGCGGAGGTTAACCTAGCGCCCTTTTTTTTCCATATATTTATAACCTTTTTTACTTTAATCTTTGGCCGCCATTTTTAATCCACCACCTTGGAAAAAAATTAGGTTCATTAGATTACTCCTCCCACCTAGAACGACACTTGGTCGAGTACAACCCATCGATCTCGATTGGCCTCTGAGATATTGACGTTTCAATTTTGTATGGCGGCCATCTTGTTTTCGCAATTTAAAAAAAAAATTGCGGTTCACCCATAAGCTGGCTGTTCTGAGCGACTTTAGTTTCGGGCAAACTTGATAGGTCGACCCGTCGCGGAGAGCTGCCCCATGTGTCAAGTCAGTCTCCACGTTCAGGTCGGTTTTTCATTTTTTGGTACTTGTGATAAAATTTCTTATGCTATGGTGTATAAAGTCGAACCCTATTCCTAAAAGCTGCTTTACAACACAAGTGAGCCTATGAGTCTGACATTACTTTGTATGGCGGCCATCTTTGAAAATGGCGGAATCGAAAAATTAAGTATGGCGTTTGAATTTGTGGTCTCGAAGAGCCCCGGATGCAAAATTTCAATCGGATCGGAGTAAAATAAACTTTGGCAGCCATTTTGAATCCGCCATTTTGGAAAAAAAATTTGGTTCAATAAATTACTCCGCTCACTTTGAACGATATTTGTTTGAGCACCACCCACCTGTTGCGACTGGCCTCTGAGATATTTGCGTTTCAATTTTGTATGGCGGCCATTTTGTTTTTGCAATTTTGAAAAAAAAATACTGGTTCACATATTGGCTGGCTGTTCTGAGTGACTTTTGTTCCGGGCAAACTCGATAGGGCAAGTCGTTGCGGAGAGCTAGCCCATGTGTCAGGTCAGTTTTCACATTCAGGTCAATTTTTCATTTTTTGGTACTTAACATGAAATTTCTAAAGCGACGGTGTATAGATTTGAACCCCACCTCTTATGGGCTCTTCAAAACAACAGGTCAAAGATACAGAAATTACTTTGTATGGCAGCCATCTTGGAAAATGGCGGAACCGAAAAATAAAGTATGCCATTTGAATCTGTGGCCTCAAAGAGCCCCGAATGCAAAATTTCAATCGGATCGGAGTAAAAAAAAAATTGGCCGCCATTTTGAATCCGCCATCTTGGAAAAAAAATTGCTTAGTCAGATTTCCCCCTCAACTCTGAATGACATTTGGTCGAGCACCACCCATCTATCGCAACTGGCCTCTGAGATATTCGCGTTTCAATTTTGTATGGCGGCCATCTTGTTTTCGCCATTTTTAAAAATCTTGGACCGGCTCACCCATTGGCCGGCTGTTCTGAGCGATTTTAGTTCCGGACAAACTCGATAGGTCGAGCCGTTGCGGAGAACCGCCCCATGTGTCAAGTCAATTTCCACGTTCAGGTCGATTTCGTATTTTTCTGGTGGTCGTGGGGGCATTTCTGATACGACAATGTATAGAGTTTGACCTCACCTCTTATGGGTTCTTCAAAACAGCATGTCAGTCAGTCAGTGAGTGAGTGAGTGGGTGTTCAGCTATATATATTATAACTAGTATTTCGCGTGGGGGCCGCGGGCCCCAAGGGCCCCGCGGAGGTCCCGTGCCACCCTGTTTTGTTTTAATAATCCTAACCTTTTTTTTTTGTTACTTTATACTTGGGCCGCCTTTTTGAAACCGGCACCTTTGAAAAGTGATTCGTACTATACCGCCCTGTTATTTTTTTCAAATATTTCTCGCCTATTTTAATTTATTCTTTGGCCGCCATCGTTGGAAAAGCATTTCGCATGGCGCCGCGGGCCCCACGGGACCTGAGGAGGGTACCCTACCATCCTGTTTTTTTTTCAAATATATCTAACCGTCTTTTTACTTTATTCTTTGGCCGCCATCTTGGGAACATTTTTTCGCATGGAGGCCGCGGGCCCCACGGGACCCGCGGAGGGTAACCTGCCAGCCTGTTTTTCTTTTTCAAATATTTCTTGCCGTTTTTACTATATTCTTTGGCCGCCGTTTTGAAACCGCCACCTTGGAAAAAGTACTTCGCGTGGGGGCCGCGGACCCCGCGGGGCCCGCGGAGGATAACCTACCGCCCTAATTTTTCAAATATATCTAACCATTTTTTTACTTTATTCTTTGGCCGTCATCTTGGGAACAGCATTTCGCATGGAGGCCGCGGGCCCCACGGGACCCGCGGAGGGTACCATACCAGCCTGTTTTTCTTTTTTAAATATTTCTAACCTTTTTTCTTTAATCTTTGGCCGCCATTTTGAATCCACCACCTTGGAAAAAGTACTTCGCGTGTGGGCCGCGGGCCCCACGGGACCCGCGGAGGGTTTCCTGGCACCCTGTGTTTTTTTTTCAAATATATCTAACCATTTTTTAACTTTATTCAATTTGGTATGGCGGCCATCTTGTTTTCGCAATTTTGCAAAAAAATTACCGGTTCACCCATAGGCTGGCTGTTCTGAGCGACTTTAGTTCCGGGCAAACTCGATGGGGCAAGTCGTTGCGGAGAACTGGCCCATGTGTCAGGTCAGTTTCTACGTTCAGGACAGTTTTGCATTTTTTTTGTTTTTGTGATAAAATTTCTTATGCGATGGTGTATAAAGTCGAACCCTATTCCTAAAAGCTGCTTTACAACACAAGTGAGCCCATGAGTCTGACATTACTTTGTATGGCGGCCATCTTTGAAAATGGCGGAATCGAAAAATTAAGTAAGGCGTTTGAATTTGTGGTCTCGAAGAGCCCGGGATGCAAAATTTCAATCGGATCGGAGTAAAAGAAACTTTGGCCGCCATTTTGAATCCGCCATTTTGGAAAAAAAAATTGGTTCATTTAATTACTCCGCTCTGTTTGAACGATATTTGTTTGAGTACTACCCACCTGTTGCGACTGGCCTCTGAGATATTTGCGTTTCAATTTTGTATGGCGGCCATTTTGTTTTTGCAATTTTGAAAAAAAAATACTGGTTCTCCTATTGGCTGGCTGTTCTGAGTGACTTTTGTTCCGGGCAAACTCTATAGGGCATGTCGTTGCGGAGAGCTGGCCCATGTGTCAGGTCAGTTTCCACATTCAGGTCAATTTTTCATTTTTTGGTACTAAGCATGACATTTTTAAAGCGACGGTGTATAGAATCGAACCCCACCTCTTATGGGCTCTTCAAAACAACAGGTCAAAGATACAGAAATTACTTTGTATGGCGGAATCGAAAAATAAAGTATTCGGTTGGAATCTGTGGCCTCGAGGAGCCCCGGATGCAAAATTTCAGTCTGATAGGAGAAAAAAAAAATTTGGCCGCCATTTTGAATGCGCCATCTTGGAAAAAAAATTGGTTAGTCAGATTTCCCCTTCGACTCTGAATGACATTTGGTCGAGCACCACCCGTCTATCTCGACTGGCCTCTGAGATATTCGCGTTTCAATTTTGTATGGCGGCCATCTTGTTTTCGCCATTTTGAAAAATCTTGGACCGGCTCACCCATTGGCCGGCTGTTCTGAGCGACTTTAGTTCCGGGGAAACCCGATAGGTCGTGCCGTCACGGAGAACCACCCCATGTGTCGGGTTAGTTTCCACGTTCAGGTCGATTTCGTATTTTTCTGGTGGTCGGGCAAGCATTTTTGATACGACAATGTATAGAGTCGAACCCCACCTCTTACCGGTTCCTCCAAACAACTCTGGGGTGAGTCAGTCAGTCAGTGAGTCAGTGGGTATTCAGCTATATATATTATAATAAAAGGTCAGTTAAACCCCATTACCCCACAGCCCGGTCTATGTTTAGATAGCACTGTAGGTACAAGTTTTTACGCTATCTTAAATACGTACCATATAATTTCATGTCTTGCTAGACAGAATGCTCTCAGAATATCGTTTCAACAATGAAAGATAAGAAAGAGAAATTACCTTATTATCATGTGCAGAAAAACTTTTATTAAATTATGTGTCATAAAATATTACTCATTAACTTATTTTATTACCTTCAATCTATCACAATTAAGCATTTATTTATACATCAAAATCCTTATCATCATTATTGTCATTTAAGAATTTAATTTAAAAAAACGTCAGTTGTCTCATAGCTAAACCGCATACTTACATATACACGGCGGGCGTGAGCATTGCGACATTTTAAGACTGTATTCCTGGGGTGATAATCATAATCAAAAGAAAAAAAAAATACTTGTAAAAAAAACAACTCTCGCAAGTCACTTTTCTACCGTAAAAAGTCATGATATCCATGTAATACCAAGTCGGTTAATGTATTGAGTCCCTACTGAAGAGACCTTCTGTCTTGAGTTATTAAAGTTATTGCGGAATTAGCTAACCTAACAACATCTTACATTGACAATAATCAGTATTAAAAATCTTTTATGTTTTAAATATCGCTTCACACAACTGTGCCCATACAAAATGAAATTTCAAAACATTAATTTAACCTACTATGTTCATATAAAATTTTTACTCATGACCTCAAGAATACACCTTTTAAATTTCTCGCTATGCTCACACCCACCATGTATATAATATATACATGGTGACCTAAAGGATGATGAGGATATTTTACAAACAGATTACAATTGATAATCTTGGATTTGCAATTTTTATAAAAAAAAAACCTTTTTCTTACCTCTAGGCTCATATGACAGCAGCAGCATTTATTTCTGTAATGTGTAATTTTGCATAGATAATATAATAATACATATATGATGGTTTGATTTGAGAGAAAAAGCATTTACCTACTTTACCGCAAAAGGTATAAACAATGATCAACAAATAGCAGATTCATGATTATATAGAAAAAACTAAACAGACTAAAATAAAAGTTAGGTTAAAAATTAAATGACCTCAACAACACCCTGTAAAATATCCTCATGCACTATACATAATTATCTCTTTCTTATCAGTTTAAAATTGTGGAATGTAAGGATGATTTTATGATTTACCAGCATGCTAGGACAACAGGGTAAAGTTTACCTGGTAAACAATTAAACATATAACCAGGGCTCGAACAACTAATGCGGATGACGTAAAAATTACGTAATTTTGACATTTTTATTTAAACTTTTGTGTGATATGCATGTTGCATGTACAAGTGATAGATGTCGTGAATAAAATATGTGTAAAGAAACTTGCTACCACAAGGAATGATTATCTATAATATAAAAATGAATCGAAGAATGTGTTGCTAAGCGCAAATCGCGAGAGCAGCTGAACCGATTTCGCTAATTGTTTTTTTAGAATATTCCTTGAACTATGGGGACGGTTCTTATGGAGAGAAAAATGAAAAAAAAAAGATTGTTAGGTGGTACGAAGTTCGCCGGATCAGCTAGTTTATAATAAAAACGGATAATATTTTAATTAAAAAGTCATAAAGACAATTTTATGTAATTATTTCATTTATGCACAAATTTATAACTACCTCTCTAAAAAGTCTTTAATCGTTGTCACAGACTTAAAATTATGTTTTAGTGTCTTCCTCAATACCAGAAAAAAAAATTGGCTACTTTATCCATGACAATCATAACACTTAATTGCTCAGTTTGTGTAGATACATCCATCCCATGTCATTTAGTTTGTGTTCTCACTGACATGAGAATATCAGTTGTTTTACTTCCGAGTTAACAATTTCAAATCATCCTATGAGTGGTTTGACATCATCTGCATGTATTGCTCAAGCAAGCCCTGCATATAAATAGTCATTACAGATTTTCAAAATCATCATCATCAACATTCACAATAGCTGCATTAATTCACAATACTAAATGAGTTTATGGACCATATTGAATAACTAAAAATTTTATATTTTGATAATTTTATCACCCCAACCTATTTAATGTAGGTACTATTTTAGACACTATGTCACAGAAACTTCTTTGACATTGTCTTTGACTGATTTCAATCTACTATACAAAGTTAGTAATTATGCCAGGTGAAGGTTTTAAGGTTGTGCATTAACCAGAGCTGTGCAAGAAAAAAATCACTTATTGCATTACACTATTTCTCCAATCATAGCCTCACTCATTTGGATAGGTTATCTGGATAGCTGCCGATCTTAACAGTAAGAAAACTGTGACTACTGTGAAGCATTGTGTGTCTTTCCTCACACGGTACTTGCTACTCACTGGCTTTGGTGGATTTGCATTTATAACCATTGGTTAAAATGTTCGATGCTTGTGTTGAGGACTTTCACAAACATTAAACAGCATCTTGCATTAATTAAATTAAATCCTTAATTTAATATACATAACGAAACTTTCATCAAAACCATGAACATAACCTAAATCTTTAATGATAACTTTGCCTTTGCCTAAGGCTAATTAATAGTAGCTACCTCAATATTTCCTTGTATAAAAGCACAAATATTAATTAATATTCTAAATGTCTATATGGTTGTACATACCTCTCTAACTTTGAGATTGTTTATCTATTCTATATCAGGAAGATCTTCTTCAGCAGAGCTAGAGTCGTCTTTTTCAATATCATCTCCGAAGGGGCCCATTTTGTTGGAAAATATGTCATTCATGTCATTCAATTCTTCATCACTCTCGTCTTCATCCTGCCAGCGGTTGAAGTCGACCTTGAGCCAGTGGTGCTTCTTCTTATCACTGGTCAGCGTGGGCCAGAATGAGTCATCAGTCTTGTCTTTCATTAATACAACCTCAATGTACCGACCCTTGTTAATTTGTGTACTTTTCTCCACGTCAATTTCAGCGTACAGCGGTATGTCCACTTCGTGTAGTTTTCGACCTGGGGCACATATTCCTTTAAAAGAAATGCTTTTCTTTTCAATTTTGATATCTGGTTTCTCACATTCAACGTTGAACGTCAAAAACACACGACTACTTCTCTGAGCCCATGAAACTGATGGAGGTGTAGCGATTTCTACCGCCGTCATGATAACTGAAATTTATTAACAAACTAATTTATTTATCTTTAATTCACAGCCTTAAAATCTAATAAGGACTTTATGTACTTACATTTTTTTAAGTTATAGCCAATATTCGAATTCAAAACGTTTCAATTCATTCACAGCCACTCCGAAGCCAAGACCTCCTACATAGATAAAGATAACACAAAATTCATACGTTATTCGTATTCCGTATTCGCTACGCAGCAGACGAACAAACGTTATTAAATCAAACAGATAAAAGAACTTATGAAGACCCAAGTTAACCAACCTAATAAACCAAAAGTTTAATAAAGTATGTGATGGACATGGTAATGTATTTTTTATTATTATTATCTGTATATTTCTTTTTACCTTAAGTTAGGTTCAATACAATATTCATATAAAAAGTAATAAAACAATATTAATACATAATATAAAACCTAACCTAGGATGTCGCCGGCAGCGAGGCGAGGCCTAAGCTGAAGGTGGTCAGGGCTACTACAGACAGAGATAGGAACCTCCTGACCTGACTATCCGAGCCGTGTCCAGTAGTACCGCCTTCTGTGGCCCTTGACCCAATCACCTAGCGAGAACCTTTTAAGGTGATGGTCAAGTTATTATTATTATTCTGTATATTTATTTTTATCATAAGTTAGGTTTTTACGATTTATATTCATTTAAAAATTAATAAAACAATATTAATACAAAATATTAAAAAAACAACGGGTTGCATTCCAAGAGGGCCGGCAGGAGTGAAAACTACACACACGCACACTCGCGCAAGCGCCTAACGCCGCATAAACGACCCAGCAGCAACTCTCCCTCCGTCCTACGCATTTTAGATCAGGGTCACGTGACCCTGACGCGAGTTTAACATTTTTTACATCATTTACACAAAAAAGTGTACTACGCCGCTAAAGAAGTTTTCAATGTTCAAAAAGTTTCACGACATGGCCTTTACTTAACGTGACCATACGTCCCGGTTTGGGCGGGACAGTCCCGGTTTCAGGCCGTCTGTCCCGGTGTCCCCAGCGAAGCCAACTTCGTCCCGGTTTTGCAAGCAGACCTAACGATAGTTTAAAATTATACGTACACGTATCTAAAAACAAGACTCGATATTTAAAAAAAAGTTGTTCAGTCGACAAATACAAAAATACGACTTACAAGTCATGCCACTACTGGGGGCTTAGTTAGTAATTCGTGCCAACTTAATTATTTTGTGTTTAGGGCTTTAATTATTTTGCGTTATTCTATCTTCTATAATAAAATACTTGTAAAACACTAAAAACTTTTTTTTATTACCTATATATTTCCGCAGATGTGTCCCGGTCTGACAAAATAAATAAATACCATTTGAGACATCAGTGTTCACTGGGGAATGTTTTGGCATCGTAAAAGCTTTAGAATACATTTTACTAATGAAATTGAAAAATGCTATAATTTTAAGTGATTCTAAAAGTGCGTTAGAATCTATAATCAAATTTCCATTTAAATCAAAAACACACTATCCCTTAATAATTGATGCTAAACAATTGCTTTTCAAATGCTTTACTTCTGGATTCGAAGTAAATTTTATATGGATACCAAGTCATTGCAATATTAAGGGTAATGAGCGAGCAGATAAATTGGCCAACGAGGCGGTGGAGTGTGGTGACATCGTTCCGTACCATATATACCACCATGATCTGGATTCTCTTCCCAAGGTATATCTCAAAGAATCTTGGAATAAATCTTGGGAACATTCCAGCAATTTAAAAGGTAAATTCTTCAAGAACATCCAAAACCGAATACCTTCAAAACCGTGGTTTTTCAAGTTGAACTTAAGTAAAAGAGCTACAACAGTTTTGATTAGAATGCGATTGGGCCATGCTTGCACTCCTGCTCATCTGGCAAGAATAAAAATAGTAAATAGCCCTGCTTGTGAGTATGGGAATGACTATGGGGACTTAAATCACATTTTCTTTTCTTGCAGCAAGTTTGACCATGCTTCCTTTTTCCATGACCTGATCTCTCTCCATGTGCCACTTCCTTCCAATATAAATTTCCTTCTTTATTCCGCTAATCCAGATGTATATTTATCTCTTGCCTCTTTCATATCTACTAACAATATAAAACTTTAATTCCTCTTATTATTTGACACACTTTATGTATTTTTACACGCTCGTATTATTATCATTTATTAAAATATATTTATATGTATACCCCATCATCCTTACTGATCCATATCCTTTTTGGCTACTTGTTTTGTTAGTTTAGATAATTTTTTTCGTGTAAATAGTTTCCTTAATTTTTAATAATAAAAAAAAAAAAAAAAAACTTGTCTTATGGCAATGCATTCGTGCGGGCCCAAGAAAAAAAAAAAAAAAAAAAAAAAATGGTCACGTTACCTTTACTACGAGATTCTCGATATTCGAAGTTCGTTTCGTGCTGTTCTACTTACGTCAAAAGTCTTAATGTAAGAGTGAAAGGAATGATATTATGCTAACTTCAAAAATCGAATTTTGGAGTAGGCCCCCAGCTGCACAGGCCAGTTTGACAGATATAAAATTGTTGCCATATGAAGAGCTTGGAAAAAAGGCGATTGCCACGATTCATTAGATCCTCTTTGGATCTTTTGGAGTTGGTTGGTATTGATTGACAATACTGGATCAAACGTCAGCCTTCACCTTCAGACTATCAGACGGATTGTATTGTATTATACTCTGTGCAGTTGTGGTAGTCCAAGATTACTTAAAATATAAAGATTTTCCTTTAAACGTACAGGAACTTTTAACGCATAAGGATTTATATAGTTACATCTATGATTTTGTTAAAAATACTTTTGATCCATTGTACATATTCGTTGCTACATCATTCTCTGTTGTACTTTTAATTTTAAGTTAGTAATTCTAGAACTTGTTTTTATTTTAGTTCTCCATTTCATGTTTTAAAAGAGTTTTTATATCCTTCATTTAATTTTGTGTTGTGATGATGTTTAAGCTGATGGCCCTCGTAGCCAATGCTCAATTAAAAAAAAAATTGTCCAAGATTACTCACTTCACTCGTCCCCGTCTGCTACTACTATGTCTCTCTCTAATCTGTGCCCGTCTGTCTAAATCTAAATTTCTTTCAGATTTAGACATTCATTTAGGATTCTTGTTTATGGTGATTATCTTGAATAGCATACGAGTACCGGCTAAGCGACTAGGCCGCCGCCAATGCAGAAGGTCGTACACTAGAGCTAGCCACAAGAAGTACCGGCGTTAGCAAAGATTTATAAAAATCGGTAGGTTTTTAATATGACGATATCGAATAGAACTCTAGTTCAAATTGCTGCGTGGGGCGGCATCATTGTCAGCACCACTGGATTTTACCTGCAGCACCGCTTGATCGACAAGGTCCGGGACAATGACTATTACAAAAACGCCCTGAAAAAATTAAGAACTCATCCTGGGGCTGTGTACTATTTAGGAGAACCGATTAAAGATAAACGCTTTAAAATTACGGACCCAGAAAATAATTTTGCTGATGATAAAATTGCTAGATTCCGAGTTCCAGTATCAGGGCCGAAAGATAGAGGAACTTACAGTTTTTCAGCGGAAAAAGTAGATGAAGAATGGCAACTAATGCAGGCAGAACTAGAATTGAAATCAAAACCTGATGCTAAACTGACAATAGTGAAATGAAATATTTTGTCAAATACAACTAGAGTGGATAGAAAGTATAATCAGCCTTATCTTGAATATGATATTGTATTGATTTATTAATATTATTGTGTATTCATATTTTTGTGTTTCTCTTTCTCATCCTTTAAGGACCTGAACTTCGTGAACCCGCATTTAGAAGAGGGTAATAGCAAATAATTTTGTCAATAAGTACCCAATGGTAAGAAGTCAATAGGTACTGCCTTTGCTGAAAAGCCATTAGTTAGTAGGAGCAATGAAAGGCACAGCTTACTGTCAAATGGTGTTTAACCTTCCGAACGCCAAGCTTAGCTACATAGTAAAGCTATTTTCATTCTTATGCCTTTGCATGAAAGTCATTTTTACACTTATAACCTCTGTCGGCCACAGCCGACATTGGCGGTCAAAAGGTTAATCATATTTATGCACATTTTGAGAAGGTGCTGAGAATTAATCGAAGCTGAATAACTTTACCTGTTACTATGCTGCAAAGTGATTAAATATTGCTTCCCTTGTTTTATATTTTACAGTACCCATATATATATATATTGTTCTTTGTCCTTTAATTAAAAAGAATGGTTTACACATTTTTCAGAAATAATAATGTTCAAGCATTTTGTTGGGACATCAAGGGAACAGTTTTTTTATCATAATACTTTACTCTGTTTAGTAAAAGCATTAGAAGGTAAAAATATAACTGTTGACTTGCGAGATGACTCCCATGTATGTGGCGAAGTGACTATTGTTGATGGGTAAGATAACTTATCTATTTTCTTGTTAATGAATGTATTCTTGTTTGGGTATATAAGCAACTTTGCAACCAATGCATGTGTTGTACTGCTATTGAGTAGGTTGTTTATAAATGTTACTGGTGGCTTCATAAATTCAATCATTGGAATCAAACTTTCAAAATCTTTCAATAAACATTGCTACTGGAGATTTTCAACATTATACCAAGACAATTATACCCAAGTCCAATGTCCCATCCAAATTTAATTATCTACTTGTGTTAACATGTTAAGGCTTTGGGGACCTTATACATCCCTTTTATAAATGTATTTAATTTAAGTAACATAGTAGCTTAATGTATATTATTTTGAAAAATGACTGCAAAGTTTCTTGCGGCGCATTCTTCTTGGCAATGGTCTTTCCGAATGCGCTAGTGGTAGTAGTTTAAAAAAAGATATGTAAAAGAGCCCTTGGCAACCGACTTGCAAAAAAAAAATACATTTTTTAATTTTTTTGTATTTAAGTCAACTTCTTTCAGATACATGAATATCTCATTTGGAACTGCTGTATTTTGTGATACAAGTGGGAATGAATTCTTGTATGATAATCTATTTGTTCAGGGACGTAATATCAGATACATCCATATTCCTGAACATGTGAGTATAATTATCTATTCATATTGCCAAATTGCCAAATGTGGTCTTTAGGTCTTGTTACCTTAGGCTCTGTCTTCCCCCGTAAGGGATAAACACGTGATTTGTGTATGTATTGCCAAATTCTAATTAAAAGTTTAAGGCATATATAATGTTGATGCAGCTTGTTGTTTATCTAGGAGTTTTTTTTTAAACCTGTTATTTATAATATGATGACCTTTTAGTCTGAATAAAACATTAGTAAATTAATAATTCTTGTCAAACAAAAGTAATTAATTGCACCACATATTTAGTACTTCTCATAAAGTAATTGTTTATTCACCAGATTCCACCTGTAGAAGCAATGAGGAATGAATTAAATCAAAATCAATTGCGGCACACCAATAAGAAGCCAGTAGAAAAATCTAGAAAAGCAAAGAAAGCACTCCAACGTCACATGGAGACTGTAGCTAGTTTACAGGATAAACAAACAGCTAGTACAAGTTTCTGTTAAAGTTATTGAGCTGGAAATTTAAATAATAAATAGGATGTTCTTGTGTACTTATTTGTGTGTATTTGATATCTGTTCCTATCATCTGTACCTATTTCTGTTATTTTGTCTCTTAGGTAGGTACTTTGAAAATGAAAATGAAATGAAAATGTATTTATTTAACATTCAGGAGTACATATTGAGAAGGTTTTATAATATTTTCTGAGATATATGCAATTTCTAATTTCAATTTACTTTAGTTTTATAAAGCATGATCAGAACTAATTAAATTAAATTTATTATAATATTAATATTAAACGAATTTGTAGGTACTGGTGTGTGTGTGTGTGTGTGTGTGTGTGTGTGTGTGTGTGTGTGTGTGTGTGTGTGTGTGTGTGTGTGTGTGTGTGTGTGTGTGTGCGTGCGCGTGCGCGTGCGCGCGCGCGCTTGCGTGCGCTAGTAAACGTGCGTAGGTATACATATGAGCTAGCCTACAATATGTGGTGTACTAGGTCGCGTGGTATAGTAGTGCCTCTGTGTCATCGTACCTCAGGTCCTTTAACCACGCAGTTAATACTTTCTTGCAATCATGCCATGTAAGCGGATAAATATCCATGATTGCATTTATCTTATTGTATAAGTGCGCTGATTGCGCAGAATACTGTCTTCTGGGGAAGACTGATCTGCAGTTTGTAGAGGGAGCAGCAGCTTTATTACGTCTGTTAGTTGAACTAGGCGGGATGAATATTAAAGTTTTGTGAAGTTTTAAGACAGTGAACAATATGTACAGCTTTCGCATTGTTAAAAGATCGCACAAGTGGTATAGATCGCTGATAGGGAACCTAAACGGCTTAAAATACATAACTATTAAGTATACAGCGCTGGCTTCTCTCGACATCCAGAAACTTGGTCTTTATAGCACCACCCCAAACACAAATACAATAGGTCATAATGGATTGTGCTAAGGCAATGTAAAGTTGATTTAGTAGCGCTTTAGTGGTTACATGTCTTAGTATTTTAAATAGCCAAACAAGCTTCCTTATTCTACAGTTTACAACATGTTCAACGTGTGAGTGCCATGAGAGTCGTTGGTCCAATATGAACCCAAGATATCTTATCGAGGGAACTCTCATAATCTCGATACAATTGCAATGTAGGGAACTCGCATCACTGTCACAACTATGTATTTTTATTTTAAGGTATCTTGCTAAATGTGGCCTGTAGGTACCTGTTACCTTAGGCTCTGTCTACCCCGTAAGGGATAAAGACGTGATTTGTGTATGTGTATGTACCTATGTGTATGTACAATGGGGTTGGGTGCTTAGGTATTTTGAAAAACAAATATAATTGGTTTTGCTAATGTTCAGAGTAAGAAGGTTACCTTCAAGCCAAGAGGATACCTTTCGGAGTCCTATTGTCGCCGACTCAAACGCACACTCCCACGTTTTGCCCTCGAAGACTATAGCTGTGTCATCAGCGTAGGAGAAAACGTGGCCATCATCCAAACTCAGGCTAGCCAGGTCATTTATATACCTAAATGAGAAATAGGGTCGGTCCAAGAACGCTTCCCTGCGGTACCCCGTAAGAGACAGTGGCCTCACGGCTTATGACATCACCTATTTTCACCCTTTGAGTTCGACCATACAAGTAGTCCCTAAACAAATCCAGCGTACAACCCCTGATTCCAATTGTATCGAGCTTATGCACAAGGATGGGAAGGGAGACGGTGTCAAATGCCTTCCTTAAATCAAGGAATACTGCTAAGCACTTATTTGATTTATCTGTGGTATGTGTAATTAATTTAGTGAGTGCAATAGTTGCGTCTTCAGTGGATCTACCTTTACGGAAGTCAAACTGTGACTCGGAGATGATATTGAATTTATCAAGGTAAGCTATTAGTCTATTATTTATAGTTTTTTTGATTATTTTCGATATCGCGGGCAGAACAGAGATGGGTCTGTAGTTATTAGAATCATCGCTCTTGCCACCCTTGTGCACAGGCGTTACTATATATTGCTTTAGTAGGGGAGGAAAAACTCCAGTTGCGAAACATAGATTTGCCAGGTGACTAATAATCGGGGCGACCTCAGTCCTAACCAGCCTGAGAAATCCCGTTGGGACATTATCCCAGCCAGGGGCACTATCCACTTTAAGTCCTAATATGATGTTATTTATCTCCTGTGGATCAGTATCTAAGAGGGCAAATGACGAACCCCTCAGATTAGTAACATTGCTAGCCACAACGGAAGGGTACTTTGAATAAGAAGTCTTTTTCGTTTTTCTTCACGGTCTTCCTTGGGCTCATTTTTTGTTTGTCTTCCTCGTTTTTAGTGTCATTTACGTATTTGGTATTTTTTTTATCATAAACGTGGTCACATTCATAATTAATTTCGTTTTATTCTACGTACGTTACATCTGTTTTGCGTCTCATTCAATATTTTGCAACTTATATTTTCTCGTCACTCTAACCGTTAGATATAAAAGCATTTTACAGCCTAAGAGTTCTTACAATAACAACCGCATCTGAATCGGCCTAAACATCGTTGCCGATCCGGTTAAAAAAAGGATGACATCGAATGAGACGAACAACGAACGTGCTCAAAAAGAAAGAGACGATTTGATAATGAGGCCAAAAAAGATAGACCACTAACGAATTTCACTAAGGATAAACGGCGATTAAGACTAATTAAAGTAAGAGTGACGATTAATAAGGCAAACTGAGTGAACGAAAAACTAATTAGACGAATGAGTCTGATACCATTATTAAAGTGGTCCATGATTTTAAGTAAAAGTCCATTAGGTACATTATAACCATCTCGACTCAAATTCTAAAGAATCTGTATTTAATAATGAATGAAGGTTTGGTTGCTTAATAAATGGTTCATGTTATTGCTTATTACAATTTATAACAATATGGGCTTTAGCAGTTCGGTACCATTCTGCCCTCAATGCCACACATAGGTACTGGGTAGGTATGAAAGTTGAAAGAAAACAGTGTTAAATTTCATAAACATTTATTTACTGCACGAAGGTGTTTTTCACTACTACAGTCATTTACATCAAAACATTTACTTAACGTTTAACACTAAACAAATGACAATCAACTGCCGCAAAGATTTATCGTTTTCGTTAAAGTCACTAATACCTACTAGTAATTATGCTAAATGTGGCCTTTAGGTCTAGTTACCCTAGGCTTCGTCTACCCCGTAAGGGAGAATGACGTGATTTATAGATACGTATGTATGTGATAGTCACGAATTACGAAAAAGGGAAATATAAAAGAAGTGATCATGTGAATAATTCAATGTTTTTTTGTGTAAAAGTAGGCAAGGTAACCATCACCGTCATTAAAAGTAACATAAAAAATAATTATTTAACTTTATTAATTATAGGTGGCTTTCTGACTAGCCCTTGCGCGGAATTATGTTCCACTACATAATATAAATAGGTATAGGTAGTGAGTTTAAATTTCAGTTTGCTTAGCTGACCAAATAAACGTTTTTTCTCATCTGCTGCATTAGGTACATGCCTACATCATAACATACTCAGTCCATTCCCAAGATTTTCTTATTCTTGTTCCGACAATGATGATGAATGGCACAAGTTTTCGAAAATGATCACGTATAGATATACGTTTCATCTGTTCTTATAGTTAAAATAGCCTAACCTAAACCATTTAGGTAACGTAATCCTTCCGCGAATGCTGTCTTGGAGATCTGGCATGTCTGAAGTTCTCGGGTAGCACATGGGTAGTCTCTGTTCCTGGCCCGATTACGGCTTGCTCATACTGTGGCGGTTTGGTAGTATTAACTTGTACATTGTTTTTCATCAGTGGAAAGGGATGCAGAGCTTTACGTGTGGACACTTCCTTGTAGGCCATTTTTAGTGGCAGCCGCGGACGCTGTACGTGCTGATTACTACACAAGTAGTTGGAATGATTCATGCTTGCGATCATCGCTGTGGGGCTTGAGGGCGACTTCATGATGTTAGGTCTATGCATTGTTGAAGAATTTAGCGCAACTGGGGATAATAAAAGTTATTATTGATCTTGTTGGTAGTGTTATCATACACATCTACGCCAAAGCCGGGTACTAGCGAGCTATAAGGCAGTAATTGCAGATACTGTAACTTGTGTGCACGCTTCTCAGTCTTCACAAGTACACACTTGCGCCTCGCCTCGTTACAGTAAATTTCCGTTCAGTTACGGTTCGTTAGTGAATACCCGGCTTAGGAATAGCAAGATATAATTCACGGTATTGGGTTTGTTTTGTCTGTTTGGATCCGGCGGACTATAGTCTGGCAGATGGATCAGTGCAGTAAAATGACACGCTCAAATGTAATTTTACGAAATAATGATACCACATTTTATTAATGAAAAAGCTAGATAATATGGGCATTAAAGGGGTTTCCTACGATTAGTATCATAGTTATCTAACTGATCGCCGCCATTGTGTCAGGGTAGGTTCTTCTCTGAGTGAACATCTTCCAGTGCTCTATGGAGTTCCGCAGGGCAGTATACTGGGCCCCACTTTATTTTTAATTTACATTAATGACATCCTTAAAGTGCCCCTACTGGGAGCTAACATAATTTGTTATGCAGATGACACGTTTGTTCTTTTCCATGGCAATCCCTGGGATGATGCATACAATACAGCTGAAATAGGATTGACTAAATTGACAAACTGGTTGACTGGAAATCTTTTAACATTAAACAAAAATAAAACCAAGTATGTTACGTTTCACAAAACACTAGCAATAAGACCCAGTGTCATTCATAAACTCACCATCAATTCCTGTTCGCCTGTTCTATCACATCAATGTATTCAGCCCTCTGGTAAGTGTTCTCCTATCGATCAAACTGACACAATCAAATACTTGGTATTCTGTTTGACAAAAATATCTCATTTAAGGAACATGTTTCTAACCTTTCAAAAAAGGTAAGAAAAACAATATTTTTAATGAAGTCTGAAAATCTGCATCTAAACATATTTTAATACTGGTCTAGGTATAAAAGATTTTCCTAGCCTTGCCGCTCGTCGTGTATACAGCATCCCTCTGCCATTATTCCCACTTAAACGCTTACAACAAAATATGCAAAACTGTTACTAATCCAAAAGACTTGTCTGCTCTTAAGTTAAAAAATGCTATCGAAGTATGTCTAGCAAATATAAACTACCAAGATGCTGAGGATCTCCTTACAAGCACTTACTAATGGTAAAGTGTAGCGACACACACACACACACACACTTTCTAATTATTCTTGTGTTTCGAGTACTTCACTTGGCACTCGCGATACAGACCCAGAGTCTAGTGCGAAGGCCGCTGTTTCACTTATCGCATAAAATGTCATCTACCTATCTCTATGTAACAATGTGTCCTTGTTATGCACTTTGTAACTTCTATGGTGAAATAAAGTTTTTCTTATTTCTTACTAGCTTCTGCCCGCGACTTCGTCTGCGTAGAATTATACATAAAAACCTTCCTCTTGAATCACTAGAGTGACTCTACTAAAAAAAAACTGCATCAAAATCCGTTGTGTAGTTTTGAAGATATAAGGGGGCGTCCATTAATTATGTGAGGTATTCAGGGGGGGGGGGGAGGAGGTCGAGCCGAATCTTACTAAATCTCACTTGGGGGAGAGGGGGGGGGGGGGTCTTGGCAAATATCACGTATTTTTTTTTTAGCAGAAAATGGTGTAAAACTGCGTAAAAATTAAGTTAAATTAAAGTTGAATTAATAATTAAAATTACAGCAATATTTGCAAATACTAATCCTTGCTAGTCTTAAAAAAGTAATTAAGCAAATTGTGATGTTTTTTAATAAATCCAATACTTTTATACTCAAAGTACAAGTTTTGAAAAATCTCACGTGAGATCGGGGTAGGGGGGAGGGGGTCGAGAAAAATCTTACGACATCTCACCAAGAGGGGAGGGGGGGTCAAAAAATCCTTAAAAATGCCTCACGTAATTAATGGACGCCCCTAAGCATAGGTACATAGGGACATAGGGACAGAGAAAGCGACTTTGTTTTATACTATGTAGTGATGACATTTATTTCACTAGTGCTCAACTAAGGTCACGTAGTGAATGATTTAATTATAGTAGAACGAACGAAATATTTTATGAAGGTCAGATTCTTAGTTTAGTATATTTTAAAAAGCGCGTTACTTTTAGGGGTTCAAAATTCATATTGATGAATAAAAACGACTTTTCCAATGCGCACTGCAACCAAATTCCAAACGTATTTGCCAAAATATTTGCGAGAGCGAAAGTGATGCACTATGTTGTTTTTAGCGAAGCGACTGAGGTACCAATAGCGCAGCGCAAATACGCAACGCCAGAAAAAAATATTAATGTGATATTGTTGTTTTATTTATGGCAAACTGTTAGGGTATAAGTGGAACTAGCAACTGATTTGACATACTTGCGCACAATTTCTAAACGCGCTTTTAGACTACTACTAACTAGAAAACATGTAAAAAAACCTTATTGAAAAAAAAAACCATTTTATTAATATACTCTTTGTTTTTTTATTTCATCATAAATGACGCAAATTAATTTCATGACATCGTTTATTCTTTCATTCACTCACTGTCACATCACTATTTAATATTCACCAAAAACTGACAACACTGAAAGTGTCATCTTACTGCAGTGATCTATCTGTCTATAGTCCGAAATTCCAAGTTCGTATCATACCATCCTTTTCATTCTTCTATTAATTAACTATTTATACGAACTTCGAATGAGTAACTTCAGAGTATAGCGCATGCACTTTCGAGTAGTATTTTCACACATGTCCTTTCAAAAATCGGGCCCCTGGACGCATACTATTCGAATTACCTTGCGGCTTGTACTTGGCGAGTAGGGTGTACACTTGCTTGAGGCGTTGGATGTTGATGTGCGCTGCGCGGTTGTGGTCAACCATCGGCAACGGGTAGTCGCGGCCGACGACGCACTGCACCTCGCGCTGCACGCTCTCCGGAGCCATCCACGGCTCGTGAACGAATTGCGTCGGCATGTTTGCGAGGACTGGAATGTATTTTCTAAAAAATAATACTAGTTTAGTAACGTTGTAATAAAGTAGCAGTCCTATTAAATGACGTTGGACGATAGACATGCGAGTCAGGGCTGGATTTAAACATTTGCCGCCTCAAAGCTATTCCATCAATTTTTGCCGCCCCTACTGACCTTTGAAATTAGATACACTGATCACAATAACGTTAATTTCTATTCTATAATACTTTTTTTGGGCCAATTTTGCCGCCCTAAGCTTCAGCTTTTTCAGCTTCTATGGTAAATCAGGCCCTGATGCGAGTCATCGTTTTGTGACAAAAAACAAAGGGCCAGTGTTCAAAATTTGGTGTGTCAGTTCTATGAAATTTTGCAAGTCATTTGGTTAAAATAATTTGAAATGAAATATGTCTTACTTAAACCATGTTTGATTACAATTTCTTCTCTTTTAACGAAAATGTCACACTAAAACATGCCAGATTAGCTAGCGCAGATTGGAGTTGATCAGTCTAATTTTATCGTTCTTGTGTTGTACAGTCAGCGTCATATAGTAAGTAGCAGTCAAGATCATCATTTACTTGGAAACACCCAAAATGGTCATTAACAGTGACTCAACCAAAGCGGTCAAATTGTTCGGGACATCCATCGTGCACAAATATACCGGAGCACGCACATCGCCAAATACTTACATATTAACATTCAAGCCGACATTAGTACCGTAACTTCAAAACCGCCACTGGTACGTAGCAGCCAAAGTAACCAAAAGTATGGAACACACTAGAAAACTGAGCTTTATTTTAAATGGTATAAGATTTAATCTCGTGTCGAGTGAAAAATAAATAAACACGTCATAAGATTCAATATGGCCTGACGTGTTTTTAATTCTAGCTAAGCTCATCTCTTTCTTGTTGACGTTGACAATCACCGAGAAGAGTACCAACTTGCAGTGGCGTAACTATAACATCTGGGGCCCGTGGCAAATTCGTCAGATGGGGCTCCTTTCTCAATATAAAGAAGTGCATCAGCATCCCTTCTGTGCTCTAAACCAAGCCAGTTCGGGGCCCCGTAGAGCTAGGGGCCCCTGGCATTTTGCCACCCCTGCCACCCTATAGCTACACCACTGCCAACTTATCAGTGATCGTCTCTGTTAGAAATAGTGTAATATACTCTTTACATGTTTGTAGTGTAGTCTATGAACATATGGTGACAACACCGTTCATCGTTTTTGCTCTACAACCGTATCCGGTTGTCTGTGGATTCCTTTTTACACTGGTCTTAGAATATGGCTCCGCATAGGTCGTTCCTAACAACTCAAGTATTTTACTTTTTTTTTTTTTTTTTTATTTCTGACGAATCATTACAATCCTTCGTGGCACTCCAACGCAGAGCCCTGCGCCTTCGTCCTGCTCATCAGTCTCATCTCTTTCATTTAGAGCCTGACGCTTGGCATAGAAAACATCAAATCTTTACAATATAATGTTCTTGACTTTGAAGTGTATAGTTATGTCAATGTTTGTTTTCCTTTTAAATATCCTGATAATAATGGCCTGAATTTTGCCAATATGATTACATATATCATAAAAGAGTTTTCATTTACTTGAAAAAAAAAGCAATGTGCGTTTTGCGTTAATAGACTTTGACATTAGAACACCGTTCACATTGTATTAAAAGTGGACTAGTTAACTGGACCATTAGACCTTAGACGGCATGTGATAAAGTCTATTTTCTTAGTCTGCGGTGTTCCATACTTTTGGATACTTTGGCTGCTACGCTATCAGTGGCGGCTTGGGAGTTACGGTGCTAATGTCGGCTTGAATGTAACTAAGTATTTGGCGACGTGCGCGCTCCGGTATATTTGTGCACGATGGATGTCCCGAACAATTTGACCGCTTTGGTTGAGTCACTGTTAATGACCATTTTGGGTGTTTCCAAGTAAATGATGATCTTGACTGCTACTTACTATATGACGCTGACTGTATAATCGAGAGCCAAAATGGGTGTGCCAGCAATTCATAAAATTGTTATACAGGTACGTATCCGGTTTTTTTATATATCTATCACCGATTCGTAATATTGTTGCGTACTCTTCCTCAGTTCAAGATTTTCGGGATAAATTTACTCAAGCTTAAAATTAGTAGTTTTAAAAACGATTACCTAATATAGTCCCCATTGGGGTCAATTCTGCGTCCAAAGCGAACAGGGCAGTAGCAGTGGAAGAACTGCTGGAAGAAGGAGGAGCACGACAGCCACATCCAGGTGCCGGCATTGACCGACCAATCAGCGTCTAGCAGCAGCTCGTCGAAAACCTGAATAACGATAAGCTTCATTTTTTGTTTTACAATTGAGAACTAACGTAAACAAACGAAAACCGAATCATATAATAAAAATCACTACATAGTATAAAATAAAACAAAGTCGCTTTCCGCAGTCTGTCTGTCCCTCTGTATGCTTAGATCTTTAAAACTATGCATCGGATTTTGATGCGGTTTTTCTTAATAGATATTCAAGAGGAAGGTTTATATGTATAATTCTACGCGGACGAAGTCGTGGGCAGAAGCTAGTGTATAATAAAATGACATCATTTTTGTCATTAATCACAGAAATAAGTGACTTGTCTTGTGAAATTAGTAAAAAGCTCACTATTCAAAAAAACGTTACGTTACATGACGCTTACATACATACAATAACATTTACGACTCTATTTCAGAAATGAAACAATAGATAAAGAATGCTTTCCGAAAAAAAAAACAATTTTGATGGCTCTCCTTTAAATGAAGTTGTAAATCTTGTATTGTACTTTTCTAAGTCTTTTCCTGTAGCAAAAGTTGTTTCACCACTGTTTGTGCCATCATTTAGATAAATTTCATCGGGAGTTTTGTTTATTATCATCGCTCCTTTTGAATTTATTAAAAAATATTTATGCATAACTACTTATTTGAATATTTGACAAAAGTAGTTTTAGATCTTATAAAATGTTATTCTCATATATATTCCTATAACCGTGAAGGCCATGCTTTCGCGACATCTTTAAGTCATCGGGGGCAACGGGCAACGAGGCTTATGCCAGTAAACTTCCACTTGTTTTTTAATATCCCGTGATATAATATAGCATGCAACTTGCCTTCATGCCCTCTTCCCAAGAGATCCACAGATCGCCGCGCGTGAGGAAACAGGCCACAGCGTGCCGTGCCAAGTGGTGTATCCACCCCTCTTCCCTCAACTGTATCATTATGGCATCTATCCACGGAAACCCAGTTTGCCCCTGCAACGAATAATGTAATAAAATGATTAGATCCACTGACCCAATACATCTGTCACGCTATCCATGTATGTGATAGAAATAAGAGTTAACATTAACTCTTTTACTCATAAAAAAGGCTTGTTAGGCTTATGTTGACTCAAAATTGGTTTGTCTTTATCATTTTGAATGACTTTGCCAGACACAGAAAACATACTTTTTGTCATAAATCATAACCACTTTTGTAACTTTTTTAATGAATAACTAGGTAATTTCAACAACGTAGTTTCTTCAAATTGTATCCAGAGAAGAAAGTAGTGAAGTGGACTTGTAATGGCCAGAATACTTACTTGCTTAAAACCATTTTGTTAGCAACAACAAATTAAAAATAAAGAAACGGGGTGGCCCATGGACCCATGGTGCTTCCCTCGCGCGGTTATGTGTGCTTCCGGACAGTTCACGCGACGACGACGTGCTCCAATTATATTGAACTTTTATTTAATGGGACTAGAGAATCAAACTGATAATACTAAAACCGTTAAATTTGCCACCACAACATTTATACGACAAAAATATTGCTGTAATAAGTTATTTACATTCGCCCATTTGGCTAGGGCATCTTGATTTTTCTCCCACGGTATTTGAACGCATATAGGATTTCCTTCCATGCGATCAAAATTTGGATTGCGGGTTGCAGCGCAATAAAAGAATTCCCTCCAAAGGATTTGTCCGTGCAGCGACAGTGGCGGCCTTACGTGTTTGACTCTTGTGTACAATTCCGACAACTGGTAATAAAATAGCCTTGTTGACAGACACCCAAACCTAAAAACAAATATTTCGTGACGTTTCTTGATATTAGGATGTTCCCATTTTTTTTATTTACATAGGACACACAAGAACTAAAACATAACATTATGATAAATTGTTGTTCTTACCTTAAGTATGGTGACAAGCCAGTTTGACTAGCTAACAAAGACTGCGGCGTCATTTTAGGCCGCCCAAAAGTAGCAACCCATGCTTTGCGCTCTAAATGTCGTTCCAGTCTGGCTAAAGCCTGGGTCTCACCACCAATCCACACCGGTGCCTTCAGACCCTCTACATCGAATCCTAAAAACATAGAGCAAAAGGTTAGAGCACCTTGTGTACATGTCTACATGTATGTTGTCTTTCCGTTGTCACATGAAATCGTGATCTTCCTCTACGGCCAAAGATAATCTTAAGGTACCGATGGTACCATGCACACAAGTACTAACCAAGCTCTTCCAGCGTGGGTACACCAAAACGATCGTCGTGATCGCTAGCCACAGGCGTCACCGTACCCTTCATCATCTGGAGATTTATAGACGCCTCGGGAGGGAAGGGCGCCTGCATGCCGGCGACCAGTGCTTGAAACTGGTGATAAGTAAGAGGAGCCTTGCCGCCGTTTCTCTCTATGATTCTGAAATATAGCTGTATAAGTACATATGCAACCCATATGAAAACGGAAGGTTAATAAAAACAAAGCCTCTCTTATTTGTTCAATGTTTTTTTCACACCGCCACTCTAGGTAGGTATAGGCTTTGTAGTATAAGGTCCAAGAAGCCAATTTGTGAACTAAGTTTTGGGAATCCAAGCCAAATTTACTTACGTGTCCAATTTGAATAGTGTGTGCGACACACGTGTAATAACATTGATGCCAACTTCTCTGCATTTGCTCGTAATATTTTGATCGCGAACGCGCCCGTAGGGCTCCGGATCCTCCTCAAACGTGAGTGCAGTAGTGCCCCACTCGCGGAACAGTTTTGGCAACGCGTCGGCCGGCTGCCCTCGCACCACGAATAAACGGGAATTCAGCTTCCTTAAGCTGTTGTCCAAGTCGTCGAGGCATTGCAGTAGGAATCTACATAAAGTTCAATATAATTCAAAATAATTATATATTGGAGGATCTGAGGACTTTATTGGAGGATCTTAGAGATTGGGAGGGGAAGGAGCCCCATTCAATACGATTCATTCTATTCCCAGGCCCATGAATATTCGCAACACCAATGTGTGTAGGAAATTTAGATAAAGATAAAGAAGATAGAGATTTAGATAAAGTGATTCAAGGGGAAGGTTTAAATGTATAATTCTACGCAGACGAAGTCGCGGGCAGGAGCTAGTAACCAATAATTGCAGAATATATTATAATAAAAAAACTTGAACGTGTGCGGTTCTCAGAGAAGTCAGTAAAAATTATGATTAGAACTTAATCGACGTCTCCGAGTGTGAAAGTTAATTTTAATTGCCCTGTCGGTTGTACTGGCGGTGGTGCTGACGGTGGAAATTCAGAACTTGTTTTACCGCGTTCACGGATCAAGTTCAAGTTTGAACTTATCATATCATCCCTGGCGTATATACTCAGAGATACAAAGGAATAAATATCCCTTTATTATGTTAATTGGCGTCTCCGAGTGTGGAAGTTAACCTTTCCTTTATATCTTCTTCTTTCTGCGGTAGGTATAGGCGCAGAACACAGACCACCTACCCTGGGGTAGGTGGTCTGTGGCGCAGAATAAGTATAGTTTTTCCATCGATTGCTTTCAAAATCGACATCTGAGGGTCCGAGTGGTCGTCAGTCGTCACTCATGAATCCGTTATAAAATCCGTTATGAAATCGTTAAATATCTGAGGGTCCGAGTGGTTTCTAAACATGAATCCGTTGTCAGAAATTGAAAAAGTGGCCGCCATATTGAAATTTTTGTTTTTCGACCGATTGCTTTCAAAATCGATATCTGAGGGTTCGATTGGTCTCCAAACATGAATCCGCTCAGCATACATATAACCAGCTTACAAAAATGAAGTAAATGTAACATTAAACTCGATACATTACTAACTTACGTTGAAAATTTTAGTATAGTTTAATATAGTTTAATTGTCGTATAACCCCACGTAACAGAATAGATAAAATGTAAACGAATTGCTAATTCTACGCGGACGAAGTAGCGGGCAGAAGCTAGTTATCATATATAAAGTATTTTTATGCAGGTCCCTACAGATAAATAATCTTTACCTCCACTTGTTGATTCCGACGTTAGATGAGCTTGCAAACCAAGGGTCTATGATGAAGATGCATCGTAGCGTGACTGCGCCAGTCAGACCCTCCCGCAAGGCCGGGTTGTCATGGAGACGCAGGCCTTTCCTGAACCAGTGGACGGTGTGTTTGCCTGTGCCAGGGCGCGGGGCACCAGCTCTGCGAGTGTGGGACCTGGTCGAGGCGGTTGTTGTCGACATTGCCACGGATAATGGTTTACTTACTTAAGTACTTCCACCTGAAATATAGATTATTATTAGTAAGTAAGACCAAGAAATGCTTAAATATTCACTACATACATACATATATCACGTCTGTATCCCTTACGGGGTAGACAGAGCCTAATTTATCAAAACCTTAAGGCCACGTTTACCATGATTAAGGGCGTACTGGAAAGGGAAATCAAAACAGTCAACAACAACAAAAAAATCACTATTTATTTATATTAAAAAAAAACTCAATTTTGACCGATAAATGAAATCGGTCTTCAGGATTGCCGTTTGGTAGGTATACAGGTACTTTAGGGCAAAACAGTCATTTTAACTGGCAGTTTTCAAAATTTCTCTTCTTAGCTAATGTCATAAATTTTCTGGATTGCTGTCGTGTGTCGGTTCGAAAAATATAACACCTACCTACCTATAAAGACCTTTCGTTCAGTTGTTTTTTAGAAATCCAAAAAGTACTTTCGATATGGATGCGTACTAAGTTTGGGCTACTCCTGATTGGAAACCGTTGCGTAAATTTTTATACAACTTAGCTACATCAAATGTATCTTTAGGTAGGAAAGTATATCTACTCATTTACAACGTCAATAAATCATTTTACGGAATAAAAACTTCATATTTTTTATTTATGTTTTCGTATATAAGTATCGTAGCAAGTACTGTCACAGTTATATTTATATATGAGTAGGCAAGGTACCTATATAAGAGTTGTTCATCAACTTACTAGGAATAACTAACTGTAACCCGAGCATGATCCAGTAATATAGTCATGTTATCTAGGTACTAAAATAGTCTTGTTTGAAAGTTTTAAATGTAGGTATTAAAACAAAAATCGAACTAAAGAACCTACCGCCTCAATTCTTACGACTTAGGTATCATCTTAACCTAACCTAACCATACGGTACAAGAGCTATATACCGCAACCATCTTACTGCGACAAATACATATATCTATACTTCTATACTAATATTATAAAGAGGAAAAATTTGATTGTTTGTTTGTTTGAATTGAATAGGCTCCGAAACTACTGGACGGATTTCAAAAATTCTTTTGCCGTTAGAAAGCTACATTATCACCGAGTGACATAGGCTACTTTTTACCGCGGGAAAATACCTTTTCCTATGGGAAAATTAATTTATCGCGGGCGAAGCTGCGGACAGAAGGCTAGTATATATATAAATTTATTTTATTTTAAAGTTCGAAAAAAACATTTTAAATGGTGACTGTTTGCTTTTGTTGACTGTACCAGCAGTATCATCCAAATACCCGCGTGATAGCGATAAGTACCTAGTAGTAGTAGTAGTAGTAGTAGTAGTAGTAGTAGTAGTAGTAGTAGTAGTAGTAGTCAGGCAATTCATGTTTCCGTCGAGGAATGTATAGTGCTTTTCTCAAACAATATGAGGAAATAAAAAAACATCAGGAAAAAAACATTTACCATTTAATAAAAAATCCCACGTAATAGGTACATAAGTTTACAAAAAATAAGTTAGTAGTATAAGAAAGTATTTACCGCCTTATAACTTGTAACTTCTTTAAATCATAGACATTATAAATAGAAAATTAAAAAAAAAACTTACACACACGAGTGGTTGGCATATTCTATATATCTATATCACAATTGGGAATGGATGATTATTTTAAAAGTGCTTGATGATTTTTCTATTGATAGGAATAACCATCCTTAGCTACAGAAAAAAGTTACAGATTTTTCCATCGAGCCATATATTTTATAAAAATAAAAACGTTTTACTCAGTCACTCGGCGGCCCCTATACGGCTGATAAGCAGTACGTCCATAACATAACAAATAAATAAAAAAGACTGCTTGAATCTGTGGTACACAATGACATAAGTAGCTAAAAAAAGCAACGGCTAAGTGGCGCCGTTTGTGAATTGTTGGTGTTACTAAACCATACATGGGGAATTTCATTAAACATTAACATTAATTTCTCATATAACATTCAGTAGAGTTGTTGATTCTGAGTAGAAATAACCCAAAAATTTCCAAAATCTGGGAAAAGATATATGTATATGGTCATTTGGATTACTAATGTTTGGCAAATAATGTTCCCCAAAGCATCACATCGCAAACTTTGTTTCCCAAATTTTTATTTGGCAAAAATTCAATTGTCAAAACTACTTATTGAAATACCCCAATTACTCTATCGTTAACTCAATTTTACATGCAATTGTTTGAAGTTTTAAAAAGTTAACGAAGCGGGAAAAAATGAATTTTAGTACATTTCATTTACTTCTAGGTTGGGAAGTTTGGTCTTTTTAATTTCGGAAAGCAAAAATGAGGCACTTCCCGTATTCTATTTTCTAACGGAAAGAGAAAATTTCCGAGAATGTTTGAGAAAAATGAATTGTTCGCACAAACGTTTCATTACGTGACGCAGAGAGAGCAACACAATGGTCAACCGTTCTGTGGCTTCCGTAAAAGTTTTTTGAATTGGTTTCACAATTTTCTGAATTTAAAATTGTTAAGAAAATTTTAAGTAAAAATGTATTTAAATGGCTTGCGTAAGCTTGTTTTCGGTTTTTGTTTTCGTCAGAACTCGTAATCTCGTTGGATACCTACTTTCATTTGTGTTCGCTGCTGGCTTCGGCCGATGATTTGAATGACTCCTACAGGTATATACCTACCTACATATTGTTAGGTTCACTGATTGAAGGTAAAAAACGTAGGGACCTACCTATATCGCCCGAACGAAATTGATTTTATTTTACGTCACCTCGGGCCATAAGTAGCAATTTACCGCCCGCTACGCGAGCGGAAATTTCCACTTCCTGGCCTGGGGAACCCGTAAAATTATGTACACGCCTCGGGCGATGATAATTGGCTCGCGCGACAAGTTCCTGCGATCTGAGACATTCTTTATTTCACCACCCTCGGAATGTAATGTACTATTACGATGATAATATGGTTTAGTCTTGGAACTTTCAACTCATTCGTGATAACTACTGTTAAGTATAAAAAAATTCAGAGAGCCGTTAAGTAAATAAAATTCACAAAATTGTAACTGGACTGAGTACCTACATACACTGTCACCAGAAAGTTTCACCTATAGATAAATTGCAATATGTCCCAAAAAGGGCACGTCAGCGTAACCCAATATAGCTCAATCTATCTTTCAGTTCAGGATACCTACCTACGTAATATACAGTTACTAGCTTTTGCCCGCGACTCCGTCAGCGCAGAATCAAAATTTATGCTAAAACTTCTTCCTCTCTCCCATCGAAAATGTACAAAAACCAGCCAATTATGCGAGTCGTACTTTACCACGAAGGATTTCATACTACCGACCTCAACGAAATAAACCCGTGTCTTGCATGGACACTCACTTCCATTATTTTTAGCCCTTCCTTTTGTTCTGCGGGAAATTCGAAAATCCCTTCTGATCGACACCTACGTGATCTTCAAAGTATACCTACTAAACTAAGTCTATATTTCCTATCCCGTCCTTTTGTCGTGGGAAAATTGAAAAATCCCTTCGCACCTCCTTCATCCTCAAGGAATATGTCTGCCAAATACCACGAAAAGAGCAAGAAACTATATTAGCAAGAGCAAGTCCGTTAGATAGAACAATCCCCTTTATTTCTTACTAGCTGTTGCCCGCAACTTCGTCTGCATAGAATTCGTTTATCGCTATCCCGCAGGAATTGCGCAATTTTCCGGGATAAAAAGTAGCCTATGTGTTATTCCAGACTATAATCTATCTATGTTCCAAATTTCATCCAGATCTGTCCAGCCGTTCTGGGGTTAGATTTTTGTCTTTTTTTTAATTTATTAATTCGGACAAGCTTTTTTTTAAGAACCTTCTCCCGACAGTAACAAACTCATGAACTAAGAGTTCGTGAAATCGGTGATGCCGTGAAAAGAACAAATATTTATATTTGAATTTACTATTTTATTGAATCCGTCGTTACTTTGCGTCATTTCAATGAACAAAATCCTTTTTCTCCGATGCTCCGCTACTACACGAGTAAGACAGCCAAACTTGTGTGAAATACGTTTTTACATGAAAACCCAAAAGACGTATATTTTGCACAAGCTAGGCTTACTTGCAAGTGTAGTAACGGAGTAGCAAGGAAAATGTTTTTTGTTCAATGACATTTAGTCATTTACTGGTTAGGGTCCCAGATGCTGGGCATATTTTGACAATATTGACACGAAAATGGTGTCAAATTTCGCATATTTTTTTGGATCCAATATGGCGAATGTAATTTTGAAGCAAAAGATAAATATGAGCGTCGTTGCGTGTTCATTCTTGAAAAATAATATGTAATTATGTTCGTAATACCTATCGCCTATTGTGACAGCCAACTACGGAAACCTACAACACTGCGCGTTGCCCGGGCCCGACACCCACTTGGCCGGTTTTTTTTAAATATAGATTTAAAAAAATCCTTAACACTCTTAAGGGTGTTTAAAAGAATAGCCTTTCTGAATCTTCACAAAATGGAGAAAACTGAAGTGCGTGCGGCGACATTAAAAAGGGTAGCTACTAACTCCAGAACTGCCATTAAAAAATGGATGACTGCTGGTCTCCTAAAGAGTGTTCGACGAAGAAGTAAATTGCATCAGCAGGCAACGAAAAGTCCGAACGATGAATTACTACAAAACCAGTACAAAAAGTATCGAAATATTTGCTCCAACTTAATTAAATCGGTCAAGGAAAAATTTTACCAGAACGAACTTGCCTCGAGCCGACTTGATCCTAGGAAGACATGGAAGACTGTAAAGTCGGTGTGCGGTTTGTCGTCTTCTCAAGGCCAGGCAAGTGATCTTCTCATCCTGGAGGATGATCCCCTCAAGTCACTTAACTCGGTTAATACATTTTTCAGTTCAATTGGCAAAAAGCTAGCTGACGCAACTGTTAGGCAGAGGAACGTGAACGTAAATGATCAAACTCGAGTCCCAAGGAACGATGTGGTGCCGCACACGGCTTCCTCGTTCTTCCTGACACCTACGGATGCACAGGAAGTTGCCATGTTTATAGGCCAACTGAAAACCGGAAGCGCCCCTGGCATTGACGGTATAACGCATGACATACTGAAAATGGTGGCAAACAGTGTTTCGGAACCTATAGCATATTTGTGTAATCTGAGCATGCTAACTGTCTTAAAGATTGCACTAGTCACTCCAATCTTCAAAGGTGGGAATAGAAAGGAAGTCACTAACTATAGACCTATCTCACTGTTAAGTGTCATAGGTAAGCTTATTGAAAAAATCGTTAATCGTAGGCTTCTGCTATATCTTGAGAGGCATGACCTGCTGTCTCCTAACCAGTTTGGTTTTAGACAAAACCGCTCAACTGAACAAGCGGTCAATGTGCTTGTGAGCGGGATCATTAGGTGTTTGGACGATGGCGAAAAATGTGCTGGCATATTTTTAGACCTCGCTAAAGCCTTCGATACCGTATCTGTACCAATCCTACTCCTCAGGTTGGAGGGAATCGGAATAAGAGGACTGGTTCTCAACTGGTTCAGAACTTACCTACAAGGACGGAAACAATGCGTGCGTATTGGAGACCTAATAAGCGACCTTTCTGACGTGCAATTTGGAGTACCGCAGGGAAGTGTGTTGGGACCGACTTTGTTTCTGGTTTTCATCAATGGACTCAGCAACCTGGTGGTACCTAACTGTACCATAATATCTTTTGCTGACGATACGGTTATCTTAGTTCAGGGCAAGAACTGGTCTGAAGTGGAAACGAGCGCGGAGATGAGTGTGCGGACAGTAGGTGATTGGCTTGCGGCAAACCGATTAACACTTAATATTAATAAAACTAAATATTTGTGTTTTTCTATTAACCAAAGGTCAGCCACACAGTGACTTCAGTATAAAAATTACATCCCAAAGTGACCTCCTTTCAAACCCTTCCACCAGCAACGCCGACATTCTCGAACGCGTCATCACGTTCAAATACTTGGGCATCACGCTTGACAGGCACCTCTCTTGGCGCCAGCACATTGAGTCGTTAAAGAATCGCGTCCGTAAACTTATGTTCGTAATCCGGACGCTGAGGGGCATTGCGTACCCTGAGCTGCTTAAGAGTGTGTACTTTGCCTTGTGTGAATCGGTGATAGGTTATTGCATCTCGGTCTGGGGAGGAGCGGCTAAAACTCACTTGATTGGGCTGGAAAGGACGCAGCGGTCACTATTGAAAGTTGCTTTCCGAAAGCCATATCGCTACAGCACCAGGGATCTTTACAGGGAGGCCAGCGTATTGACGGTGCGTCAATTATTTCTCAGAAAGATAGTTCTTGCCTACTGTAGAAAAAACGACCAGAACTTTACCGCCGACACGAGGCGTCGTCAGCGCTGGAAAGCAGTACTAAGTTTGCCCATAAATTCGGCCCATTTATTGCCCCCTTGGTTTTGAAAACATTTTGCCAATCCTACATGGAGCCCAGGCCCCCTAGTCAGCTCATGCTGACTAGGTGGCTCATGAGTTTTGACTATCTCGAAACAGAGCTTCTACTGCAAGTAATCCAATAAGTCATGTATAAGTATACATCAATTTTATGAATATATACAGAATGTATCTATTCAAATATATTTTACACACTTCCACATATCCACACACACTCAAACATACACATCACTTACATAAGCATGCACACGCGCACATTATTCCGCAGCAATGGTGCCTATGCCTAATTTAATGAGTAGGTAACAGCTTCTTTACTCGTTTTGTACGCGTGCTGTTATTTTTATTCTTCTCTGTACGACTTGTAGCATTTAACATTGTATCTGAATGGAAGGGTCCTGTAAGGGTATCCTAGCACAGGGCCCTTAGTTGTAACTAACCTCCTGTAAAATTTGTTTGGAATAAATACTTTTCATTTCATTTCATTTACTCCAAAGTTCCAAATTTGAAGTTCATACAGTCCCTCTCAATCTCATATAAATGACTTAGTATGAACGCAACGGCACGAAACGAACTTCAAATTTCGGAGCATAAGGCCAGAATTGCGAGAAAAACACGCGCGATGAATTATCGCAGTGCGGACAGGGCCTAAATTCAATGTGTTACAGAATTGCAAGAAAAAAACCCCGCGGTGAAATATTGCAGTGCGAATGGCACAGAGTCTGAGTAATAATTTATTGTAACCCACGTGTTTACCGTCCGATTGAGGTTTTGTATGTATGTTATCCGTATTTTCTGTCTTTAGCTCATGTTACTAACCTGGCTAATAATTAATAAGATAATTGTTACTAAGACAATATGAACTGTTGTTTGAAATAAGTTATTATTAATATTAATAATATTAAAAATAAAAAAAACTTACCTATAGTATATCGCCGACTACATAAAAAATATTAATGAAAGTTAAAATTGTTTCTTATCCTGTTACGTATATAAATATTATAATATATTATATATTATATTGTTCACGAGTTCAAGACGGCAGATCTCGTCGTTATGTGGTGCGCACTGGTTCAGCGACCAACTGAACTAAAACCGCCCCGCCCCGCCCCGCAGGCGCGTCTGATGTCAGGCCAATAACGCGACGCGCCCGCCCAATCACGCCCAATGCACAGCCTAAACCTCTGATCGAAGAGATCTGAAACTTGGAGGATGAGTTCTTTGTATGACGTAGGCATCCGATAAGAAAGGATTTTCCGAATCCTACCTCTAAGGGGGTGAAAAAGGGGGCTAAGTTTGTATGAGACAATGTGATTCCTTAGTCTACTTCAAATTTTGAATAAAAACATTCTTTAACAGAATTGATGGAAGAAATGTTTTGTAATTTATTGGACTTCATCCCCTAGCGGGGTTCAACAGGGGCAGAAAGTTGTTTTGGGGGTATTTGGTTCAAAGTTGATATCAATACTCCTAGTGCTTTTGATTTAAATTACATTTTATTTTGACTCAGTCATGTTTGAAATCTAAATCCGATTTTATTCAAAAAAGGTTGAACTCACATAAAAGCTTGGTACAAGGCAAATACTCTATAAAGTTGGAATTTCTCGAAAGTCACCATATTATAGTAGTACCGCATTTTGAAGGTATCAAAACTTTAGAAATGTAATGTGATTTTTAGAAATTCCCTCGGTATTGGGAATGAATTGGGTTTATAAATCAGCTGCAAAGGCGCCCTATCTCCATAACTATAATTACTCGTCTTGAAATTTAGCACACAAGTAGGGAATCATAATTGCTAAAAACAATTTTTCAGGACTTTCCGAAATTTCCAGGGGTTAGGGAGTAAACGGGATTTATATTCTTACTTTGAAATGGTCCTATCTCGGTAACTATTATTACTAGAATCTTTAAACTTGGCATACCAAAAGGTATGATATCTGAAAACTGATTTCTATATTTTGCAAAATTCCCCTGGGATAAGAAATAAAAAGGATCATTATATGATTTAGATCCTTGGTATTTGGCCGACATGATCCTTGAGGATCAAAAAGGACCATCAAAAAGGGATTTTGCAAATTTCTCACGAGACAAAAGAATGGATAGGGAATAATCTATACATATAATAAAATCGTAACTTAATCTTTGAAGAAATGATTGGATGAAGGTGGTAGGTACCATAACTAGTGTATTATCAAATATTCATAATAACTTTGAATACTTATACTCAGTGTCAATAAAACATTAAAACCGGCTAAGTGCGTAAATATCTATAAACCAGTGTAAGCAGAGCCCTGCTGCAAAGCAAAATGTACGCAGTGTGGGGTCACTTTATATTGGTCACCGATACATACAAGATGATACATACCGTTCATACATTATTCTGATTTCTAGTATTTGTTGTTATAGCGGCAACAGAAATAAATCATCTGTGAATATTTCAAGCGTCCACCTGTTGCTGCTATTAATATCGAGCAAAAACCACAAAAAACAACATGTTTGAGGTATGGGAGCCCCCTTAAATATTAATTTTATTCTGATTTTAGTATTTGTTATTATAGCAGCATCATCTATCATGGCTCATGAGATAGAGCCTGGTGACAAACGGACGGACAGACGGACAGCAAAGTCTTAGTACCTAACAGGGTTCCGTTTTTACCCTTTAGGTATGGAACCCAAAAAAAAAAAGCATTATAAAATACCACTGTGAACTTTTCTTTGTGATTTAATTATTGACGGTGTCTACTGCTTAGTACTTATGTCCTGTCAATAGTTCAGAGGTTAACTGGAGATTCCTTGGGGTGCGAGTCGGGTTACCTCCACGTGTGATTAAGAGCTGCGGTTCGTTTTTGGATCCGTCCGGGGGGAAGAGCAGTGCTTGGTCCGGTGCGCCCTGGGCAACGGCTAATGATTTCCTGGCAGTTTCTGAGGGATATCATTGACCGTTGGCTAAGAGCCCGACAGGGGGGGGAGGGGGGTCTTTGACCATTACCGTACAACGTTGCCGACATTTTGTCACAAGATTTTTTAATAAAAAATTTTACATTGACATTGGCGAAGTTGTCGTCACTATAACGACTTGATACGCCACAAATAAAAGAAGAAGAAGAAGAAGAGATTCCTTTTAGGGATAAGGTCGCCTTTGTGCATTTGTGTTGTCCTGTATTCATCTTTTTCTTGTGTTTTATTTACAATAAAGAGTTATACATACTTACATACATACAAATGTCTACAAGCATTTCATTACTATATTCTCAGTGAAAATGTATAATCTTTATTGAAAATGAAACATGAAATTAAGGATTGCAGAACATGTAGAATAAAAGCGCATGTATTAATTATGTTCATACTTTTCATATGGTATTAATTGTAATTAGAGTATACTACAGGGGTATTCAGACTAACCTGACGGGTTTGTGTAACAACATTTTTTTTGATAACCTTTGTACCTTGAAAGGGAACAAAGAAATAAAATAATGTTAATGTATCCTGAAACCTCCTGCCCGTAGATCTCTGTATTGTGGTCACACCACAGTATAAATAAATGGTTTGTTTATTATTATTGTTTTTGATTTTGAAATTTTTGTAATATTCAATTGATTTGTATTATTTAATTTTATTTTATTTACTCTGGACAATTTCAATCTAAATTCTCCTAACTTGACAATGTACAATTTGGTTTTCTATTTACATTTTAAGTATCTGTTTTTTTCATATTGACATGAAATAAAAGTTCCATGTACAATTTATGATGTAATTTTTATTGAATGAATAAATAATTTAAATCGAAATCTAACAAAAATTTTAACTCCAAGTTGCTAAACATGAGTAAATATATTAAATATAAAATAAACATTTCACTATCATGTATTTCCCAATTATTAAGACACCTGCTTACCTTAAATGAACATCGAGCTATCACTACATAGTATAAAACAAACTCTCTTTTCGCTGTATGTATGGATATCTTTAAAACTATGCAATAGATTTTGATGCGGTTTTTTTAATAGATAGAGTGACTCAAGAGGAAGGTTTATATGTATAATAAGTCGCGGGCAGAAGCTAGTTATGTATAAACAGTTCATTCACAACTTAGAACATTTCTAAGCGTTTACAAGTTCATTAATTACTATTAAAAACCGACTTACCTCTCAAAGACATGTTATTTTTTCCTTTTTGAAGCTGAATCAGAACTATAAATAGATCATAGGTCACTTTTACTTTGTAGAAATTCTGACTGACTTGTATCACATTTAGTCAAAATATATTAAATCTTCTAATGATTAAAATAACTGATTGATTTCTCTTCACATTAAGATTCAAAAAATTGTAAATAGGAAATCTATTTGAACGTTTTCTAGAAGTGTCGATTACGATTACTAGTAACAACGGTTCAGTGAAGTCGAGCTAAGCTAAGAGCAAGTAAACATAACAACACAGCAAACGAACTGATCCACCACAAATTTGAAAGCTATATTTTTGTCTAGATAGACGTCACATTATAGGTCAGGAGATGACTTAATGAAAAAGACAGGCAATGTAATGTAATAACAATATAATACATATTAAACTGACATTGGCCCAAGCCTTACGGCCGCCATTAAGGGGGAAATTCATTAATTAATCTATACATATAAAATTCAAAGTCCTGACTGACTGACTGACTGACTGACTGACTGACTTAACTATATATCAACGCACAGCCCAAACCACTGGACTTAGAGACTTGAAATTTTGCACATAGATACCTTATATAATGTAGGCATCCACTAAGGAAGGATTTTTGGAAATTCCCACGGGATAAGGAAAAAACGGGAATTTTATATTCGACTCCGAGTGACGCTATCTCAGTAACTATAATAACTAGACTCTTCAATTTTGATACAAATGTAGGTGATTACAAAACAAAGAAACTAATTTCAGGATTTTTGGAAATTCCCACGGGATAAGGAAAAAAACGGGATTTATATATTCAGTTTAACGAAATCCTATGAACTATAATTACTAGACTCTTCAAATTTGTCATAGAAGTAGGTGATTATAATAGTAAAATAATATTTTAATGATTTTTGGAAATTCCTACGGGATAAGGAAAAAACGGGATTTATATATTCAGTTCTACGGGATCGATTTTTCGTTTTACTGGTTGTATAAAGCTGAAATTTGGCCTTCAGGTTCCTTTGGGGAGTGTAGGGGAGCACTAAAAAAAGGATTTCCCAAAATTCCCACGGGAACGGGAAAAACGGGACTTTTCATTTTACTGGTTGCAGAAAGCTGAAATTCGGCATGTAGATTGCTTCGGGAGTGTAAATGAGCATTTAAGATAGTACTTTCCAAAATTCCCACGGGAACGGGAAAAATATTTGTTTACAAAGGAATACTGCGGTAGGCATAATATGGCTAGAAACTTGAAATTTGGCTTACATATACCTTGAGTATCCTAGAGGTGCACTAAGAAGGTATTTTTCGAAGTTCCCACGGGAACGGGAAAAACGGGACTTTTCATTTTACTGGTGGCAGAAAGCTGAAATTCGGCATGTAAATTGCTTCGGGAGTGTAAATGAGCATTTAAGATAGTACTTCCCAAAATTCCCACGGGAACGGGAAAAATATTTGTTTACAAAGAAATACTGCGGTAGGCATAATATGGCTAGAAACTTGAAATTTGGCACACATATACCTTGAGTATCCTAGAGGTGCACTAAGAAGGTATTTTTCGAAGTTCCCACGGGAACGGGAAAAACGGGACTTTTCATTTTACTGGTGGCAGAAAGCTGAAATTCGGCATGTAAATTGCTTCGGGAGTGTAAATGAGCATTTAAGATAGTACTTCCCAAAATTCCCACGGGAACGGGAAAAATATTTGTTTACAAAGAAATACTGCGGTAGGCATAATATGGCTAGAAACTTGAAATTTGGCACACATATACCTTGAGTATCCTAGAGGTGCACTAAGAAGGTATTTTTCGAAGTTCCCACGGGAACGGGAAAAACGGGACTTTTCATTTTACTGGTGGCAGAAAGCTGAAATTCGGCATGTAGATTGCTTCGGGAGTGTAAATGAGCATTTAAGATAGTACTTTCCAAAATTCCCACGGGAACGGGAAAAATATTTGTTTACAAAGAAATACTGCGGTAGGCATAATATGGCTAGAAACTTGAAATTTGGCACACATATACCTTGAGTATCCTAGAGGTGCACTAAGAAGGTATTTTTCGAAGTTCCCACGGGAATGGGAAAAACGGGACTTTTCGTTTTACTGGTTGCAGAAAGTTGAAATTTGTCACGTAGGTTTATTCGGGAGTGTAGGGGAACACTAAAACGGGAAAAAACGGGATTTTACGTTTCCAGACGAAACAGCGGAAGAAAGAGACTTAACATTTATAACGTGTCTTTCTTTAAAGGCTTTAAGTGTACCTACTCCGAAAGCACTCCCCAAAATTTTCACGGGAACGGGAAAAAACTTATTTTTTCGTTTTACATCTTAGCGCGTAACTACGAAGTCGCGGGCAAAAGTTATTTGGGGTAGGTATATTTTAGGACAGCCCTATAGGTTAGGTTAGGTTTGTTTTATAAAAATCCTGCAATATTTACAGTTTCAGAAAAATTAAGGCAGCGGGGCAATGCGGGGGCTTGCTTGCATGCTTGCTTGAGTCCTTGCTTTGCATGCTTGATTGCATACTTGCTTTCATGCATGCATGCATGCTTGCTTGCTTGCATGCATGCATGCTTGCGTGCTTACTTGCATGCATGCTTGCTTGCACGCTCGCTTGCATGCATGCTTGCTTGCACGCTTGCTTGCATGCTTGCTTGCCTGCTTGCTTGCCTGCTTGCATGCCTGCTTGCATGCCTGCTTGCATGCCTGCTTGCATACTTACATGCTTGCAGGTTTGGGTGCTCGCTTGCTTGATTGCTACCTTCTTTGAAATGCTCATGGTTCACGCGTGCGAAGCCGCGGGCAAAAGCTAGTTATAATACATATCGGGTGATTCCGGAGACGTGAACAAAACTACCTCTGCACACTCGGTAAATGATAATAGATCTTTCACCATCGCATTTACGAGGAAGTGAAACATCTGCACCTTTTTCTTTTCACTTTTTAATTAAGCAAAAATTGTATGCCCTACAATAACAATCACCGTACAACAACAAATTTAATTGATGAAAATGTCTTGAAGTGACTTCAGAAAAACGAAAGCCTTTTTATACTCGCGATAACTCGTGTGTCGGTCTGCCCGTTCGTCAACTGCCAATTGGCAGCGAATCTACCGAACCGATTACGTTGAAATTTAGGACGCACATGCATTTTGGCGACCCAAACACGGATATTAAATATAAATTAATCAATTTTTAAGGAGTATTCCTTTATATAAGAGGAAAAATAAGCTTCTATTTATTGATTTTTTAATTGTAATTGTAATTTTCCTTATTATTAATTTTTGACAAATTATTTACTACATTATTAAAGTTGAGTTAATGTTAGAGTTCCAGCTCCTAGACTATTTTCATTTGAATCGGATCGTCCACGCCGCTTGCAACGTGACTTTGTGCCTGTCAGAAATACGCCATACCATATAAAAATGTATAAGTTACGTTACATAGAGGTTACGTACTATTTTTTTAAAGTTCTTTCCAATACGAAAGGCAAAAGGAAATAAGCTTATACAGTCAAGTCTGTTGTATAATAAAGATTGTATTTTTTTACGAATGAGTTCAGTTCTGTCGCGTTCAGAGAGTCGTGTCATGTCTTGGCATGTTTTCATGAGCCCTCATACCTTCCGTAAAGCGTTGATGTGAGACCATAAAATTTTACAGTTTGTCAAAGGAAAATAATTTTACTCATTTCATTCACATAAAAAGTAATCTATACGCGGCGTTGCAGCGGCTTGAATTGTCCTATTGAAATCGAATATTGCATTGCAATTTGCAATTTTGTTTCTTCTGCCTTATGCTTTATTTGTGTAACTAAAGATAGGAATAGTGGTAAAATACGTTTACTCTTTTGATATGATGGGATTACCCCTATGGCTTAAAAATAGACTGGGTCAGACAGAGTAGCTCCGCTGACCGTCGTGAATGACACAGAGCCAGTCAAATCTATCTATCTATCTATAATAAATAAAAATGAATTGCTGTTCGTTAGTCTCGCTGAAACTCGAGAACGGCTGAACCGATTTGTCTAATTTTAGTCTTGAAATATTCGTGGAAGCCCAGGGAACGTTTAAACGGTGACAAAATATTGAAATTTAGAAGAAAAAAAACGGGAGCGAAGCCGCGGGCAACAGCTATTAAAAAAAACCGCACCAAAATCCTTTGTGTAGTTTTGAAGATATAGGTAAGCATACATAGGGACAGAGAAAGCGACTTTGTTTTATACTATGTACCTAGTGATACTTCATATAAAATAAAATAATAAATAATATATTGAAAGACAATAAATATATGTGAAAAACTTAAGTAAATGACCTGTTGTATGTGTAATGTGTGCGAATAAACAAATTGACGTTCCAAATTACAAAAATGACCCCATATCAGCTCTGTACACTACTACATACAACAGGTCATTTACTTAAGTTTTTCACCTGTAGTATGTTTAGAGGCATTATTAGTGTAGTAATAGGAAAATGGAGGTTATTATAAAAACTGGTTTTGAGAGTGTAAACCACAAAATAAGTTTCCAGCCCCAAACTATGCCAAAAATAAATAAATTGGTTTTAGCAGAACACGTAAGAAATGTAAAAGAACTAAGAACTAATGGCAATAGTGACCTTAACCCTATTAAACAAGTTTAATAATGATCCATTTCCAAACCAACACGTTTCACTAAACCCCTATTGTTGAACATTTCTGCCACGGCATGCGCTGTGATCGTTTTCTATACCCTCACTATGTACACTTCGCAAGTTCCCAATCAAAAATTCATGGCCGGCAAGCTGGCTTTGAGTACGACTCTTTAAAATATTATCCACATTCAATTAAAAAAAAAAACATGAACCACGTTTAATGATCAGACAGTTTGACCAACATAACGAAGTAGTATTAGTAGTAGTAACGATTAGTAGTAGTGTCTGGTGATTGAGATAAAATTATTGTTTATCTGTCTACGGCCATTTTGTTTTTAGTCTGTAGCTTACTTATTCTTTCAAAAGTGGCCCTCGCACTGAGGTACGTTGTCCGTAGACTGCTCACACAAATCTGAATTTATTAATGTAATGTTTGACTGTTATAGTTCAGAATAGAAAAATATTTGATTATTAAAGATTCGTCTTTATCGTTGTGCCCGTATTTCCTTTCATAAAGGTTTTATTTCTTAGGCGACATCAATCATGGGTCGTGTGATTCGTGCCCAGCGTAAAGGTGCCGGTTCGGTCTTCGTTTCTCACACCAAGAAGAGGAAAGGTGCTCCCAAACTCCGTTCCTTGGACTATGCAGAACGACATGGTTACATCAAGGGTGTGGTGAAGGTAAGAATGCTAATTTCATTTCTGTTGCTGCACGTCAGTGGTTTGCGAACTCATAGTTTCTAAATTGTAATTTTAAGTACGCAATAAACATGCGAAATCTGTGGATCAGCTTACAGATTCCATATTCCATGTGTCTCAATTCCGTTAATTGTTATTGAGTTCAGTGGTAGTAAATAACCTGTCACTATTCTAACCTCACAGCTACACGAGGATGAGGTTTAAATGCTTACCTTATCACTACATTCTAATAATTACACGAGGCAACATTTGGAGGTATTTTATAAACTAAGTCCTGTAAAGAGGTATAAATTTAAGCCTGTAGTTTAAGATAACACTTCCAATTTTTGTATTGTGAAGGTGGCTCTACTATTTTGGAGCTATAGTGTTAGTCTTGCTTGTTCATGAACAAATTATTAGATATTTCTGTATTTAGTTATAACTAGCGACCCGCCCCGGCTTCGCACGGTATATTATGCATGTATTATACATATAAACCTTCCTCTTTAAAAAAAACCGCATCAAAATCCGTTGCGTAGTTTTAAGCATACATAGGGATATAGGGACAGAGAAAGCGACTTTGTTGCATACTATGTAGTGACGCTCTGCATTTTTTAAAGGTGGATTTGTCCCTAACATGTGTTGGACCTGAGCATGTACTGTAAGCATTGTTTCATTCCATATTAACATCAAAAGAGTGTATGAAGTATGGAAACAGGACATTGATACCAACAAAATGATGAAGTGTGCTTGAGAATATGGTTAGTCTCAGCCTGATATGAACTAACAGATCATCTATAAATTGCTTGTGTTAGTCTGACTTATAAGATGCCAGGCTTTCCTAAAAATTTGTAAGGTTTTTTGGTAATTATTTATCATAGTAGGTGTGGCATCAATTTATAACTTGTTGCTGTTTTATGATAGATAATGGCTCAGGCGAATTTATCACTTTTATTTAGCTGCTGAAAAAATTAAATATTTTAAACTTATTTTATTGGTTGCTATGAGAATGACTCTCATGCCAAATTTAAAATTTCTAGGACAACTAGAAGTACCACCCCCTATTTTTAAATTTCAAGGAGAACAGCAATTTTAATGGAAACATCTTTTTTAATGACTATCTTTAAGCTCTAAGCACTCTAAGGGGCCTCAGACGAGACGAGATGTATTTGTTACTAATGTCAAATTAATATTTCTATGCATTTTTGAGTAAAACGGTCTTGACAGATACACAGACAAACAGAACTAAGTGGTCTTGTAATATAATGTTTCCATTTTTACATTTTGAGGTATGGAGTCCTAAAAAAACAGCAAGTAAATTCAAAAACTGCATCTCATTAACCAAAACAGGAAATCAATTTATTTTTTATAAGCATTTATTTAACTTGCAATGTGTGTATGTATGTTTGTCCGGGTGGAATTTTGCAACTCAAATTTTGAAGCATATATCTTTTACCAATTGAGCTAAAATTTTGCATACTTGTATAAGTTGGATGACAATACAATAATCTAGTAGTAGAACTTTGGTGGCCCGGCCAGGACTGTCTCTGTAGAAGGGAACTCTTCAACGGTTGGTTCGATTGACTTGAATTTTTTTTTTTTATTTTTTTTTTTATTTTTTTTTTTTAATACTCATCTACAATCAGTCACCAGACTTTAATTAGATATTTTGTAGGCCTATATATCATTGAAGAGGGGCTGGACCATTGCCCAGTTCTCTTTCAGTCAGGGAGCACATGCGCCCGTTTCAGTCTTTTAGTTGTGCCTGCACTTAGCAGCATGCTCGCCAGAGGGTTGGGGTGAATATTCAACCTCTCCTTATGCTTTATTTTGTAGCGGTCGATCTCTTCAGCAACTGTTGGTATCTCCAGGTATTTGTGGATTTCAGTGTTTCGGGCAAACCAAGGTGCGCACGCAATTGTTCTGAGTATGTTGTTTTGAACTCTTTGGATGCATTGTATGTTCGATTTGCTTGCAGTTGACCAAAGCTGGATGCCATATAGCCATATAGGTTTTAGAATGGCACAATAAATCATCAATTTATTTTCGAGTGATAGTGCAGATTGCCGGCCCAACAGCCACAGCAAATTTCTGAATCGATTGTTGATATCATCTCTTTTGCGCTTTATGTGTGTTTTCCAAGTCAAGCGTCGGTCCAAGTAGAACCCCAAGTATTTGACCACCTCTGTATCTGGTAAGGTTTCTGTACCAAGTGTGACGGACGGACAATCACCTTTTTTGAGCGTAAAGGTGATATGGAACGACTTTGGAGCACTTGCTTTCACACGCCATTTTGTGAGCCATTCACTTGAAATTAGTTACATATATGTACAGGTGGAGTAGATAAAGTTTTCTCATGACATTTCATTGAATCCCATGCGGTTTTCAACTTAAAAGACATAATATACACAACTTTAATAACATGTTATCATTGAAAACGGGATAGATTTCAATGAAATGTCATGGGAAAGTTTATTCACTACACCAGTAGGATAGGTAACAATGCAAGTACAATCATTAAAAAAAAGTACACAAAAACTTATTTGTCGATTATGCTGAAACTCTGAATACAGAAACATGGACTATTAATCTCTCTTTTATTTTTATCTGTTCATAAATGATTTTTCAGAAATCTGATAATACATTGCATACCAAAATAATCAATTTTCTAATATATTTCAATACCAATTAAAACAAACATTCAAATTCAAATACATTTACTTTAACTTTTTTGTTACTGGCAACAGGCTGCTTTAGGTTGGTAACTGCTAAATGGTTCCTGATAGCAGAATAGTGTATGATAACTGATGGTATATAAAATCTCCATTTAATATAGGCTCTGACACTGCTGCACAATTGGTGTTACATATGAGTACATCAATAAAATAATAGGGTAGAGTTGTATACCTGTTCTAGTCAACCAGGAAAATCCTTTATCACATTACAATTATATGGCTTAAAACATCAGAGTATTTCCACTAACAAGTCAAACAATTCAGCTCTATTTATTTTCTGATATAGAAACTGACTACATAACAGGCTATGATTCAATTATAAATAATCCTACTTTTGGAGCTGAGCAGGTTTAGCCCTACTTATTTGCTGAATGGTATGTTATTACATTCAGTGTAATTGTATACTATGAATGTCTTGTTATACAGGATATCATCCATGACCCAGGCAGAGGTGCTCCCCTGGCGGTGGTGCACTTCCGGGACCCTTACAAGTTCAAGACCCGCAAGGAGCTCTTCATCGCACCTGAGGGCTTGTACACTGGCCAATTTGTTTACTGCGGAAAGAAAGCCACTCTTGAAGTTGGTAAGTTTCACTTATTTGATCAATCACAATAATTTACAAGGTGTTTATTGTTCCTCCTAGAAGTACAGATAATAAAAAGCTTGTATTAAGTATGCTATGTAGGTTTATTATTTGTATCCTTCAATTAGTTTTAATATAGTTAGTCTCAATGATCATTATTTATAATCAGGAAATGTGATGCCCGTTGGTGCCATGCCTGAGGGTACCATTGTCTGCAACTTAGAAGAAAAAATGGGTGACCGAGGTCGGCTGGCCCGTGCTTCTGGTAACTTTGCCACAGTCATCGGCCACAACCCTGATGCCAAGCGCACGAGAGTCAAGCTGCCGTCCGGCGCCAAGAAAGTCTTGCCCTCTAGTAACAGAGGCATGGTTGGTGAGTATAAAAAAATTATAGTAACTCCCATTTTTAGCATCTAAATTAACTTCAAGGTGCCTATGCCATTTATTGTCTGCACGTATTTTTTTTCTCTTGTACATGATGACTTTACTTTACCTACTCTGAATGTGTTAATGACGACACAGAGGCTCTTTCTGAGGATATATAAACATTTTTGAAAAATTAAATAGTTAAATGACTTAAACTTAAAGCAATTCGTTAATCACTTGTCAGGTATTGTTGCTGGTGGAGGTCGTATTGACAAGCCCATCCTGAAGGCTGGTCGTGCTTACCACAAGTATAAGGTGAAGCGTAACTGCTGGCCGTACGTGCGTGGTGTTGCCATGAACCCTGTGGAACATCCTCACGGTGGTGGTAACCATCAACATATTGGTAAGTATCAAGGTTATCGCACACATAACCGCTCGGCACCAGATCGGCGCCGCCTCACCTCATCTGCTCGACGTCAACCATACGCAAGCTCGTAACGGAAGCGGCTCGGTGCCTTCGAGGCGTCCGCGCGGTTACAGCGCGCTTACCGCGAGCTGGCGACAGTTTGGCGGCTAGCGGTCAACGTCGATGGTTGGCGGTGTTAGAGAGACAAGCCGCGGAGCGTTCGCGGGCCGCCCGCGGGGGAACCACCCGTGGTCCGCGAGCTGTCACCGCGGCCGCGACTCGACGTAATTAAAGCGCAGTGACTTGAATGTTGCCTACGCACCGATAGCTTATGCCGAGGCGAGGCGTTGCCGTTCCGAAGCCGATAAGTGTGCGTTGCAATATGGAGTTTCATACAAAGAATACTGATCGGGTCAGGTTGAGCGGGTGCCGTGCGGGCGCGGAGCGGTTAAGTGTGCGTCAACCATTCTTCACAATATTTAAATTAATATTTTAATTTACAAAGACTGTGTCAGATATATTTATCAGTCGTCTTTGCATGAACGCAGCATCTGATAATGATAAATGACACAGGACACTGACTTTTTCTTTGATCTTAGGCCCACTTCCTTAGCTTCATCACATCAGCCCTCTCATTCCTTGCCAGTCTTGCATGCGTCTTAAAATAAAACATATATTGACAACTTAATAAATGCCAAAGGTGGTTTAAAGCAACATTGGTTACTTAAAAACAGTGCCAGCAGTTCAGTATAAAATTGAATTTCATCAGTAGAAGATTAATGTTTTTTGATAAGTTTGTTTTTATTTACAGGTAAGGCTTCGACTGTCAAGAGAGGTACATCGGCTGGTCGCAAGGTTGGTCTCATCGCCGCCCGCAGGACCGGAAGAATTCGTGGTGGCAAGACAGACACGAAGAAGGAGGCGTAAATGTATGCATATTGAAAATAAAAGAGAAAATCAAACAGCTTCTTTATTTTGTTTGTTCTTTGAATACCTGGTATTAGAATAGTTGCCCAAGAAATTCCTTTACCACCTTAAAGTTCGATGTAATTTGTACAGCCGCCATCAGATATATCGTAGCGGGCGAGGTGCTCAAATATTTCGGAGCAGCATGAAAAGAAAAATGGTCATAGCGCTGGCACCGGCGGTCCAATCGCGTGGGCGTTAATCGAACGTGTCATAAATAGTGTCTTCCGATTGTCGATAAAAAAAAGAAGGCTGAAGCGGGAGTGCCATACTTCTCCGGTGTGACAGCCCGCCATACCGACGCGAATACAACGTTAAAAAAAAAAACAATTTAACCATTAGTACCAGGCTAATTTTTGCTCAGTTAATTATCCATCTCTTAGTAGTCTGTGACATTCGCCACCACACCTAGTTCGCGGGCGCGATCGACGCGCGCCCTGTTTGAACAGGCATCGCCATGTGTTTGGCCAAGCATTAAGATGGGTTCAGAAGCAGCAGGGAAATGACCAGCAATTATACTAGGTCCTGTCTACCCCACAGTATAGATTTTTGTAAGGTTGTGGTAAAGTCTGTATTGTAATAACATTAAAGTACAGATTTTTGAACTGTAATGTTATTACAGTATACATTTTTTTAGAGTGCAATAATGCTGGTCATTTCCTACGGCTACCGAATGCATTTTAGAGAGAGCACTATGTGCGTAGATAAACTTTGATAACAATTGAAAAGGATTTTAAATCCATTTGAGTTAAAATTGCGTCCTGTGGGTGAGAGGTGTTATCAGACTGTTTTCGCTTAATAGTCTCTCTGCGCAGAATTGGGATTGTTCACTCTTTAGGGTTCCGTACTTCAAAAGAGAAAAACAGAACGGAATAAGATGAAATCACTTTAGTCCGTCCGTCCGTCTGGCTGTCAAGACTCTTTTTCTCGGGCACGCGTAAAGTACCTGGGTTTTGCGGTCTCTTGGAGCTGTGAATAAATCAACCCTCCAAGTCAATTTAATCAAAAGATACAGCCATTAGAAGTGGTGATCCCATACAAATTGCCATTCGCATTTAGAGTACCGTCGGACGATTCAAGTATCAAACCATCAAACCCATATGAGTGAGTGAGACAGCAAGACAAACCCGAATGGCATTCTAAAAGTTCATGGACTGTAATGAAATGAGACTAAAAATCATTGTTTTTATTTTTGTCCATGTAAGTTACCAATTTAAAAGGACCTGCTTGCGTTTTACCGAATTTGTACCTACAAAACCTCTGTGAGCGTTTGGCCGTTTTTTTTATATACAAAAGCTTTATTATGAAAACCATTTTGAGGTGTGCTTAACAAAAATATTCCACTTTTTGCTTTTTTATTATTATCGAGGATTACGGTTATTTCAACAATAATACGTTTGACCTTTGTTTGACCTGATCTTATCTGATACATTATAAAAATAAAAGCTCATATTTTAAACCACGTTTTATCTAAACTAACATTATAAAGAGGTAAAGTTAGTGAGCTATTCGTACTGGTTGGAGGAAACTAAGTATAAGGGTTTTGTTTCTGCTATTCATGCTACCAGTGCTGCATTTAAACATTTGCCGCCCCAAAGCTATAAAATTTTTGCCGCCCCTACTGACCTTTGAAATTAGATACACTGATCACAATAACGTTAATTTCTTTTCTAGATTTTTCACAACTTTTTTTGGCCAATTTTGCCGCCCAGCTTTTTCAGCTTCTATGGTAAATCCGGCCTTGCATGCCACGGAACCCTAAAAAAATATTTAACCCTGAATGTTTAGGTACTGATCAGTGCAAAGTTCAAGGCTATCTTTTTGTATTCTTATTTACATCAGCAGAAATGTTTTTTGCAAAGCGAAATATTTAAATGAAAAGTTAAAGCTCAAAACAGTTGAAATCGCATGATCCAGTTTTTACTTGTTCAGTAGGTACCTAGGTAGTTACGTACTTCTTTTTTCGATTTATGTAAGTAGCTAGCTACTTAGTTCTAGCTCTACTTAATTTTTTTTCTCTTTGTTTAACATGTAATTTTTAGTCAGCACTTATTTATACTTATATTTATTGGGTATAATGCACTTAAATGCTAATCACACTATTATAAAACTAAAAAGAATCTTTTTCGTTCTTATTTGTAACGCCGTCTATACTAAAATCGGAAATGTCCAATTCACTGTCATCTTTTTCAGCAATTTTTTTTGGTTTTACCAAAGTTTTTTGATTGATAACTTTGTTACTGTCTGATTCATCCAGAATCGAACTGCCGAGACTTGTGTTGCTGCCGCCTATCGTTAAAGTTTTAGTCATGGGTCCTCTCAACATGTCAACTCCGCCAAACACAGCGGTGGAGGGAGTCTCACTGCGCCGTGCCAACTGAGCTTCTATGGTCTGTTTCAGTTCAGCGATCTTCAAACCTTGTCCTGAACGGACATATTGTATCTTGGTGTCATTTTTGATGGGTTCATTTTCAATGCTGTAATAAGAGGACACATTACAATTACATTTTTATCAAAATTATAACATATCACCGTCAAAACTATTTTTGGATGGACAACAATGTCATGTACAGTTAGCGTCATAAAGTTTAACCTTTTCAACGCCAACGACACATATATCAGCACCGCAGGTTCAACGCCAACGACCTATACATACGTCCATTACTTCAATGCAAAAGCAGCCTTCGTTCAATTGGGTTTAGGTTCAATTTAAGGCATTGCAATAAAGACGTCTGGCGTATGGGTGACGTCTCTTGTATTTGACGTGGCGCGGAAAAGGTTAAAGTATCCAGGTCGGCCAAATAGTTCGGTACACCATAGAAATAGTATGGTGTGTCGAACTTTTTGGTCACCTTGGATGTTTCATACTATACGACGATGAATGTACTTACAGATTTTTATTTTAGTACTTATGCAAATATATGTATTACTTGCTTACTTCATTTTCACAAACTTTTATTAAGTTACAAAAAATATATTACTTAAGTATTTATTTGTAGGCATACCTGGATATATCCCATTCATCATCACCGATATTGACTAAGCCTAATTCGTACTTATCGTCGCTCTTCTCAGTCAAGCTTTGAGACGGAGATGCACTTACAGATTTCATTTGAATTGCATCCATGTCGAATATAACTTTCTTTTTGTTTAGTGATGATGTGGATGACGCATTTTTCAAAACACTTTTAGTTTGTTGTAGATTGATTCTTTTATTGTCAGATGTAGGATCATTCAATGCTTGAATTTCTTCATTGCTAGCTGTTTTACGTTCTGTTAAAGCATCACCATCTAAATCATTTCGGCCAGTTAAAAATTGAGAAACGTTTGTTACTGACTGAGTGCGCATCATATTATCATTGTCATCGTTATTTATCTTGTACTTAAGAACAGTATTACTGTGATCTGCATTTGCTGATGAAGGTCGTCGCGCTGGAGATTTGATCAAATTGTCTATAGAGCGTGATGGTCTTTGGGGGATGACTGTATTAAAATGATTATTACTTTCACTGGAGTCACTGTCTACGCCGTCTACGAGAGACGGCGATGACTCCGCCTTTTTACTCAAACGATTTTTCATCGTTTTATTTGAATGTTTAACGTTTGAATCGCTTTCAAGTTTTCCGTTTGAATCGACTTCTTCGACCATTTCCAATTTCGGGCTTGAACGCCGAATACCTATTGGCGATTTTAGTGGAGACTTTAGCAAAGACGTTGATTTTTTTAATTCTTTGGATTTAACTAAAGATAAAGCTTTACTTTTGATATTTGATATCATAGAATTAAGGCTAAATGCTTTGGTCAAATTTATTGGCATTGTCTCATCTCCACCTGTTGCTCTTTTGGAAGTTGCGGTATCTGAATCCAAGTACGCCAAAATGGTGTATCTTGCTTGTTCGTAAGCAGGATATTTCTGAAAAATAAATTTGTTAAATTAAATTGCTTCACTTGTTTATAATTCCGATAAGGTAGATATCCTACACAATTTCAGGAAGTATGCGTTTTACCTTTGTCTTTAGTTCTAGTTGCTGTTGTAGTTGAGATTTTTGTTTTTGAAATATATTTTGGTTTAATCTACTCTTCAGTGGATCCACACCGGCTTGTACCAGCCTGTTATTAACTTCTTCAGTAATTTTAGCGCGAACAACCTTGACGGGGCTACAAATTAAGCATAATACTTATATTTTGTATTAATTTATAAAAATAACCAAGTAAGTCACTTAATCAAAACTTCTATCTCACCTTCCAGGTGGCAGGACCGACCCTCGCTCCTGTGTACCAGCATCATTTCGGGTAGGATTTAACGTATCTTTCTTTTTTACCTTATGGTTTGTTAACTTATTATTTTCATATTTATTCAAGGATTTTGACTTGTCGGGAACTTTGTTTGTCTTCTTTGAAACTAATAATTCGTTTTCAGGTTGCACTGGGTAGTTTTTCATTCGTCGTTGTTTGGTGTTACTGTGTATTGGAGATTTTTTTGTAAAAGTCTTAATGGCCTGCTGAATATGAATATTTTCTGCGCTTGATATATCAGAGGAACTGCTGGATTTCATGTTGAGCAATTCCTGTGCTTTGCGGTGCAGGCTCTTTAGTGTATTGTGGTCTACTGCCGGCTTTGATATCTTTTCAACCTCCCGTCTGGTCACATTATTGTATTCTTCTTGTGAGCTAGAAATCTAAGAGGAAAACATAGTAGGTAGTACGTATCTAAACTAGAACTAAGTATTTATTATTTGCCAATCAGCTGTTTTAGTGTATTCGAATGTCTCCAGTACTTTGCTAGTACTTATAATTTCCCATACCTATCTGGTAATTATTAGAATTATTATGTTTCTTTGTATGCTGAAATTTGGATCTACCTACGTACTATTCTATTAATTAAAATCCAGGTATCCAAAAACACCACAATAAACCAACGGAAGCAAGAGAGAAGGCTAGAGTTAGAAGCTACAGTTGCTGTTAGATATGTCGGGGAAGTCTTGAGCATTTGCAGTGGATACCCTGTGCTATCTACTTGTAATCAAATATATAGTTCCACGTCGATGAAGAGCGTTCGATCCCCATAAAGTGCAAAGGGAATCTGACGGACAACAATATGTATAATCCGATACAGTAATACCCAAGTGGCTAGTATAGGTATATTTCTATATTTATATTTAATATCACAACTTGCGAAACTTTTATTACGAATGTTTATAATGTTATTATCATTTATCACCATGATTATTTATTACCTCGTCAGCGTCTGTAGAGTTATGAGCATCTCTGTTCCGGTAGTTTTGCTTTTCCTTCAACAAGTCTTCCAGTTTTCCCGCTCGCTGTCTTTCTGCCTCAGCTAGTGCACGCGATTCCCGTGCTTCTTTCGCAACCTCATTTAACTTCTCAACCAACAATTCATATTGTTTAGTCTGCGTTTCATCTCGTTTTGCCCAGACCAACACTTGTTCTTCTATTTCTTTTTTGCGCTCTTTGTCTTCCGTTTCACCTCTCAATTTCTGAAAATAAAATTACTTAAAGTCAGAATATCAACATATTTAATGCAAGTCAGTGGATTTTGTATAAGTAGGTATTACAGAATGTGTTAGAGCTTGCTTCAATGCAAGTATTTCTGCCCCTTGTTCCTTTATAGTCACGTGTAGTTGCTCAACTAACTTGTTTTCGCTCTCACTAGATTTTTTATTTTCGTTCACTCTGAAGCTATTTAGAGTCTCAAATATTTGATTTTTTAACATTTTTATCTCTTTTGTATGGCTTTCTTGTTCAGCTTTTTTCCATTCCTCGAGTTTCTCAAACACATCTTCATTATTAGTTGAAACTTCGGCATCTTTCATCTCCTTTTTATTGTCAACGCTGATATGTTTGGTTATATTTGCGCTTTCCAGGGCAATTTTATTGTTATTTGTAATTAAAACTTCCATTTCTCTTATCTTTAACTTTAGCTCATTTATTTCTTCTGTAAGTTTATTATTTTCATGGTCAGCGTTATTGACGTTGCTTTGTCCATCTTTCTCATCTCTTTGAGGATACTCGTCCACCATATTCACATGACGCCTTAAAACATGGCTTTTCAAGTAAAGTTGGTTTAAAAAAACTTTATCGCAAAAGTTGCATTTGTTATACTGTGGTACTTCGCCATTAGCTGTTGATGAGAATATATCACTTTTATTGGTCAGGGTTTTTAAAATCATCGTAGCTATATTATCATTACTATACGACATATGAGGCCTGTAATTGTGTTTTCCTTTTCTTTTTAATTTTCTTAGTTCATCTTCTTTTTCAAGAAGGCCTTTCTTCGTTGCAGCTAAGTCCTGTAAATTATTTGTCTTTTTAAGTATTGATGTGGTTAGTTAACTAGTAATTTAAAATTAAATACAATAGTCATTGTTAAACCTGTGCTAGAGTATCTATTTCCTGTCGTAGTACGAAAACACTACGGTCTAGATAATGTCGGCAAAACTGTTGGTACTCGACGGCTAGCTGCGCCAGACGGAACAGTTTCACTACACCCTCGTCAAGAATTCGGACGTCGAATTCCGATTCCAAAACACAATCCAAAACCTAGAACAGTCAATATAAGTTCTTAGTTATTTGTAATTCATTTGAGTGAGAGAAATTTACAGAATATTCGTCATAATGACATTGCTTGCCACATTACATTGCACGTCGGCACCTTGTACAGTCAGCGTCAAATAGTATGAAACATCCAAAGTGACCAAAAAGTTTGACACACCATATTATTTCTATGGTGTGCCGAACTATTTCACCGATTTGGATGCTTCAAACAATATGACGCTGACTGTATAACTGGAGTGGAATTAGTGCTGAGAGCTACCAACCCAAGGAAGCCAGCTGTCTTACCGGCCGGGGTAACAATTAATAGATAGGTATCTAATCTAAACTAGTTTACTTCTGGGGGTAAATATTTTACAAATGCACACTTGATATCCACGACGGAGGTTACAAGCTAAGTCTCACCTCTACCCATAAAAAACGTCAGTATATCGCTTAGAGCAACACGGGCTTCCAACCCGTGTTGCTCTAAGGTAATATCGTAAGCGAAATTCTGGTTCTGAGTGATCAAGCAAAACTAACTAAACACCAAATCGCTAAGATATCAGGTATTTTATTAAGGAGTGCGGGAAATGTATCGCCTTTAGGTAATGCACGAACTAACAATGTAAGCCCTGTAATTCTTGTCCCCTATTTAACTTGTGTTGTACCTACGTTGGTTGCACCCACGCCACGTTTCACCCTATTAAGTAAAAAGGTTCTTACATCGTTGACATGTTGCTCGATTAGAACGAATTTTCTATCCCGTGCTAAACTTTCTATGTCAATGAATCCTGAAAAATAATAAAATTCACACATTAAGTACCTATGAGTAGGTATACTTGAGCGTTTTCCAAAAAAAAGGCCACGTGAACATTTTTTCCAGAATTTAATGAAATGAAATGTTTTTATTCCGGACTTGCATCCATAATACAAAATAAAATATTAGGGTAAAACCAGGATAGATGCCCCACTTTTTGAAATTACTTTATATCTCTTTGTACAAAAAGCAAGATTCTTTATTTGTAAAACGGGTAGGTACTTTGGTTTATTATCTTCAAATTTATGAAATGAATAAACATTATCTTTGATATTTCCAGAGTATTGGCGATTTTTGCAGACCACTAAATTTTGGGACAACTATCCCATATAGGGGATAGTTGCCTAAACCATGTAAATTACGTTTAGGATAGTTGCCTTGTTGAGAAAGAGGACATTTACCCCGCTAAAACTTTGATCGCACCTAGGCGTCTCGTGCAATCGCACAGAGACATGCAACACGGTCAACTTAGTTGTGGTTGAAGTCTCTCGATAGATAAATAAAATAACATGTGTTTCATTCGCGAAAGTAGAGTAATTGCAAAGGCAACTATACCCTCGGGGCGACTATCCGGGTTTTACCCTAAGTGAAAAATTAAATTAATTAAATGTCTTAAAATCAATAAGTTAAATGAAATTAAATCCAATTAAATCAAATCAAATTAAATCAAATCAAATTAAATCAAATCAAAATTAAAATTAAAATCAAAATCAACTTATACTTTTACACTAGGTATACACCAACCAACATCACGGGTTACCCCTATCCCGTGACGATTGGCTTATGGTATGTCCTCCAGCGCTCATGAAGGGGGCTGGCGTCCCACCCCCTCACCACCGTAAGCAAAGCGTTGGAGGAGGCGTAAATTGCCTTTCTGGCGGAGGCTGTCCTCGCGCGCAGCAGTGCAGGCCAGCCCGGCGCTAGCCCCTCCGCGAACATGGCGCTCGCACTGCACCAACGCGGCAGCCGGAACATGGCGCGCCAAGCGTCGTTATACTGCACTCGCATGTCCCTCACCTCAGCGCAAGTGAAATTTGACCACAGTTCTACTGTGTAGACGCTGGTACAGAAACTAAGGAACAGCTGCCGCTTGACGCCCTCGCTGCATTTTGCGAACCTCCGAGCCAGCATATTCGCCCTCACCGCGATGGCCCATCTTTGTCTCTGTATATCCTCCTGGTCTTTCATACTTGATAGTAGAATGTGGCCAAGATATTTGACCTTGTGCACTAGACGCAACTGCACACCGTTCAGCAATAGCGGAGACATTTGTGTCGGCTTATTCGCTGCCTCCATGAGTATGTATTCCGACTTGTCTGGGTTATACGTGTTGTATTTTGTTGGAGAAAATAATAAAAGATGTTTCCCTATTGTTGATATATTTCAAAGTAAAGTGACAAGCTAAGTATAAACAAATACTATTCAAAATTTTGATTAGAGAACCATAAAATGACTAGACAATAGCCAGTACATATTTCAACACCCTCCCATAATCAAAATTCTCACAAAAAAAAAACTTGCTTTTAACACCAATATAAATCCTTAAATGTTAACACCACAAACAGTACATAACACAATTATATAAAAGCAATAAATTTATCATAAGTCCTAGGTACTAACTAAACCTAATCCATTAATACATCTCTGATGTGCTATTTTGCCTAGGCACTTAGTCAGAACATCAGCCGACATATCACTTGACTTTATAAATTTAAGTTTTATACTATTATCGGACACCTTTTCTCGAATAAAGTGAAACTTAGTGTCGATATGCTTGGTTCTGCCGTGATGCACAGGATTATACGCCAAGTTTTGTGCACTCTGACTGTCGCTGTATACAACTACAGTAGGGTAGTGAGTGCTACATACCTCTGAGATAAACCGACGCAGATATATAGCTTCTTTAGCGGCATCAGTCAACGCCATATATTCCGCTTCCGTTGACGACAAGGCCACCGTAGGCTGCTTTTTCGACGCCCACGACACTGGACCATCTGCCAATTTAAAGCAATATCCTGTGTAAGATCGACGATCACTGGTACAATTACCCCAGTCGGCGTCAGTATACCCTTCAAGGGTTTTCCCAGTTTTCCTATAGATTATAGAATAATCTATAGTACGCTTCAAATACTGAAGCACCCGTTTTGCTGCTAGCCAATGACTTTTGTCATGTTTAGTATTAAATTGGCTCAAGTAACTCGCGGCAAACGCGATATCAGGTCGTGTATTCACTGCAAGATACATCAGACAACCAATTATCTGCTGGTAATCATAAGCATAAGTTGTATCTTTACCTTCTACATCAGCAGTCAACTTGCTATTTGCCAATGGTGTATCAAAATCCTTTGCGTTCTCCAGTTTAAATTTTTTAAGTAGAGACGATATATAGGACTTTTGATTCACTAGTATATTTCCACTGTCACAACAAATATTCAGCCCTAAATAATATTTTAAAGGGCCTAAATCTTTCAGCGAAAAATATTTTTCTAAATCACTTTTGACATTGACGAATGACATGTCATTTTTATAAAAAATAATTATGTCATCAACGAACACTGCCAGTATTATTAAATCCGAACCAAGGAGTTTCTTATATACACAAGGTTCAGTAGGCAATCTGTTAAAACCTATTTTTGTCAAGGTTTCGTTAAGTTTAATATTCCACACACGGGGAGCTTGCTTTAGCCCATATAAAGACCGTTGCAGTAGACAAACCTTATCCTCATGGCCCTTCTTCACGAAACCTTGAGGCTGAGCCATGTAGACCTCTTCGTCTAGGTCTCCATTTAAAAAGGCGGTGTCTACATCCAAATGGTGCATTTTGAGATCCATTTCAGCGGCTAAGGCAAATAAAACACGCAGGGACGAATGCCTGACCACTGGCGAAAAAGTCTCGTGGTAGTCGATTCCCGCTACTTGATTAAAGCCTTTTATCACCAGTCTAGCTTTGTATCTAGTGATGTTTCCATGTGCGTCTGTCTTTAATTTATATACCCATTTACATGGAATTATTTTCCTATTAGGTCTGTCCACTAGCTTCCAAGTATTGAGGTTTATGAGAGAATCATACTCATCTTGCATGGCTGACCTCCATTTAACAGCATCATCACCACGTATAGCTTCAAAATACGTTTGAGGTTCACTGTCTTCAGCCAATGTGCGATAGGAGAAATAATCAGGAGGTTTCCTATCTCTCGTTGGATATCTCCTTTCTTCTACAGCTGGATGATTCTCCATCTCTTCATGCTCAAGTGGACACGATGTTTCAGGAAGTGGATCAGCAGAAGCATCTTCAAATTCTTCCTGTAACATGTCATCAGCCTCGTCAACAGTACTAGGAGGGGCCTGTGACTCCCTAGATACCTCGGGCAACACATTATCCTCACACACAGAAGACGGGGATGTAGAGTCCCCATACCTATCGTAACATTCTTGTACTGGGCTCACATTATTCAACAATATGACAGGACCAGATACAGGAACGTCTTTGGAAGTACTTGGCTCTTCTGAAGATTTATTATTCTTCAAACCAGTGAAGCAATCTTCAAAGAATGTGACGTCACGAGATTTCGTGTACCTTCTTGGATATTGTGAATCTCTGAATATATAACTATTCGGATCATCCGAATATCCAACAAATATACATTCTACAGCTTTCATATCAAATTTCTTACGTTGACAGTCAGGTACATGAATCAGAGCTCGACATCCGAAAACCCTTAGGTTACTTAAATTCGGTTTACGGTCATAAAATTTCTCAAAAGGAGTCAAATTATTGAGCGCGCGATGAGGGGACCTATTTTTCAAGTACACAGAAGTTTGTACCGCGTCTTCCCAATACACTTTAGAGAGAGAACTATGTGCCAACATAGATCGAGCTTTCTCGACTACAGAACGTATTGTGCGTTCTGCGACCCCATTTTGTTGCGGACTGTACGCTACGGTCGTTTGGTGTACAATACCATTAGCAACAAAAATGTCTGACAGTTCTTTGTTGACATATTCACCTCCATTATCCGTCCTAAAAACTTTAATTTTAGCTCCAGTTTGCCGTTCCACTAAATTTTGGAAATGGCAAAACTTTTCCTTCACCTCTGTCTTCGAAGAAATAAAATATATGAATATAAAACGTGTATAGTCATCTACAAATAATAAAGCGTACTTATTACCTTGTAGAGAGGTTTCAGTCATTGGACCACAGATGTCGCTATGTACCAACTCAAGCATAGAGGTAGCAGGCCTGTAGGAAATTTTCTTAAATGGTTTGCGAGCTTGCTTGCCTTCGACACAGGCTATACAACTCTCCTTATCGATTTCTGTAAAATCTACACCTACGTGACTATTTTTCAATTGATTCATACCGATGCGACACAAATGACCCAAACGCTTGTGCCATAATTGGTACCTAGAAATGGAGTCAGAGTGCACATCACATGCCACATCACGAGGAATATTGACAGTACAGTCTAATTTGTACAGTCCTCTATAGGGCGAACCGTGAAGAATAGAGTCACCTATAAAAGAAAAGGTATCAGAATTATAGAAATTACAACCATTTTTATCAAAGAGTACACTAAAACCTTTTTCTACAGCCTTATAAACGGATATCAAATTGCTATTCAAAGAAGGTACATAAATTACATCATTTATTTTATTTATATTAGAATCAGTGTTTATGGAAATATTTCCAATACCGCCGCAGTCTATTTTGGTACCGTCAGCAATAGTAATCTTCTTTTCTGATTTCGTAGACTTTAAGTTCTCGAACCATTCCACTTTAGACGTCATGTGCTGAGTGGCTCCTGAGTCAATGGTCCAGTAGTCCTCACTCACATCTCCACTCGTGCCAAGAGCTACCAATGAAGCTGATTCTTCTGCCTTCTTTTTTGCCTTCTTCAACGGACAATCAGGGCGCTTATGCCCAGGTTGGTTGCAATCATAGCAAACAATAGGTTTCTTCAACTTTTTGGGTTTGACATCTCGAGATCTCATGGCACAATCTATTTTGGTCAAATCTTCACTTTTTGACACTTCGTTAAGCAGCTTAGACTTTACGATCTCCGTCGTTACGTTCTGGTTACTATTTTCTAATGCCATGATCAGGGGATCAAATCTCGGCGTAAGACCTCCGAGTAAAATAGCAGCAACAGACGTATCTTCTATCGTTTTTCCTATATCAGACAGATCGTACACAGTGGACATCACTGCATTGATGTACGCTTCAATGTTAGGAAAATCAGAGAGACTAAGTCTATATAATCTTCTTTCCAAATAAAGGCGCCGACCCATACCTTTGTCCTCATAAGCATTTTGCAGTGCAATCCAGGCTTCCGAGGCCGATGTTGCACTCCTCGCATGCGTTATAGCCGAACCATCTAGTGTTAGGCATATCTTAGCCAAGGCCTTTTTGTCTACTTTTGATTTAATATCTGCAGGAATATTACTGCCCTCGGGATACCCATCTATAGCTTCCCATAATTCTTCATGCATCAAATAATTACGCATTCTGAATTTCCACGAGCTATACCCGTCTCTACTGCGTAGACTAAAATTGGGTAGTGAGGAAGAATTAGAGCCTCTTACCCCATTGGTATCTCCACTTGTATATGGCATCGTATATCCTCAGATCACAAAAGACTATCGGACGTCTGAACTATTATTTTTCAACTTGCCGATAAAAACACTCCGAAATAAACCGTATCAAACTATACTTCCATTATTCTAGTTATTCTCCAATAAATATTCTACTTATTCTTCGTGCTGATAACGATTTTGTTGTATTTTGTTGGAGAAAATAATAAAAGATGTTTCCCTATTGTTGATATATTTCAAAGTAAAGTGACAAGCTAAGTATAAACAAATACTATTCAAAATTTTGATTAGAGAACCATAAAATGACTAGACAATAGCCAGTACATATTTCAACAATACGACATGTTATTCTGGGACGCGTAATTTTCGCATACTGCAAGAAGCTGCCGCATTGCCGCTACAGATGGAGCCAGCAGGACCATATCATCCGCATATGATAAATGGTTAGCCATCGTACCATTAATGGAACAACCAACTCCAGTCTCCGTCAGAGCCCGCGAAAGTCCATCCATGTACACATTGAAGAGCGCTGGAGACATGCTGCCTCCTTGTCTTACACCACAGTTAAATCCGGTAGCTGTAGATCGCGCCTCTTTCCATCTCACCACGTTTCTTTGTTGCGAATACCACTTCCCCAGTACCTTAATAATTGGGGTGGGTGTTTCACGCGCCTGTAATTTGTTCCAGAGCAGTTGGTGGTCGACTTTAAATATGTTGGGTTTTTCTTACCCAGAATCGTTTACCCTATCGATTCGCATACAAGAAAAGGTGTGTCCCAGATTTAACTATGGCATTTATTTTCCTGTTCGTCACGTTCCATACATACCTATATTTAAAAAAGTGACGAACTGGAATGGACATTTTGGGACACATTTTTTCTTGTATACCTAACTAAGGATCGATAGGGTAATTCTGAATAAGAAAAACCCAAAATAGTTAACTTCTGGAAAAAAATGGTCTTTTTTTTGGAATACGCTCGCTTAAGAGAGGTAAATGTGTTAATTTGAAATGAATGAAAGTATAACAAAACCTATAGTATGCATTTTGGTTTAGATTGATAATAAAATTAAATTGGGCCCAAAAATAAGTAGGTAGGTATAATACTTACTAATTTTATTCCAGTCGATGTGGACACGAGGTCTGTGCGTATTAAATGCAAATCCAGTCTCCTCTGCTAGTCTCGGAAAGTTGTGGTGGAGATCGTAAGATGTCTTGCACGCCATTTTTTGTAAATTGTACTTACCTACTATATTACTAATGTAAATACCTAAATATTATATTAAACTAAATAAAACAAATCCAGCACTTTGTTTTTTGAGGTGACTGATTGTTGATAATCAAGCATTGTTACGCACTCGTTGCCTAGCAACAGAATCCAAGGCGGCTTTCACATCAGTATGTTTAGATCATGGAAATATTGTGTTGACATCAAATAAGTTCTGGAGTTATTACAATTCGGAATTTTGTCGACTGATAGATTCTGTGGATACATAAATACTACTGCCAATATTTTGATGGACGCCATATATGGCGTCGGTGGCCAGGCAGTGCACGCTTAGCGTCGTCAGCGGGTTTACTTAAAGCTGGTGTTTACTAGGCTCGCCGAGGCGAATCGAATCGAATCATAGTAAGTAGATAGGTACTGTGATGTGACATTGCATCGATTAACAAAGAGATGCAGCGCACCTATTTAAATCACAGTTTGATAAGACTCGAGAAACTTGAGAATAGTACTAGAGCCCACGACCAACATTTTTGTCTCATAGCAATACGGCCAAAACCGCATCAAATCGATAGATACGATTATCCTGAACTCGAAAATACCAATATCAGACATTTTCCGCGTAGCGTTTGATCTGACCGAATTTTCAAAATTGTCAAAGAATTTTACCGAACTGCATCATAGCAATATGTCTGATTTGCAGACTGTAGTTGAATGATAGTTCTGAGATACCGGAAACATATTTTTCAGACGTTAGTGATGTAGCGCAAACCCGTAAAATCACTTAAAAAAATTAAAAACCGGTCAAGTGCGAGTCGGACTCGCGCACCGAGGGCTCCGTATCATTATCTATAAATATCTAAAACCAGTGTAAGCAGAGCCCTGTTCCAAAGCAAAATGTACGCAGTGTGGGGTTACTTTATATTGGTCACTGCTATATACAGACATACATACACATTTACGGTTTTCGCAATTATTCTTTAATCTGTGCTATAAGACCTACCTTCATACCAAATTTCAAGATTCTGCGTTCACGGGAACTACCTTGTAGGTTTTGATTCCCTTGAGAGGTGAAAATTTGCGGAAATTTGCGGCATAAACGGCTGTATCTTTTGATTGCGTTGGCTTAGAAGTTTGATTTTTTCACAGCTTCAAGGGACAGTAGACCTGAGTAATTGATATAAATTTCAGCTTCATACCTCCACGCGTTACTGAGAAAAAGGGTCTTGACAGACGGACGGACGGACGGACAGACGGACAACAAAGTGATCCTATAAGGGTTCCGTTTTTTCCTTTTGAGGTACGGAACCCTAAAAATGAGACAAAAAAAATGTATCATAGCAATACGTCTGAAAATCTTTTTTATTAGTAAATTTTGGTTATTTGATGCGAACAAAACTTTCAGACGGAAATGTGAACGCATTCAATTTTGAGACCGTTTTGAAAATGTTAACAAATTTTACCGATCGGTATCATAGCAATATGTCTGAAAATTGTTGGACATGATAAAATAAGTTGTCCACATGTGCAAAAAATTTATATCAGACAAATTAAGTGTAGCACCTTCTCTATCAGACAACTTTTCGATAGGTACTCAGATATCATTTAAAAATCGTATTGAGGCATCTTGAATATCCTATGTCCGTGTCGACACCACGTGGCAACTCGATTTCGGAGTAAATCGATTTCCTGCTTACTCTGCTTTTTACTCCGATATTCGGCCACTTCTTTGCACTTTTTCAGCGTCTCTTCGGTAAATTTTTTCCCTTTCTCAATCGTTGTTTCTTTACAAAACACACAACTCAGGTCCGACATTTTACACCACCACAACCGCACAACGCATGACAACTACCATTACCTACCATCAGGTGACCCACTTGCTCGTTTGCCTTCCTATTCACATATAAAAAAAAAAAACTAAGTGAGCGTCGTTCCAACGTTTGGAGCAGCTGCCGAGTGAGCTGTATAATAGTAAGAAAGGGGCAGGAGCGTAACTCGCGAAAAGCCGTACCCGCCGCAGGAGCGTAACAAGCGCTGAGGCTGTTGAAATTAAATACTGATTGATTTGATAGTTTTGGTTTTATTTAAAGCACACTTGAGTAACTTTTACAAAAGAAAGAAGTAATGACATCTGTCATCTGTCAAAGTACATATAATAGACAAGGGAGATTCTTGAATATCTATGAAGGCTGTAAATTTAAAAAAACATTTAACAGAGGCGTCGGCCAGGCGACTCCGAAACGTTATTTTCGTTTTTGGGAGTATATGCTACACTTAAAGTGTCTGAAAACAGGTTTTTGGTAATCCTGGCAGCAATACGAAAAGTTAAAAAAAAAATTTATCCGTATTGCTATGATACAGGTCGGCTAAATTTGTTGACATTTTCAAAAATGCGCTCAGGCTATATGCTACGCGCAAAATGTCTGAAAACAGTTTTTTTCGTAATCTATACATATAATAAAATCGTTGAGACCAAAAAATCTGTACATTGAAGATTAAAAAAAAAAAACCGACCAGGGTGACTTAAAATCGGTAACTGAACATATTAAAACCATTTTTAAAATTTTTGTTTGTTTGTTTGTTTGTTTGACTGAGCATCACGTAAAAACTACTGAACGGATATTAATGAAATGTTCACAAATCGATTCCAATAAATTCAGAATAGGATATAGGCTACAGAAATTGTGGAAAATTTTGGAAAAAGGGGGTGAAAAGGGGGGTTAAAGTTTGTATGAAAAAAGAAAATTAGATTGTTCTAAAATCATGAAACTCAGAATAAATACTTAGTAATAAAAATAAAGAAATACCTGTTTTAGCATTTTTTTTTAATCTCATCCAGAGGCGCAAAAAAGAGGGTTTTGTGTTTAAAATTAATTAACTTCATACACCTATACAATAAAAACCAATGAAGCGTAACCTTTTGAAATTGCTAAATAATACTTCCAATTTAATACAGGTAAATATAATTTCTCAGTTTTCTTGAAATTTGATTTTTGAGGTGATTACGCACAAAATAGCGGAACTCAAGAAAATCAGCTTCCTCGGTATAAGTAGTTGGTAATAGTTACAAGCAAAATAATACTACGAAGAAAATAGATAGATACAAATGTACATAAGACATAATAGCCGGAAAAGCGTGTCAATTTTGAAAAAACATTAATATAATAATTACATGCTGTACAGGCATTTTTTCAACGAAGAGATTTTTGTCGATCCTAAATCAACCTAAATTGGCGTCCTAAATTGTGTTCTTTACCTAACACCTAAAGTTCAATATGCAATACCGTTACTTTTGTTTTTATTTATTGCGCCATTATTAACAACGTGTTCGGTTTTTGAACGCACTCTTATTTGAAAACCTGATATTAATATGAGGGCGGCGTGAAACGCTTGGCTGTATGTTCTTGGTACCTTTGCCTATAAAAAGCAAAATCAAAGGGCGCGTTTACGCCTGCGCTGCGAACATGACAGAATTTTATTGTGAAAAGTTGGTGCTTTTAGTATAAATCTGACAGCGAGCGAACCTAAACTGAATCGCATTAAGACATCATGGCAACTATGGCAAGGCCCCTGTAGGTAATTAATTTGTAGAATGATAATAAGTGTTAATAATCTGTAATTACGTACCTACTTAAACCAAGAAAATAAATTAAAAAAGCTTCTGCTAGAAAAAAATAGTATTAGATTAGTAAATGAATTGTTAGTTGTAAGGTAAAAACAGGTAAACATTTATGTATTATTTGGTTAGAATAGATTTAATTTTTTAAATTAATCAGGGTACAAATATCGTTAAAGTGAGCGCAGTATTCGCCAATAAGTGTCATAGTTTGGCGAAATTAATAGCGATGTAATTAAAACTGTACTTAGCTTTTTTGAATAAAGAAACTATAAACAAAACTATAAATAAAACTATTTGTAAAATAAAGTATAAATAAATGTGATGAGTCATTAACCAGTTTGCACTTGATTTTTTTTCAAGATTCCGTGTCGCAAATTATTATTTTCATGACGTAATTCTAAAAGTATAGTTTCGTACATACTTTCAGTGGTTCATGTGACGAAGTTAATAGTCATAATAATAATATTTTTGATATCGAGAAAAGCCGTAAGTATCACAAAAACACACGCGGACGAAGTCGCGGGCAACAGCTAGTACAATTATAAAATCTATGTACATTTTCACTATCAGACGTATTGTTATAATACCGACTGCCTTTTTTTTTGACACAGCGGAAATGGCCTCCCACGCTCTTGCTACACTTTCGACCGTTACTACACACCTAGTCGGGTTCAGAATCATACAATCTAACGATTTTATAGGGTTTTTGCCGTATTGCTATGAGACATGGTTTTGGTCGTGGGCTCTAGTACTAGAAAGAATTATTTTCAGACTTATTCAATGATACCCCTTTCAAAATATTTTTTTCAGAACGTACTTTATAGGGCCTATTATTACTTATCTACCTTTCTATCAATAATTAAGTTGTAGGTATATATAGGAAAATGAAACCAAAGTCCATACGTAACATGGTCATAAACCATTTTATCTTGATACTTTATTCATTAGGTATTGGTCCGAGAAACAGAGCGGTCATTCGTTGTCATTAATCAATCGATTTTAATACTATCTAAAAGGAGCAGTGTCATGGGTTAAGGGGTGGCCTTAGCGACATGCAGTTCATTACCTATGCATTTTTTTTGTATTTTTATTGAATGTCGTTGGCCGATTTTGAAACAAATGTAAGTATGGTACCTATAAGAACTGTGTGCAACGTTCAACTTCGAACATAAAGCGTGAACTCAAAATATGCAGGAATCGGACAAACCTGACCAGACTTCTGGAGAAACAATTCAATACTGTCCTGAATATTTTGCACTAGTACACGCTCTATGCCAGAGTTTATAACTTTGTACAAATGTAAAGAGATTCGTATAAAAATAATAAAGAACTTCGCTTAAGCATAATCGTGTGTCCAATGGGAGTGCGTGCAGTCGCGCGAGGTCGGTCGGTGTAGGCGGGTGGCGCACCATGGCGGCGCGGTGCTCAGGCCGCGGGCTTCTCGTCAGAGACGGCAGTGGCGCCCGACGCTGCCGAACCCGTGTCTTCCGGCGATGATTCGCAAGACAGCGAGGGGAACTTCTTGTAGAGCTCAGCACGGTACTTCGGGTGGCTGCACTCACACAAAACAAGCTTAAATGTGTCGATTACCGCAACAAATAGATAGGAAGCAATTTGTTAATAAATATTTTTCTACGTTTATATTTTGTACTATAATCTACCCTATAAGTCTTGGAATTAAGTTACTCACCTGATACCGTATACGATAGGATTGTAGACAGCATTAGCTTTAGCAAAGAGTGATCCCCAGATAGTGGCGAGCGGGCTAATGTTGGCGCTCTCAAACACACCAGCATAGTTGATCACGAGGTACGGGGTCCACGCCATGAACCACAGAGAGATAGTCATCAAGGCAACCTGAAACGGAAGGAGTATTTACTCGTACATACTTTCATTGTCATATTATACTTATCTAATTGATGATTATCTTATGGAATAGTTACCTTAGCCAATTTACATTCAGCACTGGTGTTCGCGTTTTCGGACGATCTGAGTGAAGCGACGTTCATTTTCTTAGCCTGTTCCCTCATTCCCTTTTCGTGAGCCGCTACAGCCTAGAATTATTACGGAAGAAACAGAAAAAGAACACATTTAAGTAGTACCTAAGTATTAGCATAAATTTTAATCTGAAAAATTATTAGGTCGTCTAAGTACGTACTTGGACGATGAAGAAGTATGAATAGATAATGAGCAGAAGAGGCATGAAGTAGACGAAGACAGAGTAGATGAGGATGTAACTCCGGCTGACCCAGTCCTTGTTGAGGTAGTCTGTTCCGCAAGCGGTCATGTTGCCCTCAGGCACATACCTGCAACAATATTTTTGAGTTCCTAGATATTGTTCTGGTGCGAAACAAGAGTGTAAATTAAAAGATTAAGGAGTCAAGAAATTCATTGTAGTTACCTGTCGTCAAGTTACTTTGTGATACCCACATTAAAACTGACCGTTAGCTATAGTGTAGTAGATATATAACTCGCCTGTTCCAGCCGAAGAAAGGCGCTAGCGTCCACGCCAAAGAGAAAGCCCAGATGCCGAGAATCCGCAGCAGTGCTCCATTATTGGTCATGGGCTTGGCAGCGATACCCTTCACGATGACGTTGTAGCGGTCAAAGGCGATCATAGTCATGGTCCAGATGGAAGCACAGCCAAATAGCGAGCCCGCGCAAGCGTAAAGCTCACACGCAAGAGGACCTAAGCAAAATATACTTAATGGTTAGTTAATTGCCCAACGTTACATTTAAAATGTTCACATTTGAAACTAACTTACCCCATACCCACGTTTCATTGTAACAGTTAACTACCATAGCGGGGGACATGCAGCACATCATCAGGAAATCCGAAAACGCCAAGTTAACGACTAACAAGTTCGATGGTGTTTTGAGACTCTGCGGACAGGATACAAAGATGAATAAAAGTTTTGTCTAGGTACCTATGACGTAAGGATTGAGGAGAGTAATGTTAAACCTTACCTTAGTTGACGAAAATATGTATATAACCATTCCATTTCCGGTGATTGATATGAACCCAAGTACGCCGATGGTGAAACCCAAGAGACCATGCCATAATGGATTCATTGGAGGGAATTGATACCTGAAAACAGGAATTGCTAATAAAGTTTTTGAAAATTGTGGAGTATTTGGTCAATTAAATGAATGCCATATCGTAGTTACCAATGTGGGTCGACCATGTGCAGCATTTCTGGAAGCACCTTGTCGACGACCGTCTGATTGGCGGCGCCATATGCGGCCACCTGTCCGCCCCACGCCTGGAGCGCGGCGACGCCCGGCCCAGGGTCCAAGCTCGCTAGCGCCATCTCGTGATGCTATCCGTTAAGCGAATAACCTAACAACGACTTCATTGATTTAATTAAACTGTTTCCTTTAGTCTGTTTTATGTAACCACGTAACGGAACTATACGTAAGGTTACCGTTCACATTTTAAAATCAAGTTTTAAACTCTTAGTCAGCTAACTTTTAAACATCCGTCTTAATGTCAGACTTTACTCTAAAAAAAGATCTTAAGAGCTTCACATTTCGCAATGAGGATCCCAACCCAATTGGAAAATGGTTTTCGGTCACCCTAAATACAGCAACATTGTGATAACTACAATGACACCTTACAACATGGTCAACATGGGATAAAAGCGAGAAAAAAACGCCACTTCATGATTTTAGGGAAGTAAATACAGTACACAGCTTAGAAAATTGAGATGAGACAATGTGTGATAAAGTAAGGACAACAGCTAGGTATGTACAATAACAAGCTGTAGGTATAAATGTGTATTTAGTAAACTAGCTGTAGCCTGCGAACCCTTCGGCGCAGAATTTACTTGTCGCTATCACGCGGGAACTGCGAATTTCCGGGATAAATACTAACCCTATGTCCTTCCCCGGAACTGAAAGTATCTCAATACCAAATTCCAACTAAACAGGGTTCAGCGGTTTAGACGCAAAAAGGTAACACACAGACAGATAGAGTTACTTTCGCATTTATAATATTTTAGTAGGGATGGAAAAAAAATGGGCGCCACAAAAAGTACTAAGATATGAGTACTATGATCGCAATGTATGAGATTAATTATTCTTATAAGTCTTCTAATACAACATACCTATAAAATGAAGGGAAAATCCCTACGAGATGGTTACCACCAAAATACTGAAGAAAATCGGTGCACGAACTACTCCAGTCTTAAGTGTAGAATAACCAAACCCGTGTCGGGTGGCCGAGGCTGCAGGGCGGAGGCTACTCGCCGCTGCCCGCCGCTCGCGCGCTTTATAAACGCACCGTCACCGTCATGCACTAAGACGATTTTCATAATTTAATATAGTATTCTAAGGCAAACGCGCACATTCATAAGACGTCTTCGACAGGGATGGCTTATTCGTTATATAAATAAACTAGCTTTTGCCCGCGACTTCGTCCGCGCAGAATCAAAACTTCTTCCTCTCTCTCCCATCGAAAATGCGACTCGTATGTCCTAATATTGAAGCAATATTTATTTGACATGTTTATCGCTATCCCGTGGGAACTATGCAATTTCCGGGATATAAAGTAGACTACTATAACCTGGCTGGTGATTTTCTCAACAGATTACTTAGTAAAGTTTCATCAAAATCCGTTCAGCCAGTGATGCGCTCGCAAATATACAGACAAACAGATAAATAGACATAAAATTCTAAAAACTGTTGGAACGTGTTTTGTTATCGATTCTAAGTACCTATCCCCAGCCAATTTTTTTTTAAATATCTTCTATGTATGTACAACCTTTCGACCCTCTTCAGCTTTATTATACGTGTGTATAGAAGGTCAAGAAAAAAAACTAGATAAGTATGTATAGTCAGTTCCCTAATACAGGGACAATTAGAAAAATCACATGTTAGTGCACAATCTCTGATTTAGGCTAGTCTCCCTGTCAGTGAGTCAATCACGGTACTACGTTGTCCTCCATAGTTTTGCTTGCTAGGTAGGTACTCTATTCACGGAACATTGAGCGTGTAACAAATGAGTTGCGTCGATTATTTTTGGCTACTTAAAATTGGTGTCTTAAAATTCAATGAAAATACGAAAACAAAACTATCCAAAACTGTAAGTCATTTTTACACCGTTTTATACTTTCTTAATCAGCTTTATCTACCGATGTCTTGCGTCTGTGTTGAACAAGGGTGGTTTTAAGACAATTCTATTTTACCTTGAAGTGCCAGTACCGCTGTAGACTCAGATTCTGGCGCATGGCAGTTCCCCGCCAAGTCAGCCGTACCTACCATCCTCTTGCACTATTGTTCCAAATTAATTTGCATAAATAATAAATAATTCATGTATGATCTTGATGAATGCATTCCGTCCCTGACTTTTTATTGCTTTACTCTTCTAATATAGTTATGAAGGCGCTAAGACGCACGAGGGCGAACACTAACTGGATTACTTAACTTAGTACATGTACGTAAGACGAAAGGGTACTAAGGTGCATTCAGTATGCATATTCTAAGACTCCGCTGTTACTCAAAGCATTCTAGTTACAATAACTTAATTATCCATTAGTGTTTTATATTTAACTAGTTTTTGCCTGCGACTTTATCTGCGTGGATTTAATATTTTGGGTAGCTAAATGTTATTGCAATGCCTACTAAAAAGATAGGAGCAAAGATTTAACTAAAGCACAATAATTATTTCCACCTTGGGCGTTAACACTTGAATCCCTCATTACGCTCTGGATTCTACTATAGAATCCCTTGCTACACTCACGATTATATTGTAGAATCCTTCGCTATAATATATTCTGGATTAAATGTAGCGCCCTCGCCGTAGGTAAATACTTCATTTTGCTACCTTGTGACACAAATAAATACTGCCTCACGCTCGAAGTAAAATCGAGTTTGGCTCACTCTGGAAAGAGCCAAACCCAGCACCTGTTTGATGTGCTGAGGTGAACATTTTATTATATCTTAGTAGCAAATTTTACCCCCCTTTTCGCTTCTTTATGCGATGATTTCCGTAATAAAAACATACCATTATATTTATGACATATATATCCATACCATACCAAATGTCATGTAACATATAAACAAGTTGTTTTACCAAGCTAAGGCGTGAAGAGGTAACAGCCAAACAGACAGAGATAGACAGACCTGTTAATGTATGAGCATCTTTATTCACCCTACATTGTCTATGGTTGTTAGATATTTAAAAACTGTTTTTGTCTCTGATCCTTCTTCTTATTATGGCTGCCTAACATGTAAGTCGCATATTTAATTAAACTGTTTCCTGAAGATATTTCGGCTTCTCATTCAGCTCCACCACTCCGCTTACCTTGACCACATCAGGTTTTGGCCCCAGAACGACGCTATTGCGCATTATAAAAGCGGTGAAGAAAAGTGGTGAGATTGCTTGTCATACTTTGTGAACTACAATTTTTTTGCCTACCGGCTCGGGCAAATTTCGCGTGGTCACATTTCAAGATATTTATTGTATTCTACAAGTAATTACTGCAACATGAGTGCTGACGAAGTCCGATTATATTCTTTTAACAAATTGGAAGGTGTGTCAAATTATTCCACTTGGAAATTTTATATGGAGATGGCACTTACACTGGATAACCTTAAAGAATGTATTCTAGGAACAGAAACTGATATTTCCAAAGTGAAGAAAGCTCTCGCGCGCATTTGTTTGTCAGTGAAACCGGCGTGTTTGCAATATGTACGAAACGCTAAGACGGCTCATGAAGCGTGGACCAATTTGTCTAAAGTATTTGAAGACAAAGGCTTCTATAGAAGAGTGTGCTTATTAAGGAAACTTCATCGTTCTCAATTTGTGGATTACCCCGATATGAGTTCTTACATTGAGGGTGTTACCGATTTGGTGCAACAACTTGCCGACATCGGCAAAAATATTGAAGATGCTGAAATTGCCGAATTGCTTCTCAGCGGGCTACCTCAAGAGTACGACGTCGTCGTGTCAAGTATGGAATCTGCCAACGTGTCTTTGTCGTTAACAAGCGAGCTAGTGCGCACTCGGCTTTTGCAAGAAGAACATCGACGTGGCAATGGCATTCAAGATACCCACATTTCGACGGATGCGGCGCTCGCTACTCAACGAAGCAAAATAAAGTGTCATTATTGCAACAAAATTGGACATATTAAATCTAAATGTTTTAAATTGAAAAACGATAGAAGAAAATCTAAAAGCGAAGAGCATGTTTTGGTAGCGTTGTTATGTAGCACTTTTGGAAATGATCAATTTATTTTAGATTCTGGAGCAAGTTCTCACATGTGTTGTGATAGAGATAAATTTCAGAATCTTAAACCTTTGTCTGAAACTGTAATTGTAGCGAATGGACAGAGTTTGGCTTGTGTAGGCAGGGGCGATTTAACTTTCATTACTCAGTACGGCAATGTCACTTTGACAGATGTAATGTGTGTACCAGGCCTCTCGACCAATTTAGTTAGTATCAGTAAATTATGCGAGAAGGCCATATCTGTAAAATTTTTTGATAATAAATGCCATGTACTGAGAGAAGGCAACGTCATTCTGTTTGGCACTAAAGCTAATGGTGTTTATCTTTTAGACATAATGGGGGTAGGTCAATCTTATGATTCACAGGTGGCGAATATTTCAACCATGGATGTGCCTGCAAAGGTGTGGCACAAAAGGTTGGGCCATTTAAGTTACAGAGGTATGCACACCCTAAAAAGTATGGTTTCAGGTCTGATGTTTCAACCGTCTCAGCATGGATGTCAAGAGAACTGCGTGTCCTGTGCTGAAGGGAAACAAAATGTGCTGGCGTTTCCCAAAGGGGGAGCCACACGGGCCAGGCAGCTTTTGGAGCTTGTGCACTCGGACGTTTGCGGTCCGTTTCCTGTAAGCAGTTTGGGTGGATCAAGATTTTTCGTGACCTTCACTGATGACCTCTCTAGGAAGACTTTTGTGTATTTTATGAAATACAAATCCGAGGTAATGTCTAAATTTATTTTATTTAAAGCTACAGCAGAGAAGCAGACAGGTTGCTTTGTTAGGCGGCTAAGAAGCGACGGTGGTGGGGAATATTGCGGTCATAAATTCAGGGATTTTTTACGAAAGGAAGGTATTGTCCATGAGACAACTGTTCCTTATAGTCCTCAACAGAATGGAGTTAGCGAGAGACTGAATCGCACTGTACTCGAGAAAGCTCGGTGTATGCTCCAAGAGTCCGGCCTCGGTAAGCTTTTTTGGGCTGAAGCGGTTTCTACTGCTATTTATTTAAAGAATAGGTCGCCCACAGCTAGTGTACCCGGCAAGACTCCTGAGGAAGCGTGGTCTGGTTATAAAGTGGACCTTAGCCATCTGCGGGTGTTCGGATGTAAAGCTTTGTCTCTTATACATGAAAGCAAACGTGACAAATTAGATGCAAGGTCAAAACATTGTATTTTTGTTGGTTATGCTGAACACTCGAAGGGCTATAGGTTATTAGACCCTCTTTTTCTTAGAAATGTGATAACTTCTAGAAATGTGATATTTTTTGAAAATGAATTTTGTGACCTAAAAGCAGATAAGAATATTTCACACAGCCCCACTACTACTTTTTTACATGATTTGTGTGAAACTGGAACTGGATTAAATAAAATTAATGTTTTATTAAATAATGACATGTGTGTAACACAGTCTAATGAATCTAATGATAATGATATTTTAAGTAATAATATTTCTAATAATAATGAGTCTGATAATAATATTTTAATGAATAATGACATAAATTCCAATAATGTTTTAGTTGGTGATAGCTCTAATGAGACTGAAAATATTAATGAGACTGAAAATATTAATGATATTTATATGCAAAATTCTAATGTAGGCAATTTTTCAGATAAGGATCTGTCATGGAGCAGTGCTGCTGATGACCAAGTGCCGGGTGACACTTCAATGTCGTCATCTCCCAACGTGCTTTCTGGTCGAGGGGAAGAGACACGGCTTGAGCCAGAGCCTGTGTCTGACAGCCAGTCATACGTGCCCTCGTCGTCATCATCATGGAGCGAGCGTAATGTTCGAGGGGAAGTTGTGCTCGAGCCGGAGCCAACGACCGCCTGCGAGCGACGCGAACATCCCGCGCGCAGCACGCGCAACACGAGACCAATCAGGTATCATGATTATGATTTGTCAGACTCGTCTATGCTAGTCAATAATGTATGTCAGATTAGTGAACCTCTTTCATATGAGGAGGCTATGAGAGGCCCTCAGAGGGAAGAATGGCTGTCTGCCATGCAATTGGAATATGATTCTTTAAAATCTAATAATGTTTGGACGTTAGTGGATAGACCTTTAGATCATAATATTATTAAAAGTAAATGGGTATTTAAAGTTAAAAATCTGTCTTCAGGAAATAATAATAGTGATATTAAATTTAAGGCACGACTTGTTGCACGTGGTTTCTCTCAGAAACGAGGCATTGATTATGATGATACGTTTGCACCTGTGGTACGCCATTCTACTATGCGTATTTTATTTTGTATTGCTAATGAGTTAGATATGGAAATTGAGCATGTAGATATAACCACAGCTTTCCTGCATGGAGATTTAGCTGAACAAATTTATATGGAACAGCCTTTAGGATTCTCATGTAATAAGAACAAAGTTTGCCTTCTAAATAAAAGTATTTATGGCCTTAAGCAAGCCAGCAGGGTCTGGAATACTAAAGTAAATAATGTTTTAGTAAATAATGGTTACATGCAAAGTAAATGTGAGCCTTGTATTTACATTAAGAGATCAGATAAGAGCTTAATAATTATCGCTCTCTATGTCGACGATTTTTATATTTTTTGGAATAACAAGCATGAAAAAGAAATATTATGTAAATTGTTAAATTCAGAATTTAATTCTAAACAATTAGGAGAGCTAAAAACTTGTTTGGGTATTAAGGTGTCAAGAGACAGAAAATGTGGTACTTTAATGTTGTCTCAGTCTGACTATATAAAGAAATTATTGTCAAAATTTAATATGTCAAACTGTAATGGTGTATCTAGTCCAATGATAACTAATTGTAGACTTGAAAAACCCAAGCAAGGTGCTGATTGTTTATCAGAAAATGTTTATCCTTTTAGAGAACTGATCGGGTCACTGATGTATTTGTCTGTTTGCTCTAGGCCTGATATTAGTTTTGCTTTGTCACAGTTAAGCCAATTTTGTAATTGTTTCACAAAAGATCATTGGATAGCTGCGAAACGAATTCTGCGATATCTGTTAGCAACCATTGATTATTGTCTTGTGTTTGTTAAAAGTGGAAATTTTAACATTTCAGTTTTCGCAGATGCAGATTTTGCAAATGATTGTGATAGAAAGTCTTACAGTGGTTTTGTAATTAAAATAGGTGGCTCAACTGTAAACTGGGAATCTCGTAAACAACAATGTATTACATTGAGCAGCACTGAAGCTGAATATTTGGCTCTTGGCGATGCCTGTCGCGAACTCTGTTTTGTCAGGAATTTCATGAATGAAATTTTCGATAAACAATTGTGTTGTACACTCTATAGCGACAATCAAAGTGCGTTGAGACTCCTGGAGATACGTGAATATTGTCACAAAAGAACAAAACATATAGATTTAAAATATCACTATGTTAAAGAAATTGTTAAAAAGTATAATATTGTGACTAAGTATTTGCCTACAGATAAAATGACTGCTGATATTCTTACTAAAGCCTTGTCTGGTCTTAAGCACTCTAGCTTTGTGTATAATTTAAATTTAAGGAGTATAGAGTCATAGGATTGTTGCATAATTATCTGCATGTATGATAGAGTTATGGCATAAATATCTGCATGTGTTATGTATGTGAACCATGTGTTGTTTATTGGTTCTTTGAATATTATTATGTAGTGTGAGGGGAAGTGTTAATGTATGAGCATCTTTATTCACCCTACATTGTCTATGGTTGTTAGATATTTAAAAACTGTTTTTGTCTCTGATCCTTCTTCTTATTATGGCTGCCTAACATGTAAGTCGCATATTTAATTAAACTGTTTCCTGAAGATATTTCGGCTTCTCATTCAGCTCCACCACTCCGCTTACCTTGACCACATCAAGACCGACAGACATAGTATGTATAAGTATTACTTACTATCGCATTAATAATCTTAGTATGAATGGATAAAAGGAACCCATGTGAAAAATTTCAGCATGCTAGGTCCATGGGTTAAGGCATGCGTTTGATCACATCACGCCTGATGGTAAGCGAAGATAGCTCGAATTACAAAGTGTATAGCGACAAAGAGGCGACTTAATTATAATGAAAAACTTTTACTGGCGTACCTATGCAATCAAATTAACCCATCCACCTGTGCTAAAATATGATCCGGCTATTCTAAGATATCTTTTACTAGGTATTATTATTTTACATTTTACTACCTAGTACTTTTTCAGTTAGTTTCTTACAAAGCATTTACGGAGTCCGTCCACCTTAGCTCCTGAGGGGCTACTCCGAAATTCGATTTTCGAAGTTCGTTTCGTTCCGTTCCGCTCACACTAATAGTCATTAATTTGAGAGTGAAAGGGACGGTATGACACGAAGTTCGAAAATCGAATTTCGGAGTATAAGGCCTGATTTTAGAATGTTCCGATACTTGTCTCCTATTATATTACAGTCCAGTAGGCTTATTACCTAACTCGCTCGCAATCGCCATCGTGTTCATTTTGACAGTACATGTATGGGCTGACAATTGGCATCGGAAACAGCTAGCTGTCACATTCATACAAGAACTGTCAAAATGAACACGATGGCAATTACGAGCGATTAAGACAATAAGCCTATTGGTCTCTGCTTTTATTTTTTTTGCTTGCATGAGGCTGTCGTTGAGCGTAAATTCATATTTCTTGTTTATTACTTATAACAATCATTTGCATCTTTATAACATAGAAAAAAAATATAAACAGGCTTGAAAATATTCAAATTTTATTTTAAAGTGAATTTTAAAATATCTGACAAAATTGCGTCGTTCAAAAGGCAACCCCACCATTGAGCGCGCGCTTTTAATGACGTCATTTGTCATAATCCCGCCCATGTTAGTCTACGCTATATTATAAAGGAAAAATAAGTATTTTTTGCATAGAGCAAAATTATTATTATTTTTTGCTCTGTGATTTTTTGTATTGACTCACTCTAAAACTACAGGACCTATTTTAATAACTCTTTCACTATTAGAATGCTGCAATTGCTGCATTATCCCCGAGTAACATAAGCTATAGAATATTTTCAAAAAGTTAGGGATCCGAATGGAAACTTCGATAATGTAACCCAGTGTGAACAAAATACCAAAAAAATCCTTTGCAAAGCGGGTGGAGGGGGTAGCCTAAACGATCACAGCGCTCGCTACGGCTAAAATTGTCATTTTTGTCGCTAACTTGAGCTGTCAAATCCATATTGCAGTAAACATTTTCTAATCGTTTTTGAGATAAAAATATGGTCCTGGCAAGATGTGTTGTTGTGAATTGTAATAACACCAAGAAGAATAGCGACTGTAAATTTTACCAATTTCCAAGACCATGGTGGAAACGAGACCAAAGAAATAAATGGATATTTGCCGTAAGAAAAAAAAATTTAGTTACCTAACCTCTAAAATTTCACTGAAAACAACAATTTTAATATTATTGGCAATAATGTTACTGACTACCATTGTCCAAAATTGTGTAATATAGTAAAATAACACAAGATTTCATTAATATTTTTCACAATATTTACTTACTTCTTGTTTGACAGCGGTGACAATATTGTCCATAATGGCCGCCTATCACGTGGCGCTGTCGTCGCGCACGGTCCCAATTGGCTAAGTAAAGTTTTTGGAAGAGGTGCAAATTATATTTTTTTTCGATAGTCGACGTCTTAATAATCCAGGAACTGCAGCTCTTTTATTTTTATTCCCTATTATTAATGAGATATAATTTTTTAAATGCTCGATATGACATTTGTGAGATTTAACGGCCGAAAAGCTCTGTTGCCTAGAACTAGCTTGTAATAAAAAAAAACTACGTCAACTGTCACGTTTGACGTTGTCAAAAAATAATACCGCGGTTCTGTTTATTTGCGTTTGCGTGTAATCAGTGTTAGCAGTGTGTTTTTTAATGATATTTCAACGACCTCAGCACAACCCCTGGACTTTCGATATTGCCGCACTTCTCTTCGACCTTTGCACGATATTTGGACTACGATTTCAGCTACTTTCGACGACTTAGGCACTGCTTCTTGGACAACGTTTTTCTGCTTTGCGACGACCCCCGCCTTGACTTTTGGACTGATTTTTATAATACTGAGGCTTCGCTATTGATCACAAAATGAGCGAATTTGTACGAGCGGATTCAAGAAACTTGCCACACATGGATATGTTCATGATAATGGAATATTTCCACACAAACGATAAGCACAATGTTGCTGAAATAAGAGGTGTGAAGACACTCATGTACGTACTGGCGAATTTCACATACATTCTGATGCATATAATAATTAATTATGATTACAAATATTTAACATGTATATACATAGTGTATTGTTGTGCATCAAATTAAATCAAAATCATTTATTTGGTTATAAATAAGCCGGGCACAGGCAGTGGGACATAAATAGGCAGATGATAATGATGAAAGATCTTGTGTTATAATGTTTTCCATTGCATTTTAGGTCATCCAGAGGTGGTTATGTTGATAATGCAGTAGGTTATGTTGAAATTAAAAGAGGGAGCACTGAATGCGTTGTCAGGGCCAAAGTTGTTCCGGAGCACAAAATAAGGATGAAATATTATCTTGTGACTATTCATTTAGAAGAGGCGAATAGTAATATAATTGATGCAACATGTGATGGTTGTCCTGCATCAGCTGGTAAATACTTACACTATAGAGTAAATATTTATGGTTAATGAGGATTATAAATATTTTCATTGATTTGTTTTACTTTCAGGTGGATGTAAACACACATTGGTGGTGTTATATTGGTTACAAAAAAAATCTACAGAACCATCATCTACATCCATAGAATGTTATTGGGCTAAACCACGATTAGCCAGTGAGGGAACACAGCCAATATCCTCCAAGGATATTTTTCCATCCAAGAAAAGAGGAATAGAACTAGGACCAAGAGATCCGGAGAAACTCAATGCATTTTATGAAGAATGTAAGAAAAGAAAAATTGGGGACTCTCTGATTTTGTCATTTTTACCAGATCATGATAATGGTTTGACAAAATGGTGTATATTTGACATGATACTTGATTTTGCAACTAAAACTAATAATCACAGTTTTGAATATTTTAAAAGTAACGTATCTGTGCCTCAATCTGTGCAAAATCAAATAGCAAAAAGCACTAAAAAGCAGGCAGAGTCAAAGTTATGGCATAGCATAAGACAGGGCCGAATAACAGCATCAAAAGTACATGAAGCTTGTCATTGTGACACACCTGATGGCTCTCTTGTGGAACAAATTCTTGGTGGTTACAAGATTTATGATACCAAAGCAATGAAGAGAGGAAAAATATTAGAAAAACCAATAATAAAAGAAGTTGAACGGCTATTGGGGGTCCACATTGAAGAATGTGGATTTCACTTAATTAATTTTTTTAGTGGAGCTTCGCCTGATGGTGTAGCCAATGACTTCATTGTTGAAGTAAAATGCCCTAGCACTGCTAAAACCGTGAAAAACTATCTAGATAAAAATAAAATAAAAGAAAAATTTTTGGCTCAATGCCAGTTCCAAATGCTGGCCACAGGATATAAAAAGTGTGCTTTTTGTGTTGCTGACCCAGATTTCGAACACAACAAAAAAATCGAAATAAAATGGGTTAAGTTTGACGTGGCTTATGCCAACAATTTGTTAGAAAGATCAGAAAAGTTTTGGAAAAATGCGATTTATCCCAAAATTTTACTTAACGCTTTGTCCTAAATATATTGGAGAAAAATCCCATGATAGCCAGACCTTCGTCATAGTATAAAGGAGTTTCTCTATGGATGCCTTTAGCCGTTATACTATACTAGCTGACCCGGTGAATCTGTTCCGCGTTAAATTTGAAAAATTCCAGTGGTTTGGGCTGTGCTATCCTGCGGGAACTATGCAATTTTCCGGGATAAAAACTATCCTATGTTCTTTCCCGGGACTCAAACTATCTGTATACCAAATTTCAACCAAATCGGCCCAGCGGTTTAAGCGTGAAAAGGTAACAGACAGACAGACAGAGTTACTTTCGCATTTATAATATTAGTAAGGATAACAAAGGTCTGACTACCATGGGCTAAATCTGTACTAAGATAGACTAAGTTCCGAAGGATGTTTCATTTTCATAATATGAGGACCCCATTCTGACTTCTGATGTGTGTTATCATGAACCCCAGCTAAAATATGACTTTATGTAGAAGAGGTACAGTCGAAACCTTACTCATACGTCCAAAGAAATCATTGTGTAATTTATGATAAAAATGTTCCACAGAGGTATGCAATTCTGTTTGTTCAACTGTACAGTATTAGGCTCTGTCTACCCCGCAAGGGATAAAGACGTGATTTATGTGTTGTGTATGTGTGTACAGTATGGTGATTTTTTTCTTATATACCACATCAGGTTTCGTTGGATAGGTCTTTCAAAAAGATTTTTGTTAAAAAGTCTATATTTATAACTAATTTGTACATTTTAAAATAAAACAAAGCAAAAATTATTGTATTTTTATTATGTCGCCTTGTTGGTGTTGATGAACGACTTGCAGTTGAAGATGATGGCTTGCTTGGCATGATTTTTTCAGCAATAAGTGAGACATTTATATTAGCTGAACAGGCTACACATTTTACTGATGGTTTCACCATAACGGCTTTGTTTGAGTATATGATTTGGGTCTGAGTTGAAGAATCACACTGGAAAAAAAGAATCAAATTAATTTTACAAACTAGCCCTTTATAATAACAACTAGCTTTTATATTGTTTTACACTTTCACAATTTTGACAACTTTTTACTATGTAGGGTTTTATGGTTCCTACCATAGAAAAATTGTTATCGCTCAATCGGTCACTTGATTTTTCTTTTTATACAGGTACATAATTTTACCTTTGAATATGGATTGGTCCCATGTTGCAGTAACTGCTTTGACATAGTAGCCAGATCTTTTGTGTTTTCCAGTGGCTGTTCCGTTAGGCTGCTTTCATCATTCGACATTTCCTAAAAATAAGCACATAATTAAGTACATATGAGCATCCATTTAACACTTAATTTTTTGCCTTAAGAAGACAGGAGAAGATTCACCAAATAAAACAATAGGTGTAGCAATGAACTAAGGTGTAAAAATTGATTTATTTTTAGTAGGTAACTGTACAATAGGCAAGGGATAAATATCCTGTGTTTACGTTCATAATAACACATTGAACATTTATATAAACTTGTTAATTAATATAGTGGAGAAAAATTACAAATTATAAAATAAGACACCTAGCTGATACTTACAATCTCATTGTATGTTTTGGTTAATATCAAGTTTGCAGTATTTTTTAGGCGTAACTTGCCAGATTTACTTTTGTAGCAATCTTCCTCAATCTGTAAATATAAGAAAAGCATTTTACTACATTCAATACTCTTAATTTCTTACAGCGACATTAACTGCAATATACTCACATTGATATGTTCCTCACAGACATACAAGTTCCGTTTCGGACAGTTGATATCTAGAGTTCGGCACCAAGTCGCTTGTAAAGCCTTTGGTAAGCTCAAATACACGGAATTTGGAAAATCCCGTCTATACTTCTTACACGACGGTACAAAGCATTGGAGTACATCCCTGTAATACTTCATTTCCTCTGCAGTGCTTTGGGGATCGACCAAATCCATTATACTCGTGTAGAAGTCCAAAAGTCCAAGAAGCAGTGCCTAAGTCGTCGAAAGTAGCTGAAATCGTAGTCCAAATATCGTGCAAAGGTCGAAGAGAAGTGCGGCAATATCGAAAGTCCAGGGGTTGTGCTGAGGTCGTTGAAATATCATTAAAAAACACACTGCTAACACTGATTACACGCAAACGCAAATAAACAGAACCGCGGTATTATTTTTTGACAACGTCAAACGTGACAGTTGACGTAGTTTTTTTTTATTACAAGCTAGTTCTAGGCAACAGAGCTTTTCGGCCGTTAAATCTCACAAATGTCATATCGAGCATTTAAAAAATTATATCTCATTAATAATAGGGAATAAAAATAAAAGAGCTGCAGTTCCTGGATTATTAAGACGTCGACTATCGAAAAAAAATATAATTTGCACCTCTTCCAAAAACTTTACTTAGCCAATTGCGTACGGCTGCGGAAACTGTTGACTATAGTCTGTCCAATCATTTATTTTCTCGATGACAGCTCCCGTAGAATGTAACTGCGCTTTTTACGCAAAAATTAACTTTTAAATGCGGGGTATAAAAAATATGACGACTGCCTAATTTTGTTCCTTGATCCCATATAATATGCATCTAAGACAAATTGAGTCCAGATATGCAGTAATATCTTTTTAAAGTACGATAAACAATAAACGTTTTAATAAAGTTACATTCTATGGGAATGCACATAGTGATGTTATGATTGAAATATCGATATTGTATCGGTATTGTATATATTGAACTAGATGTGTTCCTGCGACTTTGTACACGTTGTAATTTTTTACCGAGGTAAAAAATAGCCTATGTTACTCAGGAATGATGTCGTAGCATTTTAATGGTGAAATATTTTTTGTTTTTCCAGTAGTTTTTACTTTATTCATTACAAACATACTGTCATTCGGCCATTTCGCAGGCTTAGTAATAAATTAGCATTCAAGTCGGTTGTTTTATTGGCTCCATAGCTGAATACTTCTCAACTGCTCGTATATATAATAAAATTGGATCGATATCGTATCTACTGATCACTTATTAGGTCACAACACTATAACTATCAAACTACATCTGTCATCGAGAAAATAAATGGTTGGAAAGACTATATATGGCAAAGCGATGTACTACAGTTTTATAGAAGACATCAATATATACAAAAAAAGTCCGCAGTACTAAACGTTTAACTATTACAGCTATGTATGTCTACTTTTTCAAAATCTAAATTTATAATATCTATGTAAATAACCAGTATAAAATGACCTCACGCTGCGTACATTTTGCTAAGAACCAGGATTCTCCTAAAATTGGATTTTATATTCGCTAGGCGAATTTGGACGGAACCCTCGGTGCGCGAGTCAGACTCACACTTAGCCAATTTTTTTATTATGCCCCGACACAAAAAATTGTTTTTGATATATATTTATTGTTAAATACCTATATCTACCCGTGTAGAAATCACCACAGGAATACAGTTTCAAACTTACTCAGTCTAATTTGTTTCTCAGTAGACCACATTTTCCGCTGCCACTTAGTTTAGTTTGTTTCTTAGTCCACATATATGTACTTTGGTACAGTATTAAGTTGATTTCATGATTAATGAACAAACAAATACTTGGAAAGCGTAAAAATAACTTGTGTACAATACTTATGGTTCGCAGAAACTAATAAAATTCTACTAAATAAGTGAGATCACATTAAAAAATTTCTTTTGTTTGTACTTTGTTTAGTTTTACAAGTACAAGACCTTTTTTCTCGGAACACGTTAATGTATAAAGATGAAATTAATACCTATCGAATACTGACGTCTGCGGTCCCTTGGAGCTGTCAAAAATTAACCCTCATTTCAAATCAAAAAATACAGTCATTAGAAGAGGTACATACAAATGGTCGTGCATCCAAAAAATATTTCAGGGGGTTACCATGACGGCTTAATGCGATTCAATTCCGATTCAGTTTAGGTTCTTTTGCTGTCAGATCCATACTAAACGATTTAAATTTTTTTTGGGTGCACAGGGAGTACAGCCCCGCTAGCACGAGAGCGCACGAAAGTCGCGTCGCGCGCGAGTTGGATTACCCGTCTCTTTCTTGTTGGTACAGTAAGAAAAGGACGGGCAATCTATCTCGCGCGCGACGCGACTCTTGTGCGCTCTCGTGCTAGACGTGCAGAGCAACTGTTTGAAAAAAAAAATTAAAGTACATGAGTCCACATTTTTTTCTTTTTTTTTCCCCACCCCACTACACCCGCACCCACCGCCCGCGGCTTGCCAGCACGAAGATTATAGGAAAAGGTTGTTCAGGGAAGTAGCTAACGGAGTTTCAATACAGCTGAAGCCACATGACCGATTTGGTCGCTAACTCTCAGTCTATAATATTCTCTTCGCTTTCTACGGTAAGAACGATAAGAATTCTCGGGGCGTACATTGTGCGGCTGGGAATAACGATCATACATTAGATACTCTCTTTTTGCCGCTGTCACATAACTGTCATTTGCCTTAGCGTTCCGTTTCCTATGGCTTACAACAGTTTGTTAAAAATTTTAAACATATTTCAACTTTTATTATATTTTTCTGATAAAAAATAAATTGTAAGAAATGTTTGTTTCTTCTGCCATTTCCGCTGTTTTTCAGTTCTTTTGTGTAAATTCCTTCCTTTTGTATTTCCCAATTTTAATTCGGTTTTTCCGTTTGTGCAGCAAAATAATGTGTTAGGAGCGAAGCCATAAAAAAAAACTGTACTGCTTCATGTAACATGTAAATGTAATTTTTGTAAACTCAACTCAAGCTCGAATGAGTAGATAGACTGTTGTATTTCATTTAAGTCTATTTGAGGTTGTTAAGTTACTAATTTATTGTGAAATGGATTTGACTGATGAAATAGAATTAAGTGAGGATGAAGAAATCTCAGTAGAAACAGTGTTAAAGTCAGTTCAGTGCGCATGGCAAAATGAACGTTTAGCGCCAGAAATCCTACCCCATCGGAACGATATGGTAGAGTGTATGCTGGGTCAAATACAACACATGGAACGTAATATCAACAAACTCCCCAAAACAGATCTGCGAGCGTCTATTCACAAAATGGAATTAAGTAGAATAAAATTCATGATATGTAATTACTTAAAGACTAGGCTACATAAGATAGAAAAGTACTGCATCCCCATAGTTAATGCAGAAAGACAACGATTAGAATCTGGAAATAATTATCTGACGCCGGCAGAATTTCAATATGCACAGGAATATTCATTGAATATGGAAACTCATTTGAAATCAGCTGTGTTAAGTAAACTGCCAGGGACTATGGAGACACTTGAGATGAGTAAACTAGCGGTTTACCCCAACCTGCAGAGTCATGTGTTTCTAAAGGCCAACACTGCTATCAAAGGAGTGGTGCTGGAAGAGGGACTTGGAGACCAGGATGTAGAAATAGAATTAGAAAGTGGGTATAACTTCCAAATGTTACAAATAATTAAGATTTGAGCCATTTTTATTACGTCATATGTTTATGTAGATTGTTGTGACAGTACTCTTCTAAAATTTCACGATTACGGTATAGATGGGCTAAAGTTTCCTGTAGTTACATTTAATTGACCTTTCTAGTGTCACTATAACTATCTTACTGCATATAAGTATGTAACAAATGGTTGTTTCATATTTCAATAAACCTTGTTTTAATGCAGTATTTTGTGTATTCCAGATGGATCACAGCACATTTTACAATACAAACCTATTGCAGAACTAGTCAAAAATGGGAAGGTTCTGTTAGTGTGAGTGTAAGCCGCTGCTGTTCTTGTTTAAAGACATTAACTTAAAACTTGATGTGCACAATCTTGCAATTACAAAAGCCATAATTGTCATCACAATTGATATTAGGCTAAATTGAACGTTTGCTTTTAAAATAAAACAACCACATGGTTCAATCAAGCATACTGTTTATGCCAGTTATATAATTATAAGTTTAAGTACTTCTTTTTCTTGTTTCATTTTGGCTATAGAAAGCCTGCTCTCCAGCATGTTTTTTCTAAACATATCATTTGTTTCTATACACAACTTTTCTTAGATCTAGATTATTCTATATTAAGTTTAACATGTTACATTCCAATTGTTATGAATTCAAAAACACATACTTGATAGTGTTTGGCCAAACCACTGTTTTGAGTTCTGTGTATGTTGTTTCGAAGAAACACAGTCAGGACCTGGCCTAATTTTTTTACCAGAGACTTATTTTATACCAATAAGTTGTGTGTGAAATAGTGCACTTGCCATGTAAGGCCAGATTAATCCTCAACTAAAATAACCAGTTGCTTAGGCACCTCTGAGTGGTCTAGATTTACTAGAATATGAAGTGTTCACATGTGATTTGTCTTAATTTTCTGGACTGGGTTTATGAAACATTAGTAACTTGTTAGTTTCCAAATCAGAGATGGCAAAATGTAATCGACTAACTATTAACAAATAGATTAACCTACTTAATCGTGATTAACAATTGAAAATGAAGGTTGATTGATCTTAGTCGTAAGACATGATACCAGCGACAAAATTTTTAATCGATTAAATAATCAGATTAATTTTCTCTTGATTAGTATTAGGAATAAATGAATTTTATTTGTAAGTCTAAGTTTAGAGTTACATTGACAAATTGCTACATGATAAGGAATGTATAACATTACCAATACTGCACTGTAAAAATCAGTCTTGTCTTGCGGGATCAAGTTAAATATCACACAGCATACCTACTAGAATGTTTGTCCAAATGAACAACACATGACATGACATAATATTTAATTTTTGTAACATGCATATTCCAATTTCAATTGACATTTAATCGTAAAATTTAGTTGATCAAAACGGCGATTGATCAATCCTAATTCGAATACTCCGTCGATTTAACTTAATCGTGATTAATTTTGTGACGATTGATTGTTTAGTTTAATTGATTGATTAGTTGATTAAAAAATTAATAGATTAATGCCCATCTCTGTTCCAAATAAAACTTATCATCTTAATAACGCCAGGTATTTAACATACAACCAAAAAACTTTGCCTGGCGACTCAAAGCACTACTATTAAATGTTATTTATACCAGATTCTATTAATTGATTGTCATACACAACACATGGAGGAGTTCATAGACAGTAATGGTTTAATATGAAACCATTTTTTATTAAATCACGCTTTTATCCCTAACGGGGTAGACAGAGCCTAAGGTAACAAGACCTAAAGGCCACGTTCAGCATTATTGAATTCAATTTAATTTTGATTATAAACAGATAAGTATGCCAGTTCAATGTGACGAATTTTGAAGTCTCAATCCAAGGCCATATAGACTACAGGCCCACGTACAAAAAATGTGGGTCATATGAACCACCAGGTGACGTATATAGGACGATATAGGTAAGAGCATAAAATAATAAGATTCAGCACTATGCCGTCACTTGTAAGCTGTCCAACTGGGTGCTGGTGAAAATTCAAATGTGCAGGTAGAGTGAGTACATTTTGGTCATGTTTTTGTACGGCATTTTTACCATCGATAGATCCATGAAAAATAATAAGAAAGCGCGTAGTGCCGTAAAAAAATAATGCGCCACAAAGTCGGTATTCTTTTTTGATTTTCTGACAATTTCCAGGGTAAATTTGGTCATTTGATTCTGTACGGCATCAGTTTCATACTGTTTCAATACAGCTTCTAATCCATTATTCCGCAACGCCGTACAAAAATTGTGCGACAAGGGGACAAAATCGAGGGTTGCAACCCCCTCTCTTTTCGTGGTCCGGGGGGTGATTTGAAACAACATAAGAAACAGATGATGAATGCAATTGCGATCATCTGCATGCGAGATAATATGGCCTCTGAACTATGATTGAATATAGTGAGATGGATCTAAAAAAATGTATGCGCTCATATTTAATGTGGCTGCTGTTATTTTGCCTTCTGTATTAGCACTAGCTAAAGCTGGAAAGCAGTTGAAAAGGATAGGCTGCCACAGCCATACTGAGCCATATGACTTGGCCCATATCAGTCCAAGTTAGGCAGGAAATAGGTGCTTCTTTATGCATTAAGTATTTTATTTTAAACTGTGATCAATACAATATCTCGGCGAACAGTCACTCAAGACACTGACCATCAATAAAGGTCTCCACCATTCTTGTGTACCAGCATTTGAAAGTTAATATTTAATAGTAATCATTATTAACTATTTGGTCTTCAGTTTAATTTGATCTATGTAAGTAACCAATATAAAATAACCTCACACCGCGTACATTTTGCTTAGGAGCTGGGCTCTGCTATCACGGGGTTTACTTGCCGAATAGGGAATAATCATAAAAAAATAATCTGTGTTAAATATTTTTTTCCCGAATCTTTATTATCGTCGCATTATTATGAAAGGGTATTCTTTTATTTTGTTTTTAAACCCATAAAATATTGTATAAAAAGTGAAAAATAAGGGAGGAAAATTCAAACTTACAAAACGCTGTCTCAAAATTGGATTTATCGGCGTTGATATTCGTACTGTGTTAGCTTAGCAGTGTTTGTGAGAAAATTAGTTTAAAACTGTATTCTGGTGGTGATTTCTAGTGAATCTACATTTGATGTGTCTTCCTTAACCTGAAATTTAGATTGATTAATCACCATTCATCAAAATTTCTATGATGTATAACATAGAATATGGCATTCCTTTAATTTACTACTCTTTTATGTGAGAGCTTAATAATCGTCAATCCTTCAGGAGTGTGTTCTGAGCACACCTTGCTACGCGACTGATCCAATTTTTGAATTTTGCTAATGCAGTTTCTTTATGTGTAATAAAATTTCGTACAATAATACTGATTATGATAAGAATAACTTTTGTGTAAGGAAATAAAAGTCACGGATGATGAAGAAAATGTACTTAAATGTTTATTAATTTGCATGAATACCCAAAGAAAGGAAGCCAAGTAGTGCTAAGTTGTCTGCCTTCATGTATTTGTGTAATAAGAGTCCCTTTTCCCCCCGCTTGTTATATTTTAGAAAGTGCTTGAAATTCGGTTTACCTAACACTTTTTGTATCTTTAACTTTAATTTAATGGTTTGTTGAAGATATTGGACTGCCACTTCTTTTCTTAAAGAAAAACTCAAATGGGAAGTTATTAAGTATGTTAGTAAAACTGGGAAAACTGGCACCTTCGTTTCAGAAGCTGGAAAATATACTTACAAAATAAAATAAAAGACAAACATAAAACATCAAAAATATGTATTCAAAATCAATTTGAACTCTACAATTACAAAACTTTGGATATTAACATATCTGTATGTTTAACTTACTCATATACTTACAATCAATACGATTAAATTTTACTTAACTAGTAAGGCTGTTTTTAAGTATTTTAAGTCTGTACATCACATTCTTTTCAGGGTTCCGTGACCTAAGGCTGGATCCCTATTACTAAGTTTACGCTCCGTTCATTCGACCGACCGTCATGGGGCTGGTATTACTAATCCTACTACAGTTTGTCCTACACATATAATTTCATAGGATGTGCCAATTATTATGGCTACTATAAAAAACAATGAAAAGGTTTTGACAAACAGATCTCCTTCTTTTTTGAAGTCGGTTAAAGATAAAATAAAGTTAAAGATTTAATGTACGGAACCCTGTGTATCTACAATTAAGCACAAGCCTTTTTAAGTAAACCAGTAACTTAAAAATAGGTAATTCGAATTCAAGCTCCTAAGTAGGTATATAATTTTTTACTAATCTCACGCTCAATTTTGCTTCTAATAATGATGTTAAGTGAGTTGACGAACAAATCATCATTTAAGTTACCAAAGAGCTGGGTTTGTGACATATAAAATACAATTAAAATTATTTGTAATTCTAATCACCACCACAAGGTTTTTGCTAGTCTTGGCAAATTTGTAATGCATACATGCGATTAGGCACACTCGTCGCTGGTCGAGTAGCCACCAACTGCCGCCCGTTTACTCGGGGCGATGCGCAACTGTTAGGACGGTTGTGTGGTATCTAAAATAGTCTTCAATTGTTTTGTTTTGATACACACGACCTTGTTGAGTTGTTGTTGCGGTGACTGCAATAGTCTAACGACGCTACATAAGGTTTAAGCAGTTTTGTTCTGTGCGGCGTCGTCGGCGTCGACGTAGTTGATGTGACGATGATGCGCTTCGCGTGCCAGGTCGCGCAGGCTCTGCTCGGAGCCGGGCCCGAGCTGCGCCACCATGCGCGTGAACGGCCCGTCCGCCTGCAGCAGCTCGTGCGGGTGTCCGCACTCCACCACCTGTCCCGCCTCCATCACCTGCCACACGCTCAAAGTTAGCCGGCGGAACAACGTGCGCGACGAACGCATCGAGACAAACTACTCACGATCACGCGGTCCGAGTCCGCCACGGTGTGCAGCCGGTGCGCCACGGTCAGCACCGTGCAGTCCGCGAAGTACTTGCGGATGGACCTCTGGATCAGGGCGTCGGTGCTGCAACAGAAGCCAGCGTGAGCGACACTAATCCAACGTCACATCAAATTACCTAGTACAGGGCTGGCGCTATGTCATGTAATAAACCTCAACGAGGAAAACAACAGACTAAAGAGTGAAATGCAACATCTAATAAAAAAAATCGACATTTACAAAAACATGTGCACTCAAATTCTAACCGAGCCTAAAAAGCTAAGAAAAAACATTGATATGTCTGGAAGAGGTAACACGACTGAAGCAAGAAGTAAACTGGAAAAATGTAAACAAAAACTTGATTTTAGTGAGGATTTAATATCGCCACCAAACAAGGAATCAAATGTGAGCAAAGAAATCAAGGATAAAGCTTCGAAACCTAAAATACACCCCAAAAATGGCAGAAAACTGCGTCGAAAAATAAAACGCCAAAACAAATTAATTAAGTCGTTTAGAAAATCTAAGACTGATAAAATGGACAAGTTTGCATCAGATCAAGAATTGAAGAAGAAGGATCTAGCTGAGAAAATTCAAAAAGAGAAATTGTCTCCTCATAAAGTAGAGCACGTCGAAAAAGAAAGAAATACCAGCCAGGAAAAACACAGAATATTAATATTCTCTGACGAAATAGGGAAAGGACTTGCTATGCGCATTAACCAAGCCTGCAACACGCATAGCATTGTAAATATTTGTAAGCCCCAAGCAGGATATGAAAACATCCTCGAGAAACTCCCCGAATATACAAAAGGTTTGACTCGAAATGATACTGTCGTAATTTTGGTGAGTCAACTTAACTTTAGGACTGATTCTCAAATAGGGTACATGCGCAAGTTAAATGACCTGTTGGAACCCAATACGCGAAAATATAATGTTATGTTTAGCAGCATTTTATATGATAATATAAACAATGAAAAAATACTTAGGATGAATAAACAACTATATCAACTAGCCAACAGCAATGAAAATGTACGAGTACTTGAACTAAACTGCTCTATTGGTGAACTGACTCAAATAAAAAAACTTATTGTGCAAGATATCGTGATGTCAACAACTTTTAAATTCATCGGGTCATCATGTTTGAAGTTTGTAAACTGTGACGGAGGAACTACCAAGCAAGCAGCAAATTTTTCGAATGTGATCCCACTACAGGAGCAAACTTAACCATAGTGCATACAAATATCCAAAGTATTAGCAATAAGTATCAAGAATTAGAATTATTAACTGAGGAATATGCTTGTGACATACTGTGCTTGTCGGAAACATGGGCCAACGATCTACAAGTGAACACAATGACCATAGAAAACTATCAACTGGGGTCATACTTCAATAGAAAGTTATTTAAGCATGGTGGTGTCGCCATATTTATCAATAATACTGTGTGTTACAAGGAAAGAAAAGACTTAGTTAAGTTATCATTTGAAATGAATTGTGAAATAGCGGCCATAGAATTAAAAGCAAGTAAGATAGTAGTAATTTGTACATATCGACCAGATTATGACTTTGACACTTTCAAACATACTATTACCGTAATTCTTAATAAAATATCTAAAGAAGGGAAGAAAATGATATTAGCAGGGGATTTTAATTTAGACTTGCTGAAAAATAACTGCAAAGTCAACAAGTTTAAAGCTGTACTATTACACTACAATTGTAAATACCTCATTAATCAACCAACCAGAACTAGAGGAGTAAGTGCCACATGTATTGACAATTTTATAATTAACTTTGATGATCAATCTACTGAAGCAAAAGTACTAAAAAATAAGCTTTCTGATCATAATGCTATCATTTTAAGAACTCAAATAGACCTAAATAAACAAAAATCAAAACAGAAGCAACAAACACAATTGAAAAGAAATCTAAGTAAAGAAAACTATAACTACTTTAACTACTTATTTAACAATGATGCCACATTGCTAGAAGAAATTGAATGTAGCAACGATCCTGATTATAAAATGGAAACCTTTCTAAAGGCTGTCTTGCATTATTTCAACATCGCTTTTCCTGAAAAGAAAACCTCTAGAAACGTTAAACAACGGCAGAAATGGCATACAAAAGGTATAGAAATTTCAAAAAATAATTTACAAAATATGATAACTATGGAAGAGTTATCACCTTGCCCACTTAGACGTCTGAAGATAAAAAATTATAAAAAGATATTAAGGAAAATATTGGTCAATGCAAAAAAGATAAGGTTTTCAGAGAGAATAAACAAGGCCCAAAACAAAGTTAAAGAAGCGTGGAAAGTAATAAATGAGCAGACTAATCATATCAAAAAGCCACAAAATGCAAAGATAGAAAAAGTTAGAAATAGTGAGGGAACTCTAGTGACAGATTACAAAGAAATTGCTAATGTTTTTAATGCATTCTTCTCATCGGTCGCTCAACGAATAGCTGGACACCTAAAGGGAGATTTAGAAAAATGCAAAGTCCTTCTGAAGAAAATTGATAAACCACATAGTCACATTAAGTTTGCTCCAATAACGTTAAGGGAGTTACGCACTCATATACAGAACCTAAAGTCAAAACATTCTAAAGATACATACAAATTGGATACAAACTTCATTAAAAATATGCTGCAGCATAACGACTATATTTTGGAAATTCTTCTGTGTATCATAAATAGCTGTCTAAAACAAGGCATATTTCCGCGCTGCCTTAAAATAGGAAGAGTTATCCCCATACATAAAAAAGAGTCGAAAGAAGAGCCAGATAACTATAGACCTATATGTATATTACCGGCAATATCAAAAGTGTTGGAGTCAGTAATTAAACATAAAATAGTTGAATATTTTGAATCAAATGGCCTATTTAATTTAAACCAGTTTGGATTCCGAAAAAACAAATCAACTGTTATGGTACTCCGCAAAGTAGTTGACTTTGTTCTGAAGACGTTGGATGTATCGCAGACATGCTCTAGCCTTTTTTGTGATCTTTCTAAGGCCTTCGATAGTTTAAGACACGATGTTCTGCTGGAAAAACTTAAATTCTATGGATTTCAAGGAGTGGAACTAGAACTACTTAAAAATTACCTCGAAAATAGAACGCAAGAAGTACACGTCAATGGAACGTGCTCTGGAAAGACACATGTGAACGTCGGCGTACCCCAAGGATCGATTCTGGGACCCGTATTGTTCTTAATTTATGTAAATGATTTACCAAATAATCTGCCAGACCATGCTATGGTAACCCTATTTGCTGACGACACCCATGTAGGATTAAAAGATAAAGATCAAACAAATATGAAAACGAAGATACGAGAAACTCTAGCTACCCTTAAAGAATGGTTTGATGCTAATGGAATAATGTTAAATACAAAAAAAACTACGCTAATTACATATAGGAGTAATAATAACAAGAAAAAAGAGATTGACTACTGCGACGATATGGATTTGTATAGTGAAACTCATGCAACATTTTTAGGATACGAAATAGACGAAAAAATTACCCACTCACGACATATTGATAAAATATCCAAGAAAATCGCAAGCGGAAACTATGCCCTCCTAAAACTAAAACCACTAATTAATAGAAAAATCTTGACAATGGTGTATTACGCTTACATACAAGCTAACTTAAACTATGCAGTTACAGTGTGGGGTAACGCGGCTGGAATTCAGAGTGTACTTAAGCTGCAGAAGAAAGCAATAAGAATTATGAATAACTTACGCATCTATGAATCGGCTAGACCTTACTTCCAAAAAGATCGAATAATGACTGTTGTCTCACTATTCATATATAACAGTCTGTTAGAAATTCACAAGAACAAGGAGAATATGAAAAAAAGGAGTGATGTTCACAAATATAATACAAGAAACAAAGACAAATTGTGCGTCCCAAAAGTCAGATTGGCAAGATACTACAAACAAGGCATACCCATTAAGATAATTATGTATAATATGCTGCCGCTAGTCCTGACACGATTGCCATTAATAGAAATTCAAAGAAAAATTAAAGCATTCTTGCAGGAAAACGCCTTCTATTCAATTAATGAGTTTATAGATTATGTTAAGCTTCCCGCATATAAAAATAATTTACTTATGTGACATTGCTTGGAATAGATTGCCATCTATGTTACGATTGCTGTTTTGTAATTATATTATTTCGTAATCATGATATTGAGACCCAGTAATGTGCTTAGTTATAATGACGTGCTAAAATGTAATGTTGATTACTTGGCCAATAAATAATCTGAATCTGAATCTGAATCTGTGCCAGAGCAGGCGGTTGCGTGCGTGTGCTGCTCGCGTCAAGTAGTCTGTCTGCCTGTGTAGCGCGGACGTACTTGGGGTCGACGTTGGCGGTGGCCTCGTCCAGCACGAGCAGGCGGTTGCGTGCGAGTGCGGCTCGCGCCAGGCACAACAGCTGGCGCTGACCAGCACTGAAGTTGGACCCGCCCGACGCCACTTCCGCTGACAGTGACGTCACGCTCTGCTTCAACTCCACCTGCACATTATACAAATGCTTAGTAAGTCTATGTCTTGAAAGATAGCACAGACGGTACAAGGATGGATAGGCTAGCAGCTATACACTGCTCGCGTTTCAGCAAACAGTCTGGAACGGCTCCCTGTTAGGTGGAGCAAGGATCGAAGATGCAATTTGTTGGTAGAGACTAATAGTTGCAGAAAACCTGAGACCAGGTTCTGTGGCATTTTTTAAATTACCTGTTCTAATGCTCTCCAGATGTCTTCATCAGTGTATTTGTCGAACGGGTCCATATTGTAACGTAAGCTGGCCGAAAACAGGACAGGCTCTTGTGGGATGATAGCAATCTTCGCACGTAGCTCCTGTTATTATGAAAGGGATTTTAGCGTCAAACTAAAAAAGAAAGAGCATCCTTTTCCGGATCGTACCTATGTCTAATTGCAACAACATGACAGGTATGTCCAGCATGCTATGTCGTCCTTAGGTTAATATCGTGTATTTATGTAGCTATAGAAGTGTTTGTACATACTTTAAGCGCGATCTCGCCGGTTTCGACGTCGTCGATGTAGACGTGTCCGTCGATGGGCGCCAGCCGGAACAGAGCCGAGATCAGAGACGACTTGCCCGCGCCCGTGCGCCCCACCACTCCCACCTGCAGGGAACACAATACCATGATAAGCCTGCTCAGGAACTATGGAGCATACCGACTCCGCGTCCATGTCGGCGTACGTACCTTCCAGCCGCTCTCGATGACTATGTTGAGGTTCTTGAGGACGGGTTCGGCCTCCTTGTCGTATCGCAGGTAGAGGTCCTTGAACACGAGGCGCGCGTTCTGCGGCCAAGCCGCCGGCGGCGACGGCCCGTCCGTCACCTCCTGCGGTAGCGACGTGTACTGCGTCACACGCTCTACGCTCGTCATCTGTGATATGACTTCTGTTATTTGTTTAACTCCGTACTGCACCATGTTCACCAGAATCAGACCTTGACTGATCGCAAGACCAACGTTGCCGGCTTTCGTTGTGCCTAAAAATTCAAACATCAAAACTAAAAATTTACCTAACTTGGTGGTGGGGAACGAAATCAATTTAAACTTGGTTCAACTTACCATCGTTGAGAAGCAGGAACGTGTAGGCTACAATGACAACATACGTAGCCGAGATAAGAGATAGCCAGATAGAGAATGCAGTGTTAGAAACTAATGTTAAGTACCTGAAACCAAGAACAATATCTAATAAGCAGAGGTCGGCGGGGGTGAGCTATTTTTACGTTTACGACACTAATGTCATTTAGTTGTCTCTGGTAGATAGATACAAATATGGATACACCTTAAAAAGAAACATCAAAACAAAACTTTATTAATTGTGATTAAACTAAAATTAAAATGCATTTCAGAACAATGAACAGATGAAACTGTTTTCCCACATAAGCGGAAAGCCGTGCAAAATAGATTAATCACATTGTGCAGGTTCTAATAAAATTAATTTCATTTCTCTCGTAGCAGAAATTCAGCCTAAATAAAATCATTTCATTACAAAATATTACACATGGGGCATTTGCCATGTACTTATGTCCATGTTATGCGAAAACTGAAAATGGATCAGCCCCCGCCGACCTCTGGTAATAAGTAAAATTAGAGGGTAGTTGGGTGATGCGTCTGCTCACATCAAAGTGCCCACAAAAAAGTTTTCAATTTGCGAGTAAATGGTATGAGAGGATCTATATATTTTTCACTTATCACAGACAAGTCAAAAGTAAACAGTCCAAGGGCATTACCATGACGTTTTAATGCGATTCAATTCCGATTCAGTTCAAGTTTTAGCTGTCATTTTTAGTATGGATCTGACAGCAAGCGCACCTAAACTGAATCGGAATTGAATCTCATTAAGACTTAATGGTAAGGCCCCTGAACAGTACTTAGTGACGTGAGGTCGGAAGAGCTACTGACCAGGCGGCGGTATGTACGTCCTGCTTGTCGTCGAAGTGCGTGCGCAGCATGGCCTGCGCGCCGCACGCGCGCACCGTCGTCAGCCCCGCCATGCTGGCCGACACGTGTGAGAACACCGGGCTGCGCGTGACGCCCTCCACTCTGCACAGTTTAAACGTAGGTTAGACACAGCACATAACATAGCTGGAGTAAGAACCGAGACTCCTTTCATGATCAACCTTACATCTCCTACTGTTACATTTGTACGTCGCGATGTCTAAAGATATTCGCCCACTGACTGTATGTACATGTACCACGCCCTGACCGTAACCGTCCCTATACAAATTAAACAATAGCTGCCTACAAACGCATGCCGCGTATGTCTGACTGGCCAGTCCTGATCCTGATACGTGGACTGCAACTTATAGTGTGACTATATTTCGTTTTTTTTTTCTTTTTAGGATTCCGTACCTCTTACGGAAAGAAGGAACCCTTATAAGATCACTTCGTTGTCAGTCTGTCTGTCGGTTCGTCAAGACCCTTTTTCTCAGGAACGCGTAGAGATATAAAATTGAAATGTATACCAAATAGGACTGAGGTCTGCGGTCCCTTGGAGCAGTGAAAAAATGAGTCCTCTAAGTCAACTTAATCAAAAGATACAGTGATTAGAAAAGGTGTTTCCATACAAATTGCCGAGTTCGAAAAAGCTATGTATATAACATATACAACCTATATACATATATATATACATGTTGTCCTAGAAATTTTAAATCTGATATGAAGGTAGCTCATACAGCACAACTAATGAAATAAATCTAAATAAAAATCTGATTTTTTAATGCCTGTCTATGTAAGTAACCAATATAAAATGACCTCACACTGCCTACATTTTGCTTAGAGGCAGGGCTTCGCTCTTTTGCTCAGGAACGCGTAGAGATATTGATGTCAATGACGTCTGTCTGTCTTTGTAAGTAACCAATATAATTTTGCTTAGGGCTCTGCTAACACTGACTATTAACTTGGCCGAGTCCGACTCGCACTTGGCCGGTTTTTTTCCTGTATACCTACTAATCCAATAATATGACATACTGGCTACGATATGGGTACCTTTAAGAGGCGAGTGTCCCATTTCTTGCAAGGCCGGCAACGCGCTAGCAGTCCAATTGGTGCTGTAGTTGTCCATGGGCGGCGGTGATCACTTACCATCAGATGCACCGCATGCCCGTTTGTCGGTTTTAATATTAAAAAAAAAAAAAAATGAAGTGGCGATTGTTTGTAAATAGAAGCTAAGGGCTAATCACTTGAACCAGTGATGTACGACTCACAAAACTGTTTCACTGATTAAAAGCTACAGGCTACGGTATCCCTGATAACCCTTAGCCAGGTAGTGATCACATAGTGATCACTTTGCAATGATTATAATAAAAATAAAAACACAAAAAAAGAGTTCTGCGAACCGCAGAGTGGCCTCATTCCCTAAATATCATAATGGCTATCGCGTGTGAATTTGCCACTAGAGGCGCTAGTGTCGCGTGAGGTCCAGTAACATTCACTTTTCACTGGTTTTGGCGGGCTTCGTTCCATAAATTATAATTTCTTTCATTTACCTGTGAAAAGTGATATCCTTTGTAAAATTATCGCAAATATGGATTATTTAGCGATGAATGTGAACGCTTTGAAAGCGGAATTAAGAAAAAGTGCCGCAAAAATAAACTTAATGAGATTAAAGACTTAAAACTTTGTTTCGGCGCCGATCTTATAAAGTCGCCTTTTACAGCTATATATACCTCTGGACCTGGACCGGTGAGCAAAGAAACGATAACGAATGGGGACTCCATTGCAAAATATGTACTAGGTTGCCGATTCACCCGATTTCTAAAATATCAAATTTCCAATATACCACACTTTCTTCTTCACATCTTGTTACTGTTTCTTTATACATCGGATTGTTAAAGCAACTTGTTCCCAATACACTATGTTCCATTTCTTACCGAATTCCCACCATACCACATAATGAAAACACTAGGCTCGCAAAATACAATGTACTTGAAACACCTACTTCCTTTATCTACCAGATACTCAATATACAAGATAGCCAGTTTATTTAATTCCTAACACACAACATGTTGCATGAGAATGCATTATGTTTATACTTTATATCCGAATGCCTAAATTCCTATAACAACAGATTTTTAGTTTAGTAGATTACATAGGTACTGATAGACAATAAAACAGCGGGCTAAGAAGACATGAAAATTAAATACATTCAGGCGATTTTTTTCACACTTATCTAATTTGGGGTTGCGTGGATGCACCTGACCGTGCTCGTTGATATTTGATATTTCGGAGACCAGGTGTTCTGAAATCTGGTTTTTCGAAAATCTGCTGTTTGAAAAATCATGTATTACATGATAGATAACGCTTAGATGACATCAAGTGGTTTCGAGAAGATTGTGTTTTACGAATCTGGTTTGTGAAGTGTTTAGAGATTCTTATGATTTCGAAATTTGATATTTTGGGTACATATATTATATGGTTTTAAAGGGAACACGGTGCCTTGAAAACATGGTATTATTATATAAAACTGATACAAAAACGAACACTATATAAAGAAAGTATATAAAATATAAATTATGGTTTTAAGGGAATGAGCGGTTTAAACTTGCCATGTAAGGTCATGTGCAAAAATAAGTATCGACATGTTCTTGTCAAAAATATGCCCCACGACCTTATTACGCCGGTGTAACAGCGTATGATAACTTATTTTTGAAACTTTGACTAGATACATATTATTACTTGAGTGTACATACTGTTGCACGACTTGCACGCAACGCAGGGTATAAGCTCTGTCAAAACACCTTGTTATAAAAAATACTTTGTAAATTGTACCTACAAAAAGAACAGTTAAATCCCACAGCCAATATTTGAATTCCCTGTCATATTTTTCAAACATTGACATAATTTAAAATGACTTGGCGGAATTCGTGTTGAAATAAAGATGAGTTTCATCTGAGTCACTGACCATGGCTCAATGATAACAATTACAATGCACTGTAACTGATGTGCGTACTTACAATAAAATAATCGGCCGTCCGAATGGAAAACGGAATGTATATAAAAATTGTATAAGCATTACTTATTTGATAAGCTAAATTACACTGGCTGTTGTCGAGATCGTTTCACAGAGAAACTAAGTAGACGAATTAAGTAGTACGCATCCTTCGGTGAACGTTTTGTTTTTTCTGATTACCTTTTAATAGCCTGTGCCGTGCTGAGATAAACAACAGTCCAGAGCCACATGAGAATGCCGCAAGCGGCAGTCGTCAACAGCATGAAGGGGTTGACAATCGCCACCATCACCAAGATACCGGCCATCACCATCATCACCTATTTGCAAAATGGAATATACTATGAAAGAAAACTTCTAACTGATAGGGAAATATGCATTAATAGTGTTTAAAAAACACGTTTAGCTAAGTAGCGTTTTTCAAAAAAATAGTCCACGCGTAATTTTTTTTTCAGAATTTAAATATTTTGTGTTTTTCTTACTCAGAATTGTTTGCCAGATCGATTCTCTAACAAGAAAAAAAGTGCCCCAGATTTTACTATTGTTTTTTTTTCCTGTTCGTGATGTTCCATACATACCTACATGAAATAAAGTGACGAACTGGAACGAAACTTTGGGACACATTTTTTCTTGTATAAGGATCGATAGGGTATACGATTCTGAGTAAGAAAAACCCAAAATAGTTAAATTCTGGAAAAAATGATCATGTACTTTTTTTTGGAAAACGCTTTAAAACGATGAGGGTGGACCGAATCGCTAGTGTACCTATTTATTCGTTTATATTTATACTTGCACCTGAAGTGCTTTTTACCTTTACCCTTTATTCCTAAGCAAATACAGGGCTAACGATAAAGGTACCTTCCATAAAACAAACGGCAATGTTAGGTCAAAATATTGGGTAGATACGATTATGTGGTATCAACTATGGCCCGAACGTAATAAAACCACTTTTGCAAGTCATCGATTTCAGAGTTATCGATGACCTCACGAGTTATTGACATCCTCAATGGCGTCGAGATAAGATACTAGACCAGGGGTTCCCAATCTTTTTCAACCTGCGGCGCAGTTACAAGTTTAGTATTTTGTAACGGCGCCCTGCCTTGGCTAAGTTGTATTGTTGCTATATTATTTACCGATGCGAGCGCTCAAATAGGTACCCGCGAATATTTGTGGTTTCGGATAGTGATAGAACTCACGGCGCCCCTCTTTACTTTCTACGGCGCACCAGGGCGCCGCGGCGCACACTTTGGGAACCCTTGTACTAGACAAAATATATCTATGTGACTATTTAAGCGTGCTTTACTTTTCAATTTATCGTTTCCTTTTACATAATTAAACAAAGCCTGTGAAACAATTTAGAGATTATCACGTAGATAAACGCACTAGGAACAACAAATATCTGTATTTGTTGTTTGTCTACTTAACGAAAGAGATTAAGATAAGAATATCTCAGCAAGGATGGCGCGAAAAGATTACATCGCGTCTTACAATACTAATGTGCAGTGGCGTAACTATAACGTCTGGGGCCCGTGGCAAATTCGTCAGATGGGGCTCCTTCCTCAATATAAAGAAGCGCTTCAGCGTCCGTTCTGTGCTCTAAACCAAGCCAGTTCGGGGCCACGTAGAGCTAGGGGCCCCTGGCATTTTGCCACCCCTGCCACCCTATAGTTACGCCACTGCTAATGTGGTCACTTTAGTAGGTATACTGAATTGCTAAATGTTGTGCAATGTTGACTTTCAGATGTTTCACTGTGCTTATTGTACAATGGCAGAAAAAGCTGATAATGTTACGCAACAAAAAGTTAACAGACATAAAGTAAAGTAATGCATCCTAGGGAATATTAAATAGGCATTACATAAAAATTTGTTTACGACATCGCAAAGAACATTCAGTGTTGCTGTACCTGAATGCTGTCCAAGTACATCCGAGGTAGGATTTCGTCGACTATGCCCATGTCCTTCGAAAATCGGTTGAGGATGCGGCCCGAGGGGTTGGTGTCAAAGAAGCGCATGGTCGCGGAGAGGATGTTACTGAACATCTGGTTGTGGAGCTTGATGGAACTTCGCATGCACACCCAAAGGAATAGCACCGATCTGAAATGCACGCGAAATTTTAAATTTGTAAAGCCGTGGATTATTGATTTTTTAAAGATGCATTAATTTAAAACGGAATTTGATTAGACCAGATTCGATCCGTAAATCGAACAACTAGGTACCTATCTAAATAAATATACCTACAAAAAATTATAAATAGAATTAATAATGAATTACCTTCCCGTCGTTAAACCTATGCAAGCAACGATGCCGATGGCCCAGATATAAATAAAGAATGCTGAATCTTCTGTGCTTCGGAGGGGTGCCATTGTGGCAGACGCATTGGTGAAGATTTCGCTCACCCCGGTCGAATTTGCAATTTTAATTGTAACTTCAGATATTGCGGTGCTAACATTACTAGCTAAAGCTTGGACCAATGTGTTATTCATCTCTTTCTCCAGTTCCCCGATCTCGGATTCAACGTTGTTCATCCTGAAAGACAGTTTCAATGCCTGTTTAATGTTATACACTAAAGACAAGTGAGCGCCGTAATTCCAGAAAAAGAAGTCAGCGGCACGGAGATGTGGGATGTGATAAGACTATAGTCGAATAGACTTAAGTTTTGTCATGTCTGTGTGAATATCGATCGTAGCAGCCGATAAATTTTTAAAATACTTTTGAATGAACGCCTTGTTTCCTATACGGTTTATAATATGTATATTAGATGGCTACCATTCTGGTATATAATACGTACCAGTAAGTGAGCCACAGGTCGCTGAGCGAGGTGACGACCTGCGCCAGCACGATCGCGAGCACGGTCAGCAGCAGCAGGCACCAGCCGCCGCCGGCGCGGAAGTACTGCGAGTACACCGAACCCGAGACGCGACCTGAAAACACATCCAAGCTTGTTACCGCTTCCAACAAGCTTATTTCATTTGCTGATCCGCTACAGTGCTTCAGTTTCTTAATGTATCTCGGCAAACTTCGCGTTCCTACAGTTCAGACGTCACTCATATGAATTTACATTTTTCATCGATTTGGCCAACATATATTGACTCAACTTAAATTCACTTAATTTAAATGCCATTTTCATATTAAAGAAAAGTAAAAATGTGTTTATTTATTATATGAAAAAGTTACAATTTGTGTTTGTTCGGCAACCTCCGCACTAGACTCAGGGGCCCGATTTTTTAATAGAAATAGAAAAGTTTATTTCTCCGAATATGGTACAATTGTTGAAATTATTACATGTGTTCAGCATATCCTGCCCGCATGGGCGTAGAAATATTATTCTTACATCCAGTTAGTAGTCAATATAACAAAGAACCGAATTAAGCTTACCTTAACATAATTACAACAATATTATTATTATCATTAGCATTATTACAATATAATAGATATGTATTTACAACAATATGACTACAGCACGATAATTTAATAATTCAATAGTTTAATGATTCAATAATTCAATAGTTTAATAATTCAATAGTTTAATAATACAATAATTTAATAATTCAATAATTTAATAATTTAAAAATTCATTCACTGAATAAAAGCACATGTCAATCAACCAATTAAATAATTAATTCTCAAATTTATGGTTTTCTAACGATTTTATGTCATCAGGAAGTCAGGAAGTTTATTATATAATTTAATCGCCATAACATCTATATTCCTACTAAAAAGCACATGTGTGAAAATATCACTCGAAAGTGGTGAAAATTGTGCTGGATTGGTAACACGAGTAGCATAGAAGACAATCACAGCTCTCATTAATCTTGTGAACAAGTCAAAACTTTGATTAGAGCTGTAGTTTTGGAGATATAAGCTGATTTATACCACTTTCGAGTGATGTGCTTTCAAAAATCGGGCCCCAGGGCCTGTGTCGCGGAGACTAGGGCAGTTGTATAAGGGATAAATATAACTAACATTAACATTATTTGTGTGTGTTACAGTGTGGCGTGCGAGCGTGCGATTTGTGTGTGTGTGTGTGTGTGTGTGTGTGTGTGTGTGTGTGTGTCAGTGGCGGATTTACCAGACGGCTGAGTAGGCTCGAGCCTAGGGCGGCAGATTTTGCACGAGCACTTTTTTTTTTACCTCATAGAAATCAAAAAGATTTTTCTATGACGGTTTTCTGTTGTCTTACAGATAGAAGTCTGCAACGGCGGCAAAAACACTATTCAGCCTATACCTTGAAAATTTGTAAATCCGCCACTGGTGTGTGTGTGTGTGTGTGTGTGTGTACTGTGTGTTTGCATTTATTTACAGGCAGCAAAGGCATCCTTGGTTTCATCATAATTCCGACTCATTGCCGACAGTTTAAATTTTTTTTGTACTTGTTTACACGCTTTATTACTGATGTACGAATACAAATAAGAAGATATTATGCAAGATGATCATATGTACAACGTGATAGAGTAGTAATCTTCTAATCACAACTACGAGTGCTAAAACCTTAAAAAATAAACAGTTGAGTGTACCGTACCCTACTTGCTATTGTCAATGCTAAAGCAAATATATTCGTAAGTAAGTCCACAACACCGTATTAAAGGTATTGTCTCCATGTGTTTACAATTAAATAAACGCGTGTCGTAACAATAGCGGGGACAAAGTGACTTGTCATCTATTAAGTTTGTTTTCTTTAGAAAATTGTTCTTGTGTTGAAATATAACTTTAAGTAAGTTGTATTATCAACTGTACTTACCTTTCTCCATCAACTCAGCAGTCTCTTGAGGATCTTCATCTTCATCCACATTGGCAGCTTCTTTGACTGAGCTAACGACACTAACTTGTGACTGAAATACAATCAAACATTGTGAGTTACTGGTTACTGCAGTCATTTCAGAGTATCAAGGTATTTTAGTTTACTGCAGAAACTATTTAGGTGGTAGGCGTTAACTATTTAAAATTTTCAGAGGTCAGATTCTTAGTTCTCTAAAAAGCCCGCACATTACCTATATTGTTTACAACTGTTGCTAGTGGACATTATTGTAAGGATACAATGGCTTTGTATTTATGGCAATGGGATCAGCTCAGTTTAAATAGTAGACTATACCTGTAATGACATTGTGCGTTTCCGCTGCAGCTGTAGGCTCAGCGCGTCGGGCGCTGGCGCTGGCTCTTCCTCCTCGATCAGCTCATCGAACAGTGGGGAACGGGACACCTCCTCGAAGTTGCCCTCCAGCTCCACCTCGCCCTGTATAATGCATGGGCGAACTAGTCACTAGTACCGGATTTAAGGAAGATTAATAGATACCTACCAGTTCCCGGCGAAAACTATTAATCTGCCCATATTAATCTGTTTGTTATACAGACACACTGTCAAAAAGGTATCTTGCTGCTGGCATTTTAGAATATGACGTTAAAATAGTTTTAATGCGTGATTAAAACACTGAAAACAAATCATAACTTATCTCGGCTTAATTTAGACAAACTTAAACAAATAAAGAATGAGTTGTACAAAGAAATAATCACCTTTGTTTACAGAGGTGCACTTTGTCTCATAATACTTGTAAATATCTACCTGCCGGGAAATTAATAATTATTAAATTGAATACTGTTATAGGCCATGTAAAATCCAAGGCAAGGACATGGTTGCTATTCAGCCGACGTTTGGCGAAAATAAAGAACGGAGTGTTTATTTTAGTATTGATTTATAAGCTGACGACTCGCAAATCCCATCATTTCATTTTATACTTACCTTTTTTTTTTACCATCTACGACGGCACTAAAAAGAGCGAGTAGATATCAGTTTTATTTGAAGCATCCAGGATGATTCATATCATGACTGATACCTACATTCGGTGGAAGTCGGAGTAAGCTGTTAATATTTCAGGGTACTTGGTGTTAAAGAAACTTGATAACATGCGTAGCAGATTATAAAAAAACGTGTTCAAAATTGGTTGGTTGGTTCCTTTCATTAATCTTCAAATAGTTAGTCTCTGCTCGGGATAAGTATTCTTATCTTAGTAGATAAGTTTATTGGTTACACAGCTAGTTAAAGGGGTGGGCTGTGTGACTCAACCCCTATTTATTTTAGAAAAAGATAGTGAAACTCAAACAAGATAGGCTAAAATGACGATATTAATAAAGTTATCATAAGGAATCACAAGGTATTTATATTTAGTAACTTTTGATTTATGCAGGCTGTTTGGTAGCTAAGTGTTAGTCGAGGTATTTTTAAACATTTGCAGCCATGTATGTCTTAGCTGAAATTTGTTTTTTTCTAAATAGAAAATTTAGACATTTTAGGAAGATACCCAGGATTTGATAACCACGTAAACCATTTTTAGTAATTTCGAATGCTTGCATTTTGATTTTGTGGCAAGAAAGATACTTAAAAATTATTTCATTTGGTCCAATACACATTTAACTATTCGAAATAAAAGATTTTGTTTACAAATTAACGCTCATTGGGGCAATATTGACTCGTGACTATCAAATTCTGAGTATTTACCTAAAATTTCTAAATTTTCAATTTAAAAAAAAACTATAACATTTCGGCTAAGACGTACATGACTAAAAATTTTCAAAAATACCTAGGCTATCATCCCCTTAAAGCTTTGCACCTACCTACCAAGAAGCCTTTATATCTATTTAGCAGAAAGTGTTGTGTGTTCATTCATCATTTTCCCTTGTTGGTAGGATATTATTTACCTACTTATTCTCCATTTGTTGGCTCTTTTATTTAATTTGGTTTGATTAATTTGATGTTAGCTAACTACAATAGGATCCGTGTGACATTAAAGGAAAAACACTCATTGGAAGTAGGCCACCTACACAGCTATAGGTTAAAGTAATATTGAGATGCCTTTTTTTAAATACTTAGGTTTTTTTTCTTGCTTTAAGTTGTGTTTTATTTCATAACGTGCTAAATCGATGTAACAAAAAATTACATGTAATTTTGCTATTTATAGTTTCTCCATCCTATCGATAAAGCCTTATATGTGTGTATATCGTGAGTGTAAGCATTCGGTTTGGATAAGCCCTAGTGTGAAGATAAGAATATCGTTAGCAGAGATCTGGCATACCAGACAAGACAAACACTTAGATGTTGACGCCGACAAGTTTCGTTTGAGATAAAATTGATAAGTTTAAAAGCCAGTAGCAAAGCCAATAAATAACACGTTGTATGTCTAAGATTTCTGGTAGTGATAATTGAATCTCAGTTTACGACTAATTGTGTAAATTTTCTGGTATCAACTTGTAAAATCCGCTATTGTGCTAATCTGCGCTGTTCCCATAGGGAACTACCAGTCATTACTTGTAGTAAAACTACAGTACAAGTAATTAAAAGAGTTTTACACACTACGACGCATATATAGGTGGATCTTAGCTTCCGATTGTCGTTGATTAAAATGCAGTCCTGTCGTTTGGTCGTAGCGTGTGACGTTTTGTCTTGCATTTCATCGTCCTATCCAATTTTAAATTCGATCTCGACATTACCAATGATTTATCATTTCAGGCGGACGTGATTTCGATATATCAGTACGTTTCTCGTGTTTCCTTGCGGGATCGTCCCCCAAATAAGATTCGTCGTGATTGACAAACGCTTATCGAAATTTTGACGGAGATCGAAGTGATCGTCAATCACGGGTAGATAATCGATGAACATATCTAGGCGAACTGAAAACGACGAAAGCCTTCTCGACGGAAAGGTAGGTAGCTTTCGTCAACACCATCTCGATGAATGGCGCTCCACCACTATGCGGTTTAAGCGGTGAAAGATTAAGACTACCCGAACTTTTAAGATTTGGAATGGACTGGCGGCTGGGGTTTTCCCAACTTGCTATTATAACATGGGGTCCTTTAAAAGGCGAGTGTACCACTATTTGCAAGGCCGACAACGCACCATCAGTCCTAATGGTACTGTAGGTGTCTATGAGCGGCAGTGATCACTTAACATCAGGTGGACCGTATGCCCATTGCCCGTATGTCGGCTTTAACATAAAAAAAATTCAAACTGTTTAAGTATTCCAACAAAGTACTGCAGTGCTCAGCTACTTCTGAATTGGGGGCAATCACTTGTTGAGCGTGTTGCTTGTCCCCTTTGCTCTCCCCGCGTTACATACCTACACCGACTCACATGCTGAGACAACTTGACTGAGCTTATAGTTCCGGGTTCGATCGCCTGGTATAATTAATCCCGTAAAAAAGAAATATTTAGGTCTTGTTACCTTAGGCTCTGTCTAACCCGTCAGGGATAAAGACGAGATTTATGTATGTGTTTATGTAAAAAAGAAATATTAAAATGCGTCCGCTTTACGTCGTTTAAAGCCAGCCTTTATTGGCAATTGTGAACTTACATTGCGCAGGATGATGATCTTGTCGGCGGTCTTGAGGTGATGCAGCTGGTGCGTGACGAGCACACGCGTGTGATGTCGCAGCAGCCCGTTGAGGCACTCCGCCACCAGGTGCTTGCCGACGTGCGCATCCACTGCCGACAGGGGGTCATCCAACAGGTACAAGTCCGCCTACGAAAATAAAAATACTACTTACAAGAGATGCCTAAAGGAAAGTTTATCATAGAACATATTATTCTGTTGTCAAAGAGTTTTAAAATCGAATTGATAGTGAAGTTTGACAGTTCTGTTGCAATGCAATAAATTTATAAATAGCAAATTAGTCGAAAAAAACCTCCATAAATGGTAGCCGAAGTAGTTAGACAGTTGAGGTGTGATTTTCTTGTTAGTGGTAGGTATCGGTCATATGAAAAAGTATCTACTTAAATTGTGCAATATCTCTCGGCACTTGACGCCGGAAAATAACTGTAAATCAGCACAGTTACCATGACACGCCTAAATATTTAGTACGTTCGTCGCTTTGCTGACGCAATCGCAAGTTCAACTTCCATCCTTATAAGATAGGGGCTTAACTACAAGTGTCTAAGAATTCTTCCGGAATGTTTCAGCATTCGGTTGGGTTAGTATTTTTAACCCCCGACGCAAAAAGAGGGGTGTTATAAGTTTGACGTCGATGTCTGCGTGTGTGTGTGTCTGTAGCATCGTAGCTCTCAAGCGGATGGACCGATTTGGATGCTATTTTGGTTTGGGATAACAAAGATGCCAATTTTAACTTGTTACGTTACTTGCAATATGTATTAATAATGCGAAACGCTATGTCGTATGAATATGACGGAGCAGTAATTTTGACCAAAGAGCCAAACCTTGAGCGATAACAAACAAAAGTGACACTGCATGTTATAGTTGGTTAGTATCATAAAACAAAATGCATGAAAGTGTTTAGCGTAATTAGAACCTTGTCATTTGAATTTAAAAATCATTTGTAACGTTAAAACTGATATTTGACATGGTAAGTGCTCAACATTTTCGTAGACCGACTATACCTAAGTTTAACTTTTTCGCCGCCACGTCAAATACAAGACACGTCTTCCATACGCCAGACTACAAATACAAGACACGTCTTCCATACGCCAGACTACAAATACAAGACACGTCTTCCATACGCCAGAGTACAAATACAAGACACGTCTTCCATACGCCAGACTACAAATACAAGACACGTCTTCCATACGCCAGACTACAAATACAAGACACGTCTTCCATACGCCAGACTACAAATACAAGACACGTCACCCATACGCCAGACTACAAATACAAGACAGGTCTTCCATACGCCAGACTACAAATACAAGACACGTCACCCATACGCCAGACTTCTTCATTGCGATGCCTCAAGTTGAACCGAAACACAATTAAACGAAGGTTGCTTTTTCATTTAAGTATAGGTCGTCGGCGTCGAAAAGGTTTAACACGTAAATTGCAGTGGAAATTTGATCCAATCAATCACGTTGCGTTGTTCTGGTAAACATGCGAAATATTTAGTAGAAATAGTAGGTAGTATCTGTACATATAATTAAAGTATAAAGCGTTGAATTTGTGGTAAAATGTGCAACTTTACTGTAAACAAAACAGGTACTGGCCCTTAACAGCGAATATAGTAGTACCTACATAAGTATTTACACATAAACATAGTATACTGGTGCATACTTACTTACTATTCTCTGAAGAAACTTGTTGTGGAATAATTTTAAATGTATTTGACTGTCGAAACTAAGATTGTAGGATTTGTTTAAATAATTATGATTCCTTTTATTTCATGATGTGTTTTTATGGACTAAATTGTGTTTAAAAAGTACTAGTTATAAGTAAATTTAAGTACATTTGATTCAAATACAATTGTTAAATATTTGAATTTCGGCATGATTCAATCAACTAGAGCTACAAGGAAATGCTTTAGGAAAATCAGCGTTATAAGTAAATTCAATTTACTTATTACAGACACCTTTATACTTCAATCAGAGTGTTCATGGACAACGAGAGGAAAACAGTCAATTGCATGATTACCTATTTTCCTATTACTTTAATCCTCTACAAAGCGTCGAAATTTGTATTAGACGAAAGAAAAAAATTAAGAAAGAAATTTACGCAATTTTAGGGTTTCGTAAATAACCCTTATAAGACCGTTGTACGTCTGTTTAACTATCTGTCCGTCAAGGTCCTTTTTCTCAGGAACGCGTGGACATATAAACTTGAAATTTATACCAAATACTGAGGACTGCGGCCCCTTGGGGCTGTGTAAAAATCAACCCTCTAAGTCAATTTAATCAAAAGATACGGTCATTAGAAAAGGTGTTTCCATACAGATTGCCGAGCTCGCGAAACCTATGGGGTACTTCCTGTTGTCCTAGAAATTAGAAATTTGGTATGAAGGTAGCCTCTTATAGCACAACTAATTAAATAAATCTAAAAATCGTTTTTTTTTGTCTATGTAAGTAACCAAAATTAAATGACCTCTCACTACATACATTTTGCTTAAGAGTGGGTGTCTGCTAACACTGGATTTTACAATAACTTGGCGAATTTGTACGGAACCCTCAGTGCGCGAGTCCGACTCGCACTTGGCAGGTTTTTTATATAGATCCCGCGTACCTACATTATGGGCGCTTGTCTTGAAAGTGATATGAACTGAAGCAGGAAAATAGCTTTAAATAAATATATTCTCAGCTTTACCTAAACCTAATGGTCTCCGAAATATTAAAAGATCCGTTTACATATATCTACATGACTGGGCGTACCAGAATATTCTACTACAATGTTATTCTTCAGTGTACATTAACATATTTATAAACGTGTAGGTACCATAACATGGTCGCGCAGCTGGCGACCGGCAGACGCAGGGCTTCGCGGAAATAACAACTACCTATCCCGTCTGGCGTGAGCGCGGTTCATGTCAGAACGTGTCAGGGCTTAAGTATACTCTGAAGCTACAAATTCGAAGTTGGTTTGGATATAGTGCCGTTCCGCTCGCACGGATAGTCATTAACGAGTGTGAGAGGAAGAGGTAGGTTTCGGAGTAGCTTTCTGGCCTAATTCTCATAAATTCTATTTTTGTTGTAGGACTAGGCAATATCATTAATTAAAAATCGAATCTGTGCGATTACCGTGCAGCCGGTGTTTCTTTGATTGATGACGGCGTCTGTTGATGTCTGAAATGGCACACTAGACGGTACAAACATTTCATATTCAACTTTTTTTTTCTGCCCTATCATAGCTACAATGAATTACATGGTATAGTATACCTCTACTTACATAAAAGCGTAGTGTGATTTATAGGTAGGTACTAATCGATTATTATTATTGTGCATATCTGGGCTAGACTACGAATAATACGCGCCACTCGAAAATTACGAAAAGCATTGTCACGTTAGGTACCTATATCATACGTAATGGATATGCACGTGATTTTATAATCGGTTAGCTGTAGGTTTTGTATGTAAAAACGGGAGCAAAATAATAGCGAGTGTCTTAATAATTACGCATCTCTATGTGACGAGGGCTCACAGTACAGACAGATAAGAGCGGAAGAAAATAGAAACAGTGTACTACTTAGGGGGCGTCCATTAATTACGTGAGGCATTTTTAAGGATTTTTTGACCCCCCTTGGTGTCTGAGATGTCGTAAGATTTCCCCTCCCCCCTACCCCAATCTCACGTGAGATTTTTCTAAACTTGTTCTTTGGGTAATATAAAAGTATTGGATTTATTAAAAAACATAACACAATTTGTTTAATTACTTTTATTTAAGACTAGTATTTGCAAATATTGCTGTAATCTTAAATTATTAATTCAACTTTAATTTAACATAATTTTGAAGCAGTTTTACACCATTTTCTGCTAAAAAAAAATTACGTGATATTTGCCAAGATCCCCCTCTCCCCCAAATGAGATTTAGTAAGATTCGGCTCGACCCCCTCCCCCCCTAAATACCTCTCATAATTAATGGACGCCCCCTTACTTACTACCAGGGACCCTATTTTTGAAAGCAAATTACTTGAAAATGGTAAAAATTTGCTTACATCTTCAAAACTAAGTATATTTCGAATCAAATTTTTAACTAGAACACAAGATTAATTAATGCAATAATTGTATGCAGTATTTCAAATTCAGTCCATTTATTCACCAGTTTAGAGTGGTAGGTATTTTCACATGTGCTTTCAAAAATCGGGCTCCAGTGGTAAAATATAAGTACTAACACCTGAATAAATAAAATAGTCTGAAGGTCTCTGTTCAGATTTTTGACGTGATAACGTCTTATAATTCGATGAACACCGGCTGCACGCACGAAAAAGTGTCACGTAGTCACGTTCGGCGTGACGTCAGAGCTAGCAATTTTCATCAATGTTTCTTTATGACGTTATCATATCACGTAAAACTATCGTCCGTAAACCGAGTTTACAGACACTACAGGTTTTTTTGGATGTGATATTGGTAGTGCAACCCACCATTATTACATTCGATGACAAGGTTGCCGTGGTCGCTATCATCATCCATCTTATCAAAACCACAAGGGTTACGTACCTACCTACTTAATGCCAAACTGGGAACTAATAATTATTGAAATTGGTTAATTTATCCTAATTGCTGTTTGTTTATTTAGATACACTACACATATAGACATTGCGCACGGGTATCGGTCGCGCTATGGGTTGGATTTCCACACATCTGTGCTAACGAGAGACCACAATTGCGCATAAATAGCTAATAAGTAGGTACTTATTGCCCGTAGGAACAATAAAATTATACAGTCATGATAAACAATAGCAGGTTTATTTTACTGAAACACACGATAAGAAAATAACATAACAATTAAACGAGCGTGTTAAAATGACATTAAAAATAATAATTCAAAAATGAATGTGTTACTTATATTATTATGAATAGAATAGAACCGTAATTGTATTTATTTATGAAATAAAGCTTACTTTCATACTAAATATGCGTACTCAGATGCTACATCGTCAGTAATCGTCATATTAAGTTATTTTAGTATTCATTATTTAATGGCATTGCGATCGTAGCTGTGCGTGCTTCTTTGTGATCAGATAACCTAGTTAAGCTTCCCTTTGTGACAATGAGCTGGAGAGGGAGTGTTTAGACTAGCGGTTTAGCGACTTTTTATGTCTGATTATGTCTATTATTTTGCCCTGAATTAATACTACCCTCATTCTATTATATCAATATCTACCTATACGTTATTTATTGATTACTATAAGCGACTACGAATGACATTGTATTGTAAAAAAACATTATTAAATATGTACATGGTTAATATCGGGCACAGAAAATTTCGAACCACCACACAATAAAAATGTTGAAAAAGTGAGTTAGTATAGATATTAGATCTACATTTTTTTCTTTTAACCAAGTCAGTGAGAAAATTTACACTCGTTAACTCTTTCTTGATAGCATTTATACAGTTCCTGTAAAGGATCATAAACGCAAGGACGCAAATTGGAGTAAACCACGAACGTTTCTCATGGAGTTGTACTGACCTGCCGGTAGCAGGCGCGGGCGAGGCCGATGCGCGCGCGCTGGCCGCCGCTCAGGCTGATGCCGCGCTCGCCCACCAGCGTCGCGTCCCCCGCCGGTAGCAGCTCGAAGTCGCGCACCAGCGCACACGCCGTCACCACCTACAATCACCACAAACACTCAGCAACGTAACAGGAAACGTTTCAATTCTTGTGTCAATAATATCATGATGGTATCTGATGCCGAAGTTTTGAGATTTTTTCCAGTTTAAAGTCTAGCCTCCTTATTCATAAACGCTCAGTAGGCCTCTGCTAAGGGGTTATCTATTTAATCCGCTTTTGTTTATAGTTTTATATTTTAGAGGAAAGTTAAGAGTTTTCATTGTTTTTCAAACTATCATTTTACTCTTTAGTTTTACTTATGTTCTCTTGACTATGCATATGACGTGTTCTTGATTTTTTTTAATACCATTAAGTATTTGTTTCTGTATAGGTATTTTAATACAAACAAATACTTGCCGATTAGGTGCTGCATAAAATCATCTTTAAACGTTAAAATAATAACGTACTAGCTACTAGCTAACTAACTAACTAGCTTTCAGGATTAAAGAAAAAGAGCAATGTTCAACCACGAATTAAGCATTTTTTATAATAATGAAACATATCATAAGTTCTCTAAAACGCGTTCAAAAACCGTAGGCAATGCCCAGCATTACCAGAACCGATTTTACTGTGACATGTTTCTAGTCTGTGGTCGTAGATAAAACAGTTATTTATGTGGCTGGTGCACAATGAGAGGCATTAAAACACGAGTGGTTTAATGCCAAATTATATACAGTCACATACAAAACTTTATCTACATTCATTTCATAAGTTTTCTACAATAAACGTTTTCACATAAAAATACATAGGTAACATTATTTTCTGTTCTTCGAAAGTTCGAAACAGATGAAACGACTGACATTTATATTTTCTTTAAGATGTTCGAAGTTTGAATGTGATTAGAGTATCGATATATATATATATATCGTACCACGCAGTCGTAACATGCAGTATCCGGAACAAATCATAGAGAGCTTATAATATGTGTGGAGATAAAGCAATTTATAACTGTACATAATTTGGCATTAAAACACTTAAGTGATTTTATTATGAAACTAGTTTCATAGATTTTGATTTTGATTTATTTATTTATCAACAAAAATTACATTATACCTATATGAAAATGCATGTCACAAATATAAGTGTTTCTGTTGAGATCGTCAAAATTAATAATAACGTGAACATAATAAATCATAAACAATTAAATAAAAATACAATGTCAAATATAATATGATCAGAAAAATATGTCAATTTTACAATTCTAATAACATTTTAAATAAAATGTATCTCCAATAGGGATCGTCATAGCATATTAAATTACAATAAATAAATCATATCTAGTCAAATATTAAAAAACAATGTCAAAAAATTCTGTAATCGAATAAAGAGGGCTTTCCACTTTTTCCAGCAAAAGGTTCTTCACCCGGCGACCAAATGTCTCTTCTCCTAGGTCTCTAAGTTCGGCAGGCAGACGCTCGTAATATGTCGGCCCAACGACACGCGGGTTTCTTCCTGAAAGCGCCATGCGGCGTGGGACTGATCTAAGGCGTCCTGTGGTACCTACGCAATTTCTTGCCTTCGACATTCACGTGTTCAAATGTATGTATGATTTTCTTAACAAATGTCAATAATTCATAAACATAGAGTGAGTAGTGCGTCATGATGCGGTGCCTTTGAAACAGGCCTCTGCACGAATGCCTTGGTGGTACACCAACAACTTACGGCACGTTTTTGTAGTATCATCACGCTGTTGGCGTCTGTGGAGTTTCCCCCATTTGATAAACCCCATAAAGCCACATTCGTATTTTAAGGCCCTTCATTATGATACAGTCACATATACTATTATTAACTACTTTACTAACGATCAGACTAGTTCTGATCCGACTAGTTTCAATATTTTCGGGAAACCTTCTTCAGTATACCCATCCTAAACTAATATGATTCCCGACTTACGAGTATAATCGTGATTCGTGGCGTTTCATTTATGCTTATCTAGCGAGAGTTTATACAATACAAATTTAATTTATTCATTTTTAGCCGTAGCACGAGGCGTTAAATTATCCTATTGTTATTTACATTAACATAATGATAGCTTTAGAGCTAAATACGAAGATGACTAGAGACGAAAATAAAAGAGTACAAAATCAGACGTAAAGTACCTAGTTGACGTTCCAAATTTAAATTCAAATATTCAACAACATATTTCATATGTTTTAGTAATTGTTTGTTTAAGTCTTATACTAGAACGCCGAGATAGTACTACAGTTGAGTTAATAATAATATTTAGAAAAAAGACGATGTATATCAAACTTTCTTAAGCTTTCAACAATTGGTAAGTATGTACTGCATTTTGAACTTTAATATACGCTAATACAAAGAGAAAACCAATTATGGTATCATTTTGCATGACTTGGATAAGCATTCAAAACACGTTTTAACAAATATTTTTACGTCGCCCCGAGCCGTAAGTAGCAATTTACCGTCCGCTATGCGAGCTTCCGCTCTTGCCGCTTCTTCCTGAATAGGAGAAAACGTAAAATTGTGTACACACCTCGGGCGGTGATTAAGAAAGCCTCAGGTCGCATGTTTATTGCCCTCGCCTTTGGCTTGTGCGACAAGTTTTTGCGATTCGAGACATTCTTTATTTCACCACCCTCGGACTGTAAAATAGTAGGTACCTACTATTTTACATACTAGGCATTTTTGTGTGTAAGTAACTATGCGGGTAAAATCAAGTGTAAATTGCATTGCTGGGTGTTTGTAGTACGTACTTATATCTATTGAAACTTTTCAAATATATTTGCTGCGACCTCATCCCGCCGTTACAATAATATGAGCTGTGGTAAAGTCGAGTTCTCCAATTCTATCTAGATACGGCCCATTATTGTTCATAATTATCCAAACATTCTTTATCAACTGTCCGTCAAGTCTAAGAGTATAAGTAAATATTTTAAAAGTGGTTTTCTGTAAATCTACGTAACATACATACATTAGAAGCGTCAAATAGAAATGAACAAAAAACATTTACCTTCCTGATTCGCTACCACGCGTTGAATAGACATAATTTTTTATACCTGAGTATACACAAGTAATCCAGATAAAGAACACTTGACTGATAACTGAACACTTCAACGTAAAGCGTTTTCGCTAAGCGAGAAACTACATAGGCAGTCCTATTTTTATTTCCTATTGAAAGCGACAGGATATGACTTACTTTTTTGTAGCGCACGCGGTCGTAGGGCAAGCCGAAGAGTATGTTTTGGCGCACGGTGGCGACGAAGAGCCAGGGCTCCTGGCTGGCGTACGACACGCGCGCGCCGCCCAGCGACACTGAGCCGCGCGAAGCCGGCAGCTCGCCCAGGATCACCTGCAGCAGCGACGACTGCCCACAACACAAACCATTAGCATATAGGTAAGTAAATAGGTACATTCGGTAATTGTTCGACTGCATTTTCGGATACTCGTAATCGTAGTATAATATATGAAGGTTGCACAAGTTTAGTGTTTACCACGTGTTTAAATACGAATAGCGGAAAGTCTCTTTGTCAACTCAATTAATATTGTTGAGGGACGCCCCGACAACTACTTGGTCATCGTATAGTAACTGTTACTTCCTCATCTTACACAAGTAGTAACAGACTACAACCCATGTGGTTGGAATGGGTGTTTTCCAGTAGCACCTCTGATTTGTATCAGACGTTATCGCAGTCAATTGTTTCAGCGTGACCTTGAAATGCTTGCGGAATACGTCTTGCGAAACATGGTCTCGCTTAATAGATTTTAATTACGCAAAAAGGAACTGTTCTTTACGCGTAATTTAGAAAATGATGACTTATAAACGTCACAACGAAGCTGACAGGCAAAATATACTTGTAGGTTATATTATTAGGTAACAAAATATCTACTTCATGTGTTTTATACATTATTTATTATTTACAGAATATTCTACAGGCAAGTAGCACTAAATACTATCAATTCTCTCAGACGCTGCAAGGTAACTGCGCAGTGCTTATATGCCTCCCGTACTTCCCCTGCGCTTATAATAAGGTAACACCAAAGAATTAAATTTTGGTTGGAACAGTAGAGGGAAGAGATGTTACGTTTACCTTGCCTGCTCCGACCAATCCCGCGACGCCCACGAACTGGCCGGGCTGTGCCGTGAAACTGACGTTCCGCAGCGTGTCTACGATGGGGTCGGGCAGCCAGCTCGCGCACACGCCTGCTAGCACAAGCCCCGTGGGTTTCACCTTCTCCTTTTCCTTCTCAACTCCGTTACTAATTACTACCGACGCGTCTTTAATGTTCAATTTTGCTTCAACAGCCTTTGGTGATTCCAATTCCTCAAGCAGTAAGAAGTCCTAAAAAATAAATGAAAACGTTAACCTAACGTTTTATCAAAAGGATAAGGTAAGTCGTAGCTTCAAGCATCCAAAGCGTTCTGTAGTTATTACCTCAAGACGCCGCACGGAAACCTTGGCTTCAGCTAGAGAAGACAGAGCCAAAGGGAAGAAGATGTTAGCCGCTAATTGAAGTAGATTAAAGTATTGGACAAGTGAAAAGGCGATTTCGGCGCGGATTTGACCACCCATCAGCACAAAGGCGACGATGGCAGAGAACAGAATGAAGCGCTCGGTGAACACGGAAAGCGCCGTGGAGAAGCCTTTAATCATCGACGTGCGCATTATAAAGTTCACTTCCATCCTGTAAACAATGACACATCTTCAGTCCTAGTAGTTGCACCATGAATCCGATTTTAGTGAAATACTAAACAATGATTTGCAATAGGTTTAGTACGTGTGCAAATGCAAACTGAAACAAATAGTTAAAATGGACTTTTTGTTCAGCAATTAAAAAAGCATCGTATTTGAACGCAAGTATGTCTGTGTTATTAATTTCAGACAATCATTATTGTAATTCCATTTCATATTAAATTTCTTTTCACGCTGATAACAGGAAATGCAAGTTAAATTAATCTGCAATTTAGAGTTACAGAAAGTCATGAGTGCCGAGATCGTGCCCACCGGATGTTTGCTAACTACTTAGTAATTAATTACTAATACAAATATGAAGTGGATATCTTACTTGCGTAGTTTGTCCACTAGTTTTTCAAAAGGCTTTTCCCAGGCGTACATCTTAATGACTTGGACTCCGTTAACTAGTTCGCTCATCACTTTAACTCTCTCGTCAGTTCGTTTCGCAATTTTCCCTCGTAAAACTCCTTGGCGGTTGCTCAAGTAAGCTGTAAAAGAAATAATTTAATTCCAGTAAGTTAAAAAGGTAAGTAGATGAATAATTCGCTTGTGCATAAGAATGACATTTAGAAATCTTTATACCATCGCAATGTAGGCAACACAACATGATTATAGATAGTAAATAATTCGATTATTTTGATATAGGTAGCTAAATGCTCCAGAAACAATTAGGTATTACTTTATAGCGAAAGGTTTATTAGTGATAGGCTAAAATAAACTTCCTAAAAGAGTCATGCTCGTGCAGTCGCGAAGCAGTTGCGTAGACAGTGGATTTTCTTAAGTCTTGCTAGTAGAGCTCTACCGCAAGTAAATTACGCTCTTGTAATAAGAACGATTACTATTTTGTACGATAAATTACGCATGAAGGACGAGGCAACAATTAAACACACTTGACTACAAAATGCATATTTAATCCAAGTCTCGTGGTTTTAGAGTAGTAAGTAGTCGCTTCGCAAGACACGGGCAAAGAGGTACCTACAATAAAAGTAGCAACGTGAAAGAGAAAACAAAAAAACAGATTTCAGTTAACAGAATATCAAACCATAAATAGATATACTCAGCGGCACAAAATGTTGCCCAGTCTCCATACAAAATTAGGTACCCATATTTCATACATATGAGGGCCACATTTTTTGCCGCTGAGTATATTGTTAAAAATTTTATAGGGCCTAACTATTAGTTAACTCGTATGTGACTGTTTCAAATAAAAGACAAATGTTAAATTAAGAGTGTGGGTTTATGAAACGAACGAAAAGTGGGTTTCATAATAAGATCACACGAGTGTGTAATGTCTACTTTTCTACAGTTACATACATTGGTTTATTTACAGACATAGGTATTATAAGCTCTCTACGATGTGATCAGACCCTCTAGTGTAAGTTTTCTCACAAAAAATGTCTCGAACGCGTTCACGTAACGTCTCGATTACTATGGAAAAATTGGCAGCGCCACTTGCGGATCGAAACAGCAACAGACGGTCTTCATAGTATTTGACATTTTAACGCAAACTCGGTCGAGACTTATCTTGTGGCCGAAAACTTACATTAATCACTTAGGATACCGCAGGTTACGACCTTAATTCCGGCATCGATCTCTGGTCAACCTGATCTGTACACCTACTCTATTCGTTCACCTATTAATCGCTCATTTTACTCGAAAGTGGCGTGTTAATTATTTTATATATAACAAAACAAATTAGGTAAGTCATTTTTGCATTTTTTAGCAAATGAAATCTTTTTGACGCACGCATGTCATGCAACCGTAGTTTTTTTGTCTGAGACAAACTACTTAAGAGTTGGCCCTTACAATAATGTCGTTCGATATCAAGGTAACGATAGATTTTCAAAATGGTTGGCAATTGACATTTCATCATCACTATCACCACATAGTACATATAAAACAAAGTCGCTTTCTCCGTCCCTATGTCCCTATGTCCCTATGTATGCTTATATCTTCAAAACTACACAACGGATTTTGATGCGGTTTTTTTTAATAGATAGAGTGATTCAAGAGGAAGGTTTTTATGTATAATTCTACGCAGACGAAGTCGCAGGCAGAAGCTAGTTTTGAATAAAACGTCATCTCGACTGATATTAAAAATGAGAACAAATCAAATTGTTTGGTTCTGAGAGATGTTCAGAAACTGTTTATTTTATGCTGGTCGTAATTGGCGGTTTTAATAGGGTTTATGATAATGTGTGTAGACATAATATTAAAATAGAGGATCCTTAAAGGTAGATGGCAATTTACCAATACATGTTTTACATTAATCGTTCCTCCAACTCATAAAAAAAATAATCACATAGCAACAAGATTACGTTTATGTACCGGCTTTTTATTAAGTATTTACACGATACCTATAGTAATAAAACTCTTCTGTACAAAATACAATAAAAAAGAGGACTATTTTAAATTGGATACTGAGGCTGCTGCGTAAATTTGAAAACCTTCGCATTGCTATTAAAATTTAAATTACTGTTATATTAAATGTAATTAGGTTCCTGCCAATATTTGTTTCGATTTATGTGAGAGAGAATTTATAGATTCAATATACTTGTATTACGCAATTTTGCACACATATACGACATAAGTATAAGTATATAAATATTCTGTTCACCATAAACGAAAAAAACTTACTCTGAACAAGGACGGTTTGGACCAAAATTACCGCCAGGGCAGCAAACGTAGCCCACTTCAGGTGTTGCCAGACCAGGAAGGAAACTATGGGTACCACGATCGGCATCACCCAAATGTAGTGCAGGAACAGCGTCACCATGTCAAAACGCATCACATCATTGGACATCAAATTGATCACTTGTCCAGGCTCTGTTTTACTCATTCCGTTTCGATCAAGTTTTAAAATCTAAAATTACATATCATATTAACTATTGCCGGTTATAATGTCGGTTTGAACTTCCACAAGATAGGAGAAAATAAATTCTACAGCCAAATCTACAGCAGCATTTTGTCCAACTACGTTATTTTAGTCATCATAAAGTTAACGTGACATTATTCACTTATTTGAAGTGAATTGACATTCTATAGGTACGCAGATGAATTGCGGAACTGCGTTTTCTTATAAACTCCGAAGTCTTCTTACACACATACATAGCATAGAAATATTTTGATTCTCTTAAAAATGCGCTACAAAGTGGGTAACTTAACTTACCTTTCTATATAAAAGTGAACAACAAGCTATCCGAACTCTCATGCCTACTGCTCCTTGGCCCAATTGTAGATGGTTTAACATCAAGGCAGTTGTAATACTACATATATTCATCAAAAAACAGTATATGTGGGCATTTCTGTAAGTTTCTGGAGTTATCTCGCCAGAAAAATAATTAATAAATAATGCTAATGTATAAGGTATCAATGGCCTGTAACAAAAAAAGTCGTCAGTAAAAATTAATGCTTTATGTCGTTATGTACGTAGAAATTACACAGCTTATGTACAGCAAGCACATAAATAAAGTTTGCATTTGTGTTGAAATGCACTCACCATATAATTATAAATAGTATTCCTACAAATAAACCGCAGAGCATGTACTGCAGCCAGAAGGTCCGCACAATAGCTTTGGTGAGCGAGGGTTTAGAGCCGGTTCGGTCGGCGTCGTCCAGCTCTCGCTGCCAGGCCTCCTCCAGTTGGTCCCCAAGCCGACTCGACTGGTCGTGATCGCGGGCTTGCCATAACTGTTCTATGGTAATTCCCCGTTTGTAGCCCATACGGAATAAATCGAAGCTCCATCTGTTAAATTAAATCGTTTAATGAAACATAGCTACGCTTTGGGAGCAACTTATCTGCCCTGCATAGACACGATGCAACAATTGGCAGTGGCACTGCAACCGCAGCTTCGACTAGGGCGTTTTACCTAAAAAATCTGACTGCGTCTATACATGGTGACTGAATTGGTATTACACGAACCATTTTTTCTTACTTCACTAATCGATTGCAATTACAGACGTTTTAATTAGAATTTCCTAAGCCAACATGATTTTAAGAATCCTTTTTTCTTTGTGTAGGATTTAATTTTAAACGTAAATTATTGTCACCTTATGCATTATGCGTGTAACTAGGTACGTTCTATGACATAACTGACGTGTGCACCTCAAGAAATATAGGGCGACCATGCAATTATTGTACATAATATGTTATCCATTTGCTATTAATGAAATAATTCTGAATTAATTAATTACTTATAATGCATAGTTAGATTTAATTTAGCCCAGACAGTAAAGTAAGTTAGTTCTTGTATTGTATAGGTACAACTTCAGTCACAGTGTATATTGTATATACGAAGATGTACCTACAGTAACTGCTAGTAAGTATCCGATCAACATCGAAGGCCAAGCGAAACTTAAATTACTTCGTGTCGCACACATTCATTGTACGCGCCGGTTCAATCAATAAACATCGTCGTCGCGGAACGACTGGTGTCACATGCGCGGTCATTATTTTCCTTCTTGTATTCAGAATCATCATGATTTTATTCCATTTTGAACCGGCGCAAAAAAATGGATTAGGTTCTCAATTCGACGCGTACCTATATACATTTTTTTATGTATGACCACGCATAAGTTTTTACAGAGTAGTCCGATTTTGATAATTCCTTTTTTATTGGCAAGGGTTTATCCCGAGAGCGGTCCCGTTTAAATTTAGAAAAAAAAACCAGTCCTAAGGGTGGGGAAACAGGAGGTGATTGCTTGTTCGCTCATATAATACTGAGTTGTGTATTACAAACAAAACGATTCACTAAAAAGCGTGAAAAAAAGTACGGAACAAGTACACACACGCATACTCGCGCAATAAAAACATACCAAAAAGTGCACAACGCACTTCAAAAAGAAAAGAAAAAAACTTTTCTACAAGATATTTGAACCGCGATCACCGGAGCGAACGCAATGTTATTCCACACCTTATACCACTAGGCCAAACGTAGCTTACGAGTGAGAGACGAAATCAACATACGTATTATCTATAATATCTATATAGACAGATTGTTAGAACAATGTTCTGATGTCCTGGTACTTTTTCTCCGCGACTCAACAAAAAAAAAATCGAAAGCGACTAGGTTCATTCGTATGTCACAATAAGATCTTGAAGCTGCGATTTTTTACCCATCCCAAAAATGCTCAACACCGCTAAAGAAGTTTACACTTCAAACATTTTAGGCGGTTTTGTTTTTTATTAAAATAAAATTGTTAGGTATGGTGGATATAATTAATTAGAAGAGAACTAAATAAAACTTAAAAAATGTTAAAGGAGAAAGGCTGCAAAACATTTAACCGATAAGAAGAAAAACAAACCCTGAAACTCCGGCAACAGAATTTCCTTTGAATAGAGATTGATGTGTTTTGAGATTTTACGTTTGCAGCTTATTATTTTCGTTCACACAAATACTACAAATAAATACAACCGAATTGAGAAGCTCCACCTTTTTTTGAAGTAGGATAAAATAACTTTTCTTTTTAACTTTGGCGATAAGCTCTTTGATGATTAGCTTAATTTTTCAGTATTTTTCATCAGCAACCTGTTGATGTAAATAATGTGGCCTACTACGTACTAATTGGGTATCGCATTTCGACGCAGCTCGGACGCGCAATGGCTCGTCGACTCGCTGGGCATTCATATTTAGAAACAATCCTCGTTTACTGTCAGCGACGGCAACAGTCTTTTGTTGTCTAGCGTATTTTATTTAGACCAGTGTTTTTCAAACTTTTTCACAATACGACCCCTTAGTATGAAAAAAATATCTCGCGACCCCCTCCCCTTCTTTTTTTCATGTAGGTATTTTATTTATGTTACAAACATTCAATTAATACGACACATTTATGCATTTGCATAGTAAGCAACTTTTTTTGAATTGAATGAGGTAGTTTCCGTGACCTCTCGCGACCCCCTTGTCGAGGCTTAGTGACCCCCTAGGGGGTCGCGACCCACAGTTTGAAAAACACTGATTTAGACCAACATGAACACTAAGTAATTAATAATAATTATAATTCACACACTTCGTGGAAGAAAGACGTAAGTCCTATTAAGGCTCTACAGGACTTACGTCTTTCTTCCACGAAGGGTGCGAATTGTGTTATTACATAGCTTACTATACTATATATACCTATTTATAGCTAGATTACGATTTTTAACCGACGAAAACGCAGGAGGTTCTCAATTCGGCGCGTTTTTTTTGTGGTCCGATTTTGATAAATAATAGGTATAAAGATCAGCAAGTAGGTAACACGGATTTATGAATAATTTAATTGCGAATACACACATATATAAATCACGTCTTCAGCCCTTACGGGGTGGACAGGATAAGCCCTCAGTGAACGGGACAAGGACATAGTCATGATCGATATCTTATAGTCTACCTAGAGGTCATTGCGTGACGCAGTGAAGTAAATACGGGTAACTTGTTTCTTTAAATTTTTCCTGAATGTCACTTTATCTTGAATGTTGAAAAATTGCAGGCTGAATGTGAATTTGTCAAAACAATTTATTTCATTTCATATTTTTAAAAGGCCGCCACATTAAAGATGAATGATGATTTGAATGTGTATCATCGTTCAGTATTTTCTGTTAGTTTAACTTTTGTTTGACACTTGCCTTCATCCTTCATCAGATATTTCTGATTCAGACAACTATTTCGTTCGCTTGAACCTTCCATGCTGGTCTGGGAGCAAAGAAAAAACATGGAATGTACCAGTTGCTTCTCTACCCGCGCAGATGGTAAAAGCCCATCGAGGGAATGGGCGAAAATATTAGGAATCATGTTATAGGCGATGAGGCTAGCAACCCATCACTATTTTGATTCCATTTTCCACCTATACGCCCACAATCTTGCTAAATGTGGCCTGGAGGTATCTGTTACATTAGGCTCTGTCTACCCCGTAAGGGATAAAAACGTGATTTGTGTGCGTGTGTGTGTGTGTGTGTGTGTGTGTGTGTGTGTGTGTGTGAACCTTGCTTGAACCGGTTTGTATCTTTACGATGTCATTGCCTTTACGTATATTTTGCTACCAGAAATGGATTATTCAAAACTAACTAACAATGTAGTAACTTAAACAAATCTTGCCAGTCAAGATTAAGCTACTAGACCCATCCGATTGACTTCATTGATTAGAAATTTGGAACGTTAACACGTTAAATTCGATAACAATGAAGTAATCTTCTTGGTTGTGGGCAAGCTTGGTTGGAGTACCTACATAGTACAACAAATAAGAAGTTAAAAAAAAATGAATATTTGCATAAACTTGTTCTCGGGAAGCCGCTTCGTGGCCGAATTGAATATTGACATCAATGTTCAAACATAGTTTGAAAAAATTTCGCTTTCTACATATACTCGTACTCAGAAAAGAACAAGTCAAAGCGTATTTATTTAAGTTCTGAAAGCTTTGTATGCACAAAGCCCAACAACAAATATTAATATTGACAAAGCTTTAATTTGTTAGACGATTTAGTCTCGTTTTCGTTACATGATATTATCTTTTTGTTTAGGAATGCGATGAATTATCATGTTTGACCTCAGACCAAATAAAAAGTAAAGATGGAACACTATGCGTAAACATAGCAAAGCAAAGTGAGGTTGGTTTGAACTAAGCCCTGCTTCGTGTGACTGTACGTTACGTAGTTCAACCAGTTTGCTTGGCGAAGTTGAGTTACGCTTGTGTGCGTTGCGTGCATCACGGCAAGGCCTAGTTTAAACTGGCCTCAAGTTGGCCGTGCGCAGAACTCGGTCTTGAATAATAATAGTGTTAAATAGAAGAGTGAGAGCCAGAGGAACGTTACGATGTTCACCTTATAGCTCAATCAAATTAGAATCCAATGTATGGGGATTTCGGATATATGTATGGGTAACATTTACCTATGCGGATGGATACCTTATGGGGCGAAGTTAAAATTTATCAACTCTCCCCCCTCCTCCGAGGTGTGCGTCCCCTCCCCACGCCCCCCAGTGTCCCGAAACGGTTTTCTGAAGTTTTTGGGAAAACTGTTCGCGACTACAGAAAAAGTGTGTAGGAAAGAAATAATGTTTGTTATGACATAGGGTTGCCATGCGTCAGGGTTTCCCCGGATTTGGTATGGGGGTTTCTGGGGGCGTCCGTGTAGGGTGTTTATACAAAGCGTCTTAGTGAAAACACGACAATTATTGTGTCCAAACAGGTCCATTGATAATTTATATTTTAACTTCAACTAGCTGTTGCCCGCGGCTTCGCTCCCGTTTTTTTTTCTTTCTAAATTTCAATATGAAAAATAGATAGTAGCCGATTCTCAGACCTACTGAATACGCATATAAAATTTGGTAAGAATCGGTAAAGCCGTTTCGGAGGAGTACGGGAACGAATATTGTGACACGAGAATTTTATATATAAGATCATGGCATTTTGAGGAAATACCTAACTTATTTATTTTAACTTATTTAAGTAATTCAAGTGACAAAGATTTTAATTTAATAGTAGTTTTAGTTTTGTATTTACATTTTAAGTATCTGTTTTTTCATTTAGTTTATTAACAATAAACCAAATAGTGACAAAGATAGGTACTATACCGATATAATTCAATGTGTTAATTATACCTATCAGGCCAAAATAGAAGTGGATTTTCACTCCAGTACATTTATATCTTCTTAAATGAAAATTACTCGTATTCATAATATGTAGGTACCTATTTTACGCTTCACTTCATTACGCTGGCTGTGTAGGACAGACAGTCGTCAATTGAACGTTGACCGTAGTATAATTATTGTCTTTGGTCAGTTGACTGTATTGCATGTATACCTACGTACTGAGTAGGTAAAGAGCTACGCATGAAACAGATGGATGTCACAGACAGTATAATTTATACGTTTTTACGTACTCGAACCTAGACATTGGTAAAAAAGTTAGATACCTAAGTAATTTTTTTTACACCGCAAAACTGTGCTGGCGGACTAAATGTCTGAATAAAATTGTAAATAATTGAAATTTATTAATAAGATTTAAAGATATACGTTGAAGGGTTGATAAGGATTAGTATTTTAAGTTCTTAAAATAAATGCCTGCTTTTTTTTTGAAGATTTATCATTAGGCTTCATATGTATAGTAGGTATGAAACAACCAGATTGACCGAAAAGTTCGGCACGCCATACTGTATCTATGATGTCTGTAACACCTTACAAAACATACATACTGAACTATTTGGCCGACTTGGATGCTTCGAAGTATATGACGCTGACTGTACCTAACTAACAGTTTCAGGAATTATTTACTGCCTGGATACTTAAGTAAAGTTCAATACTAAACTTGTTATTCTTATACTTGTGATGTGAATAGTCTCGAATAGAGTGTTGATGTAGCGTTTACTCGTACTTACGTTAAAAAAAGTTTCGATAAGACGTTAGCTTTGCTATGAGGATTCTTCTCTTTCAATGTCACTTTTGACTCCATATTTCACTGAGGCAGCTTCACTAACACACGTGTTAATTTATTTTGATTACGAAGTTATAAAAAAATTAAGTGAACTTGTATATTCGGTATGATAATCAAACTATTTTTGTTATAAAGAGCAACGTTCGAGTTAACGTTTCAATAGTTGCATCATTGAGCTCTGGCAAAATCTCATCTCATGTTTGAGCGAAAAAGACCACTCATTTCCTTTAATTCCTTCTATTATGTAAATGCTTTCACACAATACTACTATTTGCGAATTTAATTCTATAAAAATGTATTAAAATGCTGAGATGTTTTATTTCAGATGAGGTTTTTAAGTATTCACTCCGATTAAGTACTTGTTAAAAAATGTGCTTGACCGACGCGACACTATCACGCCGACTGCTGATGGCGAACTAACTACTGACGAGTCGAGTCGAGTCGAATCGAGTCAATTCAGTCTGGCAACTTTGCCGTGCCCGTGCCGAGTCAGCCGAGTAGCTACGAGTGGGATGGCGCCGCGGGCTGGCTCTCTCGCACTACGCTTTTCAAGCGAAATCACAACTTTATAAATAAAACGCTTGTTTTGCTACGTCATTGACGTCGCCGATCTAAATCCGGGCAAGTGCGAGCGGTTTGCATCATTATATTTTTTACGCTTCTTTACAAAAAACGCCTAAGTAGTGTATACAGCAAAAATGGTCTTTTTAATGGTTAAATTAATTAATCATTACAGGACGTAAATTACAGAACTGATCGACTGATTTCAATTGTTTTTTCTTACACTAATTACAATCACGAGAAAAGCGTAGCCTTCTCAGTTTAGATTTAGATGAAGGTATAAGTATGTAGATACCTAACATACCTAATTATTTACGGAATATCTTCAGTTACCTACTTACTTGCTTAGGTAGGTAACATGGAAAAACTTTTTTGCATTTAAATACCTACTTTAGAATTGAACTCTGGGATTGTTCTGTTATTTCTGCTGCGGAATTTACCTACAGAGTTACGTGTATATAATATATAAATTTATTATAATAATTATATTTATAGGTACCTAATATATATAAATATATATAGTATGTAATAACTTAATTAGGTATTACAATAAAATATCAGGTATTCTCTGAACCCAACCCAACCTCCACCGAACCCAAAAAGACCCCACCTCTCCCCTGTCAAGCTCTTAGCCAACAGAAAATGATATCCCTCAGAAACTGCCAGGAAATCATTAGCCAATGTTAACGACCCGCGGTGCCCCGGACCAAGCACTGTTCTTCCCCTCGGACTGATCCAAAAACGAACCGCAGCTCTTGACCACACAAATTATATTTCAACATAATATCCAATATTGTGTAAGTGACTGGCAATATTTACCAAAATAAACCCGCAAAGTATAATTTTTGCACGGGTTATCGTAGGGTTCAGTAGTAGTTACTTAATCTTTAATATCGTATGACAGCGTTATAAATTGTAATAATAATAAAAAATGGGAGTATTTGCAATGAATTGATGTGTGCAAAATGATCAGTGTAAAACCAAAAAAAAATTGTTGAGTTATTTATTTTTTCTACTCCTGTACTTATTTACTATTTGTGATTTATGTAATCGCGAGCACCACTATAAGAACACTCATAATAAGACTTTGGATAAGTCTATATTGTCTATTCCCTCTAAAAGCACTTGTTGGCTTATGGCTCTAAAAGTGCTCCATCGTTACGTTGGTAAAACTTTTACACTTTGAGCACACAACCAAAAGCTCGGCGCGCCCTTAATCTTTACGTAAGTACCTACCGCAAAGAATCTCACGAAAATGCAACAGATGCCGTTGGAGGTATAAAGGATCTAGCCGTTGCGCCCTAAGCTTTAGCTAATCCTGGCATTACCAGGCATTGGCTTCAGTATTAGATACGGGATCCTAAAACGTATTGGATTCTGATCTAGTTTCGCGAACCGATATCAGAGACATTGAATCGGTACAAAGATAGACATATCAGATGTCATGTCAAGATAAGAAATATACAATACCAGAAGGTTTTGAAAGATGATAAACAGCGATTAAGGGAAAATGACGAAATGCTATCTTTCACTTGATGATTTAATAATAGGTTCCTAGTTAAACCGAGCAGTGTGGCCGTTCAGTGTATTTTGAAGTGCCACTGTGTCACTTTCTTCGGTTTTTATGAATGATAAATTCTTATTTCTTCAACTAGCAAGTTCGCAATACGTGCGTATAATATTTTTGCATTTTTTTTGTGAACTTAGTAGCTAATGTTAAATAAAACCTAACTACATTCTTCAACATCAATTTACTTTGAATCAATTTTCTTAGTTTTAGTGATCCTTACTATTGTTTAGTTTTTAATGGTTTGTACATCAAGTAAGTATGATATGATCTATATAAATACTACGTAAAAGTAATAAAAAATAAAAACCCAACTGCAAACAAATAAACATAAATTACAAATCACTCTAAAAATATAGGTAACTAACCTTCCGTCCGCAGCTTCGCCCGCGATAAATTATTTTTCACCTCACTTGCTCGAAAAAGCTGTCTTTCTCCTTCAAAATCTGCGTGGAAAAGTGCTTTTTCCCCGCTTGCGTGGAAAAGGTTTTTGAAATTCGAACGTGACGATGACCACCATTGCCCACCTACTCATATAATCAGAAATTAGAACTTTGAACTTCGTATGTTGTCGTCTCGCTTATACGAATAGTACTTAATTAGGTGAATGAGAAGGACGGAATAATACGAACTTCAAATGTCGAACTTGTTATCAGACCCCTAACTTTTTCATCCGATAAAAAAAAACATAATGTCACGTTCAGAAACGCGATCCGGTATCCGTTATTAATTTATTTTAAAATCCATTATTCCTAAGTTATTTTCAAGATTTGCTAACTTTCGTTGCGAAAAGAAAAAACGATATTGGTTTTTATTAATTATTTAAATTTTTGGTTAACCACAAAAATAGCAACCAAGCAGGAAAAAACAGATATTATGATGCAAATTCAGAACGCGCGCCATTTTTTTTTAAATTCAGTCTAATAGTTAGTGCGATTTTTTAACTTTCTTTTTAAAAATATATCTATGATTAGAAAAAAAATTAAAAGTTTTTAGAGATTGCTCGTCGGGAAACCGAAAAGTTGACCAAAATTGTTGTTTGGTTTATGATAAAAATAAAAAATAGTTTTACTTATTAGATTATTAGATTAGGCTGTATGGGCTTAGATTCTATTACCTTTCTTATTTAGAAGAAAGAGAACAAAAAAACTGATTTACTATTAGACTGTTTTTCTTTCATCCACCATTTTTCTCGCTATAGTGAAGTGAAAAATTGTGTGTTTCGCTCGGCAGCAAAGTTGTTTAGTATCTCGTGCCTTGAAACTCTCGCGACGCTCAGGATTCTTCTTTTAAACCACTCGCTTCGCTCGTGGTTCAATCATAGAATCCTTCGCTTGCTCGGGTTTCAATTCAGGCACTCGCGCCAAACAAACACTTTGCAGCCTTGCATAACAAATAACTATTTCCCGTAGGAATAGGTATTTTCCCGCGGTAAAAAGTAGCCTATGTCACTCAGTGATAATGTAGTTTTCTAACGGCAAAAGAATTTTTAAAATCGGTCCAGTAGTTTCGGAGCCTATACAATGCAAACAAACAAACAAAACAATCAAATTTTTTCCTCTTTATAATATTAGTAGAGATGTCCCCGCCTGCTGTATTTAATTCAACAGAAAGTCAGTTGCCGGAGTTTTAGGGCTTGTTCTTCTTTTCAGTCATAGGTATATAGGCCATGGTCGATTAATTTTGAGACAAAAAAAAATTATAGTAGGATGAAACCCATTAGAAAAGGTAGAAAGTATTACAAAAATAAATAAAGGAAAGGAAAAATAAATTACGGGCGATCTGAGGTCGGGAAGGGGAAGGGGGTGAGTAGTTAAGGATGAAAAACGGTTTATCTCGATTTCCGGCAAAACTACAAGTCTTATGAAAAAAAGTTAAATTGCAAAGTTGTAGGTAATAAAAAGATCTATAACTTTTATTCACACATTTTTCACATAACCTTAGAATTTATGTGAAAAATTCAAATAACCAAGTTTATGGTTTTTTATTTTTCTTTCGCAAAAAAAAATATTTTATCACTAAATTTGGTGAAAACTTACCTTTTTATGTCCTGAACATACAGTATTTTTTTTATTTGAAAAAAATATTTTTTCACCTTATTTTGACTTAATATCGAATAAGCACCCTAATTTTCAATTGAAAATTCTCACGTCAAAATATCTGCTTTTTTTTAAAGTCGGTGGCCTTTTTGTTCGTTGAAATCTCTACTTTCTGATGGTATAAAAAAAGATATACATTACTATGGTAAATGTTCTCAGAAAATGCAAATAAACGAAAAAAACATTGTTCAATTTTGAGCTATTTATTAAAATTTACACTTTAATTACTCGTTAAAAGTAAGATTTCATGTTACATTGATAAACAAAAAAAATACGAATCCATAAAACATAAAGATTGCAAAAAACATGCGAAAATAGTTGTTCTAAATATTTAAAAAATAGGATTTAAATCCTGTTTTTATTGTATTTAAGAAAATTATTATGAATAACGTAATCAGTATAAAGTATCGAAATTCAATAGTACGATTTACATGTTTATTTTTATATTACTAGCTGTTGCCCGCAACTTCGTCTGCATAGAATTCGTTTATCGCTATCCCGCGGGAATTGCGCAATTTTCCGGGATAAAAAGTGGCCTATGTGTTATTCCAGACTAATCTATATATGTTCCAAATTTCAGCCCGATCTGTCCAGCCGTTCTGGCGTGAAAGAGTAACAAACTTTCACATTTATAACATCAGTAAGATGAGATTTTCTATGACATAAATGTAATTAGAATTTAATAAATCAACTTTATTGCTGAAAAAAATTGCAGCAGTCACTTTTTTAGATGAAATCCCCTTTAAATAAATCTTTTAAATCAAAAAAATTACTGTATGTTTGGGACATAAAAAGGTAAGTTTTCACCAAATTTCGTGATAAAATAAGTTTTTTTGCGAAAGATAAAATTAAAAAACCAAAAACTGGGTTATTTGCATTTTTCACATAAATTTTGAGGTTATGTGAAAAAAAGCAAATACAAAAGTTGCAAATCTTGTTATTACCTACAACTTTGCCATTTAACTTTTTTCATAAGACTTGTAGTTATGCCGGAAATCGAGATAAACCGTTTTTCACCCTTAAAAACTCACCCCCCCCCTTCCCGACCTCAGATCGACCGTAATTTATTTTTCCTTTCATTTTTGTAATATTCTCTACCTTTTCTAATGGGTTTCATCCTACTATCATTTTATTTTACTTTTTATCATTTTCAAAGGTCCTGGCCTAATATCGCATGCTGAGAACGAAAGTGACCTAGTTCGAAAATTCACATAAATGAGTTAAAAATAACAGAAAGACCCACAAAAACATACAGCAAAAAATGTTAGTGTCTTTCAGATTCACTAAAAATCAAAAAATAAACTAAAATTTTAACAAAAAAACCCGACATATTATTTATAATATTTGATACATTTTTAGTGAATCTGAAGTACACTAACATTTTTTTCTAAATATGGGTAGACCTACTAAACGTGCTGCTCATATTATGAGACAGCGCCGTTTAAATGAAACGGACGATTTGTCGCACACATAGATACTTAATTATGCTAATTTCAGACTTATACGGTTTTCTCAGGGGTGCCATTGTCAGAACTGGACCAAATTGAAATGGCAGCACGTTTAGTAGGTCTACCCATATTCAGAAAAAAGTGTTAGTGTTCTTCAGATTCACTAAAAATCAAAAAATAAACAAACATTTTAACAAAAAAAACCGACTTCACTACGCACTAAAAAGAAAAAATAATTGCATATTCTTCTACAACTTAATAATCAACTTACTTTTTCTACTTATCAATATATAGGTACGATCTAATGTTGTTACAATTATTGTTATTTTTGTAGTCGGTGTCAGCCAACGTAAGCTTGTAACTACATACATAGTTACAGGTGAGATGTGCTTGTGTATAAAAGGGGTACGTATTAAAAACATAAAGTTTAAAATGTATAATGGGTTAAAATACATAATGGCTTATAATATATAATGCTATTTTGATTCCCCTTTCCACCTATACGCTTACAATCATGCTAAACGTGGCCTTTAGGTCTTGTTACCTCAGGCCCTGTCTACCCCGTAAGGGATATAGACGTGATTTGTGTGTGTGTGTGTGTGTTCAAAATGTACGGCGTTAAAGGGGTGACTTAAATTTGTATCAAAAAGACTTGAATCAAACTAAGCAAACCACCTGCTGAAATGTCCTTGAATAAATCCGAGACACCATGTTTAATATGACGAGCTCAAGCTCTTTTACTCGTAAGAGCACTTTATGAAACGGATGTGTATAATTATAAATGTTAATTCCTGCTTTTTCCTGCTTTTTGTAAAACAGATGGTTACCTCCATGAAAGTGTACGTAGGTACATTAAGCTCCGGTAACGTATGTATTTAGTTATCACTTTACAATAAATCGTTGACTAATTTGATGTCTGATTAACGATAAGACAATACTTAGATGACGAGCAAAATCCACTGTTGATTATCATCACTACATAGTATAAAACAAAGTCGCTTTCTCTGTCCCCATGTCCCTATGTCCCTTTGTATGCTTATATCTTTAAAACTACACAACGGATTTTGATGCGGTTTTTTAATAGATAGAGTGATTCAAGAGGAAGGTTTTTATGTATGATTCTACGCAGACGAAGTCGCGGGCAGAAGCTAGTATAAAAATAAAATAATAAATTATTGAATGATTTGGAAATCAATCAGATTAGCAGACACGTATTATTGGGAATTTGGAATGAGTGAACAGTTTCGAAGATTGATATCTATGTGCCTTTCCTTGTGCATTAATCTTCTTTGTTTGTTAGTTTGCATGTACGTAACTAGTAATCTAATGTCTGGTACTACTAAGTTGATTTTTCAGAATATTTTAAGAATACAAAGCTACGCTTTAGGTAGGTACCTCTGTCTAACATCTTGGTTAGGTATGTTACCTACCTACTTTTCATTTCAGAAAAACGTACCTAAAAGTACATACAACAAACCAATGTCCAAAAAACACGTATTTTCGGAGCAAATTCAAAAAAGTTTATATCATAGTTTAGTGAGCAAACAATTTTCGTCACTTCTGCTTTCAAGTCATTTCTAAAACAAAATAATCTTTTGCAAGATTTTTTTAACCATACATTATTTTTAGAAAATTGGGTTACATTATTTTTTATAACAATACATTCCTCGACGAAAACAGGAATCACCTTACTCATAGAAATCTTAAACGCGACGCTCGGCTTGCAAAACAACTCGTCAGGAAATTATTTAACTTTCAGGCCTATGCAATCCCACCAAAACATTTCAGCTTGTTCCCCGTACATAACCAAGTTACATAACCGTCAGTGGTAAAAACCAATGTAAGATGATTAATTTGGATTAATTTAGGTTTAGGTGCGGCGGGATTGGGCCACCCCTAAGCCGAAAACATGTTTGTTTTAATTCAGAAATAGTCTTTATTTTACCTGAGAATGTCCTGGTAGGTAATGTAGTTATGTACGGGGAACAAGCGAACATTTCATGTAAAGGCTGCCAAGACCAAGCTCATAACGCTTTCGCTGTAAAGTGTTGTTAGATCCAAGGAAAAGCCAAGCCCCTTCTCGTTGGCTGTACCTACGCCTTGGTTTTAAAGTGTGGCCTGGCAGTTCCATAGCTCTATTGCATAATAAAATGAAAGACCTGAGACATAATGTTCTACCGTAGGTACAAAAGTCTATATGGGACCATCTGGCCGATATTATCAGATATTAAGATTAATTATTACCACAATATTAAAGATAAACTTAGATTCTTGCATATCAGTCAGACTGTTTGATAAACTTATGTATGGTAGAAAATTATCTCACAGGTCTTAAATTTTATGATATGCAACAGATAGGAGCTATGCAACCGCCAGGCCACACTTTAAAACAAAGGTAGGGCTAGTAAAGCTTACTTACTATACGGAGGCTTGGCTTTTCCTTCGATCTGATAACTTTTTACAGCGAAAGCTTTATGACCTTGTGTCTTGGCAGCCAATTTTACATGATAGCTACCTATGTTTTGGTGGGATCTCATTTCTGTTTGTAAGGTTATATTACTTATAACTTTACTACTGTTTATTTAACTTTCAGGTCTATGCAATAGCGAATTATTTTTATATTTGGTAGATTACTTCATAACAGCTAACAATACAACTAACGAATAAATAACCCACTTATTTAAAAACAGTTGTACAAAATTCTTATAGCGGAGAGCAAGACCTTATTATTTTTTCACACCACCTGCTCGACAATGGCTAATTATATATCATGTAAACCTTACTCAAAGTAACTCATTATAGCCCCTGGCTTACGCCGGGTAGTAATATTGTACTGAAATTCATTATAACCTGTAGGTTAGTAATATGATTTCACTTTTCATGGTTCTTATTCCTATACCCTTAAAGTCCAATTTCGTAAAAATCGCACGGCTCCGAAAATCAAGATGGCCACGCCACGGCAAGCGGCGTTCGATTTTCGAACGAATGAAACAAATTTCAAATAAAACAAAAGCGGCCAGTGTTGGCCGACGCTGTAATATTACACGCATACAACTGCTAAGATTCCAAATAAAAATATTGCTGTATCATTACCCAACTGCACTAATTTCTCAAACTTAAGTTTTTACTTTTAATTTTGTTTTACTGTTGTTTTAATTAAATTCTTTTTCTAGTTACCTTGGTTTTTATTGTCTCGCAAAAGGTGAGAAAAGTAGAGTATACTCCTCGGAGATAAAACTGTTTATGTCTTGGGTGCGCTTAAATGCTTCGCTCCACTCAGGACTCAATCTTAATTCCCTCGCTACGCTCAGGAATTAACTCATAAACACCCTCGCTACGCTCGGGAGTTAAATCTAGAGTCCTTTGCTGCGCTCAGAATTCAATATCGCGCCCGTGACATAATACAGTGATTTATCCCCTCGGTCTACAATCTACTATTCTTTGTCTGGCAATAGTAAAGAACTGGCCAAGTGCGAGTCGCGTCAAGTGGGGTTCCGCACAAATTCAACAAGTGAAAATTCAATAAACAACAATTTGAATTATCCCCTATTTTTTGGGAGCACTTCAATTTATCTGGAAACACTTTTCTAGACTACCTTTTGATTGCGTAGACTTACAGGGTTGATTTTTTTATAGATCAAAGTGACCGCAGACCTTGATAATATTTGATACCTATTATAACTTTATACCACGAGTTCTTATGAGAACAATGATCTCGACGGACAGACTGACAGACGGGCAACGAGCGGTTTCTTTTGTTATTCAGAGTAACGGAACTTTCGGAACCCTAAAATAGGTAGGTGCAGATAAGTAAAAACGAGTAAACCTTAGTACCTATAATAAAGGGGGTATAACAGTTCGCAGTTTGGCTGAGCCTGTATGCACACGGCGCAATTTTTATGCGCCAACGACGCACATTTATTGCGCCGGAAATGCTTAAAAATTCGTCAGTATGTACCAAATTGCTCCTCCAGTGACGAAATCAAAGTACAGAAATATTATAACTACCAGCCAATGGCATAATTTCAATTACTTGTACTTAACTGTGTTGCTGAGAAGGGTTAAGACCCACCATATCCCTGGCATTACCCCTGGGGGAGGGTGGGACCGAACCATACCACCGTAGTGCTGCAAGCCACGGGTAATAGGTGGGTTACGGGTACGGGTAGGTTAGGTTAGTTAGGCAGCTCCTTATGCCCGAAGGGCAAGGCACCCAGGAATAGAAGCCCCGCATAGCGGGGCTCCGTCGATTTTTTTTCAATTTCTCAAATCTCAGCACTACTACTGGGGGGCTGAGAAACAATGTCCATGGGCTGGATCAACATCATCGACGGATAGACTTGTCAAGTACGGCACCCTAAAAGCTGCCCTGAGAAGTCTGAAAAATCAGTCAATACCTAGGTTGGCATCTCGCAGGGTTCATGGAATGAAATCAAACACTTAACATGAAAAATAATACTTGTATTCATTATACTCAATACTCTCGACTTAAGTAGGTACCTACTAGGTACACATTTTTTAATAGATATAATAGGTACGTACTTATAATTTTAATATTTAAAGAATGTTTATAAATACTTAATCATATTTACTATCAATATTACTCGAGTACCTGCAGCGATACACGCTAAAATAAGGTTTTTAAAGCTGAGGTTTACAAAAGTTACCTACTTACTCATAGTTAAAAAAAAACCGGTGAAGTGAGAGTCGGACTCGCGCGCCGAGAGCTCCGTACAAATTTGGCAAATGAATACAAAATCCAGTGGTAACTGCACCCTGCTTTTAAGCGAAATCTAGGCATTGTCAGGTCATTTTATATTGGTTACTTACATAGATAAACACTCATAAAAAACAGGTTGATGTCATTGGTTGTGCCATAAGAGCTACCTCCATATTAAAACCTCGAGATTGAAACACTTTTTTTCGCTTTATAAATTATTATTTTGCCCGAAGGATTGTAATATTTTTATTGGCTTAGTAGATATTTTAATGACTCATCTTTAAATTGGTCCATTATTCCAAATCCAACTATTCCTCGTAGGTATATATAATAAAAAAGAGAAAGAAGAAAAAAAGTCAGTGCCGTGTGGGAGATCATTTATATTCTATGTAGCAAAGGTGCTTCGCGCCTCGATATACCTACTTAGGTAGGTATCCCTAGCCTAGGTATCTTATTAACTCCCTAAATAAATATTTCCGAATTATTTTAGCGTAAATTAATTTCGCAACGTGTTTACATACCTACTTATAGCAATTTTGGTTTTTGAATTTCTGGCAAATTACCTAATGTAGTTAATTGGATTTGCGGAATAAGGAAAAAGGAATTTCAGAAGGTTCAAATGTTGCCATTCTATACCTACTTGCATTGTCATTCATCTTCAAGTACTACGAGTCTAAGTATAGGTAGATACAATGTATAGAATAGATAGTAAGGTATTTGTTTCGAACTTGAAATTTGGAATTAAAATTGTTTTTACACTTTTGTCGAAAGCGTAATACTCTCGCGAATCACACACTATGAAAGAGGAATATTGTTATGTGCGGTGTCTTCGGCGTCGGCGTAGCGCGTCAACACGTGACGATGGTGCGCTTCGCGTGCCAGGTCGCGCAGGCTCTGCTCGGAGCCGGGCCCGAGCTGCGCCACCATGCGCGTGAACGGCCCGTCCGCCTGCAGCAGCTCGTGCGGGTGTCCGCACTCCACCACCTGTCCCGCCTCCATCACCTGCCACACGCTCAAAGTTAGCCGGCGGAACAACGTGCGCGACGAACGCATCGAGACAAACTACTCACGATCACGCGGTCCGAGTCGGCCACGGTGTGCAGCCGGTGCGCCACGGTCAGCACCGTGCAGTCCGCGAAGTACTTGCGGATGGACCTCTGGATCAGGGCGTCGGTGCTGCAACAGAAGCCAGCGTAAGCGACACTAATCCAACGTCACATCAAATTACCTAAGTACAGGGCTGGCGCTATGTCATGTGCCAGAGCAGGCGGTTGCGTGCGTGTGCTGCTCGCGTCAAGTAAAGTCGTCGCAAAATAAAAGGCCCGTTTTGACATTTGTCTTTGCGACGTAACTAGTGATGTAACCATACGACTCGGTACTCGATACTCACGATAAATCGATTCCAGTTTGCATGAGTACTTGATCGATTTGAATATATATTGTAAAGTGCATTGAATTAAAGTTCTTTTTAGAAAAATTAACTTACACTGATGTTGTAGATTTTGAAATGATACAATGTTACAAAAGGTCAATTTTGTTTCATTTAATATTTTCGTTACAGTAATATTCACAAAAAAAATCGACAAAAAGTTTATCAAATTTCTAAATGTCAGTGAAAATTAGAACACATAGAAAAATCCGAAAATAAAGCTATGGCCGGGAATCGAACCCGGATCCTCTTCATTCCGTGACCCGTGCTATACCCCTACACCACCCATAGCAGGTGGGTAGTCTCCGAATTTTTCTACCTGTTACTAACTGTCACGTGACCCTTTTGTTACTATGCGAATTTTTGTCGCTAAGCGTCATCTGTTTGAATGATGTGTCTGTACGACACAATTACAAACTCCCGTGGAACATCTACTGCTCACCAGGGACGAGAGAAGGCGCTGTTTTTCAAATGATAGGTAAATGTCAGACATTTAGAAATTTAATCTCTAACGGTAAAACCGAAAAAGTAAAACATAAAAATCAAGAAATAAAAATTCTTGATTCATTTGCTAGCAGTGCTTGCACTGCTATGTTCCGGTGTGGAGAGTAGGACAGCCGGGGAAATTACGGGCACAAGAGGCATTGCATCTTAGTCCACTAGGTTGGCAAATTATCTGCAATCCCTCCGGGGTTGCGGGTGTCTATGGACAGTGGTGATCACTTACCATCAGGTGACCAACTTGCTAGTTTGCCTTCCTATTCATATAAAAAAAAAAAGTTTATCTTCAGTCAATCATTTTCTTCAGATGATGATCCAAAATTGTCAGTTGAGCTATCGTCACCCGTATTTATAATTAATTCATTTTCAATTATATTGTCAATATTGACGTCTCTGTCATAGTCTTCCTTTATTATTTTTCGAGTTTTTTCTACCACTTTTGCCCAGTCTTCTTTTGTAATTTTGGCACAAGCTTCATTCAGCAATGTCATCATTTTTTTAGTGGAGAATGGCGGCTTTGTATTGTGGTGTGCTGCGTATCCTTTCACTTGAGCCCAGATCAACTCAATCGCATTATACTGGCAATGGTATGGCGGCGTTCTAATTACTTTGTGTCCATGCTGAAGTGCTAATTCGTCAATTTTATATTTTAGTTTTGCAGGTTTATTTTCTTTTACCAGTTGCAGCAATTCAGCTTTAAGCAATTTCGTGTCAGCTTCAACCCCTTGTCTTTGAAGCCATGCCACTAAATCAGCCTTTTTGTTTGCTTGAGTAGGTGCTTTATCTATTTGAACTGAATGGTAAGGTGCATTGTCCATGATGATTATGCACTGTTCGGGGAGGTTTGTTAACAAGTTAGTAAACCACTCAGTGAATTTATTTGCATTCATTTCTTCGTGATATTCTTTAGTACTTTTGGACTCAAATGCGAGCAAGGCATCATTCACAAAACCTCCCCCAGCTGATCCGGCGTGGCAGATTATTAAGCGTCCACCTTTTCCCATTGGGACTTTTGAGCAAGATGCCTTGGTATCGTCCGTCCACGACTGCGGCACGGTATGATTCGAGTTCAGCCAAGTCTCATCGACAAATATGACATTGTCCCAATTTGTGACCTTGTTCATCTCCCTCAAGAACGATACTCTGTGCAAAATTAAATCATATCGTTCCATCATGATTTTCCTTTTGTCGGTTTTCTTGTACTTGAATCCAATTTGCTTCATTATTGTTGTTAAAGACCTGGCACTGCCACTATACAGGCCAGCTTCTCGTAATGTTATCAGCAATTTACTCACAGTTGGGTATTCATTTCTTGTATAATACGCATACACGTGATTTCGAATAGCGTCTGCGTCAAATGTGTCAATACCTGTTACAGGCTTGCTTTTCTTCCTCATTTTAGGCGTTCGTAATACATTTTCTTCAGTACCTGAAGGTCCATACTTTTGCTTCAAGATGGTTCGAATAGTTTTTTTGCCGATCCCAAGTGCTTCTGCAACGCGATCTTGTACTTGCGTTACGGGCAATAAAGATCCACCATTAACTGATTCGCGTTCGAAGTATTCGGTTAACTTCACAACCAATTCGCGTGACTGGCTGTTGATTGTACGTCCTCTTTTTGACATGTTGAAACAGAGTTCGTACGATATAACAACAAAAACCAAAATCTAGTTCAAATCACTATGTTTAAATCAATGTCCAAAATAGAAAAGCCGAGGTCAACGTGATATTTATTAAACAGAAATAATCCAAAAACAAAGCCGAGCCGAGAAAAAATATCAAATAAGACTTCGACAGAAAACGTCAAATTGACATACTACCTTCATTCAATCATTTCTTCAAATACCTACCTAACAGGTCGGGGAAAAAAGTTTCTTCGCATTCGATGTGAAATCTTTACGGCTTGGAGCTCCAAGCTCATAATTTTCAGTAAAGATCACTACACAGCTGGTGAAATTCAGTAATTAATTGATGTTGAAATTCAGTGAAATTCAGTAATTAATTGATTGATGAACACTAGTATTTAAATAAATAAAACCGGCCAAGTGCGAGTCGGCCTTAAAAAAATATCTTGATCGATTTATTTTTTTCTTTAACCGACTATTATTAGTCTGTGGACAATATGAAAAAATCGTTATGCACAGCACTTAGCCGAGTGGGCGGTACCCATCAATGAAAAATGTAATTACCTTCAGAACATTTCGATCGGTAAAAAATAGAGAACTTCATAGGCGTGAACTGTCAAAACGGGCCTATTATTTTGCGACGACTTTAGTCTGTCTGCCTGTGTAGCGCGGACGTACTTGGGGTCGACGTTGGCGGTGGCCTCGTCCAGCACGAGCAGGCGGTTGCGTGCGAGTGCGGCTCGCGCCAGGCACAACAGCTGGCGCTGACCAGCACTGAAGTTGAAGCCGCCCGACGCCACTTCGGACGACAGCGACGTCACGCTCTGCTTCAGCTCCACCTGCAGATTATGTTAAATGCATATACTTGTAGGTAGACAGTAGATATAAGGAGGTTGCACTGACGGTGAAATTGGCATTGTTCATTTTTTTTAAGCTGTGCTTTTAACACCTTTATTTGATAAAATGGACTATTTCAGGCAACTAATTTGAATATTATGCTTTTACGTAGCTTTGTTAATTAATAATAAATATTTTTTCGCTGTTTGATAATTCGTGAATTTAGACAGAATCCCAATCGCCTTCGTTCGGCTGGCTATAAAAAAAACGGCTTTGTCTATGGTTTTGTAGATTTGACAGTGACACGTGACAGTTGCCGTAGCCAAACTTTTTTTTTCATTTTTGTGGCAAACATTCGATGCTGGATTCTGTCTAAAAACCCGGTCGTTCGGTCAAACAAAGGTTCAAAGTACTTTTACAAAAATATCTGCAATCATAAAGTATTTTTGAAATCGGACAAGATAAATCGGATAATTGATGGTTTTCCTCGAAATGGTTTTCGAATTGGAGCATACTAAAAAAAATGAACAATGCCAATTCGTCCATTGATTCGCGAAACTGGCTGCACAGCGGGTTATGTTCGGTTTTTATTTGAGCTTTTGACTCTCAAACGACTGATCCGCCAACGAACCAGATAACCGATAGCTACCAAGTAAACGTGATCTCGAGTGGAGCCTGTGTTTCAGCAAGACATAGCATGCGCCGGCTCCCTGCTAAGTGGAACAATGACTCAAGAACAAATGTGACTGGTAGAAACTGGACGCATATAACCTAACACAGGGCTAAGTGCCACTACAATGACGAAATACATCATTAATTTTAAAAACGGTCCAAGCGTATTACCTGATCTAATGCTCTCCATATGTCTTCATCAGTATGTTTGTTGAACGGATCCATATTATAACGCAAGCTAGCCGAAAACAAGACGGGCTCTTGTGGAATGATAGCAATCTTTGCTCGAAGCTCCTGTAAATTATGATGAAAAGGGCTAATATTAAATTACAAAAGACAAGGCATCAGTCAATCTACAGCCTGAAAGACATGTCTAGCAGAATGTGTAATGTTAGGTTGATTACAGAAATGTATGTAGGTACTGTAGGAGTTAGGTTATATAGGTTTACAAACTGGCTGGTTTACGAGCTGGCTGGTTGAGGCTATGTTCGAGTTGTCCTTTGGCGTTGAAAAGTTTAATAGGAACACTAAGACGACTAACACAACTAATATAACTTCTACAGAGTGAGTTATTAGTCCATTATGTATTCCTCTACCACTAAATAAAACTAGAAGAGACAAGTAAATAATTGACGAAAACAAACCCTAAATAAATCATATAATCATATCATCCAGCCAGTTCGTAAACCGAACGAGTGTTCGATTTATGAAACTAGAACATAGCCTCAAACCAGCCAGTTCGTAAACCTATATAACCTAATTCCTACAGTACCCTGAGCGCGATCTCGCTGGTGTCGACGTCGTCGATGTAGACGTGTCCGTCGATGGGCGCCAGCCGGAACAGAGCCGAGATCAGAGACGACTTGCCCGCGCCCGTGCGCCCCACCACTCCCACCTGCAGGGAACACAATACCATGATAAGCCTGCTCAGGAACTATGGAGCATACCGACTCGCGTCCATGTCGGCGTACGTACCTTCCAGCCGCTCTCGATGACAATGTTGAGGTTCTTGAGGACGGGTTCGGCCTCCTTGTCGTATCGCAGGTAGAGGTCCTTGAACACGAGGCGCGCGCTCTGCGGCCAAGCCGCCGGCGGCGACGGCCCGTCCGTCACCTCCTGCGGTAGCGACGTGTACTGCGTTACGCGCTCCACACTTATCATTTGCGATATCACTTCTGTTACTTGTTTTATTCCATATTGTACCATAGTTACCAGTGCCAGACTTTGACTGATCGCAAGTCCGACGTTACCGGCTTTAGTAGTACCTGAATATTGAAATACCAACTATAATAATTTTATATTTCCAGGGGCAGCGTAATTCTTTATCATTTATGAATGGTACTCTAGTGTGATGTTCTTCCAAAAACTGGGTCCCAGTTATTAATTGACCGATGACAGTGCAGTGCAGTAGCACCCGATTCAAGTCAATGAAAAATTCTTAAAACGTTTGTATTATTTTTTGATCAATAATTGGCAGTGTTCATTTTTTATGGTATGCTCCAATTCGAAAACCATTTGGAGGAAAACCATCAATTATCCGATTTATCTTGTCCGATTTCAAAAATACTTCACGATTGCAGATATTTTTGTAAAAGTACTTTTGACCTTTGTTTGACCTAACGACTCGGTTTCTTGTGAGAGTCAGGCATTAAATGTTTGCCACAAAAATGAAAAAAAAGTTAAGCTACGGTAACTGTCAGGCTGTCACTGTCACGTCTACATCATAACAAAACATTCCTACATAATCTACAAACGTTAGAAATAAAAGCAAATTCAAAGTATAAAACTGTGAAATACACGATATTTATGAAAAATGTTTTGTGCCGGGGTGCAACAATGATTTGAACAATAGCCCCACAAAATCGAAAAGAAGAAGAAGAGAAAAGAGAAAATTTGCGGAAGGAATGGTGTACACAAGCTAATGTGGAATATTTCAAAGTTTACACAATGTATTGTTGCGGAAATCACTTTAATGTAAGTACCTAGGAGTCGGGAAAGATGTACAGGGATCAAACGTTTTGTTCTGTAGTCAAACGAGAAAAGCAAAAACAGCCACTGAAAACAATAACAACACCAACGGACGGAACGATTCGACCACATTGAACATTGGTTGACCTTGACATCAGACACACATTCACAGATTTATGACGTTGACGCATAGACAAAAACGTTTTTTTTTTATTGCTGCACGAAGGCGATTGGGATCGTGCCTAACTTATCAAATTATCAAACAGCGAAAAAATATTTATTATTAATAAACAAAGCTAGGTACGTAAAAGCATATTATTCAAATTAGTTGCTTGAAACAGTCCATTTTATCAAATAAAGGTGTTTAAAGTACAGCTTAAAAAAAATGAACACTGCCAATTATGCCAAAAATATCCTACGTTTACAACCATTCGTCTAGTCAACCTCACTAGACCAGGGTCGATAATTTTTGAGACCAAAAAAAATATAGTAGGATGAAACCCATTAGAAAAGGTAGAGAATATTACAAAAATGAAAGGAAAAATAATTTACGGGCGATTTGAGGTCGGGAAGGCGAAGGTGGTGAGTTTTTAAGGGTGAAAAATGGTTTATCTCGATTTCCGGAAAAACTACAAGTCTTATGAAAAAAAGTTAAATGGCAAAGTTGTAGGTAATAAAAAGATCTACAACTTTTGTATTTGCACTTTTTTCACATATCCTCAAAATTTATGTGAAAAATGCAAATAACCAAGTTTTTGGTTTTTTATTTTTATCTTTCGCAAAAAAACTTATTTTATGACGAAATTTGGTGTAAAATTATCTTTTTATGTCCCAAGCATACAGTAATTTTTTTGATTAAAAAGATTGGCTAACGGTGTTAGCAAAGTTTGTAACTCACCGTCATTGAACAACAGGAAGGAGTAAGCAACAACGGCGACGTAAGCTGTTGTTAATATTCCCAGCCAGATTTCAAACGTGGCATTCGACACTAAAATAGTGTACCTGCAACGCAGAAAAAATCAATAAGATTTTTTTTAAATATTTATGATGATTCATGTTACCAATTTGTACCCTATTTAGTTTTTAAATTTTCAACTTACTTATAAGGAAAAGAAAGTTCCAAGTAAATTAAACAATTTTGTCAACAGCTTTATCATTCTTTTATGTGCTCTGCCATAGGGACCCTTTTCTACCAAACTTTGAACCCAATTTTAGTATAGAAATACTTATCACTTAACGTAACTAGTGAAACCACAAGCTGCAAATACACGTCTATCCTTTTTATTTTGCATAAAAGAACAAAATTTTAATTTCGATGGATTCACAAAAACGTCAATATCTCCATTACTAGAAACTGCCATAAGGACCCTTTTCTGATGGAACGTCACAAATTATTTTTCGTTGTTTTTTTTTTGTTCGCGTAGATATTATGTCAATAAATGTTTTTCTTCCAGTTTTTTTAAACTAAAGTCTTTGTTACTAATTACTTCCAGTTTTGATTTGAAACAGAAGTGAAGGGAAGTATATGCAACTGGGGCTACGCGCGCACGTAATTTAGTCGTCCAGGACGTATACGTCCTACTTACATCAAAGTGCGTCTACGATGTGGCATGCGGGCCAGGAGTTAAGTCATCGTGGACAGTGGACAGTCGTGACGCGAGGTCGGAAGAGCTACTGACCAGGCGGCAGTATGTACGTCCTGCTTTTCGTCGAAGTGCTTGCGCAGCATGGCCTGCGCGCCGCACGCGCGCACCGTCGTCAGCCCCACCATGCTGGCCGACACGTGCGTGAACACTGGACTGCGCGCAGCACCCTCCAACCTATGCAATCAACACAATGTTTATGATGTCGCTTTTCAATAGGTTTGCTCGTACTAGTCAGCTCAATGTCTTTGAAAGAAGAGACAATAAATTCCATGATTTTACCTACCTACATCCTTACAACTCGCAATGGCTATTGTATTCCACGCAACACAGTTTTAATTTAAAGACTAATCTTCCTCGCTGTGAGCAGCAGCAGGGCATTAGTGCCTAACTGCGATCACTTCCTGGAGCTCAGGAAATTAAAGTTTTCTTTGCTATTTCAGCAAGAATGACATGAATTGTCCTACTCGTTTTGCAGAGCGTCAACAAAGTTAAAAATTTGCGCTAAAACTTGTGGAGTCATTTCAAAGAAATGTTGTTTACTTGGATTTGTCCGACTAAATTCAAAGTTACCAAGGCTAGTTAATATTGAGTTTAATTACACACTGATGAATCATAATCCTCAAACCAACATTTAAGCCTCAAACAAACTTTTAAATTCACCTTAGTCACACTTCGTTAAACATTGCAATGCCCTGCAATGTGGGTTTAGGTAGAGGCACACTGATTAAACGTTTAAGCCTTTAACACTTGTACAAGAACCTTTTCATTACTGAATAATTTAAGTAAGTTTCTACTTATGGCATTGTACCTTTTAATGGCCTGCGCAGTCTTTAGATAAATCTTGGACCAGATCCACATGAGCACGCCGCACACTGCAGTCGTCAGCAACATATAGGGGCTGACGAGCGCCACCAACCCCAGTATACCCGCCGTTAACAATAACACCTGTCGTCAGATTTATACATATAATAAAACTGAAGATTCGAGGATCGAAAGTCTGTACATGGAAGATATAAAAAAGAAATTGTTTGGGATATAATACTTAGAACCGATAACAGAACACGTTCCAACAGTTTTTCGAATTTTTGTCTGTTTGTTTATCTGTTTGTCTGTTTATTTGCGAGCGCATCACGTGAAAACGGCTGAACGGATTTTGATGCAAACTTTACAAATCTGTTGAGAAAATCACCGGCCAGGTTATAGGATACTTTTCATCCCGGAAAATGGCATACGTTTCATCGGGATAGCGATACACATGTCAAAGGTCGCAGCTGCCTAGAGTCGCAACGTAAATAAATACTGCTTCAGTATCATAGAGGTGCACTAAGGATTTTTCAAAATTCCCGCGGGATAGGGAATAGTCCACTGAAAAGGGAGCCTTTCTCCGTAACCATAATTAAGTACCTACTAGTCTTGAAATTTGGCACACAAATAGGGAATCATAACTGCTGAAAATTAATTTCAAGACTTTTCGAAATTCCCACAGGACAGGGAGAAAAAGGGATTTATATTATTATTTACCTATTTTGAAGTGTTATTATCCCTGTAACTATTATTACTAGTCTTTAAATTTGGCATACCAGTAGATAATATTGATATCTGAAAACTGATTTCAGGATTTTGCGAAATTCCCGTGGGATAAGAAAAAAGAGTAACTGACTTGCTAATATAGTTTCTTGATATTTGGCAGACATATTCCTTGACGATCAAAGAGGCACTACAATGGGATTTCCAATTTTCCCAGGGCATTAGGGCTGTATAGAAAATATATAGACTTTTGTAGCAGACATTTCTTTGAAGATCACGTAGGTAGGTGTCATAAGAACAGGATTTTTTTGAATTTCCCACGGAAAAAAGAATGGGATAAAAAATAATGGAAGTGGGTGTCCATACAAGAAACTGGTTTATTGCGTTGAGGTAGGTAGATGGTACGAAATTCTTCGTGCTAAAGTATATTGGCAACCGAGTGCAGTAGTGGAGCCACCGGGCCGATCGAGGTGGAACCACATCGGACGTCAAAACCCTCATCGATGACTCAACAGCGCCATCTAGAAAACTGCGAGCGGATCTCCGTCATGAAGACTTGAGATTAGAGAAGGGGTAGAAGAAGGAGGTCATAAAATGGACGACGTGGACAGCGCAGCCCTTCTACTTTTGATAATTTTCCTTGGGAAAGCATAGGGAATAGGTTTATTATTTACTGTTGCAATTTAGTTTACCAGGAGTAATAAATTTAACGTCGTTTACTGTTCAAGCATACCCGTCATTTAGCTTGGTAAGTACATATCAAGTACCTACGACTCGCATTTGGCTGGTTTTTGTACATTTTCGATGGGAGAGAGGAAGAAGTTTTAGTGCAAATTTTGATACTGCGCGGACGAAGTCGCGGGCAAAAGCTACTTAATAATAATAAATATCTATTTCCAAGACCCATTCGTACATAAGACCGATTTTTGAAATCACATGTGCGAAAATACCATTTGCAAGTGGCAAAACGTTTGTGTTGAATTTGTAATATGAGCACAGGAATCTTAGTCTTCAGATTTTAGCTGTCATTTTTAGTATGGATCTGACAGCGAGCGAACCTAAACTGAATCTGAATTGAATCGCATTAAGACGTCATGGCAAGGCCCTGTATATACTCCCCGGCACGACAGTCTAGCGCTGACGTTGACTGTGGAGAGGATTCTGCGCATGTGTACAGTCGCACACGCATTATCATGTTTTTACGAAATTTACGATATTCAATTATTTTTGAGCCAGCTGTAAAAAATAAATACAAATGACTTTTACTATTTTCACAGTTCATTTTGTTGTTTATTGGAGTAACCTCACTCATAGTTTGTTTCAAAACTTCAATTCATACCGACACTTTCCTTTTTAAAGAAACAATGAACATCATAAATCATTCTACGCGTGCCTTGTCTTTTCAAAACAGTATTTTTTCTAGACATATTTAACTACAAAAAATAAACGAATTATTTAGTCACCCAAATTAAACAAACGAAACGAACTCGACTGTACGACGTAAGAGGTTGGCGGGGCGTAGTATCGGTGCGGGAAGCAGGGAGCGACTGGGGAGCCAATCGACGCTTACGCACCCGCCCCGCGAGCCGCTTTCTCGCCAAGGATACCTTATTTTATACTTCTGTCTGCGCAAGGTCAACACTAGACTTACCGGCACGTACCTATACTTAGTAGAAAATATCTTAACCGAAATTTCATTGGTGTGATTATTTTATTTTATAGCAAAACATCGATTTCACCGCTTTCAAATGGTATTTTATGTATGTATATATGTATGTAAACTCTTTATTGTGCAAAATAAACAAGACAAATACAATTGTCAAACACTGAGATATATGCACAAAGGCGGACTTATATGTATTTTCACAGTCTGACTTTAAAATTGGCCCACTGATCTTAACAAATTATGTAAAATTATGAAAAGGTAAAACTATCCTTATCCAATTTCTTCATTTGAGATATCTTTCGGATATCGATATCTGTACCTTCTGGAAGCATAGGTACGTAACCTACACAGAAACGTGCGTACCTGCCTATAAGTACCTACCTACTTATTTACAGTGTTTGTTAGTAGGTACGAACCTGAATAGCTTCTAAGTATTTGTGTGGCAGTTCCTCGTCGACCACACCGATATCCCTCGAGAACCGATTGAGGATGCGGCCCGAGGGGTTAGTATCAAAGAAGCGCATGGTTGTGGACATTATCTTGCTGAACATCTGGTTGTGGAGTTTGATTGAGCTCCTCATACACACCCATAGAAATAATACTGATCTGAAAAATCATTGAAAATGCAATCTGACCGTCTTCAAGCCTTTCACTCTAGGTTTTTGGTTGAATTGATTAGACAAGCGTGCTTTATCTTAGTCCACATCTCCGCTTACCATCGGGTGCGATTGTCGTCAAACGTAAGTTTTTGATAATGTGTGGCATTAACGTTCGTTTGTCTTTATCTGTCACTTTTTTAGATTCAATTTTGCCAGACACAAACAAAACATATTTTTTAGGGTTCCGTATTTCTAAGTAGTTGACTAATAAAGTAATGTAAACTTAAGATCAATCACAAGGAGGCTGTTTTTACAAGCATTTTACTAACTTGTAATGTATACAGGATGTCAACAAATTTAAAAAGTTGGCTTAAAATGGTGCTATGATCAAAACATTGAACAAGGGTGTTCATTTTCGAAAAAAACCTAAAAGTCCGAATATCTCTAAAACCGTGCAACTTTTACTAAACCTATTATAGCTTTATTATGACGACCTAAGTGCCCTCTATCCATAGTTCAAGGATTATCCACTCATTACCTAACACCCTGTATATGTATGTTTGTCCGGGTGGATTCTTGCAACTCAATTTCGAAGCAGATATCTTCCACAGATCGAGCTGAAATTTTGCATACTAGTGGAAGTCGGATGACAACACAATAATCTGGTACCTAGTGAATTCTGGTGGTCCAGTCAGAACCCTCTCCGCAGGTGGGAACTCTTCAACGGTTGGTCCGATTGACTTCAAAATAATTTGGTACACATATATGTAGGACGCATGGAAATACAAGTACAGTCAGCAAAAAAGCTTGTATCAAAAATGAAATTTTTAGGTCAGGTTATTAATATAAACATTGTACAACCCTATAATGACATTAAGTTTGAGTCAAGCCCCAAATCTCGAAGGTAACCCAAAACCTCTTAAAATATTTCCGTTGAATATGACAAACTGCCGCAGTTCCACAACATGGTTAGACCTCGTATAATATTCAGGCTTTACTTTGCAACTATTTAAGGTTTACAGTTTTACCTTCCAGTGGTCAAGGCAACGCAGGTAAAAATGGAAAAAGCCCAAATATAAATGTAAAAATATGAATCTTCAGATCTTGTTGGTGCTAACGTGGCGGTTGCATTGAAAACATCAACACGGCTTGCGAGGGTTGTGTTTGGAATGACAGCTCCGTATGTCGCGTTGCTAACTTCAACAGCGAATGCTTGCCCCAATATTTCATTCCTAGTTCTCTCCAGTTCTGAGATGCCAGCTTCGACGTTATTCATCCTGAAGGATGCACAATAATAATAATAAAAAAACTCCACCATAATAAGTAACATACTTTTTTTATAATTTGTTTCAAGAACTTTGGGTGCGAAGTCCTTCAGTCGGAGTCTATTTATAATTTTACTATAACTAATATTTAATAAGTAAACATTATATGTATATAAAAGTTAAAGTTGCTAAGCGTAAAACTCGCGAATGGCTGGACTAATTCGGCAATTTTTTTTTCATACTATGTTTCTTAAGTTTCACGGAATGCTTTAAGGAAAAAAAATATACAAAATTAAAAAAAAATAGAAAAGAATGGAACAGGGGTGATGCCGCGGAAACAGCTAAATATACAATAATTCTAACAGTAGTACGATACATGTTATGATATGTTGTTATTGATTATGATAATAATGGCTAAGAATGTGTTGCAATGTTTCTTGAATATTGACATGATAATGTTAAGGTAAAGTTTGTGTACGTTGTAACGTACCAGTAAGTGAGCCACAGGTCGCTGAGCGAGATGACGACCTGCGCCAGCACGATCGCGAGCACGGTCAGCAGCAGCAGGCACCAGCCGCCGCCGGCGCGGAAGTACTGCGAGTACACCGAACCCGAGACGCGTCCTGAAAACACCACCCAAACCGCTATTATAAAGCTGTGTGAAGAAATACCTATTTCTCAATTACTGATGTGGTCTAACAGGTAAGGTCTAGCTAGTTATAAATACTAAGGGATCACAGTGCCAAACAATAAGTGCGTCTAAACTTCTTTTCCTATAATATTTTGATTGGTACCTTATGATTAACTTCATAGACAACTACATTACAATTGGGGTCGTTCAAAAAGAAAGAAAGTAATGTTAGCTTTAAATGAGAGGTGAACTTGACTGGTCATATTTACCTTTTGCCATCAGTTCAGTTTCCTCTTGATCTTCTTCGTCGTCAACGTTGAGAGTTTCATGAATTTCACTAACTTGAGACTAGAAGATAAAATCATAATTGTAATTGCGAATAAAACAGGAACAGAACAGCATAAGAGACATTAATTACTGCGTTCGCCTAATATGGTTGGCGAACTATTGAACAACTAGTGGTCATGTACTAGAAAGCAATGATTAAATGAAATGGACTGTGCCCACGCAGGGTCTCAGGATGTACCTGTATGGACACGGTCCGCTGTCGCAACAGCTGACGGTTTGGAGTGGCTGCAGGTTCCTCTTCGACCAGCTCGTCGAATAGCTTCGAGCTGGACACGTCCTCAAAGGTGCCCTCCAACTCCACTTCACCCTGCATTGATAAATGTTTAAGGATTTAGTAGAATGTTTCTGTGCTCTACATAAAATGTCTACAGCCAGGCCAGTAATAGCAGTAGGTAGTAGTAGGCCAGGGTATTTTGTTAGCATTGCACTGGTTTTCATTAGTTTGAAAGGATGTGACTTTAAGCGTCACTCCCCGAAACTTACATTTATTTTCACCTTTTTAAGTAGTCCTCTGCTGCAGCGCCATTAGCGAGCCATAAAGCAAAAAAAAGTTATGTAGCTAAATAATTTTGATAAGTATTATTGGAGGACTAACATTGCGCAGGATGACGATGTGGTCGGCGGTTTTGAGGTGGTGCAGCTGGTGCGTGACGAGGATACGCGTGTGATGTCGCAACAGCCCGTTGACGCACTCCGCCACCAGGTGCTTGCCGACCTGCGTGTCCACCGCTGATAGCGGATCGTCCAGCAGGTACACGTCCGCCTACAAACGCAGCGATATTTTTTACTTGAAATTCATCAACAAACAAAGGAACTTATTGACGCTTGCTAAAAGTTTCAAGCTTCACTACAGAGTATAAAACAAAGTCGGTTTCCGCTGTCTATCTGTCTGTGTTGATTTTGATGATGTTTTTTTTAATAGATAGAGTGATTCAAGAGGGAGGTTTATATGAATAATTCTACGCAGATGAAGTCGCGGGCAGAAGCTAGGCTTTAATACACTAACACAGGTATGTACTCCAAATCTGTTGTGGAACAGGAGAATTGAAATGGTCTGAAAACATGTGTGAGGCCAGGACATCTCTCTCTCACCAGACAGAAAAAGAGGGAGGCAGGTGGCGCGATCTCTACAAGAGCTGAAAAATTCTGAGCATAAGGAGAAAAAAAACTTGCACATGCAATAATAATTTTATTACATTTATTCTACGAATAATAATAAGTCAAGAAGCGTAACTAAGCTCGAAAAATCATTCCACGCGAAGTGAACCGCAGGGGGCGGGACTTAAAATATGTACCGCGCGGCGAATTAATTCGGCCGGGACGCTCGAGCCGTTATCGTGACGTTATCATTGTATTTTTGCGCTAATACATTAGAAAAATATGCCATCGTGTTGTGTGAAGTGGTGTAGAGTAGAAGCCATTCAGATATGAAGAATAGAGGACTCACCTTTCATATGTATGTAAATAAATATTTTAGGACACCATACTTGACGACTCTGGATGCATGCGATCCACGCACCCTTCCCTTACCGCAAGTAGACGGACACAATCACGACGCACGGACTAATCGCGTGTAAGTATTGTCTATCGGAGTGAGAGTGTTACGTTTGCATTGCTGTTAGTTTGTGTGCGTAAGAGGAATGACAATCGAAGCGGCAACTGTAGGGAATTATGCTTCTTGACTTATTATTATTCGTAGCATTTATTTTTACAATTGGCATTGTTCATTTTTTATGGTATGCTCCAATTCGAAAACCATCAATTATCCGATTTATCTTGTCCGATTTCAAAAATACTTCACGATTGCAGATATTTTTGTAAAAGTACTTTTGACCTTTGTTTGTGCTAACGACTCGGTTTCTTGTGAGAGTCAGGCATTCCCCACTCACCTCTCCACCGAGCGTTGACTCTCTTAAACAATATCCTGGACAGTGACACTAGTCTGGATTTGTTCTTTACCTCTGAGTCGAGTTTTCTTGCATCGGCTAGCCGGCATTTGGAGTCAATAGTGACACCGAGCTCAATAAATGTATAACTTAGTGTATAACTGTATAATTTAGTTTATAAGTTCTATGTATTCATTATTTTCTCTTGTTATATAATTAGCATGTGTGGCTTGTCTTTAAGTGTTAATTATGAGATTAAATAAATAAATAAATAAATAAAAATTAAATGTTTTTTTTTTTTTTTTTTGGCTTTCACCCTTGCTTTATTTTAGCAAGGCGTATTTCGCCAATGTCGACGTAGAGACATTACACACGTGAGGAGATTGTTCGGTTTAATGATTTTGGGGGAGGAGCAGACAGGAAACCTAAAACAAATAACACATGTTATGGACGGTACAGACAACACAGGACGTTTGTCATTTTTTAGTTTATTGTGAGGGTAAGTGGAAAAGGTGAGGGTAAGCATGCTGACAAAGTTGAAGGATACAGAAGGGAAGTTTAAATAAATAACAGTATACCGAGCATGCTTTATATTGTTCATAATTTAATATCGAAAGAAGTTATATATTTCATCAGAAGTTTTAGAACGGGAGGGTCTAGAGGACATAAAAGTGACGAAAAGTTAATGGGACGCGGAATATCTTTTGGCAGAGCCTCGTATAAGGAGTACGTATGTCTAACGCAGTCGAAAAAAATGTGCTCCAGGGTACCTTCGTCAAGACCGCATTCGCATAAGGAGCTATCCCGCACCCTAATTTTTGCCAGGAACACCGGAGTGCAAACGTGACCTAACCGTAGTCGGCAAACAGTAGAGATGACCCATTTATTTGCAGAACGATATCGGTAGAACCATGGTTTCTGTGGGATTATGGGTTGGATATTTCCGTAATGCCGACCTTTCTGGAGCCTTGAGAGGTTCCACAGGGACTGCCAGGAGTCCCTCATGTCCACTCGAGCGCGTAACATTAAATCCGATGGTAAGATGTTGTAGTAATCGTGGGAACCGATTTGAATGGCCTGCTTTGCCCAATTGTCTGCTCTTTCATTACCGACAATGCCACAGTGACCAGGAATCCAGGCAAGCGTAATTTCTAGTCCTTTTTTTTGGCAACTGTTTAGGGCTTCTTTGATTTTTAAAATAATAGGGAATTTAGTTTTCATTTTAAACTGGTTGCCTACAATAGCTTGTAGACAGCTTTTAGAGTCCGAAAAGATTATTGATTTAGCTATTTTGTGCGATTCCGAGAACTTGATGGCCTCTAAAATTGCGATGGATTCCCCGGTGAAAACAGATGTCTGGGCTGGACCTTTCTGAGGCAAAATAATTTGGTATTTAGGAATCCATGCAGCTGACCCTACACAGCTATTTGGGCAGAGCTTTGAAGCATCGGTGAAAATGGGTAGCCAATCCTGCCATGCTTCTAATTTTTGGTTGAACTTAGCATTGGCTGCTGGGCTGTCTTTGTAAATGCCGAAATCAAGGATAACATTGGGGGTGCTAATTACTGACTCATAGTTGGTCTCGAATAGGGGGTTTTTTACGGTGGAGTAAAGAGGGGATGAGAGGTCTTTCAATTTGGAATAAGAGCTGATGCATCTTGGAATTTCCTTACGTACCCAATATGTGTTTTCAGAAACTTCTTGGGAAAGGGCCTCCAGTCGAGGCAGAAGAGGATGGTTGGAGGTAGAACATGCTCTAAATAGGTAGCGGTCTGCTAAGTATTGTCTGCAGAAGGCGAGAGGAGGGTCAACACATTCGACCTGCATGGCGTTTTTTGGTGAGGATTTCATTGCCCCGAGGATTATCCGATGGCATTTAGCTTGTATTAGGTCCATTTTTTTAAGGTGTTTTTGTTGCAGGGTTCCAACACGATCGAGCCGTAGTCAATCTGGCTACGAATAACTGCATTGTAGACGAGTTTTTGGCAGTAAGGATGAGCGCCCCACCAGACCCCGGAAAGAGCTCGGAGAACATTAATGCCCGTTGTCGCATTTTCCAATTACGTATTCCATATGTGGCACGCCAGTCATTTTAGAGTCCAAGTAGACACCAAGGAATTTAACAGAGTCAGAGCAGGGGATAATGTCATGCTCGTACTGAAGCTCTATGATTGGGGAGACTCTATTGCGCGTGAATGTTACGGTACGGCTTTTAGAAGCTGATAGGGCCAGGCCGTGCTCGTCAAGCCAGTCCTTGAGGTAACAGAGGGCTTCACTCAACTTAGAAGTGGCTTCCTCTGTAGACTGCGTGGCGGTATAAAGTACCAAATCATCTGCGTATTGGAGGATATTGCAGAAGGGGGAGATAGACTGTTCAATATCTGAGGTATAAATGTTATAGAGGAGAGGGCTGAGTACTGAGCCTTGTGGTAGGCCCTGCCATAGCGTTAGAGGGGGGTGGTAACTATTCCCAATCCGGATTTTAATGGTTCTACCCATGAACAACTTGCAGACGAAATGCACTATCCTCGCAGGAACGCTCAGCAGTAGCATTTTTGCTCTGAGCATCGGAAGTAGGACATTGTCATATGCAGCAGAGACGTCCAAAAAGCAGCCAACGAGATGTTGTTTTTTAGAGAGAGCTAGCCTAATGTCCGTAGTCAGTATGTTCAGGTTGTCCATAGTGCTTTTGCCCTTGCGAAAACCGAATTGGGAGTTAGCGAGCAAATTTTTGTTCTCAGCAAACCATTCCAATCTATTCTTGATTAAGTGCTCTAGTATTTTACCCATTGTTGCCGAAAGGGCAATTGGACGGTAGGAGTCTGCTTCTTGGGGGTTTTTACCTGGTTTGAGAATTGGGATTATAATTTGAGTCTTCCACTCCTCAGGGATCTCGCCAGAAATAAATACCTGGTTGAGCAAATTTAAAATGTGTTCTTTTGAGAAATGGCTGAGTTTTCGTATGAAGATGTACGGGATACCATCCTCGCCAGGTGAGCTATTGTGCAGTCCGTCAAGAACTAATGCTAGTTCGGCGAATGTGAATGGATTGTCAAGAGGGTCGAGGTTGGTAGAGGGAGGGGATAGGTTTAGGCAGGATTCTTCAGGAACTGATGGGGGCGCCAGCTTATATGCGAAGTCTGACAACCAGGCTAGGTGATTTAAGGGGCTTGAACAGTCAGATTCGAAAGATCCTCTAAACTTTTTAATATTTTTCCAGACTAGCGATGGAGGAGTTCTAGGGTTGAGGCTTTCACAAAATCCCTTCCAGCCCTTCTTTTTCGTTTTGCTCAGGAAACGCTTAGTTCGGGCGGAGATTTTTTTAAAAGAGATAAAATCTTCAGTAAGGCCGGATTCATTGAAGTTGCGCTCGGCATTGTCTCTTTCTCTAATTGCCGCCGTACAATCAGCATTCCACCACGGAGGCGAAGGGACTTTGCAATTCCTGTTTATTTTCTTAGGGATATACTTGTCAGCTGCTTCAATTAGGATGGATTGCAAGAGATGGTATTGCTCAACGAGGTTTGACGGGTTAAGGACAGGTTCTTTTAATCTTTTCTCCACGTGTATGGAGAAATTTGGCCAATCTGCTCCTTCTATCCTATAGCCTAGGAGAGGTTGAGGGGATGGTGCAGGAAGAACGGGGGATGGTTGGGAGATGATGATAGGAAAGTGATCACTACCGTAGGACTGATTTAGCACCCGAAAGGATAGCGCACACGAGAGGCTGGGAGAGCAAGCAGCCAGGTCCAAGACTGAGTTGGGATTTTGCCCCGGGTAAACCCGGTGTGTGGGTGAGCCGTCGTTAATGACCGCAACATTGATGTCATCAAAAAGATCCAAGAGGAAGGAGGAAAATACGTCAGTGTGTGCTGATCCCCAGGATGTATTGTGGCTGTTAAAGTCACCCAAGATGAGGAGTGGAGGCGGGATCGAAAATAGGATGGTGGAGAGATCAGGTATTAGGTTTATATTTGGATGTGGAATATAAATGGATACAAAATTGATTCCCATGACATTAGCCGCAACTGCGTTAATTTCATGGGAGTGAGGAGGGAGGTGAATTTGCGAAAAGGGGTAGGATCTTCTAATCAATATCGCAGAGCCTGCACGTCCATCATCGCGGTCCTCTCGGAGGCATGCAAATCCCGGGATCCTAAAGCGGGAGCCCGGTCTTAGCCATGCCTCCGAGATGGCCGCCACTGAGATAGAGTGCTCATTTATGAGGTTGATTAAGTCTGGTTTTTTGGGAGAGATACTACGAATGTTCCAGTGCAGAAAATTGGCCTGGGGAGCCATTGGTGAACGACAGTCTCTCGGCAAGGGTCAGCATTAGGGGTGCAACGTCGGGCGGTATACAATCGCTCCATTTGGCGATTATGTTAGTGAGCAGTTTAAAAAGCAGTTCCATCAAGTCTTCATTGGGCGTCTCGGCGATCTCGCGTTGAGACGATAGGAAGTGACCATTTGGGAATTGGGAGCGGGGAGATGAGATAATTTCCTGATGAGCTTGCCGATCGTAGCCGGGAGAAAGCGGGGTCCTTGCCCGAGTCCTACGGGTCACCGATTTACGGTATGAAACTGTGGGAGAAGATTGGGGGAGGAAGGGTGAACAGTCGGAAGGGGGAGCCTGCCAAGGGGCCTTTGGGACTGGTGCGAACATAACCTTCGCCACGTCGGCGTAGGGTCGTCGCACTGCGGGGAAGCGGGAAGCGGCTTCCTGATAAGAGATGTTATGTTCTGACATTGCCAATTTTATAGACTTTTGCCTACAGAATTCAGGGCAGCGTTGGTCTGTTGCATAGTGTAGTCCTGAACAGTAGAGGCAGGTCACTTGCTCTGCAGCAATATTGCAACCTTCCCTAGGGTGTTTTTGGGCGCATTTGAAGCATCGGGCATCAGAGCGGCATTGAGTCTGGATATGGCCAAACCTTAAACATTTTCGGCACTGAATGGTAGGAAGTAGGTATACTTCAACCTTCAGTGACGTGTAGTAGGCATATACGTACGGTGGCAGAGTCTGACCTTCAAATGTGACTACAACAGATTGTGTTGGAACCCATGATGGGGGGCCTCCCTCCTTGGTCACCTTCCGTTGAAGGCGTCGGGCTTTGAGGATTTTGCCGGGGCCTTGATTTAGGTTTGTTGCGTCAACAAACTCTTCCATGGGCCAATCGACGGGTACACCGCGAACTAAACCCATACGCGAGACATTGTATGCTGGGATTGTAGGAGTCAACTTATGGCGAGCTAGGCAGGGGTTGTCCATCAAATTATTCGCGTCTAAAGCTGTTTTAAATTCCACCGAGACGCGGTTTCTGCCAACCGATTTGATGCCATCTTTTTTAATATTTGGAACGTTTTCCCTATCGAGGACGAGACCTACTTTTATCGGTTGTAGCGACATTCCAGAGTTACTTGATTCAGCATCACGAGAGATATGCACAATATATGGGCCGCCATCTTCTACGTTATACTTGCGGATTCCGGCATCTAGATCAGAGTGTTTATAAATTCCCGATGCAGATGCGTTATCGGCGTCGGTACCCTGCATGCTTTTTTTTTCTTTGGGTTCTTTAACCCTGTCGGTCGGTGAGAGCTCCAGAGAACTGAGATTGCGTTTACGAGCAATAAGAATAGGTTCGTCTACTGGCATCTCGCTTGTGGAGCTCCCACCTCCCGGGTCCGGGGGCTTCTCATTCGCCTCCATACCTAATCCACCTGGCCCTCCGGCCAAATGGGCTAGAAATCAACACTACACTGATTTATAGATAAGTTGTTAATAAACCACCACCAAATAATGAAAATAGGAATATTCTTTTAGTTAATCGGGAATATAACCTAAAAATTGAACAGACTCACAACACGGCGCTTCTGTCAATAAAAAATTAAATGTTTGCCACAAAAATGAAAAAAAAAAAAGTTAAGCTACGGTAACTGTCAGGCTGTCACTGTCACGTCTACGTCATAACAAAACATTCCTACATAATCTACAAACGTTAGAAATAAAAGCAAATTCAAGGTATAAAACTGTGAAATACACGATGGATATTTATGAAAAATGTTTTGTGCCGGGGTGCAACAATGATTTGAACACAATGGCCCTTCAAAATCGAAAAGAGAAAATTTGCGGAAGGAATGGTGTACGCAAGCTAATGTGGAATATTTCAAAGTTTACACAATGTATTGTTACGAAAATCACTTTAATGTAAGTAGGAGTCGGGAAAGATGTACAGGGATCAAACGTTTTGTTCTGTGGTCAAACGAGAAAAGCAAAAACAGCACTGAAAACAATAACAACACCAACGGACGGAACGATTCGACCGCATTGAACTTTGGCTGACGTTGACATCACATACACATTCACAGATTTATGACGTTGACGCATAGACAAAAATGTTTTTTTTTTATTGCTGAACGAAGGCGATTGGGATCGTGCCTAACTTATCAAATTATCAAACAGCGAAAAAATATTTATTATTAATAAACAAAGCTACGTAAAGGCATATTATTCAAATTAGTTGCTTGAAATAGTCCATTTTATCTAATAAAGGTGTTTAAAGCACAGCTTAAAAAAAATGAACAATGCCAAAATTACTTTTTAAATGGTTTTTCTTAGTGGCCAGTATCATAAATCCATATACCTACAACTCGGAAATACTTGAACTTTTCAGCCACTCGTGCACTCCTCGTATTTTTAGGTGAAGGAACACTGTAACATCCCTCCCTCGTATTTTATTTTTCTAACTTACATCTAGTCTTATATCTAAGGTCTTATATTTAATTTAAAACTAGGGCTTAAATTACACTTATATCTAGACTAGGCTATACTACAGGCAGCACCAAGACACCAAACTAGACTACTATCTACAGCTATTACCTACTCAAACTATGCAATTCCTAGTCTTAATTAACTAATACTATAAGAAGCTATTTGGATTGAATAGGACAGTATGAAGTATGGCCAACGTGATCGTCTATTCCCTACATTGTGGTAGTAACTCAAACTCGTTTAGTGGAGGCAAGAGATGCTAATCCTAAGAAGTAAACTATGCCCTAAACATTAACACTAAAATGCCCTATATCTATCTGAACCTTTCCGCTCACACAGAACTCAGTTCTGCAAATTACTGTTACCGAACACTAACAGAAAATGACAAATTATAGTTAAATACTAGTAACTAGGAGTCTTTATTTATATCTTGTAGTAGTTAAGTAATGGAGAACTAATATCCTGGTAATTCCAAATGCTTAGTCTGGAATTATAACAAGTATTTATATAGGTAAAAATGAGTAATTGTCTTTTGTGTTAAAGTTAGAGCCCCTCCTTCGCTCTTGAGATTGTTCTCAACTGATCGTTGCCAGTAACCGTGTTCCTCGTCCAGAGACCCTAAGGAACTCCGACACGACACAAGACTTGTGAGTTTACTAGTCTTTAGTCAGTATGTCATGTTATTGTACCACAACGGGTAAGAGGATAAATTTAACTCTAATTTATTCCTATACTATGCTGTCCAATCATTTTGGTACAGAAGGAAAACTACTTTAAAATTTGGGTGTTTCTTATTCTTTTTGACATATGTTTTTCAATCAGAAAGAGAAGTCAGATTCATTGATCTTAGTCATATCTAAAAGTATTTCCATCAATTACTTATTGGTTCAAAACGAAAGGGGATCTAAGAAATTTTCCATCAAATATAAATTTATAACACCCAGAAAGCTATGGAAATTAGCATATCAATTAAATGATACCAATCTTAAATATGAAGATTATAAATACAAAGTTTCAACCTACTGATAACTTAACGGCGGAGGATTCATAAGGAAGTTTGAACTACCTTTCTACAATCTACCTTTCTAATAGTAAATGGATGTTTAATATAATTAATTAAAACACACAATTCCCTTGTTGTTACAAGGTAATCCAGATGTTAAAATAAAAGCCTAACCTAATAAGTATGACCTCCCTATTCATGCCTAAATTAATATTCCTATACTAGTCAGCTGTGTATAGAAACCTGGAGGAAAAACCTCACATTTACAATTAAACGTGTGATGTGTTATGCAGTTTCCGGGAGTGCAATGGAAACTTCTACACTATTCTAAAGAAGGGATTGGAGTGGCATCTCCTTGTGTATAAAATCCTACGCCATGTGTATTGACATCGTCTACGGCCGAAGCCTAGGGTGCAGACGACATCCTAACTAGAGATTATAGTAGTGTGAATATATAAATATTTAGATAAAAGACCAGCGAGACCAGTTCCCGTGTTCCGACACAGCAGAACACGAAAGCCTGGGTACACGCTAGGAGGTAAGTTACCCTACCCAGATATTTCGCTGGGAGTCAGGTGCTGAGTCGAACCTCAACGCTTCAGCTCACACTGTAAACAATGTGTTGAAATTTCAAGCCCTTGTTATCACCGTTAGGTAGCCAGACTTGAAACCCGAAAACCGTGTTTCGTATAATCCCTACTTCAAGCACACAAGGTAATTAATCAAGCTAATTAGTATTCTATAATCGCAAATCCAGTATAGGCTCTAAGGAATGAGAAAAATGAGGAATGACGCCGGAGAGTAGCCCCGAGCCGCCAAGGTTAAGGATAGGAATATTTACTGGTATTCACGATCACAGAACACTATGTCACAAATCAATAATGTCAAAACAATTAAATAATCAATTCAATCAATTAATGTAAAAACTTAAAACAGCCGCGACCCGATTTCGCGTATTTACTAAAGTCTAATTTGTGCTTGAAAGAACCGCGCTTACGAACCGACAGAAGAGAAAAAGACCCATTCCTAAAATCTACGCCCGTATTTATACCCTATTTCGGCGATTTCGACGATCTTAGCGATTTCAGCGATCTTGGCGATTTCAGCGATCTTAGCGATTTCAGCGATCTCGGCGATCTTAGCGATTTCAGCGATCTTAGCGATTACGGCGATCTTAGCGATTTCAGCGATCTTGGCGACTGTTCAGATTTTTACGCTATTTGCTATCCAGACATAATGAGGATAAGGTCTATTTTCCTGTGCTATGCCTGTCCACAGTCCCAAGAACATGACAGACAACCACAGATAACAAATACGGAACAGCAGGTTACGCAAATATCCTCTTGTGCATTTTGGTCTTTATGTTGGTATATAATTCTTAGATGGTTATGTGTAAACACTTCAATCCTTTCTTATTTATTGGTAGAGATTAAGGTTTGGCCATAATAGACTATTTTCAGCATTAGTTGCAATGGAATACTATAGTTTTAGTATTCTGTACATGTGTGAGACTCACACTTAATGTGACGTCTTGTGGACTTATTGTTCGTAGACAACCTGTTTTAAGGTGTGATATTTTGCTTAACGATAATGCATACTTTTGTCAATGAATTTAATGTTGCTTGAAGCCCTTTTGTCCATAAAAAGAATGAGTTAAGATGAATTATATTTTATTTAGACATAAGGTGCTCCTAAATCTCTTTGAGAAATACACATCAAATCATTTGCATCGTAGTATCTAAAACCGTAAGCATTTCCCATAGCTTGAGCAAGGTGGTTTATAAACAATATTCCTTCATGAAATTCAGTGTTCTTATATCAATCTTATGTACTAAAATATTTGATCCCTTGAGACTATTTTGTCTATTATGTCGGGAAGTCTAAGGCACATTTTACAAGAGTTCAAATGTGTGAGAGCCGCTTTACTGATTTTGAGAGTGGCAACACTAGAGATATTCTTCTGGCTTTACCTTGTCAGTGGGATGACTACTCGTTGATGTCTGACATTCTTTGGCAAATATGTTGACAAATATTGACAAATATTGCACAGAATTTATAGTGGTACTTGTACCTGATGTGATAATTAAATGTGTCCCCTGTTCCATGGAACATTGTTAGAAATTAATACTATATAATTTCGCATTAATTGATAAATAAATTTGGAATATTATTCCATAAGAGAGTATTAATATTTTATTTGTGAATTTTGACCGGAACGAGACCCCGTTTCGTCACAGCCTCTCCCCGAATATTTTCGTAAGGACCAAAAATACCATTTTAACTGGAGGAAATATTCTAACCATTCATTATATAATTCACGAATATCAATCTAAACATTGTTATATATATTAGTTTAATCTATTAACATTTCTCCCGTGACTGAATGTGTGGTGTGGTTTATTTTTAAACCAAAAATATACACCCAAAATAAAGAATGAAAAATTTCAGACTTCGAACAACTTAAATATGAAAAGATCATAAGACTTCGCAAAATGATCTAACTGGGATAAAGAAAGTGGTTGTGAATCACTCCGTCCTAGTGACCCTCGCCGACCCTTCAGTGCCCCGATCTTGCATTGCTTGGCGACCAAGGAAAAGAACTGTCGAACTGCCTCTCCCAACCAAATCACGTTGATAGCTTGGAATCATAACCATCCATTATCAAATTGTCTCGTCTGAAACTCCCACTCAGTAAAATGAATAATATAAATTTGGAGCATGTGAAGTGTATGGTAATGCCTAGCCATTCGCGCTTCAGCTTTTAGCTGCTTGTGGAGTAATAAAATTTCTTTCGCCGACTTTATAGTCGAATGTCAACCTGACCTGCCACAACTTAACCAAGACACATTTTTTGCATCAATTCAAAATGAGATTAGGTAGAATATGAACTTAATCTTCCCGGTAGTATTAATTATGTTGAGGTACGTTTCCTTTTTATACCAAATTAACCATTGGTTAGTATTAATCTTGTTATAGTATTCTGTTTGTTCCAGATTAACCTTTTATAGGTATATTTATTCATAAACAACCTTTTGATAGTATTAATCTTGTTATAGTATTTTGTTTGTTCAAGATTACCCTTTTGATTAGTATTAATCTTGTTATAGTATTTTATTTGTTCAAGATTAACCTTTTATAGGTATATTTATTCAAAATCAACCTTTTATTGGTATTGATTATGTTAAGGTATGTTTCCTTTGTATACCAAATTAACCTTTGGCTAGTATTAACTTTGGTACCGGTAGTATGTTTCTGTTATACAAAATCAACCTTTTGTTAGTATTGATTTCGTTAAGGTATGTTTCCTTTTTTCTCACAAAATTAACCTTTGGTTAGTATTAATCTTGTGATAGCATATATTTTGCACAAAATCAACCTTGGGCTAGGATTAACTTTGCCAAAATACATACCATATTAATGATAGCTGCATTTTGGAAAGATATGTGTCTCACGCAAGTATGTGATACCCTAACACCTTTCGCAAAAGAAAAATTATTTGATGTGTGCTGTTTCAGGGGATAGAATGCCAATAAACCGTCCTCATCTCTGTGAAATGCCATATCATCAAAGCCCTTTTACTCATTCTTAAAACTAACTTAATCTAACTTATACTATTTTCCTAAAATTTCATGCAACAACACATTCATCCTTTTTTTTTTTTAAACTCATACATCCTTCCTCAATCTCTTTTTCATACTCACTTTGAAATAATACAACAGATCACGTTCGAGATGAAGTCGTACAACTAATAATATTATTTAATTATTTTACTTCTTCCAGTTAAAACTTTTTTTTGTTCTTTTTGACTATTCCTATTTATTTTGACACCAAAATTCTATATGTGTACCAAATTTCAAACTGATGCTGTTAACCGTTGAAGAGTTCCCTCCTGCGGAGACAACATCGGCTGAGCCACCAGAACTTTACCATCACATAAACGCTCTACCACCTGTCCAACCGTATACCAAATTTCAAGTCAATCCGACCACAACTAAAATTAATTGTACTACTAGCGCCCTCTGTTGTTGAGTAGTTGAAGCTTATTTAGCGCCAGTACATAACCATCGACAAATCAGACAACTAACAATCGACTGTACGACCATGATGTGTCAAACGATAAACCATGCTTTTTCTAAAATTTCATTTCCACAATAAGTTATCAATGCCTTGAATCATACACCTAGCGCCATCTAGTTCGTATACGATAAACTAATGTAATTAAAATTTAACGAAAATATTGAATTGTGTTACACACTTAAAAGTAGCAAAAACCAAACTTTATACGCTTAAATTATCATAGGACGGATCAATTTATCATTGTTAAACTTGTCGAACCACGTTTATTGACGTTTTTATCAGTTTGAACACTGAAACACTATTAACGCCATCTACCACAGACTTGGAAATAATCGATAACCTTTTACAATACCTTTCACTCTCAAATTTAAGTGTAATTTACACTGTTGTATGTTAAAAAGTATAAAATTTTCGTAGTCAATGTTTTTATAATTAATCAAATTTATCAATACCCATCTACTAACTTAATTTATCTTACTATCTATGCGCATTTTAAGACATAGAAGGTGAAACTTGCGTGAACCGAGGTACTGCTGCTTCTATGCTGGTAATTCTGTTTTTTTTTGTTTTTGAATTCTAATTAATTAACCACAACAATTCTTTATTCCAATGAATTTATCGTTTCAGTCGTTTTTTTTTTCAACTGTGGAATAAAACTACAATGTATACCGCACTCTTTTTTTTTCAAAATGACAATGTTGGTTGCATGGATGATTTCCCTTTTCCTACTGTCATATGTGACAGATGCGAATTTAAAAACCGAACGGACGCGTATCGATTACTTTTTTCATAGATCGCCCACAAGAAAATTAGTAATTTAATAGCATTTTAGCACGTTTTAGCATCTTAATCGCATTCAAACAAACTTCGAACGTTAAGGGGCCATTTCCTGCAGCAGAAATCGATCCGAACGCATTTCAATCTCAATCAACCTACTCAGGTAATGAAACCGACTATTTGTTTACTATCTATTACTATCTACTACTTAATTGTAATAAAATCCTCGTAATGGCGTAAATAACTAATATTTACGTATTCAATCTGTCACCTCAAAACTACTAAATGCACGATATTTTATGTTTCAGGTGTTGAACAAAACACGATTACTATGTTTCAAATGAAGAACTGATCATTGTTCAACTGGTTTTATGCACTCAATTTGGCAAAAGTGACTAAACCAATTAACTCATTCAGGTAACATCCGTTGCTTCCTATCCATTGATTACTATATTAACCTATAATTTTCTACATACTTTGGAATAGGTCCTCATTGTTGTCCCAGTACTTACTTAAATAGAAGTGAACCATATACCTTTACTTATTAAATTACAGAAGTAGTGCAACTTTGGTTATTTTAAGTAACATAACCGTTTCATTTTCAGATATTAAAATAAGCCGAGAAGCTTAGTAAGATTTTCACTTATCAAGTTCAAATACTTGAACACTGCATGGCCGGAACAATGCAATGGATAACTTCGAATCTCTCAAGTGTGGGCTTACTAAAATTGAATGCCTATTTCGGAATGTTATCTAAACAATGCTTCACCTAACCTTCCTGCACTTTTGGTCTGTAATAGTATTTTTCGTTTTGTAATCAAACAACCATTTTATTTTGAAGAAATTATAGCATTATCCTGTTATGTCCTGTATAAATTAACTGTTCATGTAAATAATTTACTTATTGAGTTCTAATAAAACCTTAGTTTCCCTCGTTTATTTTCTAAAACCCCTGCTAGCTCAATCTTATATATTGTAACACTTTTTTTTTTTTTTTTTTTTTATACATGACTCGGTAAATGCATACATACTTATACCTAGTTCAAACTTAGCTTCTTAAATCTCTTACGAGCAAAAAAATTATCTTACTAATTATTTACTTTTACTTAAAGTATGGCCACTTTTACTGCGCTTACTGCATCTCAACTCTTACTAACCAGATTTTGATGACTTATTGTGAGCTGTATTTTCTTCCATATACCTACAAATGCTTTGACTGGTCATTTTATATATTATTTTCTATCTGCTGCATCTTAAAATTTGCTAAACCGATTTAGATGCTTTCTTTGTTCCTATAAATACTTTGATAGATATTACTATCAATAACCTGATCATTATTATGACTATGTATTGGCTCGATTTGAGATGTAAAACCCTGTCTAATCTATCACAACATACATTCATACCTTAAAATATAGATCGAACTGGTCTGTGTTTCTAGATCCATATTCTGTTTCTAACGAATGATGGAACTTATTTTTGTAATAAAACCTCTCTCCCCCGCGTCAAGACCTGAACCTGGTAAGTACTTAGCTCATAGCTTGGCTAGCCTATTTGATATCTAGACTACAGTGTCTCTCCCCCAACTAAATGCTCTTTGCATTGTTATGCACAGTTCAGGAATCGAACCCGGCACTGTAAATCATGCCTATATTTTTATTATTATGTAATCAAATAATACTTTGCATTCTCTCCCCAGACTATTATATTTTACTAGCTGTTGCCCGCGACTTCGTCCGCGTGTGTTTTTGTGATACTTACGGCTTTTCTCGATATCAAAATTATTATTATTATGACTATTAACTTCGTCACATGAACCACTGAAAGTATGTACGAAATTATACTTTTAGAATTACGTCATGAAAATAATAATTTGCGACACGGAATCTTGAAAAAAAATCAAGTGCAAACTGGTTAATGACTCGTCACATTTATTTATACTTTATTTTACAAATAGTTTTATTTATAGTTTTGTTTATAGTTTCTTTATTCAAAAAAGCTAAGTACAGTTTTAATTACATCACTATTAATTTCGCCAAACTATGACGCTTATTGGCGAATACTGCGCTCACTTTAACGATATTTGTACTTTATTATTTACTCTTAATTTGTAATTTAAAAAATTAAATCTATTCTAACCAAATAATACATAAATGTTTACCTGTTTTTAACTTACGACTAACAATTCATTTACTAATCCGTTTTAATTAATATTTTGCGACTCAATTTTTTCTAGCAGAAGCTTTTTTAATTTATTTTCTTGGTTTAAGTAGGTACGTAATTACAGATTATTAACACTTATTATCATTCTACAAATTAATTACCTACAGGGGCCTTGCCATAGTTGCCATGATGTCTTAATGCGATTCAGTTTAGGTTCGCTCGCTGTCAGATTCATACTAAAAGCACCAACTTTTCACAATAAAATTCTGACATGTTCGTAGCGCAGGCGTAAACGCGCCCTTTGATTTTGCTTTTTATAGGCAAAGGTACCAAGAACATACAGCCAAGCGTTTCACGCCGCCCTCATATTAATATCAGGCTATCAAATAAGAGTGCGTTCAAAAACCGAACGCGTTGTGAATAATTGCGCAATAAATAAAAACAAAAGTAACGGTATTGCATATTGAACTTTAGGTGTTAGGTAAAGAACACAATTTAGGACGCCAATTTAGGTTGATTTAGGTTTGACAAAAATCTCTTCGTTGAAAAAATGCCTGTACAGCATGTAATTATTATATTAATGTTTTTTCACAATTGACACGCTTTTCCGGCTATATGTCTTATGTACATTTGTATCTATCTATTTTCTTCGTAGTATTATTATGTTTGTAACTATTACCAACTACTTATACCGAGGAAAGCTGATTTTCTTGAGTTCCGCTATTTTGTGCGTAATCACCTCAAAAATCAAATTTCAAGAAAACTGAGAAATTATATTTACCTGTATTAAATTGGAAGTATTATGTAGTAACTTTAAAAGGTTACACTTCATTGGCTTTTATTGTATAGGTGTATGAAGTTAATTAATTTTAAACACAAAACCCTCTTTTTTGCATCTCTGGATGAGATTAAAAAAAAATGCTAAAACAGGTATTTCTTTATTTTCATTACTAAACATTTATTCTGAGTTTCATGATTCTAGAACAATCTAATTTTCTTTTTTCATACAAACTTTAACCCCCCTTTTCACCCCCTTTTTCCAAAATTTTCCAAAATTTCTGTAGCCTATATCCTATTCTGAATTAATTGGAATCGATTTGTGAACATTTCATTAATATCCGTTCAGTAGTTTTTACGTGATGCTCAGTCAAACAAACAAACAAACAAACAAACAAAAATTTTAAAAATGGTTTTAATATGTTCAGTTACCGATTTTAAGTCTCCCTGGTCGGTTTTTTTTTTAAAATCTTCAATGTACAGATTTTTTGGTCTCAACGATTTTATTATATGTATAGATAAGAACGTCTTGCTTGACTGTATAGAAATTACTTTCATTCCTCATTTTTGACTGAGATTAAAATAAAAATAGTAATCTTTACCACCAAAGATTATCTGTCTTAAAAGTCTATGGTCTGTGAATTATCTGTGTTACGCTGACAATTGAAGTTATGGTTTTGTTTTGTTAATTGCATTTCTCTTGTTTTGTTATCTTCATTTGTAATTTATAGTTCGTACGTTCGTAGTTGTGATTTAAAGGACTGAAGCAGGGCAATTTAAATGTGAAGGACCTGTGATGTGAGCCGAACACGCTAGATGTATAAACTGATTTATTTTTCCCGAGAAAATTAACTTCTGCTGATTAAGTGATCGTGAATTCGTAACAAGATCTCAAGTGAAGTGACCGACTTAGTTATAATTAGTAAATAAGTAAAACGTGTAACCCTTTATAGTAAAATTGTGCAAACATTTTGTGAAATATTTTTCTCTCTTATCTAACCTAATAGGTCTCTAATTTCAAACATAGTTATATCTCTTACCCCACTTTTCCGTTTCACAGCAACAAATTGACCTTTCGGTCGTTAAACTAATTCATTTATCACACTTGTCCAAATTCAATCCGATAAATAACTTCCCAAGTATCTTAATTCTAACTTAAGATCTAAATCTAGACTAAAATATTACCAAACAAACCACAAGTTCTATCCTGGTACACGGCCTCCATATTGTAACATCCCTCCCTCGTATTTTATTTTTCTAACTTACATCTAGTCTTATATCTAAGGTCTTATATTTAATTTAAAACTAGGGCTTAAATTACACTTATATCTAGACTAGGCTATACTACAGGCAGCACCAAGACACCAAACTAGACTACTATCTACAGCTATTACCTACTCAAACTATGCAATTCCTAGTCTTAATTAACTAATACTATAAGAAGCTATTTGGATTGAATAGGACAGTATGAAGTATGGCCAACGTGATCGTCTATTCCCTACATTGTGGTAGTAACTCAAACTCGTTTAGTGGAGGCAAGAGATGCTAATCCTAAGAAGTAAACTATGCCCTAAACATTAACACTAAAATGCCCTATATCTATCTGAACCTTTCCGCTCACACAGAACTCAGTTCTGCAAATTACTGTTACCGAACACTAACAGAAAATGACAAATTATAGTTAAATACTAGTAACTAGGAGTCTTTATTTATATCTTGTAGTAGTTAAGTAATGGAGAACTAATATCCTGGTAATTCCAAATGCTTAGTCTGGAATTATAACAAGTATTTATATAGGTAAAAATGAGTAATTGTCTTTTGTGTTAAAGTTAGAGCCCCTCCTTCGCTCTTGAGATTGTTCTCAACTGATCGTTGCCAGTAACCGTGTTCCTCGTCCAGAGACCCTAAGGAACTCCGACACGACACAAGACTTGTGAGTTTACTAGTCTTTAGTCAGTATGTCATGTTATTGTACCACAACGGGTAAGAGGATAAATTTAACTCTAATTTATTCCTATACTATGCTGTCCAATCATTTTGGTACAGAAGGAAAACTACTTTAAAATTTGGGTGTTTCTTATTCTTTTTGACATATGTTTTTCAATCAGAAAGAGAAGTCAGATTCATTGATCTTAGTCATATCTAAAAGTATTTCCATCAATTACTTATTGGTTCAAAACGAAAGGGGATCTAAGAAATTTTCCATCAAATATAAATTTATAACACCCAGAAAGCTATGGAAATTAGCATATCAATTAAATGATACCAATCTTAAATATGAAGATTATAAATACAAAGTTTCAACCTACTGATAACTTAACGGCGGAGGATTCATAAGGAAGTTTGAACTACCTTTCTACAATCTACCTTTCTAATAGTAAATGGATGTTTAATATAATTAATTAAAACACACAATTCCCTTGTTGTTACAAGGTAATCCAGATGTTAAAATAAAAGCCTAACCTAATAAGTATGACCTCCCTATTCATGCCTAAATTAATATTCCTATACTAGTCAGCTGTGTATAGAAACCTGGAGGAAAAACCTCACATTTACAATTAAACGTGTGATGTGTTATGCAGTTTCCGGGAGTGCAATGGAAACTTCTACACTATTCTAAAGAAGGGATTGGAGTGGCATCTCCTTGTGTATAAAATCCTACGCCATGTGTATTGACATCGTCTACGGCCGAAGCCTAGGGTGCAGACGACATCCTAACTAGAGATTATAGTAGTGTGAATATATAAATATTTAGATAAAAGACCAGCGAGACCAGTTCCCGTGTTCCGACACAGCAGAACACGAAAGCCTGGGTACACGCTAGGAGGTAAGTTACCCTACCCAGATATTTCGCTGGGAGTCAGGTGCTGAGTCGAACCTCAACGCTTCAGCTCACACTGTAAACAATGTGTTGAAATTTCAAGCCCTTGTTATCACCGTTAGGTAGCCAGACTTGAAACCCGAAAACCGTGTTTCGTATAATCCCTACTTCAAGCACACAAGGTAATTAATCAAGCTAATTAGTATTCTATAATCGCAAATCCAGTATAGGCTCTAAGGAATGAGAAAAATGAGGAATGACGCCGGAGAGTAGCCCCGAGCCGCCAAGGTTAAGGATAGGAATATTTACTGGTATTCACGATCACAGAACACTATGTCACAAATCAATAATGTCAAAACAATTAAATAATCAATTCAATCAATTAATGTAAAAACTTAAAACAGCCGCGACCCGATTTCGCGTATTTACTAAAGTCTAATTTGTGCTTGAAAGAACCGCGCTTACGAACCGACAGAAGAGAAAAAGACCCATTCCTAAAATCTACGCCCGTATTTATACCCTATTTCGGCGATTTCGACGATCTTAGCGATTTCAGCGATCTTGGCGATTTCAGCGATCTTAGCGATTTCAGCGATCTCGGCGATATTAGCGATTTCAGCGATCTTAGCGATTACGGCGATCTTAGCGATTTCAGCGATCTTGGCGACTGTTCAGATTTTTACGCTATTTGCTATCCAGACATAATGAGGATAAGGTCTATTTTCCTGTGCTATGCCTGTCCACAGTCCCAAGAACATGACAGACAACCACAGATAACAAATACGGAACAGCAGGTTACGCAAATATCCTCTTGTGCATTTTGGTCTTTATGTTGGTATATAATTCTTAGATGGTTATGTGTAAACACTTCAATCCTTTCTTATTTATTGGTAGAGATTAAGGTTTGGCCATAATAGACTATTTTCAGCATTAGTTGCAATGGAATACTATAGTTTTAGTATTCTGTACATGTGTGAGACTCACACTTAATGTGACGTCTTGTGGACTTATTGTTCGTAGACAACCTGTTTTAAGGTGTGATATTTTGCTTAACGATAATGCATACTTTTGTCAATGAATTTAATGTTGCTTGAAGCCCTTTTGTCCATAAAAAGAATGAGTTAAGATGAATTATATTTTATTTAGACATAAGGTGCTCCTAAATCTCTTTGAGAAATACACATCAAATCATTTGCATCGTAGTATCTAAAACCGTAAGCATTTCCCATAGCTTGAGCAAGGTGGTTTATAAACAATATTCCTTCATGAAATTCAGTGTTCTTATATCAATCTTATGTACTAAAATATTTGATCCCTTGAGACTATTTTGTCTATTATGTCGGGAAGTCTAAGGCACATTTTACAAGAGTTCAAATGTGTGAGAGCCGCTTTACTGATTTTGAGAGTGGCAACACTAGAGATATTCTTCTGGCTTTACCTTGTCAGTGGGATGACTACTCGTTGATGTCTGACATTCTTTGGCAAATATGTTGACAAATATTGACAAATATTGCACAGAATTTATAGTGGTACTTGTACCTGATGTGATAATTAAATGTGTCCCCTGTTCCATGGAACATTGTTAGAAATTAATACTATATAATTTCGCATTAATTGATAAATAAATTTGGAATATTATTCCATAAGAGAGTATTAATATTTTATTTGTGAATTTTGACCGGAACGAGACCCCGTTTCGTCACAACACCGTCACCGCCTACGATAACGTTGTCACGCTACTGACCTGCCGGTAGCAGGCGCGGGCGAGGCCGATGCGCGCGCGCTGGCCGCCGCTCAGGCTGATGCCGCGCTCGCCCACCAGCGTCGCGTCCCCCGCCGGTAGCAGCTCGAAGTCGCGCACCAGCGCACACGCCGTCACCACCTACAATCACCACAAGCTAGTAACATGTACTTATTACGAGAAATAAATAGATAATCCCTTTAACTGTTGACGCATGAGATATCGAAGCTCAAGAAAGCGACGAACGACGAAAGACGACACTTATAATTGTGTCTAAAGCTGAAGACAAAAAAAAATTGTTTAGTACCTATAGGTAGTTGTAGTTTAGAAGTTGAGTAAATAAGACTTACTTTTTTGTAGCGCACGCGGTCGTAGGGCAAGCCGAAGAGTATGTTTTGGCGCACGGTGGCGACGAAGAGCCAGGGCTCCTGGCTGGCGTACGACACGCGTGCGCCGCCCAGCGACACTGAGCCGCGCGAAGCCGGCAGCTCGCCCAGGATCACCTGCAGCAGCGACGACTGCCCACAACACAGACCATTACCAAGACATGCTAACATTCATACAAATCTGCCAAAAAACTAATTTATTGCCAACTAATTTTAGCTCCATCGACAGGTGACACATAACCAGAAAAAAAAGGTTAATCTAAAAATCTAAACCTAAGGAATTTGTTAAAACTATACCTAACAGTAAATTTTAGGGAAATGAAAATATCATTAGGACAATAGGTTGTAACACCTATAATTGATTCAAAAAATGTACTTCATTATATTATTAACAACTAGCTTTTGCCCGCAACTTCGTCCGCTCAGTCCCTTCGAAAAGGTACAAAAATAAGGTCAAAGGCAAGAACTACAAGATACTTTAGTCCGATGAGATTCGTACTACCTGACCGAAATAATCGCGTTTCTTGTTGTTTGTGTTTCTTCGTTTCTCGCGTTGATTCCACTTCACAAATCACTAAGCACTAAGGAGTATTGACATCTTTTTCGGAACAAAATCACACCTCCAAAATAACTTTCTACGAAACACGTCTTCCATCAATTCTGTTAAAGAATGTTTGTGCAAAAGTAGATTCGACCAAGGAATCTCGTTTTCCTATACAAACTTTGCCCCACGTTCGTTCGATATTAATTTTGAACGCACTAGGTAGTTGAGTCGATGCAATTTCAAAACGCGTCATCAGAAATGTCAACATTGTCAACATTTGTATTGTGTGCATTTCCTCGTTACATTAAGGTGAAAAGTTTTGTGTTACACACGGGTGCAAATATATATGTTACTTCTCGTGTGTTGAAACACGAGCAAGCGGAAGGATTCTATAGTTGAACCACGAGCGAAGCGAGTGGTTCTAAAATAGAATTCTGACCATAGCGAGTGTACTTGAAATTCCACACTCGCGGGTAAAAGACAACTTTGCCCCTTGTATAACAAATAACTGTTATATGTAGGTATAGAAGAAGAAGATGATGAGAGTCGTCACGAGCGTGAGTTAGTAAGAGTAGGTACGTTTTAGAGAAACTAAACTTAACTTAGTTCGATGATCATTTTGAACTAAGACCAAAGGTGCTGGAGATTATTTGGTCTACCTTGCCTGCTCCGACGGGGCCCGCGACGCCCACGAACCGGCCGGGCGGCGCCGTGAGGCTGACGTTCCGTAGCGTGTCCACGATGGGGTCGGGCAGCCAGCTCGCGCACACGCCTGCTAGCACAAGCCCCGTGTGTTTCGCCCTTTCCTTCACTTCCTCCTTCTCCACGCCATTATCTAGTACCACATTCATATCCATCTTCTCGAATTTTACTTCTATAGCCTTCGGTGACTCTTTTTCTTCAAGCATTAAAAACTCCTAGAAAACAATTTACCATACGTATAATTTTACGACTGTACGAATTAGAGAACAGGAGATTATTTTTCGGGCAAGTCATACCTCAAAGCGAAGAACGGAAACCTTTGCTTCAGCTAGAAAAGACAGAGCGAAAGGGAACAAGACGTTAGTAGATATTTGCAGTATACTGAAGTATTGTACAAGCGAGAAAGCGATCTCGGCGCGCATTTGTCCTCCCATCAGGACGAAGGCAGCGACGGCGGCAAACAGGATGACTCGCTCGGTGAATACGGAGATTGCCGCCATGAACCCTTTGATCATCGACGACTGCAGTATATAGTGAACTTCCAACCTGTTCCACAAAAACTTGCTGCAGTTTTAACACTCCCAAATTCTAAATTCGTTATTCGAATCATGCCATCTCGATTGCACAAAATATTTAGCGTTCAATATGAAACTAACTTCGAATTTCAGTTTTGGGAGTAAGGTAAAGGTAAATCCCAGTACTTGCTTTGTGAGAAAGCTGATTAAGAATAATATTTCGTATTTTATCCTGAAATTTAGTTAATTGTGCAAATGTGAACATTTTAAAGGTTTTGGCGCTAGGCCATTGTGAGGCAGTGATCGAGAAATGGACGCATGAGCGAGAGCAATTCGATAAAACAAAAATACAACGAGATAAAAATCACTCGAAGCAAGAACCCTCCGAGATACAAATTCCGACGATTAGGGACCTAACCAGAAAAGACTGGCTCATTCAATCCAGGGACCTTGCTTTTGAGCAGAACTTACTTGCGCAGCTTATCAACGATTTTTTCAAAAGGCTTTTCCCAGGCGTACATCTTGATGACCTGTACACCACTAACCAGTTCGCTCATGACTTTTACCCTCTCATCAGTTCGTTCCGCAATATTTCCACGAAGAACCCCGAGACGGTTACTTAAGTAAACTAAAACAATGTCAGGAAATATTCAGAACATTTACTTACATAGCTATCTCATAGAATAACCAAACTAGTTGCAAAAAATCAGCAAGTTTAATCTTACTTACGTTGAACACCTATTGTCTGGATGAAGATTACGGCCAAAGCCGCAAACGTAGCATGTCTCACTTGCTGCCATACCAGGTAGGATATGACGGGGACTACGATAGGCATAATCCATATGTAGTGCAAGAATTGTGTCACCATGTCGAAACGCATCACATCGTTCGTCATCAAATTGATCACTTGCCCAGGGTCTGTTTTACTCATTCCAGAGTGATCGAGTTTTAGAATCTAAAATTACATACCTATGATAGTGCCGGTTATATAATGTCGGTTTGAACTTCCACAAGATAGGAGAAAATAAATTCTACAGCCAAATCTGCTGGCAGCGTTTTGTCCATCTACGTTTTGTAGTCACCATAATATTAAAATTTAAGTTATGTTTTTCTTAGTTCCTTAAACGTACGGGCGAAGAAACTAAATCACGCAGGTACCTCTGTGGAATCTTTTCGCAATAATTTATTTGGCAGGTGTAATGATAAGTTATTATTATGACATTTGTAGTGAAAAGGTTCCACGGTTTTCCGAAAAAAAGTCCACATGATTTTTTTTCCACAATGTAACTATTTTGGGGTTTTCTTACTCAGAATCGTTTACCCTATCGATCCTCATACAAGAAAAAATGTGTCCCAAAATTTCCATTCCAGTTTGTTACTTCTTTTAATATACTTAGTACCTACCTAAGTGCGGTACGTGACAAACAGGAAAAATAATTCCATAGTTAAATCTGGGACACATTTTTTTTTGTATGAGAATCGATAGGGTACCTAAACTATTCTGAGTAAGAAAAACCCAAAATATTTAAATTCAGGAAAAATGAAAATGTGGACTTTTTTTTGGAAAACGCCCTCGTACGAATTATTACGACCCTGCAGTAACACTGCCTCCGTCTTACCTGACGCGAGTTTAACAAATTTACGCATTCCAAAAAGTACTCAACGCCGCTAAAGAAGTTTTCACTTCAAATATCTTAAAATATAATTGCAGTAGTATCTAAGTGTAATTGCAGTGGTGGTTAGTCGAACTAATCCCATATAGGTACCTGCTGAATTATTCCAAAATAATTTTAAAACAGATTGTATAAAAAACTCACCTTTCTGTATAATAGTGAACAACAAGCTATTCGAATTCTCATACCAACTACTCCTTGCATTAATTGCATATGATTTATTATCATTGATGTTGCTAGACTAGATACATTCATTAAAAAGTTGTAAATATGGGCATTTATGTATGCCTCTGGAGTTTTTTCGCCGGTAAAATAATTTACAAATAACCCTAATGTATAGGGCATCATTGGCCTGTAAGAAAGATGCACACATTACACGCAAAACTGTATACATAACGAACACCTGTAAAATATCGAAGATAAAAAATCACAGATTCCAAAAAACAGATGCATTTTAATTAAAGCCACAAGTTATTTATAAGACATTTAATGTCATTTTATGCTCATTATCTTTATAGTCTACTGCAGATAGTCAATCAATGACAGAAGGAATTCAACTACACTGACGACCGAAATTGTAAGAAATGGGAATGGGACCCGTTTTGCTCTTCTACATATCAGTAGGTAGTTACTTACGTAGGTAGGTATGTATAGTTTTTTTTGTTTACTTACATTACAATTAGAAACAATATCCCTACCAACACACCGCAAAGCATGTACTGCAACCAGAAGGTTTGTACAAGGGCTTTGGTGAGTGAGGGTTTTGACCCGGCTCTGTCGGCGTCGTCCAGCTCCCGCTGCCAGGCCTGCTCCAGCTGGTCTCCCAACCGGACCGATTGGTCGTCGTCGCGCGTTTGCCATAACGATTCTAACGTGAGATCCTGCTTCTGCCCCTTACGGAACACGTCGATGCTCCATCTGTCAAATAAATATGCGTGTTATGACAGGCAAGTCTAATTCCATGCTGGTCTGGGAGTAGGTAAAGGAAAAACCAGTACCGATTGCTTCTCTTCCCGCGCAGATAACAAAAGCCCATCGAGGGAATAGGCGAAAATCTTAGGAATAATGTTTTAGGCGATGCGGCTAGCAACCCATCACTATTTTGATTTCCCCTTCTACCTATATGCTCTCAATCGTGCTAAACCTGGCCTTTAGGTCTTGTTACCTTAGGCTCTGTCTACCCCGTAAGAGATAAAGACGTGATTTATGTATGTATGTAAGTCTTGACTATGATGTTAAAACTTAGCACAAATTTATGGAGTATTTTTAAATAGTATTATTATTCTAATAAAAATCATCTCACAAACACTTCTATCACCTTTTATCATGGGGATTTTGTAGTAGGTTTGGTACATTTGGGAGAACGGCTCTAATTAAAAAACAAAATTTTAAGTCAGTTATTTAAACTTTTCCAACGAAATAGGTACCTACTAATTATTTTTTGAAATATCCTGAAGACACCGTAATTTTTTTTCGCTAGGTACCTATGTGCTTTTTCTACCTCGTTAACACAACAACAACAGTTTTATGTACTTACGTTATAAATAGTTTAGAGAAAAAGTTAGCTTTTCTATGAGGATTCTTTTCTTCCAGTTTCACTTTAGATTCCATTTTTAGGCACAGGTTTGCAGCCACGAATGTTTATTTATTGTATTTATGTATAAACAAGTACGTTTTTAAACTAGCTTATGAACTAGGTACAGTAGTATTTAATATCATGTCACATGTCGCAACCAAAATAAATATGGCGATTTATTTATTGCGCAATAACCGGCACTCCAGCAACACTTTTCTGTTTGCGGAAAAAAAGTAGTTACTATATAACTCAGTACATAATACTGTTCCACGAGGTAAATTATAGTGAACTTAATTTATAAATTTCGTGTGGGCGTTTTCCAAAAAAAAGTCCTCATTTAATTTTTTTCCAGAATTTCAATATTTTGGGTTTTTCTTAATCAGAATCGTTTACCTTATCGATTCTCATACAAGAAAAAATGTGTCCCAGATTTTTCTTCCTGTTCGTCACGTTCCATACATTTCTATATGAAAAAAAGTGACGAACTGGAATGGACATTTTGGGACACATTTTTTTTTTGTATAAGGATCGATAGGGTAAACGATTCTGAGTAAGAAAAATACAAAATAGTTAAATTCTGGAAAAACTATCATGTGGTTTTTTTTTGGAAAACCCTCGTGTTCATCTATTTCGACCGATATGTAAATAGTTGAGCAATCGAGCAACGCGTCGCTACGCTAAGGCGCCAGTGACTAACTGCCGACCGAACCGAAACTGATCAGATAAGACGCACGGTATCTAAGTGTAAAAACTGTGCGGCTGCTGCTCTTTCCAAATTACTACTGTTTATTAGAGTAAAGACTACATAACAATAGCTCAACTTATAAATACTTCCCGCTGCATGCATTGTAGGACACGTCACGTAGGTATGTTTCTACGAATCTGACTGAATATGCACAATGATAAAAAAACGTTCGAGGTTCCGTAGCTCAAATAAATAAGTAGGTTGGAAGATCGCTGTGAAAATTTTACTGCGAATAAACGATTTTGATTTCATTTGAAAGGCAAAAACAGAACAGTTTTTGGGATTTCGTTGTCCTATAACTCCCGTGGCATTTATTTTTCGGGATTCGGTAGGTAGTCAGCTTGGATATCAAGTTAAAAAATTAATTAATTTAACTAATTGTGCAATGACTATATTTATTAAGTACCTAAAACAAAAGTTACAAGTGAATAATTTAAAAATACATACAAGAATAGGAACAAGTATAATTAATGGCAACCAAAAGAATAGTCATGTGAAAAAGAAAGTTATTTACCTAACAATTTATGTCGTTAATTTGTCATCGAGGGAATGGGCATAGGAATCATGTTATAGTATAGGATAGGCGATGCGGCTAGCATCACTATTTTGATTCCCCTTTCCACCTATACTATACCTACGCCTACAATCATGCTAAACGCGGCCTTTAGGTCTTGTTACCTCAGGCTCTGTCTACCCCGTAAGGGATATAGACGTGATTTGTGTGTGTGTGTGTGTGTGTGTGTGTGTGTGTGTGTGTGTATGTTTTGATTTAGTTGACTCAGATGTTTCATTTTTATACAGCTCCAAGGGATCGCAGACCTCAGTATACCTACTTGATATCAATTTTATATTTCTACGTGTTCCTGAGAAAAAGACGGACAGACAGACAAGACGGGTAACGAAGTGATGTGATAAAGGGTTCCTTTTTCCTTTAGCGGTACGGAACCTTTTAGGATCTCCAAATGTTTTATCTAACTATTAGGTATGATAAAATATGAGGATTATACCTCATATTTTATCATTTCGTTCAAGTACCTATTTATGGCTGACCTATTTATGACTGACAAGCACACAATTTATGGCTTAGAAGGTCTAGTATAATTTACTGAAGGAACAAGTTTAAAACTATGCCGGTATTTTCCCGCTGACCTCAAAATTTGTTGCCATATTCTAACATTTTACGTTAAAAATGTACAGTCAAGGGTAAAGATATATATGCAAGTAATGTGAAAGAAAATAAGTAATCATATAAAGTTAAAAAGATATATACCTACTCATTGAACTGCTCAAAAATATGCAAACTACACTGGCCACATAAATATGTAGGTACCTGGCAAGTCCAAAAACTTGTATACCTTACAATCAAAATTCCATTATTAGTATCCTGCAAATAATGCAAAATATTATAGTCATACTTATGTCATTAAAGATAGATTCAGTAATTGCCACGAAAATATGTATACAAAATGTAATCTGCGAATATCAACTTTACGGCCTAGTCACACGAAACAAATTTGTAAAGCATGTTTTGACAATTCACGAAAACAGTACAGACTTGTCATTGCATATGTTTGTCGCATGTTTTGACCTGTCACCACGACGTTATCAATCGGCATGTTTAACAGATTTTGCAGATTCAGATTTCATTGATTTTAATTTAAGCTGCCAACGCTAGGTACATTCAGGGACAAAAATAAATATATACCCAAAGTATCGAAATATGTACCTATACATAAACTTTATTACCTGGGTAATAGACCTTAGGTATAAATACAATTTTGTAACACTTTGGGGGGATATTTATTTTTATCCCTGACTGTATCTAATCATCACATCGCCAACCTGTAGGCATCCCACGGCTGGGCACAGCGCTCTTCTCACAAGCGAGAGGGAATGGGCAATACCTAGTCCCCACGCCAGCCTTGGGACTTTTTCCTTCATCGAAAAGCTAGTGATAAATATAATAAATAATAAATATCGGACAACTTCACACAAATCAATCTAGTCCCAAATTAAGCTCAAGAAGGCTTGTGTTATGGGTACTAGTTACGAGTAGACGACGATATACATACTTATATAAATAAATACATACTTAAATATATGTATGTGGGATGTTGACAAAGGAAACTCAGATTGGCCTTAATACTTATTTATTTCAAATATATAAATTACGAGCACACCGCACAAATCGTGGTTATAAAACCGCCATTCTATATTCCTTCCCTCTCGCACACTCTCTATCTCTGTCACTCGCTTGTGTTTAGTTCTACATATTCATGACCCAGGCACAAATGAATTCGAGTTTATCACACAAAAATTTGCCCTGGTCGGGTCGGACGCTCAGGTAAAAAATAAAACACGTGAATAACATGGAACTTACATAAGATTTATTTCAGAGCATTAGGTACACTTTATATTTGGTGGCAATCAATAAAATATGTCAGGTGAATAACTTAAGTAAATGACCTGTTGTATGCAGTGTAGTGTACAGAACTAATACGGGACTTAAGTTATTTTTCTAATTTGCAACGTCAATTTGTCTATTCGCACACATTACTCACACATACAACAGGTATTTACTTAAGATTTTACACCTATACCAATGGCATAACTATAACATAACATAATGTCTGGGGCACGAGGCAAATTCATCAGATGGGCGGATCCTTCCGAAATATAAAGAAGTGCATCATTATCTCTTCTGTGCTTTAGGCCAAGCAGGTTCGGGGCCCCGTCGAACTAGGGCCTGTGCATTTATCTATTGTAAAGCCCTTTGCACCTTCCTTACATGCTGAGTTTTCGATTCTTTGAGGGCCAAGTCAAGCTTGTTGGTGAGGTGCAGCAGGTTAGGGAGGTCGCATTGCAATATGACATGGTAAATTGTGTGTTGACACTGACTGGCAGCCTTGGCATTCTGGATTGGGGCATTGGTGATCAAAGATGAAACACTTTTTTTATTTGTGCCTTCAATAAAGGATTTTTTACGATCATCTTCGTTTTGTCCAAAATATTTAGGTCTTCTGAGTATGAAGTCCATTACAACACCAGGTTTGACTTGTTCACTATGACTTCTCGATGCTATCTGTAATAACACCCAAAATATTATCTATATAAGGAGAACCTTTAAATAAAACAAAAACCCTGAATAGGTGCTATTGTTATACAGATGATCAATCCAAATGGGTCAGTAGGGAGAAATCCAAAAGTATAAGAGATAGGGGAATCTGGTCATAGGAACCAATGGCATCGATTTTAGATTTCATAAGTGGCATTCAATTAAAAAAAAAAATACATAAACGGGAATTCAACCCCGTCAAAATAATAGCATTTGCTTAAAAGAAATTATTTTTTAATTTTCGTTTAATTATTTAACAAGATTCTTTTGAGAATGTATGAAAAAATAAATATGAATTTAAAAAAATAGTGTCTGCCATTCTTAATAAACGTAAAATTGATGCCCCTTTTCCTTAGAACAGATTCCCCTATCTCTTATAGTTTTAGACTTCTCCCTACTGACCCATTTGAATTGATCAGCCTGTATATTACATAATGCTAGCTGCTAGTCGCCAAACCCGAGATTGGGTAAACCAAATTTGGATAATTCTCATTTTGTTGTGTTTGTTGATGTCGGGCAAAGTTTTTTTTGAAACAACATAAAAACGAATGGCACAAATCCACACAAATGGGGAACGGTAAAATATAAATAGACTTATAAAAAATTATATTCGCTACTTGAATTCATCACTCATTTCCATGAAGTAAAATTATAAATTCTAAAGTAGGTGATTACCTGAACTTCAAATCTCCATGTAAAATCCTGATAGCTGGGATCCTTAGCATGTAGCAAGTAAAGCGCCTCTGACAGTTCTGCTTTCCTTGTACTGTAAAGTTTAACTAATACATCTTGCTGTTCTTCTGACAATCCCGCTATGGCCAGTGAGGATTTGAAGTCTGTTTCTATTAACTGTCAAGAACATGAGGATTAGGTATTTATTATAATTGTTATTTAAGTACAGTCAATGACAATCATTAAATAGGCAGACAATTACTCACATTATGTTTACATCCTTCTACTATGAGGCAGGTTAATGCATGAACAAGATTTTGTATAACTGACAGAGGTACATTGAGTTTCCCTGAAATAAAAAATATGAAATAATCATACTAGCATCTGGCTGGATAGCATATTCTGGATGGCCAGATACTGAATGGCTACTAAAAACAGATAAATAGGTATATTCAGAGTTTTAGAAGGTGGCAAGTGAATTCAGAGGTGAATTTAAAAAGACCTTTTACACTAACTGACAAATATGTTTATTTATTTCAATAAAAATTAAAACAAATTACCAAGCAGATTCTGTGAATGTACCGAGTAAAATGATAAATTAAATGCAAATTCTTAAATATCACAGTGATAGTATGTAATGTGATCATTTCAAGATCAAATACTAAAACTATGACTATGTATAGTTGTTGCAATAAAACTTTGGTTCCTCAAGTGACTGTTTTACTCTGTCATACTAAAATCATTTTCTTATTTGACTGTAGTTAATAATAGGAAAAGTTATTAAGTCTGGCAACTAGAAGAGTGTTCAAAAACAATGTACCAAAATTACTTTTTTTCTAACCTGCAGCAAGACTGTATTTTTCATGGTTGACTCCGTTATTTAAATAGTCCAAAGCAAGCTTACAAAAGTCTACCAAAACTGAAAAAAAAAACAATGTTATTACCTCATTAAAATAAGTTTGTGTTAAAAAATATTGTGTGTTTAGACTATACTGTTCAAATAATATAATTAAGTATGTCTTTTTGGAATACATTTTTTTGTCCAAGTAAAAGTTGGTGTGTATTTTGTGTAGGTACCTAAAAAAGTTGTAAATCAGATTAGCACTAGTGCCTGTAACAATATTCGCCGGAAGGCGAGCACAAGCCAATTTGGCACTGTAAATTACTATTGAATTTGATGTATTTATATGAATCTAAGAAACATAATAATCACTTAGAAACCTAGTGTCAAAATTGACATTCTTTTACAAAACACCCTTACCCTGTGTGGAATGCTGGTGCAATAAGCGTAAATGTTCCTTTTGTAACTCGCTTAGGAATATAATCATGATTATTCTTTAGATTTAACAGACTTTAGAGTTACAAGATTGATTTGTACACTAATTTACTCTCCTAAATGTGAAAAACTCCAGGTATATACAAACTTTACATTACAAACAATTACAATGTCTAACCCGATTTATCATTTAACAGATTTAAATAAAACCGGACTGGAACAGTAGATATAACCCGATAAACAAGAGATATTAATTAATTTCTGTGTACTGTTTTCTCCTAACTTTGTTTGATTTTGATTTTGACTTCGACGACTTTGACTTGACGTGACGACGTACGTCACAGTCTGTTTCGGTTCGGTTCAGATAACGACACTGTACTGTACAACTGTACCGACAATACACCTCGAACTCGATTAATCGATTATCGACATTACGTTTTCGTTGCTATGAAAATGAGTTATATTTATAGAAAAACTAACCATGTTTCTATTAATATAATTTTAAAACGATAAAATCTTGTAGGACTTCATAAATTCAGCTCGGAGGACGAGAATTTTGTAACAGTTTTTTCATTAGTTTTTAGTCCTTGTAACATTTTCTACGCCACGCAAGAAAAGTATGGAGACTCGTCAAAATCGTGACGTTTAGAATATAATTCTTGATTTCTGTTTGAAAAGATATGGATCTTTAATTAAACGTTGTTCGATTTGTAGATAGTTGAAACTATTTTCATCGCCATGGCTTTGAAAAAAGTTAAAGGCAATTTTGAAAGGATGTTTGATAAAAATCTAACGGATTTGGTCCGAGGAATCCGAAATAACAAAGATAATGAGGTAAGTATCTATTTATTTTCGGAATTTATTCAACATGAAATCATGAACATAGTGTTTATAACAAGTATAATTCCATTATAGGCCAAGTATATAGCCCAGTGTATGGAAGAAATCAAGGTAGAATTACGACAGGATAACATTGCAGTGAAAGCTAATGCCGTCGCAAAGCTCACATACGTAAGTGTAAATCGGTGATTTCTTCTAATCTTATTAGGTAGCTTACATAGTGTTACACCAAACTTTGATATTTTCCTACCATATGCATGCTCTGGTACGTTTATGTACAGGCCTGGGTTTAATGTGGTTGTTAAAGGGCAGAAAGAGATTTTTCCAAGGAATATGCATTATGTTTCTTTATTCAGCGCAGTATTAAATTAACAATAACACAATATTAAATATAAAAAAATATCAGCAAAACTATTTGAAATATAAAACACAAATTTTTAGTATTAATACTAAAGTTTAGTGTACTAAACCTACTGCCTGAAAGGGATTTTTCCAAGGAATTTGCAGTATGTTTCTTTATTCAGCGCAGTATTAAATTAACAATAACATACTATTAAATTAAATTAAATTACTTAGCAAAACTATTTGAAATATAAAACACAAATTATTAGTATAGTTTAGTAATCATACCAATATTAATCATACTAATATTATTATGAACATGATAGTTTGTTAGGATGGATAAATGTACAGATGTTTGTTACTTCACACAAAACAAAAACTAATGAATAGATCTTGACAGTACATGGATAACTAGGATATATACACTACAACCTCTAGTATACACAATTTATAGAGTATTTTTATTGAATAAAACAAGCAATATTGTGTAATTAAATGTAACTCCATTCAAATAAATCCAATATTTTAGTTTGTTGAGTAGTATTTAATGACAAATAAAAAGGTTTGTCTCGCAATTTTGTGAAAAAGTGAAGAGTTTGTAGGCGTGGTAGGCGAGGGAGGGTGTTCCGGTTACAGAGAGGCTTGGATTAGAGGGTGTTCGGATTAAAGAGGTAGTAGTGTAGTATGCTTTTTACAGTGGAAAAATATATATTTCCTGCGAAAGTAATAATTAAAATAATAGTCAAGCAAATATAATTGTACTGTCTTTATAAAGTTTGATTCATGGCAGTTTTCGCCATTTGGCAACTAAATGTATAAATAATTTGCCTTCACCCATTACAGCTCTTGTTCAAATTTTCATTTCAAAAATGTTTAAAAGGACATATTGTTTTTCAGAAAAATATGCTGTAGCGAAAACATTATTTTATTTTAAAGTCAAATATTGTGCCTGTAGTTGCTTGCATTAGTTCTTGTCTTGTTATTTGTGATGTTACAGGTATTATTTTACATTGTGTGTCATTTTCGTGTGTGTTATCTTTCCCATATAGGTAGTCCAATTTAATATTAGATTAAGTTTTGTTTTAGAAGCCCTTAAGGCCAAAGTTCTGGCAGAATACTGGCATTGAGAAGCATTGAGAAGCAATTTGTGTCATAATCCTGAGCCAGTTTCCCTTTTTGTCCTGTTTGATTCTATAAGTCCTACCATTTGTGTTAAAATTATATACCAAATAAATATATTTTCTATCTCTCTTCATTTTTTTCTATATTATATTGATATTGTGATGTATTCTTTAATTTGTTATTGAATTTACTGAGTCTGTTTGTAAACAACACCAACACAGATTATGAGTAATTGTTGTAGGTATATGTGTCACAAGGGTATGTATTTCAAGTGAATATAGGTTGCCTTTCCACCAGCACTGATGTGAGGAAGTTAAGCTTCCCCACATGCAAAGCCTAACAGAAAAATTGATTATTTTTCGTTAATTTACTTTTCTTTTCGATTTTCATATAGACATTTAAAGTTATTAGAATGAGACTGAAAAATCTATTTTTTTTTCACTTTATTTGTTTTGCAAACAAGATTAGTTTGTAAAGTACCTAATAAATTGAATCCGATGTTAGGTAATTTGCGTAAGTTCATATTAACACACACAAAACTTTTAAGATGCTGCTCTGCAACCACCTTTGATTGTAGAGTAGCAAGGGTACTGTTTTTTAATGTATATAAAATGTTACACTGTTGTGAATGAACATTGACAACTTGTCCACTTTATATGGTTAAAGATAACTAAGTATGGTGCCTGATTTGGAAAAGGATAAGCACTTAAGGTTTTTATTGTATGTAAAATTTTTGTATTGGTTGCTGTGTTCTACTTGTAACAAATTCATGTTTATTTTGCAGTTACAAATGTTAGGATATGACATATCATGGGCAATATTCAATGTGATAGAAGTGATGAGCTCAAACAAGTTTACTTATAAGAGAGTTGGGTACTTAGCTGCTAGTCAATCATTTCATGCTGATTCTGAATTACTTATGCTCACAACAAATATGATCCGCAAGGATTTGAATGCTCAGAACCAATATGAAGCAGGCCTAGCACTCAGTGGCCTCAGCTGTTTTATTTCACATGATCTAGCCAGAGATCTAGCCAATGATATCATGACACTGGTTAGTATTTTGATTTATGCTTAATAATAATACTCATATAATTGCTAGTGTTATGTGAATGTTGCCTTCAATATGTTAGGTTTCTTCTTCTTAATATTACAGATGAGTTCAACCAAACCTTATTTAAGAATGAAAGCTGTTCTCATGATGTACAAGGTATTCTTAAGGTATCCAGAGGCTCTCAGACCAGCTTTCCCAAAACTTAAAGAAAAACTTGAAGACCCAGATCCTGGTGAGTTAATGAAATAGATGACAATTTCAGTGGTTATTTTTTAGAGATGAATGATAATGTTGAAGTTAAATTTACTGAGGTGCAGTACAACAACTAAAGAAATGTATCTTGCAGGAGTGCAGTCAGCTGCAGTGAATGTTGTATGCGAACTGGCACGAAAGAACCCCAAAAACTACCTGTCCTTGGCTCCCGTGTTCTTTAAGCTCATGACAACGTCCACCAACAACTGGATGCTCATCAAGATCATAAAACTGGTGAGTACCATCTGAGCTTATTACAATAAGTCACTATATGCTGTCTTGAAAAATCTGAATTTTGCGTTGCCTTTAGTTATATGGCGAAAAATTCATTAAATTTCTTACAGAAGCATGTGACTTATTACACAAAGCTGACAATAACTGATATGTTTTATGTATGCCATTAAATACTCGTATGCTTATCCTAAGCTGTAGCAAAGAAGTTACATAAAATAAATGTGTTTAGTTAGATTATTTACCAGCATCTCAGCAAAGAGTAAATGAAGGGGGCTTTCAATCAAAAATACTCCAACAAAAATGACAATATCTTGCTGTGTTCTATATATGAAGATGGAACTACAAATAATAAGATAATTAGGTCTCAAATATTGAAGCCGACACAACTACACAAACTGATTGAGTCATACCTATGCCCTGTGCTACTTAACTTGACTATTTCTACAGGCGTCAACTCAATATTGCACATCAAGCAACTTAGTGGACTATCTGATTTTCAGTAACTTCTGATGACTTGTTATAATTTATTGTAATTCTTCACAGTTTGGTTTAATGACACAGTATGAACCAGATATCGGAAGAAAAATAACACAAAGCCTCATAGATCTTATTTGCAGGTACCAGTAGATGAAACACATTTACCAGCTGCTAGACCCATTACACTTCACCACAAGAATTGATATATGGTTTAATTCAAAATCTCACCACACTACAGAACACTGGATTGATAATTGAATTAAGTCACTTTTTTGGCACCTTTCGTATTATTTTGTTGCTGAATAGGGCAATTTATAACTATACATTTAAACTTGTTACTCCTGGTTATCTACACAGAGGGAGCAAAATTTAAAATGGATATCCTTTCAACCATTTTTGTCTACAAACCAACATTGCCATGACGTCATTAGGGTAGTCAGCTGCTCCTGCATAAGCTAGTCTTATGTAGTATCATTGTGTTTGTTGCAGTTTGGTGCCTTAACCCCATTAGAGCCCCGGCTTGGCAAGAAACTGATAGAGCCATTAACTAATTTAATACATAGGTGAGTTTGTCACAAATATTGAAATAATCTCTATACTCGTAAATCGAACAGTCTCTCAATGGGGTAAAAGGTGACTAGAGAAATTTTATGTTTAATTAAGTGTACCTATTCTTTTTAAATCAACTTAACTTCCATAAGTTTAGTTTTCATTAACCAGGTAAACGGCTTTCATTGCTTTTTCCGCTAAAACACTTTTTATTTGTAGATAGATATTAATCACTTATTTAGTACTACGTCGTGGGAGTAAGCTGTACAGTTAGTTTCGTTTTGAGTTATTTCATGTTATCTTGACGCTATACTTCGCATTTGTATCTTCGTTTCGTGAGTAAAAAAACAATGTCTCTTTAGCTGTCACAAATAACCGAGCACGAATAGCGAAGTAAGTGCAAGTCTTACACTTTAAGTTTTCATATTTTGGTCATTAACAAGATCGCTGTCCTTATTTGCCATATTATTTAGTTCCCGGCTACTTCTAGACTTTAATAGCGTAAAAATAGTGGTATAAAAATGTGTGGACTAGAAAGAAAACTTAAATACGTAGAAATTAATCTTATTCGTTTGGTTTGTTGAGCTAGTAAATTAGAAAATACTTTTGCTCATCTCCTCTATCTCTCTTGTGTTGCGTTGCTTTACCATTTATTTAGTATCAAAAACTGATTTTACATATTTAGGCAGCTTTCCTACCCACACTGCAGCTTGCGCCGTGGAACATTAGACAAAGGGCCTTTACTATCCTCAGATTTACGTCATGGTCTAATTTTCACTGCAATGTATATGTATGCAACTAGCGTCGTACTACGACGAGCTGGACCAGAATGTGTCATCAAAGATTTTAGGATGTGCCGCTTTTCTAAATTATGCCAGAAAGCTTGGAATGTACTCTAGCACCCTTATCACCTATCGTCTTTACACAATACATTTAGTTTAAGCTTGTATGGGCTGTGACGCTGTTCCTTCGTGACATTCAGTGATATGTGTGTCGCAGCACTTCGGCAATGTCGCTGCTGTATGAGTGCATCAACACCGTGATCGCGGTCATCATCAGCATCAGCAGCGGCATGCCTGGCCACGCCGCCTCCGTGCAGCTCTGCGTGCAAAAACTTAGGATACTCATCGAGGACAGCGATCAGAACTGTGAGTCTTCTGTGCAATGCTCGCTACTTTTTATAATTAATGTAGGTGGCATATATTGCTGTGAAAACGCAAACAGATACAATGCGTTTGCTCTAGTAGTGTGCATACGCTGCTGACTAAAAACAGCCACCTGGCTCTGGCGACGTCATTAGAAACGATCTGACATAACTTTGAGTATCGAGCGTATTATTTGTCTGTAGAGTCACTTAACCTGGTTTTTGTCACTAGTAAAATACCTCGGGCTGCTAGCCATGTCTCGGATCCTGAAGTCGCACCCTAAGTCGGTGCAGGCTCATAAGGACCTTGTACTGGCCTGCCTAGATGACAAGGACGAATCCATCAGGCTTCGGGCGCTCGGCCTACTGTACGGAATGGTAAGTACGCTGGCATCAACCTTTCGATATCCCGCTTAAAGATAAGATAAGGTGGCATCTTTGCCTTAATAAATACTATTAGACTCGATTTTTTCTGGTGGTATGCCTAGGAATACGAATATCAATAGTAACTTCATTACAATTCTGTTTGAATTACATAAAAAATTTCCTTCGTTTTTCATGTATGTTGTAAGTATCAGAGATTCGCAGTGTGGCAATATCGCTTGGTGAACACTTCGTGCTTAATAAATAATAAAAATATATATGGCCTTATTTTTTATACGTTGTTTAAATTACTAATATGAAGGTATCCCTTGAGCTAACGTCGAGTTTATAGTATTTATCATTTTATCGTGTAGGTTTCGAAAAAGAATTTGATGGAGATAGTGAAGAAGCTGATGGTACACATGGAGCGCGCGGAAGGTACGCTGTACCGTGACGAGCTGCTCACGCGCATGATCGAGATATGCTCTCAGAATAACTACCAGCACGTCGTGGACTTCGAGTGGTACGTCGCCGTGCTCTCCGAGCTGACCGAGATGGAGACCAGCGCTAAACACGGTCAGTATATTCATTGCATTGATATTTTGACATAACTTACTTGATAGCCTGATGAGGTGTGAATGAACTTTATCTAAACATACGTAATTATTTTTAAGACTGACGGCTTTTTAAGTCTAAGTTCGTAATTCCCGTACCGCCCGTGAAACATGCAATGTTTTTCATCACATTAGTGAGTAAATAATAGTACATTGTGCATCGAGGGCGGTAAGAAGGGGATTGCTAACGAGAGTATTAAAAGTTAGTCTTTTAATGACTCGAGTTTGTAATCCCCTTACTGCCCGTAATAAACACGATGTTTTTCATCACATTTGCGAGAAAATAAATAAAAATGACAGAAAAACAAGCTCAGAACCCATCAACATTTTTGTGCCAATAGTGGCAAAATGTCATCCACCATCTTGGATCCAAAAAAATTATGCCAAAATCGGGTTCAGAACCACCAAATTACTCGAAAAGGACACCCATCAACATTTTTAGTGTCATCCGCCATCTTGGATCCTAAACAGTAAACGTCTAATTGAAAATTGTATAATAGTACATTGTGTATTAAGGGCGGTAAGTAAGGAATTACGATCGAGGCTCTAGTAGAAGCCCGAAGTCGAAGAATGAAGGCTTTTGGAGTTGAGGTTCGTAATTCGCGTACCGCCCGTTAAACATAAAATGTTTTTCATCACGTTTGCTAGTATATTTAGTAGATAAAATTATAGGGCAGAAAAAACCGGCACGCGCCGGAGACGCAGCGGCGGGGGCTGGCAGGGGGGCGGTCGTCGCGCGCGCAGGCGTTACCGCCTTAGGGTTTCATGACAAGAAAGAAGCTCGTGGGTTTTATATGGGGCATTACGGCCAAATAACCTGTATGTTTTAATACTGTTTACGTGCAAGTGTGATGAAAGATTGTGTACACACCTCGGGCGGTGATAAAGAAAGCCTCAGGTCACATGTTTGCTGTGATCTACGACAATCTTTATTTCACCACCTCGGTCACCGGTCGGTACTATTAGGTATGGTGTTGTTCGTGTACAGGTTGCATCCTGGCCACGCAGCTGTTGGAGGTGGGGGCGCGCGTGGCGGACGTGCGCGCGTTCGCTGCGCGCGAGTGTGCGGCGCTCGCGTCGCGCGCCGCCGCCTCGCCGCCCGGACCCGCCTCGCGGGAAGTACTCTACGCAGCCGCATACGTGCTCGCCGAATATTGCCAGTAAGATATATTATCAGACCCTCTTTTATAAAGCCTCATGAAGTTATAAGTCATAGTGAAGGGTAAACTGTAATTTCAGTTGAAGCTTTCGTTGGACTTTGTCAATTTGTGGTTGTATGCTAGAATAAGATGAGGAGGACCTATGGAGGTCTCAATAGGCAAGCGAGATCGAAGATTGTTTTTTTGTTGGAGTTTGGTGTTCATTTTAATCTCTAACTTCATGCATTAGGCACTCTGGGCAAGTATCTTGAGCTTCGTGAGTTACGGTGGGTTGGGACTCTACTTTTTGCAAGGTTTGGTGTTTTGGCGATTAAAGAAAGGGTCTCTATTACACCCCACTCTAGGGTACAGATTGTTTTGTAATGAATTAAAGTTTTAAGCTTTTGCTCTTTAGGCCTTTGATGTTGGAAAAGAGTGTAAACTGAGGTTTTAATGTAACATTTGTGTTGTCAGGGAGGAGGAGGTGATGCGCGACGCGGTGTCTCCGCTGCTGCTGTGCGCGGGCGCGGGCGGCGGCGCGATGCGCGCGCGCGCCGTCTGCGTGCACGCCGCGCTCAAGATCGCCGCGCGGCTGCTCGTGCGCTACGAGGCGCGCCAAGACCTGCCCGCCGCGCTCTCAGTAAACAACCACTCCATACTCTACAGTGTAGTCTACACGAAATAAACAATGCAATTTGTAATACTGTCTATGCATTTCTGTAACACAGTGCTCTGTTACTTGTCGCTTGTTAACACCGCGCTAGCACTAGTTTTTAACGATACAATATTTTTTTTCTTTATCCATAATATTACAGGATAAAAAAACAATTTAAGATATTAGAATTGTGAGCTTGTATTTATTTTTCAATTTCATAATAAACGAGTTGGGTTTATTCACGATGCCGCGCAATGGCGCGCGCTTATATATTACATATAAGCCAATTCATATCAAATGGATCATTCGATACTAATGCCATCTGGCGATATTTTGTCTGTCAGACAACGCTTGTTGCACTTTTGGCTGTCAGACGTTTCACATGCACTTCAATACGGGTCCGTTAACGACAGCTATTTGTTTTTCACCAGGTGGTCCGCGAGGCTCTGGCCGGTCTGCGGCCTCTGCTTTGCAGCGAGGACATGGAGGCACAGGAGCGCGCGCACAACGCGTCGGCGCTGCTCTCGGCCGTGCTGCGCCGGCTCAGCCCGGACGACGCCGCGCTCGACGCGCCCGACGCGCCCGCCGCAACCGACCTGGTCAACACGCTGCTCGACCACGAACACAGGTTAGTTGGCCTACTGTACAACGGTCAATACTATCGTGATACTAGTATGTCAAGGATGTTGGATTACAAAACAAATGGATTCGCTGCGTTAAGTATCAATATTTCGTGATGTGGATCGCACGACAATATTGGCCGTCTGATCCATGCCAATGCCCTCGCATGGCTCGTTCCGTCTGGATTGACCCGTTGCTCTTATACAGATATCGCTTACCGATTTATCAAACTTGCCTGACTGGTACGCCTTACGTTTTTTTGTGCATCCAACATTACTGCTGAACATTTGAAACTGTAGTTTACTGATGATTAGAACGACAACTTATTAGTTCATTAAAGTTCTATTATCTACACTTTTTTGGCAAAATACGTGTTAAACAGTAATATAACGTAATATAAAATATATACAGTAACGGTGTGGAGGGCGAGGTTAATGGCGACGCCGGCGCTGGCTTCAGCGGCGGCCTGATTGCCGAGCTGGTCGACCTGTTCGAAGGCGAACTCAAGCCTGTCGCGCCCAAGGCTCAGAAGAAGGTCCCCATGCCTGCAGAGTAAGTGACATACATACATACAAGATAATGATGCCTGATTATTTGACTGACATGTTTCAAGTAGCTATCGGGATATAATTAATACATATGTTTCAAAATATCTGTGTGCAAAATTTCATAACTTTTACAAACAAACATACATACATAAATCACGTCTTTATCCTTTTCGGGGTAGACAGAACCTAAGGCAACAACACCTAAAGCCTAGGTTTAGCATGATTGTGGGCGTATAGGTGGAAAGAGGAATCAAAATAGTGATGGGTTGGTAGCTGCATCATCGCCTATAACATGATTCCTAAGATTTTCCTGAGAATGAGTGACCATTAATCATACTAACAAAGACCTCTCCATTTTGTAACATATTTATAATGCACTGTAGGAAACTGTTCCCGGTTGCTAACATAATATTAAAGGATAAAACACATTGAAAAAAAAACATTAATCATCAATCCTTTTAGCAACTGGAAATATGAATAGGTACCTGTCCTAATCCAAAAGTACCACTTTGCCTAGACTTGAAATTGTAGTGATGTACTTGAACGTTAGTTATTGCTAGATGTGCTTACCGTGAGAGCGAGGTGTTCACAAACGTCCTACACTAATGGTATAATTTGTTACAATCCTACAAATAGCAAAACAAAACCGTTACACAAATGGGAAATGCGTACGCAACTAAACCTTTTGCCTAATCAATGTGGTCACTGTCGAAAGTCTTATGTTTTGGCAAAGGTAGCACGCCACGCCATAATCTTGCTTGTCATAAATGCTTAGTGGTCAGAGGTTGTACATATTTCTATGCTTTCATAATCAGTGTCAATTTACTTTGCGATTGATATGCGAATTTTATTTAGTTGTTGCAATTTATTATCATCATTTTGTTTTTCTAAATCCATATTCTTGCACAGGATTATAATTGCCGTTCCAAAACTTAAACCAGTACACATTTTGATGTTGGATAGATAAATTTTCCTTATAGTTAACACTGGCAAGGCTTAAGATATTGATCTCAATGTCAAATCGATAAACGCAAGTATTTGAAACTTGATTTATTTCTTCTTTAGATTATTTATCACTATTACCTTGAACAAAATTTACAAATAAAACTGTAGTTATGTTGCTGAATTGGGACTGTCGAAAAAAATACTAGTAATTTCTATGTTTATTTTGTATACAAAAAATTAAGAGAAACCTATTACTACAAGCTATTACTAAACACTATTTTTACAAGCTTATTATTATTTTGTTTCATTCAATTGACTACTTTTTAAAATATTCGAACCGCAATTGTGTGTGAAATCACAGTTTTCAAAATTTAATCAACATCATTCTTAATTTTTACAAGTTACAAGCTTTTATTTAACTTGCAATGTATGTATGTATGTAGATGTAAGTATGTTTCTCCGGGTTGAATCTTGCGACTCAATTTTAAAGCAGATGTCTTCAACCGATTGAGCTGAAATTTTGCATAGTAAGTATGAGTCAGATGACAATACAATAATCTGGTAGAGGAGTTCTGATGACCCAGCAATGTGTGCATACAGACAGCAAAAAAAGCTTGTATTAAATATAAAAATTTTGACAGAAACTTTTTTAATAATAACTTTATTTCATTAGATTATATTATAATACACAACTGACAATACTTAAAAATATTTATTTCAAAATGGTTTTCGGTTTACTATATATACGTATGCATTAAATAAAAAAGACAACCCCAACTTTGTTAAGCAGTTGCTAAAATTTGCTATACTCGTAAGTACCGTAGAAGTTTTCAGCAGATATAAATGCTTCAGCGAATGGATATAATATACAATTATGTTTAGCTTATAGTTGGAGAAGTAGAGAAAGTATAGCCTAACACCTTTTTATTTGGCCCTGGCGAATTTTCGGTGGTATTAATTTATTTTACTGGCAACAAGTGCTTTTTGATCAACAACAAAAGGATAAAGTCTCTGGCAACATTTAGTATACATATAATATTAATAATATCTTAGATACAAGTGCATACTAATTCCAGCTATGCAATTTTTTTCCTGCTCTTACGCTGTCTTTGCGAATATTTTAAATGTGTTTTAATTTGTATGAAATATATTTTCCAATACCAAAGCATGTTGTGATCTTTGCTTAAATAAGAGTTTAATATTATTCAATTTTATTACATATTTCAAGTCAATCCGACTCCTGCGTATCAATAATAATTTGCAAGATTTGGCCCAAACATCACACTCGTACCTACACACTACACAAGTAAAGTTAAATAAAAGGTTGTAGAAAGTCCTGTCGGCATAAGAGGTCTCGACTTTATATAAAGCGCCAACTGTGGAAGGATGGAACCCTTTTATTGTCTGGGTGCGATTTGAACTTGTCAATGCCGTCAAGTTTCGTTTTCCAATCTCCATAATTCGCATAGTCTGCGTTCTGCGAGACTGGAGTTCCTTGGGCGCTACCTGTAACATTATTAATCAGTTAGTCACGCATTGGCCCGGTGATAGTGATGGTGATGTTTCATAATATTTAACAACATTGTGTATTACTATAAACGTCGCGATATCGTTATTTTTTTTACCTACCTCGTTATCAGACAGGCGGATTGATATATTTGTAAGGTCTGCAGTACTGTAATAAATATAATTTATTAAATATAAAATGTTTTGAGGATCATTCTACAGTATTGCAGACCTTGCAAATATAATATGTATTTCCAAAATATAGCATGCGCATGCGTTCTTAAAATTTGCTTTTATTTGATTGGGCGACTGGTAAAAGGGATTGGTTTGTCTTTTTATTTTGCAATACCGAAAACAGAAGTACCAAGGAAATATTGAAACTGCACAAATTAGAGTGCACCTACATAGCTACGGAATTATGAATTCATGTGAATGAATTGTCCCATCGCCAGCGTCATGTCGTGTTGGCAGCGTAATTTTGAAATTACTGTTCTTTTTGTCGTACTGGATACCAGCAATATCAACGGCTAGATTTTATATCGATATACGACAAAAAACCTTATAAGTTACTCTTTCTTTTAACAAAATAACTATATAAATAATATTTGGCCCAGTGTCCATACAAAATTACCTATATTGCATACTAATGAGGGCCATATTTTTTGCTGCCGATTATACTTTCGTCAGAAAATGATGTTGATTCTGATGGGTATTGGGGTATTTCATCAAAAGTCATTTATCTTACCGATGCCATATTGGCTACGATTACCTACTTTTCGCAAACAAGTGTGCGTTATTTACAATCTGTAAAACACATTCATTCGTTCACTTTTTTTCCATAAGCAGATATTCTTCGTTGTTTTATATAATAATGTTATATATATATCAATGTTATATATATATCAATGTTGAAACTATTTTGAACAGCGTGCATGACATGACTGTTTTGTCGAAAAAAACAACAGGATGATTGTGATAAGGGTTCTGCTAAACATGATTCACGATGACTTGTTTTAACCGATTTCAAAAAAGGAGGATTTTTGGTTGTTTGTTTTTAAACGTTTGTAACATCTGAACACCGTCATTTGTCGAGCGACTTGATTATTTTTATTTATTTGAAGTATCTCCTACAACCTTGCGCTACCATAGAAATTTCAAAACAAAATTAAAGTCGTGCCCAGCAATAGCCACGCTCACATCAATAAAAATGTTGTTGGGTACAGGTATATACACCATAATAATATTATTTTTCATTGCAAGCCAAGCGAACTGCTTGATGTAAATACAAAGTAAAGAGGTATTTCGTACATTTTATAAGTGTTCTTTAGATTTGGCACGCCAAGCGAATGTTTATTTACTCAGCGTAAATCGTAGTTTTGGATTCAAAGTTAAGTCACCCCTTTGACTCTGTACACTTTGAACATCGACAAATGTATGGAAACAATTGTCAAGCACAATTAACAAATCTTGAAAAAAAATTAAGTGTCCAGTGCAACTAACTCTACGGCCTGCTGAAATATACCGGAATAATTCTGAGAGACCTTGTATATGTAAACAAAAATTACAATTACTACAAACACTCACAGGATAAATCACCACTCTGGATAGAAGTAATAAGTCCCGGGAGTTGGTATGGTCTGATAGCTAGCAGACTTTTTACAGTAGGTGTTAATAAGCATCGTTCGTTTCGTTCAATAAAGTTGCTACCGAATTTATTCGATCGATCCGATTTATTTTAGCGTATCTTTGCAAGGCACCTTCTTAATTTATTGAATTAACGATTTATTTGTGACATATTTTACGCATCTTGCGAGCTTTTTAATTATTTACTTGCGAATACAATCTCACAATGGTTATTAATGTTATTCATTTGAACAAAATATCGTGTTTACTTACACATGCCAAATTGTATTTATTTTTTACACTATGCTCTTTATTGCTTCATAAGTAATGTTTTTGTAATGCTGTTTAATTTTTTATCAAAAAGAATCGTTTTAACGCTTTATTTGCCGACGATACTTTACTATTTGATTATCATCGGAATCTATACACATAGAAACTACATTGGGCGGACCGCTGGAAGTAGGTCAAAATTCACTTCAAAGATTTCAGCCAAACATTGAGTCTCATTGAGATGTTTGCGCCAAATGCAGGTCTATGTGAGACACCATTTTATGTTCGTGCCAATGAATTTTAGGGGGCCTTAATTTCTTCCGTGACCAAAACTAGTCTTTTCCCTCCTGTTTCGCCCCCACCCCCGCCCCCTTGCATGGCTACAGGTTGTACTATGAAAATCGTATGTTTTTATTTTGTGTCTGAGATAACTAGTACAATGTTATAGCATTAATCTTACAAACTTGTAACCACAAGTTAATTACACAGTCAATGCGTAACTTTTGTATCATTTACGTATGTTTAACGTGAACCAGCCTCCAGTACGCTTGCACGCTTCTTATGTTTTATACCCCTTACTAGCTGACCCGGCGAACTTTGTTCCGCCTTAAATTTGAAAAATTCCATTGGGAGTGCATCTTTATACTAATCAAGGAATAATGTGTAGGCATGCAAATTTAATGCCTGTTAGTACAACATTTCGGAATTTTCCAATCCCGTGGGAAAATTGGGATAATAATTATCCTATGCCCGTCTCCTGGTTCTAAGCTACCTCCATACCAATTTTCAGCCAAATCGGTTAAGCCGTTCTTGAGTTATAAATAGTCGTATTTTTATCCCGTGAGAAATTTGAAAAACTCCTTTGTAAGTGCATCTTTATACTAATCAAGGAATAATGTGTAGGCATGCTAAATTTAATGTCTGTAGCTTTATTAGTACCTACAACATTTCGGAATTTTCCAATCCCGTGGGAAAATCGGGATAAAAAGTAGGTATCCTATGCCCGTCTCCTGGTTCTAAGCTACCTCCCTACCAATTTTCAGCCAAATCGGTTAAGCCGTTCTTGACTTATAAATAGTCGTATTTTTATCCCGTGGGAAATTTGAAAAACTCCTTTGTAAGTGCATCTTTATACTAATCAAGGAATAATGTGTAGGCATGCTAAATTTAATGTCTGTAGCTTTATTAGTACCTACAACATTTCGGAATTTTCCAATCCCGTGGAAAAATCGGGATAAAAAGTAGGTATCCTATGCCCGTCTCCTGGTTCTTAGCTACCTCCCTACCAATTTTCAGCCAAATCGGTTCAGCCGTTCTCACGTTTTAAATAGTGTAACTAACGCGACTTTTCTTTTATATATGTAGATATATAGAATAGATTTCTTAGTTATGAACGTGTTGCTATTTAAAAAGTTTTTGTTGATTTTAGATTATGTAACAATGCCGAGCTTTTATAACAATGCGAGAATTTGTTATTTTAGACTTAGTTCTGCTTAATCGTGTAAATGGTAAGGCGTATTATAGTCATGGATAGACAACCTATGTTTTTTCGTTTGCAAAACTTGGTCTTACCTTTTCTTTTCAGCAGGACATAAATATTTATTAAGCTAGTATAAGTAAAATAAAGTAGTTGTAAATTTAGGAAAACATGATGCAGTTTTTTGTTTGGATATCGTATGCACATACAAGCTTTTACGCACTTGCTAAATAACCTGACCTTTACTCCGCTGTTATGTTCCATCCAAAATATTGAAAGTCATGCCCAATAAAGTGACGAAATTGTAGATTACATTCAGAGAGTGGTGAAATTAGTAATGTCTCTGTAAACATGCGACCTGAGGCTTTTTTGTCACCGCCCGAGGTGTGTACACAATTTTACGCCTTCCCCTGACCTGGAAGTTGAAATTTCCACTCGCATAGCGAGCGGTAAATTGCTACTTACGGCCCGGGCGACGTAAAATTACAAACAACTCTGAGTGACAGCCCTAAACATCGTGGTGATAAAACAAAGAAAAATTTAGAGCAGCTTTCCACCTTCACCTGTCTCTGCCAAGGAGTCACACGTACCTAAAAGATACAATTGAGAAATCCGTATTATTAAGGTGACTATAATGAACTATTTCCGTGTTGTCCACTACAGTTTGAACCTGGAGGAATGGCTGTCTCGCGACCGCTGGTCGTCGGAGAGCTCGAGCTCGGAGGAGGGCGAGCCGGTGTTCGCTGCGCCGCAGCCCGACGTGCGCCCCATCGCGCAGTTCACGCCTGAAGAATTGCACATGGTACGTACAAACATCCTATTCATAATGTAACAGTTAAAAGAAATACAAAAAATCTAAATCATATATTTTCTAGATTTTTTTTTCTCTGTTACCACTTGTTCTATCGCCTGACTGGTTTGACGTTGAAGTTTGGGACACCCTTAATGCCATTAAATATTTTGTTGAATTGTCTGAGTGTGAAAGCCTATAAAAATTTGTTCCGTGGACAGTTACTTGACCTGCCGGAGTTAACTTAAAAAATAGTTTGATGAAATGACTAACTCACTGGTTTTTATTTGTATAACTAGCTTCTGCCCGCGACTTCGTCTGCGTAGAATTATACATAAAACCTTCCTCTTGAATCACTATCTATTAAAAAAACCCGCATCAAAATCCGTTGTGTAGTGAAGATATAAGCATATAGCCCGACATAAAAGTCAAGAAATTAATAGGGGCGCCACTGTCGCACCTGTAGCAACACCATATAGTAAGACGAAAAAATATTGATACTTTACTTAATGTACTAGCTTTTGTTTTGCCCGTGACTACGCTCACTTGGATAAAGCCCCTCTTTAAGGGATATGAGTGTTATGTTTTAATAAATCCTATACCCACCAAATTTCAAGTCAATCTGATCACTAGAAGTGGGACAAACTTAACTTGCAAACAAAATAGCATACATTTTTAACAAATAAAACGACATTTTTGTCAAATAACTTATTTTATTCATCATCAGCGTATAAAAAACAGCATTATTCTGCACCCCTTCTTTAACAATTCTCCTCACTGAACTGGCCGATTTACCTGAATATCACATAAAACACCATAAAATATTTTAAAAGTCAATATGTAGCTATCTAAGTGTATACAATTACAAATTAATCGAAATATTTCCGTAATACATTGTATCACATAGCAAGTATCAACACATCTCACAAACGTCAAGTGCACCCTACGTATTTTGTAAACAAAATTATAACCTCAACTTTTTCAAATTTAACCACCAGAAACAACACTGAATTACTGAAAATTTTATATTTGTAACTACATAGACTATTTCAAAAACATCTAATTCTACTCAAAATACTAAAAATAAACCGTTACCACCCTGTCATATCGGACGTTCTTCGGTAAACATCGTCAAGTGAGGTCAAGATAGTTTTTGCTTCGCTTTCTGCGAGACAACATCTATATACGCTATAAATTACCTCTCTAGCACCACTACGAAGCGTTTTGCTCATTTTCACACACTATTCGATGAAAAAACACTATTAAGATGCAAAAATAATAACGAAATGAGTTTCAACCCTCAACTTTGACATTTCTTGTACCGGCACTGACAGCTAGTAGTGTGTTGCAAGGAAAAAATAAAGTTAGTTCCATTTCTTGACTTTTATGTCGGGCTATACATAGGGACATAGGGACATGGGGACAGAGAAAGCGACTTTGTTTTATACTATGTAGTGATGCTCATTCGATTTCTTCATCCATCTTCTTTCAACATTTCAAAATTCTACCTCATGTACAGTCAGCGTCATATAGTTTGAAGCATCCAAGTCGGTCAAATAGTTCGGTACACCATAGAAATAGTATGGTGTGCCGAACTTTTTGGTCACCTTGGACGCTTCATACTATATGACGCTGACTGTACTCTAAACTGATTTTATAGCAATTTTAGACATCAAAGCCAATTTTTTTAGTCACCTCCATAGATGGTAATTTTTCAACGTGTCTGTCCGGCAGTTGCGTGAGGCGCGCCGGCAGGAGCAGGCCAACAACCCGCACTATCTGAAAGACGACTCTCCGCGCTCCTACCAACAAGAGGACGTCCCCATCGCTGAGATCGCCCTCGAGATACCGCTGAAAGTGCACAGTAAGCTACCTGATGTTTTATTTTTTGGTTTTACTATTTTTTACCGCGAACTTTTCGCTAAATTATTACCCTTATCTCCATGCGTAGAAAGTTCAAAGTCATTCCGTCAACTCTATAGTTTGGGGCCAAAATCCAGATGCATGATTCCAAGCAAGTAAACATCGAAGTGAAGCTTGTACAGGCCATCAGATATATCGGAGCTGACTAGCTGCTCATCGACCTCTGAACACGCACAACCCTTAATTTGACAATTTGCACTACAGTATTTTTTTAATAACATAATATTTTTAGGACTCTAAAATTACGATGAAGTGCGAACTATGTTTTTTTTTAATTATGTCAATTTAAGGGTGCGATTGATGATACGGTTATGTTTAGAAATTTTTGAACATCTAGTTCCACGATTCCGATGTACCTATATGATTGCGACTGTACAAACGCAAACTGTCTTACACTTTCTCCAGTCGCGCATCTTAAGCGTTAAAAGTCACGGGTTCGAGCCTAAGAGTATTTGTGAAGTTGATCAAGGATACCATACGACTAATATCATAAGTCTGCTCGTTTTGGATCCCTTATAGGTGATAGCTGTGTTGAGTGATGTGTGTCTAAAAGAAGAAAAACGTTGTTTAGTATCCTATGATGATTTATAAGCTGATAGGTTAACAGTTTCACGTCAAACTCTCACAGTCATAATTTGTCTGCAATTTTTTAATTGCTGTTATTATTTTTATTTATGTTTTTAGCCAAGAGATCTGATAAGTACCTGATTTCGAGAGAAACCTCGAAGAAAACTAAAAAGTCCAAGCGGACAATGAATAAGAGGAAGAGCAAAAAAGGTCATTCCTCAGAGTCCGGAAGTGAAGGTATGACCAAGTTTATATTGTTGAGTTTAATACTAAAGAGTAACTTATGTTTACTTATGATAATAATTACACATAAACGGATAACTCACGTATAAAAAGTCGAGTGATGCTCGACATGTTTCGGACTATTTCGTAGTCCTTCTTCCTGGAGCGCTCGCCCCGGCAGCAGCGAAACGAACACTACTTATGATTACTTTCAAATTATTATTTTTTTATAGAGGATTAGGTGATGCTCAGCCAGCCGTGTAAATTTTTGTTCTAAAAGCTCTATCTCTTCGCGAAGTTTCTACTTGCGACATATTTTTAATAATCAGCCAAGTCTTTAATTACACGAAGTAATGTAACAAGATAATGACCGAGCTTCGCTACACCTATCTAAAAAACTAAAGACAGATAGGTACAGTCAGCGTCATACACTTTGAAACATCCAAGATGACAAAAAAGTTCGACACGTCATGCTTTTCTATGGTGTACTGAACTATTTGGCCAACTTGGGTGCTTCTAACTATACGACGCTGACTGTACGCACTAGTATAATGTGTAAGAATTGCACGTTCAAAGTTATAATAACAGTGTAACGTTGTGATCGCAGACGAGCTAGCTGTGGGCGGGCGGCCCGTGGTCGCAGAGGGCGGCGAGCTGCCCGAGGGCGCGGCGGCCTCCGACGACGAGCCCGCGCCGCCCGCGGACGACCCGCATCGCGCGCTCGACCTCGACCTCGACCTGTCAGTAACACTACACGCACACCTACCTGCCACGCCTGCCACACACAAGCACCTCAATTCAATGTTTAATGAAGTAAAAGCGACAAATTCCCATAATTTAACACAACGATGCTAAGAGTTTAGACGCTATAACAGTTAATTGACGTTCCTGTGTGCTGCAGTTTATGGCTTTTTCAACACTACTCTCTGTTAAACCCTTCATTGAATCAAATCTATTTTTGTTATAATTTTTAGTCCACTACGCGAAGACGAGCTGCTTACCTCGAGAATACACCAGTACCCCCCACCAGAGTCGGGTACCCTTAACAAAAAGGAAAAGGAGTCTAAAAAAACTAAAACCGAAAAGAATTCCACCGAAAAATCTCTGAAGAAAAAGAAAGAGAAGAACAATAAACATACCAAAGAGGGTGATCTAATTATTTCCGATTTGGACAAAAATGATGTAGCAGAAGAGGCGATTATAGAAAATAACAAAGGGAAAGAGAAGAAACGTTCCAAGACCAGCGCGGCCGGCGCGCGCGGCAAGACCAAGACTGACTCACACAAAAAGGCAAAGGAAGCGAAAGACAAGGATCCTAAGAAGAAGAGCTCTAAAAAAGGTATTCTGCAAACATCACTATTCGTTTGAGCAACATTACATATCATTAAAAGTATTAAAACCTATTACTATACTCGGGAGCAAGAAAACCGGGTCACTTTTCATACAACTTTCTACGGGATGTGACCCAGTTCTTTTGCTCCCGGGTATATCCTACTATAATATTATAAATGCGAAAATTTGTGAATGAGGATGGATGGATGGATGGATGGACGGATGTGACGATGTGTGTGTGTTTGTTCCTTCTTCACGCTGAAACGACTGGACGGATCTGGAAGGAAGATAGCTACCCCTATAGGGACCCTAGATTAACACATAGGCTACTTTTTATCTCAGAAAATTGCATAATTCCTGCGGGATAGCGATAAACATTTCAAGGGTTGTAGCTGCCTAGAGTCGCAACGCAAACAATTATTGCAGAATATACTATCAATATCAGTACTTAAGTCAGAAGCTAGTATTAACTAAACATAACATCACAACATAAATCTTTGAGATCAAACTAGCACGAGGTCTAATTAAAGTTGCCTTTTTGCGTTTTTAATAATTTTAATAATTGTTTACCTCTTTCAGATAGTCATGAAACAAAAATTGGGTATGAAGAAGCTTTAGGAATTTCTACACCTAGCAAAGAAGTTATATAGTAAATATATATAAACGACACCACGCCACGATTTAAGGAAATTATGTCCTCGATTCTTGTCATAATTACTCATGCTGTTTCAGTGCAATTGTTGAGTTGAACAATTAAGTAATAATTTTATTGTTGTTAGTATATACGGCATTGTTTTCATTAATATTTAGAGATAAACATGTCCATTTATGTAAGTAACATTCTATAAGTCTGTGTAGTTGCAAATGCAAAAAATAAAAACCATATAATCATGTACAGATTTATTAAAATATATATAGTAAGACATACTCAGTTTTTCCATACACTTGATACACATTTTGAAAAGAAAAAACATTTTTGCATGCCTTCACATAATACATTTGTATCTTACATAACATAATTATTGAAAATGTTTACTCGTCTCTTTAATCTAAAGTTTCTAAAGTGACGTCGTAATTTTTTAAATAATGAACGTAAGCTATACAACTTGACTTATTAATTGGTTTTGTCGTTTTTAAAAAAAATATGTGGCGAGATTCAGGATCTCCTCTTGCGGTAGCGCGGGGGTGCTGGACAAGCGCCCTTCCCTCCTCCCCCTCCTCCTCCTCCTTTGGACTTCGCATAACTAATAGCAACCTGTGTTTACAGTTTCAATCCATTAATAAAGTCCTAATACTACCCTCCAGCCAAATGCCTCGAATACCTACCTACTCGAAAATGCTTACCAGTACACTTAGTGTAAGTTTTCGGTAACAAAATAAGTCTCGAACGCGTTCGCGTTAAAATGTCTAATACTATGAGAACAGTTTGTCGCCGTTTCGATCTGCAAGTGGCGCTGCTATCGGACGAACAGGAAACTCAATTTTTCCAAAGTAATCGAGACGTTTACGTAAACTCGTTACAGATTTTTTAAAAGTGAAAGCTTTCACTAGAGGCTCAGTTTACGGAATACTAGGAGTCGTTCAGCTAGAGTGTGAAACTCCCTATACAAGTTGATTTTAAGTAGTGATCTGCTATAAAAATGTGATATTGTGGCATAACGAATTTTGATGAAATTTGGTATTAAACCCTTATTACCCTTACCCAGCAGCGGGTTAAATACAATACCATAAATGCACTAAAATGAAAACCTAAATAAATTACACTTGCTGCGGCAATCGTGCAAGTCTGGGCTTAACATTGTTGCATCTCAAAGGCTCACACGTTTGAGCATGACCTTATTCAACACTTCATAGCGACCGCTAAGAGGCGGCACCGCTACAAGAAACTAGAACTTAAGATGACACGAATTTATCTTTACACATTTTTAACATTTAAATAAAAATATAATCAAATCAAAATAGATGATAGAGACATTAGTGTGGTGATTGTGTGATGACATATAGATGGCAAGCTTAACGTGGACATGAAACAAAAACTACAATACAGATCTAAACCAAATTTATTACAACATTAGACAATTTTCAAGACAATAAATAATATTTACTGCGTTATATGGTGGTTATACAACAATGTACTTCAAACACGTTACTCCCGATAGGTACACGAACTTAACAAACTTATCTATTTACAAAGAAACATTATACACATACTTGATTATTGCATGTTACACGTCTTTGAGGAACCATTGAATGGCTCCCGTTTAAAATACTTAAAAGAATGACAAGTTGCAACTAAATGAAATAACGACTACATCGATAGTAAGGTTAGTTATAATAATTTATCGACTCGCAACAACCACCTGCAATACACGCTAAATTACGCACAAAAGCGAGATATCGCAATATAGTTTTAATTGTAATACTAACTACATGTTTTACTAATTAAGTTCAATAAATAGAGCAATATAATCATTAGTAATAAATTTGTCCTTATTTAATCTTAATCTTATGTAGGGTTGCTTAATAACCTTATGTATGTTCGTAAGCTTCATTGACTTTAATATAGTGAATATTATAACACTTAGTTTACCGATGCTAATAGCAAGTTGCTGTGAATGTGGCGTCATAGTCAATAACAAATAAAAAAAACCTGCACACGGCAGTTCGGCAGTGGACGAAACCTTGTAAATGTATACCAAACAATATTTGTTGTATATTGCTCGACACTGTCCGGCTATCTCGTAGTGGTTCTACACACACTGTTAGACCACCCTTCGTTTCAATATCGCACTGTTAAAAAGACATGTAAACTAGTATTTGAGTAAATTTACCTCAAAAGGAATATTAATATCAATAATGAAAATAAACACTTTGATCTTAAAGAAACAAGGAAATACGATTTAAGCACTTTCACAAAAATAAACATAAAATCAGTAAAGAGTCCAAAAAATAAAATATACAATTATAGTTTATGCCTATCTACTATTGATGTAAATGGAACTATTTCTATAATACATAACTCTTAAAATAAGTGTAACAGTATCTATAACATGAATTAATGTCGCCAGTAACAACATTAACATAATTTAAAACGAGCTTAGAATAACATTAATATTCGAAAAAGCAACTAAACTTGATGAAGATGGATGACGTTACACTGAACTGTCCAAAGGTCATATTTACCAACGAAATAGTGCAACGCACACGAAACAACGTAATTAAAATAAATGCGTAATACTAAGTTACACATAAACAGTACCTAAGGCAGACGAACACAGGATACCCATTCGCACAGTCCGCGCATTATGCCAGAAATTTACTCAACTGCACAAAGCGTCTTGTTTAGACTTATCGCCGGTGACTTTCCGAAACGAAACCGATTACTCGAGACAGATTCGCAATCGCGACTTATGGACATTTAGACAGAAGTAGTGCAAAGTGTTATCTGCCGTGCGAGGTTATCTCGCGTACCCGGAAAAAGAGACCTTTGGACGAGTGAGAGATGTAGTTAATACTGTTTTACTTCTCGAGCATGTATTTAGGGATGTCGAATTGGACCTCGACGCCGGCCTTCTTGGCTAGCGCGACGATCTCGCTGAGCTGCACCACGAGCGCCGCCGCCTCGTCGAGGTCGTCGCGCGGCACGATGCGCAGCCCGGACTCCGCAATCAGCTTGCGTGCCTCGTTCACCTTGGTACCCTGAATACGTACAATTTTTTTTAGGGTCAACAATGGTAACTTCTACATGTAAGATATACTGGCTACGTGTTAGAATTTAGCTCGCGTCTTGCAGCTACTTTGTCACTTATTGTGTTGAGTTTGCGTAGGGAATAGGTACTTTGGCTTCAAGTGGTCACAGCAAGAAATACAATTGATACATCAGATTCCTAGAAAACGTTAAAGGCGAAAAATCGACGTCGTCGTAGTCATGGACAAAAAAGGTAAAAGAGTATTAGAACGATTTTAAAAGAAACTACTGAGTAAAATACGATAGTGATTTATAGTCTTGTAAATCATTACTGCACCTGCGCTGTACTAAACCATCAGAAGGTTACACAACTTATCACATCTGAGACTTATCTCCATATGACGTCCATTCTACGCACCGTGATAATAAGTTACCGCATTGGATAAGTACTATAGAAATTTCATAAACCACGTCAGTATTGCAATATGTTTTTCTTACGAAACGAAGACGGTGCCAAATCCCCAATATCATAAAAATAGTTAATTTTAATTGAATGTGGTAGTGTTATGTTACCTGAAGTCGGACGATGACGGGGATCTGGATGTTGAGGTTCTTGGCGGCGTTGATGATGCCCTCGGCGATGACGTCACAACGCATGATACCTCCGAAGATGTTCACCATGATGGCGGACACTTTCGGGTCCGACAGAATGATTTTAAAAGCTTCCTGCGGACAGACAAACCAATAGGCGTGTTATTTTCAAAAAAAAAAAATGGCATCTAAATTTTGGTTTGTTCTTGAAAAAAACTGGCAGGTTCGTAAGAGATTTTAAATGGAAACGATGCAGTAAAATTTAATTAAGTACTTGATTAAATCGGGCGTTACTTCACCGGGGTCCATATTCATAAAATAACGTATAATTATGAATATTATAATAGCATAGCGCTCAGAGTTATTTTATGATATAGTAACATCTAAGCGTTATTCACGCCGGTTCATTTCACAGGTTATTTTTTATTATTATATTTTATTAGTACGAAAATATTATACAAGTGTATTTTCGTCGCCAATGACAGACTGCCAACAATGCAACAACAATGAAAGGAATACATTTTAAATATAGCAGGTAAGGCCAGATATAGTATAAACTATTCCAATGTTGTACGCGTGTAGCGAAAAAGACAACAATAATAAATAATGCGCATTCGTTAAGCTATCATAGGTGTCGAATTCAATTATCAGCGTTCGAAATTGTAATGGGTGCGGCAATGCAGAATAACATTATTAAAGTTGTCAATTGTACATGGATTCAGATTATCAAGTCGAACATTATCGAGTGTACAATTTCGGGTCATACATTAACTGCGCTTTGCTCTCGCTCGGTCAATTAAATTCTTATCGTGTCTATGTCTATTAATTTTAATTGAATTCACTGTTAAATCTCAAAATCAAGACTAGTTATTTTCGAGTTCACCCGATAGCGAAACGTTCACTACATCTTTAAAAAGGTTGGCTTACCGAGACGGCCTGCGCGGTGGCGCCGCCGCCGACGTCGAGGAAGTTGGCTGGGTCGCCACCGTACAGTTTGATTATGTCCATAGTAGCCATGGCCAGCCCCGCGCCGTTCACCATGCACCCGATATTACCTGTGACAAAATAACATTCAATACTTATAGCACGCCAGCGCTTAATAGAGAACTGGATTAATAAGAACTGTAACCAACGGATGCTGTAATGAAGTTGAAGTGTGTACGTGGAAAGCGTGTTCCAAAAAAGACCACATAAACACTAATTCCAGCATCTGTATAGCTACAGTAGTTCGGTAGGGAATACCCGGCTTAAAAACCGATAAAAAAGCCCATCACAGTCGGAAATTAGAGGTAAACGCGACTAATATGCGGTGAAAAAGTCATGCTGACTCACCGTCGAGCGCGATGTAGTTGAGGCTGAATTTGGCTGCTTCGATTTCCTTGGGGTCCTCTTGGGTGGTATCTCGCAGAGCAAACAGCTCCTTTTGCCTGAAGTCGGCATTGTCGTCGAATCGGAATTTAGCGTCCAAACAGAAAACTGTAACCAATATCATACAATTAGAACCTACATTAGTCATTGTTGAGCGAAGACCTCTCTTCCTTTTGCGTCTCGCTGTCACTCGCAGCAATCGCTTCGTTTATCTATAGACGAGGCGAAACAATAACTATATTTTGACCGTTTTTATTTCGGAACGCTAAAAGGTTCTATTACGTTTAACTGAGTTACTCACACTGGCCGCTGAGAGCATCCTCGGCGTAAGGGTTGACTTCAATGAGAAGTGCATCTTTTTTGAGGAACAACTCATACATTTTCGCAATCATTTCGCTGGCTTCTTGCTGACGTTCCTGGAGTCCGATCTGTAAAAGAGATTGATTTATTTTAATAATAACTTATCCTCCGCGCCTCATAATTACTTAGCTCTGTTCTTAATTTAGGTGGGCACCTAACCCTATGGTTTACAAACCTTCTCGATGACGCGGTTGATCTGGTCGGCCGTGATGCCTTTCACGATGTCAATAGGCTCGTAGGTGATCGCGTCCGGGTTCTCCGCCGCCACATCCTCGATGTTGACGCCTCCTTGCGAGGACGCGATGATCACGGGACCCTGATACACAAAACGACGTCCTTAGAGACCCTAGCAAACCAGCGCTATTGTGAACATTAGACATTCACGCCCATAGATAAAACAAATGCTCATTGGTTACAAGAGATATGCCTTTATGTCAGCGATAAAACCCAGAGTGCAAGAGACACATTAAAAAAAACACGGAACACTTAATTAACACCAAATATTCGTATAAGCGACGGAAATCATCCCAACTGTTGTCTACTCATATTTCGCAACCATTGCGGACTGTCTTTAGGCCATAACATTTTATGAGTAATCCAGTTTTGAATTGACAAAATACCTAAGTAACTGCTCTTTGATAGCAACTTAAGTATAATCACTACATAGTATAAAACAAAGTCGCTTTTTCTGTCCCTATGTATGCTTATATCTTCAAAACTACACAACGGATTTTGATGCGGTTTTTTTAATAGATAGAGTGATTCAAGAGGAAGGTTTTTATGTATAATTCTACGCAGACGAAGTCGCGGGCAGAAGCTAGTGAAAGATAAAATGCTGTATTTACAACTGATAGTGTTGGTGATTTATTAGACTTTCTTATGTCAATGAGTGTCATGTTCTCGCATGTGCAAGTAAGCGATCACTAGAAAGCGAGCCACTAGGGCCCTGGGGACCTGGTATCGGCATGTATTAAGACCGAGTGTTATATCCAGTATCACTCACGTTGAAGCTACGTTCCATCATGATGGCGACGTAGAACTCGCGCCGTGGGAACTTCCGCTCGGTGACCATGACCATGTTACAAATGCGGCCAGCGGCGCCCGTCTGCTTCGTCACCAAGTACTGCTTCAGCATCTGGCCGGCCAGTTCACCGGCTAACTGCGGCCTGCATGTCGAAAATCCAAATTTCAAATTGACAATTACAAAAAAAGCCAGTCGCCTATACGTAACGGAAGTAAAGGCTTATCGTGCAAATCTTAAGTCCAAGGTTGTGCTAACGATCAACTGATTCATCGAGGGTACTGTCGTACCTACAGTGCTTCTACATATTTTCTTTCGTGTTTCGTATGACTTGAAGTATGCAGAGAAGCATTAAGAAAATAACTGTAATGCTACTTGCACGACTTCTTTCGCATATGAACTTCACTTCAACATACTCGTAAATCCTCAAAACATTTTAGTGTTTACGCAATAATTACCTATTTCTAACAGGAGAATGTACGTAGATATACGATACGTGTAAAAACTATATGATCTTTGAGGTTGTTTTTACATAAAGCTAGATCGACTTTGTTTATTTTACCATCCTAAATTTTACGAAAGGCCGAAGTAATTTCGACAAGATTCAAGCATTGTGTGACGAATAAGTTAAGGAGATAATGAACAGTCCAAAGTTCCATGTCAACAATCAATCAGATGATTAGAGGGCGGCGGAGATCGGACTACGACTCGGGAAGTCTATTATCGAGTTGATAAACAATAACAAACTACGACGATGCACAACGAATATCTAAATTTAGTTATAAACGCGATATACATTTTGACAGTTTATTAAATAAGTAGATACACATAGATTTGAAGTTATACTTCACATTTCATGTAAACATACCTACGCAGGTGCTAAAATATTTGCGAGCCCATGTAATATTTGGAAGACTTATTAGTGTCCTACCTACTATTATGATATCAAGTTATTTTTTCTGAAATGTATCCTAATATAGTATATTCACTTACGTTGACACCATACGGACGCCGCCTTTGAGACCACTCTTGAAGGCTCCTCTCCCTCGACCACCAGCAAGTACCTACACATAGACATATACAGTGTAATTAAAAAAAAATACAACTACAATGTAACAAATCAAGATGTATCTTGCTAAAACCTTACCTGGGCTTTCAGGACTATATCCTTGGTGTTGAGATCGGTGGCGAACTTTACGGCCTCTTCTTTTGTCTTGGCAACGTTGAACTTGGGCACGGGGATGCCTGCATCACGCAGCAAAGTGTAGCTGACGTATTCGTGTACGTTCAAGTTGCGGACTTGCTGCTTCGTCGGTAGGTATTTGGATGATGATGCCACCAACAACTGTCAAATAAATACCAAAATTGGGAATAAGTTCATGGGAAATAAGCAATAGACTGATATGTTGCAAATTGTTCACCTAATCCATGTGTATTATACATGTCCAACCTCATTAGCCATTAGAAATTCTTAATTTTTGATTGCAGCATATAATACCTTAATTAATGAATCAGTGCTGTCCTTCTTACTAACACAAACTATACGCACACTCTTAAAATTGCTAATTATATGAATAGCCGTTTCCAAGAACGCAACTAACAAAATTTGCAGACAGAATACACTAAATTATACTGCAGTAGTATGCAATATGATAAGACATATTTCCTGATTGCATTAATGTTACACTTGTTACATACTCGTAACATGTATAGATTATTATTACAATAATCAGTAACCTTCCAACAGGGGCATTAATTAAGAGAGATGAGTAGTAGTGTTACTTCTATTATCACATTCTAGTACACATTGTACTAGTGGCTGCACAAAATGTATAGAAAACGAAATTGCATTTGCTTTTAAATAAGAATTCATGAAATAAATTATACAATCAGCTTATGCAAGAACGGAAGCAATTCGTTATTATAAAAACTGAATAGCTACTGATTACAGAAGAGCTGCTTTGCTGTTTTGCAGTGACAAAATGTTAAAGTTACAAACTGTTGCTAAATTGCAATAAATGTAGAAGGGTGACAATCAGTCAAAGGTTGCTCCGTTTTAGGGTACCAGCTAACTTTAAAATCATCTATTAACCTTTTCAACGCTAACCACACATATATCAGCACCGCAGGTTCAACGCCAACAACCTATTTATTTATATATATATATATATATATATATACAGGTTGTTAGGTAATGAGTGGATAATCCTTGAACTGCGGATAGAGGGCACTTAGGACGTTATAATAAAGCTAAAATAGGTTTAGTAAAAGTTGCACGGTTTCCGAGATATTCGGACTTTTACGTTTCTTTCGAAAATGAACACGTTTGTTCAATGTTTTGATCATAGCACCATTTTAAGCTAACTTTTTCAATTTTTTATTTTTGCTCAATATTCTTGAGTACTTGTATTTTCAGATAGGCATTACTATTTTTGTGAGACTACATGGGATTTAAAAAAAAACCCAAACTTAATTTTTGCTTTTTCAATCGTACATTGATCAAATTTTCAGCTCTCATGGTGAAAAAAAAATACACTACCGCCTAGTTGCCAATAAGCAATAATGCATTTGGGCATATTCTATCGGTGTGTATTATGTTCGAAGCAGTATTAAACTAAAAAAACTTCAACACAACAATCTAAACGCACAATTCACCACTCATTACGCAATAATAGCGAAATTCAAAATCGAATTCGAAATAAAAAACAAAAGGCAGTCAGCATGTTTTTTTTAAATTGGAATTATTTAAATGCCATTTGCATGTAAATAAGCGGCCAGTAATGTTATTTTCCCCCTCCTCCAATACACGGAGGAGGCCTATGCCATGAGGCACGCCGAATTACGCGACTATTTAATAATAATATAAAAAGGCAACAACAACAACAACAAAAAATTAAATTGTAGCGAATTCGGAATAAAAAGGCTATATAAATAAATAAATGTTATTTTTGCTACAAGAAATTTTGAATTCTACGCTCGTGATACAAAAAGTAAATCGGGAAAAATGTGGGTGAGCGTGTATTTTTTTTTATTATTTTGGCATTTTGAATTATATTCAAAAGATAATTACTATTTTTAAATTGGCAATAAATCGGCATGTTTTTAAGCTTATTGGCAAGTAGGCGGTAGTGTATTTTTTTTTCACCGTGACAGCTGAAAATTCGATCAATGTATGATTAAAAAAGCAAAAATTAAGTTTGCGATTTTTTTTAAAATAGTCCAATGTAGTCTCACAAAAATGGTGATGCCTTTCTGAAAACACAAGTGCTCTAGAATATTGAGCAAAAATAAAAAATTGAAAAAGTTAGCTTAAAATGGTGCTATGGTCAAAACATTGAACAAGGATGTTCATTTTCGAAAAAAACCTAAAAGTCCGAATATCTCGGAAACCGTGCAACTTTTACTAAACCTATTTTAGCTTTTTGTTTTTTTCTGCCTTCAACTGCCTTGTTTTTTTTCGAATTCGATTTTGAATTTCGCTATTATTGCATAATGAATGGTGAAATTGTGCCTTGGCACTCACCATAAATGTAATGCATTTGGGCATATTCTATCAGTGTGTATTATGTTCGAAGCAGTATTAAAGTAAAAAACTTCAACACAACGATCTAAACGCAAAATTAACCATTCATTACGCAATAATAATAGCGAAATTCAAAATCGAATTCGAAAAAAAACAAAAGGCAGTCAGCATTTTTTTTTTAAATTTGGAATTATTTAAATGCCATTTGCAGTTAAATAAGTGGCCAATAATGTTATTTTTGCAACAAAAAATTTTTAGTTCTACGCCCGTGATACAAAAAGTAAATCGGGAAAATGTGGGTGAGCGTGTATTTTTTTTTATTATTTTGTCATTTTGAATTTAAATTCATAAGGTAATTACCATTTTCAAATTGTCAATAAACCGGCATGTTTTTAAGCTTATTGGCAACTAGGCGGTAGTGTATTTTTTTTTCACCGTGAGAGCTGAAAATTCGATCAATGTACGATTGAAAAGGCAAAAATTAAGTTTTCGGTTTTTTTTTTTAAAATCCCATGTAGTATCACAAAAATAGTAATGCCTATCTGAAAATACAAGTACTCAAGAATATTGAGCAAAAATAAAAAATTGAAAAAGTTAGCTTAAAATGGTGCTATGATCAAAACATTGAACAAGGCTGTTAATTTTCGAAAAAAACCTAAAAGTCCGAATATCTCGGAAACCGTGCCACTTTTACTAAACCTATTTTAGCTTTATTATAACGTCCTAAGTACCCTCTATCCATAGTTCAAGGATTATCCACTCATTACCTAACAACCTGTATATACAGGGTGTTAGGTAATGAGTGGATAATCCTTGAACTATGGATAGAGGGCACTTAGAACGTTATAATAAAGCTAAAATAGGTTTAGTAAAAGTTGCACGGTTTCCGAGATATTCGGACTTTTAGGTTTTTTTCGAAAATGAACACCCTTGTTCAATGTTTTGATCATAGCACCATTTTAAGCTAACTTTTTCAATTTTTTATTTTTGCTTAATATTCTCGAGTACTTGTATGTTCAGATAGGCATTACTATTTTTGTGAGACTACATGGGATTTTTTTAAAAAAAATCGCAAACTTAATTTTTGCCTTTTCAATCGTACATTGATCGAATTTTCAGCCCTCACGGTGAAAAAAAAATACACTACCGCCTAGTTGCCAATAAGCTTAAAAACATGCCGGTTTATTGACAGTTTAAAAATGGTAATTACCTTTTAAATTTAAATTCAAAATGACAAAATAATTTAAAAAAATACACGCTCACCCACATTTTTCCCGGTTTACTTTTTGTATCACGGGCATAGAACTCAATTTTTTTTGTTGCAAAAATAACATTATTGGCCACTTATTTAAATGCAAATGGCATTTAAATAATTCCAAATTTAAAAAACATGTTGACTGCCTTTTGTTTTTTTTTTCTACTTCGATTTTGAATTTCGCTATTATTGCATAATGAATGGTGAAATTGTGCCTTGGCACTCACCATAAATGTAATGCATTTGGGCGTATTCTATCAGTGTGTATTATGTTCGAAGCAGTATTAAAGTAAAAAACTTCAACACAACGATCTAAACGCAAAATTAACCATTCATTACGCAATAATAATAGCGAAATTCAAAATCGAATTCGAAAAAAAAACAAAAGGCAGTTGACATGTTTTTTAAATTTGGAATTATTTAAATGCCATTTGCATTTAAATAAGTGGCCCATAATGTTATTTTTGCAACAAAAAATTTTGAGTTCTACGCCCGTGATACAAAAAGTAAACCGGGAAAAATGTGGGTGTGTATTTTTTTTTAATTATTTTGTCATTTTGAATTTAAATTCAAAAGGTAATTACCATTTTTAAATTGTCAATAAACTGGCATGTTTTTAAGCTTATTGGCAACTAGGCGGTAGTGTATTTTTTTTTCACCGTGAGAGCTGAAAATTCGATCAATGTACGATTGAAAAGGCAAAAATTAAGTTTGCGATTTTTTTAAAAAAAATCCCATGTAGTCTCACAAAAATAGTAATGCCTATCTGAACACACAAGTACTCGAGAATATTAAGCAAAAATAAAAAATTGAAAAAGTTAGCTTAAAATGGTGCTATGATCAAAACATTGAACAAGGGTGTTCATTTTCGAAAAAAACCTAAAAGTCCGAATATCTCGGAAACCGTGCAACTTTTACTAAACCTATTTTAGCTTTATTATAATGTCCTAAGTGCCCGCTATCCATAGTTCAAGGATTATCCACTCATTACCTAACACCCTGTATACATCCATTACTTCAATGCAAAAGCAACCTTCATTCAATTGAGTTTAGGTCAATTTAAGGCATCGCAATAAAGACGTCTGGCGTATGGGTGACGTCTTGTATTTGACGTGGCAGCAAAAAGGTTTAAACCATTTTCAAATAAATGTTTGATGCATAACATTATTAAGTTGACATGGTAATTGGAACTGGCTATTACCCGTGGTCCCACTCTTATATCCAACTGTTATAAAAAATGACTAATTACATTCCACCACATAAGGCCTCTGATTAGGTGCTGATATATGTGTTGAGCATGTATGAAGAGCTTGATGAATGTGGATGAAACTAAAGAGGTATGTCAGGATCATAGCAAGTGGAACAAAGTAGTCTGTGCATACTCCTGTGAGAAAGAGGCGTGACGGTATGTATATAAGGTCAAAGGAATCCCGCTTTCGCAGGGTTCCCATTTCTATTTGTTTTGCCCTTGGAGTATTAGAAGATACCTAACGAACCTAACCTAATTTTATTATCTCTAGTGAGGATTTTTATAATAATGGGACCACACGTTGATCTCTTTGACTGATAGTCTATAGTTTAGTAAATTTTGAGTTGACAATAAGAAAACACTGAGTTAAATTTTTCCTAGCTGATTCTATAGTTTTTTATAATATTCATGCATGTTGCATTTTAAAATTAAAGATTCTTTAAATATAAAAGTGTGAAAATGTTTGGGTTAAAGTTATGATAAGACTGCTTGATACAATTTTATCTTTCACTACTGAACTGGTTAGCATGCTTCATAGAATTTAACCATGACCTAGATACAAGTGCCAAAATAAAAGTAGACAAGCCATTACCTGCAACTTTGTCTGCGCAGAATTAGCTTATCTTTATTCCATAGGAACTTTGAAATTTCCCAAATAAAAAGTAGACTATTATACATCTCAATGTGAGAACTATTTTTCTGCCAAATTATACACCTAAATATGTTCAAGAATGCTTAAAACCTGTTTAACAGATGAGTTACTTGGTTTGTTTAGTTAAATATTACAACTTATTAGAAATAAAACAGCTAAAACTAATTTAACCTTAAATTCGTTTTTAGTGCTTTTTACCTCATAGGAAGTTAGTCAGAAATATTAATTATTTCCCGTTAGGCTTTCTCCAGAAGCTGGGCTACCATGAACAGTGCCTACAGCCCCAACATGCAGAATAGGCGTAATATAGAAGACGTTGAGTTGCGGGAACTAGCCCATTGATAACTATAACTTAAGAATTAACTTGGTAGCTGTGATAAGAGTTTCAAAATGAATGTAGTTTTTTTGACCAAAGTTAATAAACATAACATAACTTTCAAGAAATAATAGACATAAAAAGAAATTACTATCACTACATAGTATAAAACAAAGTCGCTTTCTCTGTCCCTATGCCCCTATGTATGCTTATATCTTCAAAACTACACAAAGGATTTTGATGCATATTTTTTTAATATGTAGTGATTCAAGAGGAAGGTTTTTATGTATAATTCTACGCAGACGAAATCGCGGGCAGAAGCTAGTATTCTTATAATATTCAAATACAAATTTAAAAAAAATATCAAACGATTAGATTCACCACTTTTTCGTTAAATTTATTATAGTTTCATCATCCGCAAATAACGCAATATATCAGCATGATATTCAAAATTATTTTTATACTAAACAAATATATTCCGTATCAGTTCGGGAAAAACGGGGAAAATTGAATCTAATCTAAACCATCAAAAAGCCGTGATGACGTAAGTTCACAATTGTGTAGATGAAACGAAGGTCAGATTTATAAATAAAATCGTAATTACATAAATCTGAACCTTGTCTCACTCCGTTAGGTAACAGACGGCTATATTTATAAAATAAATACGATCAGCTGCTGCGTCGAACAAATGAAAATCAATGAGACGGACGGATATCGATTTTGCACTAAACATTCAAAAAAAGTCACTGTTACGTTTAATTCCTATTAAATCAACAGAACAGAAAACAAGAATGATGCGAATTTACCTTTTTTCCATTGTTTCGAATTACTGTCTCAGCAAGACCAAAGGAGCGAGGAAGGAAGGTCGCCATTTTTACGGGAATAAAATAAGACGAGGTGAACAGAACGATGTGACACACTGTGTGACACAAGCAAGATACACATGACAATGATTTGACGTTTGCGAAACAAGTGCACTTCACACACTGTCAAAAACGCTGAGTTTGATGATGTTTATGTTTTTAAAGTTAGTGTAAGAGATTATGATGGTTAACCTGATTTAGCACACAGGTAGTCTTTTTTTTTTGGTTTAGTTCTATCTCATTTCAGGCCTATAATATAATACCAACTGACTTCTTATAATGAGAAGGCTTGGGCTATAATTCGATTAATTCAGGGTTTCTTAAGTGAAATCCATGGACCCTTAGGGGTCCGTAACATGTGTGCCTGGGGTCCGCAACAACTAAGTTAAATCACTTAAAGTGATTTTTAATATTAAGTAGGCTTTGTTTTTTCTTGAAATAAGGTTTGACAGGAGTCCATGAAATTTTTGAAGGTGGTCCGTGGCACAGACTACTAAGAGATATTACTTACGTGGCCACAAAAAGTTTAAGAAACACTGCATTAATTCCGCCGCGGGCCCAATGGGGATTGGAAACTTCACTTACACAGACACCTACCATGGAATTGCCTCGCGGATGGTGCAAATTTTTTCCTCAGTATGTTTTTTTTTCTGCACCACTGAGTTTCGAAAATCACTAAGGTGCGAGCCCGAGTTCGAACCTACGACCCTCTGCTTAAGAGGCCATAGGCGCAGAATATATATTAGTACTAACGTGGCCATAGGTCCCTTTGGCGAAGCCCTTGGGTATTTACATAAATTAAATAAAAAACCGGCCAAGTGCGAATCGGACTCGGCACAAACTCGGCAAATGAATATAAAATTCAGCGTTAGCAGAGCTCTACCTCCTAAGCAAAATAGGCAGTGAGGTCATTACACAGGGTGTCTCATTGAAATCGGTCAGTATGGGAAAGTCTGAAACTATAAGACATACGAAGATCTGTTCTTAGAAACCATGTCATCGATTTTAATAACAAGAAAAACTGCATTCATATATTTGAAAAAAACATGTACTCAGCTCGGGAATCGAACCCGGTTGTTTCGAAAAAAATAAACTTACACTATTTCCATTTAGATGTTGATTGTGTAGGTCTTAAGCAGTAAATGGCTTTATGAAACATGATGTCTAAAATGAATAAAATGCATTGTTTTCACATAAGTACTTTAATTTATTTTAGTAGGTGTTCGAAGTGACCACCGTTTTTTTTTCAATACAATATTCAACACGTTTAGGTAACGATCTTAAAATTGCATTTTGTATCTTCATGTGGTCTTCAACGGTGTCATAGCTTGTTTTGTACACTTCATCCTTAACGTAACCCCAAAAGAAATAGTCAAGAGGCGTTAAATCGGGCGACCTTTCGGGCCATTTGATACGGCGTACCGATCCATTTTTGGGAATTTTTCTCATTTTAAAAGTCTAGCTATGCGTCAAAAAAAAATTAAAGTATGTGAAAACAATGCATTTTATTCATTTTAGACATCGTGTTTCAGAGCCATTTACTGCTTAAGACCTACACAATCGATATTTAAATAGAAATAGTGTAAGTTTATTTTATTCAAAACAACCGGGTTCGATTCCCGAGCTGGGTACAGGTTTTTTTAAATGTATGAATGCAGTTTTTCTTGTTATTAAAATCGATGATATTAAGTTTCAGACTTTCCCATACTGACCGATTTCAATGAGACACCTGTATGTTGTTTTTTACTTAGACAGACAGACAAAAATATAATCGATTTTTTAGTATTTGTTGTTATTGTAACGGCAAGAGAAGTACATTATCTGTGTAAATTTCAACTGTCTAGCTATCATGGTTCTAGAGATACAGTCTGGCGACAGACAGACATACAGACGGGCAGTGGAGTCTTAATAATAGGAGCCCAATGAAATGAATAGTTAAATCTAATCTGAGTTACCAAGTAAGCGAAAATTCGAAAACGGCTACAGCTAGATCGATTCGGATAATTCGTTGTCTTAGAATTATTGTAAACATATTTAAACGTTCTTTGAAGTATAAGGAAGGTAGGTACTTTTGAAGAGAAAAAAAAGAAATATTGCATGGACTAACACAAAAATCACATTATTTGGAGTTTCACGCGAACGACGTTACAGGAGCCAATGAGTATCTAATACCACTGATGTCTTCTCCACATTAGTTTGTCCGTCTTAATTGGTGACAGCAGGACTTTTAAGCGAATTCTACCAACAAACATTATCATTTCATTATACTAATTTAGGCCTTATACTTTGAAACTAAGAAACTCAAATTTTGGTGTTGTGTTAAGAGTGAGAGGGGCAGTATGATAAGAACTTCTAGCCTATTTCTAGATTATCACTGTAAACCAGCCCACATCAACTAAGTGCGGGATAAACAGACCGTTTGACTTGTGCCGGTCTCATCCACAGCTTTCCAGCCAACTGTCAAATGTCATCTGACTTACGGGCCAGAGCACTGATTTTATGATGTTGAGAAAAATAAAATGCATTATTTATACTTTTATTTACAATTACAACAGTTTATTTACTGAACTAAATTTAAAATCTTCAGCACTTGGCATTTCTATTATGGCTTTACTTTTCTCTTCAGTCCAGACACCATTGCCAGAAAAGTAATGATTTTTCTCTAAATAGTACAACACTAGGCTAAGCTTTTGGGATTTATTCAAAATATTAATGTTGAGTTGTTCATGAGCATTCAGGGACTCCTCAGTCTCCATTCCCTCTAGAGCATCAAGGACTTTCTTTATTTTATTCCAAGGATAAAGCAAAAGGGGGCAGTTTTCATAAATATCTTGCACTTCAAAATTTCTTGATAACTGTTTAAAAACATATTTGACCTGTACAAGGGGCACATTGATCCAAAATGGATGTCTCCTGACCATATTCCTTATCTGACTAGAGCTGTAAGCATTTCCAAGGGACTGTGATATGCAGAATATGAGGTCTTTCCCTTTGCCAAGCCGGTCTCCAGGAGCCTTCTCAAATATCTCATAATGCATTGAGCTGCCCGAGAGTATATTTAGACTCAAACATTTTTTTTTGTTGTTGTACAAGTTTCTCAACCTTTTCATGGCTGTATTCTTATAATGTATCATTTTTAGAAATCTAGGATGGTTCAAAAAGGTCTGAAACTCAGGTATATTTTGAGCTTCTTCGAGTCTAGCCCTGACCGTGTCTGGGCCCAGTGTGTAAATGTCAAAACATCTCCTTTGTGCTTCGTCACTTATACCATATTGTTGCAAAATGCTTCTTATTTCAACCAAAGTATCATACCTCTTTGTGGCTAACTTTGGATGTAGCCTGATGATTTCTTTAATATCAATTCCGCCTATTGATCGAAACTTATAAATGATTCGTTTCAGGTTTTCAGGATGTGAATGAATAAGATACAAGTTGGATTTTATTTTCTTGTCTGGTATCATGATAACTGATTGTAGAATGTTAAGAGTTTCATTGATAGCTTCCAATGGACGATGTCTGATTGTTGGATAAGTCTGCAACCCTCTTGTGAATTCCTCAACAGTCAAATCAAGGACCAGTTCTAGGTACCGTTGTAGTATCTTAAGCCTCAAGTTATACAGAGTTGTTTTATCTATGTCTCCATATATTAAGGTAGTCAAAGACGTCGGCCACTGTGTCATATAACTTGCAAGTCTATTTTCTACATTTAACATGGTGGGCAGCTCACCCAAAGCTTTCAATTGTCCAATACTCTTTTGCTTGACTAAAGTTAGGTAAGATAACACATGCGCTGGGGAAATCTTTTCAAAGCCACATTCTTCCAAGACTTTATACCGAAATTTCAAGGTAATAGGCATTATACTAAACAATAAGGGATCCTTGATCAGAACTTCTTTATCAAAGCCTAGATCAAGCACTGCTTTGATTAGGCTTTCAAGCTGGGTTTCATCCAATTTATTGACTACTGGCTGCTTTAAGCAAATTAATTCAGCCTTGCTTTCACTTATGTCGAAGTATTTACATAATTTATACGAACCCACATCACTTCTAGCTGTAATATTCCGACATAACAGGGGCCTCCAGTGCAGGAGGCCCGTTCGAAATAACTTTTTAGTAAACATGTGCAGTTTTTCTCGTAATTAAAAGTTCATGTGCTTCGCATTATTACTGTGAATACAAGAAGACATTTTTTACGAAATATCTACTTGTTTAGGGGGATTCACTTAACGAGCTCTTTATTATTTTGGAAACAGTTGTAAGCATCATAACTATTGATACATTAAAATATCGGGGAGCTCATCAAAGGCAAGTAACAAGTATCACTGTATATATTCTGTAGGAAGCAGGGCTAATGTTACTAACCATGAATCGTATAACACTAATAAATATACTAAATTTAGGAAATTTGGAGAACTTTATAGGTTATATTATTTACTTCAACAAGTACAAGCAATGTCAGTCAAAAAAACTATTTTTTTATCGTCTTTCATATACGAAAGACAAAAGGGTATAAAATTATACCGCCAAGACACATGTAATAAATAAAGAAATGAATATCATGGAACACTTGGATGTACATGCAATTAGATAATGATTCAAGAATGTTTATAATATGTGTAATACATGCATAATTGCTGATTGCACCCGTGCGAAGTCGGGGCGGGTCGCTAGTTTCTTTGTAAGACAATCGTAAATTGTAATTTTATTTGATTGTTACAATTACAACCATGGTTTTTATTATTTTTCTGAAGGCTTGAGCAATATTTCTGTGTAGCTTGTTTGTGGGATGTCACAAACAAAGTGCTGACTTTATCTGTGGTAATACAGTTCTGTTACTTGTGTTTAGGGGCTACTACTCAAATTCGAAGTTCGTATAATCCCATCTCTCTCACTCTCCTATCAATGACTTGTTGTGAGCGAAAAGGCACGAAACGAACTTCAAATCATTGTTAGTTCGTTCGTTCGAAATAAGTCGTGTTGTGTTGTATGTATTGGTATTGGGCGTAGGTTAGTTGACAGTTTTGTTCCGTTTTATGAATTCATTAACCAAATTTATAATTTAAACTGCAAAATGGTTTCTAAATCAAAGACCGGCTTATTTGCCTTGGGTTTTTTCGTCTTTGCATCTTTTTTTACAATATTGGCATTTGTTAGTCCGTATTGGTTGGTTACTGATGGAAAACTTAAAAATCCAAAATTTATTCAAATAGGTAAGCTTACAGTTATATTATAATCGAAGCACTATTTATAATTTTTGATAAAAATTTTAGGCTGTAGATATAACATAGATGCTTGTTAGATACCAATATACCTAAAATATAACCCTCAATTAAGTGGTGTTTATTGCTTTCAAGCCAACATTAATAAAATAATTCTAAAATTAAATGTAGATGTAAAAACAAAAGGGAATCTACTGAAGAATAATTGTTTGAGTTACTTTTCTTGTAGTCTATACCTTTTTTAAAAACTTATTTATTTGTTCCAGGCTTATGGTTGGTTTGTTTCAATGGTTTTGAAGAGGTGCACCATTGGTATGACACAGTATTCACAGGGTGTTGGTGGATTTTTGAAGAGGAGTACTACATAATTCATGACACACTCTTACCAGGCTTCTTCATTGCAACTCAGTTCTTTTTCACCATATCTCTGTGCTGCGTGCTGGTGTCAATATTCCTGACATATCTTTATTTTCAAAAAGACAAAGATGATGACAACTACTTGACCCTTTTGGTGACATTGGGCACCATACTTGTGATTGGAGGTTTGTTGTTAATGTTGTCTCCTCACATTTGTATTGGCTTAGCTTTATTTTTCCATTTTTAGGTATGTGTAAGACATCAGTACTGGTTAATTTTTTTTCAATTTTAATTTGTTAAATTTGTGGTTTGAAAGTGCTGGCTTTGCCCATGGTGCGGGGTATGCGGGGCACATAGGAGCAGATTTGATTGCCTGTCTCCTAGATGTGTTACTAATTGGGAACTACATTGGCTAGAGCTGCCTCTAATTTGAGTCAAGCAAGACAGATCCATTTTTAAATTAACAGCTCAACTTCTTGTTTTGAAGACGTAAAGCCACTTTGATTAAATGCAATGCCTCTGTCAAATCAACTTGGGACCAATTTTTCAATTGTCAGATAGATCCTACCTATATAGTGTGTACTTTTTGACTAGATTTTTTGTTACAGGTTTTACAGGTATTATATCTGTGGTGACCTTTGGTGCGCGAGGCGATGGGCGCGACTGGATGCCAAACTGGGAACACAATGACCTGGGCTGGGCATTTGCCATGGGCGTCATTGGTGTAGTCCTCCTATTCCCAGCAGGAATCCTATTCTTAGTAGAAGCCAGGGTACATAAGTACAAGAAGCTTCATGAAATGCAGAGCAGAGAACCCTCCTCTTACACCATGCATGAAAGGAAAATTGCCTACACTGGAGGGCACACAGACATCTAATCTGTTGTAAGAAAATTACATTAATGTTTCAAACCAGTTTATTCCATCCAATACATTTTTTTACATAAAATGTACTAGTTTATAAGTAAAAGTAGAGTAGCTAGAGATAAATAGTGTATTTTATTAACTTGACTTAAAAATTCCGTCCAGTTGAAATGATATTTTTACTAGAATCTCATATATTATTTAGATTATATGCTTTGTTTTTCTTACTTAATATGTTCACAGGTGTCAATATCATCTAAGAAGTTAACATATTGCCAATTTGATTTATCTTTTATTTTTTTATGAAGCATGCATATTATTTAACATACTTATTTAACTCTTAGGCAACAAGTAACTTTATAGAGTGCAACTTAAACAAGGCTGAATTTGTTCAAAAATCACAAATATAATAAAACTTTGTGAAATATAATGAAGTTTTTAAATAAATCGGAATATCAAAAGTTTTAGCTTTTGTGTCATGCTACTTAGTGCCTTAAAATAAATATGTATATTAGTTTTGTCATGTTTGAATGAAATATTTTCCATTTTTTCTTCAGGTGGACTCTTTGTAATTAATAATAAATGATATTAGATTAACTATTTGTATTTTATTTTATTTTAACTGAAATATATAGAGATCTATATAGACAGATGGAATACAAATATATCTATGTATATTAGATTAGTCTGGTTTATAATAAAATTTTGTAATCTGATTCAGTGACTATGCCAGGAATGTCAAATTCGGTTGGCACAGTCTTAATTGATAGCAATGCAGACTTAGCTGTCATAAACCCTACTGACACACATGAGGCCTCACTCAGTCCTAAAATAATGCCATGAAGGAAACCGCTAGCAAAGCAGTCTCCTGCACCTGACACATTCTTAACTCCTTCTATAACATCTGCTGGATAAAATCTAGCTTTGATACTATTTTCATTAACAGTAACTTTGCTTTTCACTACAATAACTCCTTTGGTGCCCATTGTAATAATAAGGCATTCCACAAATTGCGATAATATTATCGATAAGTCTAAAACTTCTTTTATATCATTTGTGCATCCAGGGAGTAACTGAGGCTGAACAGCCTGAGCCATTGCCCGCAACTCTGCTACGTTTGGAGAAGAAAACGCGATGCGGAACCCTTTTATCAAAGCTTTAGCTGCTTTCCTGCGATCGGTTGGTTCATAAAAAACTGAAAGAAAAGAAATCATCATGTTAGTGTTCATATAGATAGATGAAGGTACTTAACTTTCCTAACTATCTTTAAGTACAGGATGAAAAGAATTGATAGGCCCTGGAGGGAAACTACCTTTAATCCGCACGTTAGATCGTGTATTACTGGCCTTATACTCCGAAATTCGATTTTCGAACTTCGTGTCATACCGTCCCTTTCACTCTCAAATTAATGACTATTAGTGTGAGCGGAACGGAACGAAACGAACTTCGAAAATCGAATTTCGGAGTAGCCCCTCTGAGAGGAAACATTCTTTTTTTTTAAACTAAATTGCATTTAATGTTTTTCTATAATTCGAATTTTGGAGTAAGTACCTAGTTCTTGGTACTTAATATTGAAAGCAAATTGTTGAACTAAATTTAATATTCGATTTTATGCATATAAGAATCTTGGTTGTCTTCTACAACAGACCTTTTTGTGGTAAACGAAACGGAATGATACAAACTTAAAATTTCCGAATTCGGAGTTTTTGGCCTAACTAGAATTTGAAAAGGCGCACAATTTGTTGATATTATTTTATCTATGGCATTCCGTCCTTTGTTCAATTCCTCGACTCCTCGCCACGCCCACTCAGTTCACCGCTACTCGAGTCGTGCATAACGTTGGTATGTACCTACCTAATCGAGTTGGATTTCAAACCATAGACTATAGTGCTGTGTACAGCCGTTACGCACGCAGACGCAGACGCACACAAGTAAACATCTGTGTAGACTTGCTGGCTGGGCGAGTAGGCATTGGGCGTCGGCAAGCAACTTTTCGTTTTGTTTGGATTAATGCATTGTCGCAGCGAATACTAGAGCCCAAATTCAGTAAAAAATTGGCGAAACCTAAATGTAACTTTGGCACTATAAGCGTTTAGTTGATATTTTAGTGATTGTTTAAAACATCTATTCAATTACATTAAAGGTTGGAACCGAAACCAAGGTAAGTGTCATTAATTATTGTTTTTTCAATATTTTTAAATAAAAATAAAACACTAGATTGCATTTCAAAAAGTGTCTTGGATTAAATCTTTTTATATTATTTTCTGTTTGGGAATATATATTCCAAAATAAGCAAAAATACGTAATTATCTTTAGTAATGAATGAAGATTTTTTAAAATAGCTTCCTTTTTTAAACCCAATTTTTTTTGTCATGTTCCTACAGAGATATTCCTACTTGGATAAGGCATATTTAAATTACTATGGATATGGAAATCTGGGTACTTTGTTTTATTCATATTTAATTATAAACAGTACCTAGTTAGTACCAGAGAATAGATAGTGACAATTACTTTGGTGTTTTCACATTGATTGCTTAGTTGTTCTCTTATTAAAAAAGGCTTTAATGTAATTGATGTTCATAGTCAGGTCAGGTTCTTTAAATGCTAGGATATCCCATTGTATCCCAGTGCTTTTGTTGTTAATCACAAGTGCATGGCACTTGTGTTCAATTGTTTCCAGTTAAATTAATCAAGGATTTTTGTTTTGAGCTAGTGAAAAAAAATAGCTTGCCTTTAAATAACCATGTCAAACCCAGAACTCCGGAACCCTCAAAAAATGATTTTTCTACATGGAAATTATCATATTATCAATATTTTCTCATTCGTTTTCGTTTTGTTTTGAAATATATTTTTTCTTAGTCTACAATACATCATCATAAAAAGATGACTTACATCACAAAAATCTCCTTGCACTCCTAAATATAATAAAGATGGTTTTAAACACCTAAAGAGAATCATTTACAGCTGAATTGAGAACCTCCTCCTTTTTAGAAGTCTGTTAAACAAACAAAACTAGGGCAATATTTTCTCAGCATGTGTATGCAGTCTCATAAAATGATTCTGGAATATATATTTCATCAGGTGGTTTGGTTAGTTTGAATGAAAACCCCTACAAGGCACAGTAGTAATAGCCTATCCCAGGGGTTTCCTAGCATATATTTTACTCGCCCCCTTTGTAAAAAAAAACTGCTCCCCTGCCTATCTGGGGGCACGGCAGTGCCCTGCCAAGACGAAAAAATAGAAGGAGGAGCACTGCCTACCTTTTCTTGAACCGTTTATAGGTTATTTTAGGTTACTATCAAAATTTAAGGACACAATTTTAATAACTGATATGTATTATTTAGGTTTAAAATTTAAACCTATGTACCTATATTAACAAGACTTTATGTAAAGCCGTAGTAGGTCAGGAAACACTTATAATTTGTAAATGAGGTCTAAGACCGTGCTAGTGGCCCACACCCCCCTTAGCAGGTCTCTGAGCCTCCTTGGGTGGCGCGCCCTCACTTTGAAAATCCCTGGGCGATTCTATTCCGCAACACGTTAGTGCTTTCTCACACATGCCATACTAGCACTACTTTCACTTATTTTTTCGCGATGCGTTTCCTTTATCGCATTGTACATACTAGGAATCAGAATTAGGATTATGAACTCATTATTTTTTAAATTTAAACAATTAAAAGAAAGAAAGAATGAAAGAAAACATTTATTTATGACATATAATAATCAAATTACAAAAACAAAAAAAAGAAGTAAAATTAAGTGAGTGAATAAATCACAATGCCACTCAAAGATTGCTGTTAAAATATCATAAATCATAATTTATCTACTTGCCTAACAGTATTCTATTTGACTTTGAGAATTCGGGCACAGCAAGTTTTGCAGTGGTTTGATGAAATATTTTTTAATTAAATTGTATGAAATTTCCAGTTAATTGGATAGTCACCCCATGTACCATATTTCATTAACTAGTGCTAAATAAGTTGTAATAAATAATAATATTTGCTTTTCTACTCTAAGTAAACACAATTGATTCATGGATTTTTACGACGACTCGAACTCGTAAGATACATAGTATTTAATAGACGTTGAAATACCGAAGGATGATAGCATGAATAGATTTAAGAAAAAAAACCTGTATTTTTTTTTATATATAAGTCACGCTACAAGATTATAAAATTTAAATTTAAATTCATTTCAACGTCTTACTTCATCATCATCATGTCAGCCGAAAGACGTCTACTGCTGGACAAAGGCCTCCCCCAAGGCTCTTACTTACAATGTCTTAAGTAAAATATCATTACAAGTTAGGTACGTACTTAACTTGTAAGGTTATAAATTATACCTACCGACGTGACTTGTTCCTGCATGCGTCATAATACCTAACAGAAAATGAATCTTGAGATTCCCACAGCCAGCAATGTGTGTGAACTTTTTGGCATTGTGATTCTAGGTGAATGTTATGCTGTACGCGACACGCTAAATAGTAGCTCCACCATTCATTAGAGAGATTGCGAAACACTTTACTCACTTGCTATTCATCTCAGCCTTGAGGGCTTGGTGTTAAGTTACACAACCAAACCGGGAATCGTTATTCATACAGCATACAGTGCACTCCATTATTTTGACACAATTATGTGTTGAAGAGCGTAAAAGTCCGTTATGCATGCACAAGACCATAAAATAGAAGGTCTCAAATCAAAGGCCACGTTTATTGTAGGCGTGTATATGTGGAAAGGGGAAAATTACATACATACATAAATCACGTCTTTATCCTTTACGGGGTAAACAGAGCCTGAGGTAACAAGACCTAAAAGCCACGTTTAGGCGAATAGGTGGAAAGGGGAAACGAAATAGTGATGGATGGCTTGCTAGCCGCATCTCTATCTAAGAAATTCGCCTATTCCCTCGATGGGCTTTTACCATCTGCGCGGGACGAGAACCAACGAGATTATTTAGAGCTATACTTCTTCTACTACGATAAATACTGATTGTCATGGGAAAACGTAAGTTGGTGTAGGTCATTTATTTGTTACGTTTTATAAGCAATCGGCTAGATCAAGGTAAGGCAAGTTGAAAACTGTAATTATCATTACAACTGGGTATCAATTTCATTGACAAGTTGATCCTCGTTAGCAAAGAGTACATGGTACGAATAGGTATACTTGTCTGGGTTAGGCTGTACATTAAACACGAAAGGAATGCGTCCCAAGTAAGGTTAGCGGTCTTGGATTTTGCAACTTTGTTAAGGTTCACCTCACCCTCATGTATATCTAAATTTATTCCATGGAAATTAAAAAACTACTAACTAATCATGGGCAGGCGAGGAGTCTAGGTTATTAGGCATTATGTAGATAGACAGTTAATGCACTGGCAGTACGCTCATATGGATTGTAAAGATGGGGATTCAGTTCATATCCCGGAAGACCTTAGTTAAACCAATCTCAATTTAATAACTCAACGGCGACGGCTTGATGAATGACCCGACAATTAAAACAAATGCATACGCTAAGGTTGTGCGTGTGTACATGGCGTGTACTTACGTAGATGTTTTAAACGAAACGCAGTCATTTGTTACAGAAACAATGAAAAACAGAAGCTTAGCTGGCAACTGTGGCATTGGTGTATTTGTCATTGCCCTTGTCACAGTGGCATTGGCATTCGGCACGCCCAGCTGGCTGGTCAGCGACGACAGGATAAGAGGGGCCAGACTGGACAGGTAATTATAACCGGTATATTGTTCAACCCTCAGTTTACACGTCTTTGCTTCGGTATGTGACTTCCACCTTATTTAAGGCTCTTATACATGTAGCGTGATGTCGATGAAGGCGAAAAGTTCCGTCGAAGTCACGTCGAAATGTACCTCTAAAATCACTGCTGACTGACAGACATGCGTGTAAGCAGGTCTGCGATAGCTTAAACGCAAACATATTTCAAGTTCGAACAAACTAACTAAATTTGAATATTTTATTTCAGATTAGGGCTATGGAGTCATTGCTTTAGATCTCTGCCAGACCCTTTGGATCAATATCAGAGAAGGTTTTTTGTCGGGTGCCGGTGGGTATACGATCGCTTTACAACTGGTTATGACAAAATACGTGGCTTTTTACTACCTGGTAAGTTGCGCACATCACGGAACCAAATACCTAATTGAACTGTTTTTGTTATTTAAAGTTTTAATTTTATTATGATGCGTCTTCTCAGTCGGCTCAGTATGTCTCATTTCATCGTTGACAAGACGATCCAATCGGCGGTACACGGGACTCCTTTCCATTCCCGAATGTTACATTTTCTGTTTGCCTAAATACTTATCGCATCCCTAGTATTATTTGAACTTAATAAGTGTGCTCTATTGTCTTTGTATTGTGCGTAGCATGCATCAACAGTTTGTCGAGCAGATGACTTTTGAAATTCAGAAGCCTTTTTTACAGAGTTAATCAGTTTAGTGTTTTTCTGATTTACAGGTTTTATGGTTGCGACTCAATTTTTTTTCACATTATGTTTACTTGGAGTGTTAATATCAGCAATTTTGGTACTGATATTCTTCCTTTGCTGTGGACCTGACCAGAATCGATTTATTTTGTTGATAAGAAGTATTGGATATATCATGTTGGGTTCAGGTAAGACCATAAAACCTATTGCGTTAATTACTGATTTGATGTCCGTAAATAGTGTTACTTATTTATTAAAATGCCAAATTCTCTGTTTTAGGAATATCTGGTGTAATAGCAGTCATTATTTTTGCGTGCCTTGGAAATGCAGATGGATGGATGCCAGACCACCCTAACAACTATTTAGGTAAATATTATTTGGTATTGTTTTATAATTGCTGGGTTCAACATCAACAAGAAAGAGTCCCATAATGCGATTACGATATTTACGAATGGATATGTTCTGTCTTATAGGTTGGTCCTTCGGCTTAGGGGTGGTTGGAGCAGTGAGTTGCCTTGTCACTGCTGCACTCTTTTTAACAGAAGCAAATATTCAGCGTAAGAAGCGAAACAAGCTCAAGGAATCACAAGCACAGTTTGAATTGGAACAAGACTCCAAAGCTTAATTAAACTGAAGATTTTTTATAGTAAAGAATTGGCATCTACGAATCTCACAAATTTCTGCCAGGCTTATTTGAGTTAAACAATATCTCATTACATTGTTTTATTTAATGTTTGTGACTTAAGGTATGGTAGCTATAAGCCGGCGCACACCAAATGCGTGCTGCGTGCTGCGTGACACGCGCACGCACCAGTTGTAATTTATGAGACTATGAGATAGATGCCAGACCAGATGCGTGGTCACGCGCGTGCGCAAGCCACGCATCTAGTGTGCGCCGGCCTTAGCAGCTGCTGTTTATGTTTCGTATTGAAAAAAAAAAGCTTCTTAGGGCTTTATGTCTTTTCTTGCTGATGTTTAAGACATATTAGTTTTCAAGACCTTTGTTATTCATTTCAACTACCGATTTTGCTGCTATAGAATAATAATTATCTAATTAGATTGTACTGTGACTTAGATTATGACGTCTAGCTGTGGCAGTGTTTGCTGCTTATTGTAAAACGAAGCTATATATAGGTATATGTATTTTATCTACATCCATATCATAACTTCTCTACAATATGTTCAGGAACGGTTATTAAATGCCTACATTAAGAAACCTGTATCTATGGTTCTTAAAAAGCCGTGGTAGCTTAGTGGTTTGACCTGTGGCGTCTCTAGCAGAGCGTCGTGGGTTCAAATCCCAGGCGCGCACCTCTTGAGTTTTTCGGAATTGATGTGCGAAAATTACATTTGAAATTTGCCATGAGCTTTTCGGTGAAGGAAAACATCGTGAGGAAACCTGGCACACATCTGCGAAGAAATTCAATGGTGTGTGTTAAGTTCCCAATCAGCACTGGGCGCGCGTGGGAACTATAGCCCATAAACCCTCCATACACGGAGGAGGCCTGTGCCACGAGGCACGCCGAATTACGCGACAATTTAATAATAATAATAAAAAAAAAACAACAACAACAACAAAAATGAAATTGTAGCGAATCGGAAAAAAGGCTATAATATAATATTATATCTGTGGTTCTATTATAATGTTTATGTTACAGTATCAATATCGATACTCTAATGTGTGGTTGTATTATAATATTTACATCAATATTGATTACATTCAAACTTCGAACATCTTGAATAACATAATATCTATATCTATTGTCTTAGAATTTAAGAAAAAAATATAAATGTCAGTCCTTTCATTTATTTCGAACTTTCGAAGAACAGAAAGTTTTGTCACAAGATTTTTGAATTATGTTTTTGCCGCGATGAGAAAGAGGCGTGACGGTATGTATGTATGTATGTATGTATGTATTTTTACCGCACTGACATTGTGGCCCAAGCCTTACGGCCGCCATTAGGAGAGAAGAACAGAAAATGATGTTACCTACGTATTTTGATGTGGTAACGTTTATTGTAGAAAACTTATGATATGAACGTAGATAAAGTTATGTATGCGTCTGTTCATAATTAGACATTATGCACCAGCCACATATAATAATTATTTCTTCCTTCAATCCTTTACTGCAGATGTTAAAAACAAGTTTGTTTTTAAGTTAACCGTTTTTTAATTACATACAGTGTTTTAGCCGTAAAAGATGAATACCTACGCATATGTGTTTTTTAAATAGTTATGAATGATACCTTGCCTGTACTGATTGATGTGCCTTAAGATTTGATATGGTTTAAACTCGCTTTTGGCAGTATTTTTATTGCCGTTGACTTAGATTAGTGTTAAAGTGATCTTCTTAATTACTGTGTCCGTCCAAACTTCTCTCTTATAGTGTAATTGTAGCATTATTAGCATTAGTGTTGTGTATATAAACCTGTATGAGATAGTTAATTCGTTTTGTTTTTTATTATTGCACAAAAACTAAACAATGACATTTATAACCTACCTATATCAATCATAACAATCTCATGGAGGTAAAATAATGACTATACATCTATTTTTAAATTAATAAAACTTGAATCTTGGTTTGTACCGCAAATGTTGGAATTAACCAATTCGTCAATTCCTCATAATATAAGAGTGTATGATAATTGTAACGTATCAAAACTTTAAATAGGTACTGTTTTTAATTGTTAATGATGTACCTAATTAAGTGCCGTCCAATTTGATAACGATGTTATCTTATAAGTTCTAGTAACTATGTATTCTTTAATTGTAAGTTCAAGATCTTTTTTTCTAACTGCTCTCCACTGCTACTAAATATTTTATACTTATTTAATAAAAATATTTCCTTGATAACTGTACGTATTTCATTTTTCTTTTCCTAAATTGACTAGGGCATTGCTTTTCAAAGTGGGGGGCGCGCCCCTCTAGGGGGGCGCAGGTCCGCGGGACGAGCACACACCGCTCCACCCGCGCACGGCAGCGCGAGCCGCTAACCGCCCGCCGTTAAAACCCGCTCCAGACCTTCCGATCCGACCCGATTTATCGGAAGAAATGTCCTAACAATTGCACTACACATTATCCGATTTCTTCCGATAAATCGAACAATTGCACTACACATTACACAAGCCCATCCATCACATTGATTTTGACAATTATTTCTTCATATTATCTGCATTACAGATTCTGTAAAAATAATATTAATAAAAAAATGGTTGATTAATACCTTTGTTTTATTTTATTTGGTTAGTCAAGACACTTGGCGAGCTCACTGACTTCCCTCTTCCATGCATGGAAGCGAAGGGGGGCGTCAGTATTTCATTTTATGCAGTAGGGAGGCGTGCAAAATAATAGTTTGGGAACCCCTGGACTAGGGGCTGTAAGGTCCTAATAGAGCTAATACCAAATAAAGTGGTGGTAATTTGGGCTATTGAATTCTGCAACACATTAGCGATTAATCACTGAACTAACCACACCACGCTTTTCCCCTTTACTGCTACACAGAATGAAGCCATTTATGTAATTGCAATTTTCATTATAATGTTTTCAATAATTTTTTATATACTGCGAAATTAGTTTTTATGGGTTCCGTACTCAAAGGGTAAAAACCGGACCCTATTACTAAGACTCCACTCCGTCCGTTTGTCTGCCTGTCTGTGTGTTACCAGGCTGTATCTCATGAACCGTAATAGCTAGACAGTTGAAATTTTCACAGATGTATTTCTGTTGCCCCTATAACAACAAATATTCAAAACAATATTTTTATGTTGGTCTATATAAGTAACCTTGCACTACCTACATTTTACGTAGGAGACAGGGTTCTGCTAACACCAGATCTTATACTCACTTGCCGATTTGTACGGAACCCTCGTAGCGGGAGTCCGACTCGACTCGCACTAGGTCGGTTTTTCGAAGTTCGCATCTTACCATACTTCTCACTCCCAAATTAATGACTGCTAGTTTGAGCGGAACGGCACGAAACAAACTTCGAGAATCGAATTTCGGAGGATTATAAGGCCTGCTTAATCTTCGGCCGGCGGTTAAGAATGCAGTAGTCTACACTTGTTTGGCGCAGTATTTTTTTTCATATATAAACTGTACTAGCTACTTTTTATCATTTACAAGTTATTTCTTCTGTATTTAGCTCAATCACATGCATTTTAGAAACAAATAAGATTATTACAATAGAATTTAGAAATGTTTGTGTAATAAATTATTTTATGTAGGTACTAATGGCGATAAAGGGGCCTTTGATTAACCTAATGTTAATAAAAAATATTTTTAATTAAAACAAGATTAACACTAAAACAAAGCGGTATTGTGCGTTAACCATTTCTAAAAATGTGTAACTGCTACATTACTTGTCAATTTTGACATTTTAGCAGCATCTGTGGGGTCGCTTGCTTTAGTTAGTTAGTTAAGTTTTAGACGTTTCAAAATATCGCTTTGCTGTAAAGTTCGTTCATTAATTTAACCTATCCTGGCTTTACAATATCATTAAACAATTGTCAAGTGGAAGACAAAATGTTCTGATTTTATTAGGATCTGTTTAAAATTCTGTAAAGAATATTTTTGCAATATGACTGCCGATAATGAGTACCCGAAGGCTTCGAGTAAGTAAACCGGGCACGCCCATGGTTTGGATAACGTTATAGTTTTCTTAGATTTATGTATCATGTAAACGAAACAGTTTACGTTACGAATTGTTGATTTAAAGATTACTGACTAATATGCATTTACTTTTCTTTACGTTGACGAATATAAGCACCGATTTCAATTAATTATAAATAATAGAAGAAATAAGGCGTATCAAGACAATAAATGCTACTCCTACATGAATTAAGTGCTTGTTAACAATTTTGTAACATTTACAACTGTTTGTAATAAGCCTAGCAAACTACAATTTTTCATATCATTGCTGGTGTTTTGATGTTTTAGCACTTATAGCTGAATTATTGAAATTTGACTAATTCATGTATTTATAACATAAAAAATGTGATAGTCATTTTCTGATTGCCCTTCTTTTATTTAAGATGCCACCTTGATTGGAGCAACAATCACATATGTGGCGGGTTTGTTCCTGCTCTTTTCATTCGCAAGTCCATATTGGATAGAGTCATATCCAGAGATGTTTTCTCAGTTCAAGCGCATGGGCTTGTGGGAATACTGCTTTGATCGCTTCCGGCTGCCTCCATACCAATTAGACAAGCTCTTCCTTGGCTGCCACTACATATTTAGCCAAGTAAGTGTTGTTATCTATACTTCTATACTAATATTATAAAGAGGAAAAATTTGATTGTTTGTTTGCATTGAATAGACTCCGAAACTACTGGACCGATTTCAAAAATTCTTTTGCCGTTAGAAAGCTACATTATCACTGAGTGACATAGGCTACTTTTTACCGCAGGAAAATACCTTTTCCTACGGGAAAATTAATTTATCGCGGGCGAAGCTGCGGACAGAAGGCTAGTCCTAAATAAATAGAAAACACGATTTTTTTTTTGCTTTGCTTAAATTTTAGATATTGTGGTCTCCCTGTTCATTGAATCTGTTCTTTGTTGAAATTGTTGTATTTTGTTGAAGAAGATAATAAAAGATGTTTCCCTGTTGTTGATATATTTCAAAGTAAAGTGACAAGCTAAGTATAAACAAATACTATTCAAAATTTTGATTAGAGAACCATAAAATGACTAGACAATAGCCAGTACATATTTCAACACCCTCCCATAATCAAAATTCTCACAAAAAAAAACTTGCTTTTAACACCAATATAAATCCTTAAATGTTAACACCACAAACAGTACATAACGGGTTAGTATCATTTTGTCTAAGATGCAAATGGTCTATGTAGCAACTAGTCTAAAAAGCATTTCGTCTAAACATGTAATTCTCATGTCGTCTAACTTGGCAGTGGTCTAAATTTGCAGATAGTCTAAATTGCAAATGGTCTAAATTTGCACATGGTCTAAATTGCAAATGGCCTAAATTTGTACATGGTCTAAATTGCAAATGGTCTGATTTGCAAATGGTTTAAAATTGGCAGTTTGCCTAGTGTTAGAAATCATTGTATTCTGATCCTGTAGGACATCACATTAGAAACCTCAAAAATAACAGTAGGTATTTCTCCACTATTTTATGGATGTTATTATACATATAAACCTTCCTCTTGAATCACTTTATCTATTAAAAAAAACCGCATCAAAATCCGTTGTGTAGTTTTGAAGATATAAGCATACAAAGGGACATAGGGAAATAGGGACACGATGACAGAGAAAGCGACTTTGTTTTATACTATGTAGTGAAGTGATGATGATATAATAATTGCTGACTGCAATTGCTTACTTCTACATATTAAGCAAACACTAACAATCAATTGAAAACCCCACTTAAAATATAAGTAAGTATGTTGATACAGAGACGTGATAAACCTCATTTGAAAATGGAACGTCTTGGTGTGACTGGCCGAATAGTAATAAAAAAAGAGAAAAAAACATTGAAGTGTCAATGTTTTGGCGGGAACTTAAAATTTTGCTTAGGTATTTTCGTGTGTATCGCTGTGTGGTTGGGAAAATGCGTTTTACAAACACTGAGCAGTTGGAATTATTGGAAGCTTAATTAAAATGCCAGAAATTGCTCCCGTGCACTACATTGGTACCATATTAAATATCCGACACGTATTTAATCTACTCGTAAGATATTCATTAAAATTGTTCACAATTTAAAGACCCATAGAAGTTTAAAAAAGCTAAAAAAAACAAAGAAATGTGATGAAAACATGGAAACGAACGTTTTAACCTATTTTGAAGCAACACCAGATGCCTCAATCCGTGATGCAATGCATTTTATTCATTTTAGACATCATGTTTCAATATTAGAGCCATTTATTGCTTAAGACCTTCACAATTGATATCTAAATAGAAATAGTGTAAGTTTATTTTTTCAAAACAACCGGGTTCGATCCCCGAGCTGAGTACAGGTTCTTTTTAAATGTATGAATGCAGTTTTTCTTGTTATTAAAATCGATGACATGGTTCCTAAGAACAGATCTTCGTATGCCTTATAGTTTCAGACTTTCCCATACTGACCGATTTCAATGAGACACCCTGTATATGAAATTATATTAAATGTTGATTTGCATAATGAATAATGAAACGCACCCAATTTTAAGAAGACTAGTTACGCAGATTGTGAGCTTAGACCAGAGGCAATGTCACAAAAGCTAATAACCTGTAATACAACTAGGCGATCATATTTCAATTCATATTATTGGAAATAGATTTCCGTTTGTAATAAGCATCCATACATCTCATGCATAGGCCAGTTACGTTTTAGACGAAACACTACTTAAACGAACTGATTTTAAGACGATTTGCTATTACTGGCGACTTGCTATTTCGACCGGTTGCGGCATAGACCAGTTGCGTTCTGGACGAAACACTAATTAGACGAACCAATATTATGACGACTTGATAGTAAAGACCAATTGCTTTTTAGACCAGTTGCTACATAGACCATTTGCATCTTAGACGAAATGATACTAACCCACATAACACAATTATATAAAAGCAATAAATTTATCATAAGTCCTAGGTACTAACTAAACCTAATCCATTAATACATCTCTGATGTGCTATTTTGCCTAGGCACTTAGTCAGAACATCAGCCGACATATCACTTGACTTTATAAATTTAAGTTTTATACTATTATCGGACACCTTTTCTCGAATAAAGTGAAACTTAGTGTCGATATGCTTGGTTCTGCCGTGATGCACAGGATTATACGCCAAGTTTTGTGCACTCTGACTGTCGCTGTATACAACTACAGTAGGGTAGTGAGTGCTACATACCTCTGAGATAAACCGACGCAGATATATAGCTTCTTTAGCGGCATCAGTCAACGCCATATATTCCGCTTCCGTTGACGACAAGGCCACCGTAGGCTGCTTTTTCGACGCCCACGACACTGGACCATCTGCCAATTTAAAGCAATATCCTGTGTAAGATCGACGATCACTGGTACAATTACCCCAGTCGGCGTCAGTATACCCTTCAAGGGTTTTCCCAGTTTTCCTATAGATTATAGAATAATCTATAGTACGCTTCAAATACTGAAGCACCCGTTTTGCTGCTAGCCAATGACTTTTGTCATGTTTAGTATTAAATTGGCTCAAGTAACTCGCGGCAAACGCGATATCAGGTCGTGTATTCACTGCAAGATACATCAGACAACCAATTATCTGCTGGTAATCATAAGCATAAGTTGTATCTTTACCTTCTACATCAGCAGTCAACTTGCTATTTGCCAATGGTGTATCAAAATCCTTTGCGTTCTCCAGTTTAAATTTTTTAAGTAGAGACGATATATAGGACTTTTGATTCACTAGTATATTTCCACTGTCACAACAAATATTCAGCCCTAAATAATATTTTAAAGGGCCTAAATCTTTCAGCGAAAAATATTTTTCTAAATCACTTTTGACATTGACGAATGACATGTCATTTTTATAAAAAATAATTATGTCATCAACGAACACTGCCAGTATTATTAAATCCGAACCAAGGAGTTTCTTATATACACAAGGTTCAGTAGGCAATCTGTTAAAACCTATTTTTGTCAAGGTTTCGTTAAGTTTAATATTCCACACACGGGGAGCTTGCTTTAGCCCATATAAAGACCGTTGCAGTAGACAAACCTTATCCTCATGGCCCTTCTTCACGAAACCTTGAGGCTGAGCCATGTAGACCTCTTCGTCTAGGTCTCCATTTAAAAAGGCGGTGTCTACATCCAAATGGTGCATTTTGAGATCCATTTCAGCGGCTAAGGCAAATAAAACACGCAGGGACGAATGCCTGACCACTGGCGAAAAAGTCTCGTGGTAGTCGATTCCCGCTACTTGATTAAAGCCTTTTATCACCAGTCTAGCTTTGTATCTAGTGATGTTTCCATGTGCGTCTGTCTTTAATTTATATACCCATTTACATGGAATTATTTTCCTATTAGGTCTGTCCACTAGCTTCCAAGTATTGAGGTTTATGAGAGAATCATACTCATCTTGCATGGCTGACCTCCATTTAACAGCATCATCACCACGTATAGCTTCAAAATACGTTTGAGGTTCACTGTCTTCAGCCAATGTGCGATAGGAGAAATAATCAGGAGGTTTCCTATCTCTCGTTGGATATCTCCTTTCTTCTACAGCTGGATGATTCTCCATCTCTTCATGCTCAAGTGGACACGATGTTTCAGGAAGTGGATCAGCAGAAGCATCTTCAAATTCTTCCTGTAACATGTCATCAGCCTCGTCAACAGTACTAGGAGGGGCCTGTGACTCCCTAGATACCTCGGGCAACACATTATCCTCACACACAGAAGAAGGGGATGTAGAGTCCCCATACCTATCGTAACATTCTTGTACTGGGCTCACATTATTCAACAATATGACAGGACCAGATACAGGAACGTCTTTGGAAGTACTTGGCTCTTCTGAAGATTTATTATTCTTCAAACCAGTGAAGCAATCTTCAAAGAATGTGACGTCACGAGATTTCGTGTACCTTCTTGGATATTGTGAATCTCTGAATATATAACTATTCGGATCATCCGAATATCCAACAAATATACATTCTACAGCTTTCATATCAAATTTCTTACGTTGACAGTCAGGTACATGAATCAGAGCTCGACATCCGAAAACCCTTAGGTTACTTAAATTCGGTTTACGGTCATAAAATTTCTCAAAAGGAGTCAAATTATTGAGCGCGCGATGAGGGGACCTATTTTTCAAGTACACAGAAGTTTGTACCGCGTCTTCCCAATACACTTTAGAGAGAGAACTATGTGCCAACATAGATCGAGCTTTCTCGACTACAGAACGTATTGTGCGTTCTGCGACCCCATTTTGTTGCGGACTGTACGCTACGGTCGTTTGGTGTACAATACCATTAGCAACAAAAATGTCTGACAGTTCTTTGTTGACATATTCACCTCCATTATCCGTCCTAAAAACTTTAATTTTAGCTCCAGTTTGCCGTTCCACTAAGTTTTGGAAATGGCAAAACTTTTCCTTCACCTCTGTCTTCGAAGAAATAAAATATATGAATATAAAACGTGTATAGTCATCTACAAATAATAAAGCGTACTTATTACCTTGTAGAGAGGTTTCAGTCATTGGACCACAGATGTCGCTATGTACCAACTCAAGCATAGAGGTAGCAGGCCTGTAGGAAATTTTCTTAAATGGTTTGCGAGCTTGCTTGCCTTCGACACAGGCTATACAACTCTCCTTATCGATTTCTGTAAAATCTACACCTACGTGACTATTTTTCAATTGATTCATACCGATGCGACACAAATGACCCAAACGCTTGTGCCATAATTGGTACCTAGAAATGGAGTCAGAGTGCACATCACATGCCACATCACGAAGAATATTGACAGTACAGTCTAATTTGTACAGTCCTCTATAGGGCGAACCGTGAAGAATAGAGTCACCTATAAAAGAAAAAGTATCAGAATTATAGAAATTACAACCATTTTTATCAAAGAGTACACTAAAACCTTTTTCTACAGCCTTATAAACGGATATCAAATTGCTATTCAAAGAAGGTACATAAATTACATCATTTATTTTATTTATATTAGAATCAGTGTTTATGGAAATATTTCCAATACCGCCGCAGTCTATTTTGGTACCGTCAGCAATAGTAATCTTCTTTTCTGATTTCGTAGACTTTAAGTTCTCGAACCATTCCACTTTAGACGTCATGTGCTGAGTGGCTCCTGAGTCAATGGTCCAGTAGTCCTCACTCACATCTCCACTCGTGCCAAGAGCTACCAATGAAGCTGATTCTTCTGCCTTCTTTTTTGCCTTCTTCGACGGACAATCAGGGCGCTTATGCCCAGGTTGGTTGCAATCATAGCAAACAATAGGTTTCTTCAACTTTTTGGGTCTGACATCTCGAGATCTCATGGCACAATCTATTTTGGTCAAATCTTCACTTTTTGACACTTCGTTAAGCAGCTTAGACTTTACGATCTCCGTCGTTACGTTCTGGTTACTATTTTCTAATGCCATGATCAGGGGATCAAATCTCGGCGTAAGACCTCCGAGTAAAATAGCAGCAACAGACGTATCTTCTATCGTTTTTCCTATATCAGACAGATCGTACACAGTGGACATCACTGCATTGATGTACGCTTCAATGTTAGGAAAATCAGAGAGACTAAGTCTATATAATCTTCTTTCCAAATAAAGGCGCCGACCCATACCTTTGTCCTCATAAGCATTTTGCAGTGCAATCCAGGCTTCCGAGGCCGATGTTGCACTCCTCGCATGCGTTATAGCCGAACCATCTAGTGTTAGGCATATCTTAGCCAAGGCCTTTTTGTCTACTTTTGATTTAATATCTGCAGGAATATTACTGCCCTCGGGATACCCATCTATAGCTTCCCATAATTCTTCATGCATCAAATAATTACGCATTCTGAATTTCCACGAGCTATACCCGTCTCTACTGCGTAGACTAAAATTGGGTAGTGAGGAAGAATTAGAGCCTCTTACCCCATTGGTATCTCCACTTGTATATGGCATCGTATATCCTCAGATCACAAAAGACTATCGGACGTCTGAACTATTATTTTTCAACTTGCCGATAAAAACATTCCGAAATAAACCGTATCAAACTATACTTCCATTATTCTAGTTATTCTCCAATAAATATTCTACTTATTCTTCGTGCTGATAACGATTTTGTTGTATTTTGTTGAAGAAGATAATAAAAGATGTTTCCCTGTTGTTGATATATTTCAAAGTAAAGTGACAAGCTAAGTATAAACAAATACTATTCAAAATTTTGATTAGAGAACCATAAAATGACTAGACAATAGCCAGTACATATTTCAACAGAAATAACCCAATCAGTGGGACACAAGAAATTAACCATTATTTTGGCTTAATTTTATTAATAAAGAAGAAAATACAAATGGTTTTATACATTATTTATATTTCTCTTCATGGAATTGTTTGTTGATTGTATCACAATGTGTGCCTTGATTGCAGGAGTACTATGTGATCAGGGAGTGGCTGTTGCCAAGTTGGCTGATGGCTGTGCAGGCGTTTGTCACATTGGCGCTCATGTTCTCCCTCAGTGCTCAGGTCCTGCTTGCGTGTGTGGTTGTACGCTGGCCACTGCGCACAGTGCTGCAATATGAATGGATATTTGTGTCCCTCTCATTCATTCTCGTGGCAGCATCAAGTAAGTTGTTTTTCTCTCATTATACTTCACTATAGCAGTAAATAGGAATTTTGGTTATGAGTATATGTTTAGCCAGGTTGCGTAAAACTAAGACATAGTAGTAGCAGAATTGTCAACCATTGTGATAGTGTGAAGGATTATGTCCTTGTAGCTTGTATTATTGTTGGACTATAGCTGTTACAAACTATTAAATAGATCTCTTTAAATTTTTTACTCATTTGCAGGTGTGTTTTTGTTCCTGGCTGTAGTTATTTTTGGAGGCAATTGTTATCGCCGTGATTGGCTGATGTATCCTTCATTTAATGTTGTCTCCTGGTCCTTCGCATTTGCTGTGGTTGCATTTATATTCTTTGGTAAGATAAATGTATTTATAAATAATAAACTTGCACCCTGGTTTCGCACAGTACTAAACTGTATGTGTAAACTTTCCTCTTGAATAATTTCTATCTATTGGCGAAAACCGCATTAGCACTGCTACATAGTTAAAAGAATCTCAGCATACAGACAGCGGGAGCGATCTTGTCCTATACTATGTAAAAAATTAGTATTAAAAATACTTATTGCGTGTCGCAAACTCGCGACACTACGTCATTCGAGTCTTGGTCGCGCGAGTTGGATACTCTCTGGCTTTGTAGTTTCCTGTTTGTCATGTCTGTCTATTGATACAGGGGTGGCAGCTGTTCTACTGTACTTCGAAAGTCACAAGCTGTATGAGCTGCGTTCTGAAGCTCGCAACCTGGTGGCACAGATGCAACACAGCCAGCCAGAGCATGCACTGCAGCAGCTGCGCGACCAGCTGCACTCGCAGAGACAGATTGGGTGGAACTCTTAGTTATGCACCATTTTTAAAACCATGCATACTGTGTAGAGTTTATCTAATCTAAAACTGGACGCTTCACACTTTGCAGGTTACTAAATGACTTTATAGCAAAGACCAACTTGTGTGCATAAACGAGAGTGTATGCAAACTCCTACTTTGCATTCATTCATAACAAATTGAAGGGGTGTTCTGTTTTAGATTGATGACTTCAGTTAATGGAAAACAAATAATGGAAATCAAGACTTGGATTTTTTAAATGACTGATCTTTATGGAATCTATGCATTATATTAGAAGCATTTTACCACTTGACTGAAAATAATGCTGTTGGAATAATAGACATTTGGTCCTAGATTTTACGACGTCAAAATGTCTTATTACTTTTTTTTGTGGAATCTCATTTCTTTATTGGCGAAATGGTGATCATAAGATATTTCAACTCTTAGTTTGACAATGACGACGCGGCGTATTAAATGTTCACCCCCCATGAGTTAGCTAGCTGCTTTACTCGTATATGAGTATGATGAATATAATAGACTTGTTGTTTATATCTCTAATATTCTTCTCTATTTAAGTTGATGTTGATACAACAGTCAACTTTCAAATTTTCAAACTTTTATTTTTATTTTATTTGTTGAAATTATTCTCTTACTTGTGTGAATGTACTTGTTCAACATTTTACTCGCAGCATGATATTTGAGTCTAGTTTAAAACTGTCATCAATTAATATGGTTATTTATTTTACATGTCAAACCATACAACCGCTGTTAAAATGTGGGTATAAGAATTAAAATTTACTGTATTTTACATGTAGCGAAGACTAGGTCATTTTCCGTAATCGGATGCTGTAATCTCTTCTTTTGTAAACTGCTTTTGATCATATTGTTTTAAGAACATTTTTTTATTAGAAAAGCTCTTATTAAAATACGCCTTATATTGTACGTAAGAACTAGAAGTTTTTGTTTTTACACAGTATCTCTATCAGAAGAATTTTTATAATGTGGTACAAAAACTTGATAGCAAATATGTATTATCGAACGTGTGTATTGCGTAGTCATTAAATGCATTAATGCTGCAGGAAACAAGAACATTTCTAGCCCGTAGTACTATTTAGACGCGTTGCTGGCACGCCTTAAACATTAAATACAAGAAATGCCGAAGTAAACGAGAACAAGGCATCGAAAATAATTCTGTTATATTATTTTTTATTATACTTACTGGAATATCTTTGCCGTCCACTAGATGCTAGTTAAGGTCGTTTAATTGTTAGTTTACTATAATCGTTAAGATAAAATATGTATATTAGTCTATTATGTAGGTCAGTGGTTCTTAACCTTTCAGACATGAGGGACCATTTATCAAAATTTCTGTCTTGCCATGGACCACCTAGTAACTACATAATATCTAACATTATGGCTTCGATCGGTCCCAATGGACGGAATTGCACCTTGACGCGCTGTGTCTGATTGTCGCTTACCTAAGTAGGTAATTAATTGATTTGATTGGCCCTGCGTACCACTTTGGATGCTTCCAGGGACCACCAGTGGTCCGCGGACCACCGGTTAAGAACCACTGATGTAGGTTAAATAATCTCGGCTGAAACTAATTTTGGAAAGTAAGCTACATAATGAAAAATCACTAATACTGGCACAATTTCTGTAATTTCATGGTGCAGTGAAAATACTTTAGTAGTATTCGTTTTTATCTTATTATAGATCATAGATTCTACAAGTGTCGACATTTTATGTAATTAGTTCTAACTGTACCTACTTTTGCAAAGACAATACAATGTAGGGGTTTGTCTTAGGAGAACTGGAGGTATTGTATTTATCTTAACTTTGAGCTTGAGCAATAAATTTATGTAAAATTTTTAAATGTAGTATTTAACTGTGTAATTGAAATTGTCGTTTTATTGACATTTACGTCTCTAAAACTGTTTATTGTACCTAACCCACACTCCACTGAACTTTATTCCGTCCAATTAATTAAGACTTAGGTTTATGTTCTACTTAAACTGAATTTCACTGAATTAATAAACTGTATTTCTAAAACCGGTTATTTATCTATCCAGACCGAATAAATACGAATACGTTTGATTTTCGTCCTAAGATATTAACAAAGTACCTACCTAGTCGAAGAGCTTGAAATTTAATAACCTGTCCACCCACCCTGTCCAGTAAGTACTTTTGACATGCTTCTATTGCAAGGAGGAAGGTAATAAAACATTTTTGCAAATTGCCCGCCAAGGCCTCTTTTACATGTCTTTAAATATAGTAAGATAATGTTAAACACTACACGCCGTAGAATATTGTGGATGTAAATATGTGCAGTTAACGTCCGTCTATTTTTATATCTTGTAGTTATCTTTCTAGTGGCATAAGCTGAAAGCTCACGTCTCGAAAAATAAACAACAAAAGTACTTAACTTCGGTTCGAGGCGAAATCGCTAGCATTTGCAGTTTTTGTGACAGCCGGACTAGATTAATTGGCCTACTGCTATTCGACCTCACCTGGTTTATTAATTCGGTTGCAATGTTGTATTACGTATTCGATTGTGGACTGCGGTGCATTTCCATCTAGTACCACAACTGGCGCGTTCTCTAACACATCCATGTGTCGATTGACCTGTGAAATAAAATGAAGTCGGTTAAAAAATGACAAAATGGGCATCTCAAAATATAAGTATCTAACTAAGTTGTATAATCAGCTTTTTGGTAACTAGCGAAAACCCACGCCAGCGAATACCCTTTCACAAGATAATTTGGGGTCATTATTTTAATTATATTAATTAATATTATAATAATTAAGGAGGGTCATTATTTTAATTAATAATGGGTCATTATTTTAATTAAGGAGGGATATTTCAATAATTCAATCAAAGGAAATTATTTTGGCGGAGTTTCAGGGCTTGCGTTTTTTCTTTTCCGTTAAATGTTTTTGCAGTCGGGTTTTTTGTCTTTTCATGGTTTAGTGTAATTTACTCCTTTCAGTTATGATTATGAGCTGTCGCTTCCCGCCGTTCGCCATCCTCGAGCCATTATATCGTTTTGAATCAATAAAAAAAGACTAGAAACCCAATAAATGATTTTCAAAGGCAACAATACTCGATGGATTTGTGTGTATTTGTGTGTATGTATGATTGGGATTTTAAGAGTAACGGACGGTTACCTACATAGGTAATAAAATCACAAAAGGCAGGGTGAAAATTTCTCCTCGAGTGTCCTCGCAGTAACCAAACAATACGAGATATAAGTACTTGTAGGAGTGAGAGGGGGCGTGATAGGGAGGGAGTCCTCCCGTGCTCAGAGATAAAGAGTTGTGTGAAACCTAACGTGAGTATGTACTTATATTATATCCGTTTCCAGCGAACCGTGTGTGGCAAGGCAACCATACGTAGATACTACTATTGCGTTAAGAGCCTAACAAAACGCAATCGTGATCGTGTTTAGTAGTATCAGTTGCCGAAATCGGAAGTTCTGAATCAAAATTAAGTTTTTGAGTCTAGTTTAGTTGTTAGGCTAAAAATCTTAGTGTCTAAAGTTCGAGAACGCCGCTTTAGAAGCACTCTGGCATGCTAAGAAAATACCTATTGCTGAGCTACCTGTCTGGTCGGGCGGCTCGCCCTCTCTCCGGTAAGCTGTAAAAAGCCTTTAGAGGCTAACAGCAACAGTCAGTTAGAAAAAAAATATTGGCGTCTCACACGCATTTTTTTTCTCATTGATCTAGAATAATAGACTGCCAAGGAAATGGTTGGTTTCAATAATTTCTTCGATAAGTTGCAAAGTAACTGCAAAATTTGTAGCTGTACCTAGACTATCTTAACTTTCGACTATTTTGATACATTGGGCTCTAGAAACAGGGCCCTCTACACGACATACTAGTACCTATTGCTATTCAAAGATGCACTTACCAGATCGATTGAGATGTGACCGTGGAGGGCCATGTCACCTAAACCCAGACGGCACTCGCCGTGGGCATCCATTACTGCAGCGTAAGTTGGAGTTCGTGCACCGCGTATATTGCACCCTGTAGAGCAATTAGATGGTTAAAGAAACACACTTAAGCCTTCTTAGTAGTCTACCTATGGACGATGTTTGGTGTGACTAGCATACATCGAGGTGCCCTTCCCTGTTTCATGCTTCATTTACTATGTCCTAAGACTCCCTATTCGCAACGTACCTACGTCGGTCTATGTTAGTGAGACGATAACTTGAATTCATGAAGGTCAAAGAGTTGGATGAAACCATTTTTTAAACATAAAAGAATTTTAAAAATAACTATATAGGTTGATTTGGTATATATTTATTATCACGAAGAAAAAAATGCCAGCCAAGAGCGAGTTGGACTCGCGCATCGAGGGTTCCGTACAAATTTGGCTCGCGAATATAAATCCAGTGTCAGCAAGAGCCCTTCCGCTAAACAAAATGTAGGAAGTGAGGCAGTCATTTTATATTGGTTATAAAAAAAACTGATTTTTTAGAGTTATTTCATTAGTTCTCTGCTATAAGAACTACCTTCATATAAAATTTCAAATTTCTAGAACAACTGGAAGTACCTCATAGGCTTTCAAGGTCAGCAATTTGTCATCAATTTCAATTTTGTATCTCTACGTGTTCCTGACAAAATGGGTCTTGACAGACAGACAGACAGACGGACAACGAAGTGATCTTATAAGGGTTCCTTTTTTTCTTTAGAGGTACGGAACCGAAGATGCCTGAACATAGACTTGACATAGACATTCGACAGATAAAGCGATATCTAGAGGGATGATTCGTATTCCATTTATTAAGTAGGCAAAGTACTCACATACCTACTTGTTGATTATGAAACCTAAACCTCGATGCGAAGCGCATTGCGTTTTGGGGAGAAATAAGTAAATACGTAGGAAGATTAGAGGTGTGCTAGTATTATAGTACCATCAAGCATGAGCCCCGGTACGAGGTCGCTTAGATATCGTCCGTCGGCGTCGTCGGCGACGGCGGTGAGCAGGCTGACGCGGCCCCCGCGCAGCCGCCACAGCGCCTCCGCCATGTTGCGCGCCACACCGCCGCCGCCCGTCGTCGCCGCACACGGGTGCGTGCTGCCATCCAACTGATACAGAGTAAAAAGTTATTAGTTTATTTATTGTAACAAATGACACTTTAATGACGACCGGATAGCCTAGTCACTAGGCCCTAGTGGTTAGTGACACTGACTATGAAGCTAGAGGTCCTGGGTTCGAATCCTGGTAGTGGCATACAGCTGTATGATGAATACGAATGTTTGTGCCCGAGTCATGGATGTTGTATGATGTATTTATCTACATAATATAAGTATGTTTATCCGTTGCCTGGTACATAGTACAAGCTTTGCTTAGTTTGGGGCTGGGTCAATTCGTGTAATTTGTTCCAAGATATTTATTGATTTATTTTAATCTCTAAATAATTAGAAACTATCGCAATGTGTTTCTTTTCACCCTGAGTTTTCACCTGACTCCGACTTTATAGAATGTGCGTATTGCCCGTAGGTACTGTTCTTCTTGAACCTAGGGTATTCACCTTTTCGAGCATTTACTAGACAAGCGTGCTCTATTATGGACCACAATCTTCACGTAACACCAAGTGTGATTGTGGTTAAGTGCAAACCTATTGGGTACCTACCTATGCATTACATTGCTGACGAAAAGCACTTATAGGTGGCTAAATGGCATTGCAATGGCCTCTACAATACGATCCGGATAATCTCTGAAAAATACCGGACTGACCGGGCCCATTTTATACTGATCCCATAATACCTGCCCGGAAACGGAAAATATTATACCTACAGGGAAAGATCTTTTATCCAAATGACAAACTGCGCTAGCTGAAGACTTTTCAGTAGTGTGCTATTAAGATTTTACTTTTTATGACTAATACGTATATATATTTAGTTATTGACTATGCAGAAGACCGACGATAAAACAGAGATTTTTGCAAACAAGTGACGAGGGAAATGTGTGCATTTTAATGCTGGTTGTTTCGTGTCGGTATTGCATGGCGTTGCGGGCAGCTGCCGCAAGCGCCGCTGCACCGCGCCCGCGATAGCATCAGCGCGCCGCACGCGACCGTCCGCAATATGCTCCTGTGCTATACGGTCTACTTTTTTGCGCAACTATAAATACCAATAATTTATGTGTCCTAATGTAAATTTACGTTTTTAAGCTCAACTAGGCCAGACCACCAACATAAATAGGACGTCCGTTGCGGTCTCAGATTGCGGACATTAACTTTTTCATTGGTATAACTCACTACACAGCTTTTGATAAACGGCATGCTTTAAAGTACTACCTAAAGCTCTACCTAGTATTTATTTGTCGATTGAACGACAAAACGCCCAGGAGAGCTGAAAGCTAATGGCATAATAAACTGAAAGGTAATTAGAGAGCATCGAATTACATATTAACGAGCCACATTGGAGTTTAACGTCAGAGATCACAGCATGATTAATTATGCTGAATTGCAAAGTGACCGGGAATATTTTATTACACTTGTAGTAAGTACCTACAAGCTAAATAAATGAATGTGAGTAAATAATGGACCCAAACCAGTTGACATTTGATTGGATGTCATTACAAATTGACTGGGAATAAATTGAGAACTTATATCGCACGCAAGTAACGTGGATAACTAAATAGTATACTAAGCCCGCGGTTTCGCCCTCGCAACAGAACTCCCTATCCCCTGGGAAATTTGCCAAATCCGACCTTATTCCACGTCTGGGGAACCTCTACGCTTTTTCTTTCTTTTAGGTTCAAGGATTTGGGCTGGTCGTCGATGAGTCACTCAGTAATGACAATGTAAATAGTTATTTGTATCACAAGGGAGCAAAATGAGGTATTTACAGCGAGAGCGCTACATTGAATCCAGAGCGTAATCAGGGATTCAAGTGTTAACACCCAAGATGAAATTAATTTTGCTCTTGAGTGGCTCATACCTACAACTTTTCCCACCGAACATTAAAATTTTAAATTTTTTCTGCTCCTGAATTATGTAATTAAGAGCACAACTATAAGAACACTCATAAAAAGACTGGATAAGTCCATATTGTCTATTCCCTCTAAAACACTTGTTGGCTTATGTCTCTAAAAGTGCTACATCGTTACTCTGCCAGTAATAGACAGCCAGACCTAGGTAAAACTTTTAAACGATCAACATTAAATTTACGGTGTAAATGTATGACGATCAACTTAACAAATTATTTCATTAATATGGTTTTCTATGGAAATAAAACTTTCTTAACTAAATGCATAGTTGCTAACATAACGAACAAGATTTTTTAATAACGTCACTGGCAAGTTGGTAAACGTTAAAATGCGCCAAGAACGCAAGGCTGTAAAAAAAGTAAACGTTAATTAAAAACAAAGTTTACGACAAACAAACTTCCAATTTTGTCGTTTGGCTAAATGCGCCAATAGCGCGAAGCTAATATAAAAAAAATAAAAAAAATGTCGTTTGTAGTTTTCATGTTTACCGCCTCGTGTCTTGTTTGACTTCTTTGTCGTTTGATTGCAATAGTTTTAACAAAGTTTTGTAACGTATCATAAAAAGCATGGATGAGAACGTAATTAAATCAACAACGGAAGAAATATCCGCGGCGGCTCAGGAAGTGATGGAAAATTGGTTGCCTAGAAAATCTCGGCAATGATAAAACCTACGAGGATTTCGTGGCGTGGAGACTGGAACACCGGACTTCTTCATTTTCGGAGAGCATATTACTTTCATTTATTAATTTACCTACTTAGTCGTAGAAAAAGTATTGTATGCAACGTTGTATAAGTAAGTTAAAAAAAGCTCGTGGCGTATTTCTTACGATGTGAGCGTAGCGAACTCGCCTTTTTTGACCCCTCTAATACAACTGTTGCATAAAATACTATAAAGGGCTACTACCAGCATAGAAAATAGCGTGGTTTTACAATTAAGTATCAACTTCAAAAAATTGCATTTGCAAAAAAAAAACACTTAGAAAAGCCTTGAACTGAAAAGTAGTTGGATCCCTCTCGACAGGGAGCAACGCTTACTTTTCTGAATAAGGTGTGAAAAAACATTTCAGTAACAATAGTAGATTGTATCACAAGGGAGCAAAATGATATTTTTACGACGAGGGTGCTATTTCGAATCCAGAGCGAAGCGAGCGATTCTAGAGTAGAATCCCGAGCGCAGCGAGGGATTCTAAAGTAGAATCGTGAACGTAGCGAGGGATTCGGAGTAATTCACCCAAGGAAAAAATATTTTGCTTCTGTGTGATACACTCTACTTTTCATCTCCCCCTATAAGAAAAATTTTTTTCCCACGATTTAGTCGGTAGAAGATTGTGTATCACATTTTGGGCATCATTTTTAACACATTCAGGTGTACAACTTCTACTTTCACTGCTTGATGAACTCATTTTTTGCTTCAAATAATTTATAATACTGAATAAAAGATCGGCCGTGGTTTCTGTTTCGTTTTGGTGGACGTTTGCGCCTTTTCACTTTTTTTTAAATTCAGATAGCGCACAACGACGCGTCATTCGACCCAACCTTTGCCTGCCAGTAACTTTATTCATACAATATCAGCGTTCGACCTCTTTGGTCGTATCGCGAAACTCGCGGAACACCACTAATTCATGTTCCAAATTCAAATCTTATTTCTGCCCTCTGTGAGAGTGTAATGGAGAAAAGACCTACTTTGCTCGCACTTATATGCGAACCAATCGTCGATTTTCGAATAGGTGGGATGAAAAGACCTTTGCGTAGACCTTTACGTAACCATATTAAAACCCCAAAGGGAAGTTATTGACCTTTTGGACCCTTATAACGGCTTGCAATGACTGAATACTACAGAACTGTAGCTCTTAAAGAGCTCTTAAAGAGATAACTTCGTGATAATATAAATAAATCATAGAATAAACTCTGATCTATGTAAAAGTAATGGTTCACTCCAAATCAAATCTTAGGTTAAAGTCACCAGTGCAGAACTCCAAAATTGAAAATGGGCGGAAATGATAGGCTTTACGGAAGCAACACATCACTATTTTGATTCCCCTTTTCATCTATACACCCACAATCATGCTAAACGTGGCCTTTAGGTCTTGTTACCATATGCTCAGTCTACCCCGTAAAGGACACAGACGTGATTTGTGTATGTATGTGTACGAGTAGATATGTATGTAAATATGTATCAGAATCCTTTCAAAACAATGATTAAGGTGTTTGATCCAATTTTAAATCGGTAATTAGCGAGCGACGTCACGACGTCGGAGTAGCCGCGTAAGCTGTGTCGGCGTTTGTAAAAACTGCAGCCTTGTACTTGCATAATTAAAGCATAATTATTAATAAACACTTAAGTGTGAGCGAGATGGAACGATTCGTACCACGTGTTTCGAATTTCGAACTAAGAAGATCAGGCCCGCGGCGTCAGACCAAGACTAAACGCAAGGCGTGGCGAGCGAAGCATCTTGTCCAAAAGGGCACTGAAGTTTTCAAAAATCAGCAAATTAAAGTTTTTGGTTAGTTTAAAGTGTAATTATTAACAGACTTAAAAAAAAGACGTATCGAAGTAGGTATGTTTGTATGTGTCACTGTAGCGCCCATTTTAATATTCGACCAAATTTGACCAATGAGGTGGCAATCGATTCGCTTTTATGGCCCAGGCAACTAGCTACATTAAATAGAAACCAAATCATTACGAAGGACTACATCCAAATTATCGAGGGAGTGAAAAGAATTTTAGCGGTTAGGTATTGGTGAATGCGGTAGGATAATGAAAGTTTGAAGGTCACAAATGATTAAAGAGGTAGGTCTTAGCAAATTGTGTGATCCAGTTTATTCCGTAGCCGAGTTTTAGTTTCAAAAATACCTACTTAAATCGAAATGAACCAAACTAAGACAAGTAGGTGCTAGAGACATTCTATTACATTGTATCATAGATACGTGAATGTACAACAATCGTCAAATACAATTTTTAGAATCAAATTTATTATGATGTTCGTCCTCAAAAGCACATTTTTTAAGATATTCTATGTAATTATTATAATAAAAATACAAAAGCTCGTGTCTGTTATAAGGAAAAAATTCTGTCAACATGCTACTCATAAATAAATTCAAAATCATTTTCAATCGTCACAGCACGCGATTTTGTATTTTGTTACAGTAGCTACCTACCTTCATGTTAATTTAATACAGAACACAAACACTGCAAAGCTTCATTCAAAATAAAATTGCATAAGATGCTACTCTACGAGTAGCTATCTATAGGTACTGATCTCAAATAAAATTTAGTGGCCTATAAATCATTTACTTAGATTGAAAACCAAATCGTAGGTACTCAAATACATCCGGGAATCTCTCATTCAGCACGATAAAAAATACAGATCTAGTAGTTATTTCATAGAAAAACCCTTAAAGGCTGTATGTGTGTGCCTTCACTCAAAATACAAACGGGAAAATTTATTGAAGAATCCAAGCATAGGGCGTGAACAGTTAGAAAGCCCGTAACACGCGACTCAAACTTATTTGTTGTAGTCGATTGATGAATATTGCCCTTCCAATAATAGTCCCAATATGTGTTAAAAAAACTGTATTTGTTATAATAATGTAGTTGCAACGTGGGAGGGTGAAGGAAGGCGGCAGTATCGAGCGTGGGCGCGCCGCCCTAGCGCCACAGAAGCCCTACACGTACAGTCGAGTCCGCCGAGAGGCAAGACACGCACGCCGCCGGTCGCCGCCGTCGCTCGCGCTCGCTCGCGCCCCCCCGCCCGCCGCGCCGCAGCGCCAAGACCGCGTTCCGCAGACCACGGCGACTCGCCGGCAAAGGCTCGCATTCGCTTGCCAGTTGCCACATTGCCGAGCGGAAAACTGCATACACTACACAGCACTCCACTCATTCACGCGAACGGCAGCGCACGTGCACTTATGCGTGCCGCGACCGCTACGCCGACGATTCTCTAATTCATCTTTACTCCGCGACAATTGACCAGTTGGACGATTCTATTGAAAGTGTGACTTTAATAACATGTTATGTGGCACAAAACTCGTGTTTGACGAATAAATTGGGCGGCGCCACGTCTACGTCATGCTACAGGGTAATGTATTTCTTATTAAATCACTTTGATTGAATTGTAAATGTGATTACGTTTAAATTTAGTATATGCAATTTTTTTGTAAATGATTCAATGATTTTAGATGTCCGCAAATATTTTTGTTTCAGAATTATTTACTTCTAAGAAAGCTTTTCACAGTATCAAAAAATTAGTATCAAATCAAAATTCTCAGTGTCAAAAATGTGAAGATTTAATTGAAATTCATGAAGAAAATTATTTATACCTACTTCTACAAACGAATATTATATTTTAGTTTGTTATTTTGAAAACAACGAAGAATTTTAATTTTAATTTACCTATTATTGAGTGGTTTAGCAGGTGATATATAAATAAAAAAAACATTTTTGGGCGTGGATAAGCTAAGCTCCAATAAACAATTTCGGTACAGTTTAATATTCGTGTCAGAGGGTTTCAATAGTAATTTAATATTTTTCGGCAGATCGGAAAATGCTACTTGGGGCTCGACTTTTAGTAGCATAACAACTAGAAAATATCATTCGAAAGTGGTACAAATTTCTTTATTGCTAATTAATATTAAATTACTACTCTAATTAAAATATCAATTGGCTGACAAGATTATTGAGCTCTAATTTTCGTAATTCCAATATCTACAGAACAACTTCCGATCACTTTCGAATGGTACATTCCAGTGGATGTGCTTTCGAAAATAGGATCCCTGTTTGGGCGAATTTTGACATCCGTGAAAATATCGTGAAAATATAATATCTTATATCTTTTTCGGTTGATTGGCACAATGATTTAGATCTTTAAATGTTTATTACTGACTCTGTTTCACTTTCGAGTAATATTTTATAAAAGATGTGATTTAAAAAGTCGATCCCCTAAAATTTAGGGCCTAAATAGATTTTGACCTTTTGCAGCCACACATCGCGTTGGATAAGCATGTTGACCGAGCTTAGATACCTACGTAGTAAAAGAAAATCCGTTTAGTAGTTAGTGTATTCTCTGGAGTTAACTGAGTAGAATGAGTCAATACCTTTTCAATAGATGCTGTTGTGATGTTATACTAATTTGGCAGTTTTCAAAGAAGTACTGAACATACTGTTTAACAAAATATACAGTAATCATTATTGTAGTTTTGAATATTGCTGTTATATTCAGTATTCGGGCTAAAATAATTACGAATTTATAATTTTTATTGCTACATAACGGATATTTTTGATGATACGTAGTCTCTTTTCGATTTTTGCAAGTTCAGTTCAAAAAAGCCTTTGATTTTTTTTAAGAACGCTTAGTTTTAATATAAAGTTGAAGCTTAAATAGAGAATATATGCACTAGATACTAAACGAGATGTATACTGAGACTATGTTATTGCTACTGGTGTATTTTTGTATCCTACAGTGTACATCTGATAATATCTCGATTTTCCTTCATTATTTCTCTTTACAAATTGGATAATAAAATGTATATATAATTATCTATTTATAGATAAACTAAATAATACCCAGGAGCAAAAATAACGGGTAGCTTTGTGATCCGTTATTTCTGCTCGTCAATGTATTTTTTTTACGATGTTCACCGTTAAGAAAATTGTTAAGAATCCGAATAAAACGAATTCATTAAATATTTATGATAGGGATAACAATGGAAAACAAACGGCCCTAGTGAGGCTGTTTTGTGCTTGTTGGAAACTTAACTTCGCCCGGAGGGCGGGCCGGGGCTTTACGATCCCAGTAAAGGGATTTTTGGTGATATTTAACGAAGCGATGATAGTACCGATAGTAGCAACGAAGCTACCCCGAAACGCGATGCTCATTATGTATATCACACCGCGGCCAGACTAATGTGATAATCAATAGTTGCCGGCTTCGCCTGTCAACTACATAATAGTTAATAGCCTACTTGTTACAGCTGTTTAACTGAAACTGTAATTTACCGACCCCGTAATTTTCGACATCTTGATAGTTTGTTAATACTCGCGTGTGGCGTGATTTATGGGTGATTTATTTAGTATGACAATAAAATGTCGTTACTTGTAAATTTATTTACTACAGTGATCAAATTAAATCAGAACATTGATTTTTAAATATTTTGTTAATAAAGGTATTGCTCAAAGTAAGAGTTACGATAAGAGATCCCTCCTCTTAGTGATTACGACGGACTAGGGGGACAAAAACTAAGGGTAGTTAAGTGTTCACGATTTAAAAACACTTAATATTTTATAGAGATAAATCAAGTGGTGGTTTTTCCATCAGGTGACCCGTCTGCTCGTTTGCCCCCCCTTATATAAAAAAAAATAAGTACTATTGGTTACCATGATCATAAATGGCCAAACCCTTTATTAAAAGTGGTTTTAGATCATTATATCATGCATGACTGACCGTCGTGACTCTAGAAACACATTTATGAGAAAACTACCAGTCTTCGTTTTATTGATACGATTTGTAAGAATAAAAGGAAATAATTTAGTAATTTACTATTAATTATAGAGAATTCGCTACTTTAGAAGTACTTACGTACTTGCGCTGTTAATTCATCATCACAATATCAAATAGAAATTTACTACTAAGGTGAAATAGAAAAGATTTATATCAGATATTCCAAAAAATCAAGTTCTACTCTCAAAATACACAAACACAAAAAATGAGGAATAAAACGATGAAATTGGTGGGTTTTAATATAGAGATAGTGAGAGTTTATGGGGGAGTAGACATTCATAAGCCATGAAATATGAAGAACAACGCCAATACAGGGGTGAACGAATTTTTACGTCGCAAGATAAAAAAAAATGCAAACGAACTCATAATTAGACGGGCAAGTTTAAGTTTCATATGATGCTGAAAATGATACATTTTAGGCACCTTTCCCGAAGCTTGGTGTCCACATTAGAGAATAATTAATGGCTGTTTAATTGATGCAGTGAGTGGAAAAATCGAAGTAGCCCAAGTCCGATCCCGCTTTATGTTCCGCAGCTTATGAGTGCGAAACTAAAGTAGTTTTCAGGTCGTAAAACTTATTTGTTTGGAATTAACGATAACTGTTGGATAAACTAATATCGTCTCATTCCAGCGAGATATATGTCTGGGTAAGGTTTTGGTAAGGATTTTACTTCTATTTAAAAAAAACAGAAATGTCAGTTACTAACCATAATAACTACTTTTAGTATGCAATGAACAAATGTACAAAACCATGACACATGGCGTATGGTCATAGGCCCTAAAACAGATATTTGAAATTAGGTCTGTGAATATACAAAGTTACCACTCGAATTAAATTTACAACTAGGTAGTTGACCAAGTTATGTTTTCCGGTACTCTAGTATTATTACAAATTCAACACAAATCTATTCCGCTTTAAAGCGGTGTTCTCTCAGACGAGATTTGCAAAATTGGCACCCTGAAACGCTCTGTGTACCTACAAATATTTTAGTGATATTTGTTTGACCACTTGCTACTGGATCATAGACAATAGAATTTCGGTTTAGCACTAAAAAGGAGCGTCTTTATACTATCGTTTAAGAAATTATTCACAGATTAAAGTACAGGAGCAGATAACGACCATAACGTCATGACTTCTTTGCATGAATTTTGCCATATATCGTCAATCACGCAACTGCTAAGCACGTAAATCCACACATTTGTCATCGTGATAATAGATGCTGATGTCTGATGTTCGTGACATTTTGTTTGATAGCGGTGAACTGTATTTACCACTATACAATAATTACGGACAATGGTCTCTCCTGCGATAGGTGTGATAAGACAACGAAACAAAATGTCGAGAGCTGATTTTTAGGTAAGTGCACTTATACAACGAGTTACACGAGCCACTGAAAACCTGAAAGTAGTTCATTCAGAATAAAGAGTATAATCGATTACACTATACTTTAATGCAGGTTGTATTACTTTTTTTTCCTTTATTTTTGTGCTCAGTCTAAAAGTTAAAATGCAACAGTTACTACTATAAATATCAAAATTCACAGATAGACTGCATACTACTTCGGTACCTACCTACAATATTTTAGTACTGGCTGATTCTTTTTGCCGATTTTATTTTTCGCTGCACAAAGTCGTCATCAGGGATAATAACAACTAATCAATCAATTATATAATCAATCGCCACAAAATTAATCACAATTAATTTAGTCGCGACTAAATTAATCGATGGAGTATTCGAATAACAATTGATCAATTGCCGTTTTAATCGACTAAATTTTACGATTAAATCTCGATTGAAAATTGGTACACGCACGTTACAAACATTAAATAATTATGTTATGTTTTGTGTTGTTCACTTGGACAATCATTGTAGTAGTAGGTATGCTGTGTGATATTTAACTTATTCTCATAAGGCTAGATTGATTTTTACAGGGCATTATTGGTATTGTTATACATTCCTTAAGATGTAGGAATTTATCAACGTAACTCTAAACTTACACTTACGAATAAAAATTATTTATTCCTCATATTAATGACATGATTTATGTATGTATGTACGTATTAATCGAGAGAAAATTAATCTAGGTAATTAATCGATTAAAAATTTAGTCCTTAGTTAATCGCTTGGTTAATTTAATCATGACTAAATTAATCGAAAGTCTAACGACTAAGATTAATCAATGGTTATTTTCAATGTTAATCGCGATTGAATAGGTTAATCTTAATCGTTAATCGTTAGTCGATTACATTTTGCCCATCTCTGACTGTCATGTATTTCAGTAGGTGGTGTAACAAGTTGTACATGTAAACACGGTTCCTAACAGTTACCTGAAGTCCAATTAAATAAAATGACATTTCATTTGAGACGTATCTAACTTCTATAAAGTAAAATAACATACCACACAATTAAAGCAAAATGGTGACGATCCGTCGAAATAAACAAAAAAATGAAATGATTTTAGATAGCACTATACTTGGGTAATTAGAAACGTTTTGAAATCAATTAAATGACAGCAACAGTCAACGTACACACTTTAAATACGAGCTTGGATACAATATTCAACTGAACTGACGATTTTAATAGCAGTCGATTGACGTCTGTAAATGCGGCGGAACGCCCACGAAATGATATTCATTATGCAACACATTACACATTACTGAATCAAACTTGGATGCCTTGCTCACTGCTTATTCACTAAATACGAAAGATGTATAAAGTTGGCACGTAGAGGCGTGAGCTTGGTCCCGGGATGTTATTTATTCAAGCATCCATGATTTCTCGCGCTGCCGCTGCCTCCGCGTTACTCCTGCGAGGATGGGGTGTTGTCTACGCCAACGCATTACATCAATATCAACGCATTATACTTCATTCTCTTTATTTAGTAGGATTCAATAAAACTGACATACGCTCTAAAAGCCATCTGAATGAATACAGTTTTGTTTCAAAAGTTTGAACAGTCAAGAAGGAAATAAAAGTAAACTTCTGCAAGTGTAGGTACTTAATTAAAATTTAATAAAATTTTAAAGAAAACTTCCCAGTTAAAGAACTACCGTTCCATAAGTTTTCACTTTCACCTGCCGTACCTACTGTAACAAGGTACCACCTAACTATCTTTTAGCGGAAAATAAATAATTGAACGTGACTTTTATTGGGAACGTGCGAAGAGTGTATGGTGGGGGTATAGAAAACGATCACAGCGCATGCCGTGGCAGAAATGTGCAACTATAGGGGAAACTTGTCAATGTAGCTTTGAAAATGGGTCATTATTAAATTTGTTTTATATGGTGTTTAATAAACGTAAAATAAAATCAAAATTGTACTTTTCTGATGCAAAATTTAGTCCACAATTGCACTTCAGAGGCCAAACGACGAAATTCTTGCAGTTTATTGAAAGAACATCAATATTAAAAATGGGTAAAATCAACGAAATCAATACGTGTTAAAACAATTATTCCAGTACTTTTTTTATGAAATCAATAGTTACTTCCTAATATAAAAATATTTTTTATTTCTCAATAAATTGCTTTGATTATTTTATACAACTTTTTGAAACAGAGTATAAAACGAGACACACGAACGCCGGTCGTGAAAAAATGCTTTAATATTAAAATAATGCTTTAATATTGTATTGTAAATAATGCTTTAATATTGTACAAATATAAAGAAACAAACACAATTCACAAATAAAGATCATATATTATTTACAAAAGACAGTTTAAAAAAGTTTATAAGTTTGACTTGTTACGAAAAGCTTCAAAGCGCTCTAGACACCTAAATTTGGCTGAGAGTTAAGTTTTTGAGTAGGAGACCTCAGTTATGAAAGGGTTTTGCGGCGGGGCACTAACTGACTTCGCTAAATTAGACTCTTGATAATTGACAGACCCATTCGTTGAGGATCATAGAACTTAGACTAAATAAGTATTTATAATAAGTAGCCACATATTTATCAAAGATCATCCTCCTGGTATCCTGAGAATGATTTCTCAAATTTATTGCGAGACAAGGAATACGATAAGAAAACATTACCATGTTCTTTAAAGTGGCAACGTCCATGTAACTTTCTTAAAAAATACTAATTACACACTATGTCGAGATGTACACTTTTTTATCCAAGGATTGCTGATAAATTAAGTATACGTGAACAAAGTCACGGGCAAAAGCTATTTGTGATACCATAACCAGCATATATACTCGTACATCTAAATATGCACGCTCGATTCAAATTACAGCGTATCATTAGCTTTCCTCTGTGTAATTCGAAATATAAGGACAAGTCGACACTTAGACGAGCGTTGTCGGCGTAACCGCAGCCTGAAGTTCATTTAAGATTTTTTCGGATTAGTTCAGTAACATTAGAATATTTTGTGAATAGAAGCTATAAGCTTGGCAGGTAGTATGTGGGCGTAGAGAGTCATTCAGCATACGTGACACGCAAGTTTGCTACTTGCCCAATGTCTCCCTTTCATTTCTAACCTTTTACGAAAGTAAAAGGTCAAGTTATGGCGTGCCTAGAAGTCGCGCCAACTCAATCGTGGTACCTAACTCTATAAACTTGTGAAAAAGATCCACAGGGAAACAAAATTAATATGGCTGGATATCCCAACATCTAAAAGTATTTATCGATAAGAAAGAGAGAGAGAGAGATCGATTATTTCGATATCCAAAATTAATTAAATTAAAATCAATGGTTTAAAACAAAGACTTACCTACATAAATAGCTGATTAATACCTAACTAGAGGAAGGTTTTGTACTTAACTGAAGAATGAAATTAAATATATACATAACATACATACGACACGTATATACATAGATATATACATAGATATATGTATGTTTTAATTTTATGGTTCCGTATCTCAAAACGATAAAAGGAAGCTTTATATGATTACTTGGTTGTGCGTCTATCTGTCTGTCAGTCCCTTTTTCTTGGGAACGGCGGATGTATAGAGTAGAAATTAATACGAAATACTAAGATCTATAGTATCTTCCAACTTTTTGAAGGTACATTTTCATACAAAAATCGTGGGAATCAAAACTGTATTTTCAAAGAATCGAGTACGATTCCTATGAAAAACCAAGCAACGGTAAATCGAAGTACTTACGAAGAAATTTAAAGGTACTATCATTATAATTTTAAAACTTGTATGGAACCAGATTTTTATGAACCAAATTGCTTAAACGCCTTGAAAAATATATCTCTTTATTGCAAGCCTAAGTGCAAGTATAGAGGCAATCGGATTGATAATTTCGTGTGTATTCATTGCACAGACACTCAGTACTATCTAACTTTCGCCAAGTAAACGAGTTTAGCTAGGCACTCGAGCTTTTAAACCGGCCTCACTTGGGCGTTGCAGAACTCCGTCTTGTCTTATTTGGTCTGGGATTACATTCCGGTAATGAAGCTCGCAACCTCGGCGGCAATGTCCCCAGCCTGGGAAATATTTCCAGAACTGGCACATCATTAGCTATGACCCTAAAGAATGTGAACTCTGAATACTTACACATTAATTTTATTGGTAGGATCTCTGGAGTTCATTTGGCACCGTCAAAAGTTCACACCACATTAAGTCTTGCCTCGTAGGTTTGGCCTTCAGCCATGGATTCTCCGTTCAATTCAGATGTTATTTATAAACGCTGCTTTTGAAAATGCATACTTGGCTCCAGTTACTATGTTACAGAATGGAGTTCTATTAAAATTTCTCACAGTAAGCAGTAGGGTAGTATGCGTGTCGGGTTTTGTTAGGATATAACACATTAGCATATCGAGTTTAATATTCGTTTGCTTATTCTCGCAATAATGATGGTTATAAATCTATACATACGTATAATAAAGCTAAAGCTTCTATGTTGGTCTGGGAGTAAAGAAAAAACATAGGATGTACCAGTTAAAAAACCGTCAAGTAAAAGACCTTCGAGGGAACGGGCTTAGGAATCATGTTATAGGCGATACGGCTAGCAACCCATCACTATTTTGATTCCCCTTTCCACCTATTCGCCAACAATCATGCTAAACGTGGTCTTTAGGTCTTGTTACCTAAGGCTCTGTCTATCCCGCAAGGGATAAAAACGTGGTCGAAAGTCTGTAAATGGAAGATATTCGAAAAAAATCGGCCGGGGATGCCTAGAATCGATAATAGAAAACGTTTAACAGTTTTTAGAATTTTGTCTGTTTATTTGTTTATCTGTCTGTCTGTATATTTGCGATTGCATCAAGTGAAAACGGCTGAACGGATTTTAATGCACACTTTACTAATCTGTTGAGAAAATCACCGGCCAGGTTGTATCAAAGGTCGCATCTGCCTAGAGTCGCAACGTGAATAAATATTGCTTCGGTATCATAGAGGTGCACTATGGAGGGATTTTTAACAAAAATTATACCTAAATGTATCCTTGTAGGTATGATTAGATTTATATACCTTTGTTTTTACCAAACTGCACGTAAATGGATAATATAATGCTACAACGCAATAATACAACGCATATAATATAAGTAGGTAGGTACCCATTTATGTGTTAAACTGAAGTGAATGATGAGTGATTTCAACAACAAGATTGAAGTCGTTCGGTTTATCGGTAATCATCTGTCACATTCATTGCAAAGTAATATTTGAAGGCTTCATAAAATAAATACTTAATAACCCTGTTATTTATCACAATGTAAGGGTGGATGGGCATTAACTAGGCAAGCGTCTATCAGGCGTGATTGTGATCAGATCAAAAGCATACCTACGTAAGATTCATAAAAAATAATTTGACGAGCCTCTGCTGGCTCAACTTTCGTTTGTCTTCACACCAGTCACATTGGCATTTGCTTTGGCCAGACACCGAAAAAACAATTTATTTAGTTATTTATATCTAATCAGTCCGTAATTTTTCATGAATTAAGTAGGTAAAGTGTTTCTACTCATAGTGCATTTAGTCCAGTAAGGTGCAACATAGTATGTAAATATTAATCATCAATTTCATTAGAAATTGCTTTGGTTGTGCAAATTAGGTACAGTCCATGAGCTCTCAGATTGCTATTCGGATTGGTCTTGCTGCCTCACTCACTCTCATGGGTTTGATACTTCAATCGGCCGACGGTACCCGAAACCCGAATGGCATTCTATAAGCTCACGGACTGCAAGGTTTTTATTTTTCATTAATAAAATTAATCTAGAATAAAGCTTTTTCCTCTCCTATAAGATGCTTGTTCACAAACCTTATTTATCAGCTCGGCATATTTCTAAATTACTGTATTTATTAGCATATTTTTAAATTTTAGATATGACAAATAAATAATGTTTTTGCATGTATGTTGATAATAAGTGAACAGGACGGATGAGGCATAGCTGCGGGCTGGCGAGGTGCCACGCCGCCGTAGCAGCTCAGTAATGCATTGCCATTAGCTGCGGCCCACCATGCATACTTAATACTACGCATTTAAGCCACTCCTAATTCAGATCCAGTAACATACAAGTACCAAAGCAAATACTATCGACGATTTATAATGGAATATTAGACTAGTAAACTACCCAAGCAAAACCAAACGACACGATACGGGTAACTATATGTACTTGTAATAGCTATACCTATGTACCTACATAGATACCAACTTACTTTAGTTTTCCATCTACGAATTTAAAACTGGGTTGAATGATTCAAATTCTTGTGTTGTTTTGGTTTGAAGGGTACGGCAGACATATACAGAAATTATTTTCCATTTTTTTAATGGAAATTACCCTCGAGTTTGTTTAGAGATTACCTACCTTACCTATGTAAGTGGATTCTGTGCGAAAATACACGTCAAAAGCATAAAATAAATACTCATATATACAGATAGATATCTATTAAAACGATTCATTAATTTATTTCTCTACATTACTACTTCGGTACCTAGTTATCTCATTAGCGAATTTCATGAAGATCATTGTTTTAAAAAACGGAAATTAAATATTTGAAAACACTGAAGTTTCTTTAAAAAAAAGGTTACATAATATATTTCCTCTTTTGTTTTAAGTATACTGGGGAGTTGGCTATCCACAGATTTGTACGGCTTGTGGTTGGGCAGAGAATTGATCCAACCATTTATTTTTATAAAATTCAGTATTCAATATTTATTTCATGTATATATTTCAATATATTTCATGTGTGTATATATTTCAATGCAATTCGGGTTATTTACACCCAATAAATAAAATTGAATAGGTAATTAATTTAGTTTTACCTACTGCGACTGCATCCTAGTCAAACATCATGGCCAAATCGTCAGGATGCCGTCAAATTTTATTGACGTCATTCACCATAAAGTCTTCTTAACAACGTGGCAATTACGGGAAAATATTATGAATGTTAATGGTTACGTATTAGTCGGATGTTAACACGGAAATAGGCGTGGGAGTGCCGGTGACCGGTCAGCCGGCTTTCGGCTTGCGTTCGAAAATATTTAGCGATGAATAATACTTTTAAAAAAAAGGCCGTGGTAGCCTAGTGGTTTGACCTGTGGCCTCTCAAGCAGAGCGTCGTGGGTTCAAATCCCGGGCGCGCACCTCTGAGTTTTTCGGACTTTATGTGCGAAAATTACATTTGAAATTTGCCATGAGCTTTTCGGTGAAGGAAAACATCGTGAGGAAACCTTGCACACATCTGCGAAGAAATTCAATGGTGTGTGTTAAGTTCCCAATCCGCACTGGGCGCGCGTGGGAACTATAGCCCAAACCCTCCAATACACGGAGGAGGCCTATGCCATGAGGCACGCCGAATTACGCGACAATTTAATAATAAAACAACAACAAAAAAATGAAATTGTAGCGAATTCGGAATAAAAAGGCTATATTATTATTAATAGTTTTTTATTATTCTTTATTACTCCATTACTTACCTATACTCTTATGGTAATCCTGCGACCAAGCAGCGGTGCTGCTGCTACGTTCCGCTGTGGAGACTAAGACTGCCGGTGAATTATTCGCATATTGAGATATTTTATTTTAGCCCTCTAGGATGGCAACCTATAAACAAGTATCGGTTCAGTCTTGCGTATGAACATGTCATAACCCACTTGCACGTTTGCCTTTCCTGAAGTATAAAAAAAAACTTTTTGTCGGTCGAGTACCTCAGCACCTTCGCAGGCGGGATCGTAGGACTTGTCTTGCAAAGCTATATTTATTTTATTTATTTATTTACTTATTTATTTATTTATAACTTCATCCAAGCGCTTGGTTTGCATACTGGAAAGCCAAAGAGCACAAATAAGCTGGCTTTAGGCTTTCTACACTTATTTGTCTCCAGGGTTCCGAAGTAAGAACAGCAAAAACGGAACGCTTCATTATTTCACCATTTTCATTCGTTCGTCAGTCCCTCGGTCCATCTGTCGGCGGCACAGCCGAGGACTCGAGACTGTTAGTCTAAAAAGTCCAATTAGGTTTATTATATAAAGCAGAATTAAGCTAATTCCTAATAATTTAATAATAAGCTACCAACTAACTACCTAACCAAGTTAAAGTCTCAGATGAAAGTATGTGTCTGCTGCTTACTTTAACTAACTGCCTAGCTACCTGTAATAAATCACAAAGATCTAAGTACTTATAAAAACCGGCCAAGCGTGAGTCGGACACGCGCACCGAGAGTTCAGTATAAATTCTGCAAGTGGGTATAAAATCCAGTGGTTGTAGAGCACTAATCCTAAGCCAACTTTAGACAGTGCGGGGTTATTTTTTACTTTATACTTCTACACGTTTCTGAGAAAAAGGGTCTTGACAGACGGATGAATCAACGAACAAACGGACGGACGGACGGAGAGGAAAGTGATTCTATAAGTGTTCCGTTTTTCCTTTTGAGATACAGAACCCGAAAAGTAAGCAATATCCATTTTGGGTCAATACGAGTAAACATTCAAATGAATCATGCAGTAAATTTCATTCGTTTCCTATGCATAAAGTGTCTCTTTGTTCTAAAGTTTAATAGTTGGGTAGGTAATAAAAACAAATACACAAAGCGGAGTGCTCGTTTTCCATTCGACAAAGGTCGACCGCTAACAGGAATTTCCAATATAAAAACTAACAACTCACTAGTAGCAGGCAACTGGTAGAGAAACGAGGCAAGTTTCGCCGTCATCATAATATAATACGAGATTTCCGCAACTAGGTTAAGGTTAAACGTGGCCACATTCGGATCAGACCGGCTTAGGTAACAGTAGGTACAGAAAGTTCACAACCAGAAATCCATACAAGTATAGCGTGAAGGATTAATTCATTTATAATTTGAGAGAATTGGAGTAGTTATGCACCGATCATTAACTTGTATATAGTTTTAGAAAATTGCCAACAATTTATTCTTTTAAAATATTTTGAGAGACCGTTTCACGTTGGCGGTTCCTGAGCTTTCATGAACGGAATGTGACTTTCAGTTTTTTTTGCAGCTAATGTTTACAGACATACATACACAAATCACGTATATTTCCCTTACGGGGTAGACAGAGTATATGGTAACAAGACCACTGTTAGCATGATTGTGGGTTAGGTGGAAAGAGGAATCAAAATATGATGAGTTACTAGCCCCATCGCCTAAATAACTTGATTCCTAAGATTTTCGCCGCGTATGTATTGAGTATAAAAGAAGACTCTTGTTGTATTTATATTATATTCTACTCTTGAACAATAAAAAAATTTGTAAAGTAACCATAATTTGCCGTTTGTTAAATTGATTGCTTATATACGGAACTAACCATTACGTAGTTAGGTCGTGTATAATGGACGTAGTTACCTACCTAAAGGATGAAAATTATTTACGGCACGCGACAATAACTCCTTTGCGTTTATAAAAAGGTTTACTCGAGTAAATATTATGTCAGGGCACCCGGTTACCAAATACTCGCAGTACCTGTTGGTAATCAAGTAATAGGTCGTTATGGGTAAGTGTGCCTACCGTGAACCGTACATAGTACAGCAATACAATACAACACCGAGCATTCATGACTAGAGTCGTCATATCGAATCACAGATTTCCGATTACTCAACAATGATTTATCATTGTAGTACTCAGGCACAAGGCAACGGATAGTTTCTCTGAAGTGTAGATTTATGGATTGGGTAAAGACAGTATATTTTTAAACAATTTGTGTGTAATGAAGAGTTTACACACAAATAATGAATTAGGCTAACGCTAAAAATGGCAATGCACTGTAATAGAATAGAACTACTTTGAAGAATATCGGAATAGTATTCTGCCCAACCGTTACATAATGAGGGTTCTTAATATCGAGTGCCGCGATAGGTATCGATCGCGATTCAAGTTACGAGATTTCAAGTCTTAATTATATAATGATCATACAATACTTTTCTACGAGTAAAAAATGCTGCATTTTATAAAGTTTACTGAGTAATTTTTTTTGAGATTAAAAATCCAGAAACGTCCACTAGAGACGAGAAAACGTTCTTAAGTTGGATACAGGATACAGAGGGTACGTAATAAATTTGACGTCTAATTTACAAAGTTTTGAAAGGTGTTTATTTAGAGGAAATAAGTCAAGATACATATTTATGACAAACTAAGTCGGTAACATTGTTATGGCTGTGACCGTCCTCGTATTAACAATTGACTAACTTCTGTTATCAACTCGCGCTAAACGGTGTCGGGGCGCGTGTATTTACGTTCATATTTTTATTGTGGCATTGACCGGCGCCCGGGGTGCTTGTTGACTTTGTCTATATAGAATCAATTCGTGCGTTTTGTATGGAGGGAGGGTGTTGGGTAGCGTTGAAAGGAGCAGGGTGTAAGCGCCGGCCGCGCTTCGTTAATCCGACCCCGCTCGGCGCGGCGGAGGCCGGGCCGCGGCACCGGAGCGGAGTCTGCTTTTAATTAATGCCAGCTTCAACTTCACAGAGCGTTGTGAAGTCTTAGTAGCTCACTTGGTTGCCGTTGGAGCATCCTTTACTTGCGACTTGCCGCTTTCTGTGTCAGCTAACGCCTCATAAATTCTGCACGCAGTGTTACGAATACGGTGTAGGCTTTCGTAGCAGTAAAATAGGAACTTTCTCTTGAATTTCTTAGCATTCCGTTGCGTGTATCATGGCGCTGTCGGTTGTAAATGATTTACAGCGTGCTTTAGAGGCACCTAAGTACTTACTAGTAGAATCTATGAGCCAGGTAAACGTGACATTGGCGTCTCTCTCGTCCGCTCAAGGTTACGTTAGGGTAGGATAAAAGAGTGGGTTAATCACATTACACCGGGCTATAAAATAAGTATTGCACGTTTATCAGTTAGGCATTGTAGACATTTGGAGAGATATAAAGTAACGAAGCGTTAAGTAGGTAGGCGCAATGAGTCACGCTTTTAAATTAGGTAGTTACACACATTCATTACTATCATCTTCATTCAAGAACTTATTTAACTGCTCTGCTATTATTAAATGTTACATTATGCTGAAGCGAATGCATATAAATTGTATTACCCATTATTATGACATGAGTTTATAACCGTAAGATATTATAAGGAGGTGATTTTTGCATTTTCTTTTAAAAAGTGTTATCTATTGTTTTCATGAAAAGAAGGTTTCCAGATTAAATTACCTTTGCTATAAAGTACAAAAGTCACCCCTTAATGGACCGGTTTGACTGAAAGATGTACCTAACTCTGTGTTTGTTATGCAAGCCATGCGACAGTTCATCCCTTGGACTCTATTTGACAACGACCAAGCGCAACAAATGAGACTTATTATGTCACTCACACATTATATAACACTTAGACGGTGTCGATGGGAAGTCATTTTAATTCGTTACAGAATAAAGAGGTCAAAACAAACTCCTAAACATACATTTACAAAACAATAGAGAAAAAATCTGTACATTATATATTAATATTTGAGTTACGCTACTCCGTTGTTAGAAACGTTGAATAGTTAAAAAAAAAAAAAATTATTCACATTTTTTTTCGGTCTGTCAGTTTGTTTATTTTGGAAACAATAAAAATGATTTTGAAAGGTATATTAAACACATTCCGGTGCAACATAGGTATAGTTCATCATTAAAAGTATAAAAACAATTTAAAATTCGTCACTTTTTTAACACTGAATTACATAAATTATCAAGCGCGCAACCTCCAAATTGTTTTTTAAATATACTTAATATCAGCTGCTGCCCGAAACATCGTCCTCGCAGAATTATATACAGTCTATGTATGACACTCACAAATATAATGGCTTTTTATTGGTAAAAGAATATTCAAAATCGGTTCAGTAGATCCAGAGGTTAACCCCCTACAACATTCCAAGCTTTGCCTCTTTATAATATTAGTAAAGGAAATGCGCATCGAGGGTAAGAGGAAGGGGATTGCCAACGAGAATCTATTTAATGACAAGAGTTTGTAATCCATTACTGCCCGTGATACACACAATATTGTTCATCACATTTGCGAGGAAATAAAAAAAAAATACAAAAAAACAAGCTCAGAACCCCAAAATTACTCGAAAACCTATCAACGTTTTTGTGCCAATAGTGTCAAAATGTAATCCGCCATCTTAGATCCAAGAAAATATGCTAAAATCGGGCTCAGAACTACCAAATTACTCTAAAACGACACAATATCAACATTTTTAGTGTCAATAGTGTCAAAATGTAATCCGCCATCTTAGATCCAAGAAAATATGCTAAAATCGGGCTCAGAACTACCAAATTACTCTAAAACGACACATATCAACATTTTTAGTGTCAATAGTGTCAAAATGTAATCCGCCATCTTAGATCCAAGAAAATATGCTAAAATCGGGCTCAGAACTACCAAATTACTCTAAAACGACACATATCAACATTTTTAGTGTCAATAGTGTCAAAATGTGATCCGCCATCTTAGATCCAAGAAAATATTGTAAAATCGGGCTCAGAACTACCAAATTACTCTAAAACGACACATATCAACATTTTTAGTGTCAATAGTGTCAAAATGTAATCCGCCATCTTAGATCCAAGAAAATATTGTAAAATCGGGCTCAGAACTACCAAATTACTCTAAAACGACACATATCAACATTTTTAGTGTCAATAGTGTCAAAATGTCATCCGCTATCTTGGATTCTAAACAGTACATAAATATGTAGAATTTAAAATTTTGTAAAAATGGTTCGTAGCCATTTTTTGATGATATTAAATAAACCTGGCTGATTTTTTTAAACCTATATAATCTGAAATGACGTACAATGTGAATACTGTGTGTACTTGTGAATTTTAAAACTAAACTTTTCCTCCCGAGGGAACTCTGAAAATCAATACAAAAATAATTCCGTCGGGAGTAAAATATCTAAAATTTCCGCGGGAGGTAAATTGGCTACTACGGCTCTATACGCCTGCGTGTAATAACACCCTTTACGAGTAAGTGTGATAGAAAAGAGATTGTCAACTTTTGACAGAATATTCTTCCACTCCCAAGAGTTATAAATACCTAATCATAAATTCATCTCTAAAACTCCCACGGGAGGTAAACTGGCTACAACTGCTCTATACGCCTGTGTATAATTATAATCTTTACGAGCAAGTGTGACGAAAATAATTTTACTATCTCTAAATAGGTATGAAATTTCTAGCTTGTCATAACAAATGAACAAGACTGAAAAATGGCGCTAAATAAAACAAACACGTATTTTTCACGCTTGTGATATATATAAATTTATTATTATAATAAACTTAAGAATACATGACTATAATACCCTATCTATCTATGTAATGTAAACATGTACAACAATACCTACTAGTAATAAAGGAGGCGGCTAGCAACCCATCACTATTTTGGTTCCCTTTTCCACCTATACGCCCACAATCATGCTAACTGGGGCCTTTTGGTCTTGTTAACTTAGGCTCTGTCTACCCAGTAAGGGATATAAACGTGATCTATGTATGTATGTACTAAAAAGAAAATCTCGTTTTTCATTTGCCAGAGTCTATTCTATCTAACTATACATTACAATAGCTATGGAAGATGTAGAGAAAAATTGTTTTAAGTGAGCGTGGACGTGGGGTATTAAGTTCAAAGCTCCGCCTAGGATTCGAGCGGAAAATCCCTTGCCTCTAGTCCACATCACAAACTGAAAAAAGAAAATAAGTGGAGGGAAGCCCTGGTTTTGTTGCGCTTTCATGTTACTTATCAGTTAGGCCCATTCAAACTGGGCCGCACATACGCTTATAAGTTAATAATCTCTGTAGAAAAAGAATACAAAATACTCATTTTGATAAAACGTAACAATAATAATTTAGTAAAAATAAACAAAACCGTTATGTTTCTATAGAACAGACCAAAATAAAACTGCAAAATACCACTCTCGAACAATCAAAATCCGTGAAATTTCTAAATCTCTCTTGTTACATTTTCCTGAAGCCGGCTTTCTGAACTGGAGCAGCCGTAACAAGCTTTATTTCATTTTTGCAGTTTGTTAAAAAACTGAATTCGTTTGGAATGGAACTGCCTCAATTTCAACGGCGCACTCGATGGCAGGTGCCCGTCAGCACAAACGAAAAGTCGGAATTCTGTTGGATTAGGAAGTGGCCTACAAATAAACTAACATTGTACAAGCCTGTATACCGTCGGTCGTTAGTTTTTCATTTCTGTGTTCACTACCGCCGGACCTACCGCACGATGCACGCCTCTGCTATCTGTTTTTTAATCGAAATAAATTTCATTCATACGGGCTTTATTTTAATGTAAGTGGTATAGTAAAGTTATATTCGATGAGATGGATGAGAGAGAATATCAAATAAATAATATTTCTGTACATTTTAGTGTTTAGAAGGCAGACTTTATCCCTGCGAGGCAAAAAAGTACCTAATTAAGAACGAGTCGTCAAAAACTCGATATGTAAGTCTGAAAACTGATTTGAAATGTGATTTCAAAAACAATACATTACACGGGTTTCACAATAATATTAACGTGGTTTTACTGTTATTGAAAAAGTCAGTAGGTATTGATTACAGCAACACAACAACGCCTGTGCCTTTTTCTGGACGATTAATCTAATTATTTCACCATACAATGTACCTTATACTTATTTAGCGATATCAATTTTCACCAGCCCAAAAATTAATTAAGCTAATGGATAGCTATTGTGTAACTCTCGCAAACGTTTCTCGAAACACAGCATAAAATACGTAAGTACAGCGTAATTATACAAACAGAAGGTACCTACCAGAAAAATGTTGTTTTAATAAAGTAAATCGTAAACTGTTGCGCGGAATAAATGTACATATTATTTTAACGAAGATCAATTGGCACAGGGCACCGATTTTCAGCACCGGAAAGTATGGCGTATTGCGTGAGCCACTTAGCCGGAAGGGAGGTGAAAAACTTACTTCCCTTTCAGCGTATTACTTAATCATCATTACGACGTGTTATTTGGTATTATTATTATTAATTTAGTAGTTTTGTTTCTTCAAATTTGTTAGAAAAAAAATTTGCTTAAATAGGTTCAGTTGAAGATTTTAATACCTCACATGTGTCACACATGAAATCCTTAAAACTTTTCGTTGTTCAACCCTATCACACTCCAGTGAAAATACTATTTTAAAGTGGTTTGAATCTGTGTATTAGCTACTATAAAATTACCGCACAAATTTACTAGTCGCGTTTTTCCGTTTGTTTAATTTTTGGTAGAATGTTTTATTTTAATCATATTTTATAGATCTCATAATTTACTACAAGCTAGTTTTAGTGGTCGGCGTTGAGAGGTTTAGGTTATGTTAAGTTTTCATCTACCCAAAGGGCCAAAAGCACGCAGAAATAGAAACTCCGCGTTATCGGAGCACCGTCGACACCGAAACAGTCTACAGACACAGTTTCGACGGAGCTCCTATTTCTGCGTGCTTTTGGCTTTTCGGGCCGATGAAAATTTTACATTACCTAAACCTACTTATGTTTCTGGGTTGATTCAAGTTGGACATTCTTCCTTGTAGTAAATTATGAGATCTATAAAATATTATTAAAATAAAACATTCTACCAAACAAATCGCGGAAAAAGCGACTAGGAAATACACATACATACATAACATACATACATAAATCACGTCATTATCCCTTACGGGGTGGACAGAACCTAAGGTAACAAGACCTAAAGGCCACGTTTAGTAGACTGACTAGGAAATTTGGCGACTAATAAAATAAACTATCGATTAATAAGTCGACCGTAAAATTAGCGATGGGGGAAAAATTAAATTCGCGAAAACTGTCTAACAAACCCTAACTTAGCTCTGACGAAACTTAGGAGTACTTAAAAGTACTAATGAACAATTTATTAATATACAAACCATTAAAAACTAAATAATAATAAGGATCACTAAAAGTACTTGTTTTTATCATTTGTGCTTGTATCCAGAAATATACAAATACATATGCAAATCCAAAAAGCTTACCCAAAACTCTTCCAGTATTTTGATGCTTGTGACACGTCGCCCTTCTGACTTTTTAGGTACACCGCTTAACATTTTTGGTACTACCCGATAAATCGATGCAATTGTTTCGAACTGTCTTGTTACTGGAATCGGGTCAAGGGCCGGCCGACACCGAATCAGTGTTTTTTTTGTTTAATGAGGGCCTCACAAAACATCATTTGTTGGGGGTATTGTTGACCGGAAACCGGAAGGGCGGGATATTGCGCACGTCTGAAGGTCCCAACGGAAGACCCGTGACCCAACGACTTCCGCCCACCGGCCTGTACCGGCTATACTACTACCTAAGCATGAAAAAACTCATCATAGTGTTAGAAATCTTACTAATGATACAAAATTATTGTTTGTATCAGTTACGATTATAAATACAATTCTACAAAAAAAGGTGTGAAATTCGGGGCCCATTTTATTATGTGCCGACTTTAATCACGTTTTGCAATAGGCTTTAACTAGCGCTTCTATGGCTGTTTTGGTTACCGACGCAGTTTAAGACTAAATGGGGTCATATATTTAATTTTATATATATATGTTTGTTATTAAACGTTTACTCTTTTACCACAAAAACCACGAAAATGATCTCACCTCAAAAAAGTTAAACATGTCATAATAAACCTAAAATCACAGTTTTCTACGAACCTGATTTGTACTGAACGCGAACATGTTCAAAAATTTGGTAAACTTGTATCTAAATTTTCATGGTACATTTTTGTTTTTTCTAGCTTGCTTGTCAATTAGGGTGAAAACTCATTCGACTTCCAGTGCTTAAGGCCCTACCTTTAATTAGATGGACTTGAAGTAACAAATGGCTGTTAAAAACAAGTAATACTCGTAAATTCTTTAAAATTTAAATATGATTGACTAACAGTAAAAACGAAGTAGTTAAATGAAGAAAGTGTAATGGTATCATAACATAAACATACAGCTGAGCAAGAATAACCATATTCCATACAAAGTTGTACGAAAAGTGAGCTGTTATTTTTGCTCGTCAGTTTAAAATTTAATATATCAGTGAGTATATTTGTTTCGAATAAGTGTATCTGCCGTGCGATGTGAAACATATTAACAATTGGCATTTAGTGTTGCCATGTGGCATTTAAATAACTAATTTATATTTATGGTTTTTGCAGAGTTGCCGTCCTATTAGGACGTGCTCTGAGCCATGGCGGTCATAAACCAACCCCGCCCCGCCCCGCTGAAGGGTAAGCACTGCCGCGAACTAACTAGCCATTTTGCGACCGAATTATTTAATTTATTACTGATGCCTTGTTGTTTCCTTAACTCATTAATATATGCTAAATACTTTTCAACAAATGGATAAATAATCTATCGTATTAATCTTAAAAAAACCACATAAACCAAGTGACAAGGAGTAAATGACGTGTTAAAATTAACTGACACATTTTATACATTGATATTTTGAAGCGATAGTACAGATGACTGGAGTAAGGAGTACAAGTAAAAGAAGATTGAATTAGTTATAACAAAAATTATTATTATTATTATGTATATTTATTTTTGTCTCAAGTTAGGTTTTTACAATATTCATATAAAAAGTAATAAAACAATATTAGTACAAAATATAAAAACATTATAAAAACCTAACCTAGGGTGCCGCCGGCAGCGAGGCGAGGCCTAAGCTACCGGTGGTCAGGGCGACAGAGAAAGGAACCTCCTGACTATCCGAGCCGTGTCCAGGAGTACCGCCTTCTGTATCTGGCCCTTGACCCAACCACCTAGCGAGAGCCTTTTAAGGTGATGGTCAAGGCTCTTCGCTATTAAACCGTTTGCCGAAACGACTATCGGGACAGTGATCGTGGAATCAACAGGCCACATGGCGGTAACCTCGTGAGCCAAGTCAAGGTACTTGCTGACTTTGTCCTTCTCGGCCTTCACGAGGTTCACGTCATGGGGGATCGTGATGTCTACGAGCACTGCCTGGCGCTTCGATCGATCTATCAGCACGATATCAGGTTTATTGGCGACAATAGTCCTGTCCGTGATGATAGATCGATCCCAATAGAGCGTGACACGACCATTTTCAAGAACTGGTGCAGGTGTGTACTTATAGTAGGGCACTTCGAAGTCCACAAGACCGAATAAAAGAGTAAGTTGCTGGTGAATAATCCTGGCTACAAGGTTATGTCTGTGCAAGTACTCGCCGTTAGCAAGACTAGAACAACCAGAAATAATATGCCTGAGTGACTCTCCAGGATTATTATTATTATTAAATGAAAGTAATAACATTAAATTAAAAATGTGAAAAGCCCCACGCCTTAGTCGAGTAATCATAATAATAAAACAATTTTATGCCAAAAATGCCTTACATCATTTTGGAAAAGAGCTGATACTTTTAACCGATTTTTACCAAACATTGCTAACAACCAACGCAAGAAAACTGGCTTTCCAATTAAAAAAACCATCCGCTTGACAGCCACGCTGCCACAGACACACACACACACACACACACACGCTTTTTTATTCGGCGGGGTTTAAAAATAAAATGAAGTAGGTAGGTATTTCATACAATTTTCCATTTATAACAGACGTTGTAGGTCGTTACAGTTCAATCTACATATATGTATAGTGCGAGTGGTAAACTAAAAAACGTAACAAAGTTTACAAAAAAGCCATACTACATTACAAAAAAAATAGTAGTGCTTATATAAGGCTTTTAAAAACAGTGAGGGAAGATGCATTCCTAATGTCGTCTGGGAGACGGTTCTACTCGGACGGCCCCAGGTAGGTATTAAACACGCGAGTAAATTAATGCTAGCATCAATGCAATTCGTTTAAGTCCGCAGAATATTAGGTTAACTTTATGTTTAAGATGCTTATAGCTGTAACTCTTGCTAGCCGGCGTAAGTCCATTAGTTCAGCTGATGCGTGGCGGCACCCGCGTCTTGTCGGGATCAATAACTTGCGAAATGCTGTTGCTGAGGTGTTAATTGCATTACACGGTGACATTACACCATGCACAGCATAAACTCATCCCACATTATCTATTACATTACAATGCATTTTCTTACTTAAAGCCTATCTACACACAAACGGAGAAAAAAGTTAAAGAATAACCATATATTATGTTTATTTTTACATCACTACGATCGGGGTTTTGCGAATAAATACCCATTGTATCACTAGGGTACGTATGGTACCTGTCAGAAGTGTCGATATTTAAAGAAAAATTAAGAGTCATTTACCTTTTTAAAACTCTTATGTGCCTAACCATTCGAAGTTAGTTACAAATAAATCAAAGAAATTCTTAAAAAAAAAGATAAAAATATACAATTAAAAGCTTAGGTACAGTCGATTTATAAATATAAATATCGATAATGCCTTCTCGTCAAATATATATGTCAAAGACCTTATTGTTTGTATTAATAAGGTGTAATAAGTATAGATGTTTTTGACGTTTTGGTAACGTACATTATATTTATGCCCTTAACTGTACGTAGGTACATGTAAACTCGCGTCTGGTCCCTGATATTTTTTTTACATTTAGTAGATTATGTTGCACGATGTTTGTTATCAACCCATCTTTGTATTCTGGATAGATCGATCATAAGATCTAGGACTAGGGCAACATGACAAGACAAGTATGATGTTGGTGCCAAATCCGTCGTGTACGTACTGCTTCCGTTCGCGCACATCTTGATAGTAGCTATTCGAAGAGCCATTTGTGGCGATGGCCTACGAACGCTCGTGTATCGCCCGGGAGTGCGGTTTAGATTGTAAAGTAGCACACTCGCTCTGGTTATTTGTCGATCGACATGACACAATATGACGGACTGATTCACCGATATTGGTACTGATACTGGAGTATTAATTTAATTAATATCGATTGGAGCACTTCAAGATTTTTTTACGTGGATTGACTCAGTTTCAGTACAGCAGTCAGGACAGCAGAAAGTAATAAAAAAAATACATTATATAGTATTTGTAATACATTTTTCACACCTATTCAGCAAAATGATTGGTCTTCGCTCATGGAACGGAACGTAATGACACATCTTAAGTTTTTGCCAGTATTTATCATACGAACACTTTTATTATATTTTGTTATTTGCAGGCTATTTTGTATTTAACTGCTGCTACTAGGTAGTACTATTTTTATAAATGTAATAAAAATAGATCTTTTTCATAGCCAGTGATCTTTTTATTTTACTCATAAGTGGTGTGTTGTGGTAGCAAAATTATTTTAATCTTGGGGATTAACACATGAATTCTTTGATTCTATATTAGAATCCTTAACTTCATTCAGGATTCAGTATACGCTCGCGCTGCAAATATAATTATTTTGCTTCCTTGAGACACAATCTACCAGTGCGCTTGGTGCGCGGTGCGGCGCTGCCATCCCGTGCCGCGCTGTTAGGTTTGGCAACGTAGCGTCCCCCAGTGAAAACTGGAATGTAGTTTTCAAGTCTATGTATATAATGATAAATTTATCAATTCCATTATGAATATTTAAGAATCGGATAGGTATTACTGAATTACTAAAAAAATACCGATACATTTTGGATATTGATATCAGTCCCTGGTAATAATATTAACAACAAAAACGTTGACAGATTTCCAAGGATCGTTTAGACCAAAGTCAAAGGTGAGCCGGGTGAGCGGGCCTTCCACAGCGCGGTTACGACACAGATAAGGCACGAGCTGTCGATATCGGAGATAGGTTTTTATCCACATGATTCGCCTTGGTTCTACCGCAGCCCGCTCTAGTTCACGTTATATGGTACCTATATATGATACAATTACAGTGGAAGTCTCTCTGAAACAAGCATAAAGTATTGTTACACGAATTCTAACAGGTATTATGTTACCATAAATTGCAGTGATAGAATTTTCGCAATTCTTTTCATAAAGCGATAAAATAACCGTTGGTACTTCATTGCTTTCTCGAAACTTGTAATGAATTTCGGATAGATAGGTTTACACTGTTCATCTAACCGTTTCAACCTATAACACAGTAATACCTACCATAAGACAAAGCTTTAAAGCGGTTAGGTATCCTTATACCTCGTAAGGACCTACTACTTAATACCTAAACGAATGTCAAGTTAGGTTAATGATTATATTAAACTGTGTCAGAACAAACGATGCTCACAGTGTTTTGCAGCAATTTGCAGCACGTGACATTATATTTAATCTCTTAAGTAGGTACTTATGTAAAAAAAGTGTCAAGTCACAAAAAACGCGGCGAAAGTTTCTGTAAAATGGTTAGAGCGGTTTGAATAATAGATTGTATCATACTTTGTATTTGTCTAGCGAGATGGATTTCACCACTGAAAATGTTCGTTTTCACTCAAAAAAAATCTACGCCAACTGAGAAAGATTCCGAACGATACTTAATCGTAGCCGCCTGGGAATTTTCATTTGACACGCTTCACTACGCTTTAGAACTTTACTGATCTAATCATCCTAACCTAACAAAGCTCGATTTTTATTTAACACCTCCAAAATGCTAACAAAGATATCACAGCACAAGATCAAAATGGTAATTATCAATGATGTCACAGTATCACGGTTATAACAGCAATATAATTTTATAACGGTGAAAAATTATTTAATTGCATCATAAAAACTACCATAAACACATTTTCGTATTTATTATAAACTCACGCCGCCTACACCGATTAACTTCGAGAACGGTATGAAATGTAACATGAAGATGTATCTTCTTGTATAATATGCAGATAGAGGGCGACAAGCCTCAATGAATTTTTTAGCTTAGTTTGCCTTCGTTTAATTACCGCAGCTAATTAACATCAACATGACAGTTTGAGTTAATTGGTAATGTTTTTCTTTTTTACGGGTTAGGCGTATCGAGTATCAGTATTAGTGTGTCGTATCTGCTCAAGTTGGTCAAGTTTGCTCAATATATCTGGCATGTCACTCTAAAATGGTGAATGTCATGTTTTGCTACATAATCACAACTCAAAAAAAAATCCCGTATATTTTCTACCCGTTGACAACGTTAATTAGAGCTGTAATTTTCTTTAAGCCGTGCTTCAAACTCAGCACTAATTTACACCACTTTCCAATGGAATAGTACTTTCGAGCGGCGTGTTTGACATAGCCCCTGTAGGTAACAACATCAACTATACAAACAAATTATTTTGATTAGCTGTAATTACTAACTTAACCTATTCTTTTGCTATATTTAGCTAGGCTTATTTTTTCAACGCGCATCTTAGTCCGTACATGTTCCCATCTTAACGAGATTGATATGCAATAAATTCGATAAATATGCGGCACGGGATACTATTATATTTATTTCCTCCCTTTAACATAACGACCAGCGTTATAATCCTTTTTAAGCTTTGAAAATCTCTCAGCTGGAAAATACTGAAATAGGGAAAGGCACCAAATGTAGGTACCTAAATTTACACTAACCAATTTCACCGTTAATGGAGTAGACCCTTACTCTAAATTTAACGCCTTTAAAAGCTATGCCGGACGAAATTAAACAGAATTATTATCAAAAAGCATCCAACTCCAACGATTTATTCTGTAGTCTTATTTTGAAATTAGATTACATTCCAAATGGGGATGAAATAAGACAGAACATTAAATACATAATACTATTGTAGGTAATAAATGCAGTTGTTGACTTTCTGATTCCTTACTTGTAACAGGTATTAAAACAATTATGAAATACTTCATATTGACGAATGGACAAAAATGGAACGCCTTTAAAAATCGCGGAAAGAGAATGCGAGTATGTAAACTAGATTTATAGACTAGTAGCTTCTGCCCGTGACTTCGTCCGCGTAGAATTAGCAATTGACATGTTTATGACTATCTCGCGGGAACTATGCAATTTTCCGGGATGAAAAGTAGCCTATAACCTGGCCGGTAATTATCTCAACAGATTAGTAAAGTTTGCATCAAAATCCTTTCAGCCATTTTCACATGATGCGCTCGCAAATATACAGACAAACAGACAGAAATTCTAAAAATTGTTGGAACGTGTTCGGTTATCGGTTCTAAGTATCCCCAACCAATTATTTTTTTATATCTTCCATGTACAGACTTTCGGCCCTCTTCAGCTTTATTACATGTATAGATAGGTACACATAAAGCAACAATCAATGTAGTGAATAAAGTGCAAAGGTTAGCAGGGGAATAAAAACTTTAACGGAAATCAGGCAAATACGAAGTAGGTAAAAGCTCGCGGGACCAGCAACTCACATACCTACTAACAGCACCCATAGTCGCAACAAAAACGAGGTTGAATAATGTGAAGTTTTTCCATCTATCACAATGGAGCTCTAGTCTAGCCTATTTTGTAGTGGAGTTAAGGCTAGGGATATACATGCCATATTCATATGGGTCGTGTCGTGACCTATTTTATTTTGGCCCGTTATGGCAATAAAGTTAGTAACGATTTAAATTGAATAGACAAAATGTATCCCTACATATCGTATATATGTTTCGCTAAATTATTTCGCAGCAAATTGCGACACAGAGGAGGGAAGAACAGCACATTGACGATTTTAAAGACCTTGTAGACAACTGTTCTGCTTCCAAATGAAACAGTCACATGGAATCGCCAACGAATAAGAACGCGGATTAAATACCCGAAAATGACTGAAACAGACAACTAAATTGAGAATCTCCTTTATCTTTGACGTTGTTTAAAATATACTGACGAGCAAAGATAATGGGCCGCTTTTCGTACAACTTTATATGAAAAATTACATGCTATTTTTGCTCGTTCGTGTAGAATTGTGTTCTTATGAATTGAGAATTTCTAGATATAGTGGGAATAAACCTGAAAATGATTTTAACTAGACGTATGTAGGTATCTATACTTAACTACTTAATTGTAAACAAAATAATACTTGTTTATGTATCTGAAATAGGCATTTCTAGATAGAAGCCGCTGCGTTCGGGGCCGCGGTGTACGGTGATTGATCGACGCTTCACACGAACTCACGTCAAAACAAGACTAGATGGCACAAACTTTTCAGCCGGTGGGAAATTAACGTTCTAATTGGGTGGCCGCGCATATTAACGTTGTTGGTGCATAAAAACCAGCCGCAGCCGACTTTTGTCACTATTTCGACGATGTCCTCACGTACGGGCACGCGCACTTGTCAATTAAAATTGGTTATTGCAGCTATATAAAGGCACACGAGAAGGCGAACAACCGTAGCCCTCGTCCAATAGTTTAGCTGTAGTTGTACATGAAACGGCTGGGAATACCTACATAAGCTATATGATATGTTAACAATGTTCCGTGTTATCTCGTTAAAGGCAAAATCCAAACTGTTTCAAAACATACTTCCAAGCGCTGCAAAGTTAGGTACGCACAAATCTACAACTTAAACTGTGATTAATTATGAAATAAGTACCTACTGGAGCGTCAATCAATTAGTTAAGGATGTTCATGGTTATTTTTGACCAAATTTAAATGAGATTACCAATTTAAAATTTTGTCAAGATCAGATTATGGCGAATTATGATTATGACTACGATTGTCGCTAGTAAATAATCCCAGATCATCAGACATCCGCAGTAGAGTTCAACTTAATTAGCGTTGAATATTCACGTAACTGCAGTCATCAGTCATCACATCCTGGATACGGTACACAGATACTTAACTAAAACGGTCCAACCCCATACCTAACTGTGGCGACGGAACTAAGTACGTGTATAGGTAAATTTCCAACCGTATACCATAGTACGTGTAGCCACTATAAACTCTGGTTGATAACGGTTTTTGAATAAACCAGCAGTTTGCACATACTAGGAGCTTTTACGAGCAGATTAATGAGACGGGCGTGATCGCGTGTCGGGTGACGGTTAGTGCGCGTGCCGCGGTGTCGCGCGGCGATGGCGCCCGCGCCGCCCCGACACAGTACTGCAGCATGCACTGCTGCTGCGTGTTCATTAATGAGACGGGTGTGATCGCGTGTCGGGTGACGGTTAGTGCGCGTGCCGCGGTGTCGCGCGGCGATGGCGCCCGCGCCGCCCCGACACAGTACTGCAGCATGCACTGCTGCTGCGTGTTCATTAATGAGACGGGTGTGATCGCGTGTCGGGTGACGGTTAGTGCGCGTGCCGCGGTGTCGCGCGGCGATGGCGCCCGCGCCGCCCCGACACAGTACTGCAGCATGCACTGCTGCTGCGTGTTCATTAATGAGACGGGTGTGATCGCGTGTCCGGTGACGGTTAGTGCGCGTGCCGCGGCGTCGCGCGGCGATGGCGCCCGCGCCGCCCCGACACAGTGCTGCAGCATGCACTGTTGCTGCGTGTTCATTAATGAGACAGGTGTGATCGCGTGTCCGGTGACGGTTAGTGCGCGTGCCGCGGCGTCGCGCGGCGATGGCGCCCGCGCCGCCCCGACACAGTGCTGCAGCATGCACTGTTGCTGCGTGTTCATTAATGAGACGGGTGTGATCGCGTGTCGGGTGACGGTTAGTGCGCGTGCCGCGGCGTCGCGCGGCGATGGCGCCCGCGCCGCCTCGACACAGTACTGCAGCATGCACTGCTGCTGCGTGTTCATTAATGAGACGGGTGTGATCGCGTGTCGGGTGATGGTTAGTGCGCGTGCCGCGGCGTCGCGCGGCGATGGCGCCCGCGCCGTCCCGACACAGTGCTGCAGCATGCACTGTTGCTGCGTGTTCATTAATGAGACGGGTATGATCGCGTGTCGGGTGACGGTTAGTGCGCGTGCCGCGGAGTCGCGCGGCGATGGCGCCCGCGCCGCCTCGACATAGTACTGCAGCATGCACTGCTGCTGCGTGTTCATTAATGAGACGGGAGTGATCGCGTGTCGGGTGACGGTTAGTGCGCGTGCCGCGGCGTCGCGCGGCGATGGCGCCCGCGCCGCCCCGACACAGTACTGCAGCATGAACTGCTGCTGCGTGTTCATTAATGAGACGGGTGTGATCGCGTGTCGGGTGATGGTTAGTGCGCGTGCCGCGGCGTCGCGCGGCGATGGCGCCCGCGCCGCCTCGACACAGTACTGCAGCATGCACTGCTGCTGCGTGTTCATTAATGAGACGGGTGTGATCGCGTGTCCGGTGACGGTTAGTGCGCGTGCCGCGGCGTCGCGCGGCGATGGCGCCCGCGCCGCCCCGACACAGTGCTGCAGCATGCACTGTTGCTGCGTGTTCATTAATGAGACGGGTGTGATCGCGTGTCCGGTGACGGTTAGTGCGCGTGCCGCGGCGTCGCGCGGCGATGGCGCCCGCGCCGCCCCGACACAGTGCTGCAGCATGCACTGTTGCTGCGTGTTCATTAATGAGACGGGTGTGATCGCGTGTCGGGTGACGGTTAGTGCGCGTGCCGCGGCGTCGCGCGGCGATGGCGCCCGCGCCGCCTCGACACAGTACTGCAGCATGCACTGCTGCTGCGTGTTCATTAATGAGACGGGTGTGATCGCGTGTCGGGTGATGGTTAGTGCGCGTGCCGCGGCGTCGCGCGGCGATGGCGCCCGCGCCGTCCCGACACAGTGCTGCAGCATGCACTGTTGCTGCGTGTTCATTAATGAGACGGGTGTGATCGCGTGTCGGGTGACGGTTAGTGCGCGTGCCGCGGAGTCGCGCGGCGATGGCGCCCGCGCCGTCTCGACATAGTACTGCAGCATGCACTGCTGCTGCGTGTTCATTAATGAGACGGGTGTGATCGCGTGTCGGGTGACGGTTAGTGCGCGTGCCGCGGCGTCGCGCGGCGATGGCGCCCGCGCCGCCCCGACACAGTACTGCAGCATGAACTGTTGCTGCGTGTTCATTAATGACACGGGTGTGATCGCGTGTCGGGTGAAGGTTAGTGCGCGTGCCGCGGCGTCGCGCGGCGATGGCGCCCGCGCCGCCTCGACACAGTACTGCAGCATGCACTGCTGCTGCGTGTTCATTAATGAGACGGGTGTGATCGCGTGTCGGGTGATGGTTAGTGCGCGTGCCGCGGCGTCGCGCGGCGATGGCGCCCGCGCCGCCCCGACACAGTACTGCAGCATGCACTGCCTGCTGCGTGTTCACTGTTCAACTATTCTTAGTTCTTTTTAGAAGATAACTTGTTGACGGACGTATGAATTTGAGAACCTTAATTATTACGAAATACAAACAGTGAATCACCGGCTGGGTAGAATAAAGCTTTTTAACCGTATAAACCTATTAAAGAATAACGCTTTTTATGTTTCCCAAAATAGGGTGCCAGTTAGTGTAAATACAATAATATGGCCATCGTTCTTGTAAAATAGTTACAGTTTAACTGGGTAAACATCTGAAATTGAATGTGGTCCTAATTTTAAAAACAACATTCTGTTACAAAACGTGAATTAACCAAACTGATAAGGAAAAGTGTTAACTAAAACTGGCGTCAGATTTTTCACAAAGCGGCTGCAAGCTTCGTTGCATGCTTAGTCTATGGCATGCGGACTAGACTTTATCCAGCTAGCAGTGCATACGTCTCTGCCTTCGCTATCGAATATCCGGCGACCTGGCAGCAAGATAACGAATGAACGTAGTTTACTTTACGGGCCCGGGGTAAACGAACCGCCTTTACATTCAACATTTCGTAGGTAAGGTACGTGAAAGATTAGACTTGCCCTTGCTTAACTTGCTTTAATAAAAATATATCATGGCTTCGTTATTATACTACCCTAAAAAGTATGTATCAACCAATATGTTTGCCAACTGTGCCACAACGTATATAAGAGCTAGAGCCTCTGAATGCCAGACCTACACACGTCATAGTATAAAGATGAAAGTTTCTCTGCGCAATTTCTGTGTACTAACAACTATGGCTGCTATGAAGTTAAAATCATTGTGGCTTTGTCAGGTAACACGTAGCAAGTTTGTAGATGAATGAAAACGTTCGCAAAAACGCCTGTTTCAAGCAATTATTTAAAAACAAAATATTAATTTACTAAATAATTTTTCATTAGCCAGTGTTTTTCAGTACCAGTGTTCACTGGTAGTTGATTTGTCCAAGGTACCAAAAGATCGCCATTCGACCTAACCCACTGTCTCACTCACATTCGCCTATAAGAAATATTGCCTTACGCTCACACCTAGGGCTGACCTTCAACTTTATCTGGCAAGATGCTACTGTCGAAAATGTCCGGGCACTAAAGATCTTTTACTTGATAATTCCTCAATAAAATTCAGCTCTTTATTATATTCTTCAGGTTTTAAGTTGGCCGGATTTTAGCACGATTTTGAGTATCTATCAATGTTTGAAGCTATTTCCAATGGATACTACTCCTAATAAAATTTTAAAAATTCACATTTACCTACTTTGTTAATTGTGGTAAGCAATTTTATGACCTTTTCTGCCTGTTATTTGATCCAAACTTAATTAATAGCACTGTAGCCAATCATTGATGTCCCTGCTGGGGACATGGCACAGATAAACTTTCAAGTTTTGTCTATGACGCAGGTCCGACGTTCACGGGCTCCCAGGCTATATTCTGAAAGTTGATTTATGAATCTGCCAAGAGAGCCAAGTGCGAACGTTTCCGACAGAATCCCGATCGATACGCAAAGTATTCTGCAAGATTTCAGCCGTTCCAGCGATTTTAAAATGTTTTATCTATTTGTGCAAACTCGCACGGATGAGATTCGCTCCTTGCGCGCTCCGCGGACTACCGCCACTCGATCTCTGTATTGATTCGAGACTAGGTCGCGTGCTTGTTTCCGACTGAAAAATAATATCGCGTATCTAACAACGAATAAATTGGAAATTCTAGCATGTTAAACATAAATATTAGCAGTGTTATCTTTTTATTAAAACAGCGAGGCGAGGAACTTTATCGCGAGTTAACAACCGAAAAATTAATTACAAGAGTCACGGATCTTTAACACGATAATTACTTGTGAAGGTTGCGTAATGAAGTCTAGCTGTGCGTATTTACTATCCACACACATATCAACGTAACTCTGCGGAAAAACAGGTAACGAGCAGATTTCCAAGGTGAATCCGGTAAAGTGCGAATATGATTCGCTGCCGTTCTCAGATTATCCAGTTCATCTGCAGATTATCGACCAAGCATTCGGCGACATAAAAATAATGTCTGTCGATTACTAGTTTTAGTTAAATTTAATTGTATTGTTGTGAAAAAACAAACTAAATACTTAATAGGATAGTGACTGAGATTAGCTTTCTTTCGAAACAAAACTACCATTTCTAGTTCTTTTCAATAGATTTCAAAAAAAGATTTGTTACGTGTATACGACTAAATGAGTTTGATCTCTACGATTAGCCGATTAAAAATCAAAATTATTAGCAAAACATTTGTTTTCAAGGGTTTAACAATAATAATTATTGTAAATAATGATCATTAATAATACAAGCTAAACAAACAAAATATGTGAAATTTACAAATAAAATGATCAACGAAGCATTTTTGATATACTAACAATGGCACACAGCACATTTTTATTATTAAACATTAACGAGGGTTACTTAATCCTATTTCTCGAGTTTAAGGACCTGTCTCACCGTCTGTTAAGTTCCTGACATGTTAAGGGCCAGACATCTACACTACTGTCTCTGCTTATTTACACAAAACTAAAACAGGCAGTAACTTTGCTATGAATAAAATACTCACGATCGATAGTTCAACAGAGAGTGGTGAAACTGCAATGGCCGTTAATATAATAATAAGGTACCAGCTGCAGCTTCTCTTCCCGCGCAGATGGTAAAAGCCCATGGAATGGGCGACAATCTTAGGAATTATGTTATAGGCGATGTGGCTGGCAACCCAGCACTATTTTGAGTACCTTTCCCACTAAAGGTAGCCTTTAGGCCTTGTTACCTTAGGCTCTGTTTATCCCGGAAAGTATAAAGACGTAATTTATGTATGTATGTATGTTTGTTTGTAAAAGTTATGAAATTTTGGATACAGATATTTTGAAACATACGAGTATGTATCAATTATATCCCGATAGGTATCTAAACATAACAGTCAAATAACGTCATCAGCCATCATCATCATCTTCAGTTTAAAATACTCATTGTTCAAGTGAGCGTAGTCGCGAGCAAACTACACTTCGATTATATTCGTAACGTTTAAGTTTCGAGATTCAATAACAACTGGATTGCGAAATATATCGAAAATTGGTATGCAAATTCGGGCAGTGGCCGCATAGTCTTGCTTGTGTTTACGTTGTCGAGTTATAAGCGTGGTTGTTAAACGGTTGCCGGATTAGCTAACTACAGGGCGGACTTCAACAGCATTTTATGAAGCGAACGTAAACGCTAGCACCGTCAATTCACTCGTAAATGTTTAGTTTATTTGTGAAAAAACCGGCTAAGGGCGGGTCGGACTCGCGTAACGAGGGTCCTGTGCCCGACTCTAAATACCTATCATTTTTACCAATTTGCAACGAAGTGATCCTAAATAGGCTACATAATATTTCCTTTTGTGGCACGGAATCCTAAAAGCACTGTAAACAAGAACTAGAGAGGTTGCGGGAAATGAGTAACTAAATAAAACCATCTGAATGCTACAATTAATATAATTATTTGCTTGGTCTAAGTCGCAAGAGCTGTTTCCGAGGCATCTGTAAACTCGTAGCTGCTCGTAGCTTGTAGCGGTGATTCGTAGCGCGTAGCGTAGCGGGCTCTACGTCACATGCGAAAACTAAACTACGGCGCACGCGGTAGTATAACCGCATTTAATTTAATTTCATAAATGTATTCATTATTTACCGAGGCGTTTGAATTTGGTCTTAGACCGATTAGATTTCTCAAAATCTCATCAAGGTATTATTAACATTAACACATTCGCTGCCACGCATTGCTACGCGCTCGTAACCGCTAGTCCGATTTGTAGCAAAATCTGCCTACGAACAGAAAACCCGACTGTCGGGGTTTTGGCGCTGAATGTGTAAATAGGCTAGTTGACTAAATTTGAAAACTTGGTTAATAAATACCGTAATATCTATTTTATCCGAAAAAACCTATATTTTAAAGATAAACATTATTTACATTAAGTTTAGTATTTAAAAAAAATAATTTAAAATTCGTTTGTAAACGCTGAATAGTGTCAGGGCGTCTTGAATGACGTCACGGTCTTCCAAACAAAACTGTTTACGTATATAATGTTATTGTAAGTGTTCTCTAAAAATAATTTTCTCGTCTTAAAAGTACTGCATAGTGCCCCAGTATAAAAGCACAAGCATAAAAACGGTAAACAAATTATTTATATATGCTCCAAACAATCAACCGATACGGAAAAGGTGGCTAACGCTTGCAAGGAGGAGTGATACTGTATGTTTATCATTATCAATATCAACAAAATGGAATGTTGCACTTTATAGTACAAAGTTTGGTGTCACGCTTAAGCTGCACTTAAGGCCATATGAAGATCGTGAGGACCGAAAATTAAGATTATTGATTCGTCACTTGTTTGCATACTTTGTAAATCTAACCTCAAAATAAGTCAAACAATATGTCTAAAATTGTATGCACACAATTTAAATTAGCTTATTAAACTGAAATATTGCTATTTAAGATTTTAATAGATATTGTGTACTTACTTCGAAGTTGTAACATTGCAAAATTCTGGTGAGCAAAAGTCGCTTTTTCGTCGTGAAAAATGTGCCAAGTATGACTGCGTCAATTTAAGACCAGTTACTGCTAGATGCTTTGATAAATCCTGTTTCATGATCCTGATATACTGTCTTTCAATAATTATGACAAAGAAACTGTATTAAGGTGACAAAATATGCTAAAACGAAAAATTATATGGAGTAGCATGTTCTGTTGAACGAAAACGTTATGAAAACGTCAACAAGATACAACAATGATGTTTCGCAGGGCGTGACGTAACACTCTCTGATTGGTGTTCGCTGTCACGTGATTTCATAATGCCTATTTTTTTCGAATTTCTTTTCTAAAAATGTTAATACTTAATCTTTACTTTTTATGACACACCTCTCTTAATTGATAATTGGAAACTATGATCCTTCTACTACTTAGTAGACACAAGCCTCAATCCCGCAGCACGATAGGCGAACACTTTCTGGCTTAGTTCGACTGATAAGTCGATCCCGATCGGCTTTTTCCTTCTCTTTGATCCGATGAAGAAAACATATGAGACACATTATATAACTTTTGTTTCAATAAAAAGCAAATGATAGTCGAAGTCACATAAGTGGAGAATTCGAAGTAAAAATAGAAGTGATCCGTATGTGTGGCCTCGTAAGTTGTGGTGCCAACCCCGGGGGTGCCAGGCGCGCGGCCGGCGGGGGAGGCGCCGCTGGCCGGCGGACCCACACGCGTACACGCTCAGCCCACACACACACACGCTTGGACCTCGAATGATTTATGTTCTTAAAGATCGCGATTGTAGTATTGGATTTAATAAGGTTGAAATAATACTGCTAAAAATTTTGCCGATATTGAATAAATGCCAGTTGTGTAGCCACTAAAAGAAAATTTGTAAAAAGAGCAACTTAAAATTATGTAAAATCGGAGTTGCGTGTCGTCTTATGAAGCAGCTTCGAGACAGGACAGAGTAACCGAACCTGTTTCGGTGCACTCGGACGCGTCTAACGGCTCGGCTACGAATTAAGCATGAAAGGCGGCGTAGCGAGCGTTGTCTCTGTTCATTGCGTATCCACCGTGCGGCGAGCACCTCAGCCGCCGGTCCCGCGTAGTCTTGCCAAGCCGAGCCGTAAACTCGCAGTATGGTGATAGCTCACGTCGCGACACAGCTCGTGTAACGAGGGTCGCGGCAGGCAACGGAATACCGCCGGTGAACCGTGCTGCGCTAAAAATAACTGTGTCCAATTACAGAGACTCAGGGGCTCCAATCTTCGCAGACAGTTTGCGAGCGTTGATTAAATATGTAATCGGGCGATAGACGGCTGCTCCACACTATTGCCATCACCGTATTGGCGTTTTATTCCTGCAAACAACCCATTAGCATTCTATACCTAACTGAATAATGTAAACTGAAGGCAGGGTTAGCGAGTGTCTTCTATAACTCGTCCGTTAATTGCACGGTAACAACTTTTTTCGTACTGATTTAAAGAGTATTTGTATATTATTTGATTTTAACGACAACCAAATATGTAGCTTGTTTGCTATTCTACTTTGTTAATTTTCAAAAGCGTGTTAAATTTCGTAAGCATGTGAACTTTATTGAAGTGTAGACAGTTGTTACTTAAACGGACATGGCAGTGGAGCTTTCACTCCCGACATTATCCATTTCTCGTATCAATTGTTTTTATTGTAGCTTTGGCCATTTGTATGTCTTCGTGCATTGTTCGCTGAGATCTAAGACAGGGAAACCTTGCAGGGACTCAATTAGGTAGTCACAATGACATTGCTAGTATTTGGGACTGCCCATTGATGAATATAGTACAGTAGTAGTAGCGTTAAAGAAAGTACCTAAGCGAGTCTCATCTTCACTTCTGCAAACGTTTGATAATAGCAATAAGAAAATCCAGCAAGATGACGGCATGAGAACGGCAGTGATGATCACCCTCCTATCGAGTAAGCAGTAGGTAAATATTCTTAGTAATTGAGAAAATATCCAGAATTGTCGTAAACCACCGCGAATTTGCACCAATCAAAGACTTAGGTATTTACAAAGTATGAAGTCAGCGTATGAGAATTGGAAATTAGATCACTATCCCAGCATAGTGGCCGTAAACAATACCCGTGATCTATTCACCGCTTGTAGGCGTAAAACTACACCCCAGGCCCGATATTAACTCCGTAACCGCTAGTCTCTGGGACCTAAACAAGTTAACACCATATCTCCGTGACGCGTTTATAGTGCAGATGTGGCCCGAATCATGAGGGTAACGGTGTTTGCCCAATGGATTGACGCACCTAAATCGAGGTAGACTAGATAGAACACACCACATCTATTTATCTTTTAATTTGATGTACCAGTCACCGTCTGATGCATTGAATAAGGCTAATCGCTCAAAAATATCTGAACACACTTATGCGATAGACAATACGGTCGGTAGTATTGAGATATTTTTTAGTACTTCGACAGATCCGATCTATCTTTTAGTGACTATACTCGTACCTATGTATTTATTACGCTAGAATTGAGAAAAAAGATGCTAGTGTGTAAATATTAAGTACTAGCTGGCGCCCGTGGAGAGATAGGTCTGCGAAGAATTTCTACTCTACTTGCATTTAAAATTCACTTTCGAGAGATATGCTTATAAAAACGGGCGCTTGATTAAGACTTCGTATTTATCAGCGAATATAAAGTGTTATTTCCATTTAAGAAAGATACTCACTGGAATTCATTCAAATGATTTATGTAGGTACATTGAGAGCATTATTCGTCAATTGTCGGCACTAAAAACTTTGAGTCATCTATTACAAATCGCATCCCGCTTTATCCGGCACGGTCCCGAGCTTCCAAACTAGTCGAAGACACAAAGTAATCATGAGTTTGCCAACTCCACATCGCAGCACACGCTCCAACTAAACTGGACGTAGTTAATCGAAAAGGATACCGGCACATAAGCCAATTTTGAATTTGATGTTGTAGTTAACTGAGACGGAATTGAATAGTGATTTGTGTGTGGCTGGATCTTTGTGCCGTTACTACTTCTAATTGTGAGAGACACTCATAGTTAGAGCATGCGATGCCAATCATTATCCTAAGATTACTACTTAACTATTTTTAGCCGGACCAGTACTTAATACGTGAGGTCTGCTATGGGAACGCTGTTTTTAAGATTAGCTCGTTTACGACGTTCATCTTGACTTGGGTGCCGGTTTTTGTAATAATAATTCTGAAAATACTATTTTATAGTGAAGGTCTTCGTATTGCTACAAAATTACGGCTCTAATTAAATTTTTTCTACTTGCTGTCAAATTTATTGTAAGTTGTAATTTTCTGCTATTTTACTCGCATTCAACCTTTTTTTTTCACTTTCAAGTGGTATATTTTCGCACATGTGGTTGAAAAATCAGTTCACGTGGTCGTGTCATCGATAATATGTACCTATTATATATTCCGTAGAACAACATTCATTTTACCGTCAACGATGTCATCCGCCGGGCCTTGGTCAGTGCCGGGGTAGGCCAGGGTGCCAGCCGTTCTGGAACCTCCGGGCTTGGTCCGTGACGATGGCAAGAGGCCCGACGGTATGACGCTCGTGCCATAGAAGATGGGACGGCCTTTGGTTTGAGACGCCACTTGCGTCGACACACTAGCGCCGTCCCACCTTCTATCTACAGCGAACAGGGCTGGTTTCGCTGCCGACTCTGCGGAATCCCTCAAGCGGCGCAAATATGCGGGCATTAGCAGTGCTTACATGTTTGAGCCATTTGGGGTAGAAACCATGGGTCCGTGGGGGCCAAGTGCGCACAGTTTATATGGGTCATTGTCGACCAAGCTGAATAAAGCTTCGGGTGACCAGAGGGCTGGTTTTTTAGCACAAAGGGCCATTGCCATACAACGCGGTAATACTGCCAGCCTTCTGGGCACCATGCCACCGGGCAGCGATTTAGGGCAACTTTTTTATTTATAGTTTTATATCAATTTGTTGTATTTAGGTATATTACTAACATAGACTTAAGGGACGATTATGTAACTAAAAAAAATCTCATGTATTTGTTCTTCATTAAATAAAACTTTTATCGTACAGTCTCATGATTAATCTCGATAGCTGCGAGAATCGGTGCCCTGTCATTTACATTTTTGTAATCAATTTTTCATAATACTTTCAAATCCTACCTACGTGCTTTTTATTTTGAGAAAAAGTCTTATGCTTATATGTAGGTACACGTTATTGAAGATGTTTCTTCTCGATAACGACGTTTAGGGTGATTGAAAATACTTTGTTAGCTTTGAAAAAAGTATAATGACTCGGTCCGTTGGAGCACAGTTTTACCAATAGCCATCGATTTAAGAAAATGTAATAAATGTAAATGTGAAGAATAATTCCTTAATTGTAACATAATTTCGTGGGAACTATACTCAAAACACGAATTATACTTTGTAATATTGTATGACAACCCCTGCGGCGAAATTTCACATGACAGCCACCAAAATGTTACCAGTCTGACAAATTAATTACAGTGAAATTACTGAAATTCCACGACACCGCCGCATCGTACACTACTGTGTATATGTTTTGGCTAGACTTATCTGGGTATTTACTAAGTTTAAGTAATGTGCATCCATAAATATGTGGCGCACGATTACGCATCCGGTGGTTTTGCTAGAATTAGGCGTGATATTATGATTGTGTTAAGTACCTACACAGTCTGTGACAATAATAATAATAATATCTTGGGACAATTGACACCAATTGACCTAGCCCCAAACTAAGCAAAGCTTGTAATATGGGCACTAGACAACGGATAAACATACTTATATAGATAAATACATACTTAAATACATATTAAACATCCAAGACTCAAAATCAAACATTCGTATTTTTCATACAAATATCTGCCCCGACCGGGGAACAAACCCGGGACCTCAAGCTTCATAGTGAGGTTCTCTAACCACTGTGCCATCCGGTCGTCAATAATACAATATATCGTACAACACTTTATGTAATCTAAATAGTATTTGTATGGGTATATCGTCGTATTTTACAATGTATAGGTATGTATATTTAATCAAAATGAAGAGTCTCTAGCGAAAATAAAAAACAAAAAATAATATAAAAATACTTTGCTATATGCAACGTAATCTGGAACGAATAGGCTTTAGTTAACTCAAAATCCATTTATCCAAAATAGACAGTGATGAACTTATTCTACTAAATACGTTACGTACGTTAACTGTGGGCTAGATTTAATTTCCTTCGTTTGAAGCACAAGTACATTTTAACAAGTAATGATAGGTCATTATAGAATTTCCATTTCCATTGCAGTTGAACATTTACCATGCAAATTGGTGTAACACTGACTGTAGGATTTGTACGCTGCTTGTTCCTACTTGATTCGATAACGAACCCATGCTTACGTGTTCCAATTTACCGTCGCGTTGCGAGTAACCGTCAGATGAGCACTGAAGAGCCTTACCGTAGTTGCTCTTTCGAATGTGACTGATGTTATATAGTTCTGTAATCATCGTATCACTCATTAATTACTTAACTTCAGCCGTTTCTTTAGAAAGATCTTACAAATTGGTACCCACAATGGTCTCATTGATTTAGAATTCTACGAGTACTAGAGGGTAGGTTTCTATACAGATTGGAGACAAATATCTGGGGCCCGATTTTTTAAAGGACGTAATGTGGAAATCCCAACCGAAAGTGGTAAAAAATTGTGCTGAATTGGTAATAGGAGTAGTAAAAAGAAAATTACAGCTCTAATTAATAGAGTTAACCAGTCGAAATATAATTTGAGCTGCAGTTTTGTAGCAATACTCAAATTGATACCATCTTCGAGTGATATATATATAGTGAATTGATTCAATTTTCCATCTATACGCCCACCAGTGTTGCCGTTTGGTTCCGTTTCTTCCGTTTTGCGGAACTTTTGACACCCCCGCGGAACTTGGAAGGAACTTTGTATTTTGGTACATTTTTCGGAACTTTTGGAGTCCCGGCATAAAGATACGTGGTACAAAAAACTTTAAATACACACTAAAAAATACAGACTAATTTTTTTAATGAGGTAAAAAAAAAAGCTCGTTCCCCAAGATTTAAATGAAAATGGAACTTTTCTACCAAAAATGGAACTTTTTAGGGATGACAATGTAATTTTCAAGGGAAGTGACCTGGCAACACTCCACAATCTTGCTAAACGTGGCCTGTCACCGGTCTTGTCACCTTTGGCTCTGTCTACCCCGTAAGGGATAAAGACGTGATTTTGTGTGTGTGTGTGTTTGTGTGCATATAGTGAATACCAAAACGCGTCCACTAATTTGCGAGAACGAAGCACAAAAAATGTCGGCAAAACGAATACGAAGCGTCAAATCACTTTACCGTTTGCCCAAATGTTTAAAGTGGATGCCTTTAATGCGACATAATTTTGAAATAACCTTCGAGATTTTCTGGGATTTGCTATAACATTAAAGTTGGCAAGCAGGACCATTGTTCGCAGTTAACCGCTATTTATCTTTGCTTATATGTAGAGTAGTCATTATGTGTATGGAGTTGGTATTGTGTTAAGTCCGGGTCAGGAGCGAACTTCGTAGAAAATTGCGGATTGCAGGAGCGCTCGACGAGGAGCAAATTAAATTTATCCTGTCCTGCGTGCGTTGTTGCTTTGTAAGACGTCAGCTTTGGATTGAAACATCGCCCGCTTCTAATAAAGATTTATTTAAATTATTTCGCGGGACTGTTCTATTTGAGTAGATGCGAAATGTCTTAATAATAGAAGCGCCGATCGGTAGTTGTAATAAAGCATGAAGATTCCGATAAAATTATATTTACACAGTCATGACATGACTTTAATTGCTTTGATTTCAATGTAACGCGATTTTGTTTATAAGACATTTAAATAACCATTAAAAATGAAGACAGGTATAATTTGGACTGACTGTGACTCTTTAAATAGAAAACAAGGTTAATGGCAGAACGTTGGAGTTGGCTTTACAAACGGTGGTGTTAGTTTCAAAACCTTTGATCACTTTCTAAGTGTAAGCAAACTTTTATGAGAGGGAGAAACCGTAAAAGTCTAGACCAGCGTCCATAACTAACTTGAGCTTTTACTTTTTACTGCGTATTCGGAATGACGTTCCGCTGGCTTCAGGCTTACTTTCTGAAGGCTGAAGCCTGCGCGACTTAAAGCTCACCTATTAACTAGCCTCACAAATTTTGCCTTGATAATATTACAGGTCTAACTTTAATCGAGTATGATTTTGAGTCTTAAGTCCGTGTTCACTCAGAGATATCATTATCAATTATTTACATTGATCTATATTTCATTAGATGAAAAACACTAATTTCGTATACATTACAGTCAATTGTCGAGTTTATCATTTCACATCAGTGGTCAATACCCGACAGTCTCTCAAATTGATTCAGAGAGCTCTTTTATCGGTTTACCTTCGCGTGGCTAATGAAGAAATATCCTGAGTTTAAATGATTCAAGAGTAATGTTATTTAAATATGAGTTGCTAACAAGAAGTGGTTCGCATCGCTGTCGAGCTCGGAGTTAGTTATTATCTACATAAATTGATTAAGAACTCGATTTTCTTTTGTTCAGCACAATAACAAAGAAGAAGTCTCAGAACTATTTTAATTTTTACAGAACATCGGCCTGGATGATTGTATTTAATATGCAAGCAAAACAAGAAGTGCATTGGCTTCTTGAATAATTTGTAAAACTAGTTTGTTCCCGATACAAGGGATGAAGAATGTATGTTTGATCAAAACACGTTACGTTAGGTAGGGTTGCTAGCCGCATCTTCTACAATAAGATTCCTAAGATTTTCGCCAATTCCCTCTTTGGGCTTTTTATGGTTATGGTTATGCACAATAATTAATGAAGTGATTTACTGCCACATTCGTAACTCCTAGTAAAACTAAGCAAAATATTCGGTTAAAGGCAAATGACAAATGTAGAAAAACGATTGTTAACTTAACATTAGATAAACAAGTGTATGTGTAAGAATAAGCGTGTAAAAGTTATAGTATAACAATGAAAAACCAACGCAAATGACAAACATTATAGCATAAAAATAACAAGAAGCAATAGAGACAACAACTTGTATTAGGTAGTTGTGGTTTATGAACACCAATGTTTGAGTAGGTACTTATTGTGCCAAAGGTTGCAGCAGTGCGACGTGTTATGTACCTACCTCCTCTCCCGTAGCATGTCTAACTGAGACGACTCAGGCGACGTTGGCCTAATAAAGTTTATGGTATGACTAAACAGCGTTGTGTGAGTCTAGATTTATGAGGGCGTGCCCTCAGCAAATGAGGCGTTAGTGGAGTGCGCGTAGGCATCTGCCCAGGCCCGATTAATGACCCTCATTTATGAGTGCCAGCTCTACACCTGCTCGTTGCGATGCCATTAGAACTGTACAATTTTTTTAACGTAATTGCATCTTATTATAAACTGGATCAAGATATCCGACATGTCCAACCGATTGTTAAAAATATAAAACGAATCGTGGACGTTGGTTTCGGATGGTTTTCTCCTATCAATGCGTTTTATATAATTGTCATTGTTTACCTTCGTCTGGGATGAACAATGAACACTGTTACGAGCTCATAATTTTCTCAAAGCAAAACATAAATGATATTGTCTGGAAAGCTTTCAATTATACATTAATTTTATCCTATTTGTGAAAATATGGCTGTCGGTGACAGTTATATTATAGAAGCTACGTGCAAACGGAAGCAGACTATTAGAGGCTAGCACAGGAATTGTTACGTAAACGCGGGTGGCAGGTCGGACTCCAGTTACATTATGCCATCAGTTAGGCGGATTACTTTTTACTTTTTTACGGATTAATTTAAGAGTAAAACACGTTTGTCGTAAATGCCATAGTCAGATCTTGAACTTGATTTCAATTATTCAATTAATCTTGTATTGCAGGTAATAGACCAAACGAATCATAAAATGTAAATGCTGCAGCGCGGTCGAATTTGTCACCACATCGAGTTTATACCGCTCAACCTACAGTGCTGATGATATTGTAAAGCAGCACAGTTAGCTGGGTCAAACTATACCCTAAATATTATGGCGTCATATACTGGCCGAATTCCGAAGAAAAGATATTAGCATTTGTCGCTAACGTTTATGTTCGCGATAACGATACAGAGGGTCGCGTAATGATCATTAATGCAGTCGGGCTCTCGCGAGCCGTGCAAGCAAATGAATAGATGTATTATATGAGGAACGCCCTGTTCCGCACCGAGGCTCAAGTGATTTACCGCCTTCGAGGCCTTGGTTAGCCTTAGAAATATCGTTATACAAGAAGAATTTGTCTGTAAAGTGTATATTAATTGTTGACAATGATATTTTTACCGCTATATTGAAAGACGTGTATTTACTATAGTAAATCCCTGCACTAGTTTCATTTCAAGTTTAAAACATGACATTGTCGCTATAGTAAATTCAAACATTTAAAAAATGTTCGAGTCCGGCGGATAGTTTTCGATGCTTTTGTAAAATAATATTCTCGCGGCTGTTCTTGAAGACTATCGTCTTATAACATTAGTTCCGATGCACTTGTTAATTGCAAGCTTTAAATTAGCGATGAATTGCGTAATTTCTCACGGTAATTGGTTACACATATTTACTTGCAATTTTCTTTCATTACAGGCAGTTTCCAGGGTATAGGAGTACTTCAACATGCCACCTAAGTAAGCTTTGCAGCAGCCCTGTGTTGTGATGGTTGGAGTGGAACTTGTTACGCTATGCTATGCACTATTAAAACTCTGCGTTGTTTGCTGCAAGCAATATGTTTCGCTTACGCTTACCCGCTTCAATTACGTATATTGAAAAGCAATTATAAAGGGTCACACTGTATGAAACTTTGTATGGAAAGTGAACCTTTGTTTTTGCTCATCAGTGTATTTTATTTTTAATATTAATGTAGATGTATAATTGTACGTCATTAATGGTATAAAGGACATGTTCATGTGAGTACGCTTTTACCTCTACTATAATTTAAATAGCACTAATGTCTGAAAATGGTAGGCAGGCCGCTCTACACGACAGGAATCAATTCTAAACGAGGAAGTATATACGTTTCGTGTCGCTAGTCATTAACACACACTTTTGTATCACTTCAGTTTCAACCTTTCGACCTTCTACTGGGTTTAAGTATAAAATGTGCGTTAGGGATCGTTAGGGCTTCGCAAAGTATCTTGCAAGATTTATTGGCACGTCGACAGAAGCAAATAGTTTTTTTTTCTTTTTATCTTGGACTTTCACGTTGTTTTTAGTTTCAGTAGAGTACATACATACCTTTTGATATTGAAAATAAAGTTGATACAGGCATGGACAGATGCGTATAAATATGTCTGTATACCCTATTACATGTGTGATGAACAAGCGTAAAATTCTCAATTCTCGATACGGATAAAAATGTAGCACTTGAAACACTGACGCAAGAATCTCATTGGATGGAAATGATGGACCTGTGTTATTGTTTAAGTGAACAATCGCGTTGATTAAATTTATTTAATTAATCATGGTACGTGACGGAATCACGTCGGAATACAGAGCGGCCGGCCCACGAGATATTTCATCTGCGGGCTATCAGCGCGCGCTCGGCCGCCGCCGCGCGCTCATGCATCACTGATACCAACATTCATTTTTTACAAATTACTAATAAATTACTGTTTGCACTTGTTTATGGGTGTCCATCAGGAAAAGTTAATTTATTGCGAAAGGCAGCTTAAACAGTTTTGAAATGTTCATGTACCTACTTAAGTCACGGATAATGGGTATATTGCGGAGTTAAGCGGTGGCTGTCTCGGCTTTCAATCTGCTATGAGGTCGTTACAATACGAGTACATATTCAATTAGTTAGTCATAGCGGAGATAAGATAAGCTTACCGTGGCTGGGTACTTTGTAATATTAATTAAGATATCTGTGCTAATTAATCTAGATGCATTAATTGATCCGCTTAATGACAGTATATATAGTCAGTCACGTGGTTCCTCTCGACGCTTATTTCAATCTAGGAAATACATATAACCTATATCTATGTTTGTACCTACAAGTCAATACATAACAAAAAGTTATCCCTGCTCATATTATAAATGCGAAAGTAACTCTGTCTGTCTGTCTGTCTGTTACCTTTTTACGCTTAAACGGCTGGACCGATTTAGTTGAAATTTGGTACACAGATAGTTTGAGTCCCGGGGAAGGACATACGATAGTTTTTATCCCGGAAAGTTGCCTAGTTCCCGCGGGATAGCGATTCTGCACAGACGGAGTCACGGGAAACAGCTAGTTATGTTATAAAGCACGACTTACATACACAGACATACATACACAAATCACGTCTTTATCCCTTACGGGGTAGACAGAGCCTAAGGTAACAAGACCTGCAGGCCACGTTTAGCAAGACACTGAGGACGTAGAGGTGGAAAGTGGAATCAAAATAGTGATGGGTTGCTAGCCGCATCGCCTATAACATGATTTTTATGATTTTCGCCCATTCCCTAGATGGGTTTTTACCATCTGCGCGGGAAGAGAAGCAATTGGTGCATTCTATGTTTTTTCTTTACTCCCAGACCAGCATGGAAGTAAAGCACGACTTTGTTTAATTTATTTGTGTTTTTCGGACATTAAGGTTGGCGACGAAGACATCTTGCTACGTTCGTCTGACCCCCGGCGGGACCTCGCTCGCGAGTTGCAAACTAATTTCCTGCAGCCCGAAGCAATTGTCGGAATCGACTGGGATCGACGTACGGTATCTTTGATAGACACGTAGCGGCACATAATACGAGAAGGTATTGATCGGGTCCGACAGGTCCAAATATACTTTTGTAAATGAATTGTTTTAATGAAAAAGGGTTAAATATCGGATGGAACTATCACATTAAAAGATTTATAGTTATACCTAATAGTATTTTATGCAACAGTCGTATTAGAGGGGTCAAAAAAGGTGAGTGGTGTGAGACGCCATGAGCTTATTTTGACTTGCTTATACAACGTTCCATCAATACTTTTTCTACGACTAAGTAGGAACTTAATAAATGAATGTTATACGTTCTCCAAAAGTGAAGAAGACCGGTGTATCAGTCTCTACGCCATGAAATTCTCGTAGGCTTTATCATTGCCGAGATTTTCTAGGCAACAAATTTTCCATCACTTCCTGGGCCGCCGCGGATACCTATTTCTTCCGGTGTTGATTTAATTTCGTTTTAATCTATGCTTTTTTACGAAACGTTACAAAACTTTGTTAAAACGATTGAAATCAAACAACAAACCAGTCAAACAAGATACGAGCCGGAAACATGAAAACTACAAATGACAAAATTGGAAGTTTGATTATAGTAAACTTTGTTTTTAATTAGAGTTTACTTTTTTTATAGCCTTGCGTTCTAGGCATATTTAGTCGAAACGTTTACCAACTTGCCAGTAACATTATTGAAAAAATCTTGTTTGTTATGTTGGCAGCTATGCATTTAGTTCAGAAAGTTTTAGTTCTATAAAAACCATATGAATGAAATCATGTTTTAAGTTGGTAGCCATGCATTTTTATCGTAAATTTAATATTGATCGTGTAAAAGTTTTAGCTAGGTCTGGCATTCTATGGCTGGCAGAGTAAAGATGGAGCACTTTTAGAGCAACATAAGCCAACAAGTGCTTTTGGAGGGAATAGACAATATAGACTTATCCAAAGTCTTATTATGAGTGTTCTTATAGTGGTGCTCGTCATTACATAAATCACAGATAATAGTACAGGACTAGAAAAATACATTTATACATACCGTCACGCCTCTTTCCATTAGGGGTAGGCTGAGACTACTTTGTTTCACTTCTTACGATCCTGATATACCTCTTTCGCTTCATCCACACTCATCAATCTCTTCAACATGCTCGCCGGTTTCGGGTACTCCTGAGCTGACCTTTTTCAAAACGCCTGCCGTTTGGTCTCATTTGGTCCCGGAACGTTCTTGTGAGTAACTGCTTCTACCGCCTCAAAATTCTGTACAATATACGCGATTACCTTAGTGTCGATTTGCGTGTTGACCTTTGTGAATCGCTTATATTGTCCAGATTAAACTATTGTGACGTTATTTATGGCGGTTGCATTCTTGGTCGTTCTAAGAGGCTTTTAAAGCGAGTGCAAAACGCATGTGCTCGTTTTTGTTTCCGCGTCCCTCCCCGCTCCCATATCACCCCATACCTGATGGCCGCCAACTTGCTGAACATGCCTGCGCGCAGGCGCATGCACCTAGCCACTTTGCTGTTCGGTGTGAGACGTCACGAGACCCCATCATACCTCTTTAACAAGATGGTTTGGTCAAGGAGTGAGCGCAGGAGCGCAATGGTTCTCATACCTAAGCATCGGACTGCGGCATTTCGAGGCAGTTTCAAGTTTGCGGCGTCCAAGTGCTGGAATGATATTCCTCCCCCTATCCAAGGAGCGTCAAGTAGTTACACCTTCAAGCGCAAGCTGAAGGATCACTTATTGACGCTCCAAAAATCCTTCCAATAGTCCTCCAGCACTTTGCACGTTGATATGCCAACCTGTTGTTTTTGAACAATTTAGTTTTCCCTCCTTTTTATTTTTGTTTATTGTAAACTATTTAATTAATTTATGTATTTCTTTACTTACACATAAGTCGGGTTCTATTGCATTGTTTACGTAAAGGTTTATGAATTATGTAGTATATTTTGCACATCTTGTTTATTTTGCACAATAAAGAGTTTACATACATACATACATACATATTTTATCTGTGTATCGTTTCGTGAGTCATAGACGGTTCTGGCTGAAAATCAGTGCTGCAGGTGTCTAACACCTCAGCGTAATGCTGAGCCAGCGACCGTTTCACTTTTGCGAAGACACACAACGCTGTTGATCTATTTTTCATGTCTATGTTTTTTTTGTTATACCTTGTTTATTTTCTATAAAACTGTGTATATTATCTTATATTTGTGTGTCTTGCAAAAAGGAATAAATGCCTTCTTTCTTTCTTTCTTCATCTAGGCCTTCCCCTCCCATCGCAGCCAATTCACACACCCCATATAGACCTAATATAAAAATAATACATTTTGATAACGGTTATTGCTAGTCCTAAAAAACACATAGACATTGTTTTCATTATCTAATAGGCATTGTTCATTTTTTTAAGCTGTGCTTTTAACACCTTTATTAGATAAAATCGACTATTTAAAGCAACTAATTTGAATAATATGCTTTTACGTAGCTTTGTTTAATAATAATAAATATTTTAATAATAAATATTTTTTCGCTGTTCGCTAACTTTGGCACAATCCCAATCGCATTTGTTCAGCAAAAAAAAAATGGTTTTGTCTATACGTTAACGTCATAGATCTGTGAATGTGTGTGTCAAGTCAACGTCAGGCAACTTTCATGTGTTCGAATCGTTCCGTCCGTTGGTGTTGTTATTGTTTTACGTGCTGTTTTTGCTTTCTCGTTTCACCACAGAACAAAGCGTTAGATTCCTGTACATCTTTCCCGACTCCTACTTACGTTAAAGTGGTCTTTGCAACAATACATCGTGTAAACTTTGAAATATTCTACATTAGCTTGCGTACACCATTCCTTCCGCAAATCTTTTCTTTTCTCTACTTCTTCTTTTCGATTTCGTGGGAGCTATTGTTCGAGTCATTGTTGCACCCCGGCACAAAACATTTTTTATAAATATACATTGCGTATTTAACAGTTTTATACTTTGACTTTGCTTTTATTTCTTACGTTTGTAGATTAAGTAGGAATGTAATGTTATGATGTAGATGTGACAGTGACAACCTGACAGTTACCGTGAGCTTAACTTTTTTTTTTCATTTTTGTGGCAAACATTTAATGCCCAATTCTGCCATAAAACCGGGTCGTTAGGTGAAACATAGGTCAAAAATACTTTTATAAAAATATCTGCAATCGTAAAGTATTTTTCAAATCGGACAAGATAAATCGTAACCAATAGGTTGTTTTCCTCCAAAATCGTTTTCGAATTAGAGCATACTAAAAAAAGTGAACAATTCCAATTGCAATTTCTTTTTATATACTATAATAATTGAGTACGCAATGTACATTTACTCATTAAGGAACGGTTATTCCACGTGTCTAAGCCCTGAGACGATATTCATTTGTTTAATTGACTAATAAAAATGAAATGAAAAAGCTATGAAGAATGCATTGCTGCCCAACCCTACTTTAAAAAATGAATTTCTCTTTATTAAATAAAATACGTACCTCATATGATATGTATGTACATTCAAGTGTAATAATATGTACCTAGTCAAAATTTCAAAAATAAGTTCCATTAGCTTTTACACCGGCGGAATAAGGTCGTAGGACATATTATTGAGAAGTTCGTATCGATGCTTATTTTTGCATTTGACTGTACTGCTGTAAACTATGTCTGGGTAAAATAATATTTTATATTATATTTATATATATTATATATTTTATATAGTATATTATACGCCCGTATGAAATTTACACTCTGTATAATAGGATACGTATCGTATATGCGTATGATACTAAAACTGAACTAAAGGATCAAGATTAGCGTGTCCCGCCGTAAGTGTGTAGTGGCACGTGGCGGGAGGCGCGACCTCGCGCGCGGAGCTGGCGCCATCTATCGCGTTGGATTACATGAATTCAAATAGCGGACGAAAGACTAAGGAGCATTAATAGTTTTAATAACATTTAAACTCGTTGGCAAATATATAAAACGGGTTTCAAGCGCTATTGTGAAAGTAACAAAATGCGACATAATATCAGTTTTATTTTTGGCGAAGGTTCTAAACTGCGACAGTAATAGTCGCACAGCGTTCGACCCTCCATTGTTCAGCCGCGGGTCCAGCCTTCGCGGAACCCAGAATGGATTACGGTTTGAAACATTTTGAAAGAGCAAATATTATTTCTCCGTCGAATGTAATTTATAGTTAATGCCCCACATACTGCAGGCGCGAGAAACTGTTTTATGACAAACATTATAAATCAGCGAGTGTCAGCAACTACGCATGCGTGCGGAATGGTTTTGGGACCTTTCATAATTTTTCGTTGTAATAACTAGCTGAACTCTTAGTTTTTGCTACTACATGGAATGGAAAGGGAGCCTGCAAAGGGCACGTGTAGGACTTCCAAGGTCGGCAGCACACCAGCAGTCCAAAGAGTATTTTATAGTATTTTATGCAACAGTTGTATTAGAGGGGTCAAAAAAGGCGAGTGGCGTGGGTTACGATGTGAGCGCAGCGAACATCGTAAGAAAAGACGCCACGAGCTTTTTCGACTTAATACAATATTTTTTCTACGACTTCTTTAAAATTATCATCATCATCGTCATTGTCAATAGCTGAAAGGTGCTCACCGTTGGACCGGGGTCTATACACTGTAAAACAAACAATGCCGAATAATACATTAATAATGCCAAATTCGGGCTCAGAGCCACCAAATTAGCCGAAAATGACACCCAATCACCATTTTTGTGTCAAAGTGTCAAAATGTCATCCGCTATCTTGGATCCAAAAAATTATACCAAATTCGTGATCAGAGCCACCAAATTACTCAAAAACGATACCCATCAACATTTTTATGTCAAAAACAAGTGTCAAGTTGTCATCCACCATCTTGGATCCAAAAAAAATATCAAAATTCGTAATCAGAGCCACCTAATTACTAGAAAACGACACCCATCTACATTTTGTCTAAAAAGTGTCAAAATGTCATCCACCACCTTGGATCCAAAAAATTATACCCAATCCGTGATCAGAGCCACCAAATTACTCAAAAACGATACCCATCAACATTTTAGTTTTAAGTGTCAAATTATGTCCGCCATCTTGGATCCTAAGTATTAATTGTCAAATTGAAATATACTGAAATATTGAATGTAATTGAAATATTTTATCTTGTTTGCTTTCTAAATAAGTAGTACCTACCACCGTATTTGGTCCTGAACGACTGAATGGTTTTTGACCATAGCCTGTTTGAGTGGATAAATTTTTAGAAAACTCATTGACAGTAAAAGTTTTACCTGTGTAACGATGGAGTACTTTTAGAGCCATAAGCCAACAAGTGATTTTAGAGGGAATAGACATAGACTTATTTAAAGTCTTGTTATGAGTGTTCTTATAGTGGTGCTGGTGATTACATAAATCACAGGAGTAGAAAAAGTATTTTAAACGAATATGGATTTTTATGCGACTAATTAAGAATTAGCAGCTGAATAATCCATTAAAATTAACAAAAAAAATGCGATACAGGAAAACGATTTTTGAAATTACATCAAGTTAAAATATCACTCGAATGCGCTAAGACATTGTATATTGCTGCAAAACTATAGCTCAGATGAAATTTTCTGCCACTAATTCGGTTGTAAGATTAATACAAGCTGAAGCAATTTCTCCTACTCTACTTATATCTCAAATTCAGCAAAATCTTGCACCACTTCCGAGTGCTGTGCTTTCGAAATCGGGCCCTTATTCATGGTTTCAATTTTTGTTTAATGTTTTATGTTAGAAAAGTAAATTTTTTGATTGGCATAGTCATAAAATCTATCTATATCTAAAATATCGAAAGAACATTCACCGGATATTCTTCAATAGAAGTTTAAGCACGGAAAACCGCTTTATAGCTAGAATCGTTTGGATTGTTTATCGATTAAAGCTTAATGACTTCCAGAATAGAAAAAGTACGTTCACAAATCAGCTACAAATAGAGTACGTTTCAATTAATTGCTTTGATTGGAAAAGTAAGAAAAGTTCATGTTGGAAACAAAATCTAAATATCGAATTCTTTGAAGGGACGTACGAACTCTATTTATCTTTCAACTAGTTAAACCCATAGTTGCGCTCGCGTGCCCAAGACCATAGCCGTAGATTTGGCAGTTGAAAATCCGGTACTTTCTTGAATCCCTATGATAGTCCATAAAAAATCCCTAGGATTTCTCCAAATTTAGTCATGGTTTTCATTGACGCGTAACCTGAAAAACACCAGTGCAATATTACATGATTTTACTGCGTAAATCCCGACGGGAATGTCAGCGTACAAAAAATTTCCAATATATATTCCAGAAATTTCCATGTTAAATTTCATCCAGTCTAGTTAGAATATTTTTTGCATTTGTAATTATTAGTAGGATAACCGACCTGAAAATTCAATACCTACCTAATATGTAACTCAGAGTTGCTCGAATCAGTATTGCAATACAGCGAGGAAATGCTGAGGTTGTATGCCGCGGGCGCGAAGGAGATTTTCTATAGATCTATTTTACTTTCCGTTTAGTAATTTTTTCTTGTAAGTAAATAAAATATAATTCTCACATGATTTGTATGATTGTTAACAACATCTGGATAAAATATATGAAATTTACACTCTGTTTATTATCTATACTTGAGATTCGTAATTAGTTTTTTGCCCTGTAACGACCAATAGTAGCAGTTTATCTGACTGTAGATTCTTTTTGCTAACCCCAAAAACATAGCTGATTCAGGAGAAGTCCAGAAAACAAAAATAAAATTCTTTCGTTTCCCATTGCTTGACCTAAATTTAGACCTAGATTTATTTGCGACATCAAGTTCACATTCACAATTATTTTTATTTCGATTACATGGTACATTCGAATGTAGTAGATTTGGTTTTTATAAGTAATTAAACAAAAACATTTTTGATTTTGAGTAACTTAATATAACATTTATAACCGATTTAAGAAAATAGGAGGTTCTTTAACCAACTGCACGTTTTTTTTTTCAATCATGCCTTTTTTCCATAGAACTCTCAAAGGTTTATCGCATACAAATCATCAAAATCATTTCGCACATTGTAACTTTATTTACTCTTGAAGCCGGTTAATTTGAATGTTTTAAGAAAAAAGTTACAGCAACATTTGCTTGGTCGATTTAATCTCTTTGTGAAGTTGCTCGTCTCTTTTGTACCTTACATTTTCTACCTTTGTACACATTTTGGATAGCCCAAAGTTCTGTGTGGCGCAACGTCACCTGGCAAAGGCTAGGCCGCGGTGGCGCAACCGAAAATAGCCAAACATTCTCCACCACCTATGCATCTATTAAACATCAACACTTAATTATCACGAAATTTCCTAATCCATGATACAAAAAGAAGATTATATTTTCTGAAATAATTATTAATATATGATGTTCAGAGGATCATTAGTTCTAAGATGCTCGCCCTGAGCTCTATTAAAGAATTTATCAACCGTATGGAATGCTTAATACCTAATAATTATACTATCGAGTAAATATTTAATAGAATTCCCCATAGAAGTTTTGAAAAGGAAAATAATTATACTTAAACAATTAATCAATAGGATATTATTTAGGAAAGCAAGTTTACGTTTGCTGTCAAATACATACTACGGGGATGAGAACTGTTTGTTGCCGTTTCGTTCCGCTAGTGGTGTTGTTAATTTGCCCATAGTAATTGGGACGTTAACGCGAACTCCTTTGAAATGTTTTTTAACAGACTTCAAAAAAGGAGGAGGTTCTCAATTCGTCTGTAGTTTTTTTTCGTGTCTAAAACTTACACTAAAGGCTCAGAAAGATAAAATGGCATTCGGGCGAGCGCGCACGAGCCACTTTTGTTTCCGCAACTATTTCGTCGCTCACATCAAATCTAGTCTACGGGTTAGTATGAAAAGCATAAAGCCCTAACTTATACTCCAGCCTCCAGAGTTTTGATCGTACTGCAGGCAGGAGACTAACAGGTCTGTTAATTTAATTAAATCCCCCACCCCCCCCCCCCCCCTCCCCACGGTGCAGCCGGATCAACTGGTCAGCCATCAATTTGTTTACAGTTAGTTAGCCGTCGTTGCCCAGAGTGCACTGGCCTCAATGCTCGTTACGCTCGAGAACGCGAGGGAAATCCGCCTCGCATCTCATCTGTTAACTTAACATTCGTTTATCTTTGTCCGTCACTTAGATATTTGCCCGTGACAGACAAAGAAAAAACTTAACTTCTCTCTCGTGTTAGTAACCCAATATGATTAAGGGGGTTTTCAGTACGCAACATTGAAACGCCCCGGATAAATTAATCGGATTACCTATTAATTAGTAATATATTTCATTAAGTAGGATATTTATGGGGTCAATTTAAATACCGTTATCGGTTATCAGGCAGACAATAAATTCCATTTATAGTGAAAGTTTTGCAGGCGGAGGGCCGCGCCGCTCCGCCGCTCCGCGAGCGAACGCCTCTAATTAATTGCGACTACTTCTATTTTTGGTATCGAAGGACACGTTAAAACGTGACCCGGGAGGGCGTATGAACAAATAGGAATAAAACTACACCAAGAATATAAAAAGCTATGAAATTACAAGAACTCGATACATTTTAATTAGACTACACGGAAACTGTTTTGATCATGACAAATACAAGTTATACCAATTGTCACATTTTTTTTGTTGTTTTCTCAGAGAAGAATCGGTGTTAGCAATATTTTTACTTAATCATGACTATCACATTTTATTTTGTATTATGTTGGTAATGAAACAGGTTAAAGGTATCTAATAGACTTTGGAGTTATTTCTTTCGTTTTGTTTATCACCATGATCGTATATTCGTATGCGCCAATAAAGTTTGATTGCACTGTATTTGTATGTTAAACATTTGACTGCCTACATGATTAAGGAAATGCTACGTGTGCTGCTACGCAGCTACACCGTAGAGTGTCTACGGAGAAGATATAAAACCGTAAGAATTGTTACAGTTGTTTACAGAAATTCGATATATCTATTTTTATCCTTTTAAGGCTTTATGTACTTAATTTTCAATGCATGATTTAGTCACTTGGCCCGTCCTGCGTCAATTGGTGAAGTTACAAAGTACAGTTTATTAAGCAGCAAATTCTATTTACAATGCACTTGGCGCAGAGCCAAACATATTCTCCTATGCTGCGAGCTGGGAGTAGCGTCCGCTTGACGTGATCAGACAACACATACTTTACTTATAGCTGTGACAAATCGCAGCATACAACTAGCAGCAGCTTGGCGCGCGACAAACGGGTTGATCCTTAAAATATCTTCTAGATAATGATTTACATTACTTTTGACTGGCTAACCTGTTATTTTTGTTTTTATTAATTACCAACAACATAACCAGTTCATCCATTCCTTAAAACCAAAAACTCGAAAGTGGGTATAAGGTTGAACGGAATAGCTGAATTTTATGGCTACAAGAGAACTGGCATGCTCCTCGAAAATAAACGAATATTACTTATATTTACGTATAAATGTATATGTGCTTACCGGATAAGAGAAAACTTTAGTCTCGAGGGTGCAGTCACGAGTCGGCGTTTGCTTATATCATAACAAAAACCAGACAAGCGTGAGTTGCACTGATATATGGAAAGAAGTACAGTGACATAGTGAAAAACGCAAATATAACTGTGTAGGATTATTCATTTAGTCATCGCATAATATACACACACATTGACAATGCATAAAAGATTAAACTCAGGCGATAATTGTGATACGTAAATCAGATATTGTCTTGTGGTAAGCGCAAAAATACACGGATAATATTCCTGAGCACTGTAAGAAAGTAATATTTTAGTAGCAAAAGAATGTGGGTGTAATAAATATGCAGAGCTCATATGTCTTACCACCCCTCCGTATAAAATTCTACGAGTACCCAACGGGACCTTGACACATTGACCCGTGCCAATTCCATTTGCATATTATTATTTCTCTTGACAAGAGTTCAATCTCTTGGCGCTTCACCGTTACGCGAGGCCCTGTGGGAACATTAATACTGCGGATGGCTTCGGCTACAGCCGCAATCTGTTTCTGTGGTTCTCTTAAATGCTGTATATAAATTTAGCAAATTCAAATAATGCTTTTAAGCAAACGGAGAGATCCGACTTTAACGTTATTGTAGGGGCTCTAATGGAATCACCTACGAAATGCAATAAAATATCGGGCAACGGGAATGTCGGGCACTCGTTTTTATCATACCCACTACCCGAGGGTAGCTTAGTTGAGGTATTTCTTGGCAGGCAGGAAAGCGCTGCGCATATGGCTCCTATTATTTTCGAAAATGATTGTTATTTTTAATGAGTGATCGGTTTAGGTGAGTCATCACGGGTACAAGGCTACTCGGAGGCTGGCGCGTTGGCTGGCTTCCAACCGGGTTTGCTCTTACTCCTACTCTCTTCTTGCTTTCTATAAGTACGTAGCATAACAACATTTAGATTTTTCTACTGCAATAAACGTTCGACGTCAGTAGGGAGTTTAGCTATTTTCATATTTGCTTAGAGAACTTAGTAACTTAATGTTATGAATGTGAAAATGTTATTTTTTCGTTATTTGTTCCATTCTGACGCCTCAATGGTTCTAACAATTCACCAAAATTGTATCCCTATTTCTGAAGTAGGCAAGTAGGTACTTAGTAAGTACCTACGTGGTCGTATTTAAATAAAATTCTAAATCTGTCAGTGTGATAATCGTGACTATGACACTTCTTCTTTAAAACTTATACTTTGAGATATCTTTAACGAAATAAAACATGACACGACCGAAGCTGCGAGTAGCACTAGTTATTCTATAATTGATGAATAGTGCGGCATATTACGGCGCAGAGATGGTAGGTATTAAGTAATTAAAATACCTTTTAGGACGTTTTGTTACGGTCAACTGACAGCCGACGAGGTCATTAATTGGCAAAGATATTTCATTAAGACTGTAATATACAAACTTCCAAGGTCGTATTACCTACATGCTTGATGATGCTTTTGCAATGAAATTTTGTTTAGCGTCCCACCCTGTCACTAGTGAGTTAGTTATATTTATTACCCCTGAACTTCTGATGAAGCGACATAAATCGCAATCACAAAAAACTCGAGATAAATGAGCGAAAGTTCTATGACCGTATACGCTAGCAAGAATGTATTATATTTTTATTTCTGAAATTCTGAATAAAAGTCACAAACACTAAGGCTGTTTGTTTTTGATTCACCAGTAATAAAATTATTATAGGTACCATATGATAATATTAAAAGAATTCAATCCTTATATGAAATACGAAACATCAAGCTTTTATCCAAAACTTAAATTGACAAGAGACATTCGACAGTCAATACAAATTGATACCGCGGTACGGCGCGCCGTTAACTTGGATGTTAATTTCGGCCCAACAACATTTTGTTGTAATTACACTCATAGGCTCGATGAACACGGGAAACAATACAAAAGTTCTTTTTTTTGTAAAGTATTATTTCTCTTTAATTATATTTTTAGTGTTGCACATTGGACTATATTAATAAAACTTACAATCCCAATCAATCAATGGAATTGAACCAGTTAACCATGATTTTGTTTATATTAAATACTGGATTTTTTTGCGTCCAAATATTTAACGTAATGAAAATCAGAAGACGTGGTCCGAATCCCAACAGCATGAACGCGGTGGGTAAATAATCTCCAGCGAGGCATGCCGTCTCGAATTCCCTTTCTATTTGTAGGTCAATTAACGGCTAAGAATGTTTTAATAGTATAAAGTAAAGGCGTTTTTCAAATATTTATTTAGCAGATTAGGTTATTAATATATATATATAGAACAGGTAGGTATGAAAGTAGCTCTTTCGTTTTAATAATGACACTTTCAAGTCAACGTTTCCAATAACGCGGCGACATCGGATCGTCCGGGCACCCTCATCAACCTTAATGCTGCCAATCAATAAGAAAATGGCGAAAATAGAGGAAAATACGCTTACAGAGAACGACTGGAAACGCTCAGTTCCTTTTTGCCGTAATGTTCATGAATGCATCCAGTCACGAGTTTAATTTTAACGCCACGAGCTCAGCCGCAGATAATTAAATGAATAAAAAATGCTTAATTCGCGGCCATAACGCCGCCTGTCACATCAATTATTTTTATTCTAGTATTCAATTATGAGTATTTTCAGCATTTTAACATTCATAATAATTAACCTGTTATGATTTTGTCGTGTTACTGTAGAGCAAGTAGAAATATACTGAATTCATTAAATCTATATTTACTTCGTCTGCGAAACTTTTCAATATGCGTGGTCTGACACGTACTTGGACATTACGATCTTAACTTAACTTCTGGTGTTTGTACCGCGTTAGAAAATTAATTACAATACCCTTTTTGCTGCTGCAGTTAAGCCAAGCCTTTTGCATCATAAAATGGCTACGAGGACTACCTAAGCTACTTATTGAATCCATGTTTGAGAACTGAGAAACGTGACCTTTAAAATCAGCGATTAGTTCTCATTGAATAGCGAAACGTGGTTTATTAGACGTAGCACCGCGAAATGCCGAGGCCTCTGTTCCGGCCCGCGCCCGCTAGAGGCGAGGCACAAGGAGGGTTGCCGGGTTGGTATTTACGGAACAACATTAAAGACCAACTCAATACGTAATAATATTTTTTGACCGTACAACTTAACGAACATTTAAAGTCCGCTTATTTTTACGCCTTATTCTCTTTGGCTCATTTAGGCTTGAAAATTGATTATTTCGGTTTTGATAATAATCTGTTAATATTTTGTTTTATGTAACTACGAGTGCCTACATAAGATCACCGTTAGTTTATAAGTACCTAACCTAGTGTAAAAGTAACTTAGCCTTAGCGATAGTTTGCAATGTCGTGGGATAGATTACAAAACCATTTATTTTCCCTTGTTCCCCGTACATTATCAAGTTATATACCAACACTGCACAAAGACAAAAAAATCCTACTCCGAAACCGAGTTTTGTAAAAGGATTTTTTGTAAAACATTATTTTCTACTGAAACACCTGGTTTTGGAGTAGGAAGCTTGTAATATGGGTACTAGACAACGGATAAACATACATAAATAGATAAATACATATTAAACATCCAAGACTCGAGAACAAATATTCGTATATTTTATACAAATGTCTGCCCCGACCGGGAATCGAATCCGGGACCTCAAGCTTCATGTCAGGTTCTCTGACCATTAGGCTATCCGGTTGTCAATTTTGTTCAATTATTTGTTTACTTACGGGATAGGGCCTTTTATGTCTGTTAAATCCATTTTTCCGTAAAGGAAACGTATCCGTAGTCCTGCACAGAACTTCGAAGCTGTTTAATGGTTTCCTAGCAACGTGGGAACTATGGCACAAGCCGTCGCGTTGCATTCGAATAGAAAATTGGGATCCATTATAAGAATCGCGAAAAAAATGCGCTTTGAAATTCAAAGTTTTTTTATATGGTAGTGCTAAAACGAGCAAGCGGGTCATCTGATGTAAAGTAGTCACCGCTGCCATTAGACACTCATAACATAGGGCGTTACAAGCGTGTTGCCGGCCCTTTAAGAAAATAATAGACTAGTTTTTTGAAGATCTCTAAGTCGTACCGGACCGGGAAAATTGGTGCCGCTAGCTGATTCCAGAGTTTAACCGTGCGTGGTAAGAAGTTCCGCGAAAAACGAACGGTCCTGGACTGCCAACTGAGGAGGTGGTGAGGGTTAAATGAAAATCGGTTACGAGTGGAAGAAAAATAATAATAGTTCTGATTAATCTAGTTAACTGGTTGAAAGATTATTACCAATCTAGGATGATCCTATCTAGTGATGTACATCCAAAAATCAGGCCCCTGTGAGACATATTAAGGGCTCAAGACGAAAGTCTTCGAAGTGTCTATAAAGCAGGGCTTGTAACAATCTTTTTGTTCCAGGCCCCGAACAGGCGTGCTAGGCGCCCTGCAGAGGGTCGCTCGGCCTATCCTGTGACTAACGAGGACTCTAGCCCAAGGCACGGGTGGCGGATTGTAAGTATTACGTGCTACGTAAGCATCGGCACATAAAAACTAAAATAAACTATGAGTACAAACCTGTAGCTTATTTCTGGCAGACCTATTAGAGATCAAAAACAAATTTTCGGATATCGGCCTAGATTTAAATTACAATAAATGTGAATTGTATATTTCTGACAAAGTAGATTCTCCGTCTAAATTACAAATCATTCAAAATTTTGACAAAATCGCCCCGAACATTAAGATTCTAAAGAAAGACAGTCTTCATCTCCTTGGGTCATCTATTTTCGATAAGGCCATTCCTCCACATCTGAGTAAATCAATTACTAAATTTAAAAAATATTCGGACCGCCTCATTAAAAATAGCAGTCACTCTGCTTTGTTTGTTTTGAAGTTCTGCCTACTTGTTCTTAAATTTACTTACCTGCTCCGCTGCTGTCCCGTTTGGAAATTCCCCCATCTGATAAAACCTATTGATCTAATTTTAAAATCCCACATTAAATCGATTTTAAATATCCGTTTTAGCCAGCAGGCATGGACTTAAGCCACCCTACCAATAAGATATGGTGGTTTGGGAACACGCAAAATTTCAAGTATTCGTCTGCCGGCGTGTTTGGCGTCAGTCCATAACACCTCTGATCTCGCAGGAAAAATCCTTAAAGCCTCACCAGCTACAAACTGTGAGATTGCGTGCTTGGTTGAAGCCTCGAATGCCTGGCTTGCTGAACCGAGTCCAAATTTTCCATCTCGACCCAAAATTCAACGGGCCTGGGATTCCATAGCTTCAGAAAACACCCTTCATTCTCTGATTGATACCGCGACAGTTTGAGACCTTTGGCGGTTTCCAAACTAGAATCAGGCCGCTGGCTCCATCCCTACCCCTCACCGAATACCGGCATAGACCCAATTACCCTCCGCATAGCCGTCGGTCTCCGACTGGGTGCTGAGGTTTGCGTGGACCACAACTGTGCCTCTTGTGGGGCCCCCGTAAATCGCCTCGGCCACCACATACTTGCCTGCTCCTCGGGTGCCGGGCGCCTCTCCCATCATGTCGCTCTGAATGACCTCCTCAGAAGGGCGCTCGTCAGTGCCAACGTTCCTGCTGCTCTGGAGCCCCAGATCGCACGGAGCGATGGCAAGCGCCCTGATGGGATGTCATTGATTCCATGGAGGTACGTACATGCGCTGGTGTGGGACGCTACTTGCGCTGACACCATGGCTGCGTCCTACCTCCCAATGACATGCAGGCATGCCGGCGCGGCGGCGGAAACTCGGGAGCGGGTAAAGATGACAAAATACCAGTGTCTCGGCGCCCAGTACGAATTCGTCGCATCTGACGTCGAGACACTCGGTCCGTGGGGCAAGGGCGCACGTGGGTTCTTCAGAGATATAAGCAAATGCCTGAGGGAGGCAACAGAGGACCCTCGCACTGGCAACTTTCTCGCACAAAGACTCGCAATTGCGATACAACGCGGGAACGCTGCCTGCGTGATGGACCTAAGGGTCCAAATTTATTTTAATTTCAATTTTTTAGCCCAAGTTTTATTTTATTAAGTTTTTTTAAGGTAGCCTTGGTTTATATTTTAACTAACACTTGTAATTATTATTAAAATAAAGATATTATGTAGCTTACCTATTTATTTTAGTTTGTAGGTATGTGCCCGTTCTCATTATGTGTTGTGTAATTTTAGGTAAAGGTCAAAATTACCTATACATAAAACTAATATCATCATATAATATAGGTATTACTAACCTGTTCAAAAAGCGCATCAAAGTATACTTCATCTAAAAGTCACTTAAGAACGCTTTGATTCATTTAAAAGACAGGAAAATCCCCTTTGTACAGTTCAGTGCGCGACGGGGTATCGGTAACTTCTCTCTCTCGGAGTAAACAACTTCATTTTCATCTATTCGTTATTGGAGTTGTTTTGTTCAGATATCGAAAGGCTATAAATAATGGGACGTGGCAGGCAGGTTCAATACAAATTACGAAATTTGAGAAACCGCTGATCTTTTAATAATCATTTCAGAAATTGCGTATCCGAAAACAAGCATTTTATTTAAAGGTATCACACGACTGGCTAAATACACTTGGGAGTAGAATGTTATTTTAGGGTGTTGGCTCACTTGAAAAGCTGATCAAAATAGATTAGTGAATAGGTAGAGAGAAGTAGCCAAAGTTTGTGCTACACAAAGGTGTGTGCGCTGAAACGTGCGAGGGTCGGGCGCCGGGCGCTAGCGACAGCTCTGAGCCAAGAGGGATTACACTCTGTTATGAATAAAATTGAATTTGCATACGTTCGCCGCTGAACAGCCGCTAAGTGCGAGTCGGCATCCGTCGTCACAGATAATGACGCGATTGTCAAATACTGACATCAGCCAGCTCAATCTATGAGGGATACTAAATTTAGTAGTAAATAAAAGTTGAATTTCCGGCGGCACTATAATCACGGATTTTTTGTGTTGTATAGATTGTAATTATGCCAGATCTACGATATGGATCCATGTATGTGTAGAGGTTACTGAGGCTACCTATGCTAAACCTGGCTTTTAGGTCTTGTTACCTTGGATTATGTCTACCCCGTAAGGGATAAAGACGATTCATGAGAAATGAAAAGGTATTTATTCCAAACAAATTTTACAGGAGGTTCATGTATGTATATGTCAATGTTTTGAAAGTAGAGCTAAGAAAAATAGGTGCCCAATTAAACGGGCATGACGGGGCAGCTCGAGACGATAAACGTGACTGCGCAAGCTGCAGGATAATAAATAATTTGCTTTTAAAACAAATCCTGAATAATGTGAATCCGCGATAGCAATACAGCTATAGAGATACATAGACATACCCTACTCGACCGTGGCTCTAACTGGCCAGCTTAATACGGAAACTAAATACGAAAAGGGTTAACTTTCGGAAACATTTGCGCGACTCTGGCAGACAACTTTTTATAAATATATGTAGTACCTGGACCCGGTATTTTTGTTTTCGTACGTTTTTTATAAATGAAACCTAGCTAGATCGATTTATCGCCCCCGATACCCCTTTTGAGGATCGATTATTTGCATCATTGTTCATTCGTTTAAAGCATACTTAGCATTCGTATAAAGTAACAGTAATTATTATTTTTGTATGAAACAAAAAAATATTACCACACTATTACTTAAATAATTTATGTATCTACCTAATTGATTATTAATTACATACCTACCCTGAAAATATCTGCACCTAATTTTCTAGCACCTTATATATACAATAATTGCTCGTTTAAAGGTTTTAGATAGATTGAATCACGTTATTTTGTGGAGAATTTTAGTTCATAGATAGAGTCCGGTTTTACAAGACTGTATAATCAGCTAATCAAGCCTTCGATCACCAACGAACACCTAATATTTACTAAAGACGACCATACATACCTCTACAGCATTAATGATAAAAGCTGTAAGTGCTTCTTTTTTATTACTGACTGTCAGCAATTTTCGTTTTTAGTTACAAGCTTTTTAATAACTTGACCTGTTTGTTGGTTTTTGGGTCAAATCTTGCAAGTCAAATTATACCCACAGTAGTCTAGCCTTATTTGTTACACATAATGTAGGATGGATAATAATGCAGCAGTCAATAAAAGTATAGTCAGCAAAATAAGTTTGTAAAATTATCTATTTTGTATAGGTATAAATAAAAATGTATGTTGCTACCTAAGCGCAAAACTAGAGAACGCCTGGACTAATTCGGCATTTTTTTTACATAATATGGTCCTTTAGTTCCATGGAATGTTAATATAGTTTAGGAGAAAAAAAAACAAAAATAAAAAAAATGGAACAGGGCGAAACCGCGGGGAACAGCTAGTTTTTTTTTATTACAAGCTTAATAGTAACTTGCAAGTTATGTATGTATGTATGTATAATAAGTATGTTTGTCCGGGTGGAATCTTGCGACTCAATTTTGAAGCAGATATCTTCATCCGATTGAGCTGAAATAATGCATATGTGTGTAAGTCAGATGTCAATACAATAATCTGGTAGTAGAAGTCTGGAGGGAACTCTTCAACGGTTGGTCCGATTGACTTGAAATTTGGTTCACATAATGTAGGACGGATGGCAATGCAAGTGCAGTCAACAAAAAGTAAAGTCAGCAATAAAGCTTGTATCTAAAATGTTATTTTTAGGTTAGGATATTTAAATATAAACTTATTTACATGACTGACATTTGAACTGAAGCATTACGAAGCTTGCCTAGACATTATACACTGCTTAAACAGCATTAGGTATTTATTAACGAACTCAAGCAGTAGATTCTCAAATGTTTTAATTTCATAATTACACATAAACGGATAACTCACGTATAAAAAGTCGAGTGATGCTCGACATGTTTCGGACTATTTCGTAGTCCTTCCTCTCGGAGCGCTCGCCCCGGCGGCATCGAAACGAACACTGCGCGCCAGCGCTCTGTTCGCGCGGCTGCTCGACGCAACTGACAGCGGCGCACAACTAATGAGAGGAAGGACTACGAAATAGTCCGAAACATGTCGAGCATCACTCGACTTTTTATACGTGAGTTATCCGTTTATGTGTAATTATGATTAAGTCTCACGGTAGTTTCATGTTGAAAGTGTTTTAATTTCAATCCAAAATCCAAAATAACATTTTAATAAAAGACAGACCCTTAGGTAACGAGGCCTAAAGGCCACGTTTAGCATGATTGTGGACGTGTAGGTGGCAAGGAGAATCATAATAGTGATGGGTTTGATAGCCGAATCGCTTATAACATTGATTCCTAAAATTTTCACCCATTCCCTCGATGGGCTTTTTTTAAAACATGTAACATTACTCCTTAGCACTGCAGTTTAGAAGAATCTTAAACAACCAATAAAGCACGCCAGTATTATTTATTGAGACATTATTTTTATTTTGACATTTGACATTACCGACGAGACACATGAAATTAGAAAAAACTAACGTTTGTTATAATGGTGGTATCACATCGTTCAAAAGAGGTTATACCTCAACACCTTTTTTTTTTTTTTTATTATGTGAATAGGAAGGCAAACGAGCAAGTGGGTCACCTGATGGTAAGTGATCACCACTGCCCATAGACACCCGCAACCCCGGAGGGATTGCAGATGCGTTGCCAACCTAGAGGACTAAGATGAAATGCCTCTTGTGCCCGTAATTTCCTTCTCTCGATGTCTACTACCTAGCTGATTCTGGCTAAGCCTGGGTCTAGAAAGTGTTTTTGTGAAAATATCTGCTAGCTGTAACTCACTGCTGATCCTCTTTACAATAATATTTCCATTGGTAACCAATTCACGCACAAAGTAGTGTCGGATTCTTATATGCTTGGTTCTTCTATGGAACTCAGGATTTTCGGCTAGACGAACAGCTTCCTCGTTGTCAATATGCAATACTGGCAGGCCTTCTGTTTTAACTAGTCCACTGAAAAGCCGTGTTAGCCAAACGCTTTATCTCGCTGCTTCACTCGCCGCAACTATCTCCCCTTGTCGTGGATATAGCCACACTCTGTTGCCTTTGATTTAGCTACGATACTGCTCCGCCGGCATACATACATAAAACGTCAGAAGTTTATCTTCCTGTCCCAATATCACCTCTGTGGTCGGCGTCACTGTAACATTCTATGTTACCTCTTTATTCCTTTTGTACACGATGTCCACGTCTGTAGTGTACTGCAAATCCCGTCAGGCTTTGTACCAACCCTCAGGTATGCCAGCGGTCCCACAACTTGTCTGTAGTTTGTAAGGAAGTAGTCTTCAACCTTCTCTTGTTTTTGAGCTGCATTTTCTTTTACTATTGAAGTGGTAACCGGTCTGCACTCTTGCATTCCAAATCGTTTTTAAATTTTCTTCACGTAAGCTGTCTGATGTATTCTTACATTACCACCTACTCTGATTTCTATCTCTATTCCCAAGATATAAGAGATTGGTTTCGTCGTGATTTTGAATCTTCCACTTACTTGCTAAAGGAAATACTCAATCACTTCTTTATTTGACCCAGCAATCAAGCCATCATCAACATAAAGACCCACAATTAACTTCCCAATAGAGTTCTCTCTCTTAAATAGGCATGGATCAGCCTCACTGACTTCAAGTCCAATTTCCTTGAAGAAATCCAGTATGGTCTTGTTCCAGCAACGAGGGGCTTTCTTTAATCCGTAAAGACCCGTTCTTAGCAGGCAGACTCGACCCGTTCCGACGTCAGTTAGAGATCCATACAAGAACGCTGTGGAGGCATCGAACTGACTTAATTCCATACCTTCACTAGCTGCTATACTTATTACAGCTCTCGGTCAAATCGGGAAGAGAAACAACTGATACATTCTATGTTTTTTCATTACTCCCAGACCAGCATTTATGAATAAACTTACGACGGTTATGTCAAAAAAATGACTTGTCTTGTCTTTGGTATTATTAATCGAAGAATCAGGCAGATCAGATGAGTACACCTTCTTAATAGATAATTGATGACAAAAAGTTATTGACGTGGTTGTGGTTTTTGTGTTCCAGAGGCGTGGGGCGCGGCGCGTGGCGGCGGCGCGGGCGCGGCGGGCGGCAGGATGACGCCATGACGCTGCCGCCGCCCGCGCGCCCCGCGCACCCCGACAACCCCGCCCACCCCTCTGCGCATCGCGCCATGCGCTACTATCGCATATGGATCTACGCGTGCAACGGCGCACTGCTCTTGGGCTCGCTCGCGTTCTGTGCCGCGGCTGGCCGCGCTTTAGCAGACTACCGTCGCGGTTTGGTCCCGGGTCTCGGTGCAGCGCAACCCGGTTTTCTCTATGGGTATGCGGCGCTGCCAGTTCAGGCGGGCCTTTTGCAGATGCTCGGATGTGTCGCTGCACTTCGACTCTCCGAGCGCTTACTGAATGCCTACTGGTTTGCCCTCCTGGCTCTGCTCGTTGGAGATGCTGCTATCGGAGTTTACTGGGCGTTCCGATTCGAACGAGTGTGTCGAGAACTACGGCCGCAATTAAAACTACGCCTCCTCAGAGACTACGAAACCGATATGGAATTCACCGAAGCCTGGGACCGTCTCCAAAGAGAGCAGCGCTGCTGCGGGGTGACCGGGCCGGCCGACTTCGCGGCGTTCAACCGCACGTCGCTGCCTGCGAGCTGCTGCCGTGCACCCGCGCACTCGCCGGCCGCCTCGCCTGCGCTGTTCTCCGCCACGGCCGCCACATCGCTGGCCACCTTCACTCCGGCGCACTGCGTACCACATACGGCTCCCTGTGCGGACCGATTACAAAATTGGACTAAAAGGACGGCAGATGCATTGTTCGTTCTAGGTTACTGCGTGATCGCGTTCTTGAAGTTATGCTTTCTAGGTATTCTGCGATACGAAATAAAAGAGATGATTCAGAAAATTAGAATATTACGAAGCGAACTCGGAGCCGGCGAGATGTTAGACGGGAGTCCGCTCCACGGCGGGCCTCTGTCACAGACCGTGATCGTGAACGCGGTGAATGCAAACGGAGGCGTGCGCGCGCACGGCGGTAGCCCCGAGCGCGCGGGCGAGCGCGACGCGCTCTTGGGGCGTGTGTCGGATCCGTGCTCGCGCCGCGGAACGCACGACGAGCCTCTGGCGCCCAAGACTATTAACGGGAACAACAACTGCGAGATGCGCGAGCTAGCCCGGGGCGAGTATAGGCCCCTGGCGGCCGACAGCGCAGCGACTCGGATCTGACTAAGATGTTACCTGGAGCGGCTGTTCGGGCGGCGCTGGCGCTCGTTCCCGGCGGAGGGCTGCGAGGCGGAGCTGCTGCCCGCCCACGCGGGCTGCCCGCCGAGCGCGCGCCGCGCCGCCGCGCGCGTGCGCCTCGACACTCGCCGCCACACCCGCTCCGAGTTCGAGCTGTAACCGCGCGCGCAGGAGACGACAAACTGCACCAGCAAACGCGCCCGCTCTCTACGCGGAAACCCACCTTCTAATAGCTCAGCTGTCAATTTATTGCGAGTGCCGAAATTTTTTCAGTGTGACTTTGCATGTAATAGAGGTAGATAAAATCCAGACTGATCAGTGAAGTGTTTCCTGATGAAGGGCGTTGTGAACTAAGAAATATAGATGAGAGTGGAACTATACTATAGTAGGTAGTTACTTATACATCTGTGAAGTCGAATCCACGAGCAAAGCTTGTGTTTAGTTCCTATGCTTGGCAGTTGTTTTGTTGAAGTTGACAACTAAATGGATTGGGTTAAATTTATATTTTTGATGCTGGACAATACCAAAGAAAATGTAATCAACAAAGTAATTAGTACTTAAGTAGATACGTTTTGATTAGTTTCTATAACACAATCACAGCAGATGGTAACAGCAATGCTTATAGCTGACATCGTGTGTTAAAATACCTATCAATAAATGACACCAATCACCAGGTTATAAAATAGTAATTTTGTTTAAGGTTCCAATGTTTTTATGTTTAGTCATAAGGTATTTTGTGTCTTATTTGTGTCTCAATTACGTAAGATTTTGTCAGAATTTTTTCCTATATGTACCTACGTAAATAGCACGTTATTTGAGTAAATGATGTAAAACCTATAGAATATTTGCGTGGCTTAGATCCAATACTTTGATATTTCTGCTTTACACCCTCACACTACGAGCTGACATCAAGATTCACCTGACCGGAATTTCAAAATTTACCGCCGGTCAAACTAGCCAACGCGGAACCAAGTTGCAATTTTCTACTACATAGACAATAATGTTTTTGAATAGAGTTTTAGTCAAGATTAACATACATATTATAATGTTGTAACGTACGACGCACGAGTGGCCGTGCAGAGATAGCGCCGCGTAGACTAGACAGCCGGCAGCGGCAGCGGCAGCGGCAACCGCCGCCGCAGCCGCGAGCCGGCGGCGATCGCGCTTCACTAGAGCGAGCATCCATCCTCCTGCAACCCCAGTCTAGTCTAATCCGTAGACCGCCCGCCGGGATGTTGGCATGTATGGAGTTTTTCAGTATGTTATATATTGTGCGTTTACTGAAATTAGAAGTAATAATCAGAGCTTACCGACCCCGAGCAGAAGAGAGCGGGCCCTTGTCGAGCCTCGCGCCCCGCGCCGCGGGTGGCGCCGCGCACCCCCTGTCTATTTATGTAAATAAATTACAATAATTTGTACGTGCGTAGAATGCGAATAATTGTGCATGGACAGATTGACAAAATAGTACTGATATGAGCTTAAAATACGTAGTGCCTACGATTATGCTTGTTAACAATTTTAAAACAACATAAACATCTTTTTTGGCAGATAAATTAAAACGTTTCGTACGATATTTATCATGTACCTACTTACACGTTTTTGAAGGGCTGAATCCCCACGTACATAAATATATCTATATTTCTAAAATATATAGCTTTCAAAAAGGATTGGTACAATGTCATGCGAAACGAGAATACGAGTACGTTAAATTTAAAGGCTGTGTCAGAAATTAAATATTTAACAAGTTATGGTTAAAAGTCTTTTCCGTATATGAAATGAGGTGTTACATTTGGAGACAAGCGAGCTGCGCCGGCGCCGGCGCCGCGCAGCCCGGCGTCCTCCGCCGCATCAATAGGTACCACTGTTCGACACCCATATTTGTATCAACTTATTACGAAGTACTAGATATATATATATATATATATTATATTGTACCTAAAACAATTACGAAAGTACGTATTATGTTTGCTTAGAGTATAGTATTTTGTGAATTTGAGCAGAAAAATAGTTTTTTAATATTGGTGTCACATGAATGTACCAAACAATCTTATTACAAAATGTATATTCGGAAAGTTGAATAATCTGTAGCTAGGATCCAATCTAAATCCTACATTTCTTCCAAAAAAACGGTAAAATAACATGTGCCTTGGCTTATAGAATCGTATACTTAAATGACGTTACGTTCGTTGTAGCAAAACTGTTTAACTGTAAAAAAGACATATATTGACTCGTCTCTAGAGTGCTGCCTGAGACTTCTGCTCACCCACACCGACTCTACACTGCTGACTCACTATCTGTCACTTTATTTTACAGACGTAGTGAATAATCCTTTCCCATCGTGAACACACGATTACTTCCGAATGATGCCGACGTGTTGAGTCGGACTGAAGTAGCAAGACCAATACCATGCAAATACGAACATTTCCGAGATAATACCAAGGGAAAGGATTTTGCATGGCATCTGTACTTCACATCGTTGCCTATTTACTGCATACTACCTGATATTTAGTGCTACACTAACTTTATAGTATACTTACACTTAAAGATAATAATTTATTAGTTATGTTACAACTTTTTATTTGACCCTAAGATAGTGTGGCTACAAACAGATTAAATTAGGTACATACCTATGGCATATTACGCGGGAATATTTCTCGGCATTTTTGCGGTAAGCTCGTTTGTAATGTTGCAAAATATTTTCTTTTATTTTACATCAGTGAAATTCGATGACTTTCCACGTCTGTTATAAAAGAGTACTCGTTGCCAGTAAAATAATTTAGTACTACTTAAAATCCGAAACATAGCGAAAGCCAAATAAAAAGTTGTTATTTTCATCAATTCTTTTTTAAGGACTTACTTTTTTGTAATTATTTTTTATTAGCCCTTCCTTAGTTATTCCTGACGTGATTGAGAACCTCTATCATTGTAAGAATTTAGGAAATTAAATTTCATAGTGAAAACTAAAGTTTGTAACCTACCCGCATATATATACTTAGGATCAAACATAGTTTGTGATTTATCTGTAAAACCTGTCTGGGTAACTTGGCTTACTTATTTCTATTTCAGTTAAACGGTAGGGTTGTTCAAACTTTCCGAAGGTACGCGCTAGGCGACTGAGAGCTAATAATATTGTCATAATAAATGCATTAAATAAAGAGTTTGTTAATTTTTTGTTGTTTTATTTGTGCTCTTGATTCATTGAATGATCATGACATCTGTTACCTTACATAATTATATCAGATTTTGTCTATTATGGGTGTTTAAAATTATAGTGTGCTGGACCACAACGGAGAATTAACTCTGGAAATATAACTTTCTTACCTTATTTATACGTTTCTGACCTTATACATGATTAATGAGAGAAAAGAAGGCGCAATTTCCTGTTACCGCGTCTAGAGGTTCTGCTAAATATCACAAGCTCTATAGAAAGATCTCCGTGTTACAAATTTAACGAAAAAGAAACGTGTGTGGTGCCGAAGAAGCCCTTTGTTGTGACGAGGTTGTGGTTTAAGGAAATAGCGGCCAAAAAAAAGAACCAGTGGCGCAAAACCACTGATTGTAGTATCAGCATCATCAAGATAAGTAGCGCGTTTTTACATAACTTAATTAATACATATATTTATATAAATTACATATATATGTATAAATCACGTCTTTATCCCTTCCAGGGCAGACAGGGCCTAAGGCAACAAGACCTAAAGGCCACGTTTAGCATGATTGTGGGCGTACGAGTACAGGTTGAAAGCGGAATCAAATTAATTAAGCTTATTAATGTAGGCAATAATACGTGATAAATAACTTCGGCGCAAATTTTCCAACCTACTTACTTCATTAATTTTATGTTCAGCTCGTACCAAGAATAACTTGTACTGTTCCTTCGTTTTGGGTTTTTCGCAACGTGCCCAATATCAAGGTCTAATTATGTGTCTAAGTATTTTTTTTATTTTCGCGCCAAGTAATATCTGATGTCATTGTTTCACCTACTACTTACTCGTAACTGAAACGATGAGTTGAGACCATTACGAGTACAAGGGCGGTTAGTTGTACCTACCATAATAAATTAATTTTATATAGAAATTAAAAGTTAATATTTATTTACGACAGGCTTAAGTTAACTTTGCCTGAAATAAGTGAAGAAATAGGCATATTGATATTAGTGTAAAGCACTCTTTATTCTTACGAAAGGATTTTCAACCGTCACCCGTAAATTAAACGTGAATAATGCGAATTTATATTATCGACAGTAATATTTTCTGATCTAATAACATTCGAGGCAGCCTAAAAAGGTTCGTAGGTAAAATAAATAAACAATGGTTAACAGTAAAACCATTTCTTTACAGGTTGTTTTATTATTACTTCAGTAAAGTTAATCTTACAATGCACATTAAAAAATTGCAATCAAAAAAATAGGTCGTTTAAGCTGTGTGAAACGTTATTTTAGATACGTACCTATACATAATGTACGTACAGCTTTATCCCTCATAGCCACTCACCTTGACTTGTTGTTCTGTGACTCTATACGTCCTGTCTACATTGGAGCCCCCGATGACGAGCAGAGGCGCGTCGGGGCGTGCGGCGCTCGAAGTGTGGAGCCCCCGCGAAGTTCTTTCACCACCCCTCGAGAATCCAATATTAAAACTGTTCGCTAAATGGTCGGCATTCTTCAGTTTGTTAAACTCGACGGCAATATCGGCGCCGACTTGAGCGTTGTTCTTTATGAGGGCGATATCTGCGAGTCGTTAAGGAAAGTAATTGGACGATTAGCTTTACTACTATTATTTTAACGATAATCGATAATCGGAAACCTTTTTACAACAAAACACAAATGGAAATCGTTTAATAATTATCTCTTGGAACTTTTTTGAAAGTTTATTTGTTTGTTAAATTATCTGAGGATAAAATAAATCCATTTTGTCACGTACTGACACTGCGATCATGTTAACGCATAAACGCGCTCTATCTGTTTGGTTTTCTCGCAATCAAAAGGATACTGGCAGCGAGGGAGGCGCCCCCTGTCGCTTCGGCGACAGCAGCCAATATGAACGGTGTCACTTCTTTACCATAGATTCCTTTCTTTTTCGCGTCTTGTAAAGCATTGGAAATTGCTTTTTCTATCACTGACACTGTAGATAGATAAAATAATTAAATTATTTACACGCTCTTTTTCATGGAGCATTAACTTCGATCACAAGAGTAGGAGAAAATTAATCATGTAGATATGTATTCGACTTCTTCTTGAACAGTTAAAAAATAATTTATTTATCTGGTACGCTTTCAAAATCGGGCCCTAATAACCTGGCTGCAGGTGCGGCGGTTGGTGCGCGTACCTCAAACTGCCATGAAGGTCGTCGTGAATACCTATGTCTAACTAACTAACAGTGCCGATTCGTGAGAATTCCTGTTAGGCAACCCGGACCATAAAGACATCAACTTTTTGCCTACTTCTATCCTTGCGTGAAGAAAAAGCGTGAGAGAGATGTTTGATAGAGTAACCGGTGGGAATCGAGTTGTTAGGTGGACACGCCACTGCTAGCCAAATATCCGAGCTTGTAAACAAGTGACTTACTATCCATAGCATATTCATCGGGTATTGGTACAGCGACGACTGTGCCCGAGGCTAGGTGTAGCGCCCGCGCAGCGGCCAGAAGCCTGGCGGCGTGCGCGGCCGTCGGCACACGGTGCGGCGCGCGGTGCCCCGACCGCGCCGTGTAGAACGCGGGGAAATCGTCCGACGTGCCAAATGCGCACACGCACACTCCTTGAGTTTCCTAAGAACCAATTTTGGAAAATAGAACCAAGTAAACACATGTTCGATCGGTTTGATATGTTTGCCGCTTTTGAATATTTTTTGGATTCCACGTATGTAAGTAAGTAGTAGGTATGGACAAACCTAAATTATAAATCAAACAAAAAATTGGTCCCGTTAGTTGCATTTCACTTAAAGGCTTTTTTTACGTTTTTACAGTCTGGTTTTAGTTTAAAAAAATACTTTATTTTAAAACCTACTTTTATTCGTTATTGAGCTCGTTAAAATTTATACCAGTTACATCCTGATTAGTGATTATAAAACACTCTTTAATGTCGGTAATTGTCAACTGCAGTTAGACCGGTAAAGCCGGCCGGCGTAGCCTCCGGCGATTTCAAATCGCGTTTAATAAAAAATAATCGTAGTTTCCGCTGCGGCTTCCAGTTGTTTTTTTAAGAAATAATTTCATTAGATACCTATAAAGACCCTTTTTTTTAATTCATTCGATAACACAGTCTTATGAAACACTTTTGTGAATATGTCATGAACTTATGCTGAATAATATTATCTCGATCTGCAAAGCAATCTAAATACTGTTTGATGCCTATATAAGTATAACCCTTCCTATCGCATGTTAAGAAAGAGATGACTTAACTTTCGTTAAGCAAAATTGCCTACTAACACAACCCGACCTCACGTCCCTTACTACACAATCTCTTTTTTTCATGCATGCTCGTCGAACAATAAAATATGCACACGACAACGTCAGGACACAACCACTGCTCGTCACAATATACTACTTGAAATGATTTATGCTTTTGCCCGATATTACGCATCTTTTATGCTACACGATAAGTGGCATGGGATGTAACAAGGAAATGAGACAGAAACGGAGTGCAGGTATGTAGGTACGTTACTCTTCATTCTCTTGCCTTCTCTCTCCGTTTCTTTTATCATGAGACAAGGAAGGGCAACATCATGGCCGCGTGAAGAACAGTTTGATAAGCATCCTGTGGCTGTATAGTGACGTTGTTTTCTCATCTGAATCTCAGAAAGGAACACCAACTTGTAAATTCACATATAGGACAATAAATGCTTGTTTCTGGACATGGTTACGTAAAATAACGGAGTGGAAGAGTATCAGACCAGGTATTCGAGTGTCTTCCCGATGTCGAGGATGGATTTGACGCCGCTGCAGACGACTAGCGTGCTGCTGCGCCCCAGCTCCGTGAGATCTGCAGACACGTCCAGGGTGTGTTCGCCTTCTCGGTGCACGCCTCCTGTGGTACCAATTGGATATATGATATGAATTAAGCCCCATAAACACGGTCCATCCAAGCCGTATCCCCGGTTAAGGCTGTGGCGTGGGGACCTAATTTCTCAAATTCCGTTTATTAACTCGACTCGAAGCTGGTACCGTCTCTGTGTTACCTGGGCGGCAAACACTATGCGACACTTGCTGGGGTAGAACCGGGCTTTTTACCTATTCCCCCCTTCACTGTACGGGAATCCCGTTTGCAAAAATACCAAAACATATTTTTTGTTTGTCTGTTTATTTGTTTACGCTAGTCTTAAAAACTATCTTATCTTCCATGCTGGTTTGGGAGCAAAGAAAAACATAGAATATACCAGTTGCTCTCTACCCGCGCAGATGGTAAAAGCCCATCGAGGGAATGGGCGAAAATCATAGGAATCATGTTATAGGCGATGAGGCTAGCAACCCATCACTATTTTGATTTCATTTTTCACCTATACGCCCACAATCTTGCTAAATGTGGCCTGTAGGTATCTGTTACCTTAGGCTCTGTCTACCCCGTAAGGGATAAAGACGTGATTTGTGTGTGTGTTAAAAACTATTTGACGGGTTTTCATGTCGATTTCACAGGAGAAGTAAGCTTAGCCTGGAATAACAAAAAAAGTAGGTACATTTTATTATCATTAGAAGTTTAATGAGTTACATGTGAACGAAGCCGCGGGCACCAGATAGTGTGCAATAAGATTAAATAAGAATAATAAGCCAAGCAGACAGTTTCCGTAGCCCCGGCGCGGCGCCCGCAAGCTAGCTGAGACTGCAATGTTCCCCGAACGAATTTTCTCTGCATACGATAAAAGTTTTAACGAGGCAATATAAAATATAATTCCGTTGATCTCTATAGTAGAATTCGTTTCCAATTCAAGTCCAGCAATGTATTGCAATTTCAACGATATTGATACCATTATTGATAATATGGTAGGAAACATTTTTAAATTATTAGTTAGGGGGCACTATTAATTATGTGAGGCGTTTAGGGGGAAGAGGGGCATGCCTAATCCCTCCCAATCTCACGTGGGGGAGAGGTGGTCGTGGCAAATATTACTTACATATTTATTTTTCTGCAAGAAAGTGTAAAATGGCGAGAAAATTGATTAAAATTAAGTATAACATACTTTTCCACTAAAATAAGGTTAAATCCTACACAATAAAGAGCCAAATCTCACGACAGTCTCACCGGAATGAGAAGAGGTCTAAAAATGGCCGGAAAATGTTACAATCCTGCAGACCAAGCCCTGTCTACCCCTCGGAGGAATGTCTACCCTCATTCTTGAAGTGTGAGTTGCTGTACAGGATACAATACAATACAATACAATAACTCTTTATTGAACACCACATATAACAACCAAAACAGAAAAAAGGTATACTAAATATTACAAGGTAACAATAGGCGGCCTTATCGCTACAGAGCGATCTCTACCAGGCAACCATAATGGACTGGAGAATAGAACAGATCTGAGCAGGTGGTGCAATTTAGAATATATATTAATATACTAATTACTGAAAATACATAATATATTATACATGAGACACACATTTATACTAAATGGAGATATAAATAGACACATACACACGTACCTAAAAAGCCCGCTACAAGATTCATGCACAAGATGACAGATAGTGCTCCTTCTACATAGATTTAAATATGGGTAAAGATTTACCGCGCCTTATTGCAACCTTTGCCCCAATACGTTCATACTTCTGGGATTATGTATTACATACTTTAGATTGGTTCAGATAAGTAGTCGATCAATTGATATTGATACACTATCTCAAAGTTGAGTGTCAGAAGCGAAAAGGTCTAAGTATATTTGTACCTTATAAAATATTTGTTAGTACTTACTTATTAAATTAATGACCAAGTTGACCAAACATAACTGACTAGCTATGTGAGTGACTACTCTCCATACAAAGTTGCACGAAAAGTGTCCCGTTATTTTTGCTCGCCAGTGTAGTTGTCAAAAATGATAAAGCATTTTCTTGGCCCAGTTTATCTATACAGGTGAAATCACGTAAATAACAAGCAGCGAGGAAAGTTTTCCAGTCAAAAGCTGACGTACCTACCCGATATTCCGTTTCTTCGCCTAGTGTTAGAATGAAATGAAAAATTCGCCGATATTGCTAGACGGAGTCCGTAAATATTCAAGCCTATGCAGCTATTTCCGTGTATCATACAAGTCGAGATCTCTTCTCTCGGAGTGAAATTGTGCTTTGACAGAATTCTCTCAAATAGAGGAAAATTGTATTCTAAGGCTATTGAGATGGTACAACACATGATAACAATGGCTCGTCGTGAAAAGAGAGTTGATGTCGTAATACAGTCGCACTAGTTGTTGCCCGCAACTTCGTCTGCGTTGGATTACTATGAACTTTTACGAGTTGAGAGTACTTTTCAAGCGTGATTGAACCACGAACAAACAAACTTAGTACGAGTTTTCCAGTTATAATATTAAGTGGAAAACTGGGATAGGAATAGGAACAAAAATTAATGTTATCCGCTAGCTACTGATCTGTCTGGAGTCTGAGCCTCAGCACAAACTCCTACCTAGTCTATCGAAGTTTGGCATCTATTGCAGAATTTCCTTCCTAAACCAATTTCATTTAAGTATAAGGCTTCTTACTTGTTTTTGATTTTAACCCCCGACGCAAACAGTGGGGTGTTTGTTATAAGTTTGACATCAATCTCTCTCTCTCTCTCTCTCTCTCTCTCTCTCGTTGTGTGTGTGTGTGTCTGTCTGTGGCATTGTAGCGCACAAACGGATGGACCGATCTTAATGTGGTTTTTTTCACTTGAGCCTTGTAAGTGATGTAAGGCATTTTTGGCATAAAACTTTTTTTATTTATTACTCGATTGGGGGGTTTTACATTTTCTAATTTAATGTTATATGTAAAATAGCCTATTTCGTTGTCTGACTGCTAGGCTCTAGATCTCCATAACTCCCGGTCGGGCGTAACGTCAGGCCAGTCCTTTGCCTACTATGCGTCCAAATTGTCCCGCCATCTCTATCGTGGTCTGCTTCGTCGACGCTGGCCATTATCTGACGCCCGCATACTATCCTGATACCTCTGTGAGTTCGTATCCAGTCCCATTTTAGCTTAGTAGTCTCTTTTCAACGTAAGGGTTTTCCGAGCGCAACGTAGTGTTCTAGAATCAATTACATTTTTAAAATTAAAACTTTTTATATTCAAAGAAGTCGTTACCCAAATCGTTCTCAAGCAATATGCAGGCAGGCAATGGTAATATCTTAAACCAACTTGAATAAGATTTACATTGAAACCAGCGCGATTCGCTTTGGGCTATGAATATGAAATATTACAGGCGACAAGACACAGCTGCTACGTGGGTACTGGGTAGGTAGCTACTGAATAATTTTACTCCGGCTCCAAAGGTACACGTAGGTATTTTAGTGTATGAGTAATTGCGCTTAATGAATGCGGAATTGCTTGAGCGAAGCCTTAGTAAGCTGAGGGATCATAGCACAATATGCTTATAAGTATGTTGAAAATATCATAGTGCCATATTGAAATAGAACGTTATGCAAAGTTATTTATGTGTTAAGCTTTGTTTACTTCCGATATTGATGCAGTAGTTTGAATATGGAAGTGCCAAAATATAAAGTAGGTATTAAGTAATTAGGCGATAGGCATACGTCAATGGCGATAGGTACACATGCTTTATAATTATTAGTAGATAAAAGATTCCTTCACAATCGTTTAAATTTATCGAGTTAATGATAAAAATATTAAAAACAGTAATATTGTGAAAGCAATGCAATCAGGTTAGCAATATTTTCACTATCCTGTTTGTCTGAGAGAAATATTGGCGGAAATCGAACATTAGCAGTCAGAAGCTGTGTGGAGCACGAGGTGTTTAGCGCGAGCAGCAGCCGAGGTGACGGTCCAAGTACCGTGGCACGGAATTTGTTAATTACGCCGTCCATTCGTCGCCGTACACCGCGCACCGACTACCGCACTAATTGAATGTGCTACGTGAACGAGCGGTGAATCCACCCGAGCCAAATTTCATTGATATTCAGTTACAAATTAACACCGGATACGCTGACACGACGAGGGTCCCGTGGCGCTTATGATGACTCTAGTTGTGCACAAGCGCTTCAGTTTGACGCGTTTAAGTAACATAAACGGAACAACAATATAGTAAACGCCAGAAAATGAAATATGTAGTTACGAAGAATAGTACATTGTGTATTAAGGGCGGTAAGTAAGGAATTACGATCGAGGCTCTAGTAGAAGCCCGAAGTCGAAGACTGAGGGCTTTCTGAGCCGAGGTTCGTAATTCCCGTACCGCCCGTCAAACATACAAAGATCTTCATCACATTTGCGAGTAAATAATTTAAATTACATACATACATACATACATACCGTCACGCCTCTTTCCCACAGGGGTAGGCAGAGACTACTTTATTCCACTTGCTACGATCCTGACATATTTCTTTCGCTTTATCCACAGTCATCAATCTCTTCATACATGCTCGTCGGTTTCGGGTACTCCTGACCTGACCTTTTTCCAAAACGTCTCCTATTTGGTCTCGGAACGTCCGTCTAGGCCTTCCCCTCCCAACGTAACCATTCACACTCCCCATATAGATCTGTTTAGTTAGTCTACTTTCATCCATCCGCTCTACATGCCCAAACCAACTAAGCATACTTTTTTCTATCCTAGTCACTATATCCTCTTTCACACCAGCACGTTCCCTTATCACACTGTTCCTTATTCTATCTTTCAGTGATACACCTTCCACACTCCTTAACGCTCTCATTTCTACTGCATTTATTCTACTACTACGTTTTATATGGGGCATTACGGCCAAGTTAACCTGTATGTTTTGATACTGTTTACGTGTAAGTGTGATGAAAAATAATTTTCATTAAGACTGTACTGTAGGTATTCAATGATCACCAACTTTATTCAGTGAACAATAAATCATATTTTCACCGCTTAAATATTAAACAAATGTGATTGTCATAAACTACAGCGAATAGAGTGGCCCAGTGTGAATATGTGTATGTCTGATCAAAGATCCCCTCGCCATGTGTGGCCATAATGTTCTCCTACTACATCCTCACCTATCCCTCCTGTGACGAATATCGGTATGTCAGCGAGCTCCGCAGCCACGATGGTACCAGCGACGGTGGTAGCCCCGTCGAGCCCCGCCGCGGCCACGGGAGCCAGGTCCCTGCGTGATGCCTTAACAGCACCCTTGGTCTGGGCGAGTTGCTCGAGCTGCTTCTTGGTCAGACCCACCGTTAATTGACCCTTTAATATAGCCACAGTGGCAGGCACTGCACCCTGTTACACAAACATTTAGTGTTATCGTTACACATTGTGTCTAACGGAGGAATTAGTTGACGATACGTGCCAGACTTGTTTTTTTACTATAGTTTTTCCAATCATTTATTTTCTCGATGACAGCTCCCGTTGAATGTAACTGCGGTTTTTACGCAAAAAATAACTTTTAAATGCGAGATATAAAAAATATGACAACTGCCTAATTTTGTTCCTTGATCCCATATAGGTAATATTCATCTAAGACAAATTTAGTCCATATATGCATTATCTTTTTAAAGTACGATAAACAATAAACGTTTTAATAAAGTTACATTCTATGGGAATACAAATAGTGATGTTATGATTGAAATATCGATATAGTATCGGTATATACAATACCGTATACAATATAATACATATTGAATTATATGTGTTCCCGCGACTTTGTACGCGTTGTAATTTTTTACCGGGATAAAAAATAGCCTATGTTACTCAGGAATAATTTAGCATTCTAATGGTGAAATATTTTTTGTTTGTCCAGTAGTTTTTAGTTTATTCATTACAAACATACAAATCCTTCCTCTTTATAATATAAGTAATGTAAGTATAGATAGGTAATCGACAATGAAATGAAATAATTATAATGACTGGTAATTTTTATTTATTAATTTTAATCAAAATGTGATGAATCGTCACTGTCATTCGACGAGCTCTCATCAACATTTATTATAAATTCTTGTTGTTCTAAAATATCTTCGCTCCATAGCTGAATACTTCTCAACTATTCCTTTATATAAAAATATAAAATTGGATCGATATCGTATCTACTGATCACTTATTAGGTCACAACACTATAACTATTAAACTACATCTGTCATCGAGAAAATAAATGATTGGAACAACTATAATCGGTCGTTTTTTGTCAAAGTGTGCTCGAAATATTAACTGACGAGCAGGAATAACGAAACTTTATTTTCATCATGGGTTCATTTCGTCAGTGTATAATGGCTTGCATTTGATTACCTAGAAATGCGCCAGTAATACTTAGTAATGCTGGATTTACACGGACTTTGTAGCTAATGCACAGTACACATCGTAAAGATAATGTATAAGTGTTTATTATTCATTTGTAAAATTGCAAGTGCTAGTGATTGGCTTATCCTGATTACTGAGTGACAAGTACTACTCCCAGCTAAAAATCAACTGACACTGGGTATACTTGTCTCTTGTCGAGTTGGATCCTTCATGTCAAGTAATCCATGGCAAGATCTTGTAACTGCTACTACCATTCTCTAACACCAGTATGTAGACGGCTACTTGCCACTTGTCATTCTGGTGATAAAATCCCTTATCACGTACATTAACGATGAATGCTAAGCTCGTGTAAATCTAACTTAGTACTAAGTGCCTGTGCACACGTAAAGTAAGTAAGAATTCGGGAGGGGTTGCAAGAAATACTACATAAGTAAATATCTATGCATTACATTTTCATAATAAAAGCGAACTCATTGCGTCTACAATCAAGGCTACCTCCCAATTCTAATTGGATGACTTACGTAAATGATATAATAAATACATAAACGCTTTTATATTATAAATCACTCGCCGCTCTAAAATTCATCTACGCTTGACGACTTCTGAAAAATCCTTACGACTTTAACATTGTATTAATATTTAAAAGCTTACTTTTTATTTTTACTCCAATCAGCAGAGCGAACTTCACCTTACATATTAATCAGGTTTGCTTTTTTAACGGCCACGCTGTCAAATTATAACGCCATCTCTTTTTATTTTTGCCTATTTTTAACCCCTGACCTTTAAAGCGTATAAGGAGTGACAGACGAACGCTTTGCAATATTAACTATTACTTTTGAAAAGTTAATTGACTGGCTATTTTCTTGAAATTTTCTATGGAACACGAAGATATTTTAATCAATTATCGCTTTAATTCAAATGATTATTATTACAGGAAGCATTGGGTATGTATAAATGTTATGTGGTAGATACCGGGTCCCTTTTTGTCCCATAATTTTCGTTGATCATAATAATCATCAGTTATAATTTTTTTGGTCATAACACATGAAATCGAGCATTTTTCAGGAATTTTGAAAGACATCAGAACGTGTAGTAGGTTTGGTTAGGTTAGTTTACTATCAATTCTGAAAAAAATATATACTGCTTCAGAAATAAAACACTTTATGACCAACGAAAATTATGACAAACCATAAATTCGGCACTTCAATTTCATGGGACAAAATATGGACCCAGTATCTACTGCTTGTATTCTTTGCTCATTCAAATAAACGTTTAGTTTATTTGGAGCCGCGACTTCTCCGCTTGCATTCGTTTAGCCGTGAACCTGAAAAGGAAAAAGCGATCTCTCTGCAAAAGTCACGGCGGAGCGATCCTCTTAACTTAAAGCTATCCGCGTGAAAGTTATCGCGAGTGTCTATTTAAAGTTTAGGTATAAGTACGTATGTAGAATGTTATCGCTTTAGTTGAGCGCGTGGGTTCACGCTGCGGTGTATCAAGTTAGCAGTAAAACTTGGACGTAGGCGTGATGCAGTTTAATATATAATAAAGCCAAGATATACCAACAAGTAGTATGAGCGAAAACTTTGCAGCTTCGTTACTTTAAAAAAAAGTGTTACAACCATCTATACAACTGGACGCAGTGAAACCTTTGACATATTAAGCTGCTACGTTACCTTCTCAAACCTTTATAAGTAATTATAATGATTATTTTAAAACGCAACCAAATAATCTCACTGTTTTTAGCCTATTACAGTGTCGAAATAGAGTGCAGAAGTAGGATGGTTTTTAATCTATAGTAGGTACATATAAAATGCTTTGTACTGAATGACTGACTGACTGATGGATCAATGCACAGCGTAAACCGCTGATTGCAGAGACCTGAAACTTGGAGGGTGTGTTCTTATAGCAGGTATGACGTGGGCATCCGATACGAAAGGATTTTCCGAAATTCTACCTCTAAGGGGGTGAAAAAGTGGGGCTAAATTTGTGTGGGACAACGAAATTCCTTGGTGCGATCTATTTCAAATTTTGCACAAACATTCTTTAACATAATTAAAAAACACGTGTTTCGTATTTTCTTGACATTCATCCTCTAACGGAGTTTAAAAGGGGTAGAAAGTTGTTTTGGGGGTGAATTGCTTTGAAGTTGATATCAATACTCATTATAGTTGTTCCAATCATTTATTTTCTCGATGACAGATGTAGTTTGATAGTTATAGTGTTGTGACCTAATAAGTGATCAGTAGATACGATATCGATCCAATTTTATATATACGAGTAGTAGATACAATATCGATATTTCAATCATAACATCACTATTTGTATTCCCATAGAATGTAACTTTATTAAAACGTTTATTGTTTATCGTGCTTTAAAAAGATATTACTGCATATATAGACTCAATTTGTCTTAGATGAATATTATATGAGATCAAGGAACAAAATTAGGCAGTTGTCATATTTTTTATACATTGCTTTAAAAGTTAATTTTTGCGTAAAAAGCGCAGTTACATTCTACGGGAGCTGTCATCGAGAAAATAAATGATTGGAAATACTATAGTGCTTTTGATTTAAATTACATTTTATTTTGCCACAGTCATGTTTGAAAACTGAATCCGACTCTATTCAAAAAAAAATTAAACTCACATAAAAGCCTGGTACAAGGCAAATACTCTTTAAAGTTGGAATGTCTCGAAAGTCACCGTATTATATTAGTACCGCATTTTGAAGGTTTCTAAACTTTATAGAGGTCATGCAATTTTTAGAAATTCCCTCGGGATAGGCAATAAGTCGCCCTATCTCCGTAACATATACTATACATAGAGTCTTGAAATTTGACACACAAGTAAGGAATCATAACGGCTAAGAATTAATTTTAGGACTCCAAAATTTCCGCGGGTTAGGGAGTAAAATGGATTTTATTCTTACTTTGAAATGGTACTTCCTATGTCCTTAACTATTATTACTAGAATCTTTAAACTTGGCATACCAAGAGGTAATTATGACTTAATATTTGAAGACATTATTGGATGAAGGTGGTATGTCACTTTGACGTTACCTGCACGGACGAAGTCGCGGGCAAAAGCTAGTACATACAATATTAAGGCGCCTAGCGCCTTCAAATGCTGTAGATTAGGTAGTTTCTAAAGCTCCCTGGTTTCTTATTCTATTTGTAACATAGGTCGTTTAGGTATCAGCAAAAGTTCGATATTTAAATAAAGTTCAACTGAATGGTGTTTTTGGCTTGCGTTCCCTACTGCTCCTAAACGGTAACGACTTAAAAATAAAGAATCCGGTGTAATTTACACACAACATAGCATTTGTAAATCAATAGACTTTCTCATCACAAATAACACAACAAAAACACCGAAAATTTTCAAAAGTGTGTTGATTGTCTTTAATCCTCACACGTAAAGAAAAAGACAAAGACAAATTTTGAAACTAGCTAGTCGCATTAAAACAGTTTCAACTTTTACATGCACATCTCCGTTGGTTCATATCGACCTTTATTACCGTATTATTCTGAAGTATTTCAAATGAAGAAGCCTCTTCCTCCATAAACACAAACACAGACATCACCAAGTCAGCACCGTTATATTGAACGGAAATAGAATTAATTGAGGAAAAATGCACTCAAGGCACTTTTGGAGAGAGCTCTACGCTTGAAGTTTATTTACTTGATTGAATTTGAGAATATCTTCCGGTTATCTATGTATAGGTATTCATTTTATATATTTTCAGCATTGTTCACCATATCTACATTATGTTCAGAAGTAGTCAAAGATTTCGAAATAGAGACTAGGACTTTAGCAGCTTACCTTTTCTCGGATGATGTTTTCAACGGCCAGGGCTGTCTCCAGATTTTGAGGGTAGGGCATTCCGTGAGTGATGATGGTGGACTCAAGGGCGACCAGAGGTTTCCCTGACACCTTGGCGTCCTGCACTTCTTCGGAAAAGGCCAGCGCACGGGAAAACTGCCGCCAGCCTAGGGGCATAGTCTTGCGACCACTGCACACAACCTTGCGTAAGAACGCCATTAGAAACGATTATCTGAAACAAATTAGTTTAATAAGGCGAGGCAAAGCATAGTTGGCTTGAGCGCGTCTTAGTCTCTTAGTTAAGTGGAGGCAACAGGATGTGGGTATGTAAGTGTTGTTATTGGTTCATGGAAGCGCAAACAATATCCTGAATAATCCAGTTCTTGTTTACTTAGATATTCAAGTTATTACATCTGTGTGGGTATCTTGCGAATTATTTGCAGCAATTAATGATACCAATTTGGTCCTAGCCCAGCTTCATACTCAATTCTCAACGATTTCAAATGTTCCCGTGAAAGCTCGAGCGTAGGTATATCCACGTGGTATCTGCCAGCGAGAACGTACGTTAATAAAGGATTCAGTTCTGAAGGAGCCTTTCCGAAACAGAACTCGGGAGCTTAATTGGAATCGTTATCGATTTTATGTTATGTGCTCTGCGGTTCAGGAAAGGGTCCATGTTAACTAGAGTAAGATTTTATGTGTATGTGTGTTTTTGTAAGTGAGGAAAGATAAATAAAATGAATACCCCATACATCGTACTTTTTATAAGGGCTACAAGTGTTTCTTATATTTTTAAAGTAATACTCGTATATTGATTGGTTGCGTAATGGCTGTGCTTCAAAAATGTACCTAGTCTAATCACTAAATCTACACTCATCAAATTAGATACTAAATTCAACTTTAGGTGTTCATAAAGTGAGCAAAAAACTGTGCCAATACGATTATTCGAACATCTTTTTGAATTAATCTATCCCATTGATTTAATAACGCTGTTAGGTAATGCATGCAAAAAAATAGTTAGATAGTCGATTTGTCTAAAGTAGGTGGTGGCAAATTTTGTTAGGTAATTTAAATTCCGTGAAGATTTCGTTCACGGACAATTATTATACCGTTAGGTCAACAAAAAAAAACATGAAATCATCACGAAGTGAAACATTGGTCACGGCTGAGGCCTTGCAGAGGCTCAAGGTTCTCACAGAAAAGTTTAAATATTGATTATTTTGACTTGCACCAAGCTTGCACCAAAGAGGTGGCACGTTCCAGGAAATGAAACAGCAACGTCGTTCGCTCGCTGGTGCAGACGGGGAGGACGGGAGCGAATGGAAGCGACTCGACGCGCGCGGGGTTGCCCGGCGACGTTGTTTACTCACTGTCTTATTGTCATTGATTTGGAAGTCTCACTTTATTTCTATTATTATTGTAAATAGTTTGTGCATGGTTGTTTTTATTCAAGCAAATTGTGCATATCATCTTTTTTACTCGAGATCTGTATAAACAAAGTAAGTTTCTGCTTAGGTATATACCTTTTAACTATAATTAAAGTTTCTGTGGTATAAATACGAGGGTCAAACTGAAAGTTCTTAGAAAATCAAAAACTGAGCAAACTAGCAAGTTATTAGTTTTATTATATCTTTTCAAAATAGTGTCCATTCACATTAATACATCGCTGCATCCGATGGAACCACTGAGAAAAGCACTTAGCCCACTCGTCCTTAGGGGTCTCTTCGACGGCCTTTTGAAACGCACCCACTGCTTCCTCGGTGTTCATAAAAAGTTTTCCTCGAAGTTTTTCTTTTATTTTCGGGAATAAATAAAAATCGCAAGGTGCGAGGTCGGGGCTATACGGCGGGTGACCCAGTAATTCCACGTCTGACGTCACTAAATAGTCGATCGTTCGCCTGGCGGTGTGCGACGAGGCGTTGTCGTGGTGAAGAAGGATCCTACTTCGAGGTCGTTTCTTCCGAACTTTTTCCAATACAAGTGGCAAACAATTGTTACTGTACCACTCGGCAGTAACTGTTTTTTGATCCTCTAAAACAATTGTCGCATAGTGACCTGTCTTCCCGAAGAACGAGGCCACCATCTTTTTTCCCACGCTTCGACCTCTCTTCACTTTAGTTGGCAACTCCTCGAAAGGAAACACCCATTGAGCAGACTGTCTCTTGGTTTCTGGATCATAACAGTAAATCCAGCTTTCATCACCCGTAAGGATGTCGAACACAGCATTTGAGTCACCTCCGTTAAATCTTTGAATCATTTCACGGCACCAATCAACCCGACGGAGTTTTTGGGCCTCGGTCAAATTATGAGGTATCCATCGGGCGCAAAGCTTCCTGACCGCTAAATGTTCATGGAGGATTTTATGCACTTGACTCATACCGATGCCTAAGCTTGTCCGAATCTGCTGATACGTCACTCTTTTGTCAGTCTCTATCATACGCCGCACAACACTGATGTTATTTTCAGTCGTCGCCGTAGAAGGCCGTCCCTCACGCAGATCATCGGTGAGATTAGTGCGACCACGTTTAAACTCACTAAACCAGTTGTAAATAGTCGCACGAGATGGGGCTTCATCATGAAAGGCCAATCGAAGTCTATCATAGCTTTCTTGTTGACTTAAATGACATCGAAAGTCATAAAAAATCATTGCACGGAAATTTTCTCGCGTTACATTCATGTTGACGTGACACAGACAATTTTCAATTTGCCGCCAAATCATAAAACAAATGACAAATGAAAGAAATATATACTCAATAATATTGGTAAAGAGTTCCATTTTCAAAATTTAAACTTACTTTTTTATTATATTGTTTACAAGAGGCCAGTTCTAAAAACTTTCAGTGTCGCCCTCGTATAATAAAATAAATGAAGTTCTTATTAAATTGACATTCAAAATGGGTTAGAGCTAGGTTTCTTGAAGACAGTGGGAATGAATTACTTTAACTATCTGTAGTGTGCTGTCATAATATCTTTCTGTAGACTGTTAACCATCTTATTCTATCATATTATTTGTTGTTTAGTTGTTGAAACCTTGGGTATCCTCATTGCAGATAGTATAGGTAACTGGTAGTTATCCCACCAAAAACTGGCAGATTATTGAACAAGACGTCCACCAACTTGCCGCGTCTTATCCAACCTCGACATTGGCAGAATCATCAAAAAGTTGATGGGGCCACTTTTTCCTAAATTTGAATTGAATTGAATTGAATTACTTTAACAGCAGTAGGTATATGATACTAGCAATCTTGTATTGCTATCCTCAGCCGCGTAGAACAATCATGTGCAATTAAGCTATCGGCACAGAGTCGTAAATTACCGTAGTACTGCGCCATTCATAAAAAGTTTTGTAATAGTAAGTAATACTTAGTCTATGATTTTATCGTCGCATTTTTAAATTATCAGGGTCAAGTTCGCTCCGAGGAGTAGATAGCCTCAAACTTAGGTACACGTCCGTCCTCGCCTTCGATGCACCTGCTTATTCTCACCCATACTTAAATGTTTCTGACGCCTGTGTTTATTTATTCTTGCTGCGTATTTAACACCCCAGGCTATTGCATGGATGTAACTACTTAATTGCAGTTTCTGTGACAATGACGGCATACTGATTCAATACGCAAGGCGTACTATATATCTTTCAACATGAAACTACCGTGAGACTTAATCATTATTACACATAAACATGTCGAGCATCACTCGACTTTTTATACGTGAGTTATTCGTTTATGTGTAATAACGTACTATATATGCTTAAGAGTTATGAGTAGGTAACGAATATGACGAGAAACTGATTTCTCTGTTGCTTTTGACATTTTCCTTGGGTAATAGACGTTGCGTTATACCTACTAAGACCATCCGCTATGGGAACCCTGGTTAGGATTAGGTGTAATCCCGCCTAGTGGGTGCGTCGATGTCTTGCCCACCTTTTCTCTATCTATAGAAACTTGCTGTCTCACTCACTTGAATCGGCCGATCGTACCCGAAACTGAATGTCGTCCTAGGAGCTCATAGACTGTAGGATTTTTTCAGTGTTAGTTACTTTTACAAAGTACAGGCAAGTTAGGTACCTACAACTAATATCAGTCCACGTCCACGACCACGTTTCCCACTTTCGATCACAGCTCAAGTGGCTCCCAATCCGTTTTCGCCGAAATTCTCACATCCTCATCCTTCTCTACGGCATTCTTTTTAATCCTGCAACTCCTCGTTACCTCAAAGAGCGTTTTAGTTACTTTACCTCTGTAAAATGTTCACAAAAAATTCTCCTTTACTGTACCTCTTTATAATTCCAAATTCTATGTATATTCTTATACTGTTCAGGCTTTACGGTTGTGGAATTCCTTGCCTCTAATCATAAGGCGCGCTAAATCTTTACCCATATTTAAATCTATGTTGAAGGAGCACTATCTGTCATCTTGTGCATGGCTTTTTTAGGTATGTGTGTATGTGTCTATTTATATCTCCATTTATTGTAAATGTGTGTTTCATGTATAATATATTATTTATTTCAGTACTTAGTATATTAATATATATTCTAAATTGCACCACCTACTCAGATCTGTTCTATTCTCCAGTCCATTATGGTTGCCTGGTAGATATCGCTTTGTACCAATAAGGCCGCCTATTGTTACCTTGTAATATTCTGTATACCATTTTCTGTTTTGGTTGTTATATGTGGTGTTCAATAAAGAGTTATTGTATTGTATTGTATTGTATAAGTTAAAAGACATTATTTCTCTGTTATAGTTAATCTTTTATAGCTGAAGTAAATGATTCGGAATAAGGAACAAAATATTGATAAGGCACATATAGGCGAACTTATGCTCTGCCAGTATCAGCAGAACGTCGAAGTCTTCTCAATAAAATAATACTATTGTTTGTTTCAAAAATTACTTTGAAGTGGAATTAAATATACCTAGAATTCATGGCACATATTTAAATGAAACAGAATGGCGTGGGGTCTTCCGAAGCTGCCGGGGCTCACGTTCTCGGACCCGACGAAGACGCAGTTCCACATGCGGAGTTCGCTGCGCTACTACCAGGGGCACCGGTTCCCGGACACGCTGGTGCGCGGCCCGGGCGGCGCCGCCACCGACGTCGACAGCAACGCCTTTGCGCTGCCCGACGACTCCGTCAAGTAACAATACTCAAAATTTTGTCATAAAACCGTTATTTTCGCCCGAAATGAATCTAGATTTCCAAAGATATCTTATCAGATACAGGTATAACAATGATGGCCAATTTTAAAAATATGTAAGTTTGACAACCCTTGGAATAAAATTTCGCATCAGTGAAACTTTTTCACGGGATATACCTACCGATATTTTTATACTTAGACGCATTTACATGTGCATGTTGGAGGTATTAATATGCTACGCGTAGTAAGTTTTTTAACTTAATTACTTTAGTGATGTTGAAAAGTTTGCACGTTCGGGTGTCATGTAGTTTCGGTTCGATATGCTAACATTGTTAGCCCGAGGCAACTTTTAGGATGGAGCGAGGTCCAATTTATGGCACCTATATTGTTAGGCTAAAAAACATCTAGTTTACCTACCAAACAAGACAGCAAGAAGGAAAATGAGAACTCTTGATTGTCTGAAACGCTTGTGTACAGTCACGACGCCAGCAGGCACTACCATGGTGCCAGTAGGTACTTTTTATGAGCGATGGGTTGCTTCAGCATGCAATGCCTAAGACATCTTAGGCTGCACTACTGCGGCGGATAGGAGGGGAAGCGTAAAGAGTCGATTAATCAAAATACAAGCGGAGCAGTACGAAATGTTGATTTCAATTTATTCTTGGTTGAATCTGCACCGTCTAAACTGTTTGTTTGTTAAATGGGCGCCGCAGGTTATCTCGGATCGACGTAACCTGTATGGACGGTGGGCGGCGATGCCTCCCCTGTCCTTGAAAATGTCTGTCTATTTTTTTCCTTCACCACTTTTTCGTCCCCTCTTGAACTTGGAGAGTGATGGCTCTGTCCGTCTGCCTTGTGAAATGGCCAGCCTAATGAGAACTATAAATATGAAGTTTTATTTGAGCATAAATTTAAACTTTAATAAACCAACACAAATAATTAATTTTTCTAGTGCTATTACTAAAAATATTAAATAGTAATCACTAAAAAGTAAATATGGAAAACTGAAAACCATGATCAGAAGACCAGAAAACTGAAGCCATTGTTTACATACATAACATGTAACAAAACCTATAGCGAAAATATATACAGTCAAGGAATTTAATTCCTGATCCATCTTCCATTCCTGAACCTCTTCACTTAAAACATCATATATATAGACATCGCATTACCTACTTAATAAGGAAACTCGTTACGATGCTTTACTACAAAAAGGTTCCACGGTGGGTTAGGAATTAAATTCCTTGACTGTACCTGTTGCTTACGTAAAATTTATCATATTTTTGTCGAAACTCGTCATTTATGTTATTGGTTGAACGTTTGCTTGCAGCTACGACCCGTCGCTGACGTACGGGCGCGTGAAGCAGCCCGCGCTGCCGGCCGTGGTCCCGCACTGGGTGCACTACGATAAGCGCTGTCTCAACTTCACCGCCTTCTTCAAGCAGCCCGTTTACGAGAACCCTGACGAGAGCTACCGCGTGCGCGTCGTCAACATCGTCTACTTCATCGAGGACGACACTATCACCGTCATGGAGCCACGCGTCAAAGTACCTCATGCATCCTATTTTTTCATCATCGATATCTTTCTTCCCAATAGGGCCATAGAGCTCATTACGCCTTTAAAAAGCTTGTTAAGTTTCTGCTAACTTATCATTCGTTTCTTTATCAGTCACTTTTTGAAATTTGCCTCCCTCAAGCAAAGAGGAAAGATTTTTTTGTAACAGGGCCATAACTTTTTAAGAATAAGGGCGTGAGCCATTACTCCTTTCCTTACATACGTCAAGAAGTAAGTAAACACTTTAGGTACATCTGTACGAACCCACGCGGCGGATTCGACGTCGCTCTGACTTAATTCGGCTGCTCACTCCAGTGAACTAAACATTCCATTATTCCAAAATGAATATGAAACATTTTAGTAGGGATCTCATAAAGTAGGTGACCAATATACAATTCAAATGTTGTTTCCGATTACTTAGCGAAACGAATCTATCGGGACGCAAGTCTTCCCAGAAAACGGCCTCTAATCCAGCTTCATGACCCATTCATATACATGATAATATAATGACGAGCCTAATTGCTCCTGCTCGGTGCCGTCCTTGGCGAATACCTCTATTTCCGGGCCGAGGAATTATCAGGCCGACGCGGAGTGATTGACGGTGTAAATAAATATATCTAAACATAAACCGTTCATATAATTCGCTGGCTACGTTGATTAAATTTTCACCGCCCCACTCTGATTCATTGAAAATTTGCGGTGTAACTGACCCTAACTGTAAAATACTGCCGGTACGGCGCGGGCAATATTTGTAGATATTGTTTTTCCGCCATTTACCTAACTACTTGCTATTCTTAGCGGGCATTGTATACGCCACGTGTTTTATAAAACAAAAACATGGTGGGACAGGAATGAACGAACGACGAGTATGTTTGGAAACGACTCGGAAATGGGTTTTGGTTTTGCGAGGCATTATTACTCTGACGAGCAGAGGCCGGCTGCTTCGTAATTATTGCTGCCGCATCCGCGCCGCGGCACGCCGCCCGTGCCTGCGCTGCGAGTATCTATTTCCCACTATTTAAAACAACTTCTGCTTAAGAATAACTATACAGGAACTTTGGAGCGTATACTACGAACATTCGTGATGCATTACTACCGGTCATCACATTGTCAACGAGAAGCAAAACACTAAATGAAGTGAGCCGTCTCAATTTTTTGGGCACATTCTATTCGACAGCATTATACTAATGAAGTAATGAAGCAAGTTCAATTATACTTGCTCTCGGCGCCAAACCCGCCAATGATACTGAAAACCTTTTGCACTCTCAACATATTTACAATTAACTTGAGATCGTAATATGCAAGTGTTAACATGAACCAATTTTTATTTAAAATGATTCGGACAAAGCCGTGTCCCACACAGCGTGCGCGAATATATATATAGGAACTAAATTTTGTTATATGTACCTATAACAAATGGGAAGAATTTAAATAAAGCGGCCACGGTTGAGTGAGTACCGCGCGACGGCAGCATTGTTCGTCTCGTTGCTGCTGAAGATTAATGGCGCATTTTTTCGCAACATCCTGGAAATGATTAAGAGAATGGAATCGAGAAGCGCCCCGAGCGACACGTCCGACGCTAGCCGCAACGCGTCGAGACTCCAAAGGATGCACAGGCGTCGTCATAATGGAATGGTCTCCCATTTGCTGAGAATATTTCATTAACTACGGCTTAACTCGCCATTCATCATATTCTAAAAGCGCCATTTGCCTCTTATAAGAGACTGCCTCATAATAATGCCGATCCATATAGGACTTGGATCTATCAATACTGATGCCTCACGATCGTTTTATACTAAAATTAAACAAATACACGACCAGCAAATGATACATTGTAAGTCTCATGACCATATAATTAAATATAATTAATAAGTATGTAGGTAAATAAATAGGTAGGAACACCTGAATAATCAGATATCTAAAATGAAAGCTTGATTATGGGTTCATTCTCAAAGAACCCACAACAGGGTAGGCTATAATAGCATACCTACCTATTTGCATCGATAGCAAAACTCTTAGGACCTTTTTCGCCACGCTTTGATGAATGAGCTCTTGGTATAATTTTATATAGGTATATAAAGGACATAAAAAATAGAAACTTATCCGGAAGCTTGATATTTCAGTTTTCATTACGATAAAACTTTTGAAGACAGAGTTCCGTTTGGCTAGCAACAATGTCTATCACGTAATACATCCAAGTACAATTTATTTAATGTACGATGCACGAGGCAGCGAAGTTAGCAGCTCAGACTTGTTAAGCTGGAGGTAAAGCAGAACGAGCAAATGAGCACGCATTTTGTCTGCACTTGAATGCGAGCGCCGAGCGGCCGGCTGCAGCCTTTGTTCGCTGCCAGCTGGCGCCCGGCACCTCCGAGTAATCGCCTTTCCTATTCTTGACTGATATGATAATATCTTCTCGTGCTAATTTTATTTCCTGTCGTTACGACTATTCTTTAACTAACAAACATAATTGCTAACAGGCACCTACTCACTTGTGTGTGCCTAAGTATGATCACATTCCCATAGAACAGACATGCCAAAAAATCATTCGAAAGTATTACTTTATTAAAACTTTACTAAAATTTGGCTTTTATAATTATCGTAACGACATAACTCGTTTTGAAAAGTGTAATTAGTTATGCACACGTTATTACAACCAATTAAGTATGAATTTTCACAGACATTTTGCCTACTACTACATCTCAGTGAAGGGTTTTGATTATGACCTTATGACTTATTTAATTGGTTAGTAGAAAAATGTTTCTATAGTATGACTGATTACAATGATTACCTAACTCTCTCGGGAAATCATAATTGAATGGCGTAACAAATCTAATTTAGTTTAATTTGATTTGAATTAATTTAATTTAATTTAATTTAATTTAATTTGATTTGATATAATTTGATTTAACTTGATCTAATTTAATTTGGAAAGTGTAATTAAATATTAAAACTACCTATTCATGTGTTACATAATTGTAGTTATTGAAGGAGGATACACGGCGTACTTTTAGCCAGCAGAAGACTTACGTGTCGCGAACGCTCGATATTCGTCTACAGCGCCATAAATACCTAAAAACCTAGTGGTGGTAAAACCACGGTGAATCTCGTTTAAAGCGCATCAACTGGGTGTAAAAAATGTACACAGTTTGTATAGACTATAATTAAGGCAACTGTTTCAGAATTCGGGTTTGTGGCAAGGAAGGATGGTGAAGCGCGGAAAAATACCTAAAAACGACCTCGGCGAGTTCTGGCACTGGAAGGACTTGGACGTCGGCAAAGACATTTGTATATTCGGGAAGGTTTTCCACACTGTGTCCTGCGATCTTTTTACCAAGGTAAGTCTTATTAATTTAGTACGACTCGCCACCGTGATTTTACTCCTAATTTATTTAGAAAGTATAAATATAGAGTTAGATGGTTTAAAATTTTGCTACGAGCCGTTGAAATAATACCTTTTAGTATATTAGAAAAATACGTATTTTACACACATATGTAGGTACTTTAATTTTGCGGTGATATATTGATATCAGCAGCAAGTCTCACTTTAGGTACGTAAGAATAGAAATTATACTACTTGCCGATCTCGTCAGTCTTATTTTGTCAAAGATTATACTTAGGTATTGCTGGAGCCCCATTTTTAAAGCACGTATGCGAAAATTCCACACTAAAGTGAAAGTTGTGAAAGATTGTGCTGAAATGGGCAGTAGATTAATAGAAAATGACAGCTCTAAAGAACCAAATAATCTAGTCAACTGTTCTAAAATACACCATCCACTTTCGAACGGTCCTTTCAAATGAATTGGTTACCAAAATCGGGCACCCGGCTGATATCGATAACATGACAGAATTCACGAAATATTTTTTTAAAGCCTGGCGACGTTAGGTATTATGAAGGCGGGTTTGTTAGTTATTGTAGCCTGACTGCACAAGTATTGTGAGTATAATCTCAGCGACGTTGAAGAAGGTTTGAGAAGGGTTCTATTACGGGTCAGCCGTGCTCAGTTGTTACGTATAGGTGTGATTCCGACAAAGGTAGTTTTTTGTTGCTTTTACTCAGGTCACATAATTTTAATATGCCTCACTCTATATTCGCTAGCCGTAGCGTGGTGAAAGTAAAATCATTTTACACCACCGTTTATAAATTTACCTACGGGTAGATTTTCGAAGCAGTCTTCAACCCCCCCCAGAAACCTATAGTAGGAGATCCGAATCTAAGTCAACCTTCACCGAGTTGATAATAGAATGAAACATATTTTATAATAAATTTATTATATTAGAAAATATGTTAAAAATGGGTTGGCTAAAAAAATCCTGGACAGACTATTTTTTCTTCACAATAATTATAATAATAATAATATATTTATTTGCAGTAAATGTAGTGAAGTGAAGGCATGGTTATTATTTACACTATCATATTTTGAGCTAATTTTTTTTTCTATTATAGATATATTATATTTATAAATCAATAGATATATAAATATATTATATATGTAATATATTTATTTCTATCCAGGATTTTTTTAGTCAACCCATTTTTAATATTTTTCTAATATACTAAATTTATTATAAAATATGTTTCATTCTATTATCAGCTCGGTGAAGGTCGACTTAGGTTCGGATCTTAGACTACTAGAAACATGTTAACTACTCGTGTTTTTTGGAGACACAGTGGAGAAAAATGTGAAACGGTCGTGGTAACTTTACAAATATACAGTCTCATATTCATATGAGAACAAATCGGTCGCTATGTTGGCACATTTTAGACACTAAGGCCACCTATACGCCCATAATCATGCTAAATGTGGCCTTTAGGTTTTGTTACCTTAGGCTTGGTCTTCCCCGTTAGGGATATTGACGTGATTTATGTATATATGTATGTAGACACTAAGGTACCTTCTTGAAAATTACAAAACTACCATTATCCACGTTAGGACCTTGACTAATGTGGCGATATCTAGCGGTTTTTTACTGAACTGCTTCCTCACAACACGACTATAAATATACAGAAAGGTTGGTTCTTTTTATTTGCTGACTAAAGTGATGAATCGTGCGACACGAAGACATTAACTATACATGTATCTCCATATTAGCAACACTAACATAATATTCCAAAGTTGAATTGCGGAGAGGTGTCAAATGAAAAGTCGATATGTTATCTAGAATGTAGCGCGGCAAGCCGGCAACTATTTTATCTGCTTATCTCATTCGGGTGACCTTGCCCGACCGCTCCCGCTCGCCGCGCCGCGCCGCCACCCGCGGCCACATGCGGGGCATACTCGTACTCGTAGCTAGCGTTAGCATCGCATCGTAAACTAGATACGCGTCGCGTGCCGCATTGTTTATAGTGTTTACCACCATTGTAACTGTACCAGGGACGCGCTACACTCTTCTATGGTGCACCACCCGAAACTACTTATGTCGATACCTAGTTATCATTAGCCAAACACGACCAAATTGTGCTCACACCTAACCTATAAAGTAAAACGGAAATATAATCAACCCGCACACATGACTAAAAATAAACGTACCTTTTATCGTTGAAAGTGAGATCCTCGGCGTTACTTGACGAATCCTAACTTTATTGAGTCCAGAACAAAAATACGACACGTTTTCTCAGCTGGCTATTAGTATTCGTACCTACTCGGCTTTAAACGCGACGCGGTGTTATTATTATTTACTGATTGAGTCGGCCCGCCGCCCCGCCGCCGTGCCGTGGCTTGCCTGCAGCCGGCGCAGTAAGGGTTGACCGCAGGTGATAACGAGCGAGTTACTTTAAAATAGTAGGTAGGTACCAGTGGCTGATGCCAGCTTTGCAATAACAATGCCTATTAAATTAAAGATGCAGCTCTGGTTACGTTACGTAAGTATCCATTAAGAAAATGAGCATTACAACTGGATTAAACAGCAAATACGCTTAAGTTAATCCGAGTCAGCGGTTTACGGGCCTCTACACAATAATTATTGTTATTATTACGGACGGACGAGTTGCGGAGAAATTGGTGAGATAACATCGCCAAATATCCTTCATAACCCGTGAGTGTGGCTTCGTAAAGGATTTTAATACGCTTTTATTAAGGAATAAATCTCGGATAATAAGGCGATGATAAAAGATACGTGAGAGATAATCTATTCATCTTAAGATTCAAACCGTGGTTCCTATGCAATAACAGGGCAATAATGCGAAACGAATGGGCATCGTAAAACCTTCGAATGGCTTTTAGAATAAAGCCGTCGTCGGGGAGGCCGTGGGGCTTAAACAGATGTGTTTATTGCTGGAGGAGCGCCCGCGCTGCCCGGCCTATAAACTGGAATACCCTGGCCGGTCGGTGGTATAACAATGGGGTGGCAGGGCGGGCAAAATGCCACGGGGCCCTGCCTCTGGAGCGCCGCGAGCTTGCTGGGAAGCACAGATGGGATGCTGATGCACTTTTTTATATTCAGGAAACTAATGACTTTATACACAAATGCTTCTAATCGCACTATCTTTTGTTTGAAACAGTTAGAGACCGGACAGTTTAAGCGCCAAGCGCCATTTTAATTGGCACTTCCGCTGCAGAGTTGTTACTTCAAGTCACTTAGAAGCACAAGGTCGTAATCGTCAATCACTAATGAGGTGACTGGATTAACTTGACCTACTTCTTTTACCGTTCAGAGAGAAAGAGAGAGAGAGTGAGTGAGAGGGGGGTGGGAGAGAGTGAGTGGGGGGAGAGAGAGAGAGAACACGAGATACATTTATTTACACACATTCGATACACGTAGATATATAATGTGGAGAAGTACAATATACTTAAGAATAGTACCTACCGATATGGTGTAAAATGGGCCCCACTCTGCATAATGTTGCGGCAAGCCGCAACGCTGCTTTTCAGTGGGACCCAGATAAAATAAAAAACTAAACACAAAAAAAACTGTGGCGACACGAAATCCTGTGGAAAGCACTTCACAAACAAGCTAACAAATATAAGGGAGTATGTATGGCAACACTCAATCAGTTCAATCGCATTAAACCAATTAAACCGAAACAAGTCAAGCCAATCGTTGATTTGGCTATTGCAGTGAGTTAATTATCAATTTCAATAGTTTTGATATAGTAATGTATCACATAACCCTCAATAAACCATAAAACAAATTAAAAGTAACAAAACATTTCTAGAATTAGTAATCGGGTTTGGTTATAGTAGGCTTGGTTATCTTGCACGTGAGTAGCGGAGTAGCAAGGTAAATATTTTTTTGTTCATTGAAATGGACCTCCGCAAAGTAACACCTGATTCAATAAAATATCATTGTAATCCACTTTGCCGGGTTTCGCCAAGTATATTACCTTGACTTGCCTCCATACACGCCGCACATGTCCAAAGGCTACACTCTATGTACAACCTGCTGAGATGTGGAATTATTTAATTGGCGCCTTCTTGTAGTGGTATTGGATAAACACCATCTGGTCCTGACGGAATGGCGGGTGGGCGAAATGTGGACAGAGCCCATTTTATCTTATCGTGGTCTACTAACTTTTTACCGGTATCCAAATTGTGCCTGGTAGTGGTGAGCACTTGTTCGGCTACGCCGATGGGGATATTGTCGGTTATGCCCTTATGTATGATAGAGATTGGAAAGGGTGTATCACACTTTACCTTTAGTGTATCTAGTTCAGTCTCTATCATTATCCCATCTTTACCTCTTGTAGTTAGGGAGCTGGCGAGCATTTCGGTATATGATTTGCACACGTTTCACGTCGAGGTGGATTGCAGTTTAAATCATTACGAATTGATTTGGTTCAATCAATTAAGGTCCTATGTCGCTGCGTTTTCGCGTAACAGCGGATTGAAGTTGCTTAAAAAAATCGGTGTATTAAATCATTTGCACGTGTACCTATGCTTCTGGAGTTCATGGTCACAATCATCTTGGAAACGAAGAAAATCGAAGAGGCAGACATTCAGGACTGCATTATCACGGGGAGTTGTAAAAATGTAAAAAAAAAACTCTACTAAGTCATTTGCACGCGGTTCTCATTGCGCCCATTCGATTCACTATGACTCCGTGGATTCGAAAAAAAAATGTGGCAGACACTTTGCTCACTGATTTTCAGCTGTATAACTGTTTGAAATTCATGGAATCAAGGGACAGCGGGCATTGCATGGGATTATTGTTATTTTTTAGTTTTATTTTGTTTAATATTATCCTCTAAACTCACGGTAACGATTAAACTTCTGGAGCTGAAATCTGCAATCATGTTTTTTCTCAATGCCAACCAGAAACGAAATGCGCTTGGAACTTTTATTAGAAAGTACCTATTTTTTTTAATTGCATGCTTGAATGTAATCTGAATAGGATTAGGATCTGGATAGGAACAGTCTTTAACTTTTTTTAATCACGTTTCATTTGTGTAAAATACGTAGATTTTTAACCAAGACTCCAATTTTTTTTTTGCTATGAAAAATTAAAAAAAAACGATACTATTTAGGTCGGAACTGAGTTATACCGTTCTCACTCATATTCCCAAATAAAAGAGAGAAGCCATGAAAGGAACTATGGGGATATTTTATAGCTGCTTGGTTTGGCGCGAGCGTCGGGTTAAAAAAAAAATCAAACGGTCTGCCTTTGGAATATCAGAGGCCTGAACGTCTGCCTCAACGATTTTCTTGGTTTTCATAAATAATTCAAACATCAGTCCAAGAGGCAGACGTGTGCGCATAATATAGCACAGCTTTTTTTACATTTTTGGAGCACTGTCAATAGACAACGCAGAGGCAACATATTAGCAGACTATTTTTTCGTGGTTCTTCTCATTGTTTTTGATCGAACAATTCAAATCAAACTATACTTTGTTTTGGGGCCCCATTACTGACCATCTTTTGCCACATTTCCGAGCAGTGGCGTGTAAAGTATAATTGTAGGTTGAATGAACAGGCCAACTATGAATTCAAACAGGCCAACAATAACATTGTTGGACAGTTTCAAAGACCAAAGTCGTCCAATCACATCGGCATGCTGATCCCTGATTCCACCAATCAGAACACAATTTGTGATGCTACATTACACAAAATCGACCAATCAGAACACGTCGTGTGCTGCATATTAAATTTTTTCAAGGTTTATCCCATCAGGGAGAGGCAAAGGAAACTAGGTCCATACAGCCACGTCTGACGTAAATTGTTTTGTCTTTAATGTTTAAGTCCTGTCTTAAAGTCAGAGTCGTCAGTCCGTCCTTGTGACGTCATATTAAAACTATAAGCGATTATGGGTGTGTTCAATAAGCACTTCGAAGCGCTTCACTACATAGTATAAAATAAAGTCGCTTTCTCTGTCCCTATGTCCCTATGTCCTTATGTCCCTTTGTATGCTTATATCTTCAAAACTACACAACAGATTTCGATGCGGTTTTTTTAATAGATAGAGTGATTCAAGAGGAAGGTTTTTATGTATAATTCTATGCAGACGAAGTCGCGGGCAGAAGCTAGTTGCTTAATAAAATAACATAACAAAAAAAGCCTTTGCGTGACTGGCCACTAGAGCGCTCCCATTTTTTTTTAAAAGTAAAATATGGCGGGAGATTGAAACTTTACTGTTGTATTTACGCTCATGTTTTTTATTTCCTAGCAGTAGTCGTGAAAAGCACTATGTAATGTCTCGGCCAAAAGTGCAATAGATGGACTCGTCTCTCTTCGAGGGCCTCACCTGCGGCTCGGCCCTCGAACTCACTCGTCCATCTATTGCTCACTTTCCAGCCTCTACAACAATGTACTATTGTTCCACATAATTTCATTGAAGTATTAGGTAATATGATATTAATAATAATCTAAAAATGTATTGTGGTAAAACTATCAGTGTATCAGTAGGTAATATATGTATTCTAGACTCTAATCTATACTGATTACAAAATGAACGCAAGGGTACAATACTCAGTACACAATAGGTACACATACACAAATCACGTCTTTATCCCTTACGGGGTAGACAGAGCCTAAGGTAACAAAACAAAACCCAAAGGCCACGTTTAGCAAGACTGGGCGTACCTATAGGTGGAAAGTGGAATCTAAATAGTGACGGGTTGCTAGCCGCATCGCCTATCACATGATTCCTAAGATTTTCGCCCATTCCCTCGATGGGACTTTACCATCTGCGCGGGAAGAGAAGCAACTGGTACATTTTATGTTTTTTCTTTACTCCCAGACCAGCACGGAAGAAGTATCTATACGATGCTGCCATTGAATCATTTCGCGTTGCGTTGGTATTGGAATATTTATATCTAATTTAAGTAAATAGTACGAATTTGTTTTGAAGCGATTTACACACATCCAACACTTGGATCATGGTAATAAAAAGCATTCACAATAAATAAACAGTTTTACTTGAGATACAGTCAATTACAATGCCGTTGCATAGTGTAGCACCACTTGCACTCCCATGTATGCGTTGATCAAGTAGGGCACGAGGTAGGCGAGCGCGCGCGCCGGCTGCGGCAGCGGCACCACTGCGTACACGATCGTGTGCAGAATGCGGCCGGCAGCCGCCGCGCGGAACAGCAGCGTCGCCCACGCCGCAGCCGGGCTTGTCGTCAGGTACAGCGCGCCGAGCAACCAGAACGCCGGGATGTTCTCCAAGTCGTTAAGATGCGCCCTCCGCACACGTTCCACCTCCGGGTCAACTGTCACTTTTCCCTTGAACGCTTTCGCATCCTCTGGATTCGCGAACGCATTCCGCTTGCCACGAGTCAAAGACGTCAACGTCGCAACGGCCAACATCTTCAGCCCTAGCACAGCGCTATACACGATGTACGACCTCACGGCCGGATCATCCAGGGATAGAACCATATTTAATATAGAGACGTGTTCACGCGTACGAAAGGTCTGCTCGCTGAGATGGTAACACCTCGAATGAAAAATGAACAACGCCGGCCAAGAAATATGTACCGTTATGCGTCGGTCGTGAATCGACCACTCACGCATAGCTAATACATAACTGGGTAATCATGAATGCACACAATTTTGGACCTTTGGAAACCGGCATTGGAAATAGTCGCGTCTACTCGCGATAGCAAACGCGTACAAAGTTCAATGTCAATAACACTGATTACGTGGACGTAGTCGGCTTTCCGAATATAATCAGTTCAGCGTGTGCGCGGCGCGGGGGTTAGGTAGGTACTTACGACACTATGCTACTGCGCGATGTGAATGCACGGGTCATAACGGTACGTGCACGAACTATAACCTAGGTTGCAGAACTACATCTACAAAAGAAATACTATGGTGAGGACAATAAAATAAACTTATTAGATCTGTCATTGTTCTAGTTAACTACGTAAAGAATAATGTTTTCATGTATATATTTATTTATTAAGATAAAAATGATAAAATTATGGATTCTAGCTAATATGATCGACCAAAACACGAATAAAAAACAGTGTAGTCGAAATTCGATGAAACACGAGCATTCTACTTTGATTTTCATATCTTTGTATTTTTTTATTTAATTACTAGCCTTCCGTCCGCAGTTTCGCCCGCGATAAATTATTTTTCCCGTAGGAATAGGTATTTTCCCGCGATAAAAAGTCGCCTATGTCACTCAGTGATAATGTAGTTTTCCAACGGCAAAAGAATTTAAAAAATCGGTCCAGTAGTTTCGGAGCCTATTCAATGCAATCAAACAAACAAACAATAAAAAAAATCCTCTTTATAATATTAGTATAGATTATTAATTATTTTCTTCAGCGGGGATAATGGCTAGGAACATAAATCTTGCATGAGTATAATTTTAGTTAATTGCCTACCTTCCTACTAGTCATCGTCATTTATCTCCAGCTTATACTATACTAGCCTTCCGTCCGCAGCTTCGCCCGCGATAAATTAATTTTCCCGTAGGAATAGGTATTTTCCCGCAGTAAAAAGTAGTTTATGTCACTCAGTGATAATGTAGTTTTCTAACGGCAAAAGAATTTTTAAAATCGGCCCAGTAGTTTCGGAGCCTATTCAATGCCAACAAACAAACAAACAATCAAATTTTTCCTCTTTATAATATTAGTATAGATGTCCTACGGCTAGGCAACGTCTTCTCACAGAATGAATAGGGTTTCACGTAAGCCCAGTGCGGATTAGGAATTGCTTCGCAAGTACGGTCAAGGAATTTAATTCCCTACCCAGCCCACCATGGAACCTCTTCACATAAAACGTCATAGTGACATCGCATCACTTAACAAGAAAAATCGTTACGACGCTTACTATAAAAAGGTTCGTTGATTTCCTTTGATTTAACTAAATTCCTTTACTGTTTACTGTACATACGTGTAAGTTTCCTCACGATGATCTTTTATCCAAAAACCTGGATTGTAAACCTCAAATGTATTCTTCTCGTACAACCAAACTTCTGCTTGAGAGGCCAACAAAGATCAAACCTCGCTACCACGATTTTTTTTTATCACAGGTTACAGTCCTAAAATTATTTTTGTAATAATTAAAAGGGTTATTTTGGTTATGGTCTTCATTAATGGTCTTTGCCTGCTACCTAGACTTATCAAAGGCATTTGATCTTGTGTCTTATGACATAATGTGGGATAAAATACGCAGTGAGACAAATTTGCCTGATGAAATTACGTGACTATTGAAGTACTGGTACAACAACCAGAATAATTATGTTAGATGGGGTGGTGCTCTCTCGGATAGAGAGCTACAAACTAGAATGTGGTGTGAGACAGGGAGGGATTACTTCACCAAAGCTGTTTAATGTTTATGTCAATAAGCTTGTAGATGAGCTGAGCAGTGCACGTATCGGTTGTCACATAGACGGAGTTGCCGTTAATAATATAAGTTAATAATATAAATTGCCCCTATGCCAAATCTATATGCATCTGTGTGCAGCTCTGTTTCCGCTCTCGGGTCATAACAATGCCATAGTAAGTCTTTGTGTCAGTTCCTCTTTTAATCTTATAAAAGCACTTTCTTGATCTTCTCACCAAGTAAACACATAATTTTTCTTTAACAATTGGGTTAGTGGTCTTGCTATAATGGAGATTTCTGTTGAGTCCTTGGACGTGGAATATTTTTAACTGCCTCCGTTTTTCTAGAGTCAGGCTTGATTCCCTGTTCCAATAACTCAAAACCCAGAAAATCTACAGAGGTCATAAAAAAATGCATTTTGATAGCTTCAATACCCAGCTTGTTTTATTAATTCCAGCACAGTTGTAAATTTTTCTAGGCCTTCCTCTACAGTTTTTGATGGTATTATAATGTCTTACATATATGCCATTGCAGTTCCGAAGCGCGCCTTACCCAATGTTTTATTTATTCTTTGGAATGCCGCGGGGGCATTTGAGAGTCCGAATGGCATTCTATTAAATCCAAATTGTCCTTCTGGGGTCACAAATGCAGTTTTATATTTATCCTCTTCCCTGATGGGGAGTTGATAATAGCCTGACGCTAAATCGAGTGTTGTAAAATATTTAAACCCTGATAAATTGTCTAGCTGGTCCTCTATTCGAGGAAGAGGATAATGTTCTTTTGTTGTTTTCCTGTTTAATGCCCGAAATTCAACACACAAGCGCTTATCCTCAGTCTTTTTTTAACTGTTATGATTGGACTTGCAAATTGAGAGCTAGACTCAGGTACAATACCGGCTGCCATTAATTCATCAATCATTTCACGAGCTGTGTTTTTCTCATCAAATGATAGACGATAAGGTCAATACACCACCTGTTTATTATCTGTTAATTGGATAGTCATTTCATCAAATTTTGAACATCCCAGTTCATGCATATTCAATGCAAATTCATGTATATTTAATAACAATATAAGTTTTTCAATCTCAGACTGACTCAGATTCGGATCTATTGTTACTGGTTCACTGTGTATTGGTTTTCTTGCATAGCTACATTTTTTGCTTTAGTGATTCCACCCGTAGGACATTTGGTTCAGCATACTTAGCTTGCTGTTTAGTCAAATGTCCTCTTGCCACTTTATCACCACAACTAAGGTGCAATTTGTTTTCCAAGATGGATTTTAAAACAATTTGCACTTTACCATTATCAAAATGGTAAAACCCTCTTAAAGCAAAATACTTTTTTTTTGGTTCTGATCGTGCTCCACCTTCCACACATAAATCGCCATTAAATGCAGGCTCTGTAAAAACATCTACAATAGTCAACCCGTTAATATTAATGTTCTCGCTTATTTTTATACAAAATTTTGTATCTTTTTCTTCACTATCTTGGATTATTTGTAATATTTTAGCTGTTTTTACAATAATTATGTGACTTTTTTCTGTGTACCTATGTGTGTCCAATCAGTAATGGGTACCTAGGCAAGTACAGTCAGCGTCATATAGTAAGTAGCAGTCAAGATCGTCAAATACTTGGAAACACAAAAATGGTCATTAACAGTGACTCAATCAAGGCGTCAAATTGTTCGGGACATCCATCGTGCACAAATATACCGGAGCACGCACATCGCCAAATACTTAGTAACATTCAAGCCGACATTAGTAGCGTAGCAGCCAAAGTACCCAAAAGTATGGAACACACTAGAAAACTGAGCTTTATTTTAAATGGTATAAGATTTAATCTCGTGTCGACTGAAAAATAAATAAACACGTCATAAGATTCAATATGGCCTGACGTGTGTTTAATTCTAGCTAAGCTCATCTCTTGTTGACGTTGACAATCACCGAGAAGAGTACCAACTTGTCAGTGATCGTCTCATCTCTTTCATTTGGAGCCTGACGCCTGGCATCTAATGTTTACAATATATGTTCTTGACTTTGAAGTGTATAGTTACGTCAATGTTTGTTTTCCTTTTAAATGCCCTGATAATAATGGCCTGAATTTTGTCAATATGATTACATACATCATAAAAGAGTTTTCATTTACTTGAAAAAAAAGCAATGTACGTTTTGCGTTAATAGACTTTGACATTAGAACACCGGTCACATTGTATTAAAAGTGGACTAGTTAACTGGACCATTGGACCTTAGACGGCATGTAATAAAGTCTATTTTTCTAGTCTGCGGTGTTCCATACTTTTGGATACTTTGGCTGCTACGCTATCAGCGGGGCTTGGGAGTTACGGTACTAATGTCGGCTTGAGTGTTACTAAGTATTTGGCGATGTGCGTGCTCCGGTATATTTGTGCACGATGGATGTCCCGAACAATTTGACGCCTTGGTTGAATCACTGTTGATGACCATTTTTGTGTTTCCAAGTATTTGATGATCTTGACTGCTACTTACTATATGACGCTGACTGTACTTCTCTGGAATTACTACAACTTCAGTGACTGCACTAATACCATCAATAACTATTTGCACATCACAGCTACCAAGAGGTGTTACTGACGCATTGCCAAATCCAACTAACGTTGCCTCATAATTATTATTCCAATTACCAAACATTTCCCTAGCCTCTGTTTCTCTCATTAAGATCTTTATGCTACCCAAATCTACAAAACACTCAGAGATATATCATTAACCATTGCCTTTTTATAATATTTGGAATCCTCATTATTGGTTGTGGTTTTCATAACTGATTTTGCTAAATTTAAACTTTTATTATTGGAAGGTGTACTGGTAGAATCATTATTATTTGGTGTTTCTTTCTGATAACTATCACCAACCAAGTGACTCAACTTATTACACTTTTCACACCGCTTTACAGGTAAAGGACACTTGGCACTATAGTGGCCAAATTGCCCACAGTTATAGCACTACACGTTAATCATTTTAGTAGTGAATTCTTTCTTCTGTCCTGCATTATTAACATTACTATTTATTACAGTTTGCCGCTCTGGGCGTTCATTTATTCATTTATTAGGATAATCATACTGAGCAGCCTCAGCGCTCACTCTTATAGCTCTATCATCAATAACTAGTATAATACAATCAGCTGCATCTTGCCCACTAATTCTACATCTATTTAACAACACCATTTTTTCATAAAAATAATTTTCTACAGATTCACCAAACTTGGCCCGCTTTGCCAACATTTGTTAAAACTAGACCATAATTTTCATGGCAAGGAAATGCAGCTAAAAATTTCTCTTGCCATACTGTCCAAGTAAATAACATGGATGGTAGACTTTCATACCATACTTTAACCATCCCAGTAAGTTTACTTGTAGCAAAATGAGTTGTCTGTTCTTCATTCCATCCATGAATAGCTGCACACTCATTTACCTTTCTTAACCACACTGGCATGCTTTGGTTTCTTGATGATGTATTGAATTCAGGTACAGGATTCATAGATGGTAAAAACTTACTAGTATTACTATTATAAGAATGATTAAAAGCAGAAGACAATGCATATTTACTAGTCTATTAACACCAATATTGTCACTATTGCTGTCATCCTTCGGTAATGATGATGCACCAACTGTATTAATATTAGAGTCTGACTCAGCCCGCTTATGTTGAACCCACCGGCAACAAGGGTCGCACTTGTTAGATGTACATGTGTTGTGGTGTTCTCTGTCACTGCTCATTCCACATCCACTTTGCTGACTAACTCTGTTGATTTGCGATCGCTCTTTACGCGCATGTGATGTACAGCTGCCATCATCTGGATGCCTCCCACATCGACTGTGCCTGGCCACTGGTGAGCGTTCCATACGCTGACCACGTTGAGCGCCTAGTGACCGCCTGTCCTGCCGATTGTGCCCGCCATCTGAAGATCGTTGCGATCGCCGCTCACGCGAATTCCTTTCTCATCGTTTATGCTCGCCTCCTTGAAAGTACTCTAAGCGCTTACTGCTGGTGCTGACTAACGACAGGTCATCCCGCCTGCTACTTCTGCCGTGTGATGCGCTACGGCTTCTACGTCGACCGCGGCTACCACTAGGAGTACGCAACAATCTGCGACTAGACCGTCCACTGTCACGAACACAAGCACGCGAGCGGTCGCGACGATTACCGCTGCGCGCACTTAAAGAACGTTTTCTCAAAAATGTCCGTTAAAGTCGTCTTTGTTAACTACATATCAGAACAGGAAGTTAATTGTTGCCGGTCAGTCCAAAATAAAATAAAAAAACATTACTGTAGCGCTAAACTCTCCAGTAATGTTGCATACAAATTCCATTACTGTCTAGTTATTAACTTTTTAAAAATGCAATTCACCATAAAAAAAATAAAGGCACAAGACTTAAAACACCAAATTAAAAAAAAAGCTAGTACTATAACGTGTTTATCTGTGTCTGAAATAGCTTTAGATGTTCTGGGTAGAAAAATACTCTCTTCAAATGCAATTGATAGAAAAAGGCGGCAAGGCAAAAATAATTAATAATTTATGTCAATTACATTTTCATTTATTTTTGTTGTTGTTTTCTTTTTGATTTTTGAGAAAAGCACTATACTTGCCTCGGCCAGAATAGCATTGCTGGCTTCGTATTATTAAACGGACTCGCAAGCTCGTCCGTTCAAACCAATACTCAGCCAGCAATTGCCTACTTCCTGGCTTAGACAGTAATGTACTATTACGCCGGCGACGCCGACCTCTTTTCTCGTCACTTTTAGGTTCACAAACATAACTTGGCTCAAGTGGAGTATGACCGCGAGTACTGACTGTACAGCGACTAACTTCAACAAAAAGTTCTTTCCACTTCTGAGATAAAAGGTTTACATTAATTTATAGACTCCAATACGCTTCAAACTGCTTTTAACCACCGCGACCAGAGGAACGTCCGCCTCATTGTTTGAAAATCCTTCATTAATCTGTTAAAGTGAATTTTTTTTTAGGAACCACAGACTTGTTTCGTTTAGAAACCTGAATCGAAATTTTGGCGATTTTTAACTATAAGCTTTATCGATAAATTTAACGAAAGGTGCACATAAATGATTCTGACATAATACAGTAATATGCATGTACAGTCAAGTGTAATAATATGTATCTGGTCAAAGTTTCAAAAATAAGTACCATACGCTCTTACACCGGCGTAATAAGGTCGTGGGACATATTTTTGAGAAGTTCGTATCGATACTTATTTTTGCACTTGACCGTATTATGTTACGAATAATCACGATTCATTTATTTATTTATTCATCGCGACTTGCCAAATCTACGTATTGATACAGTGTATTGCCCGTGGTGCTACTAATTTGTCCTACTCGGAAAAAATGCTGCCATTATTTTGGCATACATACATACACATACACAAATCACGTCTTCATCCCTTACGGCAGGGGTTCCCAATCTTTTTCAACCTGTTACAAGTTTAGTATTTTGTAACGGCGCCCTGCCTTAGCTAAGTTGTATTGTTGCTATATTATTTACCGATGCGAGCGCTCAAATAGGTACCCGCGAATATTTGTGGTTTCGGATAGTGATAGAACTCACGGCGCCCCTCTTTACTTTCTACGGCGCACACTTTGGGAACCCCTGCCTTACGGGGTAGACTGAGCCTAAGGTAACAGGCGCCTACAGGCCACATTTAGCAAGATTGTGGGCGTTTAGGTGGAAAACGGAAACAAAATAGTGATGGGTTGCTAGCCTCATCGCCTATAACATGATTCCTATGATTTTCGCCCATTCCCTCGATGGGCTTTTACCATCTGCGCGGGTAGAGAAGCAATTGGTAACATTCTATGTTTTTTCTTTGCTCCCAGACCAGCATGGAAGAACATTATTTTGAATCATTCAATAATATTTAAAAATATAAAAATAGGTAGGTATTAGGTTAGGGATCTTAAGTTGCCCGAAAGGCAAAATACCCAGAAGAAGAAACCAAAGGTCGAAAACCAGTAGGCCAAACTGTAGTAGTAGATACCACGGGCAATAGAGGATTGATACTGCACCTGACCAGAAAAAAGAAAAGGTATTACCCTCACAAGTATATAATTAGTCTATAAAATGAGAACACTAGATCAAACGAAAACGGCGTTTGAGGTGTTCAACCCATCATTACTTATATTATTCATCTGCACGTTCGTCGTTTGAAGTCCATGAATCAAAGCGGGTAAATAGGAGCCGTTTAAAATGCAAGTGCGACATTGTTCAGGGTCTTTGGGTGTGCCGCGTTAATATAATATATTTCAGAAATTGTACTAGCTTGTTCCTTTTTCTTCGACCACTTAACGGCAAATACAGAAACAAATATGATTTACTTCACTACTTTTCTTGAATAAAAAATGTAAGTACACATCATCATAGATACATCGGACCTGTCAGAGTACCTACTCGAAAACTGAACGCACACCTTGTGCAATTGACAATGCGGCCGTGTTCAAAACTTTTGAACAGGTATGCGTGAGATAGGTAGGTACAGCTCCAAGGTATAGTAGTGACTTTACCTAAACTTAAATGCCGCCTATTGTCTACTTTGTTCTTTGTTTCTGTATTGTTCTGTACTGATTTGTGGTGTTCAATAAAGAGTATTCGATTTGTATTGTATTGTAAATGATACCAGTCAAACAGTTAAGGTAAGGCTATAGGCGCTCCAATATAAGTATAGTTCGCGGGTACAGTAATCGAATGGAGTAAACGGGTCTTTATCCTTTTTATAAGCCATAACATAATTAATAAATATATTAAACTAGCAGTTGCCCGCAACTTCGTCTGCGTAGAATTCGTTTATCGCTATCCCGCGGGAATCACGCAATTTTCCGGGATAAAAAGTAGCCTATGTGTTATTCCAGACTATAATCTATCTATGTTCCAAATTTCATCCAGATCGGCCCAGTACTTTTTGAGCCTATTCATTACAAACATACAAACATACAAAAATAGGTACAAATCTTTCCTCTTTATAATATTTATATTAAATACTAGCCTTCCGTCCGCAGCTTCGCCTGCGATAAATTAATTTTCCCGTAGGAAAAGGTATTTTCCCGCGGTAAAAAGTAGCCTATGTCACTCAGTGATAATGTAGCTTTCTAACGGCAAAAGAATGCTTGAAATCGGTCCAGTAGTTTCGGAGCCTATTCAATTCAAACAAAAAAAACAATCAAATCTTTCCTCTTTATAATATTAGTATAGATCATGGCACAATTGACACCGATTGACCTAGCTCCAAACTAAGCAAGGTTATGAATAATATATCGTATTAGGCAATGGATAAACGTACTTATATTAAAATACCTACATACTTAAATACATAGTAAATATACAAGACTCAGGAAAAACATTTGTGTTTTAAAAACAATAGAGAAATTAATTTTCGGGTCCCTTTTTGTCTCTAATTTTCGTTGGTATGTATTCGTTAGTCATGTATTTTTTTCTCGTAAAACATGTAATCGTGTATTTTTCTGGAATATTGGAAAGCTCATCAGTAAAAATACTGTTTCACAAATAAAACACTTTATGACTACCAAAAATTATGACAAACTAAACATACGGAGCTTCAATTTTATGGGACTAAATATAGTATTTTATTGAATCAGGCGTTACTTTGCAGAGGTCCATTTCAACGAACAAAAATTTATCTTGCTACTGCGCTACTCACGTGCAAGATATCTAAGCCTGTGTGAAATAAATATGATTTTCATGCAATCCCTCCCTCCACTGCTGCCAATAAAACACATATAAATCCCACAAACCCAATTATCCCTTACACCACACAAACACTGACGCGTTTCGATCCCTCTACGGGATCATTATCAAAGTTTAATAAACACAACTGTTACACATGCAAACCAAATCGTGCATGAAAAACATATATATTTCAACAGGCTTAGTTATCTTGCACGTGAGTAGCAGAGTAGCAAGGTAATTTTTTTGTTCGACTAAATATAGTGTTTAAAATTATTTACAAATTAGTGAACAATTATTTCATCATATCCATAAACTCGATTGTTGGGAGGTAAAGTACCTTTCAACGCTGTCGTGTTTGAAATGCCTGCCAAAAAGCATCCAGGCAAAGTTCATCCAAAATAATGTGGCTAGACAGATCTCAGCACAGTTAAAGTGCATCTACCGGTTGTCCTAGACTTATTAACACAGAAATGTTTGTGGTCGGGGTTGTGAGCTGCGGTAAGTGTTATTAGTAAGCCGGTGCCTGGCACCGTCTCGCAGCAACACGCCGATTGCATGCAAGCTTGCCAGTTGCCAGTAGGCCAACCGCTGTCGCTCTAAATGGAAACTGCTTTTAGCTAAATGATATTTACTATTCAGGTCATTCAGGCAGACAGGGTAATCATGAGCATTGTATTTTATTTTACTGTTCTCGTTTAATTAATGCTTTACGTTCCCTGAAACTATCACGTGCGTAATATGTAGGTATAGGTATCTATGAGTATAAGTAGGCACTCGTAAGTATAATTGATCAAAAAGTTGCTAGGTATAAAATCCTTAGATCTTGTACATCTTGTCCAAATTATACGGTGATAGATACATTATTTTAATGATTGATATAACAAAGACAAAATAATCTTAGTCGAAACGATCATGCAAATCGAAATACTGAATTAGCAGCCAAAAAAGATATATTAAATAGGTAAGTAGCTAACCCCAGTTTCATCCTTAAGTATGTATCCTGGCGAAGTTCCTTTGGAGGTTATATCTGGTGGTTAAGGGGCCAATTAAGGCAATACAAGTGTAGTGAATAAAGCTTTCCAATGTCATTTCGTTGAATCCCATGCGGTTTTCAACTTCAACAACTTTTGAAAAAGGTTCTTATTTATAAAACATTATAATCTGACAATTGCATTGTATACACGACTATAATAACATGTTAAGATTACACGGATAGAATTGAACGAAATGTCATGTGAAAACTTTATTCACCACACCTGTATTTGGAATGAACTGGTGGCTGAGATTTTCCCAACTTACTACATGGGGGCCTTTAAAAGGCGAGTATAACACTATTAGCAAGGCCTGCAACGCACCCAGTAGTTCTAATGGTACTGTAGGGGTCTATGAGCGGCGGTGATCACTTAACATCAGGTGCACCGCATGGCATTTGTCGGCTTTAATGAAAAAACATCAAAGTTGTATAATATAGTGTCATAATCATAACAAATACAACTACCACTTAGGACTTAATCGCGTAATTATTCAATGTTTAATTACCTGCACGTTTCGATCGCTATACAGCGGCCCTGGTCACGAGTAGACAGCCGGAACGTCAACGTACCTAATAAAATTTTAAATAATTAGCGATTAAGTACAGAGTCATAGGTGAGAATTGCGGAAGTTTAAAACACTAATCTAGTCTATTCGATTGGTTAATGACAGTTATAGTAATCTCTGCTAGACGACGTCAACATCGATCGGAAAATGCACTAAATTTTTATACATGTTTAAATTTTAGGAATGGCTAGAGTCACAAGGCATAGAGTTATCAAAAGAGGAAGAGTTGCCGGAAGATCAATATTCACAGAAAGAGCGCTGGAAGAAAGTGCCTACACCTCACAGGGAGAAGAAGAAAGAAGATCCACTCAGACGCTTTTTGGAATATGACGGCAAAGTTTTAGCGTAAGTTGGAATTTCTTTGTTTTACAATGTCATATACAATACTTTTTAATATATACCTACTTAGCGCATTATTTAGGTTTTTTTTGGTAAGGAGGAAGTTCTATAATATTTGAATTGATGTAGGCTTTTACAAAAAGAGGTAACGTTTGGGCAAAAAACGCGTTCTAAACGGAAAAGCATGCAAAAATTAAAATATTACAAACTATAGGTACTCATGTTTACATTTATTTTATCTGTAACTAGTTCCTACGCTGACTCAGTGCAGATTTTAAACTTCGCAGGCGTGTGCAGGTTTAGTCGCGATGTTTTCCTTCACTGAAAAGCTCGTAGTAAATTACAAATGAAAAGGCCATGGCTGGGTAAGGGAACATCTTGTGCCTTAATAACTTTTCCACTTGATTTTCTGATGATAGGTCACGACGTTAGTAAGTGCTATACTAAATTTCAGCATTCTCCTCTTCTTATTTTTGAAGAAAATAAATAAATAAGATAAACAAATTTTCATCAATATCTCCGCTTTAATGGAACGAATAATTTCGAAAAAATCATCAGAAAAAAAACAAGCGGAAAATCTATTAAGGCACAAGATGTTCGCTTACGAATTCCAAAATACTCTTAGATGCGAGCCCGTTTCAAATCCACAACACTCTGCTTCAAAGACTACGGGTTATGTCACACTCACAGCTCTATTTATAAGTTATTTAATGGCACGTTTCTCGGTAAATCTAATCGGATATCTCGCAAGCGGTATCTGTCGAGCAGATGATCTCTCCCCTGGGCTGACAACTCAATTTCTGTTGTCTTTAGCGTCAGTTTACTGCATTTAATCAATTGAGTTAGATAAATTATCCTCTCGTGTATCTTCATTGATAAACTTCATTTCAATCAGGCAAGAACCTGGGTAAAGTCAACCACGTTTTGCTTACATTATAACCCGCAACTGCGTAGGTTCAGTTGCCCAAAAAGAAAATCAACCAGAAAATTTATAAATATCGTACAGAGAATAAATTAAATGGAATAACGTTTCGCTTTGCATCTGTGTAACCGATACCAGTTTAAAATAATCATACACGTCACATGGCAAGCAGTTTGATACAATTAACAGCGAAGTTTGTGTTGGGATTTAAATAATTAAAAAAAAACATTGTAATCGCATGTGTAGTCAACCAATCTCATTCTTATAGACTACGGGCCCACGTACAAAAAATGTGGGTCATATGAACCACCAGGAGACGTATATAGGACGATATAAGAGCATAAAATAATAAGATTCAGCACTATGCCGTCACTTGTAAGCTGTCCAACTGGGTGCTGGTGAGAATTCAAAAGTGCAACCCTCGATTTTTTCCCCTTGTCGCATGATTTTTGTACGGCGTTGCGGAATAATGGATTAGAAGCTGTATTGAAACAGTATGAAACTGATGCTGAATAAACGTAAAGAGTTTATAAACGTTTTCGCTCCATTACATGAGAAGAAAAATAAACTTTGACAGACAGGCAGGGTCAGTTATTCAAGTTTGTTATGATGTAACACTTCATTGTGACATGGTTCTATATTGGCCTAGGAATCAAATTGGTTATCTGTACTTACATGAGCGTTCGTGGGTTTGACAAAGCCTCGGGGTAACGCTATAAATTAAATCTTTTCCTCATCATATACATTATGTATTATCTCAATATATTACAAATATGTAGCATAAACAAAAGTCGCCGAACTAAAATAAATTCATTGTATTTATTACCACATTTTTTTTATTGTAACTACTTAAGTAAAAAGTATGTCTGTAAGAACAAGTTTTTTTACTTGCGATGTTTGTATGTGTATTTTCGGGTTTTGTAAATCAAATTTGACTCACTTTCAGTGGTCAGACTGAAACAAAATTTGGCCTACCTACACAAGTACAAACCTAAGTCCGGTGACAATCCAGTAATCAGGTGGTTTGGCCAGGACCGTCTCCGCTCATGTAGAGTCAGCAAAAATAGGTTTTTTCTTAACAGAAAACTTTTTTGGTAAATATTATAAATTATAATTACACGAAAAGATGAAAGGTTTGAGCCGCAATTAAGCAGCGGAAACGCACTTGCCGATGAGTAGGAAATAAGATCGCCGCATCGGGTTCGCGCCAGTGGATCATTAATGGTTATTGCTGTAATTTATTTTCCGTTTATAAAAGCTTCTGCGAAATAAGGCTACCGGCAACAGGATTACGAGTAATAAATAAAATTTAAAGGGATTAGGCACTTATTTTCCGTTTTGAGGATTTCTGGATTTCTCGTTTATTGATTTAATAATAATAATAATAATAATAAAGATATTTATTGCCACAACACAAAAAAGACATGATACATATTTATCCAAAAAATGCACACAATAATAATTTTGAAAAAAAAAGAACAACAATATATATACATAACACAATTACACAAAAACAATACACAACAGTTGGTGGCAACAGGCTCAGGCTCAGCATGAGCTGCCAGTTTAGATTAAAAAAAAAAAAAAAAAAAAAAACTAGCAGCGCTGGATTTCAGCATTGCATTCAGGAAGTTAAGTAGATAGCTTTTGTTACTATCTCTAGACATCATTTATACAAGATGTAACATCAGCCGCTCGGAAGTGTGCTCGAAAGTTAGTATAATATTGTGTGATGAATGTTCTATCTAAGTTATAAATTATAGAAATCTGTAGGGAAACGGAAGATAAATCTTAGCAAGTACTTAAATTAGCTGCGGGCAAGCAGCGTGTTGTAGCTACGTATTGTCCAATATGTTGCAAGTTCCAATGAGATTAGCAGGAGCCGCGTCGCTGCGGCGCCTGATTGAGTGGAAGCGGACGAAGGCCGCCCCCGCCCCCGCCCGCCTGCATCAGCTTACGGTGCGGCGCAAGCCACATTAAAATTACCTAATCCTCATCAAAGCACTAACGGCTGACGTGGTTCGAAATTATAACGAGTCTATTAAGCATGCATATTGTTTGCAGGCTTTGCGGTGCACTCATTGTTGACATTTCATGAATTGTGTATTTTTTTTAAGTATTGAATTACACAGAAATAAATAAATACTTGGTACTGTACATTAATAACGATCTAAAAAGAACCGCGGCGATTTTTTTGCGTTTATATACTTTTCACGTACAAATTAGATTGTACAAAATCACACAAAATAAATGACATTATTTATGAGACGTTATACCTACTAGGTTACGTTCTATGGTCATTAAAAACTAGAGAGCTGACTAATGTATAAATAGGTAATCGGTTAAAATCGCGTATACGTAACACAACTTACTAAAATATTAATGAGTATTTTATTCTTTCACGCTTACTACACAATAAAAATAGAGTTTATTGGTAGATTAGTTTGAACACCAATTACATAAATAAGTAAAATAATATTTTATATATTCTCATTGTTGAAAAATCACGACTTAACAAAAAGCGTATTAGGTAAGTATAATTATTAACGTTATTTGATTGATTATATCAAAATAGCGTTTATTTATAAATTAATATGTAGTTGATATTTTTGTGGAACCGGTTGTTCTTAGTACTGAAAATAATAAATACCTAATCGTTGAATATGCAGGGTTTCACAATGAAGTCTCACCTCTAGATTTGTCAAGGTGAATGTGTCAGCCATAACTTCCTTATTGAAACAGACTGTAGTCCAAAATTAAATTTGAGCAAATAGTTTTATAACAATACACAGATTCTTCCACTTTCGAGTAATAAGTACCTATGCTTTCAAAAAACGTGCCTCACAGCTCTGACAACTTGAGAATTTATCAAATAGTTTTGAAAATTATTTATCATAACAAATCAAAGCATATTTTTCATAGGTAAATACTTAATTCTCGAACAAACTCTTCGAATATGATTTTGTTTTAATTTAATTATTACTAGCTTCTGCCCGCGACTTCGTCTGCGTAGAATTATACATAAACACCTTCCTCTTAAATCACTCTATCTATTAAAAAAAACCGCATCAAAATCCGTTGTGTAGTTTTGAAGATATAGGCATACATAGGGACATAGGGACAGAGAAAGCGACTTTGTTTTATACCTACTATGCAGTGATTAAACGACAAAAAACAAGAGGCAATCTTTCATTCCATTTCGAAGCTAACAATTAAGCTAGTCTAAATAAGTACAAAATCTTAAAGCATACTCTATGTAATCTGTACATAAAGAATAAGTACTTACCTAATTGGCAAGCACTAAACTACAAAGCGCTTAAATTCTATTGAAGTCTAATTACAGTTTCCACGGCGTGCTGTTTTTATTTTGCTTCCTTCTCATAAATTATATTTCTTTATGATTTCCTGCGGTTCAGTTCTCGACAGGCAGTTAACTACTACGTAGCCAACGCCGCTGCAATTTTACCCTGTTGATTACGTTGTCAGTTATTTTATGACATGCGGGGGCGATGAAAGAAATCCCGCATAAAAAGTAGTAGCGGCAACATTTCCTAATGAAGTATCTCAGCATTCAGTACCTACAGAAGTGTGGCGTATTCTCATAGAACTCGTACACTCGAGGACTTTAATTGTTGAGCAACACGGTAGATATGCTTAAAACAAATTACTTTTTAGTATCTATAAACACATTGTAAAAGATTGGCAATATCTCAACAAAGTGCCTCAACAATTAAAATCCCTGAGGGTACATTGATCTAAATGCTGCGCGAAAATTAACTTAAGAGCTTTATAATTTTCTGAACACGTTTGGGCTGGATTATTATTGGTCACGGCAGACATAAAGCTACCCGGCTTGACTCTCGTACTTCTTAGCAGTCGCGTCCGCTTTTTATGACCCATTAATAATAAAGTCTGTGCTCTAAGATATTTTGAACAACATCAATGTAACTTGCAGTTTCATTCTATCATTACTTTATTCATTATGTGCACACCAGGTTCAGATAATACGTGGGTGCCATATTTGTATAAGGGTTTTTTTTTTAAACAGAGCCCATTTTCTTACGAGCTTCAAGCGCCAAGGAAAAGGGTCGATATCTAAAGTTCGTGGGTTCAAGTCTGCCACCGCAAACCACCCGGCTCCTAAAGCTAGGCTGGCAGCTTGCAGTAATAGCCGCGGCGCTAGTCGCAGGCGCGAATCGCTTTTCACCTCGATCGCATATTTAATTATGACAATCGTTTTTTTTTCAGCCGCTATAAGTTTTAGTCGCATTCCACATCGATCGTGCATTTAACTAACGCGTTGTGTTTCAATCGTGATTTTGTTAGTCTAGTTTCATCTCGATTGCAATGACAGTAATGTCTGTTTATTATTTATTAGTCACGAAGATAATATTTCAATGAGTTTGATAGCACTTAAAAGCCTGAAACTACGGTACAAAACACGTATAAAATATACAGAATTTTAATAGTGCAAACATCAATTAACGCGTCAAATTAATTAGAGTCCTAAACAAACATCAATCGCCGAGAAATGCGTCTGGTGTAAAATACTGTAGGTACTAATGTCAAAAGCTACAAGAAAAATTGCATCAAGTACATGATTCTATTGAAATTTTCTTAGTTCTAGGCGAAATGCGGTTCAGTGAATCGTTGCAAGGAATTTATGATTTTGAAGTAAAAGAGCGACAAATGATATTTCTAGACTTCAAGAGACAAACAATTAAAAAAATCTTTCTGCGTTAGAGATACATCAATTTATCACATAATCACATAACATTATTTTTGCAGCTGGCTAACTCAATTTTGTTTTCTGTATGTTCAGGTTCGACGTGTACTGGGACAACCGCGACGCCGAAAACGGGGAACTAACCCAGTACAAAATGATGTATTTCCTTCAAGATGATACGATTTCTATTAAGGTAAATTGCCTCTTTGGTTCGAGTAGGTACAATTTATACCGACCCAATTACATCGAAATATCAAATTCTGTGAAAGTACATCTCTAGATGCGGCGCCGCGGAGGTCGGCCAGTAAAAGGTCCTTCTTCGCCGTAGTGCCACTTCAGTGTGACTTTGCTTTCAGTTATATAATTCCACTAACAAGAGCGAAATCTTACGCATCCTTGTTATTATCGTGGATAATTATTTTTCACTTTCCGATTGGTAACATTATTTTTTTGCTGCTTGCCATAAACGCCTAGAGTAATAGTCAAATATAAAAGTGGTAAGTAGATCATATTCCCACTGATCATACCTACCAACACAGTATAATAACATTTTGAAATGAGTATTGTTAATAACTCGCGAATATGGTTTAGGGTGATAATAGTTTATGGCTTGATTATTATTTACGGCGCGCTGGTGCGCCGGCGAGCAGGCGCCGCGGCTAAATTGCCCGGCGGCACCGACGCACGCGGCAGCATCGCCGCCCGGCCCGCCACTACCGAATAAGTAATGATCCCAATACAACATTACCCTCGTCCTCATACGCAGGTATAAGTATTATGTTCTTTTCACAACCTGAATTCGGTGCCTACATGACAATGACATGACCCCATAAAACGTAGGACGTAAAAATGTGATACAGCGTTATTTAAAATGCATTAAAGAATGTAAAAATGCCGGCAGTTTGGAAGCTATAAAAATATTTTATAATTACACGTCGGAAATAAATGAGTTGATGATTCTTCCATTTCCCGCGCAGATGGTAAAAGCCCATCGAGGGAATGGGCCAAAATCGTAGGAATCATCTTATAGGCGATGCGGCTAGCAACCCATCACTATTTTGATTCCCCTTTCCACCTATACGCCCACAATGATGCTAAAGGTGGCCTTAAGGTCTTGCTACCTTAGGCTCTGTTTACCCCGGAAGTGATAAAGACGTGATTTATGTATGTATGTAAATAAAAGAGTGTCTGATTTCATCACTAGGTATTACTTAGTTTTGCACACCACTTGCTTTACAAAATAAATGAAAACGGTATATAAATTTATATTAAACTTTTAAATTTAGTTTGTGGAATAGTGAAAGAATAAACTGTAATTAACTAAAAGTCGAAAATGTCTGCTTTTCGAAACAGAGCGAATTTTCTTAACAAAAACTTTTTAATTTCGAATAACAAATGACAACTTTGCTATGCAATTACGGACATCTATGGATTGCCTCGCGCTCGGAACGACAGCGACTAAGCGGCTCCCTGCGATTTCGGTATCGCTCTATTTACTAGGTATAGTTTCTTTTAAGCGTTCCGCGGTACCTGCTAAGTATTCGTAGCTTTAAGTTTAAAAATGTTACATTTAATCTAGTCTAGGTTTTATAAGCTTGCGTATCTCGAGTAATTTTATACAATTCGTCATTATATTATTTTTAAGTTTGGCAAAAAAAGGGATTTATGACTATTTGTTGCCAAAGCGATGTTAGTATGGCATGAACATGTTTCATTATTTTTTGCTTCTCGCTAATATTATTATTGTTCATTCATAACGCTGTACAAATTTTATTAAAATCAAACTAATCTAAGTAACTATAAAATTACAATACACAAAATCTTTACATAACTATATGTATGGAGCCTGAAATCATCCTAAAAATAATGTAAATAATATAATAATTATTATTTTATGTGATAATGGTAAATTAGTTAAGTTTTTGGCTCTCCAAAAAACACAATAGTAGATAGAGAGTGTTACAGCCAGCGTCGCGTAGTATGTAACATCCAGAGTGACCAAAAAGTTCGGCACAGCGTTCTGGTATCTATGGTGTACCGAACTATTCGGCTAACTTGGGACGCTTCAAACTATATGACGGTGACTGTACAAAAGCAAACTCACTAAAACCTGGAGTTAGGTATATATGTTGTATTTTTATTTGAGGGTATGTTTATATTTAGATATATTTTTTTGGGATCTTAAAGTATCTTCAAATTACAGGAACTTCACGACGGACGAGGTGGAAAGGATCCTTTTCCATTGTTACTGAAAAAAAGAAAGCTGCCTAAGAAGTGGAACGAAAAACCTGGTAAGTTTCTAATGATTTAACCACTCTCTGTAAAAATAATTGTGTCCAACATAATTTCTAGTCAAAAGATCTTTGAAATGAATATTTTCTAACGAATAAGTTATACGGTGTAAATATTTTATAACGTAAGTACAGTCACCATCAGATTCTTTGAAGCTGTCTGTCCCTAGTCTAGGTGCTCGAAAATACAATAATATCTGACCACGCACTGGTTTACTCGTTTGTCAATGCGGGCCAATTCTGATATTTTTGAGCACCTCGACAGTCTTTATGTATCTAAAGCAGACGCGACGTACCTTCATTGTATTATTGACCCATGGTTTTTAGAAATAATTATTTACATAAGTTCATAGAAAGCACTTTAATAAGTAGTTAATGTAATAAGTAGGAACTTACGCCTACATAAATATAAACATTCCTAATCATGCTTGTGTATAAGCGAAGTAAATTACGGCTTTCGAGTAGTCATTAGGGATCAGGAGGTTTGCCCAACACACCAACATCGATAATAAATGAACGAGGAAATGATACGTGCCTTGAAGTTGGGGCGAACACCGATATCTTCACTTTAATGGCTCAATCAGAATAAAAACCGTTTACGACATGAGCGTTTAAACGCTAAGAGTTTGTAAATCAAACATGTACACAGATGAATACACCTAAAGAGAGCTAAGTAACCAAATTTGACATGAAATAAGCAGTGTGCAAAAGCAGGCATGGATGGCACTTAGCGAAGTCGTCAGACGCCGAGCCGACCTCGCGCTTGTATTAAAAATCTTAATCGCAGTAAGTGGGTGAGTAACTTTCACAACTCCACAACGTGAAAGTTTCGTATCTTTCCTGACTCTCGTTAAGAACGAATATACCCTTTCTGTGTTAAGGAAGACGCTTATACCGTATCAAGTAAAGACACTGGTAGTTCACATATATATTTCTTTAACCGTCAATCGCAGTAAATTGTTTCTATTGATTACGTTTCTGCGACAAAGCAATACATATCTTTATTGAGGATAATTCTGATTACAGTATCGTTTCCTTCCATCGTGTTGGAGACGAGCGAAGAGGAGGTGACTGAATACTATTCTCCGATAGACCTCATTGTTGGCACGACAGTGTTCGTGCTCGGCCGCCGCTTTCTTATCGTTGACTGTGACGCATTCACCAGGAGATACTATCAGTATGGAATAATTTTTATTAAATGGTTAACTTTAGGAGGCATCACTATAAGTAGGCCAAAAAACCCAGTAGAACTGTAAAGTACTGTTCATCCCAGTCGCACAAGAAACGTAATGACGAGTGGCTAGAAATTGATTTTTCACCTCACTTGCTCGAAAAGGCTGTGTTTCTCCTTCGAGTGCCTTTCCCCCCTTGGGTGGAAAAGGTTTTTTCATCACACTAGCTCGTAAAGGGTGTTATGCCACGCAGGCGTATAGAGCCGTAGTAGCTGGTTTTCCTCCCGCGGGAATTTTAAATATTTTACTCCCGAGGGAATTATTGTTATATGGATTTTCAGAATTCCCGCGGGAGGAAAAGTTTAGTTTTAATATTGAGAACTCATTGTATGTCATTTCATACTAAGGGGGTTTCAAATCAGCCAGGTTAATTTAATATCTTCAAAAAATGGCTTCGAACCAATTTTATGAAACTTTCAATTAGATATTATTTACTAATTTAGAAACCAAGACGGCAGATGACATTGTGACAAGATGGCAGATGTTAATGTGTGTCATTTTCGAGTAATTTGGTGGCTCTGAGCCCGATTTTGGCATTTTATTTTGGATCCAAGATGGCGGATGACATTTTGACACTATTGACACTAAAATGTTGATGGATGTCGTTTTCGAGTAATTTGGTGATTCTGAGACCGATTTTGGCATATTTTTTGGATCCAATCGCCTTCGGCGTCGGGCTTCTAATACTCTCGTTAGCAATCCCCTTCTTGCCGCTCTCGGTGCACAATGTACTATTGAAATTCGAACGTCATGATAACCGCCATTGTCCATCAACTCATATACTCAGAAATTAGAAATTTGAACTACGTATGTTGCCGTCCCGCTTACACGAATAGTACTTAGTTAGGTAAGTGAGAGGGACGGAATAATACGAACTTCAAATGCAGAACTTGTTATCAGACCCACTAACTTTTTCAAACGATTAAAAAATGAAATAATGTCATGTTCAGAAACGCGATCCGTTATCCGTTATTAATTTATTTTAAAATCAGGAAATTCCTAAGTTATTTTCAAGATTTGCTAGCGTTCGTTGCTAAATAAAAAATGATTTAAAAAATGGGTGTTACGCTTGGCAGCATAGTTGTTTAGGATCTCGTGCCTTGAAACCCTCGCTACGGTCAGGATTCTTCATTTGAAGCTTGTTCGGGTTTCAATTCAGGCACTCGAGCCAAACAAAAACTTTGCAGCCTTGCGTAACAAATAAACTGTTAAGTACATGCGTTATGTCAGGATCTGAAAGTAAAACGACGCGATATTGATATATTTATTTTACCCGGTTTTTCATCCAATGCCTTGTCGATATATTTTGTAATTATAGGTCAACCTTTTTGGTTCATTTTGAAAGTATCTACGTTCAGTACGGCTGCGTAAAGAAAAATATAATCGATTGATACAGGGACAAAGAACCTACCCTGAGGGAAAGTTAGAAGAAATCCTCCGAACAATGAATAAAACTGAGCTTTGTTTTGCCTTTCCTTTAAGTTAAAAGTGCAAAGTTAATTTGATTATATCAAACAGAGTATTCGAAGAGACTTAGGGGTCTCTTCCAGCTAACCTTTTACTTTATACAATACTTATATTAAAGAAATAAAATGTCAAAAGTGGGTCATAATCTCACGAGTGTCTAACGCGTGTCGTAAAATGCATATTTATAGCATATATCTTACTTTCGGACTCATCATTACTTAATATAAATTTAAAATATTAAAAAAAATTAAGCTAGGTCGTGGTTAGTACTAAAATGCATATCAATATTAGTTTGATGGTAAATATTCGTATCTATGCAATTAGAAACCTTGAATAACCACATTAGCGCGAATCCATATTTTTGACCTTGATTGTAGCTGCCTATTTTATCTTCTCAGATCAGAGTAACCTATTTTATTTTCATTTTCAATTCCTCAATTGAAAATGAAAATAAAATAGCCAACAAATAGTAAACCTCTTTACTAGGGCAAATAATTCGCCCCCCCCCCCCTTCCCGGAATAGCAATTCACTCATGCGAAATATGAACGGTTTAAACACGATTTAATCATACCTAAATCATTTATAATCATAATTATTTGAAACTAATTTAAGTTCGATTAAAGTAAGCTCTGCGGGCATCTTTCGCGTTTACCCGGCGTACTTTGGACTTGCCAAGTAAAACTTACCGGTGGCTTCCGTTTCCGCTTTAGTTTTACGTATGTTTCAATATTTGACTATTTAATTCAATCAGGCTCTAGACGTCAAAGTGTCAAACATGCGAGTGTAGACTGAGTGTCTATTTTCTTAATGTCTCTCGGCATCATCAGACTTTCAAATGTATTCAATTGTATTTGAAGACATACTTTGGATGGCAATACATGATCATTTTCTTCTATTATGCGATCAGTAGCAATCCGTACCTTAGTCGAAATACGGAATTAGACAAGAGACGTTAAAAAAATAGACGTACCTACCGTAAAATGAAGCGTTTAAGCTAAGTGAGGTTAAAATTAAAACACAAAATTACCAGCTTACCAACGAGCAAATAAACATCTGAATAGAAAGATATGATCAAATGTAACCGATTAACGATCGTAGGCACGAGAGCGGGACCACAATGGGTATCCCGTCGTCAAGCCAAGGTTAGGCGTAGTAAGCTCATTTGCGTTAATGCCATAATATTTGAGTCCATTCGTTTTATCTTTTATACTCTTTTAGTATTTTTGTTCGTTGTGGCAGTGACGTATCTCCGTGATCACTCCTCCCTTGTGCACCGCAGTTTTTATGGGAGCGCATTGTTTACATGGATTACAGTTTATTTTTAAAGTTGACCGCTGTCGATATTCTGTCGCTTATAGTGAAGGAATGAGCCACACAGAGCAAAAATTTCATAAAACCATTGTTTGCATGCGGCACATCTTTCGTTTCCCAAATGTGATGTTCCCTTTAGGTACTGAATTTTTCAAACTCTTAATATTAGGTATGATGCATGAATCAGCGGCAATGCATTAACGAGTCTGAACATCCGTATTGAATTTGAAATATTCAAATATGTATTTTTTTATACGAAAAGGAATGGAAACGAGCGATTGGGTCACCTAATGGTAACTGAGCACTAGTACCCATGTACACCGGTAAAACTAGAGGATCCGGTGTCAACCTAGAGAGCTAAGATGGGATATGCCAGTTAAGTTATTTCACGGGCTATCTTACTGTCCACGTCAGAGCACAACAGTTCAAGCACTGTTGCTTGGTGGCAGGATTAGCGAGTAAGACTGTGGCAGCGATCTTGACGGACCTTGCACGAGCTCGTACCACCCGCAAAGTGAGAAAAAATTAGGACTAGAATTAATTCAATCGCAGTCGTCATGAACTTAAGTGGTCCCGGTTATTTTGTAGCAACGCACGATTTTAAACTTCTCTAGTCTCAAAATGCAACCTTTAATTTTAAGCATTTGAGGATTTTTGCTGAGGATAGCCTGGATTCATTTTATTTCCGGTTAACGTAACGACTAGTCTATTTTCAACATGCATTTGAGCATTTATCCCGAGCGGGGTACTGAAAGGGGCCTCCTCGGGTGTTTCTAAGAATCGCCTTTTCCCAGTTGTCAATTATCGCCATACGGCCGTTCCCACCATTGATATAAGTATTTGTAAACTGTAAATCGAAAAGAAAGAAGATTTGAAAACCGGCGAACATTTCGCTGACATTGAGTATGTGCCTTATACGACGAAGTAAATACATATTTTATGTCAACTTGCTAAAACAAGAGTTTAAACGTTGTGTCCCTGACCGTGCACGTGCTTTATTACTAGGTAAACTACACCTGACTTGTATCTGTCATGGTCAATGCAAGGATGATTACTATTTTGCATGATATTACTTTCCAATAAAGGCCGGCTTGAATTTCCAGATCACTTATTCACTAGTATAAATGAATATTGGAAACGGGCATAAATTGTAGAGCTAAGGCTTTTCGCTGTAGAATGCCTTGTAAATCCAAACAGTACTAAGTAGTTCTAATTTAGAATACATTGTCACGGCTATTTAATTACAAGATGTTACTTAGATTGGCTAATTAAAAAGGCTCTAATCAACTATAAGCAGGTCGTATGTCTATTATTAGATCGATGCTGAACATAGGGCAGCCGCCGCGCATCGAGATTAAACAGAAGACAATGAAAGAGTTTGCCAAGGTAACTGGACGCATTATTGACCCTTTTGCCGAGATAAAAAATTAAGTTCAATTACAATTCATTTACAAATAAACGAATCCGAAAGGACAGCGCGCAGAGAGTCTTCAGGTATTTCTTTTTATTTGTTAATAAACTCCTATTATCGATTTTGTGTTACCAATTCTGTTTTGAAACCGTTAACGAATGTGGTAGAAGTAGTTGAATTAATAGCTTCTGTCACTGATCTATGGTAGAGTTTCCACTAATGGTATATTTAATCTGTGATTTAGACGTACCCACCGCACACAGGGATCGGTACACCGGAGGACTCCCTGCAGTCGTGCTTCGGCTTGGTGCCAAAGCCGCCGCACAAAGACGTCATTAAATATAATCTCAACGCTAACAAGGTAATTAAATGCCGCAATTCGTGACGAGAATTTAGCTTTAAACTCGTATTGCTGAAGGTTATTTTTAGATTATTTAATAATTACAGTTAATAAAGGTCTCTGAGTGCGACAGGAAAATTATTGCCATTGGACACGCATTGTAGAAACAGTCGCAACCTTTAAAAGAAAAATAGATATACTGGCTTCTTAAAAGAAACTATTTCATATTTATCATTCGATACAAAGACTTTCAACAACTTACTAAGTACAAGACTACGACTACGTTTTACTCCACTCAAAGTGGTAATACGTTTTGCCCACATAACTTCATTACATTAAACATGCTTTTGGCACTCTCAAATAAAATACCTAAGCAAAATCGCGCAACTTGTTCGTCTTAACGTGGCCAACTTCAATGCTCAGCGGACTTTTTACTTTATACAATACAACTAATTTTTGAACACTACAAGTGCGACTCACGTTCAAATATGGTTTCATTACTTTACTGACTTTGTCTCGTAACACAGTAAAAGTTCCATTAGAATTTAGAAAAATCCCGCCCTATTGTCCCTGTCTAAACCTCATGAAATACTTCTGCTAAATATGGAAATACTTATAACAGCTAGTTGAATTTAGGGAAACCCTGAAAATATTTTTTGCAGTAACTATGTTCTAGAATAACAAATTTGAAGTCATAATGTTTTGATGTATTAAAGTTACGGTAACAATGGCTACTTAAATGCGAAAATGTAAATTCCTTTTAGATATTTTTGCTGTTCACAAATGAAAGGTTAATCAAGCAGGTAAAGGTAAAATAACAATATTTTGAATACATTAGCAGAACTCTATATATTTTTGCCCTTCTGCGTACGGAACCCCATAGGCTAGAAAATTCCAGTGCAATTCCTTGATCACGGCAAAAAATCTGATGCTTTTCTTGGCAACCGATTTTTGAAATCACATCACTCGAAAATAACCTTCGAAAGTGTTAAAATCTGTGTTCGCCATAGAACTAAGTAGGGCTAAAATGAAATTTTCGAGAAGTAGACAAGATTAATTATAGCTTTAATTTTCGTTTTTGGTAAAGTAATATAATTAGGAACAGAGAAAAAACATGAAATCGTTTCTAAGAATAATTTCATTGTTGGTTTCCGGAAAACGATAAATCAAAGCAATGAAAAAAGTAAGGAATCCATCCTGGGTTGTAGTGTACATGCGTGAGCTATTTTCATACGAGTTGCGGCTTAAATTTGACTGACGGAAAACTGCCAAGTACAGAGCTTACTAGCTCCAATCGTGGTTTATGTTCTCGGGCATTAAATATTTGTATTCCTGTCAGTTACCCTAACAGTAACGATAAGATTACTGACTGGTGAAACATAAAAACTACATTATTTTTCTCGACAGCTACCTATTCTAACTTTCAAGCTGGAACAATGAATGTTCACAAAATATCATTAAAATATATTTGATGACTTTTGAGACTAGCATTTAAGTTCTGTACGACCATAGTTAAGTAGACGTGATTTGTACGTGAAGTAAGCGTGTGCCACAATGTTACATGCCTTAGGTTCCCGAGAAATGCTAATCTGTCATTGACATGCGACTGTGACCGTTTAGAACCTTCGATACCTGTGCGAGTTGGACTGGATCCACCCGGAGGACGAGGGTCGCAAGTTCGTGCTGTCCTACAGCTTGGCGGACGGCACCATCAAGATCGGTGGGATTCCACGCCGCAATTCCGGCATCAACGAGGGAAAATTCCTCAAGTCTATGCTCTTGCAGACGCCGGAATCGGACCCTAACTTCCCCACGTACTACACTCCAGACAGGTTTTATATTGGTAAGTTTTGGTTTCTCACGCCACGTTGTATGTGGCTACTATTATTGCATGTAAGGACGCCTCTTCACTTAATTGTCTAACGCGTCTGTATAACAATGTCCACGTTACGCGGTTCTCAGAATTATACTCAATTACCTGACCCGATAAACATCGTTTTACCTAACAATCAGTTGCGTGCAAAGTATATTTTCTACTTTTTCATTATTTTTTTAGTTATTCTGCTATTTGAGCTGAAAACAAATCCCAATAAAAAACAACGATCATGAATATCGGTGCAGCCGTTCTTGAGTTATTTAAATGGTATAAATAATTCTACTTTGTTATATATAATGTATGTAGATATAGATTAATTGCGGAGCGCCGGCACCGGTGTGTGGCTTAAAGAAAGTTAAATACCTACTGTTATGTACTCCGTGGCAGGTGCTATTGTGCCCGTGTTCAAGCACCGGTTCAAGATCATCGGCTGCGACCTGTTTGTTTACCGGTACATGAGCGCCAACCCAGAGAAGTTCCCGCAGGAGGTGATCGACAACGTGCGGAATTATCACATGGCCCAGGGTAACCTGAAGGACGAGTTACAGGTAATTAAATTACAGCAAAGATTACATTTTAAAATTTGATGTTTAAGTAACATTTGAAATGCTCTTTACTTATTGTATGTAAAATACAAATTAAAAACACGCCTCGAGCCATAAATATTGTCTGAAGTTCTTACTCGGAATCACAATCATAACCAATCATTTACCATTTCCTTGTATTAATATAGGACGACGGTAGGATGAGACAGTGAAAGTATTTATGAGCACCCGCGCGTAGGACAATTAGGCCTCTGACTTCCAAATGTCATGCATGACTCTATCGACTAAATACAATTACCAAAGTATAGTTTTTAAATGGTCAGCAAAGTATGTCTTTATCTTTGTTTGCCCATGACTTGCTTTGCGATTGCTTGGTGTTACTTATTCCAGAACGCAATACGAGAGGAGCAAATGGCAGAAACTCGCGCGCAGCTGGCAAAGATCGGGCAAGCGGCCATAGCGGAGCCCGACGCCATGCAGCGCTGCTTGGCCGCGCTGGACGTGGACGAAGGCGACGCCGCGGCGCAGCGCCCGCCCACGCCGCCGCCCACCACCGACCACATATCGTACGAAGACAGCCTCAGGGCTACCAGGATGAGGTATGCGGCGATACGGCATTTTCCAGAAACATTAATTTCTCAGACGCAAACAAGATAAACATTGTGCTACTAGGTAAATGTTTGTAACTTTTTACTTATAACTAGCTGTTGCCCGCGACTTCGTCCGCGCAGAATTATTATAAATCTAGCCTATGATACTTTGCTATAAACCTCACGGAGCCCGAGACCTTTCCAACGAATGCAAAACCGTGGAAATCGGTTCGTGCGTTCTGGAGTTATAGCGTCAGGAAGGAAAACCTGACTTATTTTTATATAGTAGATAATAAGTTAGTTTGACAGTAAAAAGAAGGAATAAAATGAATGCGATTGCAAGTGCCCGCGCTTTAGATATTAAGGCCTCTGCGTGTCGTTCGTCTTCATCTGTCAGTCGCTATCTATGGCTTAGTTAAAAAACTTCAAACCGTGCCCTAATGTCCGCAGCAAACCAGTTTGCGACAACGTGATGCCTCTGAAAGGCATCCTACGCTCGGGCGCGGCGCGCGACGACCAGCAGAAGGTGGTGTGCTTCAGCGGGCCGGCCGGCGACGAGCACCGCGCGGCCCCCCGCCGCGTCACCTATCCCCCCGGCGAACAGCCGCACTTCAACGACGAGGAAGACTTCTGCGAGAGATACAAGGAACCGGTATGCATGATGGTCTATTGTACTTGAAGCGTCCATAGGACCCTTTTTCATAGTCTGGAGTGCAATTTTATTGACAGGTATGTAGGTAAGGTACACTTGCAAATTTTCAGAAAGTACCTATACCCATTATCGTAACTGATGTCACTCAGAAACGAAGCTTAATTAATTAATTACAGGCTGTCATAGCTATCGGCATCACAGTTGGCGTCAACACCAATTCATAGTTCAGCAAGTTGTACCCAAAACATAGGTAAACAATAATATAATATAGATACAGTTGCGATTGGAGAATTAAGGAAACTCAGGAGGATGGTGGATGGAGGCTGTTACATACATACATACATATATCACGTCTTTATCCCTTACGGGGTAGACAGAGCCTAAGGTAACAAAACCTTGTGGAGGTGTTTATTCATTTAAAATTTAAGGCACCTACAACAATTGGAAGGTACATAGTTAATACACTGTTATAAAAGGATAAGCGGATAAGGGGAAGGGAAATTATAACGATAGCTGACTTACAATATGTGCCTTTGGAAATAATTATGATATCACAATACGATAGTCAGTGTCCTTTATAAGTACTTGAGTCTTGATTAGCTAGCGGTCAATCACAGCACGGCACAGGATATCCGATAGTAAGATAAGCGCTGGATTTATAATATAATAAGTAACACATTCAGGTGGCTTTGTGAAAATCTTGAGTATAATTTTGTACTCTACTAGATCTCGTTTGGCAATGTCATAGTTATAAAGTATCGAACGAGACGATCAATATGAATTTTAAATTTTGAATTTGTAATAGGCTATGATCTAAAGAAAGAAGTAAAACTGAAAACAAGTTGAAGATTGTAATAGGCTATTGCAGCCCCACTACACAGTTATCAAAATGAATTAGGTAAACTAAAAGATAACAATTAATGTTATCTAAATCCAAATTACCTGCATCGGAAATTACGTAGTTACCTAGCTAGCACTTACTGATCCAGTCACATACATATGTCACTACGTGGCCTGGCGACGACAAACAAGCAGCGAAGGCTGTCATTAATAACGCGCTCGTTACAATTTATTAGTAATCGATCCATCGACACGCTCCCAAAGCTTTGCGAAACTTTTATCAAAGTTGTAAAATTAGCTCCTCATCAGCGAGGAAGTTAGGCCTCTACGCCGCAGCAGCCGCAGAACTGCTGCTTACAAACTTTCAAGTTCAAGGGCAACTCACTTAGAGCATGACAGAAAAGTACGCGTCTACATTAACCCAATCGGGAACTGATATATATACTGGGTAGAATAGAGCGGGAATGACATAACCATTATTATGAAGAAAAAAAAACGCCCTAGTAACACGCCGCTTGCTGCGGTCTGATTTTTTGCTTCAAGGTCAAGCAGGACACTACTGTAGTACAAGCAGATATTATGATTTATATCGATGGTAAATTTTATGTCATTGCTGGGCATAATTGCATCACATCAGTGCATTTCGACTTATCACTTCATCATTAATATTGGATAAGTACCTAGTGTTATCGTTCAAGGCACAATCTTTCTGTATTATTTCCAGTCATTTTCTATGAACGCTGCCAGACTCTGGAATATATAAATGAAAAAAAAAATACCTTGCTACTCCGCTACTCACGTGCAAGATAACCAAGCCTGTGTGAAATATATGTTTTTCATGCAATCCACTACTGCCAATAAACCACACATAAATCCCACAAACTTAATTATCCCTTACACCACACAAATACTGACGCGTTTCGATCCCTCTACGGGATCATTATCAAAGTTTAATGAGCACAACTGTTACACATGCAAACCCTCTGCGATAAGATCGAAAGCAATTGGAATCGATTGCGGAAGCACTGGCTTGACTGTTTCTTTTGAATGGATATTATAGGTACGATATGTTTTTTGTATGCACTATTTATTGCGTTTAAGGGAAGTATGTCTCCCACATATTATATTGTAGGTATTCAATAGTCCGGTTTCAACTCCAAATTTCCTACAAAACGTTTTACCTAACAATCCCTAAAAATATGATTTCATGTCCTTCATGCACAACACACAGCTAAATACAATAATGTATCTTTGGCAGGCGATTGAATTCACTTGACCAGTAATTTCAATTATTTGTAACAAAATCCAAGCATTCTACTCAATTTTAGCGAAATAAAATCCAATTACCGTATCCCACATTTTTTTCTGATTTCCAGGAACATATCAGACTTTTGTAAATAAATTTTGTAGAAAAAGTTCAATACCGTTGCAAAACTATATAAAGACACGCTTGTTATTCGCGGCCTGGTAAAGGGTTAATGGGCTAGTGCTATTCTCTAATTGATGCTTTGGTAGTACAGGTGATACCTTGCGAAGTTTCATATTTAAGTTCTGATAATCCTTTATTATTTATTTTATTTACATGCATTTTAGGGATATAAGGAGCGCGCAGAGCGACGCGCCGCAGACATATGCCCGTACGAAATCGTCCCGAGCTCGACGCAGGTGGGCGCCATGGGCGAAGACGCCCAAGAGAAGACTCGGCTGCCAGGGTACCTCGCCACTCACGGCGTCGATTGTAATCAGGTACCCACAACTCTAATATGTATTAATACTTACATTGTACAAAATGTTAGGTGTTACAGTTGTTCATATTCCTGCTAGTTACATTGTCGTTGCTGTTAAAAACATGTCTGTTCTCTGACTAAGTATAGGTACATATATGTAGGTACCTATTCTAGACAAGCTGCGGCAATGTAAGATCAAACTTTTCGGTGTAGGTACCAAATATCCTGAAAAAATCCCGTAAAAGTGCTAATTCTAAAAAAGCGAATTCAATTGGGTAATTTAATTTAAAATGCTCACGCAGTCTTTGTCATGTTGAAGCATTTTACGTCAAAAACTCATTTTCAAAATAATTACTGAACGCATTGTGAATGCAACACATTTGTTCGTTTGACCACCTCTTTCAAGATTTGTTTCTGTTAAGTTTCTAATTTTTAAAGTGTCAACAAAAAGCATTTCATTCATCCTTTTCGCGACCTCCTACAAAGGGATTTGATTGAGGGCCGCGTTAAATGTTCTTACTGTCCAGCTACCAGGACACATGAAACTGGCGACGGATGCCTATGAGAAAGTGAAGAAACTCCGCCGGGATGTCCCGGAGATATCTCCGGCGGCGGTGCGCGTGGCGGAGCACCCGCGCGTGGAGCCTCCGCCCGTGGATGCCTGCGTGAATCCGCCCCCGGAACAGTCCGGGCCCTGCGCCCCGCACAAGACCGAAGACGTGGCCTTTGCCTGCCCGCACGTAGAGCCGCGCTTGCCTTGCTGCGACCCCGACAAGAGAGACAAATGATACACACTCACATGTGATATGACACGATTGAACATTTAGTAAATTTTGCACAGAAATTTTACGAAATGCGTTTTTAATCATTCTTGAATTTTAAACCCCATCACCATACTTAGAGAAAAAAAGACATCAGTCTTCAACAAAATAAAATTGCTTAGAGATTTCCATTCGGCACTTTTGAATCTTGGTAGCCGTTCAAGTAGGCATTAAAGTAAGCTACTGCATGACAGTGTGCAGTGCTATAAATTAAAATAAAATTACTTACCGACCTTGGGTTTCATTGTACGAAAAAAGCTCGAGGGTTTTATATGGGGCATTACGGCCAAGTTAACCTGTATGTTTTGATACTGTTTACGTGCAAGTATGATGAAATAATACATTACAGACCTAGGGCGGTGAACTCGTAATTGTCCCAGATCGCAGGTGTTGGTGACCCAAACCGAAGGTGAGGGCCATAAATATGCGATCTGGGGCTTTACGAATTACCGCCCGTGGTTAGTATAGTTTTACGTCTTGCCTTGGCCATGAAGTGAGATTATCTGTCCGCGAACCGGGCGTGATATCCCTATTACGGCCTAGGGTGACGTAAATGTTATTACAGTGCAGATTTTACCATAACCTTACAAAATTCTATACTTTAATCACATTAAAGTACAGATTTTACCTACTACCACAGACAAGAAATTACTTACATAACTCACGTCTTTATCCCTTACGGGGTAGACAGAACCTAGTCTAATTGGTAGTAATAATGCTGGTCATTTTCCTACTGCTTCTGAACCCATCTTAGAGTAGGTACCTACTTATGATTATGTGCGTTGATAAAGTAATGTATGCAACTGTACATAATTAGGCCTTAAAACACTCATTATGTAACGGTTGCATAAAATACTATTAACCTCCGACTCAAAAAGAGGGGCGGTCTAAGTGTGACTGCTATGTGCGTATGTGTCTATCTGTGGCATCGTAGCCGTCGTTTATTTAAAAGCAGGTTTTCTAGCGATGATTTTTTAACCTGGGTAAGCTTAATACTATTAGGTATAGTCGGGGTAAGAAAAGATTCGTCACTTTTCGACTCTATTTTAGTGGACTTGTGACGAACCTTCTTACCCCGACCATACTATGTGTTTTTACTTCCGATCTGTCTGGATAAACATGAGAAATGCCGAGCTAAAAACTCTTAAGTACTCTTGCTTCTGTATACTGACACCGTTCTAACATCGATGGTTCGCTAAATATCTATTTAATGTTTAGATTTCTCTTATGAAGCTCGCGATATCACAAGTAAGTGTGGCTGTAAGCGTATTAAATAATTTAACATTTAAAATATGTCGTTTATTATCATAAAATACATGATGCATAATACTTATAAAACACATTGCGTAGATATAAGAACACTTATTGCCTACTATCTACTATCTTCTAAACAATCCGATGCAATTAGTTGAGGCCTACCTATAACTTAAATTATTGCTCAATAAGTATTATCTCGACCTGGTTAGTAGAATTTGGAATAGAACCACACACTATTTTGTATAGGAACTTTAAACTTCAAATATATTCGACACCTGGGCCGAAGCTTGCTGCTCAGGTCGAGACATTACAAATATATTCGGCACCTGGTCCGAGCTTGCTGCTCAGGTCGAAACATTACAAATATATTCGGCACCTGGTCCGAGCTTGCTGCTCAGGTCGAAACATTACAAATATATTCGGCACCTGGTCCGAGCTTGCTGCTCAGGTCGAAACATTACAAATATATTCGACACCTGGTCCGAGCTTGCTGCTTAGGTCGAAACATTACAAATATATTCGGCACCTGGTCCGAGCTTGCTGCTTAGGTCGAAACATTACAAATATATTCGGCACCTGGTCCGAGCTTGCTGCTCAGGTCGAAACATTACAAATATATTCGACACCTGGTCCGAGCTTGCTGCTCAGGTCGAAACATTACAAATATATTCGACATCTGGTCCGAGCTTGCTGCTTAGGTCGAAACATTACAAATATATTCGACACCCGGTCCGAGCTTGCTGCTTAGGTCGAAACATTACAAATATATTCGGCACCTGGTTCGAGCTTGCTGCTTAGGTCGAAACATTACAAATATATTCGGCACCTGGTCCGAGCTTGCTGCTCAGGTCGAAACATTACAAATATATTCGACACCTGGTCCGAGCTTGCTGCTCAGATCGAAACATTACAAATAATATTTAAATTAAGGGTCGATTTTTCAATCGTCAGATAGGACCTATTCGACGAACAACGCTATGGGTATCTGTCAGTTAAGTGCTTATCTGAGGATTGAAAAATCGGCCCTAAATTAAATACTTTCAAGATCGAAAAAATAAAACTAACATTTAATTCAAAAGCAACATTAAAAGATGTATGGCGTAAGAAAGAACAATTAACATGATTGCGGCCCCATCGGCTATTCAGTGACAGTGAAGAGACATGCGTATGCAGAAGAATTGCTAGTTCGATTCCAAACCCATTGTGTAACGTTGTGTCCGAGTACACAAATACTGAACACTGTAGTGCTTACAAATTCACAACAATAAATGTAGGTACGCGGCTTTATTACATTATATGTATACTCAGCGGCAAAATATATGGCCCTCACATGTATGCAATATAGCTAAGTATACGCCGAGTATACGGGGTGATCAATCCAAATGGGTCAAGTAGGGAGAAGTCAAAAACTATATGAGATAGGGGAATCTGTTAGTAGGAACCATGGCGTCGATTTTAGATTTCATGAAAATGGCATTCATTAAAAAAACATAACCGGGAATCGAACCCTGTCAAAATAATAGCATTTATGCTGAAATGAAATAATTTTGTAGTCTCTTATTTTAATTATTTAACAAGAAACCATTAAGGATGAGTTTTTTGTGACTGAATAATAAGTAACACCATCAACAATGACAACGAACAACTTGTAGAACCTACTACTAAGAATATAATACTTTTCGCAAAAAAAATTAAAAAGTAAGTATGAAAAAATATAGTTTTTAACTTCTCCCGTTTAATGATCATCCTGTATATTAATCAGCGGTATTTCAGCCAGCGACTGGGTATGTTTACATTTTTTATTGCGATTGGATGATATTTTGTTATTTAAATCGTAGTCATTTTGAAACTTCAGTGAAAGATCTTTGCAAAGGTTTCATTTTGAACTTGCTCGACTACTTGCCAAAATATACCCATTACCCTATGTTACAAGTACAAAACAAATAAATATTAGAATAAAAATGACACGAGAGCAACATAAGCTAGCCCCTTACGAGTATATGGCCAAAGAGCCATATATTTATTACTAGCTTCTGCCCGCGACTTTGTCTGCGTAAAATTGTACCTACATATAAACCTTCCTTTTGAATCACTATCTATTTAAAAAAACAGCTCAGTCTGTAACGAAGTTGAATGTTGAAAAGGATTAATTATATTTCTCTAGCGAATAAGTACCTACGGAAAGTAAAAAAAACTTGTGCGCCCATCATAGCTGGACCACAAGTCGACGGTACTGTGACTCAACCACGTGTATGAAATTTGACGACATTGGAATAACCACATAAGGTGCACGGTTTAAAGTGGTTGAATCACAGTATACCGTCGAAGTGATACCGATTTTGTAAGGATATACATGACATTTCTATTCCTGTTGTTACTTCTTTGGTTATACATTATAACATTTTGTACAATAGGTCAATAAGGTAGACTTAATGTTACTAGGTAACGAAATACACATTGACAGAATACTAAAGTAATTTCAAACCATTTAGTTTTTTCTAGTTTCTCAGCTCAACCATTACATGAAAAATTACACCAGTTTATGCATTTATATTCATGAGTTGGGCATGTTCATAGATCTAGGTCCAAATAACTTGTAGACTACCTTCACATAATCGGCCAATTCTCTGTATTTCACTAACATTTTGCACCTTTTTATCCGACTGCGCCAGACGGAGGGTTGTGGATTTATTTGGCACGCTCTAGAGCCTAGACGGCTTGTCGTATTTGAGTTTGAGAGATATCATTAGATTCGTCTTAGTCGCAAGAGTGACACTGGGTACATCAATATTATAAAAATTGACGCAGTCGGATTTTTTAAAATCATTAATTTACTTGTTACACATAGGTAGTTATTATCATAGTTACATCGCAAATAACCGTTTAAGCGTGTGTCGGACCACGCATAGAGGGGTTAAATAAAATAAATTAATTAAGGTGCGACCACACCGGTGCGTAAACAAAATGTGTGAAAAAACGGTGAGAAAACGTGACGCCTACGACACGTCACTGCGTATACGCGGCGGTGTGGTCGCTCCTTTACACTAATGATCGTAATCGTTAAGTTACGAGTTTTGCTTGTTATTACCCGATTACGGCCAAGCCAAAAGGAGGGTTACTAGCGACAAATAATTATGCTTACCAGACAAGAACCCAAAAGACTCCCCGGGGAATGTACGAGTAAATAAATAAATTGCACGCGCAAACAGTAATAAATTATCTTAAAAATAAATTAAATAATAGCCCTAGCGACACATTGAAAACTAGAGTAAATTAGATGGTAAAATCTGTAATTCGGATCCCCATCAATCCATCTTCATCTTCAACCGTACACTGCCCGTAGCAGTTGAGTAAGCAAAACGTTCAAATTTTTCCATCTTTTCCAAGCCAAACATGCTATTAGTAGTGTAGGGGTGAAGCAAGCATTACGTATTGATGAGGATCCGGGTTCGATTTCTGGCTATACCTTACTATTCTGATTTTTCGTCTCACAAGTGAACATTTTCGATACACTGATATTATAATAATAGCCGTTTAAAACATATATTCAATATATACAAGAACAAAAAGTGATAACAATAATGAAACGGAAACACCCACTTTACCCTTTTAATTCTAAACACACTTGCCTAAAATGCCTGTGTAAAATGTTTCTGGGCATTTTTGGCCCTTCGGGCCTGCTGAAAATCTAACATAACCTAAACCTACCTCCCATTTATGAGATTTATTTTGGTCAGTTCAGTAGTGCCATGGGTAATACACATAAACAAATATGGCTCATTTAATCGTGGTCCACCTGATTTGGTCCACCCGGGAAAAATGCTGGCATTATTTCGAATCACTATTATTTAAATACAAAAATAGGTAGCTTAGGTTAGTAATAGTAAGCATTTGCCCGAAGGGCAAAATACCCAGAAAAAGGAGCTCCGCCCTTGGGCGAAGCTCCGTCGAAAACCAGGTGGACCACGGGCAATGACTGGACAAAACCTAGTAGGGGTACGTAGAGTTTGTTGTAATTTGTATAGACTGGGGGTCCTAGGTCCATTTCTTCTATGAGAATAAATTTCTCTAATCCAACACTTTTCCATTAATTATAGTCTATTGTGTTTTGCATCTATTTATAAAAGATGGGGTAGGTATTGACATGTGAATAAAGATAATAATAATAAAATTAATCATTAATACACAACCATAATTAACATACTAATGAATTATTACATGCGACGGAAATGTGAACGCAAACTAGGTACGACCTAGGACATGGTTATCGGTTACCCGCGAGAAGATTCCGGTTTACGTGTAATGGCCCAACTAATAAATTGTAGTAATATAGCAATCGAGGTAACCTACACTGTATACCTAACCTACTCCCCGTATCTCTGTATCTGTCCGTTTTCTACTACTTCTCAGCAAAACCAATTACGATTACGATAGAATTTGTTGAGAAAGTACTTTTTTTGTACTTTGTTTGTACTTTGAAGAGTAAACTACACTAGGGAGCAAAGAAACTGAGTCACTTCCCGTAAATTTGTATGAAAATTGACCCGGTTTCCTTGCTCCCTAGTAATTCTTTATACTTACTTCTCGCAAGATGACGACAAACGGATTCTTAGCAGACGAAGCCGCAGTCGACAGCTAGTTTCAGACGTATACGAACAATCGTACAGCACCCATATAAGTTTTTTTTGTTTGTATGATTTATTTAAACACTTCAATAATGCTAACTGCATAAAACATAGCACCACTTTCATTTGTCTACTGTAGTGCGAGCGGTGCGCCAAAAAAAGCTGCAAATGGTGTTAAAAGTTTGGAAATCGGTACTACGGTTCTGTAGAAGTTACGATAAAATTGCGGACTAACTAACTAAATTGCCGACTAACTAAATGCAAAGGATTGATTTTAGGAAAGTGTTTATTTAACGTACCTATTACTAGATTTTATTTACCTTGCAAAGTTTTGTTTGATTGTTTGTTGAATTAAAATTTGGCCCACTTCAATTAAAATTTGGTAATTATTTGGAATGGATAATATGATGAAAAAGTATAGTCAGCAAAGCAATCTTGTACAAAACATTTTTTTTAACAAAAACTTTTTCATCTAAATTCTCGACAGCAGCTCGGCAGTAAGTCCCAGTGTAATGAGCTGTTGTTTTAAATACATTCTCATTTACTTCCACGGAAAGAACACGTCTAGTCACTTTTTTTAATGAGTTTTTAATGCCAAAATGTAGAGCACGTCATTAACTATTTCTTCCATCTTCTGTTACAACTGTATTATTTAATAACTTTTTTTACTTAATAAAACATAAATACAGAAATAACGTGCGTTTTGTAATAGGAACTAACTATTATTCAAAGTTACCAGATTTCAATAAAATATATTTTTATGCTTTCGACTTCGCATGTATATTTCCTGTAGTTTAGTGACAACGTATGATTCTTTCGTGTTCAATATGGGTTCAAAACATATTTGTTGATTAATTACATCGTTCCTAACTTTAAAAACGCGATAACTCAAAATGACACTAAAGTGACTAGACATGTTCTTTCCGTGTACCCTTCATATTGTGTTATTATAATCTTAACAAATTGTTAAAGCGCCATGCGAGCGTCATTTGTCAGCCGCGGCATTGACTGTTTTAACCCGGACGTCACGAGAGGCGTCTCGAAAATGACGATGATGCAAATGGCTAATTGTTGCTTTACTCGTAGACGAGATGCTTTCGCGAACAACTACAACATTTCACTAATCGGAAGCGTCATACGCACTAATTTCTGTGAAAAAGTTTTCGTAAAAAAATATCATTGAAGTGTAACCTTATTTCAGCAAAACTAAAAAGTAACAAAACAGGACTTTTCTATTTATATTCCTACCTAAATCCACAGAGTGACAAACGACAACTACATAACAATTGAAATACTGCTCTTGAAGAACGAAGTGGTTGGACCGTAGTTACTAGGGCAGTGAATGAAGCTTTTTATTTACAAAACAACTAGCTTCTGCCCGCGACTTCATCTGCTTAGAATTATACATATAAACCTTTCTCTTAAATCACTCTATCTATTAATAAAACCGCATCAAAATCCGTTGCATAGTTTTAAAGATCTCAGCATACATAGGACAAACAGCGGAAAGCGACTTTGTTTTATACTATGTATATTGATTTAATCTGACAACTGCATTATATACACAATTTAAAAACATGTAATTAAGACACAGCATTAAGCATATGCAAGGACGATAATAGCTAGAAAACTAAATTTGTTTATGAATATGCAGTGAGTATTCTGTTTATACAGGGTGGTTGGCAATAAGACAGCTTACTCGCTTGTTGTTAGTAAATTAAGTCTTACATACAACCGAATTCAAAAGTTACTGATATTTTGACGATTGAAAAAAAAAGAATAAAAAACGTAAAAAAGACGGACGTCCAACGGATTCATATTATTTTTACACTCATATATGGTCAGCTAGTTGACAATGTTTAAAGTCCAAAGTTAAAATACCTACTTACCGTTAATTTTTTATTCAAAAATAGCTTCACAGTTCGAGTTTTATAGAGTAATCGTAATTTTCATGTCTTTATGTACATACCTACGGAAGTTTTAGTAATTTGTATAATGCTTCATGTTTTTTTCAATCTATTTTTGCAAAAGTATTATTAAACTTTTTTTTTTACTTTGTGTGATTGAACTGATTAACGACTTGAACATAACATATAAGTACACAAATAAAACACACAGGTATTCCCCCGTTTTATCTATAACTAGCTGTTGCCCGCAACTTCGTCTGCATAGAATTCGTTTATCGCTATCCCGCAAGAATTTCGCAATTTTCCGGGATAAAAAGTAGCCTATGTGTTATTCCAGACTATAATCTATCTATGTTCCAAATATCAACCAGATCTGCCCAGCCGTTCCGGCGTGAAAGAGTAACAAACATCCAAACTCACAAACTTTCACATTTATAATATTAGTAGGATATTTTTTTACTGACAATCGTAATTTTTTAAATTATCAACAGTACCTAACTAAGACAGGTATTTTGGGATAAATGGGTTACTACATTGACTTAATTTAGGTACTATTTATTGTACGCACTACAAAATAAAACATTAAAAAAACACTGTATTGATGTTGTTTCTTTTAATTTGAATTGACTTGATTCGGTTTGAATAGTTATAATATAAGATACGTGATATTATATCGTTTATAAATCGCTTATTTTTACAAGGAAGTCAATTTATCAAAATAGATACGTAAAACTAATATATGAAGGACATGACACGCACCCAACCAGCGTTTTTTGTAATAAAATTACAAGTATTTATTTTACGAATAAACAAAATAAAACTAGTAGTTATTGTTGGGATAAATAAATATTAAGCCGACCGACATTACCATAACCACGTACAATTATCGCGCTAAAATCACCGATAACATGTTACCAAAAAACTTAGACAAGTGTTAAACCTGCATTTCAACTTAGGCTCATAGAAAAGCAGCGTTGACCCGCAAAAACAAACAATCAAATTATGAAGTCCATTTCGACTAATATGATTGGTCAATTCTGAAGCTGTCCTCTTGCGCTTGATTTCAATGGACGCGCATCGTTACAGGTAGGAGTGGTGTTATTTCAACACAGTAAAAGTGGTCCGAATTGAGAGGCAATTGTGTCTGAGGTGTCTGAGGTGTCTTGTATCGAAGTTCCCTAACCTTTCCTACCCATTCTTCCGTAGGTAGGTACTCATACTTATAACGCACGTTGCAAAATTACTTGTGGATTTCATCTAATTATAGATATTTCATGTAAAATTGTTTTTGTTTTTACCTCGTCATATACTTGGCCTCTAATTATTCGACATCCGCACATAATGTATATTAAAACTGTATGTAAAAAAGATAACGGAATCTCGCTATTCAACTTTGGGAGCTTCGGTATCCCTTTAATTGTATCGAGTTGTCAAATGGAGTTGTTGCAAGCACAATTGTGATAAATATACACTTGGAATGGATAACAGCATAATATTTGACTGTAACGGCGAAATTCATCTCCCCTTTGAACTTAAATCCGTTTAGTGCCGTTTCAATCGCGTTTCATGATGGCGCTTACACAGAACTTCCAAAGTCAATCATGTCAATTTAGATCAAGTGCGATTTAGTTTTCTTTTGGTCTGGGCGGCATCTTTATTTATATTATGTTTATTATTCACGTTTACGTCAAGTAAATAATTACCAGAACAATTACAGCTACAGTAACGAACATTCCCCCGAACAATACGTATTTGTCTTGGGCCACCCGCCTTTCGATAAGAGAAATTGTCGCGTTGGAGAGTCCTAGCGTGTTGGCCAGGTCAATCAACCTCTTGTGGGCTCCTTTTAGCGTATCTCTGTTGTACCTCAGAGTCTGTAATATATTTGAACCTGAAAAAAAACGACAATTATTCAAGTGATATCTCTAAATCATAAATGTCATGCAAAGGTATGTTGCGAACCGTCACAGTTAATCTTCGCCAGAGCTAGGTCAGAAAGGCTAAGCGGCATTAGCATAACAAATTCAATGTTATTTTTGCTGTCATAACTCGCATGAAACTCGCTTCTCACCTTAAAGTTCAATATAGACAAACACATATAAAAAAAGTTTCTTAGCATCAGACAAACAATAATATAAAAGGTTTTTATTTCTGTTACTTGCTTATACCCGCGGATTCGCCCCCGTGGATGGATAAACGTGGGCTAATTCCATGTAGGTGCCGTATGAATGTTTAAAAATATCTTAAGAATAAATAAGAATAAGAAAACTTTATTGACTGATACAGATATACACCGAATATTACATATGGATAATTATTCCAACCAACCAAATGGCCGCCACTCAGCTATGTGTCACGACAATATCCCGGATAATGTCGTGACGCTGATTTTCAGTGACGCTAGTCAGAGTTACGGAGGTGATCTTCTCATTGCAACTCTAAATATTACCGCATATGGCTGCCAAATTTCAAATCTCTAGCTTCCATGGTTCAGGTGGCGCGTTGTCTGTCAGTCAGTCAGTCACGGTACTATTTTATAGGTATAGATATGGTTAATACGCCCAGCTATTGGTGGCTTAGAAAATATAATTACACACGAGTCCAACTCGCGTCTCAGCTGCGGTGCTGAGCTGATGTCGTTAATATTTAATAGCGCCGAGTTTACTCAAAGCCTGCCTTCTGTGTACTTCGATAAATAAAATTTTCCACCATTGTTCAGTACTTTGCATTACAGATGTGTTGTGGGCACTCTAACTCGCCTTGTGAACTGAACATAGAGCGCTTAATTGATTACCGGCTTGAAACTTGTGAATTGTGAGGCCCTTGTACATACACAAAGAAAACTGCATATAGAATGTGGTAAGTTTTACTATTTTAAGGCACATTATTGCTGGGAAAGCAAACAATTTGTTCGCAGCGACATAAATTTAAACACGTTGTGTATCTAAATTGCATTGCGTTATTCAGTCATGCATAATTACTGCAGATACTAGGTGTAGATACGTACTTAAGAAATAATGATAGTTCCATTCGTGTTTGAATTATCTGCTGAGAGTGACGTCCTTGTGACACGACATCAAGACGAGACTGCCCAATGCGCACGCAAGAGCCTTACTAGTCCATAGAGGCTTAAATGGTCACTTACCACGCTATGGTATTTGTTGCCTAATAACATTGAATGAACATAATACATATATCTAACTTCGTTTGCGGATGCGCTGATTATGCTTGAGTTAAGGTAAAAACAACATGGCGCCACGACATAGGATCTTTTCAGCGTGAGTGTTTATCATTGTGGTTTAAGCGATGTTCATTTTTTTGCAGATAAATGTATTTTTCTAGTCCTGTATGTTTATATATAAACATAATAAGACTTAACAAATTATTGCATTCATATGGCTTTTAATAGAACTAAAACTTTCTGAACTAAATTGCATAGCTCTGCCAACATAACAAGCAAGAATTTTCAATGAGGTCACTGGCAAGTTGGTAAACGTTTTAGCTAAATGCGCCAAGAACAAAGCCTATCCAAAAAGGTAAACGTTAATTAAAAACAAACTTTACCATAATTTACCATAAACAAACTTTTCATGTTTCCCGCTCGTGTCTTGTTTGACTTGTTTGTTGTTTGATTGCAATAGTTTTAACAAAGTTTTGTATCGTATTATAAAGAGCATATCCATGCTTTCATCCGCCAACGGAATTAAATCAACACCGGAAGAAATATCCGCGGTGGTCCAGGAAGTGATGGAAAATTTGTTGCCTAGAAAATCTCGGCAAATTTATGATACAGCCTACGAAATTTTTATGGCGTGGAGGCTGGAACACCGGACTTCTTCATTTTCGGACAACATATCATCCCGTAAGGGATAAAGAAGTGATGTATGTATGTATGTGTTACTTTCATTTATTAAGTACCTATTCGTAGAAAAATTACCGTATGCAACGTTTTATAAGCAAGTCAAAAAAAGCTCGTGGTGTATTTCGTAACCCACACCACTCGACTTTTTTGACCCCTCTAATACAACTGTTACATAAAATACTATTCAAGCACTAGGACTTTAATGACAATTTCATACATTTTGACACTTCTTAACCCTGGGTTAGGAGTTAATTACTCGGTAAGTATATTTATTCTTAAATATGCCTTAAAAAAATTACCAGTAAAATAATATTGCTAAGCACGATATGAAGCAAAGCACGTATATTATTGCAAACTTATGAATTTACTACCACTAGTCTTAGTGCTTCACTTCAGTTCATTTTAAACCAGGAATATGCGTAGCCGGTTATAAGCATTAAATCTTATTTAAATGTTAAACCCAAAAATGTTGCCACATTCAAGCCTTTCACGTCAAAAATTTGCCAGTTATACCAAGTGTCTATATATCTAATGTCACTTCTCGGCGATGATTTTCAAGAAAAATATAGGAGTAGGTACCATTTTTACTTCAAAACACTGCTGCATGCAACAAATCTTCAGAACAGCTATAAAATATTCTCAGCTACATTTTTTATGCTCGAGAGCCTCAATTACAGATATTTATAGCTAGTATTTCTTTAGAACTCCCTTACTTTGTAAACCAATCAGAAACTTTTTACAAGCTTATATTAACTTACAATGTTTTTGTTTGGTACAAACTTGGAACTCAATTTCAAACCGGTTATCCTCAACTAATTGAGCTGGAATTTTGCATACCAACTTGTATGTAACAATACAACAAACTGGTAGTGAAATTCTAAATGCCCAGCCAGGGCCTTCTCCGCAGGAATTTATTATACCTACATTAATTAGAATGGGTGACAAAGCAAGTATGGCCAACAACAAAAAGTAAAGTCTTCAATCTTATCTATCTAATACCTTTAAACGAGCAATTCTTGTGTGTATGTATATATATAATCTGAATCTCGGAAACGGCTTCAACGATTTTCATGAAATTTGGTATGCAGGGGTTTACGGGGGCGATAAATCGATCTAGCTAGGTTTCATTTTTAGAGACGTACAAAAAAATACAGAGCAAAGCTTGGTCATCTAGGTACTCGGTCTCATAATGTGTCCATACTCTGTATATCTAGTAAAATAAATTACTACAGCCAAATTGCGAATCTTTTTCTTTTTAAATTTGTTTATAAATACAAAGAAACGAAACTGATATCAGTTTATGGGGCCCCGCGTGTCCTTTAATATGACACTGCAAAGCATTAGGGACATCCAGTTTTTATAAACTGATATAAAAATACCGCCATAAATAATAGCAAATCTTTTCTTAAGCGTAATTTTAACCCATTCATAGCCGACCACCTGACACGCTTCCCTAAGCATGACGCCGATGAGCGCCAGCGGCAATTAATGGGTTAATGTAAACCAAGCTCAGATTTTTTTATTTTAAGCATAACAGGAAAAGCAATTATAAAAAAAAACATTGAATAAGCCGAAAAGCATTGTTATATATTTTTTCATGAATCACAAAGGCAATAACCATTTTTTCTGTCTGATTGCTTATAAAAAGGGTTACAAGACGGTGGCGAATGGGTGAAGACCATAGACGTAGTAAACTAACTGCACTGAACACGTGCATTTCACACACATTTATTTTGTGATGCAGGAACTGTCACAAAAACCGGCCAAGTGCGAGTCGGACTCGCGCACGAAGGGTTCCGTACCATTATCTATGAAAGGGCAAAAAATCATTCAATCATTTTTTTGTTGTTTTTAGTATTTGTTGTTATAGCGGCAGCAGAGATACATAATCTGTAGAAATTTCAACTGTCTAAGTATCACGGTTCATGAGATACAGCCTGGTGACAGACGGACGGACGAACGGACAGCAAAGTCTTAGTAATAGGGTTCGGAATAATTAACGTAGGGTTAGTAATAAAAGACCAATAGATGAGCTACCTGAGGAGAGGAGCTACCTATAGAGAGGTAAAATGTGCCATCGAATTGTGGAACTCGTAAATGATTTGATTTGTCTTGTCACTAAGGTTATTTTTCATGTTTTTATATTTTATCCTCTACAAAACCATTTGAGGTATCAGAATTGTGATAACATATTTTTACCTTATTTTTCGTAAAAAAAACAAGTGTTTTATTTACCTCTAGAAGTCTCAAAAAGTACAATAATATACTATTTTTTTTTTCACTCTCTTACAATGATTAGTGATTAAAAGCAGTTATTTATGACCTACTTCAAAAAAAATTAACCCAGCCATTAGTGTGAGCTCAGTTTTAAGATATATTATATATATATAAATAAATCCCTATTTCCCTTGGTCACGGCATCACGCATGAACGGCTGGACCGATTTCGCTAATTCTTTTCTTGTTGCGTTTGTTATTGTCAGGAGAAGGTTCTTATGTAACAATATAAAAAAAAACTGGTACGGGGGCGAAGCCGCGGGTAACGCTAGTAAGAAATAGATCTCTAATTCCAGAGCTTGTATCAGTCAGTTTCATTGTAATGTAATAGTGTGATGGATAAAACTTGCACCTGCGAAAAGTCACCTTTCGAAATAATGCTTACCAGTGTGGAGCATTTCGTCAACATTACTGTGTGAGCTCTGCAGCGACTGCTGCTCCTGTGCCAGGAAGTCGACCGTGACAGTGTGGTCGTGCCCTGGGCCAAAGCGCCGTGACAAAAGCTGCTCGCGCTCCGCCAGCTCTTGCTCGCGACGCCGCCTTCGGTTCTGAGCGTTGTTCAGGGACGCCTGCAAACAGGATGGTTCAATGGAATTATAAGGGATGTTCGGCTAGTCTAATTGAATATAATTAAATTCAATATTACACTAAATAGTTCAATAGCTATATTTATGAAAAAGAACTACAGAATGAGCAATATTGCTAATTGTATATTCCATGTGAACTAAGCAATTCCAGGCTAAAAAATAAAAAGCATTCCATGTTGACTTTCAGTTTGTGGTCCATTAAAGTTCAAAGTTTCATCTATATGCAAGCAGCTAATTGCATGTTACTGAATCACAAACCAACCAACATACTCCCACATTTATATTAGTGGAATTAACAGGATGTATTGACACTAACCATTTTTAGCACATTATGAAATAACAACTACATACTAATTAATTTGTAGACAAATATAAACATGAGAAGCAGTCAGTATGTTCTTGCTCAAGGTAAAACTAAAGTAAGATATATTTATTTTGATGTACAGTATCTGACAATCATATTAGATTCAATAATACACTCAAAATCATCTGATAGACTCTAAAGCCTAGATTACACATACAAAAGCATTCATACAAGTTGCTTACATTGCAGCACTTGATAGGACACCTACAACACACCTACACCACGACTTGCACAAGATTCCTTACGGGCAGTGGCGGATTTGCAATCTCGGCCGCCCTAGGCCCCAAGCCATCAGCCACCCCTTTCTTAGCATCCACCATATAGACTACATAATGCCCGCCATATGCCATAATAAGTTTTTTGACACAATTGGGGCGGCCCTAGGCCCGGGCCTACCGGGCCTTAGGGCAAATCCCTCACTGCTTACAGGTAACAGCTATACAGAAGCAGTGATGTATGTATAGTATTTTTAGAGGCATTTGTTACAAACAGTAATAGAAAAATGGATGTCATTATAAAAAATAGTTTTTAGAGTTTAAACACAAAATAAGTTTCCCCCAACTATGCTATGAAAGGAAATAAATTGGTTTTAGCAGAACTCGTTAGGAATGTAGAAAAACAAAGAACAAATGGCAATAGTTATTTAATACCAGCCAACATAATTCACCAAACATGGGTGACTTTTACATCCTATAAAACAAGTTTAATGACCCATTTTCAAAGCAACATTGACAAGTTTCCCCTATAGTTGCACATTTCTGCCACGGCATGCACTGTGATCATATTCTACCCAACCATACACTTCGCACATTCCAAATTGACTAACTGGTTTAAAGAAAACACTAGATAATTACCTGTATATGCTTATTGTCGTATTTCAATTGGTCTACCCTCATTTTGGCCATTGGTCTACTGTTAATTGGAGTTTTAAAAACAAATACATCCAGCTTCTCGCACTGGCTGAAATAGTAATTAGAAAATAATCTTTATTTTATGTTAAAAGTAATTCCACATATTTATTAAATTTTCACACAGTTCATAGAATTAAAAAAACATTTAATGTGTAATAGGTATACTTACGCATTGATTGCATTAACTTTGGTTTGTATTGCGTTTTCAATAGCTTCTGAATTGTTAATATCCTTTTCTAACTGGTGAAATAAGTCCGATGCTTCTTGAATTAATTGAGCAGTTTGATGATATAAAGCGTCCATTCTGATATCCAACAATTTCAAAGAAATTTAAATGATAACCTTATCACGCACAGTTAGGGTTGTAAAGCAGATAAGTTACAAACAACTCGGAACCAAAGTAATTTATTTGTACGCCTCGATTTAAAAAATATAATCTTAAAGCTTTTTTTATAGCTGTACAGTTGGCAACCGAATTCAATTAAATTATTTACAAGATAAATATGCGCTAAGTCTTGGAACTGTCATTTTGACGTGTCGTGGACTACGGACGTTTTTATAAATTAGATGCGAGGTGTTTGATCCGCTGACGTGTCGTTATTATATATGAGATGTATTTTTCTGAAATGAAGTTCTTTACAGAATAATTCACTTAGCCCTTTTGACTACGAAGAAATAATAATCCCTATTATTCATTCGTAGCCTTTTGATGTATTTAACTTACTCTTTTTGCCTTAGCCTTTTTTGGGCTGTATACGTAGATGGATTTACATGTCGGAAAATACACCTTAGCATTCATATTGTATGGAGTGGGGCCTTTACCATTTTCGGAAAGAATAAAAAAAACAACATAGGAAAAAAACACAACTGTCTGTATTTCTTATCTGTGGATGGGTTGTGGTTTTCATGTTCAACGCAACAAACACTTTCCCTTGTGTTGATGAATCATAGTTATAAAAGTAATTAGATTGAAATAAAACATTATTTCTTTGGAGTGATAGTGTTCTAATAACAATGGGTGATGCGTGTCAAGCATGTCTGACCAGGGTGCCTCATGCGACCCTGATAGCAACCATTATGTGCTGTTTGGGCGTGGGGGTTTTTTGTGGAACCATGTTCCATGGTTCAGCCCTGTCTATTCGGATGTTTGAAGAAGTGTTTCACTTTCGACTGATATGGATCGAAGCAGTGCGGATGATATTCGTGGTAGGCGGCGCGTGCATGGCGGCGCTGGGGCTGATGCTGCTGTGCCTGGGCTGCCTGACAACGGGCGCAACGCGGCAGAAGGTATACCGCGCGTGGCGCGCCCGTGTCGGCGGCCGCATCTCCTGCGCCGTCTTCATGATCATCACCTATATACTTACCTTCACGTGGATCATCCTGCTCGGCTTCCTGGTCATCACAACATTCCTGTTTACTATATTTTGGAAGCTTTGCTCCAAGCCAGAGAACGTCAAGCTGAGTACATGTATTGATTTCACACAATTTGACTTCATGTTCCCCTCCACTGTCAAACAAGAAGACATGAAGATTTGCGGTGCACTGAAGATGAAACTATTTTGCAAAGACTATGTTGAAAAGGCTGAATTTATGTTTATTTTGGCCATGGTCTCTTGCATACTTGTTATTTTAAGTTTGGTACATTATTTAATGTGTCTCTCTGCAAATTATGCTCATATTAGAGATCATGAGAAATTCCAGGAGTTACAAGAGCTCCAGTACCTCACCAACCCAGACCTGCATGCCTCTAAAGACCGCTTCTAGTATACAGCCCGCGCGCCTCTTCTGCGCTCCCTAGAAGCCACCACCAAAATGTGACAATAGAAAGAGGTTGATTTTAATCTGGATCCACAGTTTTGTGTTCACTGATATATTTATGTAATCAATGAAGACTGATTTTCAGTTAATTAGTACTAAATCATTAATGAGATCACAAAAGATAACCTTCACATTATTACATATCTTTATCTTACATAGTTCAATGCTTTTGACGCAGGTGCACATTTAGTCCAGTGTGTGTACTGATCAGTAATCATGGCCTCTTTTTGTTTTGTGTTTCTATTATTTTACTGCTTTGCTAATTGGCTAGTAATGATGTACCTACTGCTGTAGCGATTTTTTGATATTTTGTTTCCCTCCTATCACTTTTCTTTACAGCAAAGCAAAAACTAAATATTCTTACAAAAAATTATACAAACTGAAAAGCAACAAGCTCAGCCTTAATTGAATTTGACTGATTTACCATTTGGTTTTTGTCCATTTTCTTACATTCCCCTTAGATTTAAGAGATAATTTGAAATATATTACTACTACTTACAAATGTATTGATAATTGTAAGACACTTAACTATACTAGATAATTTTCTTTGTATGTAGAATAATGTTGTATTGAAATATGCTTTTATATTTTTATTAGCATTTACTTTCTTCTTTCCAATAATACATAATTAGATATATAGTGATAAAGATACAAAGCCCTCTTTTATATTTAATATCAGTAATATCCCATTAAAAGACGATGGCATTGTTATGGCACAGTTCAAATATCAGTAGGTCATAATTATAATATAAGAACTTTTAAATAATGAAAACAAAGTGACTTCATGGTATTTTTTTGATTTATGCAGCTAAATTTGCAGGCATCCTTAGAAAGAATGATTTGCATCAAGTTACTCTAACAATGACATTAACCATCAATTTTGACATATATTCCATAGGTTTTCTGTCAAATATATGTAAAAATCCTCAGTTATGGTTAAAGTTATTGTTGAATTAAATTAATGTACCTCACTCTAGATCATAATATAATGACCACTAAGGTCTTTTAGTACTGACTTCATTAAAGCATACATTTGCTAAAATTCCTTAGAGCTTTTAGAGCCATGTGCACATGACAATGTGCTTACTAAACTTCCATCAAATTTGGACCATAGGTACTTGATCTCTATTGGAAGTTGGTACAATAAGTATTGATTAGATCATAGACTGATGATGCTTGGACGATTAGTAAAGGGCATTTAATAAATGGCCAAATAATTAGAGCTGAGGATTATTGTTACTATTACCAATCGGTCTTATTCATGTATTTTCATATTTTGAAATTTAAGATTTGTCTATATTTTTGCTTGGATTTGTACAGATATAGATTTTATACATACATTCAGCAGCAAAAGTAGATCAATGATTGAAGAGGTCATAAATTCTGACACTAAACATTTTCTGCTTGTACTTATACTGAGTGCATACATACAAATATCACGTCATTATCCCTTATGGGGTAGACAGAGCCTGAGGTAACAAAACCCTAAGGCCACATTTAGCATGATTAAGGGTGTATAGGTGGAAAGGGAAATCAAAATAGTACTGCTTAGTAGTAACAGTAATAGTATACTGAATGCACAATCAATTTGACCTCTTCAACTAATAAATTACTTCTCACTGACCTATGAACTTTACTAATTAACCCAGCTTAGCCAAAGATTGGAAAATAACTGAAAAGAAGGTAAAAGGTTAAGAATTGATTGACTTTAATAATGTCTCTAAATAAATTAATGCACAATATAAAGTAATCTAATGTACCATGAACAAAAGTTTTTTGTACTTCAAACATTAAAAAAAAGAAATCATTTTTGTATGCATTAGGGTAAATAAATATCACAAAATAAGTTCCCACCTAATGTAGCATGATCTACCGATTGAAACAATATAGTATTTTTTGAATTTTAAGTATGATTAGGGTTGTACACTGCGATGTTTTTTTTGTATAATTTCCACTTTGTTTCGTGGAAACGTGGAAGCGTGAAGTAATATTGCAAAATCGTAAAAATGTCTCGGTTGCATGAAACAAATTGAAGTTACGCGATTAACCCACTGATAATAAAATGAAAAAGATGGAAATGAAACTTGTCTATGACCCAGATTTAATTTTGGATCAATCACGAAATATTTGTTTATTAAGTTAAATAATTGTTGTTAGAAATTGTAATAAGTATTAAATACGATTTTTTTTAAATAATAAATGTTAGTTTTTAAGTAAACATGGTTAATTTTATTGGTCATCAAAATGATTCTTCCAATTGCGTGTTTTAATTTTAAGCGCAGGTTTCGTATTCGTTTTTATCTTTTCTTGCATGAAATAATAAACACGCCAATCTTTATGGGTAAGTAAAAAGTTTTAACGAACCAATGCACTACTAATTTATTTATTTTCATACAGACTTGCAGATAGTCTAGTTATCCGGCGAATGTACGTGTAGGTACGAGAACTTGGCCTGGAACCTTTCTGAGCTATCCAGCGTAAAGTACTTAGGCTGCAACGAAAAAGTGGTTGGCTCTACCATCATTTTGTGTGACAACCAATTGAAAGGCATTGCCGCTTTAGCTATGCTTTGGAAACGAGCACACCTACCTATTGTCGAATGTTTTCGCTTTAAACAAAGCAATAACTTCCTTAGCAAGCATTAGCAATTCATTGGCACAGTTATTGCGAAAGCGTTCCACCGTGAGCTACGGTTACGGTTCAACTAAACGAATTACATTGGAGCAGTTTCCGTTGTATTGTTCTTTTACGTCGATAGTACAGAATCATGTTTAAAACTTTCGCCATTTGCGATCAAATTACTAACATTCCTTTTACTTTTGATTTGACCATGGTCTGCAGCGTGCCCAAAATCCGAAACATGATTGAAGGAATAGTTCTTGATCCCGAATTGAATCACTGTAAATGAAAGTACACTGCGAACTTCTATCTGGAGAGCAGTCGGTACACTCAATGTCAGGTATCAGGAATATTCTATAGATTTCATAAATCACGTAAAATGCCTAGACACAATACATTCTACCGCAAGCTGCTAAATATACTCGGGGGCAAAGAAACAAGGTCACTTCCCGTAGAAACTTGTATGAAAAGTGACCCGGTTTCTTTGCTCCCGAGTATATTGCTTTTTTCTTGCATGTTTAAACTGGGCTGTAGGTACATTGGAAAATGTACAATTATAGTACCTAGGTACAGAAAAGTTAAGGAATTTTGCAATGTGTAATCTGTTATTTTTCAATTATTTTGAAGATGATTTTAGTTAATGGCCCATTTAAACACATGCAAGAAATGTACATACACAAATCACGTCTTTATCCCCTACGGCGTAGACAGAGCCTAAGGTAACAAGAACTAAAGGCCACGTTTAGCATGATTATGGGCGTATAGGTGGAAAGGGGGAATAAAAAGTGATGTATTGCTAGCCGCAACACCTATTTAACATGATTCCTAGCATTTTCGCCCATTCCCTTTGTACATTGATTGCGAAGTTTGACAGATCGATTGATTTCTGTACACTTACGTCAGTATATAACGCGATAATGAAATGAAACTAGCATGTAATGCAATAGGCCTATGTATACACTTAATTATGGTTAGCTAGCCATTGAGAGTTCCTTGACAAAGTGAAGTGGCTAAGTTCTCAGCAGCGGAAACAGAACGGTCGGCAAATTAACGCGCAGGCGCCTCATACTGTCAGTTAAAGACTTCATTACTTCATTAGCCACTAATTTTTCCCAACAGAAAGGAGGTAACTGTAACTGATCGAACGTAGGCTAGTGTCGGTATAGTCAATCAATTTGACTCCTGGGCCAGCACAGAACCATAAAATATCATAGTAAATAGTATTATTTGTCTATGACAATGCTTATCGAATGACGTAAAATATGACATTATGGCAAGGTTCTATGGTGGCCTAGGAATCAAATTGCTTGACTGTACATCCGAAAATCATTAGGCAGCGGCGCGTAGCAGTACCTACGTCTCCAAAATTCGAGTTTTTCATCTCTGCGTTTTTTGTATACTGAAGATACATTCTATACTATAATTTTTCAAACTATATTATAAAAGCAAAAGTTTGGAAGGGTGTAATGGATGTACGGATGTTTGTTACTCTTTCACGCAAAAACTATCCAACGGATTTTGAAAAATTTAGACACATAGTTGTTGGTTTATAACTTGAATTAATGGAATACATTTTATCTCGGAAAATCACACAGATCCCGCGTGGCAGCGATAACCGGATTTCTCGCAGATGAAGTTGCGGGCAACTGGTAGTTATTTATATGTAAGTTTATGTACTTGATATATTTTAGGATTTGAGACATCAAAGACGACTAACGATGTTGACGTGATTCCCTATATAAATAGGGGTTTTTTGATCACTAGATCTCGTACCTACATACCTATACTTTTAAGGAAAATCACGTTTTTCAGATTTTACTAACACCAAGCATACGCTCGGTCGTCCGGGTACTAATCTTACCTACGTAATAAGTGTCTAGTCTCTATAATCGTCACACTCGGTAATCCTGCCACCAAGCAGCAGTGCTTGCGCTGCTGTGTTCCGGCGTGAACAGGTTTTCTAAGTATAAGTATTAGCCCTCTAGTCTGGCAATGCATCTCTAGTATTGCGGGTGTCCATGGGCGATTGTGCGATGTGATGGTTTGCGTTCCATGTCATAGTAAAAAAAAAAAAGTAATAAAGTTATGTTATCCATTGTAGTAGATACCTATGCGTGCTTAAGTATCCTATCACTGATATGTCTTATGCTCTTAAACCCTCATTGCAGGTCTCTCTCTGAAGCATCCTCAGCAGTTGTTGACTCTGATGATCGGTGGAAGATTTTGTAATACTGTAAGGTTTTTACCCATTTAGTTTCTTCGCTTCTATTCTTGTTAAACCTTTGCCGATGTAACTCAATACATCAAGCCAAACCGGTGCGAGATGGCGGAAATTAAGCCCAAATTAGCAAACTGATGACACCACATTAACAAAATTATTCTATTATTGACTGCGTAAGCAAAACTACTTCATTATGAATTCTAGTCAACCCAGGAAGTAATTATAATTGCTTTGGTATCATATTATGCTGATGACTAAAATAGTAGTCTACATTTTAACCTATGACTTAGCCACGCACGGTGCAAGAGTCAGCGTTAATCATTCCTCTCAAGACAATAATTGTCGACATATGGATGGAATTCAAAAAGTAAGACATAGACGCCGCGCTGGTAGTCAAAACCGCTTCGGCTGATATTGTACATTATACGCAAAATGTGCAAACAGTTAAAATGTACCTACATACGCAAAATCTACATCATGACAAACGTACCTTCACTACACGAAATGATCGTACGCAAAATGTACTTACGCTGAAAGCATATAGTATAACGCAAAATTTGTGTAAAAAGAAAAACACACATTTCGCGAATTGTTCTTTTTTTTAATATTAAAACCGACAAACGGGCATGAGGTGCACCTGATGGTAAGTGATCACCGCCGCCCATGGACAACTACAGCACCAATGGGACTGCTAGCGCGTTGCCGGCCTGTTCAATGCAAAATACACAATCCGCAAAATGTGACAAAAGCAACATGCTCAATCGCCAAACGTACAAAACGTAAAATGTACTAATAGCCTAGGTATAGCCTTTTTCGTACTATAGAGGCCACTTGAGTATCCGAGGAGCATAGTCTGGTCAACGAAAGGTTCAAAAAATCATGACAAGGTATACAGTCTCTCACACAGCCGCAATTTTCTCAGAGAATTTTAAATTTGACAAACGACGGAATCAAATAACTACAAGGTTCAAATTTCGTTTGCCAGACTATAAAGTATGTACATTTTGCGTAGTATTGTTATTTTTTTGTTAGGTATGTACAATTTGAGTGTTGATCATTCTAACTCTGTACATTTTGCCACTACCATTATGTAGATTTTATTGTTTGTACAATTTGTGTACTGTACATTTCGTGTACTGTACGTTTGTCATGATGTAGATTTTGCGTATGTACATTTAACTGTTGGCACATTTTGCGTGTAGTGTACCTTCATTTTCGTATTGTATGTTATCAGCCGAATCAGTCAAAACTGTTACCTACAAGCTTTTATTTTTTTAATTTACACCCCCAAAGGAAAGACCAAAGTAAACAATAGGTACCTAGTCATAGCTGCTCTTAAAAGTTAAGTTATACTTTCAGGTAAAATAGTAAGTTAAATTATTATGCCCAAAAAAAATAAAGGGGTATGTTGTATGTGACCCATTTCATATACGAAGGTAAGTACGTTCTTAGACTAAGCTCAGTTTTTGTTCTGTACTTTTACCACATAGATAGATGGTGGCGCCATTTTATTTTGCCGCGTACCTAAGGTAGATTTCTAATGGAGCATTTGTGTTTTGCAGTTACGTTAGATCTATTCTTGTGTCATGTATGTTGTTGTTGTCCGTGGATCTTTGGAAGATCAATAAAAACCCGCGGATTAGCTTACTGTAACTACCTCGGTTTAATTTTGGATTTCTTTAGTCCAGTAAGTATTAGGCCAGTTATAGTGCCACGCCATGTATTATCTAATAATTTAACTTGCTAATAACCCAACACTTTAATTTAATAGCTCTTTTGCCAATGACTTATTTTACTTACTGATGATTTGATAAATAATTTACTAAAACAGTACCTACTTACCTAGTATATGTATAGTAGCATTACTGCCCAATTATTCAAGAGTCATTCCATTGAATTACAGGGGCCCGACTTGAAACCACGTATCTCGAAAGTGGTAAAAATTTGCGTATTGCTCCAAAATATGCTTAGGTAAATTAAAATGTTTGAGAAACGCCGCGCCGAACGACATCATCCGGCGATCACTTGCCTCTGCCAATGTCCCTGCCGTGTTAGAACCAACGGGCATTGCTAGGGACGACGGCAAGAGACCGGACGTGTGTTGGTATGGGATGCCACGTGCGTAGACACACTAGCCTCGTCTCACCTTCGCGGAACCACGAGCAGAGCAGGCGCGGCTGCAGAAGCGGCCGAATTAGGCAAGATAAATAAAGATAAGGGAAAGATATTTCGAAGAGGCTAATATACGCTACAGGCGGGGGCCCCTCCTTTTTTAATTATTTTATTTTAAGATTAGTTTTAGTTTAATTTTTAATTCGTTTTTATTTTAATCATGTAACTATGTTTGTATTTTTTTTTCATTAATAAATCGTATCAATTAAAAATTTAAATAACTGAGAAAATTAACTGTTCTGTAATTTTCTTCTATATAAGTACTACTCGTACCTATTTCAAATTCAGAACAGATTTTGACCACTTTCTAAAGGCATTTTCGAGTGATGTGCTTTCAAAAATCGGACTCCGGATGTTAATGTTAATGAGGTAGGTTGTGTCTAACTTATTGGGAAGCTCTACAACAGCTTGAAACGTTACATTAACATGCAAGCACAACATTATAAGTACAATAGTTAACCTTCCTATAAACAACCCATATGTAGAGAAATTGGAAAGTCAAAATATTATATTAAATTAGCAAGAGTGTCAGTTAACCTGGTCAAAACATTTATTCATTTTATTAGCATTCGGAATCACGCTCCATGGAAACGTTGACCTTCCGACTAAGAGCCGATAACTGATTGCCTACTTCCTGCTTTAAAATATAGGTACATAAGAAATGAAATAAAACGATCTTGGAGCACTTTTGTGATATAAATTATGCCAAAATCTAATTACGACATAATAATATTCGATAAACGTTTAATTTATTCCATTTTCAATTTTTATATTTCGTTTCATTGGGATTTTTTGGTCTACACTTCTACACTAGTTACTATCATAAAGAGGAAAGATTTGATTGTTTTTTTGTTTGCATTAAATGGCTCCGAAACAACTGGACCGATTTGAAAAATTCTTTCACCGTTAGAATTCTGCATTATCCCTGATGAACGATTTATTTAATTCTGAAAACAAAAACAAAATTCAAAACTTTATTTTGCAAATAGGCCGCCAAGGGCCATTACATGTACTTTTTTTGAAACACCTGGACATTCTGAGCCCATCAAAGGTAATTTTTCAAAATAAAATAAATATACAACAATACTTAAATCTACTTAACTTATAATACATTTATAAGAGGGATGTATTAGGCCCCCAAGTTAAGTAGGTATCTTAAATTATTATTAGTCTACATATAGTAGAGATGTATAAAGTCTCAACTGGTCAAAGTAAAACATAATATATGAAAAGAAAGAAAAAAAACATATAAAGATGATTTACGTCAAATAAATCAATGTCGAAAAAAGAAAATAGACTAAAAATTATGAAAATACATTTTATGTCAAGTACTTAAGTAGCGATAAGCTTTTGGATTCCGAAGGCAAGCTTATTACGTCTGCCGCCCCCATTGTTAGCGTACATGCACTCATGTCCTGCTTTGCTAGCAGAGCGGTACCGAGGGCATGTAGGTACCACTTCTGTCCCCACATGCTCACTATGGACACGTTTTGGGAACTTCGACAATGCTAGCCTGCAACTAGACAGTAGAAGATAAGATACAACAACAAAAGCCAACGGAAATCCATAAGCTTACGAATATACCTACCTAATACGTTTTTTTTTTTTTAACGGAGAGGAAATCTTTATGGATGCCCTAGGCACGGGCATGCCTAGGGTTATGTGGGCCCCCCCGAAGGGGTATACCCGAACTAAAAACTCTCCCGCCTCAATCTGGTGTGTTGGGTACGCAGTGGGATGCCACTAGGGTTTCAACCACAAACGCCCCCCGGTGGCCCCGGCTTTCGCGAGGACCGCGCCAAGAAGGGGAGGGCCCGTACGCTGGGCCCGCATCCCTTAGACAATAAGACCGTGCAATGCAGATAGGTAATGCCCCGTTACCGTTCCCGCTGGCCTCAAGGGATCGGGCGATCGGTGCAAGCACCGAGTTCGCCTTTACCCCCCTCGTCTGCGCAAGGAGCGCTTGCACGTTGAAACGAGGTCAACGTGAGTCCGCCCCCCGAACCTCTTACGAAGTCCTCCCGAGAAATAGTGCCCAACGACGGCCTCGCCGCCGCCGTTGCTTCCTCCTTGGGGCTTAGAGCGCATCCGGGTATGCCTCCCATCAGCTTCCCCTCCCCCCGAACCCTCATAAGAGGTACGACATTCCTCCAGGGAGCTACCCCCTTCGGAATCGAATCTCGTACCCCTTCCCCTCTCTCAGGGCGAGAGGCGCATCCGGGATAGGTGCAATACTGCCGCACTTTTCGCCACCTCCAGGCCGTGTGGGGTCACGGCGCTTCCCCGCACCCTGAACCTCGAATGCCCGAAGGCCCCTCACAACGCCCGAAGACCCCGCCGAAGCGCCGCCACATCCCAAGTACCCTCTGCTATGCCCCTAGAGGCCAGAGGGATACTGGGAGTAGCACTCAGGGTGCCTAAGCACCCGCCGCAAGTCGGGCACATGACTTGCGACAGGTGGGCCCCTACCTGCCGTGAGGCAGGCGTTTCCTTATCCACCACCCAGGGACGCGCCACGTTGGAGTACACCTCTCCACCCACTTAGACACCTAAGCAGGTCCGTGGACCTACCTAATACCTAGGTTAGCACACATACGACATAGCAGTATTTATGTCATTGTAAACAATAATAGTAAGAAAATAATAGCACAAAGAAAAAAATATATACAAAACGAATTACTTTAGGTACAACAATATTTTATTGATAATTACTAACGAAATCAATATAATTCTTAATCTTAATTAAATCTTAAAATCTTAATTAATCAAGATCAGCACGTCTAAACAGCAGACGGTAGCAACAGGGCCAGAGACCGTATATAGGCACTACACACACACACACACACACACGCGCATTACAGGATCACTCCCCAGCGAGAAAAACCGATTTTACCTCCGAGGGTTTAATTACCCCCAGGTTAGGAACCCAGGGATTAGACCATGAGAGAGAGAGAAAGTGATTGCATTTTGCTCGAGGTACCTTGGTTTTGCTTATCGTTTTTAAATGTTGGACGATTGGAAAGAGTGAGTGCGGAGAAAGGTGGTAACGGTTAGAATAAGATTTGTCCGTTCGCGACTAGTTGGTGCGCCCAAATGGCTGCCGGGCTCCGGCTCGTCAGCGTGACACTTACTTATTCTATAGTGAAACTATAAAATAATTTGCACTCTATTTTAAAAACAACCGTTTCTTTAATTCATTTACAAAAGTTGTTTTAGTCGATTGTTTGCTGCTCGTGTGTTTAGTCCAGACCTATTTAGTTGTGTGCTTAAATTTCGTTCCAATCAAAAGACCCGTTGAAAGTTTGCTTAATGTTTCAATGTCAGCCGGCGCGCTGATATTTTTTAACAAGTTACCTACTCGTCAGTCTGGCAGTTCTGTTCTTGAGAATGCGACTTAAATTTATTCGCAAATTGTTCTGCAACATTTAAATCGCTTATCATTTAGTGGTTGAGGTGTGTTTAAAAAGAAATATTCAAACATCTTCTACTTAGTTATGTCATGGTAAGTGAACTTGAATATATAATTTTCATATACCTACATAAGAATGTAACTATTCATAGGTAAACAATAATAGCCTTAGCTTGATATGGCGATTGACAATAAGCAGTATATATTTTATGTTTAAAGTGTGTGTGCACATTTAATCTACGTACAGTGTGATTAATGATGCTTTATTTTACTTGTGACAAATATATTTGCAAACTTCGTGATATTATCCCTAGCTCGAACTAATGATGTCCATGTATGCCAACCCATCTCAAGACAGGCCGTCATTAGCATAATGTAAACGAAAATCTACACCAAGTATAAAAAAATACATACAGTCGAACACAGAACCTCCTCCTTTTTGTGAAGTCGGTTAAAAAATCAGTCTCTATCCACGCCGTCTGTATTTATGTACCTATGTAATGTAAAGTAAAGTATGCACGCTTAGATCTTTTAAACTACGCAACGGATTTTAATGCGGTTTTCGTCAATAGATAGAGTGAGTCAAGAGGAAGGTTCATAAGCATAGTTTAATAACCCATGCGAAGCCAAATCGGGGCACTAGTACAATCATTGATTGAATCAGGCGTTACTTTGCGAAGATCCATATTAAAAAACAAAAACATTTAGCTTGCTACTCCGCTAACACTAAATATTTACCACTTGGTGGTAGAAGGGGAGTAGCAAGTTAAATGTAAAAAGTCCACGAAAGTATATAGAACACACCAAGTAGTAGGTATAGAACACACAAGGACTAAATGCATTTTTATGATCACATTTTTTATGTTCTAATTTAGGACTTGCTTACTACCAAGCTGTGTAGGTAAATTAGTTTTATTTAATTAAATATTTTTTTATTAATTTCATATTGCATGCATAATACAAATTATTATAATAATAATATTAAAACTAAGATACGAATTTTATAAAATAATGCTCACTCTGTGGTTCTTGAGCTACAGAATGCTTTGTTTATTAGGCCGACTTTTGTGTTGAGCTCTTATGGTGCAGCTAAACGAAGAAAATCATGCTTTGTGGCTCAGTGGTTACCTTCTGTCGTTTTGTTTCTTCTTTGTACGCACTTTTAGTCCAAATAAAAAACAAACATTGTCTCGATATTAACATTAAAAAAAATGCAACCCAAAAAAATAGTACCTACCTAACTGCGCTTTCAAACTTTCTTGCGACGTTCCTGTATGTTGGTAAGTTGTTATCTAAGTTTGCAAACCTTAAATCCTCCATCACTTGCAGTGGTCGCTGGACGGATTAAGTTGAAATTTTGGTAGGTACGAAGACCGGTGGCAATGCAGGTACAGAGAAACAAAAATAACTGGCAGCAAAATACACAATACAATACAATGCAAATACTCTTTATTAAGCTCTACAAATCAGTACAAAACAATACAGAAACAAAGAACAAGAACATTTGTATTAAAAACGAATTTTTTGTCAGAACATTAAGGTTATCTACATATATGGTGCCTCAAGCATATGCTGAGAAATTACTTTCCATTATTGATTTCGTAAATAGTTGTCTATTTCTTTAAGAGTTATTACTTATTTGAGGATACATGACTGAGATAAATTGGATCGGCTAAATTAAATAAGGTATAATAATTATTTGATAACATACACAATTATTATTTACGTTTTTTCTTTATATGGTACCTATTAAATATTAGCATAAGTTTTACAGGATACAGCCAAGTCAATTTAATCTAAATAATTATTAATTGCCGAGCGAAATTTTTACCATAATAGAGCTAAAGATAAATATTGTAAACTTTTCAAAATTATTTTTTGTCATAGGTAATGTCATAATATATACAAATATAAAAACATACTTAAGGAAAATATAACATGTTTTGTTACATCTCTCATTATATTTACACCCGTTTTCTTACATAGGCCAATTTAGTAATGTTCTATATTCGCAAGTCTAAATGTATTTAAATTATTAATGTAATTGAGTACTGAATTAAGAATTAGGCCGCGCGTCTATTTACCTACTAATTATCCCCCTTAACGAATACTACGTACTTACCTAGTAATGTGCGCTGATAGCAATGTTTTAAGTGTTCATCGTTAACTAATTCATTGTCCCTAATGATCTTTATTTAACGTCGCTAACAAGGGGTTGCCTAACAAGTTGGACTTACTTCGCTGCATTTAATTTATACGCCCACGTTCAGCGCTATTTCAATAATTCGAATAGATAATCCACGTACCTATGCGCGGCGCGGCGCGGCGCGGCGAGTGCGCGGGGTCACTTATTGTTGTCCGCTGCAACCGGCAGCCTGCTCATGCGCTTATCTGTTAACAAATCGCTCTCGTCATCAAAACATGAGAACACAAATTAGACTTCGCGGAATAAAACGAAGATGTAGACAAGCTGAAGTGGGAATCCCTTCATCGGTCGGCGCAGTGCTCGTGGTCTCGTTGTTTCATTCGATCGTGTAACTCCATTTCGTTCAAGTCTGCCTGACAAGAAGTAAGTAGATGTTTAGTACTTAAACGATAATTAATTTAATTTTAACGACTACTCGATTCATTTGTTAACGTATTCGTATCAAGGCTCCGTCATCCGTTGTGACCGGTTGGTGTACCTAAATGCCTAAAGTGATAATTGCATCTGTTTTTACCCTAAGTTCGATCGTAATGTGCCTGTTGTCGTCGCGCCGGCACGTTTGTATTTATTTAAACTGTTCGCTGGTTTTAAATAGGGTAATCTGAGTTCGTACTTCATTCAGTGATGATAGTGAAGTGTAAATAAACGGATGTTTTTTTTACTTTTTTTAAATGTCAGAATGTATTTAAAAAATAAAATTATTTTTAATTCAAAATCTCAGTTAGAATGTTGTGATGGTGAACCTTCGCCTGCAAGCATCAAAAACAATGAAGAACAAATAAATCCAGAGATTGAAGATGGAGCTTCCCTGATCTGTAAAGACGGCTCGGTACCGGTCAATCAAAATGACCTAACTAAAGACTCAACTAAAATAATAGATGCAAATAGTAGGAATGAAAGTGATTTGAAGAACATTGAAATAGGCAACAGCAGTAGCAACGAGTCAAGACTGTCCAAAAACCATAGCTATGCGCGTGAAGAAAGTGCATTGAGAAAATGGACGTAAGTAATTTGCTCTCGTTTGTTTCACAATTATAAACAGAATTAATAATCTATGAACATTAAACAAACAAATGTTAAGTTTAATATATTATAATGTTTCATTTCTATAAATAAAGATACTTCCGTGAGTATCGAAGCTGTACAACGTATCTCTTAAGTTTATTTTTATGTTTGATATTACAAAAATACCCCTAAAGTCAAAAGAGTTTTAAATGGTTGTAGAGAGTCCATCCCCTAATCTATATAAATAAAAATGAATCGTCGAAATGTATGTACGCGCAAACTTCCAAACGACGCTCCATCGAATTGGATAATTCTTTTTTAGTTATGCTTGTTAGTTTGGACAAAATTTTGAAAAAAAAATCTGCTGCGGGGGCGAAGCCCCGGGCAACAGCTAGTAATAGTATAATAGTATAAGTATGACGTCTATGAAATATATAAAAAAACGTAATTATATAAAAAAAACATCACTGAAGTGCAACCGTATTTTAGTAAAATTAAAGAGTAAACAGTATTTATTTACATTACCCAATATCCCCGGAGTGACGAATTGAAATACTACCCTTCTGTCAAAAACTCTATTTCAATTGAAGTTGACTGGGATGAGAGCCATTTAGGGTTGGTTTGTTTATTGTTTCTTAGGGCTCGATTTTTGAAAGCACATCAATCGAAAGTATCACTTGACAGTGGTATAAATCTTTGAATTGCTACAAAACTACAGTGCAAAGTAAATTTTCAACTCAAATTCCAATTCCAATTAGAATTCCTGATTCAGCACAATTTTCCACCACTTTCGAATGGCATTTTCACATAGGTACGTGTTTTGAAAAATCGGACCCTTGGTTGTTTTTTAAGATAAACATCAAGAAGATAATTCGTACCTATAGTTAGTCGACCATGTAAGTGCGTTACCCCGGAATAATGGCCAAGGGTAGCGGGTAGCGAGAAACGAATCTCATGCAGATTGCACCTACTCGATAAAAAACTAGTAGTTTCATGTACCTATCTTATTTTATTATACATACTTACACTAGGGTAAGTTACGCTTGCGGCTTTGCTCCCATTGAAAATTTGGTTTCAAAATTGTCTCTCAATGTTGACAATGTTGAAACACAACAAAGAATAAAACAAATCGTTCCAGTTGTTCTCAAATGCTGATCAGTCGCACATGCGGCAATTAATTTTAGTAGACGTATATATACTGATGACTCCATTTGAGACGTTAGTTTTCAATCACAGCTCGTCACAAAGTAAAAAATAATTAATTATATAATTAATAGTTTTTGCAGCGTATCATAACTCTACTAAAAGTTTAAAAACTTTCCTTAACTACTTTTACTTGATTAGAGATTTATAAACTTAACATTTTGCGCAGCACTAAGTAAGTCTTTTGTTTTGTAAACAATGATAACGGATCTCTTAAATTGTAGGTTGCGCGGAATACTACCTACCTACTTTCCTCATCCTTTCTTACCTTGCATTGTATTGGTACAATCCTTTTCGACATTGAATTCCGCATTTATTGAATGCCGAATTTACGGTTTAAACGAAATCATCGTTCTGTAGGTACCGAACGGGCCTACCTTGAAAGCACGAATACGCGTAGGTAATCTAAAGGAACCAGCAGGCAAGGTGAACTCCCTAGGCCTCTGCCTGCCGTGTATATTATTAAAATTCTATCTAATTAGTCCTAAATAAACGTACCTACAAGGTAAATCGGTAGTAGGCACTAAATGAATCGTTTACTCTGACTCATGTTCAAAAAGCAATCCTTTCCAACTCTCTTCTTTTTAATGGCACATGAGTCTAACATGAAATGCAAATAGTTAGATGACGAAGTTCATGAATAGCAGGTAAGTTGTTAAAAATTAACAATAACAAAATATGATTTAAGACGAAAGAACAGTTTCAATTTAATGAAGGTCTTGAACCATTGTCAACTTACATAGGTCTTCAAAACAAAAGGCCATGGCAGGGTAAGGGAACATCTTGTTCCTTAATAGCTTTTCCACTTGATTTTTTTTCTGATGATAGGTCACGACGTTTGTAAGTGCTATACTAAAAAATAAGATAAATGATTTTTTATGAATATCTCCGCTTTAATGGAACGAATAATTTCGTGCTTCATACACCAATTTTAGAAGCTTGAATTAAATATATGTTATAGTTAATTAAAATTGCTATGATAAGTAAAAAAATTGGAGGTGAATGCTGAAATTTAGTATGTACCTATGTATGTATAAAATATGTAAACTCTTTATTGCACATAAAAAATTAAAAATACAGAAGTAGAAAGGAATTGTTTAGTATAGCACTTACTAACGTCGTGATCTATCATCAGAAAAAAAATCAAACGGAAAAGCTATTAAGGCACAAGATGTTCCTTGCCATGGCCTTTATCTATAAAGCATTGCATTTGTATAAGAAGAATAAGAAGAAAAATACTAAAGTTCTTTCAACTTGTATTTGGATTGTAACTCCAAGACACAGTTATTTTAGCCGGATATTGCCAAAATAGGACCGACGTAGTTCCCTGTTATTTGCTGAGATGATGCAAGATACTGAAATTTAGGTACCTATCAAGCCGACGGTGGTGATGACGGGGTACCTAGGTACCTACCAAAAGTCGTCACGAAGCTCATCGACACGAAACGAAAAAACGCTTTAATATATGGAAAAAATACTGAATACTTATAGGTATAATTAAAACGACTGGATTGGCTGGTTCTGTTAGTATACAGGATAAATTGATTTAGTATTCAAAATTATATCCGGGTAGCCGGTGTTGAGATTTTGTCAGCGTAGAATTTGTTTATCGTTATACCACAAAATCGAGGTCGATTTGAATAAAATAATAAATAAATATTACGTTAAGTACACCAATTGATCTAGTTCCAAACTATTTAACCAAGCAGCTCTAAGGCGAACTCGTCCGTGAATAGTGATCGCTGCGCCCTGGAGAACTTGACATATTAACTTCACTAGCAGGCATTACATGAAGTCTGATGTCTTGACGCAGGTCGTTCGATGACGTTGGAAACAAAAATCTGACTCCGGCGTACAATGCATATGTGTCAAGTTATAATTAAATCCCGAGAACAGCAATGACTTCGCGGACGGTAGGTACATACTACTCCAAAGTGCTTAAAATCTATGAAGTTGCTACATACTCCAGTTTAAATGAACTTTTCGACTTTAGGGCAACTTTTTTATGTATAGTTTTATGACAATTTGTTTTATAACTAGAAGTAGTTTTAGTTTTAGTATCTGCATGTATTATATGTATGTATATTGTAATTGTTTTGTAACTAAAAATAAAACAATTTTTCGACTAGTTTATAAGATTAAATTACAGCTGTAAATTGCTTCTACCTAGTCCACGCGTATTTTCAACTCCGCGCAATTTTACACCATTTTCCAATATTTTCCAGTGAATGTGAATGTTGCACCCGGGCTTTCGGTCTTTGTAATGACCAGTCCCTGGACTGTCGAACTTTTTTCGGCGTCTTTCAGACTTATAATGCCTAATATCCGCTACAGAGTCGTGGTCCCACTGTTATAAAAACTAGTATTTATTAAAATCTACGCAGACATTTTTGTGTGCGTAATTGAATAATAAACATCCAAACGGCCATCGTCTTTATCATCGGCATCGGCCAATCAGCTAGTTTAAATTATTCCTTATCTCGTGAGAATTTTGGAAGATCCTAAAAGCTGTTTTAAGCTGTAGTAATTTCCTACTTGCATGCCAAAATTCAAGCCTTTAGTAATTATGGTTACGGCTCTAGTCCAAACCAAGGACTTTCATACTTAACCGGCTTAAATCTATGATATCAGATATATATATATATATATATATATATATATATATGTACATACAAAAAAACCTTTAAATTGTTATAGAAAAAGATGAAACACTAGGGCATTTTTACTATATGTATTCGGTTTGTATCAAACTACCACTTTCATACGAATATCGAAAACTCCAGCTTTAGTACCTATTAGTATGGTTATCCCGTTCTGCCGTTTTGTTAAGATTACCGCTTATGTTTCACATATTTAAATACCTACCTAAACGGCTGAATTCGCTGTGCATACCTAAGAAGCTATTCAAAAGCTTTATACTCGTATTATGGTTGTAACTTTGATGACGCACATGATTTTTTGCGGATCGTCTATTATTAATAAATACACATCTACCTACAGAGATAAGTTCAAATTCAGACTAAGTATTTGCACTTCAATAAGAAGTGTTCAGTGCGCATTTATAAATTAGGCACTTAATTTAAAGTGGCTCAAAGTTCAAATGGTCCTCTTGGACCGGACAAGTCAATAGGTACAGCTATTGTTGGAAAATAAATACGAGTATGAATCGTGATTTAGGTATCAAATAGTAAGGAACTGCTATCCAACAGCTGCATAGCTTGGAGTCAAGACCTTCCTTATAACAATGGCTAAGAACGTTGCCACAAAGCTACAAAAAGTAGTACCTACCTAACAAATCCACGAACGGAGGTACGACACATTGGTATTGGTGGCTTGTTTGAGTCCATAGCCTAGTGTGTAATTGTACGGTATTACTGTGAGAACCGATTATGCTTATTTTATGCTCCATGTCTCGGCACCGCGGCACCGGTTTGGCAGCACCAAATTAGTTTTTCAAATTCACGCGGCGAACGTGGTCGCGGAACAAAGCCACGAGATTCCGCACCAGCCTGCGACTTTTAAACACGTTATAATATCCCAAATCTTTACACATTTGTGTATTTCTAAACCCATATTGTGTAAAAGTAATTTACCAACTTAACGGGACATGACATATTTGAACTTAAGAAAGTCTCGGTTTAGCTTATGTGTATGCCAAATACTTAATGCGGAATCGAATCGATCCAAACCGGTTTCATATAAATAGCAAATGCTAACTGTGATGTTATTCTGGGACGGAAAAGTCCGTAACGCGTGTTGTTGTTATTTGTTATTTGAACTCTTAATACCTACAACCAGTTCTTGCTAAAACCACCGGTGGATTTTTTATCGGAGGCGTAATCATTATGTTTTTATTTTATTATGTGCGATTCGCCTCATATTATTGCTAGCACATTTCGTCAGTTTCCACTATTTTCCGCTTGTAAAGTGAAATGGACCGACATTTCTAATATAAAAAAATGTAAGTATACACATATGTGAGGGTACACAGGTATAGATTTTTACTTATTTCTCTGGCGTAGCGCAGGTGCAGGTGCAGGTTGGGAATTTACCTAAGACTAACATTAAATTAAAACTTAGGTAAGCAGTTATGTCTTTGAAGAATTTTATGCAGATTTAAGCATTGTTAAAAAAACTTTCCCAAAAGTTTTGGATGTAGGTAAGGACCTACTTTTGAATTGTCGGTATACGAGCTAAGTTCGGCACGTCTGTGCGAAGACAATACTGTTGGGAAACCTATTCAGTAGCAATATAGATAGGCTACTTAAATATTAACACAGTTAACCAAATCGTGTTTTTGCTAAACATTGTTTCAATTGTTTTTAGCACCTAATAAGTGTTGATTTTGACAAGTGTTAATAAAGCCGAAGTTCTCAGCCGGATGAACGAATAGGTACTTGTAGGCTTTGTTGTAAACAGAAATCAACAAGTACAAGCCATCTTGCCAACCCACGCGAATTTTTTTAACATTTTACATTCAAGGTAAATGCCGTAAAATAATACTCTAAAATTTAGAGTCTAAATAGGCAGTTGTATTACGAGTATTATAGATATTGGAGATTATACATACATACATACATACATACACAAATCACGTTTTTATCCCTTATGGGGTAGACAGATTAGAGATAGATTGGAGATTATTCGTTTTTATATTAAAATTTTCCTTTTTATAAACATACTTGTAAGTACTTTTAGGATTCTGTAGTTAACAAGGATCGCTTATAAATAGTTTCGCCATGTCCGTTGTGCTCTACGTAGCCCAGACCAGATACTCTTAGTACCTACCTACTAGAATGTTGTAATTTGGTTCCGGTGTAATCTCCCCAATGGAGGTGTAAAATTTAATCTTAGAAATACTTACTTTTATTATTTTTTACACATAAAGTGTGGATGTTTCTTTTTCGTAATCAATCCCATTTTACGGGAAGTCCTGGAATATTTCTTCAAAAAATTTTGTGGTACTCTAAAAATATCATTTTCCAGTTTAGGAACCCGTTGCGAATATTTTGCTGGATATTGTGAGGGTGCGATCGTAAATTATTCCTACGTAGTTTATGTTGTAGGCATGCAGTTTATCTAAGTAACACTTAATATTAACTATTTCTATACGATTTCCTGTCGTAAATAACTTTCACAAGGCACTTAAATAAATAACTATTGGCATTGAAACTGTTCGATATTCCCAACACATGCACATGTGATATAGCGACATAAGTAGGTAGGTACTCTAAGTAGGCTTTATTTCAATTGACCAAATTGATTCCTGTCCCATTTTGAAACCTTTTCGCAATAAATGTCATAGTGATGTTACATTGAACCGACATGAAATCATTATGACAATTATACTGTGAAAACGTTCTACGGTGGGTCAGGAATCAATTTGTTTACGAGTAGGTACATTTATTTTCATCTAGTTGAGCAAAAGAACGCTTCTTGTCAAACGCGAATTTGTCCCTTTCTGTTTAAATCTATGCTTTTTACTTCGATATATGACAATCATCCTTAATTACCTAGTGGCTATGAGATTTTGGTTGGAACATGTACCTAAATACCTTTGTAATAAACTACTTATTTTAAGAATGCCATTTTTTGGAACACAAGACAAAGGAAACAAGTTTATGAATTCTTCGAAATTAAGTTACATCAATCGGTAACATCGTTAAAGTAGTTCAAGTATATTTAATGTAAATCACAATTTGATATAGTCAGGTGCTTAACAACTATCTTATGTTATTCTTACCTATTGATTAAAAATTTGCACTTGAACATGAATCACGGGTGCCTAAATTTTGCAATTAATAATTTATTGTAATGAAGAAGATAAAAAAAACATACCTACAGATAACGAGTTCTATTGATTAACAATAATAAATAATAATATTGGAGTTTGTAATTGTGTCGTACAGACACATCATTCAAACAGATGACGATTAGCGACAAAAATTCGCATAGTAACAAAAGGTCACGTGACAGTTAGTTACAGGCAGAAAAATTCGGAGACTACCCACCTGCTATGGGTGGTGTAGGGGTATAGCACGCGTCACGGAATGACGAGGATCCGGGTTCGATTCACGGCCATAGCTTTACTTTTCGGATTTTTCTATGTGTTCTAATTTTCACTGACATTAAGAATTTTAATTAACAATAATAGTTAATTTTAGATTAAATTATGTCATTTATGCTAATTAATTAATGCTCGGTTTGACGTCGATATTAGGTTTGTGCGTCTATTATCCTTTTAATATCGGCGCCAGGCGTAAGTATTGATCGGTTATTAGTAAAAATCTACATTTTCTTCCGGTAGAACTGATAGTGAAGACAAATGTTTTTCTTGTGTTTAATTTATGCGGCTGCGAACAGATTACTCACTGTTTGTCTTTACCTGCGTAAGCGTTGCCGAGAATGCCTGTGGAGGTTTATAAAAATAGAAAAACTTGAATCGTCGAACGTTGTGTCTCGAGGTTGGGTATATAATGATATGGCAAAATTTAAAAACGTCAGAATCGAGCCTGTAAAAGACGAACACGCATGCCTAGTATATTGAATAGGGGTCTATAACAGAACGACCGACCCGTAAAAGTTTAGATGTCTTCGTGCAGCTAGAACTTTTTACTATTATGGGTTTTTATCTGACGTGGTTGGACTCTTTGGACAGGTGAAGATAGTTTTGTTGGAGTTAGAATTGAGTTAGGAATTAGAAACCGTGTTACTTAATGTTAATGAAACGGCTGCTGAGGTGAAACTGACTGTGTCGACATTTGCATCAGGTCATTCGCAATCCCGGACGGGCTCGCGATGGACCCGCTCGCGCCGGCGCCGCTGGCCGTCTCCACAGAGTTCATGGAGCGGATCGGCTCCGGCCTCACCCTCCTCAGGGAGCACGGGAAGAAAGTCCACAAGGTAACCCTTTTCATACCAACTCCTAACAAGTTCTTTCATGCCAGCACTAGTGATTAACCATAATGGGTCAGATTCTTTGCAGAACTAAAGAATCGGCTTACTTTAATTGCTCTGGATTGTATTACAAATTAGTTTAAATGTTAAAGGTACGTACTAACGTTCACTAAACGAAAGCATGATATGCTATTTTAATCAGCCTACGGATATCAAGTTGAGGTCATAGCATTCACATATATGTATGCAGTTAAATGTGCAAGTTACTAACCACCAGGCTGCAGTGGCTGCATACATATTTATACGTACAGCTTTAACGCAACAATATATCTAAATACATATGTAATGCATAAGCAATGGACCTACCTACCAACTACGCTGTTGCTCACAATGTCCCACACTATCTGAATGTGAATAATTGTTTTTTTTTCAGTACGTCTGGAAGAACAGAAAGTTCGATATTCTCAGACGGTCTTGGAAATCTATTGTAAATGTGGTGTTGGTGGATGCCAAAGACTTGCCTTACGGCCCAGCAAGTGGTGCTAATGGACTCTATTGCAAATTCAAGTAAGTATCAAGCATTTTTTCACTGGAGTTCTATATAAGTAAAATCCACACTTAGTTTCTGCTGAATATGTTTTAGCATGTGCTTCTTAAATTGATTTGGTAATAGAATTATACTATTACCTTAGGCTCTGTCTACTCTGTAAGGGAAAAGAAGTGATCTATGTATGTATGTATTATACTATTCAATGGATACATTTATAAACCATCTTTAATACTTATCTAAAGAAATTTTACCGAGCTGTGGTCTTTCCTCGTAAACCCTCGCAATGGCGGTTATAGTTGCTCGAGAAAAAAAATGAGTCACTTTTCAACATAATAGATATAGTAGGTATACATTTATATATACTAACTGCCAATAATTATGCCATATTTTACATCTAAGCTTTTCATACCATTTTGGAATATATCCGTTTTTTTATTCGTTAGCATATTTTAAACGTTTAATTGTTGATGCTAAACGGTACCTAATTGTGTAGCGATTTCGTAGGTATATGATCATCTGAAGTTTTATAACATAAACATTAACTTTCTATTCCTTGGAATTAATTAACTAGCGGCTTCCAATGACTGCAGTTCGGACATTTTATTTCCATTGACAGTGGAAATTCGTTGTTATTTTTAGTTTATTCCAGTTTTTGGGTATTGAACTGACTTGAAATATGCAAAACTTCTTAGAAATACAATAAAAAGTATGATTCCAAACACATTAAATATTAGAGATATTTCGAAAAAGGCACCATCTCCAAGTTATTAGCTTAAGATTAAAATATTCTGCATCAGATGACCTCATAATGATGATAAGTAGAATACTTCTTAGAAATACAATAAAAAACATTAAGTAGGTATGAATAGCAAAAATCTTTAATTGAAGTTGAATTTTAAATATCAACTCCATGTCCTTACCAAACGCATTTAAAGTTGACAGTGTTTCTACCTGATTCTACTTAAGGTACCTATCTCCAAAAAAAACTCTTGAATTAAGTACTTACCGTCGTGTAATTTACGAGTAAAAAACATTCTGCATCAGATCTCAGACCTCAACAAATCAGACGTATGTAGTTAACATACCTATACCCTATACCGTGTTGTTGATACCGACCACCGGCTATTGCCTTATTAGGACAAAGCAGTGTGAATGCAGCAGTGTGTTCACGGTAACACGTGTCGAGCTACACAAAGCACGTTGGCCAACGTGGGCCAATGCACCCTACGCACTCGCAGTTATACACACACACATAAGTGTTCGACAGCCTCATTGAAACTTATCCAAATTGGACTTAGATAGTACTACCCAAATATGATTCTAATCGAAAATGTATATCGATTGCTTGCGGGAGGATCATGCTCGTGTGGCGACTATACATAGCTACTTATTATTTTATTGGTTAGCTAGACTTTTGTGTGGAAACTATTTTCGTTGACAAAGCCGAGCGCTTCCGAGCGCCGGCCGAGGACTGCCGACCTCAATGGTCGAGTGCGCATGTGCGGTTTCAAACAGCAACTGTCTAATACTTCTTGCCGTGGTGATCTGTCATCCTTACCACACGCATATTCCTTATTGTTTTCTAGTTTTCCTATTCCTTGTGTATCTAAGCTGTGTCCTTCCTGTATATATTATTCTTCAGTGATTCCTTCTGAATATAGAGTTATATATTATTGTGGAGTGCCTTGTTTCCTTTTAGCATCCGTAGCACCCCATAAAGTGGTGACCCCGACGTGATATAAACACGCAACCTTCTGACCCGCAACCCCATACTCGTATTAATCTTTTAAATGTATTAATGGCAGCATAACAATTAGCGCTGATTTCCAATCGCTTTGAAATATATAATAAAACATTAGTTAGTTAACCACTAAAAATGGGCTGCAAGTCAGATCTACATGACCCTGCTGATGATGTCAATCGATTGAAACATTTTAAGAGTACTTTTTTGTTTACGTGGCCTCAACAGTAGAGGTATGGAGGTGAAACAGTACTTTGGTCAATGTTGGCAAACGTATAAAAAAAGGATTGGCTACGCTGAGCATTGTCTCGATTCGCGGCACTCTGGGTCACGCAGATCAGATTCGTCAACCTTCTGTGCAGTAACCGTAATGCATTCTGATTGGTCGTTGACGTTAATAAAAAACGTAATTTCCCATATGCTGCAATGATCAGTCACCTCTACAAACAATGCCAATTTCAATTACTTCTAGCTCTACATTCTTTTTATTAAGTTAAATCCCAAGATAATAGGTGCACTGGTATTATTATGATTTATAAAATAACCTTTTATATCCCAGTGACGACAGACTCTTAGTACGCAGGCTATTGTATTATTAAATAATAATACAACAAATTCCTTATAAACGTATAGGTATCTAGGTAGTTATAATAGTTGTTTCAAAAATACTTTGCTGTGCTGCCAGGCGTATCGGTATTTAATGATTTAATGACTTTACCCGGAAGCGTGTATGTATGTACATCATTGGGTACTGGCATAAAGGAACAATACCAAATTTGTTGTTCATCATATATGATTTTTCTATTTCCTCAACATTTTTAACAGCCGTATCAAAGCCTATTATGACATAATCCATCTCTATTTATAAACTCGACGACGCAACATAATAAAACGTACCTACCTACTTAACTGATATAAAAAGCCATTAATTAGGCAAAAACAGACGAATATACTACGGGCATTTTGTACATGAGACTTACTAGATAGGTACTTTTATTTAGCATCCTGTTTTAGAAAAATGCACTTTTTGCCTGTGTCGCACTCATCAGATATTTAAAATGTGACAAAGTTAAAAAGCTTAAGTTTTGTCAGACGAAGACGAAAAAAATTCGAGTTAACCGCAGCTTACTATAAGCATTTACAAATATAGGTGAAAATCTTAAGTAAATGGCCAGTACTGATATGGGACTTAAGTCATTTTTCTAATTTGGAACGTCTATTTGTCTATTCGCAGACATTACTCACACATGCAACAGGTCATTTACTTAAGTTTTTCATCTATAAAGGCGTTTGTCAATAAATTAATTACTCTCCTACTTTTAAATAACTTGTTTTTATATTTTATTTTGTTGCAGATTGGGAAATGAAACACATAAATCGAAGCAAGTGCCAAAATCAAAGCCTACTTGGTGTGAAAGATTCAATCTTTACCAATATGACGACAACTGCTTGGAGGTGACAGTATGGCATAAAGGCAAACAGAAAAATTTTATGGGCCGGTAAGTTATAATTTAAGTCATTGCTAGTTGCCTCACTATGACGCCTTCGTTCCAGTTATGATTATCCGATGCACCTCATTATCATTTCTACCTACTGCTAAGGACGTTGGAAATGTACTGGAAAAACTATACCTACTTAGTTTATTTGATTACTCAGCACTATACTTACAGTAGAATTAAGTACATGCTTACTACTATATATCAATTACTATAGCTTCTTGTGCGTCATTTGCTTTGGTATTTCCACTTAGTACCTTTGCGTTGCGAATAAAAAACGTCTTTAATTTTGTTGCTAAAGCGATTGTCCTCTGCATTATACCTACATTGCATAAGGCTTATACTCAATGGCAAATTCTTATGTTATGGGGGCTTAGCTTCTAATATAAGTAATGAGTAACTCTCTCATTTTTAACTAGCCTTTGCCCGCGACTTCGTCCGCGCAGAATCAAAATTTGCGCTAAAACTTCTTCCTCTCTCCCATCCAAAATGTACAAAAACCAGCCAAATGCGAATCGTACTTTAGCACGAAGGATTTCGTACTACCTAACTACCTCAAAGAAATAAAACCATTTCTTGCATGGACACCCACTTCCATTATATTTAATGCCATCCTTTTTTTGTGGTAAATTCAAAAAATCCCTTCTTATGACGCTTAACGTGATCTTCAACGATCTTGGCTACTAAATACAAAATCTTTGTTTTCTATACCGTCCTTTTTAATTTTTCTAGTAATAATAGTTACGGAGATAAGAGAATTTCAAAGTAATAATATAAATCCCTTTTACTCCCTAACCCGCGGGAATTTTAGAATGACCTGAAATTATTTTTTAGCAGTTATGATACCTTACTTGTGTGCCAAATTTCAAGACTCTAGTAATTATAGTTACGGAGATAAGGCGCCTTTGCAGCGGACTTATAAACCCCATTTATTCCCTATCCCTCTCCATTCCTCCCTAGACCTCTCCATTCCTCCCTAGACCTCTACGGTACTAATATAATACGGTGAATTTCGAGACATTCCAACTTTAAAGAGTATTTGCCTTGTGCCAAGTATTAATGTGAGCTCAACCTTTTTTGAATAAAAACGGATTGAGTTTTCAAACATGACTGTGTCAAAATAAAATGTAATTTAAATCAAAACCCCTAAGGAGTATGACATGAACTTCGAACCAAATCACCCCAAACAACCTTCTACCCCTTTGACACCCCGTTAGGGGATGAATTTCAAGAAAATACGAAACACGTCATCCATCAGTTATGTTAAAGAATGTTTATGCACAATTTGAAGTAGATCTAACCAAGCACAAGGAATCCCGTTGTCCCATACAAACTTAGGCTCCCTTTTTCACCCCCTTAGAGATAGAATTTTGGAAAATCCTTTCTTATAGGATGCCTACGTCATACAAAGAACACACCCTTCACGTTTTAGGTCTCTACACTCAACGGTTTAGGCTGTACGTTGATCCGTCAGTCAATCAGTCATTCAGGACAAAGGATTCTATGTATAGAAGAAATAGATAGATGTAGTTACAAACCCATAACAAGTAAAGTTACATATTGTTTTTACCTGGTAAAGACAAATATTAAAGTGACATTTAAAGGCAATAGAAACTTAAGAAGCGTTTAGTTGTTAACCCCCGATTAAAAAAGAGGGGTGTTAAATAAGTTTGACGTCGATGTCCTCTCGCTGTGTGTGTGTGTGTGTGCGTGTCTCTACTGTGGCATCATAGCTCTCATCAAGACCGATTTCGATACGGTTTTTTTTTCATTCGAAAGTCAGTTTCCTTGCAGTTTGAAGTATATCTCTTTTCCAGAGTCATGTAAGGCATTTTTTTTAAATTTACGGTTTGATAACTCCATTAAATGCGTTGGGGGTTTAAATTTTTAATTAAACTAAGTGGTTGGCTTCTACACATCGAAGTGTAGTGCCAGCAATAAATTTGAGAAAATACATGCTAAGCATACTTAAAACGAGAAAATTTGTAAGTTTCTAACGCTCGAATAGGTATGGGTATATGTACCTACATACATACACAAATCACGTCTTTATCCCTTACGGGGTAGGCAGAGCCTAAGTTTAGCAAGATTGTGGGCGTATAGGTATGTGTACATAGGGGTTTTAAATTGTGGGTAGGTATAGCGCCGAACAGTAATATTTCAAAGTACTTAATACAATACAAATGGCCGTGTAAAAAACGCGGGAAATTTAATACTGAACCAATTAAGTACCATGGGTAAGGGAAAATCGCTGCGGTCCATGACGAACCGATCGGTGGTGGGTATTTCATACGGATTACAGGTAATTTGTTGATTGTTAGCGTCTCGCAAGAAGTATTGTAATCAGTCGGACGTGTACTTCGACTACGTGTTGCAACTTGCTCGAGATAAAGGAGTCGCCGGTTATCAAATCACGTCTGCGGGAGATTTTGTAACAAAGCAGCAGACACGGTCAAGGACACCTTATCCGTAATCAATTATCATATTTTAGTTTCAGTAATTGATGTGCGTCAGCAGTTGGTATTTCAACACTTGACTATTGCCTAAAACCTGCCTAGCTATAATATCATTAATAACCAGTTATACATACCTATAGTTTTTTGACTTTAGTGTTTTTAATATTTAAATAGGTAAAACGCATTTACCCATATACCTACTCTGCTGTAGATGAATATTTTAAATAAATACGTACTCGTACGTACATAAATATTGCACCAAACCTAAACAATTTTCGGAACTGATTGGTTTACGTTAGCATGAATGACGTGTTTGTTTGGGTAGGTACTCAATTAATAAACATTATGAAACATAAAAATAAAAATAACTTAAAATGTAATTTTGCAATAATATTATAGATAGATGGTAAATGCCCATCGAGGGAATGGGCGAAAATAATAGGAATCATGTTATAGGCGATGAGGCTAGCAACCCATCACTATTTTGATTCCAGTTTCCACAATCTTGCTAAATGTGGCCTGTAGGTACCTGTTACCTTAGGCTCTGTCTACCCCGTAAGGGATAAGGACGTGATTTATGTATGTATATGTATTATAGATATTAAGTACTTTATAGTTTGTAAGAAGCTATACATATTTACCACAGTCCACTTACTGTTAAGTTAATTACTTTAAAATTAATTACATTTTAACGACTAAAGTTATCTGTAGAAGTTGTCTAAAAAATTTTTCAAAGAAATTCAATGATAGATTACTTAAATGTTAAGAACATTGACTATCATATAAACTAATGACGGAATATTTTGTCAGCTGAATAGTCAAAAGTTTCCTATAGTAATACAACTGCATCAGACCGTGAGGAACTAAAGTCAGTTGCACCCGCGAGTAGTTTTCCATTGCAACAAATTTTATCGGATATGGTGCATTAAAACTTATCCGCTTACCAAACTGTACATAACCTGAATAACACTGGTAAATTATTGAACGTGATATCTACTTAAAGATTTGGAGGAACTTCTTTTCCTCAAATGAATATCAAAGCCTCGTAGTATCAAGTACAACTATGTGTGTATATATCTGCCTAGTCATTTGTACTGAGATGACTAAAATGGAAATTAATCATGCTGAATATGGGGTAATACTACAATGTGCATTTAGCATTATCATTACAGTTCAAATAAGTCTAATCTATACACATAAAATGCTTTGTCCTGAATGACTGACTGACGGATCAACGCACAGCCTAAACCGCGGGTCGTAGAAACTTGGAGGGTGTGTTTTTTGTATAACGTAGGCATCCAATACGAAAGGATTTTCCGAAATTCTACCCCTAAGGAGGTGGACAAGGGGGGCAAAGTTTATATGGGACAACGTGATGCCTGGGTCCATTCTACTTCAAATTTTGCATAAACATTCTTTAACAGAATTGATGGAAGAGGCGTGTTTCGTATTTTCTCGAAATGTATCCCCTGACGGGGTTAAGAGGGGTTAGAAAGTTGTTTTGGGGGCGATTTGCTACGAAGTTGATATCAATACTTACTCCTTAGTGTTTTTGATTTAAATTGCATTTTATTTTGACACAGTCATGTTTGAAAACTCAATCCCATTTTATTTTAAAAAAGGTTGAACTCACAAAAAAGCTTGGTACAAGGCAAAATACTGTTTAAAGTTGGAATGTCCCGAAAGTCACTGTATTAGGTATATTAGTACCGCAGTTTGAGAGTTTCTAAACCTTAGCGAGGTCATGCGATTTTTAGAAATTCCCTCGGGATAGGGAATAAATAGCGTTTATAAGTCCGCAGCGAAGGCGCCCTGTCTCCCCTGGTGTAAGAAATAAAAATGATCATTATATGATTTAGATTCTTGGTATTTGGCCGACATGTTCCTTGAGGATTTTGCAAATTTCTCACGAGATACAAAGACGGGGTAGGAAATAATTACTTAGTATTTGAAGTAATGATTGGATGAAGGTGGTATGTCGCGGACGAAGTCGCGGGCAAAAGCTAGTCACATATTAAGCTAGTCGCAGTTTAATACCTACTTTGTTATTAGATTAATTACCTCACGGAACGTACCATAGATAATTAGGAAATTTAATGTTAATCCCAGCCACTATATTTTTATTTCGGTAGCTACATTCACATTTGTTAACAGGGTCCATACTTTTGAAAGTAACATTCGAAAGTGGTGAAAATTGTGCTGAATTTGTAATACGAGAAAAGTTGAATAAAATTACAGCTCTAGTCTTGTCAGTTTTCGATTTACAAAATGGTTGTTCTCGTATATTGATTGGGGTCCCATTTTTCCAGATGTATCATTGACCTGTCAAGATTAGAGCGTGAGAAGACGCATGAGCTGTGGCAAGAGCTGGACTGCGGGTACGGGACGCTCCATCTGCTGGTCACGATGAGCGGCGCCGTGCGCATCCCGCCCGTGGACAGCGTGCCCACCACGCAGACCGTGAATCACGTCTCCCTGCCCGAGGTCAAATATGTAAGTAACTTATCGTACGCACCTTCGTAGGTACCCTAAAATCTCACACTTCCGTCTTCACTTTGTACATAAGTAGTAGCACGGTGCTCGTGTTCAAGGTCAGCACCTTGAATATTGCGTGTCAATATTCGGATGTCTTCGAGAGAAACTCTTGCCTCAACGTTCTGAAATTATTTTTTGGTACTAGTCGATTGGGGGGGATTCCACAATAGTCCATCTACAACCAGTTAAGAGTCGTTGTTTTTAATTACGAGTAGTTATAACTATTTTATAAAGACACGAGTATATCTGATGACACCTTACACTAAATCGTGAAATCGCAACTTCTGGCGATGTTTGTTGATTATATTATAGTGCCTATCGATAAAAAAAAAATACTACATTGTTACTAATAAAATAAGACACAATGTAAGTCACATGGCATCAAATTGTTATTTGTACTGCTGCGGTGCCAAGTATCACTTACGTCATAGAAACGACGCCGGATGGATGTTATCCTAGAGCGCATCGAGTGTGTTCATTCTTCTGTACTTCCCTTCTGTTCAAAGAAACGGTTAGTTAGTCATAAGGACTTTCCCCACTTAGCGATTAATCTGCAGTGTACGTACTAAGGCAATAATGTCCTTAACGGGAGCCCCAGCACGCACCGATAAAGGCTGGCCAGAAATTTGATGTAAATTATAAATCTACTTTACTGATTTAATTATAATCTCAAGACGACTTCAAAAAAAAGCAGGCAGTCCAAACGAGTATCGTTTTTGTCACGTTTTTTGCAACAACATCAGCAAAAACTCACAGATATTGGGTGTAAATGCCATAAGATTTGATAAAAAAATTACCTGCCAATGTTACCTACAGCTGCAATGGCGGCTGAGAGGATGTTCGCTTTTAAAGTCGGTATTGGATAGAAGATAAGTTTGATTTTACTTAGACCTATTTGGTCTTTCTGTCACTCCTGGCTGTATAAAAATTACTTTTCATGTATTGTCTTCGTTTTTTAAACTTGTTGGAATTTAAAGTCTGACCAGTTAATTTTAATGCCTGCGTCTAAATCGGCCACGACTTATGACGACATGGATGCATTACGGTCAATGACCGTAATTTAAACAACGTTAGACGCATCGTTCTTCACAATTGTACGAACTTACTGTAAATCTCAGTGACCGGAACATAACAGTTTATTTATAACTCTATCCTCTATGCTCACGAGCAAAAATAATGATTTATGTTTTTGCTCGTTATAGTATTTTATGCAACAGTTGTATAAGAGGGGTCAAAAGAGGCGAGTGGTAAGGGTTACGATGTGAGCGCAGCGGACATCGTAAGAAAAAGACGCCACGAGCTTTTTTTGACTTAATTATGCAACGTTGCATACAATACTTTTTCTACGACTTCTTTAAAATTATCATCATCGTCATCGTCATCATCATCAGCGGAAAGACGGTCACCGTTGGACCGGGACCTATGTACTGTAAATAAAACATAAATAATGCCAAATTCGGGCTCAGAGCCACCAAATTAGCCGAAAATTACACCCAATCACCATTTTTGTGTCAAAGTGTCAAAATATCTTCCGCCTTCGTGGATTCTTAAAATTATGCCAAATTCGTGCTCAGAGCCACTAAATTTTTTTGTAAAAAGTGTCGAAATGTCATCCGACATCTTGGATTCAAAAAATTATGTCAAATTCGTGATCAGAGCCACCTAATTACTCAAAACCGATACCTACCCATCAACATTTTTATATCTAAAGTGTCAAGATGTCATCCGCCATCTTAGATCCAAAAAAATAATCCAAATTCGTGAGGGCCACTTAATTACCCAAAAACGACACCCATCAACATTTTGTCTACTTAATAATTTGTCAAAATGTCATTCGACATTTTAGATCCAAAAAAATATGCCAAATTTGAGCTCAAAGCCAACAAATTACCTGAAAACGACACCTTTCACCGTTTTCGTTTCAAATGTCAAATTATATCCGCCATCTTAGATCCTAAGCATTAATCGTCAAATTGAAATATACCTACTGAAATATTGAACATAATTGAAATATTTTATCTTGTTTGCTTTCTAAATAAGTACCTACCTACCACCGCATTTGGCCCTGAACGATTGAATGATTTTTGACCATAGCCTGACTGAATGGACAAATTAAAAAAAAACTCATTGGTAGTAAAAGTGTTACCAACGTAACGATGGAGCACTTTTAGAGCCATAAGCCAACAAGTGCTTTTAGAGGGAATAGACATTATAGACTTATCCAAAGTCTTATTATGAGTATTCTTATAGTGGTGCTCGTGATTATATAAATCACAGAGTAGAAAAAGGTATTATCTGCTGCATGCCTACTCCATGGTTTATATCAACCTATCATTGCTTATACTGTACTAGCTTCTGCCCGCGACTTCGTCTGCGTAGAATTATACATAAAAACCTTCCTCTTGAATCACTCTATTTATTTAAAAAAACCGCATCAAAATCCGTTGTGTAGTTTTGAAGATATAAGCATACATAGGGACATAGGGACATAGGGACAGAGAAAGCGACTTTGTTTTATACTATGTAGTGATGTCAGCTGGTAGGACTTTTTCAATTTGATTTGTTCCTTTTACGAACATAAGCAGCTACTGAAAGAACAAAATATTAATGCGCTGATTTACGAAAAAAGATAATAGCAATGCTAGGCTATGCTTCTTCAAGGGGATTGGGGCGTGATGTGGATTTCAACTACTGCGATTGGTCAATTCTGCACGTCTCTCGCTCCATTGAAGTGCATCCTTATTTCTTGAATCTAAAGCCTTACTACATAAAATTGCAAACTGTTTAATCACCTTACCCATAATGCTACCGTAAATTAATATCGGATCCAAGAAATATCTACATGTTACTAGTTACTACCTATCTACTATACATCGAATATCTGTGAGTGCACCGTTACACAAGTTCATCCGTTAACTTAAGTGACTGTGGTATATTGGTTTCAGGATTGGTTCCGGCTGAACAACGACTGGAATGAAGTGGGTCAGGTATCGGTGGTCGTTCACGGCGCGCGCGGCCTCAGCCCCCTGGGACTCAGCGGCAAGGCTGACGCCTTTTGCGTGCTCGAGCTCGACAACTCAAGGGTGCAGACGCACACGCTGCGTGGGACTTCCGAGCCCACTTGGAATAAGACTTACACTTTGTGAGTACCTATATTACATACACACTACGCGCTCAAGTGTCTATTAGGTCCTGTGCCATCAATCGGCCAACTCAAAAACTTAAAACTTGTCATAAAATAATGATGATTTCAAAAATTTCAAAGAATTTGTGTTTTAGTTTATTCAAGATATTAATTTAATTGATATGATTTATTTATGCATATTATGAATCAGATATAAAGTACCTACTGTAACATTGTTTGTTATTTAGTTAGTTAATAAATTAAAAAAGGAATATTTTATGAATAAAATATCAATAAGATTGAAACATATTTTTTAAGCAAATGGAGATAATTCTTTGCATGTATCAAGTCCTTCATCGCGCGTTTCATAGGACCTACTTATAAAGTACACTTTTTTGTAATTTCAGTGGTGTAAACGACATAACTTCCACGTTAGAGATCGCAGTGTATGATGAATCGTTTATCAATAGTATCAAATGTGAGACACTGGGCAAGATCTCCATCCCGCTCTTGAGGATCAACAACGGCGAGAAAAGATGGTACGCCCTGAAGAACCGCTCCAAGATGTCCAATGCTAAAGGGAACTGCCCAAGGATTCTACTAGAAATGTCTATCGTATGGAATCCGGTAAATTAATTCAGTCTTTCTAAACGATATCGACTTAATAACAACATTCTTAAGAGGGAAATACGAGAATAAGCCTTTGATAACATTGTTTAGTATCTACTCTTTCTAGGGGTATAAATACAATTCATTACTTTTATTACCAACATGAACACTGAAAATTATGTACTTATTTATCCTTGCGAATTACGGAAACACACTGATGTTATTATACGTCACTAGCTTTTGTCCGCGACTTCATCCGCGCAGACATACCACCTTCCTTTATTCAAAAATTTCTTCAAATATTAAGTTATTGACGGGTCCATTTATCTTGTGAGAAATTTGCAAAATCCCTTCTAAATAGAAATCTCCTTTTTGATCCTCAAAGAACATGCAATGTCGGCCAAATACCAAGGGTCTAAATCATATAATATCCTTTTTATTTCTTATCTCAGAGGAATTTTGCAAAATTCAGAAATCAGTTTTCAGATATCATAATTACCTCTTGGTATGCCAAGTTTAAAAATTCTAGTAATTATAGTTACGGAGATAGGACGATTTCAAAGTAAGAAAATAAATCCCTTTTACTCCCCAACCCGCGGTAATCTCGGAAAGTCCTACAATTAATTTTTAGCCGTTACGATTCCTTACTTGTGTGTCAAATTTCAAGATTCTAGTAATTATAGTTACGGAGATAGGGCGTCTTTGCAGCGGACTTATAAACCCCATTTATTCCCTATCCCAAGGGAAATTCTAAAAATTACATGACCTCTCTAAAGTTAGAAACCTTCAAAATGCGGTATGAGTACTATAGGTGGAAAACTTAAGTAAATGACCTGTTGTACGTGTGAGTACCTAATGTGTGCGAATAGGCAAATTGACGTTCCAAATTAGAAAAATGACTTAAGTCCCATATCAGTTCTGTACACTACTGCATACAACTGGTTATTTACTTAACTTTTTCACCTATAATATATAGACTACAGGCCCATGACCAAAAAATGTGGGTCATATGAACCACTAGGTGACGTATATAGGACGATATAAGAGCATAAAATAATAAGATTCAGCACTATGCCGTCACTTGTAAGCTGTCCAACTGAGTGCTGGTGAGAATTCAAAAGTGCAACCCTCGATTTTTTCCCCTTGTCGCATGATTTTTGTACGGCGTTGCAGAATAATGGATTAGAAGCTGTATTGAAACAGTATGAAACTGATGCCGTACAAATGGTGCGCCACAAAGTCGGTAATTTTTTTTGATTTTCTGACAATTTCCCGGGTAAATTTGGTCATTTCATTCTGTACGGCATCAGTTTCATACTGTTTCAATACAGCTTCTAATCCATTATTCCGCAACGCCGTACAAAAATCATGCGACAAGGGGAAAAAATCGAGGGTTACACTTTTGAATTCTCACCAGCACTCAGTTGGACAGCTTACAAGTGACGGCATAGTGCTGAATCTTATTATTTTATGCTCTTATATCGTCCTATATATGTCACCTGGTGGTTCATATGACCCACATTTTTTGGTCATGGGCCTGTAGTCTAATAGTAACTACCGTGACTTTCGAGACATTCCAACTTTATTGCCTTGTACCAGACTTTTATGAGAGTTCAATCTTTTTTTGGATAAAATCGGATTAATAAAATAAAATGGGCTTAATTTAAATTTTGATGTTTTTGAGCAATAAGGAGTATTGATGTCAACTTCGTAGCAAATCACCCCCGAAACAACTTTCTACTCCTTTTAAACCTCGTTAGAGGATACGAAACAACGTCAAGAAAATTCGAAACAGGTTTTCCGTCAATTCTGTTCAAGAATGTTTATGCAAATTTTGAAGTAGACCAAGGAATCACGTCCTATACTAAGATGCCTAAGTCATACAAAGAACACAACACACACCCCAAGTTTCAGATCTCTTCGATCAGCGGTTTAAGCTGTGCGTTGATCTGTCAGTCAGTCAATCAGTATCAGTCATTCAGGACAAAGCATTTTATATAATACGTCATAGAAATTAATAATAAAACTGTCACTTCCTTGGTGTACGAAATCAAAATAGCAATATTTACCTTAGGTTTATGTTGTAATTTTAGATTAGTTGGTTTAAATAAAATAATATTCAAGACCTTAGGTTTATATTAGTAGGACAATTAGGTATTTTGTATTCATTAATTTGTTATTTTGATTTCAGATTAAAGCCTCTCTGAGAGTCATGAGTCCAAAAGAAACTAAATATATTAAAAAACCGGCTAAATTTGACATTCCATTGATATATAGTAATTTGAAATTTATAAAGGACATTTTCCATGCCATCTACATCGGGAACGAACATTTCAAGTAAGTTAATAATTATTGAGTTATCACTTATCATATTATCACAGGTACCTATCGCGAACAGCAAATCGATCAATATTATATTAGTGCAAAATCTATACTGCATTGCACTTCCAGTTTCCTATTTACAATCGTTCTTAATTTTGTCTATTACCTTCGGGTCTTCATTGCAGGAACTTATGATTCGTTTTTTTCTGCAATAGAAAAAGGAGAAGTCATTTTAACCTGTCCTCATAACAAATACCACTTTTTAATAATCACTATAACTGTTACTCATAAAACCATAACAATATAAACGATCGCAAACTCATCACTATTTAATTATGACTTGCATATTTAGATAAGTAATAAATACCTATTCAAAGTTCTCGAGTGGCGACCACGAACCGGAAGACGCAGTATTGGCAGGCCTCCCACTAGGTGAACCGACGACATTGGTGCCGTTCATTGTGGTGTTTTAAGAGGGAGGCCTTTGTTCGGCCTTTGTTTGGACGTCTTCTGGCTGATGATGATGATGACCTTTTCAATAAAAAGTCAGATTAAGATTGTTCATCTTCTTTCTAATAAGTGGTGAAAAAAAACGAAGTGCGAAGTAGAAATCGATTTGTTTCTATTGTTATCTCTAATACGAATAACTTCTTAATAATACTTTTATCTTTTGCAGAGTTCTATTCGAGTGGGAGAATCGAGAGCGATCGGTGCTTGCGCTGGCCGCGTGGCTCTGCTTCTGGTACTACTTCAAGCTGTGGATGGCGCCGCTTCTGGTGCTCGCTGCATTCCTCTACCAGTGGACCGGCTACCGCAGTTGTAGTGAGTTCTTTTTACAAGCTTGTGCTTTTATCTACTTGTCCAATCGATAGGGTCGCCACGATAGAATGCTTCTCAGTAGATGCATCCCATTCTAGCTTCCATGTAAATTAACTTAAAAATATTTTATTGAATTTTTTTTCCAGACAATAATGCTCTGCTGCCGGTTTACACGTCCGAAGACGATTCGGACGAGGATTTAGAAACACAAAAAGTAATAAATCTTAATATCCGATTACTATTTGGTCATGTCAGAAATGATATATCGAATTAAATTAACCTAATGTTTAATTTCTCGGTTTCTAGGACGACATCACTATAAAAGGACGATTATATGAACTGCAAGATCTGACGTTCACAACCAAGAACAGTATCGACTACATCGTGTCGCTGATCGAAAGGATCAAGAAGTATGAACTCGCTTATCATTTTCCACTACAATTTTTTATTTTATGTTTACTTTCTTATAATAATACTTAAGACGTATTTTATTTGCAGCTTGCTGATGTTCAGCGTCCCGTACTTGAGTTACCTCGCAATGATATTGCTGGTGATAACGTCAGTGGCTCTGTACTTAATCCCAGCCAATTACTTATTCATGGCACTAGGTAAATTATAACTAAATAGTTAGTGTTGTTTTTTTTGATGTCATACGTACCTATCGACTTTCTTTCTTTTTGCCTAATACATACTTACATAGAACAAGTTTATGTCATTGTCCAATTATTGCAGGGTTATACAAGTTCATGCGCAAGCTATTAAGCCCGGAAAGAGTCCCTAACAACGATCTGCTGGACTTCTTGTCACGGGTTCCTGACAATATAGAATTGGTAATTATGAGCATTCCTTCAACGCCGACTTATTCTGTGTGACGTCTGGCTACAGGTTGATATTTATTAATAATAACAACAATCATTACAGAAAGAATGGCGAGAGCTTAAAGTTCCTGAACCGAACCTGAACAGACAAAACTCCATGAAACGGCGGTAGGGGGTTGACGGCGCGGGCGAGCGGCGAGCGGCCGCCGCGCAACCAGCTTGCGCGCACATCAGTGCCATAGGTTTACGAAAAGTGTAAAATCTGTGAAAGCGTCGAACAATTTGGCTATGTATAAGTTTAGCCAAAGATGTAGCGTCATTAATATTTACACGCTGTGTCTATAACTTTAATACAATTAGTCTAGCCAAATTTTATCTCAATGAAAAATGTGATTTTAGTTAAGGATATGAGGATAAAGATTATAATAAGGATATTTAATTAATTTACAAATTTATTTTTATTTTCTATTCCTTAATTTCTAAGTGTTAGCCCAGATCAGAATCAAATGGGTTGTCGCTGAAACTCCTTGTCAGTTTGTTGTCTGAAGAAGCGCATTGCAGAGGCTCCGGCACGCTCAGTTCCTTCCAATCTTTCTGCAATACAAAAATGACAGTCAATTCTGAACTTCAGTATCACCAAACTCTGTAAATTAATTTAATCACACGTACCCATATTTCGTTATCCGGTATGCGTGATATAAAATCAACCAAATCGTTGTTCAACTTCCTATCAGGATTTAAATACTTTCTGATAAATTTATATAAGCCTGCAATAAAAGGCAACAGATTCATATTTTTGATCTTCATAAAATTTTTGGTTACCTATGTATGTACTCAGAATAAAAGATATCGTACCGAGTCCCATCATCAGATAATTAAACGGAATAAAATAAACGACGAAGGACGAGGCCAGCAGCATCATCATGGTAACATAGCTCAGAAGCGGAACTTTAAACGTTCCCAGACTGGAATACAAAGGAAAAAGTCAATTGAGTTCTTTTTGCAAATATAAGATATTCAATGCAAGTGCAGGTGCAGTATATTTTTATTTCTTAAACTTACTTGTACAATCTTTCAACTAATGATACTACGAGCTCAATGTTTGAAATTATACTTGTAGCTATTTCTGGTAGAGTCTGAACTTTCCCCTTCAAACTTTGTTCATGCTGAAATTGTAATAAAATTTGTATATTAAAACTAACATGCCATATTATTATTCATTAGAATTCTGGACAAAATAAAATATCATCTTTCTTTTAGTTAAATGAAATGAGAGTGAAAAGCTCATTGAAATATCATTGGCAAACGCTTTACTGAGCTTTACTTTAATGAGCCTGGCCGGTTTGGAATTCGGAAAAAAATCAATGAACAATTTTTTACGAAATTATACGAACTCACGACTATTAATGCCTTTAATACCATTATTTTTTTGACAAAACAATAAAGACGATTTATTTCATATATATATGCCATTATTGTACCATTGAATCTCTGGTAAGCCGGAAACGAGAACTATTTAGTTTATTTTATCTACTGCTGCACTATTTATTATCTGTGATTAATGTAATCACGAGCACCACTATAAGAACACTCATAATAAGACTTTGGATAGGTCTATATTGTCTATTAACTCGAAAAGCACTTGTTGTATTACGTTGCTTTTAAAGTGCTCCATCGTTACTTTGCCAGCCATGGACTGCTGCAATGAGTTTTACTGCTAATGAGTTTTATCTTTATTCGTCCATTTGGACAGGCTAAGGTCAAAAACTATTCGGTCGTTCTGGACCAAATACGGCTTTATTTACGCAAAAGTATTGATGAGTGTCTTTCTAGGGTAAGTTGTTGGCTCTGATCACTAATTTGGCATTATTTGTGTTTTATTTAACAGTTCCTAGGCTCAAGTCCAGCGTTGAACACGTTTCAGCTGCTGATGATGACGATAATTTTAAAGAAGTTGTAGAAAAGTATTTAATGCAACATTGTATAAGTAAGTGAAAAAGCTCGAGGCGTCTTTTTTTACTATGTTCGCTACGCTTATATCGTTAGATCATTTTTAAATAATAATGTTTATTATGCTAATTACCCTTTCGCTGCTATTAAGTAAATTTCCGTCATCATAGTTTCTGTACGATGTTTCAAGCGTCTTTTCAGCTGGAAAACAAATGAATAAAAACGCCTCAGTGAACGAAACACTTCACCAGCCTTGTAGGTGAAAAAGTAGTATTGACATAGCGAATTTTTTCTTATGTATAAATAGATCTGTTTAAAAGTCATGAGTTTTTATAATCAAAATATTAGGTACCTAAGTTCCGGCCCCATACCAAATGGAATACGAAAGGAACCAGTAGAAACAGCGGTATCGTCCACGCTCTGAAGTAGAACCAAAAGACCAGCCACCCGGTGAGCATCAGCACTGAGAGTTCTTGATTGTCCCACTCAAAAAGACTCCTGTGAAAAGTAATAACTTTGAAGGAACATTTAAACGTACGAGTATTGGACACGACCGCATGATAATATGTGTATCGGGACTATTTTCTTAATTTTGTTCTATTAAATAAATTTTACGTCACCATAGGCCCTAGGCCGTTATAGGGATATTACGCCTGCTTCGCGGGCAGAAAATCTCACTTCCTGGCCAAGGCAAGACGTAATAAAACTTTATACAAACCACGGGCGGTAATTTGTAAAGCCTCAGATCGCATATTTATGGCCCTCACCTTCGGTTCGGGCCACCAACACCTGCGATCTGGGACAATTACGAGTTCACCCCCCAGGGTTTGTAATGTACTATAAACCTATCCGTCACGAATACATAATCATAGTAGCTTTTCAATGCCCGTCATCGAGATATAAAGTGAACTTAATGTAATGAAATGACTTCTAAATTGAATTAGTTCTTACAATGCGAAATTATTAATAGATACGTAGGTACGTCATCAGAACCAAAAAAAAGGTTGATATCGTTTAATGAGAATCTAGGCATATCCGTTTTAAGATAACGGCCATGAATCCTGCAAAATGGCACAACATCTACCTATTGCGATCGTCGTTATATGTATACATAGATAAAATATTTATAAATTAAATAAATTAGGTGCGTCTAACCAGACGCACGTGTTTTGCCTTAAATTGTCTAATGCAAATACTTACCTGCTGTTATTTTCCAAGAAAATTATCAAATATTAATTTCGTAATGACAAGATTACAAATATCAAGTCAACTAATTTGTAAGATAAAATTACGAATATCTTTTATTTGTTAATGATTCGACCTTTTCCAAGGCTAATTATTATCACGTTTATCCTTTAATCGGATATTTCAATCCTGTTCTCAATTCAAACGGCCATGCATATTAGGTATACTTAGTATTGCAAAACACAACGTTTGTGATAAATATAAACTAGGAACTTAACGAGAGGCGCTCGTTAAACTTATTAATTACTGGGTCATTCCTAATGTGTCAGTAGGAACAAAAGTATTATATTTCAACCGTCTGGTAACTTTAAATCAGGCACCTAGGTAGTAGGTATGGCTCATTTTTAAGTGGAATTGTGTCTGGTCAAATTGCAATGAGGGCTCTAAATCATAATTTGACGCTAGCCGGCTCGGTCGCCTCAAAACTATGCTAATACTATAAAGAGGTAAAGTTTGTGAGTTTGTGAGGTGGTAAGGGGTTGTCTCTGGATCTACTGAATCGAGCTTGTTTTTTTAGCAATTGAAAGCCACATATTCGTGAGTGTCACAGTAGGCTATATTTAATTCAGCGCGGACGAAGTCGCGGGCAAAAGCTAGTCATCTATAAATCGCTATGTGATGCTTTAAAATTGATTTCGCGAAACTGATGTAGCTAGGTATTCCATATTTTATCTTAATTACATAAAATTGTAATAACACAACTTAGCCCATTCATCACATATATGATGCTTAAAAAAGACGGTAGGTAGGTATTGGAACATTTATAATAATAGCTCTGCGCTGGGTCTCTCTACACTATAAGTCGAGTAATCTATGTTGAAGGAGCACTATCTGTCATCTTGTGCATGAATCTTATAGCTGGCTTTTTTAGGTATGTGTGTATGTGTCTATTTATATCTCCATAAATATCTCTATATTGTAAATGTGTGTTTCATGTATAATATATTATGTATTTTAGTACTTAGTATATTAATATATATTCTAAATTGCACCACCTGCTCAGATCTGTTCTGTTCTCCAGTCCATTGTGGTTGCCTGGTAGAGATCGCTCTGTAGCGATAAGGCCGCCTATTGTTACCTTGTAATATTCTGTATACCTTTTTTCTGTATTGGTTGTTATATGTGGTGTTCAATAAAGAGTTATTGTATTGTATTGTAGGTCGTTAATAATGATGATGAATGTTAGAATCCACATTTGGCTTTGCATTATAAATAAGTACTTACATATAAGAGTCGTTCAACCAATGAAGAAAACTAAATAAATCTTGAATAAAAACTGTATTTTTGTACACGACATCCAGATCTAATTTCTTTGGCTTATCCAAATACTTCACTTCCTTAGGTCGGAACAATTTCAAGGCTGCTTTCGTCTATAAACAGTCAATGAGTACAGATTGAGAACGCCATCTTGTTTGCGGCAGTAAAATAAATGATGAAATTACTCGTTGTTTATCATTCTTTTCTTTTTTACTTACAGGGTTATACTCTATCGACATTTGCAGCAAGACTCTGGGATGATTCCCTTTGGCACTGTTCCTTTTATTCATGTCTTTTAAGGCGTACCATCGCATCTCTCCACTTACGATTCTGAACAACGGTATAGACACTATACCTAGACTCTCATTGCGGAAGGAGGATCTCAGCGAACTATCATTAATTTTTACATCCAATGTTGAGGTAATGTCATATACATTGCTGTAATAAAAACATCAACCTAATTAATTACTGCCTTACAGTACTCCCTTATTTATAAAGTTTAGTTAAAGTTGTGTTAACTTTGTAGCTAATCGTTTCTTTTTATCTGCCACGTTGACATTCGTTAACATAAGTATTGTAACTCTTTATAAAAATGGAGGTTAGACAGCTACTTAGATAATATTTATTGGTCTATGTTCAGCGGATTTGACTGTTTTTAAGTATTCCTGGGATCCTAAATCTGATAGATAGGTGTAGACAGAAAGGAACATCAATCTAGGATAATCAGGTTGGCGAAGAAGGATACAAATTCTAATGAGTAAGTACTCTTAGAATTCTTAAATGTTGATCCTAGTTCGGCGTCTCCTTTTCAATATTGGAGCGCAGAAATAAAAATGCTGAAGTAACACTCTTCACGTAAATTCTTCAAGTAAAAGTACTGCTAAATCTTCTGTACCTTATTTATGAATATATAAAAATGAATCTGTATTTCCCTTGGTCACGGCATCACGCGTGAACAGCTGGACCGATTTCGCTAATTCTTTTTTTTGTCGTGTTCGTTATTGTAAGGAGAAGGTTCTTATTATAACAACATTTTGAAAAAAAAACTGGTAATTACTTGTCCTAAACCTAAACCTTTACAAGTATAAATAAAATTTCGATGTTTTTTCAAAAAAAAAATTAAATAGTTTCACCATTTCTGTGTAGACTATGTGAATTTAAATATACCTAGCTTAAAATTCAGATCGCATAGCAATAAGGCGGCATCGCATCGGCAGTAACCTAAAGTAACTTACAAAACGTATCGTTTGTTCCACACGGGCTCACTGGTGGCGCGACAGCTATGCGTCTGGACCTGCTGATTGTGCATCTCCAATGTGCAGTAAGCATTGGGTTTGGCGTTCAAACCCCGAGCCGCTACAACCCTCACGTGGAGTTCGCCAACTTGCTTCAGATCACCCTGTAGTAGCTCCTGAACGTTGAACCAATCCTGGAAAATTTACGTCGGTTAAAAAAAACATGAGATAGCTGTTAACTAAATAAAAAGACCTAGTGGTCGTAACGCCGGCACTGTCTTTTTATTTAGTGGGTGCCACAATATTCTTGCCCAGGATGTACTGACACTTATTAAGGAAACCAAAATCGAGTACCAGTTTGGCGGGGGAAGCATCCCACCCCCACCGATCGCCCCCTGAATTTTGGCGCCCTGGGCCGTCGCCTCATCGCGACTCCCCTAACGTTCGTTAAAGATCGTTAGAGCTTGCACCGACGCCGGTGCCAATCCAATAAATCAATGGAGACGTGTCTAACTAACACGGCACCTCGAACATCGCCTAGCTCGGCAGACACGTCTTCTTTGCGCGCGGATGCTGCGCGAGACAATAATAATATATTCGAAGGTGTAAAGTAAGATCACGGGGCAGTAAAAACTTCATAAAATGACCTGTCACTATTGTGTCTCTATCGCTCGCGTGTAATTGTGTGCCCTTGCACTCGCACAGACGCGGAGACGGAACGTAGACGACCATAACACTGATTGAAACATTATAATAAAGAGTCACTGAATGAAATTCTTCGTGCTCCACGACCATGCCTATCAATATTATGACTGTCGATATTTAAATAAGTATGGGTATGAAGTTATAATGAATATACGAACATTTTTCTTTTTATTCCAAATGTCTGCTTCGAATGTTTCATCGATCGGAGACGGCGAATTGTCTCGTATAGTGCACATCGTTACGTACAAATGGATTTCTCCAAAACCATTGTCCAATTCTTGCCGCAGCTCATGTGTCTGTTCTTTATTCAACTTCATAAGGTCCACCACACAACTAGAAAAACAGGACGCAAAACATTTCATTCTCATAATAAGACGCCTATTTGTATAGTTTGTAGTCTTAGATGGCCAGTGAGTAATTGAGGAAATGTAGGTACCTGCCCATAAAATTCTTTTGTTTTCCTTTGACCCAAACTGAAAGTCGCAACAAATGGTCCCTGTAAATACGCATTTGAAACTGTTCGCGCCATTCAGGCTGCTGCTGAGATTTAGTTTTATACGTTTCATTACCCATTCTGAAAAAAAAACAACAGTGGTGGTTACGCATCGCTCAGTTGATAAAAGGTCTATGTACTTTTTACCTACAACATTCACTACCTTATTTTGCAGAACACTGAACCTCCGTCTGTCATTTGTGGAAGTCCTTTAGCTTGTACCACCATAACATTAACGAGAGTGGTCCATCTCCACTTATTACGAACTTTTTTTATGTAATCCGCAGCTGTTTCCTAAAAGAAGAATTAAAACTTATACTCTCTGCCTTCCTAAGAGCTGAAATGAAATTTAAATCGCTTGCTACCCTGAGAAAAAATATTTAAATTTACCGTCTCATGGCCTGCGACACTTTCTGACCTGTCACAATGTTCAGTTGAGGTAGAACTGGTTCTGGTCCGTTTGTTTTTGACAACAACGTTGAGGTATGAACTCGGACGCCATCTTTTCAAAATAAAAACTATTAAGTTAATTTCTGATAGTGATGAGACTAGCATCTCAGACGTTGCGCTCTCGTAGCTATTTACAAGAGAAGACACCAGTTTTCACGCTTCAGACGGATGTGTACCTAAGTACAGTCGTCATTAGATAAACCAGAGCTGTTTAGGTGCTCAAAAATATTTGAACACGCACTTACTTACACGATTAACAAATCAAAATGATCGTGTTTGGACATTTTTGAGCACACGGATCGGTTGCAATGATTCGACGGCGACTTTGGGACTTAAACTTGACAGAGCAATAATTATAAGTTTGAGACTTATGTGATTTACCCTCAAACATTTTAGGAGCGGACGCCTAAAACATAATTCAAGCATTTTTTTTTTGCTAAAATGATATAGAATTACGGTAAGTAGCTATAAAGAGATATTTCGCGGTTAAAACTGAATAAGAGATTATCAAGGTTATCATTATTTACATGTTAAATACTCTGTTTCTGTCTCGGTACACTACACCACTTCTACTGCTTTGGCTAGAAACTACCGAAGGACACGGGCGTTGTTCTGCGACTTCGTTGGTGTTTACTTTTTCACTCTCCATAATTAAATCGGAGACAAGTACCACACTAACACTTAGTAAATAATTACAATACAAACCAAGACGTCCGTTTATAACAATACGTACTTATCAAATGTTATTGATGCATACATTTTAGTTCAATTTCAAAACCACAATTATTGTAGATAACGCTGGACTAATCAACGCATTAATTGATAACAATTTATGAACTATTGGCATTATCAACGCATGTCAAAATTTATCATGTCAAGACATTCAAAACAACTAGTAACAGTAACTGCGCATGATATTTGCAAACAAATCAAAGCTAAATCTTATCTGCTTCCTCGGTAAATGTGGAGGATAAACTCCTTTTTACTGCCAAAATGTATTTTTCAACACACTTGCTCGTAAATTGAGTCTATTGCACTGCATTTAAGCTCATAATTGAGCTTATTACGCACAAGTGCTGTAATATATTACCGCACGAGTGCGGTAATATATATATTTTTTAATCTCAGCAAAAAGTTCAGTTATCTATAGGAACAAGGAATATTTTCGTGAATATTAAACTATTTTAGGGAAAAGATGATAAATAAACATTTAATTTCGACAAATTATTCATTTTTATCTAAAACTGAACATAATTTGCAATCTCAGGCATTGATTAATTATTTTTTATTATAATTTTAATATTAGGCTGTTTAGCAGTCTGTGTCAGTGTCTTCGTCACGCGCGTGCTAAGTGCACAGCGCGCATGCGCGAGTGCTGCGCGCGGATTGGCGCGGAGAAATAATATCTGCCGCCATTTTTCACTGATATTGTTGATTCAGACTTTGTTATTTTATTACTTTAAAAATTACGAGGTCAAGTAATAAAGAAATGTAGTGTCCGTCGCTGGAAATACTGAAATATGTTCGGATAATGTTCGGACAGTTATATCAGTAAGAAATCCAAGGTGTTAATTACCAAATGATAAAGTAAAGTTCTAAAGCAGCTCCAGGTAAGCAATGTCTGGTAACAAAGGTAAACTAAAGTTCTTAAAGTCCTTTTATTAACTAAATTTTATTTATTTTTCCTCGCAAATGTGTTGAAAAACGTCGTATGCGACGCGTGTGCTTTGGTAATTTAATTACACATCTCGGCTCTCTTACCCGCGCTCGCTATCGCTCGCGCGTACAATACGCCTCGTGTGTGATTACCAACATAACACACTTGTATCATAATGTACTATTATAGCTGGCAGTTGTAAACCTTGTGACAGCAGCATCTCATTTTTATAACTGATTCAGTTCCTTACGAACCACGGTAGGATGTGCTGCTGCCACGAGGTCACTCATCTTATGTAATTCTATTCCTATACTTATTAAAAACCAGTTCATCATCATAAGCCGCTTTCATTTATAATATATCTACAGTCCACTAGTTCGCCACAGTACGTATAGCACTACAAAATTAAGTACATGTCAGCCTACGATAACTTGAGCACTTTCGTACTTTAATGTGTTACTTACATACTCGTACGTATCAAATGTAAATTTAACGTTTTAAATTATTTTTTAATTTTAAAGTGTAATGGTTCTAAGTATGCTCAACCCGTAGTCTAGTATACATGGTAGGCATACATCTATTTCCGTTTTAAAAAACGTTACACGTAAAAGCTTAACGTACATATTTATAGGTAGGTTAGGTAAAGTCAGCGTCAAATAGTTCGTGACACCCAAAGTGACCAAAAAGTTAGCAACACGACCTTATTTCAACTGTAACAATGAATCAGAATCAGAATCAGAATTTTTTATTGTCATCATTGTTACAGATTCGACACTACATTGTGTAAATACAGACGTCAAAAATTGAGGATGTAGCACAAATTGCCATTCCATTTTACTTGGCGTAAATCTATCTATTATCAAACATCTTAAAACTAGAGATAAATACTACTATTGTTCGGTACAATTATTATTATAAATGTCGATAGGTACACAAATTTTGCACAAATATTTCGTATTAAGTCACTTTAATAGTACATGTCATTAATACAAATTAAAATATCAAAATAATAAGATTGTAACACAGAGAAGATATTTATTATTTATCAAATTTACCTACTATAATTATTGCAGAGGTACTCTTTGACGCTATATATGGTCTTATCATGGAGTATTGCTCTTACTCGGCCACGAAACACGACATCACTTTTGATAGCTTTTATGGCATACGGCAGCTTATATTGTACAGGATTCGACCCATAGCTTTCGGAGTTCTTTTTGACAGTTTTAATCGAGTTGGCACACAAGCAATTATGTTGAGGCAGTCTTTTGTCACTAGGATTATAATTTGCTCTTATATTAAATTCACTTGAGTCCTTACATATAATATTAATTCAAGTATGTACACTGATATCGAAGTCAGTACATTTTGTTGGTGAAAGTGTTCTCTACAAGAGTCCCTATGCGAGGCGCCCACCAATATCCTGAGTGCAGTGCCTGGATGACGTGTTGCGAACTATTTGACTACTTTAGGTTTTACAAAATATTTGACGCTGACTGTACCCATCACAAGTCCGTTTTACTACATAGGGAACTTCCAGTTGTCCTACAAATTTAAAATTTGGTATGAACGTAGCTTTTATAGCACAACTAATGAAATAACTCTAAAAAACATTTTTTTATGTCTCCATAATGTCTACATATTGTCCAATATAAACGAACTCACACTGCCTATATTTTGCTCAGGAGCAGGGCTCTTGCTAACACAGGATTTTATATTTACTTGCCGTATTTGTATGGAATCCTCGGTGGGCGACTCCGACTCGTCCTAGGCCGGGTTTTTTTTAATGCAAACATAAGTCTAATATGAATACTTATGAATACTTATGAATACTTATGAATTTTGTGATATTGGTTCTTGGAAACAGTAGGCAGGTATGTAGGTAGTTAGGTATTCCTGGTTTTTTTCCAAATCATAAATTATAAAAGTCGAGAATTTAACTGAATACTTGCGCTCTAATCTAAGTTATATTTATGTAGGCATACCATTGTCATTTACTTAACGATTGTTTTTTCACCTAATTGCGGCGAAACCTAGAAATCCAAAATTGTCGCTTTTCATATAAAATGTATCTAAAGTGAACCGATATTTTTGCTCGTTAATGTATTTTAGCTATGATAAGTTGTGAACAACCCTGTAGGTACTTACGGTTAATTGAATTATTAGCTCAGTAACGAATGAATAGACGCTTGATGTAAAAAGTTCTCGCTTTACTACCTTACGTTCTGACCATTCAAAGCAATCTACTTATCTAAGTATGTAAACAGTCTAAGTAACTACCAAGTGTACCTACTATCGAACAATTTGATTCCTTCCTGACCCACCGTGGCACATTCTCACAGTAAACCTCGGAACTACTTTTTGTCACATCAATGTAACGTCTCTATGACATTTACTATGAAAGGGTTCCTCAGTGGTCCAGGATTAACTTACGCACTTTGTACGTATGGTCAAGTGCAAAGATAAGTATGGATACAAACTTCTCAAAAATATGTCCCACTTATATGTATTTTGCCAGTCCTGCCAGCCTATTGTTACGCCACAGATTGTAAGCGACATGAAAATAAAGTGACATTAAAACAATTTTATTTTGCGGCTCCCAGACTATTGCACTGTACAGCGGCTTCATTAAAATTCTATTCTTTTGTGTACGACTCTACGCACTGGGAAATAGGAAATCTCTCTAATCTGTGAATAGGATGCGGTATACACATATAGGGCAAAGGTAGAATCTGAAGGCAGAACCAAACAAAAGCAAGATTAACTTGGATGGCCAAATTTTAAAAACATAACTAATTTTAATTTAATTTATTAAAATTTTAATTCCCGGCCATAGCTTTACTTTTCGGATTTTTCTATGTGTTCTGATTTTCACAGACATTTAGAAATTTTATAACTAATTTTCTTCTATTTTTTATAATGAAATTCCTTTTTTCTAATAATTAGCAGCATTGTAGCGTCATCTTTCGCCTAAGTAAAACATAAAAATGAGCAACAGACCATCAACAAACAAATAGTTGGCGTTCCTAGGTGGCGCTGGTAGCGTGTAGTCGGCATGCCAAACGTTTCGATTCGATTTTTGTTTGTCTGTGGAATGCTATAGCATAGCATAGCTCTAGTTCCCCATTTTGCGTCGGACGGGTCAGAGTCAGTGGAGTGAAATCGTAATAAAACGTTTTTTTATGTAGTGTTGACGCATTTACTAAGAGCGAAAATGGAGAAGAGGAAAGAATCTTTAAGTGACATAAAACTATGTAGATTTTGTTTAACTCAAGACTCGTCGTTAACCAGTTTATATGATCGAAGTCGGGACTCCATATTGGTGACTCTTCCTTTAAAAATCATGGCCTGTGTGTCTATCGAGGTAGAGTATAACCTAATTAAATATTCTTAAAACTTAAAAGTACGAATTATGTGGTTACGTTGTACCTATTACGTACGACCACATCGTTAATGATATCACTTGGAGTTAAATGACATGGCGCCGAAATCCCTTTCAAAAAGCTATCTTGTTTTCTTTATAATGTAGGGTTTTAAATGCTTTTCTTCTGTGGAGAAAATAGTTGCTTTCATTGTCATAAGTATTGATTATTCCTGTGCGAGTGCTAGACAAGATAGTCACACCACATCGTTTGAAGCTATATAAACGCCATCTAGCGAATTTTGCATGTTTACATCAACATCTCTGTTTCTTTATAAATTTTAGTGTTTCTAATTAAATTGCTACTTCCAGAAATGCAGCAATACATTATTATTGGCTAATAGTTTATAAATGTTCGATAATTATTTTCAATTTCGATACTTGATTAGATGGGTTTTTTAATAAAAATCAATATGTTTGATCAATATGCATATTTTTGATAAACATACACCTACAATTACAGTTTGTGAGCTCTTATAAATGCCATTTGGGTTTGATTTGCTGTCTCACTTAATCTTACGGGTTTATACTTAAATCGGCTGATGGTACCCGAAACCAAAATGGTATTCTGAGAGATCACGGACCACACTAATCAGTTAAAATCATAAATAAAGTACTCAAAAAGGCAGTCAAATTGCAAATTCAAACAAAACCCAAAGATTCTGCACCAGGATTTTTTTACCACAATTTTTTTTCTTCATATACAAAGAATAGCCCATCTTTGTCACAGCTTTGTTTGAATGCATTAGATTATACATAGCATTTCGAATTTACTTATAACATCCATCATCAAAAGTGCAATGCTTAGTGGCAATATTTAATTGCTAGAGCTTCCAATTCTGACTTCTATGAATGATAATTGTATGATCAATTTAAATTTTTTATCTTCAAGTTCATTGTATACAACAAATATTAACAACCAATAACATATTATGGTGTCAATGCATAACAAAAATCCCTAAATCCATGTTAATTGGTATTGCAGTGTCTTTTTTGATGGAGCAGACAAAGTTCAAAATGTAATAAATAGGTACGGACTTTTGAGGACTTATGCAAGTTCGATTTGTGTTAACACTGTTCATGTAAAAAATTGTCTGAACATAAGATTTATTCATTTGTACATTGTCAATTTACATTGCGTTTTGCGATTTTCCCATGTCTTTTGCTTTGTTATACTTAAGGTTTTCCTATGTTTTTATTTATGTGTCTTATGTAGATGTTAAGTAGAGGTTAATACTTTGATTTAACTATTCTGAGCAAAGTTTTCCTGCAAAACTATGAAATTATTTAGGTGTTACGATCAAAATCATTAACAATAAGACCATATACAACAACATTCTATACTCACGAGCAAAAATAATGGGCTGCTTTTCATATATTTGTTGATGCGGTTGGTTTGTATATGGTGATGCACTACATTGCATTGTTTATATTAAAATTAGTTAATTACAAATCACCTTCTTTTTTTAGGTGTTCCCTTCAGATAAGATGCCCTCTTACATCTGTGAGCGCTGCAGGATTTTCATGGATATATGCTATGACTTCAAACAGATCTGCCGGCGGGCTGATGAGTCCTGTCTTCAGTTTGTTCAGAATGGGATTCCAGTGAGCGCAGTTTCCTGGCCTCCTTCTCTAACCAAGGTTTGGCTATTGGCTGAAAATGTCTGTAGAGCCTTGAATTTTTATTAAACTGTTTTGACTCATGTATTCTTTTTTTTCTCAGATATTCAACCTGACTAAAAAAACTAGACCTATTAATACTGTTGTTGAAGGAGGAGCAACTATTCAAGTTACTTCACAAGGAATGTCGGAAAATGAGGAAGATGAAGAGACATACAATATAAAGGTGAGTTTCTGTAAAATTAATTACAACGTCAGTCTTTATGTAAACTCAGTTCCTTAGATATCCATCTACTTGATTAATAACTTCGTCCCGAAAATAATTAGACTAAATTAAATCATCATCAGAGTATTTAGTATTTTAGTATCCCTCTTATGTTATGCCAATTTTTTTTTTTTTGCTTACACTAAGTTTCTTTATTGGAATGTGCTGAAATTTCTTTAACACAAAAAAGTGATAAAACCCAACAACTTAGTGAAAGTCTTTGTTGATAAACATCATAAACAATTACAAAACCAACTTATATTATTAGATTGATGCTTCCGGAGATGGTTCTAAGAGCGGAGCTACATGCATTAAAGTATCAGCAAGTGGAGAAAAAGATTCTGCAACAACGAAAAAAGCAGGTAAGTCCTGAGACCCTAAGATTGAAACTCTTACTTTATCATTTATATATGTTATAATTTTTTTATTGTTAAGTTTTTTTTTCTGTATCTGCGTGTGTTCATAGCTTTCAATTTGTTCCATCATATTCTTCTTTTGTTAAGCATTGTTTGGTTGCAGCATGATTATCTAGCATTGTTTTCAGTTTATCTCTGCTTTGAGCCAAATGTAATTCCAGGGTGTCCGTCGATCAACAGGGAATTAATTTGACAGTAGAAAGCAGAGAGTAACGAATATATAGATGCTATAAAGTTTTTTTTATTAGTTTTTCGTCTTTCCCGCTCCCACTCATTCCTCCACGCATAGCTGGGCAGAAAAGTGCTAATACGTTAACCATATACTTAATAACGAAACAGGATAACATCATTACGCCAAACTAAAATAAAAAGAAAAGGTTTTAAATTGTAAACCATTTTAGACTTTAGTTTATATGTATAGCTACCAAGTTAACTTTTTGAGTAGAATATTTACGGTAAAAGAAATTTCCTTTTTGAGTTAACTTTGCCCAACTATGCCCACAAGTTAATTTACGTGGTAAGTATTCGTATTTCAATATTAATATTATTGGTATTATTTTATAACTTTAAAATTATACAAATTAAATGTGCTTTTAGAAATAGAAATGTACCTGAACAATTTGCTTGGTATCTCTAATCATTATTGTCGTCCATTGATACGGCATGCTAACGAAGAAGTTGTTGATAAACATTCAATTTTAAGAGCTGTCATACATTGGGCCTCTGGGGGTTGGTGATGAGGCTGAGCCACTAGACGCAGCTCCTAGTCATGACCACCAGTGCGAGCGCTTCCTTAAAGAACTCGTGGCTGGAAAGCGGTCACTCAGTTGATGCGGCCTCTGCAAATGTATGGCTAGCGTAGTCCATAAGAAGCGGGGCGCGCTAGTGGCTTCGCTGCGGCCGGCACACGTGGCCCAGTGTGCGACAGCTCAAAGTGGCGTTTCGATGTCGCGAGACAGCGATAAGGAAGGGTGTGATGGTGCGCGTGCGGCGGCGGTCGGCGGGGCTCAGCAGCTGGCCGTGCGAACAGTGCGACCGCTCCTACCCGCTGCACCAGCTGCTCGAGATACACATGGCGCAGAAGCATCGCGCGCGCAACGTGCAATGCACCAAGTGCGACGCGTAAGTCACATCTACACTACTCAACTCACTACCTGTATCATAAGCTGGAATTGTCAGTGTTTACACTACAGTTTTTAATAATGTTGTCTTGCAAAATCTGTTGCAGACTTCTTAAAATTTTTATTATGAGGTAAAAAAAAAAAGGTCGTGCCCCAAATTTGCCGCCCCCAAAATCTGCCGCCCTAGGCTCGAGCCTTCTCAGCCTTATGGTAAATCCGCCACTGAATGTTGTCAATTTAAGGGTTAAAACTGGGTAAACTGGGTTTCATCTTCAACGGTTATGAGTATATATAGATTCGCGTGTTTCCTGTGTCCATGGCAAAAGTTAAGAGTCTATTCTGTCTAAACAATCAATCAGTACTTACTTTTTTTGTCTTAATTTACATTCGCATGTATGGCGTCTTTAATGAAAACTTTAATTTTTGGGCCTTGGACGTTTTTTTCTGAATCTGCTCACCCATTCTTAAATATATCGTTCGTTCTACTCCAAACCATTATCACTTTATTTCTGATTTAATGCATAATAAAACTCTTGTATGCAAAAAAAACATACTAATAGCGTCAATAAACTAATACAAATGATTCCGAACAGTTAAGGTAATTAATTACCTTTACTTTATTTATTTGTTGCAGCAAATTTTTCTCCAAATATGACCTAATGACACACCAGTTGCGTCATACCAACGAAATGCCGTTCCAGTGCGTTGCTTGTGATAAAAAATTCAAACGTCTGATACTGCTTAAGCGGCACGAGAAGGTAACTTACTTCTAATTTAATATTTTTGCACATTACTAAGGTCGGACCAGATAAGAAGTGAAGATGGAGTTCGGTTAACGGCAGTGTAAAACTGTGCCGTACCGCGTCCACACGGTTGCACACACAAGTGCAAACCAACATCATCAAACATAGTTCACACACGCGCACGTGGAGAGGGCTAACTTAAACCTCGCCTTGCCGTTCACAGAACTCGTTCCTTACCTTTTATTTGGTATAAGTTACTGAGATTGAAAAAGTGAAAATAATCAATAACAGGTAATTAATTTAATGATCAGTAACATTAAGTATAGGTAGTAACATATTTTCAGATGGTGCATGTTGACTTACCAAAGCACTTGTGCCCTAACTGCCCCGCCAAGTTCCTGTCGACACATGAACTAGAGGCGCATAAAAAGCGACATGAGGGCTATTTTTCACGACAGCATGTATGCACTGTATGCGACAGAAAGTAAGCTGTGATCAAAATATTGAAGTAAAATGGAGAGTTAATTTTATTTAACGTATATTCTATCAATGTTTAATTGTTCATAGGTTCCATACCAAAGGTACTCTGCAACGACACCGGGAAGTCGTCCACGGGAAGAAACATTTCTCTTGCGAATATTGTCCGCACCGTGAGTCTATAGGAGAGAGTAGGCTTCTCACCTCATCCCACTTATTATTAGCATAAGCAAAGCTATGAACATGCGCAAACTTGTAACTATAGACATTTGACACGAAGGCGAAATGGAACTTTAACATTCGTGTACAGTCATTGTATTTATTAAATGTACTCAAGATACAAGTTCGCAGTTCGCCGTCGTCGATTTTAACGAAATATATGGTTCAATAAACTGATTTTTGACTGTCAATTTTATTGCAGGTTTCTCAACCGTGTCTAAACTGACGCGACACGTCCGTGCCCATGCCGGGGATAGGGCCTACCCTTGCAAATACTGCACCAAGAGCTTCATGAAATCACATCATTACACCAGGTAAAAAAAACTAATTTAAAATAAAACTACGTGTAATTAACTATAATTACAAACATCCGTCTGCTTTAATTTGAAATAACTTTTATCTTTTCTAATTAATACCCAAACCTAGTCCTTTCATGAGGCATACCAGACCTCCCTGGTTCGTAAGCTCAAACATTTGTCTCCCACCACTGCGTGTGGAATCTAACGGCTTGAATATTAATTCTCTTCTATTTCGTTTTGTCGTATTCAGTCCAGTGATTGTTTTCCCTGCTCCGTTGCACACTGCTCTACACACGAAAACAAAAAAAGAGCAAAAGCATGGGAGAAGTAAGCGTGGCGAGTAACTTAGCCACAATATGTCGCGGCATACTTCTCATGCCACTCGTTAAATGTCGGGGTCTACGCTGTTAGATATTCTGCTTTGACTCAACTGGTACTGTTCAGGCATCTCCGCCTGAAACACGAAGAGCAGGTGCGTTTGGCGCGCGGCGTTGACGCCGAGTTCCGCTGCGAGCAATGCGGCGAGAGCTTCGGGACGCAGGACGATCTGTACTATCACTCGGCCATCCACGCCACGCAGAACCTCATCTGCCCGCTCTGTCAGGAGAAGTTCGAAAATGTGGATGCAGTCACCACGCATATCAGGACACATGTCAACGGTTAGTACTGCCTGCCATCACATCTACCCCGTTTTCGCTTTAAATGAAATAAAACACTTTTGTAACGTGCCTAATAATATTTACCACCGCTTGCCATATAAAAATGACACATGGTATCATCAACACTTAGTTGCTTTAATGTTTAATCTTGCATTAGTCACTGTTTTCCATGTGAAATTTATAAAGAAATCAAGTTTAGGATCAATTCTGGCAGTATAGCCAGACCAGTATAATGTGAGCTATGTTCTTTTTTCTTGGTGTCATCGAGATATACGTCGGTTTCGAAATTTCGTATCTCCATTTGGTTACCATTGTCTCGCAATTATTAGTTTGGATAACAGCTAGAATCAACACCATATTAGTCTTTATGAATAAAATAACAACAAAATTGTATTTTTTCTGCCACATACTTTGTCTAGTACATTATCAATCAATTTTCGCTATCGACATTGAAACACACCAGCGCGATAGCATTTCATGTCTATTTGTGCAGGGATAGAGTTCATGTGCGAGTACTGCGAGCTCGTGTTCACGTCCAAGGAGAAACTCGACGCACACATGACCGCCGCGCACGAAGATGAGCTCACGCCGCGACAGGTAAATAATACTCGCAACAGGTCACCTCATCACCTTATAGGAGCGGTTAATTGAACCTTTTCGCCGCCAATGACACAACTGAACAGAATTGAGAACACGCAGTGTAAAATGCACCTTTATTTGACAAGATAAAGTTTATAGTGCGAGTGACACGAGATGCTTGGAGGTGAAAAGGTTAAAGCCGATATCAGTATGAGCTGCAGGGAGAATACAAGCTTCATTTACCCAGGTTCTCCAAGTTTTCTTCTAGTTTTAATGTCTCTCGGCAATCTTCGTTTTTTATGACTGGCGTTTAAACTGAAACACGAAGTTTGCCGGGAGACATTAAGAAACTAGAAGCACTGTACAATGGAAGAAACTGAATCACATACCTCTGTGGAACCTTTTCTCATAAAATATTGCAATAATTTCTTTGACAGGTGTATAGTCAGTGGTACACAATTAAGTTTCGTTCACTACACCTAGACTGAGGCCACAGTTAGACCTTAAAAGCAAACAAAGAGTTTTACAAAAAGGTTTAAGTTTCATTTCATTGCATTGACACACCACGAACACCATTAATGACATCACTTCCCGTCACATGGAACATTCTAATGGATTTAAAGCTAAAGGATGCGAAACAGCCCTTCAAGAATGTCATTGTGTTATGCAAAGTGTGGACGAATTTAAAAGTTACGTGTATTTTATTTCTTTAGTTATTTTTTTATAGTAAACCCGAAACTTCGGATTTTTTACAAGTAGATACCTACTTGAGCTGATTTTCTAAGTACATTAATAGCTCAGTTCGTCAGTTGTTCACGTTGAACAAAGGCTGCTTTGGATTGAAAATAAACTGTACTTTTGCACCTAAAACGAATAAGTAAAACATTTAACATTTTTCAAGGGACTAAAGCATGCATGATTCTTTTAACGCTAAGGCGGGCTTTGCGTACTAGTTGAGTAGTGTCATACTCGCACCAAATATTTTTTTTAAGTTCATGGAACTCTGACGGCGCGAACGGCCTTAACTGGTTAAAGACTCAAGTATGCTTCACGTTCGTGATAAATGCTTGTGTGACTTGGGCTCCTAGTCAGTACGCACTAGCCCGTCTGGGGCAGAGTTTATTATTTTGCGATTTTTATAATACAGGAGTTGGGTATGGACGAGTCTTCGCTGGAGGCTGACGCAGGTGATGCAGACGCAGACGTTGATGCGGACGAAGACGAAGAAGACAACGGACTCAATGGTGAGCCCTTGCCTAACATTACCGCACGATAGTCACAGTCAAATTACAAAGACCGTTAACGCTGCTTGAACTTTTGTTATTGTGTAATAGCTATATACCTATAGTCCACATTTTATGACAGATTTATTTATAACTTTCTTTTTCTCTTTCAGTTAAAGAGGAAGACGATCATATGGTCGTAGAGATAAAAAAAGCAGACGGGTACATGGTAGGTTATTCCCTTGTATATATTTTTATGGATTCCATTATTAGGCGCACATAATATATTTCAATTCTTTTTTTTACAGCTGAGGAAAGATATCGAAGTTGGACAAACTATCACTACTAATTCGGAAGGTAATTTCAATCTAAATTTATAAAAAGTTATGCGCTTATATTTTATTTTCTCTGTAAATGCAAGCACTTATCTGCCAAGAATATGAAAGTTGTCGTAAATCTGAAGCACGCCCAATAGCTAATTGAAGGTAGAACTATGAAACAGTCCTGCTACCTTACTTTACATGATTGATGTCATTTTATTACAATTTGGACTTGTTAACTTGAATGAAACGGATGTATGCTAAATTTCATGCATGTGGATTAATTTTCTCGATACAGACAGCGAGATGGAGGTGATTTACACGGAGCGGCCGAAAGTGAATAGACTGGCGCACACGCGGGCCGGGGGCTCCCAGGCGCCCGCCGCCACCAAGTCCGAGGCCACTTCGTCCAAGGCTTCCCGCCCGCAGGCCACCAAAACAAGCGACAGGGTAATAATAGTACATTACTGCAGAGGCCGTGAAGTAAGGGATTTCTGGACGAGTTTGGGGTAGGTGGCCGAGTCGAAGACGAGGCCAGATAGAACGAGTCCTGCAATCCCTGTTCCGGCCAAAGCTTGTATAGTGCTTTTCTCAAACAATGTGAGGAAATATTAAAATTAAAATAACTACTAGACAATCAAGTAAATCATAGTTTATTATAGGGAAAAAGTAATTTTCTGAAAAGGAGGTTGTCCGGGTTTCTTTTCGCCAGTTCATGAAAGCATCGTATGTTTTCATGTAAATCTCTTTACTTTTTTCCGGTAGCATATTTTGCATAGCTAAATTTGCCTCCTCTTTTAAATGAGGCGGAGTACAGTTCATAAGTTCCCCGTCAATTTCATCACTAGAAGTCATTTTTATTTCTGTTAAATTATAATAACAATCACTACGAAATACGCATAAGCAGAAAAACAGATTTTCGATTTGCCACCTTTTTTATTTTTTAAATGTACTAATTTGATCCAGCTATTTGAGCACCATGTTTAACCGCACATAAATATAGTACCATAGATTTTTTTTTTATGTCGCAATTATGCTTAGGTACAGATTGTGGTGGTGGTTGGCTGTATGTAATTTTTTCCTTTGCCAATTTAATTTTAGTATAGAAATTTAAAAAATTAGAGCAGCGGACAAAAATGGATTTTCATACTAACTTTTGTGGCCTAAGCCAAGAAGTAATGTAGGGAGCCATAAACGAGTAACTTCATGTCCTCATATCGGGACATTAACGCATACATTTCCGAGCATGTTTGAGAAAAATTTAATTAATGTGAAGCGTGGGTTGCCAATGTCCCTTACATTCGTTCACAATTCTGGTATGTATGTAAGTTCGTTTGGCCAATTTCAATCTGTACTCTTTTGATCTCTGCTCTATAATATAATTGTGTAGGTCTTAATGCGAATGCATCTATTTTTGTGCATTTACAGATTGGGATTCTGCGGAAGGCCGAGGCTATAAAACGTAAAGCAATTCAGAAAGATGAAGAAGGTGAGAAACTTGGTAAAGCAATACGTAAATGTAACCTATGGATTGATTGTAACAATAACTCATTGTTAAAATACAGTTCCGCAGAAAAAAGAGAGGACTGCCAAAGTCGATAGCACCACGCCCACGCCCGCACCCACCACGACGCTCACGACCCATCAGCTCTCCAGCGACAAGTCTCTGCGCTTACTGGAGAAAGAATTGCTGGAGCTTACGAGAGTAAGATTCACCTTGTTTTATGCAACCGTATTAGCATTTAATCTTAATAAACCCGAACAGTTTTATTCAATATCAGACAGTATTAGGTTTCGCATTTCCTCAAGACTGTCAACTGCAGTCACGTAATGTCTATTATCTCTCAGCCCCGTATGCTATAAATAGTAAATAACAATAGTTATCCCCTACTTTGGACTTTACATCTAAACATTTTGTTTTAGACTCCATGGCGGAGCGATGGGAAAAGGAGATTCGGCGAAGCAAAACTAAAACGCCAGCCAGTACAAACTTCTACACCTAAACTCAGGTATATAATGTACACAAAAGTTAAATAATTTACTCTGCAGGATATTATTGTATAATTATTTACTTAATAATAGTTTACTTAATTTTGTATTTAATATAATACAAGTTTTCGCAATGCCTTTAAATTATATTTATCAGTAATTCTAGGTCTGCGGATGAAAAGAAGGCCCAAGCATCAAAAATGCCAGCGGCGGTGGAGAAGAAAGCTGCAGAGCGGCGCCCAATTACCAAAGATAGTAAAGAACCAAAAGAAAGTAAAGATGCACGGAACACGGTAACTAGTACCAAGGAGGATAAGAGTGTTTCGAGCACCAAGGATGACAAACCTGGCACCTACGACAAGGAAGACAAGACCGTCAATAAGGACGAAAAGAGGGCTTCATCCGCCAAAGAAGATGAGTTAGTCATTGAGAAACACGCCAAGCTTACTTCCGCCCAGGACACTAAGAACAACACCAGAGTAGAAAAAACCGGTAACAGGGAAGTCAGGGCCAAAGCTACTGCTAAAGATATGCCTAGCGCTAGCAGCAAGGCAGTTGCACCTAGCACAAGCGCCATCAAGGAAGATAAACGCAGCGCAGCTGATAAGGAAGACAAGACCGCCAAGGAAGATCGAGAGGTCAGTTGCTAAAATCGTGCTTAAATACCTACAGGTTTTCTCGTAAGAAAAATAAGTATTAGTTTAAAATTTGCACAATCATTGCAGGCCCTCAAAAATGGCGACACGAGCAGCTCAGAGGAAAATATGGTGCGTCGCTCGACGAGGCCTTCCAAAATCAAGAACTACGCCAGTATGATTCGTGATAGGTATGACATCTTTATCGTAGACCACGCCTTGTCAGACTACGACAACTGTTATGTTCAAACCGGGCTGTTGTTATTTACTGTATAACTAGTCACTCGCAATGGTAAGCTGCAAAGACTGATATTAAACTGATCATTGACGTTTACAGAACACGCATAATGCGGGATGAGGACGACGACGAAGAGAACTCTGATGATTCAGGTGTTGAAAAAGAGATAAACTACGTAAGAAATCTTTTGTATCTACTTAAATTAAAAGTTATTTTTTTTATTCTGATCACAAAGCAATTGTATTATTGATTATTATTATATTGTAGCAATTTCCAACAACTACGCCGAACCCTGTGGCGCGTCGCAGGAGCTTGCCGAAGAAGCCAGTGCCGCTTCCGGCCAGCGTTGACCGCCGCCGCGGCAGGCCGCGTAAAGACGCGTAAGTTGTACCGTTTATTAATTACCTATAACTTATACTCTGTCTGTTTTTACTAACTCCATTCCCCCTACAAAAATAGTTAATTTTTAGAACCAACTATGGCACTACTAGAATCAGATCAAAAGCTCTTTTCAGTTTACCTTGAACTTGCTGTAAATTATTAAAATAGATTCTGGCCAAGGTTACAAATGATACGCACCGTTTCAGAGCGTCAAAAGATGCCCCTGAGGAAGAACAACAGGACGACAGTAAAGCGAACAAAGGAGGCAGCGACAGCAAGCCAGAAGAGACTGATGATAAAGCTGAAGAACCTGAACCCGAGGTGAACAAAGAGAAACCAGCTGATTCGCAGAACACTGCCACGGTTTGTAGTTTCAAAAATTGACACTTATATTGATATTTAATAATTAAGAATCCGTAAAGAACTTTTTTTTTTTCATTCCAGAGTGTAACACCTGTCAGGTCTGAATCACAACCACCGCTGACTAATATGTTAGTTTCACCGACAGGACAAACACTGAAAAAAGTATGTTGCATGTCAAATTAACGTTTTCAACAAATAACAAATTTCTATGCCCTTACTCATATATGGTGTTTGTTACAGGTGCCCATTAAAGCGCTGCCCCCCGGTATCAAACCGCTGCCTTTGCCAATAAATGCTAGGCGTAAGTTTATTTGCAGCTTCTTTGAAATAAAACTGCACCAATCAGTTCAAAAATAAATATTATTATCATCATCCTTTATTGATTTAAGGTAATAACTAGTGTTTTGTTTCATCTAGCGGGTGATTTGTGTCAAATGCAAATCGGCAAGAAAATGGTGAAGGTCCAGAAAATCGTCATGACCAAAGCGGAGGTCGAAGCCATGGCGAAGAAGGGGCTTTTAGAATTGAAGGTATGTGATGCCGAGAGATCCAACCTAGTTTTGATGTTTTTGTTATTTGATAATCTTGCTTCAAATCGCAACTTTTGAATGGTAAACTAAACTCAAATAATCGTTCAACCACTTTATATGTATTATATAACTTGCTTGCGCCTGCGACCTCACCCAGTTACAGAAATACCTATCCCATTTTAATTTTGCACAAATCGTCCTCACCAGTCTAATTCAAAAATGGCAACTCAGCAAAATTTCAGATCTCTATGTCAGTTAGTTAGAACTCTTATATTTTTGTATATAAAGATCGTTTGTTTTTTCAGGATGGGACCATGGTGTTAAAGCAAGGTATCAAGTTACCAGGACCCGATCCGGCTGCCTTACGGTCCGGTCTCATTAGTCCGGCAGGTAAGTGAATCTTTTTAGCAATAACCTAAATAAACGGACTAGTGGTACACTTCATATCATTACTTTGGCATCTCTTCTAACGGCCTCTATTTTCAGCGAATTAACAGCTTAAATAAACCTTGTAACTCGTTTTTTACCCAGTAGTTTACTATCATTTTTATTCTAATCTCATGGGTGCACTTTTTATGAATTTGGTGAATTACGAAACTGACGTTTGAACTGCGTCGCGTATTTTTACCCAACTGTGTCAACAGGTGAGTTATATTTTTTTCTGAATAAATGATTAATTCACTAAGTTATGTTGTCATTTTTCAGCTGTTCGCAAAGTCTCCGCTACCCCGATGCGATGTACTTTCGATGGCGAAGAAGCATAATAAATATTTTTATTACTATATGAATTGCATTGTAAGAATAATATCAGCTCACAAAAATATCTTATCAATCACTAGAATTGACATGAAACCGATTACTCCATAAGTAGGCTAAGTAAGGTGCATACTTTAGTTATGTGATTATTGATTATGATTATGATGATTCTAACACGAAAATAGCATTGAAATACATTTAAACCAATTTAACAGAATAGACAGAATTTTCTCTGATAAATGAAGCATTTGAATGAAATAAATTTTAAAATAGTATATGTTAATTGTAATACCATTAGATAAAGTATAATCGGGAGCAAAAAACCGGGTCACATCCCATAGAAAGTTCTGGTTCCTTTCTCCCGAGAATAGTATATAACAGATAAGACAAATGTAACAGTTTTGAATACATGTTTATAAAATAAGATCTTAAATAAATATTAACCAAAGCTCCATTGTTCATCAAAGCGATGCAGAAGACAATTTATATACTTTATTGTTGCTCCATCGAGTGCTGCACAACTTGCAAGTTTTAAATGAAGTGGGTACCCACAAATGTCTGTACAGTTATTCTAATTTTAAATTTTATTAAATTTGAAGTTATTTCATTTAGACAATACCTACGACTAATTTACAACAACGGGCCATAGTATTAAAATCAACCCTCAATAATTTAATTCCATTATTATTATTTTCCATTAAATTCGTCGTTTTCGTGTTTGTGTATCGGTCCTTAAACGTATCGTATTCTTATTTGCTGACTAATGTGTACGGACTTGAACTATTAAAATAGTCTGAAAGAGGGCACCTAAAAATATTTTCCGTACTGCGACTAAGGGTCCTTATAGACCTGGCCGTACGTCGCGGATGGCTTTCAGCTTGATCGGAAATTAGCGGCACTTTACTCCGGATTTGAACGGTTAAGCCGCGATTGTCATCCACGCCGCGACGGAACTCCTCACTTTTTTTGCTAAAAGGAGCTTGACTCTATCCAGACATTTGATTTGAGTATTGTATTTACTAAATGTATCCATAATAGTAGTTTATGTGACTGTATAATAAAGGGCATTAAAACATGAGTTTGGATTAAAGCTGAGTTTCATGCCTAATTATGTACAGGCGCATACATAACTTATCTACATTCATATATAAATTTTCTACAAAACATTTTCACATCAAAATACGTAGGTAACATTATTTTGCATTTTTCGAAAGTTCGAAAGAAATGTAACGACTGGCATTTATATTTTTTTATTAAATTCTAAGACATAAACGGAGAGATTCTGTTATTTAAGATGTTCGAAGTTTGAATGTAATTAGAGTAACGATATTGATATTCTAATGTAAACATAATATAACCACAGATACAGGTTTCTTAATGTATGCCATTTGCTAATCGTTCCTGAACGTATTGTAGGGAAGTTATGATATGGATGTAGATAAAATGTATTTAGATTTGAGATTTGATATATGTGTATTGTTACAGTAAAATGAAATTGCTGTCTATGATGTATTATTGCAAACGCTTAATTTAACCTTTTAACCGCCATTGATGGAATGTTAAAACTCGAAGTATTCAGTTTCACCAGTCGTTTTTTATGTAATGTTATCTGATAACGTTTTCGTATATAGGTGGTGACACCGAACACTGACATCCATAGGCGCCTAGCAAGGGTCGTGATCTGCTTTGCTGGTCTCAGCAGGTCCCTTAGTAAATCAATAGGATGGAGGCGTACGTAGATGAATGCTTTGACGGTTAAAAGGTTATTATAATGAAACTATAATGTTGATTGTTTTACTTGAATTCGATTATGTTGTACTTTGTACTAAGTACATTATGGATGATTTGATTAGAAATTAAAGACGACGGTGAGAAAATAAAGAATAAATCGCAATTCATTGACTTTGATTTATAATAATTCCTAATCGGTGGTTTTTGGGTTGTTACCGGTCATTTCTAAAACGATTTGCACACTTAATTTACCTACAACTCTGATTTGCCGAAAAAGGTGGATGTAGACCAAACGAGCGAATGCTCATTCTATCAAATTTATTGTGTAGGTACAGTAAATGAAACGGGTCACACTCCATACAAATTTGTATGAAAAGCGACCCGTTATTTTTGCCCGACACAATAAATGTGGCAGAGTGGGGATGGAATGAGCATCCGCTCGTTTGGTCTAACGCCCCGCTGCACGCTCCGCTCAAAGGCCCGATTTTTGAAAACACGTGTGAAAATACCACTGGTGAAATATTGTGCTGACTTTGAATTACGAGTAGCATAGAAGACAATCACAGCTCTCATTAATCTTGTAAACCAGTCAAAACTTTGAGTAGAGCCGTAGTTAAGCTGATTTATACCACTTTCGAGTGATGTGCTTTCACAATAGGGCCCCAGGTCGTAAACAAAGAGCTGTGAAAAAATCTACTCTATCAAAAGATACAGTCATTAGAAAAGGTGTTTCCATATAAATTACCGTGCTCACAAAAAATAGGGGGTACTTCCAGCTGTCCTAGAAATTTGCAATTTAATACGAATCATATTGCACAACTAACTAAATCAGTCTTAAAATCCAAAACTTTTGTCTGTTTACATCTATACGCAACCAATGTAAAATGACCTCACACTGCCTACATTTTATTAAGGAGCAGGGCTCTGCTAACACTGAATATTATATTCACCTGTCGAACTTGTGCGGAACCCTCAGTGCGCGAGTTTGACTCGCACTTTGCCGGTTTTTTAAATATTTTTGACCATAAAATAGAATACATAAATTTTAAATCACTTGTAAATAGGTACAGTCGAAGGCATAAATATGAATACAGCCACGTCAAATACTCGTATGTGTCATGTCACCGACCTTATTGTTTCTGGCTTAATATTAAGATGTTTTTGACGTAACTGAATTTATTGAAATTTAAGGCTGCTCCGAAATATTTGAGGACTTCGCCCGCTACGATATATCTGATGGCGACTGTACCTACATAATATTTTATGCCCTTGACTGTAACTACTACATTTAACAGACAACTACTTCTTTACTTTTGACTAAAGTCAGTTTTCAATGTGACATACATACGACCAAACCAAACCACGAAACCCTCGGAATTTCTAAACTTCACTGCCTTCTCGCTTTTCCATGAATTGCGCGTTGAATTCATGTGACTACTAGAACTCCAATAGATGTCACTTTCATCAATATTAATAGATACATTAAATGCTACCTAGATGGCGCTGTAGTCGACGATTATGTCCCTATCATTGGCAGCGGCGGCTTGTTCAAATGTTCCGATCAAACGACATCAAAATCTCGCGACAAACGGCTGCGGTGAATAATCAAAATTGTACCGCTTCAATTTATAACGAAACAAAATACAGTAAAATAAATCGTGGACGTGAATTTCTGAATTAAGTGTTAGTTATTTCAGCCCTCTGCACATTTTTCAAGATTCTAAACCTACGTTTGTATCTACAAATTTAAGGTAAGTAGGCACCGAAAAGAATAAGCTTTTCAAAACTGTATAGTATCTAAATGTAATACCCAGTAATATTTACTATTAATGTTCCATGTTCTAATATTTTTTGTGATGTCATACCTATACAAAAACATTTTGCCTGATTTATTGTTTTGAGTATTTTGGAATTTGTATTTGTTTAGTCGTGTGGTATCAGATGCAATTGGATATTTGGGCTAGATAAGATAACATACGGTAAGGGATTTGCGTGTCCTACTTCTTTATGCTTAAAAATATAATTGGTTGTTTTAGGCAACACGTTAAATTATAGGCACTGAGTACTAGTTTTTGTACGTAGCTACACTACTTCTTTCAGTTTTACTAAACGGGAAAAAAATCTTTTAACTGATAAAGTTTGTATTTTTGGAAGAAGGTTATTATGCCGCTACAGAATTTAAAAGAAAAAAAAACATTTTATTGAGTATTTTCGAATTAAAATATACTCTAGCTTACATACTTTATACAAATTACAAAAGCACATTCACGTAATGGGTGCGCTTCATAAAAAAATCACAATCTAAAATGCTTGTTTTGTTTCTAAAGCTGATGAAGTCAGAAATTAGTTAATAAGTTCCTTTCTGTTACTTCAAGTTGTTGTTATCTTTAGCCTAGCAGAGCTTCTAAATAAGTGTGGGTACAGTCAAGGAATGTAAATAGATTTAAATAGATTAGTTACTGCTGCTGAAAATTTTTCACGGCTATTTTCATAACAATTTCTTTGATATTTGAGTTATGATCGCAGAAGTCAAGGGTTCTACAGTCGCATCTGGAGCCCCATTGTGGAAAGCCCACTCTCAGTCGAAAATGTTGAAAAATCTAGTATCTAGACAAAGTTTCAAAAATAAGTACCATACGCTCTTACACCAGCGTAATAAGGACGTGGGACATTTTTTTGAGAAGTTCCTATCGATACTTATTTTTGCACTTGACCGTACTTCAAATTTTTATTTGGCCCTTAGTTTTGTTGAAGTACATATATTTATACCACTTTCGAGTGAAGTGCTTTCAAAAATCGGCTCCCTGGCAATTTTTGTTCTTCGACTGTACTTAACTTACTAATTTGATGTAGGAACTTACCTAATGCTGGAACGCGAAGTTATATACTTTCACAAACTGCAATCACGCGAACGCTTTTACCTCGCAAAATAGTAAACCCCTTTATTCATAAACGCTTCTGTTAACTAAACAATCGTTCGTTTTTTTATCTAGCAATTTTGACATTCGCTTTTGCCGGACACAGGCAGACCAATTTTGATCAATAACAGCTCTGCTCTAACTTTTTATGAATAAGGCGGTAATAATTGAGGTAATGTTAATGAATTCTGTAAAATAATTAAACTTTACCTCCAATCTCTACTAATATTTCACCAAGTGTCCAAAAACGTCATTTTTTTCTAATGTTGTGTGTGATTACTGGGGCCCGATTTTTGAAAACACATTACTCGAATCCACCATTCGAAAGTAGTGAAAAATTGTGCATCATTTCAAATGAGAGTAGAGTAGAAGAAAATTACAGTTCAATAAATCTTTTCAAGGTCGACAATTAAAAAAAACAATTGATGTGATCTCAAAAATAAGTCCCCTAGTCGGTCAAAGATTTTTATACAGACGGATGTATAGGCGGCATCAAATTACATTATTTTTTGCCCCTAATATTTCGCCGTCCACCAAAGAATAGCCGCCAGTGTGGTCCAGCATCGTTCATCCTTTAAATTATACTTAGGTGCCTATTGTTAACTTTTTCCTTCTTGATTGGAAAACATTGCTTTAACGCGAATTTTTATATGCCTTTAAATAAAACCTTAGTATTATGCGCTATCTCGGCCATGTAAGAGTTCGTCACTTCACAAAACTATAAAGCATAAACAATTCGGTTGTAATTCCATATTTACGAAAAACATGCTTTCTGCTGAAAAATTGTCCACAATAAATTCTTTGGATTCGGTATATTAATAAGTTTGGTAAATTATGTACTTAGGGTAGGTACGTACTTTGAATCAACTAAAACTTCTAAACAAACTTTTAGTATAGCGACCAAAGAGAAAAGCTGTTTAGTCATTACATAATTATAGATAGGTACCTACTCTGCCTGAAATTGGACTTTAGATTTAGACACTAGATTCCAACACCTAAGTAATAATTATATATAGTAGAATAGTTAAAGCCCATCGAGGGAATGGGCGATTATAATAGGAATCATGTTATAGGCGATGAGGCTAGCAACCCATCACTATTTTGATTCCTTTTTCCACCTTTACACCCGCAATCTTGCTAAATGTGGCCTGTAAGTACCTGTTACCTTAGGCTCTGTCTACCCCGTAAGGGATGAAGACGTGATTTGTGTGTGTGTATAGTTAAAAAGTTTACGATTTAAACTAATCTTAGGAAATCGAAATAACTGCCTATGTAGGTACTCGTAAATTCCTACGCACTTACATAGATTAGTACCTAAGTAACAAATGAGTTTCAGTTAAACTGTTGGATGCAAACGATCTTAGCAAATTCGTGTTGAATTATTTTCTTAATTTATCACGTCTTTTTCTCTTACGGGGTAGACAGAGCCTAAGGTAACAAAACCCTAAGGCCACGTTTACCATGATTAAGGGCGTATAGGTGGAAAGGGAAATCAAAATAGTGATGGGTTGCTAGCCGCATCGCATATAACATGATTCCTAAGACTCGATGGGCTTTTACCATCTGCGCGGGTAGAGAAGCAACTTGTAAATTCGGGGCCGTCCATTAATCACGTGAGGCTCCGAAAGGGGAGGGGAGGGGTTCGGCAAAAATCACGAAATATCACAAGAGGGGCGGGGGGGTGTAGTAAGATATCACGTGTATTTATTTATTCGTCAAACGCGCGATTTTTAACCGAAAAGCGGCGTGGAATAGTGTGACCTTGACTCGCCGTTGCCAGGCAACGAACGAAGTCCCCGCGCCTTTTATACCTGTATTTAAAGATAATATTCTAAAAAATTTAAAATTATTTGTAGGTACTAAAAATACACGCGATTTTGGATGGTGAAGGGGGGGGTAGTTTTAAACCTCACCACGTATCACCAAGGGGGAGGGGTGGGGGTTGGTTAAAAGTGCTAAAAAAAACATCTCACGATTAATGGACGGCCCCTGAATATGTTTTTCTTTACTCCCGGACCAGCATGGAAAAAATAGCTTAATAGACCCAGTTAATGAGGATATAGGAATCGTTTTGTAGATGATTAAAAATCATACTGTTCACTATATATACACAATTTATTTACACAAAGTAGTATTTACATATAATTCCATTAAGACGGAGCGTTATAAAACACAGCTACGCGCATGCAAGCCTAACCAGAAGAAGAACGCGCATGCGCAAGTTTTATCAAACTCCCAGTTTCCACTGAAACCGGAATCGGAAGTCAAAGAAAAACTTACTTAATCTGGGGGCACGGTAATGCCCCCGCCAAGTCGAGCGCGAAGCAAACACTGCCGTACCATCCTTTACTGGAACCATTTCGCCGCATTTTCAGGCCCCTATTTGAGAACCTCTGGATAAGACCAGAACGCAGAAATTTTCGTCATATCTACTATTTACAATATTATATATACAAAAATAAGGCAGTCGCCACAAGGAGTAGGTACATATACTTATTTTCTTTAAAATATATCGAAAAGTCAACGATCGCTATACATACAAAAAATCTCGAAAAGTTAAATTAAACCTACAGAATAGGGTGAACATTCTACAAAACTCCCTGTAAAGGCGATTTCTTATAACATCGGCATATTTGGAAAGCGGTGATACACCTAACTAATAAGAAATATTGGCAATGCAAACTTTACACAGTGTAGGTAACTAGGCTGACATTGAGACGTGAAAATCAAAATTTGTGTCCACAATCTTGTAAAATTACCATGGTAGTGTTACATTTTTAGTGTCCAAAGCGTGTTAATTGATTAGCCATGAGCTGCCGGAACCGCAGCTGCGCCTGCGTCCCGATTACAGACAGTAATGTATGCTCGAAATTTCACGCGGGCCTTCGACAATGGTCGCTGCGATCAACTGGCTCATTAGTACAGGGCTTCACGCCTCCACTTTACTAAATTTACCTAAAGTATAAATACCCGTTACACGATAATTATATTTTTTTACGTTATTGGTAGTCTAGCAGTGGTACTAGCCACTTTGGTCGATTTATGTTATTGTAAATAAATAACAAATAATAACAGTAATTATGCCTATATCATATCGTTCTGTAAACCTGCATTGTGGGAAGTTTGCAGTGAAAAAAAAAATTGACTAATACAGTAAAATATATTATACCTACTTAATATACAATATACAAATCGTGTTGGAATTGGAACAAATAGGTATATTACAATTAGTCTGTATGTAAATCTACAGCCCGTGAGCTTTTAGAATGCCACGGGCTTCGGGTACCAGCATCGGCCCCGTCAAGTATCAAACCTATAAGAGTGAGTGAGACAGCAAAGACAAATCCGAATGGCATCCTAAGAGCTCACGGACTGTACAGATTAATTCTAATATATTCTATAATTGATTATAATGATCGCTTATACCTACTTACGACATACGTAGGTATGTGTCCGATATAGATAGGTAGTTAAGTCCATAAACTGTATCCATCTTCGTAATCAGTAATCAATGACTGTAATGATAATGATAACCATGCGACAGTATACGGCTTGCAAGTATTCATGTCGCCGGTGACGATTGGCCCTGGCACGCAACCACGGACCGGCTTCTAAACAGATTTGCCTTACATGACAAGTGCAGTGCGGCGGACAAAATAGCTCAATATGTCAGCCACTACCCGTAGCGAATCGCCACTATTCAGATAACTCATCACTCGGAGAGCTAAGAAGGACGCTGCCATATTCATATCTTTGTTTTCCTCCGGCACCCAGCCAACAGATGAAGTCTTTCAACTAAAGTAATCTTGGTAGTTTATGAAAGTAAAGTGACAGCGCCGTCATGTCATAAAAAATGTTAGGTACCTAAATCAGGGTGTGTGACATTGAACATGGTAAGAAAAGATTAAGACTGTTTACTATAATAATAATTGCCACGACTTGAGTGCTGTCACTTTCAAAGATAAGCAATATTTTCTTTGGCCAACACTAAGCGAATATTTAGTTAACGTCCTTTCATCATTGCACGCTACGGATGAGCAAAATGGCCCATGCAATATCAATAAAAGAACATCATAAATCATAGGTACATTAAAAGTACCCACCGGGGTGCAAGGTTGAACTAGTTTTAAAAATAAACCCTAAGTGGCGATAAAACCACGTAACAGCAATATGCAGGGAAGGCGGGCCGGACCCGTGAAATACGATATGGAAATGCGGACCGGATGTCCGGCGATGTATACTAAGCGCCGCTTTACCATTTATTTTATAAGGCTGTCCTTGAACTCTAACTGGTAATTTGTAACTTTCGAACAATAAGAAAAATCCACATTTCCCGAAGAGTAATTTCCTGCTTAGTTTTGTAATAACTTATCGCCAGGAATATCTTGCGAGTGATTGATTACGCTGCTTTTGTTGCCAGACCGTTTACAACAATTACGCGCTTCTAAAGGGCGTTACAGTTACAATTTAGTTAAATCTATACGAGCCCTTCTCTGACATGATTTACATAAAAGAGTAGGCTAAGTACCTATACCTTATCATTTTCATCCGGTATTTTCATTCTGATAAGTGAAGATAGGAAAACTGCATGCCCGTCACTATCATTCAGTCGTAAAAAGTTTATGAAGCTAAATTAATTACCTACACTGCAATACACGCAACCTACAATAGTAAGACTAAGACTTAATAAATGACTATACATAATAAACCCACTTTTGTGCTTTGAAAAGTCGTTTCCCCGATCGGAGGGCCATAGTACTTGACTTAGCATTCAACTCGGAAAGAAAATAATAAATATATTCATGGGCTTGTATTACGTGATAGTATGGCGTAGGTATAGATATAATTATATTATAAAAACTAGCTATTACGTTATTACTGCATCATCGTCATATTCAATTATTGACTGAAAACGTGGTAGACAGCCTTGACATTGGAAGCGGAACCAGTTACCAGCGACCAACAAAAAGCACGAAACGTGTAGGTACTTAATCACTCGGCCATGATTCATGCCGATACGCTTCTCACGGAACACTAACTTCTGTCGTTGACTTCTCCGTCCATGATACTTGGACTCCAGCAAGAGCTATGGTGCCTTTGTTTCGGAACGCAAACTCTACCTACTAACCGCTATATAGTTACGAGTAAGTTCTGTAGATATACATACAGTACTTACTTACTACAAATTTCAACTGGAAATCTTCGTTCTTCGTTGCCATCATGCTCTGGCCACTACCCCAATATTATAATTAGACAAAACCGTGTCATTGCCTTCTGAATTTTATGCGGACTGATCCCATGGATGTGAACATTTTGATGATTATATATAAGAAATCAAATCACTCGAATGTAATGTAGGTAGGTAATGTAAGGTAGTTTATATACCTAGGTAATTTAAAATTATGGTTTTGTAATTTTTTTAATTTAACTTTGTCTGTTTCTAATTTTATTTAAATACATTTTCACTTCTCATGCTCTTAAAATGTTACGTTAGTCTCTTCATATCGTGACTAAAGCTCCTTTTTAATCTCTAGGGATTAAAGTATTTTTTTTATTTCGTTTGGAAACCCCTAAACAGCCAGTCATGATGTTTGTGATTGTGTAAGTAGGTATAGGCAAATTTTAGGGCGTGGAAATAACCTCAAAATGACAAGTGCAAAAATATTAACAAATAACGATTTAGTTTCGTGAAACGCGATTCATAATTACGAATACGCATCTATGTAATGATACTAAGGTGAATTCATTTTATTATGAATGGTCGAATTAAATTTCTAAACGACACTGAAAATAAGAACACATAGGAAAATCCGAAAAGCTATTGCCGGGAATCGAACCCGGATCCTCGTCATTGCGTGACGCGTGCTATACCCCTACACCACCCATAGCAGGTGGGTAAGCCTTCGAATTTTTCTATCTGTTACTAGGTGTCACGTAAAAATTCTTAATTCATTTGATAGTAGGTACTTATCATTTGAAAAACAGCGCCTTCTCTCGTCCCTGGTGAGCAGTAGATGTTCCACGGGAGTTTGTAATTGTGTCGTATAATAGACACATCATTCCAACAGATGACCCTTAGCGAGAAAAAATCGCATAGTAGTAGTAACAAGGTCACGTGAACAACATTCGGAACTTATTTATGTACCTATTGTGAAATGAATTGATATATATAGTGTTTGGAGTAAATTAATAAGTAAATAACAAAAGCGTTGGTCCAAGCCGGCTTCCTCAAGGTTTGTGGCTGTGCAATTACAAACTACTCGTCCATCGAAAGTTTTATCATACAAATATTATATCCATTAGGTACTCGTATTGAGCGTACGTTGTAAAAAAAGTAATATTTCACCCAATGATTGTGCAAATTTATAAATTATGAACCAAAAATATCACAATCATCATAAAGTGAAGAAGAATTGACTAATTACATATTGTACGAACGATTCTAATTACATAATTGTAAGAAACTTTGTCATAATCAAATATTGTTATTTTGTATAGAACGTCGTTTTTTTCCTCGCATTCAAAGTAAAAAGTAGAGTGTTTAACGCGAAACTAAACAACCACAACGACACTAACTATAGCCACCCTCGCTCGATGAACTCGGGTGGCTATTATGGCTTGTTTTAGTCCGTCGTTGAACAATCTACTATTAATTCATTCAAAAACCATTATTTCCTAAGCTATTACATTGAATCACTCGAAAATTACATTTGAAAGTGGTAAAATCTGGTTATTTTGTTACAAAACTTCAGCTCAAATATAATGCTTTCGTCTAGCTGAGAACATTAATTAGGGCCGTAGATTTTTCTACTCTCTCGTATTTCAAAATCTTCCGTACTCTTTCAAAGATCGAGCCAAGTAATTTTTTTATTGCCGCAGAACATCCGCGGAAACACTGCCATTTCTCTTGTATTAAAATAAGAAAGAATCAAGGAAACAACCCATCACTATTTTGATTCCGCTTTCCGCCTATACGGCTACAATAAAATAAATAATAATGCTAAACGTGGCCTTTCGGTCTCCTCACCTTGGGCTCTATCAACCCCGTAACGCATGAAAACGTGATTAATGTATGTATCAAGGAAACATATAATTGGATATAATTCCAGGTTTGTTAAGTTACTTGTCAACCTACGTTTTTTTCATCGAGCGGAGGGCGACCTACGCATTTGCGTTGAATACAATGAGAATCAATCTGTAATTATGAGCATTGCCATTTAAGCGGTAATGATTAATCAGCATAAGAAACTATAACTAGGTACATTGATATTTTGAATAGTACCTGCTTATTCAATCGGTCCTCTCAAATTAGTATAGTGCACATGCAGTGATTTATCACATACCCAACCTGCCCCCATAATATCTAGAGTCGAGCGAGGAGTACTCGTACGTACCCAAGGCGGGTTAACTGTAGCATTCCTACAACACTTGAGACTCCATTGTGCTTAGAAAGCGTGTCTGGTGATCAACAAAAAATTAATGGAAGTTGAATTTGGTGCTCCGTCCTTTTCTGATGCGGCCCATTTAAACGAAACGCAATAAACGCCGTCGAGGTTTTTTTTCTTCCAAAATTACCGAGTCACGGGCTCTCCGGAGCGTAGCGTAACCCCATCGTTTTCCTCCTCGGTTCTTGGGATACAATTATGTCTGTTCGTCCGCCGGCCGCGTGATGTATTACACGATTATTTTATACTCGGAAGAAACAAAAGAGCTTTGGATAATTGACACTGCCTGCTAGGGTTGCCAACCGTACTCTAAAATAAAGTATTGTACTATATTTCATGTAGGAGTACTCTATAATCTATAACACTAATAGAGTATACTAAATACTCTTTTTTAAACAATGTTTACTATAGTAATACTGTTACATAATAATACTTGACTGGCACTGGTATAAAAGTGCCAGTCAAGTATTATTTTTTATTATGCAAACCCATTATAAATATAACTATAAAATATATGATACTCTTTTTTGTAAGTCAGTACTCTTTATTTACCTCCTTTACTCTATTTCTTCTAATAAAAGGTGGCAACCCTACAACTGCCTGCGGCCCGCGCCGCTGCCTTTAGCCGGTACGTACCTAGTTAGTTTCATACGTATCGACATATACCTACTTACGCGTGAGCGGTTGAATTATAATATCATTTGAGTACCTACTTATGAGCTTTAGGGTCCATAGAAACTTTGAAGTTTCTAGGTTTTAATCGTTGTTATATTTGCTTCGAATAAGAAGATAACTTTACCGTCCTTCACACTATCAGTCATCGATATTCTATCAAATTATCAGTCTCTTAACGTTTGCAAGCATTGATAAGTGTTTAAAATTAGGTAGGTACTCGGTAGTCCACGTTGCTCTTGCCTTATTTACGGAGTACAACAGTACGAAGGATAGTGATCGCCAGTAGATAGTTAAGCGGCAGTAGTGCCTCTATTGTACCTTTAGACAAGTTAAAGGCCATTTCCCGAATAAAAACCGGTCAAGTGCGAGTCGCACTCGCGCACCGAGGGTTCCGTATCATTATCTATAAATATCTAAAACCAGTGTAAGCAGAGCCCTGCTCCAAAGCAAAATGTACGCAGTGTGGGGTTACTTTATATTGGTCACTGCTATATACAGACATACATACACATTTACGGTTTTCGCAATTATTCTTTAATCTGTGCTATAAGACCTATCTTCATACCAAATTTCAAGATTCTGCGTTCACGGGAACTACCTTGTAGGTTTTGATTCCCTTGAGAGTTGAAAATTTGCGGAAATTTGCGGCATAAACGGCTGTATCTTTTGATTGCGTTGGCTTAGAATTTTGATTTTTTCACAGCTTAAAGGTATTATAGACCTGAGTATTTGGTATGAATTTCAATTTAATACCTCTACGCGTTTATGAGGAAATGGGTAGTAAGGTTAAAATTATTAAAAAAAAATATATTATGTGATGTAACTAAAAATTTATGGTTTTCGTAATTTTTCCTTTATCTATGCTATAAGACGTTGCTTCGTACCAAATTTCAAGATTCTGAGTTCACGGGAAGCACCCTGTAGGTTTTGATTCCCTTGCAAGTGTCGAAAATTTGCGGCATAAACGGCTGTATCTTTTGATTGCGTTGGCTTAGAAGTTTGATTTTTTCACAGCTTCAAGGGACAGTAGACCTGAGTAATTGATATAAATTTCAGCTTCATACCTCCACGCGTTCCTGAGAAAAAGGGTCTTGACAGACGGACGGACGGACAGACGGACAACAAAGTGATCCTATAAGGGTTCCGTTTTTTCCTTTTGAGGTACGGAACCCTAAAAATATCTAGATTTATATCTTAACACTACTCAACTGAGGTTAATGAGTAGAGATTTTTTTTCCAGCAAGTGACATTACCTAATGTCATAAAATTAGGTAGCTAGGTAGAGTTTTTTTAAGATCACAAATGTTAAGGAATTTGACATGATTTACAACCTACGTGATTGCCTCATAGGATTCAACTTGACAGTTGACATCATTGCAATTCTTGCTCTTGTGTTTATTCCACGTATTTATCTATTGACAAACACCTTAAGACCGTGTGTAATCCTGAGTAGTAACTGCTAGATTAAACTTTGATAAGACGTAATGAAGTAGTTTGCTGTTTATAACACTATAAAACCTCTTAATTATGGTTTATACTTACACCTTTCGGACCTGGATAAGTACATAAAGTATTCTTTAATATGTTCTTAATTACTCGTGACCCACAGAACCTAAGACTTTTTGTTGGATTCAGTAAATTGTATGAATTGTGTGCAGTGTTATGCAAATTGTTCATAAGACATAGCCGTCTCTGCTTGTCAGTAAACAAGGTTGTTAGTGGCGCGTAAAGAATCAGGTTTCCATCTCATTTCGCCAAGCTACTGATACACTTGATAAGCGTGGTATCGAGCATTAACTAAGATTTTCCTCACTATTCAGTAAAACGGGCTATTTGTAGAAAATTGTTAAAAGAATACATCAGCTCTAGTTCAGCTCTGTACCTCCGCGAAGACCACTAGGTACAGTTTGTTAGAATTCCACAATACGAGTTACTAATTATGTGTGTATGTATGTACAAACCCGAATATCTAAAACGAATCGCTGACAGTTTCGGATTAAAGTCATGTTTAAAGCTTTCTGTCTAAGTACATAGGTAGGTAAGTAGACAAATCTGTAATTAGGTATGTATTTCTATAAGAAAGTATCCTTTCAGTAATATTAATTTTTGATGTCGTAATAATTGATAAACCGAAGCTTCTTTTAAGGTTTGGTTTTTCTAGTATTCATTTATGTCAACCTCAGATATATCAACTATAAATAATTTCAAATCCAACCTTTTTCTGATTTAAACGCAGTACGTAGGTGTGTCAATAAGATTCAAAGATAATGCTTCTTTAATCGTGTGGCAATTATGAGAAGCTTATCCATACTTTTAGATTACGAGTCATTATAAATTATTACACTTTAATAAAGGAAGTGGGTAATTACTGGCGCGCCTTAAAAAATGAAACACATTAAGCCATACGACATGCCTTTAAACTACACAGAGTTTGACAACCCAGTTGTCCCAGTTTGACCCTAATGAACGGCGGTATGCCGTATCCGTGTAGTAAAAGTTTAATTTAAGTCCAAAATTAACGTGAACCAACAAGAGTTGTAATTTCCTTATTTACAAGAATGAATCGTGAGTAAGTAAGTACATACAAAGGCAAGCATGTCGTGACGAGGATTTGGAGAGCATCGCTTGCCGTGGTGCCACGCCGTGCCACCCTCAGGATCCTGCGTGAGACATTCCACGCGGAAAGAAAATGCTTATAAGACAATAAAATTAATATCAAAACGATACTCTCAGACGAAGCTTGTTTTCTCATCGTAGAAAGAGTTAACAAAAATTCTTAGCACAGAGTTCATAATTGATTTATGTAGGTACTTACCTAGTATAAAGACTCGTAGTTACCCATACAATCATTTTGGTCGAAATGTAGTGTTTCGTGTGGTAAAGAAGTGATAGTTTAGTGACAGAAGAATGGGTTCGATTCAGACAATATTCATTTCTCTTTCACGAGTACCCGTATGAACTTGTAACATTCAAGCTTACAGCCGTGACCGCTTTCTTTAAACGTGCTTGGTAGAATATTGGTCATTAATAGCAGTGGCCAGGATTCGCAAGTGACATGCATCTCCGTGACCCGAGCGTGATGCTCCGGAGCCGCGCGCCTCCCTCGAGGGAAGCCGACCATTACCTCGTTGCCAACTTGCCATTTCTAGTTTCCTAAATCTATCAAGCAAATCATCATATTGCTCTATTTTAAATAGCCCAATTCCTTTCGTCCGCATATATATCTCGTCTCAATGAGGTAGACTAGATCACATTCGTCTACACACAGAAAACATTCCACGTAGGTACATTGCAGGTAGTTACTTTATTTCATTTGCAAAAAAATACCTCTACAAGTTGGGCACAGTCATCTGCTCGTAGAAAAACCTGTCGTATAAAAACCAGCCTACTATATTGTAGACTTGCTTTACAATTGTCACTGTGTAATTCCTCCGAGGTATGATAATTTATCTCTGACTAATTTAACTAGAAATACGGAAAATAGAGGCCGATTAGCTGACGCTACATTTATTTTCCATTCATTTGCAATTATTGCATGTCTGGGCCTGTGGTGATTGTTTCGTTCATATAATATCCGGTGCATGACATAAGTTGATTCTTCACAACCCCGCAAAGGTTCTCCTACACCAAGCATACAAACAGTAATGAATAATTAATAGTTAATTCTCGCTACAGCAGTGGGTAATGATTGCATGCAGGTAAAGGCCGCTGGCACTGCGCATCTGTCAATTATGGAGTCACGAAGGCTGATTGTTATACGTTTGGTCAACAGTCGGTCCTAAGGGATGGATTGCGAATCAAGGATTTGTCGCCACTTAAATTCCCTCGTGAGCTTGCACCGACGTCACTTGCGTCACTTGTGATAACACATTAAACTGCTGCTATCACAGAGTACTTTTAATATTGCTATTACATGGGTTATTGATTATTATTATCGTTATCAATAAAAATAATAAACTGCGTGACGCCACCTATCAAATTACTTAAAATAAACTTTTTCTTCAAACTGACGCAGCGTGATTGATAACATGATAAGATACACCATGATTAACTCCTCGTAAAAATGTAAGAAAATCCTCATGCGGCTCCTGTTAGGTAGTAAGAGTAATGAAGAAACTTATTGAATCATTGCATTTAAAACATTAACAGAACACATTACTTTAAACTCTACATCTCGTCTCCGATCCGCCTGCCATGTGAAAATGTGATTGGTCGATTCTACACGTGTCAACCTCAACGGAAGTGCACCCTTATGGTTGGCAAAATTGTGTAGATATTTTTTCGACCTTGAAACTGATTAAAGTTTGCCATACAATTTATTATTCTCCCAATCTATTCTGGCACCAGATTACTGAGGAATAAACAAACAATAAACTCAGGTCCTTAAGAAACTGCCTACCTACGCTCGCAACGTTTTGCAATCTCGTAGGCGAACATAAAGTTATTAGATTAGATGATACAATTGTTGGCACGTTGTCACTGAATATTTGTGCATTACGAGCTGCCCAAGGCTTCCAGTGGCGTCAACAGACGCGTTCCGTACACAAATCATAAACGTTGTTACAGTTATGTATGATTCGTAGTTGCGCGCGCGGTTTTCGAGTTAGTAGTTCGTTATACCCTCGCCCTGGATCAGCGTTGCCGCAGACGTCTCGATTTTTTAATATAAATGAAATATCCCGCGCGGGACAGGCCCAGTCCCGCTTTTTGGGGATAACTCGACTTAGAAGACTCGTCTACCTAACGATATAAATCTGATTTAAAATATCATTTTTTTTAATACATTTTAATTTTAATGTCTATGTTTGCTATCTGTTATCACGTAAACGTAATTTGTAATTCAAATAAAACGATAAATATTTAAAAACTTCTGATTATACCTATACCTTTTTATACTATGTCCCACTTTCGAGGACATACGCCCTTTTTTCACTCAAAAAGATTCAAAACTCCGACTTGACAAAAAAACTGGCAACGCTGCCCTAGATTCACTGTTCGGATGAGCATCACGTGTGGCCCATTACTGACCTACCCTGCTAGAACATCAGTAAATCGAAAGCGTCTATAAGTTCGCATAACTATCGATGTGAATAATCTGTTCACAAACCAGAAAACTTGACAATGACACAAATCCCTTAAAATATTCATTTAAATCATATAATTATTTGAACCGTCCAAAGTCCAAGTAGGTACCTATCAAACATACATTTTGAACTTTTTTCAAATTAGATTTTTTTCGGACTTTATTTCATAACCAAACTGGTATGTGCACTGGAGCGTGGGGACCTCATCATGTTTCGAGTCAAACAAGTTATGATACAGATCTTTGACTTGCCCGCTGGGGGAGTGATCATTTACGGCATTGTGTACTATGTGAATACAGAGAGTAAGATCGAGAACATTGACATCTAATTCGTAGTAAAGTTTCGTTATACCTACCTAAATATTAATTGTAAATTATTATGGTCCTGACAAATATCTCTGACCTCCAAAGTTTCAATTGTTATTTTTCCTAATAAGTATTAATCTTCTACTCACTACTGAATTTTGGGTGCAAGACTATTACGATTTGAGGGTTTATCAACCCCGTAGAAGGCAAATGCTTAAAATAAAAAATAAAATAGTATTACGGAGGATCACGAAAGTTGGACTGGAAATTCAATGGTGCCGGTGCCCCAATAGGTCTTACGGTTTTGTATACTTAGCGACCATGTACCCAAAAGAGTATTTACACGTAATATATGTAACTACAAGGTGGAATGTGCGCATTCTTTAGAGGTATACCTATATTACAATACAAACTTCGTAACGTGCGTATCATTTTGATGTTCACGAGCAAATTATATTCAGCACACGGTACATGCATACGCAAATGTATTTTAAATACAGTCATGTTTGCATTGAGCAATTCAAAGAAGTACCATCGAAAGTATTTAATATATAATTAAGCAACCACTCTCTAGACATGCATGTGAAAACTATTATGTCAATTATTTGTGGTTTACCTACAAACGTGTCCGAAATAAAATTTAATATGAACTTTTTTTATTCTCAAATGTAGCTTCGTTTACTCGGGATTCAAAATCAACACTCGTACCAAAAATCAAGTTAGCTCTCTTGTTGCACAAATAACTATTAGTTTCGAATGGTACTTTGAGTGATGTGCTTTCAAAAATCGCCCCTGGGCGACAGAGCGCTAGGTGTTAGCAAAATCTGAAAATCGCGTTGTCCCGTAAATGCCACTTTTTTACTACACAATTTATTAGCTACATAGATCGATTTTCGCAACTCAACATTGTTAAATAATAACAAATTTGGTCAAAATCGTTGGAGCACTTTTCGATAACACCTATACAAATAACAGAACACGTTCCAACACTTTTTAGAATTTTTGTCGGTTTGTCTGTGTATTTGCGAGCGCATCACTTAAAAACGGCTGAACGGATTTTGATGCAAACTTGACTAATCCAGGCTATTTTTTATCCCGGAAAATTGCATAGTTCCCGCTGGATAGCGATAAACATGTCAAAGGTCGCAGCTGCCCAGAGTCGCAAAGTAAATAAATATTGCTTCAGTATTCAGTATCATAGAGGTGCACTAAGGAGGGATTTCTCAAAATTCCCACGGTATCCCGTGGGAATAAATGGGGTTTGTAAGTTCACTGAAAAAGAGCCTATCTGCATTTCTAGAGTTGAAATTTAGCACACAAGTAGGAAATCATACTACCTACTGAAAATTTTTTCGAATTTCCCGCAGGATAGGGAGAAAAAAGGGATTTATACTATCAATTTGAAATCTTATCTCCGTAATTATTATTAGGTCTAGAATCTTTAAATTTGGCTTACCAGTAGGTAATTATGATATCTGAAAATAGATAGGTACTAGGATTTCGCTAAATTCCTATAGGATAAGAAAAAAAAGAGTAACTGACTTGCTAATATAGATTCTTCGTATTTGCCAGACATAGTCCTTGATGATCAAAGAGGTGCACTACAAAGGGATTTTCCAATTTTCGCACGTGATAAAATGACGCTATAGAAAATGTAGACTTTGTATTTAGTAGACATGTTCTTTGAAGATCACGTAGGCGTCATAAGAAGGGATTTTTCGAATTTCCCACTGAACAAAAGGATGGGATAAAAATAATGGGAGTGCGTGTCCATGCAACAAACGGGTTTATTTCGTTGAGGTAGGTTGGTAATACGAAATCTTTCGTGCTTAAGTACGACTCGCACTTTGGTGTTTTTTTTTACATTTTTAGATTTTTGATGGGAGAGAGGAAGAAGTTTTAGCGCGAATTTTGACTCTGCGCCGTCGAAGTCGCGTGCATAAGATAGTGCTTAATAAAAATCATAATATCTATCTTACAGGATAATGTGTAAAAGTAAACTGAATTCGAGATGTTTTACTACCTAGAAAAACATCTTGAATGGTACTAGCTAACAAATAAACTGCACGTACACCTACTTAGGGCGCGATATTTCCTCGAAATGTAACGAACGATTAGGTTTATGCTTAAGTGAGTTTATGTTTAATTAAAGGTACAGTAACAACTTAGCATATAATACATCCATTTCGACATGACGGACACTCGGCTCGGGAGTGGGCTGGGCAGGCCGGGCGACTTTCTACTCAAAATAAATATTTGTTGGTGAACAGTCCTTGAACTTCCCAGCTAATGTTCGTACATGTCAACATTTCCCATCGTTAACACGATTTTATCTACAATATATATCTAATCGTCATAGTTTGAGTTAACGATATTTTTTGGGCCGTCAAGCAATCAAGGTCGGCCGACATGTGGGCTATCATTACTGTTTACTAAAGTGTCCCCCTGCATTACAGTATGTAGCTTTATCTATCCAATACATATTATGTTTCACCCAATTAGTCGTACCTACCTACCTGATTGCTGTCTACTAATATTTCATGCATTTGTTCAGAATTAGGTAAGATATCTACAATATACAAATTATCGACTGCATAGCAGAATAATTTGACCAAGCGATCTAAGCAAAATATAAATCACTTCTAAATTACAAACTTAGATGAAAAATATTTCCAATCTTCAAAATAATTATTCAATCAGTGCACCTGCATTGCTTAGAACGACGGTGTGAAATATCTATAATTACAAAGAAAACGTAACGACGTACATTCCTTTATCAATGTTTTCATAAAACATTAACGTCTCCGCACTATGTAAGTATATTTAAGTCAAGAACAAACACCCTACCGATACCCCAGTATAGGCACGTAACTTTTCTGCATTGGCGCTGAAGGTAACTGTTGCCTATACTCGTAGATGCTGCGGGCAATACGAAATTATCATGCATACTCGTCTTACTTCATATATGGTTTGTGCTGCTTGCCAGGTATTGCTTTTATCTACAATGTGCAGTTAACTTTTATGGCGAGACCTAGGGCCGCGGCCATGGCTAACCACATAATATAATAAATACATGAATGAGTTCAGCAACCGAACCGACCGATAAAATTTTTGCTTAATGTTGTTATGGATATTATTGATGGATATGTACCTATTTTATTATATCGATATTCTTCATTCATGCAAAATATAGAGCTGCGTTTGATTTTAATGACACACATGGGTCACTGAATACTGCAGGCAGTTCTGCAGGATCCCCATTCTACGCTCCCTGTATAAAATTATTGAAATACCGGAAGAGAAACGGACTGCAGACACTAATTAATTTTAGGCTCGGTAAACCCAATTGTATAGAAATGAAAACGGAAGTTAATTTTCCAAATTTCCCGTAAACTGTTATGCTGGTTGACACCCGCGCCGGTGGCAGGCGGGACGGGGCGCGCCATTCGGACCGTGAAATGCACTAATTAGAATAATTTACGTCCGGCTCCAGCTACACATACACTCCAATTCGTCTATCAGGCTCTCATTACACTTGACGGATGAATTATCGCCGAGTCACCGACGCTCTTTGTTAACAACGTAACGGTTGCCGCCGACGTATTCACTGAATAGTGGTTATCGTCGGAACAAACGAATTTTATCTGATTTAGTAAACTAGCGGACTATGTCGCAAGCCAGTAGGGTAATAAAGGGGCGTTGATGTTCCAGGTTATCTGTGTACATGATCATAACAATTAATGCGTTTCCTGGAAGCGTGAAGAGTGCGTGAGCAGTCCTAATAAAAGAACTACCTAAGTATGTGTCGCTTGAAGTATGATCACCTGATAATTAAAGTGTCTAAAGGCGCAAGAAAACACAGAGGAATTAATATATTTTTTATATAAGTATTTTTTTACAGTATAAGCAGTCATGGGTGAGTTGGGAACGAAACTCGGTTTGGATGAGCTGGCGGGTGGAGCGGCGAGCATCAGCAGAGCCTTGCTTGCTGAATTTATAGGTAGACTATTACGGGCTTACTTATTGAACTTTAAACGTATTTAATCTTACCTTATACTAAACTTGTCTATAGACATTGTTCCAAATGCACTGAATTAATATATTAATGAGTAAACGTTACATTAGGTGCCATTATAAAATAGTCTGTTATGTATTCGATCGAACAAACAAGTGACGCCTTCTAAGCCCAAGGCCGCCTCCCTAAAACCCAGTAAAGTTGTAGCATTAGTCCCTTAAGTTATTAACTTTTTCTTTATTTTTAAGGAAACCTTCTTCTGAATCTGTTCGGGTGCGGCGCATGCGTGAACATCGCGCAATCCAATGCAGCGCCGGACATCGTTCTCATCGCCCTCGCCTTCGGACTCTCTGTCTTTGCAATCGTTTCCGTACGTTATTTTATTCTTTATTCTATTTAGCAATGTTACCGTGCTGTCCGAGGTAAAATTGATGGTTGACTGTAACGCTCACGGCTGAATAATTGTCACGCCGTGCGCTCACGGTCACTCACTAAGTTATGAGACTTGTAAAATGTATCTTGGTTTTTACGTATGTTAGTCATATAATGTATCTGACAAATTCATTGGTTAAGTTCTTGGAAATCAAATCCATAAAAATGAAAAGATCGAAACCTATCAAGAAACCATTGGCTAATTCGACCTCTACCTTCAAACTTCCGCTGGCTCGTATTTTGGGAAATACTGGCAATTAAAAAAGAAAAAGTGGTTAATCCCCGTGATTCTGACTAACCATGTCTGTCGTCCATGACGTAAGACGACAATTAAGATTTCCGACTGAAAACAGATACCCTGACACTGTTCAATTCTAAATTAAAATAACACCTGTTTAATTTCTTTCATAATGAGTGAGACATGTACCCTTAAGTTGACTTTATAAATATGCGGAACCAAACCAGCGGCTGACATACGAGTACGATACTCATACTCCATACTCACACAATAATTATTATGATCCAACACAGCTGATAGAGATAAGATTACGTTTAGGTACTCTCTAAACGATAGCTGACTACTCTGTACATACTTAACTGTGTAAATCTTTGTACAAGGCACATACTAAGACGGTATTTGTAGAATACTTAGCAACAAATTCCACTTTCGTAAACGTTTGATTATCTATATCATATCTTTAGATATTTTATATAATTTTTATCATTAATAATAATATCACTATTTAAATATTATTATTTTTTTTCAAAATCCTAAAGGAACGATATATCGAGAGACTATTAACCGACAAAAAAGCATACAGCATTAACTGCATAATCCATCAACGTTAAAAAGGCTTGCCTTCAGCTTTTATGAAGATGCCATTACCATCCTTCTGTCTAAATGTCCCTTCGGTCCCTACCTACTGTGTTTCAGTAAATGCATAAGTTAATATGGTGTTTGTATCCCAGGCGATAGGGCACGTGTCAGGCGGGCATGTCAATCCGGCAGTGACGGCAGGGCTCGCCGCTGCTGGCCGCGTGAAGCCGGCGCGCGCGGTGCTATACGTGATCGCGCAGTGTGCGGGCGCCGCCGCCGGCTCGGGCCTGCTCAAGGCGCTCACGCCGGACCGTGCCGCTGGCAAGCTCGGCGTCACCGCGCTTGGCACCGACGTCACGCCGCTGCAGGGCTTCGGTATCGAGTTCTTCCTCGGCTTCGTGCTCGTCTTCGTCGTTTGTGGGGTGAATCTTTGCAATATTCATCGTCAATTGTTTGGGTCCACCATAGCTAGTTATCTAACTAATCAGTCGACAACAACACATGCTGTAGACTACAATATACTGACGAACAAAAATAACGGGTCACTTTTCATATAACATACAAGATTGTATGAAAAAAGTGACTCGTTACTTTTTGTTCGTCCGTGTAGTACCTCGCGGGTATGTTGCACAAAATTTGGCCCAGTCTCCATAAAAAAATAATTACCTACATTGCATACATAGGTAATGAGGGTCACATTTTTTGCCACTTAGTATACATTTTCTTTTCTTTCCTACGATGACAAAGTAGGATAGATCCAATTTTAGTTTTTTATCACCGTATGGAAATAGGTACGACTATTTGCTTTAATTGGCGAATAAATTTACATTTATTATGAGTATTTTACTGAGTCACGAATAATCAGGGCTGCCGGCACCATGCAACCCGTGCTCATAACGAGCATTTGCTTATTACAATTACATAATCACGACATAGACACCTACCCAAACAATATACTTTTAACTTAAATCTATCCTGATACCTAGGTATCTAATTGTAACACACAAATACATGTAATTTGTTCAAATTTGTAGAATGTAATTAACAGACTCGTAATTATTATTTAGGCCAGTGTGCCTCTCCCAGGTATCTACAGCAGATCGACACACCCTAAGAAAAAGTGTGTATCTACAAAAACCAAATTTTACAGGAGAGCGTTTTAAAGTTTCTATAAATTTAAAATCGCAATTGCGTGGTAACTATATATACCAGAGGATTGAAATTTGACATGGAGTACAATATTGTAACAATATGTATTCGTGATTTTTTATATAATATTAAATACGGTAGTTTCTTAATAATTACAGTTATTCACTTATACTTGATAATATTTCGTCAACTCTGACGTGCAAGTAGCTGATACATACCTTGTTCTACGTATATTTAACTTTGACGAAACAGTATCTACCAGATATACATATATATGTAGTTCCAAATTTTACACTAGATTAATCAAGTGACAGATATTGTACAGCCTTTCTCAAGATAAAGACTGGTAGTGGTTGATACACTGAGATCTTTATTGACTGCCTCATTAAGTAATCTGTATATGGCAGATGCACACTTGTTCATAGTGACTTACTTTTAAAATAAAAGTATAATTGGTATTTACACATAATTTTTATTCCACCCGCTCAATGGGTTCCCGCGTAATATTGAATAAGAGGCAAATATTAAGTTTTGCTCTGGAGTTTTTTTAGCAATGAATGGAGATAGTTAGTTCTACGTTTGGGAAAAAATATGTTCGGACCACTTTTTTCTTGTTTTTCTTAATGTAAATGATAAAGTCGATGCCGTAGACTACGAAAATGCAATAGTCGCATAACTAAGTATCAGGCAGATACACACTTTTTCTTAGGGCGTGTCGAGATATAGATAGGTATAACTTGGACTAACTAATTTATTACATGTATTTAGTATTTTTTCAACTTAAGCAGGTTAATCAATATTTCATTAGGTAATACTTTCTTGTCGTTTAGGAGATTCTCACTTATTTACTAAGAACTACATAACTAGAACACGTTTATGATAGTTAGGTACGCATCGACTTATAGACTGTAGGATATATTTTGAAGACTATGCTTAAAGTTCATGTGTAGGTAAAGTACCTGTTCTATTGATTTTCTAGCTAATTTGAATAAAAATATGCTGTCGAGTTACAGCGACGGTTCAATGACAAACATTATCAGGCTGCAGGTAATTATTCAATACCTACCTATAACCTAAATTATCGCGCCAGAGTGTCTGTTCAAAATAGGCATCTAACGATATAATAATAACTTCTATGTCAATTCATAAGCATTGAATTTTTAGTCATCGTCATTGTAAGTTTGTATTTCGTGAGTATTATAAAAATAAACGCTGGCTGGTATAAGTTTTTGCTGCATTATGTATAACTTAATGATAGGTATTAGCATATTCTTTTGGTAGATGAGTCACCAATATAAATCTTTCAAGCTGATGTAGGTATGGGTGTTACGGAGTAGGTATAAGCTAGGTCGGTGACCAGTGGGACCACTAGGCTGTATTCTTAAGTAGGTATCATGGTATAAGTATAATTAAGACTAAAAAAGTAAAATAGGTTTTATTGGCGGATTTAATTGAATTTTGTGTTTTAGGTTACTTACTTTCTGGACAAGCATTTAATGCTATTTATGTTACATAATACTCTTTTTCTTGTTTATGTGCCTTTCCATCAGTAATACTCTAGGTACAATACCTATTTAAAAAGAACAGGATACCTAGGCATACATAATTCACGCTAACTTATGTTTAAACTTTAGGGAGTTTCGCTTCGCCATTAAAACGGAAAGTGTCCTATGTGCATAATATGTACGTAAACTTATAATATCTAGGTAAAAATATATACTCACTAGCAAAAATAAGGGGTCACTTTTCATACAACTTTGGATGAAAGGCGACCTTTTATTTTTGCTCGTCAGTGTATAAGCACGGATTAAAAGTTATAGGTACATGGGCGCTGCCGAAGGCGGAATACAACTCATAAATGAAAACCGTAATAAAACATCAGACAGCCTCATTTTACTTAGTACGCCGTCGCGTGATTGTATACAATATTTGTCGCTCATTGTTCGCGAAAAAGAAACGGGCAAGGGAATGAAGCTCAACGCAATCGATAAAATAAATAACATCCCGTCTTGGTAAATAAAGATGGTTCTTATTGCATAACGAAGGTTCGTTATGCAATTTATTTAAAATAGTTTTAATAGTTACTAGCTTCTGTCCGCGACTTCGTCTGCCTATAATTATACATATAAACCTTCCTCTTGAACCACTCTATCTATTAAAAAAACGCATCAAAATCCGTTGTATAGTTTTAAAGGTCTAACTAAGCATAGATAGGGACAGACAGACAAACAGCGGAAAGCGACTTTGTTTTATACTATGTATGAAGCATTGATTTCGGGCCAACCGAATAGTGTTGGAATTTCCTTTCATATATAAGATACTCGTAGATAGGGCATTAGTGGAAATAGATGTCTTATAAAAACATGTCATTATTGGAAGGTAAGTATCTTAAGCAGCAGTCACAGTTCTTAATTGGTATTTATTTAAATGCTGAACTACTTAATTAATAGAAATATTGAAGCGGAAATCGAGTGACCTCGCTTCAGCAGTCAGATTCTTTGTTCGCTGAATCACGAGATTAAATTGCTTCTAGCGTCCATCGATACATGGAAATGGAGCAGCAGATCCATTAGTCATATAATACGTGTAAAAACCTCAGATACGGAATCGATTACTTCTACTTAATCAACACCACGATCCATTGCAGGTAGTAAACAAGCAACCTTAACTGATCAGATGACAAAGTGGCAAGAATTATATACTATATTTCATTTATAAAAATAATAGTGTGTAATTTCTTTGGCATTTTAAAACATTCATAAGTTTACCTTAACAATCACGTTTTATGTAAATATTGTTTTAAGGATTCAGTTTACATACCATCCGTTTACTTACGTGTATTGGCGTAATGTGTATAATATTTCACGCGCAGCTCAGAGCAGAACGTCTGAGCTGAGTAAGATCAAGTACCGCAGATTATTTGAAATTGGTTACCCCGTAACGCCGAAAAACTATCAATATTTTTATTTACTAGACAGCGACCTCAAGGTTTTACACAAACTAAAACCAACTGCTACTGGCCTCCGAGCATCTGGCCGTTCCACTGTTTAGCGCAGTTCTTCTGACATCCTATCCAAAATGATCAAGTTACAGGAATTCCCGCTTCTAATTTTCTTTTATTTACTGTTGTAGAACAGCCGACGGCATTAAAATAGAGTGACAGATTGAAGACGTTAATGTAGGGGACATTGTTTTAACACAGGTGTGCGACCCGAACAAGCCGGACAGCAAGGCGACGGCACCGCTGGCTATCGGACTGACGGTGACGCTGGGCCATCTCCTCGCCGTGGACTACACCGGCTCAGCCATGAACCCCGCCCGCTCCTTCGGTTCCGCGCTCGTCGCTAGCGACTGGGTCAACCACTGGGTAAGCTTCCGCTGTAAAATTAAACTGCCACGCTTCTAAAGCCTTCAATGGATACCTCTTTTTTATATAAATATTACGACAGTTAATTGACATCATTCGGTATAATTCGGCTTAAGCCTATCTTATGATGATGATGATGAGACGACTTACTCGTATATTACCTACTGCACTACATCCTTTCGAATTTTCGCGAAACAACTAAGTATTACCCAAAAGATAGTCTTCTTTCAATCTCTTCCGGGGGCTCGTCCGACGGTCTAATTCCAATTCGCCTAGGTCATCGCAGAACGGCTAACAACACGCAGTTCTCTTCAAAAAGAGGAATAGTGTGATATTGTAGACTAGACTTATTACAAAATGCATTTGCAGGTGTACTGGGCTGGGCCCTTGGCCGGGGGCGTCGCGGGGGCTCTGCTGTACGTGCACGGCTTCTCCGCGCCGCCGGCCGACGCCGCCGCGCCGCCGCGGTACCGCCCGGTCGCTGCCGACGACAAAGAGGTAAATCTAATGGGTTGCGTACCTAAAATAAACTCACCGCATTACACCTATGTAGGTACTCTCCTTTTATATGATTAGGTACACACACTAACATAGGTATTTGCTAATCATTCGAAAATTGAAAGATTTTTTTACAATTAAATTACAGGTGAAGCTAACAAAAGAGTGATAAAAATAATAGCTATCATAGGCAGGCAAAATCATAATATGTGCTACTCTTTACTTCGCGACTTTCGTTGTCTACCATGCTCTCAAAACGTAACACAGAGTGAAACGTTTCCGAACAGCATAAATTATCCATATAGGTACCTTCTTACTTCGTTGATGGTCACTTATTTATTTTAACAAAACCATTAATATTCGCATTTAAAAATAGTGAAGTTCACCAATTTAAATAGATATAGGTAGATATATACACCACCAAATCCCGAAAGTTTGCGCACAAACCTTATTAGGTATTGCAGCAATATAGCTATTTGATGAGCAGTAATTCATAATTCTGTAGGTAGGTAGGTAGGTAGGTAACTTGATAAAAAGCATGATAGGAAAACTAATGGGCTAATAGAATAAATGAAAAGCATGAAGAAACCATTTGCGTGAGTATCAATCAACAAGCGAGCATTACCCGAGGCGAGGGCGGGGCACTCCCCGGGAGCAGGCGCGCCTGCACTAACAGGGCCACGATACTCGGTGCGATCGAGGTCTCTAATGTAAACATGGATTCCATTTTGCATACAATCGCACGATAGAGACTGATCATGATGACGGCGAGAATCAAGGCCCAGTAATCTAGCCTTCCTACGTAGCGCTGGGGTACGAGCTATAAGCTCTAAGCTTGCTGCTCCCCTAGGACCAAGGAGAAATGGTGATATAATGGGCTGGTGCACCTATCATAACTGTCTTCGCCTAGATATACGGCTTTTGTACCCTCGGGTAGGGCCTTCCACTTGGTTAATGGCTGTGTTTATTTGCAAGCGTGCCGGACGTCTGCCTGCCACTACCGCCGCTGCCACTGCTTGGACAGTGGAGCAGAGCGTAAGTTACAATCGGACCAATAGGTTTCGGAGTATTTAGGTTCCACGGGCTGGGTACCTGTGACTTGGCGATATATTTAAAGGCGCCTATTTTACTTATTGTGGAAAAATTATTTTACTTTGTTACTTTAACAATAATTTAAACCATAACCGTTTTTTTTGACAGAAAACATACGAATGGTTATGTCAAAATGGTCGGTTATGGTTAAAGTTACTGTTTTAGTTTAATTAAGAAAAAATACTATTTGTACACTTCTGTGACAAGTTTGCCATCTTACGATCTATTTATTTTGCTTGTACCTTTAGGTCCGTTAAATAAAGACAGAGTGTAACCCGAACGTGTTGTTTATAGCTGAAGCGGCTGGACGGCGGGAAGGCGGAGGAATTGGCCTGAAGCCGCGATGCGCCCGCGCCGCGCACCGGGCCCGCCGGGCTCCCCGGCGTTCCGGGCCGCGCTGGGCCCGCTGGCCTTACAATACCCGCAGGTCCCGCAGGCCTTACAATACCCTTAGGAACCGCGGCCCTTACAGTACCCAGCGATACCAGACACTATCGTCTCCACCGACCGCACTAACTCACTTTCGGACACTACTGAAATCGATTTACACAACTGTGTATTTCTATTAATCTATGCATATTGTTACAACTGTCCCCTCAAATGTGTATACTTACTGCATGTTAGATTGGAGCATTTTAGAAGTTTAATAGGACTTTGTTACTTCTTTCAATAGAAAAAACGACGGCCAACGATCATTTGCAATGACATAATATTTATCTCTTTTAAAATCATAGACGTTAGACGTCTACTCAAGATTAGAAGATACATAAATAGAATTGTTAAAGAGCTCTGTGACAAATGATTAATTATGATTCACAACACTCTTTATCTCCCACGTCCGACACGAGCCCTATCATGCCCGTCCAAATCAAACTTGTTCAACATTCTTTCCTACCATAACAATATACCTACCCAGGTAGATATAATTAGGATTCGAAACCACCTAAATTGTATCAGTAGAGTAATGTAAAAGTTCAAATTTGTGTTTTGTATACATAGAGTACTTACATATGTATGAAAAATAAGTTTTTTCGAATATTCTAGTATTTACTTAGTGAATTCGTCCCATATTGCACGAACGCTTTTAAAGTTTGAATGCAATGATATTGCCACCATAAAAGGGGTACTAAGTATTATATAAAATTACTGGCATTCTTTATATAATAATTTAATACGTAACGAATTTGCTACAAAGTTTTTGGTAAAGAAACAAATTCAACTTTCTATTGCACATGTAAACGAGTGCACGTGTAGTGAAGTATTACTATTTTTATAAAATTTTATATGTGTTCTATAAAAAAAAACAGAAATTGTATTCAACGTATTCGAAATTTTACTTAGTTACGGTACTAGCTAGCCATAAGTAATTTTAAGTGTATGATTTTGGCATTATACAATACAATTTAGATAATATTCTTACTAATATATTCGAGTTTACTCATCAGTGTCTGTAATAACTGTACCTACTCTGCATGTGTTCAGGAATATTTGTACGTGTGGATTATAGAGTAATTTGTCTTTAGCGCATAATTAAATACATATAAAGTAATAAATATTTTACTTACTCATAAGGAGTTTTATTTTTTTACCTACTAACCTCGTAAGTCCTCGCGTGCATCCTGAAGTACAAATTAATGGCAAGAATAAATTCCGAATGTACTTATATCAAGCATGAAGTACAAATTGTTTTATGAAAAAATAACTTTATATATAATAGGTATAATGAAATTAAATCTAAAATCAAATAACTGGGACACGGTGGCTCAGTCTTAAGCTCAACGCGATTTATAAAAAGTCGGGACTTAAGAGGCTAATGCCTAAGTGTAAGATCTGAGTGGCGAACGTCCAGCGGGGCGTTCGGCGGGGCGGGCAGCGGCAAAAGGCTCTGCGCAGCCTGCACTCAGGACGCTACATTTGCTTATGTTTAACATGCACGCTCCGCCCCGCTGCACGCTCCGCTCGAGCGTTCATTCAGGTCGTGCCCTAATAATAGAACTTTGTTCGACACCGTCCCAGTGTTATGCGCATCACTTTGTCGGTATCCACTAGTGATCCTGGAAGTGCGGTTGCGGTATAAGAGCTTTGCCATGTGGTTAGCGTATGCAATTACCCCGCGAGTCTTGATACAATTTATTGGTATCTCGAGTAGCCTGGGTGGTGGGCTGGTGGGTGGTAGCGCTGGATGGTGGCAATAGGGAAATTATATTTCGTCGTTTCATTCTTCAGATATAACATATAACCAGGTAGTCCTTTAAACCTACAGGCGACTTGCACAGTGTTAAGAGACAATCAATTGACTATTTAACGAACTTTTAGTTCACTCGTTCGTTCAATCTACCCTTCCAGTCAATCCTCCATTCCTTAGACCTCATTCTTTTTTCGTGCACGGCGACGAGCGCACGCGCCCTCAAGTAGTTCCTGCTTACGACACGGCAATTAGCATGTCGAAACGCAGAAACGAAGAAAAATATTAAGTATTACCATCAACACGATCAACAACGTTGGTCGAGAATTATTTACTCATCATTGTCTGAAAATGAGGGTAAGTTCAGCCATTTTATACATATTTTTTGTATTTGGAAGTGTTTTATTTAACGAGCTTACATAGGAACTGACTGCGAGTCAGTGACTATGATTATAACACATCGGGGTTGACTGCGAGTCTCCAACGATGATGTAACTTTTACATACGTGTTACTCCAGTAGAAATACACGTTTACATGGGTACTGACTGCGAGTCAGTGACTATGATTATAACACATCGGGGTTGACTGCGAGTCTCCAACGATGATGTAACTTTTACATACGTGTTACTCTAGTAGAAATACACGTTTACATGGGTACTGACTGCGAGTCAGTATCCTATGATTATAACACATCGGGGTTGACTGCGAGTCTCCAACGATGATGTAACTTTTACATACGTGTTACTCCAGTAGAAATACACGTTTACATGGGTACTGACTGCGAGTCAGTGACTATGATTATAACACATCGGGGTTGACTGCGAGTCTCCAACGATGATGTAACTTTTACATACGTGTTACTCCAGTAGAAATACACGTTTACATGGGTACTGACTGCGAGTCAGTATCCTATGATTATAACACATCGGGGTTGACTGCGAGTCTCCAACGATGGTGTAACTTTTACATACGTGTTACTCCAGTAGAAATACACGTTTACATGGAGACTGACTGCGAGTCAGTATCCTATAATTATAACACATCGGGGTTGACTGCGAGTCTCCAACGATGGTGTAACTTTTACATACGTGTTACTCCAGTAGAAATACACGTTTACATGGAGACTGACTGCGAGTCAGTATCCTATGATTATAACACATCGGGGTTGACTGCGAGTCTCCAACGATGATGTAACTTTTACATACGTGTTACTTCAGTAGAAATACACGTTCACAATATGGAGACTGACTGCGAGTCAGTATCCTATGATTAAAACACATCGGGGTTGACTGCGAGTCTCCAACGATGATGTAACTTTGACATACGTGTTTCTCCAGTAGAAATACACGTTCACATGGAGACTGACTGCGAGTCAGTAACTTATGATTAAAATACATCGGGGTTGACTGCGAGTCTCCAACGATGATGTAACTTTTACATACGTGTTTCTCCAGTAGAAATACACGTTCACACGGAGACTGACTGCGAGTCAGTATCCTATGATTAAAATACATCGGGGTTGACTGCGAGTCTCCAACGATGCATCTAAAGCTGTACATACGTGCTTTCTCCAAAAGAAATGCACGTTAACATGGGGACTGACTGCGAGCCAGTAGGTATGATTAAAACACATCGGGGTTGACTGCGAGTACCCAATGATGATATTAAGCTTTACATACGTATACAAGCTCACACGGGACTGACTGCGAGTCAGTAACATGATTATAGCACATCGGGTTTGACTGCGGGTCTCCAACGATGATGCATAGCTTTTCAAACGGGAATTTTGAATAGAAAATCGTTAACTTTTTATTTTTTGAACTACCCAAAAAAAAAAAAAAAAAGGGTACGTTAACGGCAAAGAGAATTTATATGAATAGGAAGGCAAACGAGCAAGTGGGTCACCTGACCCACCTGACCTGACCTGGGTGAGAATCCAGAAGGAATATCTCATTCCCGATAATTGTCGCTTGTTGCAAGCCCCAAGAATAAACGCGGAAATTCCGACTGCTGTCCCCGACATGGTCCGGAACAGAGACAAAAATTTAGCGGCTATGCAGCAACAGCTGGGCTCGGTTACCGCTGTCAATAGAGCTATGGATGTTTTACTAAAAGGCTTCGATGCCGATAAAATCCAAGCTCTGAAACATCTCAGCAACGGCTGACGCATATTGTGTGATCTTCATGCTGTATCCACTCAGAATCGCATAAAACTCGTTACAACAAGTTTGGACAAAACGTCCTTACATATAATTCAAGAGGTCGGACGTAACGAAACATTATTCGGGACTAACCTGTCCGAGAAAGTTAAGGCCACGAAGACTATAGAAAAGCAAGGACTTCTCAGTCTACGTACAAGCGAGCGCCTAAACACGGGAAACTGGCCAGCACCTCCTTGGTACACAAAGCACAGGGGCCGCGCGGGGGAACCCGCAGGCCGCCACCAGCCGCCCGGCGACCGCAGGCAGCTCCACAGCCGGCCAGGACGGCGCAGCCGCCCAAACCACGCGTACAGCAAGCACAGTAGCACAGGTACATGCCGGTCGACACTTCCATTTTTATGATTGTTGGCTTAAAATAACCTCAAACGATTTGATCCTAGATTGGATCAGATATGGCTACTCGGTTTCTTTCAACGCGAAATTAAAACAAATAACTGTACCAAAAAACACCTTCTCACAGAGCGAAGAAGACGACATAGAATTAGAGATACAAAAACTATTCGATCTAGGAGTCATATCAGTGTACTCAAATCAAAGATCAATTTATTTCTAATTTTTTTCTCGCACCAGAACCTAACGGGAGTAAACGTTTTATCCTTAATTTAAAAGGTCTTAATAAATTTATAAGGCCCGGTAATTTCAAGATAGAGGATCTTCGCACCGCGTCAAAACGTATTCCTCTAAACGGCTATTTAGCCACAATAGACCTAAAAGAAGCCTATCTCCTTGTCCCAAAAAAAAAAAAAAAAAATTCTTACGGTTTCAATACGGTGATCTTACCTATGAGGTTACAGCTTTACCGTACGGTGTTTCCGTGGCCCCTAGAGTATTTACCAAAATTATGAAAGAATTTGTGATAGCTAACTTAAGATCCCGTGGACATTAGATGATATTTTATGCATAGCAGATAGCTTTCAGGAATGCCTTGATAATATACCTACTCATACTCATACTCATACTCATTTATTCGTAATAATTATAGTTATTACATGTCATTTTTATCATTATTTTATGTCATTTCATGTCAAGAACAACTTATGAAATTTAAAAAACAATTACAATAAACACAACACTAAAGCTATTGCAATGTGTTGGGTTTGTAACTAATTACAACAAAAGTTCATTACATCCGAAACAGACTAGTAAATTTTTAGCCCCTGATTTCGAAACTGAAATGCTAACCGTTACTGTTCCCTTACCGGAAGATAAACCAGACAAAATAGCACAGCTGGTTCGCAAATTCTTAAGTCTCCCTAGGTGTACCATTAGAGAATTCGCACAGCTTATCGGTGTTTTAGTGTCGGCTTGTCCCGACGTCAATTATGATTGGGTTTATACGAAGATTTTAGATAGACAAAAATATCTTGAACTGTCAAAAAAAAAAAAAAAAAAAACGATAACTATCACACCAAAATCAAACCTTCACATGTTATTCTCGAAGACTTGAAATGGTGGTTAAACAATATTCTTAGTATTCTTACATCAAATAACTTGATGAGACCTCCCGCTTATACGGACGCATCTAGGCCCGGCTGGGGCGCCGCTTGCGGCAAGAATAAGGTTAACGGTACGTGGAAATCGTCCGAAAGGGAGTCTCATATTAATTATTTAGAATTACTAGCTGTACACCTGGGCTTGAAGAGTTTTACTAGAAATATGACAAGTGGTGCAATTTTGTTGCGTGTTGATAATACAACCGCCATAAGTTATGTGAACCGCATGGGCGTTATCCAGTTTCCTCATTTAAACGAGTTATCTCGTCTCATTCGGCAGTGGTGCGAGAAGCGAAACATATCGAGTTACGCGTCTTATGTAAATACGAAAGTAAACGAATTGTCAGACAAAGCGTTTGAAACTATTTTACAGCGTTTTGGAAAACCTGAGATAGACTTATTCGCTTCTCGTTCCAATGCAAAATGCTCGAACTTTATATCCTGGAAACTAGATCCGGACGCCTTGACTGTAGACGCGTTTACAACCAGCTGGCGTTCAATACTTTTTGACGCTTTCCCGCTTTTCGCGTTAATTTTAAAAAACGCCTCCGAAAGATTATAGATGACCAAGCAAAAGGAATTCCAGTATTTCCGTACTGGCCATCACAACCGTGGTTCCCCCCATTATAGAGCTTATAACGTAACATATAAGCCCTGGTGGCAATTTCGCACCTTAAATGATATCAGTGTTTTGATTTGATCCCCCTAACGCAGTAAAGTTGACCTTTTTAGCAAACAATTTAATCAAAATTGTGCATATTGCACACTCAACTTGTTATTAGGCAATAGCATTGGTTTAGACGTCTGCGTAAAACGCCTCCTAAAAGGAGCGTATAAAAAGAAACCGAATGCCCCAAAAATATAAGGTCTTTCTGAACCACATCTCTCATTGGTACCCCAATACAAGCCTAATATAACAAAGAAAGTAGTTACGTTACTGGCTGTATGTACAGCAAATAGGGTTCAAACGTTAGCGTTGATTAAAATCGAGAATATTATCACCACAAATAATGGCATCAAAATCGGTATCACAGATGTCACCAAAAAGTCTGCTGCTGAACGAGAACAACCGGTTCTCTTCCTACCACTCTTTAGAGAAAACGTTACCATCTGTCCTGCTACAACTCTCAGAGACTATATTTTTGTGACAAAAAATAAGAGAGCTGATAGCATAGGAAACCTTTTACTGACATATAAATTGCCACACAGAGCTGCTACTTCCCAAACCATCAGTAGATGGATTAAGAATGTGCTGTCGGGAAGTGGTATAGACGTGGCGGTGTTATTTACCTAAACCACTTTGTGCCAGGAAAGAAAAATTATAAACACTTGATGTTTTGTAATATTTCTGTTTTATTTGATTATGAAGCAGAATCTGAAGCAAAACTTTTAAAGCTCTGAACGTCTACCTGGTTATATGTTATATCTGAAGAATGAAACGACGAAATATAATAGATGATCAAACGAACTTCTCAAGCGAAGTTCGATCATTATTATATGAGTCGTTTCATTCGAAGATATAAGCACCCTCCCACCCAAATTAATCCCCAAAAAGTTTTGCACCTCTCAAAAGAATGAGGTCTAAGGAATGGAGGATTGACTGGAAGGGTAGATTGAACGAACGAGTGAACTAAAAGTTCGTTAAATAGTCAATTGATTGTCTCTTAACACTGTGCAAGTCGCCTGTAGGTTTAAAGGACTACCTGGTTATATGTTATATCTTCGAATGAAACGACTCATATAATAATGATCGAACTTCGCTTGAGAAGTTCGTTTGATCATCTATTCTACACCACGTTTAGGTACACATAAGAAAGCTGTACATAGTTTCATTTGAGGCTTTCAGAGCAAGCTAGTAGACGTCTACATCTACAATCTCTCATCGGATCCGGTTCGGAGGACCACAAAAGAAATACTAAATCTGTTCCCTCGATTATTCGCGGTGATTCAAAACTTATATTGAACACAGGAAGGAATAAATCATGTTCCCTTTCTAAGCGGCCCATCTGACAACTCATCTTGCCAATAAAAAAACGAAAACCAGCTAAGAGCGCGTCGGGCGCAGTTTATTTCCGTATTTCCTGTCACGATATAATATGAACATAATTATTATTTTTTAATTTTATTCGATACTACTATAAACATAGTTCACGGTTTCCAGTACATTTTATAAGTTGGTCGACTATTACTCGTTAAATTGTAAAGCCAACCTAGCTGTGATAGGTAGTTTTCCTTTAAACTACTACCATAATTTTTTTCACTTACAACCGTTAACCTGGCAAGGGGGGGACACTTGATTCTAACGACAATTAAAACTTTCTTATTGCTTATAATATTTCGCAAACGGATCCCTGAATCGAAACTGATTTTCCCACACCCACAATATTTTAGATCGACCTTTCCAACGACAACCCCACATTAAGCGGAAAACGAGAAAAATAAATCCCCACTTACTACTGCCCCCCTCTCATGCTTGTAAAGTTGTTCATTATGTAGAGAGAATGCTGCATAAAATTGCTTTATATCCTCTCGTGCATAAATATATTTCTTCTTTCAAGGCTCAGGCCACTATGTATAAACCGACCGCTTAACTGCGTCCTCGCCCGCGCGGCACGGGGGCGTGGGTTAGGCGACAAAGGGGGCCGAGAGAGGTGCGGGCGGCAAGGGCACTACCCGCCCCGCCGGCACCGCTCTCGGTCCCCTTTGTTGTCCTACCCCGCACCCCTGTACCCGCGCGGGCGAGGACTCAGTTAAGCGGTCGGTGTATAGGCTTTACAGCCAGATACAAAATACACCTTCACTTAATAGATACATTTTTTTATGAGATAAGGTTAGATATATCTTAATTTAATAGAAAATTTAGACAAATTAATCGGCATTATACAAAGTCTTATGAGTTTGTTTTATTTCCTTGTAATCGAAGTAAAAAGCAGTGTAAGACTCGAGCATTGAAATCCATTCCCCCCATTTCCCCTTGTTTTATGCTCTTGTTGTACAAACAGCAGCAAAAGAAACTGATGAAATGGGGTTGCAAAATAACGTATAGGTGCAATAAATTAACTTAAATGTTATTGACTATTTTAATTTATTAGAAGTAGATGTACTCGTAAATAAGTATTCACCATTATTTGTTCTCTGAAAACTGAAGACCGAACGAGAGAATGCTCATTCTATCCCCACTCTGCCAAATTTTGTGTCGAGCAAAAATAACGGGTCGCTTTTCATACAACTTTGTACGGAGAGTGACCCGTTTCTTTTGCTGTACACAATAAATTTGATAGAATGAGCATTCGCTCGTTTGGTCTAAATCCACATTATTTGTGACATGCCATTCAAACAGTTAAAATCATTGTCGAGTGTTTCAAATTAAAGTTAAATATCAATAAAATACGGGTTTTTAGTACACCTCGGAGTTCATGACACATTTGCGTGGCAATTCTAGTAGGTACAGACATAAGTATGACTAAGTGTACCTACTATTATTTCGATTTGAAACATTGATTTGTCACCTAAACGATCACAGCGCTCGCTACGGCTAAAATTGTCATTTTCGTCGCTGACTTGAGCTGTCAAATCCATATTGCAGTAAACATTTTCTAATCGTTTTTGAGATAAAAATATGGTCCTGGTAAGATGTGTTGTTGTGAATTGTAATAACACCAAGAAGAATAGCGACTGTAAATTTTACCAATTTCCAAGACCATGGTGGAAACGAGACCAAAGAAATAAGTGGATATTTGCCGTAAGAAAAAAAAAGTAAGTTACCTAACCTCTAAAATTTCACTGAAAACAACAATTTTAATATTATTGGCAATAATGTTACTGACTACCATTGTCCAAAATTGTGTAATATAGTAAAATAACACAAGATTTCATTAATATTTTTCACAATATTTACTTACTTCTTGTTTGACAGCGGTGACAATATTGTCCATAATGGCCGCCTATCACGTGGCGCTGTCGTCGCGCACGGTCCCAATAACTATTACACCTGGGGCGTCGTGCTAGAAGATTTTTGAAATGTTGATTTTAATCACTTACTTTTGACGTTGACTGTACAGTCTACTATTATTCAAGATTTCGTTTTACCACTGTCGGCGTAGTTGTCGGCATACATGCCAAATTACAGCTTTCTAGTACTAAGAATCTCTGAGTTAAGCCGCGGACAGACGGACGGACGAAGTGAAACTATAAGGGTTCCTTGTTGAACCTAAAAAAAATACATCCGAATTGAGAACCCGCTCCGTTTTTTGAAGTCGTTTATGTCGTTTATGTCGAATAGTAGTCCTAATTAGAATTGGTTTAAAAAATACTTTTATAGTTTCTATAGGTAGCTATTCTAAAGGTGCTTCTTTTCTTCCATATATTGTCACATCTAATATGATTTTCTAGTCGCCATAGATTAATCAAAACAAGTTTTTATACAAAATTCACATATTTATTACACGATCAACATACTACTGTTTTGACTACAAATAAAATTAGTAATTGGGTTACATTTCTCATTAGAATATCATTAAAATATTTTTTATTGCTATTAGGTACTTACAATTTTACACGCATTGCTCAATGTTTTACGATATTATGTTCACATAAATCGACAATGCATATTTATTTAGTACTTATTGCCATCTTCATCGCGCGGTTTTGCAAAGTTTTCTCTTCGCTACAGTCAGTAAACTATAATTAATTATTACTTATAAATATTAATTTACGACCACTTACTGCTTCTCAACTATTTTCTTGAAATCGAAACGGAACACTTTTTAATTAACAATATGAAGGTAACCATCCACTTTTTACAGCTGATGCATTGCTTGTCGTTGCTGCTATCAAAATAAATGCGGAGTGAAGTGACAGCGCAAGAAAATAAGTATATTAAAACAATCCTAATCAAAGATCACCGACGAACCAAACATTCAATTCTCAGTGTCATCGAGAGCCAACATTCCATATTTGATACAATCTCAAGACAGAAATTTAACTCGACAGCACAGAGAGCTGGATAGAGATATTTTTAGGCACCTTTACTCTACATTTAACGGCGGTTCTGCGAGCTGTACAAGCTCACCGCCAATTTTACAGTTGTTAAAATGGCACCACATAATGGCAGTCGAAAAATATTTAATATCAAAGAACAATTTTCAAAAGAGACGGTTGCTTTATGTCGAAGATGAACGCCAGTATGCTATACTCAGAGCATCAAAGACATCAATCGAAGCGAAGATAAACAATTTAACAAATATCTAAAAATAGTATTTACACCAGCAATGCCATCGTTTCGGATTTCCCTAATTTATTTAAAAATCACTAACAACAGTCGCCATCTTGTTTATTCTAAATTGGTTGTTATTACATATATAAGCGTCTCTTGGCTCGGACAAGACACCAGCGTAAACGCTACATTGAGCGAGCGTTGCGCCTGATAAGGTATCTTGCCTCACAGAACAGAATCCAAACCCGATGCTACAAAACCATGTTCGTCATTTACATAACAAAATCTAATTTGTTTACTAAACACATACAGTGCCAGGCCCTAAAAGCCTAATGGAATTACCGTATAAGGACCTGCGGTACCAACCACCTTTGTTGCCGTGTTGTACAAAACTCAACGGGTTAGTCTAAAGGATCGTACGTCATGAGACGTACACGTCTACATGCTAACAGGGACAAATGACTATGGAGAGCGCTGGCCAATGCGGCACACAGTGGATGTTGCTAAATATGGCGATAAAGTAACGCCACGACGAAACGAAGAGAATGAAAATTAAGTGGCTATATAAAGCGTTTAGCTACTATTTAGCTTTCCTTATTAGCGTAACTAGGGCCGGCACGGTGTACGAGTACGAAATTATCAGTCTTAAATACTTTGATGAGACTAGTGTTTTCTAATTATAATCACATCCATTTATGTATGTAGGTACCAGGTACCTACGCTTATTGCAACAGTTACTCTTATTCATATGAATAGAGGGTGCCGTCTGAACGAGACACCTTTGTCTGTATTAATACATAAAACGATACGAAAATTCTTAATATTAAGGCCTCGTGCATTAATATATTATGTATACGTTTGCTAAATCATTACAAGAGATATGTGTAAGTTCATATCTACATTATAAGAGTATAATATGTCAAGTAATAAAATGGTAAAAAAAATATTACATTGGAATAATTAAACCTATTGTCGCCTAGCTGAATTAATTTACATACAAGTTATAAGACCTATTTACAAACTGAATAAATACGATTCAGATTCCTTCATAAAATATGATAGTACCTTTTAGTAATTACATCTTCGAATATATTTGTTTTAAAAATATATTTGTGTAGATAACATACAAAATAACTATTTACAATTAAATAATTAATTGAATTAGACGTCACTTTGCGGAGGTCCATATTAAAAAAAATTACTTCGTGTAATTGCAGTTACTAGGTAATTGTATATTCGTAATTTACAACAAATCTAGGTTATATGCAAACCTGCTTAAATGCGACAAGCGCAAGAGTTCGAGAGAAGACATAGGAATCCCAATTCAGGACTAAGCAGCTGTACACATTGCGGGGCGTGGAGCTAATGCAGCAGTCAACCTTTTTGCATGTGGGCCACAAGTGTGGTGTATGTAGCGGGCCACACCAATAATTTATTTACATAGGCCATAAGCCAAAATGATTGAAAATCTATATAATTATGCTTGGTGATGGTGGGTCATTTATAGGAGATTGGCGAGCCACAGGCTGAATAACTACAAATATCCTTAAACTAATCTTAGATTAACAGAATAATGACATGACAAATGACAGGAGTTCTACATCGCTTCGCCAACTGGATTCAACATTATTTAGTTAGTATAACTAGTCATCATTACAAAATCTACCTGTTACGTTTGATCATAGGAGCCAATATAATTCGCCAGACATCGGTCACCTTAACACCCTATAAAATAAGTTTAAAAATGACCCATTTTCAAAGCAACATTGACAAGTTTCCCTAAGGCCCGATTGTTGCACATTTCAGTGATCGTTTTCTATACCCCCACCATACACTTCGCACGTTCCCAATAACATAACATTTTAGACTAGGAGAGTATTCAATGAACCAAAAAATATGAATGGGTTCAAATACCCGATTTGAAAAAATTACCCATATTATGTTCAATGTTGATATTGACATCCATATTGGGAGAAATTCTCCTAATTGATATTTAGCGAAGACACGAATCTACTAAAATATTTGTAAATTAAAATATTGTATGTTACATAGAACATTATCTTTATCAAAATATCATACTAGTTAGTGAAATAAAACCATGTACGTAACCCGTTGTGGGATGGTTCACGGTAGATGCCCCAACGACTTCGTTATTTGCTTCCGCGGGTGAGTCAGTTAAAATTCGACTGTACTTCAACAAATATTATTGAACTTAATCATAAAAAAACAAACGTTATTATTATTACAGCGTTTTACTTAGTTACTAGTTTATTTTATAAACAACATGTAGAATATTGAGTAGGTAAATTGTGTAATATGTAATAACACCCAGCAATAAAAACGTAAAATGTCTCAAAATATAAATAAAGTCGTGTTATAAAAAGCTTTTCAAAATAAATTTGCCTTAAAGTAATGTTCACACGAATGCATATTGGAAATGTCGATGTTGTCAATAATCTGAACGGTAACAAATGTTATAGCTCTCCAAAGATTATGCTCAACGCATGAGCGAACCGTGTCGATTAAAACCCAATTCCCTATAAAAGTAATTATTATAATATTTGACATGTGATTAGCCACTTGTATCATAAATTAAATATGAATAGGAAAGAAGAACACAACACATACAATAAAATATTGTTGATAAAAGTATTCGAGTGACGGCACATTAATTAAATGACGATCGATAAATATAAATAATGGTATAATGCAGCATTCTTACTCATTACTTACCGGAAATGTATATGGTTACAGATGCAAAAGTAACGAATTTTGATTAAGGTTAATTTTGTAAATCAAGTACTTGTAGTGTACTGTACAACTTTAATAATTGCAATCACGTAAAATGACGAATTAGTGTCGAATGAAAAAAGCTTTAGTTACTGACAGATCGAAATTATAAATAATGTACTTACACAGTACTTCAATTCCGTTCCTTATACTTACAAGTTACACAATACACGTAATAAAAAGCCTCATTGCTCATCTATAGTAAGTAATAGAAAACGACGTCTCAATGTTCGTACTGATAAAGTTTAGTGCAAGGTCCAAGGAACCCTTCAAAATGTACATCGTTGAGAGTAATGTGCCTGAACCACTATTGGACGCGCACCGATTTTTTTAAATATTATAATAGTCACCTTCTTTGTTTGAAACATGTACTGATGCTCTCAACTGCTATGTATAGTATTGGGTTTGCTTACAATACGCCAAGTTCATTAACTAAACATTAAACAAAAGGCTAAATCAATACTAATACTAATTCGATGAGTAATATGAGTGGATCATGTCGCTTGTCAACGTGTTACCTGCATGGATTCCGCGGCTGAGAGCACGCGTGTTATATGAACTTGAAACATTTCTGCTTGTCGTGTGGTATTCGGGTTTTGAACAGAACGGAGTCGGCGCGGTACTGCGTGGAGAGCAGCGGCGTATAACCCATCACCTGTAATACACAAACTTGACAATAATAAATTCAAACACGTGACAGATAGAGAATGGAAATATTCATCATATTATTTAGGACTCAGGTTGCCTCTGAACAATGGTAATGCGAATGCAAGTCGGTCGCTATAGCGTAACGTGTGACGTGTGGTCTTGTTTATACGACAATGGCGGTGGGTCTATAAGAACCACCTATTAGTATTTTACTAAGTAAGTGACAAGCTCAGCCGTACACATCACGTACGGCTGAGCTTATTTTCAATTAAACTTTGTTTAAAAGGAAATTTAAAAAATACGTATAACTTACCTGAGAAAAGTACTGTATGCATTTGTGTCGCTCGTGGAAATGCGTTTCGTCCGACGAGAGCGTGACCGGGCATCCGGGGCATCGGAACGTCCAGCGAGACGTCACCTGAGATAAACGACAGAATAAAATTAATGATGGATCGATCGATATTACATGAAATACCTCAACAAAACAAATCCAAAATACGATTGCCCTTATTTCCATTAAGCTGTGAAGAGTTCTTGCTAAATTTTAGTGTTGCACTACTGGTTGACTGGTGTTTTTTTTAACAACAAATGTATTTTTTTAATGGAAATCAGAGTGGTGTCAAAACTGACGCTATTTAAAATGTGTCATCTATTTTTAGAAGGAGTCACACGTGTATTCCTTTCACTCAAGAGTGTCCTAGGTTAGTGTACATCCACAGCGTGTAAAGAAAATAATCTCGTATATCTGTCGCCTTAACATAATGCAAAATTATATGGCTCATTTTCTTTTGTTGCCAAACTATTACTCTGTTTAAAAATCTACGAAATTTCCTAATTTGAGTCACTTACAATTTACAATACACCTCTCTCATTCAACTTAGCTTGTTGGACAGTAGAGTGGGTTAATCGAATAATAAACTATTCTCACCTTTACAGGGGGCTTCCTAGTGATGTGCGAGACGAGGAAGTTCATGGCAATGTCCTCGCAGTTCATGAACTCGTCAACGTAGTCCCGAATGGCGGCGGGCAGCAGCCGCCAGTACGCCCACAGGTAGTAGCGGTGCACGAACGCGGCGCCCGTCAGCACCATGCTCAACTCGCAACTGGAACAGATACGACGATCGGACAGTTTAGTGGTGAATGGATCTTGATTATTTGTAGCTAGAGGTTCTGGCTTCGATTTCGGATAGGGAGTCATAGGTGTTGTTAGACGTATACAAGATGTCTTACAGTTATTCAGGTATATTTCAGCAAGTTGGTTGGGTTAGTTTGATTAAGCAGGAGTACTCAACATTTTATTTCAATTTTTAATTAATATTTAAAATAAAATAAATAAGTCTTAGGCAGTACGTGGTTACCTGTAGTTGGAGTTATACAAGAATCCGTTGTTATAATTGAGGTCCCACGCGTGGTAGCGACCAGGGAATCCGACGATGCGGTCGCGATGCTCCCGCCATACTCTATGAAACAAGTTAGCCCAGTTATACAACTTGGCCTATTTATTTTGTACTAATTAATCTAAAGTTAAAAGGTGCCCGACTAGAACGCGCGGTAAGGTATTTATTTCTTTCAAAGAAAATTCCTGGGCGAATCAACTTTTCTGCCTTTGCTTTATATCCGATTTTAATTATTTGTATTAATTAATTGAAACATTTAATAAATTGATAACTATAAATATTCTCTACTGTTAAAATTTGAACAAATAAAAAAAATCAAATCACATTTTTATGATTTAGGCAATCAGGTATTAACTTGTTACAGACAGTGTTACCTGAAAGCGAAAACGATCTCGTCATGTCTGAGATGCGCGTCATCGTCGACGCAGAGCACAGCTTCGGTATCGATGAGGTCGAACGGCAGGAATCGGTTGTTCAACGAGTTGCGCGGCGACCGGACCACGGCGACCGGCGCGCCGCTCTCCGGCCAGGCCAGCGACGGTGACGGCGGCGACCGCCCGTTCCATACCACCACCACCTAATAATTAATGCCATGGTTACAACTTATGATGTAAACGGATCGGTACCGTTATAGTTAGCTTAGCGTTGACTTTTTCAAATAGCACTGGCCTTGGTCAAGGAATCGCCACGGCGATGGGTCTCAACGGTGTATTTGTAATGGCGTGTTAAGGCAATTACGCCGAGAGAATTAACTGAGAATGAGAAGACAAGAATTTAATCTATATTTTAAACTACTTTTTCAGTTGCACTGCAGTGGGTTTACCTTGTTGAGGTAGGGCAGGCCACGAAGCCGCGCGACTGCGGCCGCCAGCACGGCCTCCCGCTCGTAGGTGAGTATGACAACGGTGAATTGCTCGCGGGGCCGGTCGCCGCCCAGCGCCTCGCTGAACTCCTTGCCAGCGCCGCCCGCGCCCGCGCCCACCGGCCGGAAGCCCGCCGCGGAACCCAGGAAGCGCGCCTCCGACGTCACCGGTGGATCCCACGGCAGTTGCGGAAATAGCGCGAACGGGTCGCCCCACTCGTTCCACAGTTCATACCCGTGCACGAGGTTTACCGAGTAGTTCCGGCGGTAAGCGGGACTCGTGTACGGCGCTTCCAACGGCCCCAGCGTCTCTTCCGGCTCCGCGTCCAACGTGGGAGGCTCTAACCGAGGCGGGTAGTACGACTCGTTGAACGCCGGCGTACCGGCCGTAGGCGTAGCCGGACGCGCCGGTATATTCAACCGCGTTCGAATAACGGCCAGAAGCGAATCCACCATCACTTGTACGGAGCTGAGATAACGCTCCCAGAGCAGCCGTCCTTGTCGGCGGAACGCAAGTAAATCGGCGTCTGACAACGCTCGTAGAACGAAATGCAACTCTGTGACACGCGTTTTAGGAAGCATTATGACTGCTCGTCGCCAGTCCAAAACTTCGTCGAATGGTAAAGTGATCCTATCCCCTCCCATGATAACTGGTATCGCACCGGATCGCAGGGCTTCGTACAGCCTCGCTTGCAGCAAAGCTGTCGATGTATATGTTAAGTCGCAAGGGGCTAGTATCAGAACGAAGGTCGAGTCTCTCAGCACTGCGCGCCTCGAGCGATCCGTGCCACAGAGAGCCCAGTCACCGATCGATACTACAGCACGCTTTTCAACGGGCGGGTCGCATTCGAATTGTAAGAAGAAGACATCCGACGTCGAACTTGACTTCGCAGTCTTCTGGAGGATGTCGATCAGAGATTCATCTTGGTCCTTGTTTAATCCGTTAAACAATGGTTGTGAGCCCTGAAAACTAAACGCAGCTAATGAATTCATACCAAGATAAAAGTAATACACACTTATAAGTATTTCATTTTAAAATAAATCTGGATAAAAATAAAATTACCTGAGCAGGTAGTTTCGCCTCGCGGGAGCGATCGGAGCGCAATCTGCCCACACGTCTCCGCCGGGAGGCCCGAGGGCGGGCGGGGTTACGATGTCGTACCCCGGCCGAAACTGGCTAAGTTTAAAAGTGGACTGCGCGACGATAGCCCTGCCCGTGGGCGCGCCACCGAACGCGTCGCCAGACCCCACGGACAGCTCCCTCCTCGCCAGATTGATGAGCACGTGATTGCGCCCGTCTCCGCCCCAGTAAGGTAGGCTTCTGATTACCGTCTCATTTAGTGTCAGTTTTACGGTCTTGACTGTCGATCTAAAATAGGAGTGAACATCTTTAGAAACGCGAAGAAAGACAAAATAAAACACGAATTCACGGATTTGCAAACAAAATATTTACTGTGTATTTCTTTCTGATGGGAACGCCTCGCCCACAAGGACTAAATAAATGCAAGCTTCGATGGGGTTTTGGGTGATATGCGCGTTATATCCAAGCGTCTGTCTGACCGTAGTCTTGAGGAAGCCATCCACCTCGGCACCGGCAATGGGTGCATATTTATCTGGGTCGTAGAAGTATACGGGGAAGCCAGAAGTGAGGGAGCACCGAGAGTGGTCGAAGCAGGAATGCATGCGGCAGTCCTGTTGGGAAGCGAGGGGGATCGGCGGCAATAAGGCGGGAGGTTGGGAGGGTAGGAGGGGTTCGGGCGGAGCAAGTTCGGGTGAGTCGCGGCGGATGGCCTCGAGCTGAGCGAGGCGCGCCTGGTCGGCGGAGACGCGCAGGCGGCGCAGCTCGGCCTCGGCGCGCGAGTGCTCCGTGCGGGCGCTGTCAGCGCGCGCCCCCGCCACCGCCGCCTCGCGCTGCAGCCGCGCGCGCCGCGCCTCCAACTCGCGGAGCTCCGTCGATACCGACGCCTTCAAAGTATAATACTATGTTAAGGCCAGTATGCTGAATTATTGAACAGTTTTTGCACATTCTTAAATTAACTGATACATATGTTATTGTCAATGTACCCAACAAAAATCAAGTTATTATTAAACAGTTACACTGTGACATAAATATGAATCATAATAATTTATTTACTCATAAAAAAATAATTTATTTTATATGATTTAAATTAACACCAAATGTAGTGCTATAAGAGATATCAAAAGATAAGAGTTCTTAAGTTCTAACTTTTGAAATCAGCTACTTATGTGCTTGTTTAGCTCACACTTGCCTGGGTTGGTCACTAAGACTAGAAAAGTAATGCCAACAAATACACCGCTCTGCTAAGGGGTTTAAAACTACATAATAACAAAACACCATATTAACCACAGTCATATTAATAATGTCTAACTCGGGTAATCATACAACAGTTAAATCTATCCAAGGGATCATAGACTATGTAATGGAAATATGAGTATGTGAGTGACTTCCAGAATTTATGTGCATAATTAAATTTGTAATTTAGCAGTTGGATGTGTATTGGGTGGAGATGAAGATGATATTAACAACATGACAACTGACGATTTTAATATATTTCATATGTTTTCTGCCATATTTACTTTAAAATCGTTGGTTATGGCCAATGGTTATTGTCAAAAGTAACCTGGTGCAACTCACCCTTAGAAACTACTAGAACACACCTGTTATAGTAATCCTACTAACCCTACTAATATTACAAATGCGAAAGTTTGTGAGATGGATGTGATACTGTAAGTGTGTATGTTTGTTTCTTCTTCACATTAAAATGGCTGCACAGATTTGGATAAAATTTGGAAAAGAGTTAGCTGGTACCCTAGATTAACGCATAGGCTACTTTTTATACTGGAAAATTAAGTTCCTGGGGGATAGCAATAAACATATCAAAGGTGGTAACTGCCTAGAGTCACAACATTAATAATTATTGCAGAATATACTATCAACATCAGTTCTTAAGTCTAATTCTATGTGGACGAAGTCGCAGGCAGAAGCTAGTGTAATTATATAAAACATACCTTAATTCTTAGCATTTCTTCTATTCGTATCTTTAGGTCAGCTGCATTCATTATTGAGAAGTCGCCATATGCATCCAGAGTATGGTGCATTGGATTGCCATCAAAAGAGAATGATAGTGAATCATACTGAAATAAGAATTATCACATTACCATGACTAACTACATCAAAACCTCCAAACAAAAATGGTCCTGTATACTTGAGAAAAGGAAAAACATTAATGTTATTTGCAATTATGAGTGAATATCAAGCTGGTGTATAATTATTTGCTAAAAAACTTTTCACAGATGCATCATTTTACAAACTTATCATTTGGCAAACCTTTACTGTCTACTTCTATTGAAATTAAAAAAATGCTTTTCAAAAAAACTAACCTAACCTAGTGTAAGTTAATGTTTTTTGAATTATTTTTAAACTTTATAAATTAGCATACAATAATGTTTTGTGAAATGATGCATTTGTGAAAAGTTGTTTGGTGAAGGATTAGCTCCCACCAAGCTTTGTATTCTATCTTATGGACTGTAATTATTTTAAGACAGCTGAAGGTAGCAAAGTTTCCTTGTCATATTAAAGTGATAAGTAACATCCACAAGCTCTAAGAATGCTTGAATCACCCTATAGAAGGTCCCCGAAACACAAATGGCATTCTAAGAGTTCATGAACTGTAATACATCTTTTATTCTACCATCAAATGCTAAATCTTCAAAATAACAGAGATTAGAACTTAACTTACCCATATCTTATCTTTTTCTTTTTCAATAAAATTGTCATACTTACCCATATAGTAAAATTAAAATATTTACCTACTACATGGTTTTCATTTGTATGAACCAAAAACTTGAAAAATACAGTGCACTGTTATTTGCTATTAATTGCTATCATAGCATCTGTCTGGGTAATTTATGCACATAAAATGACTGTTACTTCCAGTATTTTATAAAATATGTAGTGTTTTATTTATTGGCAAATAGCAAATAAATGTAATTGATTGATTAAGTTTACAAGTGCGCTAAGCAGTTCTTCTGTTTGTCAATCAGGTCTGTTATTAACTGAACAACAATAAAGCTCTTATTAGGATTCCATAAAGGCATTTGATTTTATTTACCAGCTAAATTTTGATAAATAAATACCTACCACTATTTAAAATAATAATATGCACGGTTTTAACGTTATATTTAACAGCGTAATTTAAACTTGAAAGGTTTTCGAAGTCAAAAGCATTTAAAGCATTAATCCGACGCAGTTAGTGAGATTAACAACATACACGTACCTACACTAAATTAAATAATTTAAATCCTTTACCTTAGATAAATAGTAATGTGTAACAAGCGGCACCACGAATAATATCACGGAGACCATTAGTATTACACGCGACAATTTTAAGTGCCCTAGCCATTGGCAAAGGCGGTCATTAAATAGCATTTTACTAGCGTAGAAATAAGCACTGTCACATATTTATTTAGTATATTCAGATAGAATTGCAAACATATTCAGCCATCAATGCAAAATCCTACGCCTTTATAGCAAGGCGCACGACGATATTAACGAAGTTCCGAGACATGTTAAAATAAATACACAATTACACAAATGACACTGACAGCAGTTTTTTTTATTATCCTTTTCAGCAATGGCAATGATAGTAATGTCCATACAACCGTGTATTAGTGAAACTAATTATATTTCAATTACTCTGTCTTTTTAATCTTTATGTTACTCGTGCTGACTACTAGACTGCATGCCCATGGACAAAAAAAACATGTGAAATGAACCAGCGTGAATGAAGCTTAGAAGGCTGTTACTATATCATAAAATAACTCTGAGCGCTATGACGTCATTTCTGAGCGGCACAGATTTTTTCTCATACGTTGAAAAAAAAATTGCACTAACTTGATAACTTCTGGCACCACCACTTTAAAGCGGCACTAGATTTTTCGACATTTATTTTTAATCATCTATAAGCTATAAAAACGCCGTAAATTAATAACTAGTCGTAATTCCTCACTTGTACCTGAGAAATTCCATAAAATGTACCGCTCAGAAATGACAGTAATCAGTAACAGCCTTCTAAGCTTCATTTACGCTGGTTCATTTCACATGTTTTTTTTTCCATGGGCTTCTATAAGACTCAATCCATAGAAATCATAGAATAACCTTTGATAAACTGTCGTATCATAATGCTTCGAGCATCGTATCGTGCAGTCAACCTTAACAGTCACTTAGTTTAAACCTTTTAGCGCCATCTGTTGTATAGTAGGTGAATTACGTTAGTACTTTAATGTGAATTCCAAGTAATTCTGAATTTTACTTAAACTTTAAGCCACTTTTTTCCACATATTTACCTTAAGTTTCTGATATTTGATACTAAGTAAATGAGCAATTTCTTGTAGTCTTACCGATATTACAATTATAATAATATTGGTAGGATAAATGTAAGAGTACCTTGTCTCTGACCGTCTGTTCACTACCTCTTCACTTCACTTGCAAAAGAAAAATCTTGCAACTTTCATTACATTGCCGCGACAACACTCATTTCATTACAGTCGCGCGTTTGACCTCCATAAGTGTTTACCCCTGGGTGGATTCAAAAGCATGTTGTTTGTAATTATTGACATTTAATTGAAACAAGAACATTAAAACACCAATAGTTTATTATTATTAGTAATGTTATCACAAGCACAGCACTTGCACTAGACGCCGCTGTCAGAAGACCTCAAACTAACAAAAATCTACTACCGTAGAACAGTAAATAAATACCTAACCACTAAACTGAACACACATAAGTTTATCAACCAGATCCTATCTTAAGATGGCGTTCAATAAATGAACAATTCTATAGTATAATTACTTGTTTAGGAAATAAAGATTTAAGGGAATCTCGAAAACGGCTCTTAACGATTTCAATAAAAACCCCTAGGAGGTTTTTGTAAGCTAAAATGAAATCTAGTTAGATCTCATCTTTGAGAAAATGTTTTTTCCTAGTTTTGCAAACCGCTCATTTAGCAGCTTAGTTTGGTCGCCCATATACTGAAAAAAATTACATAAACACGAGTAGGTATATTAAATTTAAATATGCAGGTAGGGTCCGTGCATTTTTTAAACTATGACTTATTGAACTTATTGTGCAGGTAGTATAGTATAGTCATGTTAAAATTTCGACACTGTGGTGATATTAAGTGTTCTTTAATCATCTATCTCGTGACCGCACCCATTGCAAAGCATTCCAAACGTAGGCTCCTATGAAAATAGCGATTGACGTGCAAGTCCTGTGCTTATTTACATACATAAAATTAAATAATAACTGTAATCACATCAAGAGCATTACTTTGTTCATACTTGCAGTTCAGTTTATTCGTTACACCTATTTACTTTTGTTTAATTTGGAATAACCTGTGTACAACATAATCCTTAGAGGATGTACATAGCTACTTCGATTGAGTACCTAACACTTTTTAATAATTACATAACATACACAATTATCATAAGGACGAAATATGAATCTTTTTACAATAAATTACTTGATAAACATCTATGGCACCTGCAACAAGAACGCAATGCTTTGCCAATAACAGTAGAACACATTTCTTTCATGCCACCAACTTTCATGAATGATGATAAACGACCCTTTGGTACTTTCTGAGTCTTTTATTTTATCTTTTCTATAATATCATATTTATAGCGACGGCTTTTATTACTATGGTGAGCTAGTAAATGTGTAAATAAAATATTTGCAGTGAATAGCAAGTCACATTTCGGGCACTTTTGCTTAGAAACATTGACCGTAGATTTACAAACACCGAAATGTCGCACAATACTGTCTTCATTTAAAAAATGTAATCCACAAGCACATTTGTAAACCTTTGCTGTTACTTCTACAACTTCTTTTGCATGAAACGATGACTCTCCATTATAATTATAACAATTTTCTTCAGCTTTAAAAACTATATCAGAATCGGAATCATCATTGCTATCTGTAAGTTCACTATCGCCTACTTCTGTTATTGCATTTTTGTTCTGATTCCATGAATTTGGATCGAAAGCAATTAACGTCATGTTTGGCCTTAATAAATCAGGATCACGCTCATGACACCGTAAATGGGTCTTAAGCCTGCTCACGGAGAAGTAGAGATCGCATTTTGGACATTTAGAATGTGGTTTACCAAAATGACACGAGTGTTTCGGTATGAACTTTTCATTTTTTATGCAGATTTGACATTTGATGCATCTGTACATTTTATAGTCAAAGATAAAACCTCGATAATTTGATTTCGACGTTTTTTTTCCTATAGCTTCAACACTTTTAACGTCACCGAGAAGTATTACTTTCATATTTCTATGATTAAAACTTGCAAATTCTTTGTGTTCAGCTACATGCGCCTCATATTCTTTTGTGTACAGCAATAAATAGCACTCTGGGCACTTTCTTAAATCGCTGACATTACACTGGTGATTATCTGACTGGAGTTTATCTACAATTCCATCACAATTTCGGCATTGATATAATATATATCTTTTACGAAAGTAAATGGAACTATTGAACTGTTTGTCTTGTTCCCGATTAAAAACTACAATTCTATACGATTTCCAACTAATACCAGGACGCTTGTGAATTTTTTCGTGGTCTATTCGTGAAGCTGAAGAAATGAAGGGTAAACCGCATATGGTACAGGGGTGCTTTCTCAATTTAAAACAAGAATTATCCGCATGCTTGAATAATGAAGTAGGATCAATGAAACAGCGGCATTGGTCGCATTTGTAGACGGTCAACTCGTGTGATCCCTGTTGAGTAATATCCATCTTTATTCTACCATCAAATCTATAAATAGATTTTTCCAAAATTTCCATAACTTGCTCTATTGGCGTTGATTTAAAAACATGCTTAACCCACATATCGTTCTCTACAGGGAAATAATAACTATCAAATGTTAAGATTTTGATAGTATATTCCTTTTCATGTAGATTTTGATGTTCCAGATAACATGTCTTGTCAATTAGTAATGAACATATATTACAAATTTCTTTTTCTATTTCTTTCTCTTGTGCATTGTAATGACCGTGGCAGTGCTCCACTACTTTATCATATGTATCAACAGTAACCTTACAATTTATGCAGGTGTAAATAATTTTTGAATCATTTGGTGTGTTGCTCTGTAGTGAAGAGTCACAGATATGCTGTGTTGGTTTCTGTAGCTTAAAACCATTTTCAGTGTGACTTTTTTCTATTGGTACGTCATTTAAGTTGATATTTAACTTCACATTATTTTCTGATATTGCATCTGTTATTTTTCTTATTTTATTACTACGTTTCAACGAGTAGTTATGAAACATCATATGCAATTTAAAAGCTGCTTCAGAAAGTTTTATTGTACAGATGTGGCATGTCAGATAAGCTTCTTGACTACAAGCATGGTTATTCTTGGCAGTTTTACTTACGAATTGGACCCCACATATGTTACATTCCGGATATATTGGTACAGGTGGAGCTATGCGATTTCCATTGTAAAGATTGAAAAACTTGAAATTGTTTAACTTTAAGTTGAAACTTTTTCCATGCAACTTTTTGTGAGTCCGAAAAGATGTCAAGGTCAACATAAGCCCGCAGTGTTTACAAGGTTTTTTTTCTAAGTTGGTGCAGCGCGATTGCACATGTTTCACATTGCCCCGTTTAGGTATAAAACATTTACAGTCTTCGCAGTAAAAATATGCCTGATTAAGCTTTTTAAGATCTATTGGGTTTTCATTCTTGCTTTCTAGTAGTTTTGTAGGAACAATGTTGTCAGGTTGCTTCCTTTCGAGTGCTGTTTCTTCATGATAGGATTTCTGTTTTGTTTGTACAAAATTTGATTTCGTTTTGATCATGTTGCATTTATCATTCTTGGTCTTATCAGATGAAACTTTATCTGACAAAAGTGGATCAATTTTCGGACATTTAAGACTTGCGTCTGATTGAGGATTTTTTTCCACGTCGGATGTTATTTGTGAAAAAACCTTGTCTGTATTGAGTCTCTGTAACACAACTTTAACTTCACGAATTGTTTCTACAGTCTTGTTTATATTATTTTTCATCTGGGATCCTTTTACCGCAGGTTTCACAGGATTGTCTGAAATAACTTCAGTTTCAATGACAGTAAATAGATTTATATTCAAATCACTACTACACTCATGTTCAAATTCGTGTGAAACATTTAAACTGCTATCTAATAGTATGTCACAAATACTGCAATATGGCAGTTGAGTAGTTCTTAAGCCGCAATCACGAAAATGATAAAGAAATTTGCTTTCATTGAAATGACCAGAACATTTTGAGCATTTGAACAGAATCTTATTTAGATTTAAGTCACTTAAGTTGTAAATTGCAAAGTTATTAGACACGGAATGTTGTCTTTCATGGCTTAATTCATCTTCTTTTTTAAATATTCGATAACAGATGGAACACTTCCAATTTATTAACATTTCCATGTGATCACTGTGGTTTGCTGCAACTTCAGATGATACAAAATGTATATCACATTTATTGCATCTAAATAAAACTGATTTCAAAACTGGAATGATTTCAGTTATTGTTCTTTTTGTTTTCAGAATATCATACAGATGCTCAATTAGCGACTTCTGTGTTTCAAATGTCTCCTTGCAATGGAAGCATGTGTTACTCAAATCAGAATTATTATTTTCGCTTTTCTTTTGTCTCTCATTATTATTTCTGATCCTCTTCTGTTTTACAATTTCGTTGTTACTTTGAGCTGTAGTATGCTTCTGTTGAGTTGGACTAAAATTGTGAGCTATTTCCACATGAGTTTTTAGCTTAAAACTTGACTCAAATATTTTAGAACATACATTACATTTATGTTTATAGCATCTTTTAACCAGAATTTTACTTTGTGAAGAGTCCAATGTGTATGTTTGAGGATGATATAAATGTAAATGACTTTCGTATATACATGGTTCTGAAAATAATATTTCACAAGTCTCGCAATATCGTTTGGACTTTTGTAAATATGGCTGTATGTCCTGGAGCACAACATTTGCTTGATAAGGCTTAACACAGTTTTCAAAATAGCTCTCATCTATTGCAGCCTTATTTGGTTTTGATCCCAGTATAATTTTGTTGCATAGAAGAAGTTTATTTTCGGGTTCTACAGCATCCTCTACTGAATTTTCAGGGTTTCTTGCATTTGTGCATTGTAAATTACAAATAGTATGTTCTACATATTCTATTTGATGAGATGGTTCAATTTCTTGAAATAAATTCTCTTGCTTTTTTAAAAACATGTCCGATTCAAAAGCTGAAAGTAGAATAACCATACAGTAAAAATTCCAAGGACGTTTTGAATTAAAGTAACTCCATTATATATGAATAAATCCCCATCGCTACTAACTTCACTCTTGACACTCTTAGCAGCCGAACCGATTTGGGTGAATTTTGGTATGGAGATAGTTTACGAGTCCAAGGGAAGGACATACAATATGTACCAAATTGACACTTGAATTTATTGTTAAGAATAGCATTATAGCAAAGAGTAAAAAACTGAAGAAAGAGGAACAATTATTCATTACAATATTGCTACCACATTTGAGCATTATTATTGTTATTACATTTAAAATGTAAGTCATATAAAAAGTGTTACATTCTAAAAATGGCATTTTACATAAAAGTTTACAACAATACTATTTAGTGTTACTTAATTTTCCCTAATGTGTCTGTCTACTGATGGAAGCATTCAGTAGAACCTCGATTATCCAAATATTGACTTAATTAACCGAATGTTGGCGCAAATTTGGTGCTCGCTTGCTGCTGCTGTGTATAGGTAGATATTGAGTGTGTTGAAGTGCGTTTCGTTATCATCAAGTGTTTTTAGTTTGCTTACGTAGACTTCACGCGTAATTTTAATGTGTGTATATATTTATATTAATATGTATTGTGCTGTTTTATGTAAAAGTTTTTGTTACCATTTGATCTCATCCGAAAAAAAAGCTTCATTTCGATTACCCACTCGTCTAAATTTTTTTTTGCCATTCTGATAATCGAGGTTCACCATAGTTCTACTATAGTAAAAATTGTATGGATACATTCAGAGCTTTTCTAAAGAATGAAAAATGTTAATGCTAATGAAAAATGATAAGTGTGTATTTTCTCTGAAAAGACTAATGATTTTGATGAAATTTTATATTTCAATCATTTTCAGATTATACATGAAGTTAAAAAGATAAAGATAGCTCGTAACACAGCTACTATATAATGAAGAGACGGATTACCATTGTTGCAATTCCTGTCAATTTCATTTTTCAGTACTGATAAATCAGGAAACATTTTCCTGATTGCAGAATTCTCCATTATATCATGTTCTTCTATATCAATTCCATCAGCCATGTTAGTAGCTGAAATTTTTTTTTAATAAACATTACGTTTTTATAGATCACCAGATAGCCTAATGATTATTTAGGTTAATGAAACTAAATGCTGCAGATTGCTTCTGCGCTATCACATGTTAGTGACCTTGAAGCTAGAGACTTCAGTTTTGATTCCAGCGAGTGGCAAACATTTGTGAAACAAAGCTTGTGAGAGGGTATCAGAGAAGTTTCACATATATTGTGTCTCCATTATGGTGTACCTTTAGTACAAGCTAAACTTGGTTCTGAACTAGGTCTGTTCGTTTTTAATAAAGACTGAACTTGGCTAGACACACTGCCATGTGACTAGGATATCCTTTAATATTTATGTTGTCATTAAGAGCTCCTGAGATACAGCATCATAAGCTTCTAGCATCAAAGTTGTTAAGCAGTAAAGGAATGGCTACAACAGTGAAAAAAGAAACCAAATGAATAAATAAATAAGTAGTTAAGTAAATCTTCTATCCAATTTGTTGTAAAATCATAAAAAGATTAATATTTGAATAATTAAAAATACTATTACTAATTACTAAGTAAATAAGCCATATTAAGCACCATCAACAGAATGCGTGATGAATTAAGAATTTACTTACTTATATGACTGCTGATAAGTCTTATTTTCTCATTCTTACTTTTCGTGTCTTGTGAAAATCTCCTTGCATTTTTCCTTTCTATTAAATAAATACGGCATTTCAGTGCCACTATCAGTGTTCTGCCCAACCAACTACTTGCTAGAATAGTCTAGACGCCTGTCTGTTGCCGTTTTGCTACCATTGCAACTGTTACATGAATAGGTACTTCAGATTCAGAGTACTTAAATACTGTCCAATTTTTCTACTGTAAAGCAACAAGTAATAGATTTGTGATATGATATGACAAAAACAAAATCAATCATGCGCATTGTATTGTTTACCGCCACACCACAGTTGTTCTCGTTCGTTCGTTCGTTTCGTTTTATAGCGGCCCGGCACCCAACGCGACGCGGCGATGGCATTTTTTTTGGCCTTGCAACTTTTTTCACAGATAGACGTAGGCGTCACTGACCGAAACCGAAACAGAAAATCAATACTAAATACTAAATCAATTAATGTCTACCATCACCACAACAAAAAAAAAACGAGTACTAATTAGTGTAAGTGTAAATTTTTTTTTGATACGTGCTAGAAAACCCATTATTTACGAAAACCACATTTGATTTTACTGTCGTAATACAGAAGAGTTCAATGTAGGATAAAAGTTCTGTCGCAATAAAGTTTTCAGAGGATTTGTTTTGAAAATAAAGTTAACTCTTGGAGAAGCTCAATAATAAAAACCTGAGAAGTTTTTATTATTTTCTAGCGCTAATTTGTCGTAAAGACAAAGAGCGACGAACAGTTTTATTAAATCTGCTTTGGATCACAGAGCTATGCCCTAGCTGAGCTTATGTAGTATTAGTTTATCTACTTTATCTTTTTTCCTATCGACTCGTTGCTCGGCTCAAGCGCTTAGTTAGTTAGTCGGCTCTGTGTTCTAGTACCCCTTCGCTCCACCTCACCGCACAGCTGATCAAATGTCAAGATGGGGTTTTGTTACGCATTTATCAGATAAGAAAATGTACAATATGAAATTTAATTATATTATTTTTATATCCTACTTGGGTTAAAATGGATAACACAGCTCCATTTCAACCTTGGGCTAAAGACGGTGCGAAAAATGTTAAGTCTGAGCGAGAACTAGTGGATGACGCGAAACTTCACCAAGAAAATGTCAATCATCCAAAACATACGCAAACTGCGTCTTACGATAAAGAGAGTATTTCCGCTTCAACTGAAGATCCGGGTCCGTCAAGCGCCGCGGGTCCTGACGTTGATCCCCCGCGGGGAAAGGAGTCCGGGATGGACTCGGTAAAAATAGCTTCCATGCAGCAGTTTATCGAGAACACCCTCAGGTGAACTATCCTTACCACAACAATATACCTAATTTACATGCTCGATGGGCTATTGTCTATAAGTGATTATCCTTAAATTGACGTCTTAAAAGTGATGTGCACTAAAGTCATAAGTATGTATCAGCTAAGGCACTCAAATAGTCTTGGGTCTCCTATTTGGAACATGATAATTCTGATCTGATATCAATACCATTTTCTAGTTTACTATACAAAGATTAGCATTTTTAAAATCACAATACTGCTGTTTTATGAGTTCAAGGAAGATCATCGTATACTATATGTCTTGCTAACTGTATATTATGTGACTACTTAGCCATGAAGGACGGCAACGGGTAGCACAGCTCCTGGAAGAAGTAGAGGCTCTGAATGGGGCTGAAAGACTTCTCTTGTACCTGCGCTTGCCTACTGGCATACCACCTCATGACCCACTGAAACAGCCAATTAATCCATTAGGCTCCAGGTAACACATTAATTGACATAAAATACAATATTTAGGTATAATACAGTTGATTTACGAATTAAAAATGATATGTTTTAGGGCTGAACTTCAACAAACTGTAACTTGGATACAGACGCATTTGGAAGTAGACCCCGATGTCTCCCTGCCCAAGCAGGATGTGTATGATGAGTACATGTGAGTACAGCCTTGATTCCCTTTGGTAGCATGTTAACTTCGATTTTTATTGATAGATTTTTATCTATAAACATAAATAAACAATTTTATCTATAGGTTAACTTAAACAATGAGGCTTGTATCTTATCAATTTACTGAAATATTTAAGTTATGTTTTATTCTTAAATATCATTTTTTTAGTACTGTTTTTATTAAATAAATAAATTCTGAAAGTGAAGTCATTTTATAGTTTTAATCTAATTTTTATATAACATCATGCTTCACTTATTCTAGAATATATATAATTAAGTGTAATAAATAAACCAAGCATTGTGACATGTGCATGCTTATCATTTGCAAATGCTTACAAACTTTCGCATTTATAATATTAGTAGGATAATAGCAAATATGAAAGTTATATGTATAGTCAACTAAGATATTCCTTTGCCACCCACCCTAAGTTTGAAGTCACTTGCATGGCTTAAAATATTGAAGAATCTATGTGACAAAGGAATTACTGGCTGATTACTACATATTATAAAACAAAGTCGCTTTCCGCTGTCTGTCGGTCTGTCCCTATTAGGCCGGGAGATAGTTAGTGACACAAATTACTGGGTCATTTGTACCAGTATGGCGGTTCTTCAGGGGTCTTAGTACGTAATGACAAAAAGAAAAATGATGGTCATAGCGTTGGTACCGGCGGCCCAATCGCGTGGGCGTTAGTCGAACTCGTCGGATAAATTACGAGTGTCAAACGATTTGTTCCACAAACATTTTACTATTTTCCGATAGTCCATAAAAAAGAAGTAGGTGGTAGTGTCATGCCATACTTCTCCGGCGTGACTTACAGCCCGCCATACCGACGCGAATGCGTTAATTAAAAAAAAAAAAATTCAACCATTTGTACCAGACAAATTTTTGCACAGTTAATCATCGTCGTGAAGCCATTTACGAAAATCACCATGCCATACTTTTCGGACGGTTCCAAATGGTCGCCATACCGCCGAAAATTTGCAATTTTTTTTTTCGAGAAACGATTTGTACCAGTATTGCATTTGGATTTTTGGAAAGTATCTGATGTATGGTTGAGTAACACCAACAATTCACAGACGGCGCCACTTAGCCGTTGCTTTTTTAGCTACTTATGTCATTGTGTACCACAGATTCAAGCAGCCTTTTTTATTTTTTATTTGTTATGTTATGGACGTACTGCTTAACAGCCGTATAGGGGCCGCCAAGTGACTGAGTAAAATGTTTTTATTTTTATAAAATATATGGCTCGATGGAAAAATCTGTAACTTTTTTCTGTAGCTAAGGATGGTTATTCCTATCAATAGAAAAAACATCAAGCACTTTTAAAATAATCATCCATTCCCAATTAAATTATTATGTATAAATATTAATTACTTACCGACATGAAACAGTCTGATATTTGATACTGCTTATTTAATTTAAGATATAGTTTGAAGAATCCAAACTATTTGTATTTTATATTGGTCTGTACCATTTGAATGGACATAATCTTTATCCTTCCTTTATACAACAATGGTATTTATTTATGTCAAGCATACCAAAATTCAAAGTACTCTAGTAATTAATTATTAACAAGCACCTACATGTACCAATTTATAACTGAGTACTAAGTTATAACTGTTGTAATTTTACAACAGTTATAGCTTATTCTTATTCTTACTTACCTACTTGAGGATGGATGGATATAATATACGTTTGTTGCTAATTTATGTAAGAATTACTAAGTGGATTACTAATTACTATTCTTCCATGCTGGTCTGGGAGCAAAGAAAAAACATAGAATGTACCAGTTACTTCTCTTCCCGCGCAGATGGTAAAATCCCATCGAGGGAATGGGCGAAATTCATAGGAATCATGTTATAGGCGAGGCGGCTAGCAACCCATCACTATTTTGATTACATTTTCCATCTATACGCCCACAATTTTGCTAAACGCGGCCTGTAGGTCTTGTCACATTAGGCTCTGTCTACCCCGTAAGGGATAAAGACGTGGTTTGTGTTTGGGTTTTGATGAAATTTGGCCCACAGATAGTTTATAACCTGGATTGACATACAAGAAAATTCTAACAACAGATTCTTTGTAGTAAATGTCGATTTAAAAATGTTAAAATACCGACTTTAACATTGTTATTTAAAAATTATTAGTCACAGTAAATTGTCACAAACAATATTATGTAGTCAGAGATGTTTTCTTACTCTTGTGTTTGGTGGTTCTATAGGATTCGAGCTTGTGTTTTCAAAACTTTAGCAGCAGCGTTAGTATACAGTTTAGACAGACATTTTTGATTCAGTATAATTGAAAATAACACACGTCAATTTAGTTAATTTGATTGAATTTATCTCGAAATAAAAGCAAGAATTTTTTACATACAACTTTGTATGGAAAGTATCGCGTTATTTTGGCTCGTTATTGTAGTCATAAAATGGAATGCCAAACACAAGCCAGTAGGGCGGGCTTAGGAAGATTACGCAACGCAACACAATTGGCTTAGCTTTGGTGTTATGAAGAAACATTACAACAATCAGTATTAAAAGCTAACTTAAAGAATTTCTTAAACGTCAAACTGCATATTGTCTACGAAATTTATATCAAAAATACAACCGCATTGAGAACCTCGTCTTGTTTTTGAACTCGGTTAATAACTAGGGAAGAGTGGCCCGATTTTTGAAAGCACATCAACATCACTAGAAAATACCATAGAATAATAAAGTTCAGATAAAGTTTTCTACCAGTTGACAAGATTATTCAGTGGATTTTCATCTGCTGTACTCGTATTACGAATCCAGCACATTTTTTCACCACTTCCGAGTGATGTACTTTCAGCAATCGAGCCCCAGGATTCAGACAAACACTGTTAGGATATATCCTGTCTTAATATTGTTAGTTTGTTTACTAACATTCTAATTACGTTTTTCTCTTGTCAATAGCGCCCATTGCATGAGCAGCAACATGAAACCTCTTTCAACTGCTGATTTTGGCAAGGTTATGAAGCAAGTCTACCCGAGCGTTCGTCCGCGGCGGCTCGGTACTCGCGGCAATTCCAGGTAAGATAGTCAAATTATAATATATAGTACTTTGGTACGAATTCGCACACTGCTTCACATTTTAGCTTATTTGTCGAACTACTAGTTAAATTAAACCAAAGGCCCAAGCGTGCTCTAGCTAGATATTATAAGCGTTCAGTAAACTTCGCGATGCTTATCAATCTATTGCCAAACATGGAAGTTTGTATATCTTTTTTGAATAATTACTGCTACGTGATTACTTGGTTCTCATGTACTTAATTTAAGTATCGATTGAAGTAGAATAACGCCTTGCATAAGGCTTTATTAGATACGCATGCATATCGCTTATAAATATTTTAAGTACGTTGGCGACCGAGCAAAGCTCAGTTATCAGAACTCTGAAATAAGCCCTTTCCCAGAGATGAAACTTATCGAATTTTCGCTCTCGAAAACAGCAAGTTTTATCGAAATCGTAAGAGCCGCTCCCGAATTCTAGAAATAAATGAAAAAATATGTCGTTTGAAAGTGAAATATTAATAGTTACGTTAAAGAACCCTCAGCTTGAAATAGAGTCGTTTCATGTTGAAACTATTATATCAAAAGCGTTACCTAACCTCTACAATTATCCTGTATAAACAAGATTTTTAAGAGAAAATGGGAAAAACTAATACTGCTACTGCTAACTTAATAACATTGAATATTTGGCGAATATTTGTAACAGTTTATAGATTTAGCGTTGCCATGGAATGTGTTAAAAGCAATAGCATACCTAATGAAGCAATATTTTTGAGTTAACCTCTACCCGTTACAGAACATAGTAGGTATATGATTTTCACAGTAAAAGTGTAGCTGGGTCTCTAGTCCACAATGTGTAAGGCCGTCTTGCTAGGAAATGTTAAATCTCGATTTAGTGTCAAAATCGATTTAGTCGTGTCAAAAGTTATGGAACAGTCAATCTCTAAACCATATTTAGCGGTTAAATCTAGATGTAACTTCTCCAGCTAGTGGCCATAAATTATGTGAGTAGTCCTTAATAAGTAATAACGCAAATTATTGTATTTGTTTAATTTCATTAGCGTTCGATTTGCTTACGCTGATACATATACACGGAATCTGTACTATTTATTGCATTGCCTGGCTTGTGCCAATGTTCAGGAATTGTATTTCGACATCCTTATATTTAACTTTCTCTGCAATATCTGCATGTCCGGCCATATTGTGTCGAGTGTTTCAGTAGACAAGACTGCGAGGTCTATTCTAGAACTCGACGCATGTCAGAATTTATGCATTGCCCATTTATCAATCACGATGCACGCAACGGCGCGAATACGTATTTTAAGCCTTTTTAGTCGCGGCCCTGCTTATGTGAATCAGTTGTTTTGGTTTCTTACCATGTGCGTAAAGTTTTCGTTACATATTTTATCTTCATAGCTGATTGAGCTTGGCAAATTGATTTAATATATGTATTTAATCCGAAGTAAATGTCCTAGTTTAGTTTTAAAATGTATTACGCGAATGGCGAATATATGATTGACTTACGTATAGTACCTATTATAGTTTATTTTTGATCCGATCATTTGTGTTATAGGCTTGATGTTACGAGCACATAAAATTGATTAGGTTTATATTAAAAAGCTACTACCCGCTCTGCTGCATTAACGAAAGGTTAATTTAAAATTTAGGTTCGGAGGAGGTGTTAAGGTCTAAGGTCGCATTTAAGCGATAAGACTGCATTTATTTGCTTTTCTACTTTTGTAATTTCTCTGTACTGATTTGTGGCGTTTTAAAAGGAAATATTCGTATTGTATTCTATTGTACGTACAACTGACTTGGTATGAATCTTTAATACCAGATTGATTAATGAGACGAATTAAAACTATAAAATGTGTATTTAGCAGGTAAAAGATAGAGAAAATTATCACCGGGATATAAATGACGAAATTTTTTGATACATTTTGCTGTGATTGATTTCTTTCCGTTGATGTAGTGTAACAGATAAGATAATGCTATCAAAACGACCAAGGAAAAGTGCGTTCGTCGCGGTGCGGCTCAAATTAAGTTCTTAAGTAATTGATATATATATACGCGATACGCGCCATGCAGCTGCCAAAGACGATGTATATTTCCAGAGGCGACAACCAGATTGACTAAACTACTATCTTTAGGATGGCTGATTTAGTATAAATAACACGTAGTATAGACGTTGAAACAATCATCCATAGGTACTAATTCACGCTAATAATATAAATGCGAAAGAGTGTTTATCTGTCTGTCTGTTACCTCTTCACGCTTAAACCGCTGAACTGATTTAGTTGGAATTTGGTATAGAAATAAATAGTTTCAGTCCCAGGGAAGGACAGAATATTTTTAATTGCGCTTGCCCTGTTTGTATTTATTTATATGTTTGGGTTAAATATAGTATAATTACCTAATTGAAATTTGACCCCCCTCCAGTGGTCGGTCGGATTAACGCGAACATTTCTAGAACGACGCACGCTTATATATATATATATATATATATATATATATATATATTTTTTTTTTTCTCTTTTGGACTTGGGCTTTTGGTCATTATATGTGTGTGTGAGTGAACTTATGCAAGCCCGGTGGCAATACAATAATCTTGTAATGAAATTGGTGGTCCAGCCAGGACTGTCTCCGCAGAAGGGATCTCTTCTCGGTTTGTCCGATTGACTCGAAATTTGTTATGCATATACAAGATAGATGACAATGAAGTAAAAAGTCAGCAAAAAGCTTGTAGGTATTCAAAATGATTTTTTTAGGTTATACTTATTTATCCCGGAAAATCGCATAGTTTCCATGGATAGCGATAAGCTAATTCCGTGCAGTCTAAGCGGTAGGCAACAGCTAGACAGCTATAAAATTAAGATTAATCATTATTTAATTATTATTTATGATTATTATTTTGATAAAAAAACGAAAAGAAAATGTATGTATATGACAATATGTCATTGATTGACAGCGAGCAAAATGGCAGTAGTGCTTCTCTTGTGAGTAGCGTTGCCTGGTTGCCAATGCTTGGTCAGTGGCAGTGGCAGTACATAATATGTATAATGAATACCTACTAACAATCCTAACGATAGCTTTGTCGACCAAACCATGGCTCGTGTTTAAATCGGTGTAACTGCCAAACGTACCAACATCATACAGGCAAACTGCTTCCATTGCGCCCACATAACATAAAAGATCTGCATGATAGGTATTGAGGTATTGATATTAAATCAACCAATAGTTTGGTCAATATGTTGTTTCCTCTTAAACTATTACTGTATACATTAGGTATACATATGACCACCTTGAGTTGATGAGCCGTGATCCGTCCACGAGTCGTAGGAAGTGAGCTTGCACAAATATGTCTAAAGTAGACTTAAATTATTTGATCTCTATATACCTTCTGATGATACCGTTTCACGGTATTAAGGACCGGTTTTTCAATCCCCAGATAAGCTCTTATCCATGGACAAGAGAAGTAGATATTAACTGTTTAATAAATATCAATTACTCGGTACAGATAAAGAAAATATCAGTCTGAACTACTAACCCACACATATGTTTGTGGTTTTTACTAATAGCACCGCGAATATTTTCCTCTAAGCATTGCTAGATTTAGGGTGATAGTTTGCACATACATATTACATTTAATGTCACGTACCACAACTCCCAATTCTGAAAAAAAAAACTATTAGAAGTACGAGTATGAGTGGAAAATCGCAGCATAACATGGGCTAAACTTTATTCCACTCTTATCAATTAGCGTTATGTATTCAAGTGGCGCTATTGGCTTTTCGTCGCTCGCGCATGTTCGTGCATATCTGTCGGTCCCGCAAATAATGCGGTGATACGCCTGGTGAAGTTTTAGCAATTAACATAAAGCTTGTGTATAAGCATAATTTCTTCCATGTAGGTTCGCTTGTACTCGTATAGGCTTGGCTACAATCCCTGTATGTAGGCGAATATAAGAGATTTTGATTTGTATGTTCCCTAAATGTTTATTATTCACGCATTATTTTGTGCTAATGAACCGTTTTTTATATTATATTATTTGTCAGCAATGCGAAGTCTGCTGACAAGATGGTACTTATTACTAAGTATATTTATTCATTTTATGTTGATGATTGCAGAAAAGCACTGTACTATCGTACAATCTGCAATATTTTTGCTACCAAAACAATACCATATAACGAGTCAGTTGAACACTGTTCATTTGTATTTTTTTTTTCAATCAAATAATTATAGTACTGGCAAATCACTTCTAGTTTTACATTCGGCTTTGGATCAGTGAATTAATGCCTGCTAATTTGTTTTTATAGAAAAATGCAACATGAATACCTACCTATGCAACGGATACGGGAATCGATTGACTAACGTACCTACTTTGGTAGGATCTTATAAAATATGCAAACTGGGTTTATGAACATGTATACCTATTACAAATACGCATGAAAATGTACGACTTACTTAATCTTAAATTTACTTTGAGTCAAAGGCTTTGACTGCTAAGCGAGACCTAAATGCAATGCGGATGTGAAATTGTGCGCTCTTGTCTAAATCACTCCTCCGTTACATCATGTAGTAATTAGCCAACACAAAGGTATTCATAAAATTTAGTAGTATAATGCTGTACGACCGTATACGTCCGTGTGCTACTAGAACGACATTCAAGGTTTGTCTTGCTGTCTCACTCACTCACGGCACCCGAAACCCGAATGTAGTTCTAAGAGCTCACGGACTGTACAGTTGGTAATTATAGTGGCGTTGCGTTACATATTTCTTTCGAAAACTATGTAAAATGTACGTTTTTAAAGCATTTGTGTAGTTTTTAATGTGTATCGTTTAAGATTATATTTACGGTTTTACTCAATAGATTAACCAAATGTTGCAGATATTGTTACGCCGGTCTTCGGAAAAAGATAAAATTGGAAGTCCCACAGTTACCAGATTTGGGGGATTCGTCTAAAGTAAGCTAAATTTAAACTGTCATTGTCAAGCCTTCGCCATACAGCGGATCTTCAATTTTATTATATAATAATTTAGTGCCTACTGGCACACTGGGGGATTCGTCGACCTCCTGTCTCGTTTTATTGGCATTTATCACCTCGGAAAATGCGCTCAGTGCGGCAAAGGCTTAAGAATTAGTTTCAGTGAGTAGAGTTCATTGAATTTGATGAGGTTGAGGGTGATCAAATTTTGCTTGTTGAGATCTACCGATTAAATATTCTGATGTTACTATTGGTAGGCCGAAGAAAATTATAAATTTATTAATCATGACTTCACTTGTATTTAGTATTTTTTTTTTACAGGAATCAAGAGACTTATTTCGCGAGACGGACAGAACTGTGCTCGACTGGGCTGAAAGTAAATTAGGTGAGCAGGTTGCACTCGCAATATGGTCATACTCCTATAATATGAGAATGTCACCACAAAGACGGTTAGAGAACATGAGATTTGATACATCATTTTCAGCTGAAGGAGTATTAATGTGCTGTTACTGTCATGACTTTAAATTAGAATCCATACTTACCTATAAAACGTTACCTAGCCAGATTACAGATGCTGCTGGTATTAGAGATGTGCAATTATGAGACCTCTGATTTTTCTTTCTTTTTTTGGTTAATCGTCTCATCAATTATCCGAGAACGTTCTTTGTACGGCAGGAGTCAAGTTGACGAGCATGTTGGAGCTGTCCCGGCACTTGAGCTCGATGGGCGGAATGTCTCGCGCTGCCCCTGGCCAGCCGAGTCACACCCCTCCCCCGATGGCGTCCACGCACGGTACGTTACTGCTTTACCGTACAACACTAATAGGGTGGGTTGTGATTTAAATAGGTTGAGGGACGATTCCATTGTTGCAGGCTGAAGTTGTTTCGCTCAATTATTGTCATTTTACTTGTTTCATAACGTCATAATCACAAGCTTTGATACCGTTTTAAATGTTTCAAAACAAGGTTAAAGTAAGATAAGATATTTTTTAATTCTGGACACATGTTTGACTTTTATGTACTAAAAGGTCCTTTTAGCGAAATACTAATAAATAGTAAGTAATTATTGCAGAAAATTATTGTATTTTTCAGTAGGGCCGGTACCTGCTGAAGACCCAACCAGCAGACATTTATTGAAACAGCTGAAACGAAAAATACAGGTTAGTAAACAAAAATCTTTCAAAATCTATCTTTATAGAGCAGGGCGAAAAAACTTGTAGGATATATAGTTTTTATCTGTTTCCTCAGCAAATAAATGTCGTTGTCTTCGATTTTCAGACTCAGGGAACTCCAGGCCGACCAAAAAAGAACAAAGGTGTAGATGTGTCGGGTGAGTCGCCGCCGTCGATCTCGTACACGGTGCACGGCGGGCGCGGCGGACACGTGCCCGTGAAGCACGAGAGCGAGCCGGCCGCGGAGCCCGTGTACCACTACCAATCGGCGTATGTGTACGAGTCGCGGGCGCCCTCCTTCCCGCCGTACGGGGCGCCGCCGCGCGCGCACCCCCCGCCCGCGCCGCACCCTGCCATCCCCAGCCACGAATACCGTCCCGAAGCCTACGTGTTTGAGCCGCCGTACGTTCCCCGCGACCTCACGCTCGCCCCCGACGCCACTCACAACTTGCCGATCAACTTGAGCAGCGACGCGTCGCTCGACTTGTCCACGGAACGCACCGAGTGGCAGCGGCGGCGGCCGCCCGAACCGCCGCCAGCGCCAACTCCCGCGCGCCTACACCTGCCCGGTAAAAAGCTCATCCTGGAGACGTACCAGAGTGAGACGCAGGCGAGCTCGCCGCGGCCCGCTCTGATCGAAGCGCGCGCGCCGCCGCAGCATCCGCCGCACTCGTCCGAAGACTTCCCACACGCCGAGTACCTGCCCAAAAAGATGCGTGCCGCCGAGATCCTGGGCGGCAAGCTGAATTCTGCCCGCCAGGCGCTGGCCGCCGCCGATAAGGCCGCTGCTTCCACCTCCGCCTCCGGGACAGGTGTGGTGTCTTCAGTTCGTACGGAGGTTGCTTTTTTAGAGGATCCAAAAAACGTATCGAGCCGGTCCAAAAGCACCGCCGCGGCGCTGGCCCGGGAGGAACAGGAGGCGGCGAGTCCGACGCAGTCGGTGAAGGCTCCGACGCCTGAGTGCGAGCGCACCAGACTGCGGAGACCGGCGACCACCAGATCGAAAGGGACCTCGCCGGATGGCGCGGATTCACCGGAACGACCGGCGACGCCTGACTCGTGCTGCGGTCTAGACGGAATCAACATCAAAACAGGAATGATATGCGAAGAAAAACATTCTGAAATACTGAATAGAGAACGCGTTATTAGCATCTGCAACATCGACAAGCACGCCCTCGACGATTACCTCAACGAGGGCAACAGCCAGGAGCACGAGGAGGAGCTGCTGCAGTACTTCCACCACCGCGACGGCGGCCCGCAGCACTCTGCCGACGCCAACACTTGCGACAACACGACCAGTTTTTTAGATGCAGGTCTGGACCCACAAGACGACCATAGCCAGGGTAAAAATGAGAAAATATCCCAATTACGTGAGTTACTAGCTAAAAATTTAAAGAATCAGAGTGGGTCCAGCTCTCAAAATCTTCCTTTAAATAAAGACGACGGACTCCCCCAAGAGAAAGTGCTCGAACCCGTCGATCACTCGACCAAATCGACGATCACTGAAGGAGCCTTCAAGCCGGTCTTGAGCACTGGCGTAATGGTTATGAATGGGCCGGCCGTGACGAGCCAGACCGAACTACACAGCAACAAACATTGTGGTACAATCACTAACGGAAACGGAGCGCCTGTACCATATCTCAACCAAGGCATTTCCCAAATACCAACTGCGGAACCTAACCTCTACAATGGAAATAGTCATAACGTCCCACAAAGCCCAACCACAAGAACACAGCAGTACGATTTCGTACCGATATCTGATGGGTGCCACTCTCCTGGAAATTTTCATACAAAATCACCGGTTGGATTTGTCCAGAGAGGACACAGTCCATTCAAAGTGAATAAACCGGCGATGATGATGGGTGGCTCACTGCAGACATCGCCGACGTCGCACAGCACCGCCGCTAGCCCCTTCGTGAGTCCGCGGAACACGCCGGTGCCGCGCTCGAGACTCTGTCCACGTCCTATACCTAAATTGAACGGCAGAAAAAGACGTAATCCTTTAACATTAGGCGTAGGGGACCCCAACTCTAAACCGTTTGCTATTCCGAATGATCAAAAGTTTTTTTACAAAGCATTATGCGCCCCTAACACTAAATACTGTCAACCGATGTCAGCGCCCCCGTCGCCCAACATATTATCTTCTCAATATAAGAGTCACATGTTCCAGTCTGGGCCAGGCGTATCAAATGGCGCAAGTAATCTACATTTAAATTTTCTGCCAAACGTCCATTTCAAGGAGTGCGCCAACGGGGATATGGGGCAGCCGTTGTCGGCCGATCCTCTGTCGAGCGAAGTCAGCCAATTCTTCCAGGAGTCGCTGGTGAACTACCGCGGGGAACACGACGCGTCGTTCCGCTCGCAGTCGGCGCCGCTCAAGCAGCTCGGCCACCTGGCGCTCGTCAACTACATGCACACGCCCGTAGGCTCCGTGCCGCCCACGCCCGTGCCCAACGAGTTCTGCGATTTCGGTTCCCTCGCTGACACTTGTGATATCTCCAAAGCCGGCCTCAATCCGGAGACGTTAGACAAAATTTACGATGCCATAGATAGCAGCAACAACGTACTCAATTCGGGGGCACCATCACATCTTTTGAACTCTTCCGACTCTTTAAGTAATGGGTGCGGCCCGATGCCCGAACAACAGATTTTGACCGATGAACAGCTGAATTCACTGATTCCGAGCGACGGCGAGCTTCTCAGCCAGCCATCGAATCAGTTCAACCATTCATTCCCAGAAGACAGTGCGACTTCCGCTGACAATGTGGAGGATTTTCTGAAACGAGCTCACAGCATAGAATTCGATCTACCTGAGTTGGTTGACAAAAGCAAATACTACACATCACGTTCGGTACCCAGTACTCCATTGCCGTTCAAGCGCGCGGCGCCTAATCTGCAGATAGACTCTCGCCGGTCGCGAGAGCTGTTCAGCGCCGTGAACTACTCGAACGCTTCGAACGGCATATCGTCCAAGTCGGTCCCGTCGACGCCGCAGCTAGGCGAGGAGCGCAGCGTGTTCAGCTACAGCAACCGCGACTTCCTGATCAACGGCAACTCGGTGGAGGCGTGCGGCGCCGCGCTGCCGGCGCTGGACGGGCACGCCGCGCTGGCCTCGCCGCTGCACATGCTGCGCGAGGAGCTGCTGGAGCCGCTGCCGCCCGCCGCCGAGCTGCTCGCCGACCTCGACAAGATAGACGGACCGCCCTACGTCGACCTCTAGTCACCCAACTATTCACGCACGTTGTAAATAATCTTAGCCCGCTTTATATTTGTACGGATACCATGCTATTGGATCTCTACAGTGTACGATGTTTTGTATGCCTTCAGTGAAGGTGAAATGCTAATAAGTTTTCTTATTCGATGGATCGCGCTCCCAAAAGTTGAGTCAATACAATTCGCAATGAGATTGTGATAAAAGAGCATTAGGTGTTTACTGATCTACCTGTACGACCGCCTTAAAACAAATTTATACCCACATTTTTACATGCGAATATATATTAAATTATTAATAAACCCAATAGACTAATATAGCAGTGTTTGACAATTATAGGTGTATGCGTAGCTTACCGTTGTGGTGCAGATGCAGAGGTCCACTTACTGAGGCCTGCTTTGGTTTTAGTTTGTGGATCTTAGCGAAGTATATTGCGTAGTCAGATATTACTTACACGAAACATAACTCTCCATTGTCTATTGCCGCTCAAATAGAATGATAAACGAAAAACACACCCCATCCAAATCACACTTAGATATAACAAGTATTTGAATGTTTCGAAAAGTAATATTATAATTATTGATACGCGTGCACTTCTAACTTGGGTGGCTATCTTTAAATCATTATAAATAACAACAACGAAATTATGTAAATAATAATTGTGCAGCGAGGCGTAGGGCTGCCCTCGGTATTTGACTAACTTAATGTTTGCTCTTCCTTCATCGATTAAATTAGCTAGTATCTGACTAAACAGACCAATGCGTGCCAAGCGCGCTTAGTAAAATAATTGGTTTTCTTGATAAAAATGATAACTATAAATAGTATATAGTTTATGAAAAATGAATTTATTGTAAGTTAGCACAAAGATTTAATATATTTTATTATCACATAGGAAATTTACTTGATATACTATTAAGTATACATACATTTAACTGCATCTAATGCAGAACGAAAAAATTAATCTGCCGCAATGGCTGCAGTGAGCTTAGGAGATGTGACCAATTCTGTGTTAAGTACACCGAGGCCGGCCAGCGGGTACGCGGTTCTCCTTTGAGTAGTGTTCCAATATCAACAACTGTTGGCTTGAAGCGGGCCTACGCGTCGCCAAGCCAGGCAAGTATGTTATAGTCAATGAAGTTCAAGCATTTGAGTCGTCTATAAATCACATTAATTTTACAAACTTTGTCAGACTACTTCCATATTAACAAAAAGGAGTGTCCAAAGTTTTTTTTATTGCTACAGTCAAATCAAATCCTTGACATGTGTTGGAGGAGCTTTGAAACGGCTCCTACTTACACCTATGTTGTGAAGCAGTTGACAAAAATTGTAAATTCGTAGATTTAATTTTGAACTTTGTTTCATATGCGGCCTAATTCGATTATTGTGTATTGAGAGGCCCTTTAAGCCGAAAGGCTCGCAATACATGGCCATAACTAACACAACTTGCCATTCCAAGCTTTGTTTCTCAGTGCAGCTCCATCGTACTAGGCTAGTTAGAAAGAGAAGCACAAAACAAAGCAAATGACTACAACTGGTGTTAGCCTTACTGTAGAATTCGTGATAGCGCGTTTTATGCGATGAACGAGTATTCTAGTGAATATCAAACTCCGACCACAAACTAGGGGTCGCAAGTTCGATCTTCACGTATACAAGACATTTGTGTAATTAATTAAAATGTATGTAAATACCAAAGTTGTGTTTGTTTTATATAATGGTATTATATTCGCTGGCAAGTACTAAGTTGGCAAGAACAAATATACATATTTTAAATAATGGATGTAAACACCAACTCTGGTACAAATACATTCTTAATTATTTTACATGGCTATGTCTGCTCCTAGTGGAATTGGAACCGACGGCCTTTCCGTTGAAGGTTCATAAACCACTAGGCTACGCGGCTGCATCTTTAGTTTGGAGTTTCAGTTGTCAAAGGCTTGAACGCGAAATAGTAGCACTTTAAATGTTCAAAATGTGAACACCACACCCGCGAGTTGCGCCTGATGGTGAAACGCTTAAAAACTTAGTCGATTGTTAAAATAACAAATTAGTACAAAAATAATGACACATTGATTCAACAGGGATGTATATGTAAGGGAAACCGAAGACTGTCTTGAAGTTTGTAGATATTTTGAACATGAAGTAATTAGCTTTGGCTATATTGTCTCGAGGACAACACCCACAACGGAGAACCTCAGTGATCAGTGTTATTATTCCAATTTGGTATACAACTTATTACCAAATTCAGCTAGTACCTAATTATTAAACTTAGATGTATATTTTGTTAAGATACACCACATTAATTATTATCATATACATATATATTTGTACTGTCTAATAAAACAATATACAAGAAAATTAAGAGAAACCAGAGAATTCACGGATTGTACACGGATAATTAGAATGAAAAAGTTACACTCATAGGAATACTGATTCGGCCAAGAAAATGTATGGGAACGGCTGTATGTCATTTTGCAAGCATGCAGGTCGTAAGACGCTAGGAATCATTTTCAGCTAGATACAAAATCTCTGCTGCCTTACCTACACGCAGATTTGGCCTTTTGTTTAGATATCATAAAGGAAGCTCTTACTGTAATGGTATCACTTTGTAAATGGAAATCCGACGTTCACGTGACAACTTGTTAATTTTCAGCAAATAAACTGTATTCGGAAAAGAATGGTCAAAACAAACTGTTAGGATATTTTTATGTTAGATTCTGCGGTGATAAAAATGTCTGCAAATGCTCTCATACCATTAGGTATAATATCTAAGATAAATATAGAATATACCCACTTGCCCTGCTCTACTAATCTACGACATACATACATACATAAATAAATCACGTCTTTATCCGTTATGGGGTAGACAGAGCTATTTGTTTTATAGCTAATCTACTACCAACTTGGAAATTAGAATATCGTGTCATACTATCCCTCTCAATCTTCCATTAAAACACTATTGGTGTGAGCGGGTTGGCACGATACCAAATTCAAATTTCTAATTAAACGAGATTTTTTTCTGTTTATGTTACAGTCAGCGATAGATATAAAGGGCGCGATCGAGGCGCTCTGATATGTCTGAACGTCTCTACTGTAAAGGGCTTGAGAGCGTATTCCTTACTTACTCGAGCACCTTGGCCACTCCCATTTATGTATGACGCTGATTGTACAATAAATGCAAATGAACTCACAGAAAGTAGCTTCCTCAAATCTGTTTAGTTTTCGTTTACACCGTTATTGTTTTATTAGACAAACGAAAAGTAACATTGTCTATTGTAAATATGAGTGTTTTGACGATCATAATCACATTTATTCTGGGTAATTTCACGCATCCCAATGTTGCAGGACTATCCATCATACGTCTAAGTTTCGTTTTGTGTGTTGTTTTCATCCATACATAATGTAATAAATAATGTGTAGGTATGTACGGGCCGTTCAAGCATTACGTTAGCCCAAAAGTGGCGTGGAGCGAATGAAGTTTTGCTTACGTAATACTTGGACTGCCCGTTGATCGAGGTCCTGTGTATACCTACCTACATACTTATAGTTGCGTTAATTAAAGCAATAAGCTTTAATATCCACATCACAACTACCTATCAGTTTTAGTATTTTCGAAGCTTCCAGCTTATTATGAACTGTAAGCTCGTAGGAAGCAGTTACATTTACACGGACGATGAACTCAAACAGCCCTGGTACTCTCTAGAAGCAGAAGTAAGCAAACATATTCACGGTTCACGTCGCTCGACCGACAACCATAAGTTGACCTGTTAGCTTGTGGACATTATACGGAGTCTGGTGTCTCGGCATTGGTCAAGTATCAACGTCAACGCTCGGCCTCCCAGATATATGACCATTTGTTATATCTGTGATAGTTCTATTGAGCCATGTAGGTATATCTGCTACCAAGCACGACCTCTCATTTTTAATTAATTTTACACGCAGGAATTATAATGTATAAAATAACAGTCATTGCATACGACCCGCCTTATTCGTCCGTCACAGTAACACAGTACATAACATGCACTAAATATATTTTTGTACGTATACACTCAATGCCACTAATATATATAGATTGTTCACTGATATTGCAACATCTGCAATAAGATGGAAACTGTTTACATATTTGTGGAGTTGACTGTAATAGTAAATAAAATCTCATATTCATATACCAAATGACGCGAATATTGATATTCTTACATAAACCCAGTACTACTTTACGAGAGTACAAAGTTGTGTCACATCATTGTGAAGTGGAATCATTTTCATTATGGTTGTAAGTAATTAATTATATAGGACCTGTGTGTGATTTGTGAATTATGTTTTATTTGGTGTATTCAATTGAACATACTCCGTAATAACTTTAAGCATAATGTGTAACAAATATACATTGTTTAACTACATTTGTTGAGTGTATAAATGTATAATATTGTTATTTAAGTGTTAAACTATATACCCACATGTTTGTATAACCAGTCGGCATTCTACATCTATTAATAGATAAAAGCGAATCATTTTGACTTATCTAATCCGTTATTGAATACTAGTCAATGGATTCATGTAAGTAATTATTTTGAAATCTATACATAATTATTTGATACTGCAGTACTACTGTCTAAAGCAGTTTGTGATAAAGTTTACTAAACATTAACCGCAACACATTGTAATCATCGCTTCAATTACTGTTTGTATTGTGCTGACTATACATATTATACGCAAAACTTTCTGACAAATAAGTTTGTATTTCATATTACATCCGTACTTGTATACTAATATCTCTCTATCTGTCGGTCTATCTGCTTGTTACCTCATACCATTTCCCGCGGAATACCGATAATACAAATCTTCGCAAGCAAAGTAGCGGGCAACAGCTAGTACTAATATTTATGAAAAAACGACCCGTTATTCTCTTTATATGTATTAATATAAACCGAATTTACAATAAATTGTTTTTGAGATTGTTATAATTATCAGTGGTATGTTCGAGAAATTTTCTTGATTGGGCTAACAACAGCTTAAAATAAACGTTTTAAGTAAGTACCAGTCGTATAATGGAGATTTTGTTACTAGACTAGTTAAGAGATTGTTATGTAAATTCGAAATTAACATTATTTTGTAGACATTGATAGCAGGCACTGTTTTTCTTTCATGTGCTACAATTATGTTGTTCACTTAGTTATTTTGTTTTTATTTTTAAGATCATACAAAGTGTTAGTATAATAACTAGATTTTATTTTAATGTTAAATTTAAGTGAAAATATCCATGTTGTTAATTAGTCTTTATGGATGTTGACTTACACCATTTGATATGCAGTGATAATAAATGATATGGTAGTATTTATTATGATTTATTTCCTTCATTTATAAATATAAAAAGTAAGTGACAAAGTACAAAAACATTTTTTTTATGTCTGTATTTATTTATTTCCATTTTTTGCAAATGATTGTACAGTCAGCGTCAAATAGTTTAATTAAAGCATCAAATTCAGCCAAATAGTTCGGTACCTACACCATAGAAATAGTACCGTGTGTTGAACTTTTTGGTCACCTTGGATCAGTGGCGTAACTATACCATCTGGGGCCCGTGGCAAATTCTTTTGATGGGGCCCTATCAGTAAAAATCGTCACGTTGTACTCGGTTTAATTTTAATATTTTTGAGCTCGCGGCCTCTTGGGTCGGGGGCCCCTGGCATTTTGCCAGTCCTGCCAGCCTATTGTTACGCCACTGCCTTGGATGTTTCATAAGCTTATTCTTCGTACGTAACCAAGTTACATTACCAGCACTGCTAAAACCAACATTGGATGATTAATTTGGATTAATTTAGGTTAATGTGCCCAAGGGCCACCCCTAAGCCGCGAACATGTTTGTTTTACTTTAGAAACAGTCTTTATTTTAACTTAGAATGTCCTAGTAATGTAACTTGGTTATGTATGAAGAACAAGGGGTTTCATACCATACAACGCTGACCGTACATTTGTTGGGCCATAACAACTCTATTATTAAACGTTGTATGCAATTCAAACTTTAAAATAGTTAAATTTACTAAAGATATACTACACAAGTATTAACATAATATCAAATTTGATTTTACAATCTTTGTCAGGTTACACAATTTTTTTTTTATATTGCATCTGCAATCAGTGCACTCACTTTTAGCAGATCTGTTTCATGCTTCTCTCATTCAGAGCGTGTCCCCCAGTGAGGACATCTACTCATAGTTCTCCACACTACAAGATGTTTTTTCTTTTAAGGCGTTTAACATAGCTGGTAATTGTGAGCTGTTGTGCAAGGTAAAAGTATATTAAAAAAGGGTTTATAGTCTCATACTAACAGTTTTAATGAGGGATACAATGGCAAAAGACGATTAAACAAACTTTTAGAAATGCAGAAATTCTTAGATACATATTTGTTAAAAATTTCAACAGTAGGTAATCTCTGTACATATTTTTTAATATCTCTTTTGTAAGTGATTGGTAAACCATTCTGGTAATATAGGGTCATCTTCATTGCTGTAGCGTCCAGCTACATGCACTGGCATCCCTGGATTCCACTCCAACATGATGCTTATGAGCGGCAACGTTTGTAGATTGTGTAAAGCATTCTCTCCATGAGCTTGAATGACTTCTTGTGCCAAACATCTTTTAACATATGTAAAGAATGCGTCCAAGAAGTTGAAACAAACATTTGGATTCCAATATTTCTGAAACAAAAAAGATCCATGTAGAAACTAAATATTATGCATAGTTTTACATCAATTTCGTCAGCTAGTGTTCAACAACAGTAAGAGAGTTTTCGTTTTATTAATATTTCAAATTAATGAGTTTTATTTACATTCAAGGTAAAGTAAACAAGAAAGCCCAAAGGTAATATTTAAATTTACCTGTGACATCTTTGACAGATCTCTCATGGTATAAGTTTTCAATTCCCTCACCGTCCCAGCATCATCTCGGACTCCACACACCAAGGTGTTAACTCCAGCTAAAAATGACTGACACCACCATTTCTTTGTTTTGAATCTCCTGGAAATTAAATATTTAGTTGAAAAGGCCAAAAGAGAGATCAATAAATCTAGAGGAGTCTATCTGTCCAATCATCCCTCACAAGGCTGTCTTTTGAATCATAATTAGGTAGATAAAATATTTACAGTGTGTACAGTAATACTTATAGCCACTATTATAATAAAATACATGTAGTATAATTTTTTGCCTGATTTTGATGTATCTATACTAATATTATAATGAAGAGGTAAAGCTTGTGAGTTCTGGATCTACTAAACCAATTTTGAAAATTGTTTTATCATTAGAAAGCCACATTATTTGTGTGTCATGTGCTATATATTTAATACCACACGGACGAAGTATCATACAACAGCTAGTTCATTATATTATAATGATACAGAACCATTCGTGTACAAATCGGAATCACACTGCCAGTATGTATATTTCGGTAGTATATATTTCACTGGTTTTCTGTCTAATAAATAAAGTAAAAATCATCAGTTATGGTTAACAAACATAATAGAGATATGTTTCATACCTAAAACTGGCTTCCTGGCGTGGATGGTCAATTTGCCTGTTTGTCTTAAGTTCTACAAATTCTTTTTTACATAAGTAATCTACAATAGCTTCAGCACCAAGCTCTGGTGTTGGTGCAGGTTGCACTCTGCCTTGGTCACAGCGTATACCATCCATCTCTGCTCCATAAATTATGTTGTGGCGATTTAAGTGTGTTCTAAACACTAATGAAAACTCTTCTGTCTCATCTACAGGAACATTTGGATTGGGTTCTAAGTCTGGGGTATCTGAAAACAAAAAAATTTGCAGTTATATTATTCTAAAACTTTTGCCTTGCTGATTACAAATAAAACGTTACAACAGATAATTTACCCGATAACATATACTGCTCAAACTTGTAGCCCCAAGATGTAAACTTTTTTTCTTCAGGGGTCATATTTTTTTTCCTTTGCAATTTCTCCTCAGTATCGCGTGCACATAAGTATATGTTTCCATTGAATAGCAATGCAACTATCTTCCACGGCTCTCTATTCTCGTAAGGAGTGCACGCTACACAGGTCATGAGACCTCGGTAACAGAAGAAATTAGCTTTGTCTAAACTGTTAGAACAAGGCAAGTTTAATCTTATTTCATGCTCCCGGAGAAACCGAATCAAATCTGTTAGTTTAACATCCAAGTCATCTGGTTTGCGTATTGCTTTGTCTATAAGCACATTAAGATCAAAATTAACCTTGCGATTGTTAATGTTCTTAGCAAATTTTAGATTCTCCAATCCAATGTAACCTATGATGGTAGGGCGCCCAAAGTTAGGAAAAGCAGCATCATATTCGGGCACATTTACGTGAAGTTCTGGATGCATGGTTGATGAATAAATAAATATAAACTTCAAATCAATATTACAATTTCATTCATTGTACTATGTTCGCTTGCTCATAAACGCATCTAAATTTATAGTTTTTATTACAAACAAGCTAAGCTACGCGTTGGAAACAAGCGCTTTTGTGACTTGACAGTGACAGCGACATTGACATACCATTCAGTGACAGCTAGTTTATTTTTTTATTTTTAGACCATACCATATCGCCTCGTCATATAAGTTTTTCCAGTTTATTAGGTTTGTGTTAACCGACTGCGGCGAAGCCCTAAGTAGGATTATTTGCTTTTCGCAAAAGGTAAACGTTCTAACCCATACAGTTACACCTTTATTTCATTTCAAGAACCTGAATGCGCTTAGTAAAATCAATGCCATTAAAAAGAATTTTATTTTACATTTTTACGTTATTTTTTCTCATTAAAAAAATCATCTTTACTATTTATATTTCTTTATAAATGTTAAGGTCTCATAATTGAAGTGTCAAAAAGTCACGTGTAGTGGAGGCTACTTGAGAACAAAGTATGTATGGCATGACATAACATAACACGTTTTGTAAACATGCTTTTTGACGTACGTTTGAAATAACTGACTGACAAGATGGTGTTAATTTAATTATGTAGCAAGTGCATGGTCCTATTAAATAATTTTTCGTAATAAAACACTTTCTAAAATGAGAAATGAAGAGTGTGAGGTTGGAGATCAGCAGGAAATCATCTCTGTAATGCACAAACCATTTCACAAATGTCGATTATGCCTGAAACTTGGCGAATTTTGCTCAATATTCGAGCAGGATGATTCCATCAAGTTATCTGAGATGGTCATGTCTTTCGCAAATATTCAAGTAAGTACATAATTAATAATTCATCTGACATTTTTTTTTCATCACTAAGATGAGAACCTCTTTATGCAAAAATATAAAACATGACTGAATAAAAGGTGAAAATCTGAGCTATGCAACTATTAAGTGTGACATTCACCATATGATTTACTTCTGTAGAAAACTCATGCTGACGGTTACGGAGACATATTTTTTGGTCAATTTGTGAATTATTTTTTAACCAATTTCACATCTTTCTCCCTTACAGGGTGGAGACAAAAAAATCTTCACTAATTGTTTTCCATCTCTTGCTTTACTCTCAATATTTCTGTTACAATAATTTATCTTAATTTACGGTAACATGAGGTATTGCTGCATTTCACTTTAATTTAAAAAAAGGATAACAAACACACAAACAGTCACTGGTCACATGATAAATCATCTTTTAAAACTAAATAACCTATTGAAAAAATATCTTTTTTATTTTTTGGTTTATTTGATTTGTTATTTTGATATGTATATATGTATATATTTATCTGAGATATTCTATTTTGTAATATGGTTTTCGGATATTATAATTAATAGGCATATTAAATACACAAGTAGAACTGTAGTCTCATCAGTAGTAAGTTAAGTATGTAGTGGATCATTAATAACTCAGTATGGGTGTTGGATTCACTATTTACTTAGTTCCACTCTCTCCATTTTTGCCTTTAAATATATTGACTCTTCCTATTTAAAGTAAAAATTGATTTACAGATATTTGAAGGTGATGGACTCACAGATCGAGTATGTTCAAGTTGCTTAGAAAATTTGAGCACTGCATATTTGTTTAAGCTCCAATGTGAGAGAATCAATGAGATGCTGCGGAAATCACCAGGTATTTTATGCAAAGTAAATTAAATTATGATACAGGGGCTCTAAAACATAACTAATTAATATAATTAGTAAAATTGTCATTGTTCACAGAGGAAAATATTAACAAGCCACCTAATTTTGAATACAATATATTTATGAATAAAGAGTTTCACATGCATACTAAGTCAATGGAGGGTGAAAATGTTCAGAATGTCATCAAAGAAGAAGGTCATAGTGGTGCTAGTCTCGAAGTTAGTGATGAAACAGACAGTGACGTCGACTCTGTCATATGCGTGTATTGCAATGAATCTCATGGCAATCTAGGTGCTCACACATGCCGTGTCATTTGCAACATCGAGCACAATGAGCTGCAACGCTCCAGCAGCAGCGAGACCCTTGTAGCCACTGATGTCACATCGTCAGACACTGACAGACTGATTACAACTACACCAGAGAAACCCCCACGTCTACAAGTTACTTGTGTTCTTTGTGACGAAAAATTTAACCAGTATAACGGTTATGTCATGCACTTTAACAACTGTACACTCAATGTTAAGTTACATCATATTGTTTGCCCCGTTTGTCATGAAATTCACACAGAAAAACTGGCATACCTTGAACACTTAAGAGTTGTTCATTTTAAATATGATCATCCTGTGATTGACTCGGATGTAGATTGTGTTGATAGAGTTCCTCCAGTAATTGAGAAGACCAGAAGACCGATTGCCGTGCGTCGCCAAATAGGTTGGTCTATCGAAGATATTTATCAAGAAATAGATTGCAAAAAAATAGAGGATAACCAAACACCTAATTCGAGTCCTTTAAAATCGTTAAATGCGTGAGTGTGAACTCTCAATGTAGGCATGGGCATGGGTCAGGATTAATACAATGCTTCAAAACTAACACTGCGCGTTGGGGTAACAAGGTAGATCAAGCTTCTATATGGGTCCTTGGATTATCTTTTATTCTAAAGCCTATTTTAGTGTCTATTATCATGGTGTATTTTTACGCTGACTGAACCTCTTAAGCATTGGTTAGCACACATTAACAAATTCAGAGGCTCAGGAAACTTGCGTTGCCTGAGCATTAACAGTACGTGCACAAGACTAGCCTGGTCTGGTCATAACCTTCATTATCTATCATTTAATTTTTTTTGTTCCTTTTCATCTCTTGCAAATTTAGCTTCTGTGTAAAACCAGTCTGTTTGGCCTGAGTGAAATCATGTGCTTAAAACCCAAAAATAAAATATCCCACCAATTGCATTGCATTTTTTACAAAGTAATTGGGTACAGTTTTTGGTGTTGCCTGGCTATCAATAGAGCAAGTATTACCAGACATTGACTATTATTTTTTTGATTCAGGACATTTAGCAATCACAGTACCCCAAAAAAAGTTAGCTTTCGCAAATTCTTTGAAACAAGTAAAGCAAAAACTTCAAATTATCTGCCTTTCCGGAAGTATATTCAAAGTTACAGACAGAAGAAAAAGATTAACAACTACAGTCCTATCAAGGACAAGTTACAAGTCACCGGGACACTGAAGGCCTGCTGGCATGAAGAGATGTCGGGTCAGTAAAATATACTGTTTTATGCAATGCAAACGTTAGGAGTCCATGTTGTTTGATATTCTTGAAATATATCTTGGATTATGATGAAATTTGGTTCAGTTAGTTTAGCTCTTTACAAGTCGTCACAAGTCGGAACAAGTATACTCAATTCAAGCATCATCTGCTTCTTGTAAAAGTAACAAAAATAATTAGGTAAATAAAAAGACGATTTTAAAGTGTAACCTGGTTTTATTTCGGGAAATTTCATAGTTCCAGCAAGATAGACGAAGAGTAAATGAATAAAAGTAACTGGGGCAAGAAATAAAAGTAAGAACCTTAAAATTATTCTCTCATGAGTTTATTTTTCAGATACTGATTATAATTCACCAAGTGGCACATCAGAAGAATCTTGGAAGTTGAAGCAAAATTTGATTTGTACTTGTAATAAGAGTGTGTTCATGCTGTCGGAATTTATAAATGTGAGTATCAGCATGAAATCCTTCCTTTAGCTTAGCACACGATGGAGCTGTACCTAGTGGATGACAAAAGTCCACCAAACTTGCGTATATTTAAATACGGGTACATACATACATACACAAATCACGTCTTTATCCCTTACGGGTACGGGTAGCCGACTGAATATTGATAGTTTCTATCTCGCAGCAAGTAGCATAGAGCGTAGGTATCTATCTGCCTGCTGCTTTATTATGACTTATTGAATCAGGCTTTACTTAGTGGGGTCCTTATTAATGAACAAAAACATTTGATTTACAAATAATATTACTTAGTTAAACAAATCGTACAAGATGATTTTGATTACAAACCACTTCCCAATTGACTTGAAATTTAATAAATACGCATTTACAGGAAGCACAGAAATTACATCCAACAAAAAGCCTTAGTATTCAGATTTTAGATATTTAACATGATATCAACTGGAACTTATTTTATATTACAGGACCGGGATCGAATTACTGCCATGATAAACGAATTAGGCGGAGTCGTCGCTGAGAACACTAAAATGGAGATGCTGGCTACTCATTTTGTCTCGGTGTTGCCAAACGATACGTTCACTGGCATGATGGTTTGCGCCCTCTCCACGGGGAAGTGGCTTCTGCATGTCAATTTTATATACGACAGTTTCAGATGCAAAAAGTTTTTGAATGTAAGTCATATTGTTGATTATAATTGGAATTATATAAAAAAACGTATTATATTAATCTCCTGATCAAGCATAGAAAATGATTCTGATATTATTGCTTAATTTTAATATGAAGTATCACTTCTCAAAACACATTAAACAATATTTTTAAAAGCTTTTAACTGTATCTGTTTATTTTTTGTTTGGGTCAAATTTTGCAAATATTTACCCCTTTCTAGTGAATGGATCGCTTTGAAATTTGGTACGCCTTAAGCTATGTAGTATGGATGACAATGCCAGTACAGACCGCAACAAGTAAAGTCAGCAAAAAAGCGTGTATTAATAATTATATATTTAACGAAAATTTATTTTTATTTCTTTGAAATTTACAGGAAAATATGTATGAATGGATGAAGCATCCTAAAATTCTTGAGATAGACAACACAAGTGTTGAAGTAGCCAAGGCAGCAGTTTATTGGCATTTGGAGTTGCAGGCACTGAATTCCAAGTTCCCTTTCGAGGGCAAACAGATCGTGCTTATTATGAAGAAGAAGTACAGACAGTACTATCAAATGATATTTAAAACATTGAAAGCAAAACCGATAACTTACGACCCAAGGCAAGTGATGGTGCCGAACTATGTTGCATGATCATTTCATTTTTCATCACTAATTGTATTATTATTTACTAAGTGTGAGTTGCAGTTTAACAATAACCATAACTGTCGATTTTTGACTAAATCTAGACCATAATTTATTTTGCAAATAGGCCGCCAATGGCTATTTTACTTTTACCAGCGCATTCGGAAAGACCACCATTGCCAATAATAACGCGCCGCGTGAAACTTGGTCGTCTTTTAGTTCAAAATAAATACATTTGCAACTATTTTTGGGATGTATAAAGTCCATTATGTACATTAAAGTCTTAGGGCCTGTCTCACTATTCTCTGTAAAGTACCTGATATCTAAGTGTCAGTTATCTATGATTCCCTCTCTATTTCTTACTATGAAACAGACAGAGACGACATCATATATTATGTCAAAAGCGGTTATGGTTAAAGTTATAGTAAACTTGCAATACACGCTTAAAATAACTGTCAAAATTGTACAAAACTATAATGAGAGGCATTTTTAAGCTTCCTTAAGTTTGTTTCGCGGTTTAAATTATTGTAAATGTGTATAAAACCCCGTAATTCCCCCGAGCTCTTTCTAAAGTCGAGCTCGGCAATGACTACACAGCCCACCGTTCATAACATAAGTATCTAAATACATACACTATTACTGATAATAAGGAACGTGTGTAGATTTTTTTTATGGTTTCTTGCGTATATGTTCGAGAGCTTTCGACTAGTTGCACGTGGCGTTTATCAATTAGTCCAGGATTTAATTCGTGCAGTAATATTGCAGCAAAACAGATTTTTACAGCTTTTGAAGGTTAAATATCAATTACAGAAAAATCTGCCATTGGCGCTCATTTGGCTTCGAGTAAATACCTAATAAACAATGCATTACTCACAGGACCCCCGGCAGCTGCTGCACCGCGGACTACTGTTTCGTGGACATGAAGGTGATACAGCGAGTGAAGCTGCGCTTCTTCGCGCGCCACAACGTGCCGGTGTTCCCCTACCAGTACATCCTGGTGTACTTGCTCAACCGCGGCCGCGTCGAAGACGAACACAAGTACTTGCTACAGGAGTACCAGAAAATACAGTCCGAAGACACGGTGGACTTGTTTAATAATACATACTAACCTTTCTATTACTAATTAACATGTTAAGTACCTACTGTAGATACACAATTATACTCTGTGTATGTAGTTTTGTTTACGTAGCAATAAAGAATTGCCATATATTTTTTCATAGCTTAAGTAAGAGATAATTATATTGTTAAACTTATACAATATTATATTATTACGAACTGATATTGAATATTATGAATTAAATGAAATAAGAAATTATAATATAACGTTATGACGCATAGATTTAGTTTTATTCAGTCAATAGTTATTATTTACAAAGTTAACGTTCTCTTCGACTATAGGTTCTTGGTGTTACTCGGTGACGAATCGGTCCGGGAGGGATGGTGTTAGGTATAGGCATGGTGGTCCGGTTTGTGTTAGGTAAGGTGTTCCAGCTTCCTAGTTTTACCTGTAATGGTATAATTTTGTATGCCAAGTTTTTGCTATGTTTAAGTATTCTACATCAAGAATGAGACAGTCCGGGAGCCTTCCTGTGTCCCCAAGCTATACTCGACTGGCGAGTTCTATTGCTTTTGCGAATGTAATTTGTAATACTGTAAGTGCTATGCTGCTGCAAATGCCACAGAATTTTGTTAAAAATAACGGCCGTAGTTGCGAAATCGTTATTTTACCAATAAACATCGGAAATCTTCGTACGTCATGTCCGTTGATTTTTATCCTGATGATGATGATGATGATGATGATATCCTACTAATATTATAAATGCGAAAGTTTGTGTGGATGGATGGATGTGTATGTTTGTTCCTTCTTGATGCTGAAACAACTGGCCGGATTTGGATAAAATTTGGAACGAAGATAGCTGATACCCTAGATTAACACATTGGCTACTTTTTACCCCGCAAAATTGGGTAGTTCTTAAGTCTAATTCTACGCGGACGAAGTCGCGGGCATAAGCTAGTGTCAAATAAAGACTAGTAGGTAAATTAACACCTTTAAGTTTCAGCTTTGCAACCATACTCCCCCCGGAGTCCAAAATCCGGTGGTCCAAAAACAAAAAGGTGTTAACTTACCTTTGCGCCCACCCACGCGTACGCCACGTCAACGCAGTAAGCAGTAAGCATTCAATTTAGAATTTAGATACTCTTAAGTGTATAAATCGCTGGTGTCATAGTAGCATCACCAGCTGTTACTACAATGTTAGCAATGCGCTTACGACACGCACGTAGCTAAATTATGACAGTGCAATTTTTGGTTCTCAAGGAACAGCGTGTATCTTTGTTTTAGGTTAAGCACCTACTATAAAGTAAACAAATAAACCTTACTGCTGACAGTGGCGAAAGCGAATTCCCTATTACAATGCCAGCGACGCAGGCTGAATAATATACAAACATACCTTTGTACGTAGCATCCAGAACGCACCAACTATGAATATGGTACCAAGCATACCCCAAATCTGACTGGCGCTTGGGAAACCATCTAATTTTGCATCATCATATTCATTGTCGCAACTGCAACTCGAAATAACGAGAGGAAACATTTTTTTTAGGTATAATAATAATTAAAAACTGACAATTTTGACATCACTTTTTTGTGACTAAGTGTTGCAATTAGTTTTTTGCGAGCACAATTGTCAATGTTTGTGTAGTATTAATACTTTTTATAATAATTATACTGGATTTAGAATTGACCACATCCAGGCCAAAGGTACAAAATGGAGCTACGACTGAAGCGTTGCGGGTTTTTATTATTCTTGTAGCATGATGTTATAATTGGTAGTTACAACAGCAACAGTGCAAGAGATCTGTTCTAATTTACTCTAGTAAAAATGAGTTAGAAGAAGTCCCTACCTTTTGAATTATTAATATGTCTTACCTACTAGCGACCCGCACCGGCTTCGCACGGGTGCAATCAGTGTTTCTCTACTATATTAGGCAAATAAATAAACCTTCCTTTTGAATCACACTATCTATTAAAAAACGCATCGAAATCCGTCGCGTAGTTTAAAGATCTAAGCATACTTAGGGGCAGACAGACAGCGGAAAGCGACTGTTTTATACTATGTAGTGAAGTTATAATTTTTCGAATGAAAAAGTCGACGTTAAATTGTATCGCAGGCTGTGACAACCTTCCAAAGAGCGAAACAATTTATAAACACTACTACCTGTAACTCAATTATAATGAAGGGGGCTACTCCCTAAATTCGAATTCGAAGTTTGTATCATACCGTCCCTCCAACTCAAATTAATGACTGTTATTGTGAGCGGATAGCATAAAACAACTTCGAACCGATTTGACTGACGTCTCAGGACTACGCCGAGGTTATAAATTCGAAGTTCGTTTCGTGCCGTTTCGCTCATAGTAACAGTCATTTATAGGAAAGTGAATGGGACGGTATGATATGAAATTCGAATTACTGAGTAGCCCCCCTGTTACTTTACTTGGTTTACAGGCTTGTTTGAGACCTGGGAAGCGGTGGTCATTCAGTGACTCCTCCATTGCGGCGCCATAACTACAAAAGATACCAATTTTTTATTAAACTGAAACAAAAATGAAACCAACTTCGAATAGAGCAAGAAATTTTAATAGAATTCAAGATAGGTACGTAGTATACGAAGTACAATCTATGTACCTATAAACCAAACTTTTTGTTCAATAAACTAAAATAAAAAAAAACTACTCCGTTAGACCTAAATAACTAAAAATCAAATAAATCGTCGGCCCTAATAATGTATTACACTAAAGTTATTTTGATAAAACCTGAACTACAACTTTCCATTACCTGATACCTACAGGAGTTAAACTCTACTATGCAAGCAACAATGCAGCTCGCCCTCTCGCAATAATATTGCGCTCGAGTTGTAAACCCGTTAGTTCCTAAACGACTTGCCTAGAGCTGTAGGTATACAACTAACACAAATCCCAATCAATATTAGCCATTCGTTGTTTTTAAACCTGCGGGTTTACAGTTTCAGCAACTAGTACTTAGATCTTTATTAGGGTAAACGATTCTTTATGACATTGGGTTAATAAGAGGTCGCCAAAAATCAACGTTTAATTGGCAGAACGAAATCACAATTCAAATCATCTGATCATAATCAAATAAAGAGCATGTGGACGGCACGAATCGTGAGCGGTGAGTGCCTGGCAGGGAAAGCAGCGTATGTAAGATGGTAGAAATCGCCAAAGATTCTACCAATATTATGAATGCAAAAGTTTGTGAGGGCGTATGGTACTCGTTCACGCCAGAACGGTTGAACAGATCTATATAAAATTTAGCACAGAGATAAATTATAATTTGGAAAATCGCGTAATTCCCGCGGGATAGCGACAAGCAAATTCTTGGCAGACGAAGTAGCAAATAGCGGCTAACTAATATGTCCCTAATAAAGATTTGCGCAATCAAGACTAGCACTCAAGAAACGTGTCGCACAATACAATTCCGAAATCTATATATCCCTAACCGCAGTTAAAGCAATAACATAAAACGGCTATTTTTTAATAACTGCAATTATACCAGTGTTTATATATACAGGAGCGATGAAGGTTGCATAAAATATCCGAACCCAACCTAATATTTTTATAAGATATTCAGATCAGGGGTGTAATTGTCTAAAATAAATTCACCCGCGAAGTTATAGCTGCGCCTGCCATGCGATCGAAACATGAACCGCCATCCGGTAGGCATTATACGGAGTAACGAGTCGTATGTTCTTGGTGAGCATCGACCAGTTGATCAGACACAATCCACGAGACCACGGGTCAAGTAATTCTTGCACATCCAGCGCAACAGCCAACAATCACTTAGCGGCCGAGTTTCTTTTAGAGAATCATATCCCTGTGCCTCTCCAGTACATCTCTGATTGTAATAATTTGGTTTTTTATTTCAAGAGTTGGTGAAAAAAAGCTCTCATAATGTTTCTTACAACGACTTCTAATAGTAAGGCGAAGTAAGATGATGGTAATGTTCGACTAGAACTAAAGCAAGAAGTTTACAAAATCAACGTTTTTTTTAAACACAAATTAAAAAAAAGTTATAGTTTCTTACTAATTGTAATCTATATCGTACTCTTGGACTTATGGCTGTTGGCAAATAAAATCATATGATACAATCAGACAATGCACTAGCATGCCAGTATTATATTAAGATGCCGGTGCCTTAGGCATACGCCTGTACGCTTTGCACATTATGTGCAAGTAGCTTCCAATCTTCATATGCCAGTTATAAGCACAAAAATGTGCAAGCTGCAAGCGTGTGTATTCCTGCCTTAAATAACGCAATATGAACATTTAACGAGGCATACGACGCTTATTAATTCCTCCCAGATGAGAGCCCAAGTCTTAAATAATATAATACTAGGTAGCATGCGCTTGTTGTTTCAGTAATTTCAGCACCTCGCGAAGTATATCTTAATATTATTCGTATAGTCTTTAAGCGTTTGCCTATTTTGTTCGAGCTGTTAATATAGCATTAGGGTATTAACACTCCCTCTGCAGTTTCTCGTGTAGCCGGGCGTAGTTGCCGCAGTAGTAGCCTACTTCTTGGCACTTCTGGCAATACTCCCTCTGGTGCTCTTGCTTCGGCGCGTTCATCCTGTCCGTTGCGGTGAGTTCTCGCTGCAAATCAGAAAATTCCAAGTTTTTCATAGTGTAAAAAAATACGTACGTACATACATAAATAAAGTCTTTATCCCTTACAGGGTAGACAGAGCCTAAGGTAACAAGACCTAAAGGCCACGTTTAGGATGATTGTGGGCGTACAGGAGGAAAGGGGAATCAAAATAGTGATGGGTTGCCACATACATCACCTTAACATGATTCCTAAGATTTTTGCCCATTCCCTCGATGGGATTTTACCATCTGCATGGGAAGAGAAGCAACTGGTACATTCTATGTTTTTTCTTTACTCCCAGACCAGCATGGAAGAAAAATACTTTTAAGAAATACAATTGTGTCGCCGCCGGGTGAATTTATAAGCGTTTCTACATCTTTATTAGGGTTCTGCTTATGCGTCCCATGATTATTACCGTAACGGAAGGACAATCCACCTTAAACTAGAAGCCAATTTTAAAATTTCAAAAACGAGTCGAGTAGGCTTTAGCAGTAGCATCATAGATATAGTCATCCAAGTAAGATGAGGCAATGGTAAGAGAAAGAACGAGATAGTTTTTCTTACACGCTGTGAATTTAAGTGAACGGAGAAAATGCTTCTTTTTCGACACGCGCCGAAATGTTGCTGGGAAATGTTTCGGTCTCGTTTAAGATATTTCGGTGCCGATCTCCTTTGGTTGTTTCATTCCGTCGCCGACACGGCAAGCATTAATGCCAATAGTGACTAAAAACCGTTAATCTATCTATCTAATACCATTAAACGAGCTATTCTTGTATATAGCTATATGTATATAATCTGAATCTCTGAAAGGTCGCCAACGATTTTCATAAAATTTAGTAGGCATGCAGGGGGTTTCGGGGGCGATAAAATCGATATTTTTTTAGAAAACGTACAAAAAAAAATACCGAGCTTTGTTCGTTTATTCAAGTACTTGGAATTATTTAACACGAGTCATTATTCCTTTGATTATTATTTAAATACTTATGCATTGATGTCTTTTTACATACATACATAAATCACGTCTTTATCCCTTACGAGGTAGACAGAGCCTAAGACAAGACCTAAAGGCCACGTCTATTTACAATGTCTTTTTACAATACATACTTACTCTTATTCTTGCCATAATTCCACATAAATATCGTTACCTATCTCACTACTATTGCCACGTGTAAGCTAGTGACGGACTAAAAGTGAAGGTATAAAAAATATTTTATGGATTCGAGATTTTAGCGAAAACCGTAACAGTTTTTTTTATTCAACAAGGTAAGCAGATGATCGAGTCACTTGATGGTAAGTAAGCACTACTACCCATGGACACCCATAATAACACTAGAAGATTGCAGAGGCGTTACCACCTTAGATGGCTGAGATGTAGGTAAAAATAGGAACCTCATTTCTTTACGATCCAACTCTGCGTTTTAAACAAAATGAAAGATAAACTAGAATGACTTCTTTTGTGACGGAGTCAATTAATTTTTTAACTGTATAATTATTCAGTTATCGATATTTAAAACATTCCTTGCCCCTTGCCCATCATTAGTGCAACTATCACTGACATTGCAAATTTCGACGCGTCCTTCAACGAATGAATAAGTAAGTAATCCACTCACTGACGTTCCCCGCACCCCGCCAAATTTTGGCTATACTTATACCTTAGTTCTTAGATAAGTTGATGGAAAAAAAAGACGAATTTCCCCGTCTTTTTATGATGTTATGTGTGCTTGCGCCGAACACGGCTCGAGACTAACTTTACACACACAAAAGTAAGTGATGCAAATTGTTTGCACGACCAAGAAATTCTTTTACACTTAACTACTGGAACAAGTCCAAGAAAATAAGACCAGACATACAAATCAAAAGCGCGCAAGTAATAATATCATACGAGTAGAAGATTTACTTCTTATAACAAATTGTTGTTAGAAAACGAACAATTGGTCTGAGCCCTTAATCGGCTTCTGATATAAAATCTGTAATTGGTAGCTGGTTAGAAGTGAACTTACCCAGTTGTAGGGGTAGACGGGTTGACGGCAGCGCATGCAGGTCTGGTAGTTGCGCGGCCAGCACAGGCGGCTGGTCCAGGTTCGGCCGCACGCGCCGCATCGGTACTCTCCAAAGCAGGGCTTCTCGCTGCCGTCCTTTGGGATCGCCGGCCGCCGGGCTTCCACCGTACACCCGTAGCATAGACGCTCAAACACGTTGTTCACATTCTTACTGTTGCATTGGCGGCACCGCAATCCAGAATTACTCTTTAAAAACACAAAAACAAACTCGTTACATTAAAGCCTAACAACACGCATAGACCAACACGCATAACAAACACGTACCCGTTTAGAAAAGTAGCAGCCCATTTTTAGTTGCTGGCACAGCACAGTGGTCCGCAAAGTAATTTTTACGAAGTTAAATGAAGCGACTAATACGCGTGTAACATGTTATAAATTATAATGTGATGAGTCGACGGTAAGCCCTGCTCATATTATATTACCGTTGTAGGTAGGTAGGTAATGCGACGATTCCTATTATTTTGCTTGGTGTTGCCAATTTAGCGGCTTGGTCGCTAAAATGACGACTGTTGATTGATAAAAAGTCTTACTGAGGGACAAAAAGAATTTAACGACTAATTGATTTAGAAACTTATCAGACGACTTTTATTTTTATTTCATCATTACCAAAGTAACATTTATCAACAAAAACCTGCACTATACCTACATATTAATGTGCTATCATCGTTCGATGTCATGCCTATCTTTACTGAAATGAACAATGGCAAAATTATTAAGGATTATTGTTCAAAAATTCCTGATTTAAAATTTATCATAATTATATTTTTGTCAGCGTCAATGTAAATTCAATACTTCAATCGTTACTTAATGCGACATACACACCGGACCAACAAATATCTCTAAAATTTGTTCGTTGGTTTACAACTCTGAATGATGATGATGATGTGTATTGTATACTTTGTTCTTTGTTTCTGTATTGTTTTGTACAAATTTGTGGTGTTCAATAGAGTATTTGTCTTCTATTGATGTCTAAATATGTCGCGTGTTCGCCCACAGTTTTTTATTTCTGGGATTCTGGGAAAGGCTAAGGAATCTTAGGTTACACCACTCTATTTGTTGACGACCGGACAGCCAACGAAGTCAGCGGAACCAGGTTCGAATGCTATATGGCGGGCGTTCAAGTATTTCGTAAGCGCTTTAGGGGGACGGGCGGGTCTTTGCTTTGCTAATTTTCGTCGATGTGGTGATTACGTCAGCAGTTACTATTTACTTTTTGCACAAATGGCAACCCACAAATTATCTATGCTTGAAAACATAACACATGTCGGGGACTCCCACAAATAATGAATACGTTATAGCGAGGGCTGCGTGGTCAAACCCGATAAGTCGACTTAACATTCCACAGGCACTTTGAAATTATAGATACGTTAACATAGTGTTCTTTTTTCAACTGTCAAATATTTCGACTTATTGGGTTTGACCACGCAACCCTCGAATTAGGTACTCGCTTAGTCACTTGTCTAAATTTCTTCCGTCAATCTATTGTTTCGTTTCGATTCGAACTGCTGCTCACGAATCAATAAAAAACAGAATACATTAAAAGAAAAATGCATATAGGTACTAATGATTACGTAAGCATGGGAGGGGTGGCGGGTAAGAGGTTTGCTTACTTTTGCTGACAAGGGGAAGGGAGGGGGGGGGGGGTAAATAATTGTAAAAAAAATCTGCTTACGTAATACTTGAATGGCCCCAATGTTAAAACACAATTTTTCTCACAAGTAATACAAATTATATTAAATTGATGGGTTAATGCGAATGCCAAGTCAATTTATTTATTTATAACATAATAGTACATTATGATACAAGTGTGCTATGTTGGTAATTACACACGAGCGCTAGCGAGCGCAGGTAAGAGAGCCGAGATGTGTAATTACCAAAGCACACGCGTCGCATACGACGTTTTTCAACACATTTGCGAGGAAAAATAAATAAAATTTAGTTAACTTTAAGAACTTTAGTTTACCTTTGTTACCAGACATTGCTTACCTGGAGCTGCTTTAGAACTTTACTTTATCATTTGGTAATAACACCTTGGATTTCTTTCTGATATAACTGTCCGAACATTGTCCGAACATATTTTAGTATTTCCAGCGACGGACACTACATTTCTCTATTACTTGAATTAGTAATTTTTTAATTAATAAAATAACAAAGCCTGAATCAACAATATCAGTGGAAAATGGCGGCAGATATTATTTCTCCGCGCCAATCCGCACGCAGCACTCGCGCATGCACGCTGTGCACTTAGCACGCGCGTGACGAAGACACTGACAACAGACTGCTAAACGGCCTAATATTAAAATTATAATAAAATAATTAATCAATGTCTTAAATATGCAAATTATGGTCCCTTTTTAGATAAAAATGAATAATTGGTCGAAATTAAATGTTTATTTATCATCTTTAAACTAAAATAGTTTAATATTCACGAAAATATTCCTTGTTCCTATTGATACTGAACCGTTTGCTGAGATTAAAAAAAAGTTTATATTACCGCACGAGTGCGGTAATATTATTACAGCACTCGTGCGTAATAAGCTGTATTATGAGTTTAAATGCGGTGCAATAAGACTCAATTTACGAGCAACTGTGTTGAAAACTATTTTTAATTTTGATATGGGCATTATTATGTTGTTAGGTTAGCTAATTACGTAATAACTTAAGACAGGAGGCCTCTTTAGTAGGGACTGAATAAATTAACGGTTTTACATGGATCTCATAACTTTTTACGGTAGAAGAACTGAGTTGCGAGACTTGGTTTTTTTACAAGTTTTGTTTTGATGGAATTTATTTATTTTATTATAATCACTTTAAGGAACTAGAGGACGGAAATCATTTCGCCGCAACACGTTCGACCAATTCGATTCCTTTGATGTACCGGCGCGTTTCGAATTACTGGCAGATCACAGAATATGTGCTCGCCTCGAATTTCATAATTGTCAGTTTTTTACCATTTTCACCATACCTACTTACGTAACTATAAGGTGAAAATCTGCCTTCAGCTTGTATTTCGTAAATGGGAAACGTGATGTAGGCGAATTCGCCTTGTAGCCTGTTAATCTATGAAATAGAAACGATTTTCCTATTTTGGAACCAGTTTCATTTTATATTATAACTAGCTTCTGCCCGCGACTTTGTCTGCGTAGAATTATACATAAAAACCTTCCTCTTGAATCACTCTATCTATTAAAAAACCTCATTTCAACATCCGTTGTGTAGTTTTGAAGATATAAGCATACATAGGGACATAGGGACAGATAAAGCGACTTTGTTTTATACTATGTCGTGATGAATTCCGACGCAAAATATAAGGCAATGTGTGAAATGAAACAAAAACTTCAGCTTAAGGTAACGGTTTTATTGGTTTCAAGCTCAAAAGATTTTTTATGGCGCTTTTAAAATTACTGTCGATTTGCAATGCTCGTCGGTACATTTTTTCTGCAAAATCGTACTTTGACCACCGGTGGTACAATACTCCTGAAACATTTATAAAAAAAAATATTATTAATATAGCAATAAACTATAATTAGTTTCTACATTACATTACAAATTAAACTAAGCTATGAAATACATAACCTTTTATTTAACTTTTCTATTGAATGTAATGAATTTGTTTGGGTTTAATCTTGCAAGTGAAAGCCTAAATATCTTCCAGTGGTCAGGTCAGATTGACTTGCAGTTCAGTATAGTTATGTTTATGTATGTAGAGATCCGACCGCTGTCATTGTAATAACAAAGTAGCGTAAAAAAACCGGTCAAGTGCGAGTCGGACTCGCGCACCGAGGGTTCCGTATCATTATCTATAAATATCTTTAAACCAGTGTAAGCAGAGCCCTGCTCCAAAGCAAAATGTACGCAGTGTGGGGTTACTTTATATTGGTCACTGCTATATACAGACATACATACACATTTACGGTTTTCGCAATTATTCTTTAATCTGTGCTATAAGACCTACCTTCATACCAAATTTCAAGATTCTGCGTTCACGGGAAGTACCTTGTAGGTTTTGATTCCCTTGAGAGTTGAAAATTTGCGGAAATTTGCGGCATAAACGGCTGTATCTTTTGATTGCGTTGGCTTAGAAGTTTGATTTTTTCACAGCTTCAAGGGACAGTAGACCTGAGTAATTGATATAAATTTCAGCTTCATACCTCCACGCGTTCCTGAGAAAAAGGGTCTTGACAGACGGACGGACGGACGGACAGACAGACGGACAACAAAGTGATCCTATAAGGGTTCCGTTTTTTCCTTTTGAGGTACGGAACCCTAAAAATGCGTCAAAAATGAGATTTACATAGCAAAAGATTTTCAAGAATACCATACCCAGATTAGCAAAATGTATGGCTTGCACTTTTGGTCCCAGTAACTCGATGGTCTTTAGAAAATGTCGTTCAGCCATGTCGTACTGCCCCATTTTCCCGAATATGTTAGCAATGGCGAAATGCACGGAAGGTACTTCCGGTAGAAACGAGAGGGCCAAAGGTATTATTTGGAGAGCCTTATCAAATTGACCTGGAAGATAAGTTATCGATAATATTATTAGTAGCTAGATTGATATTGATTCAATAAGAGCACCCTTGTCTAGTATATCTAAAGTAGGTAATTATCAAAACTCAATGGTTTGTAATGATATCACTACCTGTATTATCCAATAGGGCAAGAATATTCGTCCATGCTAATTTATGGGTAGGTTTCAACTTAATCGCTAACAGCCAACTCTCCATAGCGTGAAACGTTTTGTTTGTGTCCAGGTACTGGAATTTAATGACAACAATAAACGAACAGCGGTTCAAATACACCATAAAAGTGCGAAAATTGGTAGATTTCTTTAAAATAAGAATTTACCAAGTTTCCTAAATTGTAAAGGCAATCTGGATAATTCTGGCGATATTTGAGAGCATTCTCGTAGGCTTGCTTGGCTTCTGGATACTGTTTCTTGCTGGCTAGCAGAATCCCGAGATTCATCCACGCAGCTGGAAATTTTTTCCTGTAGACAAACAAAATACTGTATATTGATGTAAAAAACTGCAACCTAACAACTTTCCATTTGGCCCTGAGATGGCGTCGCTACAAATAGCTTGCGGGGCAATAATGTGTGTACGTCGTGTATAACACTATAAAATGTTAGTAACGTTCCAGACCAGTTATAAAACATTCTTTATTGGAATGTTACGCAATCCTTTGTCCTTTTGTTCATGTAAATACTGTTATATATTCTTGCTATTTTGGGAATCCTTTATTGGCGTTTTTGTGGTAATATATTTATCGTTTATAATTGCGAAATATTTTCTTCTTGTTTAGTACCACTGAAAATCCGCAATATGGCGAAGGCCAAATGGAAAGTTGTTAAGCATTAATAGATTAGTAAGTGAAACTAAAGTGCAAGCGAAGCTGAGCCGTCCACCCGCTATAAAGCTGGGAAAGCCGTCTGAGGCTAACAGATCGTCTTAAAAAGACGATAAACGCACCAAGTGGCCCAAGTGACTAGTTCGTTGGTGCAAAAGGCCTCTACACCTCAGCCACAATAACACAGATTAGTGCTTATTAAAATATGTTATACTTACTTATGGTTAATGGCTTTCCTGAGATATAATTCGGCTTCGGTATATTCTTTTCTGTTTTTCAGTAAATTTGCCAAATTGTTCATTGCTTGATAGTATTTCGGGTATAATCTTGAACAAACAACATTTCAAAATAACTGTATTTTAGGCATATTATAAGTGTATTATTTTAGATGTATAAACAAAATAATAATAAATACAATAATAATTACTAACATTTTGTTTCTAATTAATCTTAATTTTAGACGATTCGAAACATAATGTTAGTCAAAAGAAGCTAATGAAGGTGACCATTCGGAACACAATTTGGTCATTGCTATGATAAGTTTAGCAAATCTCTTTGTAAAATCACAACGTACACCAGAGCCAGTGGCAAACGAGGCCACCTATAGTTAAATTGCATTTAGTTCGTTAGTAATCGTCGAACTACGCATTATAAACAAAGTTGTTTCATTGATGTACATATTGTAAACATGTCGGCTATTTAATAATATAAGGTGTTTAATTTCAAAGTTCTACTTAAAGAACATTGTACTGATACCTACAACAATGCAGCTTCAATTTCGTCTAGGTAGCAGTAACAGAATCGGGTAATGTATCACCTTATTGCTTCTCTGTATTCCGCCAAAGCTAGGTCGGTGTGATGTTTAGCATCAGCAACTTTTGCAACATTATAATGCACCTTGGCGTTCAAAGGGCACACAGACAGGCCGCTGAGAAACAGCTTATGCTCGTTCTGCCACGCAAACGATCTTTCGTAACTCCTCAACGCGAATACGCAAATGAGGAACGAGAATAATGTATTTATCATCTGCAATCAATATCAATAAAGTAAAAATTTGTAAAAAAAACAATTCAAATAAATTATTTACACGACATTTAAAAAATCAACTATAGATAAATACAAAGATTACTTTATCTAAGTTCATTTTCTAAAATGTGTTAATAATTGCTAGCAATCACATTCAAATTTTATACATTTAATGTCAAATCAATATATGTTGTAGAAAAATGAGTTTAGAGAAGGAAAATAAGTATAGCACCTAAATGATTTAAAATATTTTGCATTTCTATACTTTTTTTTTAATTTAAACTGATAAGATTTCACAACTTTAAATTCAACAGAGCCTAGATACCTACATTATTTTACGTACAATACAATACAATAACTCTTTATTGAACACCACATATAACAACCAAAACAGAAAAAAGGTATACAGAATATTACAAGGTAACAATAGGCGGCCTTATCGCTACAGAGCGATCTCTACCAGGCGACCGTAATGGACTGGAGAACAGAACAGATCTGAGCAGGTGGTGCAATTTAGAATATACATATATTAATATACACATATACGTACATATACGTACCTCCACTTACCTATGCTTACGAACTATTAAGCAATCATAAGTACACACCTTTCTGGTAAAAATAGTCGAATGAGATATCCTGTTTAACCCAACGATAACAAAGAGGCAATAACCAGCTGAGGGAATGTAGAGGACTCTCTCGGCGATCACAAACCCGACGGGGTAGAATATGTTAGCGGCAGGCAAGAAAGGTGTCGCCATTAATAAAAGGGCCACAACCATTATCCTGAAAGAACAAAACGACAGTCACCTAGCCCAATTTCACAATATTGAACAAAGGATGCAGCATGGTGTACAACTGTACTTGTACATACATTTATTCTAAAAACTTAGGGAAATATTTAGAAACAAACCTTAGAGAGTTCTTTCTTCTACCTTTGATAATTTTAATGACTAGACTTGCTCCATACAGGTACATGATTGTAACAAATATTAGCCTGAAATCGGGGAAGTGGTCAATAAGTGGCACACATCCCATTGACCAGTCATAGCAAAGCCACTGTGGCCACACCAGGAGCAGGATATTCAGAAAATACAGGTAGCTATATGTCCCCATCTAAAAAAAAACTGTATGTCAAGGTCAGCACAAAGGCCTTAATTATTCTCTAGCCTAGCACACTCTGAATCATACATATAGCTATGGATAGGATGCTAACTGCCTTTAGCTTAGATAGGAGCTTAAAAAACCGAAATGAGATCTAAATATTTGTCAACTATTGTTGCGAGTCAAAAAAAAAAGATTTGCCTACTCCTTTCAGATACGAGTGCCAGCAGAACCTCTTAGGCTAACAAAGTGTGATAAAAATTATCTCGTCTATCTATCTCCATCCAACATAAGCGTATATATATCACTCTATCTCTTGCACAGCCAATCTACTAGTATAAACTGTACCCCCTCCCCCTCCCTCTTGTGTCCCTCCGGGGTTGCGGGTGTCTATGGGCAGTGGTGATCACACCATCAGCGGACCCACTTGCTCGTTTGCCTTCCTATTCATATTAAAAAAAATATACTCTAAATCACAATCCTAAATCTCAATCATGCTGGCATGTGGCCTTTAGGTCTAGTTGTCTTAGGCTCTACTCTGTGATGGGATATAGACATGATTTATGTATGTGTGTATTTCTTTCCATCAAATAGTATGGGTTCTGGGTAGAGAGAGATGTTGAATGCTATTACGAGCTCCCGCGCTTTAGACAATTATAGCCTGCTCAAAACATAAAACTGAGTGTGAATGTGAAGGAACTGTTTGCAGAGTTACAAACTTGAACTCAATAATATCGAAAAACGTCGATAGACTAAAACATAAAGTTGTTGTTTTGATTTTAATTCACCCTTCTGCAAAAAAATCGGGCACCTATGGTTTTTCAGATTTATACGCATTAAAGCTTAGAAAGTAAGCTTTCATGCACATAAAATACAAAAATCCTGGGTGCGCATTTTTATTGCAAGGGGGTGTATTTTGTGTGTGATTTATTTCCACATGAACAGCAACCAAAGATAGCAATTAATTAAATTACTTTGCTACTTAGTAACAAACAACACTCGCAAGACGGCTAGGTCAGAGCGGGACCAATCCAAAAAACCCATGTGTTAGTTTCTTGTATGGTGTTGGTGATACTTGAGTCTAAGTGACAAATGTTGATTTAAGTGGAAACAGAGAAGGGTCGTTTTTAACACAAATATATATTTCACTGTCATAGCTGTTGTGCAAGTCTGGTTGTGGAGTAGAAAAGGTACTCTTAGTTCATTGACTTGTTCACTACAGATAATTTACAGAAATAGTTAATTAAACGTAAATTAAAAGCTTAATTATCATCTTACCTTGATAAGTTTGCTGTCACTAAAAGCTGCCGGATTGTCAGTTTCCGTGAAATTAGGAGCTGCCCTGCCCATTATTATCCATCTTCCATATAAAAGCAGCAATATGGCTAATACTAATACTGTCATTCTTATGATTGACTCGGCACTTAAATACAGTCGCAGACTTTGATCTTCTTTTTTTTTTTTCTTCATTGTTTGCTTATCTTCCTTATAAATAAGTATAAATTCGTAGCAAAGGCATACACCCTGTAAGTGATTCATAGGTAACTTTAATTATAAATCTGTGTTTCCTCATATGCATCTAACTTATAATCTAGCGGAAAACTAAATTTAGAAAGCTGAATTATGGAATGAAGTTCCCTCGCATAATGTAAAAGTATACATTTGCAAACTTAGAATGTTTTTTTTTTGATTCCAATGGATCAGGGGACTTGTTAAGCTGATTCAAGTTATGAATAGATAAATAGCTATTTAGTTACTGGTGTCAATTATCTAATAAACACAAATATGTATACTGAAAATTTCAATTTTTAAAACTTCTATTAACAAAACAGGTTGTTCACTTCAAATAACAAAGAATCAATGAATCGCAAACAAAAAAAATTTATGTAACAAGTCATACAATACATCCTCACCAGAATTGTGATGCCATTTTCTTTGAACAACATAGACATAGTTGCCATTACAACTGTGGCCAGTAAGTATAGATACTGTTTTTGACGTTCAAAACTGGCTTTATTGTATGATAGGAATGCCAGGAAATAGGTGACAGCAGCAAGCAGGTCGGCCCGGCCCACTGCCCCACAGACTGCCTCCACATGCACCGGATGCACCGAGAACAGTAATGTGGCCCACCAAACCACATCAAGGCACCTCTTGCATCTGTGAATTCTCAATCTGCCCAACACATTTTTCAATGTCAGCCATAAGAGAAGACAACTTGTGACATGGCATATAAGATTTGTTACTTTAAAATCGACTGCAGAGAGATTTTTTCCACTAAGTAAATAGTTTAGTCTGAAAGAAAGCAATACAAAATAAATAAATACTACATAACAAAAATTGTGTGGCAGCAATGATTAAACTTAGCCTTAGATATCTTTGAAGTTAACATCAATCGAAAGTACACTAACAATCACACACTTCAATTGAATTACATCAGTGTGTATCCTGAGGGCCGCAGAACATATCTTGGGAGGTCGCAATAACTTTAAAGAATGCTTGCTCATCACAATAATGCATAATTTTATTGTTCATGAGTACAAGTATAAGCAGTATGTATAAGTATCACAAAATTCAAATTATACTAAAAAATTTTAAGTATAAAGTCGGCAAATAATTTTCAGATAAAAAGAGTGGCCATGAAAAACGCTAAATTAGATCAATGAGTGTAGAAAGATGCAACTGTATACCTGAAAGACCAAATAGTGAGAGGTCTATACGATTTATGACTAAGATTGCTTGATATGTTTGTTCCCCAAAAATCTGTGTAAAATGGGTATAACCAGGACTCTGATTTTACGGCTTCATTTTTCACTATAGCTTCAGAGTCATCAAAAACAAAATCTCCTTTTAAACTAAATAAAAATGGTAAACTCGATGCGAAAAATATGCTGAACAACTTTAGAAACATTTTAACTCCGTATAGTTAGGTCTAAACCATCAGTGGTCTATAATTTTAATGCTCCGTTATTTCATATTTAATTTAAAATTTTGCAAAAATGCATTCCCATATTATATATTCTATTCTCCCTTAATGGCAGCCGTAAGGCTTCGGCCAACCCATATTATATATACAAAGGGTGCGTTCAGTTTGATTGATCACCCGACGACGCCCGACGCCGCACTGAGGGGCTACTCCGAAATTCGATTTTCGAAGTTCGTTTTGTTCCGTTCCGCTCTCACTAATAGTCATTAATTTGAGAGTGAAAGGGACGGTATGACACGAAGTTCGAAAATCGAATTTCGTAGTATAAGGCCTGGACCCGTTCAGTAAGTCAGTGCGATCATCGGACGATCACACCAAATCGTTCAGTAACATCGTCGAGCGTCGTCGGTCGGGCGATCGCACCGGTCACCCCATAAAATAGATGGGGGTAAAAAAAGCCCAGACGTCACTTTGACAGTTGAAAAAGCGGCAAAATTTATAATTCGACCGCTGGAGATGTAAACTTGTTATTACGAATACGAAATTGTGGTTAATCCTGCGGTGTGGTATGAAAAAAAATTGAAATTTAAAATTTCGATTCTGAATTCTTCACTAGTTTTGATTTGAATATTTAAATTGACACTTTTGACAGAAGAACGTCCCAACTCGTTTAGTGTGTTCATGATCGGACGATTTTCATCCGACGATAATCACACTGACACTTTAGTTACTGAACGTAGCCAATTCAATTTTTGGTAATATAGCTCCATCGATACTATCGATGATTCCGCCAATGTCGAGGTTGAAGAAGACACTATTTGTTTTTAATCAGCCGTTGTTCGGTAGCTTCTAGTATAGTCGAATTACGGAAAAGTATGGAAGTAATTCGTGTAGTCGTGTTTTTTGTGGAATCGTTAGAGGGCACGACTAGATGGTTTCCCTCGGTTTGCACCGTTTCTATCATGTACGGAACACTTTAAAATATTAGGTATAAACTTCAAATGCCGTTATTTTGGAGTATGATAAAAGGTATTAGGCGCAAGTTTAGCCACGTGAAGGGTCCGCTTTGGTACATAATGTATGTTAATTAAAAAGGTGTACGATGTATAGAATCTTGGTAAAATATTTTTTTCTGATTGCGGCTCGAGGATAATTCAGACGGTTGGTGCAAACTTACATTAAGCTTTTCAAAGTAGTATAAACGCCCAGGTAACATTGCACCCCGGTGCAAAGTATGGAACATGTTTTTTTCACTCTTTTGTAGATTGTACTTCGGGGGAAATTAAGATAGTCGTGAAAATTTATAAATAACACATTTAAAAGATCCTACATTCGCACTCAATAAAAAAAATAAAAATTTAACTGGAAGTTTGGTAAACATAGTTCTATCTAAATGCAAGGAATAGCAGCGAACACTAACGGTAGCGGGTAGTATTACAGAACCGCATGTTCCGTGTAGAAATGTCATTTTTTTATGGGGTGCGAATGTAAATCAAACCAAATTAAGATGATTGTGACGATTTTTATTAATTTCAAAATATCCCCCTAAGTACAGAGACAGTAAAACATAGAAAACTACTTTCCGGGGGTCGCACCCTGGTGCAAATTTGGTATTGTGTTTTGATATATTTTCTCATCATTTCCTCAATTTGCACCGCGTTCTGTATTTTCCCCGGGGCCGCAACGCCAAAAAGTATATTTTTAGTTATATGATTTTTTTTGTATGTTCCGTAGCTTGAATTGAGCTAAATAACGGATGCAATTATAGATTAAGATGTAATAAAACGTATGGCTAATTGCGCAGACCACCTACCTTTTCGGGGGGGGGGGGGGGGGTGAATATATCAAGTGCTGAATTAGGTTCCATTTCTAACCCATACAAATCAAAAACAATTGTTTTTATCAGTTCTTTGAATTATTTCCTGACTTAAGTGAAATTTTACGTATTTTGCCTCCACTATTCGTCGTGTGGTACTCGGATGAGAATCTAAAATGGACAACACATACATAAATTGTTAGACTACCTACAAATACAGTTTGTTAATTTTAATAAATTTACATAGTACAGTTATAAGGGGGCTGGGTGCTAATGTAAGAAGGAAATTTAAGTTAACGGGGCGACGAACGACGAACGTAGCCAAGAAGAAAGAGCGAAGCAACATTGACACTTGACAGGTGTTATTTTTTGCGGGGTATTTTTTTTTTGATAAGATTATGGCCTGGATGATAGTTTTTTGTTTCAATAGTTTTTGTTCAATAGATCTTCGGGTACCTCCCATTTGAACAAATAGCACATTTTTTATTTCAATAGTTCTACCATGGAACTGCTGGAAAAGAAAAATGTTACAGTTCTATGACGTCACAGTTCCATAGAACAAATGGGAGGTACCCAAATCTTCATTCCAAAAGTTATAAGCGAATTCGCGGGGCGGTCGTTAGTGGCCACCACAGATTGTCAAACCACAATGTCGAACCTTTTATTTTACAAATAACAGTAGACTCATGTACTAAAATCGTACAGCCCAGCTACATTACATATTATTATCTTTTGGTGCGACAGGGAAAGATATTAGTTTCGAGCCTTATATTCCCAGGTTCGAAGATGGTTTCCTGCAGTTCCACTCACACTAATACGAAAATGAGAGGGATGGCATGATAATGAACTAGGGTTGTAACGGAGGCCTTCTTAGCGCAGGCGGAGGCGGATGCGGAGGTGACGAGTTTCGCTTGCGGATGCTGAGGTTAACGGAGCCGGATGCGAAGATGAAAATTGAATGTGGAAAAAATAGTTATTTGTGTTTTATCGAATTCAACTGTAAATCGTTTAAAACATTCGCGGTTCAAGCAGTTCAATTACAACTTCGTACGTCCAAGCAACTCGAAAAGTTGATTGAAAATTGCGAAGGCGGAAGTACGATTCCTTGCGGAATTTCCGCAGTAACCGAGGCGAAGGCGAAGTACCGTTACAACCCTAATACGTACTTTTATTTTCTCGAAAGTACTTATTCCTATAGTGCGAAAGATGTACAACAGGATGGATGAAAACAGCAAGTGAGACAAGACATCTTGCAAGTTTGGTTGCAGAAAAGCAATGTCGGTTTTAATTCAGGTAAAATTAAGTAAAAGTCTGATACATATTATCACAATATATTTAACACAATGCAAGGCGTTCAACATTATGCAACCACAACTCAGAGCCTCTTGTTTATTCACAGTTCACATTTATGTAACAAGTTTCACGAATGGTTCTAGCTTCCAGTGCCACTGCCAATTGTATTGTGTATAGGTAGGTTGGAAACTGCAATTTCACTAGCGGGGTCGCGGTGGTCGCTCTGTTGCACACCCCATGATGTAACTTGTGCTCTACAAACGATCGTCAGTTCTGTTCAGTTCGGACGCTAGTGCGGCATGGAGGTGACGGTGAAGTTGGGTCCGAGCGGTTGCAGCGTGTGTTTGACGTCGAGAGCCGTGCGCGGGTCGCGCAGCGCCGCGGCGGCGTGAGCCAGCTGCAGCGCGCACTCGGGCGGCGCGGTCGCCGGCAGCGCGGAGCACTCGCGCTCCAGAGCCGCCCCCACGCACGCCACCAGCTCAGAGAAGCCCAGGGATATAGCGGCGCGACGCACCCGGTTCAGCTCCTGTCGACACAATCAATTCGAACAGATACAATACAATAAACAGGCAGGCATGGTATAGTTCATAATATTATCAAGGCGTGTAAATGGCCAACCGAGAGAATACCCCAACGTACCCAATTGAATCTCGTCCTAATCAGGGCTACTAAGTATATCAATAGGATATTTTAGCTAAGTAAATATATTGGTAATTTATGTGAGAGAGATATCTTTGAGTAAGTTTGTTGGCTCAAGCAGTTTTCTTTAGATTCCTAGCATAAAAATGTAAATGTATTATTCGGTAATCTGGTTCAATTTTGATTGGGTATTAAAACTTAGTTCAAGACATTTTATTAATGTATTGTGCATTTCTAGCAATCATACCATAATGATTAATAATAACAAACAAGAAATGTTGCGTGAAATTTCGATCATTAAAAAAAGCGAAACAGCTTTGTCTATGCATCTATTTATCTTCCCAATTCAGTCTGTAACAAAGTTAATCGTTTTTAAAATGGGTAAATGCAGACACTGTGGTTCAAACAATTACATTTTACTGTTGACTATCGTAATTCAGTGAAATCCGCAAAAACATAAAATCGTGTGCGCATTAATAGCATAAAGTGGCGACGTCGATTCCGGAAGGAAGTATAAACGATGACATTTTTATTCCTTTTATTATTAGTTATGTGATAATGTCGTGAAAGTGTCGGACGTAGTTCAATTATACCTAAGCATTTTAATTGGAGGCTCGATGATAATTGCATAGGTGGCAGTCGTACCTTATAGAGGTTCTGCGTCTTGTCGGGCAGCTTGCGCGCGTGCCGCAGCACCTTCTGCACGTCGGCGAGCAGCGCGTGCGGGCGCGCCCACGCGCAGCCGGTGCCGCCGCCGCTGTACGAGCGCCACGACCGCACCGGAAACGCCTCCGCTGCGCGCAACATCAATATCATCAAGTGCTATAAAACCAGTGCCAGCTCCTAGCCTAGCGCTCTACCCAGGAGCGAAATGGTCTTGCAACTCCCTTTGGACGACTGCCAACGCCATCTGGATTTGGCACCCCTTTCAGAAAGGGGTGCATTTTGCCCTAGCTAGATAGCTAGGGCATCACTATCACCACCAGCCAGAAGACGTTCACTGTGAACCTCCCCCTTAGACCGCCACAATAAACGAGAACTTGCCACCTGCATCCATTAAATTCCCGCTACGGCCGGCTCTGTATTAACGTTTGACAATAAGTACCATCCAGGCTTTGCAATTTAAAACCAGCCTCTTTAAATCTCAGGTATGGAACTAAATGTTAATTTTATTACTGAAGCAGGAGTCTGTTGTAGTGAAATATTGACGCTACGTCACCAGGGCGCCCCCGATGAGTCACCGACTGGCTTCGCTACGGGCGCCATCACTCGATCAACATACTCACACGTGGTGGTTTCGTCGCCCGCGCCGAGCTGGTCGAGCGGGCCGAGCCAGGGCGCGGCGGCGGCGCCTGGCCGCAGCACGCACAGCAGAAGGCACGAGCGGCGCGAGCGCGACGCTTCGCACCACGCCACCAGGACGCCCCACCAGTCTCCGCCTAACTCCACTATTGCCGCCATTGACTCCACCTACACATAAGAAATATTTCACGACACCCCTGAAAGAGACTGCACTTATCACCAGTTTTTGCCAACAAATGTTTCGTAACACCTTACAGACCCCGCCTGGTTTTTTTTTTTTTTTTATATGAATAGGACATATACACACAGGTTGGTTAGACATTACAAACAAGTCGTAGTTAAACATTATGTAAATTTGTGTGATATTTTGTACTAGACAAGACTCTTAGTAGTAACTAGTAGTCATATCATAACAATGTATTTGTATGATAAAAACATAATGTTAGTACTTTTAATGCTCCATGAAGAAGAACGCAGACATTCGGTATTTTGCTGGGGTCTGCCACTTCCTCGTCTGGAGAACTGCCGTCCATACTGGAGCCATCCTAGAAACGGAAATAACCATTATAAAGAATCTTTGTAAAAGTAATTTCAACTGCTGCTTTACAAAACAATAAAAGTACCTTAGTGGGAGTCTTGGATCCATAATTTTCCCTGCTTGATGAATTGCCATTTTGGGCCTGGGGTACTACTAAATGTTTGCTGACAGCTAGAGGGGTTCCTGTGGAAGTATACACTGATTACAATAATTTCCTTATATTATGTAACTTACTTAGAAACAGTACATGCAATATCTTTTCATTACAAAAAGCTACTACCGCGTCATTTTTATTATTATGCCTTAATTAGTGTAACATTTTTTTATTCCCGTTTTTTCCTGAGGCTCCAGGCAGTTACGCGACTATGGCATCCTCATGCTGGACCATCAACGCCAGAATCTCTGGCAGCAAAGGCGTGCATTTTTCTACAACACTGCATATTTATTGTTTACCTAGTTCATTTTGATGAATAAATCCAATGATTTTCATCTCGTTGGATAGCGTGTACGTTGCGGCGAAGCCTTCGTGGACGGCGGGATGAGGTTCTGGGAACAGTTGTACGCGCGCTTCAAGCTGCCCACACTTTAGGGTGCATGTGAACTCCTGGTAATGCTGGTCGCAGAGCCGCGACATCGCTGTTATTGCCTACAGTAATAGTTACAATAAGTTCAAGCGTTTTTTAATTTGACCAAACCTTTAGGATATATCTAATACAGTATCTAAAGAAATCAGCATATGCTGCGAGTGGCTGTACATGATACTCAAGTGTAAACTCACCGCAGTCACTGTGAGCTGCTCGATGCAGTATATGGATCCTCTGCTAACATTACCACTTGAATTGTTAGCAGATGTGGCAAGGTCCACAATCTTCTGGTAAAGTGGCATTGCTAGAAATATAAAACTAACACTGCTAAAAATGTTCTTTTACACATTTTGGTGACAATATTCTATGTTCAATTTCAATCCTTACTATAAAACAAAGTCACCCCAGGCCATTTTCATGTATGTAGGTATCAGTGGAGTGGCGTTCATATACCCATCGGCTTTCCTATTTTAAGGCAGTTGGGCAATTTTATTGTGCAGAATTAGAGGAAAAGGCTAGTTCAATTCCCTACGGCTTCTCTTCTGATATACTTGATGCCACGGCACTGGTAGGTATGTATGCTTATACATATAATTTTCTACTTTATCTTACAGTGGTGCAATACATGTATATTAAACATCAGACAGAAATTTAGAAGTCAGATAATTAAGTCTTTTAAAGGTAGCAATACAAGAATCTTGTACTACATGTGTATATGTCTATTGCTAACTTTCGACTAATTAAAAAGAAAAGTCCTGACCAACTGAGTCTCTCAGCAATGTGACAGCCAAGCGGCAAATAAAAACCGCTTTAATTTACACTGATGTGGAGTTTAGTAGGAGGCAGCAAAGCTGAAGCCCGGGCTGAACTACTACTATTAAACAAAAAACATTTGCCTTGCTGCTCCGCTACCAAAAGCAAGCTAGTAAAATTTAGCAAGAAAGTTCATAATAATATAGTTAAGTTGTTTTTACCATGTGTCAAGCAGGGATCAGCAGGTGAAGCAATGGGTAGCACATGTATTCTAACAGGGTAGGGAGCGGGTAACGGCAGCCCTTGGATGATCCCGTTTCGTCCAATAGAGCCTCCGCCGATATTGCCATCCGTTATCTGTTTAAGAGTTTTACAGTTTAAATAATCTGCTGCATCTTTAGTGAAGAATAGAATCTATTTCATCGTGATTATCCATAAGATCAGCAAAATAGTAGACAGAGGAACAAAAAAATTACTTTCATACCAATGACTACTTGATTTGACACATTCACAGCTGGGTTTTTGTGACTTTCGCCCAGTGTTGTTCTTGTTTTACCTACCAATACAATCTGGACTGGAGTTTGATAACCCCACTCACTAAGAATTAACTGGCTCACTCCAGCTAGAGCCAAATCCAGGCATGTTTTGTCTCCTTCCTCAATAAGTGGTACCTTCATGCGAATATTGTCAAAGTCTCGTGTAAACGGCGCCGCCACTAAAACAAAGCATAAAGTAAATTGCTCACTAAGTAAGTAACATTTTACTTAAGTCCAATTTAATACAAAGTTACCTTCACAGATGGAGGAAAACGTGACTAGGGCAACATATTCCAATCTAGAATTCATTGAAAGAAAATCCAGGAAGGAATTAATAGCCGCAGCGGCCACAGTGAGCCTGGTATGGACTTCAGTGGGGTCTAGTGTAAGCACCGGTCGGGACATCGACAAGGAAACGTCTAAAAGAATAACTGTCGGCATTTTGGGACTTAATTGATATTCAGGTTTGAATTAAAATATTCTCAATGAGCTTTCGTTATCACTAGTAAAAAAACACGATTCAACGCATTCTGACCGAAAGCAGATAAGTTTTTGTTTATAACATAACATCTATCTGCAGGACTATTCAAGTTAGTTAGTGTTAGTGTTCAATTTTGACATTTTTGACAGCTTCGAAACTCATGTCGATGTCATATTTTCTCTGTTGAAAATTAATTATAGGCGCCATCTGTTGACGGCATGTAGTCACGTACGTTTTGACTTAAAAATATAATGTACCTAATTTACAAATAGAAATAAATGAATCTAATCTAACCTAATCTTGCAGGCCTACAAGTGCAACCAAACTTTGTCAAACAAACTGTTTGAGACACGTATAGGTACGCGCACACGGCAAAGCATAGCTTAAGCCGGCCTCTCTTCGTTGTTTGCAGAACTTCATCTAGATTTTTTATTATGTCTGAGCTGATAACACAGAAGTGAAAATTTTGTCATAACATAACGTCGTAGAGGCGGTAATTCCACTTAAGAGCCAAAAATGAATATCTAACTCTCGTCTTGACAGTTTTTAGTTTGGTTGCAGGATTTCGCTTTAATGTCAGATTAGATTTAATTTTAGTGTTGGCGATTTAGACACAGTTTTTTGTCATTTTTGCGCATTACGACCGTACAAAAAAAATGAACGTACTCAACACAATTATCTGTCTACCTATTTGACGTGACGCCATGTTTAAATTACTACCGTGGTGTGCTGCCATCTGAAAATTGTGACCCCTGGATCCGGACTCCTATACATATATGACTGAAGCTTACTACTTGTATAGTCTACCTGGCTAAGGATTAAAAAAAACAAGTTTTATTTTATAGACTACAAGCCCATGGAAAAAAACATGTGAAATGAACCAGAGTGAATGAAGCTTAGAAGCTAGCTTAGAAGCCTGTTACTCTATATCATAAAATAACTCTGAGCGCTATGCCGTCATTTCTGAGCGGTACAGGTATGGAATTTCTCAGGTACAAGTGAGGAATTACGACTAATTATTAATTTATGGCGTTTTTATTGCTTATAGATGATTAAAAATAAATGTCGAAAAACCTAAGTGCCGCTTTCAAGTGCCGGGCGTTAGTGCAATTTTTTTTTCAATGTATGAGTAAAAATCTGTACCGCTCAGAAATGACGGCATAGCGCTCAGACTTATTTTATGATATAGGTATGTAGTAACAGCCTTCTAAGCTTCATTCACGCTGGTCCATTTCACATGTTTTTTTCCCATGGGCTTGTAGTCTATTAGACAAGCTGTTGCCCGCCTGTTTTTTTATGTTTTCTAAACGTTGAAACCTTCCTTGGACTTTCAGTTTCACACACACTTCAAAATCAAAATTAGCCAAATTGGTCCAGTCGTTCTCGAGTTTTAGCGAGATAAACGAACAGCAATTATTCATTTTTATATAATAATAATAATAAGAAGAAGATTATACGATAGAAGATAAAATTTAGAAAGTTTGGGGTGGGTGACAGATGATTGCTTGAGTTTACCCCCCTATGGGCGGAAGAATATTCCTTGAACCGGTGCACCCTGGGTATCGGTTAATGATTTCCTGGCAGATGCCGAGGAATATCATTATCCGTTGGCTAAGAGCCCGACAGGGGAGGGGAGGAGTTCTTTTAACCGTGTTCTACCGTACAACGACGTTGCCGTCATTTCGTCACAAGATTTTTGAATATATTATTATTACTTTGACTTTGGCGAAATTATCGTTTCGGTCGATGGGGCTATCCCAGAAATTGAATTGAGTTCACCTAGTTCACCTCACCCCCTCCCACATCCCCCAAACGTAATTTTTTGTTATTTTAAAACTTATTTCTGTATAAAAAAAATTAGCGGTTGCCCGCGACTCCGTCTGCGCAGAATTCGCTTATCGAAAGCCTGCGGGAACTGCGATTTTCCGGGATAAAACTATGTCCTTCCCCGGGACTGAAACTATCTCTGTCCCAAATTTCATTTAAATTGGTTCCGTGGTTTAGGCGTGAAAGCGTAACAGAGAGAAAGACAGACAGAGTTACCTATTCCACAATGATGCTGAACGTGACCTGTGTGTGTGTGTGTATTAGTAGGGAAGTAGTATTGGCTCTGTCCATTGTACAATAAAATTTTGCCGCTAAAACTGTCTAACTTTGACACTTAAAACTTTAAACTTTAAGTAGTGTAGAAGCGCAGGTTTGGTATGACCTAGCTAAATGTTTACTACTAGATTAGGTCTGCTCCGAAATCACTAACAGACAGTCAATATTTTTTTTACAAGCAAGTACCTACCTAAATGCTGAAGGACGGGCTCGGAAAAGCGGCGTGCGTGTCGGACAACGCATTGGTAACAGAGAATTCGGTACAGGGGCGTAGCTAACGCCGTATCTGCCGTATCAATTATACGGGGCCCCCGACATGCGTAAGCAAACATCTTTTTTCTTTTGTGAGAAATCTTTACCCTTCATAAGGGCCCCCAAATATTTTTTTTACGGGCCCCACCAAGGCACGCTACGCCACTGATTCGGTAGCTTATTTTTATTGATGTTATTAAAACCATCTTACCTACTCATAGATATATTAATGAAATCTTTCTGTGATCTGAAGTCTTACTATAAAAGTTACGATGTCCAAAATATTTTTCGATGAAAGTACTTGCTACGCAATATTTATTAAATAAAAAAAAAATATATTAAAAAATCAGGTTCATGCCTGTCTGATGACAGAGAGGTAACATAAGTTTAAAGTAGTGTTCATAAAATACATAAAATAAGAAGGGGTTTTTATGAGTTTGTGAATATCATGCCGCCTCCATGGGCTTGTTTAGTTGTGGTTCGGCAGCCGGCGCTTGTGACGCACAAGAAACTTCGCTAGTCCTACCCACCGATATAAATTAAAGAGCCGGACGACGGAGGGTCAATTTGTACGATGCGTCACCACTCCGACTCAGTTATTCTCAATTTGGAAAGCAATCGGTCTAAAAAACAACAATTTCAAAATGGCGGCCATTTTTTCTTTTTCTGATGACGGATTTATGTTTGAGACCACTTGTACCCTCAGATATCGATTTTGAAAGCAATCGGTGGAAAAACTATACTACATAATATTCTTTTCCTAAACCGCAGAAAGAAGAGAGAATGCTAAGGTTTATTTCTACACTAAGAGACACCAATTAAGATGACACTCGATCTAAAAAAATGTTTTCCGGCGACTTCAAACGAGAACGCTACCGAGAAAGAAAACAAAAGTTAACTCTCACCCTCAGAATAGCCAATTAACATTTCTAATAATCATAATATTACCTAACTGACGTCTCTGAGAACGGCGCATGTGCAAGTTCTACAACTAGCTTCTGCCCGGGACTTTGTCTGCGTTGAATTAGTACACATAATAAACCATCCTCTTGAATCGCTCTATCTGTTAAAAATAACGCATCAAAATCCGTTGCGTAGATTTAAAGATATACCTAAGCATACATACGGACTGACAGATAGACAGACAGACAGCGGAAACTTGTTTTATACTATGTACTTAGTGGTAATTATTTACGTACCTAGCGAGTCTAGGCAGTTACGACCTTTGACAGTCATCTTTATCGCTATCCCGCGGGAACTATGCAATTTTCCGGGATTAAAAGTAGCCTATGTTTTAATTTAAGGTATCAGCTATCTTCGTTTTAAATTTAATCTAAATTTTTCTCCAGTTGTTTCAGCGTGAAGAAGGAACAAACACATACTCACTCACTCACATCGTCACTAACAGACGTAACTATGTCTGGGTAAAATATGTATACTCCCGTATGAAATTTACACTCTCTATAATAGGATACGTAAATGCGTATGAAACTAAAACTGAACTAAAACTAAAGGATCAAGATTAGCGTGTCCCGCCGTAAGTGTGTAGTGGCACGTGGCGGGAGGCGCGACCTCGCGCGCGGAGCTGGCGCCATCTATCGCGTTGGATTTCATGAATTCAAATAGCGGCCGAAAGACTAAGGAGCCTTAAGACCAATTTTCGATCGCTGTTTTAAGTTCGATCTGGGGCCTGGCCTTATACTCCGAAATTCGATTTTCGAACTTCGTGTCATACCGTCCCTTTCACTCTCAAATTAATGACTATTAGTGTGAGCGGAACGGAACGAAACGAACTTCGAAAATCGAATTTCGGAGTAGCCCCTCTGATTTTTGAAAGCACGTGTGTGAAAATACCATTCGAAAGTGGTATAAATCCGTTTATATCTTCAAAACTATAGCTCTAATCAAATTTTTGAGTAGTTTACCAGATTAATGAGAGCCGAGTATCTTCTAAGCTAGGTACTCGTATTTCATATTCAGCACAATTTTTCACCACTTTCTTGTGGTATTTTCACACATGTGCTTTCAAAAATCGGGCCCCTGGATTTTATACTTATTACATAATGTTTTTATACATTTTTGAGATGTTATAGATGTTTTGACTACCGAGAAATTGATAAAGTAAAAAGTGCCTTCCCTTTTTCGAAAACGTTAAATCATTATCATATACACATAACAGATAAAAATGTATAATTGTTAAATTAGAAATAATTTGTTTTAATAATGCCACAACCAAGCCGCTACACTTATTTGCCGCATATTCTGTCTAGAAATATTAGATTTTTCTCCTCTTTAGGAGTAAAATTGTTAACCCACATTAATAACCCACATGCAGCGATGTTAAAGTACCAACTTATTGTTCACATCTATCTTTCTTTAACTTTTCAAACGCCAACGTCAACTTGCTTTTCAACGTAACGAATATGAAATTGTTCAAAGAGTTTTTCTTTCTTTTTTATGGCCCTCATCTCGATCGATGCGATGATTTCGCCAATGACAAAGTAATAATATTCAAAAACCTTGTGACAAAATGTGTTGGGCTCTTAGCCAACGGATAATGATATACCTCAGAATCTGCCAGGAAATCATTAACCGATGCCCAGGGTGCACCGGACCAAGAACTGCTCTTTCACCCAGACGGATCCAAAAATGAACCGAACCTCTTGACCACACGCGGAGGTAACCCGACTCGCACCCCGTCCAAAGGGTTAAAGGTAACCTCTGCCAATGACACATAGTAACCAACGAATTAGTTATAAAGAAAATGAGGGTATTTGTAAGGGGATACAAGGACGTCCCCTTAACTGGGCGCAGACGTCACCCGCACCGCACCGTACCCGGCCGAACTCTTCAAACTAGGGGCCTCTTGTTGTTATCAAGCGGACCCACAAACTTTCCACTGGCTTACTGACGTTTGAACTATTCAAACCGTCACTATCACTACTTTAGAAAGATCTTACTAGTTGGTTGCCGCGATTTCGTCTGTTGAGTATTCTTTTATCGCTACAATTTCCAGGAAAATAATTGTAACTATATTTAGGGTTCCATATTTCTGTCGGTAAAAACGGAAACCTTGGATCACTTTTTGTCCATCCGTCCATTTGTCAAGACCTTTCTTCTCAGGAACCCGCGAGATGGTAACTCAGTCATTCAAAAAATAATAATTAAAAATGTGTTTCCGAACAAATCGGCGTGTAATTCAAACCTATAGGGGTTCGGTATAGTGCTAGAAACTTTAGATTTGGTACAAAAGTAGCTCCTGTAGCACTCACTACCAGTCAAAAAATTCTAAAAATCTTACATTTTTCTGTTTCTTTGTCTATGTTATAACCAATGTAAAATGACACCACACTGTGTACATTTTGGTAAAAAGTAGGACTCTGCTAACACTTGATTTAGAGATACGGCCATAAATACATACCGTCACGCCTCTTTCCCATAGGGGTAGGCAGAGACTTCTTTGTTCCACTAGCTACAGATCCTGACATAACTTTTTAGCTGCATCCAAATTCATCAATCTCTTCACATTATGCTCGTCGGTTTTCGTCGTCGTCGTCGTCGGTACTCCTGACCTGACCTTTTTTTAAAACGTCTCCTATTTGGTCCCGGAACGTCCGTCTTCGCCTTCCTATACCAACGCATTCATTCATACTCCCCGTATAGATCTGTTTAGTTAATCACATTCATCCATCCACTCTACGGCCCTTTTACAGCGTAGTTATAATATGAATTTCAAGAAGCACTTTACTTCTATAGTACAAAGTACGGAACAATCGGGGCGCGAGCCCGGCTTGCGAATGGTTTTTTTTTAAACAGAATCAAGTTTTAAATGAAGTTCCTAAAACGTTCCCATAGTGTGCCTGTGGGGACGGAAGCGAGATATGCCCTCGGTACCGCTCTGCTTTCAGAGCAGGACATGTCTGAGTGCGTGAAAGCCAACATTGGGGGTGGCAGACGTAAGCTTGCCTTCGGAATCCAAAAGCTTATTGGTTACTTACTTGACATGAAATGTATATTTCATAATTTTGTTTTTTTTTTTTTTCCTGCGACATTGGAGACATCTCCAATTAGTTTATTTGACGGTGGAGGCGTTTTACACCTCCACTGAACTTACTATTATTATTATTATTATTGTTTTTTTATTTTGACTAGTAGAGACTTTATACATCTCTACTATTTATAGATTAATATAATTTAAGGCTCGGGGACCTTATACATCCCTTTTATAAATGTATTTAATTTAAGTAGAATTTAAGTATTCTTACTGTATTTTATTTTGAAAAAATGACTTTCTGCCAAGTTTCTTGCGGCGCATTCTTCTTGGTAATGATGGTCTTTCCGAATGTGCTGGTAGTTTCAAAAAGACATGTAAAAGAGCCCTTGGCGGCCAATTTGCAAAAATAAATTTTCATTTTCATTTTCATTTTCATTAGCCGACTTCAAAAGTGAATAAAACTGTACTAAGTAAGTGATAATTGAATATATTGTCGGAAATATGTACAAAAGGCATATTATACAGTCGAATTCAAAACCTCCTCTTTTTTTGAAGTAGGTTTTAAGGTATTATATGTGATAATTCATGTTTAATAATAATAGTACCTAATTCTATTCTAATTACCTACTGCTACTAGTTATGACCCCTATTAATTTAGGTACTTGTTATGAAGTAACGTAATAATTTAATAAATTGAGATCCAAAACAATAAAATTAATATAGGTCAAAGGTCAACGTGATATCTCAGCGATTGAGAAGACGCTATGGTGGTATTGGTGGTAGTAGGTATTGCACCTATTGTTTCAATGCTATTAGCAATAATTTAAGTACTCATACAGTATAAGTACAATACAAATTAGTTGTACGACAGACTTAGCGGATTGGCGGAAACCGGCACTTTCCCTCGCGCCGAGAGAAAGGGTGTTGAAATGCGTTGCTATTTTGCATCAGGCATGAAATCACAGGATGATTGTAGCCAAATGGAATGTTCGCTGCGAACTCTATGGAGCTCAATTGCCTCATGTGAGACACCCGACTTGGAAAATAATATGGCAATTTTGTGTAGCATACTACATTTTCTCTATGTCTTTCGGCCGTCATCAAGTATCTAGATGGTCTCTGTCGATAAAAACCAATCATAAACTAGTTATTTATTTGTTAACATGGAAAAAATAGACGATAATAAAATATATGAAGGACCTGGAGAAGAAATTATATTTCAATACAATTTTATCAACATACCATGGGACGATCGATCGAAAAACAGCAAAATCGGGATAGTATTTTTATTAGTAGCAATTTTTGCAGCTGTAGCAGTTTGCATGATCAATAGTTTTGTGATGCATTATCGTGGTTTTCAAACCGAAGAATTTCTCAATAAGGTTGAAAATAGTTGTCACCTGGTAAAAAGAGATGAATATCGTTTTGTCGCGAGAATTCACTCCGTGGCTTCGAAGGAGCTGCTGTGCGTGGGCGCCGTGTTAAGCTTCATAACAGTGCTCGCTAATCAAGTTTGCGTCAAAGCCGGACCAATTTTTCTATTTTTAGGAAGCTCATTTGAGTACGTAAGCCTATTCCCTCAGTCAGTAGGTAAACATATATGCCTCATTATTTCAGTCTAATAATCAACATATTACATTCTTTTTAGTCCACGCTGCAAGAAAGGATTTGCTGTTAATGTCGAACGTACTAGGAGTGTACAGCACTACGGTGTGGCTACTAAGAACCTAATAATAATAGTGAGTTCCGAAAGTTTAACGACCTGTGGTACTATCATTAATGTGGGGTTGACATTGGACTGGGAACACCCTGCATACATAATTGGTCGGCCGTTGCTGAACACTGTAAGATCACTGACCAAGTTGCCAGTAACTTTGGATGGTAGGGGCAACTGCTCCATACCCGCACCGATAGCTCCGAAACTGGATACCAAGAAGGTAATCTGCGTAAAGGATGTAGGGCACTGCATGGTTCGGGCAGGGGACCTGCTGGTGCAGAACGGGCGTCTCCTGGGTATCGCCTCGTCCAGCGCGCATCGCTCAGACATCTACCACACAGCATATTTTGCAGACTTGAGCTTCGTCTACGATGAAATAATGACAAAGACGTAATAACTTAAATAATGTTGGCGTAAAAAGAATATTTTAAAAATGCTAATATTTGGAATCTGCGAACTTAATCCAATCACTTTTTTTATTACTACCTATATGATACTTAATTGGCTGCTGTAGGTACAATCAACGTCAAAAGTAAGTGATCAATATCAAGATTTCAAAACATCTTCTAGCATGGCGCCCCAGATATAACAGTTAGGTACAATACGAATGTATCAGTTTTAACTGATGTTTTAATTAGTCAAAAGAAAATGGTCATCACAACATCAAGACACAGAAACGAAGTGACAAATGAGTGCTTCAAATCGAAATAATAATAGACGATACGATGTCATAGTTGTAAATAAAATAAATAAATAAATATCTTGGGACAAATTACACCAATTGACCCAGCGCCAAACTAAGCAAAGCTTGTACTATGGGTACCAGGCAACGGATAAACATACTTATATAATGTAGTTATGTCTATACCTACTAGAATTGCCACCGAAGCGTCAAAAGTGACTGGCAAAACAACGACAAAATTTCAAGTTGTTGAAATGAAAACTCTGCAAAAAACGGATTTAAAATATTTCCAAAATTCAAGCTGATGTAATAAGAACTTATTTCAAACCTTAGCGGAAATTAGATAGTTATAGTCGCTTTGCAAGTTTGTCGAATATAACTGAGGTTAACCGAATATGTGACACAAGGTGTTCTAATAACCTGTATTTTATAGGTAATCACTTTAATATGAAACACTCAACTGCACTCAACAATAATTTTGACTGTTTGAATGGCATGTCACTAACGTAATTTTGACTATTTGAATAATAGTGATCACTTTTACTTATGACACTTTACGAGTTAATTTAGGTAAATCTAATAAACTACAATAGTCAGTAACACTAGAGTTCATTTATTATATACATTATTTTTGTACTTCTAATTTCACCAGTTTCTTCTGGTGTTGACTGTACTATCGAATAAATTTGTTCCTGACCTGATTCCACCGTAGAATGTTCTCACAGTAAACGCCACAATATTTTTCTTGCCAATTCCATGTAACGTCACTGAAATATTATACTGCAACAAGGTTGACCGATGGGTCAGGAATCAATTTGTTCCATAGTAGGTACATAGTTCATGCATACGAAACCTCTGCATAACGCCTGATTTTGACAATTAACCTGCAGACTAGTGTCCACGGTTCATACAAAAGTAGTCGGTACGTCGTTATCAGATAGGTACATTGGAACTAGACAAGAGTGTGTTTGGATATTTTTGAACACCCACATATCGCCAGTATCTGACGGCGACTGTACTTACCTAAGTTAATTATATTTTACGGGAGCATCGAATGTTTAGTGTCGTTGGTCGAGTATAATATAACATGCAAACTCCTCCTTTCGACAAAATGCCATCAAAATGCAATTAGTCACCCGTCGTTATGAGTAGGTCTGAGTAAGTATATGACTTTGGACACGTAAAACTAAACCAGCAATACATATTTATGAGTTCGAAGCTCATTTCTGATCCGAACCATCTTGGATCGATTAAGTAACTCAATACTAAGTACAGAAATAATGAAACTTTTGGCTGACCAATTTACTGTAAAAGTTATTGAATGTACATTGATGTTAGTAGTGAATAATGTTAGTTGGCGTGCGGTTCAACGGGACTTGCACCGCACCAAGGTCCACTTCTTCCGGGGCAGTGTAGCCCTTCCAACCCCTGGTGACGATGTAGATGACCAGGACCACAAAGAAAGTGCTGATGGTGTAGAGCACTAAACCCGACTCCAAGTTACACTTGCCCTTACCGTCCGTACCCACCGTCAGTTTGATACTCGGTGTACGTTTACCCGATGATAATGATAATTTATAGGGCATATTTAGAAGTTCTAAGTTTTAACCTGAAATTTAAATAAAAATAAGCTTTCATGGGCAAATAAACTAAATCTAGTCTTAATCGTTAAACCTGGTTTAAGTTTGACATTTTATTTTTTATTTAAAAAAACCTGCGATATGGCCTAACACTACCTCTATGTGCTTACGCGTTCACGTGGTTGTGATTTACTCATTTTGAGACTGTTAATCATATTACTTAAGCTACTTTTTAAAAATGCATTTTGTTGGAATCGCTCCACCTCCATCTTTCGCGCAACCTTGGCCACGCTCTTGGACATTGAGTAAGGACCCTTTAGCCATAATTAAACTCTTAAGTCTTAAATTTAGTTTGAAAATAATGTCGCTGCGGTGAAGTGGGTAAGGTAAATTAAGTACCTACCTAAGTATGTTTTATACAAACATTTACTCAGAGACACGTTAATATATTTTTTGTGATCGTGGCGTGGGCACGCAACAAAATGTTTATTGTTATGATTGGGCTTTAAATCCAGTAGGTAAGAACAGTAGTAAGAAAACCTATCGATTTCTAAATAATCTCGCATTTTTAACTTAATCCTTGATGTTTTAATCCGTACAAAAGACACTGATTCTTTATAGTGGTAAAGGAATTCATCAGTCAACAATACCTACTAAATATTATTGCTTGGAATAGTCGTTGGCATGAGCCAACGACTATTCCTGAGACGGTCATGAGACCGCGCTCGCTTTAATTTGTATTCCAGACCACGAACCATTAGAGCCGTCAACTTTTCGCGTCATCCAAGGTATTCTCCACTTGATCGTTCATCCAATTTATCGAATATTCCAAATTATAATATCCTATTAAAAGCCCGTCGTACAGGCGATTAACTGTCAGCGTCCGGCGGTGATTTTCCAGAGGATTGGGCTGGGCGCCTGTCACCGCTAGCCGTGTGCAAGCGAACCCAAAACGGTTTGGCGTGCCACAATTAAAATGGTAATTCTGCGCATCACGTAGAGGCGTCGCGCGTCACATCGCATGATATTGACGAGACTTATTTACCAGGTCTATCTACGTTCCGATATCCTACATTTTTATGAATTAACTGTTGGCGCCGCCAACAGAATCCACTTCGATTAATAAAATTCACAGTAACCTACGTACACGTACCTACATAATAATATCTAGATCTACTTTAGTTTACTTAACATTAAAGAAAGCAATGGTAGAGATAACTGAATACGTTTTATATGAATTAATAGTTTTTGTTTATGCTTACCATCTTTATCCTAAAATGAGCCCGTTTTTCTTAGTTTAAAATAGTAGTTACATGTTGGTTATTCATTGATGGCGAGTAGATTTTTTAATAATGGCTCTGGCTGTTATTCATTGTTACGAATAAATATCGTAAATAAGTTATTGTTTAAATGTAGATAAGGCGTGCATGATTTGAGTGTAGATGTCATAATAGAGTCATGCTTACTTTAAGTAGGTACCTACCAAAGACATAGACAAGTGAAAGAAAATAAGGAACAATGTCTAAAGAAGTTCCAAGCAAGATTAGCGTAGGTTATAGGTACGCTCAAGTGCAAAAATAAGTATCGATAGGAACTTCTCAAAAATATGTCCCACAACCTTATTACGCTGGCGTAAGAGCGTATGGTACTTATTTTTGAAACTTTGTCTAGATACATATTATTACACTTGACTGTACCTACCTAGTATTTCGATTTTTACTAGAGAAAAAGAAAGCCAAGCAATTTGACCGCTTACAATTATCAATCAAATACAAGCATCAAGCACTAAGATTTTTAACCTCCGACCGGTTTTTAAGTTTGATTGCTATATTGTGTCTGTCTGTGTCGCGGTAGCTCTTAAACGGGTAAACTAATGTAGACTCCGTTTTTTAGTTTTCTAGTGATAGTTCAGACATGTTTTATCATTCAGCCGTTACAAGGTCATCAGTTATTTTTTTAGCTGTGGTAATGATTTTTAGCGTTGTGCTTTTTTAATTTCAATTTTAAATTGAAGTGGATACAGGCAGGAATTTGAAGGTAATAGAGGCAGTGACAGAACTGGTTTGGGCAAGTAGTGTAGGATGTATTGTTTTTAATTTATTCTCTGTTGTACGTTGTACCTACCCTCACTTATGTATGGTTAAACACACCAGCAGTTGCAAAAATGTGTCATGTATTATATGACACATAAACTTACACACACGTAGACATTCTTTGAAATATTTGCCTAAGCTGAAAATGTTGCAGATTTTAATGTAGAGGTTTCTGACCCCTCCTAGTATCCTAGATCCCTCCTTAACCGTCTCACATGTTAGTGGAGGCAAAATACGTGAAATTTCACTTAAGTCAGGAAATAATTCTAAGAACTGATAAAAACAATTGTTTTTGATTTGTATGGGTTAGAAATGGAACCTAATACAGCACTTGATATATTCACCCCCCCCCCGGAAAGGGGTGGAATTGGTTGAAAATGGTGTAATAGTAATAACTAAGAAGAAAAAATAGGTGTAGTCTGCGCAATTTGCCATACGTTTTATTAGATCTTAATCTATAATTGCACCCGTTATTTAGCTCAATTCAAGCTACTGAACATACAAAAAAAAATCATATAACTAAAAATATACTTTTTGGCGTTGCGGCCCCGGGGAAAATACAGAACGCGGTGCAAATTGAGGAAATGATGAGAAAATATATCAAAACACAATACCAAATTTGCACCAGGGTGCGACACCCGGAAAGTAGTTTTCTATGTTTTACTATCTCTGTACTTCGGGGGAAAATTTGTAATTAATAAAAATCGTCACAATCGTCTTAACTTGGTTTGATTTACATTCGCACCATCGTACCCCATAAAAAAATGACATTTCTACACGGAACATGCGGTTCTGTAATACTACCCGCTACCGTTAGTGTTCGCTGCTATTCCTTGCGTTTAGATAGAACTATGTTTACCAAACTTCCAGTTAAATTTTTCTTTTTTTTATTGAGTGCGAATGTAGTATCTTTTAAATATGTGTTATTTATAAATTTTCACGACTATCTTAATTTCCCCCGAAGTACAATCTACAAAAGAGTGAAAAAAACATGTTCCATACTTTGCCCCGGGGTGCAAAGTTACCTGGGTGTTTATACTACTTTGAAAAGCTTAATGTAAGTTTGCACCAACCGTCGGAATTATCCTCGAGCCGCAATCAGAAAAAAATATTTTACCAAGATTCTATACATCGTACACCTTTTTAATTAACATACATTACGTACCAAAGGGGACCCTTTACGTGGCTAAACTTGCGCCTAATACCTTTTATCATACTCCAAAATAACGGCATTTGAAGTTTATACCTAATATTTTAAAGTGTTCCGTACATGATAGAAACGGTGCAAACCGAGGGAAACCATTTAGTCGTGCCCTCTAACGATTCCACAAAAAAACACGACTACACGAATTACTTCCATACTTTTCCGTAATTCAACTATACTATGTTAGTTATCCATGGCTGTTCAATAAATACATTTTCATTTTCTATAGAATTTGCCCAATTATTGTAACGACGTTAACGGCTTGATACTGGAAAGCTCAGAAATGACGGCATAGCGCTCAGAGTTATTTTATGATATAGTAACAGCCTTCTAAGCTTCATTCACGCTGGTTCATTTCACATGTTTTTTTTCCATGGGCTTGTAGTCTATAAAGTGTTATTCTATAGATATGCAATGATCGATTGTGCATTAATAATATTTTGGTAGTAATTATATTAAACCCCATAAAAAATTCACTTCTCACTCCTTGTTGTTGACCCCTATGCCACCTAAATGGCTAAACTAAAAGCTTTATCAATTGTCATCAATCAAATGGGTATATCCTCCGTGTTGCCTAGGTTTACTGTGAAATTTAATTAATTAGGTACTTACTTGAGAAGCGAAAAGTTTTACCCTTAATAGTGCCAAATAGAAAAAGGTGAAAATTAGGTAAGGCATCACAAAGTTGTTCTAAAAGAAGACGGAAAATCGGATTAGGTACACGTCGGGCGTCGCGCGCGGGGGCAACAGCACGTAACTCAGATCACAACTTCTTAAATAACTGTAATTCCTGTTATTTCTTCCACTTAATATCACGCTATAAAATATTAACATGTAACTTGGTAAGATATGTGAACAGGAGACCTGACTGACCTGATCAACGCCCAGGCTCTTCGACCAAGAGGGTTGAATTTTGCATAGGGTTCCATTTTATGATGTAGATTTGGAATAAGTTTTTTTTTATATTTCACTGGATAACGAGTTTAACCTGAGAGGACGAAGCCGCGGGCGCAAGCTAGACATTTAATGTCATAATCTGAGTGCAGAATATGACCAGATCGCTGATCATCTTAATCGATGCATCCAGTCATTTTTGTAAAGGTAAAAGATGAACAGATCCCTTGGCTTCGAAGGAGACTGGATTTAAATATAAATTATAACACTGTATATGTAATGGTAAAACTTTTAACCTCGTGAGTTGGCTGATACGAAGAGAAGTAGCTGTATGTATGTAGTTAGGTAGGTATTCTACTTCCTTGTACCTAAAATTAGCTTTTGCTGCGATGTCGCATACGAAATCAAAATAAATAAACGTTATCCCGAGTATACCGCAGTAAGTATACAATTTTCTGGAGTAAAAATAGCCTAAATATGTGTTAATTCAAGTCATAATCTATCTGAGTACTAAATTGTCACCAAAATCCATACCCTTCATTAATCCTTTCTCACCTTTCGCGTTTATAATATTTTTAAGTAATTTCATGTTCTGTAGTAAGATTAAGTTGTCAGAAGCGGAGATTTATTCGTATAAAGTAAGCTTATTACTATTCACGAAGTGACCACCTCCTCCACAGATCTTTTCAATCACTAATTGGGTAAAAGGACTCTTTTATACTTTTGAAGGAACGGCGCGGTGAGGGAGCCGAAGTATTTTCAATGTTACAAATTCAGTTCGCTACTGTATGTATGTATACTTACTTATCATTTGTAACTTTTACATACCTACTTAAGTAAATATAATAAGCTCGAAATTTATGTGGATTGACTTATAAGTCAAAATATATTTTCGAATTGGTAAAACGAGACTACAAAAATTAAATACTTGCCAATTTGATTGACTAAATCAAACATATCTGTAGCCTATAGGTAATGTCTACACTGTCAACATGAATGTGAATAATTTCGTAAGAGTTTCGTAATACGTCACGTATCTACATTTTTAATATTCTTTCACAGTCATTTTCAACACTTACTTTAGACAACTTTTTTTTCTAGCTGGCGCAAATCGCCATCTTTCGATTAAAATGTTTTCAATTATTCCTTTCTCAGCTACCGTCAGAAATCTGGGGATTATTATGGACCAGACGCTTTCGTGGTCGGCCCAGGTTGCTGATGTCAGCCGGAAAGTGTTTGCCTCGCTTCACTCGCTCAGGAGTTTGCAGAATTTTCTGCCTCTATCGACCAAAATTACGCTTGCTCAGTCACTTTTGCTCCCCTTACTGGACTATGGTGACATTAGTTACCTGGATCTTGCTGAGGGGCTGCTTGACAGGCTTGATCGCCTCCAGAATGTGTGTATCCGATACTTTTTTGGGCTTCGTAAGTACGATCACGTGTCTCATTTCCACGCTCAGCTGAAATGATTGCCTGTCAGGGACCGCAGGAACATCCACATTCTGTCATGCTTTTCAATTCTATCTTTAATCCTTCAGCTCCGATCTACCTTTCCGAACGTTTCAGCTACTTCTCTGTTGGCAGTCAACATCGATTGCGATCCAACTCTAATCTCCTTTTAGCCTGTCCTTCTTCCTCTTCCAAAACTTATTCCAAATCATTAACTGTACAGTCAAGTGTAATAATATGTATCTAGACAAAGTTTCAAAAATAAGTACCATACGCTCTTACGCCAGCGTAATAAGGTCGTGGGACATATTTTTGAGAAGTTCCTATCGATACTTATTTTTGCACTTGACCGTACACTCGATTAGGCTGTGGAATCGCTTACCAACCTCCATCAGGCAATCTCCCTCCATAGTGTCGTTCAGGGAAGGTTTGAAGAAGATGTGGCTGGCACCATTTTCTTAAATTATTGGTAAATATTCCTTTGTTTATTGTGTTCTTTATTTATTTATTTTTCACACCACCTGCTCGACAATGGTTAATTATATATCATGTAAACCTTACTCAATGTAACTCATTATAGCCCTTGGCTTTCGGCGGGTAGTAATATTGTACTGAAATTCATTATGATATAACCCGTAGGTTAGTAATATGATTCTCACTTTTCAGTTCTTATTCCTATACCCTTAAATAGTAGATTGTACACCGAGGGAATAAAGCACTGTATTATGTCACGGGCGCGATATTGATTCCTGAGCGCAGCAAAGGACTCTAGATTTAACTCCCGAGCGTAGCGAGGGAATTAAGATTGAGTCCTGAGTGGAGCGAAGCATTTAAGCGCGCCCAAGACATAAACACTTTTATCTCCGAGGAGTATACTCTACTTTTCTCACCTTTTGCGAGACAATAAAAACCAAGGTAACTAGAAAAAGAATTTAATTAAAACAACAGTAAACAAAATTAAAAGTAAAAATTTAAGTTTGAGAAATTAGTCCAGTTGGGTAATGATACAGCAATATTTTTATTTCGAATCTTAGCAGTTCTATGCGTAAAAATATTACAGCGTCAGCAAACACTGGCCGCTTTTGTTTTATTTGAAATTTGTTTCATTCGTTCGAAAATCGAACGCCGCTTGCCGTGGCGTGGCCATCTCGATTTCCAGAGCCATGCGATTTTTACGAAATTGGACTTTAAGGGTATAGCAATAAGAATTATGAAAAGTGAGAATCATATTACTAACCTACGGGTTATAATGAATTTCAGTACAATATTACTACCCGGCGAAAGCCAAGGGCTATAATGAGTTACTTTGAGTAAGGTTTACATGATATATAATTAGCCATTGTCGAGCAGGTGGTGTGAAAGTCCAATTTCGTAAAAATCGCACGGCTCCGAAAATCGAGATAGCCACGCCACGGCAAGCGGCGTTCGATTTTCGAACGAATGAAACAAATTTCAAATTAAACAAAAGCTGCCAGTGTTCGCCGACGCTGTAATATTGCATAGAACTGCTAAGATTCCAAATAAAAATTTAATATTGTTGTATCATTACACAACTGGACTAATTTCTCAAACTTAAATTTTTACTTTTAATTTTGTTTTAATGTTGTTTTAATTAAATTCTTTTTCTAGTTACCTTGGTTTTTATTGTCTCGCAAAAGGTGAGAAAAGTAGAGTATACTCCTCGGAGATAAAACTGTTTATGTCTTGGGTGCGCTTAAATGCTACGCTCAGGAATTAATTCATAACACCCTCGCTACGCTCGGGAGTTAAATCTAGAGTCCCTTGCTGCGCTCTGGATTCAATATCGCGCCCGTGACATAATACAGTGCTTTATCCCCTCGGTGTACAATCTACTATTATGTAGTATATTTTATTGTATAGGTATAGGTAGTATAAAGTAGTTTATTGACTGGTAGGTTTTAGGAGTTTATTATTATATTCGGTAAAGTTATGAATTGTGGCTCTCAGTGTTTGCAATTTTTAAACTCACTCGCCCGTCCCTAATATAAAATTCCTTTCATCCACTCAAAGGTTGACTGGAAGAGATCCCTTAAAGTGATAAGTCCGCCTTTGTGCATGTATCTCAGTGTTTGTCAATTGTATTTGTCTTGTTTATTTTGCATAATAAAGAGTTTACATAGGTACATAAAATGTTGTGTCGTTTACGGCCTCTCATTGGCCGTCGCAAGAGTCCGCGGTAAAGAGACCACAAGATTTTAAATTTATAAAGACAGTGGCGCCAAACGCCACATTTGTTGGCAGATTTGACTAGTCTCCATTAACTAACCACATTTTGATAAAAAATAAGTATACAAATTTAAATATGTATTGCTATGTCTGGTAAGATGGCGAAAAAACGAAATTTAGCCAATCACATGAAACTAATTTTAATTAACTCTCTCAACCTTTCCTTAATATGATAATGTCTGTTACACGAAGCAATAACATCGTAATGATATTTATTAGACCATTTTGAAGTAAGTTAAGTAAATATGCGACCAAATTGACAATTTCGTTCTTAATCTTAGCGCTGTCTTATAATAACTGCCTGGTCCACAAAATTAGAGACAATTGTACCTGCAGTCTTAAGTTAAAAAAATTATACTTAAGTTGGTATCAGGTGCCGTTTATTTAAAATATTTTAAGTAGTGGAGCAAAAACCTTCTTTACTGAACTTGAAGGTAAGATAAATGGTGGGATTAACATAATCCAGAAAAAGGGCCGAGTTAAAATAACACCTAATTCAGCGCGATCATCAGACTTCAAAAGATAGGTAGCTATTCAGAAGATGTACTCATTAAGTAACAAAATCCATCGATGCCTGTTTCTTGTGACGAAACGGGGTCTCGTTCCGGTCAAAATTCACAAATAAAATATTAATACTCTCTTATGGAATAATATTCCAAATTTATTTATCAATTAATGCGAAATTATATAGTATTAATTTCTAACAATGTTCCATGGAACAGGGGACACATTTAATTATCACATCAGGTACAAGTACCACTATAAATTCTGTGCAATATTTGTCAATATTTGTCAACATATTTGCCAAAGATTGTCAGACATCAACAAGTAGTCATCCCACTGACAAGGTAAAGTCAGAAGAATATCTCTAGTGTTGCCACTCTCAAAATCAGTAAAGCGGCTCTCACACATTTAAACTCTTGTAAAATGTGCCTTAGACTTTCCGACACCATAGACAAAGTAGTCTCAAGGGATCAAATATTTTAGTACATAAGATTGATATAAGAACACTGAATTTCATGAAGGAATATTATTTATGAACCACCTTGCTCAAACTATGGGAAATGCTTACGGTTTTAGATACTACGATGCAAATGATTTGATGTGTATTTCTCAAAGAGATTTAGGAGCACCTTATGTCTAAATAAAATATAATTCATCTTAACTCATTCTTTTTATGGACAAAAGGGCTTCAAGCAACATTAAATTCATTGACAAAAGTATGCATTATCGTTAAGCAAAATATCACACCTTAAAACAGGTTGTCTACGAACAATAAGTCCACAAGACGTCACATTAAGTGTGAGTCTCACACATGTACAGAATACTAAAACTATAGTATTCCATTGCAACTAATGCTGAAAATAGTCTATTATGGCCAAACCTTAATCTCTACCAATAAATAAGAAAGGATTGAAGTGTTTACACATAACCATCTAAGAATTATATACCAACATAAAGACCAAAATGCACAAGAGGATATTTGCGTATTAGTAATAACCTGCTGTTCCGTATTTGTTATCTGTGGTTGTCTGTCATGTTCTTGGGACTGTGGACAAGCATAGCACAGGAAAATAGACCTTATCCTCATTATGTCTGGATAGCAAATAGCGTAAAAATCTGAACAGTCGCCGAAATCGCTGAAATCGCTAAGATCGCCGTAATCGCTAAGATCGCTGAAATCGCTAAGATCGCCGAGATCGCTGAAATCGCTAAGATCGCTGAAATCGCCAAGATCGCTGAAATCGCTAAAATCGTCGAAATCGCCGAAATAGGGTATAAATACGGGCGTAGAGTTTAGGAAAGGGTCTTTTCTCCTCTGTCGGTTCGTAAGCGCGGTTCTTCCAAGCACAAATTAGATTTTAGCAAATACACGAGATCGGGTCGCGGCTGTTTTACGTTTTACATTAATTTATTGAATTGATCATTTAATTGTTTTGATATCATCAGTTTGTGACATAGTGTTCTGTGGTCGTGAATACCAGTGCATATTCCCAACCTTATCCTTGGCGGCTCGGGGCTACTCTCCGGCGTCAATCCTCATTTTTCTCATTCTTTAGAGCCTATACTGGATTTGCGATTATAGAATACTAATTAGCTTGATTAATTACTTTGTGTGCTTGAAGTAGGGATTATACGAAACACGGTTTTCGGGTTTCAAGTCTGGCTACCTAACGGTGATAACAAGGGCTTGAAATTTCAACACATTGTTTACAGTGTGAGCTGAAGCGTTGAGGTTCGACTCAGCACCTGACTCCCAGCGAAATATCTGGGTAGGGTAACTTACCTCCTAGCGTGTACCCAGGCTTTCGTGTTCTGCTGTGTCGGAACATGGGAACTGGTCTCGCTGGTCTCTTATCTAAATATTTATATATTCACACTACTATAATCTCTAGTTAGGATGTCGTCTGCACCCTAGGCTTCGGCCGTAGACGATGTCAATACACATGGCGTAGGACTTTATACACAAGGAGATGCCACTCCAATCCCTTCTTTAGAATAGTGTAGAAGTTTCCATTGCACTCCCGGAAACTGCATAACACATCACACGTTTAATTGTAAATGTGAGGGTTTTCCTCCAGGTTTCGATACACAGCTGACTAGAATAGGAATATTAATTTAGGCATGAATAGGGAGGTTTTACTTATGTTAGGTTAGGCTTTTATCTCAACATCTGTTTTACCTTGTAACAACAAGTGAAAATTATGTGTTTTAATTAATTATATTAAATAAACATTTACTATTAGAAAGATAGAATGTGACAGTTCAATCTTCCTTAAGAATCCTCCGCCTTTAAGTTATCAGTAGAATGAAGCGATGAAGCTTTGTTTTTATGATCTACATAGGTATTTAAGATTGGTATTATTTAGTTGATATGCTAATTTCCATAGCTTTCTGGGTGTTATAAATTTATATTTGATGGAAAATTCCTTAGATCCCCTTTTGCTTTAAACTGATAAGTAATTGATTGAAATACTTTTAGATATGACTAAGATCAATGAATCTGACTTATCTTTCTGATTGAAAAACATATATCAAAATAACAGAAAACACCCAATTTATAAAGTAGTTTTCCTTCTGTACCAGAATGATTGGACAGCATAGTATAGGAATAATTAGAGTTAAATTTATCCTCTTACCCATTGTGGTACAATAACATGACATACTGACTAAAGACTAGTAAACTCACAAGTCTTGTGTCGGAGTTCCTTAGGGTCTCTGGACGAGGAACACGGTTACTGGCAACGATCAGTTGAGAACAATCTCAAGAGCGAAGGTGGGGCTCTAACTTTAACACAAAAGACAATTACTCATTTTACCAACATAAATACTTGTTATAATTCCAGACTAAGCATTTGAAATTACCAGGATATTAGTTCTCCATCACTTAAATACTCCAAGATATAAATAAACCCCTAGTTATTAGTATTTAACTATAATTTTTCATTGCCCGTTAGTGTTCGGTAACAGTAATTTGCAGAACTGAGTTCTGTGTGAGCAGAAAGGTTCAGATAGATATAGGGCATTTTAGTGTTAATGTTTAGGGCATAGTTTACTTCATAGGATTAGCATCTCTTGCCTCCACTAAACGAGTTTGAGTTACTACCACAATGTAGGGAATAGACGATCACGTTGGCCATACTTCATACTGTCCTATTCAATCCAAATAGCTTCTTATAGTATTAATTTGAGTAGGTAATTAGCTGTAGATAGTAGTCTAGCTTGGTGTCTTGGTGCTGCTTGTAGTATAGCCTAGTCTAGTTATAAGTGTAATTTAAGCCCTAGTTTTAAATTAAATATAAGGCCTTAGATATAAGATTAGTATAAGACTAGATATAAGTATAGAAAAATAAAAATACGAGGGAGGGATGTTACATTCTTTATATACTGAAATGCATTTAGACAGTTTACACAAATTGGAATTAGCACCTCATTGAATAAACTTGAGAACCTACGAGTAGACGTGTACCAAACGTATCGGTTTCTCTTTTATTTAACTATTTTGTAGTAAAATGACCGCGTGTCTATTCATTAGCGTTTGTTCCCATATATATCAGTCAATCTCCTAGCGAGCGCTTTCGCTGACAGAAACGAAAACTTAGATAATTGTTAAAATTATGCCGGTTAATAGAAAAAGCATTTGTATTTTTTTGGGTCTCGTTTCTTAAAGGGCCGACGAAGCATCCGTAACCCCCCCCCCCCCCCCCCCCCTATGTCATGGATGTCCATGGGCGGCAGTGATTGCTTTCCATCAAGCGCCCTGCATGCTTGTTATCCTCTATCACATGAACAATATTTTTTGGTAAATAGTATTGTCATTTATCAGATGACAATACCATTGTAGCCCACGGAACAGTGACTAAACCAGATATTTAGCCTGTTCAGGATTCCATATGTGTAAATTCACAAATACATATATAGCATAGCGTGCATTATCAGGTATTGCCGAAATTTCCTCACTGCCTATCACCGTCGTCACTCAACGTTTGAAGCGCTTGTTGCTCCGAGCAGGTAATTAATAGTAGGTACTCGGCATATGAGAAATTTCCAAGTTTAATAGATAGTCGTATTCAAACGTGAATACCTACGTGGTTGGAATATTGTTGAATTCAAAACAATGCAACACGCCGCTGTACATTGTTGTTATATTGTTTTACTTGTTCTCCTATTAGGTCCTTTAGTTCGCTTGACGCCTATAATAATAATAACCAATAATAACAGTAAATTATAAGCGTTTATAAATAAATAGTCTTAGAATAAATCTAAATAGTCTTTACTAAACTACAGCCAATAAAATCTTGGCGATGAATGTGGTTAACGGTTAAGAAGCAAAACACCTACATTGTTAACATTTCAAATTTCTTTACTACATACATACATATATCACGTTTTTATCCCTTAGATACGGGTTAGACAGAGCCTAAGGTAAGAAAACCTTAAGACCACGTTTATGTATATATTATATCACGTCTTTATCCCTTACGGGGTAGGTATTTCTTTACTGTTTCAGTTATATACCTTACATAACTACTGTAGGTATCCTACGAGTGTTATACGCGTACCTACTATAGGTGAATAGGTGCTTTTAAAATATAGTACAATAGCGATTATAACAGATGTGACTTCACTATCGCGTGTCATGTATGGATCAACTAAGGAGGGTAAATATTAGCATGATTTGTCGTAGTGAGATAGGTTGAGGGTGGACGAGGAGGTTTAAGTAAAAACACCCATAGTACCAGAGATGTTGTATTCTCGGTAGACCAAATATAAGAACGTGCTTAAAGATTAGTTACACATATTTATTACCTAATTAATGCTTACTGGCTATGATTCAATTACGTGCGTCACATGTTGCAGGGAGTAATGTTAAGTCGCGGTTATTGTATGAATTTAGGCGTATATTACACCTCCCCCGGAAGTTACTCTTCACCCCCAAAAAGCAGAGAAAAAAAAATGTGACGTACGCAGTAGAATTTAACATTTTTTTTTTTTATATGATTCTAAGGTTACAAAATACTTTTACAACTAGTAATATAATATTTTTTATATTTTAAAGTGCACATTTGACAAGTAACTACTACTAAAACTACAAACTACAAGCTAAAACTATGCTTTTAGTTATTTCCATAATATAATTTAGTGTTATTCTTATGAGTTATATATATCTGCTTATTTTTTAATATTTTTACATTTGGAGATACATCCTCTAGTACCTCATAAGGTCCAGTGTAAATGGGGTCTAGTTTATTTCCTACTTGGTTTTTCAATAGTACATAGTCACCTTGTCTATAGGTTAGTGGGTTAATTTTCTTATCATATGTTAGCTTTCTATTAGTTTTGCTTAAAATTAAATTATTCTTTGCTTCTAGCTGTGCTTTTTGCAATCTGAACTTAAGTTCTTTAGGGTAGCTTTCATAGTTATAAAGAGGATCGACAGTGGTACTCAAGTTATTTGGTAAATTACATAATTTGCCGAAAACTAATTCGTATGGCGTATATTGTGTCTCGGTATGCACGGAGTTATTGTATGAGAAACACCAATAGCTTAACCAACTACTCCAGTCAGTGTTGTTGTTGCTGCATTGTATCCTGAGGTACGCACCTATACTCTTGTGTGTGTTTTCTAAAGCGCCTATTGTTTCATGGTGGTATGCAGTTGAGTGTAGTTTATTAATATGTAACAAACTGCATATTTCGGAAAATACACTTGACATAAATTCAGTACCTTGATCTGTTATGATATCTCTAGGTACGCCGTATCTTAAAATAAAATTATTTACAAATGCTCTACTTACTGATTCAGTATCTTTTCGTTCTAAGGGATATGCCTCGACAAACTTTGAGAGCTCACACTGAATCGTTAATATATATTTATAGTTTAAATTATCTATATCTAAAGGTCCTAGTATATCTAAGGAAATTCTTTCGAAAGATGTACTTGGTGTTGTAGTTATCACCATCGGTTCTTTAATATATTTATTAGTGTGTTTGTTGAATTGACAATGTGCACACTTTTTTACGTATTTATATACGTCGTTGGTCATTCCTGGCCAAAAATAATATCTTTTTATATTGTTCAACATTCTATTTACCCCCGCGTGCCCACTGGTAGGTAACAGATGATAGTCATTTAAAATTACCCTTATTTCATCTTTATCATATACTTTGGTAACGCTTTTTATTACAAGAATTCGAGGAGTATTGCGCGTATAGTTCGCTAAAAAATCATTAACCTTCGTTGCGTTCTGTTTATCTTTTATTATGTAAACTTCATTTATATTAAACTTTCTGCAAAATGTTTCTAATTCCCTCGCTAACACACTTACGGTAGATAACGATCGGGATATCAGATAGATGCACGATTTATTTGGTATGTATACAAAACTTCCTTTATCACTCATTATTATATCTTGACATATTTTATTTTTCTCTAAATTGTAATTTGAGTTGATTATTAACTCTACACAATCTTTAGGTTCTTTGATGATTTCCACAATTCTAGGCTGATCAAGCCCTGCGGGTACATCTGTGGACTCACCTGGTCCTAAGTCATTATTATTGCAAGTTAGTTGCTTGTGTCGTTTCTGCGCTTGTGCTCTTGTCGTGACTGATACAACGTGTGTTTTGATGCTCTTTAAACTTTCGCTATTTAATGGTAACCGACTCAATGCATCTGCGGCTGCATTGTGTCGTCCTGGAATGTATTCAATGTCGAAATTAAATTCCTCTAAATATAATCTAAATTTTGTTAATCTACTTGAAGGATCAGTCATTCCAAAGAGATAAATTAAGGGTCGATGGTCAGTCACAATTTTAAACTTTTTACCATATAGATAAGGCCTAAAGTGCCTAGTAGCCCACACAATGGCTAATAACTCGAGTTCGATAATAGGGTATCTGGTTTCCGCTGGTTTCAGATTGCGGCTGGCATACGCTACAACTTTTCCGTTGCTGTTAGACAGTACGGCGCCTAAACCTGTTTTTGATGCATCTGTGTGTAACACAAAACTACTGTCTGGAGAAAAATCTGGATAGTCCAACACCTGTGGACTTGAGAGTGCCTTCTTTAATTCTATGAATGCTGTTTCGCATTCGGTGGACCAATCAAATGTTACATTTTTCTTAGATAATTTATTAAGTGGATAAGCAATATTTGCAAAGTTGCGGATGAACCGTCTGTAATAGTTTGCAAATGCGACAAATCTTTTGACCTCGTCAGTGTTTGTTGGTCTCGGATATTTATTTATTGCCTCTATTTTGGCCGGGTCTGGTTCTACGCCTTGTGTAGTGATTTTATGACCTAAATACATAATTTCTTTACGTAAGAATTCGCATTTTAAGGGATTAAGCTTAAGATTTGTGCTTCGTAATCTTTCTAAAACACGAGTAAGGTTCTTATTGTGTGTAGTAATTGAATTTCCAATTACAATGCAATCATCTAAGTAGATGAAGCATTGTTTATAATTTAGTCCTGACATGGCTATGGTCATAAGCCTGGAAAAAACGCTTGGGCTGGTACGAAGTCCCATTGGGCACCTCTTCATTTGATACATTTTGTCAGTTGTGAATGCAGTGTATTTTCGTGATTCTTTGTCTAATGAAAGTTGATAGTAGCCTTGTGAAAGATCGAGCTTTGTAAAATATATACTACCTGCTAGAGAATCTAATATTTCTGTGATGTTGGGCAATGGGAACTTGTCATCTTGAATTTTATTGTTCAGTTGCCTATAGTCTACGACTAACCTCCATTTCTTTTCTCCTAGCTTGTCACTTCGTTTTGGAACTAGTAAGACGGGGCTCGACCATTCTGAAGTAGTTTCTTCTATGATGTCGTTATCAAGCATGTCTTGAATCTGTCTTTGCAATTCCCCACGTAAGGCGTGTGGTATCCTGTATGGTTTTACATATACTGGGCTTGTTCTTTCTTTTAATTTAATAGAATGTTCTAATAGGTTGGTGGTGCTAAGTCTGTCACCTGGCAGATGGAAAACATCTGCATATTTTGCACAGATTTGCTCTATCGCTAACTGTTCTTCCTCGTTTAAATACTCTTGTAAATTTAAAAGATCCAATAAAGTTTTTACTCTCCCAACATTTATTTTTTCGGTATCAAAGTGGCAAATATCGAAGTTCCCTATACTGTATACTTTTACACTTGACAAGTCTACGTTGACAGTGGCGTCAGTAGTATTTAAAATTCGTACTGGAATTCTACCTTTGTCGGGTTTAGAAATTAATCCGGCAAGGAAAACTCCTGATTGTAGCTCTTCTGCTAATACTACACATTCCTCGCATAGTTGGGCGGGTATGTGTGTTATAATTTCACAACGTGGTGGGACTGTATGTGCATAACTGTTAATATTCCCTTCGATAGGTATCAAAATAGACTGTTCTTTGTCTTCTAGCTGTAGCGTATTGTTTTTATAGCTAATAGTTGCGTTATATCGGTTAAAAAAATTTTGACCTATAATGCCATCAGCAAAACATGATAAATTTCTAAATACGTAAAATTTTTGTTGGCAAATTAAATTATTAAAATTTAAATTTAAATAAACAAATCCTTCTGAAATTAAATTCCCACAAATCCCTTTTATTGTTATTCTATCACCCTGTATCTGCTTAAGTATTTCATGTTTATTCTGCAAAAATTCATACTTAAGGACGCATAAGCTTGCACCGCTGTCTACTAATAAACTTAATTTATCTCTATTACCAATTGTACAGCTGACTGTGCTGTGGTTGTTATAGCTGAATATTGTATTATGCGTGTTATTCACGAAAAAACTGTCTGCCATGGTTTTCGTTGATATCTAGAGCCTCCGTGTCGGGGTCGTCGTGCTCGCTACGTACGTGTTGGACACGTGCGGACGCGGGTGGCGGGTTGTCGCGCGAGGCGCGCGATGACGGAGCGGCATACTGCTGTGGTTGCGAAATGCCTACATTGCGGTTTCTGCTGCTATTATACCACGAATTGCTCGCCCTATTTGTGTGCCCCCGATAGTTGGCCTGATGATTCTGACGTGGATAATTGTTATTATTGTGATAAGTTCCATTACCACGAGTATTACGAGCCTGGGGTCGACGGTAGTCAATGTACCTTGTATTCTGTCGGTAATATGAGACATGGTCGTCTCTAGGTGATGAGATTTGTTCATCTAGTGCTGTCCTAATTGCCTCGGGCAATGATGTAAACTGCCTAGCTGATATTATGGTGCTCAATTTTGGGTCCGTGAGTCCATCAGCGAACCGCTTGATGGCCGACTTTTCGTTCATCGGTCGTAATAGGTCGTACCTATTGGTGTCGCCTTCGGCCTGGGATATCGTCAAGTTGACGAAGAGATTCTCTATTTCTGCGCCATATGATTCTATACTCCTATGCCCCTGCCTAGTTCTGTAGAGCTGTGCTTGAATTGCTTCCGCAGATTTTTTTTGGATTAAAAATTTCCGCATATCAGCAACTAGACTTGCTACGCTAACGTACGATGCCCTCAAGCGCAATTTAGCGCTAGACGACAACCTAGTTTTAAGGACAAAGTCTATCAAGAGGCCATGCGATTCCTCCTTGATAGTGGAACTGTACATTAAGATACCATCTATCAATTGGTTGGTAGTATCCTCTTGACCCGTCAAAATGGGTAACAAGGCGATGGCAGTCTTGATATCAAAATTTGTTTTCTCCATTTTGTTGACTGTCTGAGTTTCTGTATCTACTTGCGATAATAATTTTTTAATTTTACTATAAGTTGACTTTATTTCGTCTATTAATGTATTTACTAATAAAGCGTCTGTGGAACTTAAGCTGTGTTCCTGAAATTGAGACACAATATTCGCCACTTGGTTATATAATTCGCGTGCTTCTTCTAATTTTTTCCGACCGATTTCCTTCTGTCGCCTCTCGGGGCCTAATTTTACAATATTTTCTCTTAACTTATTTAAGTTATCGCGTATAGCTTGTATTTCTAGTGTCATGCTACATTAACTTTAAGGCTAAGTACAATTATGTAGGTAATGGTTTACAATTTTATAATAAAATCTTAAACACTTACATTCGCTGGGCAATATACCGAATGTAGGTGATGCTGACGCTGCGCGGTGTTGTAACGTCGTACTCGTAGTCACGTGCGGTGCGGCTGACGTTGGCGGCACGCGGACCATGGACCCGATGCTGATGCTCGATCCTGTTTGATGCTGGGCCGGGCTAACCCTGGACTCCCTGGAACTGGGCCGGGAATTCCCTGGACTCCTTTTGACTTGGGCCGGGATATCCCTGGACACCTCTTGATGTGCGAGCCGGGTAAACCCTGGACAGCGCTCTTCTTCCTTCTTCTATTAATGTCTTCTTATTAATTTTCTTCTATCATTCTTCTTTCTTCCTGTTAATTATTTTTCTTCATAGTATTGATGTTGTAATGCTCTTCTCTTTTTCTTTCTTGTGTACTAATTATTTTCTTCTTTCTTTTCCCTTATTAATTATGTTTCTTCACCGCAACCATTGTATTCTTCCTTTGTTCAATCTTCATATTATTAATTTTCCTTCGCCTTGTTGCTTCAATTTTCAGTCGTTCCTTCGTGGTTCGTTGGCAAGGTCGCCATGAGATAGGTTGAGGGTGGACGAGGAGGTTTAAGTAAAAACACCCATAGTACCAGAGATGTTGTATTCTCGGTAGACCAAATATAAGAACGTGCTTAAAGATTAGTTACACATATTTATTACCTAATTAATGCTTACTGGCTATGATTCAATTACGTGCGTCACATGTTGCAGGGAGTAATGTTAAGTCGCGGTTATTGTATGAATTTAGGCGTATATTACAGTAGCTACCCTGGCTGTTATTTTCCTACTCGTGATTTTTCGTTTAGCTGTGATCTTTTTTAACGAATTCGAATGTCGTTTACCGGATTGTAAATGGCAAGGAAAATTCCCCGAGCTTAATAAAATTGCGATCACTGGATAATCGTAACATAAAGAAATATCGATTCCAGAGGGGAGCTTAATATTGATGAGCTGGATGGCGGCCCTCAATAAAAATATTAATTGCTGCCTTGTTTGCCTCGTAAAGGTTTCAAGTGGACATGAAATATTTAGGACGTAGTTAAGATCACAAATTTTATTTCTTCCCGTGATGGCTCTTTTCTGTAAACTATTACAAACTCTAAATTTTCCCGAAGTAAAGGAACGGAACGGCTGATTTATTCGAGAGCTCTATTATTGACAATACCAGTTGCGGCTTGGTCGGTTTTAAAGCAAAATCAAATTTGCATTCGATTGTTCCATCGCTGGCGGGTGCCTCCGGACGTCCGTCAGCGTATGGTGCGCGACTTTGTACCTCATTTGCTTCTATATAGCAGTCTGACTTTTATGTGCAATGCATAAGACCAAGATACAAAATCTTGCTTGCTTGATCCCTTAAGCGCTCGCGCAGTGTCAAAGAGAGACCCTAAACTGAATATTTATCCCACTTACTGATAAAAAGCAATGGCCAGGGTTACATTTTTGCGTGTAACCATGTTCTTACGCAATGTTAGTCCCTCGGGCCGATCTAACGGCCCCTTATCTGAGCTGAATGATGTAAAAAATGCATTAGCATTGCAAATGTAAGGCCAATAGGGAGTTAGCAAAAATTTATAACATTATGATCATCTACGAGTACAGCCTGTATTCGCTTCACTGTTGGGCATAGGCTCCTTTCTCAAATATACTCACGAGAAAAAATAACGGGTCACTTTTCAAACAACTTATTATGGAAGGCAACTCTTTATTTTTGCTCGTCAGTGTATTATAGGACGAGTAAGTACCAAGTGAAGGCTCAAAGTGTCAATTTGAAACATTAACATAAAAATATTCGTGTCTTTTTCTTTAAAAAAAAAGGGTCGCAAACGAGCAAGCTGGTTTTTTGATGGTAAGTGGTCACCACCACCTATGGAAATCTGCAACACCGAAGCCAGTTGCCAGCCAAGAGTGCTGAGATTGAGGGATTACGCCATGTGTCAGTAATTTTAACGGCTGTCTTACTCTCTTCGCCGGAACACAGCAGACTGACCTGACTCGAGTCCAAAACAAACGTCAACAATTTTGAAGTTATCACTATCTTGGTTGATTAGGTGTAAATGCTTTCAGGTAATAAACGTGCCGTTTTTATTACAAGCTTTATGTTAACTTGCAAAGTATGTTTGTCAGGGTGGAATCTTGCGACTCTATTTTGAAGCAGATATCTTCATCCGATAGAGCTGAACTTTTGTATACTAGTGTAAGTCAGATGACAATACAATAATCTGGTAGTAGAATTCTGATGGTCCCTCCAGGACCGTCTCCACAGGAGGGAACTCTTCAACGTTGGCCCGATTGACTTGAAATTTGGTTCTCATAATGTAGGATGGATGACAATGCAAGTACAGTCAACAAAAAGTACGGTCAGCAAAAAAGCTTATAGCAAATAGAAAATCAAAAGTATGTTTCTATTGGTACTAATACCAAGTAGGTACTATGATTATATCTAAATTTAAGCCAATAGCTATGAAAGCAACAAGAAGGTACTTCATTAGTTGAAGCATTCATCAAATTCTATAATGTGAAAATTTTATGAATGGAGTAGAAACATATTATAATTAACCAATATACATTTTGAACAAGAGCGTCAGCAGTTCTCGTAACTCTTAATAAAGAGGTGTTGTTTGTTACTTTGAGACAGCCATAGAGATTTTGTGGATATTATATTTAACACAGCGATAGTAGTAGGTACTTTACAAATATATTTCCTGTGAGCTGCAACATTCGGGATGGAAGCCTAAGATTTTATTTTTATATGGCCATGTCCATGCGTATTGCGTACTGTAAGTGCCGCCAAGTCCCTGCGAATGATGAGTCCTTGAGAGGTCATTGCCAACACTGGCAATCGATAATTTGCCTAGCCGCTCAGAAAACATAGATAAAATACTGATTTCCCTAAACAGCGTTGATGACGCGGGACGTTACAAGGAAATGGTGTCTAAGGATGTCGCGCTTAGTATCTAGATTACGAGTATAGTTAGGTAAAGTGGAGGGCATAAATATCGATACAGCTCAGCCGTCATGTCAAACATTATGTGTCATCGACCTTATTGTTTGTGGCATAAAGGTGTATAGATGTTTTGGACACCTTGGTAACGTACATATATTTAGGCCCTTGGCTGTACCTAAAAGCTCTCAATACTCCCTGATTGCTAATGCAAGTACTTCTTAAGTCATTATCTATACCATCTTTTGTCTTGTTTTTATTGTTTACGGCTCTATCACAGCACTTATTTAGTCTCTCATTTCAGGGTACAGCCGTAACATCTCGTATACCTACTCACGTAAATTCCCAAAAACGACCAGCGCGTAAATATTGTTAATATTGATAACAGTTCTTACTCACCCGTGATGCAGTCTAGACGACAAAAGAATATATATTATGTATGTATAATATTTTTGATGTCCGCATACTTTTTTTTTTGCTCTATGGCTGGCTATGCATTATTTTTTGTTCACTTTCTTACGATGTTGAACAATCTGGAATTCGTATTTCAAAATTACTCTGTCCCATACCAAAGCGTATTTTTTTGTTTGAATACTTACATTACTTAATCAAGCAGAAAAGTTCACGTAATAAATTTTCCCTTTTCTGTAGGTACTTCTTTGGTTTTTTATTAATATGCGGAGTTGTGCTTGTGTCCGATGGCGTAGAAAAAGATTCTACATGAAAGGCTTGAGAGTTAATTTGATTAAGACACGAGGCTGGCACGCTTTTTTACTTTCTCGCTTTTTAGCGAAGTTATTACAAAAGAACTCGTTGAATTTTTTTCGTGGACGCATACGGAATGAGTATTTACTCATAAGTATTCCCGAACATTAACTTGCCTTTTGGAAAGTTTTTTTAAAGTGACGTATTCAAAACGGCAACAACGGAACCCTTATACTTTGACCATGCCGTGCCAGTTTAGCTCAGATGGTAATACAAAGCTACCATTTGGCTTAGGTGTACACAATAATCATGTCGACAAATTAATAGAACAAGATATAAAAAAAATACTATCATGATAAAAAATATGGGGATGTTTTTGTCGTTTAACCCTAGTGTGGGCAGTTGTTGGATAAGTTTGTACAAATATTGCAGTTTTGCAGAATCCATCTTATTTTATTCCGGGATTCGATTTCGTAATATTAAATTTAAAATTACTAATTTTGCTGGTGTCACGTGCGTTTGTACAGCCAAGCGGATGACACGCCGCGCACGCAGCGTGGCCAAGTCAGCTCAAGGAGAAGAACGACATTTCAATGAGAGTAGCATTTATTATTATTTTTATTATTTGTATATTCCAGGGTCAATTTTATTGTACGTATCCCGGACTTTTGGGAAATAGTGCGGGCCGATGCCAATACGCAGAGACGCTTTTATATTTTTTTTAGGTAATTAAATTATTAAAATTATATACAATGTATTTGTCAACGTCATGACCGGCCACTGAACGGGAGCAAATAAGCATAGTTGATTAACGCTTTAATGAATGAAATGAAATGAATTTATTTTATTCCAGACTTGCATCCATAATAGAATATACAAAATAAAATATTGTGAAAAATTAAATCAAAATTAAATTAATGACAAAGCTTATGGTATATAGACTGGTGAAACGTAACATGCAATGCATTGTTATTAAAGAATTAGCCGCCTACACCGCTGCTGTTTCATGCATTAAAATGAAAAAAATAGGAAGATTTAGTAAATTCCAGTTTTTTTTACTGTTATTTTCAAAATGTATAATATCGGCTTTGTAAATATTTTAGATAAATCTGACACATATTGTGAAAAAAAAACTTAAAAGAGAACGGTGAAACAAGCAAAATTAGTTAATCACCCCGTAATAATTATTTAATACAAAGGCGGCATGAAATGTGTAAAATTTTGTCATAAAGTGAAATTTACACAGCATATTACGACCTTTTTACTAATAATTTACGCGTTTACACCCGAAATAGCCCAAATTTACCAACCCACTGTGAACTTGGATCTCGTCAATTTTGCTGTAGGTTTATAGCTTTTACAATTATACATAATACCCAGATACATCTAAGTTTTATTTTATAAAGTTATTTTTAAGGTAGGTATAATAGTTTATACATATTTCAATTGATACTTTTGTAATCATTTACGAAAATATTTTTTTTATCCCAGGTACATGATAGGTATAAATTTTTTAAATTTATTCCAGTAATTGTAGAATGTACCCCATAAGTTTTCTTATGACAGCAACTTGTATGGAAAAACCTTTTCTAATGTGTGTATCTTTTGATTGAGATAAGGTAGTTTGTTTTTTTACAGCTCCAAGGGATCGCAGACCTAAGTACCTACATATAGATATATGGTATTACTTTTAACATAATGGCTCTACGAGTTCCTGAGAAAAAGGGTCTTGACGGACAGACAAACTGACCACGAAGTGATTTTACAAAGGTTCTTTTTTTCCTTTAGAGATACGTGGCGTGGAATCACAAAAACACCTTCTTATTACCATTGCGACTACTAGAGTCATGTGCAGATAATACTTACTTACTTAACTGTTTATCTACTTCTGTGTTGACGTATACGTGACCTTGACGTGACCTTAAAAAGCGTTAATTATAAGCACAATACAGTAATTAAAGTGAAATGCACCCGTGCGCCTCTTAAGATCGTTCGCAAACTTAGATCACGTTCCTACATAAGTATAGTTTCTGTCGTGACTCCAACTTAAAGCATTAAGCTAAGCTGTAGGAGATATGACTTAGATCTACGTTATAATGTAATGTACGTATGATGCAGTATCAAATAGTTGTCAAGTATGTGCCAAAAAGCCGCACCTTAGCATATAACACAAAATCGGACCGGATCGAAAATACATAATAAAAAGATAGGGAACTAGGTGAAGGCAAGAGCTATTTACACAGAGTCGCTAAAATTGTCAATTTCTTATTACCTACAAGCGTCTTGAAAATGATGAAGCAAAATATCGTTCTTTCACAGCAAGAAGAGAGCAAATTGGATACAAAATATAATTCAGGGTAAAGTGCTCGCGCGTTAGCAGTCCGATTACATTCAAGCATTTTAATACACTGGGAAAAGCGTTGCAGGTTTGCCTGGAAAGGTGTATTGTTTGCTACTTGCTGAAAACAAAAGCTGCCGCAGTACAGTATTATTTAATGAATCTCCCGGATAATAGTTTTCTAGGGAAGCATTTGCATCGTTCTTGGTAGCGAACATGAAAAGTAACGTGTGTATGGAAATTATTTTGTAGACAAGTTACGCAATATTAACTCGTAAAGTTCAGAATATTTAGCGACGGGAAGTAAGAACTGCAGGTTCGCTGAGTATACAAATACGTACCTATCTACGTACAAAGGAACTTGTTAACTATGCAAATTTTGCCAACCTACATTATTGCCTACGGCTCCAGTTAAAAACTTGAAACTAATGTCTTAGTGATTGATTGATATTAACTAATCTAAACTAAATAATATATTAGAAAAGATATAAAACTTAGTTAACAATTAAAAACCCGTTAGTTTTCAAATTGAGCGACTTAAAAAATGAGACGCTGAAAAAAAACGTACAATTTTAGAGTTCCGGTACCTCTAAAGGAAAAAAGGAACCCTTATGAGATCACTTCGTTGTCCTTCTGTCAGTCTGTATGTCTGTCCATCAAGACCCTTTTTCTCCGGAACGCGCAGAGATATGAAATTGAAATTTATACCATACTGGCTTGTTAGATTATTTTCCCAAAATCATTTTTTCTTTGTAGCAAATTTTCTTTTCGCGTTTTTTCACGAATGCAATTTTTCCAAATAATGTTATTTTAATGAAGCTTATTTTCACAGTACCTAGCGACTTTTCAGTGTCGCATTTTTCCACAGTCGCGTTTTTACCCGTTCCCAATAGACACAGAAACTGTGTCGATGGAACCCTGGTATCACAGAGCTCCGGTTTCCCATCGAGTCTTATGTATCGCTCTACTAAACCACACCTCTAGGCTTAACGGCTCATACGGCGGTTTAGGTTATGTTAGTCTTGCATCGGCCCGAGGGGCCAAAACCAAGCAGGAATAGGAGCTCCGCAAGGATAACGTTCTTCTTCCATAGAAAAGAGCTGGTTTTTATTTTGTTTATTTTCAGTTACCAAGAATTAAGACCTAATCTCTTAAAATGTCAACGGCCCTGAAATAGATTTTTAAGATATTTATAAAACCACTTTTTTTAACGCACTGACTTAATTATATTATTATGACTTCTTTATTCAAATTTATTGCAATTAAAGTTCTAGGACCTGTTTAGCTCTACTACCTACCCTTTAGACAGATCTGTGTTTATGTGTTAAGTATCATATAAATAAAGTATTGTACAAGTTTTTACGGCGCCTCAAATTGCTACTCTAAAATGTCAGCTAGCTCTCGGACCACGTAGGTATCCTGAAACTTCGGAAAGTGATAAATCGTGAAGAGGTCCATCTCATATCTAAGTTATTCAACTTTTAAATCTCGTTGGCGTGTTGTATAAATCACCTTAATCGCAACACTTCCCGATGCCTCGTAATCCCGACACGTTGTAGAAGAGCGTAAAGTGCGAAACTTTAATCCGCGTTAAAAAAACTCTGTTAAATGTGAATCCGGTTCAAAGAAAGAAAAATGCAAGCGCTGACTTTTCGTTCTTCAGAACATTATGCCATTATGCTTTTTGTATACGAGTTTTTTTACAGTAGGCTGTTTGTTGTTTTACAGAGCCTAAGGTAACAAGACGTAAAGGCCACGTTTAGCATAATTGTGGGCATATAGGTGAAAAAGGGATCCAAATAATGATGGGTTGCTAGCCGCATCGCCTATAACATGATTCCTAAGATCTATACTCATTTATTCCGTTTTTAAATAAAAGGAAACCGCGATTTTCCCAATTGGACCGAACCACACAGTTCTTAATTGAGAAAGTTCGGCTTACATAGGCTTCTCTTTAATTATTGTATATTATAAGTATAGATAGAGACGTAAAAATGTCATAAACATCCTTGAATCGTTTATAATATTTATACTATATAGTATAGTAAATATTATATGGAGAGACTAAAATGCGCCATAATAAATCTGAGGTATTTAAAAAATCTTGTCAATCATCATCAATGTCAATATAGCCTCATTAAAGTAAAACATGTAATTTGAATTCAGGCATTGAACGTACCTACCAATTTTTAGAATTTATAATGGACCCAAATCATCGAAAAATTAGGGAAAACAATATGACTGATGATGATGACAATGACAACATATTTACTAAAGGACAGGAGAAATCGCAATGAAGTTTTTTTTCACCTTGATAATAATTACGCCGTATTCTTACACGACATATTTAACGGTGGCAAATATCAACTAGGATGTGTAAATTTATGTACGATGTTAACTTAGTTTACCTCAAATAATCTATATTAATATTTCAATTAAATTTGCCCAATTTTTAATGCTATGTACATCCTTCAAAAATTATGTTATATCGTTCCCGTCGCCGTCATGAAAATTAAAAGACAGTGACAGTTACGGGGGTGGTCATTGAGGATATGAAGTGAATGGTTCGACGCATGCGCGCTGGGCTCGAAGCCAGCAAGATATAAGCAAGTGGAATCATCCTAGCGCCGCACAACTTTCCCGCAAACGAACTCGCAGAGAACTGCGAGGGCCCGCATCCCCGCCGAATCATCACTACACCTCACTTCCGACATTAACTCGACCACACTTATTGTCAAACATTTTAGTTGTGAGTTGGTTTTCCGTAGTGCGTTTCATTTTAACACATCTTTAAAAACTTTTACTCCAAGTTTCGCGGCGCGTAACACGAAGCAGCTCGGTGGCAGAGGTAAGTTCATTAGTTTTACTTGCAATTACTTAATGAAAACCGTCTAAATTAGTTTTTTTTTGGAAATTGTATCAGGCCGTTATAATGTTAACCTCTGAAATGGCATATATTAGATTGGAATGAAGTTAAATTTAGATTTTATCCCTCTTCGCATAATTTACAGAAAGATTGAGTACCCAGTTAAACAATTTGTATTTTGTGACTTTCATAATAGGCCAGTCACCAATTCCCAGTGGCAATCGGTTTAAACCGTTGACAAATGTTTAACATACCTAATATTACTTTAAATTGTGCCTGTACTTTTTCGTTATTCTTCCAGCCAAGATATAAAGTTCATAAATTTAAAATCTGTTTTTTATCCATTCCATTACATTTTTAGTATCTATCTATAGTAGCTGTCTATAAATGTTATAAAGAGAAGCTCTCGTAGTTTTGTTCTCCCTGAGTGTTAATTTTGGTGCGGTAATGCGCATTGTGGTACTTAGTAAGCAAGCGAAGCGCAAGTAGCATTTAAATAAATTATTTTCAAATCATGACAGATGATGAACGATTTCTTCTCTTCTTATCTTCCATTCTATCTGCAATGCGAATGAAAAATACTTTACATTGTAGGTTTATTCAACGAAATCTATTATTTACTTAATTAGTAATTGCTATTTTTATAAATTTAAGCCTCACGTGATAAAACTGTTACACAATTAAAATGACTGGGTACTTACTGTCTGTAAAATAATCTCATTAGATTATTGACAAGGACATTATCATTATGTACAGATTGACTCAGATTTATTACTGATGAGTAAAACTAGAGCCCCAAGTGATACGCACCTTATTCCATTAAGCTAACATACAAAAAATTCATTCTATAATATGGTTGGTTGTGCCCAACGTTAAAACTTCAATAAAAGCAAATGGAAAAGCTCGAAAATCTATAAAATTTATTTTCATTTCAAAATTAATTGGATGCCTTAAAAGCGTAAATGATTGCACTGTACTTACTGCTGGCTGACAATGACAACCTTACTGTAGTCAGGCAGACCGACGGCGGCAGTGAGATACCCGCAGAATGCTCGACAGGATACACGACAAGCAAACGAACTATACGCAAACACAATTCATTTAAAAAACATTAGCTCTAGATTCTAAAGGGTTAGGAGGAAGGTTTAATTATCACATATTTAATAAACTACGCAGTTTCAATTACTTGAACCAATTAAGTGTAGGTATAACCAATACCTTTCTTCAGTACTGTTACGAATAGCACAATAAATTTAAATAAACAATTATGCTAAACGTGGCATTCAGGTTTTGTTACCTTAGGCTTTGTCTACCCCGTAAGGGTAAAGACGTGATTTATGTATGTATGTATGATTGAATTAACGGATGAATCGATTAGCATAATCATAATCTATCTCTGTATGTATTCTTTCTTACATAAATATCATTTGATGTAGTGTTTCGGAAACCCCAATGGTCGGAATGGTCGGATCGGACCGTCCGTTTTTTCTAACAAAACAAAGTAAGTACAGTTACTGGTAATATAAATAAAGCAATATTCCGATAGAATGCTGCGCTGAAAGGCTGGCCGCGATACTGAATTTCGTTTCATGTATTTTCAAACAAAAATATTTTAAACTAAATTTGAGTTTATAAGTACGAAAATTATATTTATTAGGAGTAAGGTTTAAAACGCAGGTTTTTTAGACAAATTTGGACAGCGTAGGTACCTAGGTTTTTCTTCTTACTCATTTCGGGAGTAATTTTTGAATAATCTTTTGGTTGTATAAAAAACGTATTTAATGCTGACACCAGTATAAGCTGTAGCCCGGTGCTTCGACCTGCTGCAATTTTTTTTTTCAATATTTTATTCGGTGGCCCCTCCTTTTTTAAATTATTTTATTTTAAGATTAGTTTTAGTTTAGTTTTTAATTCGTTTTAAATTGAATAGTTTAATTTGTTTTAATTCCCCTTGTGTATGAAATAAATATCTCAAACCTTGTCCAAACAGTAACAAACACAACTAAAAATGAATTATCCAATTCGCTGCAATCGTTTGGAAGTTATGGGCGTACGCGCATTTCGGTGATTCATTTTTATTTATATAGACAAATATAAATATTCGTCTGCAAGGAATTCATTTATCACTGTCCTATTCGAAGATAAGAAGTAGCTTGTGTTATTCCACACTATAATCTATCTTTGTGTTAAAAAAAATATATCCAGATCAGTCCAGCTGTTCTGGCGTGAAAGAATAACTAACATCCATACATACATCCATATCCAAACTTTCGAATTTATAATATCATTAGGATAATAAAGCATTAAAATTCAAAATGAAGTTCCGAGAATACAGAATTCACTTATGAATGCGTCTCGTTTAGTTAGATTAATTATGTAGATGTGTGGAATAGCCTTGAGATAATATCCAGATTAGATCCTTGGTTTGTAGAAAGCTATCAATCAAGTTAAAACGAAACGTTTCAAAACGCTTAAAATATTTACTTGTAACTGAAACAGCGAAGTTGGTGCGATAGTCATCTCGGTTTTTGCTCTCTCGAGTCTTTGCATTACTTATATTATTATGGTTTATGTGAATTAAATATAGACGAGCAATAGGCAATAAGCCCATCTTATGTGGTATTTAATCAATAATGATATGAAAGCAATAAATTGATCAAACAGTTTCAATATTGACAATCGAGTAGCCAACTGGTTAGCGAATTTGAGGCTACCTTGTTTGAGGTCCCGGGTTTGAACCCCGGTCGGGGCAGGTATAATGCGTTGCGATACGAATATTTTTTGTTCTTGAGGCTTGATCGTTTTAAATATGTACTTAAGTAGTTATTTGTTTATCTATTAGTACGAGTAAGTATGTTTATCCGCAATCCGGTACCCACAGTACAAGCATTTGCTTAGTTTGGAGCTAGGTTAATTAGTGTCACCTGTCTTATGACTTTTTTTAATTTACTTATTTATCAACACAAAGACGCTATTTGTAAAAACTACTACCATGGTTTGTTACAAAGTTCGCACAGTATTTTATTATTTCAGTTACTGTGTCTGTGCTGTCAATGCTGACTTGGTTTTCCGATCACGATTCCGCCGGGACCTGGTCATTTCAAAGGTATCCAATGAGCCGAAGCCAAAACGATTTCGGCACTAAGCATATCCAAATGTTAGATGGCTGCATGCCTGAAGGCTTGTGCTTCTTTATTATTTATCAGCTGGCCCCTGTGACTTCCCGTGAGTTCACTTAATGGAGAGTGACGAAATTTATATTGTTTTTAAACATTGAATGACAACTCGACATCAAATTTTAGGTCGAAACAAACATTTTAAAAATTGATATGGTATTGCAAGCACACTTTTATATTAAAGATCCTAATGATGAGGCTCGATTACAATATACGCAACAGTTGGTATACATATATTATGTACATGTTTGTGATCTAGAAGTTGAAATGCGAATAAAATGGGCTCAATGTATTTTCTTAGCGATGCCCGATTTTGGTAAAACAAAGCCCTTATTTATATGTTCCTAGGCAAGGTAAATCTTATTGTGAAAACGCCACTTCGTTCATCGGTTTCTTAGATTACGTACGCACAAACAAAAACAGCAAACAGAGAAAATCCAACTACCTACCATTAAATCTCAATGTTCAATGTACTGTACAATTTTTTCTGTCTACTTTTATGATATATAAGTTTAGTATAAAAGTATATACGACTTAACGCCGATTTTTCAATCCTCAGACAAGCACTTAACTGACAGATACCCATAGAGTTGTTCGTCGAATAAGGTTTATTTGATGATTGAAAAATCGGCTCTTAGAAAGATAAATTTAAGTAGGTATGTGACTTGGCCAACCTAAGATATCTTTAACATGTTACTCGTTTTTTTTTCACTCTGCTTGCCCACCCACATGCACTTTGCATAAGTAACATGACTTCACGTCTGTGTAATACAAATAAAACATGCACGTATAAGATACTCTACATAATCGCCGCACATCAGTCAAAGTTTCATTAGTATAAGAGCTCGAGATTTTACGCTCCAACCAGGCAATGGAAATCCACATGTGTAATGGAGGCTATTGTGATGCTTCATGACTTTTCATTCATGATGCTATTCGCACATACCTGCAACGAGTTTACATTATTTAACACAGGGAATTAATAAAATAACTTTTTTTATGTTGCTTTTACATAAAATATGCATTCCGATACCCAAAAGTTACACATTACATCATCCAATTTTGCAGGATGAACGAATTGTCGCTCCAAATATTTCACCAGCGACCCTTGTTAAAACTTATGTTAAACCTGTAATTCCCGCAGCAGTAGATGAGCCGACTAAGCGCTCAGCTGATTCATTGCACTCGCTTCCCTGCAAACTGCTAATCGACACACCGGCCAAGTGCCAATCGAACTCACGCACTGAAGGTTCCGTACCTACAAATTTTAAATTTATCTGTTTTTTCAAGAGCGAAAGTAACTCTTTTATTCATAGAAATATCATTGCACTTTTGAAAAAACATGCGATTAAAAGTGGAAATAGGTAACCTATGTAGGAGAATATTGGATTTTTATCTTTAGGTTGTTTTTGTTGACTTTCATATTTATAAATCAATGGAAAATAGCAAATAGGTTTTGTTGACACCCACGATTTTCGTACAAAGATGCATGTTCCAATTGATCAAGTTGATAAAAAGGATTTTTACGCCTTTAATAAACCAAAACCTTTAAGTAGCTATTTGATGTTAATTTGAATTTGATGCCTTTCATGAGAAACGTCAGTCAGCCAGCAAGTCGGATCACGAAGTCATCCTTTATGATATTTTCTTCCATTTGAGTAGCTACTTACATAAATCACGTCTTTATCTCTTACGGGCTATACAGAGCCTAGGGTAACAAAAACTAAAGGCCACGTCTAGCAAGGTTGTGCACGTAAAGGTGGAAATGGGAATCAAAATAGTGACGGGTTGCTAGCCGCTTCGCATATAATATGATTCCTAAGATTTTCACCCATTCCCTCGATGGACTTTTAACATCTACGCGGGAAGAGAGACAATTGGTACATTTTATGCTTTTTAGCTAGCATGGAAGAATTAACACTGTAAAAAAATCAATGGACTAGCTTTGAAGACAATTGCGGATGAATAAAAATAAAACTTTAAAGGAGCATTGGGATCCTTATTCGTCATCTACAAACTATCTACATAATTAGGAAACAATACCGTAATATTCATTATCTTCTAAGTTCAGCGTGTTATAAGTGGATGCTTAGTCAATATTTCGCGATCAGTACCTAATTACAGCGCTCGGAACGCCTACATAAATCAACCTAATAAAGGCAAGCATGCCCTTTGAAGTATACTCATGGTAGTACTTACCCGTTAAACTAGAACAACATTAAGAATGGAAGATCGAGCTTTGCTACATTTGGTTAAAATAAAGGCTCTAATGTGAACAAACAACTTCTAAATGGAATCAAGTGGAACAACGGCTAGGCTTCCATTGAATAATTAGCGCATGCCAGTGGGCAAGAAACCCCTTTTATTGTGGTTTTCCTATTATTATTTCATAATTTTATTGCAAGTTCAAAACACAAACCGAGTTGACTTACGAATGTAACGTCCAAATTTGCCATGGAGCCAGTTTAGCGGGAACAAGTCCCTAGCTGACTAGGATCATTATTCATCACCATCAAGTTATTAGACTCAGGTCATGCCTCTTCGTAGACTCTGCTCTCTCCAGCCATCGTAGGCCGGTGCGAGACGAAGCTACAAAGTCGACGGAATAAGTAGCCAGTTTCGTTTAGTATCTAACCCCAATTTTGATACTTTTGGTTGCGTTAGGCTTATAGGAACAAATACATAGTCAATAGAAGTACTGTGAAAAGCATGACCGCGGTCTCACCAACCATTAAAAAAAATCTGACTCATTCGTTACTGAGCTTAACATGCTAGGTATCTAGAACATAGGTCCTTAGTTTAAATTTACTGTATGCCTTTGTGCTAATAATAACATTTAGCTCGTTTATTTTTACTTTTACTGTTTTGTACATGATTTTTTCTAAAATTAAGAAGTGATTAATAATGTTTGCGCTAATCATTTTAATCAGAAAATTATGTACCTTACACTTACACAAGAATATACAGTCCATTATAGTTACTTTTTTCTGAGCAACTAAGTAAGAGACGCTTAATGTGGTGAAAGGGGCTATTAAAGCAAGATGCCGTACCTATAAGTTTAAAAATACCAAATGATGTTTCATCGTGTGTCATAATTGCCCTAACATCACATCATGTAAACTTAACTGCTTGAGACGGTATATCTTGGCACATATTATGTTTATTACATGCGTCATTATCTCTGCACACACCGAACTCTATGTACACACACCTTATTACTCACTTCAATTTCGAAACACAACATGTAAAAGGAAATTGTCGCAATAAAAGCTGAGTTTCAATAAAGTAGGTAATTATGAAGGCCGAAGTGTAAAAGCGATGAAGATGACGTGTGTAACGGGCTAAATCTGTCGAAATTAACTAAGTTGTGACGTCACGAGCATGCGTACCTCGTATTAGAGTAGAACCAAATTAATGTTTTACATTTTCATTGGTACCTCTCAACACATCTTCTTGAAAAGCGGCACAGGCGCGATTAACGTTTCAAATCAAGTGATCAAACTTTGTCTGTCGTGAGGGCTTTTCATTATTATTTCTCATTCTTCAAAATATAAAATTTGCCAAGTATTCATATTAGTCAAGTGTTTTTAACATATTTGTGAAGCGTGTTTACTACAGAACGAAAGATAAAATATAAATTTAAACAATAAACTGGAGCTGGCGTAATTGGCTCGTAGTTTAATTCGCGTGCATAAAGAGCAGAAGCACGGTGCATAGCGCAGCTGTCGGGCGTCGATATGGCAAACATAAATCTGTCATCTGTGCGACTATTATAGTCACAATTCCTACTTCATGCCCACCCTCCCACACTCGATGCGTAATACCCCCTTCAATCCCTTCATATATTTATCAATAGGCTCATTATAACTTTGTTGTTCGTACTTTTAGCATTAGTACCTTCATAAAGTAAGTACCCGAAGCTACTGACGAAAACGTATCATTATACTTTACCTGCGCCTTTTGTGTAGAATACTCGAAGCTGCGTTTATCTTTAGGAAGTATTTCTATCAGCGAACATATAGATACGCATAGGTAGGACTCGGTCACTACTAGAAGCCTTAGGCGAAGGAGGAAACGGAGGCTATGAAATTATACTAACGAAGTGAGGCGCAACTCTACAATAAATTTAGATGCAACTTCGCAGATGCCTTAAATACCTTACGTAGAAGATAAGTTTCGAATGTTTTTTTGTGCGTGTTAGCGCTGATGCTAAGGTAAATCATAATTTTGAAGTTCTTACTACAGTGGCACAGGATCGGTATGGTGTGACCCGCCGCGTCATAGGCCAGTGGATCGCCGGCCGCCGCTTGCCCGGCCTCCGTTTGATTTATCGCTGTTTGCTTAGCAACAATAAATCAGTTCTGTTGATTTATTCTAGTGTCCCGATTGTACTCTGCATTGAGCTATTGTGTTGTTTAAAGTTTAGCTACTTATACTTACTGCTGTACTTGGCGACGCTAATTAATAAATACCTACTATCGTCGTCCTTTTTCAACTTTTTCTATGGATAAAGGGCACTTATGTAAGTTGATTAATAATGGAAAAATCTTAATGGGAGTACCTATACCAGTCAGTATAGTAACAGTACTGTGGTTGCGGTCTACAGGACAAAGACAATCTCACCGCTTAGATGTAATTTGCGCAGTTTCGGGTGAAACTTGTGTTACAATCCTCACAACTAACACCTAAAATAATGTACATTACTATCGTTTGAACTGAGTTTCATGAGTTATCTTTAAATGAGAATTATTGTTGTATTTATATTATAACTAAAATATCAATAACTCTATGATTGACGTGTACGTAACATGAAAGTAATTTGAAAGCTTTATTTTGTATGAGTTAGGCGAAAACCAATTCGCCTATTCATTGGATAATCAGGAAATCGTACAAAGTAGGTTATCTGCAAAATTTAGTAATTTATTTGTATTATTTACAAATGTTTATTTCATTTGACTGAACAACAAAAATCCTAAATGTTTAGAACGATAACTTCCTTAGATGGCTATATACGATCCATTTAGGCATGCCTACTTGCATAGTTATATGAAGCGAAGCAATGTAAAGATGTTTTTATTTGTAACAATAACGGACTCGGTGCTGACAGACAGGCAAGTGGGTGGTTTCTGCGGCGGGCAGTTTTTCTGTTGCGCGCCTGTCAGTGGGCAAATTTTTTGTCATGAGCTAAAAGACTTTGCTTTCAGTATATATTATTTCACCGAAACTATCAAATATATATGCAGGTCATACTTTTTGCTTTTCTTTGAAATCATCCGAGTCGAAAAAAACGGATGTTTGCTTTAAATAGAGTAATAAAATAGTAATTTTTCTTCACTCCATTGAGTGAAGAACGAACAATAATTAAACGGCTTAATTAACTCTTGATTTTAAGTCAGAATCGATCTGACCAGTTTCGGTCTCTCCATCATGTCATGTCTCAAGAGATTTGAAATCATTCTATTAATGTCCAAGACTGATTTTTCGGTACGTACAGTGTACGTAATTCATTGGTGCCCGGCCACTGGAAGCAAAATAGTCGCTTGCCACTTGTTGATCGCGGTTACACCGACGCCGCACAAACTAGGTCAGCAAATAACAGATCATCTGGGTATCGGGCTTTCCTCCAACCTTTCATGACTTATCACGAATGAGAGTCCAATTATAACACAATGATATTCTGCTTCACTAAATTATTAACTAGGTACTCATAGTAGGTAGGCACTAGAAAATTATGTGATAATTATATTATATATATTATTTTTAATAAAACAAAAGCGTTAGTGGAAAAGTGTTGAATGTGAAAACCTTTCCGACATATTAACATTAATGTATAATGCAATAATTTCTAAATAACTCAGTCAAAGATTAACTTTTTCGTTGTAGTTAATCATAATAATTACTTTTGATAGTACCAAAGGGGGAGATAACAACAACCAAAAATTAAATTTCTAAATAAATCCACTTTCTAGACGAATAAGAAGTGAATCAAACAATCCTCGTCATTTGTCGAGATTTCCCGCCTTTGTAAGGCTTGTTAGCATATCTCCGCCCTTTGTCGCCTTTATATTATATTCAAGATTCCTTTAACAACACGAAACTCTAGATAAAATAATGAGGCAAACCAACCACTTTGTCTTAAACATTTTTCTAGTGTTGGGAATAGGATTACTTAGCTCTCTCATCTCTTCTTATGAACAGAGGGACGACTTGTAAAATTTTGTTAGCGTTTTAATCGTAGTTAATCTATATAAGTATTATAAATACAATGTGTAATATAATCATGGAGTGCACGAATCATAAGGTGTGAGAAGTGAACAGTGTTATTTTTTTTTAATCACCTAATACATTTTTTATCCAACCGTCATATTGAGGTTCAATATTGGACCCATGGGAAAGTGTCAATGGCTAAAGGACTCTTCATTTAATTGTCGAAAAATGTAATGAACGGAAAGTGTAAAATTAAGCGGTGTGAACGGTGCAGCCACCATCGGGAAGTCGGCAAAGCGTCGCGTCGCGGCGCGGCGCTTGCCCAACGTTTCTTTTCACTTTGTTATTCCTTTTTTTACTCCGCAATTTCTTACAGGAGAAAGCTTTCTTAGTATTCCAACAGTCGTCCAAAAGTACTTAAGATCAGTAATTATTCGACGGTAGTAGTGCAAATTCTTTCAAAGCGCTGGGGAAACACGCACCCTACTTTTACAATTTACTTTCTTTTCAATCGTGCTAATTTATAATTTGTATTAATTGCATTTAGATGCAAAATGTGCAGCTAGTATTATTAAAAAAGATAACTGTTAGTAGACACCTCAGGTAGAGAATATTTTACGCGATACTTTACCGACATGAAACTGTAATATAATAGTCATATATACTTCCGTTCACACAAAAAGTTGTGTAGCGCGCGTAAACATTTGCCGAATAATACACTTTTATGTCCCTTACTTACTCTGACTACGAAAAATGCAGCGGGAAGAGTATGCATACTCACATACCTAAGCCTAGTCGCCAAAATGCAAGGTAGATGGTGTACGAGTATATATGTAGTTAATTTGTTCCCGAAAGCAAGCAATGACTAACTTAGACGTAGATGATCTCTGTGTACCTATTATGTTCTGTTCTAGTAGTAGATATAGTCTACCTACCGTGTTTGAAACATAACAGGGTCAGGATGGTAAAATACCGGTTCTGACAATGTTTTTTTTTTTTTTTTTTTTTTTTTTTTTATATGAATAGGAAGGCAAACGAGCAAGTGGGTCACCTGATGGTAAGTGATCACCACTGCCCATAGACACCCGCAACCCCGGAGGGATTGCAGATGCGTTGCTAACCTAGAGGACTAAGATGAAATGCCTCTTGTGCCCGTAATTTCCCCGTATGATTCGAAAAGAAGCACAAAAACTTTATTCATTTCGTAAAGAAATGCAAACGCTATTTCTAAATTGTAATTTGATAAGGCACTAAATGGTTTCGCAGTAATTTTACTTCGAAAGTTAAATAACATTATTATTATTTATCAGTAAACAAACCATTATTAAACGATTGGCAAAACAAATTAAATTTACGATACTAAGGACTCCTTGTTTAAGTTGAGAACCCAACCAACAGTTTAATCAATAATTAATCGCACAATCCCTTACATATTATTATACAGCGAAGACCTACTTACCTTTTTTTTACAAATATCATACCTATAGCTTCATGCATCTGTCACGTTATCAAAAGAAGCCTTGGCTTGTAATTTAAATAAAATAATGCTCGAAATTAAAAGCAATTTTTAAAACCCTTTAAATTATTATGAAGCGATTTATATTATACAAACATATTTACAAGATCTAAAAGTTAACTAAATATACAAAACTTAAAACTAAATAAATATCTGAAAGTGTGAAATATAAATACAAATGCTAATTATTGTTATTTCAAAAAGTAACATGTTAGATATGAAGATCCTCTTAAAACGGGACTTTTTGCACACTTTATTTGTCTTCCTCAATTTCAATCAACTCCTTCCGTTATCTCCATGTAGGTACATAGCTCATAATAACGATAGTTCTGCACCTCTAACACTGCCATTTTGATGATCACAGTCATGGTGTCTGTTACTCTAATAATGCTACCGAGCCAAATAAGGACTCTTCGTTCCTTCCGCCACGCAACGAATTAAACGGAACCAATACGGCCCCATGTTTCGATTTCCATACAAGACTCACAGACTGTTGGATTGCTGGAAATTGAATTATTTGCAGTTTTTTTTATGGAACTGAACAGTTAGCCTATCCGATGAAGGTCGGGCTTCTTATCTTAGTGATTCAATAATGAGTACAAAGTACCGCGTGAAGCCTGATACATGTAGCTTAACATCATTTTTACAACGAATGTAGAATAAGGGCCCTACGCCTAACTCAGTGGGACTCCATGTGACTCGGCCAGCTACCGTAACCAACAAAAATTCCGTCGTCGTACGTCATATTAGTATCTATAGGACATGTACTCGTAGCTTTGCGTCCCAGTGTGTTGGGGCCTTAAGACATGAGACGCGTGCGCGTGCGTGCCGTACTCTCGCCTTGCACTCACCGTAGCCGCGCTGTAGCGCCGCATCGTAGCCGCTACGCCTCGCAGGTGTAGCGCCCGGCTACGTCGATGAGATCTTGCGCCAGCCATTAATTCTCCTGACGACAGCCTATTTAAAGTCGCGAACTTTAATGGCATAAACATCATTCTTCCGAACGTCTCTGTGATGGTCTTAGGCTGAAGGGATCAGCAGCTTTAAGTCGTTTGATAAATGTTCGTCGACTTATAAATCATTTATGACGTAATTTATCTTAGATAATAGGTTATTTACGGCCTCAGCGATACGCTGCGTGTCGCAAATAGGTAAATCTGTTAAGTTAATAAAGTAATTCTTATTCTAAAACAGAGTAATTTTAGTAAATGGTTTTCCGAACGCTTGTACAAGGATTGTCTTAATCTTTTATTGAGAAAACTGATGCTTAGTTGTTCCTTTGTTTTTAATTTGGGCGCAATTTAAGGCTTTTGAAATGGTAAAATCACCCGCTACTCCAATCTAGAGAGGATATTTACGCAGATCCGTCAGGGCCGATTATGCTTTGAAGAAAACGTTATTCAAAGAGTCGCGGGTTGTGACAAATTGCTCGTATAGACTCGACAAAAGGCATTGAGAATAAATGTTTCCCGCCTTTATGGGCCACGCGAAAAGTCAAGATTCAAAATAAGTCCATCCGAGCGCGGCTCCGAGAGACGCGAGTAGGTATTGGCGTTTCTCACAGTTACCGAAAATAGATAATATTACTCAAACATTAATTTAAAGCTTTTTCATTCTACACCTAGTATAATTTTCGGTTTATGTTTGAGCCACCCATGCAAGTAGATGCAAATTTGGTGGACTATGCACTAGAAGCGGGTCGTCTTCATGAGATATGAACTTTGATAAATCCACTCAGTTACATTCATCCATTTACCCGTCATCAGTTCACGCTCTGTATGCGTGAGCCGTTAACACGGCAATCCAATTGCGTGCTACTAACTGATGCTGACAGATCCTCCACGTCCTGGCGTGGAAAACAATGCATTGAATTTTGTAATTTGCCTACCATTTAAAAATGAATAACACGTTACCTTAATCCATCAAGATTTTCATGCGATGTCATAATCTACATTATTGGCAAGAATACCGCATACAACATATTTAACAAGAAATTATCTAGTATCCCGCTATTTTCCATTGAAAATACATACAAGCTATTGAAGAGTGACATTCATGCTTATGAATGGAATAATCATAAAGACGTATGCACAAAATCTGTCTGCATTATTGCATTATAACTAGTTGATGAAATAATAAAAAACAAATTAGACTTACTACTTCATTTAAATTTCTACATTCTTAGTTTATTGTTTAGAAGAGTCTCAAAGCCTTTCCAAGTAACGCAACAGCTTTCGTTTTGTTCACTGCATGGCGACTCAGCAATTTACAATATCGTAAAATTATACAAACGTTCACTCTGCGGTGACATTTCGCCCTACGCATGTCTAACCGTTGTCATCGCTACCCGCTCAGATACTCTGCAGTTTTGCCACACTTTTTGTACTGGTTACATAACAATAAAATTTACATAGAGATGTCGTTTTTGCTGACAGAAGTATAATCAAATGGCCCTTAACATGTGATACGATATAGTTTTATAGTTATGATGGTCCGACAGCGAATGAAGCTTTTGGAAACAGGAGATACCGACTCATGGAAATGGCGAAGAGCCAAATGAAAAGCACACGTTATTATAAGTGTTGCCGCATGGAATTTAATTTTCTAGTTTGATCTTTTACCTGAAGAGTAATTTTACACTACGTTTTTAGTAACCTACCACGCCTGCCACGTCCTCATATAGGTAACCATCATCAATAGTACCTACAATAAGAAAATAACTTAATTAAGAAAGATTTGGTGATGCTGACAGTGGCATTGTTAAGCGAAGCCAAGAAAATAGTTTCGTTTGTTCTATTGGCCAGCTCAAAAAGACCTAATGTGGTGGAGAACGAGCCAAGACTGAAATACAATTTAAAAAGTGTAGTAGTGTAGCGGCTTCAGCGTCGGCTCCGCCCAGGTGGCGGTCATTAATCTCGGAACTGCCTGCTCATTCAAATTGAATCAATCCTACTCGTTGATTTTACTGGTTCTTCCCAACATTCATTACAATTTCAAAGGCTTTGCTCTACTTGAATACTTATGTAAGTTAAGTAACATTCGATAGAATCTTGTAAATGTAAAAGGCACCGTAGCATAATTGGGATTACTACAGCAATGAGGAAAATTTCATAAACACTATGACACGTAAGTCCTTTTTAAATAGGTATAGTTGAATTATCGAGAAGATGGAATTGCATTTGTAGTGGTTGTACCGTTTGCAACAAAAGGAGAATAATTTTCTCTTAACTTAATAAAATGACATACCCAAGAAGTGGAATAAGTAGTAGTCCTCTGTTTTTTTCTTTTATTCGCTATCATGTTCTTCATTTTTTTTAAATATGGAAATTATTCGTAGTCGTACGGGCGGACACAATAATTAATTGAGAATACAATCAAATCAGATGTAAAAATATACGCATAACGTAAATAATATTGACAATTTCACACTGACATTATTTTTGTTTTTAGTTCTTCGATATATACATAATAACCTCTTTGTATGCTGATAGTACAAGAAAATAGAAAATTCAAATATAGAATGCCTGTAAACAAAGAATACTACTACATATGCAATTGGGAATGGATGATTATTTTGAAAGAGCTTGGTGATTTTTCTATTGATAGGAATAACCATCCTTAGCTACGGAAAAAAGTTTCAGATTTTTCCGTCGAGCCATATATTTTATAAAAATAAAAACATTTTACTCAGTCACTCGGCGGGGTCTATACGGCAGTAAGCAGTACGCCAATGACATATCAAATTAAAAAAAAAAATGCTGCTTGAATCTGTGGTACACGATGGCATTTGTAGCTAAAAGAAGCAACGGCTAAGTGGCGCCGTCTGTAGATTGTTCGTGTTACTAACCAAACATGGGGAATTTCAATAAAAATGACCATAATATGTATTTTTTTCTCAGATTTTGGAATTATTGGGTTATTTCTACTCCGAATCAAAAACACTACTGAAAGTAATTATGAGAAATTTATGGTAATTTTAATGAAATCCCAAATAGGTGGTTTAGTACCAACAACAATCTACAGACGGCGCCACTTAGCCGTTGTTTTTGCTTGTTTTAGCTTCCGAGTGCGGTGCTATTAATCAATGTCAGTGACAAAATGTCATTGTGTACCACAGATTCAAGCAGCATTTTTTTTTTAAATTTGATATGTCATTGGCGTACTGCTTACTGCCGTATAGACCCCGCCGAGTGACTGATTAAAATGTTTTTATTTTTATAAAATATATGGCTCGACGGAAAAATCTGAAACTTTTTTCCGTAGCTAAGAATCCTATCAATAGAAAAATCACCAAGCACTTTTAAAATAATCATCCATTCCCAATTCCACGCTCTCGATGATTCAACTATTGGGACCGTGCGCGACGACAGCGCCACGTGATAGGCGGCCATTATGGACAATATTGTCATCGCTGTCAAACAAGAAGTAAGTAAATATTGTGAAAAATATTAATGAAATCTTGTGTTATTTTACTATATTACACAATTTTGGACAATGGTAGTCAGTAACATTATTGCCAATAATATTAAAATTGTTGTTTTCAGTGAAATTTTAGAGGTTAGGTAACTAAATTTTTTTTTCTTACGGCAAATATCCACTTATTTGTTTGGTCTCGTTTCCACCATGGTCTTGGAAATTGGTAAAATTTACAGTCGCTATTCTTCTTGGTGTTATTACAATTCACAACAACACATCTTGCCAGGACCATATTTTTATCTAAAAAACGATTAGAAAATGTTTACTGCAATATGGATTTGACAGCTCAAGTCAGCGACAAAAATGACAATTTTAGCCGTAGCGAGCGCTGTGATCGTTTAGGCTACCCCCTCCACCCGCTTTGCACTCTGCCAATAAGGTACGTACTCAAAAGTCCAAATTTTGTTTGTATACTATGTAAGTACAAAATTATTGGATTCTTGGTAACTGTTATAACTATCTGGGTGTTTATTTATCTGTAGACGTAGTTTTACACGTATCTTTTAAGTTTAAGAAGAGGAAAGAAACTCAATAGAAAGCTACCACCCATGTGCTTAAGATGAAAATGCACAATGCACCATGGTCCATGCCAGAAATCAAAACTAGTTATACAGTCAGCAATTTTACTTACATTTGTAATTATTTTTATTTACTTTAAATTAAAAATATTGTTTTTATTTTAGTCTCAAAGAAAGAGCCTAATTTTTACATACATACTCCATTAACTGCGTCAAAAGAACTTTGTAATTATTTAAGTAATGGCAATGCAGTGTCTCGGTTCAACCCAACAGGTGAGCGGCGCCCAGTCTATCAAAGCTGCGGCTGCAGGAGGCACTTCATTAACCGTCGGACGGGACTCGTTAGGAGTTATTTCATAAATTGCTTTGAGGTGATTAATTGCGTATTAATTGCGGCCCCGCTTAATATCCCTTCTTAAGCATTACAAGCAGAAACCGACTCGTCGTCAAATATTAAGACGTATATTATTTTCATTTTAATGATTGTTAGGATTTGTTGCGACTTTTTTTCGGCCAAATCCTAATTGTTCTGACGCACCGTATTAATTATTTATTATTGTGTTAGATTTGAGTCACTTGTTAACCTCGAAAACTGACTGCAAATAACACGTAGGACACCAACGTTGCGGGTAACTCGAAACACTTATAATTTAATTTTAATAAGAGTGTCTAAGACACGCTCATTTATTAGCGAGTTATTAAATAAAACTTCAAAGGATTTCGAGTAATGTTGTATGCTTGTAGATGTTGTTAGAGCATCCATTTTCGTCGGCAAATAGGTACCTACTCGTTGACTTGGTATGAAAATTTGAACGGGGGGGGGGGGGCGGTGGTTTGCGTGGAATAATGTCTCGAGTTGGCGGGCGCGGCGACAAAGTCCACCTTGACGTGAGACTAATTGAAATTGTTTAGAACCCGCATCATACTGCGAAGTGATTGGGCTTATGTATGCCATATTTCTCAAATTATGACTAGTTTAGTAATAATGTACCTACCTACATGCCACCGTATGATTATGAACACTAAGTTACATGTAGTTTAAAATTTAACGTTATTAATTACCATAAAAAATAAAGTTGACAGACTGTAACTTAGTATTTTTTCTAGTTTTATAGTTCAACTAGCGGCCCACCCCGGCTTCACACGGGTGAAATCAGTGTCTTACTACTATATTGTGTTGTGCATGTATTATACATATAAACCTTTCTCTTGAATTACTCTATCTATAAAAAAACCGCATCAAAATCCGTTGCGTAGTTTTAAATATATATATATGCATATTTAGGGACAGACAGACAGCGGAAAGCGACTTTGTTTTATACTATGTAGTGTAGTGATGATAAACATCTTAACCTTATTCAATAACAATCTCTATCTACGTAAAAAAGTATAACACCTACGAGAAGTTTTATTTAACATTTTTTAAGTCACTGGATGAAATCTTAATAAAAACTCTGCTTTAAGACCAGAGAACAACAATTTGAACCTCAATCTTACAGTTTTATTTAAGTGTAATGATATCTCTCGTGAAAAACGATTTAGTAGGTAGGTATGTCTCGTTTGTCCTCACGAATTCCCGCCACACAGCGAATAGCGAAGTCTTGTTCCGTCTTACGTACACAGAAAATAATGGTTGTAAAATTCCTACGTCTGTACACTTCCTTTGACTTTATTGTATCAGGCTTCCATCGACAAAACGAAATTCAGGTCTGTAGAGACGTTATGGGTTTTCTCACCTTGTAACAAAGAAAACAATAATTTTATTTTTACGTCCTAAGTTTTAAGTCCGTGTTAGGTATATGTATAGTAAAAGTTATGGCGCGTATATTACGAAAAGCGTATGATGAGTTATTTAAAACAGTAGCCCTGCCGTAAGCATAAAATAAAATATCGTAAAAGTCGAATAACAAGGTAATTAATGCAGACCTTTCTGGATATATTTGCCGACTCAGCTAGCCGTTACAAACCCTCTGCGCTCAAGACCCACTAAACTGTTCGTACTTATACAACAATTCATAACCCTGTTTACGCTAAGCGAAAGTGATAGACCGCCGAGTTTCGGAATTAATCCACACTGCATAATTAAGTTTAGAGGAAAGTTATTAATAAATCATACACATTGCTATGCCGTATCCAAATAATGTAAAGGCCGCGAACGGCGGGGGAATTAGTGGCCGTAATATTTAAAATATTACTGCTGTTAATTACATGCGAGTAATCCAATCGTGTTTAATCACAATTGTGATTTTTTTTATTTTAAAACGATATTTTCATTTTCATTTTAATAATTATACTCAGTCTCTTTTGAGCCAATCTAATTGAGTTATATAATACTAATGTACCTGTTAGGCATTGCTTAATGTGTTTTGGTTGATAAAATTAATAAAGAATATTTTCGTATTTTGCTGTTTATTGTACACTAGCTTCTGCCCGCGACTTCGTCTGCATAGAATTATACATAAAAACCTTCCTCTTGAATCACTCTATCTATTAAAAGAAACCGCATCAAAATCCGTTATGTATTTTTGAAGATATAAGCATACATAGGGACATAGGGACAGAGAAAGCGACTTTGTTTTATACTATGTAGTGATGATAACTCACAAAGTTTCCTCTTTACATTATACCTATAGGCACTAAGATTAATACATGTAGATTGAAGAGCGAAGTCAAAACGACAAGAAAAAATTTTCATAGACAAAGGGCCTATTCTTAAATTTCATCTGTTTTTCGGGTCCTATTGCACGTGTTAAAAATACTTCGCCGTTGTGTCGCTGCTAAGCTCGTTCTAAGTTCTCACACATAAAATGTCAGTTCTCTTTGCGGACTAATCTGTAACAGTAATTCCGAGTGCCCTGCCCGGTGCTTTCGTGCCGTATTATGTTTACATACGCTACGCCCTCAGATCACCAATCTTAATTAATTAACAGAAAAAAGATATTTATTTTATTAAACAAATATAATTTGAAATGATCAAAAAGTAATACGCTAACTAGATATATTAATAGAGTAGAAAACAAACTTTGTTATCCTTCTATTACAGACCAGCGTTAGGTAATATAAAAGACAAACAAACAAAACTTACCTCAAAAGGAAAAAAACAAACCCGATTAAAACAATTTAAGTGACAATCAACGTCTGTCAGAGCCGATTTTCATCAAAAAACAGAAGAAGATTTACTCACAGGAAGATTATAATAACGACCCGCGGTTTACACAATTAAATTACTTTTTTGTGTCAGTCTTCGCACAAATCCGAATTAATATATGTATTAATGTAACAAACACGTTATTTCATTACCATTATTGTTATGATGATATACGTTTAAGAACTTAGAATAGTTATTTGTACTAGGAGCTTCATACGTAATCGAATCGCATTTGGCGGGTTTATCTATACCTATAGGCTGACGGCTTAAATTAGTCCCCGCCCGCGCGGCACAGGGGCGCGGGCGAGGACTCATATAAGCGGTCGCTCTATAATTAGCATCTCTGTAGTACAAGTCATCAAATTGTTTGATTAAAAAATTTAATATGACTGGTTGAAAAGTTATAATATTAGCTACTTAATTAATTAGTTATTTATATCAGTCGTTATGTGACCAGGTCATAAAATTATTGCAGTTTAGTATCAGAATAATCAATATAATATTAGGTACAGACCTGGTAATAGTTTGGGTCCGAGTGAATATTAAAAATTATGATACTATGCACACAAAGGATCTGGAGTTCATTATACAAAAATCATTTATTTGTACAGAAAAGTAATCAAGGGTCTCGGGGCGTGAAGAGTGGTGCTAAGCTTGGGGATCACAATTATGTGGAGTCAGAAATAAGGTTGATCCGTCTGTGCAACTTGTATAAAAAATCACCTCAAAATCCAGAGTTATTTCTACAATAATTATATCCGTAGGTACCCTAGTTGTACATAATAAAATAAAATAATAAGCACGCAAATTAAGTAATGTTTTGTCAAGATTTAAGACCACTCAAAATATTCTTTGAAATTTCTTGTTTTCCATTAACGACAATTGATGCGTTAAACATAGTTGAACTGAAGCGTATAATATGTTATGCACAATAAATTACCTACACGTATCATAACGCTCGCATGCTCATGAAAATGAAAAGCGCAGCGGAAAATGATACGACAAAAACTTATAAATAAATAAAGTTAAACACGGAACGTCCTTTACAAAAAGTTTACGAGGAGGCTCGCAGTTATGACAGATGCTCACACGAATATACCGTTACCGTTACCTACATGCTGTATGGGTGAAAAATAGCGTTCAGGGGCTCGATTTTTGAAAGCACATCACTCGAAATTACTATTCGAAACTACTGGTGGTAAAAAAAATTGTTTATACTTTCTAAACTACAGCTCGAATCAAATTTTTAACATGTCACAAGATTAATGAGATCTGTAATTTCCTTCTAAGCTACTTGTATTTCAGACTCAGCACGGTTTTTCCAACAGTACATAGGATGCCAGCATTGGGTTTCACATTGAATTAGGTGATTGAAAGTTACAGCTCGGTTTTTTCAAAAGACATGGCCTATTTCTGTTATCGGACACGACGATTTGAATAATTTGTTAAATAGTGCTGTCAACTGTGGAAAAGCCTAGATTAATTAAAGAACGCATTGAAATTCCGGTTATCATTCAGCGAAATGGATTTAAGGGACGGTATTCATTTCGAAACGCAGCTGACCCAATACCCTAATACAAATGTATATTTAAATATTTATTAAATAATTGTGAATGAGTACCTATTACCATTTCCATTCATGAGATTAAAGAATTATTAGGCGTGGTATGGCTTAAGCCACTCACTAGATGCACTGAGCTTATAGTAATTGGCACGTGACGTAATTGCGTGCGAGACGTTTTTTTGTGTCAAAAACTTGTACTATGCTCGGGATAAAGACGTGATTTATGTATGTACTCGTGTGTATGTGTGCTCCGTCCCGAGCTGAACGCTCAATTCGTCCCTAATTCGTATTAGAAGCGTGGTCTTACGTCCCGCTACTTACGTGGCTATGTCCGGTATGCCGATCATTTCGTTTGTTTTCATCCTCCTCGATCACAAACACCCGCTATCCCTAGCTTAAGCTACAATTGTGTGTGCTGTGAACATAATCTAATACTCGACAATATTTGTAATTATGTTCACACTTCCGCGACATTTTGTTGATATTAATAAGACCTGATTAAATTCTGTTTGTGTAATTATCGCATGATGTTACGTATTTTTAACCGATTTCAAAAAAGGAGGAGGTTCTCAATTAGGGTGTTTTTTTAAGTTTGTTACCTCAGAACTCCGTCAGTTGTAGACCGATTTGGAAAATTATTTTTTTGTTGGAAAGGGAATACATCCAGTTTGATCCCATTATAACCAAATCAGGATCTGATGACGAGATCTTGGATAAACTGAAGGAACTCTTCAAATAGTAATAGCGATTTAGGTATATTTTGATGCAACTTATGCATTTGCCTTCGGAAAGCACTATTTGATGAATTGGAACTGATTATGAACCACAGATGGTCATCGGATTCAATAAGTAATTCAGGGATAGCGATTCAATTACTATATATGCTTGCTAAACAAGTCATACTCGTAAAATATATACATTTTACACATTACCATAATAATATATATGTGTGGTAAAGTGAAGCTGATGAAGGAAGTACCTTCAAAGAGGATTCCTCCATAAGAAGTAACTAAAGTTCTTTTATCGGGAAAAGTAATATTTAGTAAAAAGTGATGAACAGTTTGCATTAGAGCGTATTACTCGTGATCCCACTGTTATAAAAGCTCTCACTAGAAATAATAAAAGTAGGTTAGGTTCGTTAGGTAACTTCAAATGCCCGAAGGGCGAACCGCATAGAAATAGGAGCCCCGCGAAGCGGGGTTCCGTCGACCTTACGGTGGAGTGTAATTTGTCATTTTTATAACAGTGGGACTACGAGTCAGTAGCGGGTATTAGGCATTATAAGTTGGATAAATTAATTACAAACGATTCACTAAAAACTAGCTGGCTTGCAATCCATCACTATTATGATCCTCCTTTCCACCTATATGCCCACAATTACTTTACGTTTGTTACCATACTCTGTCTACCCCGTAAGGGATATAGACGTGACGTGTGTGTGTGTGTGTGTGTGTGTGTGTGTGTGTGTGTGTGTGTGCGTGCGTGTGTAGAAGACGTTTTAAGCACTCTTGTAAAAATGGGTTAAGAAACACCGGATTTTTCCTTTACTTACCTTGCTTGTTGTCAAGTCAATTAGCTACATGCTTAGATTTGCTTGCGAATGTAAAAATCTGGAGACAGGCAGACTAATAACGAAGAGATCTTACAAGGTAATTAATCTCCTTAATTTAACTATATCTAAAACGACGCTCCGACTGACATCTATTTAGAAAGCTGAAAATTTCAATTATAAGAGATACAAGGCATAAGGACGGATTTTTCTAAATTCCTATGGGATGTGGAATTCTGAAGCTGAAGGCACGAGCTAGTGAAAATTCTGCGTGGATCAGCCGATTGCGGCGCGAGCTCGACCCTAGCCAGGTGATTGCAAAAAAAATCGAGCCCCGGAAAAGTTTGCCTACCCCTCGAAAGACAGTTACGTGAGTTAGACCATACTTTTAACAGTGTTTCAAAACATTTACATACAATTTAACTTTAACATGAAGCAGACTGATGTTTTTGAACGACTAAAGTTTCCTACTCGTACCTACAGGTACATGGCGCGTGGCGCGTGCCACGTACTGAAACTAAACTATACTTTGCTAATTTACGATCCTGCTATCATCTAATAAGGGGGCGACTTTTTCTAATAATAAAGTAATATAATTCTAATTGATAATTTTTTAATTCAGATTTGGAATACATAATTAGATAAAACAAGAAATAAAAAAAAAATTGAGCTATGTTATTAGAATAAAATTATAAATAAAATAAATGATTAAATCAAATTATAAATCAACCTAAATTATAAATTCCATTAAAATTTCAATTCAAAAATAAATGAGCAATTCGATATTCGTTTTTGAACAAGTATAGTTAAAGTAAATACAAATATAAAAATCCTAAATAATAAAAATATACATTTATCTCATCAGAGTTGACTCGCTGCCAAAATCGGGTTCATTTACCGACAATATTAGTAAAGCTACTGTGTAAGATCTGATTGGATGCTCAAAAATATCTGAACATACATTTTCGTAGGTACACCTAGACAGCATCGATATTTCTGATGGAGACTGTGTACTACCGCACCACTGCCAATAAGAAAAAGCGTTACATATTCCTGAAATTTTCTCATAGTAGGTAATCAGTTGTTTTGAGCGTTGAATCTCAAAAATCAGTCCCAAGAGCTCTCTTAATCATGCTTAACGTGGCCTTAAGGTTTTGTTGCCTTAGGCTCTGTCCACCCCGTAAGGGATAAAGACGTGATATATGTGTGTATGTACACATTATGTATGTACGAGTTCTCTGCTCATAATACCTTTACGCTCTGGCCGGTCAATAGTGGTTCAAGTATTTTCATGACACCGCTGGCTATAATAGGTAATTGGGTGTTACATATTGAAACACCCTTAAGTGCATAATAATACACTCATTATATTATAGGAGACTATAGCTTTTTCCCGCGACTTCGATTGCTTTGCTTACTGTACTTGCATTGTCATCCGATTTACATATGAATACCAGATTTCAAGTTCGAGCCAATCTGATCACTTGGAGTGAATGAAATGCGACTTGCTAGATTCAACTTTAACATGCATACATTCCGAGTTGAAAAAAAGCTTGAAAATACATTTCATGTCAAATAAAAGCTTGTAACTTGTAAAAAAAGTGTACGCTAACAATTTTTCTTTTATTTCCAGATTATTACCTTGATTTCTTCAGTCACATCCAAATATTTTAATACCAAAATGGTAAGTGCTTTAAGTATAATGTACATTGCGAATGTTAGGCATCCTTTGAACTTTGAAGAAATGTGTTGAAAAATATCAGTACTTAACGTAATATCGATTTAAACTAGAACAAATTTATTACTCAGTTAGTACGATTTTCCATCAACTGTCATCATCAACCATTGATGATGCCAAAGGGCTATTCTACCTTCAAAATAATATTGGCGCGCCAAAGCGAGCGAGAGATGAGCACAAGTTGCTCTGTACGTATCCGGTCGCACCTGAAAAGTCAATTTGCCCGTTTCCGATATCCCGTCGATGACACTACACGGGACTTGAAATGAAATGGTGTACGGCACGGAGTAGAAGGATACAAGGTGTCTTACAATAATTGTTCTGGAACATTTCAACAGATGGTTGGGTAAGTTTAATTGAACACTCCTGTAAAGGTTTCACCTACTTTGTAATTTCTGATACCAAATTAACTCAGTCCTTTGACGCCGTACACTTTGAATATGTATGAAAATATTTGTAAACCACAAATTCTAAAAAAATACAGGGTGTTTGGATAAATCAATCCATCCACTTGCTAAAGTATTCCTGATTTATTTTAAGACACAGTGTACTTGTGTCAAGGATTCACATTAGATATGTAGATAATTACGATAGAATTACCTTAAAAGCGATAACGAGGTTAAGGCTAGGACATCTATAGGTCATTGCAACCAGCACGCTAGAAATACTTTGGTATGGCCTACACCCAGGGGCCAGCATATGATTAATATATTAACAGAGCGCTTAGTGTAAGCAGTCTCTAGGCTAGGTAATGCTTTTTTTTATCGCAATAAAGGTCGCAAACGTGTTTATGTTGAAGTGTCTAATACTTTGAGACTAGAGAGTTTAGTTTGGTTTCTTATTAAGCCGCTAGTGGCGCTGCTAACTTTTCCACAGTATAATGACACGTTTAAGCCGTACACGTTGGAGACGTTTTCTTGCGTCAAAACATAATATGTTAACTACACTAGTGGCTTAGGGCGTTTATTCGAATGGTTCCACGGACTTTAATAGCAAGCTTTTTGTATTAAATATTAGGTACTTTTATTATCCCTGGTTAAGAGTGCATTTCCATTGGGATGGGTCAGAGTCGAGATGTGCAGAATCGACTAATCACATTGGTTGAAATCCACATCTCGCCTCGTTCCCCTTGGTGATTGGTCTATTCTATTATGCAGGTCTCCGTTAAGACCCATATCTATGGGAGAGAGCCATAATTAAAGGAAATTCGAACGATTCACATTCATGAGTAGAATTAACAGTTTTTTTGACTTGTGGTTTTACTTGTCCTCTAAAAAATGAGGGAGGATAGATTAATTATAGCGTCTGATCCAGCGTCTTAAACTGAACTACACTTCAGTTTTTGTAGTAAAAAAATGAGGTAACAATTTTGACATGTCTATTTATTAAAAATCAGTTTTATAAATAAATAACAGCCAAGTTACAATTTAAAATCCCGGGAATATTGTGATTTGTTTTGTTATGGTTTTATATTTTCCAGTAGCTAACCGATTTTTAAAGTGTTTTTCGATAAAAAAAACATGTCAAGATTGTTATATCTCATTTCTTTTGCTAAAAAAACTGTAGTACCTATAAGTTAGACAGCTCGAGTACGTAGGCAGGAGACGAAATTAGATGATTTACATTAAGATATTTTTACTCGGATGAAAAGCCGATGTTTGATTTCGGAGAAAGAGATTGTATTTAAATCAAAAAGGAGACTATTGAGCGTATAAACCTGGTGTAAGCTATCACACTGATCATCCATCATGAACTCAATGGGCTGCTTACAACAATATCCGTGATGTTTAGACGTTCCTGTGCAGGTAGAAATAGATAGATCGATAAAATGATTGATGTAGCCCGTGCCCGTACCGTACCTTTAAAAATGGAAATCACAATAATAAACACCTGTACTTGTATGTATTACATACCCGTGAATTGTAAAAAAAAGAACCTGAAGAGTTTACTTACATGAACAATGAAAAAAAAAATATTTTAATACCTACCTTGGTAAGGGATAAAGACGTGATCTGTGTATGTATGTATGTATCTACCTTGGTGAAAGAAACAAAGGGTATATGGGCAATGCGGCCATATTTATATGTTTAAATTAACTTCACGTTTATCTAAATGATTTCTGTACTTGCATTTAGTTGATTGAATTGCTGACTATTGCAGCAGCTGGTATAAAGTTCTGGATCGATACGGATTTAACATTTCTCGGGTTCACCAATAGATACTGTACTGTGATAGATACGTGTGTGTGTGTTGTTTAAGCGAGTTTCAGAAGAGCATAAAATATAATACACAACTGTCCACTTAATCGTCATATTCTAAATTCTTGTTCGGTTTCGCTGTCTCACTGTTGATAACATGAATTCGGTAAACTTTTCCTCGCAATACCGGTCGGCGAAGGTTTTGGAAGAGCGTTACGACTGATAAGTTGGTGTCGATAATAAAAAAAAATACTACAAGTTTTTTGCTGATTGGGCTTTTTGTTGGTGGTACTTGCATTATTATCCATTCTAAATAATATTGTGTACTACCTACCAATTTTTTTCTCAAATCGATCGTGACATTATTTAATTTTATGTATATTTATCATTAAACTAGTCGTTGGCGCTACGCTACATGCATACTGCTTTTCTCACTTTTCTTATTTTCTAGGGTTCCGCAGTTAACTAGGAACCATTACACTTTAACTATGTCCGTCTGTAAGACGCTTGGTACATTCTAAAAAACTATAATTTAGAACACATTGGACGTAAGTACTTACGATTTGGTATTTATCTCGTCATATTTAGAAAGGTATTTATAATCTTTACTTCAGTAGGTATGTATCGGAAACAGCTGAAAATGAGTGTTTATAAAAGTATATCCAAAGATAACAAAATGGAACAGAACTCGAGTTAGCTATTGAATTAAGAATGCCTTTGAAACTTCTCAAATTATTGCAAATATATTTTAGCAACTTTGTTTCTTTTATGTTTTCCTGTTTTGCTACTCGAGAGGTGAATTCCATTTACGATTGAATTTTTCTGCCAACGCACGCGGGCGGCGGGGAAGAAAGAATAATAATAGTAGTAATATGTGATTTAAGTTTATAAAGCACTGAGTTTTCTTAATCGTTAATTTTATGTAATTTGTTACAAAAGTAGATGATTATACGCCATGTTTTGGAAAAGTGGTCAGTTCTCCAGGGAATGAGTCAGGATTGTTGTACCTAGTTTAAAAAATAGTGAAAGAGAAGTTCGTACATACCTAACCATAATCATTGAACAATGTCGACGTAAATAGTTTAGTATGGTAAATGACAGAATGCTATGTCCGCGATACGAAAGGAGTTAAGTTAGGCGATCGTGCGGCACGTTCCTGTCGTCGCGCAGAACCGCGGCCGGAGTTATTGGGTCGCGCGGCCCGAGAGCGACAGGGCCGACAGGAGACGGCGAGCCACATATAAACAACGGAAGTTTGTCGACTAACAAGAGGGATCCTGTGTAAACAGGGCACTCGTTAGAGAATCGTTCACTCACGACGGAAACCACACGAAGGCCTAATAGCCCTCAGCTTTGGCAAATAGACATTTCGCGACGATCGCGTTTTCGATTTGTTTTGAACCCACATTCTAGCTAAAATTTCGTTTGACTTATTGTTACAGTAAATTACACATCATATCTTACCGGGCGGGCTACAATAATGCCTACATCATGTCGCGCAAGCTTAGGCTTAACTACAGCATCTATACCGTATACACGTATAAATACGAGTAAGTACGTCTTAAAACAAGTCTTTTGAAGGAGTAGCCAGTTGCTTACAAAACGCTCCTATTGCTCTTGAAAAATACAACACCTATTACAATGCTATATTATTATTTATTTATTATTTTAGGGTTTAATTGTTGTATAGCTAACTATTTGACAAGTCAAAATAAAGCGCTCAACTGGATTATATTAATGGTGATTACCCGTTTATTAATTGAGCAAATCGTACAGTATACCTATGTACCTGTAGTTGCTAATTACTAATCAATCCCTTTACATTCACTTACAAAGCGGGTTTCGCAACTTTACATCAAGGCGAGATTGCTTGATTGAAAGGGATTTCTAGCAAAACCATAGATCGGCCTATCTAAATGTATTTTGATAAAATGGTGGTCAGGGAGGAATAGTGGTCTCCTTTTAATCCCGCAGCCAACGAATATCCGACGCTCATCGCAAAGCTTGTCTTCTTGTCGGCTCGAGGCGCCGAGTCCCCGCTCTGGCACGCGTTAAATGATCGTCTATATACCTACCAGGGGCCTTGCCATGACATCTTAATGCGATTCAATTCCGACTCAGTTCAGGTAATTAGATAGCTGTCATTTTTAGTATGGATTTGACAGCGAGCGCATTAAGACGTCATGGTAATCCCCCTGTACGTACAATTATAGCGCTACGAACAAAAATATCTGACAAAATAGTGCCTATGTAGGTCAATTCTTTTCGTACTTCAATCATTGTTGGTACTGGGTAATTCTATGTCAGCGTAATGAAAATGGTCAGGAAAAGTTAATACTTCTTGGCGAGCATCACGACAGATGGTATCAACGTCGGGTATCAATTACTGTAATGTCAGTTTGATATCAGTGAACATACATAATATCGAGGGGAATTAATTCGACCCGTATCACAATACTGCACAATGGCAGTTACTATTGTATTTTCTTAGAATATTATATCACAAGGGCTGGATTATCCATACCTATGGGAGCATGATTGGTAAATAAAACGGCGCATGTGGTTTGATTTGTTACGGTAGTTCATAATCTCTTGCTCGTAGCCGGTTAGGCACACAAAATCATCTAAGTTAGAAAGTTCTACTTAAAAACGTTAATAAAAAAAAATGTCTATTAAGATCTGATGGTTTTTATTTTTAAAGATCTGATGGATGTGAATTACCTTACGTGCGTAGGTATATACTTTCTGAACTAATAAAATACCAATAAGTGAAGGAAACTTAATGAAAATATCTGATAAAGTAAAATGGCAGCTATTTAATTAATTTGCAAGATGTTTCAGACGGTTGGTATTTGACTGAAGTGAAGACGGACACTTCACCTGTTTTAGTTGGCATTTAAACACGTTTATTGACTAAAGGATTAAAATGATTGCTATTTTTAATAGCTGGTTCGTCGGGATTCTTGTTGAGAAGTAACAGTTACTTTAGGTATCTTTATATAATATACTAGCGACCCGTCCCGGCTTCGCACGGGTGCATCGGTGTTTCTCTACTATGTTATGCATGTATTATACATATAAAACCTAGTCCTCTTGAATCACTCTATCTACTTAAAAAACCGCATCAAAATCCGTTGCGTAGTTTTAAAGATCTAAGCATACTTAGGGACAGACAGACAGCGGAAAGCAACTATTGTTTCATACTATATGTAGTGATGAATAAGTAAATGCAGATTTGAAAATGTGAGAATAAAATAGTGTCTAGAGCACATCTGTGCTTTATACCAAACGTGAAGTATTACAAAGATTTTTGGTATCATATCGTAACTTATCGAAAATTTATATTGGAGAAATCTGTTCGTTCGGTTTTATTATTAGGAAAGTACGTCGTTCCATACAAAAGGAAGATAAAAGCAAACGCCGTGGTTAAGCGAAAATTCAGCGAGAGTGTCGAGCGAGGGGCATGATCAGAATAAAAGACATCTTTTGAATATTTATAGGATCACCTTATAAAAATGCACACGATGCTTTTGGGCCGATCCATAATAATCAAAGTCACAGTCTGAAGTCGATCGCGTCGCTGCTGGCGGCCGCTGCGCGCCGATCAGGCAGCTGGCGTCCATTCCTACCCCTTGACTAGTTTACCTGGTGGAAGGTAAGGCGACAGAAGGCAATAGAGCTACATTTAAATTGTTAATTACGTATTATTTGAAAAAAATGTATCTAAAACTTCGTTTCATAAACAATTAGTTTAGGTTAGGTTAGGTTAGGTTACTGTTGGGAGGCTGTATACTGATGGGAGGTTACCATAACGTCTTACGATTCAATTTCGATTCAGTTTAGGTTCGCCCGCTGTCAGTTACATAGTAAAAATGACAGCTAAAACCTGAACTGAGTCGGAATAGAATCGCATTAAGATTAAGACGTCATGGCAAGGCCCCTGAACTCAAACCTGTGAAAATACTATTTGAATATTATGAAAATCAGTGTATGATGTAACCTATGAGACGAGTCTCAACTTCCAGTAAAAAATTACACCTCCAACTAATATGTTCATCTAGTGGCAAATTTGATTCGACGAATAAAAATATCATCTATCTATCACATAATAATATAGGTAATAAAATTGAAGAGGGTCGCAAGTTTGTTACATGGAAGATATAAAAATAAAATTAGCTGGAGATACTTAGAATCGATAACAGAACACGTTCCAACAGTTTTTAGAATTTTTATCTGTTTGTCTGTATATTTGCGAGCGCATCACGTGAAACAGCTGAACGGATTTTGGTGCAAACTTTACTAATCTGTTGGGAAAATCACCGGCCAGGCTACTTTTTATCCCAGAAAATTGCATGGTAGAAAGCGATAAACATGTCTAGAGTCGCAACGTAAATAAATATTGCATCAGTATCAGTATCACTAAGGAGGGATTTTTCAAAATTCCCGCGGGATAGGGAATAATTGGGGTTTGTACAAGTCCACTGAAACGGGACCCATAATTATAATTAATAGAGTTTTGAAATTTGGCACACAACATCATAACTGCTGAAAATTAATTTCGAGACTTTTCAAATTCCCGCGGGGTAGGAAGAATAAAGGTATTTATAATATTATTACTTTGAATACATACATACACACACAAATACTTACGGGGTAGACAGAGCCTAAGGTGAACCTAAAGGCCACATTTAGCAGGGTTGTAGGTGGAAAGGGGAATCAAAATAGTGATGGGTTGCTAGCCGCATCGCCTATAACGTGATTCCTAAGATTTTCGCTCATTCCCTCGATTACTACTCGATTATTACTTTGAAATGTTCTTATATCCGTAAATATTGTTAATAGAATCTTTAAATTTGGCAAACCAGTAGGTAATTAATATATCCGAAAACTGATATCAGGATTTTGCGAAATTCCCGTGGGATAGGAAAAAAGTGTAACTGACTTGCTAATGATGACTATTCCTTGATGATCGAAGAGGTGCAATACAAAGGGATTTTACAATTTTCCCACGGGATAAAAGATTTAGTAGACATGTTCTTTGAAGATCACAGGCGTCATAAGAAGGGATTTTTCGAATTTCCAACAGAACAAAAGGATGGGATAAAAAATAATGGAAGTCCATGCAAGAAACGGTTTTATTTCGTTGAGGTAGATGAAATCCTTCGTGCTAAAATACGACTCGCATTTGGCTGGTTTTTGTACATTTTCGATGGGAGAGAGCAAGAAGTTTTAGCGCAAATTTTGACTCTGCGTGGAGGAAGTCGCGGGCAAAGGCTAGTTATTATTAAAATTCGAGCGTCATTCTTGATGTTAACGCTAAAATATTTCGCAGCAGAGCTTGTGAAGCATCGCATTTCAAAGCTTTATACCGAAAGCCTGAAAATTTTGCTAAAACAATAAACACTGCTTTGCCAACACAGGATGACACATTCAACGTAACACAAAGCTAACGATAGGAAACAAAATGCACTAATTGAGTCATTAAAATACGTCGTACCTAATTAACTTTTGCTAGTTTGCTCCCAGAATAAAGAAATTAAAATCTCTTAGTGTGGTCACCTATCATGACGTCACGCTTACCCGACGTACAGTGAAAGAAAATGAATCGCGTACTACTGTGGAACCTTTTCACTGCAAATGTCATAACAACTTACCATACAGCTGGCAAAGAAATGATTACTCAATTGTGCGATAAAAAGTTCCACAGAGGTATGTGATTCAGTTTTTTCAACCGTACCTATTCCTCTAGCTTTCCCATTGATTGATTGTGATTGCAATCATTCTAACATCAATACAATAAGGAGAATAAATACGACACACAAGTATCATCTGCTTAAAATAATTTATTATCAAAAACGAAAACTATCAAAATAAAAGTTAAGACGATTGCAACAAGTTTTCGAAATGTCCACCTCCTTCCTGTACCTACACACAGCGCTCTGCACGTCGTCGAAGATTTCTTTTTAACCGACTTCAAAAGAGGAGGAGGTTCTCAATTCGCCTGTATTTTTTTATTTTTTATGTTTGTTACCTCATAACTTTCGACTGGGCGAAGCGATTTTAATGGTTCTTTTTTTATTTGAAAGCGGGTGCTTCCCGTCTGGTCCTATTTCAATTTGGTCCAGTTCTGACAATGGCACCCATGAGAAAACCATATAAGTCTAAAATTAGCATTAAGTATGTGTGCGACAAATGAACGAGTAACTCAATATCACGCCAACCGATTTCGATTTATTTATTTAATTTAAAGGGTAGACTTCACAGATGGTCCCATGATCATTACAACAAGACCTGATGATGGAATCCTGAGAAAATTGAGGAAAATCCTTAAAATGTGTATTATGTGTGACCTTCATTGTCGGAAGACAGCTTTTGAAATTGTCCTCGAAGTAGATTGCCTCTGTTGAGATAGGCGTTTCTCCCTGACTTGGTCCGTTTCATTTAAACGGCGCTGTCTCATATGAGCAGCACGTTTAGTAGGTCTACCCATATTCAGATGTACAGATGTAAAATGTTAGTGTACTTCAGATTCACTAAAAATCGAAAAATAAACAAAAATTTTCACAAAAAAAAACCAACTTCACAAGAATAAACTATTCCAAAACAAACTAATACGCACTAAAAAGAAAAAAATAATTGCATATTCTTCCCCACATGCCCACTAAAAACCACACGGATTCCCTATTCAGTCGTATTATGTGAGGCGTTACGGGAGCACTCGGTGTCACCGCGACGCCCCACGACCACCCCGGGATGGAGTTCCCTCTTCGCGGCACCTGTGCAATGCAGGTTTGGGAAGTCCCACCCTCCCCCGCTGGTGCCGCTTGGATTTTTATAGAGGTTGTCTCCTCGTGGCCCCCGTCTTGAAAAAGACAACGGCCCACGTTCCGACCCCACGGGCCGGGTTACGTGTTGACCGATAGTGGCCGAAGCCACGCCGTTCCGCGATCCCGTCCCTTAAGGGGCGCACCGCTCCGACGGCAGGCTTATGCCCGCCGACCCTCACATCAGCTCTCACACCCTCATGTACTACTCTGAAAGCAGAGCGGTACCGAAGGCATGTTCGCGTCTGTCACCAAAAGCACCCGCGGGTGCGACCCTCTGGATTTTTTATAGAGGTTTACTCCTCGCGGCCCCCTGTCTTGAAAAAGACAAGCGGCCCACGTTCCAACCCCACGGGCCGGGTTACGTGTTGACCGGCAGTGACCGAAGTCACGCCGCTCCGCAATCGCAACCCGTAGGTCGCACCGCTCCGACGGTGAACTTTCGCCCCCGTCCAATGAGACTTGCCCTCACCTTTCCCTGCAGGTACTTGGCTCAGGTTCACCTCCATCAAAACAAAAAGGCGCCCACAGTTAACTAACTTACAAAAGAAATTAATTAACCGTTGTTGCCCAGGGTGCACCGGCCTAAGCGTTACCCTTCCCCCAGTCAAGAGCCTCTGTTAGAAGGGAACTGTAACGCTAGAGCTCTCGAGGAGGTTTCCGACATCGCACCCCATGTAGTTACAAGCCTTTTTTTTTTTTTTTTTTAACGTAGTGAAAACCCATTTACGAGTACCCCCGGCCCCGGGGGGGGGGGGGCCGGGCGGTTATGTGGGGCTCTCTCCCCCGTCCTCTTCCCCTGCGGGAAGGGGAGGGGGGAGCATACCCACTAAAAACACTACGGCATTGTCCACTCGCCGGGTTGAGGTAGGCGCCGTGGGATCCCGAGGATTCGAGCCGACGACGCCCCCCGGCATGTAGTTACAAGCCTACGTTGGCTGACACCGACTCCAGAAATAACATTATTTATAACAACATTAGATAGATCGTACCTACATATTGATAAGTAGAAAAAGTAAGTTGATTACTAAGTTGTAGAAGAATATGCAATTATTTTTTCCTTTTTAGTGCGTATTAGTTTGTTTTGGAATAGTTTTAATTCTATACTGAGTACAAACTCGTTCGATCTTGCGACCTCACAGGCATGGATTATTTTTTGGCGAAGCTCTGCGATAACTCTCGTTCGTACACCAGCCTTTTAAGCTCACGCTACCTCACAAAAAACCCAGCGGAGTAAGATCCGGGCTACGTGGGGGCCATTCCACTGGACCGAAGCGTCCTATCCAACGTTCGGGGAACTCCTGATCAAGGTAACTTCGAACCCGCAGGGAAAAATGTGCTGGAGCTCCAACTAGTTGAATATGCAAATTTTGCATATTTTGTTACGGAATTTGTTGCAATAGCAATACGTTCCTCAAAAGGTCTACCATCGCTAATTGCTAAATATTAGTAAACGAATCAGCAGGAGACACGATTACTTTAAATTAATGGATCCGCGACATTTACAAACCAATCAAAATATACCTACGTTTGTTATGACAAGTAACTTCAATAAAGTGTCAGAATTCATTTTGCAAAGTGCAGCAGCAACTCATTACAAAACTTTTGTCTCTTTCACTCTAAGTAGAGTAATCATGACGAGTCCAACAAAACAAAACTTATTAAAACACTGATATTAATTAATTAAGATGACTTTCACAACGCGAGACCTAGCAGAGGATGTTAGCACCAAGTAGATAAGTTTATAAAATATGAGTTGTATTACGTTCAATGTTTCACCCTGTATTTTACGTTTAAGGTAAAAACTAAATACTAAAAAATGCTGCCTTCGTAAATGTAATTAAGTGAGAAATAAATTGAATTATCTAAATTTGTATTTTCTTTACTTTCGTAGCGCGAGATCGTCTCACAGTTTTTATACTTTTTTCTCGTTTTAATTTTTTGTTTGTAAGTTATTGTAAGTTTTATGTTTACGCTAAGTAATTATGGTCCCAAGTACTTATTATATGTATTGTATTTCTAACGTTTTAAACGTCAGAGAAAATTTTAATTACTGGTTCTTTTTGATGACAGATTATGTTCACAAACTCACACAAGAAGTAAGTAAATACAACTAGTGAATGACAGGTATTGATAAAAATTATCAAATTAGGTCTTTGTTCTATTCGGTATCTTGTACGAGTCTTAGCTGTAACTATGACGAATGTTCATGTCTCCTAATGTGTAAGGCTTGTTATGGGCCATTATATGTCATGCCATCGAATCATTTTCTGAAACAACAAACCACTTACAGGAAAAAATAATAGGAAAAACAAATTATTACTGGTGACCAAACCAGCTATCTCTCTCAATGAAAAAGCATCGCCGTTCGACGATGGAACGCCAGCGTTTTCAGGACCATACTGCGGCCTCTATTACAAGTAGATTCGATTTACATAATTCTGAGTAATAAGTTTATATGCTAGTTTATGTTACTTTTAATGAAATTTATTGTTTATTGAATGTTTTTTCGGTTGTTGTAGATGTGGTGGGCGATATGGTGCGCTGTGGTAGTGGCGGGAGCCGCGGCCGCGCCCGCATCGGACGCGCTCGCTCCGCTGTCCTCGCTGGACTTGCCACAGATCGACTCACTCACAACCGACGACGTTAGTCCAATTGCGGATATATTTATATTTATACCAAACACAAAGTATTTGCTTTAGTCATTGTGGTGGTTTTTAAATACGTAGCTGCACTTAAAAAATCGTAGCTAGAAGTTTAAATTCACCAGCGACGGAAAAAGTCATGAAAGAGTTAAAATATTAACACCTACACAACTTCGCTATATAGATATTGTACGCCTCCACAGCTGGCTCTTACCGAAATGACTGAATCGTGTTGTACATCTACCTACCTGTCTATATAGTCTATATAGAAGGGCCTCACTGTTTTTGTGAAATGTTTGCATTGTAGTATGACACTGTAAAAACAAGTAACATATAAAAGGTACTTACGGCGGGCGGCGCTGCGCTGAAACGGAATTTGCTGAAATATTTTCCGGCGATACCGTAGGGCATCGCTGTGTGCCGAGTTCGCGGGCTGGAAAATAGCTGATCTGCTGGAAGGGGGATTGGGGCGGAGTATAGACCGTTCAGGAATATGCTCGCCTGGGGACTGCATTTGAAAGCTATGCTGGAAAGTTGCAAGAGTTTTGAACAATTGTTGAAAATTAGTCTGCCTTCGTCGAGTTTTACCACCTTTAGGTCACGAGGCGTTGAGGCATTTGCCGAATATGTCTGGTAAAGGCACGATATTTTAAGACATATTTAATAATGTAATCATTATCTATACATAGGTATAATAAAATCGTTGAGACCAAAAAATCTGTACATTGAAGATTTAAAAAAAAAAACCGACCAGGGTGACTTAAAATCGGTAACTGAACATATTAAAACCATTTTTAAAATTTTTGTTTGTTTGTTTGTTTGTTTGTTTGTTTGTTTGACTGAGCATCACGTAAAAACTACTGAACGGATATTAATGAAATGTTCACAAATCGATTCCAATAAATTCAGAATAGGATATAGGCTACAGAAATTTTGGAAAATTTTGGAAAAAGGGGGTGAAAAGGGGGGTTAAAGTTTGTATGAAAAAAGAAAATTAGATTGTTTTAGAATCATGAAACTCAGAATAAATACTTAGTAATAAAAATAAAGAAATACCTGTTTTAGCATTTTTTTTAAATCTCATCCAGAGATGCAAAAAAAGAGGGTTTTGTGTTTAAAATTAATTAACTTCATACATCTATACAATAAAAACCAATGAAGTGTAACCTTTTAAAGTTGCTACATAATACTTCAAATTTAATACAGGTAAATATAATTTCTCAGTTTTCTTGAAATTTGATTTTTGAGGTGATTACGCACAAAATAGCGGAACTCAAGAAAATCAGCTTTCCTCGATATAAGTAGTTGGTAATAGTTACAAACAAAAATATAATACTACGAAGAAAATAGATAAATAAAAATGTACATAAGACATATTATAGCCGGAAAAGCGTGTCAATTTTGAAAAAACATTAATATAATAATTACATGCTGTACAGGCATTTTTTCAAGGAACAGATTTTTGTCGAACCTAAATCAACCTAAATTGGCGTCCTAAATTGTGTTCTTTACCTAACACCTAAAGTTCAATATGCAATACCGTTACTTTTGCTTTTATTTATTGCGCCATTATTAACAACGCGTTCGGTTTTTGAACGCACTCTTATTTGAAAACCTGATATTAATATGAGGGCGGCGTGAAACGCTTGGCTGTATGTTCTTGGTACCTTTGCCTATAAAAAGCAAAAACAAAGGGCGCGTTTACGCCTGCGCTACGAACATGTCAGAATTTTATTGTGAAAAGTTGGTGCTTTTAGTATGAATCTGACAGCGAGCGAACCTAAACTGAATCGCATTAAGACATCATGGCAACTATGGCAAGGCCCCTGTAGGTAATTAATTTGTAGAATGATAATAAGTGTTAATAATCTGTAATTACGTACCTATTTAAACCAAGAAAATAAATTAAAAAAGCTTCTGCTAGAAAAAATTGAGTCGCAAAATATTAATTAAAACGGATTAGTAAATGAATTGTTAGTCGTAAGGTAAAAACAGGTAAACATTTATGTATTATTTGGTTAGAATAGATTTAATTTTTTAAATTAATCAGGGTACAAATATCGTTAAAGTGAGCGCAGTATTCGCCAATAAGCGTCATAGTTTGGCGAAATTAATCGTGATGTAATTAAAACTGTACTTAGCTTTTTTGAATAAAGAAACTGTAAACAAAACTATAAATAAAACTATTTGTAAAATAAAGTATAAATAAATGTGATGAGTCATTAACCAGTTTGCACTTGATTTTTTTTCAAGATTCCGTGTCGCAAATTATTATTTTCATGACGTAATTCTAAAAGTATAGTTTCGTACATACTTTCAGTGGTTCATGTGATGAAGTTAATAGTCATAATAATAATAATTTTGATATCGAGAAAAGCCGTAAGTATCACAAAAACACACGCGGACGAAGTCGCGGGCAACAGCTAGTTAGCAATAATTTTGCTACAAGTAGAAATAATGTAATTACTTAATCAACACTTAAGTATCCCGAAATCAATACTTAATCGATAAATTAAAATAGGTAGGTAAGCTAAAATTTTCTGCAATCAAGTTTCCAGCATTCCATAAATTATTTAATTAAAACTTAGTAACAATCTAATAGGAAGTAGTGGATAAAATTCTGTCCGGAACAATAATTTTAATTATTTTTTGGTTATTGGGCATACACAAATAGAAGCACAAATATAAAATTAAGTCGGTTAATGAACATGATTTAAATTACTAATCACGGGGCATTAGATTTGCCAGGTATGTACCAATTTCAGCCAATTTGGTGGAAGGAGAGTGTTTTGGGTACGCAAATAACGCGTTGGTCTGACTCCAACTCGCTTCAGTTCTGTATGCAGAACCATAATCAAATATTTCACTTTAGTAGCGATTATCACTGACAATAGACCTTTAGTTTAGCACTATACTACGTTTTTTACGACATTAGAAAGTAGGTAAATAATCTTGACGTCTTTTATCGAAAACGCTTTTGCGATGTGCTTTGTGATATTATAAATTCCTAAAATAATATATACAAGTCCATCAAACACATCTTTGGACCGTTGCGTAAGCTGAAAAAGAATATTATTTAGTTGGTTTTTATAATAATAATAATGATGTTGTTTGGCAGGAAAGCCTGGGCTATGCAGGGCCGACGGGCGCGCGCTACGCGCCGGGCACGCCCTGGCTCTACGTGCTCGCCGACATGCCGCGCGACTCGGAGGTACTCTAACCACTCATTGGCTACGACATTTGGTGCTTATATGCATTTCATAATTCAGTTACGTTGGTCATGGCCTGTGCAAAATCTTAACATTTAAAACCCTTGTTAAGCATAATTTTAACTTAACTTGCTTTACGACTTTAGACAGAAAACTTAATATTTATTTTGTCAAGCCTGTAGCTTTTTGTGAATAAAGTTCCCTAAGCCTTTGACTTAAAGTAACAGATAAGTAAAGTAAATTGGTAAATGTTCTTGTATACCTAGGTACTTACTATGAAAAGTAATTAATTATCTTAGGACGGATAGACCCTTTTCGTCCAAAGTACATTCTAGTGACGGTAATTAAGTGGACAAATTAGAATGTCAACTTGAGACGTTTGAATCCTATTATGGCCATTCTGGAGTCCTCGAGAACCTTTTCCGGAGTGTACGGTGTAGCTGTTACATTAAAATATATTTTGGAATGATCAAATTATTTTTACCGGAATACTTTTGATATTATTGCGGGTGTATGATATTTAGTATGATTATTAACACAAATTTATTTAAGTTTAAAAGTATCGTTTGCTTTTGCGATTTAAGAAACTTTAGCTTTGTCTAAATTATAGTGCTAAAATGACAGAAATACTTACCTACCTTTCTCATAATAATGTGCCGTGTGCCCCGCATCCAGAAAATAAATCGGCGGTCATCAATGTCATCACATTAACTTTTAAAGTTTATTTCTTAAGTACAATCAGCATAATTACTTGTCACTTCTCAGCCTCTGATTAAGTACTTAGTCATAGACCCATGTATTTTTATTTCAACACGCTTTTGCGAAATCGCGTTGTGTTACGGCGGTATACCATCTAGTTCTTATATTACACGAACGCGCGCGGAGGATTTGGGAGTGCGGTTGGAGGCGCAGTCGTGCGATGCAAGAACTTAAGATATTGTGTAAAACGAGGTGTACGTGTATGAAGGTGCGTAGCGCGGGCGGGCGCGCGCGCCGCGGCCTCTCCGTCAACCCGGCCGTCGAGCTGCTGCAGCGCGGCGCCTACTCTAACTACCTCCAACACCTAGCACACTCCAACAGGGACTTCCTCAACTGCATCGGTAAACGAGGTAACGCTCGACTACGTTCATAATATGCTCCGTAATCAAACATTTACTCGGAAAAACATTTTAAACGAACATATTTTGTGTAACTCACAATTAAGCTTTATAATTAAAATTAATAAACAAAAACTTGGTTTATTGCTCACTGCGCTACGATGCATGAGGCAACGATGTAGTTTGCAATTAGTGATATTTATATCAACTGCAGCAGTAACTTTTTGTCATCTTGCAGATCCCTGGAGTAGCCCGGACTGCAAACTGAAACACTAAACTAGATCACAGAGCCGTTCGCTGCCGTCCAAAGATTTCTCTCTAGTAAAATAGTAACTACACGAGTCGCGATTCAAGATCCAGTGACTTTATTTACTGTGTATTGGTGTAGCATGTCTATAATACATATGTATTCGTTATGAAATTTTTAAGATTTATTGACTATCTATCTATGTAAGTACAAATTATTATTAAATCTATGTATGACCAAAAGTGCAATGTCTATTTTTCACTACCTCTGATACCTTATATTTATTATTAATTTTCATCGCCGGTCTCAGAAGCAGATAACGGCTGCCTCTGCGAAACGTGCCGGCATCAGTTTATCGCCGTTTAAGCAGAATCCGTGATAGACCACAAAGTTAATATTTGGTATAACCGGGTCGGATATTATTGTCTTAATGAAAGATACGCCCAGTGGCTACAAATTGAATTTCCGAACTGCCGCAAATACTTCACCATTTGTTCTGGACTCATTGTTTCGGGTCGAGTTGTATACATTGAGTTTATAATTTAAATGAGCAACGATTTAAATTTTATGAGCGAAAATATATAAAGTGGAATGATCTATCGTTCGTGTTTGGATTTTGCTATATGAGAATACTCTACATTTTGACCTGTCGTGCCGCTTAATGAAGCAACAGCAGTTGCGGTTGTACAGTTAAGATGTTTGGCTAATGTGCGTGTGGTGGTACGCTGAAGGAGAGGAGCGGTCGCGGCAAGCGGCGCATGCCGTCGCTGTCGATCGACCTCCCAATGTCCGTGCTGCGCCAGAAACTCAGCCTGGAGCAGTCGCGCCACGACCACGCCGTGCAAGCCGCCGCCAACAGGAACTTCTTGAACGACATCGGCAAACGAGGTGAGCCCACACACACAATCATCTACACACACTCACAAACACTAGCTGGTTTTGTACAGGTAATAAAAACAAAATAAACTTCCTTCAAGTAAAACGTTGCTACCCCGTTGCAGTTTGTGTTTGAGCAGTCCATACTTTAAAATACAAATTGTACTACTTTATTTACCTATAATAAATGTAAGTTTGTTACTCTTTCATGCTAAAATGGCTGCAAAGATTTTGGTGAAATTTGGCATAGTAATTAATCTGAATTAACTCATGGGATATATATTTATATCACAGAAAATGTCATAGTCAGGCGGGATAGCGATATCATTATTAGGTATTCTTTGTTGACGAAGTCGGTCACGAGCAACTGTTGGTAGGTACTATTTAATTTTTATGTATAAATAGGTGGTTCTATTTATCCAAGTTGCCAGATCAAATATTTACACTGTACAGGAATAGGAATGAAAAACAGTAATTTTGTTTATTATTCATGTTCTAATTAAAAACATAATTAATATGTTTATTTTTTGTTACAGGTTTCCAATGGGACTCATCTCTAGGGTCGCAGAAGTACTATTAGATCACCATGAATCAACAAAGTTTCATCACCATGTCATTCCTTTAAGTAGTATTTTTTTAGAACAAATTAAATTGTTTTGAGTAACTTAATCCACTAAAGTAATCGTAGTCTGTTTGGTTTGTATTAGTATCTAGAAAAAGCCATTCAAAGATACTGTTAGGTACGTATTACATATTCTCCAACCAAGCAGCAACTAAAAGATTTGATATATAATTAGTAACTGCTGTATACTTTTACTGTGATGTGTATTTTTGCTATTGGCTGGATTATGAACGAGAACTAAATTAAATTAGTGTGAAAAAAATAAGTAAGAGAAATGACCAAAGCCCTGAACACTAAACTAAACACAAACAAAAGATAACACTTTATGGGATTCACTAATGTTAAATGTAATGTTATGTATGATCATGCGTTACGTTATTTATGAAACAACTGGCAGTGTTGTCCTTAATTGCGCCCAATGTTTGCAATGTACCATGTATACCTATCTGTAATGAGATCTGTGTAGACCTTTTGATTTTGAAATGTCTCTTAAGATTACCGATACCAAGCATGTTTACGCTTATGTAATTGTTATTTTAACAGTAAAACAGACTCGTCTTCATAAGTTGTAAACTATGAACAATAAACGTATTGTTATATCTTTATATTTTGTTTTATTCTATTATTAGGTATTTCAAATTGATAAACCTATAAATACTTTGGCTAGTAATGCATTTAATTTTCTGCAAAATATACCTTTTTAAATACTTACTCGTAGTAATACGTCGGTGAATAATGACACGAAAAGTTATCTTTTATCTTTTTTTCCTTTTCTTTAAACGAAAACTAAAAAAAACAAAAAATGAAAAATACCTTGGCTTAGGTTTAGTAGGAACACATAGTTGTAAAACAGTTGACCCATGTCATCGCTTTGAAATAGAGATGTAATAGACGCAGTTCTAATGAAACCTTCCAATTTGAAAATTCCATTTTTAACTCATTCCATCCATATAGTGATATATTACTCTACCGCGAACAGCACTCTATCTAATTGTAGGTTACTAGTAATCACGCCTTCATAACTCCGTATAGAATCAAACAAATTTCACACAGTACGAGTACATTAAACTCTTTTAAAATGTACTTTACTCACCCAAATAAGGTAAGTAAGTACTTAAGTAAATGCTTTATTGTACAAATACTTATTAAAAAACAGACAAATCACATAAAAAAAAATATATGCACAAAGGCGAACTTATCCGTATAAAGGATCCCTATCAGTTAACCTTTGGGTAGATGAGAGGAGCATTTAGCGAGGGACCGACATTGAGTGAGTTAAAATTCCAGATAGTGAAAGCCACAATAGAGAGTACATCTCTAAAAACAACAAACAATTCATAAAATAAACTACTAAATATCATTACACACATGCGTACAAAAAATACAAACAAAGAAGGTATTGGAACAAAATAAAAAGATTTTTATGAGCACAATTGTTATAAAATAGGCAAAATATCAAAGTATAAACTTTTATCATTCTATTGTATAAGTAGGTTTTTCATTAAAACTAATGAAAATAGTCCTTCGCATCCCGCTTCTGACAAGCTACAAGCCAATGTAATTGTAGCTTATTGAAATTTACACAATGAAATTTTGATTAAACGGTAGGGAACAGAAGCTATTCAGAATACCTACCCAGTTGTGTGGAAAGGCGGTCTTTATACGCAACTGATTACTTCTTACAAAATAAAAGGTACCTACTTAGAATAGAACTTAGGTTGGTACTTACGTGTCAACAAAATTTCTATTCGCAATTCGATGGCTAAAATAAATCAATTATAAATTCGTGAGGAATTCGTAAGGACATGAATATGAATACATTTCTAGATTACAAAAAACAAAACAGAGATAATTTTCTCCTAAAACTCAGCAAACTTCGGTGCCTTGTAAGAAATAATATGGTAACAGGCCACTTTGCAATTCCGTCTTAATTAGCCGTATCAATGTCAAACACAGTCATCTTCGCATCTAAAAACAATTAACAAAACAACACCAGGCAGGTGGATGGATAGGTGTTCGGCAATCTCTGAGATTGACGATTGTTAAATTGTTTATATAGATAGGTCTTACAATGAAACGTTCATACATAAATATAATCCCAGTCTTTTCTCTTATTAATTATGTACCTATTATACACATTGAATAACCATTCCATCTTTTAGGTAGAGCAACAAGAACATCGAGTTTAATCTTCATTTTTCTTCCTTAATACAGATCAGATCCCTGGAACTCTGTTCACAATAAAATGTTTACAGTAAAACTGCGTTGAATACCTATTTCAGCTACGTTTATTGTATTACGTTTTCCTGTAAACTGTTTTCCTCGCATTTGTTATTTCAATACTGACTTTTACTACACCTTTGCAATTAATAAAAAATATTTGTCTTGCTACTCCCATACTCACGTTCAAGATAACCAAGCCTCACGACATTCGTTTGCATGTGTTACAGTTATGCTCACTAAACTTTGAAAATGATCCCCTAGAGGGATCGAAACGCATAGTTTGTGTGGTTTAAGGGATAATTAAGTTTGTGAGATTTATGTGTTTTATGTGGCAGTAGTGGAGGGAGGGATTGCATGAAAAACATATATATTTTGCAAAGGCTTGGTTGTCTTGCACGTGAGTAGCGGAGTAGCAAGGTAAATATTTTTTGTTCATTGCAATGGATTTCCGCAAAGTAACGCCTGATTCAATAAAATACACCTTTGCATTTGTATCTGCAGAGACCTACTGTTTATCGACAAAATGAAGATGAAGTGAAGTGTACAATACACAATGTCATATCCTTAGGTACAACTTTTTTGTGTGTTTTTGTAAAAACACATTAAATCTCATGAGTATTTGTGACACATTAGGGCATTAACTCTCTATTTGTTGCCTAGTTGCTACGTACTTGTTAGTTCTTGTATATTCTGGATGAATTAGCTGACAATAACCTAGCGTCGCGATGCCGTCGTTGTGTGTTAAGCCGGCTACAGACTCAACTGCACGCTTAAGAGGCATGTTGGGCAAGTATTTTGCATAAGTATAACGTGACCCACGCCTTGCGTTAAAAATTACAATACTCCCTCAAGCTTTTCGGACGCTCAATCTTGTTTACGCAAATTGCTTACACGTGCATGAATGTTGAGCATGCAGTTACGTCTGCAGCCAGCTAAGCTTCTAAGTATCGGCCCGTGCATGACCATGCAAAACCGGCGCCACAGCGAGCGATTTTCTACTGTAGCCACTATGCTGTGTAATGAGAACAGAATTCGCTTTCTGTTCCGGGTCTTTAGTCGCGCATAGTCGAGGCCGGACTATAAAGCTTAAGTAAGGATGCTTTTGTATCGCACATAAGGTTGTTAACGTTAGTTGACGTTGTCCCAGAGGGTGGTGGGGAGTGACGAGCGGCGCGCGCGGCCGAAGCGCAAGATGCCCTCGCTGTCGATCAACAACCCAATGGAGGTGCTGCGGCAACGGCTCATGCTGGAGGTGGCCCGCAAGCAAATGCGTGAAGCCAGCCAGCGGCAGGCTGTAGCCAACCGAGTCTTTCTCCAGAACGTGGGCAAACGCGGTAAGTCAGCCTGCGACAGGTTCTGGTATATTATTTGACTCATAGCATCCGATCGTATACCACTTAGCTATCGCTATGTATAGCTCCTTTACTTCTATCATTAAACAAGTCATTTACCTACGTCAATATTCAGTTACCACCACTCGTGGGTTAATAGTTCAAGAAGACGGAGTTTTGTGAGAGCGATGTAGCGTGCCATCGGACGCTGTCTAAGTGGCCTTGTACTGTCCCTAAGAACCGTTTTACAAAACTTAGATTATGTATATAGCTAAATGTCATAATGCCTGGGTAGCACATAACAGTTAATTAATTATGTATTTAGTATAAAAATCGACAGTGGGTTTGACTGTAGGTAGGTACATTTAAATGAATTGGAGTGTTCATCTCCGTTTTTTTTAATTACATGAAACATTTTAAATGTCGATATATACTTTAGTAACTAAAGTATAGTTGATACACAAATATTTTCAAGTAAAAGGGGATAAAAATCCACGGCGTCACCCACATCAGTAAAGTTTTTCCTTATCCCGTTTAGGTGGCCGGATAATCTCGGCGGCTGAGGCCATTAGTCCAACACTTTTACGCCTACTCGTTCGTAAGCAGCCTTTAGTGTTAAACCGAAACGGAATGGCACCAATGTTTTTTGATGCGAAAGTTTTTTTAAAACCAATGCGAGTTAACAGTGATACTGGGTGAAATGTTACTCGTATTGCCTTAATAAGAGAATTCAAGGCCTAACCGATGTTTAGTGTTCCTTATTGGCGCAAATACATATTACTACTCACAAGCAAAATAAAAATTGGTAAAAAATTAAAACCGTCTTCAGAATAACCGCGAAAAAACAAACCTAAATCTGTAAATTTAATAAAAACAATAATTATTCGCTATCGTAGAAATTACAAGTCAAAATATATTTTTGTGTGCGCTACTTACTGATCCGTTTGAAGTCGGTGCCTCAGCTCTAATAGCGCCAAGCCCAATAGGTGGGCAGAGTCCACACCTGCTACGATGAGAGCGTGGGTGGAGGCGCGTGATGAAAATTAAAAAAAAAACTGTATTGAGAACCTCCTCCTTTTTTGAAGCCGATTAAATACTCATAATGTTCGCTTTCTATAAAAAGTTGTATGAAGAGGGTCCCGTTATTTCTGTTCGTGAGTATTTTATTTGTTTTTGAGTCATCGTATTTGTGACATCTAATAGTTTGTTGTGTACAGGATTCTGGGCGAACTCAGGTCCAGCGGTCTACGACAATTAGAGCGGCCGGCCCTGAGCGCCTCCTTACCAGCCGGAGGTACACGTCTACGATACACAAGCTCTATGATAAGTACACTACCTACCTACTCTTCGCCGGCAGGTGGATTTTAGTTCTTGCTTTTATTTATTTCATAGAATTGATGTAGCTATTTACTATGCAGCTGCCAATGTGTTACTAGTAGTACTACATGTCATAATACTTAATTGTAAACTAGGTAGCATTTAGTGTTTTGTTAGCAGGTTTTTGTTCGCTCGCTAGATATATATATGTATGTATAAGTAGTGTAGTGGTTGCCAGGTCCGGTGCCGCGCCAGCCAGCTCGGCACGTGCACCGCCCGCCGCGACTGCCTGTGCTCTTACACAACAAGTCTCACACTATTCAATTCATTAATTCAAGTAACAGCTTACGCATAGTAATATTATTACTTACTAAGAGTTCTCTGCGGCGACTATCTCAGACAATTAACTTAATATATGCGTTAATAGAAACGTTGCTTAATTAAGTAAGGATACCATATGATTCATAAAAGTTATATGTTATGATTAGAGGAAATATTTAGGCCTATTACAATACCTGTTAGTTTAGTTCTACGCATTATTGTAATTAATACTATATATGTCATTGTCATTACTGTACAGTGCAGCTGTTATACATACTTTGTGAATATTTATTTTATTAAATTATATTTAGGTTCATGTGAAGCAGTTTAATATTGTTAGCATGTGAAAAGTAGGAAAATGTAATAGTTCTTACAGTATAATTATTACGTTCAAGTAAAACGTTAAATTATTAATTTGTGTTTATTCTTCTATATGCGCCATACTTTACGGTGGCCGTGAGCGGCGATATTGGATCACCAACCAAAATGTACAAGGCACTACGCCTTATATTGAACCTTTTGTGAATTATGTATTTATTGAGTAGACATGCCTTTGATACTGTGCCGGTAATCGATATTGCGGCCCTAGAGGCGGTCATAATTAAATTCACACTCCTCGTGGAGCAGCTGCATTATGTTATACGAAATGCCTCCCGAACAGCCTTCTCGGTACACGAGGCCTCAGCGTCACCGCGTATTGTGAACCGATTTCTCGTTAAATTGAAATGCTATAAATAAAGACCCCAATCAACTTTCCTACTGCCGCGACCTCCCTTTTGATGACATTAATTAGACTTTTTTCGCGAAACCAAGAGTTTCTTATACTGCGGACTTTATATTATTTATATATAGAGATGTCGATAACCGGATTTATAAGTTTATTTAAAAAAATATAAGTCATTTGTATCTCTAGTTCAGAGAGTCCAACTCGAGTGCCGCAATAATGTGCCCGCTAGCAACGGATATCCAAGGCAAGTAGAATAGCGAGGATGGAACCCGGCTTCTCGATCGCTTATCGCAAGGTGCCTTGTGTGCTATGCCTGTTAGCGTTCCGATATTTTCTTCAACTAAATATTTAAACTTAGAATGTAACCGTAGCCCAAAGAATAAAGCATAATTGTGTCCATAGAGAAAGTCATAATTTCTTTATTTATTGCAATAAGTATTACACAGTGTTTTAGTCTTGTTTTTAATTGAATCTACATAATCAATCGTATCAATGATTATAATTGATTGCGGCCGAGTTCGTCTATCATCCATTGGTATAGACTTGCTATGGTATTACTGCGACTGTCCACCGAGACGGCCCGGCGCGGCACGGCAGCCTGGCGCGCGGCACAGCTGCCTGGCGGCAGCGGCGCGGCGGCGGCGATGCTGCGGCGGCGGCGCGAGGGTCGGTGCCTCTGACATACCTATAATTACAAGTGATTTAATTTAAAGAGGCGGCCCGAGAGCCACGTGATTTCATTATCGCAGACACGTTTTCGTCGCAAGACGAGAGCGTGACTCTTGCTTGAGGCGCAAAACTCACCCTCGATTCCATGGTAATTGCATTCTGTTATTAATTATGTGAAGCCGTAGAAATCATATAATCTGCATGAACTGCGAATAATACTACAAAAACTTGGGATCGTCCTGCGATATGGTTCTGATTAATGTTATGCCACTGTCGGTAACCCTTCGCATTTCCCGTGGGATTCTTCAGAGCATATTTCTAATGTTCCCGGTTGATTTCCAATATATGTCTGTCCGGAAGTCAACCAAGTTAATTATTGCTGCCGTAATATTTGCCTGCATGAAACAAATATTTCTGGAAGCGACTCATCGTGAGTTGTGTTTCATTAGCTCTCTGATACTATCAGAAATTGTAGGCTAACTATTACACATTGTGGGCTTGTTGTAATTGAAAGTACCTACTGTCTTCCCTAGACTAGTCCTCGGCTCTAGACGTCACCGTCGTGAGTGTAATGGTAAGTAAGTATTAAGTATACCTACTTTCAGGAAAGACGCAATCCTGGATGCCCAGCACCGACTTTAATAGACAGTTTCATTCAACTTTTATTCGACGAGGCGGGCCAGGTGTATATTTAATGTAACAAATGGACGTAGGTATTTCTCCTAGAATTGCACGTGGATGTTATTTCTGATTTAAGTATTTTTTAAAATTACAAAATACGTATGATGGAATTTCTCTATGCCAAAATGTATTATTTAACTATTGTTTGTTACGTATTCGATGTTAATAAATTACACGAATGAACGTTCACCAAAACTTGATACAAAATTAGTCAGCGATTAAGTTGCGAACAATAAGTATAAATAAACAGAGATACCGTCAGACTATCGGGGTACTTAGTAATAGATTATGTACATTACATATATGTATAGATGCAAGACAAATTTACTTTTGGGAAAAGTAATTCGATATCCACAGTTTCGAAGCACAATTTCGACAGTTTTTAAGAGATTGTAAATATTCAAATACGAACCGATGATTCTAAAAAAGGTTTATAAAAAAAACGTTTAATCCCTATAGTGTTCCATGCGGGTTTTCCTGTACGTTATATTGAATAATTTGTTTAGAAACAGGTTCTATTTTTGACGATTTTTTGATAAAACAAATATTTATTATTTATACTGAAAAGTCCTATGTAAAATAACGCAACAGTAAAGTTACATTTAACGCTCATTATTATCACCATCGCCGCATATTTCAATATGTACCTACTTTAGACATAGTGAAACATACCTTCGTAATTAAAATATTTTCCCGTAAAACATTTACATATAAAAAGCAACGTTTGAAACTGAATAGGTCTAATAAGGTTGCTGGATTTTACTTCTCTGTTGAATCACATATTATCGACTAAACATTCGTCGTTAAGTATTTTCGTCGCTTAGGGACTCCGTAGTTTATTAGGATTAAACAAAGTCAGGTCCAAGGCATATTAAAAGAAGTGATTATGTTGATCAATCATTATCTGCCGTGAAAAGTAATAATTATAACTGAACAATATAATATCTATGGTGGATCGCGTTTTATATCTATTCGACACAGATGGATAAAGAGGAAAGGTAAGTAAAATGAGATCACAACTTTTTCTCGTTAATTACAAAGAGCACCAACTTTTACAGCTTTTTTTAAACCACTTTGACGTCGTAGTTTAGCGGACTGTAATAATCAAAGGCGTGCGAAAAAAGCTTGAAACGATGCGATACCGGAGAGTTTTATTGCTGTTCCGAATAGTCGTAGTCACACTAAGTAGAAACTTCAACTCTGCGTAAAAAAACTCTTTCAGGATTTGTGTCAATTTTTGCGTAAAACAAAAAAGGTTTTAGCTGAAATGAAAGCTCTTGAAATTGACAAATTTAATGTAACCTCGACGTTTTAAACCTAATTTCGATACTAATACGATGTTAGAGGAATAAGACATTGAAATACTGTAGAAGGTTTGACATACTATCGCTAAAACACTTATCGCGTTCACCTTATAACTAAAATAACCTACTAAGGGATACAGTTGCGGAAGCTGAACCGGGCATATGTGAAATCTTCTTATAATGATTTTCTTAGCAAAGATGGTTTGCCTAAGTCAAATTTTGTTGAAAATATTCCAGAATCGATTCGATAGCTTTGTCAACTTTGCAAATGGCTTTATTATGCTTGCCTGCGGAATACAAAAGTGTTTTTAATAATAAGTAACTGGCTAATCGCAATATTTACAATTGTTTAGATAAGTGCGTATTCAAATGTATAATCGTTTTGTTTTAGTTAATATGTATTTTTTAAAAATCTTTTTCACTTCAAATATAATCACCACACAAACCATGTTTTTTTCTGTTTTAAAATAGAATTCTAGACAAATAACGCCTAAAAAATCAAATTGAGAAAATCCTCCTTTTTGAAGCCGGCTTAACATGCGTTCTTCGTTATGCATATTTTCATACCTTAATAACATTTGAAGACTAAATATACCGGACGTCGTCAATGTTTATTGACGACGGAGACTTTTTAACCTTTATTGAACTCAGATTTATCTAGATACATTTTGAGAGACTAACTATACTCTCACCTGTAGGATGTTTATTTAGGTTAGTGCCTACGCTTACCTTCGCGACCCTATATATGCCTGGGTCCCATTAATTAATTTGTAGTTTTAGTTTTTCTTTTCTTTTCATCTATTTCGTATTGTCTGTTTTAGTTTTTGTAGAGTAGAGAGATGTAAATAAATTGTAATGATATTTTTAAGAAAGCGCTGGTAGACAAAAAAATACACGTAATGAGCCCTTATGGCGCCCTACTTTCAGTATAAAAAAATTGTTTTAAATTTTCAATCATGACCTGCCTGCCAAGCGAAGGGTCGTGTTAATTTACGTTGCCCATATTAGCCAGTTAGCCAGAATCAAGGATGTTTGTTAAGCTTCAAACAACGGATTTTTGTTTACTATAAAATAACATTAAGACTTTGCAGAAGGTTTAGGTTATGGGTGTTTGCTAACAATGACTTATCGTATACTTAAGGGAAACTTGTTCGTTCCTTTCACTCACGCATGATTTTATTATTCTCCCGGCGGTCGGGGCAGATTTTATATATATAAGACACGAATATTTTGTTCTAAAGTCTTGGATGTTTCATATGTTGCTTAGTTTAGGACTAGCTAAGCCGTTGGAATCAGTAGTTTCAAGATATTAATTAATTTATCTTATCATTTATAATACGGGATGGAAAAATGCTGCTTTCTTCCATGCTGGTCTGGGAGTAAAGAAAAAACATAGAATTTACCAGTTGCTTCTCTTCCCGCGCGGATGGTGAAAGCCCATCGAGAGAATGGGCGAAAGTCTTTGGAATCATGTGACAGGCGATGCGGCTAGCAACCCATCACTATTTTGATTTCCCTTTCCACCTATACGCCCTTAATCATGCTAAACGTGGCCTTGGGGTTTTGTTGCCTTAGACAATGTCTACCCCGTAAGGGATAAAGACGTGATATATGTATGTATGTATGTATGTGGAAAAACGAACGCCTTAAAATGAATACGGGTAACGTTTTTATAATCAAAGGAATAAAATAAATTTCTTTGTAGTTTCGCCAATAAGCCAAGTTTGTTTCCTTCGTATTTGTGTTGTATTCGACCATGTAATACTTAGTTAAGCGGTGAAAACCTAAAAGATTCGCAACACTACAAAAGGCAGTCATTCCGGCGCACTGAAGTATAATTAATATTTTTAATGATTAAAAATTTATTTTGCGTAACGAAAAAGCAAAAATTTCATCAGTACCTATTTCAAGGCTACTCGTAGGTACGCCCTATAAGATTATAGATATAGGTTATCTATAATCTTATAGGGCGTTAAATGACGCACATTTACCTAGCGTAGCAATTTAGTTATACCTAAATACCAGCGAAAAATGTCGCCATTTTTTTCCAGTTGAATATTTAATGTTGTCACGCGCCGGCGATTAGGTACAGCTATTAGGTATATAGCTATTAGGTATAGCTATTAGGTATAGCTATTAGGTATAGCTATTAGGTATAGCTATTAGGTATAGCTATTTTTTTAAAGCTGCTTAAGGGATACGGAAGCGAGTAATTTGACATACAAACGTATTTACTACCTATTCATTTTATTTTGAAATTGTTGGTACTTGACAAATGTTTTAGTCAGGTCGGAGACGAGGAATGTAAATGTAATATTAAACATGTTTGTGAAAAAATTCGTAATCTACATCAACTTATCAGTTCATAAACCATTTTCTTTCTTATGGTGCTTATTAATTAGCTAAATGAACTGCAACTCTTTATATCGAGATTATTTTTGCTCATCAGAATATCAATATGCAACTTGCAAAGTTGTACGGTAGCAAAATAATTGCTCCGTTATTTACCTGCCAATTTTTTTTAATAGTAAACTACGAGTATGAGTATATTATATAGACATTACGTTTGATATCGATGTACTGTTAAGTCAGTGTATGTGTCGCCAATAAATTTCACATGTCTAAAAAACTTAAAGAAAAAACATAAAATGTACCAGCTGCTTCTCTTCCCGCGCAGATGGTAAAATCCCACTTAGGGGATGGCCGAAAATCTTAGGAATCATGTTATAATTAGGCGATGCGGATAGCAACCCATCACTATTTTGATTCCCCTTTCCACTTCTACCTATGCGCCCACAATCATGCTAAGCGTGGCCTTTGGGTCTTGTTACCTAAGGCTCTGTCTACTTCATTACCTACCTGCATTGCACGGTCTCATTGTCTAAGGGAAGACGGCGACTTGGCGCGGTCCTGGCGGAAGTCGGGGCCACCGGGGGGGGCGTCCGTGGTGAAACCCTAGTGGCATCCCACTGCGTCCCCATCACACCGGATTGAGGCAACGCCGGAGAGTTTTTAGTTCGGGTACCTATACCCCTTCGGGGGGGAGTCCCACAAAACCCTAGGTTTCCCCGTGCCTAGGGCATCCATAAAGATTTCCTCTTCGTTAAAAAAAAAGGCTCTGTCTACTCCGTAAAGGATAAAGACGGAATTTATGTATTTATGTATGTATTTATGTACCTACATAGGTTGGAAACAATGAACGCCACATGGAGGGAAACTCTATGCACCCATACTAATGTGTAATCAAATGAAGTAACAGCTACTACACAGCGAGCAAATAATTCTATCGGCACCGCATGCTGATTCTAGGATTATCGTTAGGCTCAGAGTACTGCCTATGATCTATTTAAAAGTTATTTTCGAAAAGATTTTATTTATTCTTATTCTAACTCTTGATAGAGTGGTCGTTGCCGTCAGTCGAGAATCTCAACCTTCATGAAGAAGACTTTTGGAAATATTGTGCGGTCGTTTCCTCTTTATTTCCACCTGATTCTACAGTGTTGGAGTCCGGAATCATAGACTCATATTTATTTAGTACATGGAATCGTATGAATAGCGAAAATTTAAATATTATAGTTTCGCTATGAACGTCTGACCTTTTAATTAGAAGAATAACCCTGATTCTAAATGTAGGTATGTAGGTACCTACCTACTGCTGATGCCATATCCATAATGTTGGCATTACCAACGCTATATCACTAGTACATTACTTTATGGGCGATTATTAGCGCTTGTGAATTATGTTCACTATGTTTTATGTGCATGGAATAACGGATACGTAGGTCCCTTATATTACCCACGTGAGAGACCTGGGAGGCTACTCCGAAATTCGAAGTTCGTATCATACCTTCCTCGCATTCTCTGATTAATCACTATATCAGGGGTGGCCAACTTGATTAGAGCCAAGATCTCCTGTTTACTAACGAAACCCTGTGCGATCTACCAATTACATACTTCATGAAACCTTAAATCAGCAGTTGGTGATTACGATGCGCAGTCTGGTCTACGTATTTATATTTTTTGCCTTGCCACGATCGACTGGACTAACAGTCGCGATCGACCGGTCGATCGCGATCGACCTGTTGGCCACCCCTGCACTATATAGTGTAAAACAAAGTCACAGTCCGCTGCCTGTCTGCCCCTATGTATGCTTAGATTTTTGAAACAATATACTTTTTAACTTCAGAGCGTGGTACTGTTCACAATTAATACAATTTCACTATGGGTTCCTTGTCAGTAATTTATTGTGAGTATATCTTTCGTATATCCTTATGTTAATAATAGTAAACAATTTATGGTGTAAACGTTCTACAAGCAGGTACTTAGGTATAAAGTAAATGACGTCTTGCTGTAAAAGACAATAAAATGATTAAATACCTGCTTACCGTGACTGCAAATTACGTTGATCTGATGAGGGCACGATTTAATTTGGTCTACGCAATCCCATCTGAATAATAACATCGAGATAGGCTCGTGATAATTGAATGGTACCTAACCTTCAAAATATTTTAATTGAATAATTACACGTGGATGACGTTTACAAATGCAGATTTAATTAGTCAAATTATATGTAGATATACGAGGACGTTCTGGCTTTAAGATACTTAATGAAATCTGTTGCCATGTAACTGCTTTTACTTAAGTCGCAATGAATTTCGGAAGTGTCGTCAACTTAAAATAGATCCTTTTGTAAAATCCACAATACATTCAACAGGAATTATTTCGGGTTTGCTACTTGACACCTACTTATTTTCCAATTAACTATTGATTTAATAATAATATGAGTTTAAATCAAATAAAATATACCCACCATTCATCACTACACGCAGTATAATGGACAGAATATAAAATACTAGCCTTCCGTCCGCAGCTTCGCCCGCGATAAATTATTTTCCCGTAGGAAAAGGTATTTTCCCGCGGTAAAAAGTAGCTTATGTCAGTGATAATGTAGCTCTCTAACGGCAAAAGAATTTTTGAAATCGGTCCAGTAGTTTCGGAGCCTATTCAATGCAAACAAACAAACAAACAAACAAATTTTTCCTCTTTATAATATTAGTATAGATATAACCGACAAACTTTGAGAAATTTTCTGTGGAGTAAAAAATACTCACTGTCGTAAAGATACACAAAAATGTAAACTCTAACGGACTCTTTCACTAACGGAAAACCTTTTGTTGAAGTTGGTAAAAAATAATGGAATAAAAGTCAGCTACAAAATCTTGATTATGATGATTATGTAGGTAGGTAGGTACGCCATCTAATTAACTAATTTAGGAAACCTACTTGACGTTTGAAATGCAACTTCGGCATTACATTGATATTGAAGCCGCAGCAGGGCTCAGGATGTATCTATCTAATAAACTAATAATAAATAAACTGTCCTAAGCTTTATCCCGAATGCTGCAGCGAGTAGTTGAGCTAGTCTCAGTAAACACTGAACAGCCTTGTAAATGTTTTTCAGGATTTTTTGTTGTAGTTTTAACTGTTAAAATATAATGTTCTATGCAATGGGTCGAGGTTCAAGCGAGGAATTAATATTGAATCACAAATTATAATGAAAAACCTTTGCAGGGGTGTACAGTCAAACTAACAATTAATCCGTCCACCAAATATTCTGAAATAATTCTAAGATACCTCGTATATTCATCGATCGGGTGCTGTAGTGATAATTTATATTACAATACAATGCAACTTTCACTTTTATTTTTTTCAACCACATTTTTCGAAAAATAATTCTCAACGTTATAGGTATTCACCAATAATCATTTACCATATGACAGACACCACTTCTGACGATATTGAAATTAGTTGTACATGCCATTTGTTGCGCCTTTACGGCTACAATGCAAAATGCATTTCCCCTAGATTTACCTAGTGCATTAAGTGCATGTTTTATTAATTAAGGATAAGTAACATGGACGCGCTGCTCTTCGCACTGGTATTGGAGGTGGCTCTACTCCAGCTGAGAATACAGGGTAAGTACCTAACGTACAGAAATTCACAATACAGGCAGGTATTAAAATAAATTCTTAGTCTGCAGAAATAACTTTCGTGCTGGTCTTACAGTGTGAATAAGAAACAACACTTCCACTTGTACCTATGCGTAAAATTATAGGTACGGCTCAAGTTCTCCAATATCTCTGGGCCACAAATTATTTTTCAATTTAATAGTACCTAGATAACTCCGCAATTGGGAAAGTCCGCCATGGACGTAGGTTAATTAATTACCTACAAGCATTTGACACTAAATTCAGTTTTCATCAAAGAACTTTACCTAATAACACAAAACCCACAGAAATTACTTGAAAAATGCGAAAAATAACTACTTAAAATGCATACCTAAGTAGATTAATCAAAAAATTGAATTTATTGTACTAGAAATTTCAAATCAAACCAAACTATATTTCGATGTCCGCTACCTGCTTGATCCGTTCAAAGCTAATCACGTCTATTTTGGATGATTTATTTCAGAAACTCAGCTGGAACATTTCACTAAAACACTTAAAGACATAGTATATACTTAGGTGTCTAATAAGAAGAATCGCTTCACCGACCATTGATGTTCCAAAGCTCTCGGCAATTCTTTCTTAGCAGCATTCTGGATACAATAAGACTTATCTGTAGACTTTGTAGGTACCTATATAAGAATCAGGGGTCCGATTTTTGAAAACTGATCACTTACAAAGTAGGTATCACACAAAAGTGGTATTAATCCGTGAATTACTAAAAAAGTACCTACAGCAATAACATCGAGATGATACGAATATTAAAAGAATCAATTTTATGCCAAAAATGCCTTACTTCATTTGGAAAACTGCTGGTAATCTTCAAACTGCTGGACCCATTTTTACCAAACATGTGTAAGAACCACCGCAAGGAAACACACACACACACACAGAGAGAGAGAGAGAGAGAGAGAGAGGGAGAGCGACATCAACGTCGAACTTATAACACCCCTCTTTTTGCGTCGGGGGTTAAAAATTAAATACTTTAGTTGATTAGATTAATTAGAGCTGTAATTTATTCTACTTAGAGATGTAAGCTACTCGTATTTAAATCCCTATACAAATTTTCACTACTTTCGAGTGGTCTTTTTTTATAAATCGGCCCCGTAGATATTTGACATAAATGGCCGGCCATTTGACGACATTTAGGTGTACCTAAGGCCGATGTTTGTCTACCCTTGCGGCCATAGTTTGTTAGGAAAGTGATCCAGGAGAAATGTATGATTTTATTAACCCTCTTAATATATTATTTAAGTTATTTGACGTTTCTGATACGAATATTAGACTACCTACTCCTGAGAGTGGTTTGGAGCTCCATTGAAACGTTAATAAATAAGTAAGTTCAAAAAAAAAACTCTTTCACTATCCCTCGGAACGAAAGAATTTGCGAAAACGCGAGAGACATACTTTTACTGCTTACCGCCATCTAGTGTTATTTTAAGATTGTATTTCTAGAGGGCAGCACAGAGGTACGAAGTCGATACTGGAAATGTGCCTGCAAAAACGAGAATCCGCAATACAACAAGCTCGTGGCCGACCGGTAAGATACAGGAAATACACTCATAGATGGCTCTACAATAAATCTTTATCAGGTGTGCCAAAACACATATTAGTACGTAATTTAATTCATAGAAACAACAACATCAAAGCAAAAGCATCCAAATAGACAAAATAAAAAAAAACACGCGCATATATATTATGTGACTGTCCTCTTCATACAGTGATTAATGAAACCGAAGTAAAATAATCACCTTATCAATCACTAGAAGAGCTTATATTATAAGACAGATAATTCAATGCTTTTATAGCGTTATGGTGGGAGACGTGTGCCGCAAGTCGTTGGTGGAAGTGGCAGAGCTAGGCGAATGGAACGCGCTACTGCGTGCGGCGCAGGCGCAGGACAAACGCGCTCGCGCAGCCGTGGCACTAAGGCTCACTCACGAGAATCTCACACAGTTAGTTTCAAATCGCTACACTGATAATAAAACGTAATCAACAATATATGTATTTTTCTATGATTCTTATTTACATCGAGTCAGCTTATAATACAATACAAATCCGTAGCTTAGAGCAATAAAAAAAGAAAAATAATTTATAAATTCATACCAACAGACACACAGAAGGTTTTTTTTTTAAATACAATAGTCGTGCGTTTCACCATAATCACACCTGATTGTAAGCGAAGATCTGGTCTAAGATGAAACACATTTGCACAGTAATTCCCATTTACCCTTAACCTGAAATATACAGTTTATCCGTGCGAACGACATTAATTCAATCAAAAACTCTTAATTTGAAACTATAAAGATGATCCAGAAATAAGACACCTAATAATTAATAGATTTATTTTCACAGAACTAGACAGTCGGTGGTCGAAGACCTGCAATTAAAGCGTAATCAATGGGCTCTCGAGCTTTGCAAAACCGACTATCAAGTAGCTGTTCTTCGGGACAAATTAAAAGTAAGTTGAAAAGGACAAAGCTTAAATAGCTTTGTTCACAAAGTTTGCCCTTTATGATTTTATTTAGGAATTCGTCTTCGTTTTTCTTTTAATTAGGTTCGTAATTGAAGTTATTGAGGAGATTTTGCACATCCATTTGAAATAAATTGTAATTTCATGCATTTTGAAAAGAAATTCACTTTTTCGTAGAAATCATCCCAGAGCTAAGAAGAGAATAGTGGAAGTGTGCTTGTTTTGTCTGTTTCAGTCTTCGTTAATAACGTTATAGTTTTCTCTTGAGTGAGCAGCAGGTAACATTGCCAAATAAACATTAAATAAACTCTCAGAGGTGCCTAGCGAGATTTAAATGGTGATGTTATACTTATATAGGACGACCTCCTGAATGCAAGCACGCGCTTGCGCTACGCTGACCGTTGGCTAGGCGCGCGCAGCGAGGCCCTGGAACTGCGATGTCATTGGGTGGGTGCTCCCGCGCCGCGCGTCAGTCACGAGGCGCGCGTACATGAAGAACTCATCAAAGCATTCGAACTACAAATAAAGGTGCATTTGCAATGTTTACGGCCATGTGCCATCGATCGTTATGTAGGAAATAATAAACATAGTAGGTATAAACCCTGCAATAACTGATTACCGAAAAAAATCTAACAAAAACTACGAAATTGTATGGGGACCACAGCTCTGCTGTCAAAGGGCTCAAACTATATTGATTCCACTAAGTTTAGTATTTGCCTGGGTGACCAATCTTGGCCCCAATGTTTGTCAAAAGTAATACGTACGAACCTAAAAATACGAGTATACACATCAGTTTATAGCTTTGGATAAAAGCTGTTGGCAAAATCATCGTTATTTATTTATAATTACAAGAATTTCTCTTTTTATAGTATAGGACTATAATGTCAGACTTTCGTTTATCTTACAGGAGCGTGAAGAATCCCTGGAATACTGGCGGATCCGGTACTCCGACGACACGGCGCAAATAAACGAGCGAGTGGCGAACGTGCGGGATCTCTACATGGAGGCGATTAAGAGACGAGAAAACCTGCAAAGTCTGGTAATTAAGTATAAATAAGAAATAAAAACTAACAATACAGACGATGAATACCTCTGTAGGGTGTCGGTATTTGCAATGAACCTAGAGCTGAATAGCGACAGAACCAAAAGTACTCACTTATCCTGCTTGCTTTTAGTTTTTAAATACGACTTTTTCCAGTATGACCTGCACGAAGGTGAGATGCGCGGATGGCTGACGTTTAAACGTGAGCGTGCCGCGCGGCGGGCGCGAGAGGAGCGGCTGCGGGCCGCCGCTACGCGCGTCCAGGCGTGGTGGCGCGGAGTCATGGTACGCTGCGCTTTTGGGCAGTACAAGTACCTGCGCCACACCAAGAAACCACCCACTAAAGGGAAGAAGAAATAAAGCATAAAATGAACCAGTTCAGTCAATTATCATCTACTGCTTTATTAAAAAATCGTATACCACCGGTAACATCTTTTTAATTGCATCCCACCCCCTTCATTGATTGACTGTACATACATAAAGCCCCCATTACACTCTCAGCCGAAGTTCTTCGACGAAGTTCAAAGTGAAGTTAGCAAGTAAACTCGTGCTCAAACTTCGGGCCCTTTGACTCGAACCGAAAAACCGACAGGACGGAAGTTGCCCGAAACGAAGCGAAGTTGCAAGAAGTGCCTCTCTTTACTCTCGTCCTCGGCTTACTTCCACCAACTTCGCGAGTAGTGTAGAGGGGCTTTATGAATCGCTATTTAGTCGGTCTTTCACCGATCAATTTCGCGTGTCACGTTAGTTATTTACCTATCTAGGAATTAGTTCTACAAATGTAGAGAAATCGAGTCTCGAGGATCCTTCTCAATTTCCTGTTCAACAATATTAGTGTTAGTGGGATGGAACGACCATAAATTAGAATTTTATATTTCTAAAGGCTTTCCTTATACCTGCAATATTCAAAATTCGTTTCGTGCCGTTTTCCGCTCACCTAATGGTTATTAATTTGAGAGTGAGAGACTGTACGATACGAACGTCAAATTTCAGAGTAGCCTCGCAGGCCAGATACTGAAGTTTTAAATTCAGACTTCATATTGTGCCAATACACTCACACTAGTATGCATTAATAAGAGAATTAGAGGGAAGGAATAAAACGAACTTTTAGTTAACTACCAAAAAAGAAAAACTGTATAATATTAGATTCATAATTTGTTTATTAAAGAGTGTACATACTGAGCTCTCCTATAACTTGTTCTAGTATTTTCTTAACGTTTTACAAATAAGGATATTTTTATTAATTTCTTATAAAATATTTATGTTAAATTTGAACATACACATACTTAAAACCAGAAAAACGCGTCTAGTTCGTCGACACCAAATTACAGATGGCAGCACGGTTACATTTGAATATTATGGAATAGCGTCAAACGGGATGGCAATTGGCTAAGTAAAGTTTTTGGAAGAGGTGCAAATTATATTTTTTTTCGATAGTCGACGTCTTAATAATCCAGGAACTGCAGCTCTTTTATTTTTATTCCCTATTATTAATGAGATATAATTTTTTAAATGCTCGATATGACATTTGTGAGATTTAACGGCCGAAAAGCTCTGTTGCCTAGAACTAGCTTGTAATAAAAAAAAACTACGTCAACTGTCACGTTTGACGTTGTCAAAAAATAATACCGCGGTTCTGTTTATTTGCGTTTGCGTGTAATCAGTGTTAGCAGTGTGTTTTTTAATGATATTTCAACGACCTCAGCACAACCCCTGGACTTTCGATATTGCCGCACTTCTCTTCGACCTTTGCACGATATTTGGACTACGATTTCAGCTACTTTCGACGACTTAGGCACTGCTTCTTGGACTTTTGGACTTCTACACGAGTATAATGGATTTGGTCGATCCCCAAAGCACTGCAGAGGAAATGAAGTATTACAGGGATGTACTCCAATGCTTTGTACCGTCGTGTAAGAAGTATAGACGGGATTTTCCAAATTCCGTGTATTTGAGCTTACCAAAGGCTTTACAAGCGACTTGGTGCCGAACTCTAGATATCAACTGTCCGAAACGGAACTTGTATGTCTGTGAGGAACATATCAATGTGAGTATATTGCAGTTAATGTCGCTGTAAGAAATTAAGAGTATTGAATGTAGTAAAATGCTTTTCTTATATTTACAGATTGAGGAAGATTGCTACAAAAGTAAATCTGGCAAGTTACGCCTAAAAAATACTGCAAACTTGATATTAACCAAAACATACAATGAGATTGTAAGTATCAGCTAGGTGTCTTATTTTATAATTTGTAATTTTTCTCCACTATATTAATTAACAAGTTTATATAAATGTTCAATGTGTTATTATGAACGTAAACACAGGATATTTATCCCTTGCCTATTGTACAGTTACCTACTAAAAATAAATCAATTTTTACACCTTAGTTCATTGCTACACCTATTGTTTTATTTGGTGAATCTTCTCCTGTCTTCTTAAGGCAAAAAATTAAGTGTTAAATGGATGCTCATATGTACTTAATTATGTGCTTATTTTTAGGAAATGTCGAATGATGAAAGCAGCCTAACGGAACAGCCACTGGAAAACACAAAAGATCTGGCTACTATGTCAAAGCAGTTACTGCAACATGGGACCAATCCATATTCAAAGGTAAAATTATGTACCTGTATAAAAAGAAAAATCAAGTGACCGATTGAGCGATAACAATTTTTCTATGGTAGGAACCATAAAACCCTACATAGTAAAAAGTTGTCAAAATTGTGAAAGTGTAAAACAATATAAAAGCTAGTTGTTATTATAAAGGGCTAGTTTGTAAAATTAATTTGATTCTTTTTTTCCAGTGTGATTCTTCAACTCAGACCCAAATCATATACTCAAACAAAGCCGTTATGGTGAAACCATCAGTAAAATGTGTAGCCTGTTCAGCTAATATAAATGTCTCACTTATTGCTGAAAAAATCATGCCAAGCAAGCCATCATCTTCAACTGCAAGTCGTTCATCAACACCAACATTATATGAACCCTCTAGCCCCTCATCGTCAAGCTCAACCAAGGAGACAGTAAAGGAAGGGAATGATATGTCAGGACGTACACATATCTTAAGAATTATTAAGGAAAACCCCAAAATGTATCTTGGTCTTCCTAAGTCATATTTTTGGTTGATAATTTTTTTAGCCAAACAATGCAAATTACGCCCCCTGCATGTCATTATCACCTTATTTAAATTAAAGCAAAATGACACAATACAAAGAATAAGTCATCACTTTCATTTAAGTCAAGTGACATTGCAAGAGCTGTTAAGAATTTGTATACCGCATCTGGCAACTTATTTACAAATGTTTATATACCTGCCAGAATCCATCATGATTAAAAAAACATTGCCCCCTGTTTTTAAAGTGAGGTTTGCTAACGTACAATGCATACTTGACTGTTTCGAGATCCAGATTGAAAAAGCCTCAAATCCTGTTATGCAATCAAGGACATGGTCACAGTATAAATCATGCAACACATTAAAATACTTGATTGCATGTTGCCCAAATGGCTTCATATGTTATATTTCGAAGGGTTATGGAGGAAGGATTTCTGACAAAGCTATTACTGAATGTAGTGGCTTTGTCGATATTCTTCCTCCGGGGGCTGTGGTTTTAGCCGATCGAGGCTTCAAAGGCATAGAAACTCTCCTATCGCAGAGACACGTGAAACTACTTCGGCCCCCAAGTGTTTCCTCACAGGAAACGCCAACCAAAAAGGAGGTGATCCAAACCAAAATTATTGCCAGCTTGAGGATACATGTGGAACGTGTGATAAGGAGATTGAGGGAATTTGCCTTTTTAAAGCCTCACTCGGTTATAAACCATAACCATGTCAGATATGTGGACGAAGCAGTTATTATAGCATGTGCTTTAGTCAATTTGCAAGGCGACATAATAAAAATACAATAATTTTTGCTTTGTTTTATTTTAAAATGTACAAATTAGTTATAAATATAGACTTTTTAACAAAAATCTTTTTGAAAGACCTATCCAACGAAACCTGATGTGGTATATAAGAAAAAAATCACCATACTGTACACACATACACAACACATAAATCACGTCTTTATCCCTTGCGGGGTAGACAGAGCCTAATACTGTACAGTTGAACAAACAGAATTGCATACCTCTGTGGAACATTTTTATCATAAATTACACAATGATTTCTTTGGACGTATGAGTAAGGTTTCGACTGTACCTCTTCTACATAAAGTCATATTTTAGCTGGGGTTCATGATAACACACATCAGAAGTCAGAATGGGGTCCTCATATTATGAAAATGAAACATCCTTCGGAACTTAGTCTATCTTAGTACAGATTTAGCCCATGGTAGTCAGACCTTTGTTATCCTTACTAATATTATAAATGCGAAAGTAACTCTGTCTGTCTGTCTGTTACCTTTTCACGCTTAAACCGCTGGGCCGATTTGGTTGAAATTTGGTATACAGATAGTTTGAGTCCCGGGAAAGAACATAGGATAGTTTTTATCCCGGAAAATTGCATAGTTCCCGCAGGATAGCACAGCCCAAACCACTGGAATTTTTCAAATTTAACGCGGAACAGATTCACCGGGTCAGCTAGTATAGTATAACGGCTAAAGGCATCCATAGAGAAACTCCTTTATACTATGACGAAGGTCTGGCTATCATGGGATTTTTCTCCAATATATTTAGGACAAAGCGTTAAGTAAAATTTTGGGATAAATCGCATTTTTCCAAAACTTTTCCGATCTTTCTAACAAATTGTTGGCATAAGCCACGTCAAACTTAACCCATTTTATTTCGATTTTTTTGTTGTGTTCGAAATCTGGGTCAGCAAAACAAAAAGCACACTTTTTATATCCTGTGGCCAGCATTTGGAACTGGCATTGAGCCAAAAATTTTTCTTTTATTTTATTTTTATCTAGATAGTTTTTCACGGTTTTAGCAGTGCTAGGGCATTTTACTTCAACAATGAAGTCATTGGCTACACCATCAGGCGAAGCTCCACTAAAAAAATTAATTAAGTGAAATCCACATTCTTCAATGTGGACCCCCAATAGCCGTTCAACTTCTTTTATTATTGGTTTTTCTAATATTTTTCCTCTCTTCATTGCTTTGGTATCATAAATCTTGTAACCACCAAGAATTTGTTCCACAAGAGAGCCATCAGGTGTGTCACAATGACAAGCTTCATGTACTTTTGATGCTGTTATTCGGCCCTGTCTTATGCTATGCCATAACTTTGACTCTGCCTGCTTTTTAGTGCTTTTTGCTATTTGATTTTGCACAGATTGAGGCACAGATACGTTACTTTTAAAATATTCAAAACTGTGATTATTAGTTTTAGTTGCAAAATCAAGTATCATGTCAAATATACACCATTTTGTCAAACCATTATCATGATCTGGTAAAAATGACAAAATCAGAGAGTCCCCAATTTTTCTTTTCTTACATTCTTCATAAAATGCATTGAGTTTCTCCGGATCTCTTGGTCCTAGTTCTATTCCTCTTTTCTTGGATGGAAAAATATCCTTGGAGGATATTGGCTGTGTTCCCTCACTGGCTAATCGTGGTTTAGCCCAATAACATTCTATGGATGTAGATGATGGTTCTGTAGATTTTTTTTGTAACCAATATAACACCACCAATGTGTGTTTACATCCACCTGAAAGTAAAACAAATCAATGAAAATATTTATAATCCTCATTAACCATAAATATTTACTCTATAGTGTAAGTATTTACCAGCTGATGCAGGACAACCATCACATGTTGCATCAATTATATTACTATTCGCCTCTTCTAAATGAATAGTCACAAGATAATATTTCATCCTTATTTTGTGCTCCGGAACAACTTTGGCCCTGACAACGCATTCAGTGCTCCCTCTTTTAATTTCAACATAACCTACTGCATTATCAACATAACCACCTCTGGATGACCTAAAATGCAATGGAAAACATTATAACACAAGATCTTTCATCATTATCATCTGCCTATTTATGTCCCACTGCCTGTGCCCGGCTTATTTATAACCAAATAAATGATTTTGATTTAATTTGATGCACAACAATACACTATGTATATACATGTTAAATATTTGTAATCATAATTAATTATTATATGCATCAGAATGTATGTGAAATTCGCCAGTACGTACATGAGTGTCTTCACACCTCTTATTTCAGCAACATTGTGCTTATCGTTTGTGTGGAAATATTCCATTATCATGAACATATCCATGTGTGGCAAGTTTCTTGAATCCGCTCGTACAAATTCGCTCATTTTGTGATCAATAGCGAAGCCTCAGTATTATAAAAATCAGTCCAAAAGTCAAGGCGGGGGTCGTCGCAAAGCAGAAAAACGTTGTCCAAGAAGCAGTGCCTAAGTCGTCGAAAGTAGCTGAAATCGTAGTCCAAATATCGTGCAAAGGTCGAAGAGAAGTGCGGCAATATCGAAAGTCCAGGGGTTGTGCTGAGGTCGTTGAAATATCATTAAAAAACACACTGCTAACACTGATTACACGCAAACGCAAATAAACAGAACCGCGGTATTATTTTTTGACAACGTCAAACGTGACAGTTGACGTAGTTTTTTTTTATTACAAGCTAGTTCTAGGCAACAGAGCTTTTCGGCCGTTAAATCTCACAAATGTCATATCGAGCATTTAAAAAATTATATCTCATTAATAATAGGGAATAAAAATAAAAGAGCTGCAGTTCCTGGATTATTAAGACGTCGACTATCGAAAAAAAATATAATTTGCACCTCTTCCAAAAACTTTACTTAGCCAATTCATCTTGATATTTTCTGACGGTTTAACTATCATGCTCTGTGGCCCGAATAAATGACTCATTCTCATTCACACACAGCATAAAAGCGCGTATAAGTATTTCCAATCATTTATTTTCTCGATGACAGCTCCCGTAGAATATAACTGCGCTTTTTACCCAAAAATTAACTTTTAAATGCGAGACATAAAAAATATGACAACTGCCTAATTTTGTTCGTTGATCCCATATAATATTCATCTAAGACAAATTGAGTCCATTCCATACATGCCGTAATATCTTTTTAAAATACGATAAACAATAAACGTTTTAGTAAAGTTACATTCTATGGCAATGCAAATAGTGATGTATGATTGAAATATCGATATTGTATCGATAAAAAATAGATAATAAGGTATAGTGTAATTATTCAATATGTTGTGAGATGTTTATTTTGTGTTTTTCGTGTCAGGTCTTAAAATTAACGGTGGAGAAATGATGTGTATTTGTTTCGAACACCAAAACAAACACGTGCAACTGTCATTCGGCCATTTTGCACGTTTAGTAATAAATTAGCATTCAAGTAAGTCGGTTGTTTTATTCGCTCCATAGCTGAAAACTTCTAAACTACTCGTATAATATAAAATTGAATCGATATCGTATCTACTGATCACTTATTAGATCACAACACTATAACTATCAAACTACATCTGTCATCGAGAAAATAAATGGTTGGAACTAACAGCTATAGTCATAGCTGCTGTCATTCATTTGTCATGCTAGTTCCTAGCTAGCGCAGCGCAATGCAGTGCAGTCTGTGCACTGAAGTCCGTTCGTTCAAGGCGTTCATCAGTTCAATTCATTCAGTTGCTTACGGACCGCACCCGCGGTGTGACGTTAACATTGTGTGAGATCAAAGTAATGGTTTTCCTACGATATAAAATCAGTTAAATTGAAATCCCTGATTACTATAATACGAATAGAAAACTATTTTTATAATTGCTAATTGTGACAAGTTGTTCAGTAGGAACTTTACTCGTGCTCGTGTCTGGAAAGTAAGATTAAAGCTGTGACTTGGTAAGTTTTAACTTTTATTTATTTACACACTAGCTTCTGCCCGCGACTTCGTCTGCGTAGAATTATACATAAAAACCTTCCTCTTGAATCACTCTATCTATTAAAAAAACCGCATCAAAATCCGTTGTGTAGTTTTGAAGATAATATAAGCATACATAGGGACAAAGAAATCGACTTTGTTTTATATTATGTAGTGAAGACGTACTATTTTTTCTAACTTTTAGCTTACTAAATTTAATTGCTAGATGGTTACCTTCGAAAAATTTCATGTATAATATGATTTTACAATAGGTAAATTTAATGTACTTAGCCATTTAGTTCAGGTCGCGTGGTCGCGACGCGGCTTTTAGATACTAGGAGTTGATTTTTAAAGTTAGAGTAGTAAACCTGTGTAAGTATTTCTACAAAACACCATTTTCGGATGATATTTTCACTGATCAAGGGCCCGCCTTTGAATGCTTTAATGTCATATCACTCGAAAGGACCATTAGAAAGTGGTGAAAACAGGGGACCAATTTATGAAAGCACTACTTACTGTAAAAAAATGTGTTTAATTTGAAGACCAATACAGCTCTAATTAAGATTAATTAAATTAAATGTGATGTGTATGTGTAATTTTGTAGCAATAGATACACACGTTTTCACCAGTTTAGACCAGTACATTCGATTTCGAGTGATGTGCTTTCAAAATTCGGGTCGCTGATTTAAAACATCAGGGTGGTGATTTTTGAAAGCACATGTGTGAAAATACCACTCGAAAGTGGTGAAAAATTGCGCTGAATTTGAAATATGAGTAGCATAGAAGACAATCACAGATCTCATTAATCTTGTGAACTAGTTAAAACTTTGATTAGAGCTGTAGTTTTGGAGATATAAGCTGATTTATACCACTTTCGAGTGATGTGCTTTCAAAAATCGAGCCCCAGGTCTCTGGCTGGAACCATTGAATCTACCTACTGGAAATTTTCATTGTTATTATGTGGTTGTAATAAGTACAAATGGCATTTAAGAAATGATCTTTTTGTAGGTACCAAACCAGTAATTGTTTCTTTAAACAGAAAAAAAACGTTGATAAACTAGCTACTAGGTAGGCATACTCGTATACTTGTTCGCAATGCAACCCAAAGTAGGTACTTTGGGTTGCATTGCGAACAAGTATACGAGTATGCCGAAGTCGGACGCTCAAGGTGTATACCTAGGTAGGTATACACCTTAAGCGTCCGACTTCGGCGACGTACCTAGGGTACGGGCAGGTAGGTACACTTTGTCTCTCCATTCGCTTTATTCCAAACGTTCATGTTTAATAGTTTTTTGTTGCGTCTAATAACAGCGAGATAAGTAAAGTACATTTATACCTGCAAAACACTGGTTTTAACATGTTTTTGAATGCAAGAACTAGATAATGGTATCTTTTGTACGTGATTAGATAGGTACTTACCATGAGGTGACCTCAGACTAAATGAAAAGTCAAGATGGAGTACTTAGCTACGTACTTACTGAGAACGAGGCAGTGGGGCCGGTTTAAACTTTTACCGTGTGCGTATCTACATACCGAAGTACTCGCACTCAAGTAGATAGGTACAACCAAATATTGCCAATTAAACAGAGACCCGCACACGCGCACGCGCGCGGTATGGCGTAGTTTAAAGTAGACTCGCTCGCTAAACTCACTCTGTAGTCGCCATACCTCTCAATCTTGACTTTTTATTCGGTCTGAGAAGGTAACTCACCTGCTCGTTTTGTTTATTGTTGTACCTACTTAGGTAGATCTATAAAGATGCAAGCTGAAATTAAATTACTTGTTGCATGTACAACCTTAGTACGGCCAAATGCCAAGTGTATTGAGTCACGCGCAGTGTAGGGTTCGATTTCATAGCTTTCTAGGTGGCTACCCACTTACCAGTTACAATTTATAAAACTATTGACTATTACACTCCTTAAAAAGTAAATCCTGCCTACGTAGCATAATTGCTTTGATTTGAAGTTCGTTACCTAAACTATTGTCCTAATTTTATACACATATTGAAAAGCAATCATTGAACCTGACTTAATTAATGGCTCTTACCACTTTAGAGCTAAATAGGTATAAATAAGCAAACAATAAAACCATTTGGTATAAATGAGATAGAACCTAAATTAAATATGTTTGTAATTAGTAGGCACTTAGGTACTTCGTTACTTAATTATCATCTAGTGCTTTAGCTGTAGTTTTATTTATTTAATAAACACGATCTACTTACCTTATAAAATCATTTATTAACTTAAATTGTTTTCCGCATTTGTACATTAAGGGAGATGTAGGTATTCACGTACCATCGTAGAACCCTATCGCAATAAGGTGACATAATACCTATCACTTTAGTTCGAGTGACGGCGACCTGTCAATTGCGACAGGGTTCTACGGTGGTACGTGAATACATTTCCCTCATTGTAAAATCCCCTAAGTCCACTGAAAAGTGTCTTTCAGGACGCAAGGTTCGAGTAGGTGAGGTTTGCAAGGCAGCTTCAGATGTGATGTCTGAAACCGCCAAGAATTAGCCTCGCTGCGGTGCTTCCGTTGACTTGGTACTTTGATACGTAGGTTAAGACAATTTGGACGAATCCGTAATTGTACAAATACTGAAATGGCACGAAAGTTGCCGGTCGGTGTATCTATTTCTTCAAATTAACAATGTGCACGTTATAAGCAAACACGATGTATGCGTTAACCCCAATACCAACTTTAAAAAAAACGTATGCTCTCAAATCATCTCGGTAAAATATTTTAGATAGTGTATTTTACACACTCGTATAGGCCAATACATATCACCGTGGAGACGCTGGCGAGTGCCACTGCCACCTCATGTCACACGCACACGACAGATGCGCATTCCTATGAGCGGAACGTGCAGCTGCCGGAGTTTTGCCGATATCACAAGATTCACACGAATATAGGTAGATAACGACATTGACACTTACTAGTTGGGAAAATAAAGGGAAGTAAGGGTTCTAGCTAAGAGATAAAAGTACCTATATTTTAACAGCACGGCACGTGTCTTTGCTTTCAAATGGGAATTCAACTATATGTTAGTCTGAAACAGGAGACTGTTTTTTGATTCCGAGCGCTAAAAACCTTAACAGTATAAACAGTTTTTACACTGTTTCTGTATGTTGAAAGCTTTCCATGGCTTTTTACGAAACTAGTGAATTCATGTCTTAAATTATCTCATTTTCCAATTATTCTTTCCATATCAATACCCATTCCCAAACCAGGCAAAATTTGAAATGCCATCAACTCTTATCGCACTCAAAAACGTATTTGGAAAATATGCTTGTTGCGGAGCGACTCACCAATCACAATATATATACAAAAATAATTGCTAGCATAAACATGAATAGTCTTAAAAAGTTTAACCACACATAGTACGAAGTACTATTACTTTTCTACATACAATTTTCGTCATCATTCATAATCATCTCTATGTCATTGACTATAAGTCATATCCGTTTATCTTAATCATAGCACTAAAATCCATGACAATGTGTTCATAGAATGGCAGCCGTCCGTATCGGTCGCGAAAACGGTAATTAGCAATCACGAAAGAAAAAAAAAGAACGTGCAGTTTTTTTTAAATAATAAGTTTGTGGTCAGTCAGAGTACAGAGCAAGTGCACTCTGCCAAATATGCAGCTAAATTCGCTCCGAAGTGGACCGGTAAAACCACTTTCGAAATCACTTCAAGAGCTGTTTTCTGCTTATTCCTACGTTGAGTTGACCACCACGAAACAATGTCTCAAAATAATAAAAAAATATGCAATTATTTTCTAGGCAAAGTTGTATCTAGATACATTATTAATCACAAGTACTTAAAGTAGATTGTTGAAACGCCTGTTTGTTGGTTTGCTGCTGTATTTTGTATTACCTAAACGGTACATATATTTCTGTGATAATGCCTGCGCTATGATCAAATCAATATTTATTTATACCTACACAACGAAACATTTTGAAGTTAAATGACTAAAATTATTCGGTACTGCTAAGCTGTTAAGGCATCTCATCCTTTAACTTGGTAGTAATTGTGTTTAAATACCGACGTGTCATTCATACGGTAACAAGACTCTTCATACCTCCGCCGTAGGGTAGGCAAAGATACCCTTATGCTATCTACAGATGATTGAACAACGTAATGAGTAAATCTGTTTAAAAATGCCGCAAATGATATACAATGGTATATGTACATTGATTAATTCCACCTTTGTAGGTATAGTCGCAGAATGAAAAGGTTCACCACCCTGAGATCTGTTTCTCCTTACTCAGTATAAGTTATCTATCAGTATCTGCTTTGTCGACCAAGTATGACACATACCGTCATAATGACTGTCGTTTTCATTACACTACATGCCCCACATATACGTTCACTAACTATGAGAATAATAGGGAATATGCATTTAATGTATTATATATTAGTATATATTAATCACATTTCTTAACAAAATATGAAAATATCATAAATGAGATGACAAAAAGTGAAATTTAAAGTAATTTCGGTCAAGAAATACGGAAAATATAAGAGTTTAAAACTACTAGTTAGTCAGCAGTCATATATGCACAACGCCCATATAAACTCCTTATTAAAATTCTGTTTTCTAGAAAGAGGTAGAGATAAATCTTTAATAGTTTATATCTCACTTAGGTATTTTACAGTTATTTAAAAAAAATGTGTTGTTTATTTATTACATAAATGAGCTTTTAATAAAAGCTATGAAAAAAATTATGAATATTCCCTATTTAACCTATTTGCATTTCGGAAAGGCGAGGTGGTATAAATTATTTGGTGTCTACTTGTACTGATTTCAAGAGTAAGACGTGGAGGGGGCGCTCTAAAATGTTGAGAAGAGGAGCCGTGAGAACATACCAGTATCACAGTATCCCACTTCCCGTTAAATGTTATAAATGTAAAAGTTTGTCTGTGTTGCTCACTTTTTCACATTAAAAGAACTCGTCAGATTTTTGCGTCATTTCTGTCAATATTAAAAAACACTGACAATAGCATACTGAGGGCGATATGTGATGCATGCAAACACATCATGTATGGCTAACGTGACCATTTATTTATTTTGTCAGACCGGGACACATCTGCGGAAATATAATAATAAAAAAAAGTTTTAGTGTTTTACAAGTATTTTATTATAGAAGATAGAAAACACAAAATAATTAAAGCTCTAAACACAAAATAGTTAAGTTGGCACGACTTACTAACTAAGCCCCCAGTAGTGGCGTGACTTCGAAGTCGTATTTTTGTATTTGTCGACTGAACAATTTTTTTTTTCATATCGGGTCTTGTTTTTAGATACGTGTAGGTACGTATAATTTTAAACTATCGTTGGGTCTGCTTGCAAAACCGGGACGAAGTTGGCTTCGCTGGGGACACCGGGACAGACTGCCTGAAACCGGGACTGCCCCGCCCAAACCGGGACGTATGGTCACGTTATGTATGGCCCTTAGTATGCTTGCAATAAAAAAAAAATTGCATGAATTTAAATAACAAATTTAATGTACCCCACTGTTAATGTATTATGTATTATCAATCTACTAAATTATCTCAATACCTATATTGTAATTTTTAAAATTTTGTAACTATGTAATTTCTATGGGTGATTACCTGAAAATAAACAATTTATTATTATTTATTATTATTATTATTTAATGCAATCTGGCTCCCAGGTATTTTATAAACTGGATTAAAACATAGGAGACACATTGTTAGAGGTACGCAGCAGTATGATGTATATGTAAACATAATGGCTGCGGCGCCTCCCACGACGCACGAATCAAAACAAGATCGCATTATCAGGAAACAAACAATGTCGTTGTGTTTTATTAGTTAAGTAGTTGCTCTATTCAGGATAGTCTTGAAGCTTCTGCGTATAACACGGCTCTCGGCTCAATAAGTTAAGAGGCGGTGCGCGGTGCGCCCACAGAGCGCATGCGCGCGGTTGATGCAACTGCGCTTCCTAGAAGGCGATCAACGGCTTGTGGGGGAACAGCAATTTGCTGTCAGATATGTGTGCCGACTGTTGGTAATTGCAAAAATCGCTCGGCCTGTCGCGGAACGACTTTGATGAATTGACTAATAGAGTACATGAATTAAGTAATAATGAGTTATAGTTTCTCCATTATCACATACATGGAAATTCATGGAATAAAGCCATTTTAGTTGCTAGAATCAAGATATTTTTTTAGCGGAAGAAAAAAATAGCTGTCTTTTAATCTACTCTAATCTATTTTTTGACTATCTCTTTTCTAGTAGACTCAACAGCTCTATAGATATCCGAAATTTTCATGTCATTAATTTGACGTAAACTAATTAAGTCCATAAAGTGCAGTATTTCTTTGATATGAAACGTCACTTAATAAATACGATGTTTGATGGACAGTCGCCAGTGTTCGGAAATCGTCGTAAGCAGCCAATTATCTCTTTCAAAAGACCGATGTCCATTCTTTATCGCCGGGTACTGTTACTTCTCCATGTCACACAATGTCTAAATATTTATTATCGACATCGATCATAATGTTATTTGCTTGCCCTACTCTTGCGTCCTACTTGTACTTGGGCCGGCCATTCAGTTTCACGGATTTTTTTTCAAAGAAATAAAATTTTATTTTTATTCTATTGGATAAATTCATCCATGCGGAACGAGATTGTGGTCCTTGTGTTACAACACGTATGTTCGCCGACCACATACTCTATAAAGACTATAAATGACTAGTTGGAAAAGGCTGGTATTAAGTATATACCCGCGTTTTCGTACGTTGAGATGTACGAGTATACTTTAAGTCAATTGATTTTTATTTCATTACGTTTCAGTCATTATTCCTAAAAATACTATGGAAAGTGATCGTTTCTTAGGTACACGTTCCCGGTTAATACCAAAGTCTTGCAATATGATACCGACTTAGCTCTAAGAAGTTATAAGACTTAACTTGCGCAGCAGGTACCGGCGGTTCGGGGTTTTACGGGGTTCTCATAATAATTCCCTGCTATTTCTATTGTTCAAGACTGGTTATTGTCTTCTAGACAGGATGGTTATTATTTAAGACAGGTAGGTACTTACCAGTGCTCACTTAAAACACGTTGCCATTATATCCTGTTTCGAAAGTATAGTTTTTATAGTAGGGGAGCCCAAGAGAGGGAATTTCGGGAGTTACTAAAGCGCGGCAGATTAGCGCGGGAGATACCTTGTACCCGGTAAAGTACCTCCACCAAATATGGCCGCCTGTCAAGGATAAAGGATCAGATTAGTAAAAAAAAATTGATCATCAGAAATTCTCGGGCGCGTCCGATTAAGGTTGGGTGAGTTAATTACATGCTAAAAAGTGTATAAAAAGTGTATTTAGTATATGTATTCCACTATCTGTCAATTTTCGAGTGACTTAGAGAAGTAGGAGGGTTACAAACTTGTAAAAAAAACGTCATCTCGACTTTCTCGAGCGTGGCTAAATTTTTATTTTATTTTGAAGGAAATAATTCAAGAAAAAAGAAAAAATAAATAATCTGACGATTTCCATAAGCCGAAGTAAGAAAAAATAATCGATTAAGTTTAATGCGTGCAGCTATGCGATGCCTGTATTCCCCTCTCCGCGTTTCTATTCCTCTATCTATTACTCTCTTACTCCGCGATGATAATTAAAAAAAAATACGCAAAAAAAAATATTATAGTTTTTTTCTTAAAAATACAAGTATTATACTTAAAAAACAAGCACATTTTTATTTGCATGCTATTTCTTCAGTTTTTCAATTAATTAAGTTCAATGATTTAAAAAAAATAAAACCATATAATGTATCTTAATCTGACGCGCTCGAGTATTTCAAAATGGCGGTTTTTTTGCATATTCTAATAATGGCCGCAAGTTTGCGTCACATCCAAATCGTCAGATTATTATATAAGAGCTTTTTTTTAGGTTCACTTAACATCCCCTTAGAAAATCTGACGCGCTCGTTTTTTTTTAAAAAAAATTCAACCCTTATGTACGACCACCCCTATCTTGGAAACAATCAGATTAACATACGTACATTTTCAAAAATACATAGGACATTGATGCTATCAATATCTGACGCGCTCGAGTATGTCCATGCAACAGTTTTTTTACATTTTTGAAAATCTGTAGTCGCTCCCCCCACCGATGAAGGTATCCCCCACCGAGGTATATATTATATGTCATTTTTTTCTTTTTATCATCTAAGCTTCACAACACAATAGGTCTCTCTGACGCTCGAGTAAATCCCGATTTAGCTACGTGGGCTCCCCTACTATTAAGCACACTCATCAAGGCTAACGCAAATGCTTCTAACTATTTTCATTAGAAATACATTATGTAAATACTGTTGTTAATTAATTAATGCAATAGCAGCACAAAGAAAAATATGCACTCTTCTTTTATATCAGCGAATCGGCATTTCGTGCCTTATTCTTTCCAATTGAGACATAGCAGCCCCTCCAGACCCTGCGTAATTCGACACGTGTTGTTTATTTACTGTAATTCCAGTGTTTATAGGTTTGGAAAGATTACAAACTTCTACATATTTATTACAGCGGCTTGAAAGTGACTGTTTTTTTTTTTTTTTATGAGAATAGGAAGGCAAACGAGCAAGTGGGTCACCTGATGGTAAGTGATCACCACTGCCCATAGATACCCGCAACCCTGGAGGGATTGCAGATGCGTTGCCAACCTAGAGGACTAAGATGAAATGCCTCTTGTGCCCGTAATTCTGTAGATGGAATATTTATGTAGTTTATGTAATGTGTTTTCAGGATGCAAGATTAGAGCAATATGTTGATGCTGAGTGCGCTGGCGCTGCTGGCGGCCGCGCGGCTGGCCCAGGCCGCCAACTTCTGCTCCCACCACAACATCCCGTCCAGCACGACCCACATGCAGTTCACCAAGGAGCCCGTCCCCTTTGAATACGGCTTCCTTAATCATTTCAAAAGTATCCACTGCTGCGTCAAAGGATACCGAAGTATTGAGTGGTAAGTTACGCTTTTAGAAAACTTTTCCAACCATTTCGAAAGCAGGATAGGCAACTAGTTTTATTTCATGTAAGTATGAAAAAACAGATACTTAAAATGTAAATACAAACTAAAACATACTAATCCTAAAAACCTACATATCTATGCTAAAAATAACTATAAAAACCTATATTTACAAATAAGAAAAGTCATAAAAAGAAAACCCCGCTAGCCCAGGTGGCCCGGGGTATTATGACGCTGGCGGCATTACCCCTTTGGACCGCAAGTGCGATCCGCTGGGATCCCCTAGCGGAGGCGGACGCAGACGTTATCTGAGAGACACTGGGTAGTGCGGGGTCGGCAACCATGCGAGTGCCATGTCGACGCGCGGTGTGGATGGCGAGCCCCCTCTAACCCTTATATTGCTTGTTGTCTCCGCAGGCAGGGCAATACAGCAGTTCAACTGAGGTTTAACAGGGCTGTGAAGGCATAGAACTAAAAACTTAAAAACTAAAGAAAAGGCATACAAAAACGAAATATAAAATAACATCAAAATTGTTGACTAACAATAGAAAGCACTGACACTTTTTACTGAAACTTTTATTTCTAAATATAATATCGTGCAGTTAATTAAGTTGCGAAAAGACAAAGCTTCAAGCTAGGTTATTAAAGAAAATTTTAAAATGCAAAGCGAATTTTTCTCGTTGTGTTGCTCTTGTGCTTGCTTTAACAAGGACGAGAAAAATTCGCTTTGCATTTGAAAATTTTCTGTTTAGTACCTGGGCAGCGAGCTAGCTAGTTGAAACCACGATTTCCTAAGGATTAAACCATAGATAGCATTTATACATAAATAGGTACATCAAATTTGTCTCAAACGTGAAAGCAGTTTATGAGGGCTCAAAACACTTTATCACCAAATTGTTGTAGTTCGACGGGTACTGACGTATTCGTCTGGTTTGAGCGCTATGTGTGAGTAATTCTCGGAAGCAAGTCTGATGCGTACTGAGAAATAGTGATACCGATAATAACCCGATACGATGTATTCGTCCATGGTTGTGCGCTAAAGTCGGTGCGCTGCGGCTTTGCTTCTTCAAAATAATTTATATTTCAGTTTTGCTTATTATTAAAGACAGACAAGGTTAATTCGACTGCTTTGTTTTAATGTAAAATGAAGCAAAGTAACAAACTATTAATGTTTTTGTTTAATTAAGCCGTTCGTTATTTTGTGTTCAAACATACGAAAGATTTGGTAATGCTACTTACATGTACTCTTGAGCTGTATGTTAGATTAGAAGACATTCACATAAAGATTTTAGGATAGAGCTAACTACTATGTACGAATATTTCAGGCGCCGGCGACTTTGCGCAGAAATCTAGATCAAATAGCTACGTTTCCCTAATCTGTCGTCAAAGAGATTATCCAAAGTAATAAAACAATTGATCGAATATTTCACATTTAAAAGCTAAATTTATTAAAATGCGTAAATCGGAACCCTGCATTGATTTTTTAATCTGTCGTGAAGCGGTAAATGGTGAAGAATCATAATTCTCTTGTTAATAAGTTGAGTTCAGAGCGCGTAGTCGTGTGCTATGACCCAGTTATAAAATTCTACAAAGGTTAGTTGCATTGCATATTTTTCGTACATTATTTTTGGTAACAGTACCTATATTAGAATAAAATACCCACAGAAAACAATTTAAAAGGCTTTTAAGTATCTCGAATGGTATCCATATTGTAAATAAATAGATGACCTCAAATGTGAGCGTGATTGCTTATTCCCTTTATCAATGACTGCGGGGCAAGCGGTGGGAGGGGGGAGCGCAGAGAATTCTTAATGGTGAATCATTGCTATAAACCTAACAACAAGCAATAATTATATCAGTACTTAAGTTTTCAGAAATATATAGATATTATGGTGGAGGATACCAACTACGTGAATTAAAAAAAAACCCTACTCGTATGTACTTGCCTTAAACATGGGTTTTTTATTTATTCACCAGCTGTTTCCCACAGCTTACATACAAACACACGTAAACAAGGTCCTGTAATATACCTCTTTTTTGTATTATTAACGATAAATATCATCAATAAGTTCTTATTATTCGGTTATCACACCAATCAAGCAAAAGTAGAACTAGAGCGTTTCGTGTTTTTCCTAGAATAAATCCAATCACAAATTTCCAAGAATATACTTTACCATTCTAATTGAATCAAAGTACGTACTCAGAGAAATATAAGAGATCCTTCTTCATTTTGATTATTAAACTATAATACTTTTTTTAAATATCCATGGATAAGAACGTTTTTTTAGTCTACGAAATTGAGTCATGTGGTGTGTAACCTTTTGGCTGCTAAAGTCATATTGACAAATAAATCCTTATGAAATTGTCTGTGATATACGGTTTTTCAGAGGTAGTACCCGACTCACTACTATAACTTTTATAAGTGATAAAAATACGTATCTACCAACTCAAATAACATTAATTTATTTGCGTGAGTCTGACTCACTCGCTCTGTGATATAAATTAGAACTCTTTTGCCGCTGGGGCAAATAATTATGTCATTATCCACTTGTTCCTACTCGTTATACAGCAAAGCATAAAATCACGCACTGTATTTCGACATGAAACTTCTTAGAAATGCAAACTGTTTACTAACGTATTGTAATGTTATCCAATAATTTGCATCGAATTGCATCATTAATTGTTTAATCGCAAAATCCAAGAATCTAAGAGGTTGTTGCTCGGTTGTTGGCGTGAACGACCGTGACTCACTAAGACCGACAGACACCAGCTGACTTTTATACTTATTTGCAGTTTGACATACGCAATCATTTAATTTTGGAGTTATCATTTAATTTTGGATTATGTAGCAAAATATGTTTCTGCACTGGAATTATTATTTTATCACCTATTGTACCATATTTTTTGCAATCGTTTAATTTAAAACTGAATAAAAGAGAGTAAAATGTTTTAAATGCTTTTTAATTAGTCTGGCCTCCGCCTACAGTTTGGTTAGGATATAACGAGCTCCGTGCAAGCTACATCGTCCCGTTTCTAAAAAGAGCCCCCTCAAGTCAGCTCTACAGTAATTAGGCAGAGGAAAACGGCGCGAGTTACCTAAGTGCTTTGTTGATGTACAAACGTAATGAAATTCCATGAAAACTTCACCCGAGTCCACGTTAGCGTTTGTAGGTAGCTTAGCTATAGTTGTTCCAATCATTTATTTTCTCGATGACAGTTATAGTGTTGTGACCTAATAAGTGATCAGTAGATACGATATCGATCCAATTTTATATATACGAGTAGTTGAGAAGTATTCAGCTATGGAGCGAATAAAACAACCGACTTACTTGAATGCTAATTTATTACTAAGCGTGCAAAATGGCCGAATGACAGTTGCATGTCTTGAAAACTGGAAAAATATTAGAAAAACCCAAAATACTATAATGTCTGATTGGGAAATTCATGTGGCCTTAGTTAATTTAGAAGAACAAGAATTTATAATAAATGTTGATGAGATTGAGAGCTCGTCGAGTGACAGTGACGATTCATCACATTTTGATTAAAATTAATAAATAAAAATTACCTGTCATTATAATTATTTCATTTCATTATCTATTACCATCTATACTTATATTATAAAGAGGAAGGATTTGTATGTTAGTAATGAATAAACTATAAACTACTGGACAAACAAAAAACATTTCACCATTAGAATGCTACATTATTCCTGAGTAACATAGGCTATTTTTTATCCCGGTAAAAAATTACAACGCGTACAAAGTCGCGGGAACACATCTAGTTCAATACCTATATACAATACCGATAAAATATCGATATTTCAATCATAGCATCACTATCTGTATTCCCATATAATGTAACTTTATTAAAACGTTTATTGTTTATCGTACTTTAAAAAGATTTTACTGCATATATGGACTCAATTTGAATATTATATGGGATCAAGGAACAAAATTAGGCAGTTGTCATATTTTTTATACTTCGCATTTAACCCGTCGAGCGTCCTGTGGACACACGTGTGGCCACAACGTTATGCGCCCTGTGCACACGGGACGCTCGACGGGTTAAAAGTTAGTTTTTGCGTAAAAAGCGCATTTACATTCTACGGGAGCTGTCATCGAGAAAATAAATGATTGGAAATACTATAATTAATTTCAACAGAAATTCATGTCCATACATTACATTTGTATGCAATAATTTGTTAGACACAAACAAACTTGGCGCTATCTTATCTTTATCGCTAACAGAAAATTGAGGCCTTTGCTATGGGTCCATATTGGCTCAACTAAAGTTCATCACCCGAAAACGATCATCATAACGATCAGTTCGACTAATGATCACTTTACCTAAAATTTTATTTCCTAAAGTTTGTATTCCTAAAATTCGTTTTACTATTAACGTAGCCCATAACACTCAGTTTTTCCTACAATTTTATTTACTAACTTCACTTGAGAATTTATGTAAACTCCTACGTTTTTTTTTCATAACATTCTTAATCATAAGCCTTTTTTAATAATATTATTACTCCTATTATTAATAGGTAGTGCCGTTTTAAAAATCATTCAATGTTATCAACTATTTTAGATAACCAGGACATTCTAAGGTAAAATAAAGACTATTTCTAAATTAAAACAAACATGTTCGCGGCTTAGGGGTGGCCCAAGGGCCACCCCCGCCGCACCTAAACCTAAATTAATCCTAATTAATCAACAACCTACATTGGTTTTACTTTGCCTTAATGTATAATAATATTAAATTTTATGAATAAAAACAAATCTACATAAAAAATATGAGGATGAATAATAGTGTAAAAGATGGTTATGTAAAAAAAAATATAGGAAAGCAAGAGTAGTATGATAGATGTTTATTGCAACGGACATTATGAAAGCGAATGATTAGGAATGCAGATCATTATGAACAGAGTAGTTATGGGCAGTGATTATTAGGAAATCAATTTTTAGGAAAAACATTTTCGGACTTCCGATTATCGACCTTAAAAAATTAGTTCAACTTTGGCGAACCCCTTTGCTATGCTAAACATAAGATTATATAATCTAATAAACAGTAAGACAAATGCTTACAGTAATCTAAATTGATGTAAAAATTACCCTTGTTCTCAATTTAACATAAGTGACTAGTCAGAGATAAGAGTTGGTCATAAAAAAACGTATAAAAATGTCCAATCGGCGTACCTACTATTAAAAAAACTCATGATTTTATTTTGGGCTTACTACGATCATTGCTTGGGTTTCGGTTTCTTGAATGGGTTGATAAAGTGGGTCCGCGGTCGCGCGGCGTACCTGGCCGGTATCTGCGGAGGTATCGCACGTCGCTGCGAACCTGTATTATGCCGTTTCCCGGAAGGCTCTTTGTTCACCGCCGCCAGTGCCCCCCTCTACGTAACGATTGCCGCGAGAGACAACTTCGCTCTACAGAGCTGATTGTGAGACCGCGCTTTCAAAATAATACCAAGAGAATACCAGATGAAAAAATATCCATTCGTTGCTTACAATGAACTGCAAGTCGCTACCACCGCCTGTATCGAATTATTTTTAACTAGAAATATATGTATATTATAGGTACAAAGTAGTTAGCAGAAAAATAAAAGTTGAATTACATGGTGATAATGATAATTATGAAAAACCATAAACAAACGAATCAAAACGAATTCCTCCTCCGTTTAATCATTGAAGAAGTATTTTAATATAAGAGTGGTGACGTTATCGATGGCATTTAATGAGGTAGCAATAAAGTATACAAAACGTCCGCAGACATCCTACTGCGGCTTTTGACAAAAAAACGGACATCTTGTCCCGACACGTTTGAACGACGGGAATTGTTGAACCGATTAATTTTGAAACTGTTCTCTGGTTTGCTTGTTTGTGTATACGTGTGCGACGTGTTCGAGTTGCGGTATGGTATGCAGGTAGATGACTGTGTTCAACTAGTTAATTAGTTTATAACCTTATTGGATTTTAATCCGTCTATAAAAGTCGATTTTGGTATAAGTATGCAGAAAACAACGGCATAACATTCGTTAGACAGACTTTCGGTGACTGAGGTTAGGGGCAGTTGTCGGCCTGATTTTTGAAATAACGCTATTAAATTTAAACATACACGTGTATTGATACAAAATTACCGTTCGAGTCAAACTTTCGACTAGTCGATATGAATCACAGCAGGACAAGGGGAAGGGAACGATAGAATGTTACCAGCCCTCAAAGGGCAAGGGTCGTTGGACTGCACCAAATACAAATTAGTTTACTGTCTCTGTATGTGTATATACCTATTTGCATAGAGACGTTAATGAATAGACTGACGTTTGATCTACAATTCTACTGGCCTTATATTTGTAATCATCATCCACATCATCGCCCTGTAGCAGTCCACTACTGGGCATAGGTCTCCCCTAAAACGCGCTATTATACTCTGTCTTAGGTTTGTCACATCCAATCACTACCAATATTTAACTTGTTGTTATGTACCTGATAAACCTAAAACCTAATTAGTCGTTGACATTTTTGCGTTAACAATGTGGTATCAACGAATTTATTCTGCTGTCTCTCGTTTACGTGGAATGCGAAGGATGTGGCTGCAAGACCCATTTTATCATCAGATTATGAGAACTCCCGCAGGCTGGCACGTGATCGCGCCTCGGCTCCGCCGCCGAATTCCATACAAATTAGTTGTAATCATGACCGCATTGTCCCCCGTATTCTGATCCCTTAGTTTCCCACGATCGATCGGTCCTATTTATACTCTATTTAACGCTGATTCACGTATTACAAAATTAATGACATTTGCAATTCTGAATTCAATTAATTTTATCGATGGTTTCGCCGATATCGAGAATGAAGAAAACCCTCTCAGTTTTTAAAAGAGCTCGATAGTGCACCAGCAGGAACTGAGAACCTCCTCCTTTTAATTAACTAATCGTTTATGCCCGAGGAGCACCGGTTCAAAGGCTACTCTGCCCCAACCTAGAACTCTTAATGCTCGAGGTTATACGGTATGCTCCCTCTTTTTGGTATTATTTTGTTTGACATCATTCCACCAGTACATTCTAGTATAGTTCTAAAAATAATAATATGGATCTTGTGTCAGCTAACTTTTTGTTCAAGATCCAAGAAACATTGGCCTTTGTGGGATGCGGTCCTCGCATTTTGCACACTTACTTCTTCTAACGCCTGCTCTATTATGGCATATCACGGACCTAAACCGAATTGAATGACGAAATTACGATATAAAGAATCGAAGTTGTGAATTTTTGATTGGCTCATTTTAGTAAAAATATGTTTATTTGAATAACTCAGATTAACACAATTCACCATTTTTGCTTCTGTTAAACGTAACCGCCTCTTGGCAACATCCTGAAACTTATGACATTTGTATGGCACACAAATTAGATCCGTAAAGCAGGGATATAACGAAGGTAGGTAGTTTTATCGGAACCGAAGGCGGAGTCGGAGTTTTTAAATTTTAAATGTCGGAATCGGAGTCGGAGGCAGGGTCGGATAATTGACGATAGAGTGCACGTAGTGGAAGTCGGGGGGGATTCCCCGTGCGACATGTATGAACCTGTTCATAACAGTCGACACAGGCCGCCGCCGCCGCTATGTTATGCTTCGACCTCCGATTAAAACCTTCGATTTAAAAGTGTCGGAGCCAAAGTCGGAACCGAAGGTGTAATAATAATCGGAATTTCCGACAACGGAACCGGAGTCGAAGCTCCGTAACATCCCTGCCGTAAAGGTCCCTTTCGTCTGGTTTTCTGTTCGTCTAACGAGTAGATTCCCCTCGTCTGTTTCCCCGTCCGTCAGTTTCCCCGTATGTCATCGGCCAGAACCGAATCTGTATCAGATTATATTGTCGAACGGGGAAATGGACGAAAGAGGACCGAGTAGACGAACGGGGAAATAGACGAAGGGTGCGGATTGATAGATCGACTAGCCAGTCAAACAATACAAATCAATGCAAATCAGTGTGGCAAACGTATTGAGAATATTTCTTTAAACGGAAACATTAACCGTTTTCAAATGTAAATTAAATTTTAATTTCCAATTGAATTTTAATACAATTTTATAAGACCAAATTAGGTACATAGGTACAATCGAATAAAAATACTGACATCAGTTTGTAATAGCAGACAAAAACAATGACGCACGTAGTCGAATTGAATACTTTCTCCTTTTTTGAAGTTAGGTACTTAAATAGTAAAAAAGATCCGACTGTCAAAATTATATGTAAACGGCTGCCTGCATGTCAACGGTACACTACTTATATTTGCCAACTCGAGATCTGTCTGTTATCTTTAGTGGGAAACTGGAAGCCATTACCGAAAATTACAGTTTACCAAGGTCAGATGATCCCTATAGGCTACCAACAACAGACTACGGTAGATTCTCACGTCGATGAGCTTACAAAATAAATATACCTTCTATTCAAATAGAGGATGTTGACATGACATAGATCTACGTGTAAGCTGCTCTCGCATGTTTTGTAAACTGTACTGGACCTGCGTTTTTCGTAATGTCGATTCATTTTAATTTCCTTTGGATTTGTGATTTATTTCAACAATATTTCGCTAGGTTTAAGTTAAACCGATTGGACCAATTGTCACGGTTTAGTCCCATAAAGTATCATTAGGACGGATGATTTAAAATAAATATAACACTATGGGCGGTAGCTATACACACAGTATAGTGATTCGTTGTTGTGTTAGTAGATTAAAGTCGTTCAAAGACTTTTTTTTGTCTACTAAAATAAAAAAGAAAGGTCTTTTCTTTCCAGTAAGAACATAAGCCTTTACAAAAACAGATTAATCCACACCCACTACACAAACTCAATTTTCATTTTTCCGCTTGTAAATATTTTTGTCTTTTTTCTAAGAAAACTTGTATTATTCCACCTAATAATTTTTTTTAATTTGTTGATAACTGATTAGGAAACCAAATTTCTAGTGTTAATCCCCAAAATCTTTCGAGGAACCATTTAACTATTATTTTGACATTAAGTGAGACACAAGTATACATAATACCTTCTTTGGAGTAATACGCTTATACCAACATATTGAACTTATGCAATTTTAGTCACCCCAGGAATAATTCACGAGTACCACACACGCATTGCGAATATGAAACTGAACATTAAGTGGAGGCAAGACAATGACCATTCGACGTTTTGATACCTATCTCTAATCGAATCATTATCATTCACGCAACAATGGCTTTCGTGGTAGGTATTCAAGATGGTAGTTATTGGTTCAGAGTTAGGAGAATTTTTGCCGCAATGGTGTTTACGGTACCAGGGCACGTTCTGCAAAAAATGTCTGTATTGTGATTTGTGAATATCAACATTTAGGTGTCCCCACGGCCCGCATTCCCTCCGGCACCAACACTCGCCCACGTCTTTAAACAAATATTTAATCGTCTTTCCGAGACCTCCGCCGCAGTGACGCACTCTCGCTGTTTATCAACTCGTTCCTATACAGGATTTTAACGAATGAACTCTTAATTTATATGTATACTATCTGTTGCCTTCAGCTTCCCCTGCGCCAGCTTTTTTTTTGAAATATTGTTTCATAAAAACTTTGTCCAGACAATAACGAACGCAACAAAAAAGAATTAATCGGTCCAGGCTCCGTAATGCTATGACCAAGGGAAATAGGGATTCATTTATATATTATAATGCAGATTATACTTCGGACATTCGGATCGAGTGAGATTGTTTTCCTCTCGATACCGCAACTGTAATCGATACCTCTATCATTAGTAGGTATCTTAGCCAGAATGTAATCCTTTTCCTTCGAATAATCCCTCATACTTCTGAAGTGATTGGTGATGTGTGATACGTCATTAAAAATAATTTAGAAGTTATTAACTTTTGAAGTGCGTAGTAAATATTTCAACGAAAATTATTTTGAACAATGTGGCTCTTATGGTTTCGAAGATATTGCCAAAAAAACTGTCCTTCCTACACAAAAGGACGGCTATTGTTTTCCTAAGATGATATTGATGATACGCTCTTTGGTTAGCGGGTCAGCAATCAGTATGACACTTACATTATTTTTGTCTTTACTTCTTAATTTATAACAAACCTCGTTTTATGCTGATGGTATTTACACAAAACAAAAGAAAATTTAAATACTGCAAGTGTAATTTAAATATCCACCAGACCTTTTCTTTTTCCTAATTACATTGTTTCTAGCATTCTTATTAAATTAAATCAATACGTACAACGTACTGAGCAATGCCCAGACTTGTATTAATTAATACTCGTGAACGGCATTCAACACTCATTCATACCACCTTAGGAAGTGGTACCTATTGAGTACGATGCTATTTTTCAGAGTTGAAATATTTATTTCACGCAGCATTATGTCTTCAATAACCTACAGTTGATCTAGATGAGCATCTCTTGCATGCCGATCGGTAGTCCGGATTACACCTACCAAAATAATTAGTATAATGATACGGACGATTACAGAAACAGCTTTAATAGTACATTGGCACGTAAATCTATTGAAACATGAGATCTAAACGCTGGAACAATTACCTCCGAGTTATTTAATAATAATGCCATTTTGCAATTTACATGAGCTTTTTGCTGGTGCTGTCATTGTTCATTATAATAAGTGGCTCTCTCGCTAGTGCTCTTGGTACCTACGCGGGAATTATCCTAATTCAAGGCTGCATGCGAGCTTTTTCTCTGCACTCGCCTGAACCTGACCGACCGAGACTCCTTTTTTAACCGTCTTCAAAAATGGAGAAGATTCTCAATTCGACTGCATTTTTATTTAATCGCTGCATGTTAACCGATATTCATGATTCTTTTTTTGTTAGATTCGATATGATTTATACTTATGATGACTCGAAGGTAGTCCTAATAGTAATAATAACTATATATGCGGATGATATAACTGAGACATAGTTTAGTACTTAAAGCGGTTTTGCATTTGTAGCTTAAAATTGAAACGCGGACGACCAATACTGTTTCGTCGAACAGAGCGGGCTCACAAATTATTATTTTATGTGATACGAAAGCTACGTGCCCCTGTTTCACCAGCGCGACAATCGTCGGTGACAAATGTCAGATCAAAATGCAACGCGTAGTCAATACGAAGCCAACCGACGTAGATTCTTGTCGAGTTTGTAATGTAAACAGAATTGTCACTCGAGCGACACCGACAATTGGGAATGGATGATTATTTTAAAAGTGCTTCATGATTTTTCTATTGATAGGAATAACCACCCTTAGCTACAGAAAAAAGTTACAGATTTTTCCATCGAGCCATATATTTTATAAAAATAAAAACATTTTACTCAGTCACTTGGCGGCCCCTATACGGCTGATAAGCAGTACGTCTATAACATAACAAATTAAAAAAAGGCTGCTTGTATCTGTGGTACACAATGACATAAGTAGCTAAAAAAGCAACGGCTAAGTGGCGCCGTCTGTGAATTGTTGGTGTTACTCAACCATACATGGGGAATTCCATAAAAATGACCATATATATTTTTTCCCAGATGTTGGAAAATTTTGGGGTTATTTCTACTCAGAATCAATAACACTACTGAATATTATATGAGAAATTAATGTTAATGTTTAATGAAAATATTACATAATTGGTCCACCAACACCAAGTTCCTTGTGCTTTATTTTATCACCCTGAATGAAATAAAGTAGGCACATATAGCATTGCTCTGGGGTACCTATAATATCAAAAAAAACCAAGGGCGCAGTTATAGAAGCTCGCACAGGGCGCAGATAAGGCTATTTACGGCACTGCTTACGGGGTAGACACAGCCTAAGGTAGCAGGTACCTACAGGCCACATTTAGCAAGATTGTGGGTGTATAGGTGGAAAATGGAATCAAAATAGTGATGGGTTGCTAGCCTCGTCGCCTATAACATAATTCCTATGATTTTCGCCCATTCCCTCGATGGGCTTTTACCATCTGCGCGGGTAGAGAAGCAACTGGTACATTCTATGTTTTTTCTTTGCTCCCAGACTAGCATGGAAGACCCCAGACTAGTATTTATAACAGGAAGCGAACATTATATTGTTACAAAATATTCCATTGCTAGTCCCGTGGCCCTGTTTCAGTATCAAATTACTATTAAAATCCACGGACGTGCGGTCAGGGCAAGAAACTTGGCAGCTAAATGCAGCTGCTAGTCAAACAGCCATGAAATATGTAGGTACTGTCGGCGAAAGTAAGGATGAAACTCTACAATTCATCGATGACTTACAAATAAGAATATACCTACGTGATAACGAAAAGAATATAATCTATACATATAATAAAATCGTTGAGATCAAAAAATCTGTACATTGAAGATTAAAAAAAAAACCGACCAGGGTGACTTAAAATCGGTAAGTGAACATATTAAAACCATTTTTTAATTTTTTGTTTGTTTGATTGAGCATCACGTAAAAACTACTGAACGGATAAATGAAATCTATTTCAATAAATTCAGAATAGGATCTAGGCTACAGAAATTTTGGAATTTTTTGGATAAAGGGGGTGAAAAGGGGGTTAAAGTTTGTATAAAAAAAGAAAATTAGATTGTTCTAGAATCATGAAACTCAGGATAAATACTTAGTTATAAAAATGAAGAAATACCTGTTTTAGCATATTTTTTAATCTTATCCAGAGACGCAAAAAAAGAGGGTTTTGTGTTTAAAATTAATTAACTTCATACACCTATACAATAAACACCAATGAAGTGTAACCATTTAAAGTTGCTACATAATACTTCCAATTTAATACAGGTAAATATAATTTCTCAGTTTTCTTTAAATTTGATTTTTGAGGTAATTACGCACAAAATAGCGGAACTCAAGAAAATCAGCTTTCCTCGGTTTAAGTAGTTGGTAATAATTACAAATAAAATAATACTACGAAGAAACTATCTATTTTCTTCGTACGTTATACGCATGTACATAAGACATAAAGCCGGAAAAGTGTGTCAATTGTGAAAAAACATTAATAAAATTATTACATTTTGCACAGGTATTTTTTCAACGAAGACATTGGCGTCCTAAATTGTGTTCTTTACCTAACACCTAAAGTTCAATATGCAATACCGGTTACTTTGTTTTTATTTATTGCGCCATTATTCACAACGCGTTCGGTTTTCGAACGCACTCTTATTTGAAAACCTGATATTATTATGAGGGCGGCGTGAAACGCTTGGCTGTATGCTCTTAGTACCTTTGCCTAAAAAAGCAAAATCAAAAGGCGCGTTTACGCCTGCGCTACGAACATGTCAGAATTTTATTGTGAAAAGTTGGTAACTGAAATTGTTAAAGTTTCTGTCCTCAGAGTTTTTAAATAAAATTGTTTTGGTTAAATACCACACTGCCAAAGAAAATATAACGCTGCTGGGCCTTAGGCAATATGTATCTTAAATACTTCAAGGTAAACTTGCTTACAAAATTTTCATAAATACTTAAAATCTGAATGTACCTATTCGAGAAAACTATTTGAATGTGCCTGTTTCAAGATTAGTACATATTATTGTAAGGGTACCTATGGTATACATCACTCTTCTAAGGTAGTCCTAATTTTTTGTAGATAAAGATAATAAGTGTTAATAATCTGTAGCTACCTACTTAAACCAAGAAAATAAATTAAAAAGCTTCTTCTAGAAAAATTTGAGTCCCAAAATATTAATTAAAACGGATTAGTAAATGAATTGTTAGTCGTAAGGTACTGACAGGTAAAGATTTATGTATTTTTAGACTAGAATAGTTTTTTTTTTAATTAATCAGGGTACAAATGTCATTAAAGTGAGCGCAGTATTCGCCAATAGGCGTCATAGTTTGGCGAAATTAATAGTGATGTAACTAAAACTGTACTTAGCTTTTTTGAATAAAGAAACTAAACAAAACTATAAATTGAACTATTTGTAAAATAACGTATAAATAAATGTGATGAGTCATTAACCAGTTTACACCTGTTTTTGTTTTCAAGATTCCGTGTCACAAATTATTATTTTCATGAAGTAATTCTAAAAGTATAGTTTCGTACATTTTTAGTGGTTCACGTGACGAAGTTAATAGTCATAATAATAATAATTTTGATATCGAGAATAGTCATAAAGTACTATCACAAAAAACACACGCGGACGAAGTCGCGGGCAACAGCTAGTCTTTAATAGTGTATTGAAACCGTCCATCGTTATAGTCAGTTAAAGGCATGCAAGTAGCGTGTGCATTATAATATTATCGCACGTGCATCTGTTAGTGACAGGAGCGCGAGTACCGGCAAGTTGCTATGCCGCTCGCGTCGTGTGCCCGCGCCCGCGACGCCAGTCGCGCGCCGACCTACCGGCAATTACCAATATGTATCTCCTTTATTACAAGCTCTTTACCATAAACCAATGCACGGAAGACCAGTGCTTAATAACGGCAGTCACGCCTGTAAATTGTCGATTGGCTGTAGAGTCAATGGAAATGTATGTGCTGTATTCGATCAAATAAACGATCGTTTAAACATATAATCTATGACGTAGGTTGCCACTCCGGGTGGTCTTCTATATTAATAATTTCGTCGCGGGGTACGGTTGACTCTATCGAAACCTCACCTGAATAATAAAACATAAAAAAATAATGATTTCGAGTCGACAACACATATCCGCAAAATTCGGATTGTCGAGTATTTTGTTAAATTAAATTAAATTCAAATGGTACTGACATGACAGACAAATCGCAGTTGTCATCTTGAGTAGTTAATAAACGTTCCGTTTTCATAGCAGCGCACAGATACGCCTCGCCACTCAATACGTCGCGCCAAAGAACTGTGACTCATGTGACTGTGTAAAACGAAACGTCTTGCCGTAAACCTTCTTTCTTTTAATTATCTTTGGACACTTTTTCATATGATATACCTCAGATCAAATACTTTTTATTTGATCTGAGGGATATACTCTGTGTCATGTGTTTTTTCTTTAAACCTGAGATTGGCCGATTGCCATAACAACCATAAAAAAACTGGCCATAACCTTAAAAGTTCGAAGTTGAGGTTCTTTTCGTAAAAAAATTAAAATGTAAATTTTTCAGTATTCATAATAGTTTTGCATAGTGGTTTACTTTGTTTGGATTACACGCATCACACATCATGCCGAATCATCATTCGTTATCAATGCAGGTTTTATAAAGATAAATCTCTTGATTTGCGTCGGTATAACACACCATCAAATAATGAGGTAGCGGTCATCTTTCTAGGAGAAAACGGCGAACCTCCATTAAACCCCACTGTCGGGTTGTGCAACGGAACCCGCCTTATTATCAGAGCGTTAGCTTCACGTGTCATTGATGCCGAAATTATTTGTGGTAGCCATGTAGGAACCAGAGTTTTTATTCCTCGAATTCGTCTCCAGCCATCTAACAGTCAACTGCCTTTTAAATTTAGTAGGCTTCAGTTTCCCATTCGCATAGCATTCGCAATGACATAAATAAAAGCCAGGGACAAAGAAAGACTGACCCCCTTATTCATAAACGCTCTGTAGGCCTCTGCTGACTTAGCAATCGTTTGTCCTTATCTGTCACTTTGACATTTACATTTCACAGATAAGGACAAACGATTGCTAAGTTAGCAGAAACCTATAGAGTGTTTATGAATAAGGGGGTGAGTACTTAAAACAGAGATGTTTACAGAGAATTAACCTTAAAAGCTATTTGTTTTGTTAATTTATGTTAGTTTATTTTGAAAGTTGATTTAAAATTAAAATAAAATTATTTATTATATTTATTAAACAATGAACGATGCTAAAAAAAACTATGCCTTGCTTTGCCTTTAATATTCCTTGAGAACCGATAACTACGGAAATATCTACCTACATTTTGTACCTAGATATGTATTATGAGTCACATTTCACCCGAGCGAAGCCGGGTTTTCATCTGGTATTTATTTATTTCCGTGTGTTCAGCGATACTGAAAGCAAATTGTTATTTCATGGAACCAAGGGTACCTTCATCTATCTAATAATAGCTTTAAACGAGCAATTTTTGTATATAATAGGTCGGGGCAAAAGTATTTTCGTATTTGTCGTACAAAGGAAAAACACTTTCTAAGGTATACATATATATTTTTTTACATGTTGCCATCTTGTGTGTATTACTGGAGAAATTTTGTAACTTGGTGAAACAAATCTGACAGATAGTTTTGTCAGTGTTCTTTTGAAGTTAACTTGTGTTAAAATGCGTCCTAAAGAATTCTGAAGTGACCGAAACGTGGATGCATTAACACATCCCAGCGAAGTTCTTTCAATTTTTCCTGGGTGGCTATAGATGAGTGCGGTCTGGCGTTATCATGATGAAAGACTACGCCCTTTCTGTTTAATAGCTCCGGCCCGATTTTCTCACGAGTTTCTTTTAATCTCATCAGTTGCTGGGAGTAGAGGTCAGATTCGATAGTTTTAGCCGGCGGCAAAAGCACATAATGACTTCATATTTGGTGTACGTATAAGGTGTACTCGTTACTCGTATGTCACTTTGACGTTACCTGCGCGGACGAAGTCGCGGGAAAAGCTAATATTATATTTAATATCAATCTCGGCAACGGCTTCAACGATTTTCATGAACTTTGGCATGCATTGGGTTTCAGGGGCTTTTAACATAAAAATTGAATAAATGTGGCTCCGAAAATAAGAATAACGACTAATATCGTTCGTACACCAACCAGTTGCACATAATAATCCTTCTATGTACGGTCAAGTGCAAAAATAAGTATCGATACGAACTTCTCAAAAATTTGTCCCACGACCTTATTACGCCGGTGTATGGTACTTATTTTTGAAACTTTGACTAGATACATATTATTACACTTGACTGTACAACCGCCTAAGAAATTGCTTTGCCTCTTTAATGTGTTGATAGCCACAATACCGCGTAAATACATGTCGTGAACTCATGAAATTCAGCGTTCGTAAAATTAAGAAGGATGTAATATAGGAAGGCTGAAATGAAATATTTCGTGGGCCAACTGTGCCTGCCTACCTACGTTAATAATCTAGCTAAAGAGACGTTTTAAAGCTTTATTTTTAAAAGTGGCTGATAGTATTCTAGTATTTCCTCGCAACAGGTAATCGTCGTAGAAACAAGTTCCGGTTCTTTTTTTGCTTCGTAGAATTGAGTATTGCTAAACCAACAAGTCGTCATCCGCTTATGCCCGAGTTGACACGATATTTAGTATTCGCCGCATGGTGAAGTCATTATAAATTCTTGTGCACTTGCAGTTTCACGTAGTGCCAAGAATCGGTAGCCGGCTGCCGAATGCCAATGAAGTGGGTATTGTGAGGTCTGTCGATCGGCAACTACCTACCGGTCGTCTGGATCTTAGCACAATACAATAACATTAGAACCTGGGCTACATATGACATTCCATCGAAATCGTTAGACCCGATTTTACTACTTAAATAGTAAACATTTTTTTTAAGTGATATCAATTATATGTATTTCTAGCTTTTGCCCGCGACTTCGTCCGCGCAGATAACGCCAGAGTGACGTCATAAAAAAATATATTTTTTTAGTAAAAAGTATCCTATGTTACTTCTAATATCACCAAGAACATGTGTACAAAATTTCATGATGATCGGTTGAGTAGTTTTCGCGTGAAAGCGTAACAAACAAACTTACATTCGCATTTATAATATTAGTAGGATTATCTCTCAAATATTTTAAGTTCCGTTTAGTTCTAAATATTGTTTGGCGTGTATGTGCGCGGATACTATTTCATTGTGTGGACATTCGAAGTCTAACGTACGTACGCAACATCAAAAAGACAACAGAGAAGAGTGTGGGTGTGAGCCTTCAATGTTTTCTACTAATTTAGTGTTGCTAGAAAAACCGTTACCTCGTACAGATGTCGCATGACGCTGTGAACGAACCAGCGACGGGTTCCCAAGCTTCGTCCATACGCAGCGCGCACCTGGCTGTTCCGGGACGCTGGGCCCCGACGACACATTTTCTTGTTGCAAACAGTTGCGCCATTATTATCATTTTACGAGTAGTTCAAATTCGTATCTTATTCAAATAAAATGTACGTGCTTCGCTAAATTCGACACAGCTAGCGATCGATAGGTAGGAAAGACCGAGGCGAGTTGAGACAGAGGTGAGTTGATACAAAGCCGATTTCTCTGAACTGTGACAGTTTATCGGGCTGGTAACTTCGCTAATTCGTTGCTCTTTCTACACTCCACAGTTTGTGTGAAGCTGTGACCTCGCTAACTGTCATAGGTGCAGAGAAAAAGGCTTTGTATCAACTCACCTCTGTCTCAACTCGCCTCGGTCTCCCCTACCTACTCCCCTTCGATACGTTATTCTACGTTGATCGATGTAGTTGCACTTTTGTCGATGTATCATGTCTATTCTAAATAATACCTAATTAACAAGAAATGAAAGCATCAGAGATCCAACTTGAACGAATGTTACTGTAAGGAAAAAGCTGACGCGAGATTAGCTCGCCCGTTGTCGGCAGTACAGTACCGGTCCTGTTCCCATGCTACACGATCGACTTGTTCCGCCTCTACACTCTGTACCTACTTTGCGGTTTTTCTTAACGTTCCATTGAACGTTTCCACCATTCCGAACTCGCATCTCTAACTACATTAACTGTACATATGATGTGTCTAAGTAGAATCGCGCACGTTACGTAGCAACTACTCAAATGCCATTAGAAACATTGTAGGCATTAGGTAGATATTGCTACGTTGATCGCGTTAATAATCCCATTAATGCATAATATGAATATGTATATATTCATAGCATAGCTTTCACTACGACAAACGTCAGTTTAAAGCGTTTGTTAAAAATACGGTAGGACATAGTGTTAGAATTTTAATCTGATTAGGTGCGTAATAAATAATAATAATTGAGTCAGAGAATTAGTACTTGTATGGTGGTGACAAATCAATGCACTTACTTCATCTTGTTTTTATAAGAGACCAGTGCCCTGTTTATCAAAACTTACAAGTGTACGAGTTTACAAGTTACACTATACAGGTAAGTTGTAACAAGTTCGTGTAAATTACGTTTTCTCAAACATGCTCGGAAATGTATGCGTTAATGTCCCGATATGAGGACATGAAGTTTCTCGTTTATGGCTCCCTACATTACTTCTTGGCTTAGGCCACAAAAGTTAGTATGAAAATCCATTTTTGTCCGCTGCTCTAATTTTTTAAATTTCTATACTAAAATTAAATTGGCAAAGGAAAAAATTACATACAGCCAACCACCACCACAATCTGTACCTAAGCATAATTGCGACATAAAAAAAAAAAGCTATGGTACTATATTTATGTGCGGTTAAACATGGTGCTCAAATAGCTGGATCAAATTAGTACATTTAAAAAATAAAAAAGGTGGCAAATCGAAAATCTTTTTTTCTGCTTATGCGTATTTCGTAGTGATTGTTATTATAATTTAACAGAAATAAAAATGACTTCTAGTGATGAAAGTGACGGGGAACTTATGAACTGTACTCCGCCTCATTTAAAAGAGGAGGCAAATTTAGCTATGCAAAATATGCTACCGGAAAAAAGTAAAGAGATTTACATGAAAACATACGATGCTTTCATGAACTGGCGAAATGAAACCCGGACAACCTCCTTTTCAGAAACTATGATTTACTTGATTGTCTAGTAGTTATTTTAATTTTAATATTTCCTCACATTGTTTGAGAAAAGCACTATACAAGCTTTGGCCGGAACAGGGATTGCAGGACTCGTTCTATCTGGCCTCGTCTTCGACTCGGCCACCTACCCCAAACTCGTCCAGCAATCCCTTACTTCACGGCCTCTGCAGTAATGTACTATTATAAAAAAAATACTACAAGGTTTGTAAAATTTTACGCTTGTAAATTGTACTTGTGAATTCTAAAATCAAGTTGGAGTTTTTTTTATTACATTATGCATTAATTTTATAGATGAATGCTATATTGTCTGTGCCTAATATGAAAGAGACTATAAAAAAATAACGTCAAAGTACAGATTTCCGCCGTTTGTAATTTGAAAAGTATTCATTCGCAGCAAGACTGCAGTAGGTTCCATTTGAAAAAGGTCTTGAAAAGACAATAATTAACGATTCTGCTAATAATTCGTGACAAGGAACACATTTTGTTTGACGCACTTAGTGACCGGTTGTCCAAGGATTTAAAATAGCTTGTAATACAAGGCTTGTGAGTATTGATAAACAAGCCACAGGCTAGATAGCGTAGGGGAAAAACTAAGTAATTCAGGATAGGATACTATAATACTTAAAATTTAAGGCTAGTACATGGCAATAAATCCATCCAATCCATCTCTGCTATGCCCCTAGAGGCCAGAGGGATACTGGGAGCAGCACTCAGGGTACCTAAGCACCCGTCGCAAGTCGGGCACATTACTTGCGACAGGCGAGTCACATCCCTCGAACCCCCCCCCCCGGTGTTTGGTTCGCCGTGAGGCAGGCGTTCCCTCCTTATCCACCACCCAGGGACGCGCCACGTTGGAGTATACCTCTCCACCCACTTAGACACCTAAGCAGGTCCGTGGCACTAGGATACCCTGCCCTGATTGCCCTCCTGCTTATCCGAAGTCTCAGGCTAGTGTATATTATTTTTCAAGAGCTGTGCTGACTGGAACCACTTTGTATATACCTATTTATTTTGTATTATATTTTTACAACCACGCCTCGTTTTCTTTTCTGCTCTAGGACTAATTAACCGGTCACAACCTCTCATATCAGTTTTTATAAAAGACCATAATGTTGCCCGCGACTCCTTCTGCCCAGAATTCGCTTATCGTTCATTTTAAATTCACTATTTTTATTAACTGCTTATTGCCTTTGTAGTTTTTTTTATTTATATTTGAGAAAAGCACTACACAGGCTTCAACCATTAACCTTTTCAACGCCCACGACACATATATCAGTACCGCCGGTTCAACGCCAACGACCTATATATACGTCCATTACTTCAATGCAAAAGCAACCTTCATTCAATTGGGTTTAGGTTCAACTTAAGGCATCGCAATAGTGAAGTCTGGCGTATGGGTGACGTCTCTTGTATTTGACGTGGCGGCGAAAAGGTTAAGTGCCATACTGTACTCTTACATATAAAACCTCGTCTACAGCTCGGATTACAAACCAACTCGTCCAGTATGGCTTACTTACTGTGATCTCAACAGAAATAATGTACTTTAACTTATTTTTGCGTTAGTCTGTAATGAGGAACTTCGTGTACTAGTTTTGCACAGTTATGCATACATTTCAGAGCATAGCGGCTTATTCGTCCTCTTTTCTTAAATATTATAATCCTTGCACGACAATCTACTGGAAATAAACAATATCATAAAATAAACACACTGACTCAAACACACTTAAAAAACGTTGATTCATAAAAAAATAAATATAAGTACTATTACCTTGTTTAAATAAGACTGCCGCCAAATAAGAAACGGATCAAACTGAAACAAACATTCGGGATGCTCGGCGCAAGGTCATGACACGAATTGTTTCCCAGAATCGGAAACACGAGGTACACCTTTTTTTCCCGACTACTGAAGCGCATCAATATTCATTTCAAAATTCGCTTTAAAGGCTATCAAACCACCATATAGGTGAAAAACTTAAGCAAATGACCTGTTGTATGTGTGAGTAATGTGTGCGAATTGACAAATTGACGTTCCAAATGAAAAATGACTAAAGTCCCATATCAGTTCTGTACACTACTACATACAACAGGTCATTTACTTATGTTTTTCACCTATAACGTCATTTCTTCGATCAAACAAAAGGTAAAGACGAGCACCGGGAATATTAATTTCAAAATTCGCTTTAAGGACTATCTAGAATACCACGAGAAAGAAAAAACAATAACGCGAGGAGCATAAAAAGTGCAATGACGTCATCCTCCAAAGCAGTTTTGCGCCGGCCGCTGCGCCTGCGCTAATCCCCGAAATGACCCAAACCGGTCTTTGACCCGCGCCGCGGCGGCTGCATCTCCCTTCACCCACACTTCTGAGCGGATTCACCAGGACTCCGTCGGTTGTGTTCCAAATAACCTCGCATCAAAGCTGCGGTATGACATCCATGGGCTTGAATCTTGTAATCAATTTGAAAATGATATCACATAAAACGGCCAAAATATTTCAAATGTTATAACTGGTGTGGTAGAAGACACCAATTTGATAAACACGAAAGATATACGAAATCTATGCTATGCGTGGTAAAAGTACGATTTTAAAAATTTCACTTTTAAAATTTCCTGCGGGATAACACACAGCGGTCTCTCGGTTAATGACTTTATTCCAATTAAACAGCCCTTAAATCGTTTTTTCGGGAACGTTTCAATATCGCGATGTCCGCGATTCTGAATTGGGACTGCCTGATACAGCGACATCCAGTGGCCGGTAGTTGTAATAAACAAAACATTTATACCTGTTATTTTAGTTATTTTTTTAATTAAAGTATGCAATGTCGTTGCACGAACGCCGCTGCTCTTGTACCCTTTTTTTAAGTGCGTTCCATATACTCTTTAACTCTATACTTGTTGATTTGTAACTAATCTATTTATATTTATGTTCGGAAACAACAGAAGTCATTATAAAATAATATTGAAAGGTTAATGGCATTTATAATAAACTAGCCCGCGACTTCGTCCGCGTAGATAAATCCCGTTTTTTTCCTTATCCCGGGGAAATTAGTTTCTTAGTTTTGTAATCACCTACTTTTGTATCAAATTTGAAGAGTCTAGTTATTATAGTTACTGAGTAGTGGGAATTTCCAAAAATCTTTCCTTAGTGGATGCCTACATTGTATAAGATCTATGTGCAAAATTTCAAGTCTCTAAGTCCAGTGGTTTGGGCTGTGCTATCCCGCGGGAACTATGCAATTTTCCGGGATAAAACCTATCCTATGTCCTTTCCCGGGACTCAAACTATCTGTATACCAAATTTCAACTAAATCGGCCCAGCGGTTTAAGCGTGAAAAGGTAACAGACAGACAGACAGACAGAGTTACTTTCGCATTTATAATATTACTAGTAAGGATAAATACATTTATATCATAAGTGTCAAATCTTCCATGCTAGTCTGGGAGTAAAGAAAAAACATACAATGTACTAGTTGCTTCTCTTCCCGCGCGGATGGTAAAAGCCCATCGAGGGAATGGGCGAAAATCTTAGGAATCATGTTATAGGCGATGCGGCTAGCAACCCATCACTGTTTTGATTCCCCTTTCCATCTACACGCCCACAATCATACTAAACGTGGCCTTTAGGTCTTGTTACCTTAGGCTCTGTCTACCCCGTAAGGGATAAAGACGTGATTTATGTAAGTGTAAGTAAGTGTCAAAATGTCACCCGCCATCTTAACGACTACTAAATAATAAAAATAACAACTGCCCCTGCACTTTAATGTTCCATTACTGCACCGCATGACGATACTTTAACTTTAATGTAACATTAAAGTGCAATTGGGATTGTCTAAAAAAAATACCTAGCCTTTTTATTTTATAGCCATAGCATAGACTTGTCTCTAGTATTATTCTGTGTATCTATAAATTCGTGTTGGACTGTTGGTGACCCTTTAACTGGCAAATAAAAGTAGTGTAGTTGGAAAATACAGTACAAAAATCTGTACTTTAATGTTAATTTTTTATCGGCCGAATGCCTGTTCGTTCAAGATATTGGAAACTATTATCGGATTTCATGACGTTTTCACAGTAAAACAAAGCTTAAGCTTTGTTTCACCGAAATCAACGATATTCACTCAGTTCTTGTTGGAGTGAATTCCAAGCGAACGAATAATAAAATACAGCGCGTGGTTGCGGGATTACGCGCGGTTTCCTCATCGCGCGGTCACTGCAGGCGTTCGCGGAATCGCCTCTCTAGCCTCGCCGGTCGGCGCGCCCGCGTATGCTCATCTAACTATAATTTGTGCTAGATCTAATGCTGCTAAGAAACATTTAAATTTATCCTTTGTGCGAACAAACTTATTTCACTATCTTTTTAAATAAAATTTCTTTCTACTCGGTTACTAAAAATAGGCTTAACAAAGTGCCGATGACCTTGGGCTGCCAGAGCTGCTTTTTACACATAGTGTTGGTTTGTTTTGCCTGGACTGTAAGTAAAAGATGGAATGATACCGGCGGCGTGGCTCATGTCTGAACTAATAGAAAAACAAAACTTTAAAAAAGCTAGGCTTAAATGAAACAAAATGGCAAACTCGGTTCTTAACGAGGTTAAAATAATCTTTACTGAGGTTAAAAAAATAGTTACAATACAAATTCCTACCTCTGGGTAGGTGCTTTTACAAATAGATATGAAATCAGGATTTTTCTGTTTAAATTATATCGAGTCAACTAACATAGTCACAATTTACAAATAGCATTCTAGTACTGTACCTAATAGCAATGGAAGCCGATAAAAAAATATTTGTTATATTTTTACACTTCCACAAATAAACGAATTTAGTGCGTAAACTGTTCAAAAAAGTGTTTTTACTGTGTATGATTAAAGACGCTTCTTTAAGAAGGGAAATGTTCCAAGCCCTCTTGAGTTCGCATTTTATTTTCTTTAAGTATTTTCATCTCATCAGTTTTATTCAACGGTACTCTCCTGGTAAGAATCAGATATTTAAAAGTATTCATACTTCTCTTTTAAATTGAGAAAAACCTTAACCATTTGATTGGTGTCAAATTTCTTTCAACGAGTAGTTCTCGTATATTTATTTATTTACTACGAATAATAATAAGTCTTACTATTATTCGTAGTTTATTTAGGAGAAATCTGGAATGGCAACGATTTTGATGAAATTTTATACGTAGGTGTTTTGTGGGCAAAAGTCTGATCTCTTTGTTTCGTCACCCAGGTACTTCTTAATCAGTAGTCGAAATTACAGTTTTGTATTTGTATACTGTGCCCTTTTTCTACAGATTCGAGAAATTAAACGAGCCCTTTACGCCATTCGTATTTTGTGCTAGTATTTAACCTGTTTTATTTCTGTTCAGCCTCCTTAGTTTTGAACGATTCATTATTTTATTGTGAGCCTGTATAATGTAATACTTATTATAGGTATGAACAAACCAGTATTTCCCAGACTTTTCGAAGCCAGTAATTTAACTATAGGGACGAGTACAAATAAGTAATTTTTGTATTGAGTGTGCATTTTTGCTCACTAGTGTATTAGGAAAACGATGATATTATAAGCTCAACACACAGGAAACATCGTAAAATTGCTTGAATTTATCTGAATTATTATAACTTCCATAAAAATTGTTTCACATTATGATTTTGGTCGGCAGGTTCAAAGATGGCGTCCCTTACCCGTGGCCTACAGGGCGGTCGAACCTGATCCTGTACCCCGAAGCTGCAAACCAGACTCTCTACGTGCGGCGTGCGTCCGGGGCTGACTCCGGCGAGTACACCTGCCGCGTCTCCAACCAAACACACACGCAGGACCACCTTATCAAACTGCAGATACTGAGTGAGCACACCTTACCTTACCCTGAAGCAGCAAAGCAGACTTAAGCTTGACTTATCCTTGGGATAAGAGCTGCTCGAATAATACTTAATTTATAAACCTACTTTTGTTTTAATTATGTAAGTATTAAGTATCGACGAAATGATTAACATAATAATAATTTGGAATCTATCTCCCTAGATAAATTAACGGCCCCGAGGACTATGTACGTGTCTAAAGATCATTGGGTAGAAGAAGGCCTTCCGCTGCGTTTATTCTGCGAAGCAATGATCGGTGAGCTTTATTACTGTTATACTAGATACCTATAAGATGTTAGTCAATTTCCTTCCTTCTCTCCTTTTTCTTATTATTCTTGGATCTCCCGTTCTCTAATCTTAGTTCTTATTAAACGTTGAATAAATTTAAACTTTAATAACACAGGACAGACGTTCCTAGCGGATGCTCGCAGCGACCTGAGATGGAGAAAAGTGTGGCCGAACGGCACCGAAGGAGATCTACTGCCGACACAAAGGGAAATAAACACATCGCGGTAATTTTGCTTGCATATTCTAAACGGCTTAGTTGTTTTTTATTTATTTCCAGGACTAAACTTTGCGGTAATGTTTCCTAGAAAGAGGAGTTGACCTCAGTGGGTGACCCGATTTCCACTTGTTAGTTAGTTCTTACAAGTTTGTGTGACTCGCCACTACTTTATACGTAGATATTGATCGGACAGACACCGAACCTTTTAACTCTGAAATATTTATCAAACTAAATGGAGCAAGAACATTACCGATTAATACAACCTTTTTTATCGGCACCAACAATGAAATTACAATAAACGGGAAAAGTCAAGCTGCCTAGGAAATTTAACAGCTATATAAAACATTGTCCTTAATCAACTGTAGACTAAACATTTAGTAACGTAAATTTTTCTCGAAAAAATATTATTCCATGTAACCTATTGCTAACTGTATTGTAGAAATTGAAATGACCATTATTTTCGGACGCGAAAAGCTTTACGTAATTAACCCTCCCGAGTATATTAACAGAAGTTTTGCGAATAAATTGAAATTTCTGTATTTCGATATAGGTATGTATATCGGGAAAGGGTTCGCTAAATTCAAGAAACGACTAGGTAATACTAAATAACGGATGACTGAAGTTTTATGGAAGTATCGTGTTTTGAACGACTATTAAACCAAAAAATTATGTTGTCTCGCAATGTAGGTAAGTTGTTTGTGCAAATGGACCAAGAATTGGTTGAATTCAGATAATCTAGAATTAGAGTGTTGTTGCAGGGACGACGTGCAGAACATATACGGCTCATACCTGACTGTGGCACGAATGTCCCCGCAAGACTACGGCAAGTTCGTGTGCGTCGTGCACAGCAACAACGTCGTGTCGCGCAACTATGTCTACGTCAATCCCCCTCGTGAGTATCTATCTCTGTAAACCATAACTGGCCAGACTCTAAAGTCTTAGCTTGCCAGGAACCCTGCGAGAGGCCGGCGCTCCAGCTATACATTAATATACCGTTCATCTACTAAGATATGTGTAATCAGCCATTGAAATGGTTGTCGCTGAGCTAAGCGTTCGATATTTATTACTTCTGGGGGCATACACTCATGAGCAAAAATGACGGGTCGCTCCCCTTAAAAAGTTTTGTGCAAAGCTCGCGAGTTTATTATAATAAATGTAAGTAAGCCACATTCAACGTTACCATGCAAAAAGAAATGGTTTCTCTCGATGTATGTATTTTCGTCTTATTGTTTATCTTGTTACCTTAGACACTGTCTACCCCGTAAATGATAAAGACGTGATTTATGTATGTATGTATGTTTATTATGTCTATGTGTTGTACAATAAAAAACCAGTATTTTTCTACATTACTTCTACTAAGAACTGACTAAGTAGGTATAAACATGCAACATTTTCATATATGAATGCAACTCCATGTATTCCGGACTCTGAATGCTTATAGAAAGACTGCCTGAAACATCTTAAAGGATCGTGCGAGGTACGCATGAAACTTAGTGTTTTGCAATATTCTACCTGGTAGTGTAAAGAAATGTAGTACATTTTAGGCTTAGTGGACGTAAGTACACTACGTTTCTGATAGAAATGAGAATATTATTAACAGTGGCACTGGTAAAATATTCGGAAGATATGTTTTGACATTTCTTTTCAGTCTTCGCTTTTATTCGCGTTTCTGTAAACCTAACAATGCAAGGCGATAGAATATATGTGTTTACTACTGTTATTAATTGCAAATGGAATAGTTAATATAAACTGCTTTGCGAACTTTGGAACTCGTTCAGCCGCTTACGTCAAATATGTCTGAACACGCTACTAACATTTTTGCAATTGCCTGCGATTTATGTTCGCGTATTGATGAACACTTAAACCGCTCCGATAAATCTTTTAGCAATTATATCACTGTATCCTAGCGCAATGGACAGTCTCATTGTAAGCGGCGCAGCTTCGTACCTGCATTGTATGCAAGTGGATAACGCCAGTCTACCTATCCTGCATTTTCATGCAAGTAACCTAACTTTTATTTTTTGACAAGTTGAGTTAGTCTAAGCCGCTTACGGTCTCGCATTTTCCGTTTAACAGAAGCGAAAATGGTTCATATTATAGTGAGAAATGGAATGATTTAAACGCGGGAGACTTTGTTACAGTGCGATAGTATTTAAAAAGACCTTTGGGTGTGTTTTGCTGTCTTAGCCACTCTTATTGGTTTGATACTTAAATCGGCCGATGGTACCCGAAACCCGAATGTCGTTTTAGGAGCTCACGGACTGTAATTCATATGTACATCACTCGGTTCAACATACATAGGTCCGTGGGTAACTGGCTGAATACACCACAATACAACAAAAAAAAGGTCTCGTAGGTACCTACTATATTAGCTACGCTTAAATATATACCCGAGTAGAATGTCTACATAAAAATGTCCTTTGCATAAAGCAAATAATGTTTCTTGGTATCAAAGTTTGTTAGAACTGATTACTGAGCGTATCAAAAGGATGTTCTAACAATCAGCATCTTAATTCTCAGAATTTCGATACGTTTATGGCGCTGATAACCCTAACTACATGTAAATATTTGATCAATGCTGATATTTAAACTTCGTGCTCCCAGTCTTAATTACTGAAGCCCAGTTTGGACTAGCAGCGGAAATCCATCAAGTCGCACAATATTGCGGCACTGGGTCCACGGCTTCTGATCCGTCCGCACCACAGCCGGGCAACCTAATTACATTTTCAGGATTACCAGTATTCTCGCAAATCTAAACTGGGCCTTGTTGTATATTTTTGACTTCGAATAACAGTTTTAAGTGATTAAAGGTACTACTACTACACCCGCCCAATATCCAGCAGAAAACATATTTAGGTACTTAATTTTACATTGGATATTATACTCGACCAGCATTTCTATTTATACATAGATATATGTTGATTGCTGGCATGCCTACTTATTGATACTAGCTATTGCCCGCGACTTTGTCCGCGCAGAATTAAATGTAGCCTGTATTCATCAGGGATAATGTGGGATTCTAATGGTCCTATTCAATGCAAACAAACAAACAATCAAACCTTTCGTTTTTATAATATTATATAAGTATACCTAGATTGCGTAAGTAAGACTTTATCGGACTTTAACTTTCATCCAGATTATTTATTTTCATTTTACTATGTAATAGTAGCATTATTGAACACAATATTTGTTCATAACAATTCATGTTTCTGTTCTTTTTCCATAAGGCGCAATGCGAGAATGTAATAACTAAATACACTATTTCAAGTAATAAATTGCTTTTGCTGGCTAAGCATTTGGAATTACAAATTAGCGGGATTGATTGCAGTGATGGTCAAAGGTCCACTGCAAATAGGTACAAGCAATGGCGTGGCGTCCATAGAACTTGATTCCCACCGGCTTGCCTAGCTTAAGGTAGTAGGGCACTTTTATTGTGCAGAATTAGAGGAAAAGGCTAATTAAATGCCCTTCGGCTTGCCTTCTGATATACTTGACGCCACGCCACTGGTACCAAGTCAATTTAATGATAATTTGAAATATTAAATTGATTGCGACCGCGTCTGATAGATTGTCTATTCTGTTGAAATCCATTATACAATGACTGCACAAAGCGATTTAATTTTGACTGTATTACTAATAAAAGGCACTTGACTTAATCCAACCTTAGACATGAATCGTTTGTGAAAGACATCATAAAATATTGATAAATATTTTACTTAATCTTCAAATTGGAAAATTAAGCATTTGCTTGTACGAAATTGCGGTTACTTTTATTATTATTGACGAGAAATACAGAGGTCACTAAATTTTTTTTATAATAACATATTCAATTGCAAGATTACTTATGTAAAAAATACGTACGAATTACGCAAATGTATTTGAACAAGTTAACAATGGCCAGTACAGTTAAGAATATTCCCTAACTTAGCAAAGCATGTACTATCTATGACAGACTGTCTGCCCTAATGGCATTTGGACCCTTCATCGGGCTTAACCTAGGTACCAGCTCGCACTAGGCAATTTGGATGTATGTTAAGGTGTGGCTAAAGTGAACGTCCTGAACGCAGGTCCTGATGCGGAGCCCGAGTGGCACGGTAACTCTGTGCCGTGGCGTGCGCTGGCGCTGGCGGTCGCGCTGGCAGTCGCGCTGGCGGTGTCCGTGGCCGCGCTGCTCCGTCGCTACGCCCCTCGGCTGCGTCTCTTCGTGCGACACGCTCGCGCTCTCACTGCCTCGCCTGCCCAGAGAGCGAGAGGTATGTATTTACACTATCGCTTTCCCAGCTGAAGCTTGTAATCAAATTAAGAATGTGGACGAATAATCAGATCACTAACAATTAATACCATAAAATTTAAGTGCCGCATTAGTTACTAAATTAAAAATGTTAGTAATAATTACAACAACACATTAACATTACACAACATAAACATTATATGTAGGTAAATTCTTGAATATAAAAAAGTAAGTTAGGTCGATTGTGTAGAGGTTTCGCCTCAAGATTAAATGTCATTAATGCCTAAGCTAACCATCTTCAGTTTATTATAGCGCATTTTAGCCCCTCGATCTATTATTTTTATCGTAATATTTTAAATAATAATTCCTATAACCGATACTCTTCGTAACTTTAGGTCTCATTATAAATTGAAAGAAAACAATACATACTTAGCGAAAAATGAGAAAACGAAATGCTAACCGCTGAACACATTATCAATCTTATTAAAGCAGAACTAGCAGGCGCAGCACGCAACAGCAAAGCGAGAAGTCGTGCTATGTACATTGACGAATGTGTACGGGAATAGGATTTTACTGGAGCATAATCAGTCTGATTACTTTTTTTCGCCAGATAATTATTAAAATAGTATGTAGACAACTTTAATGGCTTGCGCCAAAATACTACACTGAATAGTTATTCAGATTAAAAAACAATTGTCCAAGAAAAGTTTTTCGGATACGTCCAACCTTTGAATATTCAATCGTACACCCATACCCGAAAACAATAGCGGCAACAATTGTTCGACTGGGCATAGCTAATAAGGGGGATTAAACATATCATTTATCAATATCTGATTACTAATTAATAGAAATCTGCTAACGATTTGGGTCCAGTTTTAGACTTAACACAAAAAATTACCTAATTGTAGACTTTGTGTTATCTACCTACCCCATTTAATTTTGTCGGTCATGGCGATTGGGGTCCGATTATCTCAGAGAGTACACGTGGGTATTAAGTTAAAGATGGCCCTGAACGCTGCTATTACTTATATACAAGTATCTAAATTCGCGGAAAGTAAATAAAATTTGCGGCCAAGATTCGCACTGTTAATAAAAAAGTTATCAGATGCCAGGAAAAGCCCCTGAGCCCTGACCTTACTGAACACTACACCTTGGTTTGAAAAGTAAAAAAGTACTTGAAAGTACTTGGTTCGAGATAGCTAGGTAGGTATTGCCCCGCCTTCTTTTTTGGTCGTCGTGAAGTGGGCTCTACCGTGTCCCTTGATAGTATAATCCATATCTCAGATTTTTCTTCGAAAAACTATAAATTAGAAAAATGTTTTTTTCAATTCTCATGCTCGTAAAGTTGTTCATTGTAGAGAGAATGCCGCATAAAATTGCTTTTATCCTCTCGTGCATAAAATTATTTCTTCTTTTACGGGTCAGGCAACTAAGCTTTAAGGCCATATACACAATGCACCTTCATTTAATAGACACTACGAATAATAATAAGTCAAGAAGCGTAATTCCCTAACAGTTGCCGCTTCGATTGTCATTCCACTTACGCACACAAACTAACAGCAATGCAAACGTAACACCTGTCACTCCGACAGACAATACTTGCACGCGATTAGTCCGCGCGTCGTGATTGTGTCCGCCTACTTGCGGTAAGGGAAAGGTGCGCGGATCGCATGCATCCAGAGTCGTCAAGTATGGTGTCCTAAAATATTTATTTACGTACATATGAAAGGTGAGTCCTCTATTTTTCATATCTGAATGGCTTCTACACCACTTCACACAACACGATGGCATATTTTTCTAATGTATTAGCGCAAAAATACAATGATAACGTCACGATAACGGCTCGAGCGTCCCGGCCGAACTAATTCGCCGCGCGGTACATTTTTAAGCCCCGCCCCCTGCGGTTCACTTCGCGTGGAATGATTTTTCGGGCTTAATTACGCTTCTTGACTTATTATTATTCGTAGAATAGACACGTTTTTTTATGAGATGTGGCCAGTTATATCTTAATCCAATAAAAAAATAATTATCTAAATACAAATATAGACAACTAAACGTATACATAAAAAAGTACGTAACAAAACAAGTATTAATTTTGTAACTTGGCATTAAAAATCTCTGACTAGATTCAAATATCACAACCTGAAAAAAACAAAAGGTTAATTTTGTTGCCTGAAACTATCTGTCAAAACTAGCCGAATTTGTTGTGTGGTTGGAAATTTGACAAATTAATCGACATTATACCTACAATGTCTACGTGTTTGTTTTATTTCCTTGCAATCGAAGTGAAAAGCTGTAAAAACTATTGAAACTCGAGCATTAATCCCATTTTTCCCTTGACGTGTCTATCCACCCTAGCCGTACTCGGGTAAATTGGCTTGTTTTATGCTCTTGTTGTCATCTACTTCTTTGTCCTTTGGCTACTTCTGTATACCGAGAAATTGCATAGTTAGGTAATTTAAATACCGACAAATGAAGTCATTGAGAACGAAGTCTCGGGAAAAATATGATACACTTATTTTTGAATTTTCAAGATTATATTCGCGTTTGTAAATACCCACATCTGTACTTCTATACTAATATTATAATGAGGTAAGTTTGTGACGTTGTAGGGGGTAATCTCCATATCTACTGAACCGATAATTAAAATAATTTTAACAATAGAAAGCCACATCATTTGCGTGCCTGTATTTGGTTGTATTTAATTCTGCGCGGACGAAATCGCGTCAAATTAGTAAATAATGTAAATTATAAAGTACTAGCTATTGAAAAAGTGCAATTTACTTGCAAGTACAGTGTATTGTATGATTAGCATATTAATCGGTGATAAGTACTCGTGAATAGTGTAGTTTTATAACGTTGCTTATGGGAGATGTAGGAAAGTTAGCGGATGGTGGATAGAGGTTATTAATTTTAAAATATAAGCCACCTACAACAATAGGTACATAGTTAATAAACAGATAAGGGAAAGGTAAATAATAAAGATAGTTGATTTACAAACGTGCCTTTGGGAATAATGGAGATAACAGTATATGCTTGGTGACAGGATATCAGATGGTAAGTTAGATACAGGTTTCTTCATAGAAGCACACATACACATACTAACTTTACCACTTATTACATCATGTAGTATAAAAGTTAATTAAACGTGTAGTTACAAGCCGGATAAACTACGGCGCTAATACATAATACCAATATTTATTTTAGCGGAGGGCAGCTAGGGCTACGGCCATGTTCTCTTAAACTGCGTCGGTGCTCTCGTCCACATGAGTTTGAGTACGTATCGACCAGGTTCAATGTTACATGTTTCCTGCACGGATGTTTGTGATGTCTATTTATAGTTCTCTTAATAATAAGAAAGTGGAAATAAAGATACTTGCGTCCAAAAAAAAAAAACTACTAAAACGCATTGTCTTTATACTATTTCAATTGTGCTTATCCCACACAAGGAATACAAAGCCATTACTCCCAATACATAAATCTGCAATCAATTTGCATTTGTTTTATTAAACATGTCTTTAATTACTGCTAGTAATATAATAATAGCGTTCATAGCTCGTTTAAAATTTTTCTACAGCCCAAAATTCATTAGGACTCGTCGTAAAACAAGCTTCCAACAAAATATGGCTAAATAATTGATTGAATTAGGCGTTACTTTGCGGACGTCTATACTAGTATTAATGCCGCTACCTGGTAGAAGATTACCAAGGTATTTTTTTATATGTTTAAGAATATAATAATTCAATATAGTGGCATTGTAGTACATTAAATTATAATAATTATAGTACATTGCATTATGGTATATTCCTGTAGTGCGATTAGCTCTGTTAAAAAAATTAAGTCGATCTCAGTCCAAAACATTTGGAAAAACAACTAAAATGTGTATAGTTTTACTTATTATTAAATATATTATTATTGTTGTTTATTATTATATAATAATACATATATATTATTATTAAATACATAATCCTTCCTTCATAATCCTTAAAAAAATTGAAAATAAGAACGCGTTAAATTTTTTACTAAACTGCCTTCAGAGAGGCGAATGTATGTATGGTTGTATAACTGCATGTAATCTGTGTCCTCGCATTAGGTAGGTACTTCTGTACGCTTAACCGCTGGGTGGATTTTATTTTATAAGGTAGGTAGCTATTATTTTGTTTTTAGGTACTTCTTGATAAGGTACGGTGCGGTTTTGAATTTTTATCCGTTGTTTTAAACCGGATTTCTCAATTATCAGTGGATTGCGTTGATATACATTCTACTATTCAAAAAAGAAACTGAGTACTTAACAATGTTCTCTCGTTTGGCTATCACACGATAAGCGTTGTTTTTTTTTGTCGAGTCGAGACAACCAATCGTGCGGCGTTTAACAAGTAAAATAAAGAGGGGAAAAAACTATTCCAATCCAACAACACTTAATTCATTCCACTCCCGTCACAATTTTAACAAAGGATATTTTTAAACAATTCCGTACTCGAAAGTAAAAATACCATGTCCATATTCAGTATCTACTTGCGTATAAATCATATAATAATTTTCCATACATATAAAAAAATTCTAACTTGTTTACATGGAAAAACGAGATATATGTTACTATTACTAGGGGTATTTATTAAAGCAATGGAATCCACAACAATTATTTTTACAATTTTTGTCTGTCAGTGCGATTGTGCGCGCTAATATCAACGGCTAAAGCTACGTGGATACCGTTTTTTTCTTATGTGTTGTGGTTTTTATCTGGTGACATTTGGAGTTCATTTTATCAAAATCGACCCACGTAAACAAAATATATTTAATTTCTCAGCAACTGGCTCACTTTCACCTTTTTCAACTTTTATCAAAAAATACTTAATTATTTAGTATATCGAGAAGTATGTTTTTTTACCTATTTTGATATTTTTATACCTACCGTTAAATTGCATAAGCCGATAAAGGAAGTCTACGCGAACGAAGTCGCGGTCAAAAGCTATTAGATTAATACATATAAACGTAAAAGTCCTGAATGACTTACTTAACAGCGTTTATAAGAATGTATGGATATAAGAATATATCTCGTTTAATAAGAAAATAAAAGTCCATCATGATTAATTATTGCATTGGAGACATTGATAGGTACACTAACAACGGAGAACACACCAGACACGTATACCAAACCAAACCATTAAACCATTTATTTATACTGTGGTGTGACCACAATACAGAAACTCATTCAATTTCTGTGAAATAATTGTAAAAAACACCAAAAGTGCGACGTTGCCAGCTCAGTAGGAATCAACGCCCAGCTCAAAGCGTTTGACCTAGAAACCTGAATTTGTTGGTTATTTATTTAACCTCCAGCAGCCTAGGGTTCTGTAGTCACAATTTTCATAACAACCTTAAGTCCTTTTTACAAGTTTCATTTTTCAACAAGGTTCGATTCCCGGCCATAGCTTTACTTTTCGGATTTTTCTGTGTTATAATTTTCACTGACATTTAGAAATTAAGGTTGATTATGTTTTAAAATGCCTTTGGGCGGCAGGAGGATAACGTAAGCAACCAATAAAAAGAGTTGGGGTTGATTGAAATCTGGCTAGACAATGTCGCAGGCAGCTGGACCGCGGGCGGCCGGGTAGCTAATATAAACCAACGTCACTTGTGTAGCTAACGTAGGCTCGCTTGCATGTTTAATTTATAATTGAGTGGTCGTAATTTACAAACAGTTCTGTCTGCAAATGGGTTTCGTGCATGAAGTGTGCTGAGTGTATTAAATAAAAATACAAGGTACTGTAGGAATAGGTTCGGCTAGTTTATGCTGGCAGGTTTTGGGTGCTGGCTGCTCTGAAATAGTTCAAGTTCCGAATATCGAACACCCGTTCGATATTTTGAAAGGTTTTTGTTTTTGGAACTTGGGACGGCTCTCAGAACAGCTCGAACTGAAAGCCGAAATAAAATCAACAATTAATAAGTTTGTGTTTTAACTTGAGTAACTTTGCCTTCTGCAGCAACAGTTTGGTTAGGAACTTTATATCCCGATTCCCGTATAGTTTGAAGTGCCTCTTCAGGGCAGCTCCACATTGTAGTAATTAAAAGGGGTAATTTAAAGTTGAAATAAAATCAAGAATTAATAAGTTTATGTTTTAACTTGAGTAACTTGGCCTTCTGCAGCAACAGTTAGGTTAGGAACTTTATATCCCGATTCCCGTATAGTTTGAAGTGCCTCTTCAGGGCAGCTCCACAGTACCTACCTTCTGATCCACTTGACTATATTTTCTTCTTAAACAAACTGCTACGTAGACTTGCGTACTTCTTATTCATATTCATACTACTCCTGAGTTACTATTAAGTTAAACAGCGTAGTCGTATCAAAGATACATACTCACGAGCAAAAATAACTGGTTATTTTTCATGCAATTATGTATGAGTGACCCGTTATTTTTGCTCGTCGGTGTAGTTCTTGGTGCAAGTATTCAAAATGTAGTGCACTGCGTGCAATGGCCAGACAGATATACGACACTAATCTATAAATCGGAGAATACTAACTTACAAGCTCGCAGTAACCGTAATATTCGAAGATGAAACTTCGGAAAGCGGCAGACAATTTAAATAAATTACAACTACTCTATTATACTATTATTGAATTTAAGTACCTGCTCTAAAAATTCGTAAGCATTATGTATTCATAGTATTTTTGAGGCCATCGGAGTGGGATCCGCTTATTTGCTAGTGACAGACAACATGTGTGTTAATTACAAAATATGGGCTCTCGCAAAAAGTCGTAGTTTTTGCATGTTAGTGTGTTGCTAGGTAATTCAGAGACTTAGCCGAGGTATATAAGAAAAAATGTATAAATGATCATTTGTTAACATAGTATGGCTACGGGTCCTGAAATTTGTGCCCTCACTCGTTGATTGAAAACTAAGTATCGAATATGATCAGTTCTAGAGAAGGAGTTTGATGTGCTGGTTTGCTGGACCCCGGTGGATGGCTCGTTGGTGCGCGGCGCGCTGCTTCCGACGCTGCAGCTCAAATACAAGTACCGCGTGCGCGGCGTGCAACTGCCCTTAGACCCTGACCGATGTAAGTACTCGCTACCTCTGCAACAGATCAATACTTACCAATTATCTGGTCTATCCGAGTTATGTCCAGGAAGAAAACTAAAGTCAGAGTACTCTGACTATTGGAGATAGCTAAGTTTAGTTTTAGTCAAAAGCCATTCTGTACGTAGTAGTACAATTAGTCTTTATGTGTGGCAGGGTACTCCGAGCTGTTATCGGACTGCAGTAGCTGCCGCTCGCTGGTGGCGGTGGTGTCGCCGGCGCAGCACTCGCCTGCGCAGCTACTGGCGGCGCTGCAGCATCTGCGCGCGCTACCGCTGCCGCCTGTAGTCGTGTTGCTGCAGGTAACTCCTACAATGAGTTGTAACTGTGTGCGTGCGAGATTATTTTTAAACCTACTACACAAAAAGAGGAGGGTCTACGTTCCACTCTGCCTACCTATTTTTATACACGTCGGTAAAAAAGCTACGGCCCGAGTGATCAAGGGCGAGGTTGATATGATAATTCAGAACGCCCTACCTATAGAACTCTAATTCAGCGACACCCATGAGATCAGATACATCGAAGCTGTCTATTGAATTCCCTCTATTCAGAAAGTGATTCATGTTTACCAACAGAAATAGTGGACACAATCTTAAATGAAAAGTATCACGTCAATCATACTCAACCTTCAACATTTTGCTACTCTAATAGGTAAAAACCTTATAAAAACTCGTTGCGGTTTGAACATTGGCTAGCTTAGCTGGTTTGGCGTCATCACGAACAAAAAGTCTTCAAATCACCTACCATACCGTTTTTCGTGAGAACTGATGACAGCATTGTTCTTTGTAAAACATGTTTTAGCGCCACCCCGGCATTACTATGACGCATTTCAACTTACCGCTTATTATGATTTTAAATACCTACTTGCGCAAATGTCAAGGCACCGATGTAATGTATGTGACTAACATAGAAATGCTTTGTATTAACCAATTCACACTCATAAAAGCATATTTATACACAAGTATATGTATTGTTGTGTTCTCGTGGCTTTCGCTCAGTGCCGGCGTCACGAACTTAAAGGCATTTGCACGCATGTGCGTTAGACGTAGGAGTAGTCCTAGACCTATCTAATTATTTTACTAAAAAGGTAAACAATCCCTGACTAATGCAAACCATATTTCATTTCTTTCTTTCAAAAGTTCATGAGTTCTGCGCCGATAAAAACCAGAGTACGCACACATCGCGTGTATAATCGACATGCATCGGAGTAATCTGGTTAGGTGCTCAAACACGTGTGAAATCTTACGCGAATGACAATACGGCTGTTTTCGGATATTTTTGAACACCTTGGCAGCTCCGATGAATCTGATAATGGCTGTACATCGCGTTTGTTTTTCGAACTCGGCTGATATAATCTTTATTTTTATGTATTGCCATTATGATAATTTAACACCAATTCATGTGTGCCTCTTGTGTACAGGATTTGCCCAACCTGAAACGCGAAGCTAAGGACTCTGGTGAGACTCTGGTGAGCGTGCTCCGGCGCACGCGCCTGGTGCCGTGGCGGCACGTCCAGGACCGCGAGTTCTGGACGCAGCTGCGGCTCGCGCTGCCGCTGCCGCCGCCGCAGCTCTTCTCCCCCAAGGTTAGTGTGATCACATCACACACCCACGGTACGGAGTCTGAGAATGAAACTCAATAAGACAAGTATGAAACACTACTACAAAAACCCCTAACTGAAAAGTTGTTTTCAACCTCACTTTTTAGTGACATGTTTCTCAACAAAACTTGGATATCGATTTTGTGGATAAAACTATGTTGAATTTAGGATACGAGCGGAATATGACAAAATTACCATCCTAGTTCTATCTCACGGCTAATCAAATCCAATTTGACTTTCACCGTTTTCGAATGATGGTTACACACGTGTGTTTTGAAGAATATTACTGTAAATGTGATTTCGCTTACCATTTTTTTAATTTAATTTTAATTTTAATGCATGATTTATCTGCAGGAGGCACCCTCTACTCTGGCTAACATGGACGACAAGAATTCTCGCTCTCGAAGTATGACGACACTCGTTTAGGTAGCAGCGCGCTAGTGCTCCTATTTAAGGAACAAATCACAGCGCACACACCTCAGTGCCCGTCATCTCCTACTGACGCTAACTTACGTCAGGCATCAACCTGTTGTTATATATTTCTACGAATACCGGCGAATTAATGAAAAGTTGCATGTTTTACAATCAAGGCAGGAGAGGAACTTCTTTGGCAGTCTTTTATCTAGAGGAACTAGACATCACACAAGACATGTGACAGAACACAGTCAGTTATTTATGCTATAATATTTGTACTTATCTGTTAGTTGTATGAATTCAAATAAGGATATTAGTCTTTGTGACTATTCACTGTACTGCTCGAAGATTTAGCATTTTTTATCTTCATCTATGCTATCATAATATGCTGTTATATTCATGATAATGTGCCTCTTTTCTTAAAAATTACTCTTCAAATATTATTAGCACCTTTCCGAAATTTTAACTGTCATTAGTTAAAGGCTACATCCATGCATTAGCTTTTTAATTAGTGCTCTAACGGATCGCCTTTTAACCGATTCTATGAAAGTTATAAATGGCTGCGCTAATAGGTAGCGTTACCAGTGTCACTTGTGTGTCTTACTGTAATTGTTAACCCGCTACATCTCCCACATAGAATACCTTTTCTTTCTTATAAATTGATGTACTATAAGTTACACTCTTATTAACAATCTCTTCACTAGTGCTATGTATGAACTAATGTCCCGTCCCCTTTATCCTTTACGCTATGTTAGAATTTATGGGTACATACGCATTTATGCCAAATTGCATGACTGTCTTTAGGTGTTTAAGAAATTAAAATAACAAAATTTCATAATTATAGTAAGTCAATTCGAAATATGATGTACAGTTTTCTGAGATCTCAGTGTCTATAAAGTACTTTAAAAATTAATTACGAAATCATTAATACTTCATACTTATTATATACACATGTATGTTTAAAAAGTTTGTTTATCGATGTACTGAACATAAGTACTTATGTAGTTTAGTAGTTTATTAGATTTGAGTGCCAAAATGAAATTAATTTTCACACCTCACGGTTAGTCCCGTGTTTTTGTAACTAACACCTTAATTGAAACTTTGTTAGGATGTGTAATTATTTCACTATTGCCAAGTGGTAGGGCAGAGCAGACAATCACAAATACACTCTACCCTGGGCAGGTAATAAAATTAAGACTGCTGGCATCTGTTGGTGATGAAACGTCGCCACCGAGGTAGCTTTTTAAGTATTAAGTTACATTATTTCTACGTTATAATTTGGTCTTAACTGTTTCTCGTGGAGAGTAAAGTTTGCTTGATGCTTCATTATGTATTAACAACTTTGGGAAGCAATCGGAAAAGGATGATCAAATGAGATGGTGTATGGGGTCTGTGATAAATCGAAGTGCGTAGCCACGGTGGTTTCTATTTTCTTTTGTACATTATTTATTAGTTCATCCGTTTTTTATGTAAATATAGTTTCTATGGTAATGTTATTGAACGAAAGTATTATTGTCGTTGTGGTCAGTTTCTCATGTTGTAATTTAGTAGGTAGCAATTATGACAATAGACTAAGCTACATTTAGGAACATATTTAAGTTATGAAGTTGCGGTTATTGTAGATATGCGATTCTCGTAGATTGTATTGGAACAGATTGCGGTTGTTTACTGCGTTTTACGGCGTGGCGAATGGATTGTTGGATTGTTGGATTGTCCTGATATGTATGTGAATTTATAATTTAATTGATACATTCCGTAGGTACGCTGCTAGCCCAGTGTAGTAGATTATTAATCGATGGTTACAGTAACAATAAAAGCTGTCTTGAGCGTTGCTAGTGGTTTTATTTCAAATACCTAGTCAGTAGTATAGCCTCGATTCTTCGAATTTTAACCATAGTTGCCATGTTATGGTAATATTTTTTTTACAATGTATCTACTTAACAAGTAAGTATTTCACTTCACACCATTGAAAATGGTTCACATGAAACAGTCGAAAACGTTTAGGTACTACTGGCTTCACATCTATAGAAATAACACATTCTCAACGAAATGTATCATGAAGTGAATCGATTGGTTATAAAAACAATTCCCTTTCATCTTACAATTGGAGAAGCAACTGCATATCAACCGTTGTTTATAAGTTGCTTTATCTGTTGAAAACCGCTGCTTTGCATTATAGCCATGACCATTTAAAATTGAACTGAACTGATTATAAATTGTCGTTGGTTGATAGACATCAATCATCATCCGACGATCGAAACGGATTTTACAACCTTCAAACAATGTTAAATCATGTGCAGTTAGCCTCATCTATATGAGGCACACATTCACATTTGAAGCATCGAAATCAGCCAAATAGTTCGGTACACCATAGAAATAGTATGGTGTGTCCAACTTTTTTGTCACCTTGGATGTTTCATACTATATGGTCCGTGGGCTCTTGGAATGCCATTCGGGTTTCGGGCACCAAACCCACGAGAGTGAGGGAGAAAGCAAGACAAACCCGAATGCATTCTAAGAGCTCACGGACTGTACAGTCGGCGTCATATATATCGTTGCAGTCAGTGTCCAAATATTAGTGTCCGACCGAAACACGATGTTTAGCCGAAACCGAATATTCGGTTTTTTTCTGATTTCGGCCGAAACCGAAACCGAAACCGAAATTTTTGAAGACGTATCAAAATATTCAAAATTACTGTACAAATCGTAAGGAAAAGGTTATTGCAAGGATTTCTTATATGAGAACAGTTTCTTTTTTTGTTAAACAAAATAAAAAACGTTTATTTTTAATGAAAATAGATATACATGAAACTACCGTGAGACTTAATCATAATTACACATAAACGGATAACTCACGTATAAAAAGTCGAGTGATGCTCGACATGTCCTGGAGCTTGGAACGAAGTTCGTTACGCTGCCGCCGGGGCGAGCGCTTCAGGAAGAAGGACTTCGAAATAGTCCGAAACATGTCGAGCATCACTCGACTTTTTATACGTTAGTTATCCGTTTATGTGTAATTAAAATAGATATAATTAGAGGTCTTTAAACTTTTCAAATCTTTAAGCCGAGCGGTCCCGATGCGAGAGCCGCGAGAGGCCGCGAACTAACTTCGGCCCGGCCGAAGGTTTCGGCCGGATTCTGGCCGAAACCGAAACTTCGGCCGAAATCACTTTTTTGGCCGAAACCGAAACTTCGGTCGGACACTACCAAATATATCTGTACAAGCCTGGACCGTGTTCCGATATATTTCAGCACTTAGTCTAGGGATCGACAAGTAGTTCGTAACGGTGGTTTTTACGCCTCAGTTACTCACCAACTTATCCAGCCGGTTAACATGAGACTTGAAGAACTAGATTAAAAAATTACCCAGGGCGCACTATGACACAGTTCCAAAGAAAACAAAAGGATTATACTAACAAAACTATTTATTCACTATACGTTAGTCATCTTGTACAGGAGTTGATAGTAGAAAAATCAGATGTCGCTGTTAGAATCTTATTAAATCTATTTTTTTAAGTTTAAATCAGGATTACCGTGTGCCGGCGTTATCAAAACCAGGAGAGCTTACTAACCTGAGCTTGGCTGGTATTAAATGTAGGTTTCTCGGAAAAAAAAATTAGGCTTCCTACTTCATCCTCCGCACGTAGGGGGCAGATCCAGCAGGTGTGGGCACGGTGTTACGTCTCCTGGGCCCAGACAGACCCTCCAGCACTAGGGCCAATTGGTTGGGGTTGGAAGCATCTGTGGTTTAGCACACGGAAGCCTAACTAAGGATGAGCCGGACCTAAGGACCCCTAAAACCAACAGAAAAGACTATGATTCTAGGATTCTGTGAGAGCCTGACGTGGCAAAAATAACTAGAGCCCAAAGAAAAACATGGATACTCACATTACGGGATTAACAGCAAAATGAAACATCTGACTGGTTAATTAAAAGACTTTAGAAGTCCATCGCCAACGCGATCACTCGCCACACGTCAAGGGAATCATGGCGGATATATTCGCCGTCCTTGCGAAGCAACAAGAAGCATCGAATGTCGCGCCCCCTGGTCGGTTCCGAAGGCAACTGACAGACAGACATAGCAACAAATGTCGCATCGACTTTGGAAGAGCAAAGACATAAAGTGAGGAGATTGCCGCAACATTTCTCTAGGCAATTCTGCCACTCAAGAACCCATGCCTCACGCTACTTATCGACATTAATAAAATATTTGTTACAAGTTTTAGATGGAGTCCTGGATACTTATACGTATTAATTGACACTTGGTATAATACAATACCAATATTTGGCGGTCGCAGGTTAAACCTTTCGCGGTCCTCCTGTTGCCGACCGACCCGACCGTTCTTAGACCGTAACGATATATATGACGCTGACTGTACCTACATTGTATTTGAAGTATATATTTTCAAACCGCGCCCAGGTTGAACGTGATCTTAGCAGTTACTGAACACCGCAAGCATGTTTACTTTTACAGTCAGGGGTCTAAACCAAATAATATAATACCCGGTGCACTTTTGGCCAAATCCAAGAATAAATTATTTAGAATACCAATTACTACACAGTTGTGTTAGGAAAAAAGATAGATCGGTAAGAATTATATTTCATTTATTCATTAGGTATTATTATCCAATATACAATAATATAAAATAACAGGCACAGCATTTCATATTATCTTTACAATCACAAGACGCCTGGAAACAATAATTTTCCATTATAAAATTATCACTGAATTTTTTATTCTACTACTTCTGCTAGTATATTTAGATAGCTCAAAGCACAAATATTGTATGGCAACTTAAGGAGACGAATAGTTGCGCTTCAAATATCGATTTGTAAAAAACGATACCTTAGGAGCAGCATGAAACATGATCTATGTAGATGCAACATTTTTTACTTGAAAATACATTTTTAAGTACACTTGTGAGCAACCAGATAAAAAAATTCGCTAACGTAATAACTTGACGGTATCTATGATGCCATCATCGTACAATTTACTTAAAAATTAAGTACAATGAAAGTACTTTTTAGCACCTCAACTATTTACACTACTAGTGTACAAGCTCCCGTAGATTAACATAAATGTCACACGCCTTAAAAAGACTCCTCTCTCCCATTCCTTAGATCTTTCATTATTCGATATCGTTTATTGGACTAAAATCATTTGTCTAGCTTTACCATGAATAGACGTAACATAGACCGAATTACACCTGCGAAAAAAAAATTGACAATCGAGCCATTCATAGTTTTAATTCAGGAATCATCTCGCAGTGATAGTATTAACTTTTACTCGCAATCGAACTGTTTGTCCAATCAGGTGGTATCTTCGCTAGTTAAAAATCTTAACAAGATACTTGAATGATGAATGGTACAGTCAGCGTCATATAGTTTGAAGCATCGGCAGCAGCTATGTTCGGTACACCATAGAAATAGTATGGTGACGAACTTTTTGGTCACTTTGGATGTTTTATACTATATGACGCTGACTGTACACAGGTCTAAATTTCACTTGTAAACATGGAAAAACTATTTTAAACATAATATGTATAACACAAGTAACGAGGCCTACAAAGTAATTTGGTCTAAAATTAGGAAAAATCACGTCGATAATAAAATCATTCTAAAATTACAAATTAAGCAATAAAAACTATTCTTATAAAATATAGTTTTACATTGAAACTAACCGATATTATAACATTGACACGGTCGGAAGGATTAGATTTTGTTTAAAGTACCAGAGTGCCTTTGCAACTTTGTAAGTACGCATGCATAACGTCCAAGCACTATCCCTTTTATATCAGATTCTTATTCGTTTCGTGGCCATTTATCTCAGTTATTATAGGAACGTTATGTGAATAACCTAAAATAAATAATATTTTTTCTATCATTCGGCACCGCTCGTTGTTGGTGGAGGTTGCTTTTTACTGTAAGACTGAAACAAAAGAAAATAGTTATTAGCCTTAACAAAATAACTGGCTGTTCGCCTTACGCTGTGTAAATTTAAAAAAATGCTTTTTAATGCTACTTGGCAGGGGAAGGAGCGTAAACCGACGACGGAAGGGCGAGAAAATCAGCTTTTCGGTACTCTGATCAAGGTCTAGGGCTGGCGTTGCATCTAGGTCAGCTCTCCATTGAGTTTCAAAGTCGCTTACTAATAGAGTCAAAGTCCATTGTATAGAAATAGGCATGTGCGTTTGGCGTGAGACCTTCGTATGGTCGAATATTTTTTTGGTCTAACGTTTTGTTCTAAAATTTCTCCAGTGGTAACTGAAAATATTTTGGAATATATTTTGCATCGGCTATGCAGAATGCTTAGTTTAGGTTAGGTTTACTTTATAATACTCCTGGGAATTCGATGATTTCGGTATAAATTCAGTTTTTTAGACCAAACGATAATTTGATCAAACAATTAATTACCTATTTAATATTAAAACAAGGCGTTAAACACTGGCATTAGACATTAAATTAAAAAAATATGTATTAAATTCCCCACGCACTAATCGAGTATTCATAGCGTAAATAAAAATTAAAAAAGAAAACAATATTATGCCAAAAATGCTTTACATCATTTAGGAAAAGAGCTGATACTTTTTAAACTACTGGACCGATTTTTACTAAACATGCTTAACAACCACCGTAAGGAATTTGGCTTTCGAATGAAAAAGACGACATCGCCATCGGTCCATCCGCTTGCGGGCCTCGATGCCGCAGACAGTTGGCGACTAACTTGTAACACTCCTCCTTTGCGTCGGGGGGTTAATAAACAGTTGCCGTGGCTATCACGAGGTTAACTAGGAACTGGCATATGAGAACCAATTTTTGTATAGGTGAAAAAATTAAGTAAATGACCTGTTGTATGTAGTAGTGTACAGAACTGATATGGGACTTAAGTCATTTTTCTAATTTGGAACGTCAATTTGTCTATTCGAACACATCGGTAAACTTCTTATTCATAAGTGGTAAAATTTCGTTCAAAGAAGAGTAAAAAATGTCAGCTCTTACCCATTTTTTTAAAGAGAAGAAAATTTAATGCGAGTGTTAGTCTCTTACATTTTTACAATTGCTATTTCCACAGATGCGATTTATCTGCTTCCTGTTATGGAACTCTGCTTCATGCAAGTATGATAGGCTATGCTGACCTGTAAGGCGATCCTGGCGAGTGTGTCGGCCATCGCGCGGCCGGTCTGGTCGACCATGCCGCGCAGCACGCCGCCCGGCCGGCCCAGCAGCACGTGGGGGTGGTCGAATTCCACCATCTGCCCCGCGTCCATCACCAACACCTGCACATCACCGCACACACTTTATGAGACCCGGAAGACAATATACATACATTGTGCACCAACTTCAATTTTGTAGTCGTCGAAATGAATGCACTCTGGGTTTTAGCCTGAGTCAGGAGTTGTCAGCGCAACACCAAGCGTAGAGCTTTATGATCAAAAAGCCTATTTTCTCAAATATTTTTGGTTAGCTACACTAATTGCAACTATAATTTTATAAAAAAATATCCGCCGCTTTAGCGTGAAAAAATAACAAAGATCAGTTATACATACTATCGATTTTATAATATTGGCAACTTAGTTGGCTTTCTATAGCCCTGTTTTGGAAGAAAAATCCTGCAAGTAGCGTTACATTGGTTCGATTGCAATTTTTTTCTTGCTCGTGTTGGCTTACTAATGATCTCCATACCAACATAAAATGTTTATCTTTTTATTGCATTACAGTAAATTTGAATTCATTCGCAAAATGACTTATTTGCTAATTTTCCAATTAGCCGTCTACCCGCCATATCTCCCAAGGTAGGGGGGACAGATTTTTCATTCGTACGAAGCAGCTCCTCCACATAGCGAGTCTACTTTACCTTATCGGAATCCATTACGGTGTGCAAGCGGTGAGCAATAGTAAGTACAGTGCACTCCGCAAATTTATTTCTTATCGTTGTTTGAATCAATGCATCGGTCCTGGAAAAGAACACATTTATTTACACTCGTTCCAGCAGCGGATGTATAAACAGGCCGAGGCGCGAGGAACTTCACTTCAAAATTAAAGCGAATTAGGTCGATCAACGTTTAATGTATCACATTTTTTTTATTTATTGTTGCCAATATAAATCAGAGCAGGTGAAATAGATATACTCAGCGGCAAAAAATGTGGCTCCCACAATGTATGCAATATAGGTAATTTTGTATGTAAATTTTGTGCCGCTGAGTATATTCGCTACTTTAACCATCCCTTTACTCTACTCTAGTACTCTTATTTTCTTTTTGGGTGACCCTTTTAGTACTTTGCTGACTTGACACAGTTTATCATCGTCTACATAAATTAGACACTGAAAATACCAGAAATGAGTGTTGGATGAGACAGGCTCAGTGACAGTGTATTGTTACTCACTGAGGGTCGACGTTGGCGGTGGCCTCGTCGAGCACGAGCAGCCGGTTGCGGCGCACGACGGCGCGCGCGAGGCAGACCAGCTGCCGCTGGCCCACTGAGAAGTTGCCGCCGCCCTCCGACATGTGCGAGCTCAGACCCGCCGGTAGCTCCATCACCGCCTCTTTAAGCTCCACCTGCGCACGACACCATCTACTAATGACCACTGGGACGCTAAAATCAGAGCCAATATCGCCTAACACACGGAATCGCAATCGCGTTCAGTTTCTTTAACAGTACACCTAGTACCATTAGTACCATTTCTTGCAAGGCCGGCAACGCGCTAGCAGTCCCATTGGTGCTGTAGTTGTCCATGGGCGGCGGTGATCACTTACCATCAGGTGCACCGCATGCCCGTTTGTCGGTTTTAATATATATATATATATATATATGTGTGTGTATATATATAGTAAGTGAGCGCCTAAATAAAATCACCAATCCGTATCATTAAAATCTGATGCGCTGTTTCGAATCATAATAATTTTAGTATAATTAATACCTGACCGATTTGACGAATTATATGTATTAACGATGACGATAGCAAGAACAAAAGTAGATAATAATGCATCAATACAATGACTCTTTGTGTTCCGATCATGGCAGTAACACATGTCATTTCAAATAGTAAAGACAAAACAGGCATTAAAAATTCCATTAGAGTGCTCGAACTCAAAAAATGGACTCACCTCTGCGAGCGCTCTCCACAGCACGTGGTCCGGGTACTCGTCGAAGGGATCGAGATTGTGACGCATAGTGCCCGAGAACAGTACGGGTTCCTGAGGGATGATCGAAATCTGGCTCCGCAGCTCGTGGAGCCCCAGCGCCGACGTCTCGCGACCGTCGATTACGATCTCGCCTTCCACCTTTGCTAGCCTGCAAATAATTTGTTAGATTAACAAAACGTGCAACGAGTTTCACTCTACCCCTTCAAGCAATGTATATCTAATGATGAAAATGATACTGAGATTGTTGCGCGAGCAAACCATTGTCATTTGTCAGTATGAAAAGAGGACGCGCAGACAACAACCGCAGGAACTGTTGTGATATTGACATTACATTACATTACAGTGCCCTACTTGCAGTGAACGTTTGCAATAGTGTTTGGTGCTGAGTCTGCTGCATGCCTAGATTAAATCACTTAAAACGCAATAAATTTTAAATATGTACTCGTAATAAAAAATTAAATTTAAATAACATTTAGTACTAGCTGTTGCCCGCAACTTCGTCTGCATAGAATTCGTTTATCGCTATCCCGCAGAAATTACGCAATCCATTCTTAGAGGATGCCTAACTCATAGTAGCTTTATGCATGCAAAGTCTCATCAAACTTTCATCCCCTATTTTATCCCCTTGGGGGTAGAATTGATCAAAATCCTTCCTTAGCGGATGCCTACGTCATAACATCTACCTGCATGCCAAATTTCAGCGCGATCCGTCCAGTGGTTTGGGCTGTGCGTTGTTAGATCACTATGTCAGTCAGTCAGTCACCTTTGAGTTACATATATTTAGATTCTTCCGAGGTCTTCGTAAACGTCCGCTTACGTTCACCTATGGGCACATTTGACCTAGAATACCTGTAGTCAAATGTTTTAGTAATGGAACACCGTGTACCTGAAGAGAGCATTGATGAGCGAGGACTTGCCGGCGCCGGTCCGGCCGACTATGCCGACCTTCTCTCGGGGCAGGATGGTAAGCGTCAGGTCACGCAGCACGGGCGGCTCGCTGGGAGCATAGTACAGAGACATGTGTCTGAACTCCACGCGGCCCTCCGCCGGCCAAGACAGCGGCGGTCTCTTGCCTTCCGGCGACTGCAGAGGAGGTTCCGATTCGATCTTCGAGTATTCGTCTATTCTGCAGATAAAAAATAAGTTCTCATTTTTAATACACATGCACCTATTTTACCAAATTTCAATCCAACCATTGGAAATGACTCAAAAAAACCAGCAAGATTTTAAAAAGCAAACCAAAAATAAAAGAAGAAAATAAATGAAATAAAGCCATTAAAAGCTTTTAACAAAAAAGGCAAATCCATCGACATAACATGTAGAATACGCTAAAAGGAAACTGACAGAGAGTTATTTTTTACCTTTCGACGCTCGTCATTTGATTCTCGAGCTCAGTAGACTGCCTCATACCCCACTGGAACATACCAGTCAAGCTAATGGCCTGAGTTATAGCGAGACCTACGTTGCCGCCACTAACCTCTATAGAAAAAATAAAAAATAATTTCAAAAAAGGCGACTAAAAATTAAGTGTGAACTAAAACAAACAACAAATTAACTACATAGGAGAAATTTGTTTTCGATAAGTTTTTCCGCATTCACCGCTGACTTATTTTCAATTATATATGACATTGACCAGATTAACATTTATTTACATTTTAACTGTCAAGTTTTCGTGACATTCGCCCAGTGCCGATGTCATAATTTTACAGGCATTTGAACGCAAATGAGCATCAGTGGCACCTGAAGGCTCGGGTTTGACAGCTGGCAGCGAATGCGCTGATGGATATAATATTAATTCAATGTTGTAGCCATTAGTACGAGTATTGGCGTTACTTAAAACTGAAGCATGTTAGTGTGCGAAGTTTATTCGTAAATACTGTACCTTGTCCGAGTACAAGGAAGCTGAGTGTGACTATGGCGATGTAGACAACGCACACCAGGTCTAGCCAGAAGCCGAAAGCGCGCGACGTCGCGATGAACAAGTACCTGCCAAATGCAATAAGGGACGCTTAAACGAGTAGAAGACGCGCAGAAGAATTAACCAATATAGTAGACATAACATATAGCTAGAAAAAATCACTGAGGAGCAGTTTCAACGTGACTGTACGTTATAGTGGCATAAATATTATAAATGCTATACGTGTCCTTACCAAGCCGAACTGTGCAAGTCTTGATGATTGTCGAATTCCCGAACCAGAGCTTCCTGCGCGCCGAACGCGCGGATGGTCGTGATGCCTTGGAGCGACGCATTCAGGTGAGAGAAAACCGGGCTGCGAGCTGTGGACAACACATCCACTGTAGATTGTTCTCAACTCATCAATAAGCTAGTCTCCCTTGAACATGAGATGAACATGAGATGACTCAACTACACGCACACATTTATCATATTGCGCGATTTTTTCAAAGGGGCCGTTCATTAATCACGTGAGGCTCCGAGAGAGAGAGAGGTTCGGCCAAAATAACGAAGTATCACAAGAGGGGCGGGGGGTGCAGAAAGATATCACGTGTATTTATTTATTCGTCAAACGCGCGATTTTTAATCCGAAAAGCGGCGTGTACTGTGACCTTGACTCGCCGTTGCCAGGCAACGAACGAAGTCCTCGCGCCTTTTATACCTGTATTTAAAGATAATATCGCACCTTTATAATGAGATCGTCACTAAACAAAAAATACCGTTTTTTACTGCAAGGGTTTAAATTTTACGAAATCTTTAATCGTAAATACACTGTATATAATGTAGAGGTTGATACTTCTACGACCATTATGTCGATATAAATATGGGTTAGATTAGCTATGATAAAATATTAAGGTAAATATTAATTTAATTAATGGATTAATCATAATTTTATTGGAAAAATAGTGTCACTCTTTTATGAATTCATGCCAAGTGTCACTGTTACTATAAATAATAAATATAAAAATACATTCTAGTAAATAAATAACGACACCAAATGCTTATAATTTTTTGACAGCGGGTTGAATATTAATAAATTGTAAGTTTTCCTCAAAACAAACACCTTAAATAATTAGGTACTACATTTATTTCTTCTAAGAATCACATTTGGTGTACGGAATTGCCACAAAAACTGAGATCTTTGTTCTTATAGAACTGACTTAAAAAAATATTCTTAACTTATCAGGCTTCTACTAGTTCTTATACAAATTGTAGTTTTTAACAAAATGTTTCTTCTGAAGTTTAAATCATACTAAACTTGCTTTAACAGTCAGTCTTATAACACTTTAAATGTGCTAAAAAATGCAAAAAAATAATTATTAAACCTTGTCAAAAACAAAACAAACATTGAGTACAAAGAGGTACATTGATAATCATCTACAATCATGGTATTGTAATACTGTAAGAAATAAGACAAGTTTGCATTTTTATTATCACCTTATCAGCTCAATACTAAACTTAAGATATTATTTTGGTATAAAAAACTACATAGAACATCCAAAAAGTAAAAGAAACTCAAAAACTTTCTTTGGTAACTAAAAAAAATCGCAAAAAATGCTTTTTCTTTAATTTGGCACTTGTCATAAGTGTTTTTTATAGAATACTAAGAAATAAGTTTGCATTGCTATTATCGTCTTAAATATATTCATATTAGCTAAATATTAAGCACAAGGAACTAGGTGGTAAAAAAAATCGACGTATAACATCCCAAAAGTAAAAGGAACTCAAAAAATTGCTTAACTTTGGAACTCAAAAACACACAAAACGCAAAACAAGTCAGAAAAATAAAAACAAAAAATACTTTTTACTCTCATTTGGCACTAGCCATAACTATTTTATCATTACTTTATAGATCAAGTATATTATTGTAAAAAGATGAAGCATAATAGAACGGAATAACGTTTTTTATATGAGACTGCGAAGATCTTCCTTCTTTCGTTCAGCCAGAGGTAATTTAGATGAGTATAGTTTCTGCAACTGAGGCCTTGCTCGAATAATTCTTTGTAATTTTATTTGTTTATGACTCTTTTGGCCTAGTTGGTCTAGTGCTGAAATATATTCGTTTGTAATATGTGACTCAGAATCAGAGTTGGAATATCCAGAAGAGCTGGAAGATGTAGACGAGCAGGAAGATGTGGACAAGCTGGAAGATTCAGACGAGCTGGAAGATCTAGAAGAAATTAGAGTTGTCGGAAAAGGCTCATTGTGTTAACTAAAACTGTTTTTATTCTTATTTTCTGTAGGCATATTCATTTCTTTAATTAAAGCTTTAAGATTCTGTAATCTTGGGTTACGTATTGGCAATTTGAACTGTCAACAACGAACATTAATAATTATTTAATATTTAAAAACGACAATAGAAATTATACAGAGAAAAACTATTATTTCAAAAAAATATATAATTATGACTTCAATGACCTCAATTACTACATCCGTCAAAAACTTTTTTATATGGTTTTTGTTACTCAATCATTGTTAATGCGGCATTAATAATAAAGTGTTAGTCTTCTTATGAATTTATTGTTATTACAACTCTAGCAAACTATTTAATAATATTATGACACTAAGCTAATAGTATCATCACTCAAATTGTAACAAAACGTTTTAAAATTAACACTTATCTTGACAGTAAACGAAAAAAAAACATTATATCACTTCTGTGATATACCAAATATAACGATAAGTTAAATTCGTTACTGCCTCTAAACACATTTGTGTCAGTTTAGTTCATTTAGTTCATATTAAATGGGTAAAACATAAGTGAAACACTGGCACTAACGTAAAAGTAACGGTTTTGTTTCAAATTTGACTTCAATACCGCATACGATTATTACAACTACACTGGCACTTTTACATTAAAGACATTGTTTCGTATAAAATATAATCAACTTTCCGAGAAATTTTAACATATAACGTCACTAAACAAAATATGACGCTAAACTTCACAGAGTCAGTTGTTATATGGTCAAAATCGCTGTCACTAATAAGAAAATGACAGTGTACCAGTACCCTGCAAGCATATCCCCTCCCAAACCTAAACTGACACTAGTGCTGCCACGGCTCCTATTGGAACTAAAACGACGAGAGTTTTTGTATTGTAGGTCTTACAGTTCTGCAAGCTAGATGGCGTTATTAACTCAAAAAGTTGGATTTTTGTTTAGTGACGGTCTCATTATCAAGGTGCGATATATTAAAAAATTTAAAACTCTTTGTAGGTACTAAAAATAATCGTGATTTTGGATGGGGAAGGAGGGGGGGGGGGGGGGTAGTTTTAAACCTCACCACGTATCACCAAGTGGGAGGTGGGTGGGGGTTAAAAGTGCTAAAAAACATCACATGGTTAATGGACGGCCCCAAAGTTACTTGTTTCTTCAAACGTAATTCAAACAACAGGCGAGATTCAAAAACAATACTATCTTGCAAACACAACGCTACGTAGGGTGAGGAGGATGTTTCTTAATTTGTATACAATCATACAATCGCATCATGGTTTTGAGTGTTCGCCTTAATAGTAGGGGAGCTACTTAAAAGTAAAACGCGGACTCCCGCACTATATAGTGAGTTAAATTTAAAGTTAGTTCTGCAAACATAGTTCGTGAGGTCTTAATACAATATGGTTCAGGTATATCTTTTAAACACCAACTTCCCAACAGAACCTGAGTTGGGTAGGTACACCTTATTTTCATATTTTTAAAGGATAAGTGTAAATACACTAAAAAAAGTGTACGTCTAAATTCCGAATGTAGTTTTAAGATGTCACGTGTGTGTAGTGGGGTGTATCGTGGGGCGGCGAGAGATGACTCACTCACACCCTCGAGGCGCTTTATGCTGCGCGAGGAGGCCAGGTAGAAGATGCGCAGGCCGTAGAACACCAGCCCGATAAGGACCGTCGGCACCAGCAGCCAGTAGTTTACTACTGCTACCACGACCACTATACCGGTCAGCGAGAGGCCGATCTGAAACAAAACAACGTTTAGAGCGAGTACAAATGGAAGATCAAAGGGGTCAACGCGGCGTACCGACAAGACGTGGCTATTTATACTCGTATATTAGAACCAGACGGTGCTACAAATATTTTATATCTAACCTAAACCATTCCTTGCATTGCTACGTGGTGGTTACGCTGAACAGAAGTGAAAAACGTAGCGATTCATATGCGTACAGACGGCTAAAAGAATGTCAAAATGCGTTATCCAATTAAATTAAGATCCGTGACATGTTACAAACAAGACAGCGTTTGCTCGGATTTTGAATTGCTTTGTAAACGATGGTACCATAGGAGTCACAAAATATGTATATATGTATAGTAAAATGGACGGAGTAAATGGACTAGTGCAACACGCACCTGTAATACGTCGAGCAGAGCGGCGGGTAGCACCTCGTCGACAGCACCCATGTCCTTAGAAAATCTGGTAGACAAAAGTGGAATAACTTTATTATTATTGACACGGCGACAACTACTAGTGCAGTAAAATGAACAATGAATGAATAGCTTCTTCAATTATCCTTTCGGATGATTGACGTGTTTATGCCCATTCATATGAAATTTTATTATTCAATGTCACACATTAAAATTAAGATAAAGTGTTACATAAACACGCCAACGATTTCATAAGATTGATTTATTGATCGACACGTTTTGAGTAATCGTAGTTTCAGAGTTTACCTGCTGACAGATCGTTATTCACTACAACTGTCAGTAGTTAGTGAATTACCTGTTGAGAATGCGGCCGGATGGATTGACGTGGAAGAACCGCATGGGCGCGCGCGTGATCGTGGAGAACATCTTGTTGTGGAGACGTGTCGACGCTCGCATGGCCATCGAGAAAAACATGAACGAACGGAGAAGCGTTATCACCACTAGCGCTACCACCATGCCTGCAATATATTATAATTCGTATATTTAGCACGACCGACACCTGTAATACAGACTAAAATGTATTTGAGTGAAAGAGCGCGATCCCTCTTGCAAGAGCGCGTCAAATGAAATTTTAATGCGTTTCTAACTTAGTGTTATTTGCGAAAAATCAAATCGGAGGCGAGCAGGGTTCATAGGGTTCATACGCCAATTTTATGTCACGGGAGTAAACACACAGACAAAGTACAGAAGCACATATAAAAATGGACATCTTTTGCTCAAAAATTGAAATAACATCTTCAAAGTTAAAGTAATGCAATTTGACTTACCGGTGTAAATATAAATGCATTCGTATCGACTGATTGGTGAATTCTGGAAATGTACATCATCAATCATGGACTGGGTGACGTTTTGTATCGCCTCGAGCGTGCCAGGCGGGCTGTTACCAATTCGACTCATCAATTCATGGGGCTGTTTTTCTTCTAGATTTACCCTGAAATCAGACGCACGCGTCAAATCACTTGACTTACACACCACCTCTTACTAATACAATGAAAGTGATAGGTCTTATCTTGTTATAAATCGTCTGACGAGTTAACTGGTGAAGGGCATTGTTATAATAGGTTTACTCTTAAGCGAAACTTGTATAAACCGGGTCAATACAAGTCTCATACGGTTTTAGTAACATTACTTCGAAATATAGTCTTACCAGTAACTAGTCCACCAGTCTGAGCCGGAGCCGAAGATCTGTGCGAGTACCGCCACCGCTACCATCAGTGTGACCACCAGAGAATGGCCGCTGGCACCAAGATAAGCTCCGTACACTTTTGCCGACACCGCACCCGCTGATCTCATCTCGGCCTCTTCCCGACCGCCTTCCGGAGGCGCCGTTGCCGTCAGATTGTCCACAGAACTCAGCTTTAGAAAAAATAAAGCGATAATAAACAAAAATTACTTATAACAATGCCGCATCCAGACTAGCGGAAGAAATAAATCATCTGTGAAAATTTCAACTGTCAAGCTATCACGGTTCATGAGATATAGCCTGGTGACAGACAGACAGACGGACGGACAGCGAAGTCTTAGTAATAGGGTCCTGTTTTTACCCTTTGGGTACGGAACCCTAAAAATCATCATCCCTGTTGTCCTCTCCTTTCATGAGTAATATCGTGGCTGTACCGAGTGTATGCTCATCTGTCGTATGCGGAAGCTGCCGTGCGGCGAGTCCTCCGGGTCGGGCGCGGCGGCCTCGGCCGCGGGGCGCTCCTCCTCCTCGCCCCGCGCTAGCAGCGTCGCGAAGTCCAGCCCCGACGCGCTCAGCGTCTCGAAGCTGCCAGCGGCTGCTATCGTGCCGTTCTTAAGGATTATTATCTATAGGACAAGGAAATTGTTAGCGTTATTGTGGAGGCGTGTTCAAGTTCATGCTGCAGAATATGTCATACGAGATCTCCAATAGAGTTGATCGCTTACAGTTAGGCAAGCAGATATTATAATCGATACCTCAATAGTAAATGGTCAATCATTTTCATTACCTACACATTCAATAATTTATTATAGTTAAAAAAAAAGTTAACTTCAGAATCATAATGCTGGCTTTGTTTGATGTAGGAGACAAAGGCGAAAAACTGGTACCAGTACGTTGTACGTGACAAACACTAATAATGTGTCTGAGTCATTGAGTGGAAATAGAATAAATTAAATAAATTATAATCGTTTTTCATTGAACATGTTATGTAAAAACTATGCTATAATGCTTCTTATCAAATAACAACTAAAATGATAATGATCGCTAGCAGAATTTAGCTATAACATGATCCTAAGATTTTTATCCATCTGCGCGGGAAGAAACGCAGCTGGCACATTCTAAGTTTTCAGTTCTGTTGTTGAGTGAACTGTGTGTGTACGTACTTGGTCGACGTCGCGCAGAAAAGTGAGTTGGTGCGTGACGAGCACGCGCGTGGTCTGACGCAGGTACCCGACGAGGCAGGCCTCGAACAGGTGCCGGCCAACGTGCGCGTCCACCGCCGACAGCGGGTCGTCCAGCAGATAGATGTCCGCGCGCTTGTACACTGCGCGCGCTAGGGATATACGCGCGCGCTGACCTGCAGAAGCATTACGACGTCACGACTGCGTACACGATGGTCCTCGTTGGGCCACTGCACGCCATGACCACCGTGTACAGGGGGCGACGGCATATGACGACGGACAATGGATAGTGAGGCGAGGTGGCGATGTTGCGACGCAACGTGGCCGGTGGTAAAGATGAAAATTAAAAATCAAAATGTTTATTCTGTACGTAGGCCGCAAAAGTGCCTTTGGCGAGTATTTTCTTCCGTGCTTTCGGAAAGACCATCATTGTCGATAAGAATATGTTAAGTTTCTTAAGTCAAAACTATGAGAAGATAAGCCTAACTGTGTGAACACGTTTTTCGTACGTGGCGTGCGGCCGTGTACGACTAATTTTATTGTGTAGGTACCGTAAGATCGGGTTCCGTTGGCCCTGGGGGGTAGCCGGTACTGAGATCATTGAAATACGTTCAGTGAAAGCAACATTCGGACACTCATATACTGCTCTATGCTTTCACATCACCATTTAGTCACAAGACATTAAATTCATTATTCAATGCCGAACAACGACAAAATAATCATCAGTTGGCGACGGCTATAAAGAAAGAGAAGTTACAAACGTAACTGTCAAAGGCTTAGTCCAACTGGTACGGAAACTTGTAAAAGCAATAGAAGTAAAGCTAACCTCCGCTGAGACTGACGCCGCGCTCGCCGACGACAGTCTTGTCGCCGTGCGGCAGCAGCGAGAAGTCGCGGTCGAGCGCGCAGCGACGCACCACCGTGTTGTAGCGAGGCCGGTCCATAGCCTGCCCGAACAGAATGTTCTGACGGACGCTGCCTGCGAACAAATGAAACTCGCCGTCATCAGACAAGGCTTCGGCCCACTAGGACGCCATAGTTTTTTTTATACAAAATAGGCATCCGTTTGATCACAATCATGCCTCATGGTAAGCATAGATGTGATCTAGGGTGGAACACCCTTGCCTATTAAATGCCCATTGATTTGATTTGACCTTGATTTGAAGCCGGCCAGATTGGTAATTGTCCTATACAAATTAGGAATTGCCAAACCGTCGTAAAGTGTGTTAGATGCAGTAGATGTCAATATAGAATATGTGGATAGATAGATACGGTAGCTAGAGACGTAGCCGGGGCGCCCCAGTGAGGAAGGGCTTTAAAAGTGTTAGGCAGACAATGCTATGAGTACGAAAAAACTCGAGCATCTGATTCTCTATTGCCCAATGTGTTGCGCGCTTATCGGGTTTTTATTGTAACGGTTCAACCTCGCGGCCATGAACGAGTGCATAAGTGATCGATGGCCGAGACACAACTGAGACGATGATCTAAACGAGGCACAAAAGTTGAAGAAGCTTACCAGCGAACAGCCAGGGCTCCTGGCTGGCGTAGGAGACTGTGCCGCCGACGTGCACGGAGCCCGACACGAGCGGCAACTCGCGCAGGAGCACGTGCAACAGCGACGACTTGCCCGCGCCCACCGGCCCGATCACCGCGATCAACCTGCAACGACACATAGTCAACCCACGCATTTTTTACTTCTAAGAATACCTCTCGCGAGCACGCCTTGTAAAGGCTCTCCAACGAGCCGTGCCTAGATAGGCTGCACGAGTGTTATCATAGAAGAATAAACCAACAGCCTAGTCCAAAAATATTATCGCTAACTCACTACGGCACTTGCTGCAGTCTGACTGGATGGCCAAAGGTAAGCTATTATATAGGTGAAAAACAAATTGACGTTCCAAATTAGAAAAATGAATTAAGTCCCGTATCAGTCCTTGGTCCAAAACTCAAACTCAAACTATTTATCGCGTAAAAATGTTGTGACAAAGATGTTATTATTGTATATAGTTTCAAATATTTACCCAGTAAGGGCACAGCAATTTATTATAAAATAATCTTAAAACTAAAACTTATTATTATAATAACAGCAATAATAACATTAGTATGGCACTTGCACTTAAAACTAATTAAAATTAAACGTACGAGCAACAAATTAATACCACAGAGAGCCGGAAGGTAGTCTTTACAATACATTATATGTAGAGATAATGACAAAGATAGAACTAAAATAAAAATAAAAATAGTATTTATACACACAAAGTAGACATGGCTAAATAGAGTTTCTTAACATGGTAAATAAATAAATAAATGTTCTGCTTATTTTTCATTTAAAAACTTTTTGATGGAGTAGAAAGATTTTTTTATTAAATACTGTTTGAGCTGCTTTTTAAAACCGTTTATATTGGTTTCACCTTGAATCGACTTGGGGATCTTGTTGTATATTGCAACCGACATGGCGAAGGGACCAGAATGAATCATTTTTAACCGACTAGTTGGCTCTGCTAATTTTGTCTGGGGGCGTAGATTTTGAGGGCGAGAATATTGTGGGAAAAATTACATATTATTTTTAACAAAAATACCTACTTCCAATATGTATATACATGGCAAAGTTTAAATTTTCTGTTCAGTAAAATGTTGTTTACAGCTTGTTATATTATCATTATTTAATATATTCGTAGACATCGCTTTTGGAGCCTGAACAGCTGTATCGCGTCGGAACTGTTTCCCCATAAAACAATGCCGTACTGTAACCATGCATGCGCATACGCGTAATAGGCGCATATAGCTGTTTTTACGTCTATACATTTTTTTTATTCATACAGAGCATAGGTAAAGCGGCTTAGCTTCCCAGATATTTTATGTATATGCTCTTTCCAATTAATTGTCGAGTCTATATGTATTCCCAGTAAGGGGAAGGTTTTTACGCATTCTAATTTTGCATTTTGAAATGAATAGTCTATATTTATGCTACGTTTCTGATGGGGCCGGAACTGCATGAGTTTTGTTTTCGTAAAATTAATTTTAAGATTATGCTCATTTAGCCAGGTTACTATGTTTGTTAGGATTTTATCTAAATGATTGTTTAGCGTTGTTTCGTTTTGGCATGGAATTACTAGGGATATATCATCTGCAAAGAGGGTGCATGGAGTTTCTATGATTTTAGGGAGATCATTGATATATATTAAAAATAAGATACATCCGAGCACACTGCCTTGGGGAATCGATTGAGTAGTCTTTGTTTTTTTGTCCTTGTAATTGCTGTATACCTTTTTTTTGTTTTGGTTGTTATATGTGGTGTTCAATAAATAGTTATTGTATTGTATCAGTTCTGTACACTACTACATACAACAGGTCATTTACTTAAGTTTTTCACCTATACAGTAGAGTTGGACTAGCAGGTATTATGGTCCCTATCGATAGTAAATGTAAAGTAATTATATGATAATAATAATAGGAAAGTAAATAAATAATCATAATTCTAAAAAATAACATACTGTGCAGTACTGCGAAAAAGTAAGATTAATAATTCCATGAATTTTAATTAAAACCGTCTCTAACGCTTGAACGTTGTGTAATTTATCGATACGCATTGCAGGCGTGCATTGCCGCTACACAGGCTACATAACGTTATCTATGTTTATTCACCATTGGCCCTTGTGAGTCGTAAAGGGAACGCTTATTTCAATTGCACGATGCATTTATATTATAACGACAGATTGATTACGAAATAAATCGTTCAAGGGCACTTTTGATAACAGACTGTCAAAAACAAGAACAGGGGCCCTTACTATGGCGGCTTAATGCTATTCAATTCAGATTCTTTAGCTGTCATTTTTTACACATTTAGTATGGATCAGACAGTGATCGATAAAACTTTGGTTCGGAATTGAATCACATTAAGACGTCATGGTAGGGCCCCAGTACTATACAGGGTATCCAACTGAGAATGCGCAGGTGCTTCCTACAGGCAAAGCTGGGCGCAGCATGAATTTGTTCATTCTCATCATTGGCGCCTTACCTTTTTTACGACTTTTTTTTCAATTTAGTTTTTTTAATGCTTCTCCATATTGTTTAATGAAGAGAACAAATTAAATCAGGGCGTTCTTCTTTCCGTGTTGACGTAAACCGCTCAATGGCAAAAATATAGCATTCAAGTTTTAGCACAAATTTCATCCATTTTCTAGCCCTGTTTACTTGCCCTGATAAAACCTCGTTACCAGTTTTGCAGGATCATTGAATACGCAGGGTTAGCACGGCGAATACAAATATTCTGATACACTTGCAGCCCATTTGTGTACATATTAATGTATCATAAGTTGAATACAGTAAAAAAACCTGACTACAGACTAATAGAGTAATTTTAAAACTTAATAATGAGGACAACGAAATAAATACTGTAACACAACCTTACGACTAAGTTTCAATGGATCGGCAACACTAATAACGGGATTTAGAATTGATATACAGGGGGTGTTAAGTTGTGACACTGACTTGCCGGCTTTGATCGTGAGCGACAGGTCTGTGAGCGTGTTCTCGTGGTGCGACGCTATCCACTTGGCTGTAGCGTGTTTGAGTCGAACCCCTCTGGGATCTTCTTCCACGCGCGCTGCTAACTCCGCGTCTTCCTCTTCTCCAGACTCTAAGGGCGCCACGTTTGAACTGCCTGCAAGTAAAAAGTACTTAGTTTTACTGAGAGAGACTGGAATCACACAAGCTCACTCAACATTTCGCACGCATTTCACTGGGACAGCTACTCACGTCAATACAGATAAAAATTACTTACCGTTTCCTTTAGATTCTTCAACCTTTGTCTCCTTTGTGGTGTCTGACAAGTCGGTGAGCTTAGAATCATCCTTTGGCAATTCTAAGCCACTTTTGGTGGGCGAAATAGGTGATATAGGAGTGATGTCTTTATTCTCTTTGGTCTCTTCGCCTTTCTTAGCTTTGGGTTTCGTGGATGTTTGTATTTCAGAGAGAGTCGGGACGGGTTTGCACGTGTCCTCGTACAACATGAAATTTTGGAGCCGCTTTATTGAAACCGAAGCTTCTGCTACTTGAGCGATTCCTAAGAAAAATATACAGTTAAATATTGTAGTTACATGTAGGCGAATTGATAATGATTATTTGCTATTCAATTCACAATAGCCTATGTTTAACTGACGTTATTTACACAAGTGGCTTATAGAACTACTTTAAAAAAACGTTTATTGTCCGAGGAGCCTCCCCACAGGATGATGCCATACGAAATTATAGAATGAACGTATCTTTCTAGCTTAGCTTAGGTAGCTTTCCTTCAGACTATCTTGAGACACTATATAGTAGTTTCAGCTGTCGTAATGCAAATACACCCTTGGGGCTAATTTTGAACACGTCAAATCAACATGTTGGTTCCATATGACGATATTGACGGTATGGCGAAAAGTCTATCGAGTGATCTAAATAATGAACGATAAAGGATAATTCAAAAGTAGGTCAATAGTAATAGGCGTCTGCAAGGGACGTAGACCGCGATTATCTCTTATGAGTTACCGATATTTTGCAGGTGCATGCATCAAGGTGATGATTTTCATTACAAACATGTTTTACTCCCAAAATTCGCTTCAGGTGCGCGAAGTGACATGACCAGTGCTGTGTGTTTGGATCGAATAAGTAATTCATCTAATGGTAACGACAGCATGCAACCGACGCGCAAGTGTGAGGGTAGACATAGAGTGCTTAGTGTACCCAACAGAAGTCTACCCGTGAGCATGATGTAGGATCTCTTTCTTTCTCTCTCTCTCTCTCTCTCTCTCTCTCTCTCTCTCTCTCTCTCTCTCTCACACACACACACGCACACGCACACACAATGTACGTTTTAAATATCTAAGGTAGGTACCTTGTGGGAAGAAGACGGTCATGGTCTGGCGTAGGATGTTATAGAAGCTGCTGACGACGAACACCTGCTTAGCGGTGATGACGTTGTTCTCGAGAACGAACGCCAGGATCGAGCAGAACAGGCAGATGCGCGTAGTGAACATCGTGAACGAGGTCAGCACACCGCGAATGTAGGACGTTGCGCGTATCTGCTTTATCTCCTGCCTGAACATACGAAAACACCACAGGTATAGGCAAATATCGAACTTATAAATCCAGTTCTTCCCAACCAAAGGGGCATTTTACCAATTGTATAAGTATATATTTGTGTATCGAATTATTTCTAAGGAAAAAATATAAAGTCAAATCATTTACGTACGAAACCTAAAGCTAAAAGGTAATATTTCCCTCTTATGTTGTTTAAGGTGACTTTGTACACCGAATACTGGAAAAAAGCCTTATTCTCTAGATCTAAAGTATTGGCCAAATTGGGCATTTACCCTCTTAACTACAACAATAGCAAAAAACACATGCCCAACGAATTAGTTACGTAAAGTTAGTTACTTTAAGCCTTTTTACACCTGAAAGAGGAATTGAATACTTCTGGTAAATGTATAAATTTTCTCTTCCATTAGTTCAGCCTACAAATTGCTATATTTCTCATATAAATAAAGATAATTTTACATAACAATCTAAACATGTGGTGTTTTGTAGAAGGAATTCATCACGCTTGAGAATTCATGCCGGTGTTTGCCGGTAGCGATAAAATATTTGTTTATGGTTTACAGATATGAATATTTTTAATTTGACAATGAAACGACACAAGTATTAAGTATAATAACGACATAAGTATTACTATTTGGTGTCAGATGACAAATGTAACAAAGGTTACGAATTCCTGAGGCAAAATTGATTCTATTGTCATTCATATTTATTCGCCATACATCCATAGTTATTGAATAGCTATGAAATTTGGCAGATGTAATGTTATCAAGTAACATACACTAGAAGCACGTTTTTTTTTATGTTAGAGAGGCCATGTAACGTATCATGAGGTCTTTATAGTACTCGTGGAATATTGACTAAAGTTTTCGTGGATTAACCAAAGACAAAATACTTACCGCTTCCTTAAATTTGGGTAGGTAACAAATAGGTTAAAACGTACTTTCTGGCTTTGGCGACAAGGTCCGCAAAAGGCTTTTCCCAGGTGTACATCTTGATAACTTGAATGCCCGACAAGATTTCATTCATGAGACGTACTCGCTCGTCAGTACGCAGCGCAGTCTTCAAACGCAGGACCGACGTTCTCTTGCCCAAGTAAGCTGTAAACCACATGATTTTCAAGTCGTATAAAAAGCTATACAGCCTTTTAGTTTTAGTTTGTCGTTAGGTTATTTTGTCGTCCTTGTAAGTTAATAAAGTATTTACCTATAGTAAACTTTCCGCGGCAATGTTCAATGCACCAAGAGATCAAGGGATCGGTGCTTATTAAAAAATACTTTGGACGTAAATATAAAGATATTCAGCCTATTCAATGCAATAAAAAAACCTTTTTTTAATGTTACGTCTCGAACACCCTCTTAGTTTTATTGAGCCTAAGTAGTTATAAGTTCTTATAGTTATTCTTTAAATTTTGTTAGACAATAAACTAACAATAAACGTGATTAACTACGCATTACTTGCTGGAACAGTTTGCTTAGCATTAGCAATAAGTGTACACCAAAGTAAACATCTCGCTGTATACAACATAGGTACCTATTCTGATAGGCTCGGTTTCTATTTTTCATGCAGTCAAGTCACCGGCTCAAAGCCAGAAAATAATGAGGGAAAATTTCTAAATTTAGACGATGAATGATTTGCAACATTAAACATCTGAAGACAGTCCCTTAGAAATAGCTGGTGTATATATATACTCTACTCACTCATTGACTATGGTATCTAATAGCGCAAGTTGGATTAGACTTTATCATCAAGCGGATATAAATAATTCCCGAAGGTGGTATTAATACGAGCACAAAAGAACCAATGAATTGAAAATGATAACAAGAGCGTAGGTGGGCTTTTGTTTAGACTATAGCTAAGCCATAATAAGAATAAAAAAACCATTTGACCTTGCAATAAAAAACTTAAACATGAATAAGACAATACTTTGATGTCAATTTTCTATGAAAGCGATAAGTATATACATGTATAAACACATGCTCAAAGAATGTCTAAGTTCTTGTGGCAACACAGTTTACCAAATGTTTGGTGGTAAATGAAACGAATGTTCCGAGTGCCTGTTCCTAGTAGACTGACACATACACAAATCACGCCTTTATCCCTTACGGGGTAGACAGAGCCTAAGGTAACAGGTACCTATAGGCCACATTTAGCAAGATTGTGGGCGTATAGGTGGAAAATGGAATCAAAATAGTGATGGGTTGCTAGCCTCATCGCCTATAACATGATTGCTATTATAGTATGTTAGTAGACTGAACTGGTGTTTATTAGCTAATCTTATATATAGGGCGGAGGCTGGTGAGTGAGTGTGTGTAGGTGTGTATGCGTTATGTCTGTATTTGTGTGTCGCTGTGAGCTATGTTTATGTTAAGTGGTATACCTGCTACAACAGTAAGCGAAACCAGTGCACCTAGTTCGTCTTATCGTGTTGAATTTGAAGCCTTTTTTGCCACATCAATACATCTAGAACTGGTTTGTCAGGTACTCGGGTAAATAAAAGTTTTAAATAACTCACGGTTAATGAGATTCAGCCCAGTTTAGACAAGCAAACAAACGTGCCACGATGTAATTTGCAGAATTTTTCTTGCAATTTGGGCTTTATACATTTACTCAGCGGCAAAAACTTTGGCCCACACATATGCAAATACAGTTAATTTTGTATGGAGGATGGGCCAAATTTTGTGCCACTGAGTATATTTTGTACGGAATATAGACCACAAAACTAGATCCCGCAGAAAATATATCTAAGTACCTAAATAATATTCATTGAATCGGCTGTAATAGTTAGATAGTTTCGCTTGAAATAATCTTTATTCTTATGGCTTATGAAAAAAAACAAAGTGCCAGCCACCTCATACTTTTATGACTACAGTTAGTCACTATTCAACTACCAGTAAACTAAAAAGTAAGTACCTTGTAATGGTATGAAGGCGAGCATAAATCCGACACCGACGACCGCGGCCCAGCTGATTTCCTGCCACATTAGATACGTGATGATGACCGTCGCCAGCGGCCCAATCCACAGGTAGTGTAGGAATATCACTGCCACGTCGAATCGGTTAACGTCGTTGGACAGCAGATTCACGACCTGCCCGACCGTTGTCTCCCCGAGAGCTGTCTTCGATAGCCTCAGAGACTGGAAGGATACGCATAGTCAAAATACCAAGCTTATTGCGCTACTACTAAACAATAGACCGTAATTAGATTGCTTTTTTATTTACAATTAAATTGAAAAAATGCTTTGTTTAAAATAGAAAAGTGCTGTTTATGTGGCAATGATTATTCACAAGAATGACTCCGGAAAGTCAGTCCTATGAAATCAGAAAAGGATACACAAGTTTGCCAAAAATATTACCTACAATGTAAATGTATAGGCAGCCTGGATTTAAACTTACCTTTCGATAAATGAGAGAGCAACACGCGACTCGAAACTTCATGCCCATATGCAATATCGCCATCATGTACGAATGTACCACTAACACGTTGAGAGCCGAACACAGCACCACGGCTCCGGCATACCAGTAAGCTTCTTCTAGTGACACGGACACTTTGTTGGAACTTGTATAAAAATCTACCAACTTCCCGAGGAATACTGGTTGCGCAAGACTGAAAACAAAATCATTAGCTGAAAACGGAGCGCGCCAACACCATTATGTATATTCAAAAAACTGCAAAATTCTCTAAAGAAATATATACAACAGACAACTAAATACTGAGTAGAAGACACATGTTTATATCACCAAAAAATTAAAATTGCATTATCATGCTAAACGTGGCCTTTAGGTCTTGTTATCTTAGGCTCTGTCTAACCCGTAAAGGATAATAACTTGATTTATGCATACCATTGCGGATAGTTGTCAGAACTGGTAATAATTTCTAGTTTTACATTACTACCTGTATAATGTATACTTATTCCCGTTTTCCGTAGCAACAATTATGAAAATATATTTTTTGACCATAGGAAATATTTGATTTAGACGGGTTCATCATTCAGCGGTTGGGTTTGTCAGACCTGAGACATACAGCCAACTGATGCTGGTTACATTTCTATTTCATACTTGTCGCGTGAGTCCGCGTCGCTCGCACTTTCGACCAGTAAGTACCTACAACTAACGCAATGAAAGGCCACACAACACCGGAGGTGGCATGCTGAGGTCAGATAACGCGCTTATCCACGTGACTATCAAGATGGATAACATGCTGCTAAAAGCGCGATATGTGACCAGGTCGTAGCTTGTCGTATGACTATTCAATAGGATATCATCAAAAGTGCTGGACAAACGCTAGCCAGCACGCCACTCTCGGTAGCGACGACTACGCTAGACTAGTCAACGAACTTAATTGAACTAGCACTACATTAAATCGAGACGTTACGGGTCAATTTACATACTAAAACTAAACCTACTTTAATTATCACAATGGACGAACGTCTAGGTGTGCTTACATTATATTCTGCTCACTAATGATATACGTTAAGATACGACACGGTCTATAATCACACTGAAGATTTTTATTGTTCTGAACAAGGTATTCTGCCGTTACTACCAACTACTATTTTCTTACGAGATCTATAGTTATTTTTTCCTGTATTCGTTACACAATACTCTTCATGTATGCTCACTTCTGACGCGTAGAATTAAGTCGATTAATATCAGCCTTTAAGCTGGCTAGCCAATCATACAGTACAAAGTGTCTCTTATGTTCAAAAGCGCTGATGAGGGAACCCAGCATGACAGGTTGGTGGATCCTGGGACAAAATCAAAAAGCAATAGTAGATGTCACTTTACAAAAATCTAAAATACCTACTTGTAGCGGTTTAAGCTTTGCGTTGATCCGTCAGTCAGTCAGTCAGTCATTCATAACAAAGCATTTTAAATGTATAGGTAGATATATAGAAAATGATTAACCGAAGATTTATTTAACTTTTTTAGGAAAAGTGCGACACCTTTATTAACTTCTATTTATGTCCTAACTTTCGTATATACAAAAGATACTTTAAAAAAAAAGTATAATTTATTCCGTGTATGTCGTACGTAATATGATTCACTTTACCGATGACGTTTGAGTACGATCTCAAAAATCATCCTGTTATTTCAGTTGTGCAATAAATAGACTGAAGGCCGTTGCTTCTTGACTGATAAGATACCTGAAAACTTATTAAGTATGCCTAACAAAATCAAACCAGCGATAACTAGTATGGCACTTGAGATCATCTTATCGCGCACGCAGGGTTATGTTATGACACTTATATTATGACAATACACTGATGGGTATGTTATTATTTATAAATTTTTTGAAGTTAACCTTGACTTTGAGAAAAACAATTTTGGAGAAAGCGTTAGGACTGCCATTTGTATATTTGCCATTGAAACTTTTAATCAATCGACAGGAATAAGATCACGTTTTAGGACTTTAAAAGTTACGTCAAGCCATTCCACCTAAACTTAAATCATCCAACATTTCAAAATGGAGCAGTAAGAAGTAATTTGTCATTTCAACGTCCCTCTTGTAAAGCGGTAACTCTTATTTATGCTCTTAATCAAACTAAATAAAATCCATATCGTTTACATGCAAGCATAAATCCAATCATTACTATTTTATATTGACGCAGGTTGGACATATTCAAGAGGCCATAAGCATTCCTATAATGCATCCTGTTCCTGATGTCACATAACGCTTCGTGACGTATGTATGGTCTAGGTTTAATAATTAGTGTCAAGGCCAATTCCACAACGATCAAACTTGAACGAGTTAGCTATGAAACTCTTATCCAATCAACGACACTTAAATGCCGATGGTCTCACCCTGTAGTCTTACCACAAAAACTGATATATGTCTTATGTATTTAAACTAACATAAATTGCGTTTATTATGAAACGGATAGGTATTCTTAAATAAGTGAACAGCGATTGCCCAAGTTTATGTGGTAATACGCTAAAAGTTGTTATTTTGTTTAAAATTGACTTAGTAAGTAGCTCAGCTCAGGAAACATACAAGGCATAACGCGCAGAATGATCGCGACATGTTACATTACTAGCTCGACAGGAAGGCCGGTTGATTGGCAAAGGAGCAAAGTCTCCGCTGACACAGATTATTGCTGATTCATTGAGCGCTCCATGTGACTAGTTAAACATTAGCAGTGTGCAACATTTTTGCCCCAGCAATTAGCAAGAAAGATACCACAAGGATGACAAAAATGTTATACTAATTACTTGCGTTGCAGAAAAACAGAGAAGTTTTATGAGCAAGGATTTTGAACTAATCGGGCATCACTGTTCTATTGAGAGTATCGGTCACATACATAAATAATATTGTGAAGGTTTTTATTTTGATAAGATGTAGAGTATAGAAACATAGCCGGAGTGAAATCTATTCATGATTTGAGTGCAATGAAAATTTAAAAACAACGCGTAAAGTGTCCCGATCAATGTTAAGGGATTTGGCTTTGAGGATCCTTCCCCCATGAGACGTGGCTTTACAAAGAATTGAAAGTTTGAGTGACTTTTAATAAATAGTTATACTGTAGATATGTATATATGTACTAAAGTTGCAGCAGTCGTAAGTCATCCGAGCTCATCACCGAACAGCGAGTAAACAAATTGTTTTCGCAAGTTCCAAGAATTTAGATTAAAGCGGTCGACCACTATTGGAGTGGTTATAATCAACTAGCCAGTTTTGTTTGCATATTGGTAGTTACTGACTGAATAATGAAAATCATTTTTTTTTAACTGAAACGTCAATTGAATAGGTATAAAGGAAAAAAATATATAAATAGTAAATTCATTTTGATAGTCCGTATACACATAGAACCAACTATACAAATAAAAAAGAATCGTCGAAATCTGTTCACAACATACATAATAATGGTCAAATTTAGAATCTTGACCTTTTTTTTATGAAAGTCTGTTAAAAAAGAACTATCTTGTTGCATTTACATCCATTGTAATGTAACAAAAGTAATCTTTTCTCTCAAATACCTTAATCTTATAAATGTAAATAGTAAATGCACGGCGGCAGCAAAAGTTTACTTCGTTTTAGTTCTGGGTTGCAAATAGGCGAATGTTCAATTTGTGTATTAGACTATTAGTCCGACAATATGATACGGGACCGAACCGAAGGTAACTGGACAAACCAGATGTGCCTTATCATCGTATATATATCAACGCTTGAAAGGCGAAATGGGATAAGTGACATTTTTTGTGATATTCAGTTATATATATCATTGAAATCAGCAGATTTGTCTGCGTCGAGGTTTTGGCTCTCGCTGTAGTATAGACAAGTAATTTTTCAACTTTTGGTTTATCGTCCTGTGAAAATTTGCGCAGTGACGATGTGTTTCATTAAAGTTTGGAGACTAAGATGTGCCAACGACGCGTAGATAGAGTAATTGCATCGTATGTTACATTTGTTCTCATTCCCTCCCGAAATGTCGTGTCATCCAAAATGAAGACGTATTGTCTTACCCCTATATACGATCTGGCTGAAAACACCGTTGGTATGTAATTCATCCTTGCACAGAGGAAAATAAATTTTATTTCATTCGACACATCACTCTATGCTTTATCAGCTGTCTTGCATGAATATTCCAAGAGCATAATATGATAGTACAAACACGATTTTTTCCCCCTATTTGTACTCGATTTGCAGCTGTTAGTGCTATTTTTCAAGGCTGAAATAACGTGCAGCACGTGCGATGTACCCGGAATAAACCACGAACGGCAGGCGTCATGACTCCTTCATGCGACGTCGCGAGCAGGACCATTTCACTTTCCTAGAGCAGTCACACGAAGTCTGTCCGTCCGTCTTACTAATACTGGCTTTTAGCGTAAAGGTGGAGTTAGACGAAACGAGCGAATGCTCATTCTATTCTATTTATTGTGTACCTACAGCAAAAATAACGGGTCACTCTCCATACAAATTTGTATGAAAAGCGACCCTTTATTTTTGCTCGACACAATAAATGTAGCAGAGTGGGGATGGAATGAGCATTCGCTCGTTTGGTCTAACTCCACCTTGAGCGGGAACGGCAAAATACGAAGTTCAAATTTCCAACAATTGCAAGGGCTGATTTGTAAAATTACGAGTACCTAACGCGTCTTCACAGCTATGCATTCGAGGGCAGAAAATCTTAATCTGCGTGTTGCAGCAACGTTAGGGAAATCGAACTCTTTGGGTTATTACTTAAAACGTTCACAAACGAAACACTGAATACAAAATCATGTCAGTTAAATGCAAAAACAAACAACGAAATTGACGTTAAGATGACGACACTCGTAAAATCCAACCGATATGTGACTTGTTGGAAATAAAACAGGGAAGTCCAAAGCGAGTACCAAGCAGTTGCTAGGCAATAGGTGTTACTACTAACTGATGTAACTAGATGTCTTCACTCCGTAGATAAATAAAAGAAAAAAATATTCGTTAAATAACAAACCATTAAACGTTAAGTATTTAGTTATATGTAGGTATTTCGTTAAGTTATTGAGATAAGCTAATATAGATAGTGCATTTGACGTGAATGTTTTAAAATTATTTTAATAACCTCTATTAAAATGCAATGACACATTCGAATCACATAATCACAATAAAAGAAAGATAGCACTTCTGTGAAAAAATCATACAGTATCTTCAAGTCTACATCCACTTCGCGTTTCGCATTCGCGTTGCGATCTTGGATCGTCAGTTATTTACGTTAAAAACTATAGCTGGTTCATAATCTTTCGTTCACGAAAATATACAAATATGAATACGGAGGCGTAGCGCCGGACTGCGTACCTACCTAATTGGTGTGGTCGTTTGGATTTTTTATTGCAAATTTCAGTGCACCGATCAGTGCACGAGTGCACAAATCGTCGAATCGATGTAATCAATTCTGCTCGTATTGATACTTTGAATTTTGTATAAATTGTGCAGCGCTCAGTTTCTGAATTGGGTTTCAAAACCTAGAAAGACGTATCTCAAGTTTTGACAGAAAAATAAATACAAAATTGAATTACTTGAAAATAAATCAATACTTGGTACTGTACTAAAAATAATCACGGCAATGGTTTTTGCGTTTACATAATTATCACTTGGGCGTTTTCCAGAAAAAGTCCACATGTTCATATTTTCCAGAATTTAAATATTTAGAGTGAATCGTTTACCCTATCTATAGATTCTCATACAAGAAAAAATGTGTCCCAGATTTTATTATGGATTTTTTTTTTCACGTACCAATTTTCAATGTATGTCATTATTTACGAGACGTTGCTAGGTTACGTTCTATGATCATTAAAACTAGAGAGGTGACTATGTATAATTGGGTAATCGGTTAAAATCGCGTATAATCAAAACTCCAAGGATAACCTACTAAAATATGAAGTGAGTACCTATTTTACATTCTTTCATTCACTACACACACAATACAAATCGAGTTTATTGGTAGTAAATAGATTCCTTAGAACTTCAATTACATAATGAAGTTAAATAATATTTTATACAACCTAATTTGTTTAAAAATTACCACTTGGCAAAAATCGTAAATTACGAATTATAATTATTACATCTTAGGAAACTGACTTGAGTATTATTATATCGAAATAGCGTATAATTATAAATTTATAGGTAGTCCATATTTTTATGGAACCGATTGTTGTTAGTACTAAAATATTATCACAAAGGTGTCACAAAGAAGCCTCACCTTTAGATTTGTCAAAGTGAATGTCACAGCCAATCCTTCCTTATTAAAACAGATCGTAACTCGTTTAGTCTACTTTTTAATATCTATATACTCACTTTTGATTTCGGTGATAAATATTTTTCAAGGTCTCTATGAATTTAAAGCAAACAAAAAAAAACTGGTTTAGTTTTAATTGCATGTAGTGTGGAATATTCAAACTTAAACCAGGTTTAACGACTTAACCCTTATTCATAAAAGTTAGATACAAACATAAGTTTGTCTGTGTCTAGTAAAGACAATTGGTATATCAAAGGGACAGATAAAGACCGGCGAATGTTAAATTAACTATACCTACTCATGAGCAAATAAACCGGGTAATTTCCCGTAAAAAGTTGTATGAAAAGTAACCCGGTTTCTTTGTTCCCGAGTATAGAAGCTTAACATATGAACAAGGGGATTAAACCGAATGTTTTTGTTTTGCTCTAAGTGGTCCTTAATCTCATTCAAAGAAAAACCATTTCACAAACCAATAGGTGCTGTAAAACTGCACAGAAATGAAGATTAGGATGGCAAAGAATAGTTTTTGTTTAACTACCGCTTTAATAAAAATAACAACCAGCGATACAATTGCTAAGCAGGTAAATTTTAAGTCTGTACCGTTTTGTTATGCGTCTCCATGGTCTGTGTACTCGTTAGTAACGAGAACGACCAAACATTGAAATGTAGCTATTATTGTGTCCGTTTACGCTATGACTTCACAGTAAACGCAAGGTCAATGTGGTAACAACGAACATAATCGCAGCATTACCTTAAATATACAATAGCTACATACTTTGAACAAACCTACGTCAGGTCAATAATTTCGCAACATTTTCACCTTTGTTATCATTATCAGTACAGTGGTCGTTCACACTGCTGCTAAATAACAATATAGTTATTTGTCACTCACTGTTTTAGGTAATATTACGAATGCATCGTTACTTTCGGCGGCTAGTCAATACATTATATCTCTTGTCCGAATACATTGAACTTTTAGATTTTCGCAAACATCAAAACAACTTGTGTGTAATATTAATTTTACAGGATAAACTTTACAATTTGTTCATATTTATAAACTACTTGTTTGACAATAATTAAGTAAGCCGCACTCAGGAACGTGTATTAACACATCATAAACTATTTGGATGTGGCTTGTCTGAATGCGATAGAAGTGTTGATGTTACCGCTAATAATTATTTTTCATTAACAATGTTTGCTAGGCAACAGGATCTAGGACATGTTCATCGATTTCGATCCCACGCTGGAACCTTACAATTTTCCGGGATAAAAACTATTTATGTCCTTCCCAGGTTCTCAAATTCTGTCCATACCGAATTTTAACACGATCGGTTAAACATTTTCGTATTCGACAAGATAGTAATGAGCCGACAAGAGTAAATACTAACGAGACGTAGATCAGCTATTGCGGTGCCGTTTATCAATATCGATAAAACATTGTCAAGCAGTGCAATCACCAATCGTATTCAATTGAGCAATATAGTTACTGAAATCCTTGATAATATCAAGAGATGCATTATCTTGTCTTGAATAAAATTATTACAAAATCGCGTATTCAAGTGTCGTGTATTTAATAAACGAATCCTTATTAAAATATAAATATATTTGCATTTGTAAGCATGTGAACACTTAAAAAAGTCTAAATATATTTTGTTCTGGTTTATCTATTTTATTTTATTATTATTATTGTGTATATTTCTTTTTGTCTTAAGTTAGGTTTTTACAAAATTTATATAAAAGTAATAAAACAATATTAATAAAAAATATAAAAACATTATAAAAACCTAACCTAGGGTGCCGCCGGCAGCGAGGCCAGGCCTAAGCTACCGGTGGTCAGAGCGACAGAGAGAGGAACCTCTTGACTATCCGAGCAGTGTCCATACGCGTTATTATTATTATTATAGGAAAACAGTGCTAAAAGTAAATAGGCTATGAACGGGAAATGGCCGACCAAAATTTTATGTCGAATATTTACCGCATTTTAGCATAGAACCGACACAGACATAGGCTTGGCCGGTTTTTTCGATAGTTGTGCTCAAAGATGATCTCGAAAAAAATATATAAAATTTAATACCCAAACCATATAATTATTTTTACCTTAACATTTGAAATCGATTTAAGTTTCAGTTGTGTATAAGAAAAAAATACTACGAATATTTGGGGTGTAAGTCATGAATCAGGTTTTTTAAATAATGTTTTATTATTTCTATAGCACCCTATCCGATCGCATCGGCTAACAAAAAACATTAAACTTTCAAAGGCGATAACTTTATGAATTTACTTACATATATATATCTACCTAATACCTTTAAACGAGAAATTCTTGTATATATACAAGGTGCGAGAAAATCAGATGCGGTTATTTTGAGGATCGATTATTTGCATCGTTGTTAATTAGTTTAATTTAAAGCATTCTTAATTAATTACAGTATCCTATGCAAGGATGATTATCTTTGGAACGGATATGGTAATTATCGTCATCCAGGTACTTAATACCTTTCAACGAGCAATTCTTGTAATCTGAATCTCGGAAACGGCTCCAGCGATTTTCATAAAATTTGGTATGCACGGGGTTTCGAGGGTGATAAATCGATCTAGCTAGGTTTCATTTTTAGAAAACGCACCGAATAAAAAATAACCAAGCATGGCTCAGTCATCCGGGTACTATAAATTAAAAGCGTAAGAAGAAATATAAAAGACAATTGCAGTCGTGAAAGATTGATGGCGAAGATGAAGTACCTACCTCTTAATAAAATATGAAATAAGTAGCAAGTGGTAATACGATCCTGTTAAGAACGTGTAATAAAGTGTACATATAAGTAGATCATAAAACACGTGCATTAGTCAGTGTTTGTACTGTACGGTACGTACAGTCAGCGTCATATAGTAAGTAGCAGTCAAGATCATCATTTACTTGGAAACACCCATAATGATCATTAACAGTGACTCAACCAAAGCGGTCAAATTGTTCGGGACATCCATCGTGCACAAATATACCGGAGCACGCACAACGCCAAATACTTAGTAACATTCAAGCCGACATTAGTACCGTAACTCCCAAGCCGCCACTGATAGCGTATCAGCCTAAGGATCCAAAAGTATGGAACACCTCAGACTAGGAAAATAGACTTAACTAGTCCACTTTTAATGCAATGTGAATGGTGTTCTAATGTCAAAGTCGATTAACGCAAAACGCACATTGCTTTTTTTCAAGAAAACTCTTTTATGATGTATGTAAACATATTGGCAAAATTCAGGCCATTATTATGACCATTTTGGGAGTTTCCAAGTATTTGATGATCTTGACTGCTACTTACTATATGACGCTGACTGTACCTACCTTTATAGCATTTATTAACGCCATCTATTTATTTTTTAAGTTCTAAACATAAAAGTAGAAGAAATATAACTATTATTAGATCATTAGACTGGCTGGATGTTGTGACCCAGAGATGTACGTGCTTTAGGGAGCCAGTCAACCAGATTAATATATGTAGGTATAGTTTATAGAGACTCTCTATATGTCAATAAAAAATGGAATTATTTATTTACTTACCGAATACCGCACTCCATAAATAGCAGTACAAATCCGTATAGCATGCATCTCAAGGCGTAGGCTCTTAGAATTACTCTGAGAAGACTCGGCGTGCGCTTGTCTCCCGCTCGCGCCACTTCTTCTTCCCAAAGACGGGCAAATTTGTCTCCAAGGGGACCTGAACAATGTTATTTATTAAGAATCAATAAGTTAAATAATTTAATATATGCAATAAAGAGCTCTTTCATAATAATTATAGGTACCAATACAGATCATCTTAAACAACAACATACCAAAAATGGTTATTTACATAATATTCAAATTAAGGTAAAGTAATTTTGGTTTAGATTTTTTTTGAAATTTTTTGTATGTATATAGCAATAGATTGTGATATCCACAAGATACATCAGACTAACTGTAAATGCTGAATTACAAATATGTAACAAGAAAAATAAAATTATTTACATAGCTGCTTACCTGATGCATGTTCTTTCAGAGGCTCATAAAGGTTTTCTTCTTCCATTTCATGTTTCAAGCCACCCCAAAATATTGGCAAGGTCCATCTACAAATAAAAAGAGCCATGAATACTGTCCTAATATGTGTAGTAAATAGCATTAAGTAATAAATTGCTACTTTACTTTTGTTAATCAACACAAAATTAGCAAAATAATTTCAAGTAAAGTAACAATTTATTACTTAACTAGCTTCTGCCCGCGACTTCGTCTGCGTACAATTATACATAAAAACCATCCTCTTGAATCACTATCTATTAAAAAAAACCGCATCAAAATCCGTTGTGTAGTTTTGAAGATATAAGCATACATAGGGACATAGGGACATGGGGACAGAGAAAGCGACTTTGTTTTATACTATGTAGTGATGCTATTTACTATGGAAATTTAGACAATATTCATGGCTCTTTTTATTATATTAATGTACCTACTCTACTTAAAAGTTTAAAGATCAATGCATCTGATTGAGAATTCATTATGCTATTAATTCTTACACATTTTCACAAGTGTGTACATGTCTATAGTGTGTACTGTCACAAATATTAAGCTGTTTGCAAGTTGTAATAAGGTAATATTTAAAAATATATTATCGTGCTAAATTATTATTTTTATTTTACAAGGGAGGCATACATACAGACAAAAAGTACCTACTTAAATGATGTATAAAACAGAGACATACACAACTTAACTTTTAAGGAAGTGACTACCTACATAATTATATGATAATGCTGCTTTGCTATAAAAAACTTATTATTTTATTACATCTTTTGGAGATTGAGTAAGTTTAAACAGTATGATGACAGCAAAGTGCACATGATACTAGTTACATTGTAAAACAATGCTAACTTATAAGTCGGTACCTAATTGTGTATATTTTAAAAGTAAGTTTATGTAATTTACTACCCACAATGCTGGCAAGAAAGTAAAAAAGGCTATGCAATAATCAACAAAAAAACAACAAAAAACATGCCATAATTTAGTGTGTAATTATTGTAAGCATTACCACCAACCAAGTATGTACATTAAATTATATTTTATAAGGAGTTAAAATAATTATCATCACAGTTAATGAGATTAAAATAGATACTATTGATCTAAGTTGGACACTTTGAGAGGGTAGAAAAGGCACTGTGCTGAAAATTCGCATTAGAGCAAGCACAATATTAACTTATGATTTTTAAGAATATACTTAGGTAAATTCAGAAAGCACTATTTTAAAAGAACTTAAACAAGAAGAAAATAGAATTGTGGTATTAAAATAGCCTCACCCAAATGTCAACGCCGACAAGGGATTGGCACTAGCCCTAGGATGTGGAGGCCGGCCTTTTTTCTTTAATGATTCCATGGTTGGTTACCTGGAAATAATTAAAATAATGAATATTGCAATTTTAACAACACCCCTAGCTAAATAAAGGGATAGATTATGTAACTGATGCAGAAACAGTGCAGAACAAAAATCGTGACATGTAAATTACCTAAAACGACATTGTTTCAGTAAGCATGCAATTTATTAATACTTACTGAATGTCGGTGGACACTCGATGCTAGAAACACGAGCTTTATAACCTCAGAAGACGTGAACGAAAGGCATAACTATTTATGATCTAAAGTGCCTCAATATAACTAGCACGGCAATAAAAGCGGACGGTATTTAATTTAAAATACAACTACCGACACGACACCCTTAAAACAAATCGGCTAAAATAATAAATTAACTATATTATTCCTTTGGCTGCTTCATAATTTTTCAATATCTCTCAAGGTAAAGTTTGAATAAAACCAAAATGTGAATATTTAATAAGAAAATAAAGAAAATTAAATTAAATGTTACTACAAATCGACAAAATTTTGACGTGCCGGATGGAAGAGAGGTGACGACGAGCAACTTGAATATAAAAACAGAAAACTGATGAACTGAACGGAACGGCGCGAAATGACAATTAATTTGTCAAGAACGACCAGCACGAAGTCAGATGAGCTGAGTGAATGGAATGAGTGAGTGACTGACTGAAGGGATTCAGCGGGTAGTTTTTTTTATTGCTTGTCCTTGGATACTAAGACCTTCAGTCGGAATCTTCGTTTATAAATAACAAAACCAATAAAATTAGACATAAATCATAAACAACATAAAACATAGAACCTCTAACTTAAAGCACAAACAACATAAAAAAAACAAAATTTCAACAACTTTATTTTGCAAATAGGGCTACCAGCGCATTCGGTAAGACCATCTTTGCCAAGAAGAATGCGCCGAAAGAAACTTGGTAGTAAGTATTTTTTTAAAATACAATAAATTTACAACAATACTTAAGTTCTACTTAGCTAAATCATCTTTTATTTGAAGTAACTAAATAATCCGTCATTTGTTATTTTGAATTGATCTAGATCAGTTTCATTTTTATCTAGATAAATCTAATATCTATATTAATAATTTCGTCGCGGGGTACGGTAGACTCGATCGAAACCTCACCTGAATAATAAAACATAAAAAAATAATGATTTCGAGTCGACAACATATATCCGCAAAATTCGGATTGTCGAGTATTTTGTTAAATTAAATTATATTAAATTCTAATGGTACTGACATGACAGACAAATCGCAGTTGTCATCTTGAGTAGTTACTAAACGTTCCGTTTCATACCAGCGGACAGATACGCCTTGCCACTCAATACGTCGCGCCAAAGAACTGCGACTCATGTGAATGTGTAAAACGAAACGTCTTGCCGTAAACCTTCTTTTAATTATCTTTGAAAACTTTTTCATAGGATATACTCTGCTGTGTCATGTGTTTTTTCTCTAAACCTGAGATTGGCCGATTGCCATAACAACCATAGAAAAACTGGCCATAACTTTAAAAGTTGAAGTTGAGGTTCTTTTCTTAAAAAAATTAAAATGTAAATTTTTCAGTATTGTTGTTGTTGTCGAGAAAATCCCCAGCATGCTTAAAATTTACGAGAGTTCTGACGCTGTGGTTGAGGACGATCATAATGATGTTTTAAACTATCCTGTAGAATTCCTAAATTCTATAACGCCAGCAGGACTACCACCACACATTCTAAAATTAAAAGTTGGTTGTATAGTAATGCTTTTAAGAAATTTAAACCCAACTGTTGGGTTGTGCAACGGAACCCACCTTATTATTAGAGCGTTAGCTAACGCCATCTAACAGTCAACTGCCTTTTAAATTTAGTAGGCTTCAGTTTCCCATTCGCATAGTATTCGTAATGACAAATAAAAGCCAGGGACAGAGAAAGACTGAGTGCTTAAAACAGAGATGCTTACAGAGAATTAACCACAATGAACGATGCTAAAAAAAAACTATACCTTGCTTTGCGTTTAATATTCCTTGAGAACCGATAACTACAGAAATATCTACCTACATTTTGTACCTAGATATGTATTATGAGTCACATTTCACCCGAGCGAAGCCGGGTTTTCATCTAGTAAATATTAATTTAATAACTTAAAAAACAATTTTATTGATACAAACACTAATCCTAAAAACCACATATCTATACTAAAAATAACTATAAAAACCTATATTTACAAATAAGAAAAGTGGTATACTTAACTGATAATGATTTCATAGTACAAAACAAAGTCATTTTCCGCTTTTTGTCTGTCTGTCTGTCCCTATGTATGCTTATATCTTTAATTATTTTTTATATTTAAAAGTTTTAAGCCAAAAAATCTGTAAATCCGCCCCTGTAAATGACCAGTATATTTTATTTAATAATTATATCAGAATTAAATGTTGTTAAAAATTTTGATTAAATCAGTTAAATAGCGTTATGAACAGAATCTGGGATGTAACGTAAGGAAATAGCTTGGAATTAGCAAAAGGTTTCAAAATATCACTTATTCCGTGGCATCGTGCTTATCCACCACTTCAAACTTCATCAAACAAATAAAAAAAAAAAATTTTTATTGTCAATGTCATGAATGTCAAGATCAAAACTGTCATGCAAAGAGAATATAATCACTACGTTTTGCTGCTGTCATGTTAAGTCTTTCGATTTCGTAGGTAGGTGCACGCAAAGGAAAAAGTGCTCTTAACAAACGTAATGCAATTTGATTTGTATAGCTTTTCTTTGATAAATGCTATTGTTACTGACTGATCAAGTAGAGAATAGTGTTGTCAAAAAGATTACAGTTCCCACGTTAATGTTATAATTCTTGAATTGATGTTGACACGAATGTATTGTAATGTTTATACTTTATTCTTATACATTTCGGGGTGCCATTCATTTAAATCTTCACTTTGTTACTGCTATCTCCGCCACACGCAACAAAAGATACAAGATTTATTAAAGAAGAAGAGGAGCCAAGTCACATAATACTATCAAATAATTAAAAATCATAGGTGCCGCCCAGAGGTCACCATTAGATTAGTACTTACAATAATGATAGCAGTATTTCTAAAAAGATATAAAAGTATGATACGTCTTAGTATCTTTTTCTTCTGTATTGGATGTGGCATTGCATTGTGTTTCCTACGAAATAGCTGTGCTCAAACTGTGACTTCTGAAGCTGTTTTGCCCATTCTTAGAAGGCAAGCAGAGCAGGATGCCAATAGTGTGGAGTATGCTGTATTTGTTTTAACAAGCCCCAACAATGAGGATAAGCGAAATGTTATTCGCAATACTTGGGGAAAGTTTGTTTACAACTTATTCATGGAAAATGGAGAGATATTGTACAAGTGGAACCACAGCTGGCTAGAAAGACGTAGTATGCATCCACAGTTCATTAAAGTTTATTTTATGATAGGAACCAAAAGTTTAAGCACTGAAAAACAGAACATACTCAAAATGGAAGAGAAAAGAAATAATGATATGATTTTTTTGGAAGATTTGACTGATAAGTATGAAAATTTGGCTTTAAAAGTAAAACTTTCTTTCAAATGGTTTCATGAAAATTTTAAAAATTTGAAATATTTACTCAAATGTGATGATGATTCTTTTGTGAGAATAGATTTAATAGTTAAGGACTTGGACGCCTTTGCTCCACAAATGAATTCACATACACTTAGTCCATACATCACTCAGAAGAACCAGGTGAGCAGTATGGGACCTTACACACTAGATGGTGATTTCTCAGCAATTTGCTCGCCGCGTGTACGCAGTGATCTCGCAGCAAACATATTGCTGAGAAATCGCTGGACAAATTGTTAGTGTGTAAGAGCCCAATGTTATAACAATTTGGGGTACAGGCAAGTTCATAAGTCCTTGCACAACCAACAGTGTCAAACATTATTACTAATGCATTCTTAAGAATGTAAATTTCCTAGAGTCCACCAATGAAGCTGACATAGTCACACAAGTGCACTTAAGCCTCAGAGAAAAATGGAGAACAAAAAAAAAATATAAATATAATATTATGTTTATGAACTTGACTGTATCTTCACTGTGTATGAATTTTGAAATGTATCATTAGCTTGTGTTATTTATTCTGTGTCAACTACTTAAGAAATTGTATTTATAAAGATAAAATGTAGCCAGTTTCAGGGTATGACTTCACAGAGTCATATCACATTCTCTTGATTTAGCTCAATTTACATCCCCTGGAGATGAGATGAGGCATCCTCTAATAGTCCATATTTTTTATAAAATGTTATTGCTTTGTTTAATTTTAGAAGGAAACTTCACCATCTAGTGGCCTCTACTGGGGATACATTAATGGTCGAGCTAAAGTAAATCGCAAAAAGGGCAAGTGGCTGGAACAAGATTGGTTCCTCTGTGATTTTTATTTGCCATATGCGCTTGGAGGTGGCTATGTCGTCTCTCGCAGTATTGTGGATTTCATTGCAAAGAATGCAGATCTGTTAAGGTAATTTTGTTTGTCCTTGTCCTTGGTACAATAAGTGACAGTTATGTGCATAGATTTGTCAATAATTTAAGCTTCTCAATAATTTGTTTAGTACATATTTATTAAAAATTAGCTTAAAATAGAATTGTCCTTTGGAACTCTTGATTTTTACTAGGTATGTTATACATATATGTTGATAAGGTAAGACCTCCCAGTGAAACAGTCATTAAATTGGCTATGTGATTTCTACCAAAAAACATAATGTGTAGGCATAAGGGAAATAGAAAAATTTTACCCTTTCGGAATTTGGTCAAAAAAGCCTGCTTTAAAACTTATATATATATTTGTAAATACTTACAGGCAGGATATTACAATTATTATACTCTTTTTTTTTTTATTACAGTTGTTACCGCTCTGAAGATGTATCAGTGGGTGTTTGGACTGCTCCTTTGGGTGGCATTAATAGAGTTCATGACATTAGATTTGACACAGAGTGGGAGTCACGAGGTTGTATGAACCATATGCTGGTGCGACACAAGCAAAACATACAAGACATGTTCCAGATGTACAAGACATTAGTTGACTCAAAAGGAGAGGTACTGTGCAAGACGGAGTCATTTCACAGGTTACCCTATAATTATGATTGGAGAGAACGTCCAAGTCAATGCTGCAATATACCCCATGATTTGGTTTATGGCTAGTTAAATTACTTAATCATTTTTGCCAATCTCCATCTGAAGGAGAGTTTTGTCAGGCAACCAGAGTTCTGTGATACTTTAATGATTTCTGAAAATGTATGGTAACTTTGATTTCTATTTCGGTGGCATTCTTAGATTGCTGCATGAGAAGACTTTTAACTAACAACTAATGTAAGTATTGATTGCTATGATAAACATATCCATGAAGGTATAACAAATGTTAAAAATAACAGAATGCGTTTTTGCTCAATCTTAATAATAATTGAAATTGTGCTGCAGTAGCCTCGGTGTACAAATCCGACTCGCATTTGATCAAAGTTTCGCCTTGGAAACATAAGGAAATGGAAAGTCAAAGGTCACCAATATGTATAAACGATATAGTCGCAAATATACGTATTAATGTTTTTGCAACTGTGTAAATCCATATTTTTGACCTTACTGTAGTACCTAACTTCTACATGTTGTGTCAATGGTGGTGTGGTCTGGTCAATCTGAGGGATGCGATTCTAGGTTAGGCCGGCGCGGCCTACGCAATGACCAGTATCGATAACTGGGGGACGCGATTATACATTTAACTTAACAGTATATACCAGGTACCTATTTATATTTCAGTTAGTTGTCAAAGGTATTGACCAACGTGTAAAAATGAACACCAACATTTTCCCCATCTCATCGTAACGCATACCTACACATAGCCGCCGCCCTCAGGTTGGCCGACGCTGTCCCAACTTGATTGATCCCAACATGCAGAATGTTGCGTAAAGAAAGATTGCGGCTTATAATAGTGATTGGACCAAAGAAAACAAATTAATATTTTTAAGATTTTTTATGCGGTTCATGACGATCTCCTTATTAATCGAACCTTTGCTATAAAATAATGTTTTATATAATAATTACACTGAATTAAGTAATATTTTATTTATTTTTGTAACCAACTTTAGAAATGTACCTACCTAGTACACATAATTAATTATTGATGCCTAATCTGCGTAAATAGCAAATGTAAATGAAACAATCGTCTTTTGTTTAAACATAATTGTGTGTTCTCCGACGCGGTACCATAACACTAAACAGTCTTATCGTATATGAAAGACATGCTATTGCCTGAAGTCTTGACATGAAAAACAGCCTATGCTAATCTGGGATAATGCTGCTTTCTATTAGTGAAGAGATCTTAAAATCGGTTATGTACGTTGACGTTTACCCTCTACATACAAATAAAGTTTATCTCTTTATTATATTAATAAAGAAATGTCTGCACAAGATGTAAATACAAGTTTTAGACAATCAATTTGCGAATTGTGTCTCATAAGAAAAACCTGTGGTACCCCGCGGCCCAAGTATACGTGTATGGTATCTAGTTTTCACATTGAAAATAACGTATTTTTATTTAATTTTACGTGCAATTACGACCATATGCATATTTCTTTTGTCTAGAATCTGTGCCTGGTAAGCGTCGTGGTACTACGAAGGAGCACTGCACATTTTTGCCATTTTTATTTGAACACAACATAGAAAATATTGTACAGTCAGTAGCTTAATATCACATTATAATAATCAAAATTATAAATAAGTGTATGTCTTAAAGTGGACCTTTGATTTTAGTGTCCATGTAAGTTTGATTATTATAAAAAGTTGTTCTTGATAATTCTTCTCTAAAATAATCGATTGTTCTTTGTAGACCCTCTTCTAATGAAACCTGTGAATAAAATAATAATTTTACAAATGTTGTTATTAAATAATTTTTTATATTATTATTTATTTTAAGTAATTCTTGCCTTTTTGGTTTTGTCAAAACAAGAAATTGTTGTCATTATTACGTAAGATGTAACAGTTATTGCTAAAAACGCATTCTTTATTACAAGCTTTTTGCTGGTTGTACTCTTTATTAATCATATTTAATCAAATCTACATAATTATGTATAACAATTTTCAAGTCGATCCGACCACAGCATGTGCGTAATTCGCCTGCATGATTTGACTTAGGTACACCGACTTAACACATTCCATGTTAAATAAAATCTCTAAAAATTATACCTTTGGAGACCAGTGTAAATGTGTCTCAGCGACAGTTATGTCGGGCCGCCGGCGTTGCGGGTCGTCCTCCACCGCAGCTCCGGTCGCCACCGTGCTGCGACAGCCCGGGACTATGTTCTTGATGATCATTGCAAATTCTGGAATACATGTATATATTATAATTACACTTCATATTTTCATTATTTCCTAACCAAAGCAGCTGGACCTTGTTTATTATCGCCTATGGGTCGTGGTGGTTTTTGACGGAGCACCGCCCGAGGGCGAAGCCCCTTTTTCTGGGTATTTTCAATGAATGAAGATACTCAACTAACCTAAACCCACCTATTTTTGGATTAAAATAATAATCTGTGATTGTAAATAGTGGCAGCATTTTTGGTAGGGCCAAATTAGGTGGACCACAACCCGTAACCTTTTATTATGCATCTATCAGATCAAGTATTTCAGGTTTGTCTGCAACAATGTTTTATTGGCCGTTCTTACAACTTGGTGAAACTGTTAATTTTTAAACGATAGTTAATGACACATTTTCCATTTTCGCCTAGTATGATCATGGTGCATGCAACTGTAAAGAATATCAGGAGCTCATCAAAGGCAATCACAGCATATATCCCATACAAAATAATGTGTATAGTCACAATGTAGTATGGTTACTTTGAAGTTAGTTGGTGACTGTACAAATAACATGTGACAGTTTTCTCAACAAAAGGATTAACATTCAAGCAGCTACCCGACACCGCAAGAATAGAATAACTGCATAGGCTACAAATAATTTTAAGGTTTACCTTCTATTGTATGCTCCACAGGATTTCCTATATTGACTGGCAATGTGTAACTAGATGACATTAGTGAAAGAAGGCCGTTGACTAGATCTGATACATAGCAGAAGGACCTAGTCTGTTTTCCATTACCATAAACCTGCAAAATTAAATGAATATTTAAAATACCACAAAATCAAAAATATAACCATTATGTTAAATATCCTTTGCTTACCCCGTATGGGATAAAGATGTGATTAGTATGTATATGCATGTATGTTAAAATGTAACAACAAATGATTGAAAAAATTCTGTACTAAAATCATATTATTTAAAGTACTTAGAACTTAAATTTACTTACTGTAATGGTCAAGTTTTGCAAGGCTTGCATGACAAAATTGGAAACCACACGTCCATCTGATACATGCATCCGTGGACCGTAAGTATTGAAGATTCTTGCAACTCTCACAGATACATTCTCTTGCTTAGCATATGCGTAAGCTAAAGTTTCTGCAACTCTCTTGCCTTCATCATAACAAGCTCTTGGTCCTAAAACAATGCAATTAAATTGAGAAAGACTTCAATGAAAAGATGAATACTAGCACCATGACAATTTATATCATGATAATGTACAACTACGAGGGGCGGCTGAAAAGTAATCTACCTAACTAAGAAAGAAAAGACTAGTGGGGTGTTTTTTTTTTCCTATGTAATCCCCTGCGAGAGAAATGCACTTGTTACACTTTTCAAATAGTGACATTAAACCATTAAGAAAAAAAGTTTTCCGTTTGGCGTCAAAATACTCATTAACCGCAGACTTCATGTCCTCATCTGTCAAAAATCTGCATCCTCTCAAATCTTTCTTCAGGAGTCTGAACAGAAAATAGTCGCAAGGGGCCAGGTCTGGACTGTAAGGAGGGTGACTGATTTCTTCGAAGCCATTTCTGGACATGGCCAACTTTGTTGTGCGAGCAGTGTGCACTGGGGCATTGTCGTGCAACAGCAAAATTCCTTTGCTCAGTTTGCCTCTTCATTTTTCTTTTATTGATTCTCTAAGCTGATGTAGTAAATTTGCGTAATAATCAGCATTCATTGTAGTTATTTTTGGCAGGTAATCAATAAGAAAAATCCCATCCACGTCCCAAAAAATTTTTGCCATGAGTTTACCTGCCGATGGACGAACCTTGAACTTCCTGGGTGGCTTCTCATCTTTAAATTTCCACTGCAATGACTCTTGTTTACTTTCGGGATCCCATTGCCTAATCCAGGTCTCATCGCAGGTTACTATTCGAGATATAGTTTCCTCCTCCTTACCTCGACTCATTTCTATAAAGTCCTCACAACATCGAACTCTTCTCTCCATATCGAAGGAAGTTAGCATTCTAGGCACCCAGCGTGCACTAACTTTGGACATATTTAAATGTTCGTGAATTATTGTATTCACTCGTTCCTTGCTAATCCCTACATCTCTGGCTATCTCCTCTACTCATTCGCCAGTCCTCTAATATATTTTTTTCACATGGGCAACATTTTCTTCGGTGACTGCGGAAATTGGCCGCCCACTACAAAGATCATCTTCGAGGCTATCACGACCACACTTAAATTGTTTTGACCAAAACTTGATGGTGAAATCTCACAGGCACGAATCCCCAAACACAGGTAACATACGCTGCTTTATCTGCGAGGGCGTTTTTCCTGCTTTTGTGAGGAATTTTATAACAGTATGTTGCTCAATTTTCTTCATTTTCAAATTTTCCTGCGACATGATGCGAACCAGCAAGTGACAAATGAGAACGAGACCCCATAAACAAATGAATGTCCTATATTTTGAAAATAGAATAACCAGCGAATACGAAATCATAGTAGCCAGTATTTTTTCACTTACAAATAGGTGAGATAGATTACTTTTCAGCCACCCCTCGTATGACTAATATAAAACTGTCCTTAAGCATTTATTTCAAATGAGATGTTTTGCTTACATTTGCCAAGGACCTTATTTATATAGTAAATAATGTTGCAATTCAATACCTATGGGATTGACATGTCCCCAATAAGACTCTGGCTGAGGATGAACCATGGGATCACCATAAACCTCTGAAGTACTTGCTATTAAAATTCTAGCTCCCACCCTGCGAGCTAGGCCTGTAAATTACAAGTAAAATTAGAGTTTCTGAAGATTTACATAATAAACTAGACCATCAAAGTTCAATGAAATGTTTAAATATATTATGATAATTAATTATGACATCAAAAAAAAGTTCATGCCTACCTAACATGTTGATTGTTCCCAAAGTATTGGTTTTAATTGTTTTCACTGGATTTTGCATATAGTGTGGAGGACTGGCAGGACTAGCTAAGTGATATATTTCATCAGCCTAAAACAATACAAATGTTATGTCAATATGAATCAATAGATACAGTCTTCATCGTGAACAACTGAGACAAATGATGTTTACAATATACCTCAACATACAGGGGGTTGATTATGTCATGGTGAATCATCTCAAAGTTACGGTGGCCAAACCAGTGTTCAACGTTCCTCTTTCGTCCAGTAAAGAAATTGTCAACGACAATCACTTCATGGCCTCTCATCATAAGAACATCAACAAGATGAGAGCCTACAAAACCAGCTCCGCCTGTAACCTAGAACATTATGAAGTCAATCAAATGAGATCATGTATTCAAATAAAATATCCAAATAAGATAAAAAAAACCAACTAGAATGCGTTTTCGCTCCTTGTAGCCTAGATATTTTACTTCAGGATATTTTTGCGGTATCCTTCCCTCTAAAATGGCTATTTTCTTTTCTAATTGTTCTATACGTGCTTTAGCTTCCTGCAATTCACGTTTTGAAGAATCATCAACATTATTGGGTTCTTGTTTCTCAGTTGGTTTATCCATGTTTATGGTTTTATACTTTGGAGGAATTTGGTTTATATATTGATAGCTTATATCTGGATAGTTGTGAGCTCCTTGTTGCTGTTTGATTGCTTCAACTTCATGATTATCTTTTGTAAGAATAAGGAAAATGAAAAGCACTGAAAGTAAGAAGAAATTTTCATTCAGGTATTGCTGTCTTTGCAACACTAAACAAATATTTTACGAAAGGTTTGAACAGGTGAATTATATTGTATTTCATTAAAGCTATTACTGTACTTATCGGAAAATTATGTTTGTACTTACGTAAAAACAATACACATATTAAGGTAATTGTCTTTCTGACTTTTAATGATTGCCTTAACATATCTGAAATGTATGTAGAGTGTAAAGAACGCTCACATTTCGGCTACAAAGAGAATATAATGTTCGGCTAATTGGTGAATAACAAAAGCGATTCGATTCGGAAAACGTGAAGGACAATCGTAAACGTCTAAAACTAAAACGTCATTTGACTGCCCCACAGATAAGATAACGTGGCTCCGAACTTAGTTTTTATCCTCTAAGAATGGCTAAGGAGATCAGTCCATACCACGTCGTCTTCCTTTAAGGACCGATGCTATGCCTCATATTTTTGAACTTCACGTCATTTCCACGTAAACAGAAAACGGAGCATAGAGTAACTAGATTTACGTTTTACGTGGGAGTCTAATTCTTAATACAAGTACACCCATAAAATTTATTCATTTTTCTTTAATTTCTTGAAACAATATTACAAAACATTGGTATTTTTGTTTTCGTCTTGACTTTACGGCTTTATACAAATTAATCAAAAATGTGTTTGTGACCCCTTGGAAATAGAAGATGTTGCGTCATTAGCGCCATCTCTTGACGAGTAGTATTTATACTTGGACATTTGCCAGCAACGTTCTGCAACATGAGACTATTCTCTGGTAATTTGAGTTGGTGACGTTAGATAGAGCTAGCTACTTTCAAATTAAAATCCTTTTTGAATTATTTCTCCTTGATTTCTATCATACTGCTGCTAGAAAGAATATTTATGTTTTAGAGTTAGGAACGAATAATAGTTATTATTCGTAGTTTTCGAGTGTGTGATTTTGGTCATTTATTTATGATAGGTATTATTTATGTACGGTCACTAGCATAAATATATGACGGTGAAAAGCGCTGCAAAAATATCTTATCATCTATTATTTTTATAGGTTCAGAAGTATTTGACGACACTATCACGTGATGCCGTCTATTTGACATTTACTATTGTGCGAAATATATTATTATACGTTTTTACATGAAAACCCAAAAGACGTATATTTCGCACTAGCTTGACTTACTTGCACGTGTAGTAACGGAGTAGCAAGGAAAATGTTTTTGTTCATTGTCATTTACTGTTTTAGGATGCAAGATGCTGGGCATATTTTGACATTAATGACACGAAAATTGCGACATGCACATTTTTTGGATCAAATAATATAATGGCGAATGACATTTTGACGCAAAAGATAAATATGAGTGTAGTTGCGCATTAATTAGCCCTACGATGTCTTAGCTCAGCAATTTGTACCTATATAAACATACATACATAAATCAAGTCTTTATCCCTTACGCGGGATAGACAGAGCCTAAGGTAACAAGACCTAGTCACGTTGAGCATGATTGTGGGATTGATTGATTAAATGGCTGCTATGAAGTTCGTATATCAAATTCAACACAAATTTTCACTACATTCGAGTGGTATCACATTACGTGCTTTCAAAAATTCCTCCCATGGTGGACTCTACCTAGTTACTACCTATTGGGTTTGGTGTCTGTATGAGATGTAGGTTATTATACTTATGGGAGTGCATCAAAATACGTAGGGAGGGTGTCCTCGAAATAAGTTTTCAGTTAGGTGTTTGGTAGTTTATTTTTCTTTTTAATCACGTGAATACAGCCAGCACCAGAGATGATAAACGCGCTCAAAGTGCTCAAAAAGATCTACACACGACTCTTATGTGCCATCTCTAAGTGCCATGCAACTATTAAACAGCTGTGCACCTATTATAGACTACAAGCCCATGGACAAAAAAAATGCACTAACTTCCGGCACCACCACTTTAAGGCGGCACTAGGTTTTTCGATATTTATTTTTAATCATCTATAAGCTATAAAAACGCCGTAAATTAATAATTAGTCGTAATTCCTCACTTGCACCTGAGAAATTCCATAAATGTACCGCTCAGAAATGACGGCATAGCGCTCAGAGTTATTTTATGATAATAGTAGATAACAGCCTTCTAAGCTTCATTCACGCTGGTTCATTTCACATGTTTTTTTCCATGGGCTTGTAGTCTAATACTGCAAGAAAATAAGTTTTTGATAAAAAAAATACAAAAACCTTTTTTTGGACTAAAATTTGTATAATACTAGCTTCTGCCCGCGACTTCGTCTGCGTAGAATTCTACATAAAAACCTTCCTCTTGAATCACTATCTATTAAAAAAAACGCATCAAAATCCGTTATGTAGTTTTGAAGATATAAGCATACGGACAGAGAAAGCGACTTTGTTTTATAGTATGTAGTGATATAAATAGGTAGTACTAAGTTTACTTATACGACGTCGAATTATTACCGCAGCTACCGTAAAATGAAGCGGAAAAGTCTCAATATCCAATCGTTATCGTATCCTTAAGTTCGGATTCAAGCTCGTTTTTTTGCTCTGGCTAGTCTTTGCTTACTAGCTACGAGTATTACGACTGTACTTCGATGGTCATAAATTATTATTGATTAACAATACCGGCCAAGTGCGAGTTGGATTCGTGTACCGAGGGTTCTGTACAAAGCCAAGTTAATATAAAATTCAGTGTTGGCAGAGCCCTGCCTCTAAGAAAAATGTAGGCAGTGTGAGGTCATTTTATATTGGTCACATACATATACAGACAGACATAAAAAGAACAGATTTTTAGATTTATTTCATTTCCAAGACAACTCGAAGTACCCCATAGGTTATTCGAGTTCGGCAAATTGTATGGAAACACCTTTTCTAAGGACAATATTTTTTGATTAAATTGACTCAGAGAGTATATGTATTTATTTTATTCACAGCTCCAACGGACCACAGACCTCAGTATTTGGTATCAATTTCAATTTTATATCACTACGCGTTCCTGATAAAGCTCTTGGTCTTGACGGACAGACAGACAGTTGGACAACGAAGAGATCTTATAAGGGTTATTTTTTTTCTTTAGAGGTACGGATCCCTCAAAAGAGAGCTTAATGATAAGCTCGCTATGCATTGTCAACCACTAACTTGGGTTTCAAGCACGCCCAACCACTCCTCAGATAGCCGTTGCCTGATATTACGGGCGTGAGTGACCGCAGTTCACATTTAATACCTACGAGTACCTGTCATTTAAGCATAAGGGTTAGGCCCGTCTTGAACCCTCCAGTTGGTTTAATGCTCTAAGGTTGTTTGTTAGGTAGCTAGCTATGTTGTTAAGGTTTACAAAAAGGGATGAATGAGAATATTGAAATAGGTAAATAAAGCATTAGACTTACGGTAATTTTTTAATAACATCTTTTTATTAGCGCCTTTTATCCCACTTTGTTCAACTTATCGTAGGTATCACAGGACGTCATCATATAAAGTATTCAAACTTTTTTAGATGTAAATTATTAGGTGCAATATGTATCTATATATGTACCTACCATATTATCTATCGCTTTAACAATACATACATATTTTTGTATACAATAATTACCCTTATAGCTTTCTTCACCCTACCAATACTTCGTTCCTTGAGCCATCCTTTATATAAATATAATGGTACAAGAAGAAGTACCTAGTATTCATGTCAAATTGCCCTATCATTATCTGGAATGAGTAGAGAGTACAGTTTCAAAGTTATATTTACGAGTATAAATAAACATGAACGAGACAGGGTTTGTAAACATTTTCTTTTATTGAGGGCAAAACCGCCAAAAATGTATTGGTATTTATAATACAGCATATTATTATGTTTAATTTGTTTCATGTTATGTAGAATAAAAGCCTTTATACTCTGGCAAAAAAAATAAGCTGTATCACATACTGTATCGTAAAGTATTTAGGTACTTACTGCACGCTTTTCTTTCAAAAGAGTGGTAATTTCAATACAGCCATGTTTTAAATAGAAGAGTCAATCGTTGACCGCCGCAGTATTTCAATTGATTACTTTCTAAAAAACTCATACATGCTAGTGAAAAATAATATCTGGAAATTAAACGAACTTACCTACTCGAAGGGAAGTTCAAATTAAATTTTGTGAGCTTCGTCTCGATATGATATATCATGTAGTTTTCGTAGTAAAATATAAAGATTAGGTACATTGAGTTGTGCTTGTTTGAATGAATAGGTTTGAAATTAGAGGCACGGTCCACGCATGCGAGCCGGTATGTCGGGTTGGTCGGCAAATAGACCGTCTATTCCTGTAGCCAGGAAAGCGGTCAGCTCACCCTTGAGGTCCCCTATAGCTGCTGGATCAGAAGCGTTGCTGGTGCGGAACTCGGCCGGGAGGAATGGATTCTCAGAGCGGAATGTGTACGGGTGTACTTTTAATCCCGCTGCGTGAGCGTCCGCTACGAAGCTGGTTGGCGTGCCAAGTCTGTTATTCTCGTCACGAGGAATGATGTAACTCTTGTCAGGGCCCACCGCATATGCGTAAGTTGCAACTTGTCTAAGTCCCTCTGCAGTAGCCATTGCACCATAAGTCAGACTGGTCTCTGCGGTAGCTTGATCGAATGGTTGGCTACCTTGATTACTGCCGTACAGTTGAAGAAGCTTGAGATCGGTTATTTTCTTGAGCTCCTTTAGGTTGTTTACTTCAAAAGATTGGATGTATATGGGAGCGTCTACTCCTACATATCCATTTTTGTGCAAAAGCTCAACTAAAGGAGCCTCCATTGCGAGTCCCAAGAGTTGGAAATGTGTGCTGTGTTTAATCTCGGGATATATGCCAATGATGCGATTTTGACTTTTTTCCATACTTTTCACTAAGTCGACAATTTCCTGGATGGTAGGAACATCAAAAGCTCCATCCATTCGGGCGTTACCGGGTCTATTGTCGGGTAAACGTTCGACAGCGCGCAACGTTTTGAGTTCGGCTAGAGTGAAGTCTTCGACAAACCAGTCAGTAAGCTGTCGTCCGTCAACAGATTGCGTTCGGAGGCGATCGGCGAATTCGGGGTGTTTGCTGACGTCTGTAGTGTCCCCTAGCTCGTTGTCATGGCGGGCCACGAGGTGTCCGTCGCTGGTCATGACGACATCTGGTTCAACGTAGTCTGCGCCCATAAGGATCGCCAAAGCGTAGGCAGCGAGGGTGTGCTCGGGCACGTAGCCGCTGGCGCCGCGGTGCGCGATCACCAGTGGATGACAGAGGTCAGGGCTGCGCTTGGCGTTATTCTGGAGCGTCGCCGACGTAGCCACCGGACCGGCCGACGCCAAACCCACACATCCGACAAAGAATGGCAGCATCCAGCTGCCACTTCTTTTCATCATGTTTGATCTAGAAGGCAGAACAACTTTTTATTATTTAAAAACAGATTAAATATTTCAAAAAATCTGCTCATATGGGTATAAGTTTTTGCCCACTGGTATGCGGATGCGGTAACCCTGACCAAGAAGCCAGAATATTTTAATTCTTAGCGGGGGCAGACATGTGTAAATGTGCATATTCGTTTAACAGTAGGTATGTACCAAGTTGAGACGTCAATTTACTGTAGATGCCTACCTAAGTTGTACGTCCCCATTTCCTAATCTGCGTTAAATTTATTCCATTTCGTAGGTACCTACCTATAACAACAAAATCCTATTTCAAACAAAACATTTCGTGTGTCGTAGTTAGGTATTGTTTCTTCTTTTATTAAAATGCTAAGTAGTTCGCCAAAAATATCGTGCAAAAAGGTAGTTATTAGGTATTCAAAGTTTAGAACTGACTTATTTAAACAGATGAAATTTGAAATACCAAATCCATTATTGGGTGCCCGTACACTACACACGTAGGTAACTTAATGTGGGAAGGTGAACCGGTACACGTATGAGCGTGAGGTCAGTCAGCACTAAGTATGAGAACAACTGACATGTTGTTATCACTGAGCGCGAATCAATAAGTAAGTTGGCAGTGACCCGAGATAAGGTAACATAAACGAAAAAAGTTCTGTTAAAAATTCTGGCTACGCGTACCTACCTGCTCACAGTAAATAAATATAAGATAGTCAAGAACAATACAAAATGGTCACATTTCTTAGAGACCTACGATTTATAATCCGATTTAGCTGTTAGGTTTTGCATTTGGCGCTGACTACGCTTACGAAATAAGAAAAAATACGTACCTACCTATGACCATAGCAGGCGTGCAAAACTATCGGCTATATCTATATCGATAGGTAAACAGAAGTAGATACTGTACAAATAAAATATATCTACTTACTTTGTTTTTGGCGTTATCGACACTCACGACTGCTTGAGTCGCCTACAGATGGCTAAATGAACATGTCTACTTACAACTTATAATCTATCAATGACGTACATTCACAGACAGAATGTATATGTAAGTTAATAGTTTCTCGGAAAGTGCTACAACGATTTCTTCCAAATTAATCTAGATCAACATCTAATAAAAAACGAAGAAAGTGTTTTAAAGTTATATCATAGAATATTGAGCTATGTTAAGAATATTCCGAATTAAAACAACTTTTAACTACTTATACCTACCTGTTTTTAAACTGCTTTACACCATAAGGTATAAAATATACTTGAAATGTTTCTTGAAAACTTATTTCAAATTATTTATTGCCATTGCCATGCTGGGTATTAACGTAGGTAACTAAGAAATTCATCGCAAATGTGAGATTCTGTACCTTAAGCATTAAAGTACCTCCGTTTTGCTTATAGAAACTATGGTGTAATACAATAAAACAAATCAATTCAATCCTATAACGTTAACCTATTTCAAATACCAAACTACACTGACTATAATAACTGGTAACGTTTCATGCACAATTGTAGGTACTCGAACACTGACACACAATTTCTTCCATTTTTTTTCAAGCATTATAAGCAGATAGCTGCCAGCGTTGTCAGTTTTTTTCGTTACCAAGTCAGCATTTTGCAACTTTTTAAGTGAAAAAAGCGGGATTCTTACGTCGAAAGCGGGACATGGTGACGAAAAACGTATACTTATTACCAGAAGTTTTTAAATATTTTGTCTTTTTATTTCAGTTTTAAATTACGTTTACGTGACAATAGACAGCAAAATAGCCAAAAAAATATTTTATCAAAATAGATATGTTAAACCAGATTTACCCTTTTTTTTCGGGGGGAAAATGCATTACGCACTATCCACCATGCCGTTGGGTCGACGCAGCGGAGTGTATGGGACTCTCCTCCTCCATTCCATCCCTCCTATTTGGGAGCGAAGAAATGTAGAAGGCAGACCCATTTAAAACCTCCGGTATTCCCTCAACTGCCTGACAAAAATCAGATTTACCCTATCATTAGGTAGTTGAGTCTTCTTAGTCTTCTATATAAAAACAAAAGTCAAAGTCAAGTTATCCGGTTGAATTAGGTATCCCCGAAAATTGTACTGAGGCTCTCCCGCGCGGGACATTTAATTTTGATTCAAAAGGTTCAAAATATATTATGCTATTTTTTTAGGTGAACGTACCTGATAGCGAAATCTATAGATTGGTTTAAGTTAGGTTAGGTTTATTTTATAACAATCCTGTTGATTTGCCATTCTCTGAGAAAATCACATTAAATACAATGCATTGTTTTAATGTTATATTATATAGAATATTATATTGGCGAAAATAAGAATCATGTTAGGTATAGGCGATGCGGCTAGCAATCCATCACTATGTTGATTCCCTTTTCCACACTTACGCCCACAATCATGGTAAACGTGGCCTTTAGGTCTTGTTACCTTAGGCTCTGTCTACCCCGTAAGGGATTAACATGTGATTTATGTACTTATGTTTGTATGAATATGCATTACGTATTTTAACCCATCATGCATTTAAACCCAAATAAATCTTTTAATCGATAGGAATTTATACTTAAGACGTGGGGAAGCGGTAGATGGTTAAACGAGAGAGAAAAGTACCAATTTCACAAAAGACAACAATGCAACTGAGCTTAGTAAGGATGGCGATAGTTTGAGAGTAAATTAGTTAATTTGTTTTTCATTTCATTGTTAGGAATGTAATTAAACAGCTCGAACTATGAGCCGCACGTAGTAGAACCAGCACAGTTTTTAGTTTTCGTTAATTCAAGTAGGTTTAAAATGAATTTATAATATGCCTCTTGTAATATTTAAGTATTCATTTCACTTTATATTTTGATCAGGTACGAAGTAAAAAATAAATTATACTTTGTATTCATGAAAAACATAAGATAACTACAATTAACATCGATTATAATATTGAACCAAAGAATCAAACTGGATATTGACGTATTAATGTTTAAAAGTATTTTCATCAAAGTAATTGTAGTAATATGAGCTATTGGGTGACGACGTGAAACTTGCATTCCACTCTGCCTATTCAGCCTTAGACAGTTTGAGCACTAAACCCTAAGCTATCTAAGCTAGAGCTAAGCCTTCTCGATAAAATGTTGTAAAAATGAAAACAATGGTGATGAGGTCATTTGACGCCATTCTTACTTTATTAAAAGTTCCTAAATACAATATTGAAACCACTTTTCCGTCAAACAGTATTTACGCTACTTACTTTGCGATAAGGCATGCACGCTCATGCCGAGCGTTGTAGATACTGATATCAATTTTGACATTTTAAAGTAGCCCTATCACGCGGAAGTAAACAATAGCTCCTACGAATAGCCCAATATAACTATATCAAACTTTTTGAAAACGAACAACGGTCGGTTTATTCGAAGAATAACTTAAATAAAAATTTGGCACCAACCACAGCCAGTCTAATTTAACGTTTGCTGTCCACATTTTGCTTTTAGGTACTTTAGTTCTTTAGGGGAAGTGCCAAATGGTTAGCAAATTCTTCAACTTTTAAACTGCAAACGCGCTGTTTGAACACCATTAAAAAGTTAAATATTTAGTTAAATAATAATGTGTAGAAATGCAGCTATGTAAGTGCATGTTTTCACGAAGTTGTGAATTTTAGCGCGTAAGTATCTATGTATATTGTTCAGCTGTTTTTGCAATATTATCGAGAGATTAGAGATATATTATGGGTGTCCGTAGACGCCATGGGCGGCGTTGATTGCTGTATATGGTACATATGAGCCTGAACGCTCTTTTGTTTTCTATTGTATACAAGGTTGACATTGAGGGCTTATGAAGCGTAAGATAAAGGTTATCACAACGGCACGCCGAGACTCAACATTTCATACGTCAGGTTAAACCGGGGTCGATAAGAATTTTCACATTTTATCCATTCTTGGAATGTGAATAAGTGTATATGTACATTATTTTAATGCGCGTGCCTTTGTCGCCGTGGAATAATACAAAAACCCTGGGGAATATCAATAAATCTATTCCAAGTGCACCTTTTTATCATCCTCAAGGAATATGTCTGCAAAATGTCAAGTTTCTAGACTTGACAACAAGATATAAGACTGTTTGTGAACCATGGAAACATGAAACTCTGTTAGCAGATATTTCTCTTTGCACACTTTTCAAACACTGCTAAAATATATACAGGTTGCAAAATCGTGACTTGGTTTTTAAATAAGTAACTAACCTAACCTCCTCTGATAGTTAGCATAATTCTGTTTTTTTTTTTAACTTTAAATACTAGCTCATTAGTCACTGGCACTAGTAAGTACTCCGTGTTAGATTTATATGACTTTATCGAAAAATCATTGATCCACGACTTAAAATTCATTCTGTATTTTGTGGTGTTCATTCATTCGTTATCCCACACAACATAAGTAAGCACTACGAAATACTAAAATGTAGACATTTTTGAAAACTTTGATAAGGTACATATTTAGTTCACATTTTCTATGTGTAAAAGTTTAAATAGGCAAATAGCTTTAGTTTGCTGATTGAAACCTGCAATAGGGGATCGAGTCGTGTGTCGTGTGCGTGGTCGTCGAGTGATCGGTGATCACATTATTGTTAAATAAAAGCGTTTATTAAAAATAAACGCATCCCTCAGCGCAGCATACGATAACCCCTGTTTGTTGACTCAAGAATTCCACCCGCAGGGGTGCACATCACTGCGGAACCCCTTTTTACGCAACTGCGCGACGCAAAGGAGGATAAAGTGCTTAACAACCTATTTATGTAAGTATGTATTTGTGGCGCTCTAGCTAGATCAAAACGCGTTTTAATTATTTTTTTAGTATGTGAGTATTATTTTCTAACGAAACATATTAACACACCCACCACTGGATTAGCATTATAATTGTGATTAAATTCTTAAGATATGCCTTAACACGTAAGTACCTAATTCGTTCGTGTAAAATCGGATAAGTGAAGGAAGAATAACAGTATAGAAATAATCTTACGATACCATCACTTTGAAGACGTGTGGGCAATACGTGTAGCATTAATTAGTTGCTTATATCTGCGCGTGCAATTGTGCTTCTAAATAATATGAGGTGATATTATTATTTACAAAAGTCACGTTTTATCACCGACCGGCAAAGGACTGGGCGTGTGATTCGCATGTTACTATAATCGACACGTTGTGATTTGTACCTAAGCTAGTCTTTATTTTTTTACGGGATCCTTATTCTACGGGGTACAAGTGTAGTTTCGTCATGAATGACCGCTTATGAGTAAGTCAAGTCAAGCCCTTTTATTCACTTATGTAAAAAGTGGCTAAGGTCTCTCTTGTCAGTTAATCAAAATGCGTATTAAGGGACACACAAAAAGTTATTTTTAAAGAAATTATTACACTACAAATAAAAAGAAATAATACTGGTATGTTATCTAGCCCGTGTACCATGCCCGCGTCCATGGTCCACTAAATACGCTGGTGAATGATAGCCGATAAAAATAAACACTTCTACAATAAATTATATAAACAAGGCTCGTGCCAGCCCTGGGCTCGAGGCGACGCGACCGCGGGACGCCCCGGCGAGGTTTCCTATCCCTTGCAAAATACGTTTGTTTTTTCCACCTACCCTTCGCCACAGTGTGGAGCCTCTAATCCTACTAGATCGAATTAATAAAGCTTGTCGTTAATCATTATCGTAAGCTGCGAATACAGAATTAGACATTGATTACTGCTAGGGTGAACAGATAAGCCGGCTTTATTAGGAGTAAAGATTTGCTGTCACATAAATTCAATATTTTTTAATCAAGACGACTTTATTTTAATACTGAGACAAAGGAGTGATGAACTGCGTTTTTTTAATAAAACACCAGCAGAATAGGGCTTAACGCTCAGTAACTGCCTACATACACATTTATTTAATGTTAAAATAGGTATAATACAAATGACAAAAACAAAATCACAGCAGTAATTTAACCAGCTAAATAAACAACAAAAAAAAGAAAACTTAATATCACAGCTATGTAGGCATTGCGACTTTATGAGCAATAGTAGTTAATCAAAACTTGATATGGAATATTAAATTTGTCGCATAATTGTTAAATACGGGACACTACACTTCGCGTGTTCCGACGCGCTCTGGGCTGGTTTCTTATGTAGTACAGTCAGCTGCAGAGGAAAGGTACCCCTTCGGTATGGTTACCGCTATTACGGCTGACTGTAGCCCTACTAATTTTTTTAAGGGAAATCGACGGTAGCGTAGTGACCGGCCCAGAGCGGCGTCAACCTTAAATATACGTTTAAGTATAATCCTCCGTCATTGGTAGGTAGCTACCTAGTACCTACCACGAGTAACTAGTTAGCCAAACAAAGTGAAAACAAAGGATACAGAACGAAGATACGCTACGATACGCTTATCTAGTCAAATCCGTACGTACCGTAGCAACACAACAATCAACAGTAACGGTTAAGCTTTTAATGTCCCATAGATAAAAATAAAGTCGCAAATCGATAATTGTGATGATTAAAATAATTCCCACGATTAAAAACTTATGAGTGTTAAGCTGGTATATGATTTTTATGAACGCAAGGGGCAACAATGTCTCCCAAGAGGCGAGTTACTGTAACACAGGGGACTGTATGTAACTAAATTAGACTCGTAAAATGATGGTGTAATAGGATTTTAGCTATCTCTCTTTGTGTTTCCCACCACCCCTTTAGACCTTGTTTATAATTAAATAACAATACAATAGTGTGTTCGGATGTTTTTGTTAGCTATTTATTCGTACTAGCTGGTGCCAGTAACTTTCCTGCGTTCCACAGTAATCCTGCACTTTTCCGGGACGAAGAGTAGTCCATGTTAATCAGGGACGGTGTTCGGAAATTCCAGTTTATACCCTACATAACTACAATCAAACACAAACAATGTAAAAAATAAAATTGACATATCTCTTTATTATACTATTTTACCAGTTACTGCCCGCGGCGTCGCGGCTTCTTCATAAGAACCTTCTCCTGACAAAATAGTATTGGCGAAATTGGTCCAGCTGTTCACGCGTGATGCGATCAATGCCACGACTAAGGGAAAGAGGGATTCATTTTTATATATTAACAAGTATAAGCAAAGATTCAGTCCGTACCGAGCATTAAAAAAGTCCCTCTAGAAAATACAATACATTTAGTTGGCAGAAAAGTAGTAATAAAACTCTATTGACTGTGTGATTTACTCTGACGATGACACCCGCAGATCTATCGATTGACTACGTAAGATGAGGTTTGTTTACGATTGGCAGGTTCAGTTAAAGTGGGTTGTCAATTTGAAACACTTCCAGAGGATTTTTTTTTCTAAATCAGCTCTCTCGCTGATGAGCAAAGGCGTTTCCACCTGAATTCCACAAGTCAGATCAGCAGTAACTTAACTTTAATTAATAGTATTTTTTTTTACCAAATTGCTGTGGTGTCAGTAAACATTAAAAGTTGCACACAGAAGTGATACGGTTAAGTGGATAATGAGTGGGTCGAAACATCCGGGCGGGGCCGCAACGCCTACTAACATGAAATTCCTTTTTATTTTGAACGAAAACAGAAAAGGGATCACTGACCACTTTATTTTAAAATCAAACAAAACACATCATCAACTGGCTATTATGCTACCCGATGGGTTTTATTGTAGATTTTCTTACCAAAAAAGCTGAGTATTTGTGTAATTTCATAACAATTTATAACATAAAAATGTAAGCATAGAAAGGTCGCTTTCATAGCCTCTTAATATCGACCATCGGTTCGTGACGGCTTGGCATTTTAAAACTTATAGAACTAATACCGGACAATGCTCAAATCGACTCCCACAATCGAGCCGATCGACACGAGCCACTCCAACAATAACAACTATTGACGAAATCCTATAAACAGAAAAAGACAACATCGTGTTCTCAAGCGAGAGCGTATCGAACCAAATTAAAATTACGTCTAATAGCATTATAAGGCGTGAATTATTAATTTGTGCGGCATTGTCCCGCCAGCGCCGCTCTGTGGCGGAATAGACGAGCGATTGTATCGCGCCATCGCCACACCTACGTCACAACATTACAGCGATTACTTTTAAATACAACTACGCTTATCTTGTGAAGTGCCAGTGAATAGTAAAACAGTCGCACCCACATAAAATAAAACGTCTAAGAATTTACAACTACTCTAAATAATTTGACCTAATGAGTTTGATGTACCTACATTGTCTACAATAGAGCTACAGACAGAGTCATAGCCAATGGCGTTATTGATAGCATGTTATATGAAACTAAGCTTTAACCTAAGCAGGTATTGTGCACCAATTGAAAATGTTGCATCCGCTTTACATCTTACTAGCACGAGCTCGATGCACAGTACTAGTACCCTAAGTATAGTGGTATTAGCTTCTTCGCGTTTGTGTGCATTATTTTAATCAGTACCTCTACGTACCGAACTAATAGTTAATATTTAGAGTAACCCCACCATTAATATGTCTTAAGCTTATGTTAACTTGGAGTTAGTTTGTTTTTGTCTGTTGTTTCACATTTGGCTTTGACAGATACAAATCGCTACCACCATCTTACTCGCTAATCCTGCCGCTAAGTAGCAGTGCTTGCTTTGCTGTGTTCCGGTGTGGAGAGTAAGACAGCCAGGGAAATTACGGGCACAAGAGGCATTTCATCTTAGTCCTCTAGGTTGGCAACGCATCTGCAATCCCTCCGGGGTTGCGGATGTCTATGGGCAGTGGTGATCACTTACCATCAGGTGACCCACTTGCTCGTTTGCCTTCCTATTCATATAAAAAAAAAACAAAGCACACAATACCTGCTTGGGTTTAAGCTTAGTTTCATATAATAATGCTATTAATAACGCCATTGTTGACCATGACTGTGTCTGTAGCTCTATTGTAGACAATGTACATCAAACTCATTAGGTAAACATAAGTAACATAATATCACAGTTTTATCACTTTTTATATCAATAAGAGGTTGAATTAACGGAACGACTGAATGTAGGTCAGTCATCCTATTTAATTTCTAGGCCACCATAGAACCTTCATAATGCCGTTTACGTCACGCAATTAGTATTATCATTCTACTAATATTATAAATGTGAAAGGGACTCTGTGTGTCACGCTTTCATCACGCCTTTGGTACTTACAGAGAAAGTTTCACAGTCCTGAGGAAGGACACATAATAGTTTTTAGCCCGGGAAATCGCATATTTCCTGCGGGATAGCGATTAGCGAATTCTACGCAGATGGAGTTGGCATGGCAACCGCTAGTATAAGCGAATAAAATTATTTTGCAACACAATATTAAGTATTTTAATAAAATGATTAATACATAATATACAGTAAGGTTATTGGCCCAAAAAACCAACTTATTGAAGTAATATACTTTATTTAAGCATTTATTGTTCAATTTTACAGTTAAAATGAGCGAGGCGGGTTAAAAGACCGTTTGTCTTCAAGTTCTCATAGTAATTTTTTCCCAAAACGTGCTGTTACTAATAAAAAAATTACCTCACAACAGTCATTTTTAAAAGGCACTAAATTTGAAGCTCCGGCTTCTAAAACACTTCATTATCCGTGACATTCGACTATCAATCATCCCGAAGTTCGCAAAACAATAATCACATTATCATTCACCCATAATAACAAATGTAGGCCCGAAATGCATAAAGAACCCGCTTTGTGTTTTTTTTACAAAATAAAGAAATTTGAAAAATATCGTCTCAAAGCCGTGTCTCGCTCGAAATCGAACAATGTAAACTTATGAGTGAAAACAAGAAAAAAGTGGATAAGAAACGGCTTGACATATTGTTAAAGGTCCTTATAAAATTATTTGCTATCACGCCATCCGTGGCTTGTAACGAAGAAGCAAGGGAACTTTAAAATGAAATAAGCGTATTGCTTGAGGAACATTTATGAAGAGTCTTGTCCGAGCAATAAAACAAGGTGCTGGCTAACCAAAACATTACAGCCGCGTGGGCTATGACCGGCGTTTTGTAGGGCCGGGCCACGGCCGCCAGAGGGCGCGCGACCTGCCCCACTAGTGTCGGCTGCTGTAATTAAAAATGCTTTGTCTAAGTTTTAAGTATCGAATCACTGTCTTCTCGTTTTAACCCACTTCAAGCACGCTATTAATAATGGTTTGAATGAATTTTTCGAATTCCCAAATGTCATCCAGCTTATTAACCGGCTTCATTTTTTGTTTAAGTTTTATTTGTTTTGGACACAGCGTTTTGGTTTTGGCGCGGTCAATCCGACCTTTTGTTTTTTGTCTCGCATCATGCAATCCCGACAGATGAAATATTACCTTGAGTTAATTAGTTACTAATAAAGACTTTTTCTATTAACTTTAATTGTTTTATTGTTGAATTCATGTTACTTCGATTTGAAAAAAAATTGTATCATAAATGGGGTTCAAGCATTTTGATAACTTTGTGTTCCGAATTATTTTAATGTCTAAAGTCATTATAGTTACACATAATTTTATTAAAAGTTAAAGCTCTCAATTTTTCATCGCCACTCTACGTCAAACATCGTCTGCAGAAAGATACCACACTTGAATAATTTTCGATTACAATGCACATGATCGATAGACTCGTAGACCTGATCTATAGATCATATCAGTCTCGAAAATGGAATGCATGAGTAAGACAAAATATAATTAATATTCATTCTTCGAAATTCGAAACGTTTTTAGTGCAGACATGTTGGCGTCTTTGCAATAAACAAAAGGCAAAAACTCAAGATCAGTTTTTGTTCTTTTTCATTCGAATAATGTTGAAATTTAATAGTTGTGTACAATTAATCATTCTGGGATGCATTGTTGCATCTGTCGCGTCGGCCCTATGATGTAGCGAGCAAGCTATTGTTAGCGGTGGAGACTGCCTTTGCTTTTGAAAATGCAAAACATCCGTTGAGTCACCTGTGCCTCAGAACAACGGCGAATTATAACATTGCTCCAGTTTTAATTCGTAATTTTGATCAACTGATGCTTTATTAAGAGTGTCCTGTATATAATTAAAATGAAAAATACGAATGCTTAAATCGAACAAGAGATCCATTTAGTATTTACTTATGCGCTTATAGTTTAAGCTCCAATATTAAGGCCTAAAGAATCCTAAGCGATTAGATGTGCCAAAACTCGTGTCCAAGCAGTTTGCCTTAATCTATTTCCACAGTGTGAGAGGCTGGGCTTGAATGAGGAGTTCAAGGAGAGACAGAGAGATAATCGTGTCAGATATTGACGGATAAGGCGCTGTGTCGTACAGCGATCCGTCACGGACCGAGGCGCCGGGCCTTTGTGGGTCGTGGGAAAAGCATAACTAATTTTGAACCTCACTGGCTTCAAATAGCTTTAAAGGCTTTTTCCTATTCTACGTGAAGTTTCATTGTATCCCGGATATTTTTAATTTAATTGCGTGTCCTATTCCAAAGTTTAAATTTGTGATAAGTAAATGTAAGTGCTACGTTAAATGAGTAAGGCACTTAGGTACTCGTACGCATCACTAAATTCTTATACTAATTTTCATTTATGTATGAAATAAACCATGTAGGTACCATACCTACCAAAAGAATTCAATACTTAATTGTTGCTGTTCCTGCATTCAATTTTAAAGCGATAGCTGAATCTATTTATCATAATTAGGTACTTTCATAGGTAGAGACCTATCGTGAATTATGGTAGTTCTTCTTAGAATAAACCTCATCATTCTAACCCGGACCAGTAACCCATAGCGCGGGTTAACATATGGTGAAAAAAAGAAACAAATGAATGTGCGACCGGTTTTTTCACCTGACAACACCCGATATCAGTTTTTGTGTACGTAGACCGTTTTGAAAATTAAATTATAGGTTATAATTCTAATATGATAGGTGTATAAAGAATGTGTTTGGGAGATTTTTATCTTTGATATTATTTATTTTTATAGATCTGTAAATTTTTTATCTAATTAAGGATTGTGTTAAGCGAGTTTTCCTACCTACCTAGTTACTACCTAGTTGGTAGGTATATGCTTATTATAATAATTGGTTTCAAATATACATAGGTCTGTACCATAGGTACTAATAACCCTGAAAGAGAGTTCTTCTTCTTCTTTTTTTAATATGGCCCCATCGATCGATGCGATGATTTCGCCAATGTCAAAGTAATAAATACAGTACCTATTAAATAATCTTCTGACAAAAATGTTGGCAGCATTGTACGGTAGAACACTGTCAAAAGACCCCTCCCTTCCCTATTGGCTCTTAGCCAACGGATAATGATATCCCTCAGAATCTGCCAGGACATCATTAACTGATGCCCAGGGTGCACCGGACTAAGCACTGTTCTTCCTCTCGGACGGATCCAAAAACGAACCGCGTTCTTGACCACACGCGGGGGTAACCCGACTCGTACCCCTGAACGAGAGTTACAAATTTTAAATCCTAATTAATTTAATTCCATAAACTATTTATAATTATTTTCAAGGATTTTAAAGACAAGTCGCAACGATATTATAATTAAGTACCTGATTCTGGTAATGACAATAACAGAGGTTTATCTGACTTGACTTTACAAACAATTAGCCAACATTTTGAAGGCCTTAATGTTAAGATTCGATCATAACTTACCTACTGGCGATAGACTCTGACAACTTCGCAGGTATCAAAGAGTAGACAAGTCGTAAAGATCCAATCTTCAAAGAAATCCGCAAAGATCGCGGCTGAACGGCCGGCGCAATCAACGGCTCCCTTTAACTACCGACATTGTTTTTTGGGGAGCTGAAAAAACAGCGGCTGCGACAAAAGACGATCGTCACAGAGATGGCTTAAAAGATATAAAATGACCGTAAATAACATCGGTGTGTGGGTTTACGCGGAAAAAACAACAAATGTAGTGTAGAATATTTTATTCGAAGCGTAATAAATGGAATGTACATTAATAGATCATGAGATTTCATTATAAATGGTTAGTGTAGTATGCCTGCGCTCTGATTATACTAGTAAAATGAATTATTTATTCAATATACTTTTAGTGGTTCTTAGTAATTGAAACTGAACCTAATGATTACATAACACTTTTAGTAAAGTAAGAATTGATTACATAACACTATATGATACGTCTGTCATAGCCTGTAGCTTAACTAAATGTAATGTTGCGACCGTCTAAATAGCACTAAGAATTACGACAAAATGCCGAGCAGTAAGCAGTATCCTAGATAGTCATCAGTAATGACTAGCTACTAAAAAAACGACGTTACAAAAAACAGACTAAAAATATATTTTTGTATCTAATTTTTAATACAGTGTGTCATTGGACCAATTATATTGAGATTTTCTAGATAGGTACTTACGTAGATAAAATTATATTAAATTTTCAATATGGTTATGGTTACTTACCTCATTTTTAGAATAATGTTATCATTACTCACCTTTCTTCTCTATATCTGCTTCCCGTCTCGCAGCTGTAAACTAAATCAGTGTTTCGAGATTTAGCAAGAATAAGCACGCCTCGCTGCTGCCGGCGACACGGAGTGCACCCTTTATTAAGTCTGGCTTACGATTCATTACAGGCTCCTTTCTTCAAATTAAGTTCCGCCCCCTGCCATTATATCCCTCTGTAAGTAAAGCACACATTAAGTGTCAAATGTAGTCAACGTTAAATTGCAGGGTTGCGATAGATAACCATTTCACTAACAGCAATATGTAGTGCTCACAACTATGTTTTTGTTTTCTTTTTAGCCGCTTATACTCTTAGCTTAGGAGTGCAGTTAATCGAGACAACGGAAGCCGTGTGACGTAGCCTGAAAATTCGTCTGGACGCAAGACGTTTTCCTTGCGGAAGGGCGGGCGGTAGCGTGCCTGTTGCCAGGCGACGCGCCGCGGGTGGGCGTGGCAATCGATACCACCCTCGCCTCACCTAGTCACGGTTCTCACGTGATAGCCCTTTTGCTTTCATCCAAGGAACTTTGTTACGGGATCACGTAATTCAGAATCTGCCATTTGCACGCTGTGGCGATCCTCGCGCGGGGAGAATATGCCATATATTTACAACTAAATACGTAACTTGTGCTTACAAAGTTAAGCTGCAAGTTTTCGGTAAAAAATTAATAATAACGTTGCAAAGTTTAATTTACAAGGTCTAAAACTACCCTTGTAATTATTTGTATTACCTAAACAGTCCTTTGATATAGTGCAAATGAAATGAGGTTTTTCGTTCTCAAAGAAGAGTGCTGTCAGAGACAGCTTCTAATGTCATTGTAGTTGTCGTTTAGGACACAAAGGTCGCCTGTTGAGTTCATACGCGGGGCTGACTAGGGCGGAAGGCGCAAATTATAACGTGTCAGGAACAGGGGTCGGGACTGGCGACCACCTGAACTAGTAGGTGTTTCCTCCACTGGCTGTAGGTATACTTTCCTGTCACGGTGTTTTACCTTAGTAATTTTGTGGTGATACTTTTTTTTCTCACCAAATGGAGAATGTGATTAGATAAGGGCATTCAATGGAGACTAGTTATCTATATAAGTACCTACTTGTTTCTGTTTCACTGAAAACGATCGTGGCATGTCATGTATTTACGATTTTACACGTCAGAAAGTGTGGCGCGACAACTGCTAGCTCTCACTAGTCGCCAGCGGTGCTGGTTCGGAGATCGATTGGGAAAAAACCCTTTTTGGAGCATTAATTGTCATGTTAGTACCAAATTATATCTTGGCACAATACAAAATTTCTAGTAGGTACTCAAAAGAATACATACCTACATACATACACATTACACAAATCACGGCTTTATCCCTTACCCCCCGGTTGCTAGCCTCATCGCCTATAACATGATTCCTATGATTTTCGCCCATTCCCTCAAAAGAACATTTGCAAAATCTACGTACCTAAGATGTAAAAAGTAATGTGCTTTAGCGAGCGAGCGATTTCTATGAGGTCAGTCTTCCTGTGCGGGGACGGCATAGTCCCGCTCCCGCATCATACATTAAAGTAATGTGCTTTAGCGAGCGAGCGATTTCTATGAGGTCAGTCTTCCTGTGCGGGGACGGCATAGTCCCGCTCCCGCATCATACATTAAAGTAATGTGCTTTAGCGAGCGAGCGATTTCTATGAGGTCAGTTTTCCTGTGCGGGGACGGCATAGTCCCGCTCCCGCATCATACATTAAAGTAATGTGCTTTAGCGAGCGAGCGATTTCTATGAGGTCAGTCTTCCTGTGCGGGGACGGCATAGTCCCGCTCCCGCATCATACATTAAAGTAATGTGCTTTAGCGAGCGAGCGATTTCTATGAGGCCAGTCTTCCTGTGCGGGGACGGCATAGTCCCGCTCCCGCATCATACATTAAAGTAATGTGCTTTAGCAAGCGAGCGATTTCTATGAGGTCAGTCTTCCTGTGCGGGGACGGCATAGTCCCGCTCCCGCATCATACATTAAAGTAATGTGCTTTAGCGAGCAAGCGATTTCTATGAGGCCAGTCTTCCTGTGCGGGGACGGCATAGTCCCGCTCCCGCATCATACATTAAAGTAATGTGCTTTAGCGAGCGAGCGATTTCTATGAGGTCAGTCTTCCTGTGCGGGGACGGCATAGTCCCGCTCCCGCATCATACATTAATTTTTAACCGACTTCATTATAGCTAATTACTTGATTAAAATCGTTCAGAAACTATTTGATGTACAGAAGTATTTTTTTCACATAGCTATAGGTATATTTTTATTTTGAGTAGATTAACACGGAACTAAAAATCAAAGTAAGTGTGCCCGTCTCCAAAACCTATAATGGCTCTAAGTTCTACTCCTAAACTTAAAAGTCAAATTTTAGGAAAACTTAGAAAGGTTTAATATGAAATTAACTTGTAGATCAGCAACATAATGAAATACATCATTTGTTGTCCAAATAGACAGTTAATCAAGATCATGTAAGTAAACACGAAGAACGAATAGTTTTCTCGTCCCAGCTCTGTTAATTAATACAAATCACCTAATCGGGGCTCGCGCCCGCGCCGCGCGCCTGACGGTCCATCCATCCCAGACATTATATGGACCATAAAACGACGATCACGTTTTATAAACACTACATTTATAACTACTTTATGATTGTATTATTTATTTTACGTAATATATTATGTTGTGGTGGATATTTTGTTTTTTTTTTTCTAAACCGTATAATGCTTTCAAATATTTAAAATACAGTACACTCCATTAATTTATAGTATTCAGTCGTGTTGACTAAATATGGAAGGTGCTTGAGTGTTTCGTGATATGGACCTACATCTGATTTAAAAATATAACATACCTATTACAACCATGGCGACTGCTTGTCCAAAACGTTTAAGAGCATCGACCAGCGTCCCCGTTCGTAATTTATCAATTTCCTAATATAGAACAGAATTGTTTTTTTAATTAGTTACAGAAAAAAGTACCCGGGTGAATCTAGATCTATTTTATCCCCTCCAAACCCCCTTATACCAAATTCCATTGTTAGAGCAATTTTCATGATTTCCTGATACCTACTCTTTTTTTATTTCATTGTCGAAGTATGTATGTACGATATTTAGTTCTGGTGATATAAGATATTTTTTTGTCCTCCTTATCACTTACACATTACGTATGTACCTAAATGTAAGTTTAGTAGTAGTAAGTAGCAATAAAATTTAGAATAAGTAACAGTAAAACTTAACATATTTCGCCAATTTCGAATTAAAGACGGTTTTATAACAAGTCCAGTGAAAAAGTCATACTTACTAAATAATAATGTTTACGTTGTTGCCCAGGATGCACCGACCCCGGGTGCTTCCCCCCCCTTTAGAGGAAAACTGTAAGGCTCGACCACACAAGGAGGTTATCCGACTCAAATCCCTTGGTAAGTTGATGTTGACTTAACATTAGTTTGTTTTTATTTCTTACTTTGACATTTAATTTTGCCTTTAGACATAACACACATTTTGCTTCAAGTTTCAAATTTTTAATGATTAAAGAGGGATACAATAAAATATATTTTAGCTGCAATTGCCTTAAAGATTTAGCAATAGCTGTATGTAAGTCTTAATAACGTTTATTTGGTCTTAATAAAACGAACAAGGTGGTGGTTTTGATATTCAGAGAGTCGGTCTCCACAGCGAAGGGCGCGAGCCGGCGCGGCTAACGCCGGGCAGGCGCGAGCGGGACGCGCTCGCACTAAATTTAAATATTTTAATCCTTAATTTAAATTTTTGACATTTTTATTTTATGTTGGTATTCGTGTAGTTTCATTTTTAATGTTATTTGTCATATTGTGGAACTGGAGACGATTCGACTGTAGGTAACCATTTAATTCGTGGCCGGCGCCTCGCAGCCTAATTTCTTGGTGCGTAGTGAAATTATGATAAGAATATTGAATATTTATTCACTAAATTGTGACCTATCATTGGCGTTTTGAATTGATGGGCGATATAAGTGGTCGAGCTTCGAGTTTGTAGAGTTCCGTGGCACATAAACCATCATGAACAAAGTAGGTAATCCCAGTATCGTCGCTATTTGTCATGTTGATCGCGTGCCGCAAAATTAATACATTTTTCATTGCGTCTTCACGATTGGAGTTAATGCCGTTGGCAAATTGACACTTACATTGTTTTGCAACCAGGAAAAGAAACCAGATGTTGTTACGTTGCCGAGATAAGATTCATCTGCATCCTTTTTTTAAATGAAAACTGTTTAAGACATTGATGATTTAGTTACGTAGCACTCGATTGTGACAAATAAGGACCGATATTAGTATTACTTAATCTACTTGAGCGTTCTAGTTGGTCTCGGGTAGTAAATACTTAGTACCATTATTTCATCAGTTTCACCTGCTTATTCGTGCATATATTATCAGATGTATATGTTATACTTAAGCTTGTAAATATTCTAGACACCGGCGCGTGGAGGGGCGGATGAATGAGGCATGTAGATCATTATGCTGCGTGGATCATTAGTCATCTATCTCGGCTGGCTCTAGCAGGCAAAGGAAATATCTTCGTTTTAATGTTATTCTCATGTCAAGTATATGAATAAACTTTTATTGACCTAATCCTGTTTAAGAGACGTTGTAATAAAAGTATATATTGGCATTATATGATAAGTAAAAAAAATATGGTTACCTCATTTTTCCGTCCATCTTAAGTTCTAGTGTTTTTCAGGTAAATAATCAGCATATGTAGTAGGGTTAGTGTTAGTGGAGTTTATTATAACCTGTCACTGTCACCTACTCCACTTCACAGTAAATGTCATAGGGATGTTACATTGAATTAACAAGGAAAATCATTGCGTTTGCTGTGAGAACGTTCTACTGTGGGACATGAATAAATTTATTTCATAGGACATAGGTAAACTGGAAATACATAGCCCCTCAATAAGTACTTCAGCCAATAATACCTATATAAAACTTCACTTATTCGCAAATTCAATACTAGTAGACTCCCAAATAAACAACATTTTTTAATCCTTTCTCTTCGCATTATGTAGGAATCTCAACTATAGTGTTGAATTTACGAATATGACGCTGGTATAGTTCATTGTGTGATGATTAACTGTACATAGGTAGGTGGGCTATGTGTCTCAGGTATACTTACTATTACTTAGTTTTAAGTTTGATTTACTTTATATGAATGTATGTATACTCTATTTGTGGTAATAAAATTCTATTCTATTCTATTCTATTCTATTTCTCATAGTAAAAGCCACAGCTATAGACCGACCGCTAAAATGAGTCCTCGCCCACGCGGCACAGGGCCGCAGGGTAGGACGACAAAGGGGGCCGAGAGAAGTGCGGGCGGGTAGTGCGCCTGCCGCCCGCACTTCTCTCGGCCCCCGCGGTCGTCCCACCCCGCGCCCCTGCACCGCGCGGGCGAGGACTCATTTAAGCGGTCGGTCTATAATTTCCTTTATTATTCATATCGCAACGTCGCGAAGGCATTTACTGCGAAAATGTTCCTCAGAGGTTCAGAAAACTACTTGTTAGAGCTTTACAGTGCTTGTTTATGGCTGCATATTTCTGAAGTCCTAAGAACAATAAAGGCATTCTCGGTTCTGTCTTATATTAGAGTGGGAAGTACAGATACTTACCGAAACATTGGTCTTTTTGTAACTTGGTAATATTATTATTTTCATCGAATGACTATTAGGACCCTGAAAAGGACTTCTTTACTTCTTTACTTAGGTAGGTACTTATTAATAACCCATTGTATCGTTGCCTAGCGAATGAGATTTACTATATTTGGGGCCTGTCTCACCACTCTCTGTAAAGTTCCTGATATCTTATGTGTCAGTTATCCATAATTCCTTCTCTATTTCTTACTGCAAAACAGATAGAGACGACATCATAGATAACCGACGCTTAAAATATCAGGGTCTAAGGTGAGAGTGGTGACACAGGCCCTTAAACTACAAATCTGTGTGAATAATTGAACTTGAATACCGTCCTAATCTATTCTCACAGTAAAACCCCTAGGTCCCTGATCTAGGCCATTTACCTACTTTGAGGATCCCAGATATTCTTGAACCAGTTTGTTGTGACCATAGTCATATCCAATCCTTAGCAAATTTCGTTGGGCCATCACATCAAATTGATAACGGCCTTGGAGTTATTGACCATAACAGACAGTATTTATTTTATGGATGTATTCCGTTACATAGACCATGTGACGTTTTGTCGTGTGTAGAGTAGGAAAATTTTAAACACACATCACGTGACGAGGTGGCCGAGTGGTTAAGGCGTTGGACTGCTAATCCAATGTGCTCTGCACGCGTGGGTTCGAATCCCATCCTCGTCGTTTCTTTTCTGCCGAGTTTATTTATTTATTATGTGTTTTTTCAATACGTATGTGACATCTATGTTTTTTAACTTATTTTATTGAGACCATTCAGACTTCTTTTTCTTAAAATATCAGCTTTAATTCTCACTGCAACACCCCAAGTTTATATGTACTTGAACAAAATAAAGGCCATAAAGATAGCTCTAGTTGTAATATAAGTAGGAAATGAAACTCCCTCGCATTACGCTCCCATTTCATTGCGCGCGCGGCCATTAAATCATTTTCCATCGAATAAGTTTTTACTTACACTTGGCTTAACCAGTGTTTACATATGGTGTCGGCGTCTGTGGGCAACAACAGAGGGGTTCGCCGAACCAAATCTATTTATTTTGATTGCGTTCTTACGCAGATATGAATAAGTAAACAGCTTAATGTTTCGGTATCGCGTCGTGTCATATTCATGCAGGTTTCATTTAATTGTCAGTAATAGAGTATTTAGTAGGCACCTAGGTACCCTACTGGTATTAATATGCCGTCAAGCAGTTGATACTTACATAACTATAAATAATTATAAAAACTTTGTACATGTTTCCAAACCGATCACAAACCCTGGATACAGCTACTAAATAAACATTTAATTTAATTTTTTTTTAATCCTGAATTTTGCGTTGTTTAATTATTGACTTCTAAACTTCTAATATCACATTGTGATTTCAGAAGTTCCTTTCTATTGACAGCAGTGTAACTTTTAAGCCCCCATACCAGATTAACAAAAAAGACCCACAACACAACATAAACCTTAACAAATCTGAAGCCTTAGGTCAGTGACCTAAGTTGTGACTTATTTTGGAAATCGTTCGTGGCAAATCAACCTAACGATCGAGATACTTTGTTTTGATTAGAAACTTAGATATTTTTTGTTAATCCCTGATTACATGCGGTTTAGTGGATGTAGTTGATATGTGCAAATAATAATTAAAATGTGGCGTTGGCTCTGAGCAGGACACGTGCTGGCTCGCCCGGCCACGTGCCGGGGTGCTCATTGTTGGAGGAGTTATTTATGAATATTGTTCATTGCAGAAGCGAGTGTTCATCGCGCCACCTCCCCCGGGTGACGTCGACATGCACTTATGAACACATCGTTTGGTAATGCGCTTTTCATTGCTATTATCTTTGGTCTCGCAATCGATTTGTGCTGCACTGGTGTTAACTCGCTTAAAACTAACAACGGAACAGATACAGCACAGATAGAGTTTTTATTTAACAAGAAATAAAAAATATGTACGGAGACGTAGTTTGTGTTTAGTTTGTTTTGTATTCTTACAGTTGACAATAACTTATGTGACTTGTCAAGTCGGTTACACGCACGTGTGATATGTAAAGAAAATGTCTATATAATATTCCTACAGGCAGAGTATACGTTGTCACTCCTATAGCATGTCTTAGAGCATGTCATGCTGAAGCACGTCCTTCTACCAATATTTCTTTCATATTATTCAATGACTGATCTGTAAATTCTGGAGTTAACTCCAGTTTAATAATATAATAATAATAAGTAAGAAAGGTACTTAAGTACCTTTCTTACTTATCAGCGGAAACAGTTGTATTTTAAACGTTCGCATTTTCATACAAATAGCTTTGTTTATATTCTTTTCACGTACGTTGATAAGGAAAATGTTAATTCAAAAGGTACCGAGTGTCTCGAAATGGTCGTAAAATTGATCAATTGTGTTAAAAAAAAAATTAAACTCTAAAATGTAAATAAATTGAATAACTCTAAAAATAAACTATTGACCCGAATCCAGTGCTCTGAGCGTCCTACCATTTAATACACAAAACCCGGTGCTGAAAGTCCTGAATGGCGTTTAGGTGAAGCACCCTCCGTCGCTGGAGCGGCCTCCAATAGGCTGGAGCCGGCCAATAAATTATGAAATAGTACAGCGGTGTTATCTAAAGGCCGGCGATTGGTATCGGAAGTAGGGCGGGCGGCCGGAGGGGTGACTTCCGCGTTCCGGCTGCTGCCGCCGTAACTCATCATCAGCGCCCCGCGGGAGGCTTGAACGCTCTCCCTCACGGGAACACAAAGAAAAATAAAGATTTGTGTGAATTATACCCTCTACGCAAGCGAAAAGGGGAATCACGAGGTTCAAAAAAATCCGTGCTGATGTTCGGTATCTTCCAGACTAGGTTTGTAAAAATTTTAATTATTATTTCGAATTTGCATTCTTTGTTACGCTAAACTCTAAAATATGGTTCAATTTTACAATATCTAATTGTACATTATATTTACCTACAGTTGAGATGTAGGTACGCATTAGAACTGGCAGGGTGATAACACTGCGTGTAGATTATATTAAGGTCCTCAACCGCTCATTCTCTTTTGGTGCTGACTGTACCGTATCTACTGGCCGCTATAGGAGGTAGTCAAAACACTTGTCCCGTCCCGATAGCGAGTAGCGACACAATGCATCCCGACGCACAAGCACCGGTATCATGCTTCCGCACCAAAACATTTCAATTTAGAACACGATTCACTTGTTTCTACTAACCCAAAGTTAGACACGTAAAAGTCAAACTCAAGAATAAATTCAAGATAAGAAAGAAACAATCATCACACATTTTTTTACGTGTTTTAAAAAAGACTTGTGCCTAACTATGTAGTGTGTGTTTTTGAACCGTGCGTGCGTTGATTGTGAACCCATAAGAATAATACTCTAATAAAGAAGCCATTACTTACTGCCGTCTAATTATCCGAAATTTTAACTGCACGTCCAAATTCGGTCGTGGCTGGTGTTTAGTATTTCGGTCGTATATGTAGTAGGTCGTTCGATTTTTCTTGTATATGGTCTTTATAGCTGCGCAATAAACATTCTAGTTGTCCAGTTAAAGCGTTTTTTGTCGCCAGCCAATAACAATACGACGGGCATCAAACGCTCCAGTTTTATACTTTACTCATTCTAATAAATAAAGATTTCAGTCCTCACAGGTCGGGCCCACTCGAAAAACGACCGCCCGGGTTGCATGTATTGGAATTTCCAACTCTATTGTGTTTTACCATACATTCTTTTTTGCACCTCGCCATACACATTTGCAATTGTCATTCTGACGATGGCATAGATTAGCTTTTTGCGTTACGCTGATTGTGTCTACATTAATTCGGTAGGCGCTTGATTGATTAGACCATAACTTTGCATTTTTCATGATCAGAGTTCTATTTGAGAAGAGCTTGATAAATAAGTAATGAGACAACTGAGCGGCTTGTTGTACCTTTTGAAGAAATGTAATATGATTAAGAGTATAAAAACAACAACATCAAAAGTAAAGAGAAAATTATAAACTATGACTAACAAGCGATAACGTCTAATTATTTATACCTAAAGGATAGAAATGTCAAATGCCACTGTCAACGCAACTGCGAATTATTAATAACTAATGTGACAATTATTTTAAATAAAAATGTCTTTCTTTTATTTCCATGCTAATCTGGAAGCAAAGAAAAACACATAGAATGTACCAGCTGCTTCTCTTCCCCGCGCAGATGGTAAAAGCCCATCGAGGGAATGGGCGAAAATTATAGGAATCATGTTACAGGCGATGCGGCTAGCAACTTATCACTATTTTGATTCCACTTTCCACAGTCTTGCTAAAGTGGCCAGTAGATCTTGTTACCTTAGGCTCTGTCTACCCCGTATGGGATAAAGTTGTGATATGTGTGTGTGTGTGTCTTTTTTTTAACTTCGCATCCATGATTAATTCTAGAAGGGGGTTACTTAGTCCTTTTCAAAAACAATATATTTGCAAATAAAACGTACCCTTCAATAAGACTAAGCAGGTAGTTATGGTAAGACCACCAAAATATGGCTATTCATTCAGGGATCCCAGGTTATTAATTATGACATCAGTATGATATTTAAGGTAGAGCAAATCTATAAGGCCTCCCATTTCGGAAGAGCAGATACCTAATTCAATCTTTCAATGGTTACGGCTGGTGATACCCACTCGATATTTATTTATAAGTTATTTTCATGGACTTGCCAAAGGTTTTAATCGTCCAAGGAATTTCTGTACCAACCCTAACGTTCAATGTCATTTGTACGACTTGAATGAAACATCACTACTTTATTATTTATATTTTCTACCAGTAATTGTCGAAATAAAAAGGTAAACAGTTTATCGACTGCACATGCAGTTCCTGTAATCAGGCATCATTTTGAAGAATAATTAGACCGTTGTCGCCAATGGACTTGATTCGGTGAGCGAGTTCGTAGATTTAGGAAGATGTCGGTGCGTAAACAAAAAGGGGCACTGTCGAAGCTTACTATGGGCGGGGCCAGGTGTCACCAGCAGGTTCGGGTCCCGTGGGCGAGGGCGAGCGGCGGCAGGCGCCGGCCCGCGACGCCTACCCTACCGGCTCCCAACTCTACAATCTTGAGAATTAACAAGAAATTTATGTATGACACACAAAATGCTGTATTAAGGAAAAAGAGAACCCTCATAGGATCACTCACGCGTCAGTTCTGTTTTAGTATAAAGTACGGACGGAGCCCGTGCAGAGTGAGTTGAACTTGCACTTGGCCAGTTGTATTTTTTGTATGAAACATTTTTATGGTTTGTTGCATCAGGTCGGTGTCGTAATGAAAATTGTGCGAGTAACTTTACCATACCTGAGATTAATACTGTAAGAGATATTGACTTTTAGATGACATTCTACTGGTAGGTATGTACAGTCAAAGTCAAAGATATGGATTCGTGCAGAATTAAAATTTGTCTAGGTATAGTTTCAATCTTATCACTACAATTTTACATATTTTTGCAACTTTGTGGTGTACCTAACTGTGGCAATTTTATTTATTTATGTACCTGTAAATACCTAAGTGCATATAAATCATTATTCATTTCAACGTAATTGATATGTCACTGTTAGGTACTGTCTGCCTATATTCTCTCAAAATTTCTATTTTAGGTACTACATCGATCTTCCGTGATCAGTATTCACACTAGCACTTATTAAGATATTGGACCTTGAGAGTCCCGGCCAATTTCGACCTCGGCGATTCCATTCTTTTCTCATATGGCTAATGTGCCTGATGTACCTACCTCGTAAATACGCCAGTGTATACTGGCGACCTAAAATAAACGGGTCATTTACAATACAACTTTGTTTGGATAATGACTCGTTATTTTTACTAGTTAGTATATTATTCATAAATGTCCACATATTGTGGACAAGTAAGCAAGATTATTTTCGTAATTCTAATTAATTGTGCACGAATTATTCTATTCCATCTGATCTACCGCGGCAGCAACCATGAAAATTGGTAAATTTACACTATGAAGTAGAGGATCTAGCGCCTGATAACTTAAAAAATAGTAAGTAGTTACTATCGAACATTGATTGATTTGAACAAATTGATGTGGATTTTTTCACAGTAAATGAAATAGATTATGCTCGAATGTTGGCGGCTGTACCTGTTGGTTAGTTAGTACCATGCTGTCTTGTACTTGATTCAGACAATTTATATGTCGACTAAAAATCCAAGCTTGTTACTAGAAATATTGCCCGAAAGCCCGCTGATGATGCCTTCATGATATAAGGCTGCGCGCACGGCTTGGCTGTCCGCGTCTGACTCCTCATTCAATGCAATATGTTAACATATTTTTTAATTCCTCCATTTAGACAGTGAAAGGGGCAATTGCAAGTGCACGCGCAGGAGTGAGATTTATAATAAGAAAACGCTCCTACCGCGCTTGCACCATAAGGATCTATAAATCTTTTAAGTACTGAATCGGCCAATCCCTGTTGAGAAACGATAAATCATCTCCTCGGACAGTAAAGTCGATTCGAATATGAGTATCGTCTCGCTCGCACTCGTCCTTTCTTATGCACTTCACATCATTTATCATTTCCTTCTCTCGTTCCTTCTCAATGATAAATTCAATTCTCTTTTGGAATATGATTGTTCATCGTTTTGTAACGGTGGTGTTTTATTGTGGGTATCGTCACGGAGCAAGGTTTTTTGATCGGAATCTGATCGAAATCATCGCGAGAATTGGATTTCCATTTTAGATTTCGTATACCGAGTGATCAATCTTTAAGTCTTCAATGTTCAATGGCCTGTTTTTCAAGCTTAGGTAATGGCGAATGAGAAACTTTTCAAACATCACTAGGAGAAATAAATACATTAAAAGTAAAGGATAGGTATATTTTAATTGTTTTCACTATTTAAAGAACTGTTTCAATTTTTGACCAGTCAAATTAAATAATTTTATAATGATTTTGAAATACGGTCTTTTATTAGTTTTAAAATTCTGCTATTTACATGGCTGTAGAAAAGACATTCAACAATATCCTCTTAAAATAACTTAGAATACGTGGTGCTCTCTCAGTCATTTATATGCAATATAAATAGGTTTAGCTTGTTGCTCATTCATTATCTAAAACGTCAGTAATGTGGAAAAATAGAAACTTCATTATATTTTTATATATTTAAGTATAGCAATAAATGTATAGTTCAGAAGTAGATAGCACAATTCAATAGCAAAGACACGGCTAATTTACAAAAAGAAATTGCTTATAACTATTATCACTGGGCATTCATCTTACATACGTACTTTACATGACGTCAACTATCTTAAAGTAAAATGTACATGAATTATACAACCTACCAATCGTAGTTTTATTGGACTTCAGTGCTTTGGCCATGCTGTTCATTGTAATTATTATTTATGTTGACAATAATCTAAATCATTGCGTAGAAGTGAAATCTGTGACAATGTAACTAGTGGTACCTATTTATAAAGTCATCGAATTAAACGTAAAATCGCAAACCTTTGCCATAATGATTATCACCAATATCATTTGCTCATGTATATCTATGTAACAATTATAATAATCATTTTGCATGTTATAATTTTTTGTAATTGATCTGTTTGTACATTTAATTCTTAAACCTACGAAAAGGCTGCATTAAATCACTGTTAACAAGGCAATTGCAAATGTGTACGAAATCCGAATGTCTTTTGCTCATTTCGAGTCTAGTCTTCTTGTCTTACTTACCGCTCTCCCAGAATTAGTCTACTTAGGTACACTTCGGAAAGTTACGCGTCGTGGAAGTAAAAATTATACTTGGCCCACAGGATTCATAATAAAATAAAAATATGTAGAACATACGTACCTATACCTATTTATGTTTTGACACTGTTTTTGTATCGTGGTTGTTCTAAAACAAACAACAGACTCAGTCCCGTTATTTCTTACTCCATCGCTGCAACACCCCACATCTTCATAGGTATGACAAATGAACTAATGAAAATAAGGTACTTAAGTAATTTTTATATTTCTTTCATGAAGTGTTACAGCGAAATCAATTTTGTGTAAATGTAAGAAAAAACACTTTCGGCGGCTGAACTAACACAATAATATTATAAGCGTAGTGCACTATAATAAAAATAGATTTTTGTAAAGCGCCTTAGGGAGCTTTTCATTCCACGTATGTGTACGCGTTATTCTGGACTCGACACAGCAACACAACAATCACTTAAGTCACTCGCATTATAAATTTAAAGACAAAAAATTGGTACCTAATTTACTTACAGTGTAACTACACTAAGAAGTTCGATGAGAATAGTATTTGTGGCCCTGCATTTGTCGGTGTGTGAGTTTACGTCGAATGAAGAGTCCCCTAAGCGCGATGCTGTCAGTAGGCAGCGGCTGCACCAGAGTGGTGCATTAAGTGGTGATGATGGTACGACTCTTGCGTGGGACACCACCAGTCAGGCACGCCGTGGGGCATCGCGGGAGCAGGTTGCTGGAATTGGCTCCAGTGTCCACCGAAGCCGATTTTGTTGTCCATGACGCCGTTGCCCCCTATGTTGGTGAGATGTGGCCCTTGGTTATGATGTGGAGGCGCGGGCGGTCGTTCGTAAGGTTTCTGATCGTGTGGGTTAAGGTATTTGTCGTTTAGACTCTCTAGTTTATCGGCTATGGAGGCGTGATGCGGCGGGTGGTGGGGTGGCATGGGGGGCGGGGGCTGGGGCGGCGGCGGCAGCGGCGCGGCCGGGCTGCTGGCGCCGGCGGTGACGCTGACGCTGCCGGCGGACGAGGAGTCGTCGCCATCGCTGTCGTACCGCGGCGACGCGTCGCCCGCCGCGCCGTGCACCTTCATGTGCTTGCGCAGCGAGGACGGGTGCGTGTACGACTTGTCACAGCCATGCACGCGACAGTTGTAAGGTTTGTCCGACGTGTGCACGTGCGAATGTTTCTTTCTATCAGAGGAATTCGCGAACCGACGGTCGCATCCAGCGTATTCACATTTGAAGGGCTTCTCACCTGATGACAAAGAAATAGAATATTTATACGTTTAGTCCAATAAATAATAAAAATGACAAATCAGGCATTCCCTGGCGACAACGCCTTTTTTTCGTTTTTGTGACTTTCGCCCAGTGCCGCCGTTATAATAATAAACCCATTTGAACATTATATGTGCGCTTGCGGCACTACGAGCTTTCGGGTCTGATACAGCCGGCAGTTAATAGTTACCTAGTTAACGGAAAATCATACCTTAAAATATATATTTTTCAATCTCAAAATATTATTTTTAAAATGTTTACAAACGGAACGTACTCGTCTAAGATCACTACCTAAAGTATGATGTTTAGGTGCCTATCTTCTAAATTGCTTACTAATTTCGCACTAGTTGAAAATTCAGATATAATAATTATCGAATCGAACTCAACACAAAACCGACCTTGTGTTTTTATACTAACGGTAGCCGCGCATTCTCACCCCTTTCTAATCTCAGAAAAACTCAGAACCTTGTACGCGAATGTCCGATCACGCCGTAAATAACCAGATTTGCTCGTTGTTTATAGTTTACGAGGATAAATAAATATTCACAACAATTGCACGGGATACTTAACGGGACCATAAATCATCTTTATACGAGTTTGTCACATTACCTTCTATACAGGCGAGGGTTGCGTGGATGAAAGAACGGATTTGGCTCAACAGTCATAGCAAGGACTCTATTTTTTCAAGCTAAGTTAGTAAAAGCATTTTATAAACAACTAGCTTCTACCCGCGACTTCGTCTGCGTAGAAATATACATAAACACCTTCCTCTTGAATCACTCTATCTATTAAAAAAAACCGCAACAAAATCCGATGTGTAGTTTTGAAGACATAAGGGCAGAGAAAGCGACTTTATTTTATACTATGTAGTGATAAGGGTAAGTTTTCTTCGATGGAGGCCATGATTGAGGCAAGTTCATTGACTGGCGGATGGCAAGTGCTTAGCGGGAATAGGACACTGCCCAGGTAAGACTGCCTATTTATGATACAAATTAGGCAAAATCGTAATTTTTGAAAGCATATCACCTGAAAGTACCATTCGAAACTGGTTTAAATCACACACGACTAAAGTAGATGAAAATTATTTTCTGTAGTATAGTTTGGTTAGCATTACCCTTTTTAAAGGTATTTTTGAGTGATGTGGTTTTAAAAATCAGTCCCCTAAAAAAATCTATAAAGTGAAATCGGAAGCGTTGTGTTTAAACTTTAAGGTTACCTATATTCCTTTAATAAATAATGATTAGAATTAAGTAACTTTGTTAAGGTTAAATTATATTTTTTAATTAATTCTCGACATCGTTCTCATAAATTTGCAATTATTAATGACTACCTAGCTGACGTTACTAAGTAGGTAGGTTAGGATATATCGAATTAGACGCGGTGGCGTATTGTATAGTTCTTCACGAGTTCACCGAATCGTGTCCAGAGTAACATTCAATAAACACATTACGAGTATGCATCAGCCTTCGGTTAGTGTGACCGCACTATGTAACAATACGTGTACATTTCTTTGTCATGTTTACAAATAAGCCTCTTCGGTTGTAATCCTCGGCATTGTGTTTGAAACTCGAAGATCGCGTTGAGGAGGCACAGATGCTAATCTCAAGTGTCTGTTAACGCAGCCATAATAGGGCTTTTTAGACGTTCCCTTACCGCAATATTTGTTACAGTAAGCGCATGTATTGAATGAACAGATCACACATTCGACGGCTTTTTTTTGAATGGATTGATACTTCCTTTCTTTCATTCAGCACTTCATCTCAAAATATTTGTGTATTGTGAAGACGATTTAGAGTTTCAAATTCAAACGAATACAAAATGATGTTCAAAATTGTATTATTCTTTTAGTTTGACATATGGTTGGTACCTACCTGGTAAATTTAGCGGAGCATAAAATGTACAAATAAAAAAGCAGCATCGTGATCTCATTTGGGTCGGAACAATAAAAATGTTATCGATACAAAACGCTAATGAGTTAAATATGGTGATAAAAGAGGGCAAAACATGTGTCGCCCGTCTAATTACTAATCGGGCGTCTCATCTCGGCGGATGACAAGAAAAAGGATGAGCAACAAATCCTATTAGAGCGCGATGCCTTATCTGCGCACGCGCCGCCAGCCGCGGCTCACATTTTCTACTACATATAATCATTCATGTTTTTTCGGTATTTCGAAATTTATTTCCTTTTATGCTTTGCGTATAAATCAGTCTTAGAATAACTGAGATCTTACACCTATCTGGTGGACAATCTATAAAGTGACAAAATAAAAACAGAAAACATACGCTGGCAATGCGCATCGTGAATTCGTTGCATGCCATGCCGGGACACGGGCTTTAAGGTCAGATGCTTATCTTAAACGGCTGTCTCACCCTCAGGACACTTTCAGTACCTAACATTATTATCAATATGAACAATTACTTGTCTTTAACTTCACGAAACTATTGTTTTTACTTTTGACATTAGTTTAATTTAATTTGAGGCATAAAATTGAATTAAAGAGAGAAGAAGGTCTCATAGAAGCCTCGTCTCGCTAGAAGCATTTACGAACGACGATGGTACGTTGCCTTCATTGTCCCTTCTTAATTTACCATCGAGCATGTGGTATACACTGTTGCCTATAATTTCTCAAATAAATATTATTAATAAGGTGTGGATACCTAGTCCTCCTAAGTACATCTGTAATAATTTAAGAATCGGGAGTAATAAAATAACAGTTGGCACATTGCCTGGCCAGAATTATCCGCGGTGTTGGATTACAAATCACTACTTAAGTGCGCTCTGCTGAGAAAACAAGCTTTTTAGAAATAGCACGAGCGAAGGAAACCCGATCTATTCGGCCTTTGCACCCAAATTGTGGTAAATGGCTTTAGGTGAGTCCGTAGAAAAACAAACGCGGGTTACCGGGTATCAAGTTGCGCGCGCATCAACTTTAGACAAACTACTATTCATTACGACATCTAAATATACGGTTTTTTAATTAACTCGGAAGATTCACCAAACATCCATAAGTATGACATCAACAGCAGACAACGGTGTTACACGATACCTAGTGGGCATTTGCGTTGTTAATGAATTACGCCAAATTCCAGTCGAATAAAATGGAAGTTGAGAACGACCACGTACCTATCTACTGTGACTTGAAATTGAATTGCCGCTGACGGATTTAATTATTTATCAGTATTAGAGTACAATAAGCATTGTTTTATCGGCTATTAAGTAGTACATAATAGAGCAGATCCGAGTTAATTCAATATCTAATAGACAGGCGGCTAATGAGCAGACAATGACTGGTCGTTTGCGGACACAGCCGACCCCTCCGAGCTCGAGCAGACATGACCACGCGCAATGTTCCTCCGGCGTCGCGACTCTAACTACGTAGGCAGCGTGCTTTCGTTCACTTTGCTCAAGTTTGCTCACGAGTAATCGACGCTCTACGACTAACAACAACAAACAAATTTGTCAGCGGTGAAAGATCGATGGCACTTCTCAGAAAATTAAATTTTCATTGCATATTTAAAATACGTTTCGTACAGCTCGTTAAATGATTTATGATGCTCCCTTTATCCGAAACGTATTTCGAATTAGAAAGATATATTAATATCTTCATTTTTTCCACTTCTCAGAGAATACAGGCCCTCGTCCTGAGAATACAAAAAGAATACGCGGGGTCGGCCGGCGCGGCGCATTCGGCGCCCAACGACCGTGTGACAAGGTGCTTTATGCGGACGATTATGACCAGACCGAATAATGTTCCGATACCCGATAAATATCTGCCAACTCATACAAAAGCATCCCAATAAAAATATAATAGTAAATGTACCAACAACAACGCAGCCCGCAAACTGCACAGTCATATCAGGCTGATAAATATAAATTAAAATGAAAACGTACCGAAGGAAGAGAAGAACAGTGATTGTTCCTTGTATGAGAAACAAATTAAAAGTCGTATTCCTAATATGTACATGTTGTGTTGTGTCGTGGGATGTTTGGCTCGCGGTTCTCACATGTTACGGAGACTACGGAGTTGGGAGATGCTGTGTTTGTAGTCGCGGAATAGGTATAGGTTTTGGCCTTTTTGGTCGCGCTGTTCGCGGCACGCGGACATTCCACCAGCGGTGAGCCACCGTCATTACGTTTAATGATATTTCACCCGGTTTGGTTCTATTCAGCGAATTAAACTATGCTAAAATAATAAAACTATGGTATCAGCAGATAACCTGCGACGGTCGTGGACGGTGTCATAAGGTTAAATGTCATTGATTAGGTTTTTATGTTGTTTAGTATGACTAACTCTTTAAATCACAGTACGAGTATAAAAACCTAAGTAAACGGGTGTCCGTAGCCGTAGCATCCAATGACTTTATTTGAGTATAATAATCAATAATCATTGTGATTTTTGCCGCTTGGTGTTCGCTTTAACTGTCCGTAGTAGGTAGAACAATTACTAGAAGTTACTAGAGCGATTATAAATCACTGACACAAAAGAAATACTTAGGTAGAAGACAACCTTTTGTCTCTCAGCTGGCGGAAATTGAGAAAATAACATCCGTCTTGCTCTGATACGGATCTGCCGACTACTTGGCAGCGGAGATGTTTCTAAGGGCATTTTACTTCAAAGGAACTAGAAGGAATCATTGAGCAGTAAAAAACTTACAAATAGTTCCCTTTTAAAAGCTTTTATGTGACTTGTAATGTGTGTATGTGTGTCACTTGTCATTTCACTGACTTTAAACAGTGGTCGAATTGAGTTGAAAATTGGTATCGATTACAATACGAGTAGGTAGGCACATAATAATGTAGTCAACAAAGGGGGCTGCAGCAAAAAGAGATTGTATTAAAAATATTATTTAACAGAAATTTATTTTCAAACTACATTACTCTAGTGTCTAGTCTATAACATATTATTATCTGAGAATCCTTTCTGATTGTTAATTTTTGTTCCTATCTAGCTACAACATTATAACAGTCTCGCTCTTGACTGCATACTTCAAAAATCTTTTGTGTCTCTAAATAATTTGTTTGGTTGATAAACAATATTGTACGAGGCACCTGCGCTCTCGAGAATAAGTATAAAACATCTCCTTAATTCTGGCATGCTCGTCAATCCGCCGTCAAGCGTTCTGACAGCCCTAACCGCCATCATCGTGGCTCTCACGACCAAAAAATATCACGAAATTATAATACTACCTAATATAAACCTGTGTTTATTAATAACAACTAATAGCTAGTTGAAACAGTGAAACCAAATCAAATTCAAACTAGCAGTATAAAAATGCCAAAATAACTGGCTATCAGTTACGTTTTCACACCTAAACTGCTGAAACTTTCAAGAAGCGATATAGGCACTCTTTTTATCCAGGGAAATTACATACTTCCTGTGAAATAACGATAGCCGGATTTTGGAACAACTTTGTGACTTGAATATACATTTCAATTTTAGTTACCTACCTGCGTTGTGCGAGTCCGTCTACTCACTGTACCGGGCTTCGAGGTAAATTCGTGGGAAGACCACTTTCATTCCATGCGTCACTTGAATGACAGGCTGCTTGACGAGGCGGAACAATCGCAAAATAATTGTTGAAACGTACTTGGATCTGACATTATTAGATACGAGATTTTTTAATATTTTCATTATTGTACTTGACAGTAGGATTAAAATTGTTTTTAAAGAAGAAACATCGTTTTCCTCACAGTATTAAATGCTCATGAAATGCGGGGGAAATATGAAGCTCTCATTTATCTCTCAATATTCCATTTACTTTTTTATATTTATAAAATCGTTCAAATGGAATCATCGAGGGAATAGGTAAAATCCTTAGGAATCATATTATAGGCGATGCGGCTAGCAACCCATCGCTATTTTGATTCCCCTTTCCACCTATACGCCTACAATCATTGCTAAACTGGCGTTTAGGTCTTGTTATCTCAGGCTCTGTCTACCCTGTAAGGGATATAGACGTGATTTGTGCATGTATGTATAAAATCGTGAGTCCTGACTGATATGTTGGTTCGCAGCCAAAACTATGGACTTAGTCTAGAAAGCTGAAATTTGGACCCAATGTAGCGTAAAAGGATTAAAGGTTAACCCGTCGAGCGTCCTGTGGACACACGTGTGGCCACAACGTTATGCGCCCTGTGCACACGGGACGCTCGACGGGTTAAAGCGTACTACGAATGGATTTTGCTAAATTCCCACGGCACAAGGTACCACCGCATATATATTGTATTCTTTCACGAGGGCGAAGGCTAGTACATTATAATTTTCAAGCCCGTGATAAAAAAATATAATTCTGGACTACTTATTATGGTCTCACGGGTGCTACGGTTTTCTACGTAGATGTCACAAAATGTTTCGGAATAAGTTTGCTTTGATGTAAACGTCATAAAAGCAGCAAAGTACTGTTTGTAAAGTTTAGTGAGTCCGTCGAGAGGGTAGGAGAGGCGCCCGGCGCGGTGAGCTCCGTGTCGCGAGATCTCTGATACCTTATCTCGGCGTTGGCATCTAAGTCGAAGATGAACGGACACGCTCGGCGCTCGCACGAGACGAGAGAACGACCAAGCTCCGGACGCGCGCACCAATAACACATACCACACATTGCATATTTATCATAACCGAACATATTTAAATAAAAAGGCTGCTGATAGAAAATTTAATAACATGATTTTATTAATTACGGTATCAGTATACCTTCACGAGTGACCCATTTATATTAAAATTTAAAACGCGATCACTCAATAAATCATAATATGGGAAATAAATACCAAATAAGAAACTAATTGTTCGTGCCGGTAGGTAGGTATATCACGTTTCTTGGTAATAGGGACCAGGCCTCTAGAGACACTGCCCGAGCGATATGGGTTATACGGCATCAACGTAGTGGACATGCCTTTATAATAATAAACCTAGTTTTAATCAAAAGTAGCGTATTCTCAAAGTTATTTCACGCTTGTGTTTTTTTAATCAGTTGTATATATGGAAGTAGGTACCTACTACTAAAAATATCGCTCTGTACATTTAGTCAATGGTGGAGATGCAATGATATTGCACGATGTGTTACCTGAAAAAATTGCTAGGTACTTACTTGTGATCTTATTGATTTCATCAGTAAAGTAATTAGTTTTTCTCTTTGCAAATCACAAACCTATTAGCTTTATTACCGACAAAATGATGTGCGTCCGTACAATAACTTAGAATCAGCCGGAGCCGGCTTGTCCTCTCTACTCCCACGCGGGATCGTGTTTCAGCCCCTGGGCGCATTTTTGGGACAAACCAATATTTCTAACGAATATTAATAGCTGGTTTTGTTTTACTTTTTAACCTGCTTTATTTTGTTGTTTTCCTGTGAGGCGCGCCTAACATTCTCGGCATAACTAACATTTTAGACATTTGTGCGTTCAATATCGATGACTATCTTAATGAAGGAATTAATTAATTAATCAAAACTGGGGTAAATGAATTGAACGATACTTTTCTTTATATATGTGATAATAAATGACACAAACTTAATTGGTACGTTGTGGAAATGTAATGATAGTACCTATCTAATTTTGAATACCTAAAGAATTTAAACATTTTTTGTTAACAGTTGTACAGGTTGCTAAAAGCTTGGTGTCTATTAAAAACGTCGTTCGCATTTCGATTCGATTCTTATCCACTTCTTGTCACTTCGATCGAGTGTTTTTGGACGGTGTAAATATGTGGAATTCTCGTGTTTCGAACACAATGGGGGCAGGACCAAAAGGTGGATTTGCACGTGTTGTACGCCACCTTATTGTTATATAGGATTTTTTTGATAAATTGCTATGAGTTGATTGTTAAAATAATCCAACACCATGTACAAGAACCTAAGCGCTTTACAGGAAAAATATTTACTGGTCTTATTCATTTTCTCAAGTAGGTACTTAGTGGAAAATTTGATTCGACCGATTAAGTAGCGGTACCAGCAATATATTAAGAAGATACTTATAAATGTTTGTACAAAAATTGATAAATATTTTTACATCTGCGATTTCAAAACCGCCCCAGATTAGCACCAACTTTTGACTGATATTTGTAACTGTTTTCGTATTTGCATTTTATGGCAGATACATTTAAGGCGGGTTTATTTTTGTATGTGCCAATGATATATATATATTTTACTTACAAACGGACACTTCGCCAATTTAGTTACACTAATCGCGTTGTTTTAATAACTTAAATAAGTAATAAGTTATCAAATCAAGCTAATAATTTATAATTAATGTAAGCATTCCTTTAAAAACGACCGTTGTGGAGATACTACTGGGCAGTTTACCCCTTATTTAGATATTATGTTTTAGTAACAAATTATTTTTCTTTTTGTGACACCTTGTAAGGCTTCATAAGAAACAGACATAAAATAAAGAACTAAGCGAAAGCTTATACATGTAAAGCATGGTTATGTATCATTATGTATAATTTAGTTGTAAAACGTTTGTAAAGTTTTATGAATTAGATTAGTATTTTTGTATGTAGAACATGCTATATTAAATGTCGATATAATTGAACATAATGTTAGTATGGGTTCTGCTATGGGTTTCAAGTGTTAGCGGATAGGCATAGGCGGGCTAGTGCGGCCGCGTTCAGTAAAGCTGAGGACGGAGGCTGCGCAGTCGGCGACATCACTCACTTCCATACATATTGATAGCGACAAGGTGTCTGCTAAAAAACGCATGAATGATGCAGTGAGACCCACCGCCGATGCCCTACAAGACGAAAGAATTTCGCACAGTTAGGAACCTCAAAGAGCAAACTTTTTCTCGACGCATTGAAAACGGCTGATAGCTCATTTAATTTAATGGGGAAACTAAATAATAGCAGTTAAAGTAAACCTCCGACACTATTAGCAATTTACGTGTTTTTGTTGTCTGGTAATTAGTTAAGAGCTTGTAAGGTAAAATCTACTAAGTATTTGCAATAGAAGTTCAGTAGAATAAGTTATTCGTATGTTCTCTCGGTCATCTGTAAATACCGACATGGGTAGTAAAGTGTCCAAAGAAATGTTAGTAATAAGTAATAAGATAGAGAGGGCTAGGCGGCGTAGGCCGCGCGGGCGCATCCCGCAGGTTGGGAACCATTGTTAGATTGCACCACGAATTATTTATGTGGGCCTGCTTCCAGGCCTCGTTGTGCACGTCTGGTACTCCCGTCTATTTTCGCAAGTAATATAAATAATTATGTTCTTGGCGCATAATAAAAACCATTACTGTCTACTGTCGCGCCAGTTATTTTAGACCTAGTTGTATGGATTTGATTTGATACCACTGTTGTTATTTGTTTAAAAGATGTGAGATTTTGTGTGTCGTATGTACCGTTGGTTTATAGTTTAATGTATTTTATTAAATACCTTAAATATTGGGATTACAGTCACCCCATCCATAGTATATCTTGGTAGAGATAGCTAATAAGTCAACTTCACATAACTTGAAGGTCTGTTTGCACCGTCAGTCTAACTGTATTCTTCTTAGTTTAGGTGTAGGTGTAATTATGGATTGAAGATAAATATAAACGATGTATAAAAATGATATAATAATAATAATACCTACTGCTGCAATACTCCACACATGCACCTAATAAAACGGATCAATGTGATGCACACGTAAACCATTTTTCCATAGATACATGGGTATTTAGGTCGGCTGTAGAGCAGAGTTGATACAGTGGACGATAATAATACATATAATTTGTACACCAATAACTTTTATGACAAGGTATACCATGAGAGATGAGAGCGCATCAAATGAAATGTAATAAACATGTTATCGACTGTAATATCTAATGAATAAGAATTAGTTCTTTCTGGGTAGAGAAATATGTATGTATTACTTTTTCAGAGAAAAATGTTTTCTTTGGATTAAAATAACATCAACATTTTTACTAGTTATTTAGAGCATTCGATCCGAGCCCACATTTCTTTAGTAGGTACCTACTAAGGGGTTTATGATGTAGTAATATAAAACTTATATTAACCATGAACACGAAAAGCAATATGTTGACTTCAATCATTATAGTTTGTAGGTAGGGTATATAAGATACGCAAAAACATGACGGGCTACCGGAATAAAGAAAAAAGAATAACTAATTATTTATAAATAAGTACCTAGGTAAGTACTACAAAGCATCTAAAAACTGTGTTGTGATGAGTTGGAAAAGGAAATGTAATAAATAATGCTAAAAACAACAAATCTTGTCATCACTTTTAAGTAAAGGCTTTACTTTACTTAATAATTTAATATTCATTATACGTCACAGTGCGATGCGGGTGGCGGGTGGCGGCTGGCAAGAACTGTTTTTAGGTAGTTACATTAAGGAGCTGGACTTGGATTAGCAAAAAACTATAAAGCCACTTGCTAAATCCATATATAGACAAAGACATAAATAGATTATTTTTTAATCAGGCAGGGCTTTCATGCTATCTGATTAATGAGAATGTAGTTATGCAATTTATCATAACGTAAAGACAGTCAACCGAGTCTTTCATAAATCATTGCAGAGTTTTTACAGACACGACTTTGTAATTTACTAATTGTTCGAGTCACATTAGTGATGCGAGATTCGTATCCTATTTGATGGTATTCGATGCTCGTCGATGTGAGACGGCTTTGGATCGATACGCGGGCTCCGCATGCGTTGCCTTTAGTATCTTGACGGCGAAGTTTTTATGCGCGCTCCGGAGCTCTGTTCGCACCATCTCCTTGACGTTTAGCGAATTTCTCAAAAGAAATAAAAACAATTTTCACATTTGCTGGAACAGGAATGTTGTTGTTTCTCCAAAACGTGTCCCTGTCCTCTCAAAATGAATATTTTTTAACAACTGAAAATTGCATCTGAAAACTGTATTTAAACTAAGCTTAATTTTGTTTTCATTTTCATTTATCATTGGTCTGGTCCCTTTTTGTCCCATAATTTTCATTGGTCATAATATACGTTAGACATAATTGTTTTGGGCATAAAACGTGAAATCGTGCATTTTTCAGGAATTTTGAAAACGTTATCAGAAGGTAGTACTTTAGGTTAACTATCAATTCTAAATGCAATACTTACTGTTTCAGAAATAAAACGCTTTGTGACATACATTCGGAACTTAAATTTTATGGGACTAAATATAGACCCATCATTAGTATATAATAAGCGCTAGGCTTTCCCATAGTTTTAATCAAACAGTTTTGATATACGTGATCGGGCTGAAACTAGCGACAAAGCTGGCGCGATACAACGCACAGGGGAGGCTAGTATAAAGGATAAAAAATAAAGCGCTTAACGCTTTTATTGTCTGCAGTATCTAGTAAGCGAGTAGTGTAGTGTGTTTTGGGGTAGCAAGTGATTGGTGTGTGCATCTGTATAAAACTTGCCATGCTTGTGTGCAAGTTGTAATAAGAGGCGAACTTTATAAGCATGTGTGCTGAGGGTTGAAATGTTGCTGCTGACGGGTGACGGGTCGGCCACGCCCACCAGATAATTGTTTGTTTTTACACGGGTACTTAAAATGTTTCTTGAACAAGGTGAAGTTATTTATTTTTTAATAATTATAGATTATCTAGGTGTAACAAGAAATTTTATTAATATTTCAGATTTAAATACGTGTATGTATTTATAATCGTCAGTGTATGAAAGGCCTAAAACTCTTTATTTAGAAAACTCGTCATCCATTTCACATGCATGTATTTGGGTGACTTTGTTTTTACTGCATTTTGCATTCAGGCTATATTTTTTTTTATTGGTTAGTTTCTATTCCTTTAGCATTTTCTGAGAACGCGTCCTGTTAAAAGCCGATTAAAATTATCATGAAGGTGATGAAAAATAGTGACGACATTATTGGGCAGGCCTTAACTAGTGACAAAGAGGGAGTCTCATTCAGAGCCACTCACACAGACGCGTTAGTTATTGTGCTGTGGATTTTTTATACAGTTTATCAATTCGGGGCAGATGGTCGCCAAGCGCACATAAACACCTTTCAACCCGAACGCGGCTGTATAGGGTTACTGCATTATCATAATAATGTTGCTCATCATTGCAAAGATAGTTTCACTTATTATTTAATTCGTAAATAAAACATAAAAATTAAAACTTTACTGGTTGTTTTTAAGAAAAAATGAAGAGTTGTCTTGCTGTTGGTCGAGCTGGTATAAACTGTTGCAACGTGTTGAAAAAAAATATCGATTCGGATGCCACTTTCTAACATTCTTTGCCTGACTACTACACTATACCTATGTGTGGCCAGAATTTAGATATAATCCAATTCATCTAATTTACTTTTATAAATCAAAAAAAAGCTCACGTAACTACAAGAAGTCCTTGTCGTCAAAAGCCTTATTTGATCCTCGTGACTATGACTTAAGCATGACAGATATGTACTCGAATATTTAGCACATTTAGATTAGATGAAAATAAGGAACAGGAACAAATATTGAGACGGGGTATTGTTTATACAGTAGTAATTTTGCGTAGATGAGCATGACCGTGTTTAGTTAGCAATAAACCGATGTTGAGAGCTGCACTCGACGTGCGCACACAATGCGAAGCAGCCGCAGCCGAAGGGGCGCCGGCGGCCGGGAAGGGTTCCACATTGTTTGCAAAATATTTTGAAAGCGTCATTTCATACGGCATATTAGCCGTGCACTGCGTTTGATAGTCGGGGGACGTCTTCGGGCAAAATCATATCATCATTAAGGCATTGTACTCCCGACCTTGTTGCCACCCTAATGCTTCTCTAGCGCTGGTGACGAAGTGATCAGAAAGAACTGCATCTATTGTGTCGCTGCGCCGGATATCTTTCTTACTCGACCGACTTTGTTACGGCCATAGGGACATTACTTTGTTTATAAAAGTGAAGGAGTGATTATCTAAATAAAATCGACTTAACGAAACAAAAAATGTTAACCGTATAGCCTAGTGGTTAGAGAACCTGAGTAGGAGGGCGTGAGGTCATGGGTCCCATGATTATCTAAATAAGTAAATAAGTTATGTTTATCCGTTGCCTAGTGAGTACCCATAGGTCAGCTTTGCTTGGGTTGGGAGTAGGTCAATTTAGTGTCAAATTGAGGGGATTATGTTTAAAAGGAGCTGAAAAATACACTCGTTTAATTTTAGCAAATAGTAAATTAGAAGGTGTTAATAGTTTTTTAACAAGCTATTAGCCGGGAATGAAGTAATCCGCTCGAGTGGGCGGGCATGGCCGCCGGCGGTTTGACGCCGACCCGAGCCCGCGCTCGCTCTCGCGCTAATGCGATACAACCATTTGGTATCGGGTCGTTTAAAAACGACGGATGAAGTCATTGGCATTTACAAAAACAAGCTTATGAGAAAATGAAAAATCAAAACAATACTTAGATGTAAAAAGCTAACAACAAAGTAGGTAATTAACAATAAATAATAAAATGTATAATCTGAAAATAGGAATAAACATTTGCCACCTATTGGATCAAGAAGGCGTTTGATTAGTTTTTAGGGAAATAATTTAAGAAAATTAAAATTATTTATTTTTGTAACGCACTTTAGCCTTAAAACGTTATGTTGTTGAACTATATCGTTTTACAAAATAACTCTTTTCATGGGTGTTTGGTTTAGGCTGATTCTAATTGAGTCAGTGTTGAGATTAAATAACCGCATGTTTAATAAATTAATACGATCCGTAAAATATACTTTCGCTGAGCAATGAAAAATAACTTCAAAGATACTCTACGTACCTTTGCATTGCAAGCAATCGTCTCTCGTTTGTTCCATTGTAATCGAAGCGCGCCTTTGCAAGTAGCCATTTTGTGGTGTCTCGATCTTCAGGAAATATAGAATTTTCTCCGTCATTTTTCCAATAAATATCACGTAGACAACTTGCTTAGGTGTAATGTGGCCACTCGCTTCTCTTTCTCGTTTCGGGAGGCTACAAGCTCGATGCTCCTAATGCATTATTGCATTATATTCAGCCCTTGGTATTTTTCAAAATTTTCACTGCGAATTTGATTCTACGATGTCTAAGTGATTTTGCCATAAGCAAGGAAGCGCTGATTTTAAGACCGAAGCCTGGTAAAAAAAGTAAAATTTAGTGATTCATTTGTGAGGATTAAACATTGGACAATGTTAACAACTCGCAGAGCGATTCTTTTCAAAACCCTCACTCAACAGCACCAGCCTTAACCACCAACAATAATTGATATTGTATGAACAATGTGAATGATGGTCACGCAAAGCTTCGTTGACATTTTTAAATCATCACTCGCTATAGCACGAATAATTTTAGTACTTACTAAGTTAACAACCGAGAGATTTGTTGCTACCCTGAAATAGACCCGAGTATGTATTAGATTTTTCAAAATATTCCTGACTGAAACAGGAGTTCAATAAAATACGTATTACACGATATTAATTATCATGTCTACAATCATACACATTTTGTTCAACATACGAGATGTGGTTGTGGCCGTCTATTAACATAATAATATCTTGGGACAGTTGACACCAATTGACCTAGCCCCAAACTAAGCAAAGCTTGTAATATGGGCACTAGACAACGGATAAACATACTTAGGTATATAGATAAATACATACTTAAATACATATTAAACATCCAAGACTCGAGAACAAACATTCGTATTGTTCATACAAATATCTGCCCCACCGGGGATCGAACCCGGGACCTCAAGCTCCATAGTCAGGTTCTCTAACCACTGGGCCATCCGGTCGTCAAAACAACAAACTAATAAAAGGTAACTTAATTTCGGTAGGTGAACGAGAAGTCTCGCTACTGAATTTCAAAATAAAGTATCGCTTTACGGCTAAAGTGCGTTCTTAATAAAAGTATCAGTTTCCACGCGCACGCGCACCGCTGTCCGCCGCCGGCCGCCGGCCGCCGCAGATACCATCGGCTCGCACCGGTATACCAAACACTCATTAACTATGTCATTCTGCCGATTTTTATTTTATGAACTATTGGTTGGATGTAGGCTACACGAAATCTACAAATTCGCGCCTGTTTACGTAATCTCACATTCCTACAAGTTGTATCTGTGGTTACCATCATAGTATAAGTTCGTTTAAATTAGAGCAAGTTTACGAGTTTATTTTTAAAGGAATGGTTTTTATACATTTCCGATTTGGTATACTAAGACATTAAAGGGTTGCACATGTAATTAATTATTAGTATTACGATCATCCTTTTCTAGTTCAGCATTGTTAGACTTTAAATAGTGGGGTACTATCATAAATCAAAAACGAATTCTCTAAACCTTGGTATTAGCAGTCAAGTAATTAAGGGTATAATGACAGTGGACTTCCAGTTCACTAGCCTTAGAAGTAAATTTATGGCACTACATAAAACAATTCTTTAAAATCTCCCCACAAAAAGGTCCATTCTATTCAGAGACCCGTATGAGATAATAGTGGACAGGGGCACAGGACAAAAGTCTCAACGCAACGTTAACAGCGATGACCAAAAAAAAGAATAAAACCATCTGGCCATTCGCATTCTTAGACCTTATTCCCTTAAAAATCGATATTTTAAAGTTAACTACCAAAACCTTATAACAATACTAGTATAGCGAGCGAAGAAGACAAACGTTGGAGAAAACGAGACGACAAAACTGGACATTTTAATTTATGATACATTTTTTTATCTCCTAACATTACACAGTTCAGATGAATCTTTCGACTTTTGTAATGAATTGAAAAATAGAGTCTGACTTGAACGGTTTTTGTCCTTACCGAGAAACGGACTTCACAAGTCGACGATTTTGAGCCTTTATACGATGTCCGTTAGAAACAGTGTTTGTGCTCAGATCACGTTACAAGGATCTTCTTTGACACGAGGACTTATTTGGTGTCATTGTGTGTGACTATTCGAGTCATTGTGAAGGTGCGCTGCGAAAGCTTCGATGTACGGAGCATTCGTAACACAGGGTGTCTGTTAGGCCACAGGCGGCACTCGGCAGCAGCAGGGGGCGGATCATTAAGAATTAATGAGAATCAAAATGTTTCCGCAGATCAACGCTCGACCGCCGCAATGTCTCACTGCATCATTGCCAAACGGGGAACGCTTGTGCTTGACATTGAAATCGAAATGACTGTATGATTTATAGTCAATTCATCCTTACGTGTCTTATCATGTAAACAAACACTTCTCAAAGACATTGTCACACTTTCCTTTGGGATTACACAATAGTTATGTTGTTGTAGGCTTAAAGAAACTTATAAAGTATTAAAATTGACTAAGTAGGCACTGCAAAATATCATTTTTAATAAGATTTTCTTCAATTGAACGAATGGGATTACTAATGTTTGGCAAATAATGTTCCCCAAAGCATCACATCGCAAACTTTGTTTCCCAAATTTTTATTTGGCAAAAATTCAATTGTCAAAACTACTTATTGCAATATTACAGTTAGCAAACCTTTTTTTCGGCAAGTGATTATTTAGGAAATAATGAATTGGTCATGTCAATTTTCCCAATTTTTTTTTGGCAAATGTATCGTTTGGCATAACGTACTAAACCCAAAATATCGCATGGCATACGATTTCTATCGCAATGTGAGTAATGCGTAGTATAAACATAACAATTATGATTATATTTTGTACATTTTGCAACATAAAGCTGAATATTCTGAGCTGAAATTAATAATGTGTATCGCGAGTAATTTAAAAATTTAAGTTCAAAAAACAATTCTAACCTAACCTAACCTACTGTTCTGGTAGCAGTTCTTTTCTGTGGGGGTCGCAGTTCTAACCTAACCTAACCTACTTATCTGGTAGCAGTTCTAGTCTGTGGGGATCGCAGTTCCGACCGAACCTAACCTAATTTCTTTAATTAGTCAATGATTAATGAGATAAAATAATTATCATTTGCCAGGTTTTTGCTATAAACCATGCAAAGTGTCATATTTTGGAATATAACTTATGACAAAACAAAACATTTGCTTAAGAAGCATTTGCTTTATAAAATCTTGACGAAGTGATAATTTGCCAAATGATAGTTTGACCAAATAAACTAAATGCTAAATGTAACTTTGCTAAAGGTTCACTTGGAAAATGTAAGTATTGCGATAAGTTGTTTGGGAAGTGATATTTGGGAAAAATAATTTGCCAAACGGCAGTACACCGAACGAATGAATCAACTCGAGAATATCTGCAACCTGATTAGCGCCACAAAATCGAAAACCTGATACAAGTTCTATTTATTTTTGAAGCGAAATAATCGGTCAACTTTTATGTATATTTTATCAACATTTCCAATCACTAGTCATTGTCTATTATCACTTTTGATGTTACGTTTGTTTACATGATAACACATGTAAGGATGAGTTGACCACATGTACTAAACTGCGACAGTTGTGGGTGCGCGCTAAAATTTGTAAATAAGTTAATAACTAAGTTTACAGTTAGCACTTACCAGTATGGGTCCTCTTGTGTATTTTGAGATTTTCCGACCGAGCAAACACTTTCCCGCACCCAGGGAATGGACAGGGAAACGGCTTCTCTCCTGTGTGCACTCGTATATGGTTCACCAACTTGTATTTCGCTTTAAACGGTCGGCCGTTTCTCGAGCAGCTCTGCCAGAAGCAGGCGTGTGTCGTACACTCGGGTCCACCGACGTGTTCAACGGTGAGATGCGTCACGATCTCGTGCATGCTGGAGAATAGTTTGTTGCACAACTTGCGTGGCGCCGGCTGCTCGGGGTCGAGCCACTGGCAGCGCATGTCGCGACGCGGCGGCGCGCGCACGTAGCGTAAGAACGCGTGCGGGGCGTGGGCGTGCGCGTGCGGCACCAGCGGCGGCGCGCCGCCTTGGTAGTGCATGTCACCGCGCCAGTCCCAACTCTGCTCCAGCGGCTGCTGTGGGAATAGCTCGCCGCAGGCGCCGTACTCGCGCAGGTAGCCGGGCTGGTAGGAGTGCAGCGGGTAGGGCTGGTAGTGCGGCGGATGGTGCGGCGGCGGGTGCGGCGCGGCCGCACGGTGCTGCGGGCCCACGCCGCACGCCGGCTGCGGGGACATCTTCAGCCCGTAGGACGCCAGGTGCGCGTGGTTTGTTTCGAGGAAGGCGTTCATGGCGGGGGTGGCCGACGCCGGCGCATAGCCCCATTCACCCGCCACCATCCACGCGGCGGGATCGTCCCGCTGACCCTGCCGCCGCTAGCTGCGTCGCCTACGACGCTTTAGGTCTCCACAGACCCACCGCTTTGAATACTTTATGGTCACTTTTAATTGCTTGAGCTATTTGCGTGGTGATGTGGACCTGATGAAGATATTTTTCATTCATTAAAATCATTAAAAATAAGATATTTTTTACAGAAGTCTTAGTAATAAATCAAATACTATACGTCAAATACTTGGGTAGCTTGATATTATAGCTTATTATCAGGATAGCAGGTAGGAAGAAATCTACCTAAACCGTGCGTGATCGCATCCTTCTGACAAATACGAACCGTTTCAAAAAATAACAACGCATTCGGGCAGCCATAACCACCATCAAAAATTTATAATAAAAATGTGAGGCAGGGCAGGTACTCGTGGACATTAAATTAAACTGTGGGTAAATTTATACGACACTTTTATACGTCTGAGACAAAAATTTCGATTGTGTTCGTGTATATTTAATTTTAGTTTATTTGTTAGGGTTGGCTCCAATCTCTTTTATGGCACGTTGGCATTGATAGTTTATTAACATATATGTATACTTAGATGAATGATTAAACCTGTTTCAGGACTGGTATAGCATCGCAGCCTCCCATCGCTGTCCCGGAGAGTATGTGGGACCGTCGCGAGCGCGGATTATTCGTAGGTATGCCGAGAAATGCGTAGACTATTCTGTATGCCTAGTTAGCATATGCTTGTCTTCCAAAAAAGATAGTGGTCAATTATCGGGAATAATATTTTAATTTTATCCTAAAATGAGGCAATCGTCCGAAACGAAATTTAAAACATTTTAACGCCTTTTCATTTGGATATTGCATCTTCTAGCTGAGAGTTAATTAAAACAGTTGCCTAACAAGCAATTTACAGTGCCCATTGTGAAAAACCGCAACAGTTAAGCTCATTGTTTGCCCGCATAAAACTTTTTGCTAACGGCGTTCTCTCTGAATCTCCTGTTACGAAATAATCTTGTTTGTGTATTGTTTGAAACACTCCAGCGGGCAGGACGCATCGGCCTACAGTTCTACCTGGCCCGTTAAACAATGTCACTCCTTTCAGATTTCCATCTAATCTGTCCATTATCTGCGCGACTCCCTGCGGTGTGGCCGCTTCATCACAAAGCAACGGGTTGACATATCTTTACAGAAAGACTTGCACCAATAGGATTACTAAAAATATGACATTTGCTGACGTTTAAATCAATTTCCGAAGCATTTCGTGCCTTAAATTCCGTAACGTAAAGGTTATTCGAAACAATTCACGAACTTGAAAGCATTTCAAGTCTGCGTTACATTTTTTGCGAGCAATTTTTAAGTATTAACGCTTAATCTTATTAGTACGAATAGGTAAGGAATTAAAATGTAAAATTCTTATCTGCTTAAAAGATTTCCGCCATGAAGATTTGTCAAGCATTACGTCGTACATAATGTATTTTGAATAGTCTGATGATGGGGGTTGTGGATTTTTACTGGCACTTTTTGTGAGGGTCGTAGTATACATGTAAAGTATACGTCTAGTCGTCTACACTCAAGTCATTAGTTTGTTATATTCCTAAAAACTCATACAAAAGCGAATCTGTAACACAAATGGGAATCCGCACATAATTAAACATTTCCCATGACCAATATGCCCCTTGCTTGTCCGTCTCCTGTCATAAGTCCTTTTGTTAACAATAAAAAATTATATCTCTATTTTTATCTATATTTAACTCCAGAGAAGACAAAATATCACTTTTCATTTAAGTATTTTATAACTGGACTGAAAAAAAAACATACAGGAAGCGCTAGAAATGTGTCTATTATACAAATTAAGCACTCGAACATAACTTTCAACTAGTTGGCGAAAGTAATTAGAATTGTAATTTTCTGCAACTCTACTCGTATTTAAGATTAAACATAATTTATACCATTTTCCAGCAGTATTTTTGCACCAGAAGGAGAGATTAAATGTGTTTAATGTTTTCCTTTTTCTAATAAACTTAATACGCTGATGTTTTAAATATTAAATGAGAAAACAGAATGTTAGGTTTTTTTTTACTATTTAAGGTTTAACTAACTTTTAGTCGGATTAAGGGATACCTCACGAAGCCAAACTTAAAAGCCTTTGCATTGATCACTACTGAAATGAAATATGTTTCCGGAGGATAAAATTCCGTAAAATATTCTAAGCACAAGAGGACTACAGCGACAACACTTTTTAAAAAGTGTTAAAGAAGTGAACGTGATTGGTAACAATATTTTTTTCCGGTGCTGATTGTTATCATTGCATCAGACTGCCTTGTCTACTCAAGACAAAGTTTTTTTTTCAAACGGGTAGTTGTTATCAGCCTCCAATGGGATTACAGCTTACCGGAGAGAATATGAGTTGCCAGACGGGCCGCTGAGCAAAAAGGAAAGCTCATTATAGCATGCCAAAGGGTGTTCCTATTGAGCCGATCTAAGGGAGACTGACGCAAGCAATCGGGTTTAACTAAGACAAGTATTACCTCTTCATAAGGCTATTGCATCTAATCGGAATTTTCACACAAGGTTTGAGTTGGACACAATTTCGTACATCACATACGCTTGCATATTATCCATCTTGCTTTATTGGCTCTGGGACCAGATCTATTAAGTTATTAAATGAAATTGAAAGAGCAACTAACTCTTCCAGAAAAAAATGTTTGCGCAAAAATGACCATTTTGGCATTTGCGTACCATTTCATTTTTGAATAGAAACCGACTGCTCTTGCGGCTCTCATACCTATACATTATATAGGGTAGCACGATACTTAATTCGAATATCTAATTTCACAGTAGGGCAGAACTCCCATAATTGTCTTAAGTTTCTATTGTTTTTTAGTGTTTCGGCCTGCAATGCATGCGTCGATGATCAGTCAGTCAGGGCAGATGATTCTAGAAGTAAGTATAATTTACCTAGTAAATGTTGCATTGGTATTTTTTTCTTTGTTTATCAATTAGGCAGATTATCAAAAAAGGTTTTTTTTTTCATTTTACACGGAGTAACGCACCGACAATCTCTCGGTTGTGGCAATGCTCATGAGCAGTGGTGTTATTTACCATCAGATCACCCACTTGTTTGTTTGTTACTTGTCATAATTATGAAAAAAACCGTAATTGTAATTAACAAACATGGCTCCATAAGAAAACATAAATTATAATCCTAGTATGTTACGATAATCATGGAGAAAAGAGACAAGTTTTAACAACGCCAGTCAGTAAAACAGTCAAAATATATAAGATATTCTTTGTTTAACTTGGTGGCTTTTGTGGTGATAAAAAAGGATAGTTAATAATTTAAGTTATATAATAAAATCACTCAATCGATCTTCTGTCACAGCAACGTATTCAGCATTACTTTAACATTAGAAAGTTTTAATGCATAGATAACATAACAAAGAATAACTTAGGTAATTAGTAGGTAACAAATCAAACCATCGGTCAAACAATATAACACTATTTTCGTGCCCTCAATCTCAATAGCGATATCTTTGTTTTATTTGTCAACGTGTTTTTTACCAGTGCTGTTTGAGTTTGATACCTAATAAATAAATATAGAAACTATTCCCGCTACAAACTACGCTTCGCTACATAGTATAAAACAAAGTCGCTTTCCGCTGTCTGTCTGTCTGTTCCTATGTATGCTTAGATCTTTAAAACTACGCAAAGGATTTTGACGCGTTTCTTTTAAATTGATAGAGTGATTCAAGAGGAAGGTTTATATGTATGATACAATACGCCGGGGTGGATCGCTAGTATTTTATTAAAAGGCGAAGTTTTTAGTTTACTTATTTATTTAGGGCCTCTTGCAGCGGTCGTTACAGACCTACTTACGCCATTTATTTTGACACATCAAACCGCACTTTAAAGCGTTAAGTGCCGTCAACGCATAAATGTATTTTTCTGACTTTCTCCCAGAGCTTGCAGTCGTTTGAATACACATGTGCGTTTGCAGCACCTTACGAAAAATCGGGTCTGATAGGTAGTTGGCAGCGAATGCATTAGATAATTAACTGAAACTAGATTTCATTCTTGGCTTCAAGAAAGCCTTTTACGCCTTAGTGTAATTTTATACGTTTCCATGTTTTTGTCAACTATGGTAAGCCATAAACTGGTATAAAAACCGTAGAGCAACTCTTTGCGCTGGCCATGAATAGGGGAAGATTAAGAGTCTGACTGCCAACCTTCAATACTAGAAAGCCACATAAAGAAGAACGTTGGGTCGTGTAGAACAAAACACATCGAAATCTTTAAATAATTTATGCAAAAGAAGGCAAAATTTAATCGCAAAATATCTCGTGGCTTACATTTGAATTTACTGGCGTTAAAATGACCGTTTGAGTACATACAGATGAAAATCTAATCTCTCTCTCTCTTTTGAAGTCGGTTTGAAACAAAATGGTGGCCGCCGTTTTGTATTTAATATTTTTATAAAAACTAATCAAGGCTAACCATCTTCTTCATAAAAGTTACGGATAACAGCAAAATTAGACAATTAAAGGACAAACGAATGTTAAAGTTAACAAAAGCTTGATGGAGTTATGTCATTATTAATATTTAGATTAAACTAATAATTAAACATGGGAAGCTAGCTGCCTGCTTCGGTTACCTAGAGGATGAAAGCAACGTTATGCTATTATACCTACAAAGAATATTAATATTAAAAGGTGTGAAATTTAAAAAGAAAGTTGCGTTTATGTTTAATCTCTACATTTTAATGTAATACTTTTGATAGCGGCCTATACAATAATATTACAAACTACGTCACATTTTAATATAAGTAGGTAAATATATATAATATATACTCTTGCTATACCTAGTGGGATTGTAATTTTTACATACTTTACTTTAAGGTGCTAGTATGTCCGTAATTTGTCTGATGCAATTTAATTTTCACCAACTTTCAGTGTACGGATAGACATGCCTATATTTATAATGTTCGAATGACAATGTACTTAACAAATAGCTTTTTAATAAAAATATACATTTAATTAACATAAGCTTGTTATGAATAAGATATAAGAACTTTTTCAACTTTGAGTTTTGGCAGTTGCATTGCCGTCGCTACGAAACAAGCGTAGAGTATCTCTTTCGCTGGCTCCAATTTTCAATGTCGATTTCCTTAGTGTACAGATTCATTGAATGCTTTACAGTCTGAGCCTGCAGCAGGTAATTTGTAACCTAAGGTTATTCCAATCAGTGATTTAGTTTCAGAACAGCTTGAATGTACACGAAAACCAATACAATATTATAAACTAATTGGTTCGCATTTTGCACCTAACTAATAACGGATCCCTGACTATGGAAAACAATAATTCGCACTTTTACAATTATACATTCTTAAATATTCGTAGAAAGTGCAATTCTGTTCTAGCAAATTACGATTGTTTAGTGTCTGGTAAAATTAAACGAACGTTAAGTTAACATTAAGCTTATAAAAAAGAATATATGTCGGAAGGTGTACAAGGGAGAATTTTATGTATGTTATAGAGAGAATTTTATGTACATTAAATAATGATATACAAGCAGGTAGGTAGTATGAATTCGTTAATTTTCTTCTTGTTCCTAGAATATACATATATACTGACACCATAATGGGTACAAGAAGGATCAGCCACTCATTCGAACGTCTTTGGTCTGATTGATTCCAACATGTACTTACTTTTTTTCAGTACAACTAATTGTAAAAACAGGTTCAACAAGCAAAATATATTTTTATGCAATTGCGGTCGTTAAAATGGCGTTTAAACACCAAGCGCTTGACATTACAAGGGGAAGCAGAATAGTAGTTATCTTTATTTAGTGCCTGAATTTATATGAAAGCCTAATCGTAAGATAGTTTTAATATACTCTGAAGTACCTATGTAAAAATTCTTAACTTACTCATCGTTTGGCTGGATTTTCATGCCATACCTACTAGTAATGATTATATCGCAGATTTAGAATATAGGTTAGATAATGTAGTGTGTTCGTGTCGCTGCCGCCGGGGCGAGCGCTCTTGGAAAAAGGACTACGAAATAGTCCGAAACATGTCGAGCATCACTCGACTTTTTATACGTGAGTTATCCGTTTATGTGTAATAATGATTAAGTCTCACGGTAGTTTCATGTTGAAAATGTATTGTGGCTCTCAATAGGTATTTGTAATTTTAAACTCGCTCGTTGTCTGTGCCTAATAAATACTCCTGCTCTCATCCACTCAAAGTTTGACTGGAAGAAATCCTTTAGATGGATAAGTTCACCTTTGTACATTGTAAGTAAGTAAGTAAATGCTTTATTGTACAAATATAAAGAAACAGATACAATTCACAAAAAATAAAAATAACATTAATACTATGCACAAAGGCGAACTTATCCTTATAAGGGATCTCTTCCAGTTAACCTTTGAGCAGATGAGAGGAGCATTAAACGAGGGACCGACAAAGTGTGAGTTTAAAATTCCAGATACCTAGTGAAAGCCACAATAGAGAGTAGGTACATAATCTAATACAATAATCAAATCATAAATAAACTACTAAATATCATTACACACATGCATTGTATCTTAATGTTTGTAAATTGTGTTAGTTTGTTTTCATTTTTGTACAGTAAAGTGTTTACTTTTGATAGCTTTTAATACCTACCGTAGAATATTGGTGCTCGCTTACCATCATGTGACCTACTTGCTCGTTTGCCTTCCTTGTCTATAAAAAAATGGAGTCTTACCTAATATTAAATGTCGACGTAATATGTTTCTACTATAGGTAGGAATGTGTAGTATACCTAGGCCATTTATAATATAAACTCACAGCGTGTAAAAAAATGAAATGGTTCGGTCTATCTATCTCAGCCTAACATTAGTATTAAATTGCTCTTCCTATTACGCACAACGTTTATCTTTACCGTAATATTCAAAATATATTACTAATAAGATCTTTTATGGCTTAATTGCCTACTATAGAAATCGTTGATATTGAGATATACATAAAACTATACACCGTGGGAACGAGTTATGCGAAAAAAATTAACTATGGATTCCTGGTGGTAATACAAGTAAATAATGTTATGTCAACATGGGCCCAAAACTGTAACTTTCTTAATTTCCGTAACAAAAAAAACAATTAATTATGGTACTTTCTTGTGAACGTAACCTTAGAAACGAGTAGCGCTATTCATTAGTGGCTAAGTCATGTGACCACTCACAATAATCCGTAAGAAAAGTTGGTAATGTACTCGAGAGGTACGTGTAAACGTCAAAGCTTAACTAAATTTTGAAAAGGAACTCAATTTTTTTTATTCACCTATGTAGATACAATACCTACTTACGTACCTTTAAATGCTAAATAATTAACCCAAAGTTGAGATTTAAAGTCCGAGTACCCACCTGGATAAATTTACAATTGGAAATGAGACTTTTAAGTAGACCATGTTTACAATGGTAACGTGTGGCCAATTTTATGAATGTAGTCCGATATTAAAATTATCTACCTACCAAGATATTCAATAGCTAAATACTTTAAGGTTTCTTTTTTGTTTTTATTGAATATCGTTTGTTTACAGACATTGCTTTAATGTAATATGTGTTTACACTTTACACTCTGTAATTCTTTTACCAAGGAGAAGATAGGAAATGTTTTGCTTGTACAGTGATTTTTATGTCCTAGCCCTCCCTATACCTGGTTAGCGCGCCGTCGGCATGCAAAGAAATGGCGCCATTTAATTTGTGGGTAGCACAACAGATAATTTGTAAAATTTACCAATTTTTTTAAAACTAAAGTGTTAACGGTTTAGGTAAATGAAATTGCTTAAGTTTAAATAAATATTAGGTTTTTCGCGCAGTAAATAATAACAGATAAGTAGAGTAGCCTTACTTGGTAAGTTTTCAGGATGTTCAGTCTTCAGCAGAAATATCAGAAATGTATAATCACAAATGGCAGTTAGTCGGTTAGCACAGAAAAATACTATCAGAACACTTCACTGAATCTATATCTACGTGAAAAATAATTTTCAGTATCCTCATGAAACTAGGGCATTGATCACAGAGCTTGACACGTCGTTATAAAGATGTTGTTTTGATTTCACAGCCGTACCCTGTGATGACATGAGGTATAATCGGTAGCATCAGTTTTTGAAAATGTTTGTAACAGGCCAATTTTTTTTCGTAAAGATGAAAAGCTTCGCGACGTGTGTCCACCGACTCCGCTGAGGCTCTCAGCATGACTGCGGGCTCCCGCGTCGCCGCCCCTCGGCCCATGCGACATACTGTTTCTAAGAAAATATTTTGTAAACGGACCGGGCTCGGAGCCCTGCACGCGGAGAGTAGGGCGGTACACCGTAAACTTTTTCATCCAATGATGTTCGCTCCGAAGCCCCAACCGGTTAGATACGCCTGTCTCCCTCTAATTCATACAATACAACAATGCCAGAAAGAGCCGCGTAACTCACGTTGAGCTTGTAACGACAGTGTTAAGAAGAAAATTTCTTTGTGTTTGTATCGTAATGTGTTTGCTTTATCAGATTTACGTTGAAAGCTCCCCGTTAGCTTTCGAGGGCGCCATATCGGGTGTTCTTTCTAGTGCTGTGTCGAAGGCGTTAGTGGGACGGAGAGGGAAGACGCCGGGAAATGCTCCGGCTAATGTATTTTCCTGTGGGAAGGAAAACACATGTCGTCGCTTTTAATTTAATCGCGTCACGCTGCGTGCTCGTGGTGCGCTTAGAGGTGGGTAGTTTTTCTTTGTAGACCATTTTCCTGCCAAGCAATATATTAGTTTGCTAACATAAATAATGCCGAAAACTTGAGAGCATAATATTAGTTGCCATGATTAAGTTTAGTACGAACGATATTAAACCCGTGTACAGGGTAAATTTTGAAATGGCTAGAATTCTACCAAGCACATGAATATTTTTGAATAAGTACTATTAAAAGGTAAAATTTAAGTTGTAAAAGAAACGTGAAAGATTTTACAGTTTGAACTTTCCTAGTGTAACGTAAACTTTACACCTGTACTTACACGGCGGGATGTCCTGGCTAAGCCTGGAATTGGACAGAAAGTAGCCACGAACTGCAAATCAAATTACCCTAGATACCTCTGTATAATTAGTCTTGTCATTGTTTAGTTTTTTGGTATAAGTTAGTAATAATGTCTATAAAAGGCAACGGTAATCATTTACAAAAATGGAAAAATATTTAAAAATTAAATCAAAAAAGTAAAAAAATAAAAAAAGTGTCAATTTCAAAATTGGATTAAAATAAAGTTAGACTTTAAAATATCCCATTTTTATTTGTTTTTGAAATCGTTTATTAACTAAATATTTACAACAAAGGTAATTTTACAATTTCACACGTATCTACCTATGAAAAACTACTAAAAATTTATTATTTTTCAAATCAGCTGGGGTAGCTATGAAACTTCTTTGTGCAAATAAAACAATAAGTAGGTACCTACCTACTTATACATGTATTATACAAAAACGCAAAATAATTATTAACTAACTCCCAACGTTGTTAATATTTAAAACACAATATTATCAGTAGTTTTGGATGTTTTTATGGTGTGCTTTCAATAATTAATGCAAGATAGGGGTGATGGATGAATAATTTATAAACACTTCAATTTAACACCTGTCATTCTAATATATCGCATCCACCTCCTCGAACAATGAAAGCGGAGCACAATCAATTATGTGAATTGAAAAAGTGGATGGAGCCAAAAATACGGCATACCTAAATTTTTTTTTTCATTTGGATTTTTATATTTTTTGTGAAGAAAATCTAATTTTTTTTTATGTCATTCATAAGTATGACTTTTGTGACGAGCCATAAAACTGTATAAAATAATTACAAATTGGAATTAATTTAAAAATGTTTTTAATTATTTGCCTATAACAAATATATTATTTAGGAAAATCTACGTAAGTAGCTCGTGATTAAGAAAAATCCATAATTTCTTCATTTCGGAAAAAAAACCTTTGAAGTGGAAATAATCCAGGCATCGTCATCTGTGGATGACCCTTGAAATCGGGATAAACAATCTTGACACGTCTTTTTATTTTATTGACTCAAGCGTTACTTTGACGCGGTCCATTTCAATGAACAAAAAATATTTACCTGGCTACTCCGCTACTCATGTGCAAGATAACCAAGCCCGTGCGAATTATATATGTTTTTCATGCAATTCCCCCTCCATTACTGGCACATAAAACACATAGGTATTTAATTAAACTGTTTAGTTTTATTAAATAAATAAGAGCAAGTTACAATTAAAAATCCCTGGAATATTGTGATTTGTTTTGTTATGGTTTATGTTTTGTTATGTTTCCAGTTACTGATTTTTAAACTATTTTTCGACAAAACGACATGTCAAGATTGTTTACTTCATTTCTTTTGCTACAAAAACTGAAGTATAATAGGCTCTCTAAGTTTCTCAACACGAAGTACCTATTCCTACAGGAAAACCTAGAATGCGGAAAACCAAATTTTACGTCCATTTTGGTAATAAAAAGTGCACGCACGCAAGCTTACCCCCACCACGTTGAATAATGCTCAGGGTGAAATTCTATGAGACACCAACAATTTTGTTTGAAGTTTTTATAATTCTACTTTAAGCAGCTCTTGTACCTGACTATACCAGACAGGAGGATTGTTAGGTAAGTACCTATATTAATTGTTAAGATGTTATGACTTTTCCATTGTTAGATAACTTTGAATTTTATTGGGGATCTCATCATCTGCTAAAAAACTTTTCACAAATGCATCATTTCACAAACTCATCATTTGACAACCCGTTAACTTTTTTAAAAATCGAAAACCTTTAGGCGTGGCTCATATTAGGTTAGGTTAGTTTGTTTTATAAGTTATCCAAAAAGTCAATATTTTAGTAGAAAATAAAAGGTTGTCAAATGATGAGTTTGTGAAATGATGCATTTGTGGAAAGTTGTTTACCAAATGATGGTAAACCATTTTATTGTGATAGACAAGCATAGAGCTTAGTGATATAGCGCCAAAAACACATTGTAAAACTAGTTTTGTACCTTTGTTGTGTCCAATTAGGTGACTGGCTCTGTTAGAGTGATTGTTTCTGTAGGTTATAAATATCTCAAATGTAATAATTGCGATGCAACAAAGACTTACATTAGGTCTTAACTAAGTTAAGCATCACTGCTACCGCTACCCATGTTGATCTCAGCTATTAGTAGGTTAAGTTATTGTTAAAATAATTAGTTATAATTTAAGATTATCTGATTTGAGATGTTCTTATTAAGTAAATTTTAATTACGTGCCTAATTCATGCCACACACAATTGAAACACATACATTTAAGTACATAAATCTGGAAATTCATTAAATCAAGTAACCATCTTTTTCACTCATTCAATATTTAAGAGTCAGCTTCCTATCGCTGCAGTTCCCTCAAGTTTCTCTATAAGGAAATTTAAGAGCCGGTAAGTATACAATAAGTACCTACATTTACATAACATTGGAGCAGTTTTTATACATTATCCCACGACCAATTAACATTCTGACCGCACCGAGGCTGAATATGGCGCTTTAAAAATAATTGTCGTAATTAATTTGACATTCCGATCCTAGTTTGTAATTATTTTGTAAAAAGTTGCATTCCACGTGTTGGTGGCGGGCACGCCCTGCGCCCCGCCCCCCGCCCCGCGGCGCCCGCGCAGAGGGGCGGCCACGACACGCTCTTGCGCACAACTATTTTTTTTATTATTATATCGACCGCACGAACAGGCTTGTGATTAATTTAATATATTTTCACCGAGGTACCTCTATTTGGCTCACGCAATATGTTTTTTAACAATCTCTGATTAGTGGCGGCCATGATTCAACTTTTTTGTACCACGTTATGTTTATTGATTACTTTGCATTTAAAACTGCGTGTAATAGAATGAATTGAGATATTAAATTTGATGTACATGGGAACATCATCGATCGTCGGTGATTTTAAATAGGTACCTACCTACATATTTATTCAAATAATGAGAGTTCTAAATACCGACCTACCGTAATACGAATGTTTTTACCTAGTCATTATCTCTTTAGGTAAAAAATGTGTTCTAAAACTAACAATAAATTATCATATTAGACTATACAATAATAAAACAACGAAATAATTTGCAGCGTCGTTGAAATAAGCTTGCACAATAGCGCCCTCGACGACGTGGGGTAGGTATTTCATTAAAATAAATAACGTTATTATTTATCTGGGTGTTTTTCGGGAGTGATGCCAGGTTACAAATTACTGCGGACAATGCCTCCGCGGGGCACCGCCGCTTACGTGCGGCGCACCAGATGGCGCACCGGACGCCCTCTCTCTATAAACAATATTAAATTAAAAATATTCCTAATTATGCCAAATTAAGAGTTCATTTTGATTAATTCGCCATGATCTATTTCGCTGGTTAGGTACAGAAAAAAAACCTTAAGTGATGGTTAACGTTAGGACCGGAAGAGAGGAGCAGATTTTGCTATTTGATGATCACTATCATCTCCAGCACACAAATTGAGCCCAGAACCGAAAGGAGGCATTCGGAAATTGTGTACCTAAATCTGTGTATTCCTATCAAATTACCATTTAAATTAAAATAGTATCACATTCGTATCTACTTCACATATAACAATAAACTAGTGCTTTGTAAGCTACTCGGCCGATTCAGTGCTGATAAGATAATGTTGGACCTATTCACGTTCCAACACTATCAAGATAACTCAGTTGTCGTTATCTTGCGTGCTGCCCCTCTCGCATGCTGATGAGGGTTTCTGCACGTTAACACCTGAATCAAAAACCGGGACGTTTTGACAATTTACATTTGTTTAAAAATGCTAATTACTTTCATGAAATCATGGTGTTGTCGTCAGCCATTTATACTGAACAGATTTTATGGAACACGATAGGAGAAAGAGACAAGTAACTCGAATCCAGTGGGTGTTATTCTACTAAAAAATCCAAAAAACCGTGAAGTTAAGTTCTTCAAATCTGGGAAAAGGGACATACAGGATCACTTTATTGCCTGTCGGTCTGTCAATGCCCATATTCTCAGGAACGCGTAGAGGTAGATATAATCGTGAAATTAAAATGAAACACTTAAGGGTACTTAGGGTGTCTTCAAACCGTAAAAATGAAGTGAAATGAAATTAGGTTTATGTTTATGCGATCAAAATACAATACGTAAAGAAAAAAGTCCGAAAACATTATTGTTGTTTTTCATGGAAAAAAACTTTAGAAGGGCATACCAGCTATGCCCTTCTGGAACATATCTAACTTATCTATTTATTATTGGCTTATTTAAAGTGCCCATTACTTATCGTGTAAAAGCTCTGTAAAAATAATGAACAGACGAGAAAGTTTTGCTAGCATAGAAAGACTATTAAAAACGACCACCATCTCTATCTAATCCCATGGTAAACTGAAGACCGTCTTCTAATTAAGGATGTTCAGTATTTTGTCGCAAATCTATTGATACAATTTATCTGGGTGATCCCAAAACTTTACTGCATTATTTATTTTAAAACGATTATTTAATTTTTCCTTCTAATAATTCATGTTTTAATTTTAAAATGTTACGGGGTGCGACAGTAAAATATAAATAGGTAAAAGTGATAAGAAAAAGTAAACAAGCATTAAGAACCTTCTTCGATTTTGACAGGAAATTGAAATTATGAAAAACACACATTGTGTCTTTAAATTATCTGGAATTCAGCAGGGGTACGAGTCGGGTTACCTCCGCATGTGGTGAAGAGCTGCTGTACGTTTTTGGATCCGTCCGGGGGGGTGAGCAGTCCTTGGTCCGGCGCACCCTGGGCATCGGTTAATGATTTCTTGGCAGATTCTGAGGGATATTATTGTCCGTTGGGTAAGATCTCTACAGGGGGAGGATGCTCTTTTAACCGTGTTACTTACCGTACAACGTTGCCGACATGTTTTTGACAAGATTATTGAATATATTTTTATTACTTTGACATTGGCGAAATTGTCATCGTAATGACGACCTGTTACGCCACTAATAAGAAGAAGAATACTTCACCAAATGGTCGGGTTAGTTTTCCTGAATCCTGTCTCAGTTTTTGAATGCACATCACTCGAAAGTACAACTCGGTAACAATAGAAAACTAGACCTCAAATTAAAATTTCGACTAGCTGACTAGATTAAGAGCTTTAATTTTCTTGCAATCTACTCGTATTTCAAACTCAACCCAATTTTTCACAGCTTTCGAGTGGCATTTTCATATACCTATGTGTTTTAAAAAATCGGACCTCTGTAAACGTCTTACTTATTTACAGTTTACAAGATTAGTGAGAGCTGTAATTTTCTTCTAAGGTACTTGTATTTCAAATTCATCGCAATTTTTCACCTCTTTTGAGTGGTATTTCAAAATACTGCTTTATAATTATGTGCTTTAAAAAACCGGGCCCCAGATTCAATTGAAAATTACAAAAGGTATGGGGTGTCAGGAATGTGGCAATGTTTAGTATTATGTTTCACGCTATTTGGAGTACAGTTAGGCCACAAACTCTTTGGCAGAGATAGTCGATTGCCGTGTGCAGTGAAGCAAGCAGCATCACGCTCTGATTTCATCCCGAACCTTCCAGCGTCAGTTCGTGCGAAACAATTATTTCGTTCATTGACTTCGTCAGATGAGCGTAACAATATCGAAAATAATTTACGAAGTAACGTTACAAAACATAATTTAATATTTTGTGAAGTAGGTACTTAAATAAATTATACTAACGCATAGTTTTATACGAGTACTTACGTACTATGAGTATAATATGCTTCTGCATTGCACCAGTGTCTGTGTGTCCTATGGAGTCGGTGACGGATATGACTGTGATATAAAACCTTCTTTCATACCTATATTGGGTATACGAGCCTTTTGTTAATTTGTAAGTCATAACATACTATGTTGTAGGTAAGTTATCCGTTTTAAAAACTTTTTCATTATTTATTTATTACTCAACTGCCTAGGCAGAAGATTGTGATTTCAACTTTCTATCTTATTATGTTTTCCACTGTACCACTATGGACTATGGATCAACTGTATCGTTATGTAGAGTTTCATTAGAATTATTATTCAAGAGTAAGCTTAGCGTAAGTATATATACAGCTGGCTGTAGGTACCCCATGGAATTAATTTACGTGTTGCTGTAACTGGCGGAGTTTGCCTTAAATCACGATTCGTTCGTATTTCAAAATAAGCTCTTAGAGTATCTGCCATCCTGATACTTCCTTCCTCCGTCTTACCTGACGTGAGTTTAAAATTTTTTACCCATCCCAAAAAAAGTGTACAACGCCGCTACGCTAATGAAGTTTTCACTTCAAAAACCATTTTATGCCACAAAATGCTTTATATCATTTTAAAAAAGAGCTGTCAATCCTTCAAACTACTGAACCGATTTTTACCAAGCATGGCCAAAAACCACCGCAAGGAAACTGGCTTGCGAATGAAAAAACCGCATCGAAATCGGTTCATTCGTTTGAAATCTACGACACCAAAGACAGACACACACACACACACACACACACACACACACAATTACTCAGAGAGAGAGAGTGAGAGAGACGTCGACGTCAAATTTATAACACCCTTCTTTTTGCGTCGGGGGTTAAAAAGAATCCAACTTCCAGGCGGGGGGAGCGTTTTCACCCATTTGTTGTCAACATACCATTGGCCCGCACGAGGCGGTTTGCTTCATCCTTCCTAATGCGAACTGCTAGGGAATGGAATTCGCTCCCATCGTCTCTATTTCCGGACAGATACAACCTAGAGCTCTTCAAGGCTAGAGTGAATAGGCTATTACTGAACCAGTGAGTTACACCTTTGGCCTCATCTGCACCTTCCACCAAGTGAGATAGAGGTCAATCACTGGTCAGTTCGTAAATAAAAAATAATATAAAAAAAATATTTTTTCAAAGGGGTCGTTAAACAAAAATTGGAATTCCAGTTGGCAGAAAAGAATCAATACCAATTTCATGAATTAAATGATCAGAAATATTACGACATTACGCAAATATCTATTATATCGCTTGTTGTTTTTACTTAAATAAACGTGTATATATGTAGATTTCCATAGAATGATGAAGGTCAATAATAAAACGGAGTAAAGATGCAATGGTTAAAAATTATATTAATAGCACATTTTGTCTCTTAGTTTAGAGGATAAACTAAAATCGTTCTACCCGCTGAAATTCTTAGTACTAGAACCTAATTAAAGTTTTAACCAACTTTTGAAGCGACTAAAAAACATAGGAATACCTGTTCACCTATCGCCCCTTTCTTTAACAGGCACAATTAATTCGATCCTTAGAAAGAAATCCATCAGAGCAATCCCACGACTATTGATATCGATTCCTATGAGCTCGCCGACACAATCGGATGTGATCGATTTTTTGCCGCAACTCAAATTAGATTCGGACTCGTAGGTAACATTTCTACCGATTTGTATGTAGGTAGTCCACACTTTAATACATAAGGTAGCATCTGAACGAGCATTACGAACATGTTTTAGCTGTGGAATCTCGATTGTCTTTTATTTCAGCGGTTTAATTTATTGTTTTGTGTCGATCTTTCTATGACAAAATACTTATTGTACAAAGATTCAATTGAGTTTTTAGATTACGTACCCAATTGAAAATCAAATCATTAAAAAATCTCCAATGTCTATTGCGAGCATGTGCCTTCTATTATTATTTAACATAGTATCATCAATACCATGCTATTTTTCACTCGCAACTTGGACCCGAGTGTTACACATGCAAATTTGCAATTATCTATAGTTGTATGATAGCGGTTATATATTGCATTAAAATTCATTTGGCTACATGTAACCGTCACACGTGCGTTAACTCCCGCGGTGCCTCCGGGAACGCGTGCCCAGGAAGCCGGCGACGGCCGCATAAGTTGGGTGACTACACCAAAGAACAGAAACAGAAGAACCAGAACCAGTACTCGCTAATATTTTAATATGCCATTTGCTTCAGTCCGAATTGAGCAATTTATACACGTCGCTCGGCGCCCGCGCATGGTCCGCGGGCAGCCCTGTGCGTGCGCTTTAATGAACTCTTATTATTCCGATACCAGGTAGTGCGCAAAGCAATTAACATTATTAAACTTAGTTCGCTATTGATTTCCATGCAGTTGAGTTTGTAAATGCTCCTTTAGTTTCTGATAAACCATGATATACGTTTGCTATGTCTATTAGGCGGTTTTATAGAAAATACTGTCGTACCTTTTTAAATTGGGTCCATTTCAGTTACAGTTCTTAAAAATCCATATGACTGTCTGTTATCAAACCCAGCCTGTGCTTATTAAGCGCAGTCACAAAACAGTCTGGAAACAGTTGTGTCGGTGCCGACTGACTTTTATACTATATCATTCATTATGATGTTCTATTATTTAGATATTTTAATCAAGACGATCGATAGAAGTGTGTGTAGCATAAAAGAAGGTTATTAATAATACGAGATCGACAGAGCTCGCCGTTGCTGCCACATGCCGCAGCAAAAACCAAATGGAAATAGAGCGATTCGAAACGGACTCCGCTGTAAAACGATGACGATTGTCCTGTCAGCCCTTTTTGCTTTGAATTCAACTTTTACCCTTAATTAATTACAGCATCCAATATTACGGTACATTTGTGCAAAACATGAAACTCTTCAATGTGGCGAGTATTGAAGTGAATCTGGTTGTCTGAATACATCCACAGAAAGCTCATTAAATATTTTTTCTCAGAAGTCGTATCTTATTTCATTACCTATCAATTATGCGTTGTCACTGAATCTTTTAACGAAATAGAAAGTGTATCAACATCCAAATCCCTGCTGTCCCTACTGTAATATTGTAAATGCGAAAGTAACTCTGTCTGTCTGTCTGTCTGATACATTTTCACGTCTAAACCGCTGAACCGATTTAATTGGAATTTGGTATAGAGATATTTTCAGCTCCGGGGAAGGATATAGAATAGTTTTGATCCCGGAAAATCGCAGTCTCCGCGGGATAGCGATAATCGAATTCCGAGCTGATGGAGTCACAGGCATCAGCTAGTTGGATAATAAAAGTAATATGTACCTAAAGCTATTGCAGCATCTGAAGCTACCAAAAAAGCGAAAGTACTAAAATACAGTGGTCTAGGCACCGAATATAACCTCATCCCATTCGGTATCGAGACCCCAAATCCGCGGGTCCTAGCACCCTAGGACTTTTTAAAGCAATCTCAAAAAGGACAGTTGACGTCACAGGGGATCGAAGATCTGGCAGCTTACTCAGACAAAGAATAAGCTTAGCTTTTCAAAGATGGAATGCTGCGCGCATCTTCGGCACCATGCCCAAGGGGACCTCATTTACCTACGTAACATTGGTTTTAGTTAATTATTATTTGCTTAATTTATTAATAAGCATAATTATAGGTTTCCTTTAAAAAATTAAAATGTTTAGTGACAATTAAATTGGATATTCAAGTTTACATTATTCACGTCAAATTTTACGATTAGTCGTCGCGTAATCGTGAGTAAGTGACATTTGCATTACAAAATTATCCTTAACATATAAGTAATTAAAAGTAAGTTAGCTGCCAAGCTCCGTTTCCCTGTGCGAACCACGTCACTCGAAACTCAACATAATGCTCTTTCAAAAATCGTGCCTCTGCACTTACTAAAGCTTAGATATGTTGCGCATTAGAATGTCACTGCTCTGCCTTACTTGCCCTGAAACTTACATAAGGCATCAAACAATGTTCCCAAATTATATGATGATAACACCGCGCTACGACTCGAAAAAGTATTTAACGTTAACAGTGGAGAGGTTCGCCAGTGATAAGTACAAAGGGAATAATTCAACTAGACCACGGCCAATCGCACTGCGATGCCGCCTACAAAAACCGATCAAAGTCGCCGCTCCGCCACGGATCGAACGCGACAAATTGCTTCCATCTTCAAAATAGACCAATCGTTTGAAAAACGAAGTACTTTGCTGGCTGACTAAAAAGCGACGGTGACGAAATGGAACGCTTAGGTACTGACTATTTAAGTGAAGAGTCTTCCGTGATCCGTGAGGGCCACTTTCGGAATATGAAATGACAACATTGCGACCAATAATAAAATAATGTGAGCTATCGCGATCTCAACTGGGCGTATCCCAAAAATTAAAAAAAACGAAAGAAATACACCGTCGTCATTTACGACTTTACATGTGTGATACACTGATTATGAATGTATTCTAAAGAAAGGATATTAAATGAAAAAATAAAACATTTTGCAACTGGCTCTACTCGTAGTTGTCCTAATGTTAAGTCGACTTATCGAGTTTTACCGCGCAGTCCTCCAGTACCTACGTACCTACTTTCCTACGGCACTTACATACTGCAGCCACAGTTAAAACCAACTAATTATAATGCGTTTTTCTGTGTTGTTTTTAAGTAATGCTTACAGTAACCGAAATAGTTAATTAGAAAACTAACGGCCTTATAATTTTTGTCAGTACCTAAGTCAACACGCTGAACCACATACCTCTCGTTTAACGGAGTATAAATTAATAATTAGAAACACTACGTCTGAGCACTCCAGAAAAGTAGTGAATTATTGCAGCTTGCCCGTTTTAAGGTTCCGCAGTAAAAAAAGTAAAGCAAAACCCTTGTAATGTCTCTTCAAGTACTAGAAAGATGAAATTTGACACGGATGCACGGAATATACACGCTCAAAAAGTGGTAAAATTGTTTTTTTTTTTGTTTATACCAACTTAAGTACGCCCCTATAATTACGTCTTTCTGTTGATTTTTCGTTAGCAAAAGTTTTAACTTTAAACAAAAACCTACTTAAATTTTTTTCGTCAAAATGTACCTAAGCTAAGTGGCTGTTCTTAGATACATTAAAGAAAATCCGGCAGTAGTACAAGTATTACGAAAAATTTGAATGTAAAACGATCACATAAATGATGATAATATAGTCGACCAAAACTCGGAGTATTCAGTATATGCGGCTACTCGTACGAAACACGTAACGTATGTGCTTGTCCGACATGCTATTAGCTAGTTTTTTAATTAAGGACTCTTTATAATAAATAGTTTAAAAATATATTTTTTATGATTCTGGGAAGAGCTGCGGATGTCGTATGAAGTAGAAGTATTGCCCTCGTGTTACCTAGACCTACAAATCTCTTTTACGCAAAAAATCTCAGTGAATCATGATTTGACTGTGGTTAGACAACGTCTAGTCAGGAAATTTACAAGGTGTCACTATAGTAGTTACTATAATATAATATGTAGTATAATAACTAGACCAGGCCCAAACAATTTGCTTTAAGAGCGTTTAAAAACCAAACCGCTCTCTATTTGCCATCAGTAATCATGAGAAATAGTTCCTGACTTGCTCTTAGTAACATACAATTTTATGAAATTGGCAGTATTTTCTGAGTACAAGAGACCTAATCAAACGCAAAGGTGATTAGAAAAATGTATACGAGCTGAAGCAAGCTGTGCCGGAGGGGCTCGTTATCAAGATCTTGCCAATCAGTGCCATTGAGCTGTACCACAGGGGCTAGGATATTGTGAACATCTAACGAATTAGATCTCTTATCTGTCGTACCTATTGATTAAGAACTATACATTTAGTTAATACTTGATGCGCGGCTGCTAGTTCTGTTGTTTACGTATAATCTACCAAGAATGTCCTTTATCACCCTAAGGTGCAGTTCTGTAATTTGTACGACTTAAAGCTTCTGAAACTATTTTTGTCTACAAGTCAGGGTGGCAATCAGAATTATTGTATTTTTTATGATGTAGGAATCTCTTATTAAGGGTAGCATTTTCTTGGTCGCTATACATTTATTTACATATATAATTAATTATAGGTAACTAGCTGTTGCCCGCAACTTCGTCTGCATAGTATTCGTTTATCGCTATCCCGCAGGAATTACGCAATTTTCCGGGATAAAAAAGTAGCCTATGTGTTATTCCAGACTATAATCTATCTATGTTCCAAATTTCATCCAGATCTGACCAGCCGTTCTGGCGTGAAAGAGTAACAAACATCCAAACATCCATACTCACAAACTTTCACATTTATAATATTAGTAGGATTTATAATATTAGTAGGATTGAACTGTTACCTGTTAATTAATTATGTGAGCCATAGTGAGCAAATCTTTAACCTGTGGCTTCATTTGCATGAATCATTATCACTAGGTACTAGCGGCTAAAATTACCTAAGGGATTTCACTCAATCCCAAAAATCTCATAGTAATCCTCATTTATGTTGCAAGAATGAACATTTGGTTCATTTTTGAGAAAGAATCAAAGACATTGAGATTTCGGGATTTTGCATAATTAGGTAAATTAGGGCCCAGTGAGAATACCGAAATTGTGATTGTAAACCGTCCGTCCAACCGTTAGAGCGTGAAAGAGTAACAAATGACAGACAAGCCAACGTGTTCACAAACTTTCGCACTTACAATATTAGTAAATTAGTAGGGTTTGACCACGAATGCTTTTGCCCTTTACTCGTAAAAAAGTTATTACATAGGTGGGGTATCAAAGCATTTAAAACGAATACCGACACGAAAGCAAAGAACTGTGTTAGAGTACCTATCAAGTTTTTGTTATTAAGAGTTTTCGCTAACATAAGGGACATGCGTGTAATGATGATTATTAAGAAAAATGCCTTGTTTATTGATAAGCGCGGCGTTAAATAAGGTAGCGCCCCGCCTGCGCACGCCCACGCCCGCCCCCGCGTCTTATTAGCCACACATACCCGTGAAACGTATTATAACACATTTTTATTAAAAGTTACAATAATCTAAAGATGTTTTACTGTCATAGTGGCATGTCGTTGGAATGACATGCGTTTTCTACTGGATTATATCGCGTGTCAATTTTACATACTCGTATTTGGATAGGCAAGCAGGCATTTCCATGGAGTTAGCTAGCTTACATACAATACTTAGTTTAATTTGTTTGCCAATGGCGGTTGGAGAAGTTCCAGGTAGATAAACTTCATGACGGAGACAGCCAGCCGCACTCAAGAACGTTAATTAACTGAAATGGATTTGTTCCTAACTTGGTTTCGTTTTTTTTAAACGCAAATCTTCCTTCGTTTACTATTGAATATTAATAGACGTTTATAAGCACGGCGGTACGATCTGCTCAGAAGCTGCAGCAGCCGCTTGTGGTGAGTGTTGTATTCTGGCTCGCGTCGTATACTTAGGTAGTTCTAGCCTGCGATTGTTGTAGCAAGGCACTTACGGGCCAGGCGCGTTTTTCCCGGCGTTATGGGCGCCCCCGCGGAGCCCGGCGGGAATCCGGCCGCCCCCCACTTAACGCAATTTATTACGCGACCCTTAAATAAATAAATAAATAACCGAAGAAAATTCGATGAAATGCAACCTCGTCGCGTGCTGCGAGTAAGTAGTTGGCCGCGGCCTTGAGCGGTTCATTTATTGAAACGTTATGGTCATGAATGTTTAATAATGCATATAGATACATACGTAAACCGGCTTATTAAGTTAGCCAATTTGAAATTAAATTCTCTATATTATTTCAACGGCATGATATGTTTGTCATAAATTTGGCATTGGTGTTTAATTAATGTCGGTCTGACTTCTGAAAAGCTATACAAGATTAGCATCTTTCGTATTTAACATTTGGCGCTGTTGGTTTTTTTTTATGTTTTCAAAAATCTAACACATTTCAAATAGTTAATATGTTTGAAATGTAACTTGCTAGATGTACAATATACAAACTTCTGCAATGAATTCTGTTTTTATTATTACACATAAACGGATAACTCACGTATAAAAAGTCGAGTGATGCTCGACATGTTGCGTCGAGCAGCCGCGCGAACAGAGCGCTGGCGCGCAGTGTTCGTTTCGCTGCCGCCGGGGCGAGCGCTCCAGGAAGAAGGACTACGGAATAGTCAGAAACATGTCGAGCATCACTCGACTTTTTATACGTGAGTTATCCGTTTATGTGTAATAATGATTAAGTCTCACGGTAGTTTCATGTTGAAATTCTGTTTTTATTCAAAAAATCCGAGATACATTTGTCGTGCAGACGACCGTTTGTTATAGAGTCCCAATACAACTGGACTGGATCCAGTACAAAAAGTACAAACTCATTAGTAAGGGCCGACCAGGAGCACAAGAATTAATGAAGGTGAACAATAATTTAGGGTTTAATTAAAAGTGCAGCCACCCGCGGCGCCGCCTCCGCGCCCGCCGTCCTCCGAATTATTATTTCCACATAATTTGTGAAAGCGGTAATTTAATAAAATCTCCCGTCTTCCCGTACCGCGCAGTGAAATCGAATGCGATTAATAAGAACTCTTCATGTTTATAGATACCCCAAACAAACGCTCGCTTGTCTTCCGATGATCCCCATGCGGATGGAAACAACAAAAGAATTCGGTGCACAAGGAAGTCCATTGTGAGTTCATTAACCTGGCCATAGTTGCTTTGTAGGCCGACAAATCGCTTAGCTGTTACTTAATTGTTTTAAATGAGTAAACTGCATACTATAAATATTATAGAAAATATCAGAAAAGTTGAAAGCGTAACACGTTGTCAACGTCTTTTCTCACAGGTATCGTGTTGAACAATGTCCTTTTCAGCGTTGGCCCCCAGGCGCTAAGAGAATGACGATTATTCTCCAAATGACTGTTATTACGGAACCACAATAGCGCTGATGAACAAGGGGATCATACAAATGGGAGCAAAGTTGATCGACATAAATGATTTACTGAACATTTCTTAATCGGTTTCACTATTAAATGGCTTTGTTTTTTTCTTATTTAGAGAGTTAAGTAACATTAGTTACCTAAGTGTCTTCAGCAACAACAGACAAAAACTTTATAAAACAAATATTACATAAATAACACAAAACGTGTTGTTTTGCGTTGGCCTAGGGGCCTTTCTTTCGTTTGCTTCGCCCAGGGGACCTGTTTTTGGAAAAACATGTGTGAAATGCCACTCCAAAGTCTGAAAAAATTGTGCTGAACGTGAAATACGAGTACAGTAGAAGACAATTACAGCTCTAATTAAATCAATACAATACCATACAAATATTGAACACCACAAATCAGTACAAAACAATACCGAAACGAAGAACAAGGTAGACAATAGGCGGTCTTATCGCTTAATAGCCATCTCTACCAGACAACCAATTAAATTAATCTCGCCAACGAGTCAAAAATTCAAGGAGTCGTAGTTTTGTTCCAGTTTCCAGTTTCCATAGCAAAAATCGGGCTCCCGTTCTTAAAAAGTCTGACTTTGCTTTATTGCAAAGGTTAACGGAATGCACCAAAACCTCTTGATAATGATATGATGACGTGAAAAGATGACGCAGTAGGTACCACAACCATATCATAACCCTGCAATAGCGGCCCGACCGGCGCAGTGCGCTCGCGCACCACCCTTGGCGCGCAAAACAATACCACTGCTGCGAAACCCGAAACCAAACGGAAGTGCACGGACCCCCGGGATGCGGCGATTTTCTTGCGCTCGCGCTCTCTACACTTAAAAACATTTCAAAAATGGCCCTGCAAAGAGGGCTAAGTAAGTAACGTGCAATGGAATTTTTGTTATCGGCGCGAGGCATTGAAGTCAACTTCGCGACGGGCATTGTTCAAGCGTATAATTATCCACCGATTCTTTTATTGTTGCGCATAAAATCAAAGAATATGTTATATATATTCATTCAGCCCTGACTTTTGACTTGGAACGTATTGAGCAAACTCAATGGAGGACGGTTAATTCTTCTCACGAAGCGCTGCGTTCACTAGTGTTGTTGAGATTTGAATTTACCTAATCGATAGCTTGATGTTGATGATTACCGGACGCTTTAACTTCTAAAGATGCGATCATTAAATTCATATCAGCTGCTTTAGTAGCTTGGGTGCGTGGCGTCTGATTATCTTGACTTTTACCTATGTAAGTAGCCAATACGGAAACAAGCGGAACCTATTCTCAATTCCATTTCATACTAGCTGAAGATGAACTTACAAAACATAAAATAGGTTAGGTACGCGTTAATTTAAAGAATATGCAATTAAAACATCATTATACGTTTGGAGTAACTGCTTCAAAATGTCAAGAGGGGGGTTTGCCATATGTTCGTTCTACAAGAGTTGGTGCTCGAGGACTCACTGTTAAGTGAACGGCTGACAATAGACGTCACGTGTGCTGGAGAGCTGGCTAAATGCGTACTTGGGTGATCATTCGCTGAGTCTTTTCTTTAGTGGCACTTCACATTGTAGGGCTCGCGCGAGTTTATGGACTTTGCATTGCACATTGCGCGTGTTCATATTGTATACATACTAGGAACCATAAGCCAAATCTGTCTGGCATCGTAAGGTTGGAAATGTTTTGCGCGTTATAAATATAATGTCGATAAGACGTGGCTATCAACTTGAAAGCTCAACTTTACCGACATTTTCATTTGATAGGAAGTTAGATGAATTTTAAAGCAGGAATAAATTTAATATTCACAGTTACGCATAATCCCTAAACATTTTTAAACAGTTTATACGAGTAGGTACAGGTAGAAACGTCTAAGCAATAGCCAGGCTTATTGAGGAAAATATGGCGTATATGGGATGTTTTTATGTTTCAAATTTACCTAAATAAGGGATGCCAGCCAGGTTTCTGTGACTTGACATGACAATAAGCGACCACTGTCGCCGAAAGAGATACCTGTCTGCGTTTGCAAAGCTAGGGAATCCCATATCTTTGTGTTGTGTCTGATTTTTATTTATTTATTTCATACCACACAATTATCATTACCGGCCAATGCCCAATTTGGAGTGTACATACAAATGCGTATTAATTAGGTACACTGCAGGCCCTGTATTCGAATGTTTGCATCTATCACAGGAATGACTACGTAATGTACCTATTTAATTGTCTTTGTCATAGCTACCATGTTTCTTTTTGAGATAGGTAAATGTTACTTACGAACAAATGCGAACTTAGCCTATTAAGTAAGCTGGTAGTAAAAAAACGACGGTATACAAATTTTCGAAATTAAAATTATGCCTGTACCTAGGTACTGAGAAGAAACCAAACAGAAAACGCTCGTGCGTTACTCAGTACTCGGTAGTGCACCATTCAGCATAATGTACATACTTAAACAACTATAATTACACGAGGCACCTAAATAAAAAACTTGATTTTTTGACAAATATAATTTGTTTGATTTGTAAAGAGTGAATGGTCGACAGTGCGCCTGTGTTACGACGGCGCGGCGCTTCTTTGTTCCGCGCTCGCGGGAGTCCCGGAACCCCGCCATTTGCTCCGCAGGGTTCTGCTAAAGACCCACCATGTTCTGTAGTCACCAAATGTGCCGTTAAATCTATCGCGCTGGCGCAGAATGAACTCTTGCCCTTTGAACGTAACGCTGTCATTTGTTGTTAGCGGTAGACAATCACTTTACTCTTTGCGCATGTGCCAAACAGTCATGGTTTATGGAGTAGGTACGATTAGATTAATATTCCACATTTATTTAGTTATTCCGTTTTTAAATAGTTTATTATTTGCTTTTGATATTTGCGGTGTGGAGACACTGTCACAGTAAAGTCCCTTATGTAGCCTAACTAAAGGTTGCTGTATGTAAACAGTAGCTGGCTGTATTTCTAGTGTAATTTTTGATCGCAATTATAACGTAAAGTAGCCATCCTTCTCATGCGCCAACTTTTATGAAGTCGAGATTTAGAGTAAAAAAACCTTTCGTAAAAAAAAGTAACTAGGCACTAAATCAAACAATTTCGTTGTCTAACACATAACACTTAATTCCTTATTTTAATCTTAAAAATAACTTCCTAGTAGGATAGGAAGGGGCGTTTAGTAATTTAGGGTTGTTTGAATAATACGATACTGTTATACGATTGTCTCTAACTATATCACATCGAGCAGTAAATTATTTTAGTTTTTGGTGGATATAAAAGTGGGCCCGACAAATGCCCAAGCGCAGCGGGGACAGCAGGGGGCAAACGGTTCCTGGCTTGGCCCGATGCATAAATAAATATTACAAATATCAAACCGAAGAGTATTAAAATAATAACATTGTGTGATATATTAAATTAATTATTGTAGACCTGCATAGGACTTTTTTAGCGTATCCTATCGACTATTAATTGTTGGATGTCCGTTTAATGCTTTCGGAATAGTTTATTTTAAAAGCATTATAAGTTTACAATAACTAATTCGTAACGTTTAAAAGTTTTATTGATGTTTTCATTTCGTTCTAATTGCTGTTGCGATGTGATGATGGATGGTAATGAAATCTTAGTCACAGAAAAAATAAACTTAAGTAGTTGTTAAAATAGTAAAATTACTTGTAAAGGTTTGTTACATTTAGGTCTTCACTTAGGCCCTAAGACTAAAAGATAAAGTAAAATCATTTTAAACCTCATCAACCGTCCACTACGGCCATAAGGTATACAAATATTGCCAAAGGAACATTAAAATAAAACACAATGAAGGCGTTTTCTTTAAATAGAGCATGGCTCCCGCTCGTAAACGAAGTTTCTTACACGTTATTTATGAAGGAAATAATGTTCAGTTTCCGCAGTTCTTCGACGACACACCGAGGCAAAATGGTCAATTAATCTTTGTTTATTATAGCAACTAACATTATAAGGCGGGGCAAGAAAACTATGTGTCTTAGTAATGACTTCGTTTTAATAAAAAACATCTTCAGCTCTAGGTACTTAGCTATTTTATGTCAACTACTTGATTTTCTTTGTGCCCGTCGACAGTTAGTATACCTACTTCGCTACGTTAGTAAGTAAGTACATTGTAAGTATGTAAGATGTACCTGTTCTTAATTGTACTTATAACATACCTAATCTATTTGTGTGGTAATTTATTTTGACATTCAGTTTTAAATTAAATTGTTAAATTTAATGACGAATAAAGCTCAGTAATTAATAAAGATCGGTAATTACTTGCATGTTTTTGGGAATCAATGCAAAATAGTCCGTTCCTGTTTGCGTAAAATTCGGCTCCGCGGAAAATAATGGGTAAAGGTTTTAGGTTAACGGCAAATCGATATCAATTAGGTACTTAGATCAATGGTCTCTTGAAAATATGAAAAGCAGTTTTGTATGATATTTTCATACAATAGCCCTGGGTATCAAAACTTATAGGTTACGTAGAGTATCATAATATAAAGTAAGTAAGTATTGTTTTGTACTGATTTGTGGTGTTCAATAAAGAGTATTTGTATTGTATTGTAATGGGCGCTATAATTTAAACAAATCAAAAAGGTTAGTAACACTACCGGACAGACATTGTGGCGTGTCTGATCTTTTCGAACCAGCGGGTTGACATTAAATTTATTTTCTACTGGTCAACGTCTGTAGGTCTTGTTACCTTAGGCTCTGTCTACCCCGTAAGGGATAAAGACGTGATTTGTGTATGTATGTATGTATGTAACAACGTCCAATTTTTTGAATCAGGCGATTTCGCTTTCTAATGAGAATAATATTTTCAGTCATCCACTGCAAAAATATCTTTTACAGAAATATTTACACTATGAATAAACTAAATTGTTACCGTAAAACGGGGTGAGAAGGGATATCACTTGCTACTTAAAACTTTCTGGCTCAGCTTGCTCTAAAAGTAGTTTAGTTATATTTTTAGAGATTTATCATCTCCTTTTTTCTGGTAATTTGGTATCGCAGTGATTTTTATTTGTCCCTATCACTTCTGCCTGGGATTTGCCTATATTTTTGTGTTTATTGTTTAAAATATGAAGCTAAACGACAAGAAATTATTATTTAACTAAAATTCATACCGCCGGAACATTTTTTATCTATAAAAATCACAACACAAATCACGTCTTTATCCCATACGGGGTAGACAGAGCCTAAGGTAACAAGCCCCAAAGGCCACGTTTAGCATGATTGTGAGCGTAATATAGGTGGAAAGGGGAATCAAAATAGTGATGGGTTTCTAGCCGCATCGCCTATAACATGACGATGATGATGATGTGTATAAAAATCAACTTGCCACATATAAAAAAAAAATTGAGGTTTGAACTTGATTTTTGTCTCTACTCACCCCGTCTTATGATACGTGATTGTGAAATTTCTATTATTTACTGGTATTTCTATCTCTTTGGGCTAACGATGTATTTGCAATTCACTGATGTTGCGTGTATCCTTACATGATTAAAAACTATCATAAAAATGTGAAATCAATCAATTGAAATATACTTACCCGCACGCGTGACAATTCACAAAGACTCAGTTTACACACGGCCCAATTTTCTACGTATTTCTAGTCGAATTTGAAATGGTGGCCAAAACAACTTTTTTTTAACCGAAGCCGAAGAACCTTCGGTCGGTCAGACACTAGTTTATTTCCAAGATCCGTAAATCCTATTTCAAAGATGCATTTGTTTTTATAGCAAAAACTTTCCATTATCAGGTGCTTATGTAGCACAAAGGGCAGTAATTGCAATCATAAATATCGTATCGCGCCAATTTATAAGCCCGAACAGCCCATCTATTAAGCGTGCTGTCGGTACCCTGTATTTTTCACTTACGTTAGATACACTTTCTATGTACATACCTACTGTTACTGCTACGTGGAACCCTGACTGTTAAATAGATAAGTATAGCTATACAAATTTCAATGAAGTACTTCTTTTATTTATATTACCTCTACTTCGATAGGTACCTACTTACTAGAATTTATTCAAAATGTTGATTAGGGAGTTGTTAGGAATAAAAAATGAGATCAAAAGTTGATCGACCCCCGATTTATTATTGTTACCTTTATAAAAAATATCAGGAAGAACCTAGTACTTTTCATATAATACATACATACTTAATTCTTATTGTAATGAAAATAAATGTATCCAGCTATTCATGTAGAGTTCTTATCATGGACCCATCTTTGTAGGTACCTGCTTAACGTTACATTTGGCTGGCAGTTTAACAAACAATTGCTATTATATTAAAAGCTTTTAACAACTGTATATACACTCACTTGGTGTTATGTACCATTCCTTATATACAGGCGAGGCGAGGCGGCCCGCTGGGCGTGGCTGCGCCGGGCACCTCCTACCTATACGGCCGTCCGATGAACTGGTTTTTACATTATTGTGGTATAGGTAATTAACTTCAAATATTTTAACATACACGGATGCTCTTATAGCTAATAAAATTCCGAGGCATATAGAGACATTGGTACTTTTTGACTTGGTCATACCTAATCGCGATGTGACCAAAGACGCACTTGCTTCAAAATTAAGTCGTTCAATAGTCCTTATGAGGCTCTGCTGACAAACTACGTAACAATTATTAACACTAGGTTATCGAAGCTCAAATTTATAAATATTGTTATTAAGTAAAAAACATAATACGTGCTTCTATGACAGATAAAGGACACACGACATTAAAACAACGTTTTATATCTGATTATTAATTAAAGTATAACTACCGAAATAAATTAGGCTGAAAATGAAAATAGGTCATAGCAAATAGGCTCTAGATCAGGAGGCAGGTGGAACTTGATCATGTAAGTCCTACTTAAATGAAACCGACTTACTCCTGATTGCCACAGGCATAATAAATTCAACAACTACGACAAGACACGACGCTGAAAGAGAATGAAACAGGGCTTGAGAGAGATTTAGAGACACAGTCATATTCAAGCTTGGAAAGCCGTCACACGTTACTTAGATAGCCACCATTATAGCAAACGTTGTTCAGGATGTTGGGTCGGCGGGAGCGGGATGGTGGCTATCTTATGTAACGTGCTTTTCAAGCTTGAATTATGTGTCTCTACATCTCTCTCAAATCTTGTTTCATACTTTTCAGCGTTGTTTTTTGACGTAGTTGGGTTTTAGTTTTCTACTTTTTTTGTTATTTCAACTATTTTGGTGTTTCAATGACTGCGCATGAAATACTGATGAAATGCGCATGAATACGGACAAAGTCACAAGCAAATGCTAGTAATGTATATATTTTTGAAATGTACATGTACAAGTATCGCCCTTTCCAATTATACTAAACACGGTATACTTATCTCATTTTTATTTATTAACATAGTAATTTATGCCCGCGAGAGGGCGCCACATTAGATTTAGTGATACGTCTTATAACTAGCCTATAACCAGCGGACGATCAAGACGCTTCTGCCGATACCTCATTTGTCTTATTCTGACGAGTAGTTCACGCGCTATGAGGGAACAGATGAACATACATACATATACACATACATAACCATCCGATAAACCGGCACTTGGTACCTACATTTTTATCCAGCTTCAATAAAGCAGGAATTCTTAGCTGCTAATCAAAATGACATATGTAAAGTGCCATAGAATCCGTCAACGGCTGCAATCAGCTTGAGCTGTGCCATTGTCGAGGTCGCCTGCGGTGGGCGACCACACGTCGCGGCCGCGTCGCACGCGCCGCCGCTGTTCCGCAAAAAGAGTCCGCGGGGGGCACGCGGGAATGTAGATCGAGTGCCATAATTTGGACGAACGAGTTTTTAGTTCGGAAGCCACTGATACATCAATGGGTTACGGTACGGCGGGTTGATTCCTTCTATTATACTTTGAAGGATATGTAAGAGCATGCTCCCTCAGATTGTATGTGAAAAATAATTAAAACGCCATTGATATCATTCCAATTTGATTCGGATTTAGAACTTTGAGCCCTAAGAAAGCTTTCGAATACAAGCAATACTTCATAAAATTAGTACATCCTTTATTTTAATTCTGTTATGACACCATCGTATACGTAAAGATTTCGTTAGGTGTGTAGTATGTAAGGTATTAAAATTGTAGAGCAAATCAGTGGGGATCCAATGTAATGTCAGGGTGGGTTGCGCAATTATCCTCTAATTTCTATGTTTTACGACATTCGTGTGTTTTCACGTAGGTAATAAAAGCCTAACCTAGGTAATAAACTGAGGTAAGTATTTGTTCCCGGGGAGTAGAGAGCTGGTCCCCGGGCAAGGAGTCGCGTGCGCACCGGGCCGCGTCTCGCCCGTAAAAAGATAATAGCTACTCTCCAAATTAGCTGTAAACGAGGAGGGTCAAATTCCACGGTACATAATGAATTAATTATTTCAGCGAATTAATGCGCATTTTGGGCTTATCTAAGTGCGCCAACGCGGCTTTAATTTATTTAACCGTTACTGGGCTGTTTTTAATACATAGTTACCTTGATTTTTTAAAGCGCATCATAAATATGACACGCACGCTAGTGAGATATTTTCATACTTTTTTACAAGTCAATACTTTCACGTTGCTTTGAAAGACTCGTTTATTGTTAATTGGTGACAATGTTTTTATGATTGAATCATAAATTAAGTTAATTCAAGTCCGTAACTTTAACAAACCGTTGATTTACAACATTCGACAATGAACGCAAGAATCGCATTCGTTCAATTAGTAAAAGGGATTCAAAGAATGTCACTCAAAATTGGTTACGCCTGGCTAAAAATGTAGCAGGCTTTTGTGACAAACTGTTGAAAAGGGACAAAGTTTCCAAATAAGGACAATGTGGAACAATAGCAGCACCCGATGTCTTGTTTAGGAAACACTCTTTGCGCGAAATAATAGTGGTATGAATACCACGAGCCCACCGTGACGGGACGACGCTGCCAGCCACGGTTTTAAAATGAAGCAATAAATTACTTTCCAACACCTCTGTAGGGTAACAGACAAATACCAAACAAAATGGAATCAATACGTCTTCACTTACAAATAGAGTGACGTTTGGAACTGTGATCATTTTGTTGCTTAAATTAAGAGAAAACATCTGCCTATCACAATGTTTACTGCCGTCACAAGCTACGTGATTAGATATCGTTAAATAAAACATATCGTAAAGGAACAGTCCTTTACACTTTAGACAACGATACGCTTTTGTAACTAAATAATTGCCGCGAATGGAAATTTCAAGTTCGTCCGATTTTGTTTTCACTATTCCTAAGTTTCGAAACCTTTAACTGACTTTAAGCAGTAGGTACTAGTGTCCGACCGAAACACGATTTTTAGCCGAAACCGAAACCGAAACCGAATATTCGGTTTTTTTCTGATTTCGGCCGAAACCGAAACCGAAACCGAAATTTTTGAAGACGTATCAAAATATTCAAAATTACTGTAAAAATCGTAAGGAAAAGGTTATTGCAAGGATTTCTTATTTGAGAACGTTTCTCTTTTTGTTAAACAAAATAAAAAACGTTTATTTTTAATGAAAATAGATATAGGTACATGAAACTACCGTGAGACTTTAATCATAATTACACAAACGGATAACTCACGTATAAAAAGTCGAGTGATGCTCGACATGTTTCGGACTATTTTGTAGTCCTTCTTCCTGGAGCTTAGAGTACATATTTCAATTTGTACTTTTACTTTACGCGCCCGAATTAAGCCGAATGCTCCCGATACGAGAGCCGCGAGAGGCCGCGAAGTAATTTCGGCCCGGCCGAAGGTTTCGGCCGGATTCTGGCCGAAACCGAAACTTCGGCCGAAATCACTTTTTTGGCCGAAATTGGCCGAAACCGAAACCGAAACTTCGGTCGGACACTAGTAGGTACCCATCACTTTTTTTAAAAAGGTTATACTAGCTAATTAATTTAAATGCATAGGTACGCAATAAATTATTAAGACTCTGCCATAGTAACGCAATTTGGGTGACAAGGGTTTATTGTCTTTTTTGTAACAAAAATTTGTCAATGTGTTGGGCATTGATTTTTCATTATTTTAAAGCCCCTTTTATTTTAATTCTTTTTGTTTAAAAATACCAGCATGGTGGCTCAAGACTGACCGAACTCGTCATGTCTAGGTATGTAATAGTTACTTTGTGGGCATATTTACTTTTGTCAGTCGTGGAGCCTTCTGTAAATGCAAGGTCTCTGGTAACTATATATAGTTACCATATTTCCTTGCGAGAATGTTATTTAGATTGCACTTAAGGAGTAACTGTCGTAACCAAAAAGTGCACCGTGTTTAAGTTTTAAATGGAATTCAGATAGATATTCTTACTATGTATACATATACGTATGCATATAAACACCTATAACTGCTTTAGACAGGACTGGGCCTAAATTACCCTAATTAATTATATTTTTAAAGAACGGATTAAGTAGAGACGTAAAGAGTTTCAAGTTTTTAAATTACTCCTTCAATTGAAAAGCTTTTTTTTCGAAATTTATATAAGATGTTACAAAAAATTACATATATTAGTTGCTATTACACAGAATTGTCACGGAAATGGCAGATGTGGTCCCTATCTTGCTGTCTATCTGTATGGTATTGGCTATTGACCGTTCCCGCATGACAGTATTTCATCGAGGACTTCAAAGTGAACACTCTATCAATGGCCAATTAATAAAAATTACCTCTTACATAAAACTATTAACGTCCAACAGCGCGCGTCGCCGATAAACTGATCGGAATCATCTCCGAGAGCGATAATAAATTAATTGTTTTATAATGTCACAAGCGAGACGCGATAAAAACCCGACAAATGACTACAGAATTGAGACATCCCGCTATCTCCTTTATTATTAGACACGTGAACCTCTTTAACGAAGAACAGCCGTCGCAAGATAAAACCTATCGAGAAATCAAAATGGCTGCGCCTTCATTTTTTTCGATCCCAGCGTGAGCCCTATGCTAATGAGACCCAAAAACAAACATTGTTACAAGCCGAATGTGTAACATACAATAAAAATAAATTAAATAATAAAGGGAATCGTTAAAATGGAAGAAATGTCCGTAATTTATCCACGAGTCACCTTTTAGGCATTCCGTGGATGCCATCGCTGCGGGGTCCCGCTCGCTCTAGACGCGAGTTCCAAATAAAAAGGCGCCACAAAAAGACGCTTTCAATAAGCCGTTGGCCATTACCGGACGTAATCGATGAGATAAATTAATAATAATGAAATCTGAAAGACATGTCTTCCCTTTGCCCATGCGATGAAACTTACATACATACATACATACCGTCACGCCTCTTTCCCACAGGGGTAGGCAGAGACTACTTTGTTCCACTTGCTACGATCCTGACATACTTCTTTCGCTTCATCCACATTCATCAATCTCTTCATACATGCTCGTCGGTTTCGGGTACTCCTGACCTGACCTTTTTCCAAAACGTCTCCTATTTGGTCTCGAAACGTCCGTCTAGCTAGACCTTCCCCTCCCAACGTTACCATTCACACTCCCCATATAGATCTGTTTAGTTAGTCTACTTTCATCCATCCGCTCTACGTGACCAAACCAACTAAGCATACTTTTTTCTATCCTAGTCACTATTTATCCTCTTTCACACCAGCACGTTCCCTTATCACACTATTCCTTATTCTATCTTTCAGTGATACACCTTCCATACTTCTCAATGCTCTCATTTCTACTGCATTTATTCTACTTTCATGCTTCTTTTGCCATACCCAAGTCTCGCTACCGTACATTAATGTTGGAACAAGCACCCCTCTGTGGACAGCCAGACGCGCCTTTTTCGACACCTTCTCACTGCTCACAAAGGCGCGCAGCGCCCCATTTACCATGTTTCCTGCATTCACTCTTCTTCAAACTTACCTATTTCATACATATATTTCGGTGATTGCTTTTACTGACAATTGACTAAATTTCATGTTCTTTCACAAATGGATTGTTAAATGAAGCACAGAACTTGACACTAATAAAAATTAACATCTTTAAAGGTTAATATTTCATTCAGTAGATAATGGATCTCTGAATCTTAAACTATATTTTACACAAACACTTTATTTTTGACGACGGTACCCTTAAAACGAAGGTAACAAATTGATTTGCAGTCAATACCTACACAAGTATACCTATATAACAAAATGAGAACAAAAATACTAGCTAGAGGGATATTTTATCATCGCAATAGAAATTGAAATAAAATTTAAAATTTTAGATTAGCGCGTACAAACGCGCAGATAAACAGACAAAGTTTATTTGTGCGTTTGTACGCGCAAATCCCAGTGTCAGCTACATGGTGTACGTAGGTATGCTATTTGTGCGTTTGTACGCGCTAATCCCAGTGTCAGCTACATGGTGTGTATGCTATTTTCATTCTTGTTTTTTAATGAACTTACTAACAATTATGGTTAATTCATCGAAATTGACCCACAGAATCAAAACATGATGTGGGGTAATCGTAGTTTTCAGGGTTTCGTGGCCATTATTTATGACCTACAGTTTAATTTAATTGCTCTTGTCGTCTGTCTGTCTGTCACGCACGAGCATCTAACTCGGAAACTGTGATGGCTAAACGAATGAAATTTTGAGATGAGCAGAACCTTTATTGTTTCGTCTCGCCCGTCTGTCGGCTTGTTTACATTCAGTTGTGTAAAAATGTCAATGACATATTAACTCGGAAGAATATAATATGGACTATTATTATATTAAAATTAGATGTTATTACGCCACCGAAAAGCTGAATTATCTATACACATACAAACGTGGACAGAGTCACGGGCAGAAGCTAGTTTGAAATAGATTCACTGATCGCACTAGTGTCGGTGTGTACTGGGACCCGATTTTTACAAGCATAATTGTGAAAATACCACTCGAAGGTGGTGAAAAATTGTGCTGAATTTGAAATACGAGTAGCATAGGAGACAATCACAGCTCTCATTAATCTTGTGAACTAGTCAAAACTTTGATTAGAGCTGTAGTTTAAAAGATATAAGCTGATTTATACCACTCGAAAGTGGTAGGTAGGTATATTCACATAAATGTGCTTTCAAAATCGGGCTCCTGTTTCGTTTGTTGCATTCAACTTTAACAACCTGCAGATGCTTTAACAATGACTAAGCATAATCAGCTATTTTGACATAATTTCTGCATCGTGGGAACGAGTTATGCGACAAATTTTAACCAAATATTTGGACTAAAAAAAGTAATATAAACATTGCTGGATAAAGCCTAATTTTCGAGATATTAAATTGTTTCAGTAATTCACAACACAAGTCGATAAATATCAAGGTTATCACGTCTTTGTAATTACACACACGCAATACGGGTCTAACATAACAAACTTACCTGCCATCTGCCGTAATTTTGAGTAGGTACTCGAATAACTTTTTTATTAAAGTTAAGTTTCAACACCAAAAAGTTCTTTGGATTTTTAACCACTTTTTTTGTTGAAAACGTAGGTACTGGCCGTAAATCAGATTTAAAATGTCACTAAAAATTACTAAAAAATTATAACTAAACAATTGTCACCTAAGTCAAGTTTAATAGCCTAGCGCTACTAGTACTCGTTTCTAGGGCTTCGTTTACAAAAAAGTACCTACCATCGTTAATTGATTTATTTTGTTACAGAAATTAAGAAAGTTAATGTGACAGTTTTGGACCCATGTTGATATAACATTATTTACTCGTAATACCACCAGGAATCCATAGTTAAAATTTTTCATTTCACATAACTCGTTCCCACGGTTTTCTGTCAAATATACGTCAGGGTCGTCGGTTATGATTGAAATTGTTAAAGTAACTTGGTGCAATTCACACTTTTAATTGGTACTATAGGTACCTACTAAGTGCCGTACTTACCCAATTCATAATAAAATTTTGACGTGATAACGTCTTAAAAATTGATGAACGCCGGCTGCACTCACAAAAAAGCATGACTCAATGCGTTACGTTCTGCGTGACGTCAGTGTGCAATGGAGAGCGCGGAACAAGCGATAGAGAGGCACGATCTTGTCGCGTGACGTCAGAGCTAGCAGTTCGAATGTTTCTTTAAGACGTTATCACGTAAAACTATCGTTCGTAAACCGAATTTGCAGACAATCGGGTTTTTGACTAAGTACTTAGTTGACCTTATTAATTAGGTAGAGCTGTAATTTTCTCCAAATAAGTAAGTTTGCATTTCAAATTTAGCACGATTTTTTAGTACTTTCGAGTTCACTATCATTTTCACATTTCACACAAGTGCTTTCAAAAATCGGGCCCCAGAGTGACTGTTAAAGACAAACGAATGTTAACTTCACTGAAGGTTGACAAGCGTTTATGATGATCAGACATTGTTTCTACAGCTTTAGTAGGTAGGTATACTGACATAATAAAGTAGCAGTCAAATACATCCATGAAGGTTGACGTTTATGTCGTATACCTACTTATCAGTCTGTATTACAAATGTTAGACAAATGAGATTATTGTATGAATAAGGTAATGGGTAGGTACCTACATAGTTACTGAGAGGAGGGCCGCGGGCGACGGGCTACGGCGCCAGACGGACTGCATACATTAAAATAACGCTCCCCAAAGTAAAAACTTGCCTTATGAGCGCTATTTGGTTAAGTTTTATCAAAACTAAGTTTCGCTTAGCTGGTTACTAACTTTTCCCGAGTTAAGAATTGAGCTAAGATTGTTTAATGCCATCTCGGCCGTCTCAGCAAATAAATATTGACTTAAGTATTCACCAATGCTCCAATTAATTCACCTAGTTACTTACAAGAAAGTAATCGAAAGGGACACAGAGCAAATCGCGGTCGAGCAGGTAAGAAAAAAAAACATCAGTTGTCTTACGTTCTTAGATTTATGGTTCTTAGGGTTTCTAAATTTTTTGGCACACCTATAGATTGGTTAGGTACCTACTTATAGATTGTTTAGGTACCTACTTATAGATTGTTTAGGTACCTACTTATAGATTGTTTAGTCTAAACTTTAGACGTTTGACAACACAATAGTAGCTACAATTCTAGTACGACAGGAAGGCAAGCGAAGAAGTAGGTTACCTTTTATTTTCTACTAAAACATTGACTTTTTGGAAAACTTATAAAACAAACCTAACCTAACCTAATGTGAGCCACGCCCAAAGGTTTTCGTTTCGATTTTCAAATACGGTTTATCACTAACAGACTTCCTGGAGCGATCTCGGTGATCCGAGGTGTTGTGTCCTGTTTTTCTCCACTCCGGAGCATTACTACAGGATGTTGGTGGCCGGTTATTTCGCCTCCGTGCATGCACTGCCGAATAATTTCACTTTCCGTGTGATTGATTACATGACGCAGTCGTGCTTTAAGTCGAGCACTCGTCTGAGAGCTGTAACTGTAACCGTTACACGTTACAGTAAACAAAAACCCTAGTGGCCGTGACGTTCCGCTCGTCACCGCTCGTCTTGCTGCAGTCTCGCGAGTCACGTCGGCATAAGTGTTCTTGGTTACTGTACTGCTTGCCTGCTTAAGAACTACTAAAATAGGATTATGGTGAAGGCGATGTCAATGAAACAAGTATATTGCTTTAATTTTTTTATTGATAAATTCACATTCAAATTATAGACCACTTTGATGACAGATATTACAATATGGGAGTTCTACAGACAATTTTTTTAATTATTATTACTTATTATACTGTATCGGTACTTTTCAATTTCTAAATCTACTGAAACATTAGCTACATCGATTTTTAGGGTGCGTAAATGCTTCAAATTTCAGTGTTACGAGTGAGCCAGCAATAAGAAAGTCGGAAAATAGATAAATTGATAATACAATATTACATCACTCATTTACGATTTTCACAATACACATAATCAACGAACGTCAAAAATATTTCTATATTAATAAGACTACTTCATAATTATAGTTACTGTCAAAAATTATAAAACGCCTGCGTTAGAATATATCCATGATGTTGCGCCTTGTGCCCCTACTAGAGGTAAAGGAAAAGAAAAAATAAAATAAAAGGAAGATCATCACGAAATAAATAAACAATTAGTACAATCGATGACGAATCGCGTCGATTTTAAAGCCAGTAATAAAATGTCTTTCCCCGACTGAAAAGTGTATAAAATAAAATATGCTTTATGGAAAATATCCCAACGAGGACCAGTCATGCATATCCTGAGTCAGAAAATAAAATGTGATTGTTAATTACGCTAGCCGACTTCATAAAATGTAGCGCAGTGTTATAACATTACGCATTAACTGACAGGTATTTTGTATTGCCACTCAAACTAGGTTAACAGTGAGAACATAATTAAGAGAAATTACATTGCCGCTCTTCTACGCCAGTTTATTAAATAACCTGCCCGCTCTAGCGTGAATATTAATTTGACGTATAGTGTAGTGTAGGAATGGTGATGTGTAAGGATCAGGTAGCAGTCGGGCAGAGCGGGCGTGGCGCGGCGAGCGGCACGTTCCTGGGCGGCGAGCCGCGCCCTGAGATTCAGCGCCCGCGAGCCGGCCGCGTGCACACCGTCTCATCACACTCGCACCGCACTCTTCCATCCGATCAACAACATTGCACAAAAGTTATAGTAAATTCAGTCCGACCTTTTATTAATTATTGCAATATAAATGAGGCGTTCTATTACTCGCACTCTCTAACGAGACGGTCGATCCGAATTTCGTACAACTGCTGACCCATTTATCCGTTGACAACTACTTAAGTAATAAACATGCTCGGATAAAGTATGTATTTATTTGAAATTGAAATGGCTATTTAGTTTTTACTCGATTTCCGCTAACAGTTATAATATTATCTCATTATTATAGAGTTATAAATATCCGCTGTTCGAGGAAAACGGGGACCTTAGGAACTTCGAACTTCAGTTCCCGCGTATATCCGCGAACGTCTTATCTAAGACGATCGTCATGTCGCTTAGGTAGAGATGTGCGGGGCCGGGTCCGGGAGCGGGTGCGTGCGGGGCGGGGGGGCTTACGAGTCCCCCCACCAGTCCTGGCCGCCGCTGCTGCCACCGCCGCCGCCGCCGCCGTACGAGCCGCCGTAGTTGCCACCGTACGAACCGCCGCCACCGCCGTAAGCGAAACCTTTACAAACAATCATTACAACATAGTCGAAATAACACAGCAAATCGATTTTTAGGGTCAAAGTTAATGGACATACGTATTTTTTTAAGACTTCACAAATAAAAGTGCAATCTACTCTGTACTGCAACACGAGTGAAAGATGCTTACCAGAGCCAATGGAAGACGGTCCAGCGCTGCGCGGAGGCTGACGTGACTGCGTACGGAAATCGCGCGCCCCGAAGCCGCTGCCGCTGCCACTGTTGAAGCGGCCGCCGCCGCCGCCGCCGCCGCCGGAGCGGCTGCCGGCGCGCCGTCCACCGCCACCCAGTCGGCCATCCGCAGCAGTGCTCGTCAGCCAACTAGTTAATATAGTAGTTACAGTGCTCCTATTTTCTTAATGTTTCTCTGCAAGCTTCAAGTTTCTTATAACTGACGTCTAAACTGAAGAAATATGAAGTTTTCCGAGACAAACTCAGAAAATAGAAGAACGTCAGTCAGAGCCAACGTTCGGATGTCGGATACTGTTTCAAAGTTATTATGACAGCTTGAATCCATTGAAATGTAAATACGATATCTCATTCCATCCTACTAATAGCTTAAAAAGAGTCTGAGGATGGATGAAGAGATGTTTGGTGCTCTTTCACGTAATAACAACTTAACGCATCTCCCGTGGGATTAAACAAATTCTTGTTAAGTCGGGGCCACAGCAGATCAGGCATAAAATAAATGGTACCATCACGCGACATTTACTCACTTAGGTACATCCTGCTTGGCCTCGACCAGCAGCTCGACGAGGTCTCGCGCCAGCCCGCGGTTGGAGTCGTTGAAGAAGGACGTGGCGACGCCGAGGTTGCCCATGCGGCCGGTACGACCGATACGATGCACATACTCTTCCACGTCCGAAGGAAGGTCGAAATTGATCACGTGACGCACGTGCGGTATGTCCAGGCCTGCGAGACAAATGGAGGGATGAATGCGAGCGATCGCCATCGCCTTGCGTAGAGAGAAGGCCACTTCAAAGGAATCACAGCGTTCACAGTGGTTAATTGTCCTGCGAGGCTTAGCAATTCATATCCGAAAACATGTTAGAAACAGTAGCCTCTGTGTGCTTGAGAATTATGGAATTATGGAGTTATATTTTGGGTTTTTCTTACTCAGAATCGTTTACCCTATGGATTTTCATAAAAGAAAAAATGTGTCCCAGATTTTGCTATGGAATTTTTTTCCTGTTAGTCACGTTCCATACCTACCTATATTTAAAAAAGTGACGTACTGGAATGGAAAATAAAATAGTTAAATTCTGAAAGAAATGTTCAGTCACGCACAGTAAGACGTCTTGCAAGCGCATGTGTTACATTCACTGTACTGTATTGCACTTTCACCAGCTATGTTCATAGCTTAAGAAATAGGCTTTTAAAAATTCGGTCGCACGGTTGCACAAAATATCTAGCATGTGGCGTTTACCTCTGGCGGCGACGGCGGTGGCTACCAGGATGGGCGTTTGTCCGGTGCGGAAGCGGCGCAGCGCCTCCTCGCGCTCGCGCTGCGTGCGGTCGCCATGGATCGACGTCACCGGATACCCGTCATTGTCCAAGTATTCTTCCAGCTGGTCAGCGCCTGTCACCAATCACAAGTTTAAATACAACTGTCTCGTAGTTCTAATCAGACAGATTGGTTTTCCATAGGAAGATGAAGTGCAGGGTTCTAAATTATCATGAAGTCTTTTTAAATATTCCGATTATTATCATGGATTTTATACATAATCATCATTAAAAAAGAAACTATGAGGTGTTTACTCATGTCATTACAGAGCCCGAGACTTCATCAAGCCAGTTAGTAATTGTTTTAGAAAGCTTTTGTGAACATTTGGTATTTATTTATTGTAAATATATTTACATGGCATTACAGTTAAAAACCAATACACCGAGAAAGAACAGTTTATAAACTAATAACAAAGTTAAAATCACTTAAAAAGACTGGATTGCCTAACATCCATCATCTCGCAGAATCTCAAGCATTCAGAGCACACAGTCGGCCATCGGCAAGCGAGCAGGTCACACTCAGGTGCTGCCGTCAGGAGCACGTTCAGCAGCATCAGCGCGCGCGGCAGCGGCGAGTTCCTACGCGCCACAATGAAATGATAAATAATTCTTTGAACAAGTGATAAATTACCTTTCTTAGTTTCCACGAACACGAGAGTGAGCTGATCCTCCTCGGGGCGCGAGTTCTTCAGCAAGTTGGAGGCGTTCAGCAAATCCAACAAGAACGAGCGCTTTTGTGACTCTTCTACCCAGACCACCTAGCAAAGAAACATTCCGGTAGTGGCATTATTCGACAGATTCATAAACTGATTTGAAATAAATATAATTACAAGTGACAAATGGTGTACTGCTTACAATCGAATCTAGGAGCCCGTTTGGACATTAACGTTTATCGGAAATAAGACGCATCCATCTCTTTGAATAAACAGATAAAACGCTTAATATTTCCGCGACAAAACCTAGCGCACCCACTGAGTGACAGTGAAACTAACCTTCTGGGTGATATTTTCCGAAGTGGATCCGACGCGTCCGACCGCAAGGAAGACGTAGTTGCTCAGGAAGTCCTGCGCCAGCACTTGTATCTGCTTGGGGAAGGTGGCTGAGAACATGAGTGTCTGCCGTTCGCCGGTCTTGGGCATGGTGTGGTACTCGACGATCTTGCGGATCTGGGGCTCGAAGCCCATGTCCAACATGCGGTCGGCCTCGTCCAGCACGAGATGGCGGCAGTGGTCGAGGGCGACGCGGCCGCGCGCCAGCATGTCCACCAGCCGGCCGGGCGTCGCCACCAGCAGGTGGCAGCCGCGCTCCAGCTCGCGGAACTGCTCGTGGATCGGCGACCCGCCGTACCTGCACATACGCACACGTTAACCTTTGCTTATTCACGTACGAAATCATAGAAGACCCGTTTCACTTTCCCACACTATCCCCATCTTGAGACCCGTTTTCTGTGACAAGTGCTACAAAATCTGAAACGTCTTAGTAATACCTAAAATTGTAGTTCACTATAAACTGACATGTATTGCGTTTAACACATTTTCAAGTTTTCTAATAACACGGTAAAGATCGTAAACAAGCAAGATTTTTTCCTGTATTTTTCAAAAACTACGTTTTTTTAAAATATTCTGCCTAATCAGTAATCAAACATTAATGCTCATACAGATATCAGTATTATATTACACTTACACAACGCAGGGGCGCACTCGGGAGCGGTAGGCAAACTTGCGCGCCTCATCGAAAATCTGCGTGGCGAGCTCGCGGGTGGGGGCCAGCACCAATCCAAGCGGATACTGCTTTCGCCGGTTGTACGGGCTGAAACGTAAACAGGTTCAACTCTAAACTTTTGCCCGAAATCCATTTAAGTCATAGCCAATCAAGAATAAGTGACTTCTAGTTATAGATGTCGGAAAGGGAGTGATGTTTTGCAAGTTTTATACCGTCATTCAACATTATGGTCTCGTGTATGATTAGATGATGACACTGTTCAGGCGTCCTGGACTGAAGCGGAGTAGAGCTGCGCGAAATCGTCCAAATAGACTGCTTAGCCATTAGAACAAACAAAACTTATTTTGAAACTGCAGACTGATCTGTCGCTTTCTCGTAGCTCAGTTCCGTGCCACTGAACCACTTAAATGTTACTTTCTCTTTTCTGAGTTTTCTTTGTGCTTTAGTTCCAGTATAATTTAGAAAAAATAATTTCTAACGGAAAATAAAAAATAAAAATCGAAAAGTAAAAATTCAGATATAAAAAGTTTACCTTTGTGTTAAAAAAAAAACTTCAAATTCTTTATTTACCAGAATAACCATTTCGTAATTTTAATAAAGTGCCCAACTGCCTTAAAATAGGCAAGCCAGTGGGAGTCGAGTTCTATGGACGCTGCACCATTGAAGATACATACATAAATCGAGTCTTTATCCATACCAAGATAGTTTATAATAAGTATCTAAAATAAAATGGCTAAGATGTGATTTAACAGCACATGCATCATTTAAATGTATAGTTATGTATATCAGTAACATAAAGTCAGGGCAACATCCTCGTATCAGTTCTAGTTTTAGAGAGCAAAGATAACATTCTAAGTTTGTGACCTCACAGGAGCTTTATCAACAATATCTGATTATTAATTACAATGGCTTCAATTAATTTATATTGTCTTTATAAAACAGCTATTTACTGAATCTCACTCTATGAAGCTTCTGAGTTGAGATGAAAGAAGATTAGTCATAACTATAATATCATGTAGGCAGGGTTGATAAAAACAATGATCTTTAAAAATATATATAATAATGAGATTTATTTGACTTAATTTTTTTTTTTACTTTTTTTTTATTAATTTAATAAGTCGGTTCATTTATTTATTAAAATGGAAACTACGTAATTTGATCGAAATAAAGCAAAACAGCATCTTTTTTTCTTCCAGACATCTTCCTGTTGTTTTCACTCTTTCACTAGTCAATTACGAATGCTCGGACAAAAAGCGAAATGCATCGCGTGTTTTAATAGATCTGTGTCAGTAGTTATAATCGCTCGCGTGGCATGGCTCACGTGTGCGCGCCGTAGTCTATGTCGGGGGAAGTCCGTAGACAAATTTTGGAACGATATGGTTGCAGAAAAAAAAATGATTTAATTCATTGATTTATTTTCAAAAATCATATCAACCCTGCATATAGGTTTTCTATAGACTTTTACAGTGTTCAAACCTTGAGGTCAAACACCCAGTGTGGGATTTTCCCTAGACGACATTGGGGTATTTCCTCTATGTTGCGAGGGAAATCCTTTGTATAAAGTTAAAAGTTATCTATGATGGGTGTTAATGAATCGATAATCATGCAAACAAGCATGTTATCTGAACATCATGGTCTGGGTTAGGGGTCGTCTCATCCATCTAGCTCCTCAATATTACCACAACGCAACTATTCCAAGATGATCCCATTACTTCACAAAGTATACGCCGTCCTGCTCGCACGTTTCATGGCCTACTCAGAGTTAACCTTTTGACACCTTCATAATGGGTGGAATCACCTAGTGCTTGTAATTTCTACGACTGTTTTACCCTCCAGCCTGGGACACACCTTTTGAGTGTAGTACATATTCATCAGATTTAATATTATTATGATTATTCCATTGGATTTGAATGATCAATCAAGTGAGCAACTAAATCAGCCTTGTAAAGGGACTTCCCCGAACATAAACAATGATTACCCAACCAGAGCATAGATTACCCAAAATTTAAAATCGTTACTAAATGCATCACTGCCCAGTAATTAGTGATTTGATTATCGTGATTGATTAGTGAATCAATGAAACTTTAGGACAATATCACAATTATTTACTCTGCAATTGAATAGGGACCATATTATTCTTTTTTTTTTTCAATAAGTTGAAGACATTTCAGAACTTCGCGCGGCAGGAGGATTAAAATCAAAAATTACATAACGGACTCAGGAATTAAACAGCGTCATAAAAATAATGACCAAGTGTTATTATTGTAGCGTTTGTTGTAATGGGTGTTGGTTGTACGTACCCCGTGTGCTTGACGGGCCCGGCTTCGTACATCTGGTTGAGTATGGGCACGAGGAAGGCGGCGGTCTTGCCGGAGCCGGTCTGCGCGCAAGCCATCAGGTCGCGGTGTGCGAGCACTATCGGTATAGCGTACTTCTGCACCGGCGTCGGCTTGTCGTAACGGGCGTGGCTTATGTTCGCGCGCGTAATTTCCGTCAGGTTAACATCCTCAAACTGCAACAAATACAAGTATCTTACAGTAGTTCATTAAAAAAATACAGTAGGTTTAAAACAAAACCTGTGGGACATTACTTGAAGCCACAAGTTACAATTTTACAAGTCTAAACTAGTAAAAATTAATTATTATTATAATTATTTTATACTTTGGCGACGATGAAAGTAGCACGTGAGACTCCGCATGTTAAACAATAGTTTAATATATTGCGAGTAATGTGCAAGATCAACTCCCGATATATTTCAGGCGAAGTTCAGTATAAACTGAAGCACTATTCGATCTAAGATCGTTTAATGATCCCAGATATCTTACAAATTCATCAATTAAGCTGTGCCAATTCTCTGAAATCGATATCTGCACCAGGATTGAATGATTTATTTTTGTGCGTTAAAATGGCTTCTACTCTCAAAATTTTCTCTTCACTAGGCAAAAGAGAAACTTGTCGTATCATTTTATTTCTCCACGTAAGCATGATGCCTTACACTTGTCTTCTCAACCTTGCTTAAAGTTAACAAAAGGTATCAAGTTATCGTTATACGAAACAAAAGACACGCGGTATACTATACAACCGAGCTCATGCATGCATTCAGTTTCGTTATACAAGTTTATTCCGAGCTGTCGTGACGGTTTGAGAAGGGTTTGGAATGATACCGGTGACGAATGACGTCATCTGTTTTACATTGCGCAATCAATGTTCACTGTGTATTTTATCTAGAAATATAGACTAGCTTATTAGCTGTTGTATCGCATTTACCTTTAGGGCCAGTGCTTGTTAAGTTCCTCATACCTTAACCGACATTTTGTACTTACATAATTCTCAGAACTTAACAGTGCAGTGAAACAGGGTTGTTTGACTGTACATTGAGATCATGTTACCAAAATCAAAAACCAAATTTACATCTCTAGCAGTAAAATTCAAACAAATAAATGTTTTTTCTTTGATCAAAGCCACATTTGTTTCACCTCGGCAATGACCTAATTTGCTGATATATTCACACAGATTAGTAGAACACGGCAACATTAATCCATTCGCGAAAAAGAGAGTATACAATTTTTTTAATGTTGCCTTCATTTACATTGCACGAAGAACACACATGCAAGATTTCAAGTCTCCAGACGAACAGTTGAAGTTTCGGTATTTTACTGGGATAAAATGTATGTATGTATGTAAACTCTTTATTGCACATAAACATTTTAAAAATAAAGAAATACAGAGAAAATAGTACAAAGGCGAAGGCGAAGGTAGTGTGTCATTTCAGAGATATAGTTATCTACATCTACATACCAAATTTCGTACAAATTTATCCAGCTGTTTTAGTGTAGGTATCAAATAGACACGCTACAAACTTTCGCGTTTATAATATTAGCAGGGTAAATGTAACTCACGCTGGTAATAAAGTCCGGTACGCGGTCGCCGCTGGCCTCAACTGGAATATCCTCGTATTTGGAGAAGTTGATGCCGGTGTTGCCGGTGCCAAACAGCTCCAGCTCCTGCCGCTCGTCGCGAGGTAGCGGGATCGTCCAGTCATTCTGTCAAGGACCGTCACCTTTATTATTACTACATTTTACTACTTTATTATAACTTATGTACGCTTGTTCTTTATACAGAATGCATTTTTAAAGGGTCACCAGTCATAGTTAGAATTATGTAGATAATGAAGTTGGCAAAGAACCGAACTCTCTAAAATATCTGATATTGGATAATCATTATAGTAACACCGACACAATTCAGAGAGAAGAGAATATTTTGCTCTTGTATGCCTTAGTAAATAAGTTTATTTCTGTAACACTAGTCCATCAGCCGCGCATCGGCAAGGTCACGCATGCGTACGAGGCCGTCGCTCGATATGCGCGGCTGGTGGGTACGCTGCTTAACCTCAAAGACGTGCCTGTCATTGGCTCTTTAGTCAAGGTGATGTTTTAAGTCTTGCCAATTATAACAAGATTGCTAACACGGTGTCATAAACATTAAACACTTAGATAACATAATTTGCCTTGATTTGTCCACAAATTTGAGAGCATCTTGAATGTATTCGTACATAAACCTGTAAATATATTTAGTTTCCTAATTTTGACAATAATCAATGTGAGCATTACCTCGTCCCTACGAGAGCTCGTGCGGCGAACGTCATCGGAGGCCCAGCGTGAGTTGCCGCGGTCGTCCGCGCGTGGCTCGGGCTCCTTCCAGCGGTCGTTGCGCGGCGGCGGCGGTTCATTGTAGTCGTCGTCACGGCGGATGTCGCGCTCCATGCCGCGCTCGCGCCCGCCGCCGCTGCCGCCTCCGCTACCGCCACCGCTGCCGCCACCGCCGCCGCCGCCGCCGCCGCCGCCGCTGCTGCTGCCTCCGCGCCCGCGGTCCCCCCATCTGTCGTTCTCAGCCCAGCGCTCCGAGTCGCCATTCTGATATCCTGGATCACGACCTGTACAAATATTTTGCGTCAAAGGTCTAGAACAGAGTTCCCCAATTTCCCCATTCGTACTCACTTGGGCGATATAATCTCGAAATTAAGTAGCTACAGGCGCCAAGCTAAATGTGTGATAATCGCTTAGAATCAATTGCTTGGATGGAGCATGGAGCACAGTACGAACTAAAATAAAGACAATCATTGTTTGACCATTTGCACCGCAAGCATAGCATGTGTTCAAAGCTTTTTTCCAACTTGTTTTTTTTCCCACTTGGGATTAACTTCGCAGGGCCCATACTACAACAGATATATTTCACACTAAAACAAATGTATTGTTAACTTTCAGTAGCAATGCTTATTAAACATTAATGACTAATTGAGACTAATAACCTGTTTGATAAAAGAAAATTATATAGGTACCAAACACTCTTTTGTCAATTCACCTAATTCCCTAAAACAGGTAAAGATCATCTTGCAAAAGTATATTTCACTTCATTTCATTACATATATATAGTATACTTCCAGAACTTGTACTGATTTTGATGAAGTAATTTTCTTGGTTGGATAAGCCAGAACAAAGCCCAAATCTGTTTATTTTAAATGTGAAAGATGTCCGTAAGTCAACAGTGCAAAGTCCATGTGTAATATAATAATTTTCTACAGTTAATTCTTAATGCGGCGTAGGTCATAAGGTGACTTAGATAACAACTGTCAACCAGCATGATGCAAACCTAACACCTTACACCTAGCTACTGATTTTAAAATTAAAAGCAAGTAGATTAGTAAAACTAATTTTTGATATTCCACCAACACTTTATCTTGACACATATTTAATTATCATTTAAATCAAGGTTGCTCAATGTGGGATACGCGTAATTCTTGGGGCCTAAGTTCAGTCGACAAATTTTGAAAAGAGTTCAAGTTAGAAAATAAATATTTCCATTCCAATTATGTCAAAAAACCATCACATTATGATAATAATATCAGTTGCTTTAAATACCTTGTTTATTCTATCTATACTCAGTTTTTTTAAGGGTTCACCGCTACAAGAATTTTTTGAACAGATAATACCCATTAATTAAAAGTACTACCACCCCACTACGTAAATAAAGTGCAGAGCAAGATCAGCCAGTATATTTATCCATCCCGTTTTGTAGATGATTGTCCAGCAATAGCATAGTAAAATCATATCACCACCAACTGCAGCCAGGAATTTTCCATTACATTTTACTGAAGCCGCTTTTTATTCATGTAAGTAATAGAAGCCTAATTAGATTTAACAGAAGTTCATAGCTAGTTATGAATATAGTTAGCGTTGCCATCTCCAAATATCTAAAGACCAGACTAAATCGCTAAAAAAGTTGGATTTGTTTTATTGATGTTATAATTAATTGTGAAGGATTTTTGAGGAAAAACTTTATATACTTTGAATTTGCAGTTATCTTGGAATGTTTCCACACTCAATTCGGCAGGGCGATGATAAAAGTAAGAAAATAAAGTCTGATAAAAAAATGTGGATGCAGTAAAATTTTAGAGGACAAGAATTTATCCGGATGGATGGCAACGTTAAATATAGCATTACAAAGGATTTGAGCATTACCGCGGTCCCTGCGCGGGTATCGCGAATCGTGGCCGCGATCGTAGTCATGTTCGCGGTCGCGGTCGCGGTCGTCGCGCCGGCCTCCACGGTCGTAGCCTCTAGAGCTGCCTCCCAATGATGAACGGTTGTCTCTTGACTCGCTAGGACGCTCGTCTAAGCTTGAACGCTTAGACTCTTCCCCTGAACATAAGTTAGTCTCATGTTACTACTTCTAAATACCTTCCCTGGAAGTCATTCAGGCATGACCACATTGTGCATAACCCCATGGCAGTACTGTGCGGCATGGAGCTCTGTACAAGATAAGGTGATTGTTGAGTGGCATTTATGATGGACTCTCCAGAGGATTAAGTAATAGTCTTGCTACTTGTACTAACTAGCCTACCCTCACTTTCTTGGTATGTAACTTAAAATGAAGCTTAGAACTATTCATACATTTGCAATATGTGTCCAGGAATAATAAAGAAAAAACGATCAGGTCCTGACAGAAAATCACTTCAATAATGAAGATAGCAAATTTTATTCAAAAGAGCTTTATTTTAATGAAAGAAAAACCACATTGATGGGTTTTAGAAAATCCACTTGCCCCAAAACGGAAATTGAACTGTTTGTTTTATGTTATGATACATACAACATCAAGTGTTGTTGATCAGAAAAATATTTGCATTCCAGATGTGTTGTACGGTCAAGTGCAAAAATAAATAAAAATCGATAAGAACTTCTCAAAAATATGTCCCACGACCTTATTACGCTGGTGTAAGAGCGTATGGTACTTATTTTTGAAACTTTGTCTAGATACATATTATTACACTTGACTGTACACTGTGGCCCAAAAAACGTTGACAAAATTAAAAAGTAAACATTTTGTAAATGGAACATGTTATGAGTTTTCAACATGAAACTACCGTGAGACTAAATCATAATTACATATAAACGGATAACTCACGTATAAAAGTCGAAAAGTCGAGTGATGCTCGACATGTTTCGAACTAATTCGTAGTTCTTCCTCTAGGAGCGCTCCCCCCGGCGGCAGCTAAACGAACACTGCGCGCCAGCGCTCTGCTCGACGCAACTGACAGCGGCGCACAACTACCCTCGTTTTCATCGTCATTTTTATTACTGTCAAATGTATATTTTTTATACGTGAGTTATCCGTTTATATGTATTATGTTATGAGTTTGTTTGTTTTTCTGTTACACACATTTTGGTTGCGATTTGGAGTCAACAGTTTTTTTGAAATTATTAAGTTATTATTGTTTTTTATCTTGTCTTCACAAAGCAATAATTTTGTTACACGATGCTGGAACACAACAGTGTGAGATAGTTAGATCACTAAGTGTTAGTTGTCAACAGGCTCATAACCATCAAAATGATAGAATTTATTCTTCTAGTCGTCCTGGAGAGCCCAGTTATTCCTCACCTCCGAATACCGGAATCAGTCATGGTATAGGGTGGTATTTGCTCAACAGGATACTCTTGTATTGATAAAGGTAAGAAAATTAATCAGGAAATATATAGAAGATATTCTTGAATCAAAGTTGTTCCTTGGTGTCAATAACATTTTGGAAGCCAGACATTTATATTCCGGCAGGACTCTGGATCTCATAGGGCCCGTAATGTGCAGAAGTGGTGTAAGGAGAATTTCTCTGGATTCATAAGCTTGAAGGAGTGGCCGCCCTATTCACCTAATTTAAATCCAATGGATTATAGTGTGAGGTCAATTTTAGAGACAAGGGCCTGTGCCACTAAACATCAAAGTCTAGACTCTCTGAAAGCAACACTTACCTATAAGTGGGCAAAAATAACATCGGAGGAGCTGCGGCACATCATTAACAATTTTAACAAACAATTGCATTTGTGTATCAAAGTCAAAGGAGAACATTTTGAAGACTGAGAACATTTCGAAGACTAAGTTTCATTTTTTTAGTTTAATGTTTGTAATTATAGTTTTTATTGTCATATTAAATAAGTTGTGTAAGAAATAAAAAATAACCAAAAAAATATTTATCAACAATATTTTGGGCCATGCTGTATGTATATTTTTTAATTTGTGGGCATTATTTATGCAAAATGAAAAATTTCACTGTTCAAAAATCAAGGAGAGGTTATCAATTCAAGCATTTAAATACCTACTCCAGAATATAATATTATTGGTGGCAACTCAAAGCATTAATCTGCAAAAACAGCTCTCAGATTAACTATGCAGGCTGCTTTGCTACTCCACTCATGAGCAACTGATGTTATATCTTGTGTATCAATGATCAATGGGAAATGTTGTTATTATTAAAAAATACTCCTCACCATGTTCTCTTTTAAAAACCGTGAAAATAACCAATAGGGGCACTCCTCAATTGAAACAAACCAACAAAACCGTTAAACAGTAAAATGTTAAATAGGTACATAATGCACAACATTGTTGTCTGCAGTGATAGCAAACTTTACAGATAAAATGTCAGTGTGCCAATTTTTAATCTTATTGCTAAAAATTTAAGCAACTGTTATAATGGGTAGGTACTACAGAAACCAAATACTTAAAGCCTAGCTGAGCCTACATAAATCTATGAACTTTTTTACTTTTTGCACATCCTTGGGCTTGTTAGTTACTCCTTAATTAAATGAGAATTAGCAAAGCTTATTTTAATAAAATAAAGGACCTACTTATGTGCAACTAGCATGCTTGGCTGTGTTTTGAGCTAAGCCAGCCACCATTACATTAGAACATCTATGGAATCTCTCCGAGGTCTTACCTTGAGAAGCGTTAGGCTGCAACTGCCGGCGCAGATGCGGGGGAATGTAGCGGCCAGCACTCTTAGGAGCCTGATGCTGCAAGTCCAGACCAGCAAACTGAAGGACAAACCATACACCATTAGTCATTTGCCTTGCTAATTATTATGAAACAGTGGAACAGAAATCTACCAGGCAGATACCTATGTTAGTGAAGTGAAGGTAGACAGCCTATCTTAGTCTGAGACTAACAATTTGTGTTGATTTATTTTGTTTATTTCTTGAATTCATTAAACAAAATTACAAATTAGGTTACTAACAGTCCTAATAAAATATTTTTTTTTAATCTTAAGCAATATAGGTAGACAATGCAATAAGTTATACTGTGGTCAATTAAACATGGGCTGGGAATGACCAAAGAAGCATAGCTTGTATTGTATGCAGTTAGAATATTGTTTTTAGACTCAGTAATAGTTATTAAAACCTAAAGATGGATATTTTCTTGACCACTTTAATCGAATTACTCATAATCAGACAAATTTTAGAAAATATATTACAAAGCCTTAGGCTCATTAGACGCGCGTCAGTACGCAAGTCTTCGCAATCATGTTAGTGCTAGGGCCTTCCAAGCGTCAAATAAGCTTTGGATAGGAGAGGCAGTCTAAATAACTCTTTAAATTTGTACTTGTGCTATGTGGAGGTGTAGTTCCCCGCCATGACATGCAATTAATATACGTAACAATGACCTCACGGTAGTATAGGTTTCGAAAGGCACCTGCTATTACCCCAAAGCATTATTCACAAAGAAAGTGACAAAATATCCCAGAAATGTAACGCTAGCAAACTAAATCAAAAGCTTCTAGAGCTAAGTCGCCATGTTGGTTATCGCTAGCGGGACACGTAAAGTGGAACTAAGATTCTCATTTCCATAGCATGTTAGGTTAACTTCATCATGACTGAGAAAACCTATGACATATTTGCGAGGTTCGATTTAAGCTTTATTTAATATATAGATTCTACTCCAATACGATGAAAAATCAATACAAAGTGCACACGAGGTACCGACCTGCTGCTCTAGACCTGTTCCATTTTGGTTGGTAACATTACTCATATTACTACCAAGCGGTACGTTTTTTTGGGAACTTTGCTCCAAAATACTATACAATTACAGTCTACAATTAATTTTGCACCAACACAAATTCACAAAATCACATGAAAAGGCTTCAATTTATCCTCCGAAATCACTTTTCATTCGCAGTTATTGTTCTTCACGGAATTGACGGAATTATAAGAGGATCATTCACTCACGACAATGTTTCCACTTTAAAATAAAATTACCTCAAACCAAGTTTGAGTAGACGTATTTTTGATTCGACAAAGACGTTTTAGTTCATCGAATTTAGTAAAAAGCAATACACATCATGGTAAAATTTGTTTAATTCGTATGATAAAATATATTTAACGCTAAAAAGTATCACATAAAGGATCCATATATGAAATAATAAATGTGGTTTCCCCAATGGGTGCCTTGAACAGTACATCTAGATGGGTAATTTTACAAGACGGCAACACTATGGAATGGGAAAACTGTTTTACCGTCAGAGTAACTCATTTCCGTTTTTAGTTTTACTATTCAACAATAGATGTCAGTTTACTACGCTATTCTGAACTATTTGCCACAGAGCTCGCTCGGGATTTCTGAGCTTACTTTGTAATTGACGGCTTTCTTTGCTTTATTCAAATTTATCTTACTATTACTATAAATTTATTACTCATTCATCAAATTAGTTTCATTGTTTTACTTTTTTGTTAAAATCGGCACCATGATTTAATTTTTAGATGTTTTTTTTTACTGAACATGCCCAAAGTAGGTACCTACCCCGTTTTTTTCGTTACTCGAACCTAATGTTGTTTAAAATGGGTTTCCTGATAATTTACAATAATACATGTAGGTACTTTTCGTGTAGGTATCTCTCGGCATTCATGGAAAATTTTGGTTTCAGTTTCCATGCTCAACTCCAAATAAAAAGTCAAAACAGAGATAACGCGAACGGAAAAGTCAGGCTGGCTTAGACTACGACTTGCAGCGTGTGCGTTGTAACTAGGGTTGCCACCTTTTTTTTGAAGAAATATAGTATTTTTCTCAGAACCTTGCCAAAATATAGAACTTTTGGGAAATTTTGGAAAAAAAATAGAACACATTCATTCATTTATCATGTTTAAACATTATATACAAATTACAATCCTACGGGTACGTTCCAATTTAGTCGATGTTTATACAAAAAAGTGCAGCAGTGGAGTTAGCAATGAAAATATAGTATTTTTCGTACTATATTATATTTCTATAATATATAGTACAATTATTGATAGCAATATAGTACGATACTATATAATATAGTACAGGTGGCAACCCTAGTTGTAACTGAGTTTACATATCGTCGGTGAGATTGTCAATTCTGCTATGTGTATTCTAGCAACTTTTCAGGAGAGACAAAAAACTGATTTACGAAATAACTATCCAAAATCATATGTTAAATTTTTGTATCAAAATAGCGTCCAAAAACAAGAAAAACATTGGTTAAGAATAAATAAAGATTCATCTATTGTAAATTGAGATACACCTAATTTTTATTTTTATTTTTTGTGCACATATATGGGTATTGGTTTCGCTCTTACTGAACACATACATATGTGTCAGTCAAGCACATTATATGGGTATTTGTTTCGCTCTTATTGCACACATATGTGTCAGTCAGGCACATATGGGTATTGGTTTTGCTCGTACTAAACACATATGTGTCAGTCATGCACATAGGGATTCTAATTCATATTACTAAATTCACAGCACACATTCACAGCTAAGTAGCAGTGCTTGCACTGCTGTGTTCCGGTGTGGAGAGTAAGACAAACGGGGAATTTACGGGCACAAGAGGCATTGCATCTTAGTCCTCTAGGTTGGCAACGCATCTGCAATCCTTCCGGGGTTGAGGGTGTCTATGGGCAGTGGTGATCACTTACCATCAGGTGACCCACTTGCTCGTTTGCCTTCCTAGTCATATAAAAAAAAAAAAACATGTGCAGCGGCAGTTATCAATTCATTTGAATTTCTTCGGCAACAAAAACCCATTATGTGCTTTTATGCACATTATGTGTACCTTACCTATTTGAATTTATTTGACAACGAACACCCGTTATTTATGTGCTTTGATGCATGTGTCATTATTTTTCGGGCTAAAATCACATAAGTGTTTTGTCAAACCTTGATTCAAGTTGAATTTGTGTATACCGGGTTTTTGCATAGCCTTGGGAATTCAATTTAAAAGCCAAATCTGCCTAAATCAATAAATGCACATAACAGAATTGGCAATCTCACCGACGATATAATGCAATATTAGCTGTTGCCCGCGACTTCGTCTGCAAAGAATTTGTTTAGCGTTATTTTATCGGGAACTACGCAATTTTCCGGGATAAAAAGTAATGTATTATGTGTTATTCCAGACCATAAACTATCTCTGTTCCAAATTTCATCCAGATCCGTTCAGCCGTTCTGGCGTGAAAGAGTAACAAACATCCATACCTACACATCCTCACAAACTTTCACGTTTATAATATTAGTAGGATGCACACCCTTGTTCTTCGTACCAAGTTATACTAAGTAACTACTAGGACGTTCTAATGTCTAAGGTAGGTAAAGCAAACATGTTCGCCATGTTCACCTAAACCTAAATTAATCCAAATTAATCATCCAACGTTGGTTTCACCAGTGCTGGTAATGTAACTTGGTTACCTATGTCTATGTACGAAGAACAAGCAGATATACAAGTTGAGGCGTAGTTTAAACCGGCATCACTTCACGTCCAACCTTCAGGCCCAATGTAAAAACTTAGGTACGTACTTATAGTTTGAGTAAGTGGATTTTGGGGGCGACAAATTTGGGAAAGAGCTTTTTTTTCAAAAAGATTTTTCTATGACGGTTTTCTGATGTCTTACAGATAGAAGTCTGCAACAAATTTTTCAAGGGCGGCAAAAACACTAATCAGCCTGTAGGTACCTGAAAATTTGTAAATCCGCCACTGGTTAGGTATACATACAATTTAGTTATTTGAGTTTAGCTTTAGACCCGGGCCGGGAGCAAGCAGCAAATGGTCCACCCGATTTGGAGCGTATATTGCATTAAACGCTCAATTGCTAAAGCTCTGTTTTGTATATCCACTGATAATAAAACACGACAATGAGCGTTAGTGTTAGAGGTATGTGTAGGTATAGCTAGTTTAGAAATCTAATGAGTGCTGTCAGTTCTGTTATAATTTAACTGCTTTTATACTTCGTTTTTTAGCATTAGAAAGAAGGTAAACAATTTTAACATGTCTTTTTATCGAAATACATTTTGTAAAAATCGCTTACTGGAAAATATAAAACCATAAGAAAACAAATCACATTGGTTAGAGGGATTTTAATTTGTAACTTACTGTTGTTTTTCAAAAGATATGCTAAGATTGTTAAATTTTTTTCTAATGCTAAAAAAACGAAGTACCTACCTGTAGTCTTCTAAAGAATTGATAAGAATTGCATTTTATCAATTGCAATAAAAACTTACCTAGTTATAGAAATAGTGAATAAAGTTAGGTAGTTAGGTACTACCTAGCTAACAAATTTTGCGCAAATACATAATAGCTAGTAGCACAATTTTGAGAAAAAAAATACTTTATCTTACTCCCCTCTAATGCAGGCTTACCCCCTAAACTTTTATTAGACCTAGTCACTTTATAAAATAGGTAAATTTCAAAGAACAATCGTCTAATAGGTACAATACAATACAAATACTCTTTACTGAACACCACAAATCAGTACAAAACAATACAGAAACAAAGAACAAGGTAGGCGGCCTTATCGCTTAGTAGCGATTTCTACCAGACAACCAATAAAAAAAGAAATAAGTCGGACCTGTGTAATACCTACTTAAAATTGTCAATTCAGCGCGTGCAGATCGACGCCCACTAGGTACTAGGTACATAAATTAAAAACCAGTGACCCAATTATCCTGATCGTCGGCAAATCACGAATTGCCGACAACAAGTGGGCGGCGGAACTTGGGTTTGACCTTAACTTGCTAATAAGCAGATAAAAACAAATTCAGTTTGCATCCCGACCGGCCACTAACCAGACCCAAGGATGGGTCGCCTTACAATCCTATTTGCCCTTTTGTTCGTCGGTGAAATTTGTTGTTGGTCCTTGCTCTTAAATAATGTGAAGAAAGGGGAGCATAAACCCGAACCTGAACCAGTGGGGGAGAAGCTGCTAGTGATGGGCATATGGTCCGAAGATTCACCGAGACTGCTGAAGACGGTTGAATGCCCGCAAGGTCAGAAGAGGGACCCCAACGGCTACTGCCGCGAAGTGTGGTACGACGACTACGATCCATCCAACCAGTGGTAGCGCACCATAGCTGTGTATTATACGACGTGTTAAAGTGCAATAAATACCAACTCATTTATTTGTGTTTTTCTATTTAAAAGAACACCGAAGAAGAGCTATAGCTTAAGTAAGTAGTTAGGTGTGTAAAACATGTCGTAAAAACTGTTATTTTCAAATAAGTGCGGTCTGTGAATTCAAGTAAATAGGTACCTATAGTACCTAATGGATTTGCTTACGTAAATATTTAGAAAGCAAACTTGCTCTGTGAGTTCAAGGTACAGATATTTACTCCTAATCTTGTACATAATAAAGTCTGTACATGGAAGATATAAAAAAAATTGGCTGGGTATACTTAGAATCGATAACAGAAATACGTTCCAGCAGTTCTTAGTATTTTTTCGGTTTTATGTAGGTATATTTGCGAGCGCATAAAGTAAAAACGGCTCAACGGATTTTGATGCAAACTTTACTAATATGTTAAGAATATCACCAGCCATGTTATACGCTACTTTTATATCCCGGAAAATTACATAGTTAGCGATAAACATGTCATAGGTCGCAGCTGCCAGAGTCGCGTTTAATAAATATTGTTTCAGTATCATAGAGGTGCACTAAGGACGGATTTTCCAGAATCCCCACGGGATAGGGAGTAAACGGGGTTTGGAAGTCCACTGAAAAGGGAGCGTATCTCCTTAACTATAATTACTAGTCTTGACATTTGGTACCTACACAGTAGATAATCATAACTACTAAAAATTAATTTCACGACTTTTCGAAATTCCCGGTGGGATAGGGAGAAAAAAGGGATTTATATTTTTCCTTTGAAATTTTCTTATCTCCGAAACTATTATTAGTAGAATCATCAGGATAAGAAAAAAAGAGTAACTGACTTGCTAATGTAGTTTTTAGGTATTTGGCAGCCATATTCCTTGATGATCAACCAAGTGCACTACAAAGGGATTTTCCAATTATCCCATGGGATAAAAGGACGGTATAAAATAGACAATAGGTATACTTTGTATTTAGTAGACATGTTCTTTGAAGATCACGTAGGCGTCATAAGATGGGATTTTTCGAATTTCCCACAGAGCAAAAGGATGGGATTAAAAATAATGGAAGTGGGTGTCCATGCAAGAAACGGGTTTATTTCGTTGAGGTAGATAGTAGGAAATCCTTCGTGCTAAAGTACGACTCGGATTTGGCTGGCTTTTTGTATGTTTTCGGTTGGAGGGAGGAAGAAGTTTTAGCGCATAAAATATGGATTCTGCGCAGACGAAGTCGCGGGCAAAAGCTAGTACATGGAATGAAACTCAAGTTTACTACCACAATTTATTGAAAATCTCATTTTCTGTGAGATTTATATTAAAACCAGGCATTATTACTGCAGGTACACTTAACGGCTACAAAACAACTGAAAAAAATTATATACTGTAATATGAATATTATGACACTTTGATAACTAAGAGTAGACCTAGCACGTTAAGTTTTATCGCAGGCATAAAGCATAATGTCTCTACATGTCCCTTTTTTATCGTCTTATTCACAAAAAGTTACTGTGTCTGACACATAGGCAAAATGTCAAAGCGTCAGCAAAATTCAAACAAATGCTAATTCAACGCAAGCTCAACGAAGCTTTATGACGACATATTAAACGGTAAGCGTGCAAAGATCACTTTATGAGCTCGATAACACCGGTGTCCCAGGGCCTTAGAGGTTTGTTTGTTCGCGAGCGTTCAAGGATATTTTAGACGAATCTGTCGATGTAGCGCCAAGTGTCGAGCTGGTCGAGGATGGGGTTGGCGACGGCGGGCAGGACCGCGGAGACCAGGGCAGCGATGGCTCCCTGGAACCTGTTCACGTAGTCGACGATCACGTCCTCGATGACTGCGTTCACGATTTTGTCGATGTCTCCACCGCCGATGACTCCGGTCAGCTCAGACTGGAATAATTGTGCTGTATTTAATATCAGTGGGTTGGTTCAGGACTGATAGGTACTGACTACACCTACCTAGAAGTACCTAGTTACTATAGGAACATGCGTTATGATAATTATGGTGCGTATTGCAATAAAATTTTGGAAACGGTAAGGTTGAGACTCCACTTCCATGTTTTACATTGTTTTTTAAGCAAAGTGCGAGGAACATATCCTAGTTAACCCTTAAAAATAATTGTTTAGCTCTTAGTAAGAAGGATGTCGTCACTTCGAAAAAGCTCTAATACGGCCAACCGATATTTTACCCAATAAATGTAACGTTGAAAGTACTCTTAATAGGCATTCGGTGTTATGATCTTATATTTATTGCAAGACCGCGATCAGACTGGCATTGAAAGGTTTGTTTTTTCTTACAAGTTTCGTATACATACATATAGCATGGAATGACTGATGTTTGGTTCCCATTCTGATCGCGGTTTAGTAATACAGAAGAGTAAGGATCGCCGAGCAGAATGCAAAACACTTTTTTTGCGGACTATTATAAAAGTCATTCGGTGTAGAGTGTGACACAGTGAAACTAACCTTAAAGTTAGGAACCTCGAAGGAGGAGTTGACGACCTTGTCGATCAACACAGATTTTCCGTCCTCGGACTGCTTCAGGAGCACCTTGCCACGGAAACGTAACCCATCGAGCTGGAATCTAAGAAAACAATCTCATTTATTATTTTTGGGACCAAGTCCGTTAGCACGCTAGGGTTATAACTAGGTAATTTAAATATATGTACTGAACCTCTATAGCTAGTGTAAGTTTTTGCCACAAAAAACGTTTTGAATGCGTTTGCGTAAACGTCAAAATTATTATGGCTAAATTGGCAGCGCAATGCATTCATTGCGCTGCCAATTTAGCCATAATAATTAAAACAACATAATTATTCGCTACTCAGTTATGTAAAAGGAAAAAAAGATTCCAAAGCAACCAACAAAAATAGTTACAAATAGTTATATTCAGTCACTGTCAAACTGGCCTCATGCATGTTGGGACCGCCATTTTGTAATAACAATAGGTCAGTTCACCAAAGATGGTAAGGGTAGGCGACCAAAAATGAAGGGTAGAGCAAGAGAAAAGTTCAAGGGTCCTGTGATCCGTTGTAGCCAGAGTGATAAAATAACACCAAATTTATATCTTACGAGAGCCAGGTGATCAATTAAAAAAGACGGCGCCACACATTTAATTTGAAAAATATCTATCTACCTCTATTTATTGTTTCCCCCGAAATCGAACCTTAAGCCGGGTACACATCTGCGAGCTGTATGGACTACATCTCGGTGCGGATTCTCATTTTTAATTCATTTTGAGATAAGGCTGCTTACCTGGCCTCTCCTTTTCCATACAAAGGAATAGCGGTGAGCAAATCTCCTGTCAGGTCGTAGTGTCCTGAAAATGTATAAAGCATACACTTTAAAACTTATATTTTGTACTAGGTAAGTAAGTTTCAAAAATATTACCATGGATATATAAAAACGCTCAAATACCTACTACTCAGTTTGCGTGCGTGGGTATCACATAATAAATAATGTCCATAGCTGCTTTACAATACAGTTGTTGTTTAAGTATCTTATTATGTATTCACTAGTAGCTAGATAAGTATAATAGTATCTATCTACGTACCTAGATAATGAATATAGAGGTAAAGTCGATCAGGATAATAAATGTGTAGGTAAAATTGCGCAATTTCGTCCTGTAAATGTTACCTACTACTCAATAACAATAGCAAAGAAAAAAGTGTGTACCTAACCTATTGTTCTCAGGGTTCCTATATTGTATTATGAACGTATTTTTTGTTAGAATGTTTTATTTGACTTTCAATCATTGTTTGTTGATTTTTGATCAAAATCAAATCTTTCAAGTCGTATATACACTTCCAGTGGGTACACGTAATGCAGTTGTATGTCGAGGCAAGTGCATTCAACAAAAAGTACAATCATCAAAATTCATCTAGTAGTATTAAAAAAAAATTAATGTTTGTTAAGTAATAACAATAGTATAATTCATTTTACGAAGTACGTCATGCGCGCGAATTTTATGCGTAGTCAGGGAAGTATTATCTACCTATTCGAAGGAAAAAAAAACTAATTGGAGCGGGAGCGCAGTAGCCACATCGTCAGGTTGAGGTAGTTTTAGTTATTGATTAACAATTTCGTACCGGCGGACACAACGACGCTGGGCACTGAGATATCCAAGTCGAAGGAGAGCTGCGAGGGAACGAAGTCGCTGGTGTGAACCACGAATCCACCAATTCCAGTCATACTCGCATCTTTCAGGTCTAGGTCGAGACTGGAACCAAATTTTATAATTAGAATATTTTTTTTAGGAAATTTGTTTTTAAGTAAACATAAAGTAACGTAGTCACACATTTCATATATTTGCAATGCCGAAACAATCGCGTAGCGCTTTACACAGGTCAGCAGTGTGGTACCTGCATTAATGACTATTAAAATCGAGGGTCTAACAGTCCGCTGTGGCGTAGCTTGCCCTAGACGGGTCCTGTAAAAGTTTTACTAAGTACCTACTAAACATTTTATAAAATTTTGCTTACACCCGGATACCCTTATCATTGATACGGCTGAAGCTACGCCCCTGATATACTGTCTACTTGGATATTTTCATAAAGCAACGATGTAAAGGGGTGCGCGAAGGCGGGTGGCTGAGACAGTTCTCAATGTAATTGTTCGGCTTCTTAGTAGTAGTTCTTAGTATTTTTTACGATACGTCTTAGATGCGCCATACTAACATGATACTGCCAGAATAACCAGCATCACTGGAGCAAGCGGGAAGTCAAAGGTACTGGGGGGCTGCTCTAAAATTCGAATTTCGTATCATACCGTTCCTCTCTCTCTCGTATGAATGACTATATTAATGTAAGCGGAACGGCACGAAACGAACTTCGAATTTCTAGCTTCGGAGCATAACGCCTGAATAAATTGTGGCACGGTTTAACTCACTTAATGTATCCAGCGGGGATGTACAGATGATAGCTCTCGATGATAAGGGGGTCCAGAGGTGGCAAACCGAATATGGCGGACCCGTTGTTGATGACATAGCGAATGTATGTGAAGAGCTGGCGGATTAGCGCATTTATCAGGATATTCCTGCTCTCCACGGTGGCCAGAGCATCATCGGGGATATCTGGAATTAGAAGCGATACATAGTATTGTAAAGTTCTGCTGCTTCTGTCAAATTGACTATACCAGTAGATATACATAATAAGCGATTTAACAGTTTTAGGTTTCTTAGGTTTTTTAGAAGTTCACGTTAGTTGTAGCTACATATTTTTTAACATTATTTTTGTATAATATAATTTACCGATGCCCAAGTCAATCTTCTGCACCGCAGAGGGTAAGGCGGCCGCAAACGCGCACAACAGCAGAACTCCTAACAACTTCATCCTGGAAGAAACTTATTATTTAATACAAATCTGGATAAATTACACGAAATATTTTCAGTCTGGAAGAATGTTTTTCATACTCTATCGAGTTTAAAACTGGAAAGCTTCAGTGTCCTTCAATTATTTTGAAAACACAAGCGACACCCCAAAGAAACTGGGTACCAATCGTAGGGTGGAATAGAGAATAAGTTGAAAAACCTTATGTGATTTATATTATAATCAAAATTAAATTAATAAATATAATATTAGCCCACCTTTAATTCTTGACAACAGATCGTGAACTGCCTCTAGGCCCCCCGAGACTCAAGAAGAACCCTCGCACAAACAAGTAGCGACTTAATCTTTGTTGATTATCTGCACAGATTTCAATTCATCATCAATCATGGCAGTATCTGTTGGCAAAAATGTACTTATCTTTATAATTACTAATACTACAGCGAGACAAGAAAATGCGACGTCGTAGCAGTGCCTTCTCTGAACTTGGCTCCTGCCTTAACGAAACGACCCGTGCCCCTTAGCTGAAATACATTTTGACCAGTAAAATGACAATGCACGGAAAGATGAGTCGCAGGTAGTCCCTCGACATATTATTATTTCTTATTAGATAGACTTGAGCTAACGAACAAAAAATTTACCTTGCTACTCCGCTAATGCTACACATGCAAACCAACATTTGTAACATGCAAACCAACATTTGTAACATGTGTAACAGTTGTGTTCATTAAACTTTGATAATGATCCCGTAGAGGGATCGAAACGCGTCAGTGTTTGTGTGGTGTAAAGGATAATTAAGTTTGTGGGATTTATATGTGTTTTATTGGCAGCAGTGGAGGGAGGGATTGCATGAAAAACATATAGGTATATTTGACACAGGCTTGGTTATCTTGCACGTGAGTAGCGGAGTAGCAAGGTAAATTTTTTGTTCGTTGAAATGGACCTCCGCAAAGTTAACGCCTGATTGAAGTATTCTCTAACAAAAGTTACATGGCAGATAGGGTCTAAGCCTATAAATTAGACAGACGACGGTAATTGCTTGGAGCGTTTTTCCAACCTTACCTACCTACTTTTTTGACGTGCTACTAGAGTGTTTACGTGAATGATGCGAAAATGTTCAAAGCGCCGTTTGGCTTTATGCTTGACTCCGTTCGTTGTTTAGTTCCGAACGCTTGTAAAAAGTGAATTTTCAAGTCTATTCAGGTTTGCTTCAATGAACACCTAGTAAACGCCGATTCCGAAATCTTGTTAAGTAATTATCCAAGAAATCCTTAATACCTACTTGTTTATGTATAAACGATAAAGAAAGGCGACTTATATACGACATTTTAACTACGGAAGTAAGCAATCTTAAATATATAAAGAGGGTGAAATAGTTTTTGATAATTTTTGGCTGCGATTACGATATCGATCTTTAACTCAACTTGGCGAGGCACTGCCGTGTTCCTAGATTACACAAAAGTATTGTAAGAATAGGAAATCAGTTTTATCAGTTTAGGTACCCGTTGTAGTACATTTTTATCTTAATAATAAATTAAATCAGCTACTTACATTGCTATGTGTTTTGATTTATGCTAATCTGGTTGATTTGGTCATTGTAGGTACTCCGTGGCGGGCAGAGATATACGCATATTTAGACGAGTTATAGCAAATTAATTAGGTGTTACTCAAGTATAAAGACTCTTTAGCAGTTTGCTTTTAGACAACGAGGTTCTGTGCAAAATATCACCCATGGGAACTAGGTACTCACGGTGCATTATTTTATTAATACATTCACCCACGGCTTCTTCGTATAATAAATATTACAAAATGATAATTATTAATTTAGTTTGTAACTAGGTAGTTTGTTGCTGTCTTTGACAAGCCTCACGATTGATAGTAGTTTTTGTTTCAATTATATACCAAATACTTAAAGACGTTGAAATGCTTAAAATGTCAGTTTTTATGAAGTAAGCATCAAACACTTGTTCCAGGGACATGTTATTTTTCGTGGCAACATGGTTTTATAAGGTTAGATAAGTGTATATTTTTACTTGTCGCGAAACCGCGCCTGTTGTAACTGCCGATACGTGTTTTAAGTTAAATCGACGAGTAGGAATAGAATTCTATGGAGTCATCAGAAAAATTAAGCAGGTGTAGAACCACTGCATAACATAATCATGAATTCTTTGACATTTACTTTCTGCAAAAATGTTTGATAGGCTCAATCCAGCCTGAAGAATTTGAATTGCTTTCCTTTGCTTTGCGAATAGTGTACCTACTTACCTCCTTTTTTGGCTATTTGAAATGTATTAAGAGAAAATAAGCCCACATTGTCATAATTACAATTATTTTTTCATTTTTCACTTAGTCATAATAAGAAAGGTGAAATCAAACAAACTTAGACAGTAAGTATTTTATTTAGATGAAAGAGTTTGCAAAAATATTAAAGAATAGGATTTAATATTTCTTTAATAATGTCACCGTAAATCGAGGCGATTGCCTTATTAAACCGATTGAAGTAGTCAGTCAGAAGTTCTTCCACCATTTTGTTGAAGATATCGTCTATATTTCCATCGAATTCAGTTCGGCACTGAAATTTTAAATAAGTACGATTATTTAATCATCTGACGCCTGGAGTGGTGGCTCTGCTCCAAGCCTAGGGCAAGTTGAGAGGGAGCCCCCCCCCCCCCCCTCCTACCGGACCGGACCGTCTAAATAAAAACTTAGAGTGTCCTCACGTTCCACATTGTCGTTAAAATGACGGAGTTCTAAATGAATAATTAGAGAGAATTGCGCGCCTAAACATACTTATCACGTTGATGCACTTTGAGCAAACAACGTAAACAAGAGCACATAGAATAAAATCAGATAAGTATAATAAGTCAAGACTATACCTGTGGGCTTCAAAAAAGTCATTTCATTAGTCATCAGACAGCTATTGTATCTGTTTCGATCATATCGATAAGACACAGTAAAGCTTAGCTTTGACGCACGGCGTGATTTTAATCTCTGTTCTACGAGTACGAGGCAAGTTATAGCAATGATTGATATACATATTATTGCATATAGCTACGAACATGGTGCCTGGGGATTAATCGATAACAGCCAATAATACCAACTGATAAGCGCTGTTTTATATATAGTAGGTAGCATAAGTATTTTCTTCATGGCTCGTAGTGACTTTTTAAATTGATAATGTTCATTATTAATTTAGTCGACTGTACTTAAATACTTATCACTACATAGTATAAAATAAAGTCGCTTTTTCTGTCCTCATGTCCCGATGTATGCTTATATCTTCAAAACTACACAACGGATATTCATGCGGTTTTTTTTAATAGATAGAGTGATTCAAGAGGAAGGTTTATATGTATAATATATGCATAATATACCGTGCGAAGCCGGGGCGGGTCGCTAGTTTACTATAATCATATTTCTATATTTTCTGGAGTTCAGAGGAATTATAAATTAATAATTATTATTAGTACTTACATAGATCTTTTTAATACTGAAACCGGAGTCCTCAAAGTCCTCAATGGTGGTCCCATCTTGGCATACGTCGAGTATGATTTTAGTCCATAATCTGAATTCCTTTATTTCAATACTAAAAAACCGAAATAGAATTTATGTTACTCAATGAAAGTAGCGTGCTAAGCATGTGATTTGAGAATATACAACGTGGAAAAGCGCTAGACATAGGTACCTACATACGTTTTATTCTCCTATAATACAAACTTTTAAGGATGACGTTTGAAAAAAATAAATGAGAAAAATTCAACGTAACTAACAAAATTAGAATCAATTCTTGACTTAGCTTTTCTTTTACCAACTAAAGTGCATGACATACTTACTGCAATCTGCCTTGTCCAGCGAGCGGTAACGCTCCCATAATATTTCCCTTCATTTCGTAATATTCTGTCAAAAAAAATTTTTTTTTGTAATTAATTTCAATGGCACTACGGTACCTACATGTATGTAATAACACATAACGTTATACGCGGATGGTACAGATCAAATAAAAAGTATAGACTCAGTTCTGCAAACGGGACAATGATACCAGTTTAAACTACACACACACACAGCCAGACAGTTTAGGGCCGATAACGCACTGGCATCGCGTAAAGCGCTGCGGGTGTCTATGGACAGTGGTGATCATTTACCATCAGGTGACCCACTAGTTCGTTTGTCTGGCCTCTCTAACATAAAAAAAAAACTAAGCCTCCTCGCGTGCACGCGGCTGCACTCGCACAAGTGCTGTCAAGTATCACCAAGCCACCAAGTAGATGAGCTACGCACACGAGTACCGAAAGGCAAGGTGAGATCGGTCTGAGGTGGTTAGTGTGATGTCAGTGTAGGTATTTATGGTGCATTGGGGTTTTAATGGTGAAATTCTTCTCCAAAATACCTGAATTCAATATTAGAGAAGGAAAATTTATATCAAAATCGACGGTAACCCTGGATCCTTCCGTTATAAAGTCTGTCTTGAGAGGCTCAAATCCTAACAGGCCATATACAGATCCTTTAGTGATGTTAGCGTTGAGGCTGAAATAAGAGAACATTAAAAAATATATAATATTCCGTACCTACTAATCAAGGCTGTTGTATATCTTAGTGAGTAGGTTAGGCATGCTCTATAACAATAATAGTGTACCTACATAGCTAAACATAACAACAACATTTTTTTTTATCCTGGAATACTTTTGTAGAGCAAGTGCAACCAAAGCATAGCGAGCTTGTGTCGCACGCACTTATTCAGTTTCATCCTATTCGATATACATATACATACCAGCTTAATACTTCTTTAAATAACAATGTTCTTAGGTTAATATTCTTCTAGATAACCTGTTAAATCTTACCACAAAATTGGTCCACACAAGTCCACGTGTTGGTTTTCAAATTCTAAAGCTTTCGTCGTATTGATTGGCTTTTCTACACTGAAGTGTCTGGCCTCGCCTTTGGATGTTTCTAATACTTGACCCAATATCACATCTAATAAATGGTCACCAGCTAAGGTAGGATTGCCTGAAATAAAGTAAGAGTGAACTAAAAAAACATAAAAAAACAATCAGGTCCCTAAGTGCTTAAATCCTTTGGGCTTTTTGTTTTTAACGTGGTTACCCCAGCCTAAGTTTATTTGTACAACCATGAAAATAGACGCTCATCTAAACAAACACTATGGCAGAATTAAATACAAATAACTCGAATGCCGGGCTACAATTTACTCATTACAAGTACAAACAGAAGTTCAACGACCTGAAATCAAATCAATGATACGAGCGAGATAAGTGGGTTACGGACCTATTTTTTCAAATTAAGGTTAACTAATAAAGTATTTGAATTAGACACCTACCAGTTGAAGAGTTGATAGAGTTTATAACAATCGCAAGGCACGATAGTAGAACTGTTAACCCCATTTCTATATAAGCCTTCTGTTTCCGCTGAAACTAGTTAACTGTGAATGGTTTAAAATGTCCTGAAAGTTATGTTTTATATGCCGATAGTTTTACGATTAACGTTAAGGTTACCGTTATCATGAAAGTTACGAAACCGAGATTTAATTACGCGATAAGACCTATAATCCTAATGATGCATGCACCGGCTGTTAAGTTATGAAGACTTAACTAATTGAGTCAGGCAGCTTCGCGGAGTCTTATATCCATTTAACTAAAACCCTATGCTTCTACTATTCCTTGCTAACTAAGTAATCATTACCTACATATCTAAGTAAAGTAATTGACACTAACTAAATCGTATTTCTTAGCCTAATTGATTGAATCGGAGAATAATATTTTGTGGAGGTAGGTACGGGAACAAAAAACTTTGCGAGTACTCCGCTGGCAGTCATGTTAAATACGTAAAAAGGTAGGTGCCTACCTACCTATGTTTACATGCACAACACACACAGGCATAGATATGATGTCCTGAATTTTTTTTTCATTAAGGTACTTGACCTACCAACGTCTATTTCTTGAATAGTTAGTTTACAGCTACAATTCTTAAAAATCGTTTCTATTCAGTACCTACTTTGTATTTTTAAGACTGAAGAAATTATCTGGTTTTTACACCTAATGTCTAGGTATATATTATCGAAACGTATGTGTGAGTTTGCGAGAAATGACACACAACGAGCCCTATAAATATAGCTGGACTGCACCATGCACCTGCCCGCCTGCCATGCCTAAGATACATTCACAGCGTATACAAGTACAACGTAACTGGAAGCTTACTCTGACCTTTTCTAATCAGTAAAAGAGTTTTATTCAGGTCCTTTATATTATAAGCAGGTAAAACATTTTTCTGAAATTGAATATGTCAACAATTTGTTCGATTTAGGTACGTGTGAGTCATTGCTGAATTATTGGGCGTCACCACGCATCAGAATGCTTCCCATGAATCCCATGAATTGCAATAAAAAGCATACAAACCCAACAAAGACTGGTTGAGCGCAGCCCTTGACACATTTATGTAGATCAGAGATAAAATTTTCATTGTATCCGACCACACCAGGCACGCCTAAGACCGCGGCGGATTTCATAGCTTAGCTAATAGCTGTTAGGGCCCTCAGTCATTAATGATACGCGTCAGCAAGGAGACAAGGCATGTAGAGCAGCAGTGGAATTTAAATTTGCGATTTAATTTTACTTAATTAATAAACTAACTAAATATTTACGCCAACAAAGTGGAGGAATAAAATATTAATCCACCCAATATGTTTAAATAGTTGGCTTTGAATATACGCGATAAATATAGGTACGGCATTAGTAGGTATTGTAAGTATGATATAATAATGAATGAGAAAGGAAAACAATCACAGCATGTTGGCCCTGCAAGTTAACGAATAAAAGCCGCTCAAACCTGAAGTTTTTTTTTTCATTCCTGGATTCACGAATCCGTGAACAGAAATCCTATTAACCAAGAAAGATAGTAACTACCTGAAGTCGTAGCCGTTAGTTAGAGTCACCCTAGTGGTCGCGGGACCTAAGTACTTAGCTAGGCCAATATTGTCTTATTGCTGATGTATTACCATGCTAGCATGGTGTCATGGGGTATTGTTTGCCATGGAAGGAGCTTGAGTATTATCTGCAACTTTACGCACCTTTGTCTTGCATGTCGCCTAAGCTATCGTTGGGTTCTATTTGAACCATTTTCAAATAAAATTAAGGGCTATGTATCAATGGTCAAGAAAAAAAAATGCACTTGACAACACAAAAAATAAGTTTTTTATTTGTTAATTACTGGACTTATTCTTGGTTTTGAGTTTGGGTGGTTACGATACCGTTATCGATAGTCGATTGAATAAGGAGTTCCTTTGAGGCTCATAGTTAGTGAGCAAAACAGTCACGTTGTTACTACGCAACCACACGTACTCTGAGTATACGTCATGTACTAATAGGAGTAGCACGCGGAGTAGCCGCGTCTTGCACGTGTGGTTGCGGAGTAGAAAAGTAACTGTTATTTCATAACCGTTATCGAAACGTTAAAAAAATATTCATATGTTTACACGTGATACACAAGAACTTAACTCGGTAGGTACAAACTCGTTATTACTAATTCAGTACTAGCGATGACCTATCGATGCGCGACTGATTAATTACTTAATAGCCCTGAGGTTTCATTGATGAAATGTCTTTGATTTATTAGGTTTTTGTATTACTAGCTTCTGCCTGCGACTTTGTCCGCGTAGAATTAGACTTAAGAACTGATGTCTCCAATAAATTATTAACGCCGGGACTCTAGACAGCTATGACTTTTGACATGTAGGAACTATGCAATTTTCCGGGATAAAAAGTGGCTTATGTGTTAATCTAGGGTACCAGCTATCTCTGTTTCAAATTTTATCTATATCCGTCCAGTCATTTCAGCGTGAAGAAGGAACAAACATATACAGTCACATCCATCCTCGCAAACTTTCGCATTTATAATATTAGTAGGAAGTAGGATAGCGAGCATAGCAGCATAATTAAACAATTTAAATTGATTTAGGCACATGAAGGTATAGGTAGTAGAGTTGTTAAGAGTTTAAAAAATGTATTTTTTTATTTAATTGCTAGAAGTTTTGCGAATGAATGAATATAGTTACAATAGTTTTTTATTACCAAATTTAATTGCCTTTGCTGCGCCTATTGATACACGTTGGCAGTATCTAAATCTCATGATCTGGGGTGAAACTCGATAAAAAACTGTTGAAATTATCCCATCTTATATTATGCCTAATATTCATTATGGACAGAATCTTCCAGAATAAGTGAACAGCAAAGATGCGTGCAATAACATAATGGGAAGCGTCTCGGTATGAACCATTAAACCAATTATTTAATCTACAAATCTAGTAGGCACTCTAACTGCGGTAAAGACGTAGACTTAGGTAGGTATATCAATTATCTCGAGATGTGGTTAGTGAAATAGACAGTGTTGATTTACGTTTCAACCTACACAAATAAAACGGGTCACCAAACACTATGCGCAAGTAGAGCATGACTGAAGGAAGCCGGTAAGATCCGTAATTAAATGACATGTTCATAAATCTACTCTAGGTCAGAGTGATGGTATCGCGCCAAAGATAAATACAATAAAACTTTCAGAGGTAAGCGAACCAGAAATTAAAGTCATTTTTTTTCTGTATTAATATAGAAATAAAGTAGATTTTGAGTATGTTTGTACGTAGAAGATAATCTTTGAAATTACTGGGCTAGGTAATGTAAAAAAATCTTTCACTAATGACAACTAGAATATCGCCGAGGCTACTTTTTATCACGGAAAAGATTAAAGTTTATGCGGGTCGCAGATGCAATTGCAACTGTTGCAAACAACAAGATAGAAGGTATAGTATCGAAAAAGTTTAGACCAACTAACTCATCAATGCTTGGCCCAAACATATGACCAAAAATATTCACTTTAAAATGTAGACAAGGGATGGATTTTGCAAAATTTCCAGTGGACAGCGAATTCTGCAAAGGGGTAGCGTAGCGTAAGCTAATCTTCTTTACATACTTGAGTTGTTTGTATGTAGGTATGTATGTACGCTGCAACGATTTTTAAAACGGTTTTCATTTCATCAATAGTTACAGTGATTCAAGAGAAAGGTTCTGACGTAGTTGGACATAACCTGCGTGGGGCGGGTCGGCTGGCCGCTATAACAATAATCGTTAAACATTAAAGTATCTAAACATTTTGTTGTAAACCACATGCGCTCTGCTTTTTGTTGATATTGTGCTAAAACAAACTGCTGTATTAGTTACACCTATTGCTATGAACTATTTCCGTAAAGGCCGTGAACCTCGTTGCTACACAGCCAACTATCGCCAATGTAAACGAAATGCGAGTACTTTTCCTTAAGATATACATTGTATATAGGTACATATATTATTATATCTAACTATATATACGTCTCTTATAATTTCCGAAACCAATAATACAATAAAAAAAGTGATAGATGTAAGTACTTTTTTTCTCTTTATTTACAGGAAAACATATAAGAAATGTATTGTTTAGATGTGGTGGGCACAATCGGGAATCAAACGTGAGAATTAAAAAGTTTTTTTATTATTCTGTTTTTCCATACTGGTCTGGGAGCAAAGAAATAACGTAGAATGTACCAGTTGCTTCTCTTCCCGCGCAGATGGTAAAAATCCATCGAGAGAATGGGCGAATATCTCAGGAGTCATGTTTATAGCAACCCATCAATATTTTGATTCCCCTTTCCACCTATACGCCCACAATCATGCTAAACGTAGCCTTAAGGTCTTGTTACCTTGGGCTTTGTCTGCCCCGTAAGGGATAAAGGCGTGATTTATGTATGTGTATGTACATGGCCGGACCGTGAGTTTAGGGGGCCCTGGGCTAATACTACTTAGGGGCCCACCTAATTACTCAAAGTATAAGAAAAAAATAACACAATAAAATATTTGATGCTGCAAAATTTACGATCTGTTTAATTTAATAAAATTATGGATTTTTTTCGCATTATTGTCTATTTTTGACTTTGACTTGACTTAACTGGGGGCCCCTTGAATCCACGGGGCCCTGGGCTGAAGCCCAAAAAGCCATATGGCAGATCCGGCCCTGTGTATGTATCCTGTTTTCGAGAAGGTTCGGAACCCTAAAAGCAATTAAAAGTTTACTGAATAGAGCCTCGAATTATGGCACGCTCGTATAAGAAAAAGTTCACAACTTTTACGAACTCCTTAAACAAGCTCCATACGTTACAAAAAAAAAAACATCTTAACTGACCATGTGTAAGTAAGGTAATCATTAACAACTTCAAAAGCAAGGTTTGTTCTTGCGCATGTATGTACCCATTTGGAGCGTTAGGCAATCGTTTTGCACAATGTTAGGCAGTGTATCGTCTGTGCCAGTATGCCACTATATTTTAGTCTCTGTTGATCTGAATTCATCCAGTTCGCGTCCCATCGTAACCTTTACCATACAAACCATAGCCCGCATGGGACGCTCGGACGCGACTCCTTCGCGTAACGATAAATCTACTCACAAATAAATCAATTACCTAGATCCTTCGATAGATAAATGTAGTGAAACAGATAACAAATAGAGTGATAAATAAAATCAATAACAATAAATTACGAAATTTATTTACCGAACAATCAAAGTCAGGATTTCAATGCAAAGATCATAAATAATTAAAATAATACGTTGGTTAATAATGTGGCGAACTGTTATTAATTCTACGGTTTTTCTTTTAATTATAGTGAACCATCTCAGCTCGGCCCCTGCATATCCTCACTGTAAGTACTCTGCTTCAGACTATCTGCCTGCTTAGTGCTGTGCCAAATATTTTAAGTAGTTACATAATAATCCACTCAATTTGATTGAATGCTTTTACTCTATTCTCTCAAGAGCGGTTATTATGAGACAATATTAGTATGTAGGTAGGTACTTAAGGAACTTTCAAACAATCTGTTTTTTAAACTGAAATTTTGTTTTAATGATTAAAAGCGACTGTAAAAATACAGAATATTTCAATACTTTAAACTTGCTGTTGTTTGCCGCTTCACCCCTGTAGGTACTCATTTTTTTATTCAAAAAAATATACAATACATATCTTGTCCTAATAACAATAACAAAACCAACATAAAAGTTACTCGGGAGTTAGGCGCGTACAAAATTCTGGCGATTCAGTTTTAATTCTATTAGACTTGCTGTCTCTATGCTGTATGCTTATTACCTAACTCGCTCGCAATCGCCATCGTGTTCATTTTGACAGTTCATGTATGGGCTGACAATTGGCATCGGATCAGCTAGCTGTCACATTCATACAAAAACTGTCAATATGAACGTGATGGCGATTGCGAGCGAGTTAGGTAATAAGCCTACTGGTCTGGAAGCAAAGAAAAAACATAGAATGTATCAGTTGCTTCCCATCTCGCGCAGATGATAAAAGAGCATCGAGGGAATGGGTGAAAATCTTAGGAATCATTTTATAGGCGATGCGGCTAGCAACCCATTACTTTTTACCCTGCACAACCTTACAATTACTAAAATTATGCAAATACCTACCCTACAATCATGCTAAACGTGGACTTAAGTCTAGTTACCTTAGGCTCTGTCCACCCCGTAAGGGACAAAGACGTAATTTATGTATGTATATAGTATAGACTAGCTGTTGTCCACGACGCTACCTGAGCAGAATTCGCTTACTCAACAGGAACTGTAGGTACGACTTTCTGGGATAAAACTATCCTATATGTCTATAGTCTAAATATATGGACTGAAACTATTTCTATTCCTACCCAATTCCAAATAAATCGATTCAGCGGTTTAAGCGTAAAAACGTAACAGGCAGACAGACTTTCGCATTTATGGTCAGATTGAGTTAATTAATACAAATTTAATTTATACTTTGTTTTTAGGTAAGTAAACATACATAGGTACACACAGCAAAGCTATTCGGTAAGCAGGGTAGATACGGCGCGAGCGTGCGTAGGTGCTTACCTGATTATTTTGCCGTGTGTACATACATAAATACGAGGTAAGTATAGGATATCTATATAATTGTATGTGCCTTTTTACATGATTAAGTAAACAATTGAATAGATTGAAAATCAAATCTACTCATTGCAATCGACCTTAGACTGTGATTATCATATTAATTACGAATAGATAAGTGCAAAACAGTTGTGTCGTAGAATGGAAGTTTTTGCTAGTGCTAATCCAAAACACGATATTATTAATTTCCTTGGAAAAATACCAGCACACAGTGTGACTACTGGACCCAAGACACCCTCACTAGCCTGCGTCTAAATCGTCGTGTCAATAACAAACCGCCAAACCACTGCGATGGTCGGCTGCCGCAAGGTCGAGCATGTCAGTAGAGTTTAGCGAGCAGATATTATTACTGTTACCCATGTCGATTAGATTTTAAATGTCATTGAATGCAACTCTAATAACTAAAATGGTTTAGTTGAATGTAGACGGTAAAGGAAAAACTTTTGCAAAAAAGTTACCAAGTACCTAATGTGTTTAGGTGTAGCAATCTTATCCGTAATTCTAAAAGGCTTCTTAATTTTAATAAGGTAAGAATATTAAATTGTCTAGTTATTGTAAAAACCAAGCATTCTTCGTTTTCGACATATTGAAGTTTTTGTCATTGACCCGTTTTTTGTCCTCGAGTGTAGTTCTGTATAAACAGTCAAGAGCAAAACATACTTATCTACATACATACAGTATACATACATCACGTTTAATATCCCTTACGGGGTAGGCAGAGCCTAAGGTAACAAAACCTTAAGGCCACGTTTAGCATGATTAAGGGCGTATAGGTGGAAAGGGAAATCAAAATAGTGATGGGTTGCTAGCCGCATCGCCTACAACATGATTCCTAAGACTTTCGCCCATTCCCTCGATGGGCTTCTACCATCTGCGTGGGAAGAGAAGCAACTGGTAAATTCTATGTTTTTCTTTACTCCCAGACCAGCATGGAAGAACACTTGGATACTTATCTACCTGCCTTCAAATACCTTAACTTTACATTAGCGTGCCTGTTAGGGTTTGTCGACATGATTGTCATCGATTCTTACGAGTAGGTATGCCATGTAATAGGGTAGGTCCGGGGGAGATGGGCAATTGAATTATTGTTACTTAAAAGTGTTAATTTTAAGGGATTTTACGAGGATAAGTTTCATTCCCGTTTATTAATGTTAGAGTTGTTTATTCAGTTTGACTACGAATAAACATTTTCACTGATATTGGTCAAACTCTATTTTGACGGTGTAGTGCCTGTGGCTAACTATCCCGAGCTTACTCTATTGTAATTCAGAACATTGCGTCGCCCTCGCATTTGCTTAAGCCGTTACAAATTTTGTGTAAGTAATGAAAGTGCCTTCTTGAATTTAATGTGGCTTTGAACATTAATATTCTTTGCAGTGCGTGGACCGCGTTACACAGTGAGCAATGCGCACGAAGCTACCAAGCAGCCGTTTGTTGAGGTGCGCAATGCCACGTACCACGGCAGCGGGCCGCGGGAAGAGGCCCGGGCCATGTGTTCTGTAAAAACCCTCGAAGTTAACGCGACTGCCAACGCCACTATAACGAGGAGGCTACATGGAGTTGTTACTTCAAGTAAGTTTTTAGTTCGAATGTTTGGTTCGAAACTCCTGACAACTCGTTAGGCTATTTTATGGATGTATAGTCAGCAGCAGTTAGAAGTACTGGAGTAGGAGAGCTTAAAAACATCGCACCCTTGCTTTCCCACTCATCCCCACCCTTACCTTGACGATGGATTCGTGAGTAGATTATTTTAAGCTCTACAAATGTTTGTCTACTTTTGCTGCTGCCTAAGTATTTTGTTCAAGTACCTACCTATTCGTAGGGTTTCCGAGGCAAACGCAAAAACTGAAATCAGGAGCTCGGTTTTTGAAATCATATCACTCGAAAGTGGGAAAATCTGTGTAAAGCTATAAAACTGCAACACAAATCGAAATTTTGACTAGTTGAAAAGATTACTTAGAGCTGTAAATTACTTCTAATCTACTAATCTTCTAATTCGGAACAATTTTTCACTACGTTTGAGTGTCATTTTCACCAGGGATGTTACGGAGCTTCGACTCCGGTTCCGTTAAGTCGGAACTTCCGATTATTATTACACCTTCGGTTCAGACTTCGGCTCCGACACTTTTAAATCGAAGGTTTTAATCGGAGGTTTTTTTTTATATATAAGAGGGGGAAAACGAGCAGACGGGTCACCTGATGGAAAGCAATCACCGTCGCCCAGGGACACCTGCAAGACCTGGGGAGTCACAAGTGCGTTGCCGGCCCTTTGAGGAACAGGAAGGCTCGCTTTTTAAAGATCCCTAAATTGTACCGCTCAGGGAATGCTGCAGCATAACATAGCGGCGGCGGCGGCCTGTGCTGACTGTTATGAACAGGTTCATACATGTCGCGCGGGGAATCCCCCCGACTCCCGCTACGTGCACTCTATCGTCAATTATCCGACCCTGCCTCCGACTCCGGTTCAGACTCCGATTCCGACTCCGATAAAGCAAATTTAAAAACTCCGACTCCGCCTTCGGTTCCGATAAAACTACCTCCGTTACATCCCTGATTTTCACATGCATACATGGTGTTATCAAAAATCGGGTCCATGGCCCCAAACTAAGCAAAGCTTGTAATGGGTACTAAAAGAACGGATAAACATACTTATATAGATAAATACAAATTGAACATCCAAGACTCGTGAACAGATATTCATATTTTTCATACAAATATCTGCCCCGACCGGGGATCGAACCCGGGACCCCAAGCTTCATAGTCAGGTTCTGTAACCACTAGGCTACCTGGTCGTCACTGTCTCTAAAGATTAATTTTGATCAATCCACGCGTCTTCGTAGATGGCATTATCTAAATATGTGTACCCGGTCACAACTTAGTGCTTTTTCATACGGTTACGGACGAAGTGCCATAAGAGTAATTAATTCTTTTTTAATTTATAGGAGAACTCCAGAGCTCCATACAGCGGTTAGAGGTGATAATCTTCGGCCAGATGCAGCAACTGTGGCAGAGTTTAGACGCACTGCGAGCGCAACTCGGTGGCCGTGACATATCGTACCCTGATCGCCGCACTATGATGTTCAGATTTAAGCCAGAGGGATAGTTCGGTGGTCACATTGTGTAGGGTAAACAACCTAGGATATTACTAGTACTTTTGCATTTGTTTTTCACAATTCACCAGAATGTCATTTAAATCGCGAATCTCAGCATGAAGTAGGGTTAGTAGTTAGGGTAAAAGTATTTTACTACTGGAACTACTTTCATTTCCATCATTGGCTCCCAGTTTTTGACGGATGTGTACAGTTATGTATATCCTTCATGTATCCCAGTATTTCAGTATTCTTTCAACACGATTATTAATAGCTGTTAGGTGCGAGCTGTAGTAGGTGCGGGTTATAAATCGACAGCGATTTGCAAGTTGTTGTTGATTTCCACTACTGATGCACTACATTCAACTAACGACGACTCATAATTGTCCTGCTTATAAAAATGATACGTAGCGATATTCACTTAGCTAGTACATTAAGTCGAGTTCTCCGATATCTATACAGCGAATCCTACAAAAATAACTAAACACGCACCTTATGCCACTGAAAATAGGTTCTATGTGCAGATATTTTTGAACGGTTGGCCGTATAGACATTGGAGAACTCGACTACCCAAGGCAGGAAACTCTTAAATAAGTACGCGTGTGTACCGCTTTATTAATTTCCATAAACCTTTAACTTACTGAAGTCCTCATTTAAGATTTAATTAGCTAACTTAATGCCGTAGTACACTTATTAGGAAGATACCATTCACTCGAAATCATTCTAGAAATTTAATTTTCCTTTCCATAAATTGTGTGAGGTTTTAGGGTAATCAAAGGCAAAGTTGTAATTAAGTTCCATTTATTAACAAATTAGTAACTGAACTGATCAGCAGGCTACCCGGCCGGGTGTGGGCTACTATCGTTCGGCCGGGCTACAACAATAAACAAATACCTTCGTTAGTTACATTTAGTTAATGTTTGTAAACCTACATGCTTCTATTAATAAATTAAATATTAACAAATAAACAATTTATTATGCTTCCTTTCGATTAGAAACTATAATTAGAATGTACTTTTTCAATAAGAGAATAAGTATAAATGTAAATAGGTAAAAATATTTGTCGTTTCTAAATAACTAATTGAGATTGAAAATGCTAAGTATATCGGACGGAAACAAAGTACCTAATAATATCATTTTTAATATGTAATTCGCTAAAATAACTAGCGATACCAGAGCAACGGCACACCGATTAATTCAGATGAAGAATGGAATTTATACTCTCTTAATCGTTATGATTCAGATGTCGATTTATATTGATTAGAATCAATAATTTCTTATTAAATATCAATATTGTTACATTGATAAAATAAACGTCTCGCTTTTATTATTTACACATTTCGTTTGTCGGTACTCAATCTCGTGAAGCCCGATGATACTGCATATTACGGCCAATGGAGTTCACGCCGCAACACCAATTTCTTGATTGATCAATTCATAATTATTGTCAATGTCAATACAGTACAGAACAGCAGATATGAAAGTGTGTTCTTAGAATCAATGCGTGTCTCATCACCAAAGCAATGGTTGACTTAATTCGTTTTAGGATAAACTCCATGGCCATTATTTCACTTCTGTCGGAGGTTATAATGCTGGTCGGGGGACATCGGGATCGTTCGCGAGTGTTCGTGTGTTCAGGCGGCGTTAGCTTGCATGTAGCGGCGCAGTTCCTCCTGCGTGTCGAATATCATGACGGGGAAGGGGGAGCCGGGCACGTGTCGCCCCGCCCACCGCACCTCCACCCGGTAGTCGCCCGGCTCCGTCGGCGAGAACTGACGACAAACGCGCGCTTACAGTGTTCATGTTCAATCAGATCACAAGTCACAAGTTAGCTATCCCAATAGGCTTACGTCAAGACGATTTACTATTGATATAGCTCTGCAGATTGGATTGATTTTTAGGCTTGGGTCAAGATAAAGGTTTAATACGCTTATATTTTTTGTACAGTAACAGTTGTCTATGGTACCGCGATGCCTTCTTACTGGCGTAAAGCCCACACAGATACAACTGTGGACAAACTTTTTAGGCGTTAGCCGATATTTCTCTATAAATCATACTAAATCTTCAACCATTGTTTAACACTTATATGACATTTAGTCAGTTTGTACTGCGTTTTATTTAGGATATTTTTACTACGATATATTCAATGTGTGAATAAGTGAACGATGTCGCAACTGAGTGAAAAAAACATGTATCGTGACAGGTAGGCTCACCTTGCACAGTATAGTGCGATCCTTCTGGTTCTCGCGCTGCATCTCGACGCGGAAGGCGCCCTTGGGGCCGCGCACGCGCACGGTCAGCTGGCCGGCGCCGGCGCCGCGCGTGTCGCACAGGAAACGCGACTGGAACGTCGCCAGCACGCCCGGCTCTACGCCCGGCCCGTACACACGGACCTGAAAAGGTTACAGTTATCAAAATGTAAAACGAAGAGCGTCTGAATTCCTGTTCTGGCAGAATCTAGAAAATATGATGTTAACAAAATAATTCATCACTCCGTAAATGTATTTCAGTCAACCCACTTTTATGGTTATGTCTATAATAGTTTGGACACAACGGTATGAACTGTTCCGATGTACAAGAAATTTAACCATTGCAGTATGGAAACGTGATTCAGCATGTATCGATAAAGGAGCATCCTTTTATATTTATACTTTTGTATGCCCTCAGTGTATTAAAAAATAACAAGAAATTCAAAATGACAAAAAATAAATGAAAAATAATTTAAATTGTTCTATTAACGATACTGAAGAACACATGAAAATTTGCAGACTGAAAAAAATACAAGTCTGATAGTTCTATTTTATTTTGTTAATTTCGAAAGCATCAGCTGATATAGTTGAGCTAATAAGGTAAGTTGGGATAGGTTCAGATGTCTACATACCTTGGAAGGATCTGGCGCGCCGGCGACTTTGAGCACAAACGGCGATCCGGGCACGTGATCGCCGGCGAATTGCACGCTCAGCACGTGCCGGCCCGCCTCCGCCGGCTTCACGTTTAATGTGAACGTGCCGTCGCCGTGCTCGTACAGCTCGCAATACGCCACCTGAAAGGTTATACTTGGTACAGAAAACCTATTCATCGCCAAACACCATCGCTGCCATCTTTTCATTAAGGCGAAATAGGAGCTCCGCGCCGTGAAGTTTCATTGACCTTGGCTCATTCATAGTCGCCAGACGAAAACTAATTTGAAAAAAAAAAAAAAAAAAAAAAACTTACGGGACTTCCAACGGTTGAATTTAGAGATATAACCAAAAAACATTTGACTGACAAATGTAAACATGGTAAATGAGATTTGGATAAACAGTAATTTGCAACGCGAGTTACCTCACTCAGGGCCTGTCTCACCACTCTCTGTAAAGTTCCTGATATCTCAAGTGTCAGTTGTCTATGATCCCTTCTCTATTTATTACTACGAAACAGACAGAGACGACATCTTAGATAACCGACACTTACATATCAGTGTGTTAAAACTGAGAGTGGCGAAACAGCCCCTAGGTGTCGTTGTTATGCTATGTGTAAAGTATAGTTTACCTTGTTGGGGCCGGTGCAGTGCGCGGTGAGCTCGCCAGGTCCGGCGCGGCGCGTGTCGATCCAGGAGCGTATCTCGCGTCCCACCACGCCACCGGCCAGCCCCGCACCGGAGCACACCACGCGCGACGCGTCGCCGCTCTCCGAGCCCGCTGTTACGTTCACCGTCAGCGGACACCCTGCGAAACAAATACTATTTTAGTAATTCATTGGATAACACGTAAACGAGATATGAAACACGGTATTTAACAGGCTGTCTTGGCGTAAGCAGCGATTCAATAGCACGTAAGGCCGTGAGCGTTGAAACTTTGTTGGTTCAAACGCGCTGATCACTAGACTCTTCAAACACAATAAATAGGGCTAGAGTTTAAACGAGACAAAACCAAATATTTAAATGTTACAACAATTTTAAATTTTTGATAAAATATATTCAGATTTTAGTGATACTAATAACATTTTCTTGTAGGATGTGGTTTAAAACAACAAAATATTGAATATCATTTCTAGTATATTTGACAGTGTTTAAAGAGTTAGGGCCCGTTTCACAACTCTCTATTAAGTTCGTAATATTTGAAGTCCCCGTTTGATTATCATCTTAGTGTGCCAAAATATTGACTAAACGGTTTATTCACATTATCTACAATTTCAATCTTTGAAGAAAAACAACATTATGAAGCTGTGAATGTTGTAATAGGCTACTTGACCCTTTTTATATATGCCCTAAACGATTATTGTTCCATTACAACAAAAAAATAACACAATATTATTTCAATACCTAAAAACCTATAAAACTGTATTTCCAACGTCCATTATTGCTTTTGTCAATAAGCCGAGGAATTAGTAATTTTTCAAATTAATCTTATTTTCCAGCTCGTGCTTTCATTTCACGATATCGCTTATATTACGTTTTCTTAAGTCAAATACTAAAGGAAATAGTCATTCGATGTATGAGTAAAGTAGCCTATGTCATGCTGGGCTAATTTTAGACAAGTTCACCTTTAACGAGGCGTCCTGCCCACGTGACCCGCAGCTGGTGGTCGCCGGCGCGGCGCGCCGTGTAGCTCGCGCGCCACAGACCCGGTCCGGCAGCCGCCAGAGCCACTGGCACTTCGTCGCCGTCCGGCGCCGCTAGAGACGCTTCCGGCGTGCCCGGACCCGCCGCGCTGCCGTCTGTAACACATGCTGCTGTTGATAAATGTTCACTTGTTTAATCGTTGGACATTGAATACGAGTTCACGCTAGAGTTCCTTCTAGAAGGATTTTTTCATGCAGAAGTTGTTCAGGAGTATGTCTACCTAGGACAAATCATTCAGCTTGGTAGAAATAACTTCGAGAAAGAAGCCGATAGGAGGATTCGATTGGGCTGGGCAGCGTTTGGGAAGCTTCGTCATATCTTGACGTCATCCCTGCCACAATGCCTTAAAACTAAGGTGTTCAACCAGTGCGTTCTACCAGTAATGACTTACGCGGCAGAGACGTGGACACTCACAGGAGGACTAGTCCATAAGTTCAAAGTCGCCCAGCGTGCTATGGAGAGGGCTATGCTCGGTATCTCGTTGAAAGATAGGGTCCGCAACGAGCATATCAGACAAAAGACAAAAGTTGTCGACATAGCCCGAAGGATTAGTACGTTGAAATGGCAATGGGCTGGTCACGTTTGCCGTAGAACTGACAACCGTTGGAGCAAAAGTATCCTAGAGTGGAGACCACGTTTGGGAAAGAGTAGCGTGGGACGCCCTGCGACGCGTTGGACGGATGACCTTAGGGGGACAGCTGGCAGTGGCTGGATGAGGGAAGCCCAGGATCGCGAAATTTGGCGCAATATGAAGGAGGCCTACGTCCAGCAGTGGACGGACAATGGCTGTAGATAGATAGATAGAACGAACGAATGACGATGTAGTTGGGCATTTTTCAGGTAGGAAATCCATGCAACCTTCTTGAATTATACAACTTCGACGCCATTTCTGCTCAGAATCACGAGCATATCGATTTTAGTATAAATCAAAAAGTGTCCTAAAGACTTTATACCATTTCCAACTTTTCATTTTGTTACTCTCTTACAAGTGTCTAAGGAGACAGACGTAACGGAAAAGGAATGAAAAATATAAGTCAATTTTATTTACCTATTAAAATCACAGTGCATAATCGAAGTTGTATAATTCGAGAAAAAAAAGTGTGTGGATCCATTTTCAGAAAAATGCCCAGTCGTGAGAACTCGGTTCGAACGGACGAGTTTCTTCGAGCCAGCCCTTGTGAATCTATGCGTATATGTATTTCGGTGTTGTTCCGCCTTGTGACTGACCTATGGTGAAGACGGCGGGCGTGTGCGGCGCGGCGTGCGCGAGCCCGCGGCCGGCGAGCGCGACGCGGTCCGCCGTGCTGCCGGCGACGACGAGCGCGCGGCGCGGCGCCCCGCCCACCAGCGCGCCGTTGTACGTCAGCTCCAGCTCCTGCTCGCCGCTGACGCCCTCGGCCGCCGTCAGCGTCACTACCGCGCGACCAGACACTGTCTCCACACCTGCCAAGTGACAATGCAATGCTGCATACAAAAAGATTATAATCACAATGAAATATGTCAGAATCGCGTATGCCTGTTTTTCAAAACTTCGTTTAGTTTTCTTTCAGTCGACACCATCTACATTATCTCGTAATTAATTGGTAAAATTCGCGTAATTCAATATTAAACGCAATAATGCTGTGTGGACGTGAAATTGACTGATTTACATATCTGGGCAAACTCAACTTTGGTAAAGAATGCAACCCAGGTCGAATGTATAACACACAAGATTGAACTATTAATTTTACAAACCAATTTTACCAAATTCTGGTTGTTAAAAATTGGCATACAGTGGAATGAACTGACAACTTAACTACAGTCATCAAAACTTTAACAAAAAGTTGTTATTTAAAACAAACCGCGTTTCTCTTGGGTTTCTAACACGCGCACGTAATAGTACATTACTGTCTAGGCCAGGAAGTAGGCAATTACTATTCTGGCCGAAGCAAGTATAGTGCTTTTCTCAAAAATCGAAAATATAACAACAACAAAAATAAATGAAAATAAAATAGTGAAAATTGTTTTGCTTTGCCGCCTTTTTCTATCAATGGCATTTGAAGAGTGTATTTTTCTACCCAGAACACCTAAAGCTATTTCAGACACAGATAAACACGTTGTCGTACTAGTTTTTTTTTTTTTTAATTTGATGTTTTAAGTCTTGTGCCTTTCTTTTATAATGGTGATTTGCATTTTTAAAAAGTTAATAACTAGACAGTAATGGAATTTGTATGCAACATTACTGTCGAGTTTAGCGCGACAGTAATGTTTTTTTTTTTTAATTTTGGACTGATCGGCAACAATTAACTTCCTGTTCTGATATGTAGTTAACAATGACGACTTAACCGGACATTTTTGAGAAAAATACCCTACTTAGGACTTTGCTACAACACTCATTTTTTTTGAAGCGAACTGTGGTGTTAATTGTGGACTTACGCTGGTGGCGGGCGGCCAGCAGGCACTCAAGCGTGCCGGGGCCGGCGTTGCTGGTGTCAAGTACCAGCTTGGACGGCGCTCGCACGCGGCCCGAGCTGTCCGCGCCCCAACCGCCCACCGGCACGATCGCCGATGTATCTATCACCTGTTTGAAGACACGATGCGAGTCAAAGACACGGTAGGAGGTTTGGAAATGTTATTACAAATGTTGATGTGGATGGAGATAATATAACTCTTGGTGGGAATTGGTTTAGGGTGCAGGCTATGTTTACTGCACTACGTTCTTAATATTTTATTTAAATTGTGTCTGTATCTGTTTTTTTCCCCAATAAAGAAAATAAAATAATAATAAAATAAAGCAAGTTATTTTCGAGGACACAGAACTTCGATTCCAATTCTTTGTTATCTGCCACCTGCTTGATAGGCAACCTTTATTCTCACCTAAAGTGTAGCGTTATCTTGCATGACTCAAGTATTGACTACGGATTTGCATTATTTCAGTTCGCCGATACGGCGAAAATTAGACAAAGCATCCATTTATACAATTAAATTACAGTAAAAGTCATATTAATATACAAAAAATTAAGTAAACAGAAAGCATATGAACTTCCACTATCCAAGTTTACTCGACATTAAAGTAGTGGCCACATATTTTAAAGGAAAGTAACTCGAACCGGATTCTGTTACTCCATCAATATACCAAGACGACACAGGGCTCAAGCATCAATTGATGCAAAATTTGGACTTACTTTGACAGAGAACGGGCTGCCGGGGAGCGGGCCTGCGGCCGTGAATATTCTCACTTCGTACAGGCCAACGACGAGCGGTATGTACGCGCAGAGCCATTCCCGAGGCGCGCCCGCTGCAACCCTGCATTCCAACAAGCCGGAATCTGTGTCATCTTCCTTGCCTTCGGTCAGCTTTTCCACCTGATACAAACAATACAATACAAGTTGTAGATTGCCATCTCTCGGGAGTAACATTCTTCATTTTGTGGTTGTATATGTGATGTACACAGTATAGTTAGGGTTAGACAAAGAAAGCACATATAAATCTTTGTGAATATTCAGCAAATGGCGTCCGAGGCCAAGCGCTCCGGAGATATTACACTTAAACACATCAAAAGTATAAAGAAAACAATCACATAAGAATTCTTATACGCTTTTAATTTCTGGTTAATTTTATCAGTCTTTCTTTACACCAACAGAGCACAGGAATACGGGTTATAGAATTAATAAAATTTACTATTATCTCGCGGAGCAATACGCTTGAAGCAAACCAGTTAGGCTGAGCGCGTACCAGAAATATGCTAGGAAACGGAGCAAAAAGGCCTCTAATAGCATAACTTTATTTTTATAGTCTCGCTTGGCGCTGCTCTCCTATTGGTGAGTTTTCCTCACCCATCTCTGGTAAATGCGCAGCCTTACATTTAACATAAATAATAAATAAATTCGCAATTTGGCTAGCTATAAAAACAGTGTTAAAATTATTTTTTAGACAGATAACACGAGACAATTTAAACTATGGGCTAAATATATTAACAGATTAATAATAACAAGGTATTATATTACCATTTGAGGAACCAGACTTGAGAAGAAGGATTTAAGAATTCCCCGAGTACCTATGATTTATTATGGACTCTGCGTAACACATCACCTCGGGCGAACTTATCATTCGACGTTGAACTTAACAACTCAAGTCATCGCTTGGCATCAAATCAGGGTGTAATTTCTAAGAAATTCTTAACACTTTAAGAGTAGGTATTTAAGATTAAATGGCATGAACATCAGATCGAATATGAATAAATCACTACAAAAGATGATCTGCCATTTGATGACGCTGCACATAGAGACGTCAACAAACCTAAACAAAGCAGAGCTCATAGTATATATATTATACTAGCTTTTGCCCGCGACTTCGTCCGCGCAGATAACGTCAGTGACGACATTTTTTTTTTAATAAAAAGTATCCTATGTTACTTTAATACCTCCAAGAACATGTGTACAAAATTTCATGATGATCGGTTGAGTAGTTTTCGCGTGAAACCGTAACAAACAAACTTACATTCGCATTTATAATATTAGTAGGATTATTTTATAGAAAATCATGAATGAACAAATAATCAATTACACAAATAAGATTAGTACAAATAAAACAGTTAGTCTACATGTAATATCCGAAAAGGAAGTAAACTGGAAATCAAAGTCTAGTCTAGATTTGGGAAGAAACACATACTCGCACTATTATTAGTGTGACGTTATTTCTATTAATTTCAAGCAATATATTTAGAGATACAAATTAATTATTTGACACAATAATAATAACAGTAATAACCAAACCATCTATTATGTTACACAATACGCACAAATGGACATATGATAATCTAAGATTGAGACAGCCTTCCGAATTCATTGACTTTTATCATCCCACTATGTATAATAACCTCTTTCGACTTTGTGTATTTGTCTTACCTGTACAGTGGGCGGCGAGTGATCAGCGCAGTGTATGGTGAAAGCGGCTTCTTTGCCAACGTGCGCATGCGCGAGGCCGGTGCCGGCGCAGCGCGCGGCGCCACTGCTGCGCCCGCTCAGCACGCCCAGAGACACGGGGCTGCCCGCCACAGGGGCACCTACGACACAATATCTAATAGTACTTTTTCATAGGATTTTTTTAAATCTAAGTTGATGTGCTGTCTAAGCTACCTAGTATAATTGACAATTACGGTAAGCGGGTCTAAAAGCCAGGTGGGCAATATAATTGCTGCAATTATTTCTCAAACTTCATATTTGGCAATCAATAAATTCGAACAGAGAAAGTCCAATAGGTAGGCGTGTCTACAGCCATGTTAAGCATCCGTGCGTACACTAGACAACTGGAACAGAATCAACTTTCACCATAATAACAGTATTTTTTGATATCTCACCACCGTAGTTGACGTAGATGCGATAATGTGCCGGAACCGTGGCCCGCATCCGGACCCGGTAGGTGTGTCCGTCCTCCCTTATGTCGACCGGTATGCGGACGCGCTTCTCGCCCATGGCCTCGCATACAACCTCCAACTCACCCACTCCCGCTTCCTTTGTATCCACTACAAGACATAGCAAGACATCTTTAAAAAAAATCTTATGCGGGAAGTAAAAAAATGCAATCTGGTTTCGTTCGTCACAAATTATAACATAAACAAGAGATAATCTTCCATCTGGCTCGAATTCGTGTCAAAACATTCTATGATTGGGATTAATATTGGTTGAGCTTTTTGTTTACAGCTGTTATCCCCAAAAAAATAAGTGGCTTTTGGTGAGAAATTTAACCGCCAGATGCTCTTTTCTGTAAACTTCTTCGGCGGGTGGTCGAAATAAAAGTTGAGTTAACAAACTAACCTGTGAAGTTGATAGGCGTTTGCGTTATGATGTTGCCAGTAGGCAGCCCAGACATTATAACTTTGTTCGGGTCGAATGATTCGCAAGTATACGGGCTTCCTGTGACAGGCTTTGATAAATGGAGCACTTCTGCAAAACAAAGAGCAAAACATAGGTAAGAAAAGGAATTGAGACTAGAAGCTAAAGCATATGTAAGGTTAATAGCGTCTGTCAATAGCAAAACAAGTTTTGAAGATGCTGGCTAAAGCCGTTTGTTCGCCGCCGCGCTGCTTTTTTCGTGACGTCCACTAAGCTCCACTATCCCCCAGATAAAAAAAAATATACTTCAGAGACTGTTTTTTATTTACTTATAAATACAAATGATCTTTCAAGCAGAGGATCGTAGATTTGAACACAGGCTCACACTTTCGAGTTTTTCGGAATATACGTGTGAAATGACATTTCAAATTTCTCTCTTCACTGAATGAAAAAATCGTGGAAACTTGCACAATTCTAAGCTTGTGCCCAGCAGTAGGCCGTATACACATAGGCTGGAGTTAATATGACGATATATACTGTTTCAAGGTATGTATCATAACCACAGCAAAGTCAGCATTCTTGGTGACAGTGGAAGGTGGAAAAAAGCAACAACCCATACCTATAGTGCTCTGTCCGACTTCAGTGATGGTGTACTCGGCCTGCAACAACCCTGACTTGGTCTGGTAGCACCGGACCGGCAGCGCCCGGGAGCCGGGGCCGGACACGACAACGTCGAACTCGCGAGCCGGGCGGCCCAGTGTGTCGATGCTGAATGATGCCACGCGGCCTACTTGCGCCTGGTACAGCCCCAGACCGGCTGCTGAAACCTTTTGGAACAGTTTGCGGTTATAAAATTCTATTCATAGATAATAGCGTTTTTACTTGTCATTACAACTTGAGTAATGTAAATAGAAATGAATACAATATGTTAGAATACTGCCAAGCCATTGTACTCAGGTTGGCCGGCTCAAGGTCATCCTATACATGTAAATAAAAATCAATGTTGCTAAGCGCAAAACTCGAGACCGGCTGGACCAATTGGGATTGTCTAAAAAAAATACCTATCCTTTTTATATTTTTTTTGTGTGGAAAAGTCCATTATAAGAAACCAATTTCGATATTTTTCTCATCTGTTCCTGAAGTTTCACGGAATGCTTACTTATATGGAGAAAAAAAACATAAAAATAAAAAAAAAATATCAGAAAAAAAAACGAATGGTGGTGAAGCGGCGGGGAAAAGCTAGTTTAGATTAGAGTTGGATATCGACAGTAAAGGCCGTTGCGTGTCACACTTGTTTTTTATGAAAGCACATTATTATGTATAATCATTATTTTAATGACTCTGTATAAGTATACCTATTTGTATAAGTGCTCGCATCTCAGCTGTTCAGAATTTATGTGTGAAATAACATTTGAAATATACCGTAAATGTTACCTCTGTATTTTGATGTGCAAGCTCTTCACTTTAGAAAACCTATGATACGAATGTAGATAAGGTTATGTATGTGACTGTACATAATTAGCTGCGCTTCGTTTCGTAAAACGTCACTCGTGTTTTAATGCCTTTCATTATGCACCAGCCACATAAATAACTAGTATCGCACCTCCTGGCCGTGGCTGGCGGGTTGCACTTCGACAAGGAGCGGCTCGCGCGCGACCGGCACGCCGCTCCAGAGCAGCGTGAGCCGGTGCGGCGCCGCGCGCGCCGGGTGCCACACGAGCTCCTGCCGCGCGCCGCCGCGCCGCCGCATCGAGTGCGGCACGGTCTGCCCGCCGCACGTCACGCGCCCGGACAGCCGGCCCGCGCCCGCGTTGCTCGTGCTCACTGTCGCATACAACAGTAAATCATACCGCAATCTATACTAATATTATAAAGAGGTAAAACTTGTGAGGATGTAGGTGGGTAGTGGTAATCTACTGAACCGATTTTGAACATTCTTTTACCAATACGGACCACATTATATGTGAACGTCATAGGCTATATTTAATTCAGCGCGGACGAAGTCGCGGGCAGCAGCTAGTCATTTTAGACAGAAAACCTATGAAATATTGTTGAAATCGTTGGTTAAAGTTAACGTTAAAGTAACTTGGTGCAACTCACGCTTTACAGCAAAGTGCACAGCAACATATAAATCAAGCATTCTCAGGTATGCATTAACGGCAGCAGTCACTCCTGACTCACCAGTAAGTATGGCCGGGCGGTGCGCCACGGCGTCTCCAATCGATAGCACTTTGACGGCCGCGGCGTCCAAAGCCTCGACCTCCGCCACGGGCCCTCGCGCGCCGCGCACCAAGTACCGTCCGACGCGGCTGGCCGGGAACGTCAGCAGCCCCGTGTCTTCGAGTTGAGCTTCGGTCACGCGAGCGCCGGTAGGCGAGAGGACTTCTACGTCGGAGAGATTCTCATCCACTTCCACTGTGGCTATGCCACCTGCGAACGTGGTTGAAAAATTAGGCTCTTGCTTAATAAGCCTTTAAATAATAGGGAAACAAAAGACGAACTGTTGGACGGTCTCCCGCAATGAGGACGGATTTTGTTAGCAGGAAACTGTTGGCTAGGCGAGGCACAAAACTGATCGTCGCGGAAAACCCGTGTCCTTCAGTGATCGTCTTACGGCTGATATGAGGATTAAATTAAAGCAACCGATAGAAAGTCAAACTCCCACTTCTTTCATGCAGGATGGAAGTGAATCACGCAAATAACGCAGATGTGAACACAGCGTATACATTAAAAAAATTAGGTACTTTATATTTTGACATGTCACAAACATCTCACTTCGTTACACATCTATCGTATGACGTAATTGATGGATGGCCCATGCGGCGGGCTACACAATGTAATTGTCCCATTAGATGTAAGTATTACCGATCTGAACGTATGTGTGGGGCTCGCTAACGCGGCAGACGAACGGACTACCGGGCACGGGCTGCTCGTTGAACGTGACAGACACGCGGTGCGGCTCGCGCGACACCGGCACGAACGTCACGTCGTAAAGGCCACGCGCCACGGCCACCACCTGCACAAACACCGTCAAGTTGCAGACATTATGAGACCAGGGGCCGAATGTGCGCCTGAATATTACGGCAACACTTTTGATGAAAGTAATCAATCGGATAAAACTTAGTTTAAATCCGCCCAGCCGTTTTAGCGTGATAGCGTATGATGCAGATAGACTCACACACTCACAAACTTTTGCGAACTACAAAAAGAAGGTTCTACATGAGACTCAAGACATTAATATTGATTAATTCATTAGTGATTTATCTTACGCAGGTAAAGGATTAATTTTATCTTGTAAAGTTTACTGACGCCTTATGTACAGTGGTTAATGCTTAAGTCCGCGTGCAATATTCAATTATCAGCACGAGGTCTTAAGCGCGAAACACACAGCGCGGACGAGACGCGGGGCGTGCGCGGGCCGTGCGCGGGTGTCATTCGTTGTAACACTCGCATTCTCTGAAAGGCTCACAGAAAGCGTGCGCGGGAGCGTGTTGCGCGGGTCGTGAATGCTTTGTGGTGGAGTTGTAAATATTTACAACTTTAGCAATGGATCTTCACGAAAAAAATATTGAAAGTGTTCGTCAACACAATTGTTTGTGGGAACCACAAAATAAACAGTATAAAAACGCGGTTTTGAAAGCAAGGTTATGGAAAACAATAGCAGAGGAATTAAATGAAAATTTTAAGTACTTTCAATTATTTAATTATTATTAAAATATGTCACGAACTTTTCTCTAACTAAAAAATCTGCGTTTGTTGATCGTCGATTTGTCGGATTTATCGGTGCCATTCCCCAGCCTGCGACTCGCGTTCAACCGCGTATGCCCGCCGCGGTTCGGCGCACTGCGCTCGCCCGCGCGTGGCCCGCCGCGGTTTGGCGTCGTGTGTGAATACAACGAGAGGCGCGGCTCACGCGATGAAAACGACATGCTCGGCGCCCGACCCGCGCCCGCTTTCTGTGTGTTTCGCGCTTTAGTTATCATTCAGATTTTTGCTATTGGTCGAATTGAATGGACCGCAAAAGTGAAAAAAAAATGAAGCTTCAATTAGACACACTCTTTTAAATATCGAAACACCTAGTGTCAGTACAACACATGCTATACGGGACGTGTTTTAATATTTTTGGTGGTCCTTGATTGTGCACGACTAATATTTGTATTTTTTCATTCGCTTTGTAACTCACCTCAGCTTTGACAGTGGTGGAAGGCGTAGACACGACAAGTTCGAGAGTGCCCTCTCCGGCGCCGGCCGCGTCCACGCTGAACGTCACCGCTTTGCCCACCTCCACGCCACGCTCTTCTTCCGCTCCCTCCTCTAAACTCAGCCCTTCTAGAGTGCCTTCGAGCTCTAGAATGGAGTAAGATTATACTTAATTAACCTTTGTAACGTCACGCAAAACCTCAAAGTCCCCATGTAAGCCTTATTTTGGAAAGCTGAGGAATGGAATTGTCAATATTTCAAAACATTTACTTTCCATATATCAAAAACCATTTCGAGAGAAACGCTTGTAGAACACAAACAAAGTATTTTTGTATTTTTTGCACAATATTTTTTGGAAAATTTTGCGAAATATGTAAAACGGGAAATGATGTCACATGGCCGGTCCAATACTGCCATTACAAAAATCCTTGTCTGCCGGGTTTCCGTTTGACATTTACAACTTTTACAACACAACACTACTGACAGCTTACGGTTAATACTTACGGTTAAGACTTCCTAGGCTTAAGTGCAATATTTTGTTAGTGTCTAACTGGCTTTCGCTCTTTTAGTACATGTGTTATATTTGCAAAAATAGTCTCTTTTTCACAACCTGGCTATACTTTACGGAACTTTCAATGCTTCTGATTGGATTTTGGTGTTCTAAGTTTTCGATGTAATATGTATAAGTGTTGTTTTTTTGTGAATTAATGATCATATTTTAAATAAAATTTAAAATCTTTCATTTCAAAGATCAAGAAGGGTTCAGCTACTCCAGTACACGTGCCATACTTCGGTCAGTTTTATTACGTCTATTTGTTATCTTTTCCTTTCATATTCAGCAACAAAAGAAGTTGTGAAATCTCGCGTTAACTGCATTTTCGTCATCTTAAATGAAACAAACTATAACATACGCCCTTTCTGCTCGAGCAACGATTTAATGGATTTTTCTACGAAAGTACAAGATTTTCACTATTATAAAAAATATGGGCGTTTTAAAATTGTGCGCTCTTTCGAGCCAGACAACACACACACAATTACCTCCAGGCCCCAATCCAGTGACCCTGACACGTCGCACATCATACACGTTGCACGTGAACGGCGAGCCGGGCACGTGTCTCGCGGCGCACGAGACTTGCACGCTGTGCCGGCCGACGGCCTCCGGCGTGTAGGACGCCGTGAACCGGCCGTCGCCGAGAGGAGATACGCGAGCGCGCACCGCCGTGCCGCCAGGCCCTGACACTGTGACCGTCGGCTCCCCCGCTAGAAGTAAGTGCCGCGACATGAAACCGTGTGCCGTGAAACGCTGTACACCTTGCTCCAGGCTTAGATCAGTAGGCTTATTTGTCTAACTTGCTCGCAATCGCCACCGTGTCCATTTTAACAGTTCATGTATGGGCTGACAATTGGCATCGGAATCAGCTAGCTGTCACATTCATACAAGAACTGTCAAAATGAAATCGATGGCGATTGCGAGCGAGTTAGACAATAAGCCTACATGCCTTATACTCTGAAGTTACAAATTTAAAGTTTGTACAGTGCCGTTTCGCTCACTATTAGTAAAGTTATCAATGGAGTGTGAGGGAGATGGAGTGTGAGGGAGATGGTAAGCTACGAACTTCGAATATAGAATTTGGGAGTAGGTAGCCCTTAAATTTCACCGCAGTTGCGAGATATAACATGTTGAAATCAGGATGCGATCCATACTATATTAGGTAGTTCCATTTTAATATGGACAAGCTCGCATACAGTGCGCGCGCGGGCTCCGTGGTAGCCGCGCCCGAACTTTACTTTCTACCCTGCACTTGCACTGAGCGAGTATTCGGACGCAAGAGCACGTTTTGCGATATTGTATATCAACTTTTTCATATACGATAACGCTAATTAAAGATTCCTCGAAGCTTGCGGGCGAACTGTGTGCTATGCTTTCTTTTTCTACATTAGTACTAATATTTGACCGAGTCTCAGCAAGTTATGTTACTATTAGCTTTGCTACGAAATCTTATAGACTCTTCAAAATTCAAAGAGACACTACCTTAGCTTAAACAGTGTCATTTTCTGCTAAAACACGACATAAACTTTCGCAAACAGCTTTATAAAACTTTAAGTTAAATCGAATTAGAAATGCTCACTAGCATATTGATATTGAACATACAAGAAAGACATCATCGGCTTCATTTCTGAAGTAAATAGCCAAAACAAAATACTACAAAATGATAAGAATATCGATTTACAGTCATCATTAGAAACATTCAGATGAATATTGTATAGGTACTGACAACCTTGCTGATATGTACATGAATATACACCAAGACACGAAGCCAAGACGTCATAACTATCTCATACCCATCGCGTTCATAAAGCAGTTGTTTTGAGAAATGATTGAGAACAATGTTATGTCCGATATTTCAGACGGTGACTGTATACCGGATGGTATAATGATAATTACAGCGACATTGCCGCTCGTTGGAACGGAAACAAGCACCGAAACACTTCAGACCGCACATGGATCCAGACAAGCGAATGTCAACCTGCACTTCGGCTACTGATCAGTCGCACGCACAAGGCAACAATAAAATGATTTACAAACACAGTAAATAATCAAAACAAACAATCGCATACAGCCTAGCGATAACCGAATCTCGCATTGAACTCTCACAACTAGTATAGCTTAGCGATTGAACATACTGAATTAAATTAGCTGTATAAATCTATACACATAATATAATTAAATTAATCAAGAATATTCACATAAAAATAATGCAATTAAACTAAGTGGCTATAATTAAAAGTAGTCGCAAGCTGGTTATTTTAATATTGAATCCCCTATATGAGTTTGATTTTGTCATTTTGCTGCACCATCACTTTGAAATACATAAATTAATACATTTAAGCTTTCTTTCTTCGTTCATTGATCGCGCGTATTGATGCGCTAGACTAGAGATTGCTCTAGTTGCCCTACATTAAATTAATACAATTCTTTATTCTTCAGTTCATACCAATATTTTCTCCGTTCAAAATAGCACACTCAAATTATTCAACAAAATGACAAAACAGACATGTTAGTTCGCAGCGCGTGTTTATGAGAAATACTAACTGTGGAATCCAGTGAGATGTATTTCAGCGGGTTCGCCGCGAGGTGTGGAAGTCAGCCCGGGACCGGAAGCTCGTGCGTCGGCGGCTGCGGCAGGCGCCGACACCGGACAAGTGAACGGCGAGCCGGGCACGGCGTGCCCGTTGAAGCGAACCGATAGCGTGTGCGGAGCGGCCTCCACCGGTTTAAAGTTGACCTGGCGATTTAAAAGTCATGATATTCAATGAAGTATAATGGTCATAGCTTAAACAGGGAATTTGAAATAAAACTTTAACGGCAACCTACCTTGAATCTCGCGTTCCCTTCGCTTTGAACGTAATTTGGCACGTTTCTTCCGTTAACAGCTACTATGATTTCCAAATTGCCGGCACCTAAAGACCAAAGTTTTCGTATGAACCAAATTCATTTTTAGATAAGGTCAAAAATATGTAGTTAAGAAGTAGTAAGTAGGCATTTCATGGTTTGATGATAATAAGTATTTTCCTTACCAGCATGAGAAGCATTGATGGTGAAGGACACCGGGCGCCCGACCACGCCGGGCGCTATGTCGGTGACGGCGACCCGCGATGCACTGTACGCCTTCACTAGGAACGGACTGCCTTCCACGTGGCCTCCCATTGCTCCTGCTCGAACCTTTAGCACATACAGAGGTCAGATGTGACTATCTCGATGTAAGTTTGATACATTTACAGTTATAAAATATACCTCAATGCTGTGATCTCCCACGTCAACAGGCACGAAGGAGATGGTGTAACGCTTGCTTGGCTCGTTTTCGCCGACGGTTTCTTCAGCTGATACCTTTAACACGCAACGACGTTCAAACAATGGTTGGTTAACTTCGCGTTAGTTTGTCTTATTGTGCCACTTTGGCATTAGCCTTTACCAGACGTAAACTAAACGTTACATTTCTTACACCATGTCTGCTTCTTTTAGTTAATGGCTTTATTAGGCAAATTGATTACTTCTTTTTTCCTTTTAGTAATTAAGACCCCATTGCTTGTAGAAACTTATCTATGGGTGGATGGAGTATGGAATATTAGACGGTAGGTATGAGTTTTTACCTGTACGGGGACGGGGCGGCGGGCAGGGCCGAGCACGTCAACATGTGGTGACGCCGGCGAGTCCACGCTGAATGTGTAGGCGTCGCCCACTGACACCTTGTCCGGCGATTCGCCGGCGCCCGCGCCGATCACGCGCGCCGGCGCCGACACGTGACACACGAACGGGCTACCTACAAAACGAACACTAGATTCAGACCACGAATACATGCATATAGAATGCAAGACACGTAGTATACTCGTAAATCATCAATTGATAAAGACACATGTCATGCCGTCACTAGTCTCTTAAGTAATTCTTCATGAAGTTTAGATATACTTGTATATCAGACATTGTATACTAATTCGATTCGGTGATATTACGTATATGAAGTACCTAGACCTACAAGCTCGTATAAGAGAAGTTTTCCTAGTGTCTTCGATATTATCTACCTTGTGGAACTGCTCAAGTGTCGTCAAAATTAAAAGATAGGTAAATAAGTTAGAACCGTACCAGGCACGTGATCCCCGTTGAAACGCAGCTCTACGGTATGCGGGCGCGGGTCGCGAGGCGTGAAGCTGATGGCGTACGTGTGCGCGCCCTGCGCCGCCGCCGCCGTCGGCACTCGCCCGCCGTTAACTGTCACCTCCAGGTTGCCCGGCCCAGCCGCCATTGTCTCCACTGACAAACAAAGCGAAACTAGAACCTAGTCGTAGCTCACACAGCACCGTTATTACACGTGAAGTCATTTATTGTCTGTAGACGTGAGCATGAATTTGGCATAAATCGCTATAAGTACCTGGATGACCGAGCTTTGCTCGTTATTCCATATACACACACACACACACACACACACACACACGCACGCACACACACACACACACACACACACGCATACACAAAATCACGTCTTTATCCCTTACAGGGTAGACAAAGCAATTCTTGTATATATACATATATCAAGAATTGCTCGTTTAAAGCTATTAGATATATTGGTACAGATAAATTACCCAAAAACGTTACAGGTTTCCCGACAGTGCCGTGTGCGACATCTTTCACTCTTATGGCTGTGACGTCATAGACCTAAAAACATACGGTGTCATAGGAGTAGATGGAAATAAAACAAAAGAAAAGCGATTGATTGTTATTTTGCTAGGTCATAATGTGGGATCGTTACCTTCAGGTGGAAGGGGCTGGCGGGTATCGGCGTGGAGTCAGCGAGCACGTTGAGTCGGTGTTCGCCGACGGCGCGCGGCACGAACTCGGCGCGGAAGACGCCGGCGCCCGCCGACGCCACCGCCGCCACGGCCGCCGGCACCGACGCGCCATTCGGACCTGCGCCCGCGACCGCTCACGCTCAGCTCAACGCCACGCCCTAACTCCAACCCACCCTACCCCCGCACTGCACTCAATACCGGGTTAACGAGTTAGGGCGAAGCGGATGAGCTCTCTCGACAATGAATGTTACACGCAGCATCAGGTTATTTTTTGATGCCTTAATTAATGAGTTTATGGTTGTTGAAAACCAAATTGTTACCTCCTAGCCGAGTCTTACTCTATTCTATACATACTAGATAATATGGGCTATGCAAAGTTATGAAGCAAATTAATTTATTAGTGCTAATAATATTATAGACGATGTGGAGTTAAGAGGTGGGTAGACTTTTGTTAGTACTGCAAAGCGTTTTTTTTTTGCTTCGATTTATTCCCCATTCAATATAAACCCCTAAGTTGCTTTTATTCAGAAGAGAACCGAATTTCTTTATATGAATAAATCTTTTTTTTCTGATTTCTACAATTTATCTTTCTCTCATCTATACCAGCCTGTAAAAAGATAATCATAATGTTTTGAAATAATTTCAAAAGCTTTGTTTAAGTATTTCAGACAGCACAGTAAATCTTTCATACAAATATGTATCATCTGTTTTAAAGCCACATTTTAACCACCCCTAGATTCATAGCCAGCCATGTTTGCTGGTTGTAGCTTTGTTTTGTGCATATAGCACATATATTATGTCTGCGTCATTAATGTCATATACATAGCAATAGCAACTCATTGAAACCATAATCGGAAAATTCCGGAATAGTCTCCACACTTACCCTCAACATTGACTTCGATTTGATCTAGTGTTGCCGCTGGGTGGTGTAGAGTGAGTGCAGCAGGCTGGTGTAGGGGCACAGGTCCTGGCAAGGTCACGCGAGCACCACTGCCACTGCCCTCAGACACCTCCACAATTAAAGGACAGCCTGGTACCCGCATCTAAAGTACACATTTCCATTGGTAATGCAATATCAATTATGTAAATGTAACTATTTATCGTACCCTAGAAAAAGAAGATATCCAATAAGGAGATGGGTACCCTACATTCCTCTACCTTAGAGCCAAGGAAGCCAAGATAGACAAGATGATAAGAGTCAAGTGGAAGTAGATGGTGGAGGCCTATACCCAACAGCACAGTGATGTTAGAGACATTCCAATAGGTTTGTTAGATAATATTGTAAATCGGAAATGAATGTTTTTACTATTATTTATAAACACGGTAAGTTAACAATAATACTTGAGTCAAGATAGACATATACAGTGCACAAATTTTAACATGTGATTGTATCGTTAATATAATATATTACGCCAGTTAAATCAGCTAATTAAAAAAAAATATTTTTTTAATTATCCTACTTTTACCTTCTCGTGTGGACACCAAGTCACACTAGAAAATCATTTTTGAAAACCTAACAACAGTAAGAACCTTTTTAATAAATAAACTAGTTTTTTCGAATAGCGAAACTTCAGCTGACAGCGTCATGTCACTACAATTTTTGCAGTTAAGACAATTGTTTTCAACTGGAACAATATCTCACGCGATTTTTACGAATATTCTAATATTGAGTATTACGAAATGGTCCGTATGTACGTTCTTTTATTTAAGAGATTATTTAAGAGAGGCTCAGAGGATGTACCGAGACGAAAGTTCTCGACTTCGTAGCCAAGGATACGTATATCCACCAGTACCCAACATGCGAACGAAATATCGTTCCGAAGCCGCCAATAACAGATTATTGGATTACGGCCAATTTACTACCCCCCGGCACGCTGATGGACGTGGTAGACCTCATTTGGCGTTAGAAGCTCAAGATGGTGGTCATACAGTAATCCACATAAAGTTAAAGAAAATCATCACCAAGTAAGGTTTAGTGCCAACGTGTGGTTAGGCATTATTGGGAATAAAATATTAGGACCCTATTTTATCGAAGGCCGACTGACCGGAGGAACCTGCCTGGAAATGTTGCAAGGCGTAGTGAGCGAATTGATGGAAGATGTGCCGCTTGCCTACGAGATTGTTACTACCAGCACGACGGTGCTCCACCCCACTACGCGACAACAGTGCGAAACTACCTAAATAGCAAATACGGAGACAACTGGATAGGGCGTGGAGCACCTCAGGTGCCTTGGCCAGCCAGGAGCCCGGACCTCACGCCTTGTGACTTTTTCTTATGGGGTGAAGTCAAACGACGAGTGTACGTTGAAGAAGCACAAAGTTTCGACGATTTTAAATTGAAAATTATGACAGCGTTCGATGCTATTAAAAACGTCACTCGTATGTTAGACAAACTAAAAAGCAACTTGCTAAAGCGTGCACAGCTTTGCTTAGAAAATAACGGAGGTCATTTTGAGCAATTGTTAAAGTATGTTTAGTTTTGTATTTATATCTTTTAAATAAATTTCAATGATTTATTTCGCTGCTAGTTATTATTTCTTGTCTATTTAAATCTCTTGTGTTCCTTGCCAATCTCTTCAACGCAACTTTCAGACTTAATTATTTCCCAGACATGTGGAAAGTATCCCAGATTATTATGATCCAAAAACCAGGAAAACCTGCTAACGAAACCACATCATACAGACCGATTAGCCTTACACCTGTACTTTCGAAACTCTGGGAAAAAATATTCCTCAGAAGACTGGATAAATACCTGGCGGAATCAGGATTAATCCCTCACCACCAATTCGGCTTCCGTAAACATCACTCTACAGTCGAACAAATGCATCGAGTCTATAACACCATCAGATCTGGTCTAGAGAAAAGGGAATACTGCTCGGCTGCCTTTCTGGATGTCCAGCAGGCTTTTGATAGGGTGTGGCACAGGGGCCTGTTATTTAAGATTAAGAAACACCTGCCTCACTCTATTTACCCCACAATTGCATCTTATCTAGAGGAAAGACTATTTCAGGTGAGGGTCGGCGATGCTAGGTCCTCTTTCTTCCCGTGCCTTGCCGGAGTACCACAGGGGTCTGTACTTGGACCAGTGTTGTACAATATCTTTACTTGTGATCTTCCAATGGTGTCACTGGTTACAACCGTAGCTACCTTTGCTGACGATACTGCGTTTCTATCAACAAGTCCTGACCCACAAGAATCAAGCAAGCGGTTGCAAGACCAACTGGATGCAACCCAAGCCTGGCTACAGAAATGGCGGATCAAAGCAAGTACTTTAAGAAAGAATTCGAGCCCCTCTGTCAAACTGGGTGAAAATGTTCTTCCCCAGACTACCATTGTTAAATACCTGGGATTCCACTTGGACCAACGCTTGACGTGAAAACACCACATTAAACAGACCCGTGATAAATTACTCCTGTAGACAATCTGCTCTGTCACTCACCAACAAACTGCATGTCTATAATGCCATTTTAAAACCGATATGGACCTACGGCATCCAAATGTGGTCCACCGCCAGCAACTCGAACATTGAATGTCTACAAAGAGAAAATAACATCCTGAGAGTAATAGCAGGAGGGCCTTGGTTTACTCGGAACGACGAAATTCACTCCTACCTTGAAATGCCAACAATATGTATGGAAATAGAACAGTACACGAAGTCCTATAGAGAACGTCTCACTCTTTATCCCAACCCGCTAGTAAAGGAACTGATGGAGCCTAGCAATCTCAAACGACTAAAAAGGGCTAATGTGTTCCCTTAAGGGTGTGAGAGTTGGTCGATGGTCCACCTCCTCACAATCGCCACTAAACTCTCAAAAGGTCTGATTATAGTCTTGCGACTGATGGCAGATATAACAATAATAAAAAAAAAAGTTATTATTTCAAACAAATTATATACGCAACATAAGTTATGTACAGTCCCCACACGGAAATATTGAGTTAATTGCCGTTGTTCGCAACTTATTTATTTATTTATTTATTTATTTATTTATGACAAATTTGCACCTTAACAGCTAAAGCCAAAACGGCACAAACTTACAGATTAACACAAAATAGCTATATATATTATTGTCTACTATACATGAAATAACATTACTTTAATTAATAGAGCTCTCAGGCATCTGGCCTTCAGCCACCCTCTTGCACTCTGTCATCAGCCGCCCTATTGCACCGGCAAACAGGTCTACGTGCGGCGCCGCCGCGAGCACAGAGTTGAGCAGCGCGAGCGCGCGCGTGGCCGGCGCATGCGCGAACGCGCGCGTGCGTCCTGCAGGCACTGACAGCAGCGGGTGCCGTCGCGCGCGCGTGTAGCGCTCCGGGACAAAGATGCGCACAAATACCGACACGAGATAGACACAGTCAATTTGGTTTCTTACTATACCGATAACAAACTTGGCCAAAGACAGCATCCTACGCAATTGCAGAGAGTCGTACCCCAAGTACCCCTGCAAAAATAGAGTTGGGTACATGTAGGGATAATACGAACAGATCCTCTTGTACAATGATCTCAAAAATTTCTTTTGGATTTGCTCCAACATGAGGATATATTTACTCTCATGTGGACTCCAAACAGCTGTATTCGTTTCAAGTATACTCCGCACGAGCGCAGCATAGAGGACTCGAGTTGCGGGGACGGTCAGTAACCCGGCATTACGGAGAACGAATCCTAGCCTTTTGTACGCAGCGTCGGTCACCGCCTCGATGTGATCATGGAACGTGAGTCCCGGATCAAAGAGTACACCCAAATCCCGCACTCTCGCGGAGCGTGCTATAGCAGTGCCACCGATCGTGTATTGAAACTCGCGAGGGGTATTAGATCGCGTAAAACTCAACATTTCGCACTTGTCGCTATTGAAGAAAAGCTTGTTAGCCATGCTCCAGCGAAACACCGCATCTATGTCCCGCTGCAGTTCATCGCAATCCTCCTGACCGTGAATCGGCTTTATCAGTTTGACATCATCAGCGAACAAAAGCAAGAGAGAGTTATGGACCACGGCAGACAGGTCGTTTATGAGCAGCACAAACAAGAATGGCCCGAGGTTAGAACCCTGACTGATGCCGGAGCGCGTGCGGTAACACTCGGATATGTAAGGCCCGTACTTAACATACTGCTTTCGACCGGAAAGATAGCTAGCAAATAGGTTCAGAAGTCTGGGTGTAAACCCCATCGCGCTTAATTTCAGAAGCAGAATGTCGTTATCCACACGGTCAAAGGCTTTTTGAAAATCGAGGTAAATAACATCAACTTGGGTCCTCCTATCCAGCTCACACGACACAACCTGAGTTAGAGTGAGCAAGTTAGTCGTAACTGACCTTCTGGGCAGGAACGCGTGTTGAGCACCCGTGATATGAGCTCGACACTGAGGGAGCAAAGCACTGTGCAGTGCCGACTCGAAGACTTTAGCCAGGACACTTAAAATAGCGATGGGACGATTATCTTCAACCCTCGTCTTAGACCCCTTTTTAGGAATTGGTGTCACCCTCGACTTCTTCCATATAGATGGGTAGACTCCAGTCTTCAGAATAAGGTTGAACACAAATACAATAGGGCCGACCAAGTCATCGACACAAGCCTTCAACACAAACGCAGGCAGCGCATCAGGTCCCGGCGCCGCCCCAGGCTTCAATTTTTTTATTGATTGCCGTACCTCGGCCATAGTGAAAGAACTGACGTCTACATACCTCGAGTCGGCGGGCAAAGTTGCACAGGCCACACGCGGATCAAGTAGGGGTTCATCTGGTAGAAAAACTGAACCGAAATGAGCAGCGAATGCAGCGGCAGCATCGGGACCAGAGTACTCTACATCACCCCGCGTCACCTTCGGCTCCTGACCTTTTTTGCACCGTAACGAGTTTATATGAGACCAGAATTGGGCTGGACTTTCCGTTAGTCTATTTGAAATATGATGCAAGTAACTATTGTACGCATCACTAATTGCACTCTTGATTTTGCTACGAAGATGGCCAAATTGCTCATACACTGACACACTACCAAATCGTTTCCATTGACTATGGAGACGAGCCTTAGTCTCAATGTCACGGATTATTGCTTTCGTGTAGAAGACTGGATAAGTACGACTGCACGATCGCTTCCGTATTTTCTTTGGAATACAACGGTTGAAGATATTGTACAGAGTACTGTTGAAAAAGTCTACAGCATCGTCGGTGTCACCCATCTGGTACAAATGTTCCCACTCGGTGTCTCTAATCTCGCAATATAATTGGTAGAAATCAGCCTTACAAAAATTCCAGTCGTTCTGGTCATTTATGTTAGAGGGCTCCATTAAAACGGTTTCTGATGCAAAAATATAAGTCAGTTGCGACACAATAGGTGGGTGATGGGGGTCGATTTTAGAGAGCACTTCATGAGAGTCTGCAGGTCGCACAGACACAACGCCACTCAACTCCTGACTTGTCAACACAACATCTAATACTCTGCCATTCATATTAAGCACACTATTATATTGATACACGTTACATACATTAACAAAACAGTGGAAAGATCTTTCAACATTAGGACTAGCGCTGTACAGATTAAGGTCTCCTAGGACAAGCACCCTGGAACTATCGTGTTGCATATATACTCTTTCGACACTATCGAACCACTGATAATAGAGTTCATCAGGAGATCCTGGTGGTATATAAACTACACACACGTATAAATACTGTCCTTGGGCAGCGAATCTTGCCCATAGATCCTCAACGTGCACATTCTCGTAGTTCGGCAGCCGCTCGAGGCGAAGCGGCGCGCGCGCCGCCAGCAGCACCCCGCCGCCGCCGCGCGCGCCGCGGTCCCGCCGCAACACGCTCCACTCGTCGCCCGCGCCGCACACTTCAGCGTCGTACACTGACCCGTCGAGGTTTGACTCCGTAACAGCAACCAAATGTAGATCGTCAGATGTTAGTAGGTTATTCCTCCAGGTTTCGAGTTTGCTTTTTAACCACCGTACATTCTGGTAATAAACTTGGCCGTTTATGCCAGCCAAGGGTCCGAACTCGTGCGAGGAGTGCTTCGGGATGACTCGGCAACTACGACTTGCCGAACTCTGCTGACCAATGAGGTTGACGTTGCTACGGTTACGTTATAACAAAGATGGTTAACCAATGGCTGACCGCGATTTCTTTGGAAGTTGACGTCGAGGATGACATCGGGACAACTCGGCGACCACGACTTTTGCCGAACTATACTGGCCAATGAGGCTGACGTTGGTTGATACAGTTACATTATAACAAAAATGGTTAACCAATGGCTGACCGCGATTTCTTTGGAGGTTGACATCGGGAAAACTCGGCCACCACGACTTTGGTCGAACTCTGCCGACCAATGGGGCTGACGTTGCTACGGCAACTTTATAACAGCCGAGGAGTTGATATTCGAAATTGACTGTCAAACAACACGCCTCTCTCGCTCCCGCATTAGAGTGTCCATGAATATCGTTAAGTTAGTGGAATCATTAAATCGGCAATATCTCTAGTATTTTTAAAGCTAGAGTAAAAATAACACAACATGTGTAAAAAATTACCCTGTATAATAAACTTACCTTATTGAACGACACATTCACAACATGGTCACATGCCTCTGTTGGTGTAAATGATACAGTGAATCTTGCATTGCCCTGAAATAAGAATATATTTTAAGTTTTCTCAACAATTATGAAAGAATTGACATACAATAAACAACTAGACTCCCAATAACGCTCAAAAACTGTTGAAGTAAATTCTACATGACGCATCTATTGTGCATAGTTTTGGTTCAGTAGTGTTTCAACCATACTTTGATGACAATGTATTTGTCTCTATCCCACCATAATCTCAAATTTTTGAGAACAAAAGAGACAGAAAGGTTTCCAGTGCTTGGCATCATATCATTACTTCTCACAATCATATGCAATTGACATTAAAAATTTATTGCCATGATATAAGGTGTTTATTTGAACAAAAACGTTAATCTCTACTAAACGTTATCTGTATAAATTGATGTATACACACACACAACACAGAGACAATCCCGCTCGGATGTTTTTTAAAGGAACTTTTGTTTGCGACTGGGAGTTGTTTATTGTATGTCAATGTTTATAAAAAACAACATACACAAATTTCAATCTTCTTTATTCTGAATGAAATTGCATTGGTTACTAATTATATAATAACTTGATTACAAATTCTTCACTACTTACTTGAGGGTGTACTTGGGTAGGTATGTTTAAACCACGAGCTGCCACCGTGATCTCTAAATTCCCTTCGCCAGCTTGAGCAGCATCCACCGCCAACTGCACAGGGACCCCCACTCTTGCCGAGGAGCCTCCATTCACGCTCACTAGCTTCCCATCGTACACTTTGCAGACAAATGGTGTCCCCTGAGAAAAATAGAACTTAATTTAATAAATTTTTGTAACAGCAAAGATTAGCGTAATTATCACATGAACGAAACATCTATTTTTAACCTGTAGAAGAGAGTTCACTTTCACCTTTGGCTTTTAAACATTTATCATCAAATTCATGGTCATTCATGTAGAAGTACCTTCTCTACTCTATTCCGTCACTTCACAGGCACTTACGGGTACTGGCTGGTTATTATAATGTGCCGTCAGTGTGTGCGGGCCGACGTGTCGCGGCGTGAAGCTGCCCACCAGACCGGACACGGCGTCTCCCGCCAGCCGCACCGGAACATCCCCCCGTGGTCCACGCACCGTCACCACCAACTCCCCGCCCGCGGAGCCCTCCACGCGCACCGAACATGACGCCGACTCACCCACCGGGATCAGCTCTGAATAAAACACAACACATCATAATTTAAAACAACCAAATAACAATAACTTAACTTTGGTAGAGAATACGTACACAACCGTTAAATGGACACTTGATTGGTTTTGGATAGATAATGTTTTCCTGTTTTCTTATTATTCTCTGTAAAAATATGGCTCTGGATATTTCGTTTTATTTGTCCAAAACAGACGGACGCACGCCCATCAGACCGTATAATTTTTTTTTTGTTTGTTATTATGGCTCCGCTGCAAGGCACTTTGTCAACGTCACGTCCGGTTGTTAATAGATAATGAAATAAGAGACAACAATTTTTTTATTTAAGATTATTTTAGTTGTGGGGTAGAGCCATACAGCCAACTTGTTCATTATTGCTGTCTGTTTTTTGGATGGGATATCAATAATTTTTATTTTTTATTTTTGAGAGAAGCATTTTGGATAATACGCACAAGTTTTTATCAATTTCACGACAGTTTTAAATTAATTTTAGCCCCAATGCTCTTGAGGCGGGAAAGCTTGCAATTAAATTTGACACTAACATCTCCGTGACAGTGACATTTGAGGCAGTGCGGTCCGCAATGCGTATACCACAGACTACTAAGGGATACGCGTACCGAGCGCGACGACAGCGCCACGTGACAGGCGGCCATTATGGACAATATTGTCACCGCTGTCAAACAAGAAGTAAGTAAATATTGTGAAAATTATTAATGAAATCTTGTGTTATTTTACTATATTACACAATTTTGGACAATGGTAGTCAGTAACATTATTGCCAATAATATTAAAATTGTTGTTTTCAGTGAAATTTTAGAGGTTAGGTAACTTACTTTTTTTTTCTTACGGCAAATATCCACTTATTTCTTTGGTCTCGTTTCCACCATGGTCTTGGAAATTGGTAAAATTTACAGTCGCTATTCTTCTTGATGTTATTACAATTCACAACAACACATCTTACCAGGACCATATTTTTATCTCAAAAACGATTAGAAAATGTTTACTGCAATATGGATTTGACAGCTCAAGTCAGCGACAAAAATGTCAATTTTAGCCGTAGCGAGCGCTGTGATCGTTTAGGCTACCCCCTCCACCCGCTTTGCACTCTGCCAATACAATAGTAATTTTAAAACTGCGTTCACCTTTACGTTTAAAATATAAACTATTTTTTAATACAAAAATGAACATACAAAAAATGACTAGACTAACTGTAGTTACCGATTAATTTTAGGTGAAGCAGTGTCTAAAACTATAGGTTAGAATTCATATTTATAAAAAAGCAGCAATATTTGCGCAAATCGCGCCTCCTCTCCGTATTACAGTGGAAAGCGCTAGGCATAATGCACTCTTTTTACGCATACTATACTATTACGATTATACTTGCAACCTATACCTACAAAGCAAAAAGGTACTTAGCTATTTAAGCCGACTACAACTTAATTTTTGTTTTGTTTTTAAGCGGATTCTAATCTACCTAATACCTAGGTTGAAACAAAAATTGAGAGTAGGTGAACAGAACGTCTACTAGGTACCTACCTATTTAGCATCGCAACGTTCTAAGATAATAAGAACAGAATCACAAATATAGAATACACCTATGTTAGGTATTTAGATTAAAGATGGCCAAAAATGTATTCTGTATAAAATGTATGTAATCTTACAAAGTTAAGTAGGCAGGTAAAAATAACTTAATAGGTCCTATTAGTGCCCCCTCCCCCTCCCCCCGTTCCATTTGATTTCATAAAACGCTAAGTAATAGAATGGTAGACAAAGTGCGCAAACGTAAATTCCGGTTGACGTCCTGCGTCGTTGACCTTTTTGGTCACTTATTGACCCGTGCCAAAATTTTGTATTGCTCCAGAAGCCATTTCACTTATAAATTTTAATCGTTGGACAGATTTATTCATTAAGTTTACCTGTGCCTAAATGAATACCAGTAAGAGTTAATCTGCGTTTTTAATTAAATTTGAATAAGCATTAATAAAGTAATCACTGTTTAAAGCTGTAAAAAATAATGGGTTAAAATTTAATAGTTTTAAATAATCTTATTGGAATTATGTTATGTCTGTTAATAATTTAAAAGATCAAGTTTGAAGTTTATTGATTACTTAAGCCCCGACTAAACTTAAATACCTATCTACCTACCTATCCAGTCAAGCGCGTGTCTTAAATTTAGGGTTCCATTTGGGGGTTCCATAGAGTCGGCGAGTGGGAATGGCCGCCTGCCCTTTAGTGTTGTGAATTTATTTATTCCAAACGATAATGAAGGTACTTAATAAACAAATAGGTACTACACGTTCAAAGGGCATGCTTTAAATATTTTATTGAATCAGGCGCTGCTTTGCAGAAATCCACTTAAATGATCGATTTTTTCAAACATGGCTAAGAACCATCACCAGAAAACTGGCTTTCGAATAAAAAAAGCGGATCGAAATCGGCTCATCCGCTTGAGAGCTACGATGCCACAGACAGACACATTGCACACACATACACACACACACATTGACATCGACGTCAAACTTATAACATTAACACCGCTCTTTTTGCGTCGGGGGTTAAAAAACAAAATAAATAGTATAAATGGTAAGTTTTTTGTTCAGGGCGATTCTTTGTAAAACAAAAAACTCCTTTTTTACTTTTTTCAATTTCGTAACAGAGAGTCTGAGCCGAGAGTAGATCTCAAATAAAATATTGCAAATTAAAATTCTCAACGAAATTCTTCCGAGATCTAGATTGTAACATGCTTGGACTGACCGACTTGTGAGGTGTCGATTGTAACTCTCTGTGCCGGAGCCACATTGAAGATGAACGGCGAAGACGGTACTGGTTCCCCGTTGAACTTGATGTCCACTCGGTGAGGTGTTGGCGACTCAGGTCTCCAGAACACGAGGCAACGACCGCCGCCTACCACCTACAAAATTAATACCAAGTAGATAATATAATAGTAATGGTAGGGGAGCCCACATAGCTAAATCGAGATTTACTCGAGCGTCAGAGAGACCTATTGGGTTGCGAAGCTTAGATGATAAAAAGAAAAAAATGGCATATAATATATACCTTTTCATAGGTGGGGGGAGCGACTATAGATTTTCAAAAATGTAAAAAAAAAACTGTTGCATGAACATACTCGAGCATAAAGTATATACATAACTCGCATCTCACGAAGTTTGATAGATGTTTCAATTGTTTTTTTCCGAATATGAACTGCCGAAAGCCTCGAAAGGTGATGTTACATTTACATGTAGGGTAGGTATTAGGACCTGTTTTAACCACTCTGTGTTAAGTTTCAGTTATTGTTAGAACGTAGTCTGCGTGCATGGAAACGCAGCGCCCTCAAGCGGCTTTCCTGCGAACTATATTTGACAGTCAGCCTCGTAACGTACTAATAACATGATTTGTAATTTGTCTTAAGTATTAAATCTGTTTCCAAACCAAATGCTCGTCTCAATAATCTTCTACGACTATAACATGGTGTCAGAAGTCGTGGTGTCAGAAGTTAACAAGACATAAATAAATAAGAAGTCAGAAGAAAAAGAAACATTTAAAGAAGCCAAGTCAACGGTTCCAGGTCAGTCAGTCCATCCATCCATATTAAAATTCAAATTATCTCAACGAAGTCAGAAATTAAAAATGCAGAATAATAATGGCTCAAGGCGAAGGATAACAATAAATAGTCAACTAGAAACACTTTCGTTGCAAGGAAACTTAGCCGTTAATTGGAAGAAATGGTACCAAAGTTTTAAATTATACATGACCGCAAGTGAACTGTCAGAAGAAAGCGAAAAAAGAAAAGTAGCCGTATTTTTGCATATGATCGGACAGGATTCGCTAGATATATTTAATTCATTCGGAGTGGACGAAGATACAATTAAATTGAGCGACCTAGTCAAGAAATTCGAACAATATTTTGTACCGAAAACGAACGTTACATACGAATCATTTAAATTTTTTACGAGAAAACAAACTCAAAATGAGTCGATAGAAGATTTCATGACAGATTTGGTTAATTTAAGCAAAACATGTGAATTTGGCACACTTAAAGAGAGATTAATAACGGATATTTTTATATGCAACTTAAATGAAAACTACCAACATGTTCGAGAAAAATTACTAATGGAAACCGACTTAACAATGACAAAGGCACTACATTTAGCTAAAACGCTAATTACAACACAGTCACAGGCAGCTGAACTTAATAAAGAAAAACAGGTCTTATATAATTGTCAAGAAGACAAGTCAAGAGTAAGTGGAGCAAGTCAGAACAGAAGTCAGTCAAGAAAGCAATATCTACAGAATCACATTTACAAAGGTCAATCATCAAACAATATAAGTAATCATGAGTCAAGGTCAAGAGATGGTCATCAGTCAAAGTCAAGAGATAGTCGTCAGTCAAGGTCAAGAGATAGTCATCAGTCAAGGTCAAGAGATCGTCAGTCACAGTCATATAATTATCATCGGTCAGCAAGTCAGTCAAGAAGTGGATGTCGAAAATGTGGCCAGATCCATCGTCATAAGTGTCCAGCGACTAATGCGAAGTGCAGAAAATGTTTCAAGATAGGTCATTATGAAGCATTTTGTAAAAATAAGATTACAAATTTTGTGGAGGTAACAAATAATAATGAAAATGAAGGTGAGAATTTTTTTATAGGAAATCTCAACTCATTTAATAGTTCTCATTGGACTATTGTTTTAAATGTCAATGATGTTAATTTTGAATGTATTTTAGATACAGGCAGCGATGCTAATGTTATGTCTTGTGATGTCTATAAATCATTAAAATTGTCAAATAAAATGTCACATTGTAATGCAAAAGTCACATCATATTCAGGAAATTCTGTCAATATAGTGGGTCAACAATATATTAATTGTCAATATAGTCACAATGGTCATAATGTAATAAAAAATATTTTGTTTATTATTGCTGATGTCAAATCGCCTACCGTCTTAGGAAAACATACTTGTTCTGAACTTGGTCTTGTTAAGAGAATATTTAATTTTGAAAATGACTAATGTACCTAATAATAATGTAATAATGTATAATAATGTATGATAATGTAATGTAATGATTATGATAATGACTTGACTTTGCTGTATTTAATTTAATGTTTTTTATGTCTGACAAAGCTACTGCAATTTTATATAATTTGAATGTGTTTATTTGACTAATAATTGATTATGAATAATGGTTGTTTTTTATAATGGGTCTTATTTGTTCTAGAATGTCTCAATGTTTTAATTTATGATAATTGTTTAATGTCTAGCTTTGTTTTTGTAAAAAAAGGAAGATGTTAGAACGTAGTCTGCGTGCATGGAAACGCAGCGCCCTCAAGCGGCTTTCCTGCGAACTATATTTGACAGTCAGCCTCGTAACGTACTAATAACATGATTTGTAATTTGTCTTAAGTATTAAATCTGTTTCCAAACCAAATGCTCGTCTCAATAATCTTCTACGACTATAACAGTTATCTTAAGTGTCAGTTATCTATGATTCCGTCTCCATTTATTACTACGAAACAGACAGACGTCATGTTGTGACGTCACGGAACTTAACAAAGAGTGGTGAGAGATTCTAAAACTCATAACATAAATTACTATTAATGATTTACTGAAAATTGCGGAGTGTTATATATTATAAATACATAGGTACCTATGCAGTTTCCGGCTTGAATTTACCATTGATAGAGTAATTACCTGCACGTGGTTGGGCACTTCGCCTTCGTTGATAGAAATTTCTAATTGGCCTTCACCGGCAGCGCTTGCGTCCACTGAAAGTTAAAGCTTGTTATTTAATCGCTGCATTTTTTTAGCAGTTTAAGGGCTAATCTTTAATTTTCGTTGTTTATTTAATTAAGTATGTAAAGTTTACGTTTAGATTGTGACCCTTTGTAAAATTTTGGGACATTATGATTACCTACTGAAAACTATATTAGCTATGTATGGTTTTTAAATATACGTATTTGGCCAAGAATACATTGTGACATATCTAATTGTTTTCTATTCCGGGCCATAATTTTGAGTGCTAGAGCAAATTATTACATACCTCTGAATTGTGATTGTTGGCCAACTACGGCGTTGCCGATGTCTGTGACCTTGATGAGACTAGCATCATAAACCTTTGCCACCAAGGGGCCGGCGGCCAACTTCTCTCCACCGATGGCCACCTGGACAAATATAGCAGGTAGGTAACTTAGCTAACGAACATATTATGAGGTAGCTCTACCTATAATGTTTTAGTTCAGTTAGAGACGCGGGTGTATTTATCGTGATATCTATCGTACTTATTATGTACTCGTATACATATAATTGTAATTTAAAACAGTTCGCCAATATGACTTGAATATTTGTTATTCAACGGGTCATGCGTATTCAACGGGTATGAGCAAATCATAATTATATTGAGGCGCATTCTATCTGGGCACCACATGATTAATTCCGGAGTGGCCAGCAGATGCTACTCAAACCAGCTAGCAGCATGTAACATGCCTCCCTAGTATTTTATTTTTTAAAACATATCTAGTCTTATATCTAATCTTATATCTAAGGCCTTATATTCAATTTAAAACTAGGGCTTAAATTACACTTATAAATAGACTTGACTATACTACAAGCAGCACCAACACACCAAGCTAGACTACTATCTACAGCTAATTACCTACTCAACCTATGCAATTCCTAGTCTTAATTAATTAATACTATAAGAAGCTATTTGGATTGAATAGGACAGTATGAAGTATGGCCAACGTGATCGTCTATTCCCTACATTGTGGTAGTAACTCAAACTCGTTTAGTGGAGGCAAGAGATGCTAATCCTATGAAGTAAACTATGCCCTAAACATTAACACTAAAATCCCTATATCTATCTGAACCTTTCCGCTGACACAGAACTCTACTATCACCGAACACTAACGGGAGATGACAAATTATAGTTAAATACTAGTAACTAGGAGTCTTTATTTTATATCTTGTAGTAGTTAAGTAATGAAGGACTAATATCCTGGTAATTTCAAATGCTTAGTCTGGAATTATAACAAGTATTTATATAGGTAAAATGAGTAATTGTCTTTGTGTTAAAGTTAGAGCCCCTCCTTCGCTCTTGAGATTGTTCTCAACTGATCGTTGCCAGTAACCGTGTTCCTCGTCCAGAGACCCTAAGGAACTCCGACACAAGACTTGTGATTTTACTAGTCTTTAGTCAGTATGTCATGTTATTGTACCACAATGGGTAAGAGGATAAATTTAACTCTAATTTATTCCTATACTATGCTGTCCAATCATTTTGGTACAGAAGGGAACTACTTTAAAAATTTGGTGCTTCCTATTCTTTTGATATATGCTTTTCAATCAGAAAGATAAATCAGGTTCATTGATCTTAGTCATATCTAAAAGTATTTCAATCAATTACTTATGGGTTCTGAACAAAAGGGGCTCTATAGAATTTTCATCAAATATAGATTTATTACACCCAGAAAGCTATGGAAATTAGCTTATCAATTAAATAATACCAACCTTAAACATGTAAATTATAAATACGACGCTTCAAACTACTGATAGCTTAAAGGCAAAGGATTCAAAGGTAAATCGGTTGTTGAAATTAAGCCTAACCTAAAATAAGTAAAACCTCCCTATTCATGCCTAAATTAATATTCCTATGCTATTCAGCTGTGTATTGAAACCTGGAGGAAGACCCTCATATTTACAATTAAACGTGTGATGTGTTGTGCAGTTTCCGGGAGTGCAATGGAAACTTCTACACTATTCTAAAGAGGGGATTGGAGTGGCATCTCCGAGTGTATAAAGTCCTACGCCATGTGTATTGACATCGTCTACGGCCGAAGCCTAGGGTGCAGACGACATCCTAACTAGAGATATAGTAGTGTGAATATATAAATATTTAGATAAGAGACCAGCGAGACCAGTTCCCATGTTCCGACACAGCAGAACACGAAAGCCTGGGTACACGCTAGGAGGTAAGTTACCCTACCCAGATATTTCGCTGGGAGTCAGGTGCTGAGTCGAACCTCAACGCTTCAGCTCACATTGTAAACAATGTGTTGAAATTTCAAGCCCTTGTTATCACCGTTAGGTACCCAGACTTGAAACCCGAAAACCGTGTTTCGTATAATCCCTACTTCAAGCACACAAAGTAATTAGTCAAGCTAATTAGTATTCTATAATCGCAAATCCAGTATAGGCTCTAAAGAATGGTAAAGTGAGGGATGACGCCGGAGAGTAGCCCCGAGCCGCCAAGGTTAAGGATAGGAATATTTACTGGTATTCACAACCACAGAACACTATGACACAAATTAATGATATGAAAACAATTAAATAATTAATTCAATCAAGTAATGTAAAACATAAAACAGCCGCGACCCGATTTCGCGTATTTACTGAAATCTAAATAATCGTGCTTGAAAGAACCGCGCTTACGAACCGACAGAGGAGAAAAGACCCTTTCCTAAAATCTACGCCCGTATTTATACCCTTTTTCGGCGTCATTGGCTGATTTGGCGTCTTTAGCTGATTTGGCGTCTTTAGCTGATTTGGCGTCTTTAGCTGAGTTGGCGTCTTTAGCTGATTTGGCGACTTTAGCTGATTTAGCGTGTTTAGCTGATTTAGCGTGTTTGGCTGATCTGGCGTCTTCGGCGACAGTCCCGGTTTTTATGCTATTTGCTACCCAACCATTATGAAAATAAAGTCTATTTCCCTGTGCTACGATTTTCCACAATTCAAAGAACATAGATTATCACAGATAACAAATGCGGAACAGCAGGTTATTTCTAATAAGCAAATATTCTGTTGTGCATTTTGGTTTTTATGTTGGTATATTTTTCTTATATCGTTATGTGTAAACAATTTAATCCTTCCTTTTTTATAGGTAGTTGTTAAAGATTAGTCATAATAGACTATTGTGAACCTATTATTTGCTACAACCTGTTTTATAAGTGTGGTATATTGCTTAACGATAATGCATACTTTTTGCCAATGAATCAATGCTGCTTGAAGCCCTTTTGTCCATAAAAGAATGAGTTAAGGTGAATTATATTTATCTAGACATTAGGTGCTCCTAAATCTCTATGAGAAATATTCATCAAATCATATGCATCGTATTATCTAAAACCGTAAGCATTCCCCAAAGTTTGACCAAGGTGGTTCATAAATAATATTCCTTCATGAAATTCAGTGTTCTTATAATCAATCGTATTTACCAAAATATTTGAATCCTTGAGACTATTTTGTTTATGGTGTTGGAACGTCTAAGGCACACTTTACAAGAGTTCAAATGTGTGAGAGCCGCTTTACTGATTTTGAGCGTGGCAACACTAGAGTTATTCCTCTGACTTTACCTTGTTTGTCAGACATTCTTTGGCAAATAAGTTGACAAATATTGCACAGAATTTGTAGTGGTACTTGTACCTGATGTGATTATTTCATTAATCTAAATGTGTCCCCAGTTTCATGGAACATTGTTTGAAATTAATACTATTTAATTTCGTATTAATTAATATATAAATCTGGAATATTATTCCATAGAGAGTATTAATATTTTATTTGTGAATTTTGACCGGAGCGAGACCCCGTTTCGTCACAGCCTCTCCCCGAATATTTACGTAAGGACCAAAAATACCATTTTAACTGGAGGAAATATTCTAACCATTCATTATATAATTCACGAATATCAATCTAAACATTGTTATGTATATATATATTAGTTTAATCTATTAACATTTCTCCCGTGACTGAAAGTGTGGTGTGGTTTATTTTTAAACCAAAAATATACACCCAAAATAAAGAATGAAAAATTTTCAGACTTTGAACAACTTAAATATGAAAAGATCATAAGACTTCGCAAAATGATCTAACTGGGATAAAGAAAGTGGTTGTGAATCACTCCGTCCTAATGACCCTCGCCGACCCTTCAGTGCCCCGATCTTGCATTGCTTGGCGACCAAGGAAAAGAACTGTCGAACTGCCTCTCCCAACCAAATCATGTTGATAGCTTGGAATCATAACCATCCATTATCAAATTGTCTCGTCTGAAACTCCCACTCAGTAAAATGAATAATATAAATTTGGAGCATGTGGAGTGTATGGTAATGCCTAGCCATTCGCGCTTCAGCTTTTTAGCTGCTTGTGGAGTAATCAAATTTCTTTCGCCGACTTTATAGTCGAATGTCAATCTGACCTGCCACATAATTAACCAAGACACATTTTGCATCAATTCAAAATGAGATTAGGTAGAATATGAACTTAACCTTCCCGGTAGTATTAATTATGTTGAGGTATGTTTCCTTCTTATATTAAATTAACCATTGGTTAGTATTAGTCTTGTTATAATATTTTGTTTGTTCAAGATTAACCTTTTATAGGTATATTTATTCATAAACAACCTTTTGTTAGTATTGATTATGTTAAGGTATGTTTCCTTTTTATAGTGCAAAATTAACCTTTTGTTAGTATTAATCTTGTTATGTTATTTTTGTTTGTTCAAGATTAACCTTTAGATTAGTATTAATCTTGTTATAGTATTCTGTTTGTTCAAGATTAACCTTTAGATTAGTATTAATCTTGTTGTAGTGTTATATTTGTTCAAGATTAACCTTTTATAGGTATATTTATACAAAATCAACCTTTTGTTAGTATTGATTATGTTAAGGTATGTTTCCTTTTCATAGTACAAAATTAACCTTTTGATAGTATTAATCTTGTTATAGTATTTTGTTTGTTCAAGATTAACCTTTAGATTCGTATTAATCTTGTTATAGTATTCTGTTTGTTCAAGATTAACCTTTAGATTAGTATTAATCTTGTTGTAGTGTTATATTTGTTCAAGATTAACCTTTTATAGGTATATTTATACAAAATCAACCTTTTGTTAGTATTGATTATGTTAAGGTATGTTTCCTTTATATACCAAATTAACCTTTGGCTAGTATTAACCTTGGTACAGGCAGTATGTCTCTGTTATACAAAATCAACCTTTTGTTAGTATTGATTCCGTGGAGGTATGTTTCCTTTTTATATTACAAAATTAACCTTTTGTTAGTATTAATTTCGTAAAAGTATCTTTTCCTCACAACATTAACCTTTGGTTAGTATTAATATTGTGGTAGCATATATTTCGCACAAAATCAACCTTGGGCTAGGATTAACTTTGCTAAAATACACACCAATTTAATGATAGCTGCATTTTGGAAAGATATGTGTCTCACGCAAGTATGTGATACCCTAACTCCTTTCGCAAAAGAAAAATCATTTGATGTGTGCTGTTTCAGGGGATAGAATGCCAATAAACCGTCTTCATCTCTGTGAAATGCCATATCATCAAAGCCCTTTTACACATTCTTAAAACTAACTTAATCTAGCTTATACTATTGTCCTAGATTTTCATGCAACTATACATTCATCCCTTTTTTTTTTCACATACATCCTTCCTCAATCTCTTTTTCATACTTACTTTGAAATAATACAACAGATCACGTTCGAGATGAAGTCGTACAACTAATAATATTATTTAATTATTTTACTTCCTCCAGTTAAAAAACTTTTTTTTTCTTTTGGACGTTCCTACTTTTATTGACACCAAAATTCTATATGTGTACCAAATTTCAAACTGATGCTGTTACCCGTTGAAGAGTTCCCTGCTGCGGAGACAACATCGACTGAGCCACCAGAACTTTACCATCACATAATCGCTCTACCACCTGTCCAACCGTATACCAAATTTCAAGTCAATCCGACCACAACAAAAATTAATTGTACTACTAGCGCCCTCTGTTGTTGAGTAGTTGAAGCTTATTTAGCGCCAGTACATAACCATTGACAAATCAGACTACTCCTAACAATCGACTGTACGAACATACCATGCTTTTTCTAAAATTTCATTTCTACAATAAGTTATCAATGCCTTGAATTATACACCTAGCGCCATCTAGTTCGTATACGATAAACTAATGTAATTAAAATTTAACGAAAATGTTGAATTGTGTTACACACTTAAAACTAGTAAAAACCAACCTTTATACGCTTAAATTATCATAGGACGGATCAATTTATCATTGTTAAACTTGTCGAACCACGTTTATTTGGCGCTTTTATTTTTAATTAGTTTGAACACTGAAACACTACTAACGCCATCTACCACAGACTTGGAAATAATCGATAACATTTTACAATAACTCACTCTTAAATTCAAGTGTAATTTACACTGTTGTATGTTAAAAAGTCTATAACATTTTCGTAGTCAATGTTTTTATAATTAATCAAAGTTATCAATACCCATCTACCAACTTAATTTAACTTACTATCTATGCGCATTCTAAGACATAGAAGGTGAAACTTGCGTGAACCGAGATACTGCTGCTTCTATGCTGGTAATTCTGTTTTTTTTTTTTTTTTTAATTCTAATTAATTAACCACAACAATTCTTTATTCCAATGAATTTATCGTTTTGGTCGTTTTTTTTTTCCAACCGTGGAATAAAACTACAATGTATACCGCACTCTTTTTTTTCAAAATGACAATGTTGGTTGCATGGACGATTTCCCTTTTCCTACTGTCCTATGTGACAGATGCGAATTTAAAAACCGAACGGACGCGTATCGATTACTTTTTTCATAGATCGCCCACAAGAAAATTAGTGATTTAATAGCATTTCAGCACATTTTAGCACCTTAATCGCATTCAAACAAACTTTGAGTATTAAAGGACTATTTCCTGCACCAGAAAACGATCCGATCGCATTTAGATTTCGATCAACCTATTCAGGTAATGAAACCGACTTTGTTTACTATCTATTACTATCCACTACTTAATTATAATAAAATCTTCTTAATGGCGTAAATAACTAACATTTACGTATTCAATCTGTCACCTCGAAACTACTTAAAGCACGATATTTTATGTTTCAGGTGTTGAACAAAACACGATTACTACGTTTCAAATGAAGAACGGACAACAATCATTGTTCAACTGCTTTTATGCTAAAAGTACTGAATTTGGCATGAAGGGACTAACCAATTAACTCATACAGGTAATATCCGTTGCTTCTTATCCATTGATTACTATTCTAACCTATAATTTTCTACATACTTAGGAATAGGTTCTCATTGTTGTCCCAGTACTACTTAAATAGAAGTGAACCATATACCTATACTTATTAAATTACAGAACTAGTGCAACTTTGGTTATTTTAAGTGACATAACCGTTTTATTTTCAGATATTAAAATAAGCCGAGAAGCTTAGTAAGATTTTCACTTATCAAGTTAAAATGCTTGAACACTGCATGGCCGGAACAATGCAATGGATAACTTCGAATCTCTCAAGTGTGGGCTTACTAAAATTGAATGCCTATTTCGGAATGTTACCTAAACAATGCTTCACCTAACCTTCCTGCACTTTTGGTCTGTAATAGTATTTTTCGTTTTATAATCAAACAACCATTTTATTTTGATGAAATTAAAGCATTCTCTTGTTATGTCCTGTATAAATTAACTGCTTATGTGAGTATTTTACTGATTTGAGTTCTAATAAAACTTGGTTCCCCTCTTTTATTTTCTAAACCCTTTGCTAGCTCAATCCTATATTATTTTGAGTGACATAATTTTGAAAATTAGTCTCGGTAAATGCATACATACTTATACCTAGTTTAAACTTAGCTTTTTAAATCTCTTAAGTATATGCAAAAAGGCTTATCTCAATCATTCTGAAGTTCTAAATTAATTCTCACACTTACAGACTACTTTTTCCTAGTATGACTTAGTCGCAGATTGCCTTTTCCAAAATGTTTTTCCTGTCATCATTTTACTAATTATTTACTTTTACTATAATAAAGTAAAGTCACTTTTTACTGCGCTTGCTGCATCTCAACTTTTACTAACCAGATTTTGATGACTTATTGCGAGCTGTATTTTTTTTCATATACCTGCAAATGCTTTAACTGATCATTTTATATAATATTCTATCTGCAGCATCTTAAAATTTGCTAAACGGATTTAGATGCTTTCTTTGTTCCTACAAATACATTGATAGATATTACTATCAACAAACTGATCATTATTATGACTATGTATTGGCTCGATTTGAGATGTAAAAGCCTGTCTAACCTATCACAACATACATTCATACCTTAAAATGTAGATTAAACTGGTCTGTGTTCCTAGATCCATATTCTGTTTCTAATAAATGATGGAACTCATTTTTGTAATAAAACCCCTCTCCCCCGCGACAAGACCTGAACCTGGTAAGTACTTAGCTCATAGCTTGGCTAGCCTATTTGATATCTAGACTACAGACTATCTCTCCTCCAACTAAATGCTCTTTGTATTGTTATGTACAGTTCGGGAATCGAACCCGGCACTGCAAATCATGCCTATACATCATTATTATGTAGTCAAATAATCCATTCCATTCTCTCCCCAGACTATTATATTTTATAATAACGTCTTGCTTGACTGTATAGAAATTATTCTTATTTTATTACTTATTTCTAACTTAGATTAAAATATAAATAGGAATCTTTACCACCAAAAATTATCTCTGTCTTAATAGTCTGTGGTCCGTGAATTGTCTGTGTTACGCTCATACGCTGACAATTGAAATTATGATTTTGTTTTGTTAAATACATTTCTTTTGTTTTGTTATTTTCATTTGTAATTTATAGTTCGTACGTTCGTAGTTATAATTTAAAGGACTGAAGCAGGCCAATTTATATGTGAAAGGACATAACCTGTGATGTGAGCCGAACACGCTAGGCTAGATGTATGAACTGATTTATTTTTCCCGAGCAAATCAACTCTTCTGCTGATTAAGTGATCGTGAATTCGTAACAAGATCTCAAGTGAAGTGAAAGCTAAACGACTTAGTTATAATTAGAAAATAAGTAAAACGTGTAACCCTTTCTAGTAAAGTTGTGCAAAAATTTTGTGAAATAATTTCTCTCTCTTATCTAACCTAATAGGTCTCTAATTTCAAACATAGTTATATCTCTTACCCCACTTTTCCGTTTCACAGCAACAAATTGACCTTTCGGTCGTTAAACTAATTCATTTATCACACTTGTCCAAATTCAATCCGATAAATAACTTCCCAAGTATCTTAATTCTAACTTAAGATCTAAATCTAGACTAAAATATTACTAAACAAACCACAAGTTCCATCCTGGTACACGGCTTCCACATTGTAACATGCCTCCCTAGTATTTTATTTTTTAAAACATATCTAGTCTTATATCTAATCTTATATCTAAGGCCTTATATTCAATTTAAAACTAGGGCTTAAATTACACTTATAAATAGACTTGACTATACTACAAGCAGCACCAACACACCAAGCTAGACTACTATCTACAGCTAATTACCTACTCAACCTATGCAATTCCTAGTCTTAATTAATTAATACTATAAGAAGCTATTTGGATTGAATAGGACAGTATGAAGTATGGCCAACGTGATCGTCTATTCCCTACATTGTGGTAGTAACTCAAACTCGTTTAGTGGAGGCAAGAGATGCTAATCCTATGAAGTAAACTATGCCCTAAACATTAACACTAAAATCCCTATATCTATCTGAACCTTTCCGCTGACACAGAACTCTACTATCACCGAACACTAACGGGAGATGACAAATTATAGTTAAATACTAGTAACTAGGAGTCTTTATTTTATATCTTGTAGTAGTTAAGTAATGAAGGACTAATATCCTGGTAATTTCAAATGCTTAGTCTGGAATTATAACAAGTATTTATATAGGTAAAATGAGTAATTGTCTTTGTGTTAAAGTTAGAGCCCCTCCTTCGCTCTTGAGATTGTTCTCAACTGATCGTTGCCAGTAACCGTGTTCCTCGTCCAGAGACCCTAAGGAACTCCGACACAAGACTTGTGATTTTACTAGTCTTTAGTCAGTATGTCATGTTATTGTACCACAATGGGTAAGAGGATAAATTTAACTCTAATTTATTCCTATACTATGCTGTCCAATCATTTTGGTACAGAAGGGAACTACTTTAAAAATTTGGTGCTTCCTATTCTTTTGATATATGCTTTTCAATCAGAAAGATAAATCAGGTTCATTGATCTTAGTCATATCTAAAAGTATTTCAATCAATTACTTATGGGTTCTGAACAAAAGGGGCTCTATAGAATTTTCATCAAATATAGATTTATTACACCCAGAAAGCTATGGAAATTAGCTTATCAATTAAATAATACCAACCTTAAACATGTAAATTATAAATACGACGCTTCAAACTACTGATAGCTTAAAGGCAAAGGATTCAAAGGTAAATCGGTTGTTGAAATTAAGCCTAACCTAAAATAAGTAAAACCTCCCTATTCATGCCTAAATTAATATTCCTATGCTATTCAGCTGTGTATTGAAACCTGGAGGAAGACCCTCATATTTACAATTAAACGTGTGATGTGTTGTGCAGTTTCCGGGAGTGCAATGGAAACTTCTACACTATTCTAAAGAGGGGATTGGAGTGGCATCTCCGAGTGTATAAAGTCCTACGCCATGTGTATTGACATCGTCTACGGCCGAAGCCTAGGGTGCAGACGACATCCTAACTAGAGATATAGTAGTGTGAATATATAAATATTTAGATAAGAGACCAGCGAGACCAGTTCCCATGTTCCGACACAGCAGAACACGAAAGCCTGGGTACACGCTAGGAGGTAAGTTACCCTACCCAGATATTTCGCTGGGAGTCAGGTGCTGAGTCGAACCTCAACGCTTCAGCTCACATTGTAAACAATGTGTTGAAATTTCAAGCCCTTGTTATCACCGTTAGGTACCCAGACTTGAAACCCGAAAACCGTGTTTCGTATAATCCCTACTTCAAGCACACAAAGTAATTAGTCAAGCTAATTAGTATTCTATAATCGCAAATCCAGTATAGGCTCTAAAGAATGGTAAAGTGAGGGATGACGCCGGAGAGTAGCCCCGAGCCGCCAAGGTTAAGGATAGGAATATTTACTGGTATTCACAACCACAGAACACTATGACACAAATTAATGATATGAAAACAATTAAATAATTAATTCAATCAAGTAATGTAAAACATAAAACAGCCGCGACCCGATTTCGCGTATTTACTGAAATCTAAATAATCGTGCTTGAAAGAACCGCGCTTACGAACCGACAGAGGAGAAAAGACCCTTTCCTAAAATCTACGCCCGTATTTATACCCTTTTTCGGCGTCATTGGCTGATTTGGCGTCTTTAGCTGATTTGGCGTCTTTAGCTGATTTGGCGTCTTTAGCTGAGTTGGCGTCTTTAGCTGATTTGGCGACTTTAGCTGATTTAGCGTGTTTAGCTGATTTAGCGTGTTTGGCTGATCTGGCGTCTTCGGCGACAGTCCCGGTTTTTATGCTATTTGCTACCCAACCATTATGAAAATAAAGTCTATTTCCCTGTGCTACGATTTTCCACAATTCAAAGAACATAGATTATCACAGATAACAAATGCGGAACAGCAGGTTATTTCTAATAAGCAAATATTCTGTTGTGCATTTTGGTTTTTATGTTGGTATATTTTTCTTATATCGTTATGTGTAAACAATTTAATCCTTCCTTTTTTATAGGTAGTTGTTAAAGATTAGTCATAATAGACTATTGTGAACCTATTATTTGCTACAACCTGTTTTATAAGTGTGGTATATTGCTTAACGATAATGCATACTTTTTGCCAATGAATCAATGCTGCTTGAAGCCCTTTTGTCCATAAAAGAATGAGTTAAGGTGAATTATATTTATCTAGACATTAGGTGCTCCTAAATCTCTATGAGAAATATTCATCAAATCATATGCATCGTATTATCTAAAACCGTAAGCATTCCCCAAAGTTTGACCAAGGTGGTTCATAAATAATATTCCTTCATGAAATTCAGTGTTCTTATAATCAATCGTATTTACCAAAATATTTGAATCCTTGAGACTATTTTGTTTATGGTGTTGGAACGTCTAAGGCACACTTTACAAGAGTTCAAATGTGTGAGAGCCGCTTTACTGATTTTGAGCGTGGCAACACTAGAGTTATTCCTCTGACTTTACCTTGTTTGTCAGACATTCTTTGGCAAATAAGTTGACAAATATTGCACAGAATTTGTAGTGGTACTTGTACCTGATGTGATTATTTCATTAATCTAAATGTGTCCCCAGTTTCATGGAACATTGTTTGAAATTAATACTATTTAATTTCGTATTAATTAATATATAAATCTGGAATATTATTCCATAGAGAGTATTAATATTTTATTTGTGAATTTTGACCGGAGCGAGACCCCGTTTCGTCACAAGCAGTAAAATAAGTAGGTATTATCATCATCATCATCATGGTTAGGTAAGTAGGTATTATACTTGCTCCAAATATGACCATAGAATAAAATTTTGCACTCACGTCGATTAGATGAGTTCCGACCTCCTCGGGCGTGAACTCTATGCGGTACACGCCTGGCCGCTCGGTGACACCGAGCACGCGAGCGGCCACTGGTCGCCGAGACGGTGCGGTAACTGTCACCCCCACCTTAAAAAAAAATGTTGCAGCACAAAACCAAAGGGGATCAATGCATCGGACATTTTACTGTCACACTGTCACCTATGCACCTGTACAGAATTAGTACCTGTATAACGCTTTTTGCATTTTAGGTGATAAAAATGTTGCATGATATATCCTAACGTTAACTGGGTAAACGATAATTCGTACACAATTAACTTATCACACGACTATAGCATAGCGGCGAACCCTAACTGAATTGTAGGGAGCAGATCTAGCACACACGATACGCGCCTTTTCTGCTTGAATTTGAGATGTCCGTCTTTGACCTCTGTCTTACAGCAAGCAAACTGTAGCGAAACATCTAAGCCCTCGAAATAAAACAAATAGCGGTAAGTAAAGTAAAAAAAGTTTCTTTTATTTTCGCATGTTGTATTCGCTCGAGATATTTTTTCTTCATATTTTACTTTAAACAAAATGTTGCATAGGTATAGATTCAAATAGTTAGTTATATTACACAAAATTAAAATTATTACGAATATTTACCTCATTTTTACTAAATGTCGATGCTCCAGGACTTGTGGAGATTTCAAATACGGCTGGTACTCGTGCCGGGATAAGTCTGGTGGGCTCTCCCCCGCCGCCACCCGCTGGGCCAGCCATTACCTCGACCTTCCACGGGGACCCTGAAACAAAACATATGTCATTAATTTAAAATCAAGCTGCTACTATAAAAATAATAACTACCACACAAAAGGTAAATATCATGTCGAATGAAAATGAAGAAAACGATCCGGGTAGCATGGTAGATGGGCATCTATAAGATGGGCCGACGATTATGTTAAAGTCGCTGAAGAAAAATATCAAACTTTAGTTACTTCACACAAAGTAAACCTGAGTATTTATAGAGGTACCTAAGCTTCGTTTGTTTTAAATAAAAGCACTAGGTGTCTATCTTTTCGCTAGTGCATTTAGTTGAAGTAGATTCTGACAATGAAAAGAAGAAATAACATAAAGGGCGCCCCGCTTCCTTCTCAATAGTCACATTTTCGACATAAAACGCTTGAACATGGTAAAAATGATTGAAATATTTAGATGTTTTATTGAATCAGGCGTTGCTTTTCATTCCCTTTGCACCCGTTTTCGACTTTGTTGTCGAAGCCTAATAGGTAGGTACCAGAACCTTGGTATAATGATAATAATTTCATGTCATTCATATTGTCCATAGGACATGCAAGTGTGATGCGTCGTGGGTTAAATCCAAATACATCATCCCTCCACAATTGTTAACCGGAAACCAGAGCTCGAGGTGACACGGTCCTCGTTTGTTTATGTTTATTTCTTCCAAGCTGGTCTGGGAGCAAAGAAAAAACACAGAATGTGCCAGTTGCTTCTCTTCCCGCGCAGATGGTAACAGTCCATCGAGGGAATGGGCGAAAATCTTAGAAATCGTGCGTATTTAGATTTCTCTTTTCACCTATACACTCACAATCATGCTAAACGTGGTCTTTGGGTCTTGTTACCTTAGGCCCTGTCTATCCCGTAAGGGATAAAGACGTGATCTATATATTATGTATGTATGTATGTTATTTGATCATTCTACATATATAATATTACATTATCATTTACTTACTCGAATGTCTATGTCACGTTCTGAAATTTGACATAATCAATGGTAGGCTGGACACAACATTATTTTGCACAAGTGGCATATCTCAATACGAATTATGTGCGTTGCGAAATGCGAATTGGACATAGCCTTTTCATAAAATGGGTTTAAAATATCTCTGTGATCGATACACATTTTTAAAGCATGCATTATGGTTATGACTTCTATCACTTCAAAGCAATTTCGGATTAAGAAAATTGAAGTAGGTACCTACTTAATTTCTTCGCAAAATACTTCTTAAGTACGTTTCTCTTTAAAAAAATATGAGAACTTTTTTTGATGAAGTCCTGAACAAAACTAAATTAATGAATCGAGAAGTAGATGCATTAAACACGGATTTCTTTTACGTCGGTGTATAGTATTATTATTCTACTTAATGTCCATGTAAATCCCGCTTTATGATCGTGTATCAGCGGATAAAAGACGAAGGATTTTTGGCTAGATACTCTTAAAAACCGTTAGCTATTAAATAGATACATATGCAATGCAATAGACGCTAAATATACAGGAATGAGGTGTAACGGGTTCGGAAATATTTAGTGCGTGGAATCTGAATACGAATCGGGTTACTAAGTAGTAAGTGGATTCACGTTACGTTCTGACTCGTTCTTACAACTACTTAGTTATTCGTTAACATCCATTCCTACTTTCTTGTCATACTTAGTCACAGTCATTATGCTGTAATAGGTATATACTGTTAGTATTTTCAAAAATGATTTACCTGCTTCGTCAATTAAACGTATACCTATAGCTAATATGGAATAATATTTATGTATAATATGAATACGTACAAAACACCTTTTGATTAGAAAGTCACGAAATTTTTAAGGCTTCAGTGTCTATAATCATTGGAGCTCCGCTTTAATTAGTTAAGTGAGCCAGTGGTTTTGTATATAACCTAACCTAATCTAACATAATCTCTTGATTTTGTTTGTCGAATTCAAACGATTACGAGTCTCGGTACCTTCCTACATTTAATCTGCCAAAATATGTGTACCTACTTACACTCCGGTATAAAACATCAAAGGTTAGCTAACCAACACCATTTTATTCACCTGGTACTATCAAAGTATGATTTAATGCGAGCTAAATGAATTAAACATCTTGATTTGGTTCTATTGATTTGCTGCAGCAAATAATTACAGACTTATTGTCGTTTGGACAACAGTCTAATGAAGAATTCGTACCTACTTTTGATTTAAACTTTCTTCATTCAGATATAGTATCCACAGGATACTATACTTTTACGGATTCATTTATTAATAGAGCCAAACACGAGCTGTACTGTACCTACATAAACCACGACTTTTAATGACATTCAATTTAAGGCCAAATGCGTATTAATTTATTTATACATATATCCAAGAAAGCAATTAGTTTTTAACGACTATTTTTTAATTATTTAACGATAATAGTGTAAGAAGAAAACTCGTTACATATTCGTTGATGCAAAATCATAGGTCGTCGACAAGTCTACTTTAGTATCAAAAAATTTCAAGTTTTTATAAACCTTTATCTTTTGTTGCAGAAAACTAACAAAGTCAAATGTATGATTAACGCGCGCTTTAGCTGAGGAGGCCACGAAGCCCTGGAAATTAATTAACGTTCTTGTTTGTGGTTTATGTAGTTAACGGTGCAATTACATGCAAGTAATACTGTTACAACCAAACGGTTCATACGTTTATAAACTAAACACAGGTGAGTGGTATGCGATAGGTTCATTGGAGAAACGTTAAAGGGTGATCGGTGAACTGGTTAAGCGTCCACGGCGCTCAAATTCATCTGTCGGCTGTCGGCCGCACCTGTCCGGAGCCCGGCCCGGTACCGCCAGTTTATACGTACCTACAACAGAACTGAACAACGGTACGGACGACTCATTAATGCGTATGACCGAGCGAAACACACAGCTGTTCTGCAGTCTGTTAATCAATAAAATTTAAATGCTGAATAAAAACGCTTCCCTGACAAAGCGTCTGTCTGCCTGCTGTACTTCGCCAAGGCCGAATTGATCACAGGTTTTCATTTTAAGCCGAATCCCCTGAACTTGTAATTGATTGAGTATCTGAATTTACATTGAAAAGGGATTGATTCTACAATAGTAGATATTGCACCGACCGATCGTCAATGTAGAATCAACGTACACAACACTAATAAACGATAAATATTTACTGATTCATTCATAAAACGTTGCAAACCTGTTCTAAGAAAAGTTATGTTTTGTACAGACAGACTAAAGTGTGGCAAAGGCAAATCCTGAAGTGACTGACGTTCTTCACACATCTGTTGGCGTGCCTTTGAGTGTAACAGAAGATATTGCCTGAAGCGTGGCGCATTTCACACAGCGATGGGAAGGATTCATAAATTGATCATTGAAAGATGTATTCATTTAATTATTTTATTTATCTTATACTAACTTTTGTTTAATAATTAGGTAAAATAATGGGTAAAAGTGGCCACTTTGGAGTTAAATTCTATCAAGCCAACTTTACTTAATAGCGTTTTGGAAATAGTAGTGAACTAACGAATATCATCAAGATTATCGTCATATTTTTTTATTTATACAAAATAAACGGATTACGTGCAAAATCTTAAAATAATTAAACATTTTACTGTTATCAGCCCCTTAAGTTGACAGAAGCTTAACAAGTGTTTTTCAAGGAGGCGATTCATATACATAATCTACCAAAATTTCGCTACACTAGAAATTAAAATGATGCCAGGCTTTTAATTTCAAAGTAACTTTGTATGGTTTTACTAAGGAAGTTTTGTAATACTTTATAAGCGTTCGTTTTCGTAAGGCCGAATCTGTAACCAAATAATTTTAATTATGTAGTTAAATATTGTCAAAAGAGTAATTTGTGTAGGTAGCTGGAGGTTTTGAGCTCTTTGCTAATTTAAATACCTACTTCTGTTAGGTACCGACTGTAGACAGGTCTGTAGGTAGGTGCGTCCGTGGGAGCTAACGGTAAGACGGCGTATGCGTTTAGTTCCCTCCCAGTATCTAATTGATGGATCGTGCCCACAGGCCGGTATAAGGAATCAGGCTTGCCTAGTCAATGGTTATAGCTCAGCAACTATTTATTTTGATACAGTTGCATAACCTTTTAAAAATTTTCTTCGGTATCATCGTTTATGTAACTTAAATCATACTTTCTAATCTGTGGAAGTATAATATATTTTCAAGAGCGACTAGCATCGTAGGATATAACAGTTCAGTAAACTTGAAACTACAAAAATTGAAAGATTGATCAAATAATTAACCAAATTACCTATTTATCTATACCTAGTTACTTTTTATATTAGTTCTAAAGGAACTATGCATGCTGCATGTACGGCAGAACTGCCTTGAGGAGGCACTTACCTACTCTAGAACGGGACGGTGTAGCTCTTTAAAATTATAATAAAACATGCTCATTAGTTTGATACTTCGATATGTTCCTTTTTAACTTAATAAAATCAATACATATGCATCCATCGGAAGCCCTAAGCAGACTCTGACTTTCTCTTTGTTTCGAATTAATTTTTTTTTAAAATTTTAACTTTTAAAAATTCATGTTTAGAATTCGATAAGGAGTAAAGAAGCAGTCTTTACAGTACCTCTTACTTATAGCCTAATACATGATGTGGGATCGATAACAATGCAAGTATCATTCAGCTTGTTTCAAAAATGATTTTTTAACAAAAATTTATATAATAAAATAATGTTCTCACTAATGAAATACTATTTCTGATATACCTTTGAATGTATCGTAGCCACAAATGTGCTCGAATGTATCAAAATGATGTTACTATGATTAATCGCTTAATTTTATGATTAGGGCACTTTCAAAATTTAATCAATTAAATTATTAAATGTTTCATATATTCAATATCAGTAGTGTTTCAGAAAATATTGATTATTCTTAGTCTAATCAAAGTGTCGCAAATACTAGCGACCTCTTTTATAATTTGTTTTTAAATTTAGAATTGTATTTTTTTAATATTTATATTATTTTATTTGACGGTAGGATTAAAAGTGATTTTAAAGAAGAAACATTATTTTCCTCACACAAAGTAAAAGGCATCATATGCTTAATCTTATGGAGGCTGTAGGTACTTAATTTATAATAAGCTTTCTTTTTACTGGCAATATACCTACTTTTCGAGAAAGATATACAAGACGACGATGGATGGTAAGAAGTAATGCACTATTGCATCTATCGTTTTCCTCCCATGCAATCAAAAAACTAATCGAAACTTCATAAATATTAACCACATACTTATCTATCGCACGCCAAGAACAAAAACCAGTTGTAATCGTAACATTTCCGTATAAGGTATTTCATTGCAGGTGTTTTATCAAGTCTAGTTCGTAAGAACCTATTCAGTTATTTTTGTCATTTATAATACACACGCTACCTACACCATTATCGTCAATACGGTCTACTCGAATGGAATATTGCTTTCATCTTATTATTTTATACCTACCATTGAAATCATAAGGCACCAGTCGTACCTACCGCTAGACATGTTTTATCAGCTAGAAGGTCGACTGGAAGCATTTATGAAACATTTTTCGAGAGGCTTCAAAAGTTCCGCCAAGGAGCAACTAATTAAGCTTATCGCTTGTAAGATCACTGTTCTTTTTATATTCTAGGTATTGTAATAAAAGTATTACCTATAGGGATTATGCACTTTCATACTCTAAGCTACATTCAACGACAAATTAAATTCGTTACCTCGAGGGTTTACCGGGTTTCCTCATAGATAAAGGTATCTCGTGTTATTGTTATACCTATAATATCGATAAATATGTCGTTGGAATGTAATACCAAATTTCTTAGCAATTTCGAAACCAACTTTACGTTTTGGTTATTGAATCAAATTGTAAAATTTTCTGAACAATAGATGTTTCCTAACGCAAGAGGCGGGTGTTTCCGATTTCCTAATGCCGGGTCACGAGGCGATCGATTGTTTGTCCACCGACTCCACCGTGGTCGCCATTTCCTACAAGTGCACGTTAGAGGAAGAAGGCCAATCCAAAAGACTGTTAGTTTAAACTGAACTAATGTAAACATCCAAAGGTACACTACACACAAAGCAAAAGGCTGAAAGGAATCCAAATTGTTTCCGATAAATAGCTGACTGCAAGCTTTTTTAAAATCTTTGGGAAATTTTCGTTATTATTTTTATTATATTATATTAAAGTAATAACTATGCAGAAGTTTATAAGTACTCGTAGGTAAGCGTTGAAGGCAGCATAATTAGTCTTGACAAAAAACCTTCAGTATTACTTTAAACAATATCGAAACATTAACTTATTACAGTAAAATATACAAACAAGTGGCTATAGTTTACTAATAGTTTAAACTACGTTTTTAAAGTTAACCTAAGTACCTATCTAATTTAATCTTATTAAAACAAAATTATTGACTTCTTACATGATCAAATTTTTTTTTGTATGACATTTATTTCTTATCAATTACCTATTACTATTTATAACATTCTTTTATATTTATGTTTTTGTTTATTTTTAAATTGACGATTTTTTGTGGTTATCTTGTCTTGTCAAAAAAAAATGAAATTTACAAATTGAAATAAATGAACCTGAGTCCATATTTGTGAAAAAAAGTTTATTTGTCAGCCACACATCATGTTAGCAATGAAACTGTTTCGGCAGGTTTTTATTTCCACAAGACAAATGTTTTGACTGACAAGGAAAATAATCTTTTAACTACTTTTGCTGTCAGTCCGGCTGCCACAGGGCTGTCTTTAGAACCGTTATAGGTAAGTTTCAAGTAAGGTAGGTTTCAAATGAAAAAGAGAGACATAATAGTATACAAGAAAGTAACTGAGTTTACAAAAAAAGAGTTTTATTTGCTTGTCCGAGTCCGACTCACACTTGGTCGGTTTTTGTTTGATAAAACGTAAAATATAACAGATGCCTACCTACTTAGATAAAAACTGTAAATAAGATATGGCACTTCATTGATGTATTTTCAGTAATTTTATTATGTCTTACATTATACTATTGTAATGCGGACCAGCGACTTGAGTACCGCCCCGGTATGTATACCGTAGTGACCTCGTTTTATATTATAATGTCTAACAGCCAAGGTTCAGCGGGCGTTGTCACACATGCGAGTTAATCAATCGGTCAGTCGATCATAGAAAGGTGTAGTAGGAATGTTAGTACATTGAAATATTAATGGTGTTTGGCAGCGGCTCAGTCAGGACGTTCGTAAGCAAGCCGAAAAATACAAAGATCTAAGGAAATACTAATTTCACATGCTTAGCAGGTCGCTAACCGTGGTTTGTCCGTGACGTTGGCTATGTAATCCAATAAAGTTGCTTTGCATTTATCATAAAGGTGATGATCCTAGTGTGATAAGATAGGTTGGCTTGAAACCTTTAACTGTGCATTGTGCACCTCCTGGCTCCAGTAATTGAGTTTTCCGGAAGCGTGGTAGAGGCACGACGCCGAGGGAGATAATTTGATTATGTCCGAGTGTGCATTTCATTTAATAACAGGAAAACACAAACAGCTATTTGGCTACCTATTGCTTTGTTGATATTTTTCAGCTTTTAGTAGGGGCAGCGAGCTGTATTATTAATGCACTTTAGGCTGGTCTACACACAGTAGGAATCCTTAATAAATTCATACACAATTTGAATGTATAACAAGTTTATATTATTACCTCTAGCAAATATGTAGCTGCGGCTTTGGCTGAGGAGACCCTGAGGCCGTGGGGACTCGAAGCAAAGGCCTTTTCATATATTTTTTTTAATAGGAAGATCCACGGGTGGATATTTCCTCGGGCAAAGTATGGGGATTGTCTTATGGCAGCCTGATAAATGGCTGAAATCTGGACAATATTTGAAAAATGTAGTTTTTTAGGTTTAAGTAGAATAAGATAGGTACTATCACATGATAGGTTAGGGAATCGAACCCGGATCCTCGTCATTCCGTGACGCGTGCTATACCCTTAATATATCAATTTAATATAATATGTTAAAACACAATTTTTCTCACAAGTAATACAGATTATATTAAATTGATGGGTTAATGCGAATGCCAAGTCAATTTATTTATTTATAACATAAACGATTTTTAATTTTGATATGGGCATTATTATGTTGTTAGGTTAGCTAATTACGTAATAACTTAAGACAGGAGGTCTCTTTAGTAGGGACTGAATAAATTAACCAACTTGGTATTACATGGATCTCACATCTTTTTACGGTAGAAGAACTGAGTTGCGAGACTTGGTTTTTTTACAAGTTTTGTTTTGATGGGATATACATTACTAGCTTCTGCCCGCGACTTCGTCTGTGTAGAATTATACATATAAACCTTCCTCTTGAATACTCTATCTATTAAAAAAAACCTCATCAAAATCCGTGGCGTAGTTTTAAAGATCTGAGCATTCATAGGGAAAGACCGACAGACAGACAGCGGAAAGCGACTTTGTTTTATACTATGTAGTGATAGATATATTTGTGATAATGTCACAATTATCAGTTAAACCAGAGTCAAGGCAATTTCCCTTAGTTTGCCAAACGAAATTGTAAGTCACTGCGACTTGCATATCTCAGCAGATTAAGTATCAGCATGTACGTAAGCTCCCGTTGTTGTGGGATGCGTATGCTATGTTAGGCATGTAGTAGTTGTTGTATCATGTGTCAGATGTCTGTATTGTCCCGTATCAGCATCAATGCATTTAAGCCGGATGTGATTGCAAGAGCTACACGTCGCATTCGCTCATTGGGGCCATTGGTCTGCTTCTGAACCTACATGTTCAGTGTCATTTACAACCGTAATCAGACATATCGGTTCTAGAAGGTCAAAGGTAAGTTTGATTGGTCCTATTGTTAAAAAAATAGAATGAAAATAACTTTTGAGCACTCACTCAGAAATAAGGTAATTAATTTGACCACGAGACATAAAAAGGCGTTGTTTAAAGTTCCAGCAATGAAATAATGGCTATTAAAACAACTAGCAACCTAGTTTATGGTCGTTATCAAGTATTGATACCTTGATTACTCTTCGCGTTGGTAGGTATTGTTAAATGTGTCACGACATTCTGGACAGGATTATTATGACAAAATGATCTCGGCTAACGAGTTTGCAATTGTTTTCAAACAGTAAGTAGCATTGGAATCTGTTTCCTCTTATGAATAATGTTTCGATCGCTTAATGTCTGGCCATTGGTAAGCAATCAAGGTCCATGCCAGAATCATATCGATAATAGTTTGTAATTTGGTTCCTTTAATTGATTTTGTTGATTGACGATTAAAACAATGGGACTATTCCGCGGAAAGGGGAGTCAAAATTACAGTGGATGTCATTTTAAAGTATATGAGTTTTTAATTTCATAGGCGCTTTGTTATCTATACATATAAATAGTCCAGTACGTGAACGTGTTAATTACCCTTTATACTCACAAAACTCACAAGTGCGCAATTTTTTGTACAGTTAAAATTTACTGACTATGGATTATGGATATAACTGATAACATAACAGAATCTAACGCTATTGATGAATTCGTTAGAATTTCTGCCCATAGATTACTACAATAAAACCGAATCAAATAAGCCGACTTGAGAATTATGAGATTTCTTTTATGGAAAATAGAGCATTTTGAAAATCACACTGTTGATAAAAAATACGCTATTAACAAATCTGTTAGAATTGAAAACTGTCGTTACTTTTGACAGTTTTGAATACATTTCAGCAGCCACCATTCACTTGTAAGTTTTTTTTAGAGATTTATATATTTTTTTCGAGTTTCTAATTATGCTGACGTAAGCACTTGACAAAACTGTGAGAATACTACAGGGTATGTTCTTATAGTTAAATGCAATAATCTAGTACAGAAAAATTACACTTACAAAATTACACAATTTTTCTTTGGATTTACACGCTTTACTAACAAAAACTTAAATATTAAATAACCCAATGTCAAAATCTGTTTTTTTTTTACTAGTAGTACTCAGTAAATTCTAACTGTCTACAAAAAATTGCGCACTTGTGAGTTTTGTGAGTTCAATTTAGTTCCCGTACTGGACTATTGGTGCTATTGATTTAAACTACATTTTATTTTGGCACAGTCATGTTAGAAAACTCAATCCGATTTTATTTAAAAAAGGTTGAACTCACATAAAAACCTGCTACAAGGAAAATACTCTTTTCACCTCACTTGCTCGAAAAGGCTGTCTTTCTCCTTCAAAATCTGCGTGGAAAAGTGTTTTTTCCCCGCTTGCGTGGAAAAGGTTTTTGAAATTCGAACGTGACGATGACCACCATTGCCCACCTACTCATACTCAGAAATTAGAACTTAGAACTTCGTATGTTGTCGTCTCGCTTATACGAATAGTATTTAATTATGTGAATGAGAAGGACGGAATAATGCGAACTTCAAATGTCGAACTTGTTATCAGACCCCTAACTTTTTCATCCGATAAAAAAAAACATAATGTCACGTTCAGAAACGCGATCCGGTATCCATTATTAATTTATTTTAAAATCCGTTACTTCCTAAGTTATTTTCAAGATTTACTAACTTTCGTTGCTAAAAGAAAAAATGATATTGGTTTTTATTAATTATTTTAATTTGTGGTTAACCACAAAAATAACAACCAACCAGGAAAAAACTGATAATATGATGCAAATTCAGAACGCGCCCCATTTTTTTTTATTTCAGTCTAGTTAGTGCTATTTTTTTAACTTTCTTTTTAAAAATATATCTGATCAGAAAAAAAAAAGTTTTTAAAGATTGCTCGTCGGGAAACCGAAAAGTTGACCAAAATTGTTGTTTGGTTTATGATAAAACAGTATAATATACAAGAAATTAATGTGATAGAACTATCAGAAAAAATAGTTTTACTTATTAGATTATTAGACTAGGCTGTATGGGCTTAGATCCTTTTACCTTTCTTATTTAGAAGAAAAAGAATAAAAAACTGATTTACTATTAGACTGTGTTTCTTTCATCCACCATTTTTCTCGCTGTAGTGAGGTGAAAAATTGTGTGTTTCGCTCGGCAGCAAAGTTGTTTAGTATCTCGTGCCTTGAAACCCTCGCGACGCTCAGGATTCTTCTTTTGAACCACTCGCTTCGCTCGTGGTTCAATCATAGAATCCTTCGCTTGCTCGGGTTTCAATTCAGGCACTCGCGCCAAACAAACACTTTGCAGCCTTGCATAACAAATAACTATTAAAGTTGGAATGTCTCGAAAGTCACCGTGTTATATTAGTACCAAATTTTGAAGGATTCTAAACTTTAGAGGTCGAATACGATTTTTAGAAATTATTGGATTATAATTGGGGTTTATAAGTCCGCTGCAAAGGCACCCTATCTCCGTAATTATAATTACTAGTCTTTAAATTTGACACACAAGTATAGAATAAGTACTAAATAGTTATTTGTTATGCAAGGCTGCAAAATGTTTGTTTGGCGTTTCAAAAGAAGAATCCTGAGCGTCGCGAGGGTTTCAAGGCACGAGGTACTATACAACTTTGCTGCCGAGCGAAACACACAATTTTTCACCTCACTATAGCGAGAAAAATGGTGGATGAAAGAAAAACAGTCTAATAGTAAATCAGTTTTTTTATTCTTTTTCTTCTAAATAAGAAAGGTAAAAGGATCTAAACCCATACAGCCTAGTCTAATAATCTAATAAGTAAAACTATTTTTCTGACTGTTCTATCACATTAATTTCTTATGTATTATTCTGTTTTATCATAAACCAAACAACAATTTTGGTCAACTTTTCGGTTTCCCGACGAGCAATCTCTAAAAACTTATTTTTTTCTAATCATACATATATTTTTAAAAAGAAAGTTAAAAATCGCACTAACTAGACTGAATTAAAAAAAATGGGGCGCGTTCTGAATTTGCATCATAATATCTGTTTTTTCCTGCTTGGTTGCTATTTTTGTGGTTAACCACAAATTAAAATAATTAATAAAAACCAATATAGTTTTTTCTTTTAGCAACGAAAGTTAGCAAATCTTGAAAATAACTTAGGAAGTAACGGATTTTAAAATAAATTAATAATGGATACCGGATCGCGTTTCTGAACGTGACATTATGTTTTTCTTTTATCGGATGAAAAAGTTAGGGGTCTGATAACAAGTTCGACATTTGAAGTTCGTATTATTCCGTCCTTCTCATTCACCTAATTAAGTACTATTCGTATAAGCGAGACGACAACATACGAAGTTCAAAGTTCTAATTTCTGAGTATATGAGTACCTAGGCGGGCAATGGTGGTCATCGTCACGTTCGAATTTCAAAAACCTTTTCCACGCAAGCGGGGAAAAAGCTCTTTTCCACGCAGATTTTGAAGGAGAAAGACAGCCTTTTCGAGCAAGTGAGGTGAAAAATTAATTTCAGGACTTTCCGAAATTCCCGCGGGTTAGGGAGTACAAGGGATTTATATGCTTACTTTAAAATGGTCCTATCTCTGTAACTATAGTATTACTACACTCTATAAACTGGGTATATCAAGAGGTAACTATGATATCAGAAGACTGAATTCTGTATTTTGCAAAATTCCCCTGGGATAAGAAATAAAAAGGATGATTTAGATCCTTGGTATTTGGCAGACATGTTCCTTGCTGATCAAAAAGCAGCATTTAGAAGGAATTTTGTAGATTTCTCTAGAGATAAAAGGACGAGATGATAAATAATGACTTAATATTTGAAGAAATGATTTGATGAAGGTGGTATGTCACTTTGACGTCACCTGCGCGGACGAAGTCGCGGGCAAAAGCTAGTTTGATTATAAAACGAATGCATTCCAACTGTACTGCACCGTACACTGAGTTCCACATACACTTCAGCCGATTAATTTGACGCACCACACTATCGTACCTGTGCATGGTTGTATATCAAAGGGGTGTCCTATGTCCTTTTATTGCGTAAGTTTCCTTTTATTATAATGTGGTGAATAAATGGCGAACATGACAACTAGTGAATTAATTAATGTTTATTTATTTATTTATTTATAATTTCACATTGATGTTAGTGAATGCAAATTGAACTTAAAGTAAATATTTCTTTCAATAAAATAAAACCAACGAGTGATTACGGAGCCCTTTTTAATTCCTCACAATTGCAGAATCATGGCAAATTAAGACTTGTTTTTTTCTCCGGGGTTTTGAAAGCTTGCGCACTGCAGTAACCTGTTTGTTGCAAGTGTTGCCATCGAAAGACTTGACCAGTTAAGAATACATGCAGTAAGCTTTTAGGGAATATTAGTCAATTCTTTACTGTTTATTTAAAGTTAACTGCATATTTAAAAATATATACTTATCGTAGTAGAGATAACACGAAGAAAGTAGGTACAAGATTGTTGGAAGGGGATTACCATTAGAAAATATATTTTTGTTGACCAATAGCTAATACGAAATTCTACCGATATAGTTTAAGATCGCTCGGTTTTTACTGCGTGTTAAAGGTGCTGTGTATAATACGCTTATGAATCGTCATTTATAAAAGCTAAAACCATTTTAACATTTTCCTTAGTGATTTAAAACATTAGCTACAATGTTGCAAATTTATATACCGTTTCTGATTACGGCATTTATTGTTGTGGGATAAAGGTTAACCAATATTGAAATTCAATTTGTTGCTGGGAAACGCGGGGATAGTAATTTAAATTGTGTTAATATTTAATACCACATTAAGTATAGTATGTAAATAAAATTTAGAGACTTTCCCTTATGTAGGCACGCTTTTAAGTAGTTTGGGTTATAGAGCAAAAACTTAAGTAAATGAACTGTTGTATGTAGTAGTGTACAGAACTGATACGAGTATGGGACTTAAGTCATTTTTCTAATTTGAAACGTCAATTTGTCTATTCGCACACATTACTCACACAAACAACAGGTCATTTACTTAAGTTTTTCACCTATATGTTAGTCTGTCATGGTGATAACTATAATGACGTTCTCACACTCACATAGCCCTCTCAGAGAAATTATGGCGATAGGTTAGTAAATACGCAACTATTTTCCTGGCAACGCATCTATATTGCTTCGGTGTTGCGGATGTCCACGGCCAGTGGTGATTAACTCTGCTAGGCACGGTCCTTCCCCTGAATGGAAGGGCTTGGACTGTGGTTCCTGCGCAGGTCATCTGCGGGTTTCGAACTTCACATACTGAAGAACTTGTGACGAATTTTGAAAAACTCGAGAGTTACGTGCTATGATTTGAACCGAGAGAGAGCATAGATCAAACTGAAAGGATACAATGTGGTCAAAATACATGCAATTATTAAACTTAAATTACGTTTGAAACAGATTTTTTGTAGCACATGGCTCATATTCATTTTTTATTGATTTATTTATTTATTAGTCTTGGCATGGTCATAGGTGGATTTACTGCATACTGGTGACTTTTCTTTATACTCTAAAACACAGGTTGTTGTTGGTTTGGTTTCCTACATAAAGGTGTTACTGGGAAATTTCATTGAGCTGCCCATAAACTTAACGATAAGCCTTTCGCAGGAGAGTGCTGACCAGAATGCATTTTTCATACCCGCCTCTTGGAAGGAGTCCTGTAAGTATTTTAGTTTTCAATGTTGCGGTGCAGTAGGTCGGTGCTAATTCTTTAACCTTATTGAATAACTATAATTAATTGCGTACATAATGGATTTAACGACGCAAAACAAGCAGTACTTTACGCGTAGTCTTCCTCATTTTAATGCTAGCCTCTGTGCTATATTTTAATATTTTAACCCAAAAATTATATTTGACACGTTATTGTTTGCAAGTCGATCAACTTATTTAACAACCTACACGACTTGGTCGACGTACAATAGAATTAAATATTTGATTTCTTGATGCAGTAAAAGTACCTATTATTATTATGAGGATTGTGATAAGGTTAATTTGCATCGGCCAATCAGACGTAAATTTTAAAGGCTGCAGGGTCTTAAGTAACATAGTTTGTTGACACCATAGTATTACTTATTTATTAAGTACTGTTGAAATAGTTACAAACCATCAAAATTTTACTATCTAAAGAGTTTTGTAGATAAGTCGAGCAATGTGGCTTTTTTACTTTTCCCTGATCGAAACCCATAAATCGTTTATCTCGGGAGTTATTGGATTAATTCCAAAAGGCCGCTCTATTATTCCCATTCCGGGATGCATCGTGACCTGAAAACGTGGCGTACCAACATTTTCTGGAATGGAACTCTAGCCTGGTACATGGACGTAAAACTGCAGTTGGATATTATCGTCCGTTTGTGGGTTAAAGCCTCGCCCGACTACTTACATAATAAGAAAGCGACGGTGTGTCTATGTACTAACGTAAGTAAATACAATTTTGAGCCGTTTCCGTTTAAAATGAATACACGTTAGGTGCTTTCACTGTTTTACATTTTATAGATACGTAAGTGAGATAAGTTTTTAATTTACACGTTGATTACCGCTGTTACTCAACAGTCTTATAATGAAATCAAACAAACATAATGAAAACTTGAAGTTGCAACAAGTTCGGTAATACGTGTCAGGCTTCGGTAAATGTTATTTCCCAACCTCTAATAGCATCTTCATAATTGGTTGCAAGTTTAGGTATTTTATGTAGCTATGTAATATTGGATAAAAATTGTCTGAATTTCATTTGACATTTGACGTCATTCTTGCGTTCGGTGACTTACTAAGTAGGTAGGTACGTTCTTTGATTTCTTATATACATTAAAGTCAAGTTTGCAAAATATAATAATGGAGTACTACTCGTATATATAAAATAGGTCGCAGATTATTGAGCAGCAAGATGTCAAGGTAATAATGACTTTAACGGTTAACCAATAATTGTTTTCTCATTAATTGATTTCCACTGTTCAAATGTTACAGTTACCTACTTATTTAAATATTACCCTTAACTCGTAGGTAAGTGTGCATTTCGTACTGAATTCAATGAATGTTTGATAAATATGTCTAAATCTCGTGTATTATGTATGTATGTAGTAGGCATAACTACATTATCCTCATCCTAATAAGATAATCGCATGTGCACATTTTATGGATGTATGAATGTTTTTTACGTTCTTTTAGCGACCGTCACGCAATGTTGGATTCAATGAGCGGACTGTATAAAAAACCTTATATCCGCTATCGGATAAGTCACACGATATTAGCCGTTAACATTTTGCTTTGAAGGAGGTTTTGATACAAGCGTGTCTTTAGCGAAGATGTGTTGGGGAGGATGTGCGTGAGTCGCTGCCCTTAAGTACAAAAGAGTTCAACGCACGTTTGCGCTTTGTTCAAGCGCAGTCGTGCGCGACTGTACCTACCCTATATCCAGGATGTCCATGTCCGTGAGAAAATTTCACCTGAATCCGACACGTTGGTCTAAAGTGATCAGTGTTACTAGTCCAACTACTGTCATATCGTGGACACTGTACCAGAAACATGCGCTGACTTAATATGGATATAACTTTTGCTAGACGAACACGCATACACCTTTTAACACTACTTAAACGAAGTTTATTCTATAGTCACTATAAAAGGCAGGCAACGCAAGGGTTATGACGTGTCGCGCCCACACTTCGATATGTTGAATACAAAACGAATTCCACAAAATTAAATGCATGCAACTCACTTATCGAGGGCGTTGGGTCCTCCGGAGATACGGATACGCGCTCCCCTGACTCCGACAATCTAGTCCGATGCCCTACTGTACTGAGGCCGACGAAAAGAAATCACAACAATAACACCTCACTACACCATCAAGTCTTTCATCTGGCTACTAGGTTGACGTTTGACGTACGCTATAGGACGCTCAACTGTTCTTATGTCGAGGTGAAAAGAGCAGAGAGACACTGAATGTTACGTCTTGTTTAATGTGAATTAGCACGTACGCGGAAGATGATAATACGACGACGGTATTGCATTTTGGTGGCGCGGAGGCATCGCCTCGGTCGAACGCGAGCCCGGTTCTGAGTCTGCGGCGAGGCGCTGCGCCGTCGCGGGCGCCGACTCGCCCGCGCCCTGCCGCGTGACGTCACTATGGTATTCAAAATGGCGGCATGGAATTCGAGAACCTAGGTGTAGCGACAGCGTATAACAGTTCGCCTTTTGTTAATTTAAGTGAGATTTAAGTTTACTTCGATTCAGACAGGCACTATGCTTACCAATGCCTAGATATAAGCTGTAGGAATATTTATACAATATGATTTAAGTACTTTTTAAACATAGTTGACAGGACCTACTTTATTTAATTGGTTAACGATTCAACTGGTTCAATTCAATTGGTTAACACCTTCGAGTACCTGGGTATTAAAGGACTCTTGTAAGTTAACAGTCTACTAAAATACATTTCTTCACACCAATGTATTTACTTACCTACCTACCACCAATATTTATTGTAAACCAATACAACTAAACTAAACTTAAAACCTTAACAAAGGCAAACAAGAAATTATGAAACACTTTGCCAGGTTAACATTTTTACCCACTTAGTACATATATAAGCCCCTTTCACTGATGCGAAACGAGACGGCAAGACGTTGTATGTTCATTCATCTAGCGCATGATAGAAAAGGACGGAAGTCATCTTTGGGTCGTTTTACTTTACCAAAAGTTAAATCTAAATACGCGGTGTTTCTGGCACGTTTGATCAGTCATGGTTCTTTAAAGGTAATTGGTGACGCTCTACTCCGATGACCGGGTATATGTGTACAAGACAAGTTATCCGAGTTTCCTACAACTTTTTTACTTATAGGCATGAGATCGGAGCCACTTCGCGTGAGCGAAGTCACGCCTACGTTGAAATGAGGTGACCTCATAATTAAAAAGCAACGCAAGCCTTCATCGAATCTGTTAGTTACGTTTCACGATTCATTTAGAAGTTGTCAAATACCGAAAGCAATTACTGCAATCACATTTTTGTGCTAGCGCCATTACTGTATCTATATACATGTAAGAACTAAAAATAAAATGATCCGAAGCGAAACTTCATCCGTCACGTACCTATCTCGGCATTAGGTTCCTTTGTAGGTTCGCGTGACAGGTAGGGTATTAAAACGCTAGTGTCGTGCGCGACACTTCACGCTCCTTTAAAACTATCCCCTAAGTTATGTATGATTACCTATCGCCGGAGTATCGCTTGTAGTACTCGTAGACAGGTAGTCTTTATTCTAATTGGTTCTAGTTTCATTGCATTTGCATATGAATTTCACATTTCCATGGTAACCGTCATGGGACAATTAGAAACGTTGAAAGTTCTAAATGCACTTGACACTTTCATGCAAGCGGCGGCGCCTGACCCTCTGCGTAATGGCGTTCGTTCTAGAGAACGGCTGTAATTGTAATCACGCCGAATTACACGCTCCATGGAAACACATCGCCGGCTTTCTCGCTAACTTTCGTACTTGCACTCGCTGGACGCTCTCAGCACGTGAAACTACTAGCTTGTAGGTACGATTTGATGGCTATTCCGACCAAATAGAACGAGTTAAGCTTAATTTAATTAAGTAAAAAAGTTTTAAATTGACATATGATGGAATTTATATAAATATTGATTCACCATTTTAATTCACTTAAAACAATTATTTTAAAAATATGATAAATTTGCTCATTCTTAGTATAAACGGAGATAGGTACCAATTTTGGTCGAACATTGGTGAGATTTATGTACTACTTTATTTACGTTAGACAAATAAATTACGTGCAGATAATATATTCGTACCAACTAACCAGGTGCAAAGGTGGGTAGATACCTTTCTTCGAAAACTTGTCAGGTTTGTCATTTAGATCTAAAACTAGCTACTGCCCGCGACTTCGTCTGCGTAGAATTATACATATAAAACTTCCTCTTGAATCGTTCTATCTATTAAAAAAAACCGCATCAAAATCCGTTGCATAGTTTTGAAGATATAAGCATACATAGGGACAGACAGACAGACAACGGAAAGCGACTTTGTTTTATACTATGTTGTGATTTAAAATTTACTTAGTTGAATACGTAATGTACCTACCTCGCCCTATGTCAAAACCATACTGTGTAAATAGATTATTTATGGAATTGATTTATAATTAATAACGGTTCCCTCTTAATCAAGAAGAAGATGCCAATACACTTTGTAAGTTCTATAGTTGTACCTACATAGGTACATAGAATGGAACAATATACATAGCCGAGGCCAACGTCTAATTAAAGATAATGATCGTTCTTCGAAACAATAGAACATCACGCAGAAGTCCCGCGCTAAGGCAAAGAATTTGAGAAATGGCCGCCTAAATTTATTGACACTAAATTAGGCAGGTAGTGTAAATACGAGTAGGTACCCTACAATCATAACTGAGGACAAGAGATTACTCTCAGGTAAAATGTATCCCAAAACTCAGTTAAAAAGTGAGATACAAAATCCAAAGTGAGATGGCCAAACCTATTAAAATTATTATTTTTTAATAATATTTTTTTATGCCTTTTGCAGATTTTATATATACTTTTGACCTTGCTCGTACTATACCTACGTGGGTGTTTCCCCATAAGGAGCCAGCGACATCGGCATTCTGTTCCAACTCTGACACATTTATAAAGCTTTGAATAGACATTTGTATTCACTATGAGCCATAAGTAATAAAGCGAATGGATATGACAATTTATTACACTCTTGAACACACCCTGTGATCGAACTACGGAACAATCGCTTCAGGTGACAAATATGACCCTATTATTCGAAATTCAGCAGACTAAAACGGAATAAATGCCTTCACTTACAGTATTTGGAAACAAAGCCAATGCATTCAACCAGAAATGTCAACTGGAATAAATTAAGTCACTAAACTGGAATAGGAAGGTTTTAAGAACGTATCGAATAAAATATAACATGAGGAGTGCCCAAAAATACAGATCACGACCGATATTAAAATAAAAAGTGCAACCATAATAAAAGTATTTACTTACCCAAGTTCTCTATACTCTATTTAAGGAAAATATACAGATTAAGTAGCTAAATCAAATATTCTGAATAAATATAAACTAATAGAAGCTAAAAATTCAGCCATACAATTTTCATGGTGCAGTAATATCATTTTTTATTATTATTATTATATTTCACAATCGTCGAAGAGTTCTCTCCTGCGGAGACAGTCCTGTTGGGTCACCAGAACTCCACTAACAGATTATTGTATTGCCATATGACTTACACAAGTAAAGCAAAATTTCAACTCAATCGGTTGAACACATCTGCTTCAAAATTGAGTCGCAAGATTCCACCCGGACAAACATACATACGTTGCAAGTTAATATAAAGCTTGTAAAAATGTATTAAAATTGTTAAAAAACATAAGACTTCCCTAGGTCCGCCCCTGGCGGGTGAACCGACATATACGTGTATACTTGTTCGATTTAGATGGGCCGTCGTTAGGGGTTTTAAGCACTTACACGTACCTAATTAAGGTGGCTGGGTCGGGGTACGGAACATACGGCGCGCATGTTGGCAGCCGCATAGCAAAAGAGTCGCAGGTAGGTAAGTGCACGTGAAGGTGGGAGTTCAAATCCACTTAGATACTAGTTCATTCTGACTACTTACTCGTACTTTAGCCCTTGTTAGGCTAGGCAGGTAGTCAATTGGGTTCAGAATAAAGTAATGATTGAAAGAATGGATCAGTACTACACTCTGTATACCACGTAGTTGATCCACCATAATTTACAATTTTAGGAGCCACAGTATTGTTACAATTATTTCCTGTGGGAGTCAAATTTGGCTTAAATCGACGACCAAGTGTTTGCTAAGGTTAGTAGTTAGCTTTGCGTTGTGACTGTGAATACTGAGATCCTCTGCTAGGATGACTTAATTGCTGGCTAACGTATTCCGAAATCCTGTAAAACTATGTACCTAAATTACGTGTTCTTATAACGATGAATTGACTGTTATACTGGGTGGGCCCTGTAACAGGAGCAAAAAATGTATACACAGGTTCTGCTACTCAAATGGAACTACTTTAGTTCTGCAACTTTCAAAAATTAAGTAATTTTATCATTAGGTATGTTTATTTCAAATTAAATGGTATTTTCAATGTACATGGCAATACAGGTTATTTTTAAAAGCTGTAGAACGAAGTTAGCTCAGGATGAATACCGGAAGCTGTGGTTTAATTTTTTGCTTCTGTTTCAGGGCCTACTCTGTATATCTCTGATACACAACAACCAATTTTGTGGTTTCAAAAAAATTGTGTCGACGGGTTCTCGCTGTCTCTGTCGGTAGCTTGCTTTTTTCTAACCACTGAGGGTTTATAACTCGAAAGAGATCGTAGGCACGCTGGTAATCTGGAGGGCTAGGCGCTTGAGAATATTATGGTTGATTATTGAGACGTTTGGAGACAAACATTTTATTTTAATTTTGGGATGGAAGTGCTTATGTCTCCATTTTTAAATTAGTTGTTCAGACTTACCGGGCACGTGTTCACCGTTGAATGTTACGCTGACGCTGTGCGGCGCAAGCGCCTGCGGTGTGAATATGGCGGCGTAACGCGCGACGCCGCGCGCGCGCACCGCGCTGCCCACCAGCGCGTCGTCCGCGCCGCGCACCTCCAGCTCGAGGTGCCCCGCGCCGGCGCCGGTGCAATCCACTTAAAAAAAATCAATCATTAGATGATTTTACCTTTCATCGATCACCGCAAAACCGTGTCCAACAATGGAAAAGTCTTGGAGTTTCCGGCATTATTCATGCCATCGTTTGTGATTTTCAGGACGGGAATGAGCAGCCAAAAGCTCTTCAAGGCCGGAATGAATAGGTTGTTACTGAACTTGTGAGTTACACCTTTGAGCTAATCTGCAGTTTTCTTCAAGCGAAATAGCGGTCATGAAGTTAGTAGGTATTTTTTGTTTAAAAAAACATTGGTAGTGCCTACCTATAATAGTATCTAGTAAAGTTACCTTTAGTACTTCCATTGAATCACTTACTTACTTACATAAATCACGTCTATATCCCTTACGAGGCAGAAAGAGCCTGTAGGGTAACATGACCTAAAGGCCACGTTTAGCATGATTGTGGGCGTTTAGGTGGAAAGGGGAATCAAAATAGTGATATGTTGCCAGCCGTATCGCCTATAACATGATTCCTAAGATTTTCGCTCACTCGATTTTCCATCGATTGACTTTTACCATCTGCGCGGGAAGAGAAGCAACTGGTACATTCTATGTTTTTTCTTCACTCTCAGACCAGCATGGAAGCAAAGCATTGAATCACCTTGCTACTCTACAATCAAACGTGCAAGACGGCTACGTCTGAGTGGCACATTATATAATGACTTCATGCCAAAACCCGTCCTCTTCTGGTTCCACATAAATCAACCTATGTCACACACACCCCAAGATCTCCGTAAAGTAACGCCTAATTCAATCAATTACAGAAATTAAGGGCAAGCTAGCAATGTCACCTTAGAGTAAGTGATCACTGATGCCTACAGTAGACATTCAGCAATTCCAGACCAACTTAAGCACCTGAGTATAATCCGTAACTGCTTCAATATTTACATTGATATTGACAAGGTACGATGTCTGTAACGCTATTTTGTATGCTAATATTTGCTCTCGTGTGGAAATTGAACCGCGTGGTTTCACCCTCGCAGCCGGTGAGCACAACGCCGTAGGAAATTAGCACGCTGTTTAAAATGTGAAAGGGGACTCTAGTCAGAGAAGACTGAAATATCGTATAAAAGGTAACACTTAATGAAATCATTATTGCAGCGGGAGTTGTTTCTTGATTTTTGGTGGCATAATTTTCTTTGTGAGATTTATCTTTTATTTAATTTCATCTTTTTGCTCGTTAAAATATACTAACGGCCAATTTGTCTGGATAACTAGTGCTAATTATGCATTTTCCAGCGTAAAAGAAATACAGAGACCGATTTAAGTAAATATTTTTCCCCGCTGCTCGCTACTTTTGTGTAGAATTCATTTAGTCATTTATTGAAACTTAAAAAATCCCGGCAGACAATGGAGCGCAGTATTTGGGTGCTCCAAAAACACTCTAATATGAGCGAGATGGCACGCTTTGAACTTTGGATTTCAAATTTTAGAGTATGTACATACAATAAATACCTGCCCGTGCCCGTCTGAGAGAAACGGAGCTGAGCTCGAGCTGTCAACACGTTGCAGATATTAAGAGTGATGCCAGGAGGAATTAAAGAACTTTGTCCAGCAGTATGACATTTTTAGCAGGTACGAGTAATACATCTCTTTTACATATAAAATGCTTTGTCCTGAATGACGTGACTGGCTGACTGACGGATCAATGCACAGTCTAAACCGCTGATTTTAGAGAACTGAAACTTGGAGGGTGTGTTCTTTGTATGACGTAGGCATCCGACAAGAAAGGATTTTCCGAAATGCTACCTCTAAGGGGGTGAAAAAGGGGGGCTAAGTTTGTACGTTTTCCAACGTGATTCCTGGTCCGATCAATTTAAAATTTTGCATAAACATTCTGTAACAGAATTGACGGAACACGTATTTCGTATTTTCTTGAAATTCATCCCCTAACTTACCTTAAATTACCTTAGGCTCTGTCTACCCCGTAAGGGATGAAGACGTGATTTGTGTGTGTGTGTGTGTGTGTGTGTGTTTGTCATCCCCTAGCGAGGTTTGAAAAGGGGGGAAAGTTGTTTTGGGGTGATTTGCTTCGAAGTTGATAGCAATACACCTTAGTGCTTTTGATTTAAATTACATTTTATTTTGACACAGTGATGTTAGAAAACTCAATCCGATTTTATTTAAAAAAGATTGAACTCACATAAAAACCTGGTACAAGGAAAATACTCTTTAAAGTTGGAATTTCTCGAAATTCACCGTATTATATTAGTGCCGCATTTTGAAGGTTTGTAAACTTTAGAGAGGTTATGCGATTTTTAGAAATTCGCTCTGGATGGGAATAAATGGGGTTTATAAGTCCGCTGCAAAGGTGCCTTATCTCTGTAACTATAATTACTAGTCTTTAAATTTGACAGACAAGACAAGTAAGGAAACACAACTGCGAAAAATCAATTTCAGGACTTTCCGAAATTCCCGCGGGTTAGGGAGTAAAGGGATTTCTATTCTTACTTGGAAATGGTGCTATCTCCGTAACAATTACTACTAGAATTTTTCAATTTGGTATAACAAGAGGTAACTATATAGGTATATCTAAAGACTGATTTCTGTACTTTGCAAAATTCCCCTGTGATAAGAAATAATAAGGATCATTATATGATTTACATCCTTGGTATTTGGCCGATTAGTTCCTTGAGGATTAAAAAGAAGCATTTTGTAAATTTCTCCCGAGATGAAAGGACGGGATAGTAAATAATGACTTAATATTTTAATAAATGATTGGGTGAAGGTGTTATGTCACTTTGACGTCACCTTCACATGTACATAATAAATCTATCTATGCATACATTTTAAATGCTTTGTCCTGAATGACTGACTGACGGATCAATGCACAGCCTAAACCGCTGGTCGTAGATACCTGAAACTTAGAGGGTGTGTTTTTTGTGCGACGTCGGCATCCGATAAGAAAGGATTATCCAAAATTCCCACGGGATGGGCAATAAATGGGGTTTATATTCCCGCTGCTAAGGGGCCCTATCTCCGTAACTATAATTAATACCAGAGTCTTGAAATTTGGCACACAAACAGGTAATCATAATTGCTAAAAAAAAATCTGAACATACCAGACCAGCATGGAAGTTAGTGTGATTGTTGTCGAATAGGTGGAAAGGGGAATCAAAATAGCTGAGAAAATTGTGATGAGTTGATGAACATAATTTCTAAAATGTTTGCCCATTCACTTAATGGTCTTTTACGCTCTGCGCGGGAAGAAAAGCAGTTGGTTTACATTCCATGTTATTTCTTTGTTGCCAGATCAGATGATGTCTAGTTAGATCGATTTTCGGCCTAATCCCCTACATAGCGTAATTATTCATCATAAATAAGTATGCCGATTCTGAGATCTCCGAAATAAATCAATAAATATAAAATTATTGATGGTATAAAGACAATAATTAGATTTAAATCAGATTTAAATATACTTAGCATAGGCTAGGTATAAAACTACACCTATACCTATAAATAAAACTTCCTATGCTTTAAATCCGTTGTGTATTGTGTTAATTTGGCGGCAATACACCATATTGGTCGTTCAAAGATACATACATACATATATACACCAATCACGTCTTTATCCCTTACGGGGTAGACAGAGCCTAAGGTAACATGTACCTACAGGCCACATTTAGCAAGATTGTGGGCGAAAGATATTTAGTAAAAATGTAATTTATATATTATGTACATAATATACTTAGACATGTAAGTTATTTCAATCGTGTATATAATATGTAAGTATACGAGTATGTATAAGTATTATACTAACCTTCTGACGTCCTGTACATAATAACTACTTAACAAAAGTTATTAAACCTACTTGTAATACAATATCCTCTATAACAAATGTACGGTCTAAAGTGATCTATTTTCTGAGGTTGACAGAATAATAGATCACTTACGAGTAGCTCACGTTTCAAACAAAATATGAAATCGATAGACTCAAAACTATCGATATGTCACCTGTTGTTTGACGCTTTCGTTCTCAATTACTCCAATATTCCCCAGTCGTTAAAAAATTTCAACCGTATTGTTTGATTATTCTTCAATAGTTGCAGAAACGGGCACAGGCTTTTAATGGAATATTGTTGAAAATGTATTTTCAATAGTACAGTTGCTCAATCCATGCTGGTCTGGGAGCAAAGAAAAAACATAGAATGTACCAGTTGCTTCTCTTCCCGCGCAAATGGTAAAATCCCATCGAGGGAATGGGCCTAAATCTTAGGAATCATGTTATAGGCGATGTGGCTAGCAACCCATCACTATTTTGATTCCCCTCTCCGTCCATACGCCCACAATCATGCTAAACGTGATCTTTGAGTATTGTTACCTTGGGCTCTATCTACCCCGTAAGGGATAAAGCCGTGATTTATGTATGTATGTATGTTGCTCAAAAAGTCCCTTTTTTTGGCTGATTTGCGTGCGAAAAGATTTACTTTTCTATTTTTTTTTTATTTGTACTTGTTCTAATTAACGACTAATTACCGAAGAGTTATTATAGAGTTATTATAGTGTTAGCTTACCAAGACGCAAAACTTAAAACCTAATTTAATGTAAAAATATCAAAATATTGAGATTTTATATTTTACTAGCTTATGCCCGCGACTTCGTCCGCGTAGATAAATCCCGTTTTTTTCCTTATCCCGTGGGAATTTCCAAAAATCCTGAAATTAGTTTCTTAGTTTTGTAATCACCTACTTTTGTATCAAATTTGAAGAGTCCAGTAATTATAGTTACTGGGATAGCGTCACTCGGAATCGAATATATAATTCCCATTTTTTCCTTATCCCGTGGGAATTTCCAAAAATCCTTCCTTAGTGGATGCCTACATTGTATAAGGTATCTATATGCAAAATTTCAAGTCTCTAAGTCCAGTGGTTTGGGCTGTGCTATCCCGCGGGAACTATGCAATTTTCCGGGATAAAAACTATCCTATGTCCTTTCCCGGGACTCAAACTATCTGTATACCAAATTTCAACTAAATCGGCCCAGCGGTTTAAGCGTGAAAAGGTAACAGACAGACAGACAGAGTTACTTTCGCATTTATAATATTATGTAAGGAAGTAAGGATTACTAGTCTGTAGTCTCTTCATCGTTATTTTTTAAATATTGAATCCCTAAAAACAGTTCTTATTAAGGTGTCTGAATGGAACGGAATAGCGTGGGAATAGCTGCCGAAACGCCTGTCAACGTGGAGGCGTTTCCAACTGCAAGCATGGTTTTTAAGGTTCTACTTATAAAGGCAGCCAGTAGTTTTTGTGTTTATACAATTTAAATATTTCTATACACAAATAATCGAACATAATGATACTAAGGTAATAATAGTAATGTGTTATATACTATACAGTTATTTTCTTCTTATAAAAAATGAATTAGAAAAGATATTTGTCATTGAGTTGGCTGAATAGCAAAAGCCATTGCCTAAGAAATATGAAAGCTAACAAACACGCCTTTAATTTGTCAAACATTTTCACTGTCAAAGTTAGAACTTACTTTCACGCAACTGTATTAAAAAACGTCGTTCGATACACGCGCGGAAATGTCATTCTTCACTCGTCCCGAGTATTGCCAATCGCCTTCGGCTCGTGGCCAGATATCTCGAGTCTCGTGCAGTAATGACATAATTTCCGCACTAGCATCGAAATGTACTATTTTAGTGCAGTGTACGCCTATTTTGTGAACAAACTCACCTCTCAGATTAGATATTCCTAAAAGACCGATTGTCAAAGTATTTGTCAGGTAGGTACTTAATACTTAAATTAGGTATCTAAGGAGGTACTTATATTTGTCCATGAACCAAAACCCTTACTCCTTTATAGGCCTTACCCAGAGAAATAGTACATGGCTTGTTGCAACCTTCTGTCACAGCGTGTCATGCGTTTTGTTACCTTTATTACAAACTATGCTATTCGTGCATTTGTATACGATAACGAATCTACTACGTACCTAAACGACGTCTAAAGCAACAGTCAAATGAGAAGTGTAATAAATTTAAATCGTTACCTAAAAACTCTAGTGATCGGCCGACTACTCCGCTGAGCGTCGGTTGAACTTGAATTGCTTGAGCTCCTCTATTGTTGTCCCTTTGAATTGGTCTGTAAAATAAAATCTTATCTTAAATAAGAGTACGTACTAAAAACAAGAGCTAAATATGACTTGCGCTATGCGATATAAAAAAGTGTAGTTTAGTTTCTGTGAATTTCACTTTTAACCGGTAGGTAACTTAACCACCTGCTACCAAGATATCATAATGTAATGTTTTATTTGTTTAAAGTATTGGCAAGGTTTTACAGCCAAACTTGTAGATGATAATGCTCAGATAAATTAAGACTGATAATGTGATAAAATCCAATCTAAGTAAGTAGATAAGTATGCATCTTTGCTAGTGAGCCGCAGCAGCCGCCTATCAAGACGTGGCTATCGTTTTTCTGCACAAGCCTACTGGAAAATTAAAAAGGGAGAAATTCTTATGTCTGCAGCGAACAATAGAGCGCATACGCCCTTTGGTGTGTACTAACCTACTTCGTATAGTATGATGTGGGCGGAAGCAAAAAGAGTGCACGGTCGGGGATTGATTTAAACGTAGTGGTTATATTCTCTTTGATTGATTTGCCACTCGCACCGTTTCCCGGGACAGATAAGTTAAGTGACGCTATAAATAAAACATTATTCACCAATGTCATACATAACGGGAACAAATAAAAACACAACGGTCTGTGACATACCTAGGTATTAAATCTGTATATTGCAATTATTGTTTATGAAATTATACACTCTTGAAACTTAAAAGTATTGTGCCAGAAGTAGGTAAGTATACATTTATTCCAAGGCGTCGCGGCGCGTCGCTTGGCTGCGTGTTCTGTTTACTGGAGCTCTTAGCGTTATTCCTTTTCGTTGATTTTTCATCGCGCCCAGTATTTGATTATAATGAAATAATTCAGAGGCCCGAAGCTGTCTGATCTTCCATGAGACTTTAAAAACCAAAAACACTTTAAAGGGAAACAAAAATTGTCATTTGACAAATACGTTACGATTTATTGGAATTATGGAAAATGTCGTGATTCTGTTCTGATATCCTTTTACTGATAACGTAATTACCTACTTCTCGTTTCTGCTTAGTGTTCGTTCCCTTTTACCATTACAGGTGTACCTAGTGCATAAAGTTTTTCTATGACATTTCGTTGAGTTTTATTCGGTTTTCAACTTTAGTCGTGTATGCAATACAGCTGTTAGACAAACATTTTTTTATAAATAAGAACCTTATTCAAATGCCGTTACAGTTGAAAACCGCAAGATTTAACGAAATGTCATGGATAATCATTTTGCGCTATATCTGTACATTAGAAAACATAATGTCAATTGGCAGAGTGCAAAGCGGGTGGAGGGGGTAGCCTAAACGATCACAGCGCTCGCTATGGCTAAAATTGTCATTTTTGTCGCTGACTTGAGCTGTCAAATCCATATTGCAGTAAACATTTTCTAATCGTTTTTGAGATAAAAATATGGTCCTGGTAAGATGTGTTGTTGTGAATTGTAATAACACCAAGAAGAATAGCGACTGTAAATTTTACCAATTTCCAAAGACCATGGTGGAAACGAGACCAAAGAAATAAGTGGATATTTGCCGTAAGAAAAAAAAAATAAGTTACCTAACCTCTAAAATTTTCACTGAAAACAACAATTTTAATGTTATTGGCAATAATGTTACTGACTACCATTGTCCAAAATTGTGTAATATAGTAAAATAACACAATATTTCATTAATATTTTTCACAATATTTACTTATTTCTTGTTTGACTGCGGTGACAATATTGTCCATAATGGCCGCCTGTCACGTGGCGCTGTCGTCGCGCACGGTCCCAATACCGACGTACTCGTTCCTATGTCGTTGGTTCCACTTGTACATTTCACATGTGCAAAGTAAATATAATAATATGGTGTAGGTACATGTATATAATAAAATAGCAGTGTTAGTGCATCCACCCAGCGTACTGCGAGCCAGCAAACTCTATTTCAAAGTTTTTCCGGCTAACGGCGAACGTTTTGTTCGGCATTTACTAAATATTTACCTGAAACGGGCGTGTGCTGCATCCGTTTCAGATCGGGCCCCCCCGTTAGGGTCGCGGGGGGGCCTATTGGATAAAAAAGACTGCTGTTGTTGTTTCTCCTCCACGTTGCTGTAGGAGGAATCACGAGCCACGTAGGTGCTCTCGCGCACTTCGCGTTTGTACTCCTGCTACAAAATAACACAAAAGATTAGGCTAACCGACCACTAAGTATTACAACTATCGATGTCAAATAAGCTATCGACATCAACCCACACCACCGCGAGTGAAATGCATTACCCGGCTAATAGAACAGAAGTGGCTGACACAAGTGAAATCCAACTCACATACAAGAATTATATAAGTTTGAAGGCAGAGGCATCTACATTTGCTTACCTACGCGAATTTCTTTTTAAATCGCTTAACCCCGTAATAAACTTTTTTGTCTCCCAAATACTCAAATATGGTTGCGGCTATTTACCTACCTTGTACCTACATGTTCGCTCTCTCTTTTGGGGAGCAAGCATTAAATTTAAAATTTCAATTCAAATGTTCCCTGTTACTTACAATAACCTTCGCATTAAAAACGATAATCATTAGAGGCCTCTAAATAGAACGATCTCACAATAAATGGCATGAAGAATTTTCTTGTCAGCAGCAGGCAATAGAGAAAAAATTCTAAGATAGGTAACAATTTAAATGGTTCGAAAGTACCTACATTTGTCATAGCGACGCCAAGTCGGTAGCAATAGTTTAATAGGCAATGCATTGTAACATGTAATGCGTGACTAGATTTAGCTTACCCGTGAGGAATAGGTGTCGGAGTCTTCGTCGGCCAGTCGGTCGAGTTGACGATTGAATGAATTGCGCGACATGTCGCTGAACTTGTTGATTTGTGTGTTGCGTTTAGTCTCCCGCTCCAGGGTGCTTGGTCCGGGGAAGCGGTCCGATGCGTTGCTCACGGGCTCTAGACTGTTTCAACAAAACGATTTAATTTTCTAATTTATCCGTAATTTTATTTAATTTATTTGCGTGACTTCAAAAGCCTTACCTATTCGCACTTAACAAGTGTCTAGTTTTCTCAACAGGATCCCATGAATCTCTCCTAGCATGATAAGATTTTCCACCAGGATCTCCCGAACCTGTTAACGGAAATAGCTAAGTTATGACTCTTATGGATTGCAATGGAAAAATTACACATACCGTTTACGATTTCGGGATAGCATAATGTTCATAGTTCAATATCGCTCACAAATAAGTCTGATTATACAGTATCAAGGTGAGCAAGTTGACGTATCTATCCTTGTGCGGATGCCGGCGCCCGGCGAGTGGCGGCGGCGCGTCGTTCCCGAGCGGCTCCCGCGGACAGCGCGGCGTCCGCGGTTACATAGTTCTGTTGTTAATTTTGTTCAACTTACCGCAGTCGGAGATAACGCTCCGCCGTGTCACCGCCAGCGAGAAACTCATTGTGGACGTAGCTTTAATTACTTTACGTTTTAACTGTTTTCGACTGTAAAAAGTACTACACTAACTTGGACTGCCGAGTCTTTTGGCGCGATCTGTTTCGAGCGATGATAACGGACTACTTTGATCCAGGTTATCTTGTGAGCCGCTGTATGAGCTATACATTTTGTAGTTGCTGCGCTTCTCTACTACGCGCTTTGTTGTCGTCACTGGGCTGTAGCGTTCCGTAGGGCTGCTAACTCTAAGACACAAAACAATCATTTATCATTTACTAGCTACTGCCCGCGACTTCGTCTGCGTAGAACTATACATATAAACCTTCCTCCGGAATCACTCTATCTATTAAAAAAAACCGCATCAAAATCCGTTGCGTAGTTTTAAAGATCTAAGCATACATAGGGACAGACATACAGACAGATAGCGGAAAGCGACTTTGTTTTATACTATGTAGTGATAACAATCCTAATAAAATTCCATCATTAAAACATTAAAATTTTGTCTCTTCATGTTCATTCATAAAGTTCATTAACTTCTGGCGTAATATATTCCACGCATAAGCGTGACATATTATTAATCAGATTCAATAGAGTAGAATGATTATATCACCTCATCAATGGGCTTGCTGTACGCGCGATAGGACTCGACGCCCGGTATGGGCTAGTTGCTCGAAAAGGACTAGAGGGTCTGTTGATGTCAAGCCGACCTCCATTCCCGAGATGTTTGGTAGTTATTGGACTCGCCGTTCTATTTCTTGGAGTCTCTGGCTCATATCTTGTGCTGTAACTGTCTTTTCCTACAGCTCTTGTTGTAGAATAGGCGGAATCTGTGACATCATAACCCTTTTCTTTAAGGTCCGGACTAAACGACGATTTGTAGTAATCGGGAGAATCGCGTCTTTCTTCACGTCGATCATATGAACTTGTATTATGTTTCGTTGTACTCTTTTCATACAGATTGTAATTACCAAGTGGGCTCTCTGACCTTATTCGGGTCACTGAAATTAGTAAACATAATATTTTAAAGTAAAGTTCTGTAAAAATCTTAGTTATATTATTATCGTCAAAGCAAGCTCCTTCTCAACCGTGTGGGTTAAGTTACCTACCCGGGCTGGATATTCTGGCGTATGATGGACTTGCACTGTCCCGCGGCGGCTTTTTGGACCGAGATCCTACTCGGAACATATGCGGCGAACCGTGGACGTCATATCCATTGAAATAAATGTACAACTGAATAAAAACACCATTTACAAGTATTACAAACATGTTTGAAAACCCTAATACAATTATGCAATAGATATACGGAGATTATTTACCCTATGTTTTCCTGGCGCTTTTGGCATAAAGGTAGCGCGATATTTTGTAGCGGATAGTTTTTCGAGAGCACACATAACGCTCCTCTTGTCATGGACGATGTCGAGCTGAAGATCACCTTTCGCCCCGCAACCGCTGGTGTCCAGCTCAAACGAATGTGGCTTGAGCGGTTCTGCGCCTTCCAAAGCTCCCTGGCTCAGACGTACTCCCGCAGGCTCGAATACATCACATGTGAAAGGGCCTCCCTGATTTAAAGCATAATAACTGGTGTTGTTATTCTCGCATAGGCAACATAGGCGTTAGGTATTAAATACATCAAAAAATAGGCCTTAGTTAATACCAAAACTTCAGCAACACATCACAGGATATTATGTGTATAATGTTTACTGTGACTGGTGTAATAGTAGCAACAATCTCACTTGAATATGGTCCCCTTTGTAGGTGATGGCGATGGTCCAGGTGCCAGCCTCATCGGGTTGGAAGGTAGCACTGGAGGCGGTGGTGCCCTGGGCGGATGGCGGCGGGTGACGCGGAGCGAGCGCGACCGCGCGCCCGCTCGGCGAATGCGCCGTCACGTCTATGTCCTCTCTTCTTGGAGCACCTTTATAAATACAACAGAAACACATGTCATGTACGCAGTGTTCGGTCCTTCAGACCCGAAGGACATTGTGGTCCATATGTTTCCCCTCAATTTCTAATCAGATGGACCAGAACACATCGAAGAATTTCTATCCCCTAGTATCGATAATATCGATTTATAGCTGGTCAACCAAACGACTTGGATACCTAGTCTAGTTGCCGAATTGAATTAAAAAACAAAATATTCCGAATACATTGGTAGTACAAAAAAAGACAATTGTAAGAGAGCCCTTGGCCACTTGGCGGCCTATATACCAAAATAAACGTTTTTGATTTTGAATACTTATAGCAATTTATGAAGTAAATACATAAATTTCATCCGTACCCGTAGCGCTGACTAAAACTTCAACGATACTGCCAACAGCACAAGGGGCCATACCCGGAGGCGGCACTGTCACCAGTCTAGGAAGTACTCTGAAGAAATACCTCCCATCGACTCTAAAATGTAAAGAAAAGTTCAAAAATATAGACAAAATGATTTTAATTTTCTTACTCTTAACCATATCGCTCTTCTTAGGAAATGCCGCAGGCTTCAGAACAGCTAAAGTATACTCATAATATAAAGTAGGTTACACCTGAAAGACAGACTCATCTATTTTTTAAATTTTTTTAGTGGGGCTCCGCTGTTACAAGGAGACTACGACGACAAGATTGCGACAGAGATCCAGTTTATCATCTTAGTGGATTATGGTTTATCTTCAAATTCGATGGACATTCTAAAAATTAATTACATCGTGGTACGTGGGGCATACTGAAAGTTTGTAGATTCTAATAAATAAGACAAAGCATTATCGTTATCACACATTTATTATTTTTCGAAGTATATGCCCGTCCTATATTCACACTTTTGCATCCGGTGAAACTATTGTGAAAAACAGTGGGTCCCGTCTTCCTTAGGGGCCTCTTCGATGGCCTCGTGGAAAGCACTCATTGCCATTTCCGGGCTTGTAAACCGTAAACCTCTGAGTTTATCTTAAATCTTTGGGACCAAAAATAAATCGCATGGTGCAATTTCAGAGTTATATGGTGGATGAGCAATTATTTCTACATTTGAGGCCTTCAAATACGCATTCGTTTCCTTAGAGGAATGTACCGACGCGTTGTAGTGATTAAGGACTATTTTGCTACGAGGACGCTCTTCACGAATTTTCACAAACATTTCAGGCAAACACGTGTTCACATACCAATCTGCAGTTACTGTCCTTTAGTTTTCAAGTGACACAGTTGTGCAATGTCCCGATTTTCCAAAAAACGAAGCAACCATTTTCTTATGTGCTTCGACTATTTTTTTTACTTACGTACAGATGGTAAAAGCCCATCGGGGGAATGAGCGAAAATGCGGCTAGCAACCCATATATCACTATTTTGAGTTCCCTTTCCACCTACGCCCATAATTATGCTAAACGTAGCCTTTAGGTCTTGTTACCTTAGGCTTTGTCTACCCTGTAAGGGATAAAGACGTGATTTATGTATGTATGTATGATGTTCATTTACGGTCCATGAAAAGTACCCGCGCAAATTGTTAGTTACCTTCTATTTATTCAATTACTTATTAATCTCATCCAAATTTGTCCAATGAAAGAGTAACAAACATACAAACAGAGAAAATTCCACACTCACGGTCTTTTATTATACCTAATTGGATAGAATTGTTCACAGAATTTAGTTACCTTATATCATCAACGGTGAGCACGATCTCGTGCATACCAGCGTGCTCGGGGATGAATTCTCCTGCGCCGCGTGAGTCCATCAGCATTCTCGACTCTTGCTCCAAGGGATTCACGATGGATACCTTCACATCTGATATAGATATTTCATTAGAAATACTCTCCACTTTGATGTACGTCTGTAATGAAACAATGGGTATGATTTATATGTGTCGATGTTAAGTAAATAACTTGCTTCAAAGATTGAAACTCAAATACTTCAATTCAAAAACCAACGCTACCAGGTTGGCCTTGACTACAAATATAACGCCACTTGAATAAGAAACCCAAGTGTAAGTAGCGAAAGCAACATTTCGACACCTCCTAAGTATACTGAGGCAAGTGACCATTTTGACATTTTCGGTTTTTTACATAATTTTGACTAAAATACTAATATCTACTTGCCACAAAAATTTCATGGTAAAATTCCTGTTTGTTTCGAAAATAAAGTGACGTATATAAATGTATACAACACAATTTTGTAAATCAGTACGTTGTATACTGAGGCAAGTCGCTTGCACCACTGTACGCGGTACAGATATTGTGGAGGGGCGGCACAAGCGTGGTGTAACCTGACGTTGCCTCAGTATACGCGAGAGACCAACGACGCGGCGTACGTCAAATATACCTTTTACGATAGAAATTTAATTATTTTGTCTAAGATACAACCACTTATTTTCTAATGCACTGTGATTTCCGTAAAATTAATGATTATTATACTTGTAACCTTGCAAAATGAAGCTTTTCTTGACAAGTTATTCGACTGACCTTAACAAATTGATACAAATTAAAAAAAACTGTCTTAATCGTTTCTCTCTTGATTATAATGGCACTAGAATATTTATCATTTTATATCAAAATCACAATTATGAGTAAAAGCCTTTATTCCAAATTGACAAGGTACTATTATTTTTCTTTAGTCATCGTTTTTTGTGACCAACCTGTTGTAAAATTCAGTGCGTTGAGATGGTATTATACCACTTCGACAAAGATTTATTTATTTATTTATTTATTCATTGTCAAGTCATGTACATACATATGAAGATGGTAACGTTGTTCTAAGTCAGTCCATGACGCCCTGCAAGGGCACACAATAGTAGTTAATATCTAAATCTAGGATTGTAATATAACGTCAAAACATGCCTTCAAATTAATTAAGCACATTAAAGCTATACATTGATATTATCAAATTCATTAATGTTATTCTATTCTAGTTATCTATTATAGCTATCATTAATGATCTTAAGATCTTTAAATTTTTGTTTGTCAATTGGCAAACGTTCGTGGTACGCTACTTTAATGTTTCTTAAGCCAATTATGAGGTCATTGTTATGTACTTCCAACAAGCGTACATACATGTACATGAGAAATACAATCCGGTTACGGTTTTGCCCTCCACAATTGTGGTATAATATAATACCATCGCAACACACTGAATTTTACAACAGATTGATCACAAAAAACGATGACTAAAGGAAATAGTACCTTGTCAATTCGGAATAAAGGCACTTACTCGTAATTGTGATTTTGATATTAAATGATAAATATTCTGCGATAATAACTGTAATATTGCGATAAGTAGTTTTGACAATTGAATTTTTGCCAAATAAAAATTTGGGAAACAAAATTGGCGATGTGATGCTTTGGGGAACATTCTTTGCCAAACATTAGTAATCCCTCATATTGTAATTTTTAAATAAATATTTTTTAATTTTAGAAGTTATGAATAAAGGTGCAATGATAAATCCTACTAAGGCGTTAAAAATAAGGAATGAATCCTTGCTAATAATAAATCGAACCTTTAGAAGAAGCGACTTAAGTTTTTATATTTTTTATAAGTACTTAATAGTACAGTCTCAATAATTAAGAAAATAAGACTATTTTGGATAGATTTACGTTGATTTTTAAACTAAAACGAATATTGCTCAAACTGTGGTTGTTGAATAAGTTACTTTTAGGAATGATGGAACTATGATTAAAATATTTACGAACATAATAGAAACAGATTTTATTTGAAATTTACGTTTGTTCATTAAAAAAAAACTTTTTTCTATTATCATTAATAAAAATATATATATAATTTCCCGTTTTAAACAGCAAAACATTAAATATGTTTAACAGTATACAGGTGTAAGCGACCTTAATTTAAGCGTATACTGGTGCAAGTGACTAATATGTCGACCAAATAATGATAAAGGGCATTTGAGCATGAGCTAAGTATTTATTTTTAAACAGTATGGATTTATGTAACATATTTATCTAATTATTAAATGAAAAATAGAAAAAAATAACAATTAACTTAGTACGGTGTATACTGGATCAAGGGGTAGTTGCCTCAGTATACCACAAATCAGAACACGTAAAATACGCGTACACTAGTGTATCTACCATTTTCTCAAAAACTAACATTCATTTCAGAATTCCATATATGTAGTCTGAAAAGAGGTACTTTTGTTCCAGCGAATCCAAAGTTTTATGGAATTGACTTTACAGATAAAAAAGTTACAAATGATTTTACCTTTGCACGGCTCTCCTGTAAAATCAAGATTTTGCAGTTGCCTCAGTATACTTAGGAGGTGTCGATTTGTACGTTAGACTTAAATACTTGGAAAAATCCATGTAGGAGGTAGTAAAGCGACATTTTATATTGCTACTGACAGGCTCTCCGACGCGGCCCGACGTGGAATCGAGGGCCACCCGCAGCATATCGTGCACGGGCGGGCGAGGAGGCACGTTCCGGAATTGACTCGCCCAAGCCATTACACCAAGGTGCTCTACGTCATTCTGACTCATATCACGCGCCGACAAAACTGGTTGTATGCCTGGAAAAAAATAAGCATTGACTTAGTTTTCTAAGAAAGCACTTGTTTCCCATTACTCATTATATTTTGTTCGGGTAGTTATTGCCGGAGCCTTACCAATTTTTACGGCAGCGTCTAAAGCTTGTTGATTATTGTCCTCCCAGCGCGCGGGGTCGCGTCTCAGGCGACTCGGCGGCGGGGCAGGGCCTCCCATTGACCGAACCAGTTCATTTGCTACACGCCCGTCGTTCCAATCCGTCTGAAGATCACATTTGAATACAATAATGAAAATATAACAAATGTGAGCGCAATAATACAGAGCAAATTACATGAATGTTTAACAACACTACGTTAATCCCTACCGTAAAATTAGTTATGCCTTTTTCCAGTCGCGAATTAACCCAATCTAAGGTCGCCCGGAAACCCGGCGAGTTTGGTTTCATGAAGTACGACAGATAGGTCATTCCAGAGAGCTCGTCTAACCAGGGAGAAGCCAAATATTCAGGTTCCAGTACCATGGGAACATCAAATTCACGGTGAGCCAATTTCATAGCACGTCGACAGTTTTCTATAGCCTCGTGGCGATCTAAAAATAAAAATTAGGTCAATAACTAATAATGTATTTTCCCCAAATCTCCTGAATATGAGAATCTGAAAATTGATACTGTTGAGAATAAAAATCGGATTTTTATTTGCTCGAATGCCCGAATAAAATATGAATTAAGTAAAGGGTACTCATGTGGGGGCTATAATCGTAACTGTTGCATGTTACAGTGTAATGAGGCTACAATGGCTTATTGCAATCTCCAACCTGTTTTCAGTTTTACTTCTTTCGATCAAAGCCTATTCCAAATTTAAAATTCATATTAATCGTCTCGTTCGATAATTATCACTATGATTGCAAACGAGATCTAGTAGAGTCAATAAGTACTCGCATACATAATGATACTTCAAGATTTTCAAAAAGCCATCTTAATGTGCCAGTATATTATAAATCCAGCACTTATCTTACTATCTGATATCCTGTGCTGTGCTGTGACTGATCACTGGCAAATTAATATCTCTAAAGGACACTGTGACCATCATATTGTGATAACATCATTATTTCCAAAGGCGCATTTGCAAGTCAACTATCTTTATTATTTACATTTCCCTTATCCGCTTATCCTTTTACTAGCTTCTGCCCGCGACTTTGTCTGCGTAGAATTATACATAAAAACCTTCCTCTTGAATCACTCTATCTATTCAAAAAAACCGCATCATAATCCGTTGTGTAGTTTTGAAGATATAAGCATACATAGGGACATAAGAGACATAGAGACATAGGGGCATAGGGATATAGGGATATAGGGACATAGGGACAGAGAAAGCGTCTTTGTTTTATACTATGTAGTGATAACAGTGTACTTATTATTGTAGATGCTTTATATTTTAAAATGAATACCGCTGCCATCGACCATCTGCCGTGTTTCCTTCCTTCTACCATCGCAGCGTGATAACAGTACCCAACCAAATACCCTGGTGTGCACGTGGCTCGCGAGCCTGCCGCGACGCCGCACTAGGGTGTTTGGTTACTATAGCATGCAACAGTTACGGTTACATACATATTGAGAAGAGTATCTGGCTTAATCTAAGCTTACTTAGCTCTCTCCAATGCGGGAAAATTCCAGGTTTGCAATAGTCTAGCAGCGCAGAGAGCAGCACACCACTGTTCCAGTCCGTCGTCAAGTTGCTGACACGGGTGTCGGGCAATGCCGCTTGCAGCCACGACAGCATTAGTTTTCTAGGCAAGAAAATATAAAGAAAGACGTACACGAACGAAAATGCAACAGAAAATGCGGCAATTGTTTTACAACTGCTGGGTCAAACGGTCAGTGAACTAGGATCCACGCAAGCGAGCAGTGCTTACATAGGCGTGAACACGGCGTGAAGCACTAATTACTCTCGAATAGCATAATATTGAAAGTGCACGCAATATCGGTAATTAATGTAAGTTCTACCTCTGCCGGTAATCAATATAATGGCTTTTATCATGCTTCAATTTACAGAGTATTAAAATTTGGTTTAAGGACTTACCTTGGCGGGAATTTACTTCGGCCTATTTGGTAACGAACGATGAGTGACCAAATCAGCCCTAATATGAGTTTCAAGTTTCCATTCACAATGTCCACATTTCCTAGAACAAGCACATAACAAATTTGAGAGCCATTATACACTACCGTGCAAAAATAACGGGCCACTTCCCATGCAAAGTTGTTTGTTACCTTAGGCTCTGTCTACCCCGTAAGGGATAAAGACGTGATTTATGTATGTATGTATTTATATGGTAGAACCAAGAAATCCATACCCTTGGGTAGAACTTCAGTTTTATCGAATACTTATTCAGGCGAATGAAGCTAATCTTGTACTTCCAGAATAAAAAGACATAGTCGGTACCTATATTAACTAGTTTGACACCGTCGTCCTCAATAGCCTGCAGCGCAGTGGTGACGTTGTCGAGCTTGTGGTGCTGGTTTGAAGGGTTGGGGCTCCAGCCCTTCAAACGACGCCCCTGCAGCGCCTCCACTAGTGCACATAGCACGGTGCCGTCGCGTAGGTCTTCTACTAAGTCTACAACCTAAAGAGAATTATAGCCATGGACTTGACGATTATTGGGTTACTATACTAGCTGTTGCGTGCGACTTCAACGCTCAGAAGTAAAATTTTTATCCCACCAGGCAGGACTTTTCCCGATACTTCTAACAATTAGGTATCGAATAGTTTAACCAGTTTACAAAAATATTAACAAATTATACAGGTCCCGTTCAAATTGTTCCGGAATGGTTGGATTAGTTTGACTAAATAGCCTGTAAACAAGTGTTTTCCAGGATTTTTAAATCACAGATCGATGTTCAAACTGCACCACGCTAAGGGCAGAACTATTGTGAATCAAATATTTTAATGAAAAATCTTTGTAGAGGACTAGAGTCGAACTAACTTGCTGAAATATTCCGGAAAAAAATATGAGAGATGTTGTAAATATTATCCAACTTCCTCGTGAATTACTATCTATTGGCGAACACCTCATGAAAATCCGTTCTGTAGTTTCTGAGTTTATAATATTTACCTAGTGAAGTAATCAAATCACCGACGATGTAAAAAATGTAGATATTTTCAGTTTCTTAAAAGCAAAGGAAATGTAAGGATTAATGTAGCGAATCAGATTGGAGCAGGAGTACACTCGTAATGCAGTTTGAAGACTTATGTTCTGAGTGAAGGTGTACCAGTAGTTTCGCAACAAACACTTGCCGGATTTAATTGGATTACATACCTTTATATCCATAGGTTTGAGCGTTTCATTGACCCAATTTTTAAAGGTGTTTGCTTGGATTTCCACCCAAAGGTCTTCGTGGCCTTTTATGGCCATGCCTTTAGCGGCGGTGCCTTCGGGACTGCGCGCGGCCAGGCCGGCCTGCGTGATGCGCCCGGCCGCGCCCTCTGCCGAGTGCGCGCGCGCGCCTTGGTGCGATACTCGCACACCTTCCATCTTGTGATCTAGCTGGTGCTACTTAACTATGGTCTTTGGTACGTGTCGTTGTCATCTGAAATAAAAAGATCTCATTTTAAGTTTTCATACAATTTTTTGAGTTAAAGAACAACATTTTGCAATCTGCTCGGGTCATTCCCATTGTGTATTCATAGCACTTCGTATGAACTACGATTGACGGTTCCCACCGTTAACCGATTTGAACCAAGTTTTAATATGTTGTTAGAATACGAAAGCATAGGTTTTATACAGTCAGTGCGTCTATTGTCAGGTCTCTCGGCATCATACATTGGCAATCGAAAAATTATATGGTCATGTTCTTTTATTCTGGTGTCACTAGCAACCTTTGCAACTAATCGCAACTCGACAACGGTCGAAACACGAAGTTTGACGGAGATTAAGAAAACACGTACTTTTTAAAAATTGATTCAGTCTAGGTACTTAGCTAATTCTCTGTTTTACTGATCTTATACAAAACTAAACTCAGACATTGCATATAAAATATATTTTAAAAAGAAGAACAAAACAAGATTGAAATTAGAAGTACTGAACATCTAAGAGATAGAGATAAATCTATACAATGAAATGCTATTTAGTATCAAAGCAGGAAGCACCTTCTAATTCCTTTTGCAACATTGAAAATTTTACTAAATCAGTTAGGATTTAAAATTTTAAAGGGTGGTAACTGTCATCATTTGTGTGTATGAAAAGACTAGTTTTCGCTTGTATTGTAGTTATGTTCTCAACACGGCCGCATTCGCGACCCCAATGATAGCAATGCTTCGTGATTGCCATTAATGTCAACGACACCATCCTTTAAGAGTTTTCAACAGATTGATGATGCATTGTCGCCTGAACTTTGATTGATGACCCTTTCCGACCAATTTTGCGGCAGCACATATTTGAGGCACTCTCGATGCTCTAGTGCCAACTATTGAGCGGCTGGAGTGGATAATATTCTCAGCACAGTAAAAATTGAATGGGTGTTTATGAAATGCAAAGTCAATTAGCGAATGTTATTAATAACCTACTTACTGGCATAATAACAGAACTGTTGTTGTATATGTGTTAAGTACAACAAGGTTTCATCTCGTTGCCATTTGTTTTAAATGTAGTTTAAATGTCTGCATTGTAAGCTGGGTTTTATTGTGCCGTTTTAAAGTATGACGTGGAAAAGGTAAGTAGGGTAAGAATGCGGTGTTGCATTAAAGCAGCGCGCAAGGTCTCATCGTCATCTCCACGACATGCTAATGAGTCGCGTGTGTCGCGAGTGTCGCGTCGCGGGCTTGGGCGCTTACTGACGCTGCAATTACGACTGTCAGCTTATTTATACTTATTTCTTTGCACTAACTAGGTTTCCTGCTTTGGTACTAAATAGCATTTCATTGTATAGATTTATCTCTATCCCTTAGATGTTCAGTACTTCTAAGAATTCTGTTACTTATTTATTTTTAGGGTTCCGTACCTCTAAAAAAACCCTTAAAAATTGAACCCTTACAAGATCCCTTCGTTGTCCACCTGTCTTTCTGTCTGTCAAGACCCTTTTTCTCAGGAACGCGTAGAGATATAAAATTAAAATTGTTACCTAATACTGCGGTCCCTTAAAGCTGATGTGAAAAATCAAACCTCTAATGCAATCAAAAGATATGGTCATTTATGTCGCATTTCCCATACATTCGCAAAGGAAAGCAAAACCTATGGAATTCTTGCAGTTGTCCTAGAAATTTAAAATTTGGTATGAAGGTAGCTCTCATAGCATAACTAATGAAATAAATCTAAATATCTATTTTTTTATGTCGGTCTATGTAAGTAAGTGAGTAAGCTTTTGCTGGATTTTAAATTCACGAGCTGAATTTGTACGGAACCCTCGGCGTGCGAGCCCGACTCGCTCTTGGCCGGTTTTTTACTTCATGTTTAGATCCGTGCTGCGCCGTCAAATTTGCAGATAAATATGTTTCATATATCAAACAGAAGTGTGGGCAGAGTCTTGTTTGAATAACTTGGTGCTATATTAAATGTAGATGTTCTAATTGAACGTAGCTCGTGGGTTGTCAGTTGGCAGCTACCACAGCCGATGCTGATATAGCGTCACCTCTATTTTAGTATAGTAAAGCTACTTGGCATTATGTCACTGTCAACATTACAGCCTTTATGTAATCAGGATCAAGTTTTTACCGTGTAACTACCATTGCGTGAAGAATTGCTCGACAATTTCGTCTACAATTTTCAGTTATCCAGTCAGTGAGGTCAGGCTGGTCTGGTTGATGCATTTATAATTATATCATCTGCACTTTGCGTTAACATGCATGTTTTATAACTTTAATAATTACTTATACGCAAACCTGTTGGTGTCCCAGATTAAGTCGGCGTTACGAGTAGTAAAGTAAGTAGCAATTCTGTTTTAATGCGACTGGTCATCGATGTCAAGCATATCTCTCTATCCACAAATCGCTAACTAAGTGTGGTTATGTCATACACTCGCACTAGTACGAGTATACCAACATACATCACATGTCAATTTGACTTTTGTGCCGATTTCAGTCTGTTTTCGGTGGTAATTAGGTTTTAATAAAATTACATTTATGAATGAAGAATGAATGAGAGGAAATGAGCGAAAGTCTTAGGAATCATGTTATAGGCGATGCGGCTAGCAACCCATCACTATTTTGATTTCCCTTTCCACCTACACGACCTTAATCATGCTAAACGTGGCCTTAAGGTTTTGTTACTTTAGGCTCTGTGTACCCCGTAAGGGATAAAGACGTGATATATGTATGTATGTATGTAAATTTATTATATTCTTATTATGTATTTCTTCCATGTTATTAGGATCGGTATTCAATGAAAAAAAAACCTACTTAATAATAATAATCAAAAATAACTGGTAGTTTTCCGTACAAATTGATTAAAAAAGTGACCAATTATATTAGGTCGTCGCTATTTTTGCAAATATTGGTCATCGGTTTAATTCCATCTTGATTCCATCAAAGGATGTTTACGTTCAGCTTTGGCACCGTATAATTTTCATTTCATTTATAGAACGTATTTTACATCAAACGATTTATTGGTAAAGTATGAATGGAGTGAGAGGTGCAAAGGACTCAACCAAAGTACAATTTCCCTCGCTTGAACTGTCAGTAAGTAAGTACTAGTTGGTATTTTCAATGAAATATTTCGAGTGCGGAACGGATGAGAAATGCTCGTGGGCCGAGTGTTATTGAGCGATGGCGATAATGAGGAGCAAGCCTCCCACGCCGATATTGATTTGAATAAACTTATAGCAAGCTCGTGGAATGTTATGTGTTCTAGTGATCATTGCCGTACTGTAAATACAATATGCGCAATGGATGTTGTTGTTGTTGGAAGACAATGTGCCTGAACAAATCTTATTATCTTAGCCGTAGTACAGTTAGATACGTAAATAGTTTCCAGTTGAAAATAACTGTGTTTGATCTCAATACGTAACTAAATTCGCGTTGTTCACGTAATTGGATCAATTATCAATAGTCGACTAGGAAACTTTAGATCAGATTAGGTTTCGTTTTTTTGTTTAGATTTAATTTGAATTTCTTTACGATTATGTAATATTTTAATGGGTAAAGTAGGTACAGAATAATCGGTATTGTCATAGTTATATGGTAAGAGTAAATACCCAGGCTTGCACAAACTAAGCACTTACTGCCGCAATTTAAAATTTTGTACCTACTCGCATAAAAACTCAATGGGCAAACATTGTTCTATGACTTCATATATATAATAGTTCTACTGAATATAGTAGAAGGTACTAAAGTTACATAAGTTATAGTAGGTACCTAATCGACGTCGTAAATTAGACCCAGTTTCAATTTACCAATAGGTATAAAATAATATTTACGAAGCCACCGCAGGCAGGTAGATCCACCTGTTACACAAACATACACATCAGCAGAGCCCGGGGTTGTGAAATTTATTGTAGTGTTTTATTTTTAACAAGCTGCTTCCTAACAACGTGCTTCGAGCTCCGCCGGCTCCGATGACGCGCAGGGCCATCCGTGTAGAAACATCACCTAGCTACGCCGCGCCGGCCAGACCGCGCCGTGTCCACAAACACTAGCAACTATTACATAACAATAAGTTATTTAACATAATTTGTTCTTTTATTAACGACTTCACTTTACGGTTTTCTTTTAATACAATAATCGATAGAAGAATTAATCATACAATTTCAACAGCCAAGAATTCGCCTCAAATATTTAACATTTTGGAGATATTTTAAGCAGTTTATTTCTTTGTCGTTGATTTGTAATTGTTGGATTTTTTTACTGTCATGTTGCGTGTAAAAATTAAAGCCCTAAAAATGTGCTTCACGGCTGTTAAGCAGTGTTTCTGTGAGGGTATCAAGAATTTTCCGGCCATGCGGAAACTCACTGAACGCAGTGACTGGCGTAGGAGAGAAATTGAAAAGCATTGGAGAGAAACATTAAATGTTCACAGTTCATTGCCTACTACTTCAGAACCATTAAGTTAGGTGTGTGTCTAATAGTAGGTATGCTTTCATAATTTCGCACACTAGAGAAAGTACTGTTAGCCGCAAAGTCAATTAGGTTTATAGGTATTGTACGTCAATAACAAAAAAAAAGACATATTTGGACGAAAAACATATTTTTCTCTTAGACGAGCTTAAGACTCGCATCCTTTATATACTTCTAGTCGTATTATCTTTACATACTTTTACATAATAACAACAAAGTCGCCACACGCCGTACTGTATTGTATAAGTATGTAGTGGGTACGCTTGGAACTTTTAAATTACGCAATGGATTTTATCACGATTTTCATCATTAGACAGAGTGATTGAAGACGAAGATTTACACGTATAGTTTAATAATCTGTGCGAACCCGGAGTGGGTCGCTAGTATTTCTACATTAATCAGATGCTTGTATACGTGTACATAAATTCAGTTTGAATAGTTTTTAATATTTTATAGCGTTCCGTAAAAAAGTATTTAGTCGACTTGCGGAATGGGACGAGACGGCGAATGGGACAAACTATCAGTGCCAGTCCAGACATGGATAGGTACAGCGAAGTTGTCTTTCAGGGCCTTTCGATTGACGATTTCTAGGTACTCCACTCTCTCCCAAAATGCATTTCGCGCCTCGTGCCACCTGACTTTGGCTCCCCATTTGGAAATGGTCTGGTTGCCCTAACCACGATCACCAATAGGTACCAAAAAGGCCTAAATTAAAATCTATGCATATAAAATACTCTGCCCTGAATAACTGACTGACTGACGGATCAAAGCACAGCCTAAACCGCTAATCATAGAGACCTGAAACTTGACGGGTGTGTTCTTTGTGTGACGTAGGCATCTAATAAGAAAGGATTTTCCGAAATTCTACCTCTAAGGGGGTGAAAATGGGGAGCTAAGCTTGTATGAGACAACGCGATTCCTGGTCCGATCTAGGTACTTCAAATTTTGCATAAACATTCTTTGACAGAATTGATGGAAGACGTGTTTCGTATTTTCTTGAAATTCATCCCCTAAAGTTGTTTGAAAGGGGTAGAAAGTTGTTTTGGTGTTATTACTAGAATCTTTAAACTTGGCATACCAAGAGGTAATTATGATATCTGAAAACTGATTTCTGTATTTTGCAAAATTCTTCTGCGATAAGAAATAAAAAGGATCATTATCATGATTTAGATCCTTGGTATTTGGCCGACATGATCCTTGAGGGTCAAAAAGGAGCATTTAGAAGGGATTTTGGAAATTTGACACGAGATTTAAAAGGATGGGTTAGGAAACAATGACTTAATATTTGAAGACATGATTGGATGAAGGTGGTATGTCACTTTGACGTTACCTGCGCAGACTAAGTCACAGGCAAAAGCTAGTTACATATAAAAGAGGTTTCAGTAATATATTATGTATTATGATTGGAAAGCATTAGTTGTAATGAAATTTTGCCTTAATTTTTTTTAGTGTTCTTTATTGTTATTTAGTTTTTAATAGTTTGTATATTAATAAATTCAGATGTTAAACAGCTGGTTTAGTTTTTCCTAGAAGAAAGTATATTACTAAATTGTGCTGCACTTTAACAGCCCATAATTAGAAATTTTTTTAATTAACGATGTTCCTTTGTTATCCCATGCTTTGAGACTTAACAATCACGTTGTAGCATATAATTCTTGGATAAATTTATCTCACGAGCGGGATCATTAAGGAAGACGATTGTTTTATAACTTTGAATGACTGGAGTAAGTTGCGTATCATATCATTCAAGGGTTCACTCGAGTCGAACCTCTAAGTTAGGTCATCTATACTCGTACCTAAATAAGTAGGTACTCTACATATAGTCTGTAGTGCTATTATAAGTTTGTCTACACAATAATACCTAAGTGCATACCTAACTAAATAATTTATTCTAGTTTAAGTTTCATTTAACCCAGACGAAGACGCTGGCAGAAGCTAGTAAGCTTTTGCCCGCGACTTCGTTTGTGTTGAATTATACATATAAAAACCATTGCGTAGTTTTAAAGACCTAAGCATACATATAGGGACACACAGACAACGAAAAGCGACTTTATTTTATACTATGTTAGTGATTTGATTGCTTTAATATTTTAGGATAATATTATTTTCTATACGGACAGATATAATGATTTTAAGTCCAAGAAAGTATTGAATGTACTTTTCGCACTAAACGGGAAATTCACTAAGGCTTATCACAATATTGAAGATTGTGGATACATCGTAGATATGTGTATACATGCTAAACAAGACATAACAATGCACGACAATTCACCTAAATTAAGTTTACTCGCTAAAAATGGCATAAGAACTTGAATATCACCTGATTGTCTCTTGTGGCAGTCTTGCGAAGTACGTAAATTTACAGTACGACCTTATTAACTGGCAAAATACTATGTCGGCATTAAATAATGTATTGATTGTTATTAATTCGTTTGATAAAATGATAATTGTGCATTAGAATCAGTTTAATAGGGAATATCTCAGGGATATAATTTAATAGATACGTGTTAAAGCACTAACGGTTGTTCAAAATATGCGCGGTATAGAGTTAACTTAACCTTAAGACACGTGTGTTGTGGGTGGAGTGCGAACTTGTCATAGAATGATGTCATTGATCATTACCTCAGCGTTTTTTAATTATGGTCACCCTCAATCGGCCCTCGGAAATACTGTCCTGATTAAGGATTTACAAAGCAGCTCTCCGATACACCGAAGTTATGCAAGATACGAGTCGCTCGCTGAAGTTAGTCGTTCATTCATAGAGTTGCTTATGAATTGTTGATTCGTTGACTTTGTCAGCTTCCTATACTTAGCAAAGAGGCTCATTATATATATATACGGTATTTATGTAACAAAACGTGTGTTAATTTTATATAAGCAAATTGTATAATGTCCTTGGTGTATCGGATTAATCGTTTTATAGAACGATGTTCGGTTCAGAACTACATTGTTTACCTCGTTTATTTATTTCCATGGCTTCATCGCTCGCTCCGTGTTGGTCACTTCACTGGAATCCACTTTGAATAAGTGTGTTTTGTTAAGTATTTATATAAGTAATAGTTCGTAATGTTTGGTAGATTGTGTTATGACCAGTGAACATAATCATTCACGGTGGGCGCGGGTGAGGCACTGGTTGCGCTTGCGGCGCGGCGACGGAGGCAGCAGGTTGCGCGGGAGTGCCGCCCCCCTCCTCGCGAGCAAGGCTGCCCCGGCGCCGGCACGCCGAGCCATTCCAACTGTAACGACAAACTGTCCATTTAAGTCTTTGGACATGGTTGATGGTCACACGACCATATGGTGTCTTAACACTGTAAGCATAGTAGTGAAACATTTACGTACGACAAACAATCACACGCTGCGAATACTCCGTTGATAAAAACTACTCGCCATTTATTTTATGTAGAGACAAGACTTCCACAGTAATTAATAATATTGGAAATATTGGAAAGAGCATTAAACTACTTCAAAATCAAAAATACAAGTTACATCAATACTTTATTTGGTAAATGTATGTATGTATGTATGTATAACTCTTTATTGTACATAAAACACAAGAAAAAGATGAATGAGAGGAAATGTTTACAAAAGTATTGAAACAAAATATACAAGCACAGCATAGACATGTAGGTTTTTAGGGTTAGTGTTTGCATAAAGTTACATTGTGATAATCTCGACACACCCTAAGAAAAAGTGTGTATCTACAAAAACCAAATTTTACAGGAGAGCGTTTTAAAGTTTCTATAAATTTAAAATCGCAATTGCGTGGTAACTATATACACCAGAGGGTTGAAATTTGGCATGGAGTACAATATTGTGACAATAATGTATTCGTGATTTTTTATATATTATTAAATACGGTAGTTTCTTAATAATTACAGTTATTCACTTATACGTGATAATATTTCGTCAACTCTGACGTGCAAGTAGCAGATACATACTTTTTATACGTATATTTAACTTTGACGAAACAGTTTCTGCCAGATATACAGTTCCAAATTTTACACTAGATGTAATCAAGTGACAGATATTGTACAGCCTTTCCCAAGATAAAAACTGGTAGTGGTTGATACCCATTTATCTTTATTGACTGCCTTATTAAGTAATCTATAAATGGCAGATGCACACTTGTTCATAGTGACTTACTTTACGCCATTCCGGTAAGTGACTGGTAAATACTTACCTTAAGCAATTGTTCCCAAAAAAAGTATGTAAATGGCAAATACATACTTGTTACGTGACATCCACCCGCTCAATGGGTTCCCGCGTAATATTGTATAAGAGCCAAATATTAAGTTTTGCTCTGGAGTTTTTTTAGCAATGAATGTAGATAGTTAGTTCTGCGTTTGGGAAAAAATATGTTCGGACCACTTTTTTCTTGTTTTTCTTAATGTAACTGATAAAGTCGATACCGTAGACTAAGAAATTGCAATAGTCGCATAACTAAGTATCAGGCAGATACACACTTTTTCTTAGGGCGTGTCGATCTGATCTTTTCTTTTAATCAATTGAACTTAAGTCAGCCATGACCTGGCTGGCGGCCGATTTTCAAAAAAATCACACCTGCAAAAATATCACTCAAATGTGGTAATTTTCACAAGCTTTTATTTACTTGCGTACGTTATATATTTTGGGTCAAATCATGAAAATCAAAGATCCACTTTCAGTGGTCGAATCGGATTGACTTGAAATTCGGTACATACCCATACATAAGTCTACACTTGGATGACGATGCAAGAGAATTAAAAAAAAGTACAGTTAGCAAAAAGCTTGTATTAAAAATGACATTTTAAACTTGAATTTATTTTGTGGTTAAATTTTTTAAAATCAATTCCCTGGAGAGATGGTGGCTGATAAAAAACCAGGCCAAGAGTCGGCTCTCGCACCAAGTTTGCCATACCTTTGTATCTTCTTTTCTTTAATAATGTTAATATTAATGAGTATGTTTGGAAACATTTTATTCTCTTTTAAACACCTGGGCGACAGAGTTCTGCTTGGAGTCTGTTGAATTTGCCGTGGCGATTATTTATGGGAAAAGTTATTTTTTCCGCTATAAAGTCCATCTAGTAGAGGTACTTAAATCAACTTAAAAGGCCAAACTTTGTCTACATACAAACACATTTCCAAATCATTAAAGCAGTTTCCGAGAAACCAATCACATAATTATACATAAAAAGAATTGTTCGCGAGTTAGCTAAGAATTGGATTTCTGGAACTTTCTTTAAAAATATACTAAGATCTAAGACAATTTCACGTACTCGGTAAAAGATGTACTGAAATAGTCAGTCAATGGCCGATATATTTTTGGACCCAAAAAGCTAAAATAACCAGTATTCGTCGAAATCGTTATAGCCGTTCGTGAGATCATCGTCGTCGTGACATGTCTAGTCGTAAGCCTGGGCTGTTTTTTTTATCACTGATATAAGGGTAGTTAAAATGAAAAAGAAAAATAACAAAACGTAACTTTGGATGAAATGATTTGAAGGTGATATGAAGGACAAAATTCCTTGTCGTTCTTTCTGCACTGAACTCAAAAAATATCATTTGGTAAACCTAACACGTATGACAACTGTAACACGGCAAGTGAAATGTCTAAAAATATTAGACATTTGTTTCTTCATAAGACTCGCACAGAATTTATTATTGTTCGTTGTACCATCTGAACGAAGGTAGAGAAAATGTTGTGATAATTTATGTGGGTATAAATTATTAATATGCAGCCCTCCGCGAGCGCGTGTTGCTTGCTATCTGTGGAAGAGTTAAATTGGATTCAAGGGTCACAGAAGGTTTAATTTCATACGGGTTTGTCGACTGAACTTTCGTGGTGAAGTAATTTACCGCCTTTAAATTCTTCGGAAACACGGGAGCCGTAAATCAAAGTTGTGAGAGTGAATCCATTGGTCGGGTTAGAAAGTTTAATGAGTGCATGCTTGGACATTACCAAAAGGTCCGAGTATGAAGTTGTTTCTGATGCTTGCATGTGTACGTGGGCAGCGGCACGGACGCCGCAAATTGTCGAGCGAGCGCGAGGCGGCCCGGGCACCCCATCTTGTGAATACATTTGAATGGGTGAGCAGAGGCCTTGACGACATTTGGCCCACAGGCCACAGGTGCTGCCGTTTGCCCATTATTTCTGTACCTTTCTACCTATAGCAGTAAAAGCTTACTCAACCAAATTCATTCAATAGGTGCTTATTAATAGGATTTCTATTTACGGATTCCAGAGAATTTTCGATTTAAATTTAGGGCTCAACAAAGCAACGTACCTAATTAAAATCTATGTTTATTAAAAGTTATAACATGAACTATGGGAGTATAGGTAGGTACATACATTGCAAAAAAGTAGGAGTTGCCACAATTCAAGTTGTCATTTCAGATTACTGAAACTGTTTTTTTTTCAATATGTCAGAACTTAAAATGGGAGGAAAAATATTTAAGAAAGTGTTTTGTCGCAAACCTATTTTCTAGCGTAGGCGAAGTCGCGGTAGAGAGTAAATATTATAACAAAGCCAACGGCGGCTGAAAGGTCTACGAATGATAACATTATTTCCAACAGGAATACTTGACTTGTCACCGTTCTTATTACATTGTAAGAGCAGAGATCTTGTGTCGTATTCGCGACATGAAGCCAATGGGCTCGAACTGAATTACAAACTCACGGCTGTTGATGCTCCTGCAACCCTGGAAGCATATTGTAACTATTTGGAACACTTTATTAACATACTAGCTTCTGCCCGCGACTTCGTCTGCGTAGAATTATACATTAAAACCTTCCTCTTGAATCACTCTATCTATTAAAAAAAACCGCATCAAAATCCGTTGTGTAGTTTTGAAGATATAAGCATACATAGGGATATAGGGACAGAGAAAGCGACTTTGTTTTATACTATGTTGTGATAGTGAAGAGTGATACTCTAACACACCCACGAAACAAAAGGTTCGACATCGTAATATGATTGCTTCCCTATCCGTAATTTCTACGAAATGTCTAAATTCAATTCAATTCTATGCCAATGAAGACCAAAAATGTACTAATTTCGGGCTGTCCAGAACATACCTACCTACCTACTTATTATCGCTTAATTTTTTTTAGGATCATTCTATCAATAGTTATTTGTTATGCAAGGCTGCAAAGTGTTTGTTTGGCGCGAGTGCCTGAATTGAAACCCGAGCAAGCGAAGGATTCCATGATTGAACCACGAGCGAAGCGAGTGGTTCAAAAGAAGAATCCTGAGCGTCACGAGGGTTTCAAGGCACGAGATACTAAACAACTTTGCTGCCGAGCGAAACACACAATTTTTCACCTCACTACAGCGAGAAAAATGGTGGATGAAAGAAAAACAGTCTAATAGTAAATCAGTTTTTTTATTCTTTTTCGTCTAAATAAGAAAGGTAAAACGTAAAGGTAGGCTGTATGGGCTTAGATCCTAAGCCCATACAGCCTAGTCTAATAATCTAATAAGTAAAACAATTTTTTCTGATTGTTCTAACACATTATTTTTTGTGTATTATACTGTTTTATCATAAACCAAACAACAATTTTGGTCAACTTTTCGGTTTCCCGACGAGCAATCTCTAAAAGCTTTTGATTTTTTTTCTAATCATAGATATATTTTTAAAAAGAAAGTTAAAAAATCGCACTAACTAGACTAAATTAAAAAAAAATGGGGCGCGTTCTGAATTTGCATCATAATATCTGTTTTTTCCTGCTTGGTTGCTATTTTTGTGGTTAACCAAAAATTAAAATAATTAATAAAAACCAATATCGTTTTTTCTTTTAGCAACGAAAGTTAGCAAATCTTGAAAATAACTTAGGAAGTAACGGATTTTAAAATAAATTAGTAATGTATACCGGATCGCGTTTCTGAACGTGACATTATATGTTTTTTTTATCGGATGAAAAAGTTAGGGGTCTGATAACAAGTTCGACATTTGAAGTTCGTATTATTCCGTCCTTCTCATTCACCTAATTAAGTACTATTCATATAAGCGAGACGACAACATACGAAGTTCAAAGTTCTAATTTCTGAGTAGGTATATGAGTAGGCGGGCATTGGTGGTCATCGTCACGTTCGAATTTCAAAAACCTTTTCCACGCAAGCGGGGAAAAAGCACTTTTCCACGCAGATTTTGAAGGAGAAAGACAGCCTTATCGAGCAAGTGAGGTGAAAAAAAAATTAAACACAACCTTTGCTCACTACGGCATGGCTTTCTCTTAAAATAAATCACAACCTAGCTTGTTTTTGATGTAGAAATAATAAATAGGTAATTATAATTGGAAAATGTTTATTGAAATTCTTTACAAAGTTTTTTGGCCGTACCTAATGTGTTTTTTGTTGATTTTCAAGTAGAACTACAACCATTACCAATTCCGTTTTCAAATTTGATAAAAGGAATGTGTCCTTACATTACAGGAAAATGCAGTTATTTTGTCAACTACTAATTACGTTATTTTAATTATTTATCAGTTAGGTACATTAAAAAAGTATAAGGGTGAAATGTGGAGGGAGGCTTAACAACAGGCGATCGCGGCAAGTTGGTACTCGTAACTGCGTGTTGGTGTCGGGTTACTGAATTGCAATTTATTTACTGCTCTGCTGTTGTTTTTTTATACATTTTGACAAAGTGCATGGCTGTCGACTTGGCTTTTTAAAATCTATAAGGGTTTATAGTTTGATGGTCATCAAACTAGGTAATGCTTTAATAAAATATCAATACGAAATCGTTCTCAATATCAATATTACGACATTTTATTTAAGAAACAACAAATCATAAAATTTTGCGGGTTAATAATTTAAGTGCTTACATATTACTGTGCAAGCATTTTGAATAGGCTCGAATAATTTATAGAACTTTTTAACCTTAGATACATAGTTAAAGACAACCAACAGGAAACTTGGCTTTATTCAGCTTTAAAATCCTCTGACACATACTAAATGAAACTGAAATCATTCTGCATTAGAACTGAACTTTGGAGGAATTGAAGAGCCACTGCGTATTTGTAACGTTATAGAGTCATAGTAACCGACCATAGAGATTCACGTCCAGGCATTTCAAATTTTCTCCGAGAGAATTAAACCACTTCTTGCAATTAATTCGTGTCCACTGTCTAGTGACGCTATCTCGACATTCAACGATTTAAAAACTGATATCGCTAAAGCATCCTTGTTTGCTACTAATGAGGATGCTACGTTCACAGTAGAAACATCGAATAATTTATCGCCCTTGCAGAGAAAACAATGTTGCTGACGCATTAACAAGAGTTTGTGCACACATGGACCTTAACAATCTGAAAACTATTCACGAAATTTTTTGTCACCCAGGAATAGCACTAATGAATCATTGGGTACAATCGAAAAATATCCCATACTCGATTAATGAAATCCGCCAAATGACTGCGAATTGTCAGATATGCGCAGAAATCAAACCGCGGTTTGCGCGGTTAAACGGCCAGCTTATTAAAGCAACTGCTCCTTTGGAACGGCTTAATATTGATTTCAAGGGGACTTTACCATCAAATTCAAGGAATAAATACATATTGACAGTTATTAACGAGTACAGTCGATTTCCTTTTGCTTTCGCTTGCAAAGATATGACATCGAGTACTGTTATTGATTGCTTGAATAAGATTTTCTATATTTTTGGAACCCCGATGTACACACAACAAAGCTATTCGGTAAGCAGGATAGATACGGCGCGAGCGTGCGTAGGTGCTTACCTGATTATATTGCCGTGTGTACATACTCTGATAGGGGAACTTCATTTTTGCTGGTAAACGCGATATAGTTACAATTAAAGCTGAATAAATTGATACATAGTTAAAGGCCTACACAGAGTACTTTTATCAAACACGACCACACAATTTCGTCTTAAGTATGTGTAATAAGAAGATGGTGTGTGCGGATAATTTGCATGCATTAAAGTTAAAAAATTAACTTTTACCAGAAAAAAACATTTACGAATTATTATCAAAAGTAGGTAGATTATGTTGACCTTACAAACCAAGAACAGTTACTACGTACCTATAACGTAGAATAGTAGACTGTTCAACGAGGGACTAAAACAAGGCATAATGATACGAGATGTTTAGCCACCCGAGCTCATTGAGCGAGGGTGGCTATAGTTAAGTGTCATTATGGTTGTTTAGTCTCGCGTTAAACAATCTACTTTTCACTTTGAATGCGCGAAAAAAAACGACGTTCTATATAAAATTACAATATTTAATTATAACAAAGTTTCTTACAATTATGTATGTATGTGTTGAACCTTTTTAACGAACACGTATATCATAGATCATCCTGGCTAGAAGCGATACATTCAAATTACATTGTTCAAGAGATTAAAAAGGAGTTTTAGTCATGGTATGTAGAGACTAGTTACATTTTAAGAGCATGAGAAGTGAAAAATAAGTTGATAAGCTAAACATAAAGATAAATCATTAGTGAAAACTACGTCAAGTCAAACTGAGCTAAAGCGAGAATGAGGAGACTCAAATAAATGTACAGACGACTACTTAAGAGTAGCTGTCGATGATGAATATTCGTACATTACCTGCTTTTTACCATAGACATAGAGGTAGTTTCCACGGGGTAGAAATAAACGAAAAGCTACTTGTAGAAAAGAAATCGTGTTTACGCCTCATCTGCCAATTTAAAACCATCTCGACACAAAAAGTCCCATCGATTATTTGCTCCTTTCCCACGTAAAGGCGCAACAAACAAACTACCACAACGAAATAAATCATTGTTCTTTATATTTTTTAACAATTATTGAGGCCCTAGAATAGTATCTAGAATTGAATTTTCTCAATACAGTTTATATAAGTTTATTTTTATTTTTATGTAGGTACCCAAGGTAAGCTAAATTGATTTTAGTGTATAGATTTACCTCCGCAAAGTAACGCCTGATTCTACAAACTTGTTACAACGTTATGCTTATTATAAAACGTAGAGTTCTGATTCCACACAGTATCCCTGACGTCTGTTGTTTGTTTGTTTCAATCCTGGGGTTCATCAGGGCCTCTCTTGTTCGTTTGCCGCCTTTGTTGTGAACAATTGTTTTGTATGGCGGTACTCACAAAGCTTGCCTATCCAAACGCTGAGTCGAAATAATGTGTAGGCACGATGTTTACAGAACAAGAGGGGAATTTTGACTTTCACTGCTTGCTTGGAAGTTTGATAACTCCAGTTCAAAATTAGTGCTTATCTAATTATCACTCTTGCTTTTTATTTCTAGCGATGCTTTTCTACTTTTGCATTCAAAATAAAGTCGGTGATCGAATTCGAGATCAAAAATGTAAACAAAAATTAGACAAAAACATTAAAATTATTATTTAAATGTAGGTAATAAAAAAACAAATAATTGTAATGTAACTAACGTCGCTGATCGAATTTGAGATCAAAAATGTAAATTAAAACTGTTTTTTATTGCCATTTAAATGTTAATTATAATGTTACTGTAATTGTCCTGTATTTTTGTTCAAATTTTTGAGCTCGAATTCGATCACCGACTTTAAACTTACTGCAACCTCAATTAACTGCACCAGATTTTTTAAAAACAATATTTACACCTACTGGTTAGCGATAAAGTATTAATAGATGTCTTTGAGTACAACTACACAAAACTCTCGAATTGGAAGTTACGGTACATTATTTATTATTATCGTCAACTAAAAACAATAGCTACAACTCTACCTTCCCAGGTTAACTCTACCTAAGTCAGCCTAAAGTGACAAAATAAATACTGACGAGCTAATTATAATAGGTCCATTTTTGCACAACTGTAGGAAAGTGACTCATTAATTTTGCACTGTAGTTGTGTACAGATATCTACTGCTTCTAGCACGATATTTACGAAATAAAGCTTAGGCTGTTTCCAAAAGCCCTGCTGGTAGCACATGTTTTATTTGAGGCTGGAGCCGTTACTCAAATGTAAAAGTTATACGGCATTTCGCACGATGGGTGGTATGCTGTAGTTTCCAATTCTGAACAGGTCGTACTGAGAGCAAAACGTCCTTGTTGCATTTAGTCTGCTAGGCATAATCGCACACGAGAGGGGAAAAAAAAATCATATTTTCGCCAAAAATATGCAGTAGAGGTGAGACTTCTTTATTTTTTTGTTCACTCTTTAGTGTAACTTTATAAACACGTAAAATTTTACGAACAACAATGCAATACGATTTACGTGTCAATCAATGCATTTGTACATAATTATTTCAACAATGTTTTGCTCTCACGACTGGGCATTAAAAGTAAGTAGATCATTAAAAGATCTTTACAAGCTGTACCTATATTGTGGGACATTTCAACAAAGCGTCACGATGCCAACTAACATGAAAACACTGATTAAGTATACGCACAATCGAGGATTTTAATTGTTGAGCATACATGGAACGCTGTCATAATGAAGTAACGCAATGTCAATAAAAAAAATATTTTGACATTGACATTTCGCGACAAGGTTCTATCGTGGCTCAAAAATTTAAAGTCCGCGACCGTACCTACGTATATCTGAGCGAATAATATTATGCCTGATTTTAAACACCATAATTTTCACTAATCTTGGAAACGTGAAACTGTCGAAAGAGATTAAAGAGTTTTAATTTATCTAGTTAGGCTGGGGAGCGGTTGTCATTTTATTTATCGATTACTATAGGTAGAATATAGTATTAAATTAATTATATATTTTTTTCCGAATATAACGAAATAATGCAAGTGACTCTTTCAAACCATAGTTTCTGTCATGTCTAGGTAGACATTATTACAAATTACGGGTCTCACAAACATTTGCCAGCTGGGACACGGGGAAATGACGTTTGTAGGTATTTACGACGGCTTCCGTTTCCTTAGCAAAGATGAAATTAACATTTTTATGATTCTGCAGCAACTGACATAAAACCCCCGTGGTCATCTGATAACACTCAAAAAACTTTACGCCCTGGGGGCCGATTTTTTAAATCACATGGCTCGAAAATATAATTCGAAAGCACTAAACATTTGTGTATTGCAACAAAACTACAGCTCAAATTGCAATCCCATCTAGTTGCTAAGATAATTACAGCTAAAATTTTCTTTTACTCTACTCTTATTCCAAATTCAGAATCATTTTTAACCGCTATATCTAATGGTACTCTCGATTGACGTGCCTTCAAAAATCGAACCCCTGGTGCTCTTTCGAAAGCGATCCTCCATTTCACATTTAACTTCAACAAATTACTGCCAGTGCTTACGACAAAGTAATCGACTCATCAGACGTAGCTTGTTTCTTTCTCTTCTTGTATTTCTTTGTAAATGATGTTTTTTTTGTCGCTGGTTCGACAGGGTTACAATTAATTGTCTCTTTCTAGAACTGTGCTAACTTCGAAATGAAGGCTCAATTTGTTGCACTTAATGAATTGTTAATCCCTTTTGAATATCCCGTCTGACGATAGCGAGGGATTTAAGTGTAAAAATCACAAAGCGGGTCGTATAATAGACTTAGCGCGAGATTGTCTCGGCTCTGTCCAGATACTTGAATTAATGGGCACTCTACAGGTTCTAAAAACGACATTTCATTTTTAGCCCATAGAGAACTACCTACACCGTGACCACCTCAAAAATACTTAATAAGCTAAAAACTTGCTTAAATCTTCAAGGAAATGGAACGAAAGCGGTATTTAATTTTATTTAGAAACGCTGTCGTAGTGTGTAGTATTTATTGAGTAAGTAGTAAGTAGCTATGTAGGTGCAAACTGTTTGATTTTTTTAATGAGTTTTATTATAAGAAGGAAACAATTTTATAATATACTAGCGACCCACCCCGGTTTCGCACGGTATATTATGCATATATATTATACATATAAACCTTCCTCTTAAATCACTCTATCTATTAAAAAAACCGCATCAAAATCCGTTGCGTAGTTTTAAAGATTTAAAAGCATACATAGGGATATAGGGACAGAGAAAGCGACTTTGTTTTATACTATGTAGTGATAACACTTTACTATTATTGCCTTAGTATTATTATGTTCGATTATTTGTGTATAGAAATATTTAAATTGTATAAATATAAAAACTACTGGTTGCCTTTAGAACCTTAAAAATCATGCTTGCAGTTGGAAAAACGCCTCCACTTTGACAGGCGTTTTGGCAGCAGCTATTCCTACGCTATTCCGTTCCATTCAGACACCTTAATAAGACCTGTTTTTAGAAATTCAATATTTAAAAAATAAGGATGAAGAGGCTAGTAATAAAATATAAAATCTCAATATTTTGATATTTTTACATTAATAATAGGTTTTTGGTTGGTTGCCTAGCTACGAGCAAACATTTCAAATCTTATTTAGGTACCAAATCATATTTACTAAATAATATTATATAGCTATTTCGTTCTTAATATTAAATTTATCAGTGATAAATAATCAGTGTACTCGCTAACCCATAAATTTTAAAAAATAATCACGAAAAATTAAACCTATAATGGATTCCGTCAGTTCTGAAAATATTATTTTGACAAGTCAACATGAAAATCTTTCAAGTAGGTACCGTGCAGCGTGCCCGCATTGCCCCAGATCTTTCAAACACAATGGATTACAACGTCATATACGTGCTGCCCACGATAACCATTCAAGCACGCAACGAGTTCGATTGTCTGGCCTCTCTAACATAAAAAAAACGAATATCTGACTCAGTTGTGCACACATCACGCCTGGAAGATGCTTTTGGATCGCCCTATCTTAACAATATAGGATCTAAGACTGGTGCTTGGCATAAACGCTGGGACAAAGTCTTCACGGTAAACTTTACGGTTTTCCCTCTAACACCACTAGCAGAAAATTTATCCGTACCTACACAAGCTGATGAAATAGAACTTCTTGTCAAATTAGATTTTCCTTCAGAACGTGTTTTAATCTTCATTGCCGTAATGTTACAACGAGACAAGAATATAAAAAAAGTAAAAGACATAACCAGATTACTTGATCACCGCCTCAAATTACGAAATCCGAAATCCTCATAACCGAATCTATCACAGCAGATATCTCTCTTTGTAATGGTTTTAACAGAAAAAATGGCAATAATGATGAATTCACCAAAATATTCACACGTTTAATTTTGAAGGGCAAAATTCGAGACGCTCTCAATTGGCTCCTAACAAAAGATACGAGCAAAATCCTTAACACCGATGACGAAGTTGATACTTCTGGAAAAACGGTCAAAGACGTCTTAGAAGAAGAAATCCCACCGCTACTACCCCAGACCCATCCTTATTTACACTACCTGAAAATATTTCTCAAATGCTTCCACTACTCGATGGTGACATAACCTGTGACCACGTCGAATCAGTCACTAGCAAATTACATGGTGGAGGAGGGCCAACTGGTACACTACAGGCCCATGTCCAAAAATGTGGGTCATATGAACCACCAGGTGACGTATATAGGACGATATAAGAGCATAAAATAATAAGATTCAGCACTATGCCGTCACTTGTAAGCTGTCCAACTGAGTGCTGGTGAGAATTCAAAAGTGCAGGTAGAGTGAGTACATTTTGGTCATATATTTTTGTACGGCATTGTTACCATCGATAAATCCATGAAAAATTATAAGAAAGCGCGCAGTGCCGTAAAAAAATGGTGGGCCACAATGTCGGTATTTTTTTTTTACGGCACTGCATGCGCGCTTTCTTATTATTTTTCATGGATCTATCGATGGTAAAAATGCCGTACAAAAATATATGACCAAAATGTACTCACTCTACCTGCACTTTTGAATTCTCACCAGCACTCAGTTGGACAGCTTACAAGTAACGGCATAGTGCTTGAAACTTAATAACGAATATGTTCCATGGAGTCACATACAAGCACTTATGTCAAGTCGCCTTGTAGCCCTTGATAAATGCCCCGGTGTGAGACCAATCGGTATTGGTGAATGCCTTCGGAGAATCCTATCCAAATGTATGATTGAAGCCACCGGCTCCGAGGTTACCTAAGCACGCTCCAACTCGCAACTTTGCAGCGAATTAAGCAGCGGTATCAAAGGTGCAATACATGCAATGAGCGATCTGTTCGAAAAAGAATGCCAAACCCGGCTCAAACTGGGGATTACTTCTTGTTGACGCAAATAATGCTTTTAATTCTGTTAATAGACAACATACCCTTTGGCAAGCGAGATTATACTGGCCACACTGTGCTCGCTTTCTTTATAATGACTTTTTTGGCAGGAAGTCGAACTAGACGAGCGTTTTAAATTTTTCTGCGTTAAAATTTTCTAAAAAATTTGTAAATACAAATAGTTTAAGTGTATAATAATTTAATTTAAGTTTGGTGTAAATAATTTGAAACATGAGTGGGAAGACCCCGTCGAAGTTGCAAAAAAAGGAAATTGGGCAATCGCAACAACAAGGACAAAGAAGTATGCTATAAAATGTTCACAAAAGCAAATTATAAGAGGCTTTTCTCTGAAAATCATACGGGTGATTGTGTTGTATTTGTGGAGTCCAGTGAGCATGAAAAAGTTGGCAATAAAAATCCATTGACTCTGACAAAACTTTTTACGGATAATGTGAAAGGAATCGTGGGTGTTCACTGAGTGAACGCTTGCAAAATAGGAGTTTCCTTCATTAAGCCTGCTCCGGCTAATAACTTTCTAAAGATGGACAGTTTTTTAAACCACCATAAACTGAAGGCTTTTATACCAGCGTACCTCACTGAAGTAATTGGGGTAATAAGGCATGTACCTACCAACATGTCAAATGGAGATATTTACAAGAATTTATCCTGCGACCAGGAAATTATTTCTGTGAAACGATTTATGCGCAAAGAAGACCAGAAACTTACCCCGCTGGGCACCATTGCGGTGACTTTTGCGACCACGGTGCTACCACAGTATGCATATATACAGCTTTTCAGATATTCCGTGCATACGTACATACAAAGATATGTAGAGGCCAGCAGATGTGCTCATCGTGCGCCGGTCAACACTCATTTAGAGATTGCGAGGTGGAAGAAATTGTATGTATCAACTGCAGCGGATATCACCTGGCCATCTCAAGAGATTGTCCAGTGAAGCAGGAGAAAATTCAAGAAAAGAAAAATAGACATTTCAATCGATCCTATGCCGATTATTGCCGATGTTACTGGTACGCCTAACAATTTCAATAACAAGTCGTTCCCTCCTCTACCTCCCAAAAATGTTCAATCCCCACCCGATACAAATGATAAGAACGTAAACAAACCTGATAAGACACTCAGTGCTGACCAGATAGTCAGCAATGATATTATAATTAATGCATTGGTGAAAACCCTAATTACCTTAGGCAACAATAAAGATAATGCCCCCAATACAAACACAAGAATAAAAGAAATATTGTTAACTAATTTACTTTAATTCATGGATAGATATTTACATATAGCACAGTTAAACATACAAAGCTTACAGAGAAAAACAGCCTTACTGACAAAATTTCTTTTTGATCAAGATATAGACATTTGTTTGTTGAATGAAACTTGGCTTAAAAGTAGTAGCAATGTTCCTCGGTTTCCAGCATATAATTTCATATTTAAAAATTCCAAAATTCGCACAATGGTGTTGGTATATTAATCAAACAAAACTTAAAATATGACATTGTAAACACTTATTTTAGTGAATCAATTCAGAATTTGTATCTCAGTAGAGACATCCCTAGGTAAATTGCATGCTTTATAGAAAGAAAGAAAGAAAGAAAGAAGTGTATATTGTCCACCAAATAGCAGCAGGTTTGATGCTAGTAAGATGAAAAAAGTCGTACAAGAAACTCCTCAACCATGTTTAGTCATGGGAGATTTTAATGCACACCATTTATTGTTTGGCTGCCAGGCTAATAATAGTAGAGGGAATGCCCTTTACAAAGTCATAGATGAGTTCGATTTTGTGGTTATGAATGATGGTAGACCCAACTCAGGTAGAAGTCACCCTAGTAGCATTTTTTGTTGGCATTATGTTGGACCATTGTGGACAGCACTGGTTGGCCAACGGTTAGAATTGGCCGCGAAAAACTTGATGGACCATCACGTATGGGCCCTCGCGGAATTGCCTACAACGGCCCAAATGTCGTAGGGCCGTTGAACATTATTACAACGGTAGCCCAACGTTACGTCGGACATTGTTGGGCCTATGAAGAATTTCCTACGATGGTCTAACGTTACAAAGCCACGTAGGGCCTGTAATACTTATACTACGACCCACTAAGGGTGCTTTTCAACCAGCTAAACTACGCGCTACGTTGCTATGGATGCGTCTGATGTCCACCAATCATGTACATCGGTTTGAACATCGGATTTCATTGGTAGATATCAAACGCATCCATAGCAACGTAGCGCGTAGCCACAGCTGGTGGAAATAGGTTGGTAAGAAATATATGGGAACCTACCTACTAATAAATAAAACAGGTAAGTAGGTAGGTAGGTACTTTATTTTTACTAATCACAGACTTTTAAAAGGTCTTAACCTGTAGACATACAAAAATAATATCTAGGTAAGTAAGATTATTTAATAAGTATGTACTTCAGTTTAGGAATCTATCTAAAATAGTTTATGGATGAGTTACAACTTTTGGTATAGTTTGGTAATCGTTATACTTTATGCTATTTTATAAAAAAATCACAATTGTAATAAACTGAAATTATTTGAAATTTTGTAATATTTCTCGTATGTAAAAACTAAAAACCAATCTACAAAAAAGTTAAACAAAATACACGGACCTACCTACTACTAAACAAAAACTAAACCACTAAACTAATAACTACTAAAATTATAAGGAAATTGAATTAACAATGTCACGAGGGTAGGTATTAGTCTGACAATAACGAAAGTTTGTACTTAATTAAAAAAATAAAAAGTGTTCAGGGTGATTTAGAGAGAATGGCACGAGATTCAAATTTTTCGAGGTTTTTTGCTTATTGTGGCTTTCGTGTGCACTTTCTCATTCATATTCTTGAAATAGCGATAATGACAGAGTACCTAGTAATTTATTACATCAAAAGATATCGATAATACGTAGCCAATTTCATAAAAATACGGTATAATGCAATTTTATGGTTATACCGTATTATTATGAAATTGGCTACGTATGAACGTTATCTTTTGGTGTAATAAATTACTAGGTACTCTGTCATTATCGCTATTGTAAGAATATAATTGAGAAAGAGCACACGAAAGCCACAATAAGCAAAAAACATCGAAAAATTTGAATCTCGCGCCAATATCTCTAAATCACCCTTAAAAACATACAAAATAAAAATATTTAAATTAATAATATTTAAAAAATAGTTTGAGTTTTAGAGACAGTCTCGTACATGCACCCACCGTAAATAACTAAAAAAATAGTTTTAGTTTTACAGACAGTCTCTTACATGCACCGTAAATAACTTAAAAAATAGACAGTCTTGTACCTACATGCACAATAAATATTAACAAAAATAGTTTTAGCTTTGGACGGACAGTGTCGTACATACGAAGTAACATACAAATATATAAGGCATTCTGTTACAATTATTAACAATTATTAAAACGGTAACAATAACTATTTAAAATAGTTTTTGGATGAGTTATTCTGGTATAGTATACAACTTTTTATTAGAAATATCCGGTGACATATATATGGATGTTTGGCCGGGCGTGCGAAGCCGTGGGCAAAAAGCTTTTAGTAAAATTGGTTAGATCAGTAGTTACCTAAAGACGCGTTGATTTGCTCAAGTATTGATGGTTGTGTCTCTTGAATCGACGATGGTGTCGGCGAACGTGGGATACTACCGACTGGAGAATCTGCGATGCAAATAATAGGTTGCTGTTTATCAAAATTCATAAGGAATAGTCATAAAGAAAAATAAATTCAGTAACAATAAGTAAGCTATTATACCGGAAGCGGACAGCAAAACACTACCCTACAGAACACCATCTTGAAATTGGTATTAAATGAAGATTGGAGAGCCCTGATCACGAAAAGTAGGTCTGAGTGGGCCCAGCCTAGAAGAAGGGCTCTGTCGGCCGCTCAAAAGTAGGTAGAGTTTTGCAACCAGCTCTGGGAATATATTTAAAGTTCTCTGATCAACCTACTAGGTGCTAAAGCGCCTAGCTTGTTAAAATGTGGATTTGTGACTTACCAGTTTCGTACAGCACACGTCGAACTGGATGCACAGTCCAGTTATCGTCCGGTAGTATTTGTTTTAAAAGACACTTTGTGGCGTCCACCAGTCCCGCCTAATGACGCCTACGCCGCTATCGTTAAATTCCACCACCTGGTACATCACAACACTGCACAACAGGGGGAAAAACTTAATTTAATTTGTGTTGTGGCGGTGAGCCCAGTAAAGTAAAGATAAACAGGGAGAAACACTAGGTAACCGTTTTATTTTACAAAAAACAACGTAGCAAACGCAAGTTAAGACTCAAGATGGCCGACACGAGGAAGGAAAGGAAATGGTGACGCGCGCCCGCGCCGCCCGCGACCAGTGTTGCCAGACGTTGCGTGTTCCAAGTCAGGGCAATGCCGGATTAGTATGGACAATGGTATGGTCGGGTGGCGTCTTTTTACTTTTTTACTTTCAAGCGAACGAAGTGAGAAAGGAAGTATTGTGATCGTAAAAAAAATCGAGTTTGAGATTTTGATGGGGATATGATCAGTAGCGTTAATAGAACTTTTTTACTTTCAAGCGAACGAAGTGAGAAAGGAAGTATTGTAATCGTAAAAAAAATCGAGTTTGAGATTTTGATGGGGATATGATCAATAGCGTTAATAGAGCCCAAAAAAGTGAAAATTTTCAAAAAATGTATGTATGTATGTGATTGTGCTCTACAGCCTAAACGGCTGAATCAAATTAGACCAAATTTGGTATTTAGGCTTATTTTGCGATAACCTAGGAATGTTTTTTTGGAATTTCAAATAGCTATTTTTTTTAGGGTACCTGCCATACAAAAAAAAATTTTCTCCGAAACGGCTCTATTTTTTTCAAATATTTCACAAAATTTTTATTTAATAAGGGCTATAATGTGACATACTCGGTTGCTTCCGGAAAACTCTAAAAATGGTAGCTCCCATACAAATCATATTTTTTCGAACTCGTTTAGTATGGAGTTTCCGACAAAACATTATTTTTCTCCAAAACGGCTCAAACGATTTTTTTCAAATTTACCTTATTAATTAACATTAGGAAGTACTATAATGTGGCATACTCGGTTACTTTGGGAAAACTCTAAAAATGGTAGCTCCCATACAAATCATATTTTTTTCAACCTCAATAGTAGGTACAGATTTTCCTTCTAGCGTATGCCGGCGACTTCAGTTTTCAAAATTCGAACTCTATTAATTTATTTTATTATAAATCACACGTAAATATATCAACGCGAGAAAGTTAGTACAAGGTGGCCTTTACAATTTATTTTGTTTTTTTTTTTCGAGCGTACCCCAACCAAACCTTGCTATTCTGACAGATATGCATATGCTGAACAAAACAAAGTATAACAAATATACCTCTACACGCAGTCCGAAATGGAAATATCTGAGTCTAAAATATCCGACAATACTTGTAATTGGTGACTTTTTTTTTCGAGCGTACCCCAACCAATCCTTGCAATTCTGATAGATATGAATGTGCTGAACAAGACAAAGTAAGACAACTATACCTCTACACGCAGTCCGAACTGAGATATCTGAGTCTGAAATATCCGACAATGCCTGTAATTGGTGACTTTTTTTTCGAGCGTACCCCAACCAAACCTTGCAATTCTGATAGATATGAATGTGCTGAACAAGACAAAGTATGACAACTATACCTCTACATCTATACGCAGTCCGAACTGAAATATCTGAGGAGTATAACAAGCCATCATGCTTAGCGTTTGTGGACTACGAGAAAGCCTTTGATTCCGTCGAGACCTGGGTGGTGCTGAGGTCTCTCCAGCGTTGCCAAACTGACTATCGGTACATCGAAGTGTTGAAGTGTTTGTACGAGAACGCCACCATGTCGGTTCGTCTCCAGGACCGGGACACGAAACCTATCCAGTTGCAGCGTGGTGTGAGGCAGGGAGACGTTATTTCTCCGAAACTGTTCACAGCTGCACTGGAAGATGTTTTCAAACTCCTGGACTGGAGAGGTCTCGGCATCAACATCAACGGCGAGTACCTCACTCACCTTCGATTTGCCGACGACATCGTAGTCATGTCAGAAAACCTGGAAGACCTTGGCCGAATGCTCGCTGACCTCGACCGCGCCTCCCGACAAGTGGGTCTTAAAATGAACATGGATAAGACTAAGATCATGTTGAACTCCCATGTAGTACCCACTCCACTTAGTGTGGGAGGCGCACTTCTCGAAGTTGTTGACAGCTACGTCTATTTAGGACAAACGGTCCAGTTAGGCAAATTCAACTTCGAGAAAGAGGTCTCTCGACGGATTCAGCTCGGCTGGGCAGCGTTCGGGAAGCTGAAGATGATCTTCTCGTCCAAAATACCGCAGTCACTTAAGACTAAAGTCTTTAATTCGTGCGTGTTGCCAGTGATGACATACGGATCCGAGACGTGGTCGCTCACCGCGGCATTAGTGACCAGGCTCAAAGTCACCCAAAGGGCAATGGAAAGGGCTATGCTTGGTGTTTCTCTACGAGATCGAATCAGAAATGAGGAGATCCGTAGAAGAACTAAAGTCACCGACATAGCCCTCAGGATTGCGAACCTGAAGTGGCAATGGGCGGGTCACATTGCTAGGAGAACCGATGGCCGATGGGGCAGAAAGGTTCTCGAGTGGCGACCACGCACCGGTAAGAGCAGCGTAGGGAGGCCTCCCACAAGGTGGTCCGACGACATAGTCAAGGTCGCGGGCAGCCGTTGGAAGTGGGCTGCGCAGGACCGTTCGTTGTGGAGATCCTTGGGGGAGGCCTTCGCTCAGCAGTGGGCGCTTATCGGGCTGCGATGATGATGATGATGACTGTCAAGTTTCAAGTTTATTTACTCAGAACGACATACGTTGTGTGGAGCCATTTAAATACTTATAATCTAGACAAACTGTACATTTACAACACAATAAATTAATTAATTGTCACTACGGGGTTATATTTTTAGCAGTTAGTAGTGCGTATGCAATGCGTATTTCTTGGTGAAGATGGCCCAATGGCCCTGTTGTTGAGGACATGGCGTAACATTTTAAATTGCGTTTTGAGGCGGCCTGGAAAAGGACTGCGTGTAGAGGTATAGTTGTCATACTTTGTTTTGTTTAGCACATTTATATCTATCAGAATTGCAAGGTTTGGTTGGGGTACGCTCGAAAAAAAAGTTATCAGGCATTGTCGGATATTTCAGACTCAGATATCTCAGTTCGGACTGCGTGTAGAGGTATAGTTGTCATACTTTGTTTTGTTCAGCACATTCATATCTATCAGAATCGCAAGGTTTGGTTGGGGTTCGCTCGAAAAAAAAGTCATCAGGCATTGTCGGATATTTCACTCAGATATCTCAGTTCGGACTGCGTGTAGAGGTATAGTTGTCATACTTTGTTTTGTTCAGCACATTCATATTTATCAGAATTGCAAGGTTTGGTTGGGGTACGCTCGGAAAAAAAAGTCACCAATTTCAGGCATTGTCGGATATTTCAGACTCAGATATCTCAGTTCGGACTGCGTGTAGAGGTATAGTTGTCATACCTACTTTGTTTTGTTCAGCACATTCATATCTATCAGAATTACAAGGTTTGGTCGGGGTACGCACGAATAAAAAAACAGAAAAAAGACGCCAATTTCAGGCCTTTTCGCCTTTGGTGCTGAGTAGCCTTAAGTCAAATCCTAAAGTAGCCTAAAGTCAAATCTGTTTGTCTGTCGCCCAAAGTCGCCCAAAGTTTCGAACTAAAAAGTAGCCTAAAATCGCCCAATCTGTTTGTCTGTAGCCTAAGTCGCCCAATTTTTCAAACTGAAAAAGTGAAAAGTAACCTAAAATAGCACAATCTATTTATCTGTTAGACAATATAAAGGAAATGGCCGAAGCAGTCAACCCCCAACCAAAACAAAACTTATACAAATGAAAGCTTAAATTCTAGGCTATCATGTAATTTTTTTTTTAGATTTTTTGGGATCGCCGTTTTGATTTAAAAAATTACTATTAAAATAATAATTTGTATGACCTAGACATAATACTCTAAAAAAATTGGCGGTCTTTCAAAAGACACATGTAGTCTTAATAAATTCTATAAATTATGCCCTTCACGCTCACATAAGCCACTTCATGGTTCAAGCTCGGCTACCAAGGTACTATGAATTCTGAGTCCAAGTCCTTTAGGGAGTACCCTAATTTCCAGTGAAGTATTACAAATTTGATTTGCCTGATAACGATTGTTAAATTCTTTACTTCGTTAGAACGTCTCAAAACAAACCTTTTTTGTCTGAAAAGTTTTTCTCTGACTGTCATAGTTTCCGAAATATAAGACTTGTAAAATCACTACGGATAAGTTCAAAAAGGCTCTGTGGCGGGGCGATTGACCTTGGAGCGGGGTCAATGACCTTGGAAATATGTAGCTGGAGGTTATATCTAGCCGCCCTGTAAAAAGAAACTTTCTATCTCTTAAAACAAAAAAGTTACACTCTTTACCAACTAAGTATGTCAAATCAGGCAAAATCTTAGGAACGTAGTCGTGTTGTCGAAATTTTGAAGAAGCGTTTTATTTCAACTTTCAAAGCCTATATCTCGGTAACTGTTATAGCTAGAGGGTTCAAACTCGGTATGTACATGTAATTTATGATGTTCTACACGACTGAAAAAAAATATATGACAAATGTTGGAAAAATAAAAAAACTTTTTTGTTTCGAGACTTGGAAAAAAAAAAATTCTTCACTTCGTTAGAACGTCTCAAAACAAACCTTTTTTGTCTGAAAAGTTTTTCTCTGACTGTCATAGTTTCCGAAATGTAGCCTAAATGACGACTAGTCGCAAAATGTAATTCTTGGTCGCCCCGACACCTTCCAAGGTAGCCTAAATGGCGTAAAATCGCCTAATCTGGCAACACTGCCCGCGACCCGCCACTGTTCCCCCCACCGCATTCCCTCTCACCCCTCTGACGTTGGTTGCACAATAGTGGGCTTACGATACGACACAGGAGGGGTCTAAGTACGAGTTTTGATAGTTTTCAAATACTTCATAGTTTACGTTTTCTGCCATACTGGAATTTTAGTTCGTTGAAGTTTCTGCTAGGGGCGCTGCTAGTAAATGTATGGCAGAAAACGCAAACTATGAAGTATTTGAAAACGATCAAAACTCGTACTAGAGCCCACGCCGATGCCTATACGTTTGTTTGTATCACATTGTCATTATTTGAAGTAACATAAAAGCTGTCACTGGCCATCCAGAGAGGCAATGCCGCAAGCGTCATGGGCACATTTGCACCAGGAACCATCCGTGGCGGTTTGTTTGATTGAATTAGGAAGTAGTTTTTGTAGATATTTTGTAAGTAGGTATTTTGTCTAATTAGTTTTAGTTTTAATTTTCCTTGTATATAATAGCAAGTCCTGTATAATCCTGATTTATACTTCCTAAATAAATATTTTTGTTGAAGTGCTACACTCGATGTTTTGCTTACTGTACATTTTATGAAGTGTGCGATAGAGATAACGCTCTACAAAGCCGAAATTAGCTAATGGTCTCTCCGTCGAGGTCGATGTACATTCTACTTGTTTTGGCCCATTTCTGGCTACTCGTTGGCTATGATAACAATATTTTTGTATCGTTAGGCCACCGTTGGTTTGTTTCTTGAGGTCCTTTGTCTTGTAGCATTCAGAAGTGCCAACGTTGGTCGCCTAATAGTTGGCCAACAGTATATGAACTTGCAGTGGCCTGACGTTGGCAAATTGTTGGGCATTATAACAATATTTTGTTTTGTTGGGCTAACGTTGGTCGCCTAATAGTTGGCCAACAGTATATGAACTTGCAGTGGCCTGACGTTGGCAAATTGTTGGGCATTATAACAATATTTTGTTCTGTTGGGCTAACGTCAGTTTTGAGTTGGCCAACTAACTAACCATATCCCGATGGATCCCCCACCGTTGGCTCGAAGGTGCCAACCGTAAATGCTACTAGGGCAACGTGCGCCCTTCGGTGTATGAGGTTCGTCCTGTGGAGGAAAGGTATGTTTATAATAAAGCAGATTGGTCTAAATTTCATTCACTGTCTGAAAACAGATTTTGTCACTTAGATGTGGAAAATACTCAGCCTCTTGATTTGTATGATAATTTTGTAAATATTCTGTATGATATTAGAAATGAAACTGTCCCTAAGCAAAAAGCAAAACAAACTTTGCAAATGTTAAGAAAACCAGCTCCTTGGTGGAATCAAACCTGTGCTGATGCTGTTCAACATTCCAAAGATGCTCTTAAAGAGTATAAAAAATCACCAACCATTCCTAACTTTATAAATTATAAGAGACTTGATGCTAAAAAAAAGAGAATATTAAAGGAAGAACGCATTAGGTAATTCATGGCATGAACTGTGTAGTAGTTTTAATAGAATGACCCCTGTTGCTAGAATATGGAAGTATATTAAAAAATTCAAGAGGATAGGTAGATCACAGAACAGACATCTAAATGATGAGTGGATACCAAGTTTTCTAGATAAATTGGCAGATTCTTCACAGATGGATGAAGACTACATAAATTATATTTTAGGCCAGTCTGTGGAAAGTAACAATAATTCTTTTCTTAACGAACCTTTTACACTGAAGGAACTTCTTGTTTCACTTAAGAGTAGGAAAGAGATACAACACCAGGAATGGACAATAATACCATACATGATGATTAAAAATTTACATTCTAATGCGCTCAAGATATTGCTCAATATTTACAACAAAATTTGGAATAATCTACTTATACCAGAGTCATGGAAAACCCAATGTGTCATCCCCATTTTAAAGCCAAATAAATCTGTCAATAGTGCTTCTTCTTATAAGCCAATCTCCTTATCTTCATGTTTAGGTAAACTTTTTGAAAATATGTTAAAATTACGATTAGATTATTTTGCTGATACACAGGGTAAGCTACCCAATATACAATTCGGATTCAGAAAGGGGAGGAGTTGCTCTGAAAGTTTTGTAGCATTTATATCTGATATCAAAAAAGCAAAGCTCAGTCCCTCTAATGTTGTGTGCACCTTCTTAGATGTGAAAGGTGCATTTTGACAATGTAAATACTCAGTGCTTAATTAAGGTGCTACACAGCTTAGGTGTGCCAAGTAAAACATTAACATATATTTTTAAATTTTTGTCCAATAAGACTTTATTTGTTAAATTTAACAATAAATTACATGGACCTAAGATTGTAAATAAAGGGACTAAGCAGGGAGCAACACTGTCACCTCTGCTATATAATTTGTACACATCTCAAATTCTTGATTATATTCTAGACACTTCACAAATAAAAATCTTGTAATTTGCAGACGACTTGCTTTTATACAGTGTTAATAAAAATTTAAGTATTATGTATAGTAATATGAACACTGCACTAAATCAATTAGAACAATATTATAGCCACATTTTAAAATTAGAAATTAGTTCAGAAAAAAGTTCTGTTCTAGTGTTTAGTACAGATCCACTAGCTCCATTTTCTGTCCAACTTACCTATAGTGGTAATGTTATTCTTATTGTTAGTCATTATAAATTCTTAGGTGTCATAATAGACGATAAATTGAAATTTAATTTACATATTAGTCACATTTGTCAAAATGCCATGAAAAGCATTAATGTGTTAAGATGTTTGGCAGGAACATTTTGGGGTTCTGATCCTAAAACATTAAGTATGCCGTATAAAAGCATTGTCAGAAGCCATTTTGACTATAGCAGCCTTGCTTATATGAATACGAGTACTACTTTATTGAGAAAACTTGATGTGATACAAAACATGGGTTTGAGGATAATAAGTGGGGCTATGTGCTCTACTCCTATCAATTCGATGTCAACCGAAAATTGCATACCTCCATTATCCTTACGACGCTTGCAATTGGCCGAGAGATTTTGTTTGTAGGAGTTATCTTCAAATAATAGCATAGTCCTCGACAAGGTTTTGTATCCTTTAGAAATGTCTCAGTCAGTTGCTATCTCTAATATCACGGCAGACACACTTGTTTACAGGGTTTTGCCTAAAATTTCATATATTATGACATGTGTTAAAAACCAAACAAGGAACAGTAATATCACTGATAAATGGCCAATTTACCAATGTCCATACTATTCTTTGCTTAATTTTCTTGATATTAATTGTAATTTAGATACTGTTAAAAATAAGTTAGACTTTCTTGAATTTTTAGATAGTAAATCTGGTTTCTACACCTTCTACACAGGTGGCTCTAAAAGCTTGTGCAATGTTAAAGCAGCATTTTATGACCCTCAAAAAAACTTTTCTAAATGTGTTAAGTTAGAAAATAATTGTAGTGTTTTTACGGCAGAAAGTTATGCCATATTAACTGCTTTGAAATTTGTACACAGCCATGTAAGAAATGTAAATATACTAATAATTACTGATTCTAAGAGTGTCTTATCCACTTTATGTGACAGTAACTTTGCATTTAAATTGAATTATATTGTATACAAAATTAACACATATTGGAAATGAAATCATGCTAAACTTGGTATTTAGGTCTTGTCACCTTAGGCTCTGTCTACCCCGAAAGGGATAAAGACGTGATTTATGTATGTATGGAAATGTTAAAACAAAGTAAACACATACAATTTGTATGGGTCCCCTGTCATAGTGGCATAAGCGGAAATGAGATTGTGGATTTGAAAACTCGGCAGGATCATGATGAAGATCACGCGGAGATTTTGAAAACGCCATTTACTGATTTTCACCAGCTATTTAAAACGAATGCACGAAGAATGTGGCAGCAATACTGGGCCAAGACAACCGAAACGAAAGGAAAGTGGTGTGCGGAAATACAAAAAGACTTACCAGTGCAGCCCTGGTATAATAGATGCTGTAGTAAGTTGCTGCGGCAGGAAGTTTTTCACAATCATTAATCGCCTCCGATTTGGTCATTGTTGGGTTCCTGCCCATCTGAACAGACTTAAGATTGTAAGTGACAAAAATGCAATTATTGTTAAGACACCAATGCGGATATCGCCCATGTGATTTTCAAATGTGAGACGTTTAGTATGCAGCGATTACTGCTCGTCGCGGAGTTGAGTGACATTTCGATCGAAAACTCGCTAAGTGTTCCCCGTCACACTAAGGAATTACTGTCTAATGAAGTTTATTTTTATTCCATTTATAAATTTATATTAAACTCAGTGGAGAAAATTTGATTAAATTTAGATTTAAAGAATTTTGTATTCATAGGTTAGTGTAAGTTAAGATTTGTTTTACATTGTAAACATTCCTTTTTCTGTATTCGGCTGAAGGGCTATGCACCCAGCTCCAGAAATAAATTAAAAAAAAAAAATTATACTCGTAATACCTATAATGGTCACGCAGAGCTCGTCATTCGCGATTCTGACATGAGAATTTATAGCAAAGAAGGTGTTACCCAAGGAGACCCATTAGCAATGCCTTTGTATGCCCTTGCTACTTTACCTTTAATAAATAAACTAAAAGATGACCATAATACCACTCAATGTTGGTATGCGGATGACTCTTCTGCCTAAGGAAATCTTAATAACCTGTATCAATAATGGGAAAAGATAAGTAGCATAGGGCCTGCCTAAGGATATTTCCCCCAAGGCAAAAATCATTCTTAATAGTATCTGAGACAGACAAACAGAAAGCAACTCATATATTCAAGAATACACATGTTAGAATTGTAACTGGATCTCGCTATCTGGGAAGCTACATAGGAGAAGGCAAAGAGAATTTTGCAAAAAAGAACGTACACAAATGGGTTTCCACTTTAGAAAAAAATTCTCTCATAATGTAAAGATTAACCACAAGCTGCCTATACTATACTGCCCTAACCCAAAGCTGCACAAATTCAATGGTCATTTTTGTTACGAGTCCTAAAAGATGCTGCAGAATACTTTGGTCCTTTAACAAATACCTTACGCACAACTTTTTTGCCGACCCTACTAGGGGGCAATGTATCATCATTAGAATCGGACTTATTTTCTTTACCAATTCATAAAGGAGGATTAGCAATATCTGATGGTGCTACCACTTTAAATTTATACTATGATACATCCAAAAAAGGCTGCAGTCTTTTCATCCTCGTTAATTGAAATGAAGCATAAATGGAACTTGCAAAACATCATAATTCCCTCAAGGATGCACGTAAAGAATACCATAAACAGAAAGAAACTCGCGCCAACAATCTTATGGATTCTATCTTATAACCAAGCTCGCTCCCATCAAAAGAAGAAAGATCAATTGCGACCAAAATGAAAACAAAATCCTCCAATTGGTTATCCGTTATACCCACAGAAAAAATCATTTTGACCTTTCTCCATATGAATTCCGTGATGCCCTTTCAATACGCTACCATCGAACACCAATCTCTATGTCAAAATCTTGTGATGGCTGCGGTGATAACGATTTCAATATTGATCACGCCCTCTGTTGCAAAACTGGCGGTCTAATTACGAGACGTCACAACGAAATAAGAGATCTTTTTTGTGAATTATGTCAACAAGTGTGGGGAAATGTAGTCAAAGAACCAATTATCACTGAAGGTAATAATGGCCTACGAGGCGATTTAGCTTGCCGCGGCGTGTGGGTTGCACAGAGGGAGGCGTTATTCGATTTCCGTGTTGTAGACACCGACGCTCCTTCTTACATCTCACGCCCTGTTGCTTCTATCTTAAAATCAGCCGAACACTCTTACTTTGACGACCGGATAGCCCAGTGGTTAGAGAACCGGACTATGAAGCTTGAGGTCCCGGGTTCGATCCCCGGTCGGGGCAGATATTTGTATGAAAAATACGAATGTTTCTTCTCGAGCCTTGGATGTTTAATATGTATTTAAGTATGTATTTATCTATATAAGTATGTTTATCCGTTGTCTAGTGCCCATATTACAAGCTTTGCTTAGTTTGGGGCTAGGTCAATTGGTGTCAATTGTCCCAAGATATTATTATTATTATTCTGTATATTTATTTTTATCTCAAGTTAGGTTTTTACAATATTCATATAAAAAGTAATAAAACAATATTAATACAAAATATAAAAACATTATAAAAACCTAACCTAGGGTGCCGCCGGCAGCGAGGCGAGGCATAAGGTGGTCAGGGCGACAGAGAAAGGAACCTCCTGACTTATTATTATTATTGTATATTTATTTTTATCTCAAGTTAGGTTTTTACAATATTCATATAAAAAGTAATAAAACAATATTAATACAAAATATAAAAACATTATAAAAACCTAACCTAGGGTGCCGCCGGCAGCGAGGCAAGGCCTAAGCTACCGGTGGTCAGGGCGACAGAGACAGGAACCTCCTGACTATCCGAGCCGTGTCCAGGAGTACCGCCTTCTGTATCTGGCCCTTGACCCAACCACCTAGCGAGAGCCTTTTAAGGTGATGGTCAAGGCTCTTCGCTATTAAACCGTTTGCCGAAACGACTATCGGGACAGTGATCGTGGAATCAACATTATTATTATTATTATTATTCTTAGAATTAGTTAAAATTATCATTACTACTGACAACGTTGAAATTATACTTCCTATGTTATTATTTATTTTAGATGAGTATTTTTATCTTTAATACCTATAGTTGTTTTTTGTTTGTTTAATTTATCGTGTAGCTCAATAATTGAGGTAGTCAACACTTTAATAGGTACCTATCATAATTCATGTGAATTGTCATATGCGTCTGGTCCCTAAATAATATTTTCGCCAATCAACAACAATACTTCTGACTGTCTGACGCCAGCATAATTCGACGTGGTTTATTTTTATTCTAATATTATAGAGCTGAAGAGTTTGCTTGGTTGAAAGCGCTAATCTCAGGAACTAAGTACTAGTCCGATGTGAATATTATTTCATTTATTTCATTGTTAGTTGATAGCGCATTTATGGAGAAAGGCTACATAGATAGTACACGATCACGCTACAACGGCTGAATGTTTGCCACTAACTTTTTTGTAGGCGTTGAACGCTACCCAAAATACCTACTATTTAATTCCACGCAGACGAAATCGTGGACAAAAGCTAGTTCAAAAATAAATTGACTCAAGTATTGGACTTCTTTTGTAGCTGACATAAGCGCCATATTATCAGCTAAGGGCAGCTCCTAAAACTCCCACGAAATTTTCTAATCGGACTATTAGCTCAGTTAAGTTCAAGGACTTAACTTTTACTCGTAAAGTACTAAGTACTGTAAAACCATTTAAATCTTTGTACGACGTTCGGTCAACTATTTTAACGTTTTAATATTTTAACGATTCCGTACCTCAAAAGGAAAAAATACCTTCTAGGATCACTTCTGTTCTTTTATATTACAAGCTTTCTGTTTACAACAATTAAAAAGAAATTATCAAGAAGGAAAACAACAACAGTAGAGGAAAAAAAACTTTTTATTTGCAATGAAAAGTTTAGGTGTATACGTCGCAGGCGGATGTAGTGAGCCGCCGTATTACAAAGTGCCTAGCCGTCTTGACTGACAGGGCCGTTTTGCAATGCGGCTGCGGCGGTTCAACGATTAGCCGGATTGTCATTCTTCAATAAGGCGGCCTACGTTTAGCCGCATCGTACTGCTATCACCAAATAAGAAATAAAGATGGATATTTAGTAAATATATAGGTTAGGTTAGATTAGAATTGCGTCAGTGCCGAAGGCCCAAACTGAGCGGAAATAGTGGCGAAGCGAAGCGGAGCTCCATTGGCTGAACTAAAAACTGTCAAAGCGGCGGCTAATGACTCGCTGTATTCCATTATGGTTAGCTGTGTTACATTGGGGCTAGCCGTATTGAAGAACGTATGGCGCTGAATACATTCAGCCGCATTCAATCCGGCTAATCGTTGAACCACCGCATTGCAAAACGATCACAACGGCTAGGCATATTGTAATATGGCGGATTACTACAATCCGCCTGGGACGTATACCTACACCATTTTTGCCGCATATAAATGATTTTTGTTTAACGTAAATCTCTCTGAACTGATTTAGGTAGGCAATTCAGTAAATGTTCAATCTACATATATAATACGTAAAAGATGTCTACGTATAATAAAAGAAGCATTTTTATTAAATAATAAAATACCTACTAATGCTAACATGCATATTATGTACATCAACTGTACAGTCAAGGGCATAAATATATTATGTCCGTTACCAAGACGTCAAAAACATCTAAACACCTTTAAGCCACAAACAATAAGGTCGGTGACACATTATATATTTGACATGATGACTGTATCGATATTTATGCCTTCGACTGTACTTGTTTGTTTGTTAAAGAACATAATGAGTACTTATATAGGTACCTAATTTACAAAGAAAAATGAATTAAATAAAAACCTGGACAGCAATATAAATATGATATACCTATATGTAGCCCGGCGTTCCAGCTATATACTTACTCAAAAAGAGCACTTATGTAGACGGAATAGAGATTTGTAATCATTTGCCTGAATATATAAAATCTCTAAATGGTAGGTACTATATCAAAAATAAACTTAAAGAATTTCTACTTTGCCTGTGTTTTTATAATTTAAAATGAACTTTTGTAAGAATTATTAAAATCGCACAAAGACTCGCAATTGCGATACAACGCGGGAATGCTGACTGCGTGATGAGGACCCTACCTAAGGGTCCAAATTTATTTTAATTTTAATTTTTAACCTAAGTTTTATTTTATCAAGCTATTTTTAAGATAGCCTTAGTTTAAATTTTAATTAATTCTTTTGTAATCATTTACAAAATAGAATACCAGAGAGTTTGAACTCTTGTTTAGATTAAGATAGAGATAATTTATTAAAATAACTAGGTATAACTACTATTATTGTACTATATAATATTGTGTTTTGATTCCCCTTTCCACTTATACGCCTACAATCATGATAAACGTGAGCCTTTAGGTCTTGTTGCCTTAGGCTCTGTCTACCCCGTAAAGGATATAGATTTGATTTGTATGTGTATATTGTAATGGACAAACTTTTGAAACTTATAAAAACCATAAATGTTATCACAAACGTTTCTTATCTCTTTTTTTTTCAGATGAAGGCAGCTCGGCTAGCACAAGAGCGCCCGAGTGCAGCGTCGCGCGCGAGTTAGCTACACTACCCGTTCTACCTACCTCTTTCTAGAGCGAACTAAAAGTAAAAGACGGGTAGTCTCTCTCGCGCGCACTTGTATTGTACGAGCCGTGCAGATGGTAACTTACCGTTCAATATCTATTTATTCTTTTTCTGTTTGAAAGGAGAGCTCACTACAAAAACCATGTTGAATTTTTTCATCACATATAATTATGTAGGTAGTTACTTAGTACCTAATTGAATGCAACCTGATTATATTTTCTAATCCTAAATTACTTACGAGCGCAACTGTTCGAGTATAAATGTCAGCACACGATTTCCTGTTAAAAATAATTAGGTAGTAAATAAAAATACCTTCCTATTTTAATAAGTACATTTCCAGCAAATTAAATTGACGCAGATATTCGTTTATAAGTTAATAACAAAAAACTGGCTTCAATTAAAGCAATTGGCTTTTAGACGAGTCAGAAGCCAAGGTTTTTGTTTCTTTTAAATATTATAGATAGGTAGGTACTTACCTATCGATGTATCGGTTCTGTTGTAACTAAGTTACAAATCACTGGGTACATATTATAAAACAAGACTTTGTTAAGCGACTGGCCGACTGCTTTCCGCTGTCTGTCCGTATGTATGCTTAGGTCTTTAAAACTACACAACGGATTTTGATGCGGTTTTTCTTAATAGATAGAGTGATTCAAGGGGAAGGTTTATAATTGTATATTACATGCATAATTTACCCACACAACTTCTGCATTCCAACGCACTATCATTAACATGTCGTCAACATAAACAGGCATGACGCCATGACCACGAAACAGATACACAAAGATAGAGGAAATAACCAATTAGAGCTGTGAGCTACAAAATTATGGCAACACATCTGTCTTTTTCGACTTATACCATACTAATGCAAATTATTCGCGATTGTTTTTCATTTATCTTCTACATAGAACGAACCTATTTATGTAATTAGGATTTTGACCATGTATTTACTTTTTGGTTTTTATTAAAATTAATCTAGTTTTATTCATTTGCCGCACAACAACTAAACAAATAGCTGCTTGGTCAACTTTATTAACCCTCTTGACCTTCAGCTGTCCAATCAGAGTGCAGTAATCGCCAATTTCTATTTTATTTTTCTATTTTTCTAATTTTCGTGCTAAGCCGAGGCGGGTCGCTAGTAAGAGATAAGTGATTTTAATATTCTGTAAAATATTAAATTCGCAGAAAGAACGATACTAATTGAAGCTTAGTTAGATCGCTTGCTCTAACTAAAGTTCCCGGAGAGAGGAAAATGCAGTGTTTGGCATGCTATATACGAGTAGAGGTAAGGTATTACTGGTATCAGGTTGACTTTGTCAGGTATCCGATACCTGGAAATAGCTCGACAGCTTATCCGGCAAAACGTAGAGCAGCGCGCTTTGCCGCCTATCGCCTTTTGAAAACCATTCTCAATATTTTCGACTTATAGGTACTTATTGCAAGAGGAACTTGCATTTCCCCTTGTGTTGAAAAATTTCACAATCGTTTCTACAGTAGGTGGGTACCTAACAGAATAATTATTTCTGTCGCTACCGATACAGACAGGTAGCTAAGCGTAGTTTTAGATTGTATGATAAGCTGTACCTATCAATAATTCTTAAGGTAAGTCTTTTATTAGGTAATTCAATAAGTTAGAAATGCGCAAGGGCTTGAAATATTTGACTACATTTCTATCTCCCCGGGGCCCATACCTGTGTCGGAATATGATGGGTTAGCAAGCGTTTGGGCTATTTTACACTGTTGCGAAATGATATTATTTGTTTACGAGATGTCCATTTGCTTAACATTAGGCATTCTCAATTATAGTTAGGTATTATCACAATAGTATTTGTAATTCTATATTCTATATTCAAAGTGCTGTTGAATACGTCCTATTGGGTAAATAGATATGTAATGTGAGTAGTGGTTAATGCCCATGTTTCAGCATAATGCATGTACAACAAAGCAACACAAATAAATATATGTTCTCCGCTGTTTGATGGCACGACACAAGGCTAAATGCTCTCCTACCTATAGAACGTATAACGACCGCTGCCACGCTTAGTTGCTTCCAGGGGAAGATTTTCGAAGCATCCAAATACTGCAACGACGGCCCTACACCAACATCTACAAAATATGAATCTTTCTACAGTTTTAAGTCTAGATATAAAAAAGTGGATAGACGATCAACGAACAACCGTAAGCAGCTGGACGAACTGCTGCAAAACTGATTTTAATATGTACCTAAATAATAATTTACATTATTTTAATAATCCTTAATGTTGTAACAGAATTCCGAGTAGTTTTAGGACGTAGTAAGATATTAATGTTTAAAAAGTTGCGGTACCTACTTTTTTTTTTCAAATGTGACCTTTGAATGTCCCGGAATTTAGTTTGGAATGCCAATAATGTGCCTACCTACTTCTAGTATATTATGCATTTTTTTAAACAAAGGATTTGGTTTAATCTGCCTTATTGTATTTTTTTCACTTAAGACCTTAAGACAAAAAGTTCTCGCTGTTGACATGAAAAATTGTATGTGTCACACGAGACCAACGTTTTTTGAATCTCATGTCATTGAATTTCTTGCTGGACTGAGGATTCAAATCTAGAATCCTTCGCTTACTCGGGATTCAAAATCAACACTCGCACCAAAGTTCAACTTTGCTCACTTGTTACACAAATAACTAATTGACTGCTCGCTGCAAAATGTTACTACCAACATACAAACATGAACGCGGTTCAACGTACTGTTGTACACCTAGGTGTACTTAGTAAAATAAGTACCTACTTAAATATCTACCTATCGAGGTTCTAACTTTCAAGGATTTATCGTCAAACATTGTTTGAAAATAGGTATTTGAAGTTTCGGTAAATATCTGATAAGTATTTTGACTTTTTACCATTTTCTGTGTATAGTTGTAGTTATTAATTAGCTGTAAAATCCTAAAATCTGTTATTTTATATTGTTATTGCATTTTTTATTTTAGGATCAAAGTTCACCGCGCTTGCGAGCAATAGTCTTTCAATGGTTTTATGGAAAACCAATCGTGAATCGTGAAGCTATTGTCTTCATTCTCTAGCGACAGCAAAGTGACAAGCATTGCAGCTTTATGCACTCGCTGCAAACCAAATTATACCGTAGTAAGTAAATAAATTGACTAGTTAGTCTTTATTAGTAGTTTAATTCATTTGTATTGAATAGAGTATTTGACGTGATTAACAAACGCCGAATACCTAATTGGCTCAGTTCAGATAAAATGTTCAGAATAGCTAGTAAAATGCGATTTTTAGGAGCATAAGTTTGGGTTGGCCGTCTGCCACGAGGTTGGACTTCAAGAAAATTTACTGCTCGAAAAAATGTGGCCTCGCTACAACACCCTCCCCCGGGACTAACCGGTTAGATTAAAGTTGTGTTAATATGGAAAGGTTGCTGCGGTGCCACAATTTCCCAAGGGATTGAAATAAACATTCTGGTAGATTTGAACTTTTGAATGTAGTATTGAATTTTCGAATGAAATTTTGATAAAATACATAGTTACACAGAATTTATGTCTTATAATATTTTGTTGAAACAATACAATTATTTCTTACCTATACGCCCACAATCATGCTAAATGTGGCCTTTAGGTCTTGTCACCTAAGGCTTTGTCTACCCTGAAATGTGATTTGTGTGTCTATATGATTATTTCTTCTAAAACAATGAAGAGTTAAGACTTTGAATTACTAATTTAAAATGAACTACAATTTCCATACTATAACCTAAACTGAGTCGGAATTGAATCGAATTAAGACGTCATGCAATGCCAATGTCACGTAAGGCTGCAGAACATACTAAAACAAGAACAGAGCGCTGTAAAGTGCCTACTGTTTCCAGGAATAGCTTTGGATGCGCCAATATTCATTTTAAAGCTACTCTTCATTAATACTGTCAACAAGAATGCTAGAAATAAATTTCGTAAGCCAGGCTAGGCCTAGTCCTTTTATGTATGGCTAAACTGCATTTGAATACTTTAAATTAAAAGTGATAGTGTATTTTGTGGAAGCTAGGCTTAAAAACTCTATCAAAAGACCATGTAGAACTGCTTATATTGTACATATTATATCGAGTGCTTTATGTGCAATTCCTATTGTTATATTTGACAGGAAACAGGCAATCGAGTATCAGACTCAATAGAGGCAGTTAGCGAGGGCTTGGGTAGCTTTCCGACAATCTCAGCAAATGGTGTCATTAGGGGAATGCGTATACCAGCGCACCGCCGCGTAACGAGCCCGCTCGCGCACCCGCCGCGCCATCACTGAACAATCTGAATAATACATGAAACACGCCTGCCCCATATTGGAAGACATGGAATAAAATCTCAAGTCCGACTCAGCTTCACTTGTGGTTGCGATTTTGATAAGAATAGCTAATAAAATTTTAATTCGATAAAAGGTGCACAAACCAAGCAGCATAGACGGAACGATACTTTTCTCACGGGTGGTGTAATTAATCAATTGCTAGGAGTGGTAGCCATATACCGCTAGCGATAAATCATCCAGGCCGGACTCTAACGAGCAGATCCTCAGGAAAGCGCGCCCGCTGTGGACGCTTCTCCCATTCAGACTATCTATTGAATCCTAATACGGTATATCAAACTGAATGAACGGCTATCTATAATTAAGGTTGCATACAATTGCATGGGTAACTAGGTACCTTTATAAAAAATTACGACAGGTAGAGTAGACAAAGAAGTTTTCCATTTTAAATAGACCTAAAATTAAGTTTCCATTACACGACACATTATATCAATTTAAGTTTCATCAGTTTATGCAGATAGCAGCTTAGTTGGTTGGTACCTTTAATTACAATTAAGCCAGTTCCGTTTCTTAACAAAAATGTAAATGTAGGTACCTACCTATGTCTGACTAATTTCAGTAACAGATAAAGATTAACGAATGTTACGTTAAATTGTTTAGCTCAGTAAATTGTTTAACAAGTGCAACTGCAAGTGGGTCTCAAATTGAAATATATTTATTTAACCCTGATTAATTATTAGTAGGTAGGCTTTGAGTTTTAAATCATTAAATACCATTATTTCGAGTTGTTAGTCCTGCAATTAACGTATTGAGTTGTAATAACACGAAGAATGACAAAATCACAAACGGTATCATTGCATCCTTAATCATGCTAAACGTGGCCTTAAGGTTTTGTTACCTTGGGCTCTGTCCACCCCGTTAGGGATAAGGACGTGATATGTGTATGTGTGTGTATGTGTATCATTGCGTGCGTTGCAACTGGCCCGTGTGGAGGAATGGGCCAGGAAAGGAAGGCTGTGCCGGCGGCGTCGCGGGCCGCATTGCGGGGACCCCTGTCCTCCCTCCGAACAGTCCACCAACCTGCAGGTGGCTAGCTACTTGGAACGTCACGTACTCGGCGCTTCTTCCTGCGCTATGGTCGTTCGTGCCGATGTAACCTAAAATCTAAGTCCTTTAGATAGTTACTTTACTTTTTTGGGTATAACTAAGTAACTAACGAAACCTACTGAATATTTTTTGAGTTAGGATGGTAGGATAGAAACTGTCTTTGGTGATATGTATTTTTTAAAGATAACGGTCGTGGTGTTCCATAAAAGTCAATACCCTATTTCAAACAAAAGTACTCGTATTTGTTGATTCTAGGTGCTATGAATTGTAAACCGTCGACTAGTAGGTATCTTTAATTACGACATCCAAAGTTCATAATTAAGTTGTAGTTAGGCCTGGTATGTAATACCAATACTTATGCAGATTATTCAATAACTTGGTTAACAGGCTGCCTAGTGAAGTTGGTAATCTTATGATTATTATATGATGTCAAATCAACCACCTCACGCGAAAGCGCTCATTAATTTTATTCGTTTCCATTCAATGTTCCAATTTCCAAAATAATGTAACAACAAACAACATGTCAACGACGTCAATTACCAAATCCTATACGTTTATTTTTCGTTATAGTAAACCCTTATATCGCCCAATAGGATTGTCATGTCACGTTGATTGGCGTCACTAGGCACAGGCAGCGACAAAAGTAATTGAACAAAAACTAGCTATCAAAAGTAAACGTAATTGAAAATGGGAATTTTCAGTTATGGTGAATTGACATTTTTGAATTAGCTGACGTCTTTAGCCTTTATATAATAGGTAAAAGGTCAAGCCTCACTTAATTATGTATGCTCGGTTTTTTTTCGATTTTTACATTTCTATATGAGTTTCATATAGAAATTCATATTTCATTTAACTTTTGTTTTAATTAAGGCCCTTAACTTGTACATGTGTTTTTGTAAACGACTCATACGCTAGCGCTTTAGCAATATCGACTGTCAAACTATAAGCCAAAGCATTGTACCAGTACCAGTGCTACTCGTACAAACTTTTCTAACACCGTGGTGAAACTGGAACTAAAATTGAAATCATATTATTAATGTCTATATAGCAGCAACCATATTTACCAACACTGCCGGCCGTTAGTTGGTCAGTTATGTTCATGGTATTGTATGAGGATAAATATAGTCGTGTAACTTGAGCGTTACTTTTGATGGAATAGAAAATATGGAAAATTTTCTATCAAGTTCGCTAGAACACGTGATGTTCTGCTAGTTTTTTTCAATTCCTTACAATTTTGATCTATTCTCCCGGCAATATAGGCAGTAGAAAGTAACTTTTTCTAGAAACACTGGGCCTCTAAAACGAAATGAACTTTTAAGAATTTTAAGTTACTTTTGATGCCGACTGTACCATACATGTTAGCTGACGGGCGCGGTTCGTGCGGAAATAGAGGGTTTTTATTCCCTATTAGTAGGTAACCGTGAATAACTTTGGAGAAAATATTCCTTGAGTGCTTAACCGGCGGTGCTAAAGAAGTTAAAATAGGTAGATGTGGTAAATTTCTTTTTTTTTAAGTTTGATTTTTTTTTTATTTATAATTCTACCTAAACTTAAATGAACGAGTCACACTATTTCATTTGCGAAAAACATCTTTCCGCAACCGTTGAAGAAAAGCTCTATCTAATTATAATGTAGGTTGTAAGCCTAAGTGGAAATAATAACTGTTACTAGTTGCATTCTTACTCGTCCTCAACAATAATGTACCTACTATTTGGTTGTTCCACTAGTTACCGGAAGTGCGAGGCGAGTCACGTCGGAAGGCTGCGGGCACACGTATTTCTTTTACACCCAAACAAAATCAGCGCTTGTATTTGTTCACATAGGGCGGTAGGCGGCCTTTTTCGAAGGAAATAATTACGTATGCGCGGCAATTACGTGGCATTCGTGGCAATTACGCTGTATTCAGGCAGTGGCTAACTTTTCAACCTAGGGTATGGCCCTCACGCCGTTCGTTTGCGCTTTAAACTAAATAGATAAATACATTTTAGCATAAACTGCGGCTGCACATTAAGTGTCATACGAGTAAGGTACTGAAAGCATTGAAAGTATTGAAAAATCATTACTTGAGTCAGTTATCTCAGTTAAGTACTTAGTGACTGTATTTACCGACCTGATATACTCTCGACTTGATAAGAGAGGTAAGTATTAGTTAATTTGTACTATCTGTTGCCCGCGACTTCATCTGCGAGGAATTCATTTATAGCTATCTCTCGGTAACTATACAATCTTCTGCGTTAAACGGTGAAAGAGGCATAAAATATCCATTGATACAGCCATTTGCACAACTTCCATGTAAAGCAAAGTCTCTGTCAAATGAAGTGGCAAACGGTTCCGAATTAGAAGTGTACATACAACACCTACCACTTAAATTTTTAATAAGGTGCCATCTATATTGTCATGTTAATTGTTTTTTTTTTCTATTGAAGAAGACATTACCTATCAGTTTCTATTTGGACGTAGTTCCTTAGAAGCCAACATAGTGAAATAAATGCCAGATTATTTTGTTTTTAAATAAGAGTCGTTAGCAGAGATTCTAGGTGATTGTCTAAGAACCCTGTGCGTCGGTTAGGAGTCTCACACACACAGCGAAAAACATTTTTTTTCATGAAATCAAATTTTAAAAAGTTAGTATATAACTAAAGAACATTTAAAGGGGCGTCGAGAAATGCGTTGTGAAAGGATTTACCCGGCCCTGGGGCCCTGCCGTGACGTCTTAATGCGATTCCATTCCGATTCGGTTTAGGTTCGCTCGCTGTCAGATCCATGCTAAAAATGACAGCTAAAACCTGAACTGAGTCGGAATTGAATTGCATTAAGACGTCATGGTAAGGCCCCTGATCTTTACAAGTCAAAACTGATATTCATCTAGTTCGTCTATTTTTATTTCTTAATCTGAGCAACTGCCGTCGGACTTCAGTCGTCTATACAGTCACATATTATTATTACGAGTAGGTATGTACTTACTTTCGTAGCCACCGCTTTCCGTTAATTTGTCTATTCGAATGACAAACGCCTCGACGATGTTAATTAAACTACGGTTACTTTGAGAATGCCAATTTGTTTCAGGAAGTCAGTCTAGATCCGAGAGATAGCGGGAATAATTTAATCATCATCGAAAGACTGTTTTTACTTTTATGTCACATTTCAAGTGTTGCACTGTTTTAGATTTGAACATTTATTTTGCAAGTGGCGTAGACGTACAGTCAAGTGTAATATGTATGTAGTCAAAGTTTCAAAAATAAGTACCATACGCTCTTACACCGGCGTAATAAGGTCGTGGGACATATTTTTGAGAAGTTCATATCGATACTTATTTTTGCACTTGACCGTACGTAATTATAATTTGCAAATATTTTTTTTTAATAATAATTAATTAAGTATGTGTTTTAATAAGTTTTTCGTCTGTTGATCGCTGTCTGGCTTGAGGTAACGGTTTGTTAGGAAACTTGAATTGGCGCTTCGTGATTTGAGACAGATACGTATTACATCGACATACGACGTCGAAGCACATAAGTTAAGTGGTTTTATCGTCACACTGATTTATAAGTAGGTACATAAAAAACAATAATAGCTTTAGCACAAAGAGCATTACGCGTTCTATATCATCATATTAATGTCTATATACATTAAGTAGTTACCACCTTCACGTACCCAATTAAAGGAACAAACTCGTTTTTACGAACGCAGATGATGAGATGAATACATACATACATTGAAACAATTTGGAATTCAAGCCGGAAAATTACGTAGCCGCGTAAATCCGAACAAAATGCCTTCATCGGTAAAATAAATCGTTTCAAACAAATTGAATATTTTTCGGAGCGATTTGCGACTGGGAACTTTAAATTAAATTGCAAACTTTTTCTTGCCTCGAATGTTATGTTTCACACATCAAAAAGAGTTTTAAACATCGAGTGTCTACACCTTTGTATTTTTAATTTAAGAATTTCGATATATACCCAAATTTCCGCCCAAGAAAACTGAAATTCGTATTATAACTAACTATTACTTAACTTAAGTGCTTAGCCGGATTAGTTAATTTTATAAAGTTGATGACACCGGCGTTATACCGTCATCCGTGTGAGAGTGTAACATAACATAACCAGGGAACTACAGTAATGAGGAAACTTTCAAAAACGCAATTAAAAATAATCGCGTCGCCTTGCGGCGAATTCACAAAGCCAAAACTATTAAAATGTGAGTGCGAACTAAACTACTTACCTAGATCAGCTATGGTTCAAACAAAACTTAAGAAAACCCCAATCTGTTTAGAGCACAGAAATTGACTGACGCTGCGTAGACTTTGCTAACCAATTCATACCAACATTGTGCTAGTCCATTGTGAACTATAAACATTTTCAAAATTTCTGTTGTGAGTCAGATTGTAAGAGTCGAAGCTTTCGTTGAAATCCGAATCTACTTTTAATAAATAATTTTAATGAAACACGTGATTGAGGACGTGCAATTATTTGGAAGCCTAGATTAAAATTGCTTTTTGCTGTCTTACATACCTACCTTGAATCTCGACGCGAGTAAAAATTTGCCGTTTCATGCGTTCATATTAGATGTAGTGGGACATAGGTACTACGTATCACAGGTTACCTTAGGATCTGTCTAGCCCGTAAGGGATAAAAACGTGATATATGTATGTGAATGTATGTATGTATTGTACCTAAAATAAATAATGGATTAAACCACTAGCTATCCAAAATATTTTTTTGCATTTACTCGTAAAATATAATTTTCATACAGTAATTTTTGATATTAATAAGTAGATACTAATACAGTTCCTATTATAACACACCCGAGGGCCGGTTTTTGAAAGCATTTCACTCGAAATTAGCGTTCTTAAGTGGAAAAATCTACGTATAGCTTCAAAAATTATAGCATAAATTATTTTTTTTGTAAGTAGGTACTAGTTGAGTACATTGAGTAGATTATTTCAAAATCAGCACAGTAGTTCACCATTTTGAGTGGTATTTTCACATAATATTATGTACTTTCGAAAATCAGGCCCCAGAAACCTAACACATCACTCGGAAGTAGGTACTTACGTACCACTCAAAAGTGGTGAAAAATTGTGCTGAATTTGTAACACTGAACAAGTATACATACGAAACTTTTATTTTCTTAGCGATACACAATTTTTTACCACTTTCGATTGGTAGGTTTTGTCGAGGTGAAGTTCCTACAAAAATTCTAAAATCTGTCTAAGATATTTCATACTTGTTTTCGCTCGTGAACCTGAGTGGCAAGTGATGCGAATTTTTCATGGCAACAAAGTATTATGACAATGGCGGCACAGACCCGTTTACAAGTCCGTAGGACTCGGCAATTTGATATGAAGCCGGCCCATTAGCCTGGGGCGGGCGGGAGCTGACCACGATGTAAATGTTGACGATTTGTCCAACTAGGGTTGCTAGCTTGAACATTTTGCTTCTAGATCTCGCAGGCAATTATTGGGTACCAATAATATATTTAGGAAAAACAATATTATAGCTATTAGCGTTACCTGCAATTTCATTTGTGTCACGCGGGAATTTTTCTTTTATACTTTCTATTCTAGCATAAGTAATTTTACAACTGATTCAAAAGTTTCAGACGAGAAATGCCCCCATACCTATATATAAACTGGGATTTTAACACTCCGACCCGGTCCGGTATCTTCAGCAATAAAGGCGTCGTAAGGCACGATGGGGAAAAAACTATCATTAAGGCTAAATTACGAGCAGGGACTGTAATAATAATAAGTAGGTACCGATACTTTTAGCCAGCGACAGGTATTTTTGGGTTTAAGTAAAATTGGTACAGATATTTAGATATTGACTTGTCGATAAGATACCGGTTTATAATTTCGGTACGTTAATATCAGTAACTTACTGTCATACGTACGTTCAGGTACATGTCACGTTGCGATGGGAGAAGGAAGGAAACTCAGGAGGATGGTGGATGGAAGTTGTTATTTATTTAGAATTTAAGGCACCTACTACAACAGGTACATAGTTAATACACTGCTATAAAAGGATAAGCGGATAAGGGAAAGGTAAATAATAAAGATAGTTGACTTACAATAATTATGTGCCTTTGGAAATAATGATGATATCACAATACGATCGTCACAGTGTCCTTTAGAAGTGCTTGATTAGCTAGCGGTCAATCACAGCATGGCACAGGATATCCGATAGTAAGATAAGCACTGGGTTTATCACTTCACTACATAGTAGTAGGTATAAAACAAAGTCGCTTTCTCTGTCCCTATGTCCCTATGTATGCTTATATCTTCAAAACTGCATAACGGATTTTGATGCGGTTTTTTTAATAGAGTGATTCAAGAGGAAGGTTTTTATGTACGCAGACGAAGTCGCGGGCAGAACCTAGTACTTAATATACCTAACATAACTAACATTATTGAGATGGCTTTGTGAAAATCTTGCGGTATACTTATTGACTTATCTAGATCTCGTTTGGCAATGTCCTAGTTATAATGGATCGAACGAGACGATCAATATGAATTTTAAATATTGAATTTAGAATAGGGAAAGAAAGAATAAAACTGAAAACGGATTGAAGATTGTAGGCTATTGCAGCCTCATTACTACAGTATAACTGATTTACCGATGTTGGTAATATATCGAAATAAAATCAATGTTTTTTAAGAAGATTAGAATGCTTCAAGATTTTTTTTCAGGGGAATCGACTCGGTTTTGTGTAAGAATCGTTTAATATAATAGAATGTAAATTAATATCATTATATCTATACGCCCACAATCTTGCTAAATAAAACTCGGTTTTGTGTAAAAATCGTTTAATATAATAGAATGTAAATTAATGTAATTATATCTATACGCCCACAATCTTGCTAAATGTGGCCTGTAGGTGCCTGTTACCTTAGGCTCTGTCTACCCTGTAAGGGATGAAGACGTGATTTGTGTGTGTGTGTGTGTGTAAATTAATAGGTAGAATAGTTTTTGCATTAGATGCGCAGAGAACGGCTTGCCATTTTGGACGGTTTCGATACAGAGCGTTGGAGTTGGCAACCCTATATGTCACGCCCACCGCCCGGCACCCGCAGCCTGCTAAGCTAATAAACGCGTCACTTATGATACATATAACTATCAATAATTAACTGTAAAGGCTCGTGTGCGTACCCAGTCAGGGCTAGGGATTGCAATTAAATAAAGAAATAATTTCTGTCGCTTAAGGGGTTGAGGTGAGGATAAGGAGGTGCTAGTTACTAAGCTGGCTACGTCGTATTTTTGGTGTTTTTTTACGATTATTTCACAGAAATTGAATGAATGTTTGAAATGTGCGTCTGTTGTGCTCTTCGTGTTTAGTGTATTAATGTGTCTAATACAATAATTAATCGTGATAGACTTTTATATTCGTAATCGAGATATATTCTTGTATCCCTTTAACACGAAAATAAAAGTCCATCACGATTAATTATTGCATTGGACACATTGATAAACTAAAAAAGAAGAATTTGTTTAGACCACATTTTAAACTTTCATGAAATAATTGTAAAAAAACATTACAAAATGCGACGTTGCCAGCTCAGTAGGCATAAACGCTCTCGATGTAAAAAACGTTTAATAGAGCTATTTGATTTTATAACATAATTTCAAAGATGCGGGATCCCGTGCGTTGCGCGCGGGATTGAGTGATCCCGCATATCAATCGGTGTACCTACTTAACTCAACTTACCTTAAAACAGGGTGACCTTAAAAGCTACTTTGAAGGAACATTTATTAATCTTCTTTATATTTTGTACCACCAGCAAGCTGTCGATATTTTCAGCCCTGATGTACCTAGTTCAAACGGGACATACGGGACAGCGGAATGGTGGTCGATGGTACAGAGATGGAGGTATTTCGATAAGCACACGCGGATGGAACGACAACGTTAAACAACAGACTGAGAGTCGAAAATTGCCAACAGAGCCATGCTTTAATAGGTTCTAGCGTTCTAGGGCTGGGCCTTATAGATGTTTTAGTAGACCGCTACGAAACGTTGCCCTTATCTCCTTTAATGAAACTCTCAGAGCCATTTCAAGATCACAAAATCAATTTTTGGACATGTATTGTTGTGTATGTATGTTGGACCATGTTAAATGACGAATTTTCCAAAGAACATTGAGACAAATTTTATTATTTGTTTAACGATCGGTGTATAAATCGGATTTTAATAAATTTGATAATACTAGTCTAGTGTAACTTTTTGAAACAACAAACGTAGGGTACGTATTAAAATACATAAAGTTTAAAATGTATAATGGGTTAAAATACATAATGGTTTATAATATATAATGCGATTTTCTCAGAAAGTTACAAATTAACAGGCTTGTTATAAAACAAACCTAACCTAACCTAAACCAATCTATAGATAACGATATCAAAAAAGTTCATTTAGCTAATAGTTTTACAGAAAATTGCGTTATATATATTGAACCATTATGTATTTTAACCCATTATACATTTTAAACTTTATGTACTCTGATCCGCTCCCACAAACGTACTATGGAAAAAATGGCAGCACCTTTTAGCGGTAGGTACGTATCGCCAGCAAACTAGTTTCATAGTAGGTACCTATTTGACGTTTCAATTTAACACGAATACGCTCGAGACGTCTGCCGTGACAGAAAACTTACACTAAAGCTAGTGGTGCCCTAATTTGCTTATTAAGACGTTAACGCGATCGCGTTCGAGATGTTTTGTTGTTTGAGAAGTTACTAGCACGTAGTGGTTATATTCTCTTTGGTTACTAGGCTCTGAAGATAATGCATTGGCAGAAATCTTTTATGGATCTGTGAAGTGCGAAGTGCTTAAAATATTGATAAAATTTTATTTAAATACTTGCATATAGAAATGAAAAAATATTAAGGCAAAGCAAAAGATAATGCACGAAGTAGTTCCCCTAGGACTAGTACCTACATACTAATTGTTAAAGGGAAAGTTAAGGTAAGTACTGCTTTGACTTATGGCCAATGCCTATAAAATATTCTGGGAAGCGCTTCTTGGCAGACTTAAGACTTGCCGATGACATTACATTTTATATGAACCACAGCCGATTGAGTTATCTTAGCAGGCTAAGTCTCGTTCACTGCGTCTGCTGTGTGGACTACCTACACCAACTTCATGACTTGTGATTTTGAAAATGATGCATTAAAAAATAAATCTTGATTAGGCCTTTTCGAATGTCTTTTCAAGTGATAGGGTTTGTAAAATGAGTAAAATTAAGCAAAACTATGGGTAGCAAGACTCGGTATTGATTAGTTAAAAGTAAATAATTCATTATTATAACATGTTTACGCCAATTACAGCAAATAAACAGAGTAGGTATAAATAAAATAATCACTTTTAACGAACAATATACCTACCTGTAACAAAGCATCTTGCTACTATAGGAAAATTTACAGCTTTGTTACGACTCCTTCGTTCTTTCACCCTCTCTAGAGAATTAAAATTTTAATGGATTTTCAATAGCGGCGAGTGAAATAAAACCGACACGGTGTTTACCCCGCCTCCTCTGGGAACACATCAGTCTTCCCAGCTCTTGGCGAACAACTTCACACATACATTAATTACGTTTGCACACAGTTCTGTTACCTATGTACGATTCAATTTCAAAACTCATGTATATATTTAAATTTGTATTAGTATCACTACATAGTGTAAAACAAAGTCGCTTTCCGCTCTCTGTCTGTCCCTATATAATGATTAGATCTTTAAAACTACGCAACGGATTTTGATGCGGTTTTTTTAATAGATAGAGTGATTCGTGAGGAAGTTTTATATGTATAATTCTATGCAGACGAAGTCGCGGGCAGAAGCTAGTACTATATGTTCTACCTTTTTTTATCTTAGGTAGGTAGTTCACTGGCTCGAATAATTTAAATATTTAAGTGGCCATTAATTTGATCGCTGGTTTAAAGAGTCAGGAGTCAGGGAGACTCAGGCTCTGTCTACCCCGTAAGGGATATAGACGTGATTTATATGTATGTATCTATTACTTACGGGTATTTGCAGGAATTCTGAATGGCAACTTATTTTTTTATTCAAACAAGCTATTACGAAAACAAAGACGAGCAACAGTTTTGTTTAGTTTTGTAAAGTTAGAAACAACGTTATTGAAAGAAAAAAAATATTTATGAGAATCACAAAACAACAGATGAATAGATAAACACAATACATATGTTAAAAAGAACAAATAAATAAATTGCCACCAAATGGTCCCAACTCAGCATTTGCTGGCCTTACAGCCAGCGCTAGTCTTCCGTTTTTCGTATTCCGCTATTGGGATTAACTCTGTTCACAAACAAAGATTATGACTTTTACTGACGGTTGCGCTAATATGAAAAACTGCAAAAGTTTGCGTTTATTTATTAAATTACAGTTTTCTGAGCTGAAATCACAGACCTCATGCGACTCGGAAAATAGTGTAAGTTATCCCACCACGGCACCGCTGCGTCTAGTCTAGTAGGTAACCGGGTGTTAAATTATTTAAGTCCGAGAAATCGGAATAAATATTCAGGAACAGATGCCCAGCTGGAGCAGATTGCGCGGTGCGTGTTAGAGCGAACTTAAATATTAAATGGAAGCGGAAATCACAGTATCTTCACAAAAAGGGCAACTTTTCCAGGAACTTGAGATAGATACGTTTTTCTATCAAAATCCTACCAGCCGGCGTCGGCTTATTCCGATTTTCTATAATACTGACTATCCCACTAATATTATAAAATGCCAAGGTTGAGTGTTTAGTATTTCGATTTGGATGATGAAATGGAGTTTGTAAGTACCTTGAATTAAAGTAGTAGTAGCGCACTGGTTACTTCGAAGCCGATGCGTTGATTCTAATTTGAATTTAGGAACGGCTCTTGAACGGCCAGATTGTCAATAGAGAGGAAAATTGATACATTTTGACGGATATCCGAAACGTAATGTTATGGCGAACAAAATAATGAGGATCGCTACCCGTGGTTCCATTGTTATATCCCACTGTTATTAAAAATGACAAATTACACTTTACTATAAGGTGGACGGAATCCCGCTTGCGCGGGGTTCCTATATCTACTCGGTTTGCTCTTCGGGCATTTGAAGATACCTAACGAACCTAACCTAATTTTACTATATCTGATGAGGATTTTTATAACAATGGGACATAACGGTAGGACCACGGGTAATGTCGTAATATAATGATAGGTTTTTATCAAGAATGAGAATTAAAAAGGGGAGCCATTTTGAATGGACCAGTATGACCTCTGTCTAAACCTAAACCACCACTCGTAGGTCCTCCTTAGCCAAATACTTGCTCTAGCATAACTTAAAACTACTGTGACAATTCATGGAAAAATATCTGCTAAAAGGTTTAGGTACTTACATAATATTATCCACAAATCCGGTGCAGAATTTAGTGCTCTACGAGCTGTTACAAAACGTGAACGCTCTCACTGCAGGGTGTTGGAGCTTTTAACTCTAATCTTATTTTATTTTGGTTTATTTATTTTCATGGTAACGAGTTTATATGTATAGGTAAACATTTCAAGGCAGACTTTGTAAGAAAGTTTAGTATAATAATTTAAGTAATACAAGTAATTTTATATCATTATAATCTTTTTATTAACAATAAAATAAACATGTGCGAGACATAATTGAATTCGCTTTGGAGTTGCGCAAGCCAGGTCACTGCGAACACACTCTGACTGAACCTCGCCGCTGTTCCTGGCAGTGCGTTCACCGCTGTCAGTAATATCAAAAACATGTAAGTAGGTACTCTATTGTTATAATTAAAATGTGAAAGTAATAGCCATTGGTAAATCTAGTCTGAGCATGTTATCAGGTATAACTAAATCCTACATAGTTGCATTGTAAAAAGCACTTTCATTTCGTCTAATATCCAACCGCATACAATGCATCTCTCTTACCATTTTATAATTGAGAAATATGTGAAAATTTATGGAATATAATAACAATAAATAAAGATAATTATTATTTACAGTAAAGTATTATCGCCTATCTAATAAATTTTTCGGGCGCTTAAAGGATAAAACATTATCAACCGAAGCGTAACCTAGGAAATAGTAAATTACTATATTTATGTGTGCGTCGGGCATCACACAGACCTTGTGTCGCACACCCAGCCCTGCACTCATATCCAATTAATTAAATCATTACCATGACCAACTCATCCCTGCTTTTTCATACTAATTCCATCAATTCTCACCCCTTCAACAATAGGGCTTTATCAAATGGTATTTTTATTACAAAATACCTACTTACCCCCTTATTCATAAAAAAGTTACAAACCTGTTGTAGCAAAATAACGTTTTGTCTGTGTCTAATCATAGTCCAGTACGGGAACGTGTTAATTACCCTTTATACTCACAAAACTCACAAGTGCGCAATTTTTTGTAGACAGTTAGAATTTACTGAGTACTACTGGTAAAAAAAAAAATAACAGATTTTGACATTGCGTTATTTAATATTTAAGTTTTTGTTAGTAAAGCGTGTAAATCCAAAGAAAAATTACACAAGTGTAATTTTTCTGTACTAGATTATTGCATTTAACTATAAGAACATCACCTGTAGTATTCTAACAGCTTTGTCAAGTGCCTACGTCAGCATAATTAGAAACTCGAAAAAAAACTATAAATCTCTAAAAAAAACTTACAAGTGAATGGTGGCTGCTGAAATGTATTCAAAACTGTCAAAAGTAACGACAGTTTTCAATTGTAACATATTTGTTAATAGCGTATTTTTTTATCAACAGCGTAATTTTCAAAATGCTCTATTTTCCATAAAATAAATCTCATAATTCTCAAGTCTGCTTATTTGATTCGGTTTTATTGTAGTAATCTATAGGCAGAAATTCTAACGAATTCATCAAGAGCTTTAGATTCTATTATGTTATCAGTTATATCAATAATTTAATTTTTCACACTGTTGATAAAAAATACGCTATTAACAAATCTGTTACAATTGAAAACTGTCGTTACTTTTGACAGTTTTGAATACATTTCAGCAGCCACCATTCACTTGTAAGTTTTTTTAGAGATTTATAATTTTTTTTCGTGTTTCTAATTATGCTGACGTAAGCACTTGACAAAACTGTTATTAGAATACTACAGGTGATGTTCTTATAGTTAAATGCAATAATCTAGTACATTTTTCTTTGGATTTACACGCTTTACTAACAAAAACTTAAATATTAAATAACGCAATGTCAAAATCTGTTATATTTTTTTTTACCAGTAGTACTCAGTAAATTCTAACTGTCTACAAAAAATTGCGCACTTGTGAGTTTTGTGAGTTCAATTAGGTTCCCGTACTGGCCTATAAATCCAAATGTCAAAATGACAGTAGAGAAACGAACGTTTCGAATAAGGAAGAGCTTAAAAAGCTTTTATGAAGTAGGGGTTAGATTTTAACAATAAAAAGTAGAAATTATACACGGGCGCCACTTTTTGCGTAGACCACATTTTTGACGTAAAGTGCTTAAATATAGCAACCACGTTGCGTAATATGAACATCCGTCTTTCACCCGTTTCCTACTCTTTATTGTCAGATTTTACAGCACGAAGAAAGTGTTGATACAAAAGAAACCACTATACCTACTATTAGTTATTCGTCAACCTTAAGTATTCAGGTAAAAAACTGTAATAGATTATAAGTGAGCAGAGTATATTGTTGCAGCACTACTCCGCTTAATAAACTACTAACCGTTATGAACTGGCATGAAATTAGTATGATCTCGGCAATCCCAGTCGGGGGCCCAGAACCTAGTATACTCGAGTCGATTTAGCTATTGTAGCCACCGAAAACCAAATCTCAACCTAGCGCATCACGTATAATAGGACATAATATCGGGAGTAATGTCATGCTAAAATAACACTTAAGCACGTCTCGAATATACGGCCTAGGCCTCACAATGTGCTCCACTGCGCGGGCGACTGTGACGGCGGCGGCCCCAGCGAGACCAGGCCAATGATGGCGTTGGGGTGGCGACGGCGCCATTAATGACCCTGCCATCGCGATGGGGCCATCTTGAAGACAAGTCGATACATTTCCAAGGAATTCGTCCAGCTAATGTAAAACTTAAACATGAAAACTATTTATTTTCAACACACTTCCTCGCAAAGAAATCATAATAACATTGTCTAAAAACAATGTATTTTTAACAATGAAATGTTAAAGACGATTTGCATTTAATTTATCAAATTCCATACTTTTGCAGAAGGTTTTGGGCCTTATAACCTAAATGCATACTTCAATGAACTGACAAACAAGCACAGTCAGTGTCAGATGTAATTTTATCATAATTACAAATGTCCAAAATATACTGCACCGGAAGAAGGCTTTACCTTTATGCCATTCTTAAGAGTGTGTTACGAAATACTTGGCCAATTTTATCTCTACGAGACATCTAACGCTGACTTTACTAGCCTAGTTCTGGTTCGCCGTAGTAAACCTCGGTAAGTACTCGATATTAAATTATACATTTCTGACCGGATTAAAACTGGTATCAACACAAAAACATAGGGAAGTACCTACTCTTATATGTACCTATAAGTCATTTCATTTATACTCGCAAGTGTGTTGAAAAACGTCGTAAGTATGAAACGCGTGAGCATTGGTCACTTGTATCATAATGTACTATTACCCACTAATTATTTACAAACAACTATGGTAAATTGTGTTCAGAATGTCAGACCTCAAAATTGGTACCGTTTTCCTATTATTAATGCATATAATTAGTGAACGCATCACAAGTGCGACAATAAATCGATAAAATACAAATTAACTATTGAAGCGTCAACAATAAGTTCACTTACTTTTAACACATTTATGTTAAGTAAATCAATTTATTCGTTATATAGAAAGAATATAAGTACAAAATGTCGTTCAGTTAATTGGTACCTATTATATTTTACATTAAAACTTCTTACTTATCAGTATCACTACGTGTCACTAGTTTATCTGGCAGTACGGATCGTCTGAATTTCCAAACTGATGTTTTAATTTACAGCTAGCCTTCTTATTTGCTTTAGTAATCATTCATTTGCTAATTACAACATACTATGGTCGACTTATGCCAGCCGCGTCGGCGGCTCTCAATCGATTCATGTTATATTACGAAACCGTGAAGTAGATGAAATTCTGCTCCTAAATTTCGTAATAATTAAGTCACGAATATAGATAATAGATAGATAAGTTATGAAAATTGTATTCATGCAGCAGGTAGACTATTCTTAGACAGAAAACTGATTAAAGTAGTGTGTGATCAAAATGTTTAATAAATATCTCATACAATGTGATAAAGTCTTCCGTGTTTTATTTTAATTAAAGCTCAAATATAATGGCTAGGGTTATAATATCCATCTCTCTTATGAAACAACGAAATACTCTTAACTTATTAGTTTATTTCTTTGGTAATCAATAAATAGTATTTGAGGTAATGATAACTATTCTCAACGTTCAATAGCTCCAAAATTTAATATTTAAACTAGTGAATTAAATATTTCGTGATAAACAACACCTGCAAAATCAAATTAAACATCGTAAATATTTAATGATTTATTCCATACCGCTATATTAGAATTAAATTAAACGTCGTTAACATAGACACGAGGTTTGCACGACATAGATTGACTTACAAAGAATTAACGCAACAACGTCCACTCAGATAGAAATAACGCGGCTCAGCGCGAAATAATTGCGAACGGAGCCGGCGCAGCAGCGCGGACGCGCGCAGCGGCGACGCGGCGGCGCGCGACACATCGCGATCCACTTACAATGACGCTACGTTACGATATTGTCTCAGCAAAATCTCACTCCACGGTCACTCGGCAAACATTAGCGAGTCGTTATCCTACGTATATGTATAAATTTGATAAAGTTAATTCGTATTAAATATTCCATAATTATAATTAATCATCGTAAAAACACTGCGATAATTCTTCGTACAAAGGAAGTTCTTGGAAAGTACGAAGGGGAGGTCGTCGGTTACACTTAGTCCTGTCGAATAGGCGCATAACTAGAGTTTTGTGGGGGCTGGCGGCGCCCGGGCCGGCTCGCGGCGGTCAGAAGACGGCCGACAGCAGCGCGGGCTGGGGCAGCGGCCGCGGGGCCGCGGGCGAGGCGCGCCGTTAAATAATGCTCTCGCGGTTGCGCTCGTTCTCCTCCTGCGAGCTCAGCGAGCTTCCGCCGCAAATCTGCATTTCGATCTCCTGCAGCCTATTGCACCAAATTATACGATTAACCCTTTGAACGCTTTCATACTTATTTTAATGAAGTAATCAGTCACACACCATGAACCTTGAATACGATACAAAACTAATGCCCCTTAAAAATAGAAAAAAAAATCGAAACACAATTTAGCTCAGACACCTTTAGGGGGCAATGACATCGTTGGCAATGCACGACAGCTCATGACGCTTTAACACGTCCTTGGCGGTGAAAAGGTTAAATGCTTGATGCTTAAAGGGTCGAATGATTCCACCCTCGGAAGATATGAAACCAATTAAAGCCACAGATGAAATACCTTTGGTCTACTTCCCACTGCTGCTGACTGAGCTTCGCCGACATGGCGGCGTTCTCAGTCTCAACAGTGTGTAGTCGTTCTCGAAGACGCTTGATCTCGCACTCCAACACGTCGTGCGAGTCGAGCAATACGCGCGGTCCCGCGCCTGCCGCAGCGGCAGCGGCAGCGGCTGCAGCGGCCGCTGCGGCCATGCTGCCGGCGCCGGCCGCACTGCTGCGCGCGCTTGACGCGCACGATGCCACAGGGGATGCTACACGAAGAGGACTTACTGACGAACTGATAAAAAAAACACTAAATTAAACATTTTTTTGCAGAAGACCTACATTTCATACAAATAACTGTTTTATGACTCAGTGGGTCAGGTCAGTGATTCAACCACTGGACGTTTAAATGAGAGGTCATGCTAGTTCATCAATACGGATAATGCCTAAAGTTACCGCTCACCTATAAAGCTGGTCCCGGTAGGAAGGCGGGTGCGAGGAGTGCGGCGCGGGAGCCGCTGCAGGCAGCTGCATCTCCTCGATGGGCACGCGCCCGCTCGTCTCCACAAGGCCGGGCGTCGATTGGCAGCGTCCCATTGCCACTACAATAATGCAAGACTCCCCTACATGAAATCGTTAAAATATCACTTTCTTATACCGTGTAGAAAAATGGCGAACATACCTTTTTCGAGCGGCGCTTTCTTATATTTCTCAAGTCTTTTTACGGCTATTGCTTCGAGGCGCACGCGCGCCGCTGGGTACTCCTTGAGTACGTCCCACATGTCCTTCTTGCTGAGCACGAACAGGTCGGAGTAGCCCACGGAGCGCACAGATGCTGTCCGCCGGTTGCCTGTCGACGTGTCATCCACACACTCCATGCCAACCGGTGCTCGGTCAAATGGGCCGTCCTCGTCGTCTGTTTCGGCTTTCACTATTCCAATTCTAAGGACTTATGCCATCACAAACATAGCTTTTGGCCGAAACAGATAACGAGGTTCATAATAGGGAGACCGAAAACACCGGTGGCAAGCTCAAGTGAAACACATATTTTGAGAGATAGTCAAATCACATAATAGGAAGAGCTGATATCAAAGTAAGCTTTGTAAGTGAAACAACTGTACAACATACCGCTTAAACAGTACAAGTCAAGACAAGAGCGAGGGGAGCAATCAGGAATCAAATGACGTTCATTCGCAATCAATAAAATTAATAACAAATTTTTCACTTTAAGGAACTATAAGAAGCCATTTCTAAGACGTTCCAATTTGTGCTCTTTTACGTAGATATAAAGGTTAAAGCAATTTGGGTTGAAAACTGGTAGATACTAGGTAAGTAATATATACGAGTAGTTATAATGAAGTTGGTAGGCATATGGAATCCGTAGAAGAACCAAGCATATCTACGAGCTTAAAAGGCTTATTTATAGGTAGAATGAAAAGTAATAACTTTACCAACAGAGCGTAGAAATATATTCATTATTAATAAGTAGGTAAATATAATATTAGACTTATAAGTAACATGGGGTTACATGCACCAAGAGGTCACGCCAATGATAATTAGGTATTCAGGGAGGATGCAAAGCGATCGGGGACACTGCCTTCAATAAAACCAAAGGAGATCAATCTAACCACGCAAATAAAACACACAAAGCTAACAGCAGGCTCAGGTTGTCAGTCCTCGCAGGAACATCTAGGAACAAGTCCGGCCAACTCGAAATAATTATAAACGCAGCTTACCATTCAGAAAATAACTCATATCAAATGAAGAATTTAATGGTTTTACAAGACGGGTTTATTGCGTGTGACATTTAGGGTAAAGAGAATCGAACTGCAAAAATAGTCAAAAATGCGACATAACTTTAAAAATTAGGTGACAAAAGTTAGAAGCATTCCCTAATAACAAAGATTTCACAGTTGACGGCGTTAACGCTGATCACTTGTCACTTTGTTATCGGCTGGCGGGGCCGCCGCGCGGTAACAGAGCGAGAGCGAGCAGCGGCAACGGCGTGACATGATGTCCCAGAACCTGTTAGATGCGTCGCGGCCGCTCCCTCGGCCTGATTGCAGCGTCTCCTCGAAACGTTTGCTTTTGAAAACTTTTCAAGAAACAATAGAATAGAGTAATAATGGCGTGGCGTCTCGGGCCCCAGATATTTACCAAGTTGTTTACCTGCCGTGCCCATGTTCAGAATGGAAATTTCTCCAAAATAAGAACCCGCCTTGAGTGTTGCCAAAACTGTCTTTCCGTTGTCGCCTACTACTTGCAATTTCCCTCGGTTGACTATGTACATCTCTTTGCCTACTTCTCCTGAAATAAATAAGTCCAAATAATTAATTATAATTTTGACATCAATTTAATATTAAATTAAATTATTTCATTTGGGGGCTCCTTCATACTCACTATCTTTGTGGATTTTTTTGCAATTATCTTTAAGGGTTGTTCACATATGGGTGTTAAGCAATAATTGAAACCAAATTTATTACTGATTATGCTTTCTTTGTGCTGAGTTTTTTGTGTCCTCATTCAGCATTATTTTATTTCTCTTGACAACTTGGACATGGTTAAGGGAGCGAAATCGCCACTTAATTAAATGTGAGTTACACCAAGTTACTTTAACAATAAACGTTACGGACGATTTTAACGTGTATTTGACAGAAAACCAATAAAACATACAAAAATCTATGGTTATCTATCTATCTATCTAATCGAATTCCTTTAAACGAGCAATTCTAGCTTCTGGCCGCAACTTCGTCCGCGTAGTTTATCGCTATCCCGCGGGAACTTTAAAATTTTCCGAGATAACAAATAGTCTAGGTTTTAATCAAGCGTACCAGCTAACTCCATTTCAAATTTGATCCAAACAAATCCATCCAGTCGTTTCAGCGTGAAAAAGGAACAAACACTCACATCGTCACATCCATCCATCGTCACAAACTTTCGCATTTATAATATTATTAGGATAATCTGAATCTCGGAAACGGCTCCAACGATTTCCATGAAATTTAGTATGCAGGTGGTTTTGGGAGCGGTAAAGCGATCTAGCTAGGTTTAATTTTTAGAAATCATACAATAAAAATACCGAGCAAAGCGCGGTCATCCAGGTACTGGTTATTGATATTGTAACTTGGTGCAGCTCAATACTTAATTGTTTGTAGCTCAATGCCTGTGTTTTAGTTTTAATTTAGGATATCTATGTTTTACGGCTTTTACCTATTTTCACAATTAACGTATTTAAATGTAATGCTGAAGCAATTTGGCTGTACATGAATTATACTCGAAAAAATATAAAAAAAATCCTAAAATTCCTACCTTTCCGGCAGATAAAATCGCCAGGCGAAAACAGCACCGGCCGCAACCTCAGAACTAACTCACAAAGAAACCCGGCTTCCGTGTTTTGAAAAATTTCCACCCTGCGAAAAAAATTTGCTGCTCAATCCTCAAGCCAAGTAATGAAAATATCACAATGAACATTAAAAATTTCCACGAAATGCGAGTCTCATACGAAACTTAGTATGGATTATATTTATTTCTCCAATTGAGCCAAAAGTTGAAAATTGGCCAAAATGGCCAATGCTGTTTGTAATTGGATTTCAAGGATAAAAACAAAACGAAAAATATTATTATATCATTGCCCGTTCGTACCTGGTAGAAAAATGTAATAACAGTGGGAACCAACAATTATTCACGAATAAAATGTACAATGTTTATACCAGGCGGAATGCAACCATGGACTTTCCTGTAAATATTGTGTTGTACATTGATTTGTAATTATCAAACAGTGCTATTAATATTTGAATACAACGGCCTTAAAACAATATTTTGAACTAAACATAAGCTACCCAAAAAACTAATTCCACGCAGACGAAAAGCGGGCAAAAGCTAGTTTTTAATTTTTAATAATGACGACAACCCTAATCCATAGGTATGTACATAATATTAACTCACATTTTGATATGACGCAGCCTGTCACGCTGCAATTTTGTTCACACGAGTCGCCTTTCGTTTAGTGGCAAATCTTCATGATAACTGAACAACACTGTTTTCAAGAGAGCCATGTAACCCTCTCTACTAGGGTTGAAACATGCATATTTTAACAGTAAAATTTAACAAGCTGTAACTTGAAAACCGTTAGAAATATTAACATAGATTTTCTGAAAAAAAAATAGCCCTAGACCTAAATAACACTCCATTTTCGGGAAGGTCCATTGTTGCGTTCCACTCTGTATAATAAGTTAACAACAACCTATATAAATTTGCCTACATAGCGACAATAACCTGGCTAAGCTTTTTCTTAAATTGTACTGGTTAGTACCTTATTTGATATCTGTCGGCTTAAGAGCTTGGAAACAAACGCTTACAAAAGCCATTTAGCGACTAAAGTATACCCACGAATTGCAAACGAATACTTTTGCATAATTCATGGATGTATAAAAAGGGAATGTTTTCTTTTTAATTATACATCACTGGATATTAAGCATGAACTGCCACGTTGCATTAATGCGGGAATATGAGCACCGACGGCAACTCAGCTCGTGGAAAACCAAAGTTTGCGTATTCGCGTTAACGTTTATGCAAACAGTAAACATGTAATTTCATGATCATTTTACTTATTCGAGTAAGTAAGCACGGGGTGTCTGGCAAATAGCGGACATTGGACATTCCACCGTGGTTTAATAGGTTATTAATGGTAAAAGTGTTAAAATGCACTTTCAGTCGTATTCGACTTTCAAGAATGTTAACGGCTTAGTTTACCGTAAATGAAGGACGTACACGCACACATATATGCAAACCCACTTGCGCGCGTCTAAATTAACAAATAACAATGCAAAAAATCGCTTCATATGCGTTTTTTCGAACTATGTAGGTTTTTTGATGCACAATGAAAGGCACGATTCTCATTCCTTTAACTATTAAACCAGCATGTTGAAAAAAATATAAGGGGAGGCAACTTTTCTTAAATTTGGCACATTATATGCAATGATCTTCAATTTGTGCCTCAAGTCGGCAGTGTTTCCCGAGGTATGGAAAATAACCCGTGTCATGCCGGTACCGAAGGGAGGCTCGGGAACCAAGGTTGAAGAGTACAGGCCGGTCGCTGTGCTATCGTCACCGGCAAAGGTATTTGAATCGGCTATCCATAAAGCAATATACGAACAAGTAAATTCGCAGCTCACGGACGCGCAACAGGGGTTTCGACCGGCTAGAAGTACAACCAGCAATCTTCTCAGTCACGTAACGGCGGAGCTTGCGCTTACAGTGGACAGCGGGGGTCAAGCCGATACTGCATACTTTGACTTTAAAAAAGCATTCGACCTAGTCGACAATGACATCTTGTTGAAAAAGTTAGCAGTATTCGGTTTTACGCCACATCTGATAATTTTTTTTGCAGATTATATGAGGGATAGGCAGCAATTCGTGGAGTATGCGGGCCTTAGGTCTTCACCACATTTTACTAGATCAGGGGTGAGACAGGGTAGCAATCTTGGACCTTTGGAATTCTTGTTGATGATAAACGACCTGCCGAATGTCGTACAAGAGGCAAGATGTTTGTTATTTGCGGACGACCTTAAGTTATCTCTCGTCATAAAGTGCACGGAAGACTGTGACAGACTGCAGAGAGATATTGACAGAGTGGTGTGCTGGAGCAAGAGTAACCTTCTGCAGTTTAACACCTCAAAGTGTATGGCTATTTCTTTCTCGCGAGCACGAGCTATCCAATATAATTACCTAGTGGACGGGATACCCATGGTCAGTGTCACAGAAGTAAAGACTTAGGAATTCGTTTTAACACTGAGCTGACGTTTCGCGATCACATAGTTAATATTTGTAAAAAAGCATTTAGAAGGTTAGGATTTTTATTGCGAATGTCTAATGGATTCTCGAATATCAACGCTATTACTGCATTGTATAATGCTTTAGTAAGAAGCCAGTTTGAGTGTGGTTCAGAAATCTGGTCTCCGCACGAAGAAAAATATAGTTTAATGTTAGAGAGGGTACAAAATAAGTTTATAAGGTACATAGACAAAAGGCAATACGGTGTTTATCCATACTATCCGTTGATGTATCCGACCTTATTTATTTTGGGTATGGTGGGATATACTCAGCTGAAAGTTAGGAGGCATCTAGCACTTGTGACCTATATCTTCAAACTTTTAAGGGGAAAAATATACAATGCGGATGTATTAGAGAAGGTGAGACTCCGTGTTCCAAATGGTCTGGCGACGCGCCGCCGCCGGCTCCCGCTGCTGGCCGTGCCGCGCGGGCGCACTAACTTGCTGCGCGAGGCGCCGCTGACGCGCGCGCTTCACACTCTGAACCTTATTGCCGAGGATCTGGACTTATTCTTTTGTGCTCTGAGCGAATTCACAAGAATAGCCTTGTTTAAAATGAGTTACGCTAGTTAACTTAGTTTAATGTATTTTTTTTGTCACATTGTCGCATTAGGCATCGCCTGTAAAGATAATAGTAAATGTGGAAATAAATAAATAAATAAATTTCGGTAAATTATACACTATTTTATTACACAGTACTTTCGTCGACTTGCGTTCGGCAAATTTCTCATTTTCTTCACGTAAATAACATTGTGAGTATTTTTAAATAATAATTAAGTCTGTGTCTGATGGTAGTTTCCTATCAAAAATGTATGACATAAAGCATTTCTAAAAACCTCTATTATTCATTTTCAATTGCTATCGCTAGTCTTCCTGCTAAAGTTTTGGTGTTCTGGCATTAAATAGACAGTAGGTAATACTGCTACGATTTAATAGAATCAAAGAACAGCTAAGTCATAGACGGTTCTGACTGAAAATCAGTGCTGCAGGTGTGTAACACCTCAGCGTAATGCTGAGCCAGCGACCGTTTCACTTTTTCGAAGACACACACAACGCTGACCATCTATTTTTAATGTCTGTGTTTTTTTTCTTGTATTTTTTTGCTATAAAATTGACTATATTCTCTTATATTTGTGTGTCTTGCAAAAAGGAATAAATGTCTTCTTTCTTTCTTTCTTTTAAGTGCGAGGGAAAACTTAACTTGTTAGCATTAAGTTTTGCGGCAAGAATTCTCCGCTGTAGCTGCAACCTGATAGCTTATCGACCCGCGGGCCACGGCGGTCCTGGCGCAACCATTTACCATGTAGGTATTTACTTATTGAATGGCACTAATAGCCTTATGCATGCTCGTCTACGTGATAATAGCCGCCGTGATAATAATGAGCGTTTAGCGAATAAAGGCACCAGATAAACAATGGATTTGTCGTGCGTTTGCCGAAATAGCAAATAACATAATTATTACAATATATATAGAATAATACGGAGACATTCCCACATGTCACGATTTCGCAGCTCGGGGTAACTTCGTTCGGGTTCCTTCTTGTCCAGTTATTCCATCTTGCTCAAAATGTCATATCATCAACTTACAAAATATCAAAGTGTCATCTGCCTAACTTGCACATATTGCTATGTCGACAACTTCCGGACCTTTCCACATTCTTATTCGGTCCACTAACCTCTTGTCCATAATTCTACATCGTCCACATTCCCATATATACCGTCTACGATCCTAAAATCGTCAACTTACATGTCTGAGACGTGTTTACTGATTTTTAATTAATAATTTCATCATATCTAAGTTTTTAGGAACTGATTATTAAATCTACTATCGATGCCGATGGTCCAATTGATTTAAAATTTGGTACTGTACTATATGTACTTACGGAACTCCGATGACAATGCAATAATCGAATACCGCCAACAAAAAGGAATTATGTATGTATTTTCTTTTTTACAAAAAGTTATTATTTTATAAAGCGTTTAAAACGAGTGCAAATTTCAAAGTACGGGTCAACTACGTGTAGAAACAGTACAAAGAAAGCCATATAGAAACGTTAGCATATAGTAGATGATACGTAGTAAAATGTGGACGAGTCAATAAAGGAAATGATTGAGTACAGAACATTAATTATATCAACAAGGACCAGTAAGGAATTAGACGAAATAGAAATGCGGATGTGATATGAAGGTTACATGCCTATTAGAAATATAGTCGAGTCAGGAAAGTAAGCATGACATTACTGACGACCTGGAAATAAAGGAACACAATGGAGGCCCAAGTCCACTTTACATGTCCAACAAATATACACTTGTTGTTATTTCCTACCTCTTCAACGTGTCCAGGTGAACATTTATAGCAATTTCCGCCTTCAGTTTGTCAGGAAGACACGAAACTGCTTTTTCTTCATCCGAGCACTTCTGCGTGAGCCACAGGTAGTCGAACCACTTGATCACCTTCACTTGCAAATGTGTCGGGACCCGTCGCATGCGCATGTAAGTTTTGACGCCATCGAGTTTTGCTGTAATAAAATGTAGTGCTGGAAACTAATGTTACAACGGCAGCGTAAATTTTAACATTGGCTTGCAAATAAAACAACTGACCTTTTTTATAATGTCATCGACATGCTACGTCTAAATATACTAAACAGTAAAATAATTAAAAAATAATCAAGATAGGTAGGTACTGATTTTCTTTTTATAAAAGACCCATCTGGGTAGCTCTACTTTACACGGTCTCCTTGCAAGGAATTCCTGGCAAATTTAAGAAATAGAGTCGCGTGAAATCAATGCCCTTATTATTCCAGTCTCTAGCAATGCAACGCTCTAAATATACTGTCTTACAGAAATTGCAATCAAACGTCCAGCCCGTGTTGTGAAGCTAGTAATAACATTACGAGGGTACGAGAGCGACGAGGTGGGTTAGGCATTTAATAAACCAATGAAATGCTAATCAATAGACCCCCGTAGTATCATGCATATTCAAGGCGACTTGAAACTTGTCCTCCGCCCAAATAATTGATGCCGCTTTGTTTTGAAAGAAAATGGTCATCAAAACTTTATGGGCGTTTTGATATGTAAATATTATAACTTGCTTAGTAAAAACTAAGAGAGTGTCAATTTGACATTGATAGAAAGTAAAGATTAAACTTGGAATTCTTTCCAGTCCTTACGTCAAATGTAGTGCAACAAGTCAGCGACCACGCTTATTTACATTAAACTGTTTTGTTAATCGCACTTAATCTCACCTGTCGACTGTCCCACGTCTAAAGTAATTTAAACTAAATGGAACGCCCGCTTCGTATGTCAAGTACTAAGTTGACTACAGAGGGAAATAATTGCTATCTCAAATTTACTTAAACCACTTTACAGACCTAGCGTGTTACATGTTGGTAACAAAATAGTAACACCCAAGTTACTGATGTTCACTATAATAAGTTACATTTAAAGTCGTTTCGCGTTCTTTGGTAGGATAAAGTTATCTCAGTCTCTATAATAAGTATACAGATTATAATACAACTTTTAGTGAATTTGAAGAGCACAACTTTACGATCTCTGTTTGTCTGAGAACTTCTAACAGGGTACCGTAGAAATAATATTTTATTCGATATATTTTTGTGCTGTCACATGACGTGAGTAAAAAGCAGCCGCTTCCTTGAGCAGGCTCCTCTCGGCTTAGCTAATCTCGTCTGAGAAGCTTAACTACAGAATTCCGCAGTTGCTGCCATATGGCTTATGACTTATACAAAGAAAAGAGATAATATAATAAGAAAAGAGATATTTATACTGTGATTTTAAAGAAATATAAGTGTCTCATACTGTGTCTTTAAGGTTTTAAGGTCCGACCATACCGGTGCGTAATAGTACATTATGATACAAGTGTGCTATGTTGGTAATTACACATGAGGCGTATTATACGCGCGAGCGCCAGCGAGCGCGGGTAAGAGAGCCGAGATGTGTAATTACCAAAGCACACGCGTCGCATACGACGTTTTTCAACACATTTGCGAGGAAAAATAAATAAAATTTAGTTAATAAAAGGACTTTAAGAACTTTAGTTTACCTTTGTTACCAGACATTGCTTACCTGGAGCTGCTTTAGAACTTTACTTTATCATTTGGTAATTAACACCTTGGATTTCTTACTGATATAACTGTCCGAACATTGTCCGAACATATTTTAGTATTTCCAGCGACGGACACTACATTTCGTTATTACTTGAACTCGTAATTTTTAAAGTAATAAAATAACAAAGTCTGAATCAACAATATCAATGAAAAATGGCGGCAGATATTATTTCTCCGCACCAATCCGCGCGCAGCACTCGCGCATGCGCGCTGTGCACTTAGCACGCGCGTGACGAAGACACTGACACAGACTGCTAAACAGCCTAATATTAAAATTATAATAAACTAATTAATTAATGTCTTAAATATGCAAATTATGGTCCCTTTTTAGATAAAAATGAATAATTTGTCGAAATTAAATGTTTATTTATCATCTTTAAACTAAAATAGTTTAATATTCACGAAAATATTCCTTGTTCTTATTGATACTGAACCGTTTGCTGAGATTAAAAAAAGTTTATATTACCGCACTCGTGCGGTAATATTATTACAGCACTTGTGCGTAATAAGCTGTATTATGAGTTTAAATGCGGTGCAATAAGACTCAATTTACGAGCAACTGTGTTGAAAAATATGTTGACGGTGCTCTTACGCAACAAAATGTATGAAAAAACGGTGAGAAAACGTGACGCCGACGACACGTCACTGCGTATGCGTATACACGGCGGTGTGGTCGCTCCTTTACTAACTCGAAGCAGACGTCCACTGAAATCTATAAAATGTACGCTGGAGCACGATAGATATCGAGCACAAGAAAAGAACTGTTTCTGTTAGTGACTAGGTAGGTACACATTAGGAGTAATTTAATTTTCGCCAGACAGAGGAACTTAAGTCGGCAGTGTCGGGCGGCGAAGCCGAGCTTAGTCGAAGCTGAACACGTGCTGCTTCTCTAGACGATTACGCTACATTAGACGATTTTGTTCAAGCTTACCTTCTCAAAAATAGAGGAGTAAATACTTTGTCGTATTACAAAACGATGGTCTTAATGTTTTTACGTGGTAACTATTACTATTACATTACTGAAAAGACCAGTAAGTAAGCCAGTATATGTAAGTGAGTGTGTCTGAAATCCGAGCCGTAGGCAAGGATGCTTGTACAATGCGTTTCTCAAACATAAAACAAAAAACCACAAAGACTTAATGTAATTAACTATATTATAATAGTGAAATTTAAATTACACGACAGCGAAATATTTCCAAAAAGATAGTTGAACGTCGCCCTAGATCGGACCCAAACAACGGTTAAATTAATTATATTATAATATTTAAACAAAACATTTCATCGCTGTGCAGCGCTGTACCAGTTCATATTTTTAGTAAAGTATGCAACCTCGTTGCACGAACGCCGCTGCTCTTGTGCTCTTGTTTTTTTTAAGCGCGTTCCGAGTTGGAATACATATTTGTTAAATATAATGATTTTGTAACTAATCTATTTATATTTATGTTCCGAAACAATAGAAGTCCTTATAAAATCATATTTAAAGATATTACTTATAACATTTATAAAAAAAATGGTTGTCTATAAAGTCGGTTTACGGACGATAGTTTAAAGTGACAACGTCATAACTAAAGACCGGATTATATGCATTTGCATATTTCAGCCATTCTCAGCGGTATAAGCATATTTTACCTAAGATCTAGTTATGATGCATATTATCGGTACCTACATTTACAATATTTTTCACTCACCCTGCGTTCCGAAATGCGACCAAATTTAATAACAGTCACAAAATATAATGGCTATTGAGTAATAATTGTGACTTTTTACTGCATTTCGGTACGCAGTCAGTAGCCGCGCGCGTCTTTTGTTTTGACAGTTACGATAGTAAAATGAAAGAGACAGAAGGACGTCGCGCTCGCCTACTACAAAGTCGTTCCACCTGTTACGCATATAAATTGTTACTTGTTCATACTTGACGTGTGTGCTCATTGATCTGCAGTTTAGTTTTTTTAATTATTTGTGTGAAATTTTTCATTTAATTTCGCATATTCTGCATATTTCAAGCATTTTCGTGCATATTTCAAGCATTTTTCATGCATATTTGCCTGCATATAACAAGCTTTTTATGTTGCATATAATCCGGTCTCTAGTCATAACAAAACATTGATGAAATGACAGCATACTTTTATGAATAAAATTGAATCATTTTTATTGAATTATTGCATGACTTAAGCGTGAGCGTAGGTTACATAAAAACAAGTCAATGATCAGTCAGTAATCAGATTTTTGAAATGCAAGAATACCTTTAATTACCTTTATTGCCGAAATTGTTATTATAATAAGCAATGAAAACCACATTAACTTTTTACTTCACCTATAAACAGTCGACGAAAAAGTTCACGTGTAGATGTAAGTTGTGTGATGCCGCTGTCTTCTCCACGGACGCATAGGCCAATCGAGTGGGAGAGAGATAGATGCGGCGCAAGCATACAATGAGCGTAACGGGACAATGTGTCATCCTTTTTCGTGAATGCAGCCAGCGTTCATCGATTTATTAGACGTTGTCACGTCAATAATACATTTATTGTTCAACCTTTTTAATGGCCCAAACATGAGGCTTTTTGCACTATTAAAAAATATACCTAACATATTTTACAAGAAGTTATAATTTCAAATTAAAACCCATGTAATGAGATTTGTATCGTACTTACTGGACACTTTTCGTTCCGAATTCAAAACCTCTCTACTTACCGGAGACTTTTGATTACGTGTCATGTTTGAGAAAAGCCTCTTTTAGGTAGAGTATTAAATATTATAAATCAAGTGCAATTTTTACTGATAAATTTTATCAGTAACAATTTATTCTGTATTTTTTAATCCATTTTTAAAGTGATTTCAAGTACCATTTATTATTAGGTTCGTAATATTCAAAGACACAATACATAAACTTAAATTTGTCCAGTCTGGCTGGGAAGCGCTGGCGCCGTATTGTCGTTCTGAAGACTCGATTTGAATAGCCATTGCGACGCGCACTGTTGACTTTGCACTAGCTCCAGTCGACAATTACGAGTTCTATTTTTCCTAACCGGCAGTGTGACTTGTGTACCTCGTAATCGTATTTTTATTTAAAAACTATGACTGTATAAGAAGTAATACGGGTCAGTAAATGGCGCTACCTAGAACTATAAAAGCGTAAAATAGATATTTTGGTGTTTTCGATGATGGAGCCAAAGTAATGCCACAATTGACTAAATTAACTTCGTAACGCGGTGCAGAAACAAAAAAATTGCGCACGCGCACGAAGCGACGTTTCAGACTAATCAGACAGAACCATAGGTTTAAAGCAATGTGCTCGATACAGGCTCTATATGATTTGCCTAATATTTTAAGTAGACGCGTATTTAAGGCAAACATGAAATCATTTGCAATTAAAAGTAATAGGTACCTACTGTTTAATATATCTGTCAGTGTTTTCATCAACCAGCGATTCAAGTTTTTAACTAAACGCCGAGTTAAACACCGAGTCTAAATTTAATTGGTCATATTTCATCAAAAGCTCAATTATTGACAAAGCTTATTTACCACTAACATGCGCTGTTTTTTTTAGTTAAAGGTAAATTACTAATTATTTGGAATTAATTACTTACTCAATAGTATTCTCATCAACATGAAACTTTCGTGAGACTCAATCATAGTTACACAAACGGAGCGCTGGAGTGTCCGTTTCGCTGCCGCCGGGACGAACGCTCCAGGAGGAAGAACTACAAAGTAGTCCGAAACATGTCGAGCATTACTCAACTTTTCTACGTGAGTTATCCGTTTGTGTAACGAGAATATTCTCATCAGTATTCATAAAAGCCCGCATGCCGATAATACACTATCTACTCTCACAATTATTATTTAACATGGGTACAATAATACGATCCTATCGCCTGGCATACATCATGCCACAACAGCGTTATCATCTGTTCCGTAGTTCCAGTTAAGTGATCGTTGCTCGACAGCTAAAATCACTTAGGTGGCAAGCGGTGGCTACGAAAAGATCAATTTTTGTGGAATAGTTAGGGTCGAGAGGGCGAAGCTCGGGTGATGGCGACTAGCGGCGGATCGATGGCGGGCGGCCGCGCGGGCCGCGCGGGCCGCGCTCCCGCTGGGATGGGGCGCGGCGCCCGACTTTCGCCGAGCTATTTATAGCATTCAAGCCGCTGACCTATTTCGCTGCAGCGCCGCCGAGGAAGGTCACGGATTCAGCCTATTCTCTGCTCTCGCCACGCCATTGTCTTTCCACGAGCTGCAACGCTAATTAAAGTTGTTGACACTTTTCCGCCTTCACTCGAAACCAACGTTTATCGAACTGATTTCAAAATAATTTCATGACACGGAGCGACAGAACGTAAACTAAATGTAACTCAAATAATTGGCAAAGCCACGGTACGGTAGCGTCTTGGACTGACGTTTCGATTGGAAATTGTGATCAAACTTTACGCTTTGGTCTGATAAATAAAAAATAATTGAACTATCACAAATAAATATCACATGATAATATTTATACAATGCACACATGCTCGAAAAGTGCCTTTTTACGTGTGTCAGTCTATTCATAGAAAGTGTGTATTTTCCGGATGACGCTAAACCCGTGCAGGATACACGTATGAAAAACGTACGTACGGAAACAATTAGATTAAAAAGGCGTGTTATTGTAATTCAGTTTTAATCAAAAATAAACCATTTGACGCAACAATCATGCTAAACAAGGCCACAGTAAATATATATAGCAGTATGGAAACTAGGCTTATTTTTTGAAATAAATACCTACGATGCAATAGAGCGTTAGGGTTGTCGATTAAATTTTTGTAAAATTGAGACGCTTTTAGGTAGCGCTATCTCAGCTAAGTAAGGTCTGTTTTAAAGCAACTAGCTACACTTAATTAAGAGTATTAGGGTTGGCACTCTTAATTTCCGTAAAAAAGAAACAAACGTATGTTTGGAATCTATAATAATTAAATAATGGAAAATATTAACTCGTTTATAAATAAAATAGGGTATTTAATAAAACTTCAACAGTTTAATATTTCTTTATTCGTCGGTAGGTAAGTATTATATATTACTTACTGAAAAATACTTTCGCCTACTACGATAAGTTCGGAAAGCTGTTTTATTAAATTATGTATATGGTATGAAAAATTCTAATCCGAATGAAAAGCTTTCTTAAATAAACTATTGGGAAACATAGACAAACTGCGCAATACGCTCTTGGCATGTTCAAAATGAAAAGATCGCGGACTGTCTGGGCGCACGTAACAGACAGCCACTCGTCACAACGCGGCACTCGCGACTGACGGCACCGCGAGATCCGCTTAGGAGCCTTGTAGAAGCGCGCATCTATGTGTGCGTTCGTTTCGACCGTGTTGTTCGTAGTTTCCTTACTGCTTTAGCTTATATATATACTGTGACAAGGCCTTTAGGTCTTGTTAACGCAGGCTCTATCTACCCCGTAAGGGATAAAGACGTGATTTATGTATATATATGTGTGTATGTATGTATAACGCAACAAAGTGAATATTTATTAATTTATTTTTAGTGATATATGTACAGAACAGATTTTATTTCGATATATATAATGTTTTAAGATAAACGTTTAGTTACTCAATATTAAGCAAGTCTAATTCGGACCTTGCACGATGCAGTATCAGCCAATTGTTTTGTGCAAAATAAAGTGTTTTCTATTTTTTTAATTTCGTTAAACAATCGCTACGGTCCAAGCCATAAATTAAAAGAGCAGGTACGTATTTATTTGTAAAACAAGACATAAAAGTGTTCTAATAGTTTGATTTCGTATTTTATTCAATTTTGTATCAAGTTAACAAAATATAATAACTCTTCATGCATTCTTTTAAGTCCAACACGGATTCTGGTGAAGCGCGCGCTCAAGCATGCGCACGCGCTCGAAGCTGACTCGACTGTACTCGTTTCCGTCTGTTAGATCCGATTTTTCATGTTTGCTGTGTGAGTGTGCTGTTTTGTTCCTAATTATTTAATTACTAATTACCGACCTACTAAATGCGAGAAAGTGCCAAGTGATAATAAATTTAATATGACTCAAGATTATTTTATAGTTCCTAATAAAAAATGTCTTTACATAGTAAGTTTTGAAGCTACACTAAACATTTGTAAGATTTTTGTCACAACTTTTATCGAAAAAACGTTTGAATTTGAGATGTGATTTCATTGCCTCGTTTTTTTTTTACATAATCCAACTGGTGCCGGTTTAAAGCTCTCGCTTCGCTCGCGTTTTAAGTTCTCCGGCACTCGTTGGGCTTTTCTACCGTATCGTAAATAACTATTATCTACATCTATATCATAACTTCGCTACAATAATTATGTTCAGAAACGATAAGCAAATGGCGTATAATTATTAAGAAACCTGCATCTGTGGTTGCGTCTTAGTGTTTACATTGAAACATCTATATCGATACTACCCTACTTTAATTAGAAGTTAGAACATGTATGTATAGTCAAGTGTAAAAAAATGTATCTAGTCAACATTTCAAAAATAAGTACCATACGCTCTTATACCAGCGTAATAAGGTCGTGGGACATATTTTTCAGATGTTCGTATCGATACTTATTTTTACACTTGACCGTACTTAAAAAAGAAAATAGCATCTGGTTGTGATTATCGAATAACTAGACTTGTAGTTTCTTTCAATGCGGAAACCCTTGCTCCATACATTTTTTAAATCTCGAACATTATAATCGATTTGAGAAGCGGAGTCGACGCAAGTCCAGATTGCCTATAAATCAAAGAAAAAAATATAAATACCAGTCATTTGATTTGTTTCAAACTTTCGAACTTATTTTGCAGCGAAAACTTTTTAGGTAGAAAACTAATAATGGTATGCATGTAGATAAAGTTATGCATGCATAATTACTCATTATGCACCAGCAACATAAATAACTATTTTATATTATTATCTTTTATTATAAATGAGAAAGTTTATGGATGTGTGGGTATACTTACTCTTTCGCGCTAAAACAGCTTAAAAAAGGATTTGGTTACCTGCACACAATTTGGCACACAGACAAAAAAAAGCTAGTACCTATTCTGAAATATTACATAGTTCTAGCGTCGGTAGCGCGACATCCATAGACAGCGATAAAGAAATACTTGGTGACTAACTAGCTAGTAATAGTTTATACAATGTTAGGTATAACAAATAATATACTAAACTTTGAATCAAAGCCAAAACTTTTTACTTCGATTTTTTTAAAGAGTAACGTAACGGTATAGTTTGGTAATATTGTTTGGACCATATTTTGGTCCTAAACCAGAACAATAAGACTGAGTAGTGTTAGCGAGCGTGCAGGGAGCAGGGTGCAGGCGACGCCCGCCGCGCCGCGTAGGTAGCTCGACCGCAACGTGCACTAACGCGACTGGCCCGTTGCTGTGGCCCTTTCCGTCTACAACCTAGTCCCATCCAGTCACGAAAGTGAATCTGAATTGCGACCTGATCTACTGACGGACATATGCTGTCTACTCTTTCGACTGGGACGGAATATTCGCTCATGTTTAATTTTAACAATTTAAATCAAACAAAAAACTACCCTTCACACAAGGCGTCTTTGTACCTATGTTGTATAAATTATTTAGAATCAACGAGCCCTTTGCAATTACGGTGGATCGCACAATTACAGCGCCGGCGGCAGCCGCCCTTGCGCGATAAACTGACACTTGCTCGTCAAGTTGACAACAAACTGACTTTTATGACGCAGCTTTTAATTGGCATTCCTTCTTTAGACTCAAAATGGAGCAAGCAGATAAAATCCTCGCTTAATGGAACACTTCCTGCTTAAGTAGGTACCTAAGTATTCCATGTTTTGATTCTCTTTCCTGGCCTTTAATAAACGTGGCCTTTAGGTCTTGTTACCCTAAGCCCTGTCTACCCCGTAAGGGATTCAGACGTGATTTATGTATGTATGTAAGTATTGCATTGCTTAACGCTAACTTGTTTAATGTGAGTTTATACGAAACGATATTTGTTTTATAGTAACGAGTCTTAATTTTCGAATTAATTTTAGAATGGTGAAAACAAAATATTAGAAGGGTAATTTTCTTCCAACCTACTCGTATTTGAAATTTATTTTTCGTAGTGAACATTATAGTTTAGATAATGATTTTTCGAGCACTAGATCTTGAAATTTTCCCCACACAGCGATCTATTTAAAACAATGTTTCGAGGTTGCTGATTCTACTTGAACTGCGCACAAAACTTTGCGTGGATACTAGTTCGAGTTCGAATCGGATTTGCAGTCTATAGGTATACGCATGTACAGTACAGAGCTAAAATATAAATTAAACTAATAACGCACATAATAAACTTGTAATAGAAGTTGGTACGTATACATATACCTATGTAGGATAAATAAAAAAACTAACATTGCAATTGCAATAACAGACCTTCCAACTTATTAACATTTTCTTACTATGTAGAATGAATCATAAATTGCGAGCGACGTGGCCAAGCGGCCGGCGCGACGTAGCGAATGGACATGGTTCAGTGGTTCTTAAGATAAATGCGCTGCTACAAAGAGGAAATATATTATTGCTCCCCATTACACTCAACTTACGATTTCGGTTTTTTAAGCGGAAACCGTAATAATTGTAATTTGATTTTCCTTTAGTCGTTTTACAACACTGTTTTATTATCTTCTTACAAATTCAGGAAGTATTTGTCCATTTAAAAAAATCAGGACCTCAATGTTTATGTTTTTCAATTGGTTAACAGGCAAGGTCACTTTTTTGCACATTTATAGATACTTACTTGAAAGCATTTACGTAGTCGTTAGACAGTTTAAAGTACCTAGCATAAATTAGTAGCTTTAAGTGAGTAAACACCCAAGGAGAAGACAATGTGCTCGCTCAAGTCACCACTCGGGCGTATTATTCTTAGCAGGTCCGCGTAAACTTTATACTGTCCAAGAAAATCTGTAACTGGGCTACAATATCGACCGGTCTGGCCAGAAGTATAAAATATTTCACGAAAATAGCACCAGGCTAGCCGCTGTAAAGCGACGAATTAGATCATAGCTGAATATATATTTGAAATTCAACCCGTCCGATCTATGATTAGATTTGCATTTCACTGGATCTATTAAGCCGTTGACGTTCAGTGGCAAATATCAAAGTTTCATTCTACAATCGTCTCACTCATTTAAATTAATAAACGTCAGTTCATCTGACATGAGAGCGAAGGGAATGTATGCGCAAATAACATTAAATTTTAAAATGTAAAAATCGAGCAGTCATTACGTACCTAAATAAAAAATACATACATACATAAATCACGTCTTTATCCCTTACGGGGTAGAAAGAGGCTAAGGTAACAAGACCTTAAGGCCACGTTTAGCATAGTTGTAGGCGTATAGGCGGAAAGGGGAATCAAAATAGTGATAGGTTGCTAGCCGCATCGCCTATAAAATGAAAAATAATTCAATTTTATTCCAAAAATGCCTTTCCCCATTTTGGAAAAGAGCTGGTACTCTTCAAACAGCAGGACCGTTTTTTATCAAATATGGCTAAGAAGTACCGCAAGGAAACCACAAGGCTTTCGAATGAAAAAAAACCGCATCGAAATCGGCTCCGTCTGAGCGCTACGGCGCCACAGGCAGATATTTACACACACACAATTTTCTTCCATGCTGGTGTGGGAGTAAAAAAAACCATGTACCAGTTGCTTCTCTTCCCGCGCAAATGATAAAAGTCCATCGAGGGAACGGGCGAAAATCTTAGGAATTATATATAATAGGCGATGCGGCTAGCAACCCATTACTATCTTGATTCCTCTTTCCACCTATACGCCCAGAATCATACTAAACGTGGCCTTTAGGTTTTGTTACCTTAGGCTCTGTCTACCCCGTAAGGGATAAAGACGTGATTTGTGTATGTATGTATGTACACACTCGCACAAACATCGACGTCAAACTTATAACGCCCGTCTTTTTGCGTTGGGGGTTAAAAACAAGCAAAATAGTAGCGTAGGAGCATGATTGACGACCAGGTAGCCTAATGGTTAGTGACCCTGACTATGAAGCTAGAGGTCCCGGGTTCGAATCCCAGTAGGGGCAGACATTTGTATGACGAATACGAATGTTTGTGCCCGAGTCACGGATGTTGTATGTATTTAAGTATGTATTTATCTACATTATATAAGTATGTTTATCCGTTGCCTGGTACCCATAATACAAGCTTTGCTTAGTTTGGGGCTGGGTCAATTGGTGTAATTTGTCCCAAGATATTTATATATTATTTCTGTACAATAATAATGGACCTCCGCAAAGTAACACCTGATTAATGCAAATAACGAAATTAGTTTCAGAATTTTTCGTTATCAATGTTGCACACATAAAAAATTGAGTACACTTGGGATTAATTTACAAAGTCATCGCTCCCATAAAAAATCAGGCAAACAAGAACTCACCCTGGAACTCCTTCCTGGCAGTGCTGACGGATGTGACGATGTTGGCGACGTGGCCCAGCACCGTGGCGAACAGCATCAGCCCGAACAGCAGCTGGGCGATCACGAACACGTACTCCCCCTTGCTGCGCGGCCTGGGCAGGTCTCCTGTCGGCACACTCATTTTAGCCCAAAAATCTTACAGTATCTTATTCAGCATTCAGAATACCAAATGATAGTGCAATCGAGATCTAGACCCGAACTTGGTAAAAGAACGTTCTAAATCGAGATATTCGAGATTGATTTCAATTACACCAATAATTGGCCTGACAAGTACCTATTCCAAAGCAGGCTAACGAATTTAATAACTAGTGCCGTGTAATTCGTTTCTCGCTCGAATACTACTACTTACTACCTTTTATCAACTGCTTAAGAAATGGTGGTCTTTATTCGTAACTGTCTTAGAAACAATTTCAATGAGCACTTAAAAGACACAAAATATATGAAAGTAAGTAATACAGAATCAGATGAGTCAACCAGTCCCTATTAGACTGAGAGCTAGCGACCAAATCGGTCATGCGGCTTCAGCTGTATTGAAACTCCGTTAGCTACTTCCCTGAACAACCTTTTCCTATAATCTTCGTGCTGGCAGGCCGCGGGCGGAAAAGGTTGTTCAGGGAAGTAGCTAACGGAGTTTCAATACAGCTGAAGCCGCATGACCGATTTGGTCGCTAGCTCTTAGTCTATATACTTCCTATTTGAAACAACGCGTAGATTGACTTTGAGGCAAGTATAGAAATATTATTATGTTCTTCCATGCTGGTCTGGGAGTGAAGAAAAAACATAGAATTTACCAGTTGCTTCTCTTCCCGCGCAGATGGTAAAAGCCCATCGAGGGAATGGGCGAAAGTCTTAGGAAACATGTTATAGGCGATGCGGCTAGCAACCCATCACTATTTTGATTTCCCTTTCCACCTATATGCCCTTAATCATGCTAAACGTGGCCTTAAGGTTTTGTTACTTTAGGCTCTGTCTACCCCGTAAGGGATAAAGATAGACGTGGTAAAACTGTTCAATACATACGCTATAAAATACCAAAAAATCCTTCATTTATATTTATACTAATCAAGATCTACTTTCCTACCCTTAAAAGTCGATGACCTTTTGGTATTCTTCAGTTTTGATTTTGTTATTTCATTCTTTAATTTATTTTTCTGTGCTTATTATTAATTTTCATTAGTTTTTCACTATTCAAATTTATTATTTTCCCAACTTTAAGTAACTTAATTTCGATGCCGTCTATTTCGGCAATCGTCTCGCAACGTTTCGTTAAGTTTATCAAAGCGTACCTTTTTAATTGGGATCCAAATAATAATATTCTCTCATTTGAATAATGTACAAAATTTTCACCTTGTTGACGTGAACAATAAGCATCCTTTGTTATTGTTTGATTCAGTTAGAGACCGTGCGAAGCTTACCAAAAATGAGCAAGCTCAGTTTCCTGTTAAATATTGTGTTAACATAAAATGAAAATACTTTTGAATAAGTTACGACTTCAAAAGTCCAGCGCAGAATTTACACGAATGCGTGGTTTCTAATTATATTGTAAAGTATAAATTTTAACAAATAATCTATTTTTTTTATTTAAATTAGTGTAAATATAATCTAATCCTAAAAACCTAAACAAAAAATTACAAAAAAAAGTCATAAAAAGAGAACCCCGTCTAACCCTACTGGCTGCGGTAGGTCCCCATGGCATTACCCCTTTGGACCGCAAGTGCTATCAGCTGGGATAAGTACCTACATGCCAGCTCTTGCGTCCCCTGACGCGTCGATCAATCGGGACGACAGGGCCTTTACGAAGACTTTCATATCGGTTGGCCAAGGCCCCAAAGTCTCAACCGTAACCGCAAAAAACTCATAATCCTTTTAGTAAGGTTTTACTTGCAGCGCTTGACGATTTGGTTGCCTGGATGAGGGACAGAGCAAATGCGTCGACGCATGTATCGACGCACACCAGGGCCCTACCGAGCTTCCACGGCGCCAGAGCGACCCCGTCTGGACGCTTGCCATTGTCCCTCGCCATGCCTGCTGGCTCCAGAATGAAAGGCACTGACGCGGTGGCAAGCGACCGACGTACCAGGTCGTTAATGGTGGCGTGACGGTACATACGGCCGCCGCTCCTGACATGAAAGGATAATATGTCGTCCCAGGTAATCCACCCCTTTGCCGCAAACGCATTTAGCGTTAATTATTTGTAAACTCACTGTATTGGTTTAGTGATGTTCTAAACAGAGTATTTTTATTGTATTGTACTATTTTATATTCTCAAAATGTGCTGATATGAGCATCCGCTTGTAACAGGGCATTCAGTAGGTACGGATGTTCCCGTTTTTAACAGAGTTGAAAAAAGCGGAAGTTTTCAATTCGTCTGGGTCTTTTTTAATTTACTTAATTTATTAATAATTCTTGCGATCGCCGAATAAACGCTCGTCAATAAATACGCGTGCGGAAGAAGGCAAAAAGCTCGAAGCTATTCGCTCTCATTCTCTGTATAACTTCCTAGAACGCTTTTGTTGATTTTTGAGCTTCTGAAAGCCTAACTACTTTCTATTTGGCCCTGAGACGGTGTCGCTGTCGCTACAAATAGCTTGCATAAATATGGCAATAATGTGCGTATTTGTATAGGTAACCTACCTACCAGTCATATCAACGACCAATTTCGAAACATTGTTTATGTAATGTTACACAATCATTTTCTTGATGTAAATATTTTATTGCATTTAATTTTTGAATGTCTTTCGGAATTTTTACGATAAAAACATTTATGAATTTTCTTCTTGTTTACATCGGTGGCATTCGGTGACTTTCAACGTCGGATCAAAAAGTGCTCGTTGTTAATAAAATAAATAAGTACCTACACCCATCACCGAAAATCCGCAACATACCGAGGGCAAATAGAAAGTTGTTAGGCTATACTTGTCATGTGTAACATTTGCAAGAATGCTCAAAGTCTGTCAGCGCCTTAAGATATGACAGTAGAACACTTGAGTACAATAAGTAGTGCCAGCACGAGTGCCCTACATGTTGTAAGACGGATTGCCTCCTCGAGATGACGCTCGCAACTGGGTCACACGATACGCATCCATTTTTATGGATTACGTTTAATATAAAAACTAAACACTCTTGTTCATTAAAGCTCACCTAACTTATTGTAGAGACAAACATGATTTGTGTTCTTGGAAACTGATGAGCCTGCTTGCCTGAAACCTTTAGGTATTTCTTTGGAAGTAATCGTTCAGCATAAAGAACTACAAATATCTATAATTGCAGAAAATATATTATATTGCGGTACATTATTTTACAGTTTTTCACACACACACACACACACACACAAATCACCTCTTCATCCCTTACGGGGTAGACACAGTTTTTCAGGTTTTAAACAATTCATGATCGCGCCATATTATACGTATGCCAATTTATAATTAATGTTTTAACACACTAAGGTAAGTAAGTGTTCACTATTCCGACATAGTAATGAACCAGTAAGTTTTTGATTAAACCTTGATAGTAAAAAAGCCCTTAAATAATATTAAGTTTTCATACTATATAAAGCAGAACTAAAATGTAACCTGAAAAACATAATATCAATATATTCCCAATTCTTTTAATATTAGTTTCGACGTTTCGAAACCTCATTTGCTGTCGCGTCGTCCTCCAGTACTTATGTAAGGTCTTGTCAGCGGGCGCAAGACAACTACGCAACTTATTTAGGAATTAATTATTTACATGGAAATTTTTAACATCCAAATTAGTATTTTTTTAATAATAGACTAAAAGCCCATGGAAAAAAACATGTGAAATGAACCAGCGTGAATGAAGCTTACATTACATTTATGGAATTTCTCAGGTACAAGTGAGGAATTACGACTAATTATTAATTTACGGCGTTTTTATAGCTTATAGATGATTAAAAATAAATGTCGAAAAACCTAGTGCCGCTTTAAAGTGGTGGTGCCGGAAGTTAGTGGTTTTTTTTTTCAATGTATGAGAAAAAATCTGTACCGCTCAGAAATGACGGCATCGCTCAGTTATTTTATGATATAGTAACAGCCTTCTAAGCTTCATTCACTCTGGTTCATTTCACATGTTTTTTTTGTCCATTGGCTTGTAGTCTGTAAGTGTTTATTTCGACTTTTTCATTTGTTCTAAAACTAACTAGTGAAATATTGACTGCTGGAATCAGGGACATGTATTTGCTAAGTATGTTCCTAATTCCGGTATAACGGACACATAATAACGGAAATTTATTTTTTTAAATACATTAATATTTTTACTTGTTATTAGGTCAGTATCCGTATCCGAATCCGTGGATTTAAGCTACTAATCTGCACATCAGTAATTTCAAGCTCAGTTAAAAAATTGAATTATTATGTCATTTTCCTTTTTTCCACTAAGCTATAATAAATAAGAATATATCCTTCGGATAGTATCGGGCAAAAGTATCGTTTGCGACGTATTACGGAATAGTGTGCATTCATTCCCGGAATCAGGGAATGAGCTAAATTTGTATTACGGATTAAGGGCCAAACGTGACCTTTGGGAGAATATTAATCAGTACTACAAAATACCAGACGACACATCAAAAACTTATCGTATACGAATTGCATATGACTGATGTTTATGTTAAACCAAATTCCATTACAGGGAAATATTTAGTTTTTTTGTAATATGCTCTCGAAGTTAAATACTCCTTAATATGCCGCAATAGTGTACATTTACCTTAAATGACAAATTTGCGCTTTAACATTAGCAGTCGCTTGAATACTAATTCGACAATCGAGTCGTCAAATCAGTTCAATCAAAATCACCTATAGAGCCCGTATCCGTATAGATACAGCCGTTGCGCGCTGCTTGCACCACAGATGAATAGCGACGAATCGGAGCGGAAGCACACGAATGGATACGTTTACGTAATAGAGTACAAGCCCATGGAAAAAAACATGTGAAATGAACCAGCGTGAATAACGCTTAGAAGGCTGTTACTATATCATAAAATAACTCTGAGTGCTATACCGTCATTTCTGAGCGGTACAGGTTTTTACTCATACATGGAAAAAAAATTGCACTAACTTCCGGCACCAGCACTTTAAAGCGGCACTAGGTTTTTCGACATTTATTTTTAATCATCTATCTATAAGCTATAAAAAAGCCGTAGTTACATTAATAATTAGTCGTAATTCCTCACTTGTACCTCAGAAATTCCATACCTGTACCGCTCAGAAATGACGGCATAGCGCTCAGAGTTATTTTATGATAGGTATAGTAACTAACAGACTTCTAAGCGTTATTCACGCTGGTTCATTTCAGATGTATTTTTTCCATGGGCTTGTAGTCTACAACGCCTACTGGTTGACTGCAAAGCTCGAATGAGGTCCTGGGTTCGATCCTTCGAAGCTTCCTAAATATCTCCCATGGAATGAAGTAAAAGAATCTGATTCGTACAGGAAGTGATCCGTACCACCAGACAAAAAAAACACGTTTCTTGTATGGGGACATCCCTTAATGTTATATTTACTTCTATTTTTATTACTTAATTAAAATCTACTCTGACGTTTTGGTGTTACTGAGTAATATCAGTACCTATCTGTCAGTATTATAATATTATCAGTATTATAATGTACGAGTAACTAAGCCTATCTAGTTATAACTTTGTTTACAACAGAAATTCGTACGATTAATCGTTACAAAGTTCACATTATACTAAAGGGCGTCACACACTAGGCAGATACGATAATATAATGCGATGATACGTTCACTCTAAGTCCTTATAACATGTATTTTGGTGCAGATTGTTTATACAGTGTGTTACAATGGATTCGCGTTTATTGCTTCTGGATTTATTAGTCAGCTCGCCAGAAGAGGATTCTGATTTTGATTTGATGCACGCGTTTCGTTACAATGTATACTAAAAGGCGACGGATTTGGATAGAACGCTTAAAAAGTACCGAGGTGAGTTTAATCTCTTCCAGGATCTCACCACAACCTATATCTGCAAATAAAATATTTGTATCGGCAGACGTAATATGCAGATATATTTGTAGACGCAGATATTATCTTCACCATCTTTCGATATATGTCCTTGCCCACTGATACTTTACGATAAAATAAAATGATCTACCTACGCTGTGTTAGTTCATTCCATTATATAAGAAGCGATATTGAAAGATATGCGTTCAGATACAAATATCTTACCGCATCTGCGTAGTGTGTGGCGCGCTTAAGGCGACACGTGCGATGTTTAACTTAGCGTGACATTAGCTGTTCAACAGTTAATATTAAACGTGAAGTGTGTCGCTATGATACTGTACATAATTAAGAGGATACCTACGCGTCGATACCTACCTCATTTTAATACGGTCCCCTCCGTTAACGAAGTTAAACACGACTACCCCCTGCTATGTTGTAAGCAATCTTTGTTCAGCAAAGTGCGTCCCAGAGGGGCCGTAGATAGCAGGTTTTCGCATAATATTCCGACGAGTATATGCTCAAAAAAAGACTCCAAGGTAACCCGTTTCCATCGTATTTATTTTGCAATTATAGTATATATAAAGCACAAGTACTCAGGAGTCGCCAGTAAACTGGAGTTTCCGTGTGAATCTAGTTGTTTTCATTTCATGAACAACGCGTTAGATTGGAAAAAAGCTTTGTAAATATATACGATGCGGGTATTTTAATTTATGTTAAATGGTCCTAATTTCAATCTATCCAAATCTCCGATCTGTCGGAGTTAGTCGCGGGTTGCAGTGCGGCGGGCTCAAACAAGTTAGTTGGTCAAGTCAACTGTGATAATGGCTGGAGGCTGTAAAAGCAGCTATCCTTCTGACTTTCAGACCTAATTTACCGGTGTAAAAATACAGTAATATAAAAAACTTGTTTATCTGTCCGGACAGACTTCGTTCTGTCAAAAATTAATAGAAAAGTCCACGCAATTTTTATGTTTTTTCTCTGCATAAAAACCTTCCGTGTGCGCATTAATTTTTATTTATATTTAGATTTCTTTATAATTAATTACCTAAATTCTTTAAATCAATTCTTTCTAGACTTCATACTTAAATTAATGAATAATAATACAAAATATTAAGTTATTATAAACACCTAACCTAAAGGCCGCCGATAATTTTTAAAGTCCCGCCGCGCTTTACTGCTATACTCACGCACAAAGATACTGGGCCCCTTCGCTTGGCAGAGTATTTAACCGACGCAAAAAAACGGAGGACGACCATGCATAACTTTTTACAGAGTGGTTCGATTTTGATAATTCATTTTTTATTAGAAAGGGCATATCACGAGGGTGGTCCCATATAAATTTTGAATTCAACTCTATGGTTAGGAAAACAGGGGATGACGGATTGTACACTCACAGATTTAAATTCTGAATAGTGTATTACAAACGAAACGATTCAATAAAAAGCGTGAAAATATTGTTTTAACAAAAAATAAAACCGCGTTAAAAAATAACCGCTAAAAAGTGAAAAAATAATAGTAATTTTCACAACAAATCAGTATTATTTTGTTTGAAGTCGGTGCCTATGATCCATAGGCATACTTTTAACGTATCAGTAGGTAGCGCAAATGAAATGTCTATGGTATTTTTCACTTTATAGCGGTTATTTTGTAAGGTGGATTTATTTTTATTGAAAAAAAACAACGGGTAGAAGTGAAAACTACACACACGCAAACTCGCTCAAGCGCCCAGCGCCGCTTAAGCGACCCAGCAGCAACTCTCCCTCCGTCTTACGTATTACGATGTGACCCTGACTGACGTGAGTTTAACATTTTTTACCCATCCCAAAAATGTGCACAACGCCGCTAAAGAAGTTTTCACTTCAAAAAATCATTTTTTTGTTTCAATCGAGTAGTGACTTTCAGATGTAAAACGTCACACCGCACGTAATTGATTTCTGCAAGCGGCCGCACAACACCGCCAGCCCTTCGAAAAGTAAATTTGAATTGCTATAGCATGATATAATCACCGCGACGTCAACAGACGCCCGCCGCCGCCGTAGTGCACCAATCCAATTTGCCCCGCCGGCTGCTACAAAGGTGCTACGCTACGACGTAGCGCGTAGCTCGTGTGGGCAAAAATATTAAATCGTACCGTAACTCATCTCTAAGTTCTTTAAATATTAATGTATGAATAAGCTAGTAATAAAAGCTATGAAGGAATAAAAAGTAAAGGTATTAAGACCAGACACAAAGATGAGGAGTCTGCGTTGAATGAAACGCGCCTTTTTTTATTCCGGTTTTAGGGAAGCTTCTATCTACTAACTGACGTGAATAACAATTTCTGTATAAGAGTACATAGTTGAATATTACATTGTTGTACCTACGTTTTCAAATATAAACTAAAAGCTTTAACTTTGTTCATTCACAGGAGACAGGTGCATAAAAAGTCCATTAAAGGTGACCGTCCTTTCTCGAGATTGGCTCATAATATTAACTTCGGAATTTCACATAATCTTCGACGTGCAGCTAAATTGTGGCACCGACTTGTTATTAACTTTTCGATGCTGGCCAGGGCATCCGCTCTCCTAAATAGATATCACAGACGGCTATAAATGACAATTTAAAGATTTGTTTAATCAAAACACTTTAAATATTGAGCTTGAGTATTTGTATTTATTTCATATTATTATGTATACTACAAGTTTGATACCGGCAGCCTGGTGGCAACTCTATCGGTTTAGTAATGAGATTTTGACAAACAAGCGGCGAAACGCAGCTAATACTGGCATAAACGCGAGCTCGTCTTTAACATCTAAAGCGTAAGTTGAGGCAGAACTTGGATGCAAGTCGTTAACTAAAGTTATACAACTCATCGGGGGCAGACCTTCATTACTCCGCCAAAATAGTGAAATGTCTAATATTATTTTAACTTCATACACTCAGGCATACATCCATGATAATATTAATAACACGTACTAACACATATAAAAAAATAAAGCTTAAGAATATAAAAGAACTGGCAAGCAAATTAATCATTCGATGAGCATCTTGTTTCAGCTCTAAGTGAGTCGTTTAAACATTACCTACATTTAAATTGCCTATTTGGTAAAATAATATTAGTAGATTTCTAGTTGAAAAGTTTATCCAAGAAAAAACAAAATTCAATATTAAATTTGGTACAAAAGGCACTCATCGTTTCGCAGGCCTCTAATCCAGTTAAAGTAAGGCAAACAAGTTAATTAATGTTTAAAGCAATCTCTTGTACATAGAACCGGGCGTCAATTTATACAGACTTAACAATATAGTGATCCATAAATAAGCGCTATCTTCCCTGCAATTATCTCCCTATTTATGGCGGAAAGTGTCAACCTCCGGCAAGCAGCGCGGAAGCGACCGCTCATTTTATTATTAAATCTGTTGATCATTTATAGCACTACGACGGTTTGATCTGACAACATGGTATTGGAGCGATTTATTGGCGGCACCCGCTTCGATGGCGATCAAAGTCAATCATTTGCGGCGGCTCGTCCGAGCTGATACTTAACGCATGGAATTACATCGAACCGAACATTTCTAAACCCACTCAATAACACGAATAAATTACAAGAGTGTTCAAACGTAGACGCGTCAAAGTTGTAACATGTTTTAAGTTGAAATCGCTCTCAAGAATGTATACCGTATGAACGGCTTCAATCCCTGGCAACGGTGTGAAATTATTTTAATCGATTCCTTTTGTGAATACATGAGTGTAGAGCAGGGTTTTGAGCTGATTGATCGAGCGCGATAGCGACAGTCTGCCTGCGGAAGCGGCCGGGGCGCCGCCGCCCGCTCTCGCTGCGCCGCGCCGTGAGCACCCGTACTTCAAGGCATTAGCTTTCAACCCGCGGAGTTAAGGTATAGTATAGTAGCTTATTCCTCCTGTCCAATTTGAAACAACTATTTTTCTGTTACAGTGTAACCTTTGAAGGCAATAATGTTTTGCTGAGTTTGTGCCCCTGCTGCTCACTCGTTTAGCTACACGAGTAACTCTTTGAAGTCACGAGTACAAAAGTTTCCTTGTCGTATTCGTTTGAAGAGCTGAGCGAAGCATGATTGAAAACCAGGAAAACGGTTATTTTATTAAAATTGAAAACGATATTACTCTAATAACGAAGACAAAATTAATTGCTTTGCCCTGGGCTAATATAAATATTATTGTAGGTGAATGAAATGAAAAACAAGATATTGTTTTTTGTGATAGGTACCGACGAGACGTGTCATTATAAATAAGTAACGGTGGCCGTAATCTGTGCAGCCATCTACTTTAACGAGGCGGCGCGCCGTTGCGCGTTCGTTCCGCGCCGCGCTTACGAGTGCTCTAGCGGTGTAGACGCCATTATTGTTTTCACGGCAATATTTAAGTGTTACGTGATTTCGTAAAAATAAAAACACTTTTCTGAATATAAGCGCTAAGGTTTCATAAGATTCGACAAAGGTGTGAGGCGCGGCTTGGACAAAGACTGAAGTTTAAACACCACGTGAGCCAGTTTTTATATCTTATATTTACAAATTTTAGCAATGTACCTATTCGCTACGTACAAAAATAGTATCTAAAAATAAAATAATAACAAAAACAGTAAGCAGTGGGACACAGTTATAGGGTCATATAATAATATAATAATACTATTAAAAACAAATCAAAATCAGGACCCAAAACATTAGAGTAGTAAGTAGACGGATATCCGCTATGTACCTACCTACACCGTCCGAATAATAATTTAACTCTCTATGTGAATGGCTTAATTTCAGAGCTATTCATTTTTTTGCAACGAAATGTTACGTGTTGCGCAAGTTAATCAAGGGAGGGTATAGCTCGTGGAATTAGAAGTGTAGCTAGTGAAAAGAGCAGAGTTTTATGTAAAGAAATCAAGATTACCTTTGTATACGGAATTATAATACCATTTCGCTCCATTTTACAGTATCTTCTGTTGAAAATTGTGTATCTACCTACATATTTATGATGCTGACTGTACGAAAAGGAATTCCATAACACAACAATTTATCTATTAATTAAAATTTAAAGTTGGCCATTTGCTTTCTATAGTAGGTACTCAACAAAAACAAAAAACATTTGATATAATAAACAGGCACAGCTCCTAGGCATAGGTATAGATCACAAGGCACTTAAATGGTAGTCCCTGGTGTTTGTAATTTCTCCGGCTGCTTTACTTAAGCAGTGCTTCTTAGCAGAGGGATTACTGACTAAGACGGCAGGATGGTTACGCGAAAATCAAGAAAATAGACAGAAAAGACCACGCTACACTTGCTACAAATAAATCAAAGTAATCTACGCAAAGATCCAACTAACCGCGAACCAACGAACCAAACAAGCAATGCACAGACCGCGGCTCGCTTGCCGCACACAGTGCGCACACGGTGCGAACTAGTGTATATACACGAATGACAAGTTATTGGCCTGTGACGAGACTATCATTAATCCGTTTGTTGTGGTCCTGAAACTATATTTTTAAGGCAAAACATTTAACAAATAGATACAGTGTGTGTTAACGTCAAAAAACTTTCTTTATCTACGCACACATCATTAGTGCTCTAAAATGCCTTCAGAAGGTGTACGAAATATTTGATGAAAAAATGTTTATTGTAGGAAATTTATGAACTGAATGTAGATAAAGTTATGTATGCGACTGTACATTATTAGGCATTATAATACAGTCACATAAACTACTATTATTATAACATCGCCAATCCTCATTTTATGTCATTCGAATTTCAAACATCTCTAAAAAACAAAACTATTTGATTTGACCTCAATTGTAATATCAGTCGAGATGACGTTTCATTCGAAGTAAAATGTCAATTGTAAAACAATTTTGACAAATCTCACATTACTTGATATCGAATGTTATGATAGTTGGGACCGACTCTGGTTTGTTTTCTTTTACCGAAAGATGTTGTAGAGGTTGCGTGACATCCGTCGAAAAAGTTTTCATTTACCGCCATTTGTCGTTTCGTTTGTATTATAGAAAAAAATACTTTGTTTAGTTTAACAAAGTAAATATCTTGTCGTTTCCGTGTAAAAAGAGCGATAGATGTGTAAATTCAGCACAGAGATCAGATTAATCAGAGATCGAAGCCGCAATGCCAGTCGTAACATGCGGTATCCTGATTAGAGCTTATAATATGTGTGTAGATAAAGCAATGTATGTAATTGTACATAATTAGGCATTATGATAGTCTCATAAACTACTAGTAATCGATCCCCGGACCTGGAGCCCGATTTTTGGAAGCACAGGTGTGAAAATACCACTCGAAACTGGTGAAAAATTGTGCTGAATTTGAAATACGAGTAGCTGAGAAGATACTTACGGCTCTCATTAATCTTGTGAACTAGTCAAAAATTTGATTAGAACTTTCAAAACTCGGGCCCCTGGTCTTGAAGCACCCCACATCTCTATTACATTCACCGATGAAAACTCATTCAACTTACTAGATCTGATGTTATCACTCATCAAGTACCTATACTTCGCATATTCCACGATGCAGATAAATTAAATGGCGTCTCAGTCGCTTAAGATTGCGAACTGCGATCGTTGAAAATAAACATATATTTAAGTGCGGCAGGCTCCAACGACGAAGTTTAAAAAATTATACACACAATTTTGTGCATAATATTTATTATTTTATTTACGGTTAGATGTTTTGGAGCAGTTGGAAATAATTAGGTACCTACAATAATAGTGGTTCAATAATTAACTAACGGGTGAACTTGGTTTCGTCACCTTTGTTGCGTGTCTAAATACGTAACCCTTTTTGTTTTTGCTGTAGTCGGAAAAAAAATTGTAGGTAGTTGTTGATATACAATAAAAATCATAAATAAAAGGGTAGGTAGTTTGGGTAAATACATGAACGTGGGTACATTATGTTTATGTATATGTTTTCAAATCGGTACGACGTTTTTTTTTCATACTACCTCCAACATGATCAGAGCCTATGTCTATCTTCGTTCATTCCAGTTCCATCATTTTCTACAGCTCGTACTTTCATGCCACATATATGTTTCGCACAGGCTGGGTTATCTGGTACGTAAGTAGCGGAGTAGCAAGGTAAATATTTTTTTTTCATTAAAATGGACCTCAGCAAAGTAACGCCTGATTCAATAAAATATATTTATGAACTTCAAATATTAAAGAAGGTTCTTAAAAGAGAACATGCACAGGAAACGATTTTGCAAAGCGTGATAGAATTGACGTAATGAAAACTTTATTTTCCATACGCAATAATTTTTCATTCAATTAGTTGGTGTAGGTAACTTAGCGTTAAGCAATTCTAAGACTACATTTCGACGGAAAATCAATGTCTCCGAATAAGCCCCCATAGTAATCCGATACGCTTACCTCGAAACGTCTTCCCAGTCCCACAACAATGTAATACTGTGTGTTTGTGAGGCAGAGCAGTTTGTAGACTAATCTAATCGATTACTAAGTAATGGAGGCTGAAAGCCGACGGGGCCGGTAACACGGAACCGGATGAACACTATTTAATAGTTGGAACATTTAAGGTTACTCCCAATATAATTAACAATGATGTTTGTAACCTAAAATAAAATGGGAATTATATTTTTTTCTAGCAAAGAATGCGTCCAAATCTTTTTTTAAAGAATAAAGCGTAGTAGTCAAATCAAAGACAGACTACAAATTATTAATATCGTCACTCTAAACGTTTAAGCAGGATAACCTTCAATGGTAAATTGGAAATTTTAGAATTTCCCGTAAGTTCTGAAGTCATAAAAGGGAACAAGGATCCTCTAGACTAGTTAAACCGACAAGAAACAGTCTCAATAGTTTAACTGCCGTTGTTTAATGCTATTGCCGATTACTATTACTAATCTAGAATAGTCGATTAGTATCATTAAACCACGGTGTGCTTAGTTTAATTGATAAGTACATAAATAATGCATGGAATAACTTTTCAGCTGCGATATAATTATTAAAAAGACATTGCACACCTATTTTACTGTTGACTAAAAAGCGACTTGTCGATACTAATTTTATGCGAAGGTATTCTGTCTCTGTCTGCTTGTTTGGTAAAACTGCTTCACCAATCTTGGTGAAATATGGTAAGAAGGTTTGAACATAAATAAAATTAGTGAGCAACAAACCAAAAGAAACGAATTCTTCGCTGAAAAGTCTTAAGCAGCTGGTAGTCTATACTATCTATACTAATATTATAAAGAGGAAAGATTTGATTGTTTGTTTGTTTGAATTGAATAGGCTCCGAAACTACTGGACCGATTTCAAAAATTCTTTTGCCGTTAGAAAGCTACATTATCACTGAGTGACATAGGCTACTTTTTACCGCGGGAAAATAACTTATCCTACGTGAAAATTAATTTATCGCGGACGAAGCTGCGGACGGAAGGCTACGTATAGTTATTAATAACTGTAAGCAGTGCAGTAACCTTAGGGTAACAAAGACAAAGATAAAACGTATCACTTACCTATCGTCGTGAGCGCCAGCGTGCACCAGTAATAACTTTGGAGATATTGTTTCACCACATCTGCCGTTTCAGTGTCCTGATACACCCAGTTTTTACTTCCGAATCCATTGTTTTTATATATTATATGGTACAAGCACCCGTTCCAATGAAATATCACTAGTAAGTAATGAATTAAACTTGTCGATCTAAATAAATTTGGATAGTTCGTGTGTCGTTCGGTTCGGTCCATGAATGCCCAGAACCGGTAGATTTTGACTAGGCGGAAAGAGCGTAGAATGGAGTTGAAGCCGATGGAGAGGTAGAGGAAGTCCAGCGGCAGAAGGCAGAGGCAGTCGATGTAGAAGGTGGTGGAGTTCATGTAGTGCGCGCGCAGCTTGGCCGCGTCCGTTTGCAGTACGCCGTCCTCCAAGTAACCAGTGCGGAAGTGAAACAAGATGTCAGCCAGGTACAGGAAGTCCGAGAAGTAGTCCAGGCAAAACCACACGATCAGCGTCTCCCCTGCAAACACAACAGCTGTTGCTAAGAGCCGCCTAGGCCTAATATACACTATACTGACATGTGCCAGTAGTGACCCTATTATCCAGCTAATAAATTAATTTTAACCTAACTACACTAAATTCATAATACTAATTATTAACCACGCGGGTGAGCAATCGTTAGGTAGTTACAATAATAGTATCTAGAATTGACTTGTTTAGTTCACTCTGAACAGCTAAAATCAGATCATCTCTTTTTTCTTTTGCTACTTTCGGAACATTCCTAACCTTCGTATAGAACGATGCAATCCATTAGAGTTGTATCCCTTCTTTTTATTGAGCGACAATAGGGCAAAAACGAAGGTATATTATCTCTCCTCCCAGAAAACCAGTATACGTGAAAATAATTTATTTCTCACTTACTTGTAAATTCTCTACTAAATATTGAAAGGGTAAGAATAGGTATCACATAGCCACCAAGAAGATATACAAGTAGGAGGGTAAAATACATTCTTGCAGCAACAGCAACAATTGTAATGTTTTGCATCGCCCTCGGAGCTAGAGACGCTTTACTTGGAAAAGCTACTTAGATTACTATGTAGTTTAATTTTCGATAGAGCTGTGCCATGCTCTATTTCGCTGCAGCCAGACTAGCGCCGCTAATCTTTGTTGTTATCTCGAATGGGAACGTCTTTTGCATAAGTCCTTGGGCAAACGCTGAATTTGTATCCACCTCGGCGTTTGCTCTTAATTTAATCAAAAAAGGAAGGAATACCAATATGCTCAATAGGATTAACCTCATTAACTTTTACTCTGCACCGCAATTACTATAAGCTAAAGTGTAAATTAGGTACGTAATTCCGTAATTAAAATATGCCAAGACATGTTTGCTACGTTAAGCTTGTAACTTTACTGCAAAGATAGACACAATATAAGAAAATATTTAAATTTATTTTATCACAATAAATGGTATTTTACGTAGTGGTATGGCAGCTATAAGCAAATACTTCGAAACAATTCAGCATAAAGTGCCGATATAAATCCAACGGAAACGTGAATAATGACTTAACCATTTCACACTCATTAACGGATTTATATTTTCCATTGCATTTAAATTTTAAAATAAATTCTGCACTGGAGCGGGTATTCAACGCATTGTGGATGATTAATTAATGCCAAATGCTTTTTACCTATAGTATACGTGATGTTCATTATAATTAGATTTTTGTTTTAAACACACACAAGTATTTAAGCACATAATACAAGTTTTTTTTGCAGAACTTCTTATTATCTGTACTTGCGCAGTCATATCACAAGTCTAAATTACAACATATTTACATACATAACAAATTTCAAGTCAAACCAACCACTTTGACTGGAAGAGGGCGAAGTTTGGCTTGCTAGAATTGATCTTAAAGGTGCTGATAGACTTGAGCATTTACTTGTTATGAGCAAAATAAGCAAGAACGTTCTAGCGAGAATTGACTTCGAGCCTTTTTTTTTATGTGAATAGGAAGGCAAACGAGCAAGTGGGTCACCTGATGGTAAGTGATCACCACTGCCCATAGACACCCGCAACCCCGGAGGGATTGCAGATGCGTTGCCAACCTAGAGGACTAAGATGAAATGCCTCTTGTGCCCGTAATTTCCCCGGCTGTCTTACTCTCCGCACCGGAACACAGCAGTGCAAGCACTGCTACTTAGCGGCAGGATTAACGAGTAAGATGCCTTTTACCGACTTTAATAATTCTGATTGTACCGCCACCCTCTTTATCCACTCCGGTGCGCTTGTCCGGCGCGCGGTCTTACTTCGATTTCTATTACATACAATTGAATAGCCAAGTCTATTGGCACCATAAAAATAGTAACAGAGTATATGTACCTAGGTATTAAAAGGAAGCTAAATAGAAACTTGTTATTACCATTGATTTCCTGGAAGGCGAACCTGTAGACAATGACCCAAAGGTTGTAGAGGAAGGCTAGGGAGACGACCATGGACCAGTAGTAACACAGACGCCCAGCGGGGTCAAACACGAAGGACCAGTGCGGGCCGGTGCGCAGGCGCCCGCTCGTGTACGTGGAGCGCCGCCGCAGCCCGCCCCTGCTGCCACTGCGCAACCAAACAAATTCCACTCTGGATCGCAAGAACCATCAACTGCCAACTAAGAAGGCAGAAAATAATAGAGTCTACACACATTAGATAACATACCTAAGTATTTTTTACGTGCAGACATTATTTTCATCGTTTCATCGTTACTCGCGGTATCTGTTGTTTGAATCGATATTTATGCATGCAGCACTTGGACAGTAATCGCGGCGTAAACGCGCAGAAGACGCCTGTTCCTGTAGTACACAGGTTCCGACTTCTTTTAGTTAGCACGAAAGTTTGAAAATTAAGGACGGCGTCAAACATTTGTGAAAATTATTCAGTGAAACACTTTTTCGCGTTTGGGATGAAATGACCGAAAGTACTTTATTATATTAAAATTTACAAGCACTGTTGGTATTTTTCTGAAAACTTACTGTCATTAATAGGATGATGAAAATTATCCTACTAATATTATAAATGCGAAACTTTGTGAGGATGGATGGATGTGACGATGTGAGTGTTTATTCCTTCTTCATGCTGAAACGACTTGACGGATTTGGATAAAATTTAGAACGGAGATAGCTGGTACCCTAGATTAACACATAGGCTACTTTTTGTTCCGGAAAATTGCATAGTTCCTGCGGGATAGCAATAAACATGTCAAAGGTGGTAGCTGCCTAACTAGGAGTCGCGACGTTAATAATTATTGCAGAATATACTATCAACATTAGTTCTTGAGTCTAATTCTACGCAGACGAAGTCGCGGGCAGAAGCTAGTATGTAATATAAATATACAACATTTTGCTTTTGTTAATACTTGAAGAAAATATCGTTTTATGTATTTTTTAATAACTGGGTATTTTATTCAGGATTCTGAAACAATCCGTAACCATGAAAATTTTAAACCGCGCTATCGTGGTTTTAGGTGTAAATGGTTGTCAACTTCAATATTTTACGAGCGCAGACACATAATACCCAGATGTATGAGTGTGTACATACATTGTTTGTTAAGTATTGTCAACGTGTACCTAAAAACCTTCTCAATATTGTATGACAAGGCGGAAAAGCAAGCCAAACGCTCATCTACCTGCGTATCAGAAACTGTTTGCATTAGCTGATTGTTTGGAGTTACCTCCGATTGAGATAGAGGGTTTAAGGATGTTATACTGACTCGGGAATAATTGAATATTAACACAACACCTGAGGGCTTGCCGCAAGGATATTGGGGATGTGTATCCAATTAATCTGTCGAAGCTCTAACCGCTACGTTGCGGTCCTGCTTCCACTTCTACAGTTCTGATTGAGCGTCATTGAAACTCTAAGTGAAGGCCGAGACGAAAAACAGATGAGATTATCAGTGCTACCTTGTTAATCTATACTAATATTATAAAGAGGAAAAATTTGATTGTTTGTTTGTTTGCATTGAATAGGCTCCGAAACTACTGGACCGATTTTAAAAATTCTTTTGCCGTTAGAAAACTACATTATCACTGAGTGACATAGGCTACTTTTTACCGCGGGAAAATACCTATTCCTACGGGAAAATTAATTACCAATCGTAGAATTTGATAATGGTTTGGTCACAGATAATTGGTCTACTTGACTATAAGGAGTGATAGGAAAAGATTTTTTTAATTGGCACTAAAACGAAATTAACATACAATACTACACATCACCAATCCAAACAAATAGCTATTCATAGCGAAGCGAGCTATTAAATATGTAACAAAGCCATGAGCAGGCTAATAAAATTACCGAGGAAGACAAATAAGAAGTCCATCACTTCATAGCGTCAAGGATTCACAGGTTCTGTTGTCTGTAATAGCTTTATTTTCACTATCTGTTCTCTTCGGCTTCGGCCCCGTTTCATTTTCTTAATGCTATTTTTTTCTCCATAAATACATTCCGTGAACCTTACGGAACATGTGAAAAACAATAGCCGAATTAGTTCTCAAGTTTTGAGTTTGGAAAATTCATTTCAATTTATATAGATAGAAGAATCTGACATAAAATGAGAAAGAAAGCCCGGGATTCCAACCCACGACTTCAGATGCCATAGGTCAAACGACTAGGCTACCAGGGCATTTTATGGGTCAGGTCGCAAAGCGTTTCAACCGGTATCTTATCTTTATGGTACTATAATCTGTGATATTGTCAACTTAAATCAAATAAGTACCTAAGTATCTCTTTACTTCGCGACTAGTGTGTGTGGTCTTCTTCATAGCTAGGTAATAGCTTTTTAATCTAATCCACGGACATAATTGAAAATATTAGCTTAGCACATAGCGGTTGAAACGCTTCGCGGCCTGACCCTTTTACGAGAATGAAACCACGGCGGCAAATTTCAAAATTGCGCTGCAGTTTGGTATGCATATAAAATGCGTACTTAATGGGTATTAAATACAATAACAATATTATAATTTTATATTAAGTTATTAAATTTTTGGAAACGTACAAAATATCATTACCTGGAATTCACAAAGCATGAATTCTACAGCGTTCCATTTAAGAAATATCTAATACGAATTCCCTTCCTAATTTTATTGTACCTATTGTTTTCTAATTTTATTGTACCTGTTGTGTTTTATTGTACCTACTATTTTGTACGACGAGCTTACTTGTTAGAGAGCCCGACAGTGAAGCTTAAGGTCCCGAGTTCGATAGCCGGAGCAGATTATTGAGTATAGAAAATACAAATGTTGTTCTTGAGCCTTGATTGTTTAAATAATGTATTTGAGTAAGTATTGATCTATTTATAGATACATATATCTAAATAGGTAAGTATGTTTATCCAATTTCTAGAACCCATAACAGAAGCTTTATTTACTTCATTTGGGACTAAGCCAATTGATATCAATTGCCCTGTGATATTTATTTATTTGGTTAATTTGATAAACGCGTTCACAAACGAATCATACCATCATCCTGCCATATATACATCCAGCTCATACCCGAGCAGCAGTTCCTAAACTGGAAATTAAAACTTTCCTTCCACCCATACAATGATTTAATTACCAAGTTCGAATACTAGCGGATCACTAGAATTCGCACACGTTTTATTTCCACGTGGCTAAACATTGGTCCGATAGGGGTGGAAATATACGCGTATAATACCGCTTCGCTTCACTTTTTTTTTCTTTGCATTCACCTTGAGAAGCGTCTTTCAACTTCTCGTGATGTGTCATTTTTAATATTTAACATACCTACTGTGGAAATTATCTATATTTTGGAATGCGAGTCTAAAAAAACCAAAGAGTTCATGAGTCGGTGTGTCTGCAAAAATTATATTCTATTCCGATTGATCTTTTCGTTAGAGCAATGTTCGTTATTTATGACCTCGAAAAATGCTATGTTGTTAAGCTACTTAGGTCTTTGGTGCTCGACTCCGACTCACACAATACAATACAATACAAATACTCTTTATTGAACACCACAAATCAGTACAAAACAATACAGAATCAAAGAACAAAGTAGACAATGGGCGGTCTTATCGCTTAATAGCGATCTCTACCAGACAAACAATGCGACAGAGAAATAAGTTGGAGACAGTTTAAGTAGGTGGCGGAAACAAATAGACAGGATAAACGCAGGGATAATAAAAACAACAATACTAACATAAATATAATACATAGCTAAATAAATAAAATAAAATAATACATACATACACACATAACATTATTGTATAATAGGTACTTAAGATAAAATGTAAATGAGAATGTAATAAAGAAAAAAATATATATAGGTGTACATAAGAAGGCCATAATAACAGAAAAGGATTTTTTTTATTATGGCTCTGCTGCAAGGCACTTTGCCAATGTCACGTCCGGTTGTTTTGGGTTGGTAGTGACAGGTAGTAACTAACTAATCATTTTGTAGAGAGCACATACATACACCCCAAGGGATGGAATGGGAATGGAACTTGAGGAATTAGTAGTGATGTGATTTTTATAAAATAATTTTACGTTTACGTTTTTTATATCTTGATCTCATTTTCATCAATAAATTTTGCCAAAAGATGAATTAATAACTGACGATAAGGCTATAGGTCTATGGGAGTTGTAGTTCTCAGGGTTTTTCCCCGGTTTAAGAATAGGGATAATTATTTGATGCTTCCAAGATTTCGGAATATCCCCAGTGTCAAATATTTCGTTGATTAGATTCAGAAAAAAGTTATGACAAAGGCAGCCACCTTTTTTTAGGAAAGAGTAAACGACACCATCCCTGCCGGGGGCAGAATCCGTAAGAAATGAGAATACTGCCTTAAGTTCATCTAGAACAAATTTCCTGCTCAAGACGTGTTCTGATTGACTGAAATGGTACAAAGCAGGGATATCGTTGGAGCATGGAACCGATGGTGGAGCTAATTTATTTAAAAAATCTTCAGTCCATGTTACAGTAGATGCACTATTAGGGTGCGGGGCTACGCCCTTGCGGAATTATCGTATATTCTGCCAAACAATTGTAGAAGAAGTAAAGGGGGACACAGATTCGCAGAATGAGTTCCATCCACAAAAATTTTTAGTATTCAAAAGTTTTCTACACTTAGCTCTGGCCTTTTTAAAAGATATGTAGTTTTCAATATTGATATCCGAAGCATATTTCTTTTCTGCTAGATTGCGGTCTTTTATGGCTGCTGAGCATTCTGCGTCCCACCACGGCTGTGAAGGACCGCGACGTTTGTTGGATGTTTTAAGAGGAATGGCAAGTTCGACAGTTTCGTGAATTAATTCTACGAATTTCTCGTGCGTATCCTGAAGGATGGTTATTGGGATGGATGAAAGATTTTGAACCTTACTATCAAGGGAAGAGAAGAGGACGTCTAGTTGGTCTACCATCATTTATACAGCACAAATTTAGTTCATCAAAAATGCCCAGTAACTTTCTGCCATTATTATCAGATATGGCTGATCCCCACGATGCATCGTGGCAGTTTAGATCTCCCATGAAAAATATGGGTTTGGGGATGTTTTTTAAAATAGAGCTTAGTTCTAATAGGACTACATGAGATGGATGAGGAATATAAATTGAAATGAAAGAGATGTTAAAAATTTTTGCTGCTACAATAAAAAAATTATTGGAGTGAGCTGGTATTTGTATTTTAAGAAAAGGAACATTACTTTTAATGATTAAAGCGGCCCCGTCCCAGCCATCGGCCCTGTCATCTCGTATAGCTCTGCCCTCCTAAGGAAAAACGCAGTATGTACATATGAGCTGCATGCTGACTTACTGCATTTTTCCTTTGGACGGCAGAGCTACATAACCAGGTAAATTAAAGATTGAATGAGGCTTTAGCCATGTTTCGGCGATTGCAAATACAATGGGATTATATGTTTGACAAAAATAAGTTAGTTCAGGTTTTTTATTTACGATACTACGCGCATTCCACTGAATGGCCGTATGCATTTTGGAGTTTTTTATTTAAGATGTTACACAGAATTTCACACAACCATTAGGGGGTGGAGGTATATTAAAACTATTGACTAATGCCTGATGCGCTTTTCTATCGTATCCCTCGGGGAGACGAGGGCGAGACTTACGGGTAACATTCACGGTTTTTTTGTATGACTGTGTTGTTGAGGGTTGGGAACTCCTTGCAACGTCCGCAAAGGAACGCTTGATTGAGGGAAACTTTTGGGAAGCCTCACCATATGAGATTGCATCTTCCGACATAGCCACTTTAATTCTCTGTTGCCGCTCAAACTCTGGACACACTTTGTCAGTGGCAGCGTGTGACCCAGAGCAGTGCAGACACGAAATATTTTCAGACTGGACCAAGCATTCCTTCCCGGCGTGTGGTTGGGCACATTTCGAACATCGAGATTGAGACCTGCACTGAGATTGAACGTGGCCATACCGACAGCATTGGTAACATTGAATGACAGGGTAGTTATATGGCTGCGTTTCATAAGGATTGTGGAATAGATAAATTCGGTTCGGCAGCTTTTGACCGTCAATGGTGAGAGCCACGGTTTCTGTTGGTAACCATTCTACAACATCATTGACTTTTCTCTTAGCGTTAAGTCTTCTTGCTTTGAGCACCCTTCCGAAGCCCAGAGGGGTAAGCATGTTTGCCACTATCTCCTCGTTAGTTAGGTCCTTAGGGACTCCACGGACAACACACATTTTGCTCACATTGTACGTAGGCACAAATATTGAGTAATTAGAGTTTACTATGCTTTTGTTGTTCATGAACGTGTTAGCGGCAGAAGGCTTAATCCTCTGAGCGAATAAGAATTGACCAAACTTCACCGGGTTAAGGAAGACGCCCGAACTAGTGGATGGCTCTTTTTGTGTGACATGTACTATATACGGTCCTAAGTCTAGATTGGAGTAACATTGCCTAGTAACCGGCGGCGACGAAGGCATAGTATCGGTTTTTGAACTTTTTGATGTTTTTTGAGAGTCGTCGTTAGAACTATCCCGTAATCTTTTTTTAGGGTTATTTTTTATGAACTCAAATTCATCATCAATTTCTGCATCATCTGGTAAGCAAGACGGAGTTTGCTGAGACAATGGAGGACTATTAGGAGATTCTAATTGCATATTGTCATCTACCCTCGCATCGTGTTCAGGCTGAGCTCCCAAACCCGAGATGTATGGCGGGCCCGAACTACCCGCCATTACGTCCGTCCCCTGAACATAATTTGAATTAAACAATTTAGCTACCGGCTTTTTAAATTTTCAATAATATCACTTACGAAAGTCTATTAAAATCAAAACAGTTTATAGACAGACTAACACCACCACCGCAAATATTAATTGGATAAATCCTACCAGGACAAGAGGATACGTGTTACCCTTCCCGCGTTCCGGATCGAAAAAAACAGAAAAGGAATTGATACTAATGTTATCCTTTGACGTGCATGACAGCTTAATAATGTTGCCACATCACACTATAATTGTGCACCTGTTATGTGTTACCTGTCGGTACCGTTGCAATGAGGCGCGAGGTGATTGTGCGAGTGGTGTGGCGCCGGCGTGGCAGGCGTCGCAGGTGCGTGCGGGGTGTGCGGCGTGCTGCGCCAGCCACCCAGCAGCGGCGCCTCGCCACTGGCGCCCAGCAGCTTTAACCTGAACCACACAATGACTAATGCCCCATGTACTTTGCCTGGTGGTCCATTGTGAACAGGGGTCATTATAGTAGGTACGGGCGACTAAGTGTAATTTGATGGTAACTGCAGAGACAACGTGGCACTACTCGCGTATTTGGAACTATATTTCATTATCACGTAAAGAAAGGTGATATGGAGTAACCATTGTAAGAAACAGTTAAACTTTATCAGATAATACATTACAAAGCTTATTATACTAGGTATTTTGGTACGAGTATAATTGTCACACTACATAGATTTTTACTGTACAGTACATAGACGTACCTACTTTCAATAATCGTGCCCCATTTTTTGTATGTCTAAAAATCAAACGATTTAACTGCACACGATTGGTTAGGGGAAGCAGAGTCAATTGCAACTTGTTTTAACAGTTTAATTTTTGAAAGCAGTTTGTTCTCATAATTTTGAAGTACCTACGCGGATGACCAAGCTTTGCTCGGTTTTTTTGGTACGTTTTCTAAAAATGAAACCTGGCTAGATCGATTTATTGCCCCCGAAACCCCCTGCATGCCAAATTTCATGAAAGTCGTTGGAGCCGTTTTCGAGATACAGATTATATAACTAAGAATTGCTCATTTAAATGTAAAGGTATTATATAGATCGATAGAATAAATGTAATTGTAGACATTTTTAAGAGTCTCTACATCAGCAAAAAATAAATTACCAGCAAGATCAATTGCCATTACTTAGGTTAACAAATAGTTTGAACTATATTTTCTATATGTATGTATATGTAACAATCAAAATTGACCAAATCTCTTTTTGGTAACTTTATTAGCAAAAATCTTAACACACGCTGTATTATTTTTTCAATTATATTGCAATACGGATGAAAATGTTAAATCTTACCCCTAGCACATCGAGCCCCAGTTTCCCCTACAAGTGAAATTGCTATTTCAAATGAAATATCTCTCGGCTAAAAAGCTAGCTTCTCCGTTTCGAGCTGTCGTACCGTGAAATGAGATATAAACAGTTCAAAAAGGTGTTCGGTTCGAGTGCGGCGACCGCGTAGAATACGCGATACGAGCGGGCGCCAACCTTTACCGGCGACCGTCAAATTTTGACGCGCAAAAATGTCGTGGCGTGAATACTAGACAGGTCAAAAGGTTGTAAATGCTGCTGCGATACAACAGTGTGGAACGCTTACCTACTAACATAGTATTCACATTTTTGATTCTCGAATGAAATAAGGATTTGAAGTAGATATTTTTTCCACCATGGAGTGTAATTATGTGGCGGGCTAATAGTCCAGTACGGGAACGTGTTAATTACCCTTTATACTCACAAAGCTCACAAATGCGCAATTTTTTGTAGACAGTTAGAATTTACTGAGTACCTACTACTGGTAAAAAAAAGTAGAACAGATTTTGACATTGCGTTATTTAATATTTAAGTTTTTGTTAGTAAAGCGTATAAATCCAAAGAAAAATTACACAAGTGAAATCGAATGTAACGCAATGTCAAAATCTGTTATTTTTTTTACCAGTAGTACTCAGTAAATTTTAACTGTCTACAAAAAATTGCGCACTTGTGAGTTTTGTGAGTTCAATTTAGTTCCCGTACTGGCCTATAAAAAACATTTGGCAATTTAACATTTTAGAAACAAAAAATAATGAACTCATATTTTCTCAAACATGCAATGAAATATTGATGTTATGTTCCGTTAGGCTTCGAAGCGTCACGTTTCAGGTGCGATTAGACGAGAGGTATTTAATGGTGTTTCACACAACATTGCAGGCCAAGGCCGGCAATGTGCCCTTTTTTTAATTTCTGTTCCGCACATATTTGTGACACAGCATCTTGGCATTCAGCCATAAGAAAAAATTCAAGCAATATTTGCTTTCTTTCGATATGACAATCCGTCACTACCTTTATTTAAAAAATGGATATAAACGAGGTTTGTAACATTTTCAGTTTTGTTTTGTCCAGTTTACTTTTAGTTTCTCTAGAAATAAAACTCTAATTTCTTGAAGGTTTTTAATTTATTTCATTGCATGTTTGAGAAAAGTACTAAGTATACATACTTACCTCGGCGGTAAACGGGGTTGCTGGCCTCAAATATACAGCCTCGCTCACACTTGGCCTTCTATATGTTTTCGGCCGGCAACCCCTTACTTCCCGGCCTCTGCAGTAATGTACTATTTCAAGCAAGCTCCAAGATTGAAATGGTTTTAACTATTAACTACTGCAAAGAAGTTGCTCCGAAACGGTCGTAAGCGCCTTTAACGCTAGACCCTTCCCGTGTGAGGGCGGTGGTGATCGAGTCAGCACTCGTGATTAAGGCGGCCCTCGAGAAAAGGGCTCTCGCCATCCTCGGCAAACAAGAGACAGGCCCTCGAACTACTCCAGCCTCGCCTTAATGGAGACTGCGCTCGTTTAACCACACAAAGCCAAGTAAATTGATATTTTTTGGAAAACTTTGAAGAAATTTGCGGAAGGACCTGTTGCGAAAAGTAATTATTGACGTCAATGTTTGGTTTCAAGTCGGGTGAATTCCAGTTCAACCAGTTAACTCTTTCCGAAACAGTAACCCGATTTGAAAGGCCATCTACATTCTGAGTTCTGGGGGGTTACCACAATGACTTAATACGTGCCAAGTTCTATTGAGCGTAAGGGACACAGTTATGCAGCCATATAGCTCTGTCCTTTACGCTGAATAGAACTTGGCACGCATTAAACGATTGTGGTAGCCCCCCTGGATTGATGGAATTCTGAACTATTTTGATACTTTTGCTACTGAACTCAGCTAAATACTGCCCAAGTAGGTACTTAATTTTAAAGCTGAAACGCTACTAACTTAAAGCTATTAACTTAACAACAAAAAACCCCGATTAAGTACCCCTTGACGCCCGATGCGCTACGAACACGATGCATCCGTGCTGTTACCGGTGGCAACTTGACAGATAATATCACTCCGAGCAACCGTTGTGGTAGACATTGTACGTTGACATTGACAGTGAGTGTCTATAACTATTTACATAATGGAAGCTGAGCCATGAAAGCAGTAGGTGGTTAAAGTTCAAGGCGGGGCATTGTACTACTGCCAGGTCAAGAACATGTTGTAGATAGAAGCTCGTACCTACGTTAATACGGGGGTACGCGTATGTGTAACCTTGATTATGTTTTGATTGAGCACTGTATATAACGAAGCTTTTCCGAGATTTTATCGGCAAGCTATATATTTATCCGACCTCTTATTAAGGCCGGGTATTCCTGCGAAAGTAGGCATTTGGCGCTGTCAAGACCGCGCGTCAAATACATCGCGCGGGCTCAGCGGCTGTGAACTCTCATGACCCGGCAGCGTCACAGTAAAGAAATAAAACTTTATTTTGACTTTAGTAACGCATTTATTATGATCAATTTTTAGTAACTACCTAATTAATATGAATTTGAATAAATAGGTAATAAAAGAATAATTAATAGTCAAACTTACAGTAGAATGCATTATAATTAAAACCGCAGAATTACAAAAACCCTGAAAAATCCTTATTTAATTAGATATTTTGTTACTATGGGCCTCAAATGCCTGAAATAATTGGTAGGTACATTATTATTTATCTATGAAACAACCAATATTGAACTAAAGAAACATGTGTCTCAATACATACCTAGGGTGCTTTGGGGTAATTGCGAAATTGGGTATATTCCGAAAGTTTATAATAAATACCAAACGCCGCGATATTCTCTTACTGGCTACATTGCTTTAGACACCATTGTTATCGGTTTTGATGCTCCAATCGCCGTTCGTCGCTGCTAGCGCGAGTGTGAGCAACGTGCCGTCTCGACAGACAAGTGGTTTTCGCGCCTTTTTGGGTGATTCGCAATAACCCCAACACTCTTTTCTCGGAACCCAGGTAAGTTACTAAAATAATTGTTTTTTAGTATTATAGATTGTCGTTTTTTACTAATGATTGCAGGGAACACGAAGTCCGAGTGATGTTTTTATTTAGTTTCGGAAATACCCCTCTGGGGTTATTACGATATACATATAACCCAATCTAATATTTTCATAGAAATGGCCAGTGGTTCTCAAACTAGGTATTTAGGACAAAGAAATATTAAAATATGTCAGGTCCATATTTTCTTGCAATATTCATTCTTAAGGTGTTATAATGACAATTCAAATTTTCTTCTATGCACTGTGTTAAAATCGTCGGTATTCTCATTCATTCTTTCAACTTAATCCATCCATCCATACGTAATAGTAGGGCATTTCACATTAAGGTCACTTAGGCGAATGCTAAATTTAGTGTATAATATTGTACCAAATTAATCACCAGCGGCTTCTTTTTCAGAGTCATTGTGCCTCGTATGTATGTCAGAAAAAGAATAAAAATATAAACGTCTCAAGATTTGGCTACAGCCGTGGTTCTATTACGTTTAAGTTTTTTGTAAAACATTAAAGTTATTTCTCAGTTAAATGAGATTTTTTTACAACTTTAAATAATACATATCTGTATGAAATGTTGAGAATCACTTCCTTGTACCGGGGTAAATCCGAAGTAATCTATCCGAAATGACCATAAAAGCGAAACTATTACAAAGTTACAAATATTACAGTAAGGGGCAATTACAAATGAAAAATAATTATAAACCATCAGTTTATAAGTAGTAAGGTCTACTTTTCAACTATTTCGGAATTACCCGGCCATATCTCGTATTTCCCCCAAATGTTCGAAAACGGGACACATTACAATAAATATGCATAAACAACACACAACAGCGTATTTCTGTGTGTAATGTCTACTAACCATAAGTATTTTCAAGAGTTACGAAAATAAAGGCAGCAAAATTGATGTCGTATACTCAACTTGTAAAAATTTCTATCGTAATTACCCCAATGGCACCTTATTTAGTTCATTACGGTGAAACTAAAGCACACACGTACGCGTAACAATAATTCGAATAACAAACTTAAGAGTACCTACATAAGTTGCGCGCAAAACTAGATCTAGGGTTTGTCTTCGTCATCTACACCCTGTATAAATATAACACAAATAGATAGAAATTAGCATGATCTCTTAAACAAATCGAGTAAGGTGCATTGGGGTAATTACGATAGAAATTTTGACGAGTTTAGTACACGACATCATTTCAGTGAAAAAATCATTCTATTTTTAAATTTTCTGCCTTTATTTTCGTAACTCTTGAAAATTGGTGAACAAAAAAAATACGCTCTTGTTTCTTTTTTATGCATATTTATTGTCATGTCTCCCGTTTTTGGACATTTGGGGGAAATACGAAATATGGCCGGGTAATTCCGAAATAGTTGAAAAGTAGACATTACTACTTATAAACTGATGGTTTATTTATTTTTCATTTTGTAATTACCCCTTACTTGTAATATTTGTAACTTTGTTAATAGTTTCGCTTTTACGGTTATTTCGAATAGATTACTTCGGATTTACCCCGGTAAAAGGAAGTGGTTCTCAACATTTCGTACAGATACGTATTATTTTAAGTAATAAAAAAACTCATTTAACTGAGAAATAACTTTATTGTTTTACAAAAAACTTAAACGTAATAGAACCACGGCCGTAGCCAAATATTGAGACGTATATATAATAATAATAATAATAATATAGCCTTTTTATTCCGAATTCGCTACAGTTTCATTTTTTTTTTGTTGTTGTTTTATTATTAAATTGTCGCGTAATTCGGCGTGCCTCATGGCATAGGCCTCCTCCGTGTATTGGAGGGTTTGGGCTATAGTTCCCACGCGCGCCCAGTGCGGATTGGGAACTTAACACACACCATTGAATTTCTTCGCTGATGTGTGCAAGGTTTCCTCACGATGTTTTCCTTCACCGAAAAGCTCATAGCAAATTTCAAATGTAATTTTCGCACATAAATTCCGAAAAACTCAGAGGTGCGCGCCCGGGATTTGAACCCACGACACTCTGCTTGAGAGGCCACAGATTAAACCACTAGGCTACCACGACGTATATAACGGGGAAGGTTGACCAGCCGGGTTGCTGGGAATGGGGACATCAGCAGAGCTGGTGTCCCCATTTCCATCACTAGGTTCACTCATCTACAAAAGACTCGAGATTAATTGTTACACAGTTCTTTATTGTGAAGAGTAGTAGTAATTAAACTATTTTACAAATCTTAAATCTAGAACACTTTAAAATGAAAGTAGGTACTCACAGGATTTTCCCCTCAGGACACGACTTGCCTTAGCAGTGGTTCGTGTAAGAATGTGGCTCGGCCTGCTAGAACCGTCTCACGGAAATGACACTGACGTTTCGATTACAAGCCCAACACACTTTCTTTTTACTCACAATATTCTTAAAGCACAAGTAATTTGATTATAAGTTTTTAGAAACAATTTTAATCTTTTAATTATTATTATTTTTATTTCAACGAAACATTAGAAAGAATTTTAACTATACGCGTAAATGTTTGATTTGATTATAGTAAGTGCCATTCACAATGACGCCCACCGTAGTTCTTATTACTACGTAGGTTAATTATGATAATTTCACGCGTCTTCGCAAATGGCCATACTAACATAACATTAGCAAGGCGGCTAAGCTAGAAACTAAACTACTTAGATAGCTGAAGTGAATATGAACAAGTGATTGCTTTTTATTCAGATATCAGTATCGAATCAACTTATTAACTAATATGAGGCTTAACAATTAGTGCCGTGCAGGCAGACACTTGTTCCTATTCACTTCAGATATCAGTGAATAATTAATTAAATTGTCAACAAATCATAAACATCAACTAGGTATGAAAAAGCTCCAGTTTGACGGTAACAAACTGCACGTAATTATTTTCGCATAATTCTTGCGCTTGCGACGACACGGCCATTCTGCGAGACGGTGCGCGCTCTGCACCAGTCGCGATTCTGTAAATAGAAATTTAACTTCTCTGAGCTAGGTATCCATTCACAGGAGCACCTAGCTGATAACCTGGTATTAAGTTTATAGTCATCAATTTTAGTAACCATGTTATCAGCATATTCATGTTCGTATGTGCAACAAAAGTAAGTTATAAAAACGTTACTTAATGACAGAAAGTAAAGAAAATTGCAATGTTTGTTTGTCATAGGTAGTCATAGTTTATCATAGTGCTTATGCTCCACGCACACTTGCACGATTTCTGGTTTAATAAGAGGACAATGATGATGTGGTGCTGAGCAGTCTTGTATGCCGTGGTCCACATGGGATAAAGGAGTCGGGGAGGACGATGCTGTGGCCTAGGTTTTTGACCGTGGTCCACAGAGGCTCTGAAAGTAATAATTATAGTTTTTTTTTTCAGCTTTAGGTTTATTGCTGTGGTACTGAGCGGAACTATACGCCTTGGTCCACAGAGGTTATAAAGGATTTGGAAAGGACGATGCTGTGGCCTGGGCCTTTAGTTTTAGACCGTGGTCCACAGGGGCTCTGAAAGTAATAATTTGAGCTGTGGTTATATGCGGTGCTGTGCGCCGTCGTCCACAGGGGTTTAAGAATACCTTATTCATAAGGGATTAAAATTTTGTTTATTTGTTAAAGATGTAGGTAAATAAATTATTTCCTGTATAAATAATCAACTGACCAGTTTGTTTGAGCGTTCATCAGCCGGGCAGCTCGGGATGTGGACGGTTGCGGTTCATCTGATGAATTGGAGCGCTGCGATGTCGCATCAATCAAGCGCGGTGTAGTCTGCATTTGGGCCCCTTTGATGCTCGACGACACGGATTCCTGGTCACCTGGTTGGGGAGCACGACGTAGTTGATCATGAGCTACCTTGCGCGGACGTCCTCTGCCTGTCACACGCTTTACCATGTATCGGTCGTTATCCATCACTCTGTATACTTCGTACGGCTCACTGTATTTAAGGTCCAGGGAAGTCTGATTGCGCGGATTGTTCTTGATGAGTACGTAATCGCCTCTCTGAAATGAACGTAACTTTGCCTTGTTCTTGTCAAATCGTTGCTTTTCATATTGAGCCGCTGCAGCCATTTTCTGTTGTACGTGCTGGTCGAGCAGGTCAAAGTCCATCAATCCTTCGTCAATATTCACTAACCTTAATAGTTCTGGCGGTACACAATGTTGGCGGCGGGTCAGCAGTGTCAGCGGCGCAACCCCGGTTACTCTATGGGGCGTGCAGTTAAACGCGAGCTGCAAAGCTTCCAACGCAGTCTGCCAGTTCTCGGTATCGTAGTTTTTAATCATGGTTAATGCGTTTTTCAGCGTGGCCATGACTCGCTCGATCTGACCATTTGCTCGGCTTATTCCTGGTGCAATTGAATGTATATCGATACCAAAACGGTCACAGTATACCTTGAATTCACCTAGAAATTCTCGACCGCCATCAACTATTAACTGCAGTGGAGTTCCAAATAAATGCACAACACGTTTTAATGCCGCAAGACAGCTGCTTGGGCTCTTGTTGTTAGAGTAGTTAAGTATTACGTACTTTGTAAAAGCATCGATAGTTACGATAACGTACTCGTCCTGTCCTTCCGCGTTTCTCGTACCAAGCTTGCCTGTGATATCCATATGGATGGTCTGGAATGCTGCGGTGGGTTTTTGAATCGGGTGAAGCTGTGCTTGAATCGCTCCAGAGGGCCCTTTCGATGTCCTGCATACTACGCAATTATCCACAAACCTTCTGACTGTCGTATTCATTTTCTCAAACCAGAAAGTTTCCCGCAGTTTTTGAAGAGTTTTCTCCCATCCTGGATGCTGCAGTGCTGTATGGAAGGAATTTATTAAACTCCACTGGAATGATCGTGGGACAACAACGTATTTATGCGTACCGAATGTAGAATCAGTGAGAGTCTTCATAAGTACACCGTCTTCTAAGACGTAGTCTGCAGCTGGGCTGTCGCTAGATATGGAGTCTATAATCGGACGAAGAATGTCGTCACGTCGCTGCTCGATCTTTAACCATTCCAGGTCACGGGTCACCACATTTACAGCCATCTCGGTGGACGGATTCCTGCTAAAAAAATCTGCGTGTTGCAGGCGCTCGCCTTTTCTATATTCAACTTCGAATTCGTAGTTCTGCAGGAAGGCCCACCATCTATGTATCCTAGGAAGCAAATCCTTTTTGTGCTTAGATGCCTTTAAGGCGTTACAGTCAGTTATTACCTGGAATTTTCGGCCATAAAGGTAATGACGAAAATGTTTTACGGCCCGGACTACCGCCAGAGTCTCGAGCTCGTACGAGTGGTAACGGCTTTCAGCGTCGGTGGTACGCTGGCTCATGTACGCGACTGGATGTCGACGGTCGTTGATGATCTGGATCAGCACTGCTCCGTAGCCAATGCTGCTCGCGTCCGTGTAGAGCTCGATGGGGGCGTCTTCCTGAAATAGCATGAGGGTAGGCGCAGTAGACAGGCGTTCGAGAATATAATTTCGTGCTTCATCGTGTCTCTCGTTCCATTCCCATTTCGCGTCTTTTTTTGTTAATTCATACAGTGGTGCCATTACACGAGAGAAATCGGGAATGAAACGTCGGAAATACCCGGCGAGACCGTTAAACTGCCTAAGTTGTTTGACCGATTTTGGAATAGGTGCCTTCGTTAAAGCCTCCACCTTTCTTGGGCTAGGACTGACTTCTCCGTCTGATATGATATTGCCCAAATATTCGATGGAGCGTTTAAAGAAGGCAGTTTTGTCTACATTAATCGAAAAACCGGCCTCTTGTAAGGAAATTAATATCCGCTCGATATGAGAAAGTCCTTCAGCGAATTCTTTACATTTAGAAAGTACATCATCAACATAGACCTGGCAAACCTGTTCTGCCGAAGTCAGTAAAGGAGCCAGTGCTCTGTTTATACAACGTTGATACACAGACACTGCGTTACTAAGTCCAAAAGGCATGGTTAAATACTCATATAACCCGTCTGGTGTAACAAAAGCGGTCTTTTCAATAGATCCCTCTGATATGGGTATCTGGTGGAACCCCGCTGCCATGTCGAACGTTGTAAAGTAAGTACCCCCAGCTAGCTGATCTATTTGATCGGAGATAATCGGCAACGGATAGTGATCCCTCAAAGTGTTCCTATTCAGCTCACGGAAGTCAACGCACATGCGATCCTCACCATTTTTCTTTTTGACAAGTATTATTGGACTGGAAAACGGAGACTTGCTTTCACGAATTATATTATGTTCAAGTAATTCTGAAACGATATCACGCACTTTTTCTCGCTCAACGGGACTCAATCTATACGGTCTGCGTTCGACACATTTATCTTCATTTTTTAGCCGTATTTCAAGCTCACCGGTATTAACGCGTGTGCGAGGATAACCGCGGATGAACAAATGATCAAATTTGTTTAACAAAATTTTTAACTCTTTGATTTGGTCATCATCAGTCAAGTCACAATTGATTTTGTCAAATTTTTCACTTGAAGATCGCATGTGGTATACCACTGGCTGACGGACCAGTGTAGCACCTTGAGAACTCACTAACACGCTAAGGTTCGTGTTATCGACAAGGTTCATTCCTATTAACATATCTGAACATATTTCGTAATCTGGGACTATGTGGAACTGTAGTTCTACCTTCAAATTGTCGATAACACAAATAGTTGTCAACGTTGATAGTGATACTACTGTAAATTGTCCTAATCCCTTCAAGTATTTAACAACGTCTATTCTTTTTCCCGGTAGTTTAGCTGCTAGGGATTCGCGAATTACTGAACATTCAGCCCCGCTATCAAACATTGCGACCAAGTTTAAGTTTCCAACAAGTACTGGTATTGAATTCAATTTAGGTGTACCCACACAATTAACGCTCGACACAACCGCGCGCTCTCGCTTGTAACAAGTCTCATACGTATGACCCACTCTTGAACAGAACGTGCATGTCGGTTTACCCGCATTTGTGGGGGCATTTTTATCATTTGGTTGCACAATTTTATCATTTTGTTGACGCGGTTGAGGCTTTTCGGTTTTGTCACGGTAACGACAGTCGCGCGTGTCATGACCAGTTCTTTTACAGATTTGGCAAAAGAGAGTAGACGGAAATCGGGGGCGCTTAGTATTGTTGCCCTGCTGCAAACCCGATGGACCCGGAAGGGGGCGCTTTAACTGTCGTATGGAAGATGCGACAGAAATTAGTTCCGGTACCGATGCGGCCCTAGCATTTAGTAATTCTATTCTTACTCGTTCATCCGCAACACAACCAATGACTGCCTCCACTGCGTCATCATTTGACAATTTATCCTTAGTAATACGCCGCCATAGCACCCAGGCGTGAGACAAAAATTGTGTGATGTCTTTGGAATTATCATAGGTATGATCTCTAAAGCGAACAATATCGCGTGAATATCGGTTTTCGGGTTCAAATGTTGTTATTAAGACATCCTGCAATTCTTGCCATGTGGCGGTAGACACAAGCCAATTGTCGACCCACAACCTTGCACGACCTTTTAGTAAACTACTTGCTTTCATTCTTACATCATAGTCGCTCAGGTTGTAGGTTTTCATGGCAGTAGTCACATGCTGACACCATTCTCGCACCCCAACGTTAGTGTCTGGATCGTATGACGGTAGAAACACATCATTAATTTTCATTTTTGTCTCAGGTTGTGCTGATGCCGTGATACGATCCGACATACTTTTCATCATTTGCAACATTTGAGTGAAAAACTCGGCTGGTACTCCGCTTACGGAAGCGTTAGCGTGAAAATCATTATTTGACCCGGATGGAGGAGCAGAGGCGCGCGATAGCCCCTCTTCTGATAACGGGGAAGGTTGACCAGCCGGGTTGCTGGGAATGGGGACATCAGCAGAGCTGGTGTCCCCATTTCCATCACTAGGTTCACTCATCTACAAAAGACTCGAGATTAATTGTTACACAGTTCTTTATTGTGAAGAGTAGTAGTAATTAAACTATTTTACAAATCTTAAATCTAGAACACTTTAAAATGAAAGTAGGTACTCACAGGATTTTCCCCTCAGGACACGACTTGCCTTAGCAGTGGTTCGTGTAAGAATGTGGCTCGGCCTGCTAGAACCGTCTCACGGAAATGACACTGACGTTTCGATTACAAGCCCAACACACTTTCTTTTTACTCACAATATTCTTAAAGCACAAGTAATTTGATTATAAGTTTTTAGAAACAATTTTAATCTTTTAATTATTATTATTTTTATTTCAACGAAACATTAGAAAGAATTTTAACTATACGCGTAAATGTTTGATTTGATTATAGTAAGTGCCATTCACAATGACGCCCACCGTAGTTCTTATTACTACGTAGGTTAATTATGATAATTTCACGCGTCTTCGCAAATGGCCATACTAACATAACATTAGCAAGGCGGCTAAGCTAGAAACTAAACTACTTAGATAGCTGAAGTGAATATGAACAAGTGATTGCTTTTTATTCAGATATCAGTATCGAATCAACTTATTAACTAATATGAGGCTTAACAATTAGTGCCGTGCAGGCAGACACTTGTTCCTATTCACTTCAGATATCAGTGAATAATTAATTAAATTGTCAACAAATCATAAACATCAACTAGGTATGAAAAAGCTCCAGTTTGACGGTAACAAACTGCACGTAATTATTTTCGCATAATTCTTGCGCTTGCGACGACATATATATATTGTTATTCTATTTGTGACATACATTCGAGGCATAATGACCCTGAAAAAGAAGCCGCTGGTGATTAATTTGGTACAATATTATACACTAAATTTAGCCCGCGCATTCGCCTATGTGACTTTATGTGAAATGTCCTACTATTATGTATGGATGGATGGATTAAGTTGAAAGAATGAATGAGAATAACGACGATTTTAATACAGTACTATGTACATAGAAGAAAATTTAGATTGTCATTATAATACCTTAAGGTATAGTATAGGACAATATAAGGTATACCTTATATAATAATACCTTGAAATATTTCTTTATCCTAAATACCTAGTTCGAGAACCACTGGCCATTTCTATGAAAATATTAGGTTGGGTTATATGTGTATCGTAATAACCCCAGAGGGGTATTTCCGAAACTAAATAAAAAACATCACTCGGACTTCGTGTTCCCTGCAATCAATAGTAAAAAACGATAATCTATAATACCTACTAAAAAACTATTATTTTTATAACTTACCTGGGTTCCAAGAAAAGAGTGTTGGGGTTATTGCGAATCACCCAAAAAGGCGCGAAAATCACTTGTCTATCGAGATGGCATGTCGCTCACACACGCTAGCAGCGACGAACGGCGATTGGAGCATCAAAGCCAATCGGCGACAATGGCGTTTAAAGCAATGTAGCCAGTAAGAGAATATCGCGGCGTTTGGTATTTATTATTATAAACTTTCGGAATATATACCCAATTTCGCAATTACCCCAAAGCACCCTATATCGTTTCAGTCTTCGTCATCGCGTTAAATATACCTACCCGGTATATTTGGGTTGTTTATTACAGCGGCAATGTCCTTGTCTGTTTCTTGAGGTTGCCCCAGTGACCTACACTAAAAAGTAAATGGAGTAATTGTATTTACTTACATAGTTACTTTACGTTTTCAAACGGCAGGCAGAGGTACCGATAGAGACAAAATATGCATTATCAAAAATCGTAGCGATCTTCAGTTGTTATACTGATATTTTTATACTATGGCACTATGACCGTAATTTTAAGCATAATATTTTTATAAATTATCTACCAATCAGAAATGGAGATAAAATGAAATATAATTTAACTTATTCAATTTCGATATGTTGTCGACAAAATTATATTAATATTTACTTCGTCACATAATCTTTGGAGTGCATTCTTTTTATTTGTTATTTTTATAGCTTTGCACGACTTTTTTCGTTTGCGTTGTTTATTGCCCATCATAAATAACTTTCAACTATTATATAAATTCGTCAAAAACTGCGTCTTTGGTGCACGAAACTGTCGCGGATAAAACTGACACAGGTCCGTCGTCCGCAAGCGCCAGCGCGCGACTGATCGGGCTTGCCGAGCCTCCGCGCTCGCACATTTTGTAGGTATTTGGACATAGTAATTAAGATAATCATTTTATCTGTTCAAACTCTGCGAATTTGTCTACAAATATGTAATGGCTTTAGTTTAGTACAAAATTTTAATTAAAAATGTCAATAGTTTAGTCATAATATTGAAAATGCTTTACGAAAAGAGGTAACTTTGGATTTTTTTTCTATCGAGTCAAGTTCATTAGATCGTGTAACTGAATGCGACTTTGTCTATACTATATCCTTAAGTAATACATATATTTTTTTCAGATTTTTAAACCCTATTTTCTACGTCTGAGATGGTTTTTAAAAACTCTAAAACGCGGCCTCTGTTGGACTACCTAGCCTTAAACGCCTACTTTAGTATGAACACTAGTATATATTTCGTCGTATATTATGATACCGTGATTAGATTAGGTACCTATCGAAACTTAATTTGTGCCGATTTTGTTTGTTTGTCATGTAGAACTATGAGCCTCGAGACAAGAAGGTTTCTAGCGCTTTCAAACTTCACAGAAGCAACAATACTTCCTAACATAAAAATTAAAGGAATCAAATTACTTACTGACCAGAGAGCCCCGCGAGCCCAGCCGGCGTGCCAGTACCTAGTGTGGTGTTACCTAGCCTTGTTTTAGCATCGCGAGCGCAAGGACAGGTCCAGCTCACTGGCGGCGAGCACGCGCCAGCCTGCATCGAGTTCCCCGAGCCCAGCCGGCGTGCCAGGACCTAGTGTGGCGTTACCTAGCCTTGTGTGAGCGTCGCGAACGCGAGGACAGATCCAGCTCACTGGCAGCCGAGCATGCGCCAGCCTGCAGCGAGCCCCGCGAGCCCAGCCGCCGCGAGCCCAGCCGGCATGTCATCATTTCTGCATCGACAAATAAAAAATCAATAGTTTCAGAAAAACAATTTCATACTACAAAGCTTTTGTGGAACATACAATAAATGGAATACTGTTACACTTATGACTAATGAGTAGTAGGTCTTTAAAACATTGTATCCCACCAAAAACATTTCATGTAAAATTGGCTGTTAAGATTCTTAAGCTTTTAACGCTTTCGTTTAAAAAAATTATCAGATCCAAGGAAAAGTCAAACCCGTTTTTGGCTTTACTAACCTCACGCCTTGGTTTTCAAGTGTGGTCTGGCAGTTTCATAGCTCTATTGCATAATATCAGAAAATTTAAGACTTGTGACATAATTTAGTACTACCGTACATAAGTGTATCGATGAGTCTGGTCGATATTGTGAGCTAAATTAAAATTAATTATTATCACAACACAATATTAAAGACAAACTTAATTTCTTCCAATATCAGTCAGACTGCCAGATAGACTTATGCACGGTATAAAATTATGTCACAGGTCTTCAATTTAAGACATGCAATCGAGCTATGAAACTGCCAGGCCACACTTTAAAACCAAGGCGTAGGGCTAGTACAGGCTTTGCTTTTCCTTGTAACTGATAACTTTTTAAAGCGAAAACGTTATGAGCTTGTGAATTTTGGCAGCCAATTTAACACGAAATGTTTTTGGTGGGATATCATTTCTTTTTGTAAGGTTATAACTTTACTACTTCTAAAGCAAGCCTCCATCCCCATTCAAACGCGTTGGAATGTTAAGGTTATAGATTTCTTAATTTTGACGTTATTTTTATATTAATCCTAAGCTTCGTACCAAATTTCAGCTTTCTGGGACATTGGGAAGTATCCTAGTTTTACTAATAATTGATACAATGTTTTACCCTCTTTTATAGGGGTAGGAGGCAGAAAGTTGTATGTTTATTAATTATTCTGTTGTTTATGTGTAAATCATACTCTTCATACCAAATTTTAGCTTACCAACGTTGCCCCAGACGTAAATTTCATTTTTAAAAAGTTTTTTTTTAGTTCTACTATTATTTATAAACTAAACTCCTCTGCCGCGTCTGGCTGTCTGTCTGTTCGCAATTAACTCAAAATTACTGAACGGATTTTCACCAATAGATAGAGTGATTCACAAGGAAGGTTGTACATATTTTGTCCAGGTTTTGTATAAATTGATTAAAATTATAACAATAATTTTACTCCTGGATGTGTTAGGAAAAATCGAGCTGCGTGGCATGTGATACAAATTTTATCAACAGCTACTGTATTTATCGACTATGTTCATGAAGGTATTGGCACCGTTGCCTAACACCCACAGTAAGAGCTTTGCTCAATTTGAGATCAGGACATTAATAAGTAGGTTTCAATTGCCCCGCGATATTTATTTAGGTATAATATTATTATTATTGTTTTGTATATATTTCTTTTTATCGTAAGTTAGGTTGTTACAATATTAATATTAAAAGTAATAAAACAATATTAATACAAAATTAATACAAAATAAAAACATTATAAGAACCTAACTTAGGGTGCCGCCGGCAGCGAGCCGAGGCCTAAGCTACCGTTGGTCAGGGCGACAGAGAGAAGAACCTCCTGACTATCCGAGCTTTGTCCAGGAGTACCGCTTTCTGTATCTGGCCCTTGACCCAACCACCTAGCGAGAGCCTTTTAAGGTGATGGTCAAGGCTCTTCGCTATTAGACCGTTCGCCGAAACGACTATCGGGACAGTGATCGTCGAATCAACAGGCCGCGTGGCGGTAACTTCGTGAGCCAAGACAAGGTACTTGCTGACTTTGTCCTTCTCGGCCTTCACGAGGTTCACGTCATGGGGGATCGTGATGTCTACGAGCACTGCCTGGCGCTTCGATCGATCTATCAGCACGATATCAGGTTTATTGGCGACAATAGTCCTGTCCGTGATGATAGATCGATCTCAATAGAGCGAGACACGACCATTTTCAAGAACTGTGCAGGTGTACAGGATTATTATTATTAATATTACAATTTGCCTTTAAGTAGTTCTCCTGCGCTTTTAGGTGTTACTTTTGTCAGCATTGGCGGATTCATTCATACGATGTAGGTGTATAATCTACATATAGCAACCGGAATCGTGTCTGTCTTGATCGTGTTATGGCAGGCAACATTAATGTTTCTGTACCTCAGCTAACTCAGAGTGATTGATAGGACTTGTTGTTGAAGTAGCGGCCCTGTAACTTTAATAGATGTTTCCCGCACGTTTCTGTATCATTCTATCTATTTGTTTGTTTACGCTTTAAGGCGAGAGAGCGTCAGAAGCGTATTGGAACAACTAAGGCCCGCAACCTGAAAAACACCTTAAATCTTAATATTACGGCAAGGAATAGGATAAAATAAAAATGTAAGACTGTTTCATTAGGGCCTTATATTTAAGGATTGGGATACCTTATTTGTCTTTGGTTCATGAACATACTTGTAAATTTTCCTAACAGATAAGTTGGTTCGAATACTTCTGAGCCTTGCTCATTAAGCTTTTAGTCAAAAATCACTAATGGTTATGAAGTACATTAATCCTACGAATCATGTTGTAGGCGACGCGGCTAGCAACCCATCACTATTTTGATTCCCCTTTCCAAACGTGACCTTTAGGTCTTGTTACCCTGGGCTATGTCTACGCCGTAAAGGATCACGGGATTAATTTTTAAGTAGGTATGTATTTATTAATCTTATTGTGACAGAATATTTTTCCTAAAATTGAGGATGTAGTAAAATAAAAGCATTAAAAAGTAAAGATATGAACTGAGAATGACTTTAAAGCCTCATAATAAATATCCTGCTACAGCTTGGTAGGGTACCAATCATCTCACATTACAAGGTAGTATTTATGGGTAATTGTAAAATGATGTGTACTAATCCAAATAAATTGATTAAACAACCACATATCATTTTAAATTACTAGTAGTATAGGTTCATAATCATGTCCCGAGAGTTGGTACACTGTAACATTGTATATGATCATATTATCAGAAGTGAATAGGTACGTTGTTAGGTTCAGACATTCACAAAGTTGGACATTATAATAAATAAGCATAAACTAGTTCAAAAAAAACTTCTTTTAGGTATATGGTTAATTACCGGTTAAAAATAACCATTTTTTTTTATCCATTTATTTTTGGACGACCGGATAGCTACGTGCTTACAGTGACATCGCTATTATGCAGTTCTTTGGTTGAAACTTGGGTAGGGGCAGCCAGCTACTTATGTATATAATGAAAACCAAAGTTTGTACCAGAGCCGCGGATGACAATAAATGATGTGTTGAAGTATTTTACATGTATATCGGCTAGGTACCTGCTTCGCTTAATTTGGGACTAGGCCAATTTATGGAGATTGTCCCCATTACATATTTACAATATTACAAACAAAATCTTAAAATGGGGTAGCAGGTGAAATAATAGCACTCAGTCAATTAAGCTTGGCGTCGCGTTCTGATCCAGTAGCTTAACAAACCGGCCCTTTACATGTATAAATTAAGCACAGAATCACGTTGTCACACTGTATAACATACAAATACCGTAACGTAAATATAAGCCCATCAATAAAGTCAACCCGAATTAGGTGGTAGGTATACACAGGCTCATATTTGCTCTCAACGTTCGAACAAAGAGTAGGTAACCAAATACCTGGTTTGTTCATTTAAAGTAGGTAAATAAATATGTAAGTACCGACGACTGGTGTAAACAAAATAGGAAAATCTTTATGTATATTATTCATGTAACATTTTTAGTCACAAAATTATGGAATTACAAAAATATAAAGCATAAATATATGTGGTACATATACAGACTGAATAAATTTCGCCCCTTTTTTGGTCCTCCTGCCATTAACGCGCACGCGTTTTTCTTGATTTCATAGATTTTACTAAATGACTGTGCTCACCAATGATACGTAAATCTTTTTCAACCACAATCTCCACAATTACTCATTTTAGTGTTCCGTAGTCAACAAGGAGCCCTTAGGTAGGTATATAGTTTCGCTATGTCCAGCTCTCTGTCTGTCTGTCTGTCCACGGCTTAGCTCAGAGATTCTTAGTACTAGAAAGCTGTAATTTGTCATGGGTGCACATATTAATTACGCCGACAATAAGGTAAAATAAAATCTCGAATCAAACATTTTTAGGGTAGCTCCTCTACACGTAAATGAGGATGTTTTTTCCTCGTTTATCCCATAGTGTGAGATGTCTTTGAAAATGTCATTCTATGTTATAGTATAATGTGGGTGTGGGTAAACCATTTTTCGACTCCGTGATCCGCTTGCGAAATATTAATCTAATTATCGATAGAATGAAGTTTCCTCCCCCTCTTGCCAGCTACAGTCTGTTTCAATAAGGAAGGTATGGCTGTGACATTCACTTTGACTACTCTAGAGGTGACCGCGGCATACCTATTCGACGATTATCGAATATATTTTAGTAATAACAACAATCGGTTCCATAAAAATATCAACTACATATTAGTTTATAAATAAATGCTAAATCGATTTAATAATATTCAAGTCCGTTTCCTAAGATGTAATAATTGGCATTGTTCATTTTTTTTAAGCTGTGCTTTTAACACCTTTATTTGATAAAATGGACTATTTCAAGCAACTAATTTGAATATTATGCTTTTACGTAGCTTTGTTAATTAATAATAAATACTTTTTCGCTGTTTGATAATTCTTGAATTTAGACAGAATCCCAATCGCCTTCGTTCGGCTGGCTATAAAAAAAACGGCTTTGTCTATGGTTTTGTAGATTTGACAGTGACACTTGACAGTTGCCGTAGCCAAACTTTTTTTTTAATTTTTGAGGCAAACATTCGATGCTGGATTCTGTCTAAAAACCCGGTCGTTCGGTCAAACAAAGGTTTAAAGTACTTTTACAAAAATATCTGCAATCATAAAGTATTTTTGAAATCGGACAAGATAAATCGGATAATTGATGGTTTTCCTCGAAATGGTTTTCGAATTGGAGCATACTAAAAAAAATGAACAATGCCAATTATAGTTAATTCCTATTTTACGCTTTTTGCCAAGTTTTGCTTTTTCAACAAAATAGAAGTATAAAATATTATTTAAGTTAATGATGTACCTAATTGAAGTTCTAAGGAATCTATTTATTACCAATAAACTCGATTTGTATTGTGTAGTGAGTGCGAAAGAATATATAATAATCACTTCATATTTTTGTATGTTGTCTTTGGATTTTCGATTATACGCGATTTTAACCGATTACCCAATTATACATAGTTATCTCTCTAGTTTTAATGACCATAGAACGTAACCTTGCAACGCCTCGTAAATAATGACATATTATATTGAAAATTTGTAGGTACGTGAAAATTATGTAAACGTATAAAACATCGCCGCGATTCTTTTTAGAACGTTATTAATGTACAGTACCAAGTATTGATTTATTTCTAAATAATTCAATTTTGTATTTCTTTTGTTGTCGAAACTTTCGTGAACGCTATCAGTTACACTCTATGGATTTGTTAGCCATGCTTCCTTATTGAAACAGACCTTAAACGATGGTTGTATATGAATAGGTGAAAAAATCATGGTAGTACGAGTAGTCCATATAAGTAAGTAAGTAATGAAGTTTAAAGGAAAACTATCACAGCTAGGTTGGCTTTACAATTTGACGAGTAATAGTCTACCTACTTATAAAATATGTACTTGGAGAGGTAGAAAGGCGCAACTACGGAACCCTACACTGCGCGTGGTCCGTGGCCCGCAGTTGGCTAGTTTTTTTTGTTTTATTTAAACAATATGGATGGTGCATAAGTTTTTTCAGCGAGGTAGATTATGGTAGATCGTACCAGTTGCTTCTCTTCCCGTGCAGATGGTAAAAGTCCATCGAGGGAAAATCGAGTGAGCGAAAATCTTAGAAAATCAAAACATTACGAAAACAAATTGAGTTGAAATGTCGCATGACGTCACATGTAACTATCTCTATACCAAATTCCAACGAGGTAACAGACAGACAAACTTTCGTAATAATAATTTTAGTATGAACACTAAAAACGTCAGATAACTTTGAATTGTGAAATGATTGTATCTTCTGGTATGTACGTGTATCTAACTTCACAAAACTTTTTCTTTTGTATCCTCCTTTTTGATCAGCTACTTTTGACGCTGACTGTAGGTACGAGTATGAGCAGCACGTGTGTTGTTATATCTGCGGACCAGTAATTTATTTTGACAAAACTAATTACTTGCAAATAACAAAGTAACCAAGCAAAGGTACATTTGTGTCCTCTTAGTTTAATGCTTAAGGAGGGCAGGAAGATGCCAGCACGTCGTTCTCTCACCATCCTTACGCATACTCGTATGGAAACCCAAAGTAGCCGCAAGCCATTCAGGTCATTAAAGCGTCTGAATGCTGTAACACCGTAAATCTAATATTTCCGTCCTGGTATTCCTTGTCGCAGATTTATTCGTAAACCATTTTACTTTATCAAATGGCGTGTCTGCCTATTCTTTCCTTCCAGTTCATCTTTACGAACATTCGAATGGCAACAATGAAGCTGAAAATGGATTATGCCCCTCGAAACGGAATGAAAGAGGCGGCATAGATTCCTTTACTCTTTATCGTCCATACTTTGATCTCGTCCCACAGCTTTATTACACTGGGTAGGTAAATAAGCAAAGCACTTAATGAATACTATTTCACAAGCCGGAAACTAGGACACCCTGTTCAAGTGATTAAAATACTAACAACTATGACGACAGGGACAAACTGGCATGATACAGTCGTAGTACATGGAGGCCTCTCGGTTAAATAGGTGACCTTAGTAAGCAGGTAGCATTACTGACAGTACTGGCACATACAGCCCGGCCTGCAGGCCCGCAAACGCTGGAGCCAGCCTCGTAACTCGCCGCTGAGCCGTGCCGCACTGCGACGCAGCACGTCATTAAAATTTAGTGGCTGCTAAAACACGTACAAACGTAGTCAATTATGTAACCGCGAATATTTGCATATGAATTTCATCCGATTCAACTATAATTATTTAGATTATGAACCCAATTGTGTCATTTGAATTTGCTCGGGGCTTAAGGCAAGCACGCGTAAAATGCTATTTCAAAAGCAAGTTATACGTTTACATAAAATTTGCAGCAGTTACTTAATTATGCAATGTCTTTCAGCCGACTCCAAGAAAAAAGAGGAGGTTTGCTATTCGTCTTTGATAAATACGGCGTTTGTGGCGGTCTCAAATTTGATCACACTGTCACCAAGTCAGGATCTAATAATGAAATTCCAGGTAAATCAGGAACTATCCTTAAATTTTACGAGGTCGTGTACGAAGGCATAATTTGGTAAATCAGAACTAATGACGAAGACCAGAGGTAGCTACTGAAACTCTTTAAATTCTAACCCCATAATTGTATATACATAATAAATAATTATACATACGAGCGATCCTAACGAAAATTTTTTTTTATATGAATAGGAAGGCAAACGAGCAAGTGGGTCACCTGATGGTAAGTGATCACCACTGCCCATAGACACCCGCAACCCCGGAGGGATTGCAGATGCGTTGCCAACCTAGAGGACTAAGATGCAATGCCTCTTGTGCCCGTAATTTCCCCGGCTGTCTTACTCTCCACACCGGAACACAGCAGTGCAAGCACTGCTACTTAGCTTAATCTTAACTGTTTGTTATTAGGTCTTCCTTATTAAAACCGACTGCAACGTCTAAAATAAGTAAAAAAATTATAGTTGTTTCCAGAGACCGTGCACAACTGCAAAAAAAACGTTTTCAGGAAGGAAAATATTATGATTTATGTACGACGTGAATGTGAACACGTTCCCACTAATTATTTGGCCTTGACGTTGATAGCATTAGCTAATACTACTCGTTTTACTACAAGGAACACATTACTATGAGCTGATGCTGACCAACCTGATTTTTTACATACGGAACCTTATTAAACCCTAAAAAGTTGTAGGTGACAAGGGAAATGGAAGTGGAATACGTCAACGAAGCCACAAAGTTATAAATACCGTTAAATGTATGTCGGGCAATACACCGTGTAGATATATACTGGTTACTTATATAAACCTTTCGTTTCTCGCTGTGAGAAGAGAAAACCACAGAAAAACGAGCAAAAATCGCTAAGCTATCGAAAAAACAGCCGAGGTAAAAACCGGCTTACGGCTGTCGTCAAGAAGCTTAAGTTAGGTGCCTTCATATTTTTACTTCGGTACACGCTGACATACTCGTACCTACATATGTATTCATTTTTACTACTCAGAAAAAAAGGCTACCTGAGCTTTATATCGGTAAAATAAAAAATATATATTTAAGTGTGTTTCTACTAATTATTTTCAGAATGTGTTGCCAAGCAATAGAACACAAATTTTATTGCATTATGTCTTTTTATCGTTCGTAGGCGCCATGTATTTTCTTTTGAGTAAGTAGTAAATTCAAAATAAACTAGATTGCCTATTTGTAATATTACTATTGTGAAGTATAAAACTTTTAGTCAGATACATGTTTAAACAATAGAGGGTTATCCTTAAAATGTACAACCCTAAGACGTGGTATCCAAACTTGGCCTAAATATATCTCCATTCATATTGTTGGGTCCGTCGCAGTGCACCAACGCCCTAAGGGCGGACTAAATTTGAGTGTTTTATAGCACCCACCAACTGCTATGGCAACAGAATCCCGGAAGTGCCATAACGAAATAGCTATAAGTAAATAGCAAAAACTTCTTAGATGGAAAAAGAACAAACTTACTCGGGTCGCGAAATTCTTATTTTCATTCACTGGCGTATCAATTGGTTTAATACTATAGAAATTAGGTATCTACCTATACGAGTAACTGCGCAGTAGTTTTTTTTAATGTGCATGCATGACAGTGAAAAATAGAATCTAACTTTCACTTATTCCTATACTTCGGATTTGTCTACGTGAATATATCGGATTTATTCGGCCTTAAGTTGATTGGTAAACTACTAAACCACGAGTGGTCCAACCAGTTTCGTACAATCTAAACCATAAATCCTGACGAGCGAAGATCAACAAATGTCAGTCCCACGTTTACCTTACTCAAAACACTGTAGGTAGAGCAAAATACCCAATCAATTATTAGGAATGCTATTAATTGCAAGCCGATCAATTTATTGAGTGATTGATTGATTGATTAGATGTTGCCTTTGATATAATACTTCTCCCCTGTCGTCTAAACTGAAGCTAATAATAATCACTGCGAGATCTTTGCCCACCCCATCCCATACCCACACATCAGGCATTTCAATTCAAATGTGCATTCCGCTGAACGCGTCGTATTAAGTGACTCGCTAAATTGTCTGAGCTGAGAATACTAATGTTATGGATACAACAAAATAATATCAGTAGATTTTTTTATTAATACTTTAAAAACAATAAATAAATAACATGAAAAACACGCAAACGCATAAGTGGCAACTTAGTATTAAATAAACGTCCGTCCCAAGATATTGTTAGGCTACCTGCATTGTAAAAAATATTTAATAAAACAACGCCCAAGAGCAGTCGAGTAGTAAAGTAATCATATTTCGTACAAGTTGAGGAAGTTCCCTGATTCAATTAGCGATACGTGCGGGTCCGGCCAGGCTCGACCGCCTCCGACAACCAAAATAATTAAAAAAAAACTTTTAGCAACTAAAAGACATATTTCTTTTTAAGAAAGGACATCAGAACCCATTTGACGATATATCTAACCGATCTTAATCATTTTTACTGTATCACGATGTGTGTGTTAGTATAAAATGGTATGAAATAAGTTAGTTTTACACAATATTATACCTCTACCTATGCTTAGCGTTAAAGTCCAGACACGGCAATAATGACCGGATAGGATGTGTCCATAAAATAGTTAACAGCATTTTGGCCCTCAACATAGGTACATCTCGAGAGCTAAATGATATGCGGTGAGGGGCGAATAACCGCGCTCGACACGTAAGCTTAATCAAGCACTTGAACTTTGTGCACATTTTTCATACAAATTAAATCCTTTGTTTCTCCCTACGCGTAAGCACTGTTTACTAAAACTGTTCTATTTTTTATAAAAGTAGGTACTGTCGTCGTTTTACAAATTATGTAGAGCCAACGGCTAAATATTTGTGCTTCTATTTACATTGTCATTTTTATTTAGATAAATTGTAGGTATTATTCTATTCTACTTTAATTGATTATGCAGGACATAAGATCAAACGGATAAATATTGGACCAACATTTATATTTATACACGCATTACTGAATAGTTTGGTTCCAAGTTCATGATCATGATACTAAGCTAATAGAATGGAAAGATAACAAATATGGCTTTTCGATATGGAATACCTTACAGTGTTACAGTTGAAAGCTCTTTGTCATTAGCGAAAGACTGAAGCACAGTCCCGAAACGTTAGCGACGGTTGGTCCATCTTCTGGATAGATTAGATACGTAAGTACCCACTCCTTTGTGGGAAGTTCAGTTTCAGAAATTTTATACCTTAAGGAAACTTTGGAACGCAAAGCTTTGTTACACTACTTAACATACACGATGAAAAAGTTTAGCCAAGCTTTAGGTATCGATTTAAGTTACATATAATATGTTAGATGAAGCAGTTGTTTATCCTTTAAAGGCCATTTACACCTGTAAATGCACAAGTGAAGGGTTTATTTCGCTACAATAGTCACTTCACTTAACTGGGTATTGGCATGCTACAAAGATAAACTTAGGTATCCTAATCCTGTGATGATCGCAACACTGCTTACCGAAATACTCAAAGCAAAATGTTCTCTCGCATAACGGTTTGTTTTATTTAGTTCAGATGACACAACAAAAATTGATGAATCAATATTGAATCCTTTTTTAATCTATTTGAAGAGTACAGGTGAATATCGTCTTATCTCAAAAAAACGACATTTTAATCTAAATAATTGACGTTGCTGTTGAAACATGTTTTAATTTTTTTTTAAAGAGCCGATACGTTTTCTTGTACAGACAGTCGGTCGTAAAAACAAAGCGGAAAGCTGGCATGCGTACGAAACTATAGGCAATGCTACTAGATCCCATACGGGTATAGGGCTTTTTGGGTTTTAGTTTTAAAACATCCGAAACAACACACAAAAAAAAATTTTAACATGAAAAGAATCATGATGGAAGAAAACAACACTGTTTTCTCCATTATCGGGCATCTATTATTTTCATTACAGACTACCGGATTATAGCAGACTATTATTATTTTATTGCGTATTATTAAGTAAGTACCCGGATGACAGAGCTTTGCTTGGTATTTTTTTTGTACGTTTTCTAAAAACTAAACCTAGCTAGATCGATTTATCGCCCCTGAAACCTCCTGCGTACCAAATTTCATGAAAATCGTTGGAACCGTATCCGAGATACAATAATTGCTGGTTTAAAAGTTTTAGATAGATTAGATATATTCATGAACATATTATACTATTAAATAATTACAAACATTCCCAAAAAAACTCATGCCAGTTTCATTAAAAAAAATCACAAACAAAAAAAGTCGGTTTACGAACAATAGTTTTACGTGATAACGTCATAAAGAAACATACCTATTCGAACTGCTAGCTCTGACGTCACGCGAGAAGATCGTGTCTCTCTATCGCTTGTTCCGCGCTCTCGCTTGCACACTCTGACTTCACGCGGAACGTAACGCCATGAGTCATGCTCTTTCGTGAGTGCAGCCGGCGTTCATCGATTTATAAGACGTTATCAAGTCAACATTGAATTGAAGATTCTTAGTTAGGATTAGTATGATAAATAAACGTTCTAGGTTCTGACAAATTTCTTGTTTAATCGACTCATCATAGCCATAACTATATATGTGTAAAAAAAGAAATCACGTAAATGCAGCAAAATGATTCGTAAAACAGAATCAAAATTGCAGCGTGTATATTATAAAAGCAGCGGCCCGTTTTCACGGCGCGGGCGGGCGGCGAAGAGTGCCCAATAAGGGCGCATATTGAGACATTGGACTCGGCAGAGGCACGCAGACACACGTCGGCTATCCGTGGCGCCATTATGCTGATTCAAGACGCAATATCAGAGACACGTTCCGCTAAAACGTGTTGCGTTTCACGAGCACACTTCGCTCTTCCAACAAGATTTAGATCCCTATCGCATTTGAAGACAAGCACGTATGTTGAAGCAATTTTATAGCTCTTTTGCACAAAACAAATTTATAGAACACCTTGACAACAGCAAATGTGTTAATGCGGAATACACTCGTATCCATAAAATAATGTTAGGTAGATCGAGAATTTTGTTTTTACAAAGCCTTTTTCGCTTTATCATTAAATCATCAAAGCACTGGGGGTTGATGAAAAATGCTTAGAAGGAAATATCAAATACTTCATAATGACTAGTACCTATGTCACAATGTGGCAATAAATACGGACGAGGAAGGACGTTTGTTCTTTAATCAAAATTAGAAGACGCCTGTTTGTGGCGTAACAATGTACTTACAATAATGTAAAACTTATGTAAGCTAAGTACATTTGCTAACTGCTCATATATTATTGGTAGAGAAGAAGGTCAGTCATTGATCTTCCCGGTTGATTTACAGCTCTTATACAACATTACACTTAGAATATTACAGACGGCTGTATTTAGTTACGTAACATGTTTATTAAAATAATTTTAGACTCATTGAGAAAGAAGCTCCAACGTATCGTTGTTTAGCCTTGACATTTAAAACTATCTTCGTTTAAAGATTATTTTGGGAGCCAGACAAATGTAGGTAAGTAGTTACGGTTATATTGGAATTGGAAAAGATGCACTCAGACGTAGGTTTTGTTTTTTTAGATTAGGTTTTGTTTTTGTGTGGAGAGACCACAATATAGAAATCTCTCACCAGGCAGATGTTATGCATGTGGACCGAAGTCCGAAAGGGAGAGTTGACTTCTGACATATATATATACTAGCTGTTGCCCGCGACTTCGTCCGCGTGTGTTTTTGTGATACTTACGGCTTTTCTCGATATCAAAATTATTATTATTATGACTATTAACTTCGTCACATGAATCACTGAAAGTATGTACGAAACTATACTTTTAGAATTACGTCATGAAAATAATAATTTGCGACACGGAATCTTGAAAAAAAATCAAGTGCAAACTGGTTAATGACTCGTCACATTTATTTATACTTTATTTTACAAATAGTTTTATTTATAGTTTTGTTTATAGTTTCTTTATTCAAAAAAGCTAAGTACAGTTTTAATTACATCACTATTAATTTCGCCAAACTATAACGCTTATTGGCGAATACTGCGCTCACTTTAACGATATTTGTACCCTGATTAATTTAAAAAATTAAATCTATTCTAACCAAATAATACATAAATGTTTACCTGTTTTTACCTTACGACTAACAATTCATTTACTAATCCGTTTTAATTAATATTTTGCGACTCAATTTTTTCTAGCAGAAGCTTTTTTAATTTATTTTCTTGGTTTAAGTACCTACGTACCTACGTAATTACAGATTATTAACACTTATTATCATTCTACAAATTAATTACCTACAGGGGCCTTGCCATAGTTGCCATGATGTCTTAATGCGATTCAGTTTAGGTTCGCTCGCTGTCAGATTCATACTAAAAGCACCAACTTTTCACAATAAAATTCTGACATGTTCGTAGCGCAGGCGTAAACGCGCCCTTTGATTTTGCTTTTTATAGGCAAAGGTACCAAGAACATACAGCCAAGCGTTTCACGCCGCCCTCATATTAATATCAGGCTATCAAATAAGAGTGCGTTCGAAAACCGAACGCGTTGTGAATAATTGCGCAATAAATAAAAACAAAAGTAACGGTATTGCATATTGAACTTTAGGTGTTAGGTAAAGAACACAATTTAGGACGCCAATTTAGGTTGATTTAGGTTTGACAAAAATCTCTTCGTTGAAAAAATGCCTGTACAGCATGTAATTATTATAAAGATTATATTAATGTTTTTTCACAATTGACACGCTTTTCCGGCTATATGTCTTATGTACATTTGTATCTATCTATTTTCTTCGTAGTATTATTATGTTTGTAACTATTACCAACTACTTATACCGAGGAAAGCTGATTTTCTTGAGTTCCGCTATTTTGTGCGTATGATTACCTCAAAAATCAAATTTCAAGAAAACTGAGAAATTATATTTACCTGTATTAAATTGGAAGTATTATGTAGTAACTTTAAAAGGTTACACTTCATTGGCTTTTATTGTATAGGTGTATGAAGTTAATTAATTTTAAACACAAAACCCTCTTTTTTGCATCTCTGGATGAGATTAAAAAAAAATGCTAAAACAGGTATTTCTTTATTTTTATTACTAAGCATTTATTCTGAGTTTCATGATTCTAGAACAATCTAATTTTCTTTTTTCATACAAACTTTAACCCCCCTTTTCACCCCCTTTTTCCAAAATTTTCCAAAATTTCTGTAGCCTATATCCTATTCTGAATTAATTGGAATCGATTTGTGAACATTTCATTAATATCCGTTCAGTAGTTTTTACGTGATGCTCAGTCAAACAAACAAACAAACAAAAATTTTAAAAATGGTTTTAATATGTTCAGTTACCGATTTTAAGTCACCCTGGTCGGTTTTTTTTTTTAAATCTTCAATGTACAGATTTTTTGGTCTCAACGATTTTATTATATGTATAGAAGAAGGCCATATTTTATAACAGAAGGATTTAATCAGAAGCAAAAAGAAAAGAAAGGGACTAAAGACAGGAAGTGGATTCAATTAGTAATAAAAAGGTGAATTGAGTTGGTTTTTAAAAATAGGTGGAGTTTTAACTCGTCTTATGGCTACAGGAAGGGAATTCCACAGACGGATAGAAGTCATAGTCATTAAGAGAAACTATTTTCGTTTATAGAATACGTCTGCTATCAGATATCGCTAAATATTATGTGCACATGATCTAGAAAAATATTTTTTATCGGACTTGGAAATGTTACTTGAAACTATCGTTGTCTGAAGAAACACTGGCTGGCGACTTTTGTTTTATTTGAAATTTGTTTCATTCGTTCGAAAATCGAACGCCGCTTACCGTGGCGTGGCCATCGCGATTTTCGGAGCCATGCGATTTTTACGAAATTGGACTTTAAGAGCATAATAATAAGAACTAGTGAGAATCATATTCATATTAGGTACTAATCTACGGGTTATAATGAAATTCAGTACAATATTACTACCCGCAGGCTTATTACGTAACTCGCTCGCGATCGTATTCGTCGTCGAAGTTAATTGTAATTACGATTCCGATCGCCTTGAAACATTGGTATTACGTAAAAAAAATGATTCCGATTACCCAAGCTAAGGGCTACAATGAGTTACTTTGAGTAAGGTTTACATGATATATAATTAGCCATTGTCGAGCAGGTAGTGTGAAAATCGAGTTTATTGGTAATAAATACATTCATTACAACATCAATTAATTACATAATTAAGTTAATCCTCACTAATATTATAAATGCGAAAGTAACTCTATCTATCTGTCTGTCAGCTTTTCACGGTTAAATCGCTGGACTGATTTAGTTGAAATTTGGTATACAGATAGTTTGAGTCCCGGGGAAGGACATAGGATAGTTTTTATCTCGGAAAATTGCATAATTGATACGCAAGTTCTGCGCAGACGGAGTCGCGGGCAAAATCTATAGTGTTTTATAAAACCTTTTTGTTGAAAAAGCACGACTTGGCAAAAAGCGTAAAATAGGAATTATAATTATTGACATCTCGGAAAACTGACTTGATATATACGATCGTATTTATAAATTAACTAGCTTCTGCCCGCGACTTCGTCTGCGTAGAATTATACATAAAAATCTTCCTCTTGAATCATTCTATCTATTAAAAAAAAACCGCATCAAAATCCGTTGTGTAGTTTTGAAGATATAAGCATACATAGGGACATAGGGACAGAGAAAGCGACTTTGTTTTATACTATGTAGTGATGATAGTGATAATGTAGTCGATAGTTTTAAAACAGCGGACTCAACTAAAAACCTATCCATTGGGACATAACAAGGTACCGCCAGTAAATAATCTAGTAGGTATAATAAGCGGCCCGTGAACAATTGCTGATAAGGATAACTCGTTATTACGATAAGTTTGAGCGTGACACGCCCGTTAGTATCGGCCTGCGATAGCTGATAATTAGTCCGACAATTGCAACCTGTATTGTTCGAACCTTGTTTTATTACTGCACGCACCTAATTGTACACTGACGAGCAAAAATAACGGATCACTTTTCAAACAACTTTGTATTGGAAGCGACCCTTTGTTTTTAACCGTTGTCTTGTACCGCTTTTAAAACGACCGTATTATGTAATTTTTATCATGATTTTAAATGAATTTGGACAAAACGGTTGTACATAAAAAGTGTATTATTCTATCTATTATTAGTCGCTATAGCGTACGAGATTTAATTTAAATCTGGTATTTTTCATCATGCCTTCAATGAAACAATCAGTGATAATTTAATTTTTCTACGTTAGTATGTATGTAAGAGAATTAAATTATTCGAGTGTATACGCAAACGAGCTTTTTTTTCCAATACTGACTATTTTCTGCAATTATTTAATAACTAGCGACCCGCCCTGGCTTCGCACGGTATATTATGCATGTATTATACATATAAACCTTCCTCTTGAATCACTCTCTATTAAAAAAACCGCATCCAAATCCGTTGTGTGGTTTTGAAGATATAAGCATACATAGGGACACGGGGACAGAAAAAGCGACTTTATTTTATACTATGTATTGATGATTAGTACACACATGCATTTTCACTTAAACTTTAACTTTGCCGATGAAAATCTTGGCCCCCGTTAAGCTCCAACACTTCCGTTTTTTTATAGTTACCTCAAAGCACAAATGGTAAGAGTGGGTATGTAGGAAAAGCGTTAATTTTAAATTCGAAAAAATATCTCATATGAAGATGGTCGAACAATCTGCTATTTTTTTTTTTTTTTTTTTTTTTTTTTTTTATATGAATAAGAAGGCAAACGAGCAGGTGGGTCGTCACCTGATGGTAAGTGATCACCACTGCCCATAGACACCCGCAACCCCGGAGGGATTGCAGATGCGTTGCCAACCTAGAGGACTAAGATGAAACGCCTCTTGTGCCGGTAATTTCCCCGGCTGTCTTACTCTCCACACCGGAACACAGCAGTGCAAGCACTGCTACTTAGCGGCAGGATTAGCGAGTAAGATGGTGGTAGCGATCCGGACGGACCTTGCACAAGGCCCTACCACCCGCAAAAGCGAAATTTGCGAAAAGAGCAGAGAGATGTTTTGGAAATAAATAAAGATCCTTCGGGAACCTATGATAAAAGGTTTGTACGTGTACCTACTCTTGTTGGTAGATATATTTCTGCACTTCAGTTGGCATGAATTTTATTTTAAGCTTAGCTCTCGCTAGGAAGCAAGTTTAAGGTTCATTGACATTAATCACCTCGCTACGTTTTAGAAGATAACTAGTTAAACGTAGGCACGTCATAGGCGCGTGAAGGCTTATCCAATTAAACAGATCAGTGAACGGAAATTACTACTACCGTAACGTAGTATAACATCTAGAACAGAAATCATTCCATTATGTTATACTAGCTGTTGCCCGCGACTCCGTCCACGTAGAATTCCCTTATCACTATCCCGCGGGAAGTTTGCTGTTTACCGGCTTAAAAACTATCCTATGTCCTACTAGACCGGGACTGCAACTATGAGTATACCAAATTTCAACTAATTCCGTATCAGGCAGACAGACAGACGGAGAGACAGACAGAGTTACTTTAGCATTCATAATATTAGTAAGGATTACACAGTTGCACTAGCGACGTGTTCGATCAGTCCAATCAATCACGATTATTATATCATGTAATATTCATATACCAGCATTGAATTAATTGTAAGTATAAGTAATGAGAAATCTGTCAGTGTACCATCATATATGAAGAGAACTGATTATCATTTGTTGGTTTTGATTATTATCTCGGTCTTAATTATTAGGGTCACCTGGGGCTATTTTGCGCATATAGGGCAAATGCATTCTTTAAGATTTAAAAGAAACGCACCACTTAACAGCAACTCCTGTCCTCGCTTGTAAAAGTTTAGGGTAATTGCCCTAAATTAATCACTAGATGTTGCCGGTATGTCCGTATTTTTGTCGTAAAATGCCATATTATTTTTGACAAAATTTCTGCACCTGGCAGTGTCACACGACATTTGGTACAGTCGTCATCGGATATATCGCAGCGGGCGAGGTCCTCAAATATTTCGGAACAGCATTAAACTTCAATAAATTACACTAGATAAGGTTTCCTACCACCAGAACACGCAATTCGTCATAAATTAAGAGCAGCGACTTTTCAATAAATTTGGAACGTTCAATGAGGTAAAAATATAAGGAAGCACAGATCGTCAAAGATATCGACGTAGTCAGACCGATGATAAAAATCTGAACATTCGTGGAAAATATACCTTAAGTTTGTAACAAGCAGTTTAAATTACAGTGAATTATGCATGCAAACGAGTAAACTATAGATGACATTTTTCATTTTGGCATGACGTATAAGCAAAATTTATGTTTTGATTGAAATTTGAATCTATCATTACAGAGGTTTATTTTCCACAAAAGTGTCCAGATCTTTATGATCACCCTGACAGTGTCGATACCTTTGAGGATCTGTGCTTCCTGATATGTTTACTTACAGTTATCCACTAGAACCTTTAAATTTGGCATACCAGTTGGTAATTATGATATCTGAAAACCAATTTCAGGATTTTGTGAAATTCCCGTAGGATAAGAAAAAAAAAGAAGATTATTCTGTGTCACTGACTTGGTAACACAATTTTTAGATATTTATCAGACATATAGACATATTCCTTGGGGATGAAAGAGGTGCACTACGAAAGGATTTTTCTATTTTCCCAGGGAATAAAAGGACGGGATAGGAAATATAGACTAAGTATTTAGAAGATAAATTCTTTGAAAAAGAATGGAAGTGGGTTCCCGTGCATGAAACGGGTTTACTCGTATTTCGGTGAGATAGGTAGTACGAAATCCTTCGTGTTTAAGTAGGCACGACTCATGTTTGGCTGGTTTTGTACATTTTCGATGGAGGAGAGGGGAGAGGATGAAGTTTTAGCGCAAATTTCGATTCTGCTCGGACGAAGTAGCGGGCAAAATATAATTAGATGTAATAAAATAAGAACTGAAAAGTTTATTCAATTCTCTACATTTGGTAATATTTTGCGATTTTTAAATTAATCTGCGTATTTTATAGAAAATAAATTGTTTTAGGCTTCACCGAAAAAATTTTTGAGCGTTTGTGTCTTGAAAATAGTAAAACTTTTCACGAGTTTCATTTTTAAAATCCCTAGTCGGTGGCATCATTTTCACTGTTCTACTTCAGGCAAAGGGCCCTGCCAAAAAGCACCACATCAGGCTAATATCGATACTTGTACTGTCGAACAATGTGATTCCTGACCCACCGCAGAACGTCCTCGCATTATTTTCCTTGGTCACTTGACATTTACTGTGTGAGGGTTCCACAGTGGGTCAGGGATCAATTTGTTCGATGGTATTTTACATATAATTAAGAATATTGACTTGCGAAATAAAGTCTTGCTCTGAAATACTCGTACAATTTCGCCGCTATGATAATATTCAAGTACATCCTCTGACACTGGTTGTACTAGATTCGATATAGTTTTACTTTGAGATGCGCTGTAGGGAAAAAAAGGGATTGATATCGTAATCGCATTCACCAATTCTTCTGTCAAACGGTATAAGACGGACCTCAGGAAAAATAATTTGAAAACCCTCCTTAACACTGCAACCACAAATCGAATGACGTAATCATGTAATGTAACGCAGTGTGATATATTCATGAGCAAACAGTGATAAAGGAAACGAAACCGATTGACATGGGTAGTAGGTACAATCTACCCTAAGTAAGGCTTTTTCAGATGATTAACACAATTTGTCTAGAAGTAGATTAATCAAGCGTTAGGCCAACCTACGTAGCGTAGATTTACGAGTATCCTCAGCCGCCCCCTCCCCCGCTTGCGCTTACCGCGACTTCCCCGCGCGCCAGTACACAACTCATCAATTTCCTCAGGACACGAGACTTGGAATCCTGTTAATTAAACTATGCCGCCAAATTAAACTAGTACAATCGCCGGAGACGACGCGGTTTAATATCGCACGGGTCACGAAGTGCTTCAGGGTACGCATGGGAAAAAATTATACAAACAAAGCTCAATTGCTTAGTAGATGTGTTTTTTAGATTAAGTAATCTTATTCCACCAAGATGAAACCCGTAAACTTGTTATCACAAGAAATAGGCACCAACTATTTAAATGTAAACAATACATGCCTAAATACAACCTTTTATAATATTCAAGTACCGATCAGTGACGTAACTATAGGGTGGCAGGAGTGGCAAAATGCCACGGGCCCCTAGCTATACGGGGCCCCGAACTGGCTTGGTTTAGGGCACCGAAGGGACGCTGATGCACTTCTTTATATTGAGAAAGGAGCCCCATCTGACGAATTTGCCACGAGCCCCAGACGTTGCGGTTACGCCACTGGTACCGATTGTGAGATTTTTAAAACGTGCGCAAGTGTTCGTTGACCATTTATAAGTTCGCCATCAGGCTCACATGTGACATATTTCTGTGGCCATGTCCCGCTTCTTCGACGTTCTGCTAACAGACGTTTGACGACGTATTCTGTAATTGCATTTCAGTCACATTCTGCACCGATCGGCGAAATATTTGTACATCACAAACTGGGTTGATTGATACAGTGTCATGGTGTAGGTCGTCCGTGAAATTAAAAATGCAAAATGCCTCTGCACTGTTAAACCTACTCAACATCGACCGTGAACCACGTATCAAGGAATTCAATTTTACTTAACGCACCGAACCGTAAGTTTCAATGTTTTAGTTTAAGTCCAGTCAGTCCTGTACGTACATACATACATACACACATACTATCATACTAACCTATGAGACTGTGCCGGCTGGAGCCGAGGCAGTGCGCGGGCGGCGAGCCGGCCGCACGCAGCGCGTCCAGCGCGCCGCCGCCGCCGCCGCCGCCCAGCGCGCCCTCCTCCAGCGCACCTGCACAGAGCAACAAATAGTACTGCGCACAAAATACAAGGAAGGTACTGGGGCCTTACCGTGACGTCTTAATGCGATTCAATTCCGATTCAGTTTAGGTTCGCTCGCTGTCAGATCCATATACTAAAAATGACAGCTAAAACCTGAACTGAGTCGGAATTGAATCGCATTAAGTTGTCATGGTAAGGCCCCAGGTGCAGTGAATAAAGTTTTCCCATGACAATTCGTTGATTCCCATGTTGTTTTCAAATTTAACAACATTTGAATAAGGTTACCTTAAGCTCTGTCTACCCCGTAAGGGATAAAGACGTGATTTATGTATGTATGTATTGAAGAAGGTTATTTATAAAACTATTCAATGTATACACAACTTTAATCACAATGTTGTTAAAGTATTAAACCGGATACAATTCAACGAAATGTCATGGCAAAATTTGACATACTACACCTGTAAATGAGCGAGCGGCTCACCGCTGCGCATAAACAACAGCATCACCAGAGACAATTGCCGAAGAGTTGCCGACCTGAGAAGACTATTTGTGTCCATAACTTTCTTGACCATCCCTGCATAATGTCCATCCGCCCGCGACCCACCACTCCGCCGGTACGACTTACGCCAATCCCGCAGGCGACGATTGGGTATAATTTGACGGAGGCAAATCAGACAAACACACACACACACAGACACATATTTTCACCGCGCTCATACAGGCCAAATAGTGCGTCTTTAGTATGGAGTAATCAGGTACGCATAATTTCAGAAATAAATAACAGGAAACCAACCATATAAGTTGGCAACAAAAGCGTTCATTGAACATTCATCAACATCATTTCTGTTCGGCCCAAAAGTTATTTCTGTTGACTTGTGATTTTAGAAATTGACATTGTTTGCATAACTTAATAATATTTCGAATGGCAAAAACCGTCTTCATTATTTCGTTTCGCTTCCAATAACAATTCTTAATTAAAGTTAACTTTTTCAAAGTGCTTTTTATTTTTTCCAAATCAAACCAAATTGCTTCTACGCGTCCATTCGTCTCCCGTTTAGAGAGTCGAATGCCCCAGCCGGTATTCTGTTCTATTCCTTCCTACTAGTACTTGTGCCCGTGTTCCCACGGATATGAAAATGTCAGGTGTAGGTACACTAGGTACAGTCGTTACTACTGAGTTGTCAATTTGAAATCATCTGAGTGGTTTGACGACATCCGCATGAATTGTTCGAGCCCTGCTGATAAGCTCTACATTACATTTCAAATTTCGAATATCAATACAGTGACATGAACACGCTGTTACATGAAGTTTCACTATTCGAAAAAAACTAGTTTATAAGTAAAAAAGTTGTGACTGTTGAGATTTTCAATTGTTTTTTATCTGCGACTGAGAAGAATTTTTTTCCTGTTTTTACTGTAGTAATATTATCATATTACGACAGTTAATCATATTTTAATATTTTTGCTTCTATTAAAAACTTACCCCCTATAATAAATAATGTAAGTTTACATTATATAACAAATTTCAAGTCAATCCGAGCAACGGATAAGGATATCTCGTCGCGCCTTATAGCCTTCTGGACACCCTCCCTGTAGGTAGCGATCTGATCTCTCCGAGGCATTCTCAGCGACCGTTCGTCGGAGCGTCAACATCCGCTGAGGATGCCTCGGAGAGAAGTGAAACACATGTCCGGATTCTATGTGTTGGTGTTGATTTTGATTGTCGATTCGGTTGTTTTTGTTTTGTGTAGTTATTATTTTCTTTAACATTGTCTGCATGATTTGACGGAAACGTGACTGTTTTGCACGATTTGACCTCACTATATCGCGGACTAGCAAAGTAAAGTTATCCATTTATTTTAGTTTTTAGACATGGACCTCCGCAAAGTCACGCCTGAATCTATACAGTTTTTATTGTAATTTTGTATAGGACGTCGTTTTTTTCCTCGCATTCAAAGTGAAAGGTAGAGTATTTAACGCGAGACTAAACAATCATATTAACACTCTATCTATAGCCACCCTTGCTCGCTCGGGTGGCTAAAAATCTATTGTCATTATGACTTGTTTTAGTCCCTTGTTGAACCATTTACTGTTAAAAATAATCTTATTTGAAACTTCACGGGCTCATTTTTGAATCATCGTCATCAACCAAAATAAAAGACGTCTACTGCTGATAATTTTTGTATATACAGGGTGGGCCTTGTTACAGAAGCAAAAAATTAAACCACAGCATCCGGTATTCATTCTGAGCTAACTTTGTTCTACTACTTTTAAAAATAACCTGTATTGCCATTATTATTTTAGTTTAAAGTTTAATTGGATAAACAATGTATTGCTAAATCCGTAATTTAGTAATGTGATAAGCGACTTAGGCTATTGGATGCTGTACATTGAAAATACCTTTTATTTTGTTTGGAATAAAAATAATGATAAAATTACTTAATTTTTAAAAGCTGCAGCACTAAAGTAGTTGCATTTGAGTAGCAGAACCTGTGTTTTAATTTTTTGCTCCTGTTACAAGGCCCTCCCGGTGTACAATCAATGTAATGGCATCAACACTGTCACTTTTCAATCATTGGTACTTAAACATCACTCGTTTGTTTCATCGATGGGTCTACTCTTGTTTCTGGTGTCCTGTCAATCGTTCGAAGGTGAGGTTTAGGATTGAACGATAAGTTCACCTTTGTCATTGCATATTTGGTTTGTTCTGTTGTCCTTCAAATTTCCTTTGTTTTATGTACAATAAAGAGTCGTACAAGTACATAAGTATGTTTCTAACATGGGTCTTTTTATCCTGAAATTTGCCCGTGTTTTCACATAGAACCCTGTTTTGCCTTACCCTTTTAAAAGGTTTAATAGATAACAAATAGGCCATTTATAGGTATGCTCATTTTTATTTACATTTATTATGTCTCTGATCCCATTTTTAGGTTCGTGACTTGATTGATTACTTATAATTTAAATTCAAATATTTAGTTCTTTAAAATTAAAAGACGTAAAGATCTCCTTTTGGGCTTCGCCGCAGCCGCAGTCGAGTTATAAATATTCAGCTATGGAATCCCAAAAAATGTAAACTAAGAAAGTTTTCAAGCAAACTAATTTGAACTTTACAAAGTTTCTGATCCCATAGAAATAAGTAAAGCCCGTCGCGGTTCATTCGGAACTTGTTCTATAGGTCTGTAGGCACGTGTATTATTTACCTAATCATTTATTTGACCATCACCATAGGTTTAGTAGTTATTGAGTTTTATCCGTTGCCTTCTGTATTTAAATACGTAATAATTATAACATTAAAATAGTTGCTACAATTTAGTAAACTTAACCGGTAGGAGTGAATTCATAATATATTCTCATTAGTCTGGAAGTAACCGGTCTTTGGAAACACTTTGGGACACTTTAAACTTCACCCGGCATACCTTGTCATGAGCTGAAACTAAGTTTCATTAAGTGCATGTGACGTTTAATAGTTATTAATGTGTCTGGATCATATTGAGTAAAAATCAACTTATAAGAAAATTGCGTAGTTTATAAGATCTAAACGTACATACATATAGACGGCGTGGAGTGATTTTTATTTATACCATGTAAAGATTCGGCACATTATTGCCACTTGCTGAATATACACAGGTGCATCACCGAAGGCTACGTTAAATAAGAACGCGAATGAAATCGTACAACGACATAAACAAGCTAAATGTTTAGTTACAAAGTCAACTCTAAAATTTGCTATCAAAGTCTTGTAACCTCCACCGCTATAGGATTTAATGTATAAATATCTATCATAAAATTATTCAAAGTTCTTTATTTGACACTCGGCACCGCTTCTCGATGCCGATGAGACGTACCTCGATTGCGAGATTCATGGAACTACATTAATTTTCCATACAATTTCACGAGACAAATTGATTGCGATGACAAAGAGATTAGGGAGCATATAGCCGTCGGCAATATCTCGTATTCTCAATCGAGGACTCTATGCGACGCTTTCAGTAATTGACGAATTTACGAGTATGAGTGAATAAATAAATAGCCTGTCGCGCGAAAGCGAGTTTCACTGCCAATATCATGCATGATAGATACCTCTGAGCTGCGTGGACAGTAAAGTTCTACTACCGAAATCCGTTTAGCTTCGACCCAGTATATAGACGTATGTCATCCAATATTAACTGTGGGTAACGTATCATTGTTAGATTTATTGCGAAAAACTTAATTTATGGTGGAGTAGGACTAGAGTGGCCTACTATGAAACCGCCATAATTAAGTATGCTGGCTTATTGGCCGTACTTTAGTAAAATATAAATTAATAAAGTACTGTCAATAAGTCATATATTTCGTGAGCTATTAATAATATCTTTTAACTGTGTCTGTTAAATGAAACACCAAATTCAAACTATTCGTAACATTAACACGTAACTTAGTAACATTTTGCAGCAAGCGTGAGTATTAATTTTTCTTCATATAGGTACAGCATATTCAAAACTAGGCGCTTAATCAGATTTTTCATATTGTTTTCCTTCTCTTATCACCAAAATTAGATGTGATCTAAATGTAAAGGAGTATATTTATTGACGCCTGTCTATTAGGTACTTAACCAATTAGGTACCCTACTAATATTATAAATGCGGAAGTTCGTGAGTATGGATGTATGAACGGCTGAACATATCGGGATGAAATTATTTGAAACATAGATAGATTATAGTCTGGAATAACACATAGGCTACTTTTATCCCGAAAAATTGCATAGTTCCCGTGGGATAGCGATAAACGGATTCATTATGCAGACGAAGTCGCGGGCAACAGCTAGTAGGTCGATCTCAAGAACAGTTTTTGAACTCAAGCAAACGTTGTAAACCAAAAAGCGTGCTTAATTTATTTGATAAAACCTTAAAGAGCTAAAAACAAGGCGCACGTGTCACAAAATGTATGAGCGAAATACTCTCCTTTTTGGGGATGAATATGTTTCAACACTCAATAAAGTAATTAACGGTTTAAAATTAAACAACAGGCTGGGAATACTCTGTGTGCCATTCGTATACAGTTTAATTGAATGAGGTAGGAACATCGCCACAATTCAATGGAAATTGTAAAGAGGAAATTCAAATATACCTGAGTCTGTTTTCCCTGAATTCTGTAATCTGACATACGGTTTGATAAGTAATTTGGTTTGATATGATAAAATAATAATTTAGGGGTTGTATATATATTTTATTTTTCTACATAATCTCCTCGAAGTTCAACGCACTTATCCCAACGCTTCTGCAATTTCTCGATGCCTTCTCGGAAATGGGTTTCTTCCAGGTCCTCAAAATATGCATATACTTCCAGTATCACCTCCTCATTAGACTGAAATTTTCGTCCTGCTAGAAAATTTTTAAGCTTTGGTAATAGATAATAGTCTGAGGGGGCCAAATCTGGCGTATAAGCAGGATGTGGAAGCATTTCGAATTGTAATTCAGTCAATTTTCGCTCAACGAGACGACACGAGTACACCGGAGCGTTGTCGTGGTGAAACATCACTTTTTTTTGCCATTCCTGGACATTCATCAGCTATCGCAACCTTTAATTGATCTAAAAGTGAGGCATAATATGCTCCAGTGATGTTTTTGCCCTTTTCCAGGTAATCAATTAGGATAATTCCTTTTGCATCCCAAAATACAGACGCCATCACTTTTCCAGCTGTTGGAATGCATTTCGCCTTCTTTGGAGCGGGGTCACCATGTCTAATCCATTGCCTCGACTGCTGTTTCGTCTCTGGTATTTAGTGATGAATCCAGGTTTCGTCAATAGTAATAAAACTGCGAATAAACTCTGTTGGATTCTTTTAAACACCTGCAATTTTCCAGCAGATGTTTGCATGCGAATGCGTTTTTGCCCTGGAGTGAGTAATCGCGGCACCCATCTTGCACAAAGCTTTTTCATATGTAATTCGTTGTGCAAAATAAAATGTACTCATTTGGTAGAGATGTTTGTCACTTCAGCTAGCTTGCGTATTTTCAATCATCGGTCGCTTAAAACTAAATCATGGATTTTATCGATGACTTCTGGTATAACCGCTGATTTCGGAGCTCCAGGTCGAGGTGCATCTTTAATGCAGGTCCTGCCACGTTTAAACTCGTCAACCCAAAATCTAAAAGTTTCGTAGGAAGGACAAGAGTCTCCCAATGTAGGTAAAATCCTTTCATAAATTTCTTTCGCCGATTTACGTTCCAAAAAAAAGAATTGAATCACACCATGTATTCCAATTTTCTCCAGTTTGCCGCATTACTCCGATTACTTGTCTGTCAACTGCTGTCAAATCTAAAATTCCCGCCAAAAACACTTGGTGCCACAGATTAATTATCTGCAAATATCAAACTTTATGGATAAATACAAAGATACCAGTAACGCCATCTATCAGTGCCCGAAACAAGTTACTTATCAAACCGCCTACGTACATGTCAAAGCTAGTGAAAGAGCATTTTGGTATGCGACGTTGATCGTGATAAGATTTCATTTCATTTCATTTCATTTCATAAGATAACAGCAGTTAAACTTTATGGTAATAGTATAGTACATTGTGGTACCGAAATGTACCAGTACTTTTTTACTACATTTAATATACATTTCTATGCCACGTAACGGTCCGTAGGGTAGTTTATCGCATAAATTTGTTTGTTTTTGTGCAGTTGTACTATACATCTTCTATACATATAATAAAGCTGAGGAGGGTCGAAAGTTAGAAGATATTAAAAATAATTGACTGGGGATACTTAAAATCGATAACAGAACACGTTCTAACAGTTTTTAGAATTTGTGTCTGTTTTTCTGTATATTTCTGTCTGTGAAAACGCCTGGACTGATTTTGATGCAAACTTTACGTAGGTATCTGGTGAGAAAATTACCGGGCAAGTTGTAATCCACTTTTTATCCCGGAAAATTGCATAATTACCGCGGGATAGCGATAAACATGTCAAAGGTCACAGCTGCCTAGAGTCGCAACGTAAATAAATATTGCTTCAGTATAATAGAGGGACTAAGAAGGGATTTTTCAAAATTTCCACAGGATAGGGAATAAATGGGGTTTGCAAGTCCACTGAAAACAGAGCCTATCTCCATAACTACAATTACGAGTCTCAAAATTTGCCATATAAGTTGAGATTCATAACTACTGAAAATTACTTTCTAGACTTTTCCAAATTTCCGCGGGATTGGGAGAAAAAAGGGATTTATATTATTACTTTGAAATCATTTTATCTCCGTAATTATTTTTACTAGAATCTTTAAATTTGGCTTACTTGCCAGTAGATAATTATGATATTTGAAAACTGATTTCTGGATTTTGCGAAATTCTCGTGGGATAAGAAAAAAAGTTTCTTGGTATTTGGCATTCATATTCCAGATGATCAAAGAGGTGCACTAAACAGGGATTTTCCCACGAGATAAAAGGATGGTATAGAAAACATAGATTTTGGATTTAGTAGACATGTTCTTTGAAAATCACGTAAGCGTTTTAAAAACGGATTATTCGAATTTCCCACAGAACAAAAGGATGGGATAAACAATAATGGAAGTGGGTGTCCAATGTCCATGCAAGAAACGGGTAGGTAGTATGAAATCCGTCGTGCTAGAGTACGACTCGCATTTGGCTGGTTTTTGTACATTTTCGATGGGAGAGAGTAATAAATTTTAGCGCAAATTTTGATTCTGCGCGGACGAAGTCGAAGGGAAAAGCTAATTAAAAATATATGTATAAACCATCACCTGTAATCTTGACAGCAGTCGCTACTTGTTAATGCTTCCAGCTGGTTTACATACATATATATGCAAACAACTGAGTAAATTTTTTAATTTTTTGTTATACGCTACTTACGTACAAGAACAAAGTGAAACAGACTTAACAGCAACTCTATAGCCATTAAAGAGAAATAAAACTCATAATATTGTAGGTATATTATACCTTTACGAGTGCGAATACATTAAGGAGTAAGGGTCGTAAACGTACGCAAAGATAGTGTCAGTATATTGGCCGAGGCGGAGGCAAACATATAGAACTCGAGTTCTATGTTTGCTTCCGCCTCGACCAATATTATGATAGAGCTAATTCATAGTAAACTACAATAACTATTAAACACGAAATTTAGATATGTACCCATTAGAATTTTAATTCTACGTATAAGTGTGTTCCTTGCTACTGTCATCAAGCTAAATATTATTGACTAGCAGTTGCCCGCAACTTCGTCTGCGTAGAATTCGTTTATCGCTATCCCGCGGGAATCACGCAATTTTCCGGGATAAAAAGTAGCCTATGTGTTATTCCAGACTATAATCTATCTATGTTCCAAATTTCATCCACATCGGCCCAGTACTTTTTGAGCCTATTCATTACAAACATACAAACATACAAAAATAGGTACAAATCTTTCCTCTTTATAATATTAGTATAGATATAGATGTATTTCATCATCATCGTCTCCAGCCTACGAGTGCATAATACACGTCCCACTGCTGGGCACTCAGCGGCTCATAAAAATTAAGAAGTAAACTCACAGCTAGTACCTAGTTTAAAAAAGATATTTAAAAGAGCCCTGTAGCCTATTTGCAAAAGGAACTTTTTATCTTGATTTGAATATTTTGATTTGATTTGAATTAATTTATGATTTTATTTTGATTTTATTAGGCACAGTATCTGTAGCAAATTAACACAAATATCTACAATACGAAAAAAAGGATGTTTTGTTAAATAAAATCCCTACGGAACCCGTTACAATTTTCACTAAAAGCATAAAAAATGCATAGGTATTCCTTATTTTGATTTTTTGGCAACGCTGAGATCAAAAGTGATGTCAGAAACGCCCTAAAAAGGACTTCGTCAGCGCGTATTCAAGAGTATCTACCTATTGCAAGTTTCAAGAGAAACGCATGCAATGAATTATGGTAGCTAGAATTTAGAACGTTGACGCATATAATATGGAGACTAGAAATGGCATTTGAGGTCTTAACCAACATAAAAATCACTAACGGACAACAGACAAACTTTGTCACAGGGACAGTAACAGTTGTAGGCAAGAGTCTAAACATGTGATAAAGAACAAGAAATGCCGACATGCTAGCAACAAAGAGTCAATCCATTTGCTTCCATCTGATGTCAATGTCTGATAGAAGCTCTATCGCGAGCCCAGGGGAGCACGATCCCGAAATTGGATAAGTCACAATTTTCGTAATGCGGTTTCTGATTCCTTAATGTGTGTAGATATGCGTGGTATTAGACAATTTAGGTACCTACATTAATATTAATAGCCATGTATACCTCGGTATCGGCCGACGATTTCGACTTTAGGACAGATAAGATAGGTAATTATGGAAGCGTAGTGTCAATGTATCGACTAAACGTGTAATAAAACGTGTTACGATCTGCGCAATGTAGGTAAAGTCGACCGAGTCTTTATCATCCTGAGGTTCAATTTGTATCCTTTAGGCTTAAAGCCTACTTGTTTAAACTAAACCAATGCGACAATTAGATTTCTTGATTTTAGTGTTGTAGGAATGGTCATAAAATTCGCTCCTCATCATTCGAGCACATTTGTGTTCATTTAAAACCGATTTTTGAATGAGGAGGTTTTCAATTCAACCGTGTTTTTTTCTGTGTATATCACGGATAAATTACACTTATTATGTAATTTTATATGGGAGTTTATTTTGTACTTAATGAACGGTGAAATGTCCATCGCCGTTCAACGCGGGAACGCGGCAAACGTGTTGGGCACCTTCGGAATGATGCGGAGCAGTTTATCTTGTTAAAATTATTTTTATCTTCATGTTTAGATTACTATTTAGATTACAATTTAAGTTAATTTTGTTTTTTGTAGTTAATTCTTAAGTTTTTTTTTTATCACACTTGCTCGTAAAGGGTGTTATAACACGCAGGCGTATAGAGTAGTAGTAGCTGATTTACCACCCGCGGGAATTTTAGATATTTTACTCCCGATGGAATTATTTTTGTATGGATTCTCAGAATTACCTCGGGAGGAAAAGTTTAGTTTTAAAATTAAGAACTCATTGTAAGTCATTTCAGAGTAAGGAGATTTCTAATTAGCCAGGTTTATTTAATATCTTCAAAAATGGCTACGAACCAATTTTATAAAACTTTCAATAAGACATTTACTGTTTAGGATCCAAGATGGCGGAAGACATTTTGACACTAAAAATGTTAATGTGTGTCATTTTCGAGTAATTTAGTGGCTCTGAGCCCGATTCTGGCATATTTTTTTGGATCCGATGGCGGATTTTCACACTATAGGCACAAAAATGTTGATGGGTGTCGTTTTCGGGTAGTTTTGTGGTTCTGAGCTTGTTTTTTTGTCAATTTTTTTTCTTCTGTTCCGCATACTTCACACGGTCTCTGGCCAGGTTGAAAAGCTCCGCTGCCCTCGTGATTCCAGTCCATTCTCGGATATTTCGCAGCCAGGATTTCTTCCTGCGCCCAACAGCTCTTTTTCCAGCCACTTTGCCCAGGATTATAAGCTGTAAAAGCTCGTATCTTGTGTGCCTAAGCACACGTCCTAGATAAGCAACCTTTCTTCTTTTGATGGTCTGCATCGGTTCACACTCCTTTCCAACTCGACGCAGGACCTCCACATTGGTCACAAGATCCGTCCATGTTATGGCCAACATGCGTCTATATCCCACATTTCAAATGCTTCTACACGTTTACGGAGTTGCTCTTTAAGGGTCCAGGCTTCACATCCGTTTAGAAGTATAGTATGGGCCATATATAGCATTACAGTAAACGAATGCGCAGACATATTTTGAAACTACAACTCCAAAATATCTTCCTCATGTTGTAAATTGTTTTTAGTCTCGCAAATGTGATGCAAAACATTGTGTGTATCACTGGCAGCAATGGGATTACAAACTCGAGTACTTAGACTCTCGTGACCCGTCGACCCTTTTTACCGCCCTCGGTGCACAATGTACTATAATATTTATTTAAAAGAAAAAAGAGGGTGTGCACGAGTAGAATGTACCGCGACGTGTGTCCCAAATTTCAAGTCTCTGACTCCAGTGGTTTAGGCTGCGCTTAGTCTGTCTGTCAGCTAGTAACTACATACAATTTTATAGGTATAAGTTAAACGACTTTTTAGGCTTCCGTAGTCAACAAAGAACCCTTATAGTTTCGCTATGTCCGTCCGCCCGTCCGTCCGTCTGTCCGCAGCTTAGCTCAGAGATTTTTATTTATTTATTCATTGTCAAGTCATGTACATACATATGAAGATGTTAACATTGTTCTAAGTCAGTCCATGACGCCCTGCAAGGGCACACAATAGTAGTTAATATCTAAATCTAGGGTTGTAATATAATGTCAAAACATGCCTTCAAATTAATTAAGTACATTAAAGCTATACACTGATATTATTAAATTCATTAATGTTATTCTATTCTAGTTAATTATTTGTTAATAGAGTGAGATGATTTCAGTATAATATAATAGTATGTCAATTAAATCTAAGAATCAATACAATGGTTTATAATGTCATATAAATTTAAGGAATATCAATAAGTAGCTTAAAATGTCAATGTTTCTATAATTTTCATTTGAATTACTTCACAGTTTCATCATTTAGGAACTCGTTAACAGAATAATAGCATTTTTTGATTAGGAATGTGTTTAAGTTATTTTTAAATATATTGTTTCGGGATTCTTGTCTTATGTATTCAGGGATTTTATTCGCTATTTGCGTACATTTATATTGTGGTCCATTTTTGAACATCGCTAAATTGGACTTTGGTAACAACAATTTATTTTTATATTGTGTTCTAGTTGTAGGTACATGAGTCTATCTTTGCCTTGAATAAGTCAGGATGTTTACGTACAAAAAGTGCCGATTCTAATATGTAGATTGAGTGTAGTGTTAACAATTTGTGTTCTATAAAATGCTGACGGTAGCTTTCTGGTATACGTATATTTGCTAGTATACGTCGCTATATATGTCGATCTTAGTACTAGAAAGCTGTAATTTGCCATGGCCTACATGGGTGTACATATATCTACGCCGAGAAAGTGGTAAAATAAAATCTTGAATTCTCTTCTTTTAGGGTACGTCCGTAAGGTGCACGTAAAGTGGTGATGATTTTTTTCTCGTTATTCCCATAGTGTGTGGTGTCGTTGAAATGGTCGATCAATATTATAGTATATTGTGGGGGTGCGAAAACCATTTTTTGATTCAGGGATCCTTTTGCGAAATATTTAGCTTTAAAGTTCTAATTATGGTTAAAGGCAAGTGTCCGCCCCTTCCCAGCTAAACGGTTGTATTTGGATAGGTGAAAAAATGTATGATAGTTGTATACATATACAGCGATGTTTAAAGGAAAGCCATCACAGCTAGGTTGGCTTTACAATCTCTCGAGTAATAGTCGACCAACTTATAAAATGTACTTGAAATCGTGACCTAAGTATGTTCATAATATCCGCCTATTGTAACAGGCAACTACGGAACCCTACACTGCGCGTGGCCCGACACACACTTGGCCGGTTTTAATTAATTGAATAAGATTTGATGCTCCAATTATGTGTGCTGCGAGTAAAGTACGAAGAACACGAGATTCGAATCGATTAGCAATTTGACACGCAAGACGATTTGAATTGTAATATGTCAATCAATCAATCAATCATTTATTCACAAGAACATATGGTTTATATAGATGGTATTGTAAGCAAGTATCAGGTCCCTTAATATATTCAGCCATTTGAGGCGCGTGAAGTGTTTTGCCCTAACATTAAGCAGTCAAATCCTACTAATATCCTACTAATATTATAAATGTGAAAGTTTGTGAGTATGGATGTTTGGATGTTTGTTACTCTTTCACGCCAGAAGGGCTGGACTGATCTGTATGAAATTTGGAACATAGATAGATTACAGTCTGGAATAACACATAGGCTACTTTTTATCCCGGAAATTTGCGTAATTCCTGCGGGATAGCGATAAACGAATTCTGTGCAGACGAAGTTGCGGACAACAGCTAGTTGTATATAATTAATACTATTAGAAAACAATAAAATTTAAATGTCTAAATTACTCATTCAATAATAAATTAAATTTACCTAGTAATTTAATAAGTTAAAATAAAATTTCATTATACAATGTCAAATTATCAGATTCATCATTTATCAATTAACTTACAATATATCAAATTAAATTAAAAAGAAAACACAGTCGAGGTATTTAAAACTTCCAACGTAAAGAGGGGTTTACACAGGCTTGCACAATCCATGCCCTTTTAAATTAGAAAAAATAATGGCACCCCGGTTGGCTTTAGCGGCTATAATCCTTTTTAAGCGTACTTTGTGAAATACTTAGATAACTTGACTTGAAAGGTACTTAAATAAGTTACTTTTTCTAAACAAACGTTTTGCAGTGCTAGACTATTGCATTGTCATTGGAGCTACCTCTATAAACATTTATGTCAGCTCTAGAATCCGACTGCTGGAAGTGGGTTAAAAGTTACTTGGAAGATTTGAAGCAAACAAACAAAATATAGAAAGAAACACGACGAAGTGAAGCTAAATAAATACTTGTAATTATAAAACAATTTTATCGTTATTTTGCTAGATTGCGTCACTTCACTAAGAATTTGAGGCGAGCTAGATAATGAACGAAGTTGAGGAAATGCTGAGTATGATTAAGCTGAAATATCTTAGCAAGATATTTAGGTATTTACTTGACTAAATATATCTAGTGATTAGTTATAAGCTGCACAGTCGAGTTAATTTACTTCGATAGAACTAAAATCAAACCGCCATCATCATTTCCAACCTATGTAAGTCCACTGCCCACTGCTGAGCACAGGCCTTCCTTCAGAATAAGAGGGCTTGGGCTATAGTTCCCACGTAGCCCAGAGCGGTTTGAGTACACTATGTAACTATTGACTCGATTTCGACTAAGTATACGGGTACGTATCATATTGCATAAAATTAAAATTTATACGTTTACAATGTATACGTTCAAAATATATAAAATCATGAAATATAAAAGATGAAAGAAATAAAAATCTAAATGTATAAAGTACGTTTTACATAATGATCGAAATACATATAATTAAAATACCTAAGTTCAAAATGTATAATTACCTTTAAAAAAAATACAATCATAAGGGGTACGTATTTAAATACATAAAGTTTAAAATGCATAATGGGTTAAAATACATAATGGTTCAAAATATATAATGCGATTTTCTCAGAAAATGGCAAATTAATAGGATTGTTATAAAATAAACCTAACCTGACCTAAAACAATCTATAGATATAACACTATCAAAAAAATTAATTTAGCTAACAGTTTCACAGAAAATACCATTATATATTTTGAACAATTATGTATTTTAACCCGTTAAACTTTGTATATTCTGATCCGCACCCATAAAATCTAAATTTGGATTAACTTAGGTTTAGGTGCGGCGAGGTGGCCCTTGGGCCACCCCTAAGCCGCGAACATGTTTGTTTTAATTTAGAAATAGTCTTTATTTTACATTTTACATTATGTATTTTAATACGTAACCCATTACATTTTTATGTATTTCGAACGTATTTATTGTAAAAATATGTATTTTGTCTAATATAGGAACCGTTACGCATTAGCACAATTATATATTTTGACCATTATGTATTATAACTTTATGTGTTTGAAACTTATGTCAATTAATATTATATATTTTTACATTATATTTTAAGATTTTATATATTTTGAACGTATAGGTACATTGCAAACGTATAGTTTTTAATTTTATGCAATACTAGCTTTTGCCCGCGACTTCGTCCGCGCAGATAACGTCAGAGTGACGACATAAAGAATACATATTTTTTTAATAAAAAGTATCCTATGTCACTTCTAATACCTCGAAGAACATGTGTACAAAATTTCATGATGATCGGTTGAGTAGTTTTCGCGTGAAAGCTTACGCTTAAACTTACATTCGCATTTATAATATTAGTAGTATGATACGTACCTACCCAAGTATACACTTGGTATTTAGGGTTCAGTACCTCAAATGGAAAAAACGGAACGGTTGTACGTCCGTCCGTCCGTCCTTTTGTCAAGACCCTTTTTCCCCGGAACGCGTAAAAGTATAAGTCAAATGGTAACAGGTCATTTTGGAACAAAAAATTCTAAATATACATACCTAATGATTCAAAATGCCTCATTATCTAAACTTACTTCGGTCGAAAATTATGTAAATGTAAACATTTTATATTGAGCACAAGACAAATCAATTACATGCCACAAAACCTATATATGCATATAAATTAGTAACCGTTTTTTCATTTTAGACACTGTGTATAGTCAATTTTATTGAATAATAATAACAATAAATAATGAACCAAAGCAAGATTTTAAAACAGACTAAAACTAAAACTACAAGATGAATGGTCGAGATCCCAAAATGGCCCATGGGTTCGAAAATCTCTTGTCAAAATGTACAAAAGTCAAGTATATCAATGTCAACATGCTTGTCAGGCCGAACGACAAAATTAGTCAAATAGTATTTTGAACATTTTGACTCCAGAGTATTCTGTCCTGAAAACTTCCAGACACGAGGACATTTAGACCATAGTGAAAGCTGCCCTGGAAAGATTTTGACTAAAAGTGCATGATGGCCGTAGCATATTTTGCCCCTAAAATATTCAGACAAATCTATTTTACGACGACATTTTAACATAATATGCATTTTGGCATTTGCACCAAAATGCAAAATGACCTATTTACCAGTCAAATCAAGATGCAGTCATTCGATAAGGTGTTTCCATACAAATTACCGCGTTTCCAAAAAATGGGGGTTAATTATAATCCTGGTATGAAAAGCTCTTTTAGCACAAGCACAGCAAATGAAATCAATCTAAAAATCTAACTTCTTCATGTCTACCAGTCTACTCGTATCTATGTCGCCAATATAAAATGTCTTCAGACTATCTGCCTTTTGCTTAAGAGCAGGGTTTTTCAGTTTTCAGGGGCACTGAATTTTATGTTCACTTGCCGAATTTGTACGGAACCTTCGGTGGCCGGTCTTTTATTATATTATATAAAGCTTACAATGAAAGCAGGCGAAAGCATAGAACAGTAGAGATGGCCATGTTAGCCAATTCCATAAGTACCTAACGTAATAAAATAACATTAAACAGAGTTGTTACCATATTGCGCCTGTGCTCGGGTGCCGTTACTAAAATCAAAATTGGTTTTATAATCTTGGCCCTGCAAAGTTACGATGTCAAAGCCTAATGCGAAAAGTTTTTTGAATTGATTATCTGAATTCTGAAGTGATTTTATTTTATTAGACAAAGTTATATGCCTGATAAAGCTCCTCGAGCAGTACTGCGCTCTCGCTAAGTTCCGTGGATATAATTTGATATCGGGTACCGTTGTAACCCACTTTGTGAATTACAGCAATCTGTCATGCGAAAGGAGCACCAACTGGTCAACGTTTTGAGATCATAAATATTCGTCGGCTAATCAAATTCTTTCACTGCTCGCCGACGACGACGTCAATTAATTATGAAAATGAGTAACCTGCTCAGGTTGACGATCTTTAGGTATATGAAGTGGAATCGATTAAGATGAGATAATAAGGTTAAATGGAAGAGATCACTTTCAGGGATTGGTTTGTCTTTGTAACGTCTACTTTTAAACAAGACCATAACCCACAACGAAATAATGTGGGTTTTAGTGTCTGTACATTTTATTACAGTATGTAGGTATATATACGTTTACGCAAAGCTAGAACACTGATAACTACTAAGGAATTGACATGTTATTATGTTATGTCTTATCACCTAATTACCACCTTGTCACCTTATTCCCTTTTCCACCTACACGCCCGCAATCATGCTAAACGTGGCCTTTAGGTCGTATTACCTTAGGCTCTGTTTACCCCGTGAGGGACGGGGGTGAGCCCAACCTTGTACCTGCTGTTCGCCCCGGGCAGGGAACGGCAAGGGCGAGCCTCATGCTGGCGGCAGGCGAAAGTTTGCCGTCGAAGCGGTGCGTTCCGCAAGGGATGCGATCGTGGAGCGGAATGACCTCGGTCATCTCCGGTCGGCACGTAACCTGGTCCGTAGGGCCGGGACCGTCGGCCGCCTCGTCTTTTTCAAGATAGGGGGGCCGCGAGGAGTAAACCTCTATAAAAATCAACGGAGCGGCGTGACTTCGGTCATGTCGGTCGTCACGTAACCCCGGCCCGTGGGCGCTGGGAACGTGGGCCGCTGCGGGGGCTGCGAGGAGTCAACCTCTTTAAAAAATCAAACGGTCACCGGCGGGGGAGGGCGGGGAATCCGGAACCCGCACTCAACGGTGCCGTTGCCATCTGCCCCATCCCGGGGCAGCCAGTGGGCGTCGCGGTGACACCATAGTGCTCCCGCAACGCCCACAGTTCATGGCCAGGAGGGAACGTGTGTTTTTAGACGGTAGGCCTCTCCCCTCCTTCCATAGGGAAGGCAGCGGCGAGCTGGAGAGCCCATCATACCCCCGTTGCTGCCCCGAGCGCGGGAATGCATAAGGCGCATTTTCCACACGTTAAAAAAAAAAGGCTCTGTTTACCCCGTGAGGGGTAAAGACGTGATTTATGTCACCTAAATTTAGTCGAGTTTAGACCTAAAGTTAGTGTCGTGTGGTGCCGGCCTAGAATTGCACTACCCCAACTCTTCCCGTGGGTGTCGTAAGAGGCGACTAAGGGACATGCACCGGGGGGCGGGCAGCAGCGCCCCCTGCAGAACAATTCCATCGCCAAACTGCGATCCCCAACCCGCATGCCCAGCGTGGGGATTATGGGCACTAACCCCCAATGAATAGACAAGCCAAAAAATGGCCCCCAGTTCCCGGCCGCCTCGCTATTCCTGGCCATGGTAGCGGCCACGGTAACGGCGGGGCAGGGGGTGCTAAGAATCCCCGGGCTACGTTAGGCTACCATTCATTACTCAAAAAATTGACCCTGGCGACGTTTAACGGACGAACTCTGAGGCTTGACCATCATCTAGCGCAGTTGGAAGTAGAGTTAGAGAACATTAAATGGCATGTTCTGGGGTTATGTGAAGTCCGTAGAGAGGGGGAGGACACCGTAACCCTAGACTCAGGCCATCTTCTCTACTTTCGCGAGGGTGATAAAACATCCCAGGGTGGCGTAGGTTTCCTCGTGAATAAGGTCCTAGCTAACAACGTTCAAGAAATCTCCAGTGTGTCGACCAGGGTAGCGTACCTGATCCTTCGGCTGTCCAAGCGGTACAGCTTGAAGGTAATTCAGGTGTACGCACCGACCTCGGCACACTCGGATGATGAAGTAGAGGATATGTATGAAGACATATCCAAAGCCTTACACAACACCACTAAGGCCCACTTCAACGTTGTTATGGGGGACTTTAACGGCAAGGTGGGAACCCAGACTGGCAGCGAATCCCGAATAGGCCCGCATGGTTTTGGAGTTAGGAATCACAGGGGGCAAATGCTTGTCAACTACCTTGAGAGAGAGGAGCTGTTCTTAATGAACTCTTTCTTTAAGAAACAGCCCCAGAGGAAGTGGACATGGCGAAGCCCCGACACTGTGACTAAAAATGAGATCGACTTCATCATGTCGGATAGCAAGCACATATTCAGAGATGTCTCAGTGATCAATAGGTTTAATACCGGATCTGATCACCGACTACTCCGAGGCTCTCTGAATATCAACCTGAAGCTTGAAAGGAACCGTCTGATGAAGTCCACGCTCCGACCTGATCGAATCCAAATCATGGCGGGCACCGAGAAGTTTCAACAGCTTCTCGGGGATAGATTTGTTGCCCTGGAACCCACCGATGACGCTGACGAGACCCTACACAATCTGGTCGAAACGTTGAGGGACGAGGGCATCAAATTCTGCCAAAAGCAGCGTACTGGCAAGAAATCCAAACTCTCGGATGAGACTCTCGGGCTGATGGCAAAAAGACGGGAAACCACCCAAGCAAATTAGTCAGACAGGTCAGACCTGAACAAGCAAATTGCGAAGATGGTACGGCGCGACCTTCGGAGCTCCAACACGCGCCTCATTGAAGAGGCAATAGAGCGAAACCGAGGGTCCAAAGTATTCATTCAGCAGCTTGGCAGGAGCCACCTGACGAAGCTAAAAACGCACGATGGGAGGACCGTATTGTCGAAGCCGGAGATATTCGCCGAGATTGAGGATTTTTATGGCCGACTATACGCTGCACATGCTCCTCGTTCCCAACGAGACGAACACGATTCTAGAGCCACCCTGACACGCCACTATACCGACGAACTGCCTGACATCAGTCAAGACGAGATCGTGTTAGCTCTGAGGCAGCTTAAAAATGGAAAAGCCCCCGGTGAGGACGGAATAACATCAGAGCTTTTGAAAGCCGGAGGAGTCCCTGTTATACAGGAACTACAGAAGCTCTTCAATGACGTCCTTCACAGTGGGAGAACTCCAAAGGCGTGGAGCGAGAGTTTGGTGGTGCTCTTTTTTAAGAAGGGAGATAAAACCCTTCTTAAAAATTACAGACCCATCTCGCTGCTAAGCCACGTCTATAAGCTGTTCTCACGAGTGATCACGAACCGTCTCGCCAGGAGACTCGACGAGTTCCAGCCACCGGAACAGGCCGGGTTTCGCGGAGGATATGGCACCATAGACCACATACACACAGTGAGGCAGATTATACAGAAGTCCGAAGAGTATAATCAGCCCCTGTGTCTGGCCTTTGTGGACTATGAGAAGGCATTTGACTCGGTCGAAACCTGGGCTGTTCTGGAATCCTTACAGCGATGCCAAGTAGACTGCCGCTATATCGAGGTGTTGAGATGTCTCTACGAAGCCGCAACCATGAGTGTCCAAGTACAGGGCCAGCAGTCTGAACCCATCCAACTGCGCAGAGGAGTGAGACAGGGGGATGTTATATCCCCGAAATTGTTCACGAGCGCGTTGGAGGATATGTTTAAGGCGCTGGACTGGAAAGGCAAGGGCATTAACATAAACGGCGAGTACATGTCACACCTGCGATTCGCTGATGACATAGTTGTAATGGCGGAGTCGCTGGAGGAGCTGAACCGGATGCTGGACGGCCTAGCTTCAGCCTCGCGACGTATCGGTCTCGGCATGAACTTGGATAAAACCAAAGTCATGATCAATGGCCTCATTGATCCGGTACCGGTCGTCGTATATGGCCACCCTCTCGAAATTGTTTCCGAGTACACTTACCTTGGGCAAATCCTGCAGTTAGGTAAAAATAATTTTGAGAAGGAGGCCAAAAGGAGGATCCAGCTGGGCTGGGCAGCGTTTGGAAAACTACGTCGAGTCTTCTCTTCATCCTTACCGCAGTGTTTGAAAACTAAAGTTTTCAATCAGTGCGTCCTACCCGTCATGACCTACGGAGCTGAGACGTGGACACTCACGGTAGGGTTGGTCCACCAGTTCAAAGTCGCTCAGCGAGCTATGGAAAGAGCTATGCTCGGAGTCTCTCTGAAGGACAGGATTCGTAACGAATACATCCGACAGAGAACCAAAGTTACCGACATAGCTCAAAGAATTAGCAAGCTGAAGTGGCAGTGGGCCGGCCATATCTCGCGAAGAACCGACAACCGCTGGGGTAAACGTGTTCTTGAGTGGAGACCGCGACTTGGCAAACGTAGTGTAGGACGCCCTCCGGCCAGGTGGGACGACGATCTGCGAAAGACTGCAGGCAGATGCTGGATGCGTCAAGCTAAAGACAGGGCGCTATGGCGCTCATTAGGGGAGGCCTATGTCCAGCAGTGGACTAACATAGGCTGATGATGATGATGATGATGAAATTTAGTTAGGTTTACCCGTTTTCCCTGGACTAGGAATACGTAAATGTATTACAGCTCGCTGAATCCTTAGAAATCGATTCGATTGATACGCAATTGCACCAGGGTATGCTTGTAAAAATTGTATCGTCCAAACCTATAATTTTATTTACGTCGACAAAATATGAAAAAATATGTACGAAAGGCTAGTTTTTGCATGTGATTCAAAAGGTTTTAATGAAGATCACATATCGATAAACGGTAGAAAATTTAGGTGACTGCGAAAATCGTTAACGCCGTAATTATCCTACATCAAATTGTAATTCAACTACCAGGGCCTCTATTTCACCAATTCGACAATTGTCGGTGCCAAGTGACTATTCGATTTGCAATGCGTGGTCAATATGAAACCAACCGGTGTAGATTCTCGTCGAGTTTGTAATGTAAACAGAATTGTCAATTTTCACCGACTTGTAGCTTATTTCCTTACCTACTTGTATTTCCGACGAATTGTAGCTTAGGTGAAATAGGGGCCTGGGGCGCGGGTCGGTTACCTCCGCGTGTGGTCAAGAGCTGCGATTCATTTTTGGATCCGTCCGGGGGGCAAGTGCTTGGTCCGGTGCACCCTGGGCATGGGTTTTAATGATTTCCTGGCAGTTTCTGGATCTTTTAACCTTGTTCTACCGTACAACGTTCGTTGCCGACATTTTGTCACAAAATATTTGAATATTATTACTTTGACATTGACGAAATCATCGCATCGATCGATGGGGCCATAATAAAAAAAACTACCTACCCGAATCCGAAAAGACGAGGTGCGCCGTATGCGTGAATGGCTCGTAAGAAAAAAACTTATTCCTCCGAGGTGAAAGGGCTTTGATTTTCACTCTGTAGTAGATAGGTACCTATAATAAGATATTATTCAAAATAGCTATCGGTATAAAATTGTCCTGGGTAGTCGCATAAAAGTTAAAGCCTTTACTACCGTTTCTTGACAGTTGACACTAGTATTGTTCGGTAGCGAAATATTGTAAGAGTAAGAATGCGTTTTGGAAATTTGTGACTCCTTTACTTGATGTTACAAGTTATTATTAGGTTAAGATTTGAGCTACGGTGCACCTATTGTGTCCCTAGGTAGGTATGTACCTACCTAGGCATTTGATCAGGCGTACGCTACGAATAATAATAAGTCAAGAAGCGTAATTCCCTAATAGTTGCCGCTTTGAGTGTCATTCCACTTACGCACACAAACTAACAGCAATGCAAACGTAACACTCTCACTCCGATAGACAATACTTGCACGCGATTAGTCCGCGCGTCGTGATCGTGTCCGCCTACTTGCGGTAAGGGAAGGGTGCGTAGATCGCATGCATCCAGAGTCTTCAAGTATGGTGTCCTAGAATATTTATTTACATACATATGAAAGGTGAGTCCTCTATTTTTCATATCTGAATGGCTTCTACACCACTTCACACAACACGATGGCATATTTTTCTAATGTATTATTTTGCGCTAATACAATGATAACGTCACGATAACGGCTCGAGCGTCCCGGCCAAACTAATTCGCCGCGCGGTACATATTTTAAGCCCCGCCCCCTGCGGTTCACTTCGCGTGGAATGATTTTTCGGGCTTAGTTACGCTTCTTGAATTCGTAGGGCGTACGGTAATTATTAATCTGAGCCTGAGGTACAAAATAAATGATTTACCCGTGAACGTGGCGGTCGTTGTGTGTCCGGCTAGGTCGGGGCGGGCGCGCGCGCCGCCCGCATGCTATCAGCTGGCCGCCGCCGGCGCGGCCATCCTGCCCTCGGGTGTCCGCTCACCGCCCTGCGCCTGTCGATTTCACAAATATAATAACATCCGACCTTTGACACACGATTTAAATTCGCTTCATTCGCTTGGCTTGCCAAATTATGTGTAGGTCTGCTCTGCGTGGTTAACGTTTAAACCCTGCAAAATAAAGCGCACCGGACTTGGTGGATGCTAAAATATAAATAAAAGGTAAGGCACTAACTGTAAGCGGCACTTTATAAATTTAAGCATAATCGACAATTTTTACGTATATTTGACAGAAAACCAATGAAATATTATGTCAAAATCGACGGTTATAGGTACCTAGCTAAAATTATTATTAAAATGGTGCATTTCACGCTAAATGTCTAAATCATCAGATAAGCTTAAAGCAACTTGGTGCAACTCACAGTAAAACTCAAACACAGGTTACAGCGCGGCAACGTGTGACAGGGGAGTACGCAAAATCAGTAAAATCACAGAGAAACTACTTTAACAGGTGCCTCATTCCACTTTTACAAACAGCAATCAGCCTTTTAACCAGGCCTAAACCCAAACAATTAAAGTAATGCCACCGGACGTAACTGTTGTTAAGTATATATTAAAAACACCATGATACTCAGGTTCCATGAAGATTACGACGGCTATTGGTAAAAAAGGCTTAAGTACCTACGTGTTTTAAAAATCTGGACATGCCGTCCATTCACATCACGTTCAATACAAGCGCCATTCATTTCAGCTGCAATGGCCCTGCTCGTGGCAGACGTTCATGTTTTCGTTTTTGGAGCAGGGCTCCGGCCGCTCCGCTAACTCACGCCCCATCTATGGCCAAACTAGACATGGCGCATTCAGGCATTGTACAGTTTTTACTTATTTTAATGTGCATTTGAACATGTAAGTTCAAATTCAGTGATCGATCAAGCAACTTTTAGTTACCACACTCTGGTTCAGTGTCATTTGTACGGTTTAAAACACAAAGACTATCAAGTCAATGTATCTATTGCTTAGTTTCGTTTCTGATGTAGGAACAGTCATGATGTCAGTCGAACATGATTAAACAACAATATCAACTATTTAGGAACCTATCAAAAGAGCCCCTCATTATGAATGAAAAATGTAGATATGGCTATCACGGCTTTTATGTGCTTAAGTCTAAAACGTGTGTAATAGGTAGCGCCTAATATTATGAACATAACAGCTTATTAAAATCGGGCAGGTGCTGCCCATTCGTTATTAATAGCAGGACCTCACAGGTGTCAGTATTCTATTTTTAAAACATGGCCGTGGATATTTATAAGACTAAATCCTCAGCAAAGCCATATGAAGGCTACGCTATGAAGACTAAGATATGCGCTTCCATGCTATTTATTTTTAGCAATATATGCACTTTGTAACGAAATTATGACTAAAGAAACTATTAATGATCTGAAGCTTTCAAGCTATTTGGCGCATAGAGAAATAAGCCGTGTTTACCTATTTTAATAAGGTCGGCTTAATGTGAAAAAGAAACAACGAAGGAAACTATATTTCTCAAAGTTGTGACTCTCCTTCAGTTTATAAAAAAACCACTTCTGTACCTACGTCGTAAATTGAAAATAACACCGACAAATGTGTATAGTTTGACTCTTTTTCTTATTTTTTTCTACTCCTACAAACAAATGTTTGTGATTTATGTAATCACAAGCACCACTATAAGAACACTCATAAAAAGACTTTGGATAAGTCTATATTGTCTATTCCCTCTAAAAGCACTTGTTGGCTTATGTCTCTAAAAGTGCTCCATCGTTACTCTGCCAGCCATAGATAGCAAGACCTAGGTAAAACTTATACACGATCAACATTAAATTTACCATGAAAATGTATGACTACAAACTTAACAAATTATTTCATTATTATGGTTTTTTATGGAACTGAAACTTTCTGAACTAAACGCATAGTTGCCAACATAAAAAACAAGATTATTTAGTAACGTCACTGGCAAGTTGGTAATCGTTTTGGCTAAATGCGCCAAGAACGCAAGGCTGTAAAAAAACTAAACGTTAATTAAAAACAAAGTTTACGATAAACAAATTTCCAATTTTGTTGTTTGTCGGCGGCCCAGGAAGTGTTGGAAAAGTTGCCTAGAAAATCTCGGCAATGATAAAGCCTACGAGAATTTCATGGCGTGGAGACTGGAACACCGGACTTCTTCATTTTCGGAGAACGTATTATTTTCATTTATTAAGTACCTACTTAGTCGTAGAAAAAGTATTCTATGCAACGTTGTATAAATAAGTCAAAATCGTAACCCACACCACTCGCCTTTTTTGACCCCTCTAATACAACTGTTGCATAAAATACTATTGCCAAATTATCAACCAATAGGTAACTCTTTGAACAGTGATAAAATTATCCGATTTGAAACTTATTTCACAATTTGCGTTTTTTTAAAGTCACAATAGTAAAAAAAAAACCATGCCGTAATACACAGATATTAAGTTAGTTGACTTCATCAGGTGCACTTTGCAGGAGATTCGGCATCCACCGCCCATGCTCCATGCTCGCTAACCTTCAAGTGACTGCGTTGCTTTCTAAGTTTGTAAAGTCGTCCCTGACTATCAATGAATTACAAATAGGTACTCATTAAACGTCTTCAAGTAAGCAACATTAATAATAAACCTTCCATTAGAAATAGCATCAGAACAATTAAACAAAAATAAGTTACAAAAATAAGTTTTATTTAATACTACGACACGACACGCCCTAAGAAAAAGTGTGTATTCTGCCTGATACTTAGTTATGCGACTATTGCATTTTCGTAGTCTACGGTATCGACTTTATCATTTACATTAAGAAAAACAAGAAAAAAGTGCTCCGAACATATTTTTTCCCAAACGTAGAGCTAACTATCTACATTCATTGCTAAAAAAAACTCTAGAGCAACTTAATATTTGCCTCTTATACAATATTACGCGGGTGGATGTCACGTAACAAGTATGTATTTGCCATTTACATACTTCTTTTGGGAGCAATTGCTTAAGGTAAGTATTTACTAGTCACTTACCGAAATAGCGTAAAGTAAGTCACAATGAACAAGTGTGCATCTGCCATATACAGATTACTTAATAAGGCAGTCAATAAAGATAAATGTGTATCAACCACTACCAGTCTTTATCTTGGGAAAGGCTGTACAATATCTGTCACTTGATAAAATTTGGAACTACATATTATATGTATATTTGGCAGAAACTGTTTCGTCAAAGTTAAATATACGTAGAACAGGTATGTATCTGCTACTTGCACGTCAGAGTTTACGAAATATTATCATGTATAAGTGAATAACTGTAATTATTAAAAAACTACCGTATTTAATAATATATAAAAAATCACGAATACATTATTGTCACAATATTGTACTCCATGCCAAATTTCAATCCTCTGGTATATATAGTTACCACGCAATTGCGATTTTAAATTTATAGAAACTTTAAAACGCTCTCCTGTAAAATTTGGTTTTTGTAGATACACACTTTTTCTTAGGGTGTGTCGACTAGCCTTCCGTCCGCAGCTTCGCCCGCGATAAACTAATTTTCCCGTAGGAAAAGGAATTTTCCCGCGGTAAAAAGTAGCCTATGTCACTCAGTGATAATGTAGCTTTCTAACGGCAAAAGAATTTTTGAAATCGGTCCAGTAGTTTCGGAGCCTATTCAATGCAAACAAACAAACAAACAATCAAATTTTTCCTCTTTATAATATTATTATTATTACTAGCCTTCCGTCCGCAGCTTCGCCCGCGATAAATTAATTATCCCGTAGGAATAGGTATTTTCCCGCGGTAAAAAGTAGCCTATGTCACTTAGTGATAATGTAGTTTTCTAACGGCAAAAGAACTTTTAAAATCGGTCCAGTAGTTTCGGAGCCTATTCAATGCAAACAAACAAACAAACAAACAAACAATCAAATTTTTCCTCTTTATAATATTAGTATAGATTATTAGTATAGAAAATTTTGGCGTAAAAGTACAGGCATGTCATCTTATACACAAAGAGAAAAAAAAAACATTCGGACATGACTATATTTCCAATACGTGCCGGTCTACAGCGCTAGGTCGACCTGCTACTATGTTTTTCCTACTGCGATGGCTAAAAACACATTTAAAGACCAAGTTAATTGCAATTATTCGTTCTATTCGTAACTATTTAATACTTAATGAACAAAAAACACATTTACTTACCTTGTTACGAGTAGACATTCCGCTACGCTGCCGTAGCGTTTGTGGTAGCCGAGTAGCAATGTAAATGTGTTTTTTGTTCATTAATATGGACCTCCACAAAGTAACGTCTGATTCCACCAATTACTTAATACTTCCCCATTTCTGTTGCAATTTCGGCTTGCTTTGTCAATTTTGACGTTAAGTCATAATTGAAAATCACATTTCCCGTAAAATTTATAATATACTGACGAACAAAAATATCGGGTCGCTTTCCATACAAGTTTTGTATGAAAAGTGACCCGTTATTTCTGCTCGTCAGTGTATTTCAGGTTTACTATTAAGTTTGTTATCTTATTTCATTCCGTCCAATGAAATTATTACTCAAGGATCTGATACCTACTTACCCCTGGTCCTAAACTAACTAGAAATAAGTTTCCGACAAAAATGAATCATTAATACAACCTTATTTGTTGACTGTATTTGCTTACATTGTCATTAATTCTGCATCATGTAGGGTATACCTTCAAGACAATCGAACCAACTTTGAAGAGTTTCCTTATGCGGAGACAGTCCTGGCCGGGCCACCAAAAATATAGTACCAGATTATTGTAGTGTCATACATAGGTACTTAATGCAAATTGTCAGTTCATTATAATTGTATGAGATTCGAGCAGAATACACAAATATTGCATGTTATAAACTTCTTAAAACAACCCTCATTAAATGAAAAGCCTATACTCTAGGTTGCATTCCATAACGGAGACGCTACGCTTTGTTTTTCGTGTTCGCTTAAATAGGTAGGTACATATTGCGTGCGCGAGAGCTACACTCTCTATCGTTTTCAAGTGAACAATCAAATGCAAATACGATTAGCGATATCAAATGGCGCCCTCGGACCGATTTTAAAAATGAAATATTGGACATGAGAATTTTTATTCATAAAGGGTATTTTTGCTAACAATCAAACATTTTATTTTGAATTTGATTCCTGTCATCATAAATATTTCATTACAAAATAAACAATTATTCTCCTAACTTTCCTTAATTACTTGCTGTACAACTTTTTGCGAAAACTTCCAAATACGAAAATATGAACGTGTATTCAACAATGCGCCAGCGGGAGTGGGAAGGTAGGTCCTTCTAACGCTTAAGATATAAGTAGGCATCTCCATAATTATAGTTTTAATGGGTTCTAATAAGACAGTGATCGAGAATAAAGCTTTTAAGTTTAGGTCTTTGAATGCAAAGTACATTCAATAGAAAACTCGAACAACGAAAATGTTTAATTCAGCCCGACTTTAATCTTACAATAGCAATGACTGGCCTAGTTATCTTTGATTTATTTTGCCTTGTTATGCCTTTAGGTAATTGTTTCGTTAAATTTCAATACCTATTTGTTGGGCAGATGGTCCTTTCCATGAATAGCTATGTCAAACCGATGGTTAACAATACAACTACTTTTTTTATTCAAATACGTACTTATATCTTTAGGTAAGACCTAGGATTAGCTGAACATATTATGTCGGCCGAATTCAATTGCTTTCGTTAACATAATAAAGTAAACCTTTAAAGTCTTTCTGCGAGGTGTTTAACTTTGCAAAGGTTTATTTTTATTATAATAACGAGAACGCTTAAGCAAATCAAAATAAAGAAAAGGGCTAAAACCATAATTGAAAAAATTGCCGACTATAAATATATATTAAAGATACCAAAATAATATCTGATTCATGGTTAAGAAATCGACACACCTGTTACATTGGCATTTAATGGTAATCGAAGTAATGGTCCCCCCTACTGTGAGCAGAGTTAATTCACCCTTTTTATTTATTGTTTCTTTGGATTGATCACATAAAATCAGAGGCAACGAATACTAATTTGACTGAAAGACAAGGATAACACATGTGCAACTTCATCCACTCCCAGTAGAGGATTAAATACAACCGTAGCTCCCCAGGGGCGGGTAGCTTCGTAATTCATTCATTTTTATTCCGAATGCCACTCGCTATAGCTGTTTGCTTGCGGAAAATCGTTACCGGCGAACGACAATCGCTATGCGGGAATCGTCATACGCAACGCACCCACTTACACATGGATTCGCGGTCGCGGCTTCTTTACATCGCGCCACAATCGCCGGTCCCGGGGAGCGTGGTCACAGAGCTAAGGACTACACGAGCACATGCACTGCGCGGATACTCCGCACCGGTACCTAAGTTCCGACGTCCCTGAACGGCGGGTTCTTCGCTGAAGGTTGACCGGCACGCGGCCTAGAGAGCCGTCTCGAGGGCGCTGTACCGAAGAGAGGGTCGCGCTAGCGGTTCAGCTCTCGTCTCGCGGGACGACGAACGGACGCAGCGCGGAGCGGCAGGAACGAGTGCTTGCACGGCCCACTGCCGATATACGACAACCTCCGTCGCAATGACGAAGCGGCCGGGTTCGCGCGCGCGCTCTGTGACGCAGCCTCCCGAATCTCGCCGATCATCTGCGAAATCTCACGAAATGAGGGTGAACAAACCCGCCACACTTCTCCTTTTCTAACACAAAGATGAGTTTAAAAGGATTTGGACTTTCTCGTAGCATTTTACGGTTCAATCGTCCTTTAGGAAACCTAGCCGTCGTCTTAAATGTCAAGTTTTCATTATCATTTAATATTTGTCGGTAAATCATATTGGATTCTTTAGGTACCTAAAAGTTATGTTCGTACGTCTGAGCGGGATTCAAAAACAAAGTCCTAAGTTCGTTTCAAAAGTTTTATATTTAACCGCGAGCGATTTCTATGAACGTAGACTGTTCCATACCTAGATCTAGCCAGCTAAACCTAGGTATGGAACATGAAGCGCAAAAGCATTTATTATTGTTACTGGCTCTAACCAATACCTGATACAGTAGGTATATATCTACTCGGTTCTCGGGAGTACTTGTATACCTATTCTAATCAATAGAGAGGGCTTTTTGTTTATATTAGTAGGGTAGATATATTAGCAATGCACATACTTTGAAATCTAGTTAGATGGATTATCCTTCCCAGGCAGCAAGCACACGTCATAATATTTACGTCATTCAAAGGTGATTATCTGAAAACCGACGTCTTTATGCAACTAATGTATGTATGTATGTGAACTCTTTATTGTGCAAAATAAACAAGACAAATACAATTGACAAACTCTGAGGTACATTTACAAAGGCGGACTTATCCCTTTAAGGGATCTCTTCCAGTCAACCTCCGAGTGGATGAAAGGAGTATTATATTAGGGATGGACGAGTGAGTTTAAAAATTGCAAACACAGAGCCACAATACATAACTAATGACGTCATATTTTACGCATTTTTTTGACGGAGCCCGTATCGCACGCAAATACATTACGTCATTTTCTACGTTATATTTGACGTATCCCGTTACAAGTAAAAGCATCAAGTCATTTTATACGTCATTTTTTGACTAATCCCGTAACAAGAGAAAACATCAAGCCATTATTAACGTCAGTTTTGACGAATCCCGTAAGAAGTTTTTACTTCTCGTCATTATGATCGTAAGGTATTGACGGTAATAGCATCACATAATTATGAACGTCAGGTACTGATTGTTCCCGTAAGAAGTAAAAGTATTAAGTACGTTATTACGCACGTCATGTTTTGTCGATTTCCGTGAGAAGTAAAAATATCACGTCACTATGAACGTCAGGTATTGACGGATCCCGTAAGAAATAAAAGATTCACGTCATTATGAACGTCATGTATTGACGCAACCCGGATGTGGTAAAAGCATCACGTCGTTATGAACGTCATGTTTTGATGAATCCCGTAACAAGTAAAAGCGTCCCGTCATCATGAACGTCTGGTATTGACGACCCCCGTAACAAATGAAAGCATCACGTCATTATGAACGTCATATATTGACAGACCCCATAACAGGTAAAAGTATCATGCCATTATGAACGTCATGTTTCAACGAGTAAAAGCATCACGTCATCATTATCGTCATTTTTTGACGGAACCAGTAACAAGTAAAAGCTTCACGTCAACACGAAACTTGAAATTTATATTGGGTACATACTTCCATACTTCTGGTCTGGGAGCAAAGAAAAAACATAGAATGTACCAGTTGCTTCTCTTCCCGCGCAGATGGTAAAAACCCATCGAGGGAATGGGCGAAAATTATAGGAACCATGTAGCTAGCAACCCATCACTATTTTGATTCCATTTACCATCTTTACGTCCACAATCTTGCTAAACGTGGCCTGTAGGTCTTGTTACCTTAGGCTCTGTCTACCCCGTAAGGGATAAAGACGTGATTTGTATATGTGTATTTATGTATGTACTGTGATGGCATTTTTTATACCCGCCTGATCGTATAAGCGGTTACCGTGACTACCCTACGGACGCGCTTGCGAGCGAGTGCGCTCCTAATATAATTATTTGGCCGCTCTTGGTCACTAGACGCTAAAGGGTTTAAAAAACCGAGAATATAGGTAATTGAAGTAGGTAGGTATAGGAACAACTAAATGTTCCCTAGGTTTCCACCTATTCCAAGAGTCTGTTCCACCTCTCTTTTAAGTTCCTCATTACTTACTTTTAAAATATCTATAATGCCGTCTCAGTCTGTTTCGTAGTAATAAAACTTTAATAGAGTGGTGGAACAGGCAAGAAAACTTCAAAAAAATCCTTCATGACAAACACAAGTACTAAGTGTCGTCAATACCTACGTGTAAAAGACCGATTTACCAATCGAAGATAATAATTACGCACCATATTCGCAACATACCTATCTAAGTATGTAGAAGCCCCTGGACTCAAATAAGAATGTAGAAAAAACATAAAATGTACCAGTTGCTTCTATTCCCTATACCTACGTCTAGCTTTAAATAGTTACGTACTAAATAGTTATACTACGTAGTAGATAGTGCTAGGTAATTGATATTATTATGAGAGCAAAATACTACTACGTTACACGTTACAAACATTCTTACCTACGTCAATTGGCTAGCTAGAGTAGGTAAGGAATCTTTTTGTTCGCAGTCTGATTTAGTTCTGACACTTTGTTCGAAACGTTTCAGCTTCAATATCTGGAGTATTTTCACAGACACATTGCCCTGTCAGGGATTCGTCTCTCCTTGTAACAACTTACTAAATATCCCAATAAAAACATAAATGTGAAAAAGGGCCATGTTCGGTACGAAAATCCATAAACCGGCCAAGAGCGCGTCGGGCCACGGCAGTAAAGGGTTCCGTAGTTGCCTGTCCCTATGTGGATATTATGGTGGATAGGTATTATTTTACATTTTTACTCTATACTACTATGAACATAGTTCAGGGTTTCAAGTAGGTAGGTACATTTTATAAGTTGGTCGACTACCTATTACTCGTTAAATTGTAAAGCCAACCTAGCTGTGATAGTTTTCCTTTAAACATCGTTATAGACTTACCTCTTACTACCATAATTTATTTCACCTAGGTATCCAAATACAACCGTTTAGCTGGCAAGAGGGGGACACTTGATTCTAACAATAATTAGAACTTTAAAGCTTAATATTTCGCAAACGAATCTCTGATTCGACAAATAGTTTTCCCACGCCTATAATATTTTTAAACGACTTTTCCTACGACACCCCACTCTATGAAGTAAAACGAGAAAAAAACATCCCCACATTAAGTTTAGGGGAAGTAGTTACCCTAAAAAAATGTTTACCACTTTGACGGCGTAGTTAATATGTACACCAAATTACAGATTTCTAGCAGGTACTAAGAATTGTAAGCTAAGCCGCGGACAGACAGATTACGGACGGACGGACGGATATAGCGAAACTATAAGGGTTCCTTGTTGACTACGGAACCCTAAAAACGTCCGAGGACGACGGTCACGTCGTTAGAGCTGGGATAGGTTAAGTTTCCGAATGATCGTATCAATTCAAACTGGTTTGTCGCGTCTATTGGCTCGATTTAGCTTCTTCTCGTACCTAGCTATGTTCAGTACCTACCTGCTTACTAGGTCTTTTGCACCCATGATCCCACCTGCTATATAAGCTTGTATATAACTAAACCAAATTTCATAGGGATTTTGTAGATGCAACCTTTTTGTCTCTGAGCCATATAACTACCGTTCTTTGCACCGTGTTTATGTACAATCGGGATCTTTAATAATGTAGGTACACCGTATCGCCCAAAGCCCATCGAGGGAATGATAAAATCGTAGGAATCCTGATATAGGCGATGGGGCTAGCAACCCATCACTATCTTTAATCCCCTTTCCACCTTTACGCCCACAAGCATGCTAAACGTGGCATTTAAGTCGTGTTACCTTAGGCTCTGTCTGCCCTGTAAGGGATAAAGACGTGATTTATGTATGTATGTCAGTATGTAAATATATACACAATTTTCAACCTTAGTCATCAGACATAACTTCCCAAATGTATACAGTTTATGGTGCTGGCTACAAAGTATTTGGTAAAAAAGCCTTTTAATTGTTAGGTAGGTACTCTTAATTTCTATCATTTTGAACTGGGTTCGTAAAAATGTAAGACCCTAATTACTGCGAAGTATCCAGACTAAAAATACCTTATAACCGGAGTTCGTTAACTTCCACAATATTAAGTGTGCGAAGCGTAGAGTAGGCAGAACGAAAACTCGAAATAAACTAACAAATCACGTGGAGAAATAACTCTACCTACTCCTTTTGCTGTCTGCCGCGTTGCATCTGCAACTGTTGGTTTAGCTACTTTAGCTTATTAATATAACAAAGTAGAACTTTTCAAATTAATATAGTTTTATCTCGCCACTTTGAACAGAATAAGTTTTCCCGAAGACTAAGAACTATTTTGCTATTCTGGCACGAAAATCTATTTTTCAACACAGTTGCTCGAAAAGTGCACATTCGAAGGCAATATAGATGTTATAAAGGTTACTTTTAAACACAGTAAGTACATACAACCTAATAAAATAATAACAAGAACTAAAATCTGTAGATTTATAATTACCTACCCTTAACGCAAAAACTACTTAAACAATTTTGATACAACATGTATTGTAATGTAGTTGTGTATTTTAGGAACCACCGCTAGAAAACCTCCGTTACAAAAAAACAGCCAAGAGCGAATCGGACTCACGCACCGAGGGTTCCGTAGGTACAAATTCGGCTCGTGAATATAAAATCCAGTATTAGCAGAGTCCTGCCTATTGGTTATTGCACAGACAGACATTAAAAAATCAGATTTTTAGATCTGTTTAATTCATTAGTCTGTGCTATAAGAGCTACATTCATACCACATTAAAATGTTATAGGACAACTGGAAGTAGGTACCCTATAGGTTTTGGTTCCTTTTGCGAATGTGTGGGAAATGCGACATAGACGGACATATCTTTTGATTGCGTAGATTTAAAGGCTTGATTTTTTTCACAGCTTTAAGGGACCGCTGACCTCAGTATTTGGTATCGATTTCAAATTTATATCTCTACGCGTTCCTGAGATTTCAGTTCATTCATCTGAGAGCTATGGTGCCACAGACAGGCATACAAAGCAGCCTAACTTACAATAAATACCCCCTTTTTGCGTCAGGGGTTAAAAAGGACCCCTTAGTCCAAGGTCACGTACGCATCGAACGAAGCTTATTGTCACGGCACTATACTTTAGTCAATATGTATGCTTACGTTGGCGGTTTCATGTTCGTGTTCTCGACTAAATGCAAGAGATCCGCTTGGTATATCGTATTTATAACGACGTTGGTGATTTAACAGTAAAGCGCAGTGGATTGCCACCGCTACAGGAACTTCACACGTAGCTACGAGTATACTTACATCAAACAATTAGAATGAATACTTAGTACCTATAACCTGGCAGGGGATTCTTTCGACAGATTAGTAAAGTTTGCATCAAAATCCGTTCAGCCGTTTTCATGTGACTCACACCTAAACCATTAAACAGACTTTAATGAAATTTGGTACAGAGATAGTTTCAGCCCCGGCAGTGGCGGATTTACAAATTTTCAAGGAATAGGCTGAATTTTTGCCGCCCTTGCAAAATCTGTTGCAGACTTCTTAAAATTTTTATTATGAGGTAAAAAAAAAAAAAAAATGTCGTGCCCCAAATTTGCCGCCCCAAAATCCCAAATTTGCTGCCCCCAAAATCTGCCGCCCTAGGCTCGGGCCTTCTCAGCCTTATGGTAAATCCGCCACTGAGCCCCGGGGAAAGACTTGGGATGTTTTATCCCGGAAAATCGCATAGTTCCCGCGGGGTAGCGATAAGCTAATTCTGCGCAGACGGAATCGCGGGCAAACGCCAGTACGATATTATTTGCTTGGGTACGTACTCGGATTAACCTCAATGTGGCTTCCCATACGAAACTTTTTGACAGTTGAAACTTAAAAAAATAGTGTAGGGAACGCCACTATACAAAATTTCAAACCGCTATACCGCGCGCCGCGCGGCAGGCAACTCCGTGTTGTCTCATTTCCTTTTTCTTCCTCGGGTATGAAGCCGCGGGAATAAGCTAGTCTACAATAAAAACAGCGTATTTACTGCAGCTAGAGTACATTTATTTGATTAGATATAATAAAATCGGTACCTAAAAAATAATAATAATAACAATAGTTTCTCTCATAAAAGTACATCTGGCAAAGTTATTTCACATGTATTATCACAGACATCATACAGTGCTTCGCTCGTATGTATCTGATCAATAGATAGTTCAAAAGCGTCGCGATTGTCGGACAATTTATCGAAAAAGTAACTTGTGTTAACTTGCATATTCAAACGGCTACTCGAACTGTCAAAATCCATTTTTATGCGCGAATTATTAAACGGATTACCTCGCGGCGTCGATGAATTATAGTGTAAGTCCATTAAAGCACTTTTCCTGAAAACAGATTTTCGGGGCGTTGCGTGTTTATTGAAAACAAGCTTGAAGAAATTTTGATCTAATTCGGCAGTCTTGATAGGGGGAGCTCTAGTCACGATGCCATCAATGATGTCGGATAGGTCAGTGTCATGATTACTATCATTCGTCGATTTAAACATGCTAAGAAAATGGTTCGACTGCGCTATATTCTTTGTGTTCTCATTAGTATCTATCGACAAATTTTGAAAGCTGCTACGCAAGCAATGCAGTTGCTTCGAAGATTTTCTCCTTTTATTTGCAATGAAACTCTGGATAGTCTTTTGTCCTTTAATGGTAGAACATTTTTTCATTTTTCTTTTTAGTTTTGCGACCTTGACATGAACTTTACTCGTATTCAATTCTGAAGTTTTGTTTGTCAAATCGTTTTTCGCAGAACTGGGCAAATGAACAACTTCTTCTAGAGTTGATTTGTTTACTTTCCTTTTATATTTTCGCTTCGGCTTTTCATTGACCTCGCTATCTTTATTTTTCCGCCCCCTTGATTTCTTCTCCCTTACTGGTTTCTTAATTGTTTCTTCGTAAGCGTCAACTATGGCTGGGTAGAAACGCCGTAACAAATCTTGGCGTTCTATCGATGTCCACACTACAGTTATATCTTCGCCATCTATTTACAGAATAATTAATTTAGTAACAACTCTATATCATCGAATACATAACTCAATTAACTTGTATTGTGTGTACCTTGAAACTGATCATCCGAAATCAAAGCTTCATATTGGCCATCAATGTCGGTCCATTGAACCTCGTAACTAGGCACACCTGTATAACCGGGAAGTGTTCGATCATGAATAATAACATAAGCTGCCGAAACTACACAAACATACATAGGTACATAAGGTAAAGCTCAAATTTGCATGCTAATCATAACTAGGTATAGTATTTCCAATCATTTATTTTCTCGATGACAGCTCCCGTAGAATATAACTGCGCTATTTACGCAAAAATTAACTTTTAAATGCGAGGTATAAAAAATATGACATCTGCCTAATTTTGTTCCTTGATCCCACATAATATTCATCTAAGACAAATTGAGTCCATATAATGCAGTAATATCTTTTTAAAGTACGATAAACAATAAACGTTTTAATAAAGTTACATTCTATGGGAATACCAATAGTGATGTTATGATTGAAATATCGATATTGTATCGGTATTGTATATATTGAACTAGATGTGTTCCCGCGACTTTGTACGCGTTGTAATTTTTTACCGGGATAAAAAATAGCCAATGTTACTCAGGAATAATGTAGCATTCTATTATGGTGAAATATTTTTTGTTTGTCCAGTAGTTTTTAGTTTATTCATTACAAATATAGAAATCATATAAGTAATGTAAGTATAGATAGGTAATCGACAATGAAATGAAATAATTATAATGACAGGTAATTTTTATTTATTAATTTTAATCAAAATGTGATGAATCGTCACTGTCACTCGACGAGCTCTCATCAACATTTATTATAAATTCTTGTTCTTCTGAATTATCTTCGCTCCATACCTGAATACTTCTCAACTACTGGTATATATAAAATTGGATCGATATCGTATCTACTGATCACTTATTAGGTCACAACGCTATAACTATCAAACTACATCTGTCATCGAGAAAATAAATAATTGGAACAACTATAACACTAATAGCACCTGCGTTCTGACTTACCTTTTGGATTTCGTTTTTTCTTAATTTCTACGGGTTTTATGGTTCTGCATGGGACATTGTCTTGAAGATGCCATTTCGTCAGGAGAGGCAAAAATTTCTGCACACTATATCGTTCGGACCAGTCCAATTTTGATGACATTAGATTCTAAAACAAAATGGTTTATTGTTTTTATTTAAAGACTAATTGACTAAAAATAAATTTATTTTGGGCATTAGCCAGAATTTTGCGAAATCATTGGATTTGCATGTGTAACAGTTGTAATTAAACTTTGATAATGATCCCGTAGAGGGATCGAAACGCGTACTGACGCGTGTCGTGAGTCGTGACGTGTGTTTGTGTGGTGTAAGGGATAATTAAGTTTGGAGGATTTATATGTGCTTTATTGGCAGTAGTGGAGGGAGGGATTCCATGAAAAACATATATTTCACACGGGCTTGGTTATCTTGCACGTGAGTAGCGGAGTAGCAAGGTAAATATTTTTGGTTCATTTTGTTCATATAAATCAGTTTACGTGTGCACAATTTATTAACGTGTGTGATTATTAAATGCATGCTTCACACATAAAAATCCTCTACCAGTTAAACGTTGAATATTATCCACATCTGCTTCTCTGTCATCAGTTTTATAAAAGAAAGTATGTTTCAATCCTTAACGCTCGAGTCTCGTCACGAACCATACAGGTTTCCGTTTTCCCCTAATTACTTACCACAAATTGTACGAGGCTCGGCGAGGGTTTCTGTAAGCTGTCCAAGTCTATGTTTTCAGACGATACGTTTAGAAATTCAGTCATAACCTTCGGTTCAGGAAACGGCATTCCGCATGATAATGCTCTTTTACGCAATGACAGTTCTCGCCTTACTGCGGCTACTTCCAACCTGAATAATGAATAATATGCTCGAAATTACCCCATTAACCTTATATATTACACACAAAGCAACCAACCTTTACCAGGAATAGAAAGGCTTATTTTGAAAGCACCTAAATATTGATCGACACAATATATACGACTAATAGGTATAAATAAAAATAAAATTTAGACGACCGGATAGCCTAGTGGTTAGTGACCCTGACTACGAAGCTAGAGGTCCCGGGTTCGAATCCCGGTAGGGGCAGACAGTTGTATGATGAATACGAATGTTTGTGCCCGAGTCATGGATGTTGTATGTATTTAATTATGTATTTATCTACATTATATAAGTATGTTTATCCGTTGCCTGGTACCCATAGTACAAGCTTTGCTTAGTTTGGAGCTAGGTCAATTGGTGTAATTTGTCCCAAGATATTTATTATTTATTATTATTATTATTAAATGGAAAGACACGGCTCCGAACCTATCATTGTCAAAAAAGTTGTATTATATTTTATGGCACATAGTCGATGATATTTTACGCTCAGGTACATCTGCATCAATTTTGATAATTTATATACCTATATCTATATTATAGTTTATTACTAGCTACTACTACTACTACTACTATCCCGTCTGAATGCTGCTGCTTTTTGATCTTCAAGGAATATGTCTGCCAAATACCAAGGATCGGAAATCATAAAGAATTACCTATTGGTATGCGAAATTTAAAGATTCTATTCATAATAGTTACGTAGTTAGGACCATTTCAAATTAAGAATATAAATCCCTTTTACTCCTTATCACGCGGGAATTTCGGAAGTCCTGAAATCAATTTATGCAGTTATGATTCCCTACTTGAGTGCCAAAACTCTAGTAATCATAGTTACGGAGATAGGGCCCCTTTTGCAGCGGACTCTACGTCACTAAGTGTCCTAAAAGTGCACGACCTCTCTAAAGCTTAGAAACTTTCAAAATTTGTATAGGACAACGTGATTCCTTGGTCTATTCGAGACATTCCAATTTTAAAGATTGTCATTGCACCAAGCTTTTATGTGAGTTCAACCTATTTTGAGTAAAATGTGATCGAGTTTTCAAACATGTATCAAAATAAAATATAATTTAAATAAAAGCACTAAAGAAGTTGTTCTGGGTGCACTAAAGAAATTGATATCAACTTCGAAGCAAATTATACCTTCGCCCAAAATAACTTTCTCCTCCTTTTTAACCCCGTTAGAGGATGAATTTCAATACAATACGAAACACATCTTCCATCAATTTTGTTAAAGAATGTATATGCCAAATTTGAAGTAGATTGGACCAAAGAATCACGCAGTCCCATACAAACTTTGCCCCCCTTTTTCACTCCCTCGGGGGTAGAATTTCAAAAAATCCTTTCTTATTGGATGCCTACGTCATACACTATCAGTATTTTGATTCCCCTTTCCACCTATACGCCCAAAATCATGGTAAACGTGGCCTTTAGGTCTTGTTACCCTAGGCTCTGTCTACCCCGTAAGGGATGACGACGTGATTTTTGTAAATATGTATGTATGTACGTCATACAAAGAACACACCCTCCAAGTTTCAGGTCGCTACGATCAGCGGTTTAGGCAGCGCGTTGATCCGTCAGTCAGTCAGTCATTCAGGACAAAGCATTTTACATGTATACCTAGATAGAAGACGACTCCCAGGAAATTAAAGATCTTCAGATTTCTCCAAACATAGGACATGACCTGCCAAATACCAATAATAACATATTAGGTACAGAAACTAATAATTACGTGAACGCGAACACTCGACGTTTAGTGCAAGTTTAGTGATTGTAATATTTTAGGGTTTAGAATTATAATTCAAATCATGTTTGATTACCGTTTAACAGGTATCTACGTGTTTTTTTTTAATGGTGTTTTGTTTTGTAGATTGACTGCTTGGTGTGACGGCAGAAGTATGTGTATAGGTACTTAATAAATCGTAAGTGAGTAAAAAAATCTTAGTTTTTAGATAAAACATGTAGATATTAAGCTTCACATGGACTGTTCTACCCTTTAGCCAGGACACCTAAAAGGATAAGGCGGCACGACGCATGCAGAACTACCTCTCGTCTACTCTCTAAGGCTCTTGCACGTCCTAATATTTGGGATCTGTACAAGTAAATATACCTAGGAATGAAAAATACCTACGTAGCTAGGTACTAGAATATAAGGAATATGTATAGGCATAGTTTTATATACCTACGTCATACTCCTGCGCACAGACCTCTCATGAGACGGCTTGAGGATATGGTTCTCACGGGGAGTGCTGACCCAGAACGGATGGAGAACTTCTCGTGTTTACAGGTTTCCTCGCTAATATTTGGTTTATGCGTGGATGGACTACAAGTAAAAATGGCGATGTATAAAAATGTCTACCTGTAAAACATAAATTTGTCTGAGTATTAGAAAGCGAATACTTCAGAACGTTTAAGTCTTATCAATCTATACTAATATTATAAAGAAGAAAGATTTGTACCTATTTTTGTATGTTTGTATGTTTGTAATGAATAGGCTCAAAAAGTACTGGGCCGATCTGGATGAAATTTGGAACATAGATAGATTATAGTCTGGAATAACACATAGGCTACTTTTTATCCCGGAAAATTGCGTGATTCCCGCGGGATAGCGATAAACGAATTCTACGCAGACGAAGTTGCGGGCAGAAGCTAGTCGGAATATAAAAATGACTACTTTCAGAGTATACAAATGTCTGTCTTGTCAAGTCGGAATATAAAAATGACTACTTTCAAAGTATACAAATGTCTAAGTCTTATCAAGTCGGAATATACCTAAAAATGACTACTTTCTTTACATAGGTCCAGGATTATAATAATACATATACGGAACGTATTCATCATTCATATTTATATTTGGTCTAATATACATGTGTACATTTTTATACTTTGGCAAAATTATATACGCATGAACTTATGCAAGTGGACATTTTTATACATCGCCATATTTACTTTTAGTCTATTGTCGCAACATATTTATATTTGGTCTAATATACATGTGTACATTTTTATACTTTGGCAAAATTATATACGCATGAACTCATGCAAGTGGACATTTTTATACATCGCCATTTTTACTTGTAGTCAAATCACGCATAAACCAGCGCAGTTATTCCTAAGAGACTTTGTAAGCCATTTCGTTTTATTTTTGTTTTTCGTTGATTTTTTTATTCTTATAACTGGAAAGCACAGGTCGTGAAACAGAATCAACAAATCGTGAAACATACTAAACGAACTATCTGCACATTTTTCTTCGTATGTTTCAGAAAAAGAAAGCTGGTTAATATAATATTTAAAGTTATCAATATTTTCATTACAATAATCTCTCCATTCTGCGGCATATGCCTTTAACGATTTTTCTTAAGCTGTAGGCTAGAGATGATGATAATGATGACGAGGCATATTTTTAACCACCATAAGTATTTCATTTTTACGAGCTGTACCTGCTGTTAAATGAACACGTTTATGTTCATTCATATAGGTATGAATGTACCTGCCCATCATGGGATTGGAACTTTATAAAGTTGTGTAGGTATGAATTCATTTTATATAAAACCCCAACGTTCCATGATGCGTGAAATGGAGCTAGCCAGCGTATACATAAATACTAAAGTTTCGGGTTGTATGTACATTGTACAAGTAGATATACCTTCGTAAAGGTATTCTGTGGCAAAAAATATGGCTCAGTCTCCATACGAAAATATCCATATTGCGTACATACATAAGCATATTAGGGCCACATTTTTTGCCAATGAGTATATTTTTCAGTGCGTGTTGCCAGTGATGACTTATGGCTCTGAGACGTGGTCTGACTCCTGGCCTTTTGGAGAGGCCCAGAGTCGCTAACGAGCTATGGAGAGAGCTATGCTGTTGCTTTGTGAGTGAGTGGCAATGAGCAGGCCACATCGCTCGTAGAACAGACAACCATTGGGGAAGAAAAGTTCTCGAGCGGCAACCACGAACCGGAAGTCGCAGTGTTGGCAGGCCTCCTACTAGGTGAACCGACGACATCGTGAAAGTTGCGGGACACTGGTGGAGGCGGTGGCGAGTTGTCGTTCATTGTGGCGTTCTAAGGGGGAGGCCTTTGTTCAACAGTGGACGTCGTCTGGCTGATAATGATGATATTTTTCAGTATCATAGAAATAACTAAAATTATGTTTAACAGACAATCGGTACGAGTGACTTTGTTTCTGAGGTTGTACTTGTGTATTTGAAACATAAAAGTACTTATAGGAAAGTTTTCCCCATTACGAAAAGGCAAAAGCTTCGCTGAGATATTAAGCAAATAGAGTTTTAACCCTGAAATAAGAGCAATACACAGACTTATACAACATTCGTGTGTTTTCAAAAATCCCCTGTCCGTCTGTCCTTCTGTTACAAGGCTGTAATTAATGTTTCGACCTGTTGTACATAACTACGTAGAACCTTGAAACTTTCTCTGTGTGAATGTACCTATACTATAGATACATAATTACATATACATATAACATATAACGTACAAACAAATCACCTCTTTATCACTTACGGAGTAAACAAAGCCTAGGTTAACAAGACGCAATTTTTAGCAAGATTGTGGGTGTAAAGGTGGAAAGGGGAATCCAAATAGTGATGGGTAGCTAGCTCCATCGCCTAAAACATGATTCCTATGATTTTTGCACATTTCCTTGACGGGCTTTTATCATCTGCAGCAACTGGTATATCCTGTTTTTCTTTGCTCCCTGAATAGCATGGAAGAAATTCATACATGGGATGCATTTAATGCATTCAATTCATTGGGTACAAACAGAATCCTAAAAACGCCCACTCGTTACCATAATAAAGCAATTTGACAGCAGTCTAGTGTTTAACAAACCTAAATAATAATCTAAACTATAATAATAATAATAAAATTAAAAGGCTCTCGCTAGGTGGTTGGGTCAAGGGCCAGATACAGAAGGTGGTACTCCTGGACACGGTTCGGATAGTCAGGAGGTTCCTCTCTCTGTCGCCCTGACCACCGGTAGCTTAGGCCTCGCCTCGCTGCCGGCGGCACCCTAGGTTAGGCTTTATATAAGTAATGTTTTTATATTTTGTATTAATGTTCTTTTATTACTTTTTATATGAATATTGTTAGAACCTAACTTAAGATAAAAATAAATATACACATACACATAATAATAATATTACATAGCGGAAAGATGATTGTTTGTTTATTTGTTTGTTAACATTGATTAGGCTCCGAAACTATTGGACCGGTTTAAAAAAAAAAGTTCACTATTAGAATCCTACATTATCCCTGATGAACATAGGCTATATTTCATTCTGCGCGGACGAAGTCGCAGGCAACAGCTAGTTATTCATATTATAATAGTGGTATTACAGAAGGCTATCACGATATTTTATACAGTGCGCAAATTTTTACAGGCATATATTTTAACAACTGATAACACACACTAATTAACGTAAAATCATCGTTACATCGTAACAGCAACGTTAGTTGAATTTTATTTTTTCTTACTAATTTATCTAGTAAGCAATGTATCACACAATGGTCGGTTAAATTAACGTTCAGTACGATAGCATTTAAAAAGACCTTCGGGTCTGTCTTGCTGTCTCGCTTGCTCTTATGGAATTGATAGTGGCTCGACCGATCGTACCCGAAATCCGAAGATAGTTCAAGGAAATCACGGACTGTACCTACCTATGTAAACGCCATGACACATCTATGTCAAATGAAACTGTACGTGTTACATTGCTCCTAAGACAAACTTACAAAAAAATACACTTCAATAATAAAAGTTACTAATCTCACATGATTATGATTGTTAACTACATCTGGATAAAATTATATGCCCGTATGAAATTTACACACTGAATTATCAAAGCAATAAAACCACAGCTGCAGTCTACACTGCCATCTATCTTGATGTTACGTAAAAAAGGTCTTCAGTGTTTCTTGAACTAGAGCGCACTAGATGCTTCACAAAATGAAACACAGAGCGCGCTGATATAGTGTACGTACACGACACGAAAGTATCGAATTTTAATGTCTAGGAAAACAATGCGAAAATAATCTGATGTTACCGTTACCGATATCGTGATGAGCTAGGTACGTGTGATTAATGATGTCGATCAAATTATTTGAAAAGTCAAAGTTTGAATTCAAATATAAAATAATAAAAAATAGGACGCAACTAAGGCAGCCATCCCTCTCAATGAAGTAGCGTCGTTATTCAATGAGGAAATACTGCCAGTCTTGTTGACACCACTGTGTCTTCTTAGATTCAATTTAGTTTAAAGCAATTCAATTTTGGCGAACAGTCAATTTTATTTCCTGCATGCATGCATCTTACTTGTGTCCATTTTCTTGGCAACTCCGATGCGTTGCACATACAGGACATCCGTTTTTGGCGTGCGTTCTTCCGACGTGCCCGCACCGGTCGCAACGACCAGGCGACGCCAACCAACGACTTTTCTCCTCATACTGCTTAGGGTCGCTTACCCATGACACTAATCTTTAAAAAAAACACTTCTTACATCTCTTTACCCCGTTTCTCGAAGCTACAAGTCTAAACTACTTACTAGTTTAGACTTGTAAATTGTAATTTGTATAAAAATAGCTTCGAAAAAAGGTCATAGGAGTTGAAAACAAATAATGAAATTGCATACCTTGATATTATTTCACTATCAGGTATTGAATGTAGAAAAGATATAACTGTTGTAATCGATGAGCCACATGCACCAACGCCATAATCACATCCGCAAAGTAGAGCCAAGGCAACCATCTTGTTCCGTCCGAAACCTATCACAGAGTTAATCACAAAACAATACAATTCCAGTGAACAAAAAATGTTTACATAAAAAAATAGAACTGCCTTTAAATGTAGCCTAAATCCGCCTATAAATGTCATAATAAACTGTATTATTTACGCTACTTTAGAAATTTCAATTTCAAATATGTATATTTCGGTGTGCGATTACTACTTAAATTAAAAAAGTTAGCTTAAAATGGTGCTATGATCAAAACATTGAACAAGGGTGTTCATTTTCAAAAAAAACCTAAAAGTCCGAATATCTCGGAAACCGTGCAACTTTTACTAAACCTATTATAGCTTTATTATAACGTCCTATGTCCCCTCTATCCATAGTTCAAGGATTATCCACTCATTACCTAACAGCCTGTAGGTATATATACCTAAAAAATACCTATTCGGCTCCTATTTTTTTATTTAAAAAAATCTACGCTTTTTAGATTATCGTTTTGTAATTTATACAACTTATAATGCCTAATGCCCGCTACGGACACGTGATCCTACTGTTAAATAAATGACAAATTACACTACACCATAAGGTCGACGGAACCCCGCGGGCGGGGTTCCTATTTCTATGCGGTTTGCCCTTCGGGCATTTGAAGATAAGTAACAAACCTAACCTAATTTTACTATCTCTAGTCCCTAGTGAGGATTTTTATAAAAGTGGGACCACGAATAGTAATACGCTCCAATGCCAACTGTTCATCACTTTTTACTAAATATTATGAACTTTAGTTACTTACGGAGGAATTCTCTTTATAGGTACTTCCTTCATCAGCTTCACTGTATCATACATATATATGGTAATGTGAAAAATGTATACATTTTACCTACTAGTAGGTATGACGTGCTCAGCAAGCATATTACAATAACCTAATTGCAATCCCTAAATTACTTATTGAATCCGATGACCATCTGCGGTCTTCATAGTCAGTTCCAATTCACCAAATAGTGCTTTCCGAAGGCAAATGCATAAGCTACATTAAAAATATACCTAAATCGCTATCACTATACCTATAAGATTTGAAGAGTTCCTTCAGTTTCTCCAAGATCTCTTCATCAGATCCTGATTTGGTGTTAGTGGGACCAAACAGGAGGTATTTCTTGTCCGACAAAAAAATAATTTTTTGACGGCATTATTTGTAATAGTACTTTTGAGTGCTAGATAATGTTTTGGAACCGAATCCGTACTTTTTCAAGTCACCCCCCGGACCATGGAAAAAGAGGGGGTTGCAACCCTCGATTTTGTCCCCTTGTCGCACAATTTTTGTACGGCGTTGCGGAATAATGGATTAGAAGCTGTATTGGAACAGTATGAAACTGATGCCGTACAGAATCAAATGACCAAATTTACCCTGGAAATTGTCACAAAATCAAAAGAAAATATCGACTCTGTGGCTCACCATTTTTTTACGGCACTGCGCGCTTTCTATTATTTTTCATGGATCTATCGATGGTATAAATGCCGTACATAATCATATGATCAAAATGTACTCACTCTACCTGCACTTTTGAATTCTCACCAGCACCCAGTTGGACAGCTTACAAGTGACGGCATAGTGCTGAATCTTATTATTTTATGCTCTTATATCGTCCTATATACGTCACCTGGTGGTTCATATGACCCACATTTTTTGTACGTGGGCCTGTAGTCTATAGTAACGTCTGATTCAATCTATCTCCGAAATGTAAGTACGCGCATAACTTTTGAACGACTGCATCAAATTGGATTAAGTATGTTTTAATTGTATTCATTATTGTCAGGACAAAGTTTGAATAAAATTAAATTTAAAAAAAAATTTAGAACAGGGACGAAGCCACTGGCAACAGCTACTCTATATTTGTATAATTTCAGTTAAATTAAAGCTAAGTTGACCTTTTCAACTACGGACATAAGCTGTGGTCGTAAATTCAAGTCAGCATGGGTGCAGTTGGTCTTTGCAAAACTTTTCAGTTGCTAAAAGATTGTTTTATTGCAGTGAAAGTAGTATGTCGTAATATCTACATTGGCGCGACTGTTTCACTGTAACTATATCAATATGTGGGGTCCCTTGGAAGTAAAGGCATAATTGGGAGTTTGTCACCGAAATCGTGCCCCTATTAATTAATAATATTTTAATTTAAGATGATCCATAAACTTACCATTATTTTGGAACATTTTTCCGGCATCATAACATTCAATAGAGCCCTGCAACGCACCTCCTCCAGCCGCACTCGACACACTGAAGTTACGGTACACACGCCGAGCACCGTATGCAAAACAATCGGAGTCCTGAGACACTACTGCATCAACCAACTAATTGTGTGACAAAAAATTCAATGAAACACTATATTTAAAGACTTAATAAATTTTTTATGGAGTATGACATGACATGGCTACGGATATCAGAACAGAGAGAGACTTAGCTGGCAGACAAATATAAAAAAGGATTAATACTTGTACAATTGAGTTACTTAATATGGACCTCTTGAAAGTGATTCCTGATTCAATCAATGGTTTGAGACTTTAGTGGTACAGTAAAAACAATGTTGAGTTGTCCAGTAACAGATGAGGCAGCACAAACAAGGTATGTCAAGCACTCTTGCTGCCAGTGAATCTAACATGGTCAGGGGAGTGTTTGTTGGGGATAAATTTGGTCTAGAGTCCACTGATCAAGCTGGCATAGTGCACAACAGCATATAGCACAAGGGCATTTAAGCTTAAACTTAACTTTTTTACTGGTTTTGCAATGAAACAATGCAACCAAGTATTTAAAGTAACCAAGTAATTCCATTAAAGATTTTAATCAATCCACAGTATCTACTAGTCAACAGTGAACAGTATTTTTTTAACATGAAAATAAAATACTAACACCTTGGGCATTTAACTGGGCACAAGTTGCTTCTGCTTCTCCTTTTCCTTTTATACAGATTACTCCCATGGATTTAAGAAGTGCTTCACACTGGAACAAAGATAAACAATTAAGTGTAATTTATGAAACAAAAATAGGTATAAAATCATGATTCGCATTATTTGAGATACCTCTTTTAGAACATTTCTAAACCTTTTCCTTCCAACATCTGGCCTCTTGTTTGTTGCAGACTCAGACCGGGGGGCAGCTCCACGAAACTGTATAGCATTACGAGCAGCCATCACATCTCTCTTCAGCTCCGGAGCATCACCTTCCAGTACAAATACTGGATTTACATCAGCTAGTATTAGAAAAATTGTTCTAAAAAACAAATTTCTGAAACAAGCAAGTCTTTGTTTAACAAAAGAAGGCATAATGATCAAACAAGAGGTAGTTAGTTAACATATCATACCGGTTTCTTCGTCTTTGTTGGTGCTACAGCACATTTATATGTAACTAATTAGCTTTGAAAAGTCAAAACAGCATACCACCTTCATCTACTCATACTTCAAAAATATTAAGTCTTTATTTCCTTTCCAGTCTTTTTGTCTGTTATTTTTTAACAGATAATTCTTGACTTCTATGACCAATTTCAAGACTCTTATAGTAACTATAGTTATGGAGGTACGGCCTTAGCAGCAAGCATATCCATACCAGGGATGTAACGGAGGTAGTTTTATCAGAACCGAAAGCGGAGTCAGAGTTTTTAAATTTGGTTTATCGGAGTCGGAGGCAGGGTCACATAATTGACGATAGAGTGCACTTAGTGGGAGTCGGGGGGATTCCTCGCGCGATATGTATGAACCTGTTCATAACAGTCGACACAGGCCACCGCCCCCGCTATGTTATATTTCGACCTCCGATTAAAACCTTTGATTTAAAAGTGTCGGAGCCGAAGTCAGAACTGAAGGTGTAATAATAATCGGAAGTTCTGACATAACGGAACCGGAGTCGAAGCTGCATGGGAATTTCCAAAAATCCCTCCTTAGTGCATCTTCATGATACTCAACTCTAAAGAAATGACTAGGTACTTACCAAATTTCAACAATGTAGCTTCATTAGTTAAGGCTGTGCATTGTCTGTCAGTCAAGTCAATATAAGTCTTATAAATAGGCATAGATTTATACCCACCTCAAATACAATTTGGGTTGAATATGATAATCTGTAATATTTTGACTGTCACAAACCCATCCTGCTAAGTCTACAGCAATTTTCTCTCCTCTTATCTGAAATCATAAAAAATAAATTCATTTGAATAATATAATGAATACTTACTCATTTAAAATATTGTACAGAGTTTACAAACCTCATGAAGGGATTTCTTTTCGCTGAATGGTGTTAAAACACTCCAAAGTCCTTTTATACCCATTTTACTTTTAATGAAATAAGAGTTGTAATCCCAAAAACTATAAGGCTACTTATATTAAACAGAATACCTTATTTGTTATTGATAGTAAACTATTTTTAAATTATTAATAAGTAGTTATTTTTTTAAATAAGAGTGTCGTGTGTCCACGAAGGATAATTTTGTTTTGCTTACTAGTGTCCTGTCATCCTGTCAAGTCAAGTCAAGAAAAGTGAAAGACTTAAGTACTTAACATTTCTGCCACATCCAAAACACGTTTTAAATTGTTATGTTCTGTTGTAATACCGAAACAAAATTCAAACTTATAACCGTAGCTGCAATAGACAGACGTCATAATAACATGAAACTGTCAATGGCAAGGCTTGACAGGTTACAGTTTGTGTTTTGAAAGGGCGAAGGAATGGAATGACTGTTCCAACCTTAGACCAAGTATTTTCAAACCGACTCGTAAGCGAGGCGAATTACTTCCGCGTGACCTGCTGTTCGTTTTTGGACAGTGGCGCAGGCGCCCAGAATGTTTGTTTCATCAAAAAATAAATAAATTTAAAAAAGCAAGGTTTGCTAATCTCCCCGCCCTTGACTGGGCTTGTAGGCCATGGGTGCTCTACTACCCCGCCTAGCCCTTAAGTAGCTGTGCCTCCGTTTTTGAATCCGTCCGGGGCGAAAACAAACCTTATACTCCGAGAGGGTTTGGTCTTTTGACCGAATAACCGTACAATGGCCAAAATTACCAAATCAGCAGTAGCAGTGCTTGCACTGCTGTGTTCCGGTGTGGAGAGTAAGACAGCCGGGGAAATTACGGGCACAAAAGGCATTGCATTTTAGTCCTCTAGGTTGGCAACGCATCTGCAATCCCTCCGGGGTTGCGGGTGTCTATGGGCCGTGGTGATCACTTACCATCTGGTGACCCACTTGCTCGTTTGCCTTCCTGTTCATATAAAAAAAAAAAAAAAAGAAAATGAACGGAGCCCTTATTTTTTCAAAAAAAATAATTATTATAAAATTGATTTAAAAATATAAAACCCCTATGCAATAATTTATAACGTAGGTATATGGTGCATCATACACTCGTACAACAAAATGTGTGCTCAGAATGAAAAATTAAAATAAAAAGGCGTATTCCCTCGGTTTTATTGCCTGCAAGTGCTCGCCGGCTGCTCATCTCCGTAGCTCACTGTTAAGTACAGTCAAGGGCATAAATATTATTATTACACAGAGAGCTACCTACGGAAATAGGTATACACATGATAGAGCAACGAAATTCCTCTAGTTAGTATGCCATACTACCATTATTAATTAATTCGAGCGCCTGGCAGTTTTTCAGCGGTGGGTGTGAGCTGTGAATGTGAGAGTCAACAAAGGGGCAATTGGAGGTGTGCAATTTAAAAAGTTCTGAGTTTGGAGTGATATAAAAGCTAATTATATATTTACACATACATACATAAATCACGTCTTTATCCCTTACACGTCTTATCTTATATATTTAATTCGAATGTAACATTGCCAGGCGTTATAATTGGGGACAAGTAGTGCCAGGGGGGCTACTCCGAAATACGAAGTTCGTAGTTACGTGCTTCGAATCGCCTTCGAATCGATAGGTTGCTACTACGAAGTTACTTCGCATTCGTTTTCGGATCGAAGTTCGTTTGTCCTTCGTTTCGTCGCGTTTTTGTCTACTCTGAAAATTGAACTTCGTGAATGATTTCGGATTTTGATGACGTTTTGTCTACTCTGAAAATCGAACTTCGTGTGTGTTTTCGCAGTTTGACGTAAAGATTTACGATTTGAAATGTCAGAATCAAACGACAACTAAAGAGATGTCGTTTCACTGTCGTTTGTGAGTTTTGACAGTTGTTTGGTCTGCGATATTGCGTTTAAACTTAAAAGAGTCATAAAAAAACTATTTTGGTGTTGTATTATACTTAGATCCCTTCTTTTTGTTTTTCGCAACGTAAGTATGGTTTTTAACCGACTTCAAAAAAGGAGGAGGTTCTCAATTTGCCAGTATTTTTTTTTTATGTTGGTTACCTCATAACTTTCGACTGGGTGAAGCGATTTTAATGATTCTTTTTTTATTTGAAAGCCCCGGTGGCTAACGGAACAGAGTTTCTACTCTATTAAAGAATTTTTCTAAACACAGGAACTAATAAATAATGAGTGGCAAAACGAAAACGAATGCGAAGTAACTTCGTAGTAGCAACCTATCGATTCGAAGGTGATTCGAAGCACGTAACTACGAACTTCGTATTTCGGAGTAGCCCGCCGAACGATAACTTACTTCTCTCACAAATGTCAATGTTGACGTTTAAATGTACGTGAGAACGCCGAAAAACACAAAATAAACCCCAATTCAGCATAAAAAACTTGTGCAAAAGTATATTGTGATCATGCATGATGTTGGAAGTTAATAATATTAATTATTTATTGGAATTTCAAGCTAATAATCTATTTACCGGTTTTTAAACGATAGTGTGAAACGTACTTTATTTATCTATTCGTTCTTTCCATTCACGTAGTTCAATTCGAAAGTGGTCTATGCTTTCGACACGAAACTCATGCGATCCGAAATTACTTCGTAGTAGCATTCGTTGACGAACTTCGTTTCATCTTCGTTGCGAGCTTCGTTTCGAACTTCGTATCTCGGAGTAGACCCCCAGGTGACATCCAAGGTGCGGAAAAAAGTACCAAGGTCACGATTTCGTTGCTCTATAAATTTTATACCTATTTCCGTAGTTAGTTCTTAGACTAAAAGTCACCCACCGCTGAAAGGCTGCCAGGCGCTCGAATTAATTAATAATGATAGTATGGCATACTAACTAGAGGGATTTCGTTGCTCTATAAATTGTATATCTATTTCCGCAGCTAGCTCTTAGACTATATGTAGTTTTTTTTTTTTTAATCTTTATTTATAAGCTTGGATCATTTAAGAATGAACATGTGCCTATTGTAAAAACCACAACAACCACAAAATACTGTGTTTTAACTTAAAAATAACAGAATTGCATAACTATTTACAAAAAAAAAACTGTATACAAATTTAGCCGGCTCAGAAAAAGGTTTCGCCAATATTGTCTGAAAAACACCCACATCCAAAAGAGTAAAACCCCAAACTCTACACAGCTCATCCCTCATTATGTACTTTACCAACACCTAAAAAACATCTATACGCATTCATTTATGTCACGAACAATAAGGTCGGTGACACATAATATTAGACATGATTTCTGTATCGGTATTTATACCCTCGACTGTACACTATCGCTTTACGGAAGGCATGTTGAGCTGACAGGACGTGATAACTGGAACAGAATTTAATGACTAAAAATATTTATTACTAATATTTCTTTAGGCATGGTTGTATGGGTTTGGAGCCCTTTGCTTTTCAAAAGTGGAAGAAGAAAATTAAACATTTCCCGCAGTGTTGCCAGGTCTCCTGATTTTTGACTATGTCTACTGATCTACTGAATTTGCAATCGCATCTACTGAATTTTATGAGTCTAATTTGAACCTAATAATTATTACCCTGATGAATGATTCTGAGGTTTTGAGGATCTTTTTTACCCACGTGTATGCTAAAAGTGGCACTGGAACATAAGTTTCATGTGCTCTGCCTACCCCTTTTGGTAATAAAGGCGTGAATCTATGTATGTTATTTTATAATTTGAAGGGAAGACATCTCTGTATTGATCTATATTAGGTAGTAATTCTTGTAATACTTTTTTACAGATTAACTAATCATTTTATACATTATGTATCAGCATATTAAAGACAAAATAATCAGAATACATGAGATTTGCGTTTTGGTAAGTTTTGTGACGTTTCAAACATAACATTTGATCTACTGATTTTTTTTCAATCTCCTTATTTTTATGGTTCTACTCTTCTGACATTACCTGATTGGACCTGGCAACACTGATTTCCCACAACCTACTTAACCAACCAGCGCACAACACACAATAAAATAAAATAATGCAAAATATGCGTACGCGTAATCGAATCATGTTTGTTTTTCAGGCTGATAACAATGATAATGTAATGAGATGATAATAGTTCGGTGTGACGTTAGAATTTTAATCACTTTTATATGGCTTTATCTCTTTCTCTCATTTTGGAGCTGCCGGCAACACGCAAATATTGTTATCAGACCGTAGTGGGGCATAACACTGAGTAGCCACGATGTCGTATCTAAAACAACTTAACAGAATATGGTAAATATTGCTTTTCATTTTTCATAATTTCAAGAATGCCTTGTCAGTATACTAAAACAAGTATTTTCTTTTTGTAGCGAGTTGAATTTGAGGTATTCCAGAAGTTTGAGCCATGCTCAACATTTAAAAGCTGATGTAAAGCGAAGACAAATTGATAAAGTTTTAATCGCAAATCGCGGCGAAATAGCATGCAGGGTCATGCGCACCGCCAAAAAATTGGGAATCAGAACAGTGGCTGTGTATTCTGATGCTGATAAAAACGCGGTTCATGTGGAAATGGTAAATTCTTTTTTTTTAATAATATTTTTTTATTTATTTTTTGAACCAGGCGTTACTGTGCGGAATTCCATTTCAATGAACATAAAACATATGCTACTCCGCTACTTATGTGCAAGATAGCCAAGCCTGTGCGAAATACATGTCTTTCATTATTCGTGACTGCTAAGCACTATGTATATCTTATATTATAATATAATATATACAAATTTATTTACGTTTGCTACTGCTGCGAGTTATTAGAACTCTCTTTTATATTTTTTATAATTTCAAGCTTCCATACTTCGACAGAATAAATCTGAACCCTGTATATAGATATTTATTAACTGTTCGTTTGTCTGTCTCTGCATATTTTCTGTTTGCCAAGATAATATTTTCTGTAGTTAATGGAGGTAGCAGGCTGAAAGAGATATCAAATACACACACTGGAGCTGCAAAAAATGAAAAAAAATCATACAGTCCAACATTACAACCTATCAAAACTACATTTTCACTAAAAATCTTTGGTATCAAAACTAAACTAAACAAAAAATTGGGTATATAAAAGCACAAAAGAGGCAAATTTAAATTTGCCATGGAGTAGGGCACTACAAGAGCAATTTCCAATTTGAATGGAAATAGTTTCAGCAACAAAAATGTTGCCCTCATATGTAGTCAATATAGGTTATTTTTGTAAGACTGCTACATTTTTTGCCACCGACTATATTATGATAAAAAGCCATGGTAGCCTAGTGGTTTGACCTGTGGCCTCTCAAGCAGAGTGTCGTGGGTTCAAATCCCGGGCGCGCACCTCTGAGTTTTTCGGAATTTATGTGCGAAAATTACATTTGAAATTTGCCATGAGCTTTTCGGTGAAGGAAAACATCGTGAGGAAACCTTGCACACATCTGCGAAGAAATTCAATGGTGTGTGTTAAGTTCCCAATCCGCACTGGGCGCGCGTGGGAACTATAGCCCAAACCCTCCAATACACGGAGGAGGCCTATGCCATGAGGCACGCCGAATTACGCGACAATTTAATAATAAAAAGAAACAACAACAACAACAAAAATGAAATTGTAGCGAATTCGGAATAAAAAGGCTATATATATATTATGATATTTATTTTTTATAGAAAAATAACTCAGTTTTTGATAGAATAACTATAAAATACACTCAAATTGTTTGATATTATTATATTGTAGATTGTAGAAACCCTCATTGGTCCAAGTCTAGGGCTGCCATCTCAAAAATTAGTAAAAAATTCAAAATTTTAAATTTATTTTTGCAGATTGGCCGCTAAAGGCTCTTTTACATGTCTTTTTTGAAACTATCAACCAGGACAAAAGAGTAAAATCCCCGGATTTTGGAGCTCGAAACCTGGACATGTCTACATTTTTTTAAATTCAGTGTGAGAAACCTTTTCAAGACATAATTACATAATATGTAGTAGCATACTTTGGATTTGATAATCTTAATTTTTTTAGTTAACTTTTTACTAGAAAAACTGGAACTCGGACTGCAAACGCAACCTCGCCCAGACGCTCCTCGGATGCTCTCTAAACTAGGACAAATCCGGGGAAACTCGGACATATGGCAGCCCTATCCAAGTCCAACTTGTGCTTGCCCATCTAGTTATTGACCATTGGCAAATTATTGGTCAAGCCAAACACTGAAAATTTACATGCAGGCATTTAGAAGAATCTCAATAAAGGCTTAGGAAGTTTTTCAGTTGTAGCCTTGAATATGCAAGCTAAATGTTAGCATTTTCAACATGTGAAGCATTACCATTTTGTAATATTGTACTCATTTCATGTACAAGTAGAACATTATCGCATAGGTGATGAAATTGTTTAACCCATCAAGCGTCCAAGCGACTACAGTAGTCCCTAACTTTTTCGGGCGGGAGGCTTAAAGAGAGAGCGAGAAGCATATATAGCGAGTTGTCGCTGGCTCTTCCAAGGGAAGAAGACCTGGCCAGTGGCGTGAATGCATAATGCAGTCCCTAGGACATTTTCCGCCCGAAAAAGTTAGGGACTACTGTAGTCACTTGGACGCTTGACGGGTTAAGCACACTTTTCCAGATATGCCATTTGCAATACAATCTCCTAGCTAATGGTGTGAAAAATAATTTTCTTACATCATAACTGTATATAAATATTGATAACTTACCTACCTATATGTCTTTATCCCTTACAGGGTAGACAGAGCCTAAGGTAACAAGACCTAAATCCGATGTTTAACATAAAATTGTGGGTGTATAGGTGGAAAGGGGCAAAGCCTAGGTACCTGTGTATATTATATATATAGATATAGATATATTTATTTCCAGGCTGATGAAGCTTTCAACATTGGGCCTGCTCCTGCTACTCAAAGTTACTTGAACAAATCCAGAATACTAGAGGTAGCAAAAAAATCTCACAGTCAAGCCATTCACCCTGGCTATGGTTTCCTCTCAGAAAATGTTGAATTTTGTCAACAATGCACATCTGAAAACATCATATTTATTGGACCTCCAACATCAGCCATTAGAGACATGGGTATTAAAAGGTAATACAGCTTACTTTGATTCATTTATTAACTGACTTCAATAGAAGCTTCTTTTATACATAAACAAGAAGCTTTTTATTTTGTTCAAACCTCATCCTATAAATAAATGTAAAAAATGAGTATTTAGAATAAATTGTTATCATAATTGTTTTTTGGTCATCTGATCGCTGAAGCTAAAAGGGGGCGTTCAAGTATTACGTAAGCGCTTGAGGGGGGCAGGGGCTCTTTGCTTTGCTTATTTTTGATGACATGGTGGGTGGGGGGGGGGGGGGGGGGGGGGTCGATATGGTGATTACGTCAGCAGTTTCGATTCGAACTGCTGCTCACGAATCAATAAAAAACAAAATCCATTAAACGAAAAATGCATACAGGTACCAACGATTACGTAAGCATGGGGGGGGGGTAAGAGGTTTGCTTCCTTTTGCTGACAAGGGGAAGGGGGTAAAAAATTGTAAAAAATTTGCTTACGTAATACTTGAATGGCCCCAAAGTAAAAAGTCGAAGTCCATATGTAATGCGTAGACGCTCGCAATCATAATCACCTCTTTCTACCCTCATTCTATTTTCTCAGAAAGAAATGCTGAATGCTACATTCTTAACTGTAAGTGTGATGGACAGTGATTTCAGTTTTGAATGGAAACGAGTATTTCTATACAAAATTTCCACTGACCTTTATATTTTTAGCACATCAAAAGCAATAATGTCAAGTGCTGGAGTGCCTATAGTGAAAGGTTACCATGGCGAAGACCAGAGTATAGAAAGACTACAAGCAGAGGCACAGAAAATTGGCTTTCCTATAATGATTAAAGCTGTTCGAGGTGGTGGAGGCAAAGTAAGTGTCCAAATTTATTAATTAAATAAAAACAAATTGCACATTTTTTTAATAGCACCTTCTGCGTTACAGGGAATGAGGATTGCAATGACTGAATCCGAATTTCTGCAACAATTGGAATCGGCCAAAAGAGAATCTCTGAAGTCATTTGGTGATGACAACATGCTCCTTGAGCAATACATTACTGATCCCAGACATGTTGAAGTGCAAGTAGGGGTTTTAACAATAATTTCTTAAGTTTTTTTGTATACGTAATATTTTGGTAATGTACATAAATGCAGGTGTTTTGTGGATTTTTAGGTTTTCGCTGATATGCATGGCAATGTGGTACATCTTTTCGAGAGGGACTGTTCAGTGCAACGACGTCATCAGAAGATAATAGAAGAGGCGCCTGCGGTATGAATAACTTATTAATATCAATAATATATAAATAAAACAGTTTTTAAGTTACTAACAACAGACTCTATCACACATTCTACCTTAGTACGCTTGAAAGTCAAATCCAGCAAATTATGACCTAATACGTGTCACTTTTTTGTATTATTTTGCAAGTTTAGAGACTGGCGAAGTTTTTAAAATTACTTCTGGTCTTTGAATTCTGAGATTTTTTGTTTTTTTTTTATTACAAAATCAAATTTCGATTCGCTCAAAGGTAAAACTTTCACTTTCGGTCAATTTTATTGTAACTTGGCTCAAGGTTGGGAAGCTGATTATTTTACGTATGAAAGTACAGTTCGTGAGGATAATGTCATCAAAAAAAAACACTCAGAAAAACGTAACCAAAAAAAGTTACATGATGATAAACTGCTTGGCCCGAAAATTTTTGTGAAAACCTGTAAAACCTGTAAAAATTAATTACTCGAAAACTACAAAAAATCGGCCAACATACATGGGGTATATTCAGATAGCCCCGGATGTGAGGCAGGTAAATTTTTTTTTTAGACTGACGTTCTTTGGACCACCCTGTACATTGTGCGGCGCAATTTTTGCGTCGTGTTAGTACCTACCCGCTATTATAATTTAAGTCTAACGGTATACTCATTCGTTAGGTACCCCCCAGGAAACATAGATTTGGTTGCTTTGGGGGTAATTGCTCCCAGTGCTTTAACATGATTACTGTTCGTTTTCAGCCTGGCCTGTCTGAAGAGACGCGACGGGCGCTAGGCGAGGCGGCAGTGCGCGCAGCGCAGGCTGTTGGCTACGTCGGGGCCGGCACCGTCGAGTTCATCTTGCACCGCGTCACGCACGACTTCCACTTCATGGAGATGAACACGAGGCTTCAAGTCGAACATCCCATCACTGAGATGATTACTGGTAACCAGTCCCTTGTTTACTGTGGCACGAACGAATGTCACTACTCAGAATTCCTGAAATAAGAAAACTTCCTGAGATTTTGGGGCCCTAAATTAGGGTTGTAACGGAGGCCTTGTTAGCGTAGGGTCACGGGCGAGAAAATGGGTAAGAATTGTGGAAAATATCGGACTGTCACTAAACGCCTGTGCCCGCCTCTAATTTTGAGCTGCAACTGCGCCTGGTTATTTTTGGTTCAAAGCTGCTAGACAGGCGCATCAAACTTTTCATCATCGTTATACTGTATGAACACCAATTCATGTGTTGAAAATGATAACGCAGGCACCGACCTGGTCGAATGGCAGCTACGAGTGGCAGCCGGTGAACCGCTGCCTTTGTCTCAGGAGCAAATCGTGCGGCGTGGGCACGCCGTGGAGTGCCGCGTGTACGCCGAAGAGCCGGGCGCGGGGTTCCTGCCGCGCGCTGGCACACTGCACCGCCTCATACAGCCGCAGGCAGAGGAGCATGTGCGGGTAAGCTACTTTGGCCCTAAACTAGTTAGGTAATATTTATCTTGTATGGAGCAAGGTACAAAAATGATAAGGAGAGGATCTAAATAGTGGAGCTTAGTGGACATCTCTACTTAAACTCGTTGGCATCAAGCATTGCTGATTGCGAAGGGCCTTGCATACTCACTTCACAAAATTCTCCCAAATCTTATAAAGAATTGCGCTGGCAGTACCCGAGCGACGGGCCCTGATGTATGCCTAAACCCATTGTCAGGAATCGCGTTATCACCTTGATCCCACATACATTTTTACGGTGGTCCTCATAATTTTCACGTTACCAACAAAAATTTTCGTAAATTAGGCGAGACGAAATAGTTACAACTTAAGTTACGCCATGTACTACACTTATTTCTGCAATGCCTGTTGCAAACTAGTTTATGTTGTAGCCTGTTACCAAAGTTCTCCAAGATCATAGTTTTGTACTACCCTGACCAAAAATCTTATTTAATTATGATTATGAACGTAATTGTTCCAGGTAGAAACAGGCGTCCGAGAATCCCAAGAGGTTTCAGTGCATTACGACCCAATGGTCGCAAAGCTTGTGGTGTGGGGCCGCAACCGCAACGATGCGCTAGCAAAGACGCGTGCCAAGCTTTCCGAGTATCAAGTACGTTTGTTTCCAGAATCTATTATTAGTAAACTGGAACACTAGAACTCAAGTCAATATACTAACGCGTATTTGTTTTTTTCTGTAAATATATTTCGTTAAATCTGATTTTGTTCTCTTGTCTACGAGGGGCACACCGAAATGATCGAGAATAAAGTACTTTAAACTGAGTTACATTAAATCCTTTTTTATCACATGCGTACTGGCGACTGACAGTCACGATGCCGTTTTCACAATTAAAAAAAATAACGTCATATTTTTTTAATTCCATTTTCAAATTGACAAGTCGATGGACAAAATGGAGCTCACGCGTGAAAATTTTCGTGCAATTATTTATCACAACTTTCGTCGAGGGTTATCTCCAGATAACTGTCTTAATGAGCTTGTTTCTATATATGAAATTGAAGCACCTAGTCAAACGACAATATATCGTTGGTATGCAGAGTTTCGACGGGGTCGTGCCTCTCTCAGCACCGTACCTTCAACAGGTCGGCCGAAAACAGCGGTGTCGCCTGAAAATGTCGCGGCTGTGGAAAAAATACTAAAAGAAGATAGACATGTGACATACGACCAGATTCGGGCAACCATAGGCATTGGAATGACTGCAATCCACACTATTCTGCATAGTGAGTTGGGTGTCAGAAAATTGATTTCCCGGTGGGTACCCCATAATTTGTCAGAAGAGCAAAAGGCGGCTCGTATTGATTGGTGCCGATCTACTCTAAAACGCTACAATGGAGGAAGGTCAAAAGCCGTTTATAATATTGTCTCGGGTGACGAATCCTGGATTTATTCCTATGAGCCTGAAAGAAAGCACCAGTCGGCAGTTTGGGTCTTCGATGACGAGGTCAAACCAACGAAAGTTGTGCGTTCCCGCAGCGTGTCGAAGAAAATGGTGGCTTCGTTCGTCTCAAAAAAAGGACATATTGCCACAATTCCTTTACAAGAACAAAGAACGGTTACCGCTGATTGGTATATTACAGTTTGTTTGCCAGAGATGCTGGCCGAACTTCGCCGAGGGAACCCCACACGACGTGTCATCTTACATCACGATAATGCGAGTTCCCACACCGCCCGTAAAACAAATCAATTTTTGAACGAGGAAAACGTTGAGTTGATGTCCCATCCTCCATACAGCCCTGACCTGAGTCCAAATGATTTTTTTACGTTCCCTAGAATTAAAGATTTATTGCGTGGTCAGCGGTTTGAAAACCCAGAAGCCGCCGTGGAAGCCTATAAATCGGCCATTTTGGCAATGTCTAGTTTAAACTGGAATTACTGTTTCAATGACTGGTTTAAAAGAATGCAAAAGTGCATTGATTGTAACGGAGAGTACTTCGAAAAACAATAATATATAATTTGTGTATCAAGTGTACTTAGTTTTTTAAATTCCCGATCATTTCGGTTTGCCCCTCGTACTCCGTGTTGATTGCATCAATCTTAAGGAGGGTTCTTTAGGTCGCGGTCAATGTCCGATGCAACACAGTGAAAATGGATGGCTGTCTACTAACAGTAGTGGTTGGCGACTGATCCTACGGACACGTGCCGCGCGGCTAATCCCTAGGAATCGTTGCCACCACTCCTTTACCAAGCCTTTAATGCCGTTGTAAAGGCTGCATCCACGGATTTTTAAACTGCATAGATTGATAAGGTATGATTTTATTAAGGTGGCTGGTCTAGAAACGAACGTGAACTTCCTGCTGCGGCTGAGCGGTGACCCCGCGTTTGTAGCAGGGGACGTGCACACTGCCTTCATCCCACAACACGAGGAGGCCTTATTCCAACAACCCACCGCCGCGCGCCAGTCTGCCCGCGCCATAAGCGCCGCAATAGGACATGTGAGTGGTTTCTACATTATGTTACGACGATAAAGAATGGAAATTAAATGAAGGCTACACATTATTCGTAACGATCGCATGTTTTAATATAGCAGCTGTGGGCACGAATAGACTCGCGTATTTTATGTAGACTGGCAATTTTTTTTGTTGAAACAGTTTAATACATTTTTCCATCCGAGTTAAAGTACCCGAGTTACATGCATCTGTATTTGCAATTCTTTCAGTTCCGTAATGTTTCTGCATTTTCTGCATAAAAGCATTTAAATTGAGTTCCATTCAATGTAGAACCGAAATAGTAATAGGATCCATGAGTTAGAGTATTCCTGCCAGGCCCCTATTTCGCCAAAGCGACAATTATTGTCGGTGACAAGCGATAATTCTGTTTATATTACAAACTCGACGAGAATCTACGGCGGTTGGCTTCATATAGTTGTCATCGACAATTGTCGAATTGGTGAAATATGGCCAGGAGTCCTTTCTCCATTTTACATCTTTAACATATTTGTTTCCAGCTGCTTATGTTGCAAAAGAAGAACACGGCGTATAAGTCAGCAAAAGGGATAGACGTCGCGCCGAGCGCCTGGAGACCTAACTACCAATTAAAGAAGACAGTTACCCTTAAATTAGATGACAGAGGTATATGTCGTATTGCAATTAATTAGTAATAAGCTCTCGTTTAATGATTCTTTCAATCTGTCAATCATAACTAATATTGCATTCTAATTTATTAAAAAAAAAACTTTAAACTTTGGGAATCTTTTTAAAAAATATATTGTGGTAAAATCGTTTATAATTGCGAAATATTTTCGCCTTATTTACATCGGTGACATTCGATGGCTTTCAACGTCTGATCATAAAGTCACGTTGCAAGTAAAATAAATTAGTATAACCGAAAATTCGCAACAGGGCAAAGACCAAATAGAAAGTTGTTAAATTGTATACAATTTTATCGGTGTTTTTGATTTTATTAACATACAACACGTTATACCGCCTACTGAAAACCTCAGACCCTCCCAACTGATTTATATTATTCTGAATATTAGTATAGTGTTTATCCGTATACTTTTTGCCATGCCATTGCCAAAGATATTATTGTGTTAAATGTCGCGTTTGTAACAATTAGCCTGGGCGCTTTAAAAAAAAATCAAGATATATAACTTGCATTAAATTAAATTTAGTGTAATCGATTCTACTCTTTATTCAGATCCAACTGTGTTCATGTTTCCAGTGGATGTATTGCGTTGTATAGATATGTTCGTGGTAGTTGTTGCTTTTTCATGTATGATCTAAGCTTCGAAATAAAAAAAAAATTAAAAAAATGGCTGCTTAAATATGGGACAAACTAATGTGCCTAATGAATCCAATTGTAATGAGGCTGCAATAGCCTACTACAATCTCCAAACTGTTTTCAGTTTTAATTCTATCTTTAGATCAAAGCCTATTCCAAATTTAAAATTCATATTGATCGTGTCGTTTGATCCTTTATAACTATGACATTGCCAAACGTGATCTAGTTGAGTCAATAAGTACTCGCATACAAAATTATACTCAAGATTTTCAAAAAGCCATCTGAATGTGGTATTATATTATAAACTCAGTGATTACTTGCTATCTGATAGCCAGTGCCGTGCTGTGATTGACCGCTAGCTAATTATTATCCCTAAACTTCATTATTTCCAAAGGCACACATATTGTAAGTCAACTATCTTTATTAGGTATTTACCTTTCCGTTATCCGCTTATCCTTTTATAACAGTGTATTAACTATGTACCTATTGTTGTAGGTGCCTTATAATTTAAATAAATAACAACCTCCATCTACCATCACCTGAGTTTCCTTCCCTCTCCCATCGCAACGTGATACAACTCAGCACAAAATGTCATAAAATGAACGCTCCCCACGTATAAAAAAACGACACCCTTTCCAAACTTTGTTTATTTGTTCCAGAAATAATGGTGACCGTTGAGTACGTGAAACTAAATCAGTACCGAGTACAGGTGGACGATGGCGCGTGGCTGCAGGTGGAAGCGTCTCTGTCAGAGGACGCGCGCGGCGTGAGGCTGACCACCACCATCGACGGCGAACGGCGCACCGTCGGCCTGCTGACCCATCAGCACGAGATACACGTCTATGATGAGGTAACTTGCTGATATTAAAGCTTTTAAAGTTCTACTAATCATGTAAATTACAATTTTAATAAGTCTGTTTGTATGTTTCTTAATCTTACACGATAATACGCTGGCTGGACGGATTTGAATGAAGTTTGGTATCTAAATTTTACATCTCAGAAATAACACGTATGTAGGCTATCTTTTTATTCCAATTTGCCGCTAAGTGTAGGTCAGTCCGTATAAGTCCACTTAGCTACAGGGCGCCCTACACTACCTTTGCCGTTACGCGGTCCCCCTATTCAAGTACTAATATGCCTGTTTAATCTAGAGGCACGAATTTTTTAACGATGTTCTTCATGCAACGTAAAATAATATACCATGTTGAGATTTTTGAGAGTTCCCGTGGAATCTTTACAATCTCCCATGGGAATTTCATAAAATGTACTAATTTCAACGACATGATCTCATGGTTCACACAAATGAAGCCAGGAGTAAAAAAAAGCTATTAGTAAAATATCACCGCATAACCTTTACTGAATACCTTTATTTGACCTGTTTTATTTTTACTGGTGTTATTTTATGCCTAGCATGTTTGATAATATGGCGTTAATAGTAAGTAACTACAGACATATTTTCAGTAACAAACAACTGGACTTATTATAAGTACCATGTAGACCAGCCATGTAGCGCCTACTAGCTAGCATTTGCAGATACGCTGAATACGGACACACCATTTTATACACGGCTTAAGAGAGAAGTGGAATTTCACTTACGGCGATCATCGTTATCGCTTCGAGGCGTTAGTGTAGTTAGTAACATTAAATAGTTACTTAATCGAAAGGACAATTAATGTTCCATGTGATGTTACAGGATGGTCAAACGGTGGCCGAGCTACCGCAAGCCGACTACCGCGGCGGCAGCACCGAGACCGCTTCGACCAACAGCGCCAGTTCGCCCACGCCCGGCGTGCTCGAGAGAATACTAGTCAACCAGGGTGACAAGGTAACTATCTATTTACCGCTACAGAAGCCGTAGACTTACTCTTTTGCGTAAAAACCTCGTCCCTCTAGCGAGATTCCTTACATGCTTGGAATATTTCGCATTGTCCGCTATTATAAAGAGTTAAAATAAATTAAAGGTTATCAAAACTTTCACGTAAAAAGAAAAACCATACTAACACTGCAAATGTTTAGACACCGACTTTAAACGAATCAGCAGGCTGCGCACACTGAAGATACATTTTGATTTGAAATTTCTATGGTAGCGCATTAATACAATTTTCTTATAAATGTACAGATATAATTATTTTTCTCCTTTAAATTATTTTTGTGATTTTTTAAGGTGGTCTATGTTAACCACTTCCATAATATATTTCCTTTAACAGGTAGTGAAAGGACAACCTCTGTTTGTGGTGATAGCGATGAAAATGGAGTACGTCGTTCGTTCTACACGAGATGGCGTGGTGGCGTCGCTCACGGCCGTCAAACCAGGAGACGCCGTCGCTAAGGGCGCAGAAATCGTGCTACTGGAACCTGAGGACTAATTTAATATTCACCATTATTACCTACGAATCACGAAGTCAAGAAGCGTAATTCCCTAACAGTTGCCGCTTCGATTGTCATTCCACTTACGCACACAAAGTAACAGCAATGCAAACGTAACACTCTCACTCCGATAGACAATGCTTGCACGCAATTAGTCCGCGCGTTGGTCGGTTCCGCCCACATGCGATAAGGGAAGGGTGCGTGGTTCGCATTATGCAGTATTCCACTAAAATAAATAAGCTTGTTTACGAGTTTATTTTTTTATGGAGTGTTAAATACAACAATGAAACTAAATAATCTTTTAAAGTATTTTTATACTATTTAATGCTATAGCATCAAATGTTTATATTAGGTGATGTGGTGGGTGGCCGGACACAAAAACAGAAGAAAAAACGGAAAAATTATAAAATTGTAATGGCATATCGTATAGACGTAATTTTTAGACCATAACTATAAAATAAAAATGGTTATTTAATCGTCTAGAGAACTTGAATTTCCTATTATGAGAAACAAAGTTATTCGAGTTAACACCATTGCCTACAGAAATTACAGTCCTCAAAAATGTTGTACCTTGTTATGGTGTTTGTACTACAGCATGAACTTATGAAAAATTTGCTAACCTTATAAATACAAATACAAATAATTTATTTTGCTTGAAAAAGGGTTACATAAGATGTTAACAATAGTTATTAAGGTGCTCCTTATTCGGCTATACTGAAACAGCATGCAAAATATCAAACTCAATAAAAGTCATTACATAAAAATAATTAGGCTATTACATTACTGCTTACAATTAGATTATTATCACATTAATTGAAATTGTCCTTATATTTTGAATTACATATTTATATTCATATATCAAAGTTTTCACGTCAAGTCCTATAAAGGGCGTAACTGCAATAATTTGAAATGCCCTATAAGAAACGGGGTGTAAACAGGTTCGTAACGAAAACAATGGCTAGAAAATTTGGCTAGTGAACCCGGATATGGCTAGAAAACCCATTTTTTACGCCGTATTTCATTTCTTGGGTATCTATGGCAATAAAATAATTTGTAATAATGCATAATATCATTCTTCATACTAGAAAATAACATAAATATTTTATTTGAGCGCATCAGGTGAGAGTTATATTATACTTCATGGAAAAATTAATGTCAGTCACATGTTGCATAACACTTTCCATAGCCGTCAAGTATGGTGTTCTAAAATATTTATTTGCTTACATATGAAAGGTGAGTCCTCTATTTTTCATATCTAAATGGCTTCTACACCACTTCACACAACACGACAGCATATTTTTCAAATGTATTAGAGCAAAAATACAATGAAAAAGTCAATGAAAACTTTCCACAGAGCGACTGCACGGCTCGAGCGTCCCGGCCGTACTAATTCGTCGCGCGGTTCATATTTTAAGCCCCACCCCCTGCGGTTCACTTCGTGTGGAGTGTTTTTTCGGGCTTAGTTACGCTTCTAGACTTATTATTATTCGTAGATTATTACCTACTATTTTTATACAAAGAACAAGAAACGTGGACAGAAGCCTTCAATGATCAGGGGCCTTACCATGACGTCTTAATGCTATTCAATTCCGATCCGATTCAGTTTAGGTTTGCTCGCTGTCAGATCCATACTAACAATGACAGCTAAAACCTGAACTTAGTCGGAATTGAATCGCATTAAAACGTTATGGTAAGGCCCCTCGGACTGCCTTGAAGTTTGGTACACCTACAATATTAACGTGTTAATGTGTTTTATGTAGTCAAGTGTAATAATATGTATCTAGTCAAAGTTTCAAAAATAAGTACCATACGCTCTTACACCGGCGTAATAAGGTCGTGGGACATATTTTTGGCAAGTTCGTATCAATACTTATTTTTGCACTTGACCGTACAATAAAGAGTTATACAAACATACATACATATTATGTAGAATGGGTGACAATTCAATTACAGTCACGGAAAAGCTTGTAATATGTATGTTTTTTCACAAAAACCTGGACGCGGAACTGACCACGTGGCCAGATATAGCTCTGGATAGGGAGATGTGGAGGTAGAGAGGGGAGGCCTTTGCCCAGCAGTGGGACACAGAGATAGGGCAATATAGTAATAAAAATATATACTATCCAGTCAGGAGGTTCCTCTCTCTGTCGCCCTGACCACCGGTAGCTTACGCGCCGCCTCGCTGCCGGCGGCACCCTAGGTTAGGTTTTTATAATATTTTTATATTTTGTATTAAATTGTTTTATTACTTTTTATGTGAATATTGTAAAAACCTAACTTAAGTATGTAAAAAATAAATATACAGAAAAATAATAATTATAAAAAACTTATTAGTAAGAAAAAAAACATTTTCTTGTTAGAGTTCGTGATTTATGTGTTTATGGTGTTTGTGGAATATATACCATTTTTGAAATCATTTAAACCGTATTTTATTTTTCCGCTTTCACAAACGTAGGCACAGTTGAGACTTGGCAAAATGATAAATTCTGGAATTATTTTTAAGGTATGAGGACATAAAACTTACATGGTATTCTTTGCTAATCACAATCAATAGCATTGAATGAGCATTGAAAGTGAAAGTGCATTGTTAAACTGAAGTGAGTCATTTTATTTCGAACGTGATGAATTCTAACTGTGTATAGGATTCATTTAAAATTTTGACAATATGTGGTATAAATGTAAGTTTACTGACTAATATAATACCAAGGTCGCGAACTTCTGAAACTCTTATCAATAAATTTTTACATCATATTATAATTAAACTTTGATACATTTTTCTTCTTTCGTGTGAAAGTAATGACGTTGCACTTATCTAAGTTTAGGAATAAATGATTATCTTCACAGTATGTCACCAAATTATTTAAAGTTTTATGTATCAAGTCACATGACAGAAATCTGTATTTCTCACCTTGACTAAATGCATCTCTCTTAAGGCTCTAGACTAGACTAAAGCAAGACGAAGTCTCTGCAATTACCAATCGATCAACAGCGACATTAATTAAAAACCACGCAATTTAGGTAGCGACAAGCAACAGACAACAAAACGCTACTGGTTTCGATTGCATTAGGAAAAAAAGATTCAAGATTGAGCATACTTTTGAAGTTGCATGTTGGCCTCATCTGGGGTGAGATAGGGTCAATCACTGATACAATGCCTGGTAAGTCCTACGTAAAAAGGTTTTAGTAGTGTCAAAATGACTGTAACTGTCAATCTTTAAACCAGATTTAGCCAATTAATCAAGATTAGTTTTTTCCCGCAAGTGGTTATTAGTCACAACTTCGAAATACCTACGTTAATAATGATTAACCGGATAGATAATGTTACTTCTTAGTTAATAGGCCCTTTATGTTGAGTTTGTTTGTTCAGTTCTTGCGTCGCTAACTAATGACGCATAGCATTATCTGCCCATTGACGACTTGTTAATTAACACGACTGTTCCTTTCTACGACTAGGGGAGACCGAGAAATCGGCTTTGTATCAACTCACCTCTGTCTCAACTCGCCTCGGTCTCGCCTACTATATTGCCTAGTATCTACCATCTGTGTGCATCTCTTATTTCTATCTGGCTCAGTCCGAACAGTCAACTCAGTGAGAAAACGTCAATTATGCGACCCATCGTGAATCAGGACGGCGCGGAGTCATTATAATGCACCATCCTTTATTCGCACGAAAAACAACATCCTCGTGTACTCGGGTTATTAAATATTTCGGGTTTATTAGGGCAAGAACCGAAAATTACACGAGGAAACTTCAATGTAAGATAAGATTTCGTATCTAAAGAGTGTCCTTTTACTAAGCGCCTTTGTTTGTTCTGTCACAGGACTAGTAGTGTAGTAGATAGATATTTGAAGGTTTTGTGGTAAGCTATTTACATTTGGTTGTTTTTAAAGCCATCTCGAATGTACCTATGGGTAAGCGTGACACTTGTTATGCAGTCTGAGATGCGCTGTAAACGTAGCTAGTTAATTACAAATTTTTGAAGCAACTGTCCTTCCTAGAGAAATCACCTCCCTGAATCGCTTTTGGGTTCCTTACCCGAAAGACGGGGTCTCAACAAGGCCCTATTACTAAAGTTCTGCGCTGTCTGTCTGTGTGTCGATGCGTTGGTTTGTTACAGGGCTGTATTTATTCTTAACTAAGGATTATTTGAATATATAGTATGTAATTTGAATATTAAATAATTTATTGTTTTTATTCACAGATCGTCATGGTCAATCCTTATGTGAACTGTTTATATTGAAAATATCAAAATATAATATATTCTTACACAAGGAATTAAATCAATCTTTCAATCTCTTTTTCTATCGCCACCTTTGGTATAAAAATGGTAAATAATAGCATCTATTGGACCGCCGTCACTGAGAAAAATATTGCCCCTTTCAAGTACAAGTGCCTGCTAGAACACACCTCTACTGTGTCTACTGTATATTTTTACCTGACCACTTGTCCTCCTAAGAATTCGGGAACGGAAACAAATTATTTGTGCTTGAGAATATTATATTTTTATTTTAAAGGATAGCCAACTACCTACCCATACCATTACCGACGTAAGTAAGACCTACTTGCCTGTTGAAGTTAACTTGTTTCATAATGTATTATGTCTTAATTCATAAATTGACTGCTCATCATCAAAAATCCACTTGGCGTTTGTTTATCTTTGAGCGACTAGTTATAGGGCATTTTTTAAAGTTAACTACTACATCCTTACTCCATTAACCCTTATTTTGACATTTATTTATTTATTTATTTATGTATTAACAAAATTACAAGTTACAATCCATGTTCATGCACCAATAACAGGCATGCAACAACAGCATTTATCATGTTTAGGGACTTACACTACAAGTAAAACTAACCAACATAAAAAAACAGGATTAAGCAAGTGAGTGAGCATCCTGCTTATAACAAAACTAAAATTAGGGAAAAAAGAGAGCTAATTACCAATTATATTATTATAATTATATTATTTACAAAAAAAACATGGTTCAAACATGGTTCAAGTACTAAAAATGCTATATTAAATAAAAAACAAAAAGATATTCTTAGACTATGTGCACTGTAGTGGACATTGTCAAATTAAGGGTAACAGAAAAAACCCATCGTTATTGTTCTAACTACCACTGAATACACGATTTCGTTATCGAAAATAATCGCGGTTTTGTCTCAATCGCAGCAGCACCTTATCTCGGTAGTTATGCGGCTTCCTATAGATAGGTAGCTACTCGCTCCTCATTGTTCTATTTTCATCAAGGTTCTTCATTTGTTACCGGCACGATCGAGATGGGTAACTCCTTATGGAAATTTGCCAGGTGACAAAATAGTGTGTTTTAAATGAAACAAGAGAAATTTAGGAAATATCAATATTTTACTTTTTACTTATTCTTATTATACCTACTGTTCGTTTGTTTCGCTTAAACTCTTGAATGGCTGTAGTTAGGTGCCTAACGATTTGAATAATTTTGGTTTGAAACATTTGTGGAAGTCCAGGGAAGGTTTAACCGGTGAGAAACATTTACAGTTAAAGCATAAACAGCTAGTTTTAAAATAAAGCAGACAATGCATTAGTCCTTCGTTTTGACTCGTTTCGACAATCTGCTGTGAGATAAAAGACTCTTTTTATTACATTTCATTATTCACGAACAATTGTTACCTGGCAAGGGTACCTATACCGCGGGGTAGCCGGTTTGTTGTTGTTTTTTTTAACATTCCGAGAACAGCTGATCGGCACAACAAACAAGCGTCGGACCCGCCCAACCCTCTTATGTGCAACAAAACCTACCCCGACCACAAATTAGGGGACATACTTACGCCATCCTTTATCCCATTTTCGTTAGGTATCCACATTAGGTAAATGCATTTATGCTCAAATTCAAAAGAACCCGAGCGATAATTAGGTACCTGTATCACTACGTCCTTACCATATCAATTTTATTTCACTATAAGAAAGTGTGTTAGAATTTAATCCATTTCTTATTGCGTGGGTACAAAAATAAGTAGTATTTTTGGATTATTTTAAACACATTGTTTTAAATTATTCAATTTATTATTTCAATCTAATTATTTCATCTAGTCTAGTCTAACGTTTGCTTACACGTATGTTTTATATATTATTTAATATGATTAGCAACACAGCGCGTTTGCCTTAAAGTAATCACTCGATGCCCGATACCGGCAAGAGATGGGATGTACGGAACAGGTTAGAAAGGTTCTCAGAAGGCAACAAAAAACAGGAACGTGCACCCATCACACCTGAGGCTAATATTCGATTGCCCCTTCAATAGCAAAGAACAAAAGTTTATACCATAACTCTACCTCGTATTCAACTATAAATAATAACGCTTAATACCTACATTTAAATAAAAGAAAAATGTGTTTAACGAGTATAGTTCTAGAGTGATAATTCGCAATAATTAAACCTTAGATTCCTAGCCTTATAATTATACTACAAAAGTAGAGCACCCTGAAAGCAAGCTAGAGAAATGTTACTTCCTCCCCCGCCAACTTTTATGCTCCAATCCAAGCCAAAAACCTAAATGTGCATAAAGTTACGTTCCTAAAACAAACTCTGTTGTCAACTCTACCCTGTCGCTGTCTTTACCGAATCTTCCTCGATTTTCGGCACCCTTCGATCGTCGAGTTAGAATGATTGTGATTTTTATTTAAACCTTTCGTACCTTATGTTTGTTGTTGTTTATTCTTAAAATTGATTCTGCACAAGATGTAAGATGCGGTTAGGCACTTAGAGCAAGAGTTCGAGGTAACAGACGCCCACACAAACCAACTCACCATCTCTAACCCTAAACGCATATATTTGCCGTCTCCGTTCCGTTCCGTCCGTCTTCTTGGATATAAATATAAGTTTGGGAATTAAAAGGTATAAAATACAATCCATTGTATTCATTTTAGATATTTTATCATGTTTCATAGTAAGGAATAATGTAAGTTTTATTTTTCAATGCGACCGGGTTCGTTTACCGAACTGAGTAGGTACACTTTTTTTTTAATCTACGTATGTAGTTTTTCTTGTAACTTAAATCGATGGCATGGTTCCTAAGAACAGATTTTTGTACGTCTTAACCATACTGGCCGATCCGATGTGCCACCTGCACAAACAAATGAATCCCTTATTTCCCTTGGTCACGCCGTCACCCATGAATTCCTGGACCAATTTCGCTAATTGTGACATTTCACGGGTAAATAGTATTTATGCAACAGTTGTATAAGAGGGTCAAAAAAGGCGAGTGGTGTTGGTGTGGGTTACGATGTGAGCGTAGCAAACATCTAAAAAAAGAAGCCACGAGCATTTTTAGATTTATTATTTTTCTACTTTTTTTTCTACGACTTCTTTAACATTATCATCATCAGCATTGTGTCTTGTCAAGCTCACGATATACTTTGCGCTGAACCTCACCAGCCAGCTCTTTAAGATGATCCATTAGAAATTCTGCCCGAAGTGCTTCCTACTTAGTCTGAATCAAATTGCTGTGGAATTCAGTCCATAAAACGCAAAAATCTACCTGCACTTGTTGTGATGACGTAGATCATAAAAACAATACGCTTCGGTGCGAAGGCTATTTTTGTAAAACATAACGTTCGGAGCAAGCAAATCTTTACAATCATTTAACTCGGCCGCATGGACCTTTTCTTTAGATATAAAATAGTCATAATTTTAAGTAAGATTTTGTGAAAGAACTGATTATATTTGTGAAAATTTATAATTAATATAAGGGGCATATCATTAATAAAAACTTTTCCAAAATATACTTTCATTTTTTAATGACTTACTATTTCATGTACATCCTTAAGGTACGTTTTAAATAATGTATTGAACTTGTTAAGATTAGTTCCCAAATTTTCCGGGATACAAGTAGCCTATAACCTGGCCAGTGATTTTCTCAACATATTAGTAAAGTTTGCATCAAAATTCGTTCAGCCGTTTTCACGTGATGCAAATATACAGACAAAACGACAAAAATTCTAAATCTGTTGGAACGTATCTGTTATTGATTCTAATTAAACCCAGCCAATTTTTTTTAAATCTTCTATGTACAGACTTCCGACCCTCTTCAGCTTTATTATATGCATAGATAGATAGATAACTATACTGACCACAAAGTAGGTACCTCCACCTGCGACATGTCACATTTTTTTTGTTTGTTATTGCGAGACGAAAGTTCATTATGAAACATTATTTTGATTTTTTTAAAGAAATAAGACGAGGGTGGTGAAGTCGCGGCCATGTGCTAGTAATTTTAATAACTTCGTTACTCCAATAAATCTAATGCTGACTGAAAAGCAAATTAAATTTACATTTACTTATTAGAGATGTAGTGTAAGGTACATTAGGTAAGTAGGTCAGGTTCGAAATAAAATTGCAGCTGAGTAATAAAACATCCATGTCAAATTAAATAGGCATAAGTTCCTAGATGCCAATCTAATCGTACAGGCGACTTCTTTCATTGCTATGGTATGGAATTCCAATAAAATGTTGCTATTGAGACTCAATGTTTTGTAAAGCCATGTAGATACAGTAAAGCAAACGTGCCTACATTTCGTTTTTTAACGATGAAGAAACGTGATTATTTATAAAACGTGATCGTTTCTGAAAATAATTAATGCATACTACTTAGATAGAGAAATGTTGCGAAATTATTTCAACAAAAGGTTGAATTTTGAAAACATATCTTATGATAAAAACTCCTATGCCCACAGGATACGTACTTCTGATGATTGTTATTTTCACTCTACCTTTCCGGACAGGAAAAGCGATATGCCAAAAACGGCGTGCTAAGTACCTCTTCTGGTTATTCTTAACGAAATCATACTACTGTGAAAAACGTAAGTAAAGAAATTGTCGTTTGCAGTAGTGTACAGAACATATGTAACTTAAGTCAATTTTCTAATTAGGAACATCGATTTGTCAACAACACGTCCTTTACTTAAGTTTTTCATCTATAACCTGGTGAATCCCCATGTCATGCAAAACGCAAAACTGGCCGCTTATATTAAAAAAAAAAAAACAAAATTCCTCTATTAAAATTAATCTATGTTGAAGTCGAATAAAATAAGGCAGTTTTAAATATGGTTTGAAAAAAAAAGTTATGCTAGTTTTTTTTATAATCGGCCTTCAAAGTCTGAACTACAGTCAAAATTTTGTCACTTTTTGTGATTCCATATATTTTTTTTGCCCGAACGGTCAACGATGTTGTTTTGTTTTTAAATGAAATACAATGTATTTCATGCACGTACTATTCAGCTACTCGTTAAAAAAACAAACAGCCATGATTCGGATGCCCCTTGAGTTGCTCTACGTCAGGACTTTCGCTTGACTACTTTCTGGGACAGCCTGTATATATATTGTATACAGGGTGTTAGGTAATGAGTGGATAATCCTTGAACTATGGATAGAGGGCACTTAGGACGTTATAATAAAGCTAAAATAGGTTTAGTAAAAGTTGCACGGTTTCCGAGATATTCGGACTTTTAGGTTTTTTTCGAAAATGAACACCCTTGTTCAATGTTTTGATCATAGCACCATTTTAAGCTAACTTTTTCGTTTTTTTTTTATTTTTTTTATTAATATTCTTGAGTACTTGTATTTTCAGATAGGCATTACTATTTTTGTGAGACTACATGGGATTTTTTTAAAAAAAACGCTAACTTAATTTTTGCCTTTTCAATCGTACATTGATCGAATTTTCAGCTCTCACGGTGAAAAAAAATACACTACCGCCTAGTTGCCAATAAGCTTAAAAACATGCCGGTTTATTGACAATTTAAAAATGGTAATTACCTTTTGAATTTAAATTCAAAATGACAAAATAATAAAAAAAAATACACGCTCACCCACATTTTTCCCGATTTACTTTTTGTATCACGGGCGTAGAACTCAATTTTTTTTGTTGCAAAAATAACATTATTGGCAAATGGCATTTAAATAATTCCAAATTTAAAAAACATGCCAACTGCCTTTTGTTTTTTTTTTTCGAATTCGATTTTGAATATGAAAGACCGAACCCTTGTTGTCCTGCCTTCTTCTTCATTTACATTTCACAAATTACGAGTATATACATACTACACACAAGAAAAAAATACTAACGACAGTCAAAATATTATTAAGGTTCAAAGATTTAGGCAGTACCTGTGGTAGTGGCAGGTCTTTTTTATGACAAACAAATAGATCACAATAATCTTTGATGATAGTTTCAATGGCAGTTTTTGATTCAAATCAAAAATGTGACTTGTGCCACAGAGTACTTTTTATGGGGTGGGCTTACGCCTCTTGCGCCTTGCCAAAAACTGGAGCGAGCACCAGGAAAAAACAAAAGCCAATCGAGAATTTGGATTTATGAATTAATTATTTTTATAAGCGTGCAGTTGCGCGTTTTGCGCATCATGGAGGTTTACCATGTTAAAGTTCATAAGTTTTATTTGACTCACATTAGCTTGTGTATCTACAATTTTTAAGTAAGTGCTGTTTTTGTTCATACCTGTCGCTATATTTTATGTATGAACTTTGGCCGGAGGCTGGAGGTCAAGTTATCGCAGACGCGACTCGTAAGTGCTAGCTTCGATTCATTTTGAGTCAGCCCCTACCCGGCTTTAATGAAAAAAGAGGCCTAACTGATTCCTGAGAACGAAAGAGATGCAGTCGAACAGTTATCACGTGATTGTCGGAGATGGAACACCGATACCTGAACTGAACACAAATAGCAGTGTAGTTCAACCGCTCTGTATTTGACCGCGCCTCAATTATTGATTAATATATTTTTCACGCCACTGCTTGGAAATGTGGCAAAAGATGGTCAGTAATGGGGCCCCAAAACAAAGTATAGTTGTAGGTTGAATGAACAGGCCAACTATGAATTCAAACAGGCCAACAATAACAATGCATCTATTCCTCAAAGCAGTGTAATTGGATGCCTTTTGTTTTTAATTTACATCAATGACCTACCAAAAATAATGAGCGAGCCATGCATTTTGTTTGCTGACGATATATCCCTCCTCACAATATGTCAAAACAACCTTAACCTAACCAACACATTAAACTCCATATTTGACAAAACTAATGACTGGATGAACGACCATAATCTACAAATCAACTACGAAAAAACAAAAATTATGGCTTATTATCCGAATCAAAAAACCACATTAGCAATTAATTATTCATACAAAAATTTAAAATTAGAAGTGGTGGATGAATTTACTCTACTTGGACTAGTCATAGATACCCATCTAAACTGGAAACAACATGTCAAAAAAATAAGAACCAAAATGTCTAGTTTCGCGTATGCACTTCGCGAGATTAAGAAATCTACGGATTTACACGCTGCACTTGTCACCTATTATGCCTATGCCCACGCCTGGCTTAGCTACGGAATCATTTTGTGGGGAAACAGTACAGACGCACTAACACTTTTCACCGCACAAAAGAAGCTTACCTATCCGAATCTTGGTCAATATTAATAACACCGAAAGCTGCAAGCCCCATTTCCAAACACATAAAATAATGACAGTGCCATGCATGTACATCTTAGAAATAAGTAAGTTTGTCCGCAAATATCCTGATTACTTTACACAGCGAGATGAACACCAAACTACCTACTCACTACGCCAAAGAAATAATTTATCCCTGCCATCATCCTATCTCAAAATACATTCTCATGGAACATACGCTATGTCGGTAAAAATACATAACAAATTACCTATCCACATTAAAACCGAAACAAATGATAAAAAATTTATAAGTTCACTAAAAGAATTTCTAGTCCAAAAGTGCTACTACACCATAAATGAGTACCTAGAAGAAAAAAATAACTGATCTTATAGTTATTGTTATTATAAAAGATATGATCTCACCATATTTTGTAAGTCATTTTTATTTTATTTTAAAGCATAAAGTATGTACCTAACCCAGTTAAGTCTTTAGATACATAATTTATTTTAAAGTTTCGCCTAAGCATGTTTTATACAATAATTGTATAATTTTCTGCTGCATTGCCATGTGTTAGCTATAAATATTAATTATAAGTTGCTACGTCCTAACCTCAGAACAATAACTAAAGCATAGAACCCGGACTAAAATAAAAACTAATTATTATAGTGCGTTGCTTCTTATTCCAGTGCACAAAAACAATAAGTTAAAAAGAGACAAAGATGCTATTCACGAGACAGTCGTCTGTCTGTTCCGTACCAGGGTAACCTATACAAAGCGCTTTAAATTATACATGTATATATTTCGCTAGTGTAGGGAACAAACCGTCATTGATTAGTCTTCGTTCGATATTTTTTATGGGTATCGGGACGGTCGTGGATATTAATACATATTAAACGGATATCATTATAATGAAAAAAAATCTATTATGAAAATCGGCCAAGTGCGAGTCGGACTCGCGCACCGAGAATTCCGTTTCACCGTACAACAAAAACACATTTTTGTCCGTTCGTATTTGAATTGGTTGGTAACAAAACAACGGCAAAAAATCACGTTTGTTGTATGGGACCCGATAAATATTAATTTTATTTTGATTTAATTATCTATTTTTAAAGTGAATATGAAACTGAATATTTCAAGCGTCTACCTGTTGCCGCTATTGATATCGAACAAATATCGCAAAAAAAAAACGTTTGTGGTATGGGAGCCCCCCTTAAATATTCATTTTATTGTTATATTCATATGTGTTTTATTCATAGTATTTTTTGCTATAGCGGCAACAGAAATACATCATCTGTGAAACTTTCAACTGTCGAGCTATCACGGCTCATGAACAACCAGTTGATAGACGGACAGCGAAGTCTTAGTAATAGAGTCCCGTTTTTACCTTTTGGATACGGATCCCTATAAAAGGAACATTTATGCATACCTATAGATTAGTAAAAACTTGCCAAGTCAAAAAAAAAGTGAAATAGTAAAGTTATGGCCAAAGAAAGGGAACAATATGGAACAATAATGGAGTCGGAAAACTGAAAGAATTAAACATATTTAATCATATCTCTATATTTACATTTAATATCGATTGACAGTTTAGTCGATATCACAGGCACATCACTAAGATAACCTATACTGTTTTCATATTTTCTTTAAAATAATATGTAAATAGGGATATCTTTGACAAACAGGATTCAATAATGGTGTTATTTTATAGAACACACTCTCAATATATTTTAATGCGACCCTGAAGCTGATTAAAATCACTTAACGATGATAACTTATAAACGCATTATCATTTTGTTTTCTGGACGCATTAGATTTACATCCTGGCACTGCACAAGACATTTTCTAGTTTCACTAAGTAATTGGCTTTACCAATATTCGTTATTTAATCAATTTTTAACAATAATAAACAAAAAATTCTCCAACAGTTGTCAGTCATTCACGCATCCGAAGCACAATAAGCACATACAGACAAGTTAAGTTGACACTCAACACAAGTCATTGGGCTAAGAAATCTGACTCTTGAAATCGGCATCATATATCGGAACCAAGTGACGTAAAGGAACCAAGTTTGACGTTTGGACAGGTACGAAACAGAAAAATAAGAACAAACTGACAAGTTTGTTCTCTTTTTAACTTATAGTTTCAGTACACTGGAATAAGAAGCAACGCACTATAATAATTAGTTTTTATTTTAGTCCGGGTTCTATGCTTTAGTTATTGTTCTGAGGTCCTAACAGGGCATCATTATGTACAAAACTTTGTAAAAAAAAAATGTTGCAATTGAATAAATACTGAAATACTGAAATAACATTGTTGGATTGGACAGTTTCAAAGACCAAGTCGTCCAATCACATCGGCATGCTGATCCCTGATTCCACCAATCAGAACAGAATTTGTGATGCTATTACACAAAATCGACCAATCAGAACACGTCGTGTGCTTCATATTACATTTTTTTAAGGTTTATCCCATCAGGGAGAGGCAAAGAAAACTAGGTCCATACAGCCACGTCTGACGTAAATTGTTTTGTCTTTAATGTTTAAGCCCTGTCTTAAAGTCAGAGTCGTCAGTCCGTCATTGTCACGTCATATTAAAACTATAAGCGATTATGGGTGTGTTTAATAGGCACTTCGAAGCGCTTTGCTTAATAAAATAACATAGCAATAAAAGCCTTTGCGTGACTGGCCACTAGAGCGCTCTCGTTTTTTTTTAAAGTAAAATTTGGCGGGAGAGTGAAACTTTACTGTTGTATACGCTCAGGTTTTTCGATGCGTTAATTGCTTGTTAATTGCAAAAGTTAACCAAAGTTTGATCCACAATGGATTCATCTAGTGACAGTGACTGTATGGACGCGCCTACCGAATTTCAAGAGGCTACAAAGTCAGTCGTAAATAATGTGTTGCCAGCGAAATGCCGGCCAAATGTTTTTTATTTCCTCGCAGTAGTCGTGAAAAGCACTATGTAATGTCTCGGCCAAAAGTGCAATAGATGGACTCGTCTCTCTTCTAGGGCCTCACCTGCGGCTCGGCCCTCGAACTCACTCGTCCATCTATTGCTCACTTTCCAGCCTCTACAACAATGTACTATTTTTAAACACGATAGTAAAATAAAAAATGTGTTTTTACAATAAATACAATGGGTTCGCTTACTTTTAGAAGTTGATTCTTTTAAAGTCTGATAAATGTATACCACTGATGGACAAACTCTTTTCCTCTCGCCATCTTCAAGTCCCAGGTTGGAGCAAAGTCAGGCCACTCTTCATAATATGCAACTATTTTTCATTTATAGGCGGCCCTTATACGAGTAATCAGGAGCGATGAACGGTTGAAACGTCAAAGAAATACCCTAATTCAATTATTTGTAAAGGCAGGCTAAGTCAAAAGTTCATTGCTCCATTGCCCCCCGTCTACAGACTCGTACTTAACTGATGTCACCTTAATATTAAAATGTATTGACCTATTAGGTATCTTTATTTCAATGACACGGCGTCTTGTCTTCGAAGACTTATACGTCTCAGGATGGATTATGTTAAGTTTGTAATTCTTCGATCGTTTATTGTCACGCTAAAAGGGCTGGACAGTTCTGGATGAAATTTTGTATGCAGACATTTGTATCTCCGAAAGAACACATTGGCTACTTTTTATCCCGATGTTCCCACAGAATCAGGATTTACCGAGGTTTTTGTGAGGGGATTTAATAAGTCTTAATTTCGATCGCCAGGTTTATGTTTAAGCATTTTCATGAAATTGCTTGCTATGTGGTTTTGAGCACGCAGTACACCTAAGTAGGTTCCAATGGTTCTCGCACACCCAGCGTAAGTAGGCGCTAAAAGTATATTTTATTCCATACTAATACTATAGATACTTCAGTAAGTACATACACGCATAATTAACTCTCTCTCTCTCTCTCTCTCTCTCTCTCTCTCTATCCGTTTGCTACCTCGTCACGGCAAAACCACTCTTGATGAAATATGGCAAAATATAACTAATTTGAACATCAAGGAATAAAATAAGCAATTTTTTATCCCAGAAAATAGTATAGGTACTTCCCGCAGAGAAGCGATAAATGAATTCTTCATAGACGAACATCTCTTGAAAATAAATATTACCTATAGCTTTATGTCATGAACATATTTAGGATTATATCATAATTATTACGTTGAATTTACTTCTCTACATTGTGGCGGATGACGCTAATTCATTAGAGTTCTCATTCCATTGTTTTTTGATTGTTGCAGGTTCAGTATGACTACCGAATTAACATTCGTGTTGCTAGTTAGTGTAGTGGCAGGGTCAGACTGTTGCATAAGTTGGTGCATCTGCTTGACATTTGAATCGACCCCGAATCCGAATAGAAACTGTGTCACGCATTAGCCGGCAAGCCGTACCGGCCGGCGCGCGGCGGGGACGGTGGGGCCGCGGGCCGGGCTGCGACGCCGGCGATGCACGTTGGCGTTGTGCAATCCCGTTAGCTCCACTCCACGTGCGAACGAGCCGGCGCGCCTCAATGTCGCCCGTGGGCGGCTGCCGCCTGCTCAAAATAGCGAGTTCGCCCGAATGCGAACTGCGCGCCGGCCGAATATACCCGAATGCGTCTCGCTCGCTCGCACACAGCCGACCTTCGCTCCCGCATCTCGCTCGAACAAACAGCTGAGTATCAAAACAAAGAAGAGAGACGGGCTGTCGCCGCTCCCGCTCGCCGGCCGGCCGGTGAACACGCCGGCCGCACCGCGCGCCAGTTCTCGTCGAGACCGTGATAGTTGAGGTCGTTTGCAACGAATTTGCGCACGAAGTTTACTAACGCGAAAGGATTTTCCTTTGTCCCAATCTTCGAGGACTTGCCCTCGTATTATGTTTTCGCGCGAGAGCCGCAAACACCCCCGGCCTATCGACGAGCCGGATCGCGCTCAACGAGCCCTGTTGTATCGAAATTCTTTTAGTTTTGAGAAAAATTGTGCTGACACGAACCGCGTTTGCCGGGCGATTTAAATCGGAGTGATCTCTGTGAGAGTAGTATCGAACACTCGCCGTTTCCAGTGTGGACTATCAGCACGATGTCGACCGGGAAGAGGCTCGCGAAGCGCTCCATCATAGGGACGCGCGTCGCGGCGCTAGATGACGACGGCATATACTGTTCAGGCATGATCCAGGCGGTGAAGACGCCGGCACCTTTCCCCGAAAATATCAACAGCAACTGCATCAACTTGACTCCGAACACGCGCTACACGGTACGCTTTGACGGCGGCCGCAGCAGCTGCGAGTACCGCGACTCTGAGCTGATCGGGCCCGGCTTTCGCGGGATGGCGGGCGTGCGCCTGCGCCCCGGCCAGTGCGCCTTCCTCACCTACAACGGCCGCGAGGTGCGCGCCGAGGTGCTGCACCACGACCACGACACCGACGAGCTGCGCGTGCGCGTACAGGCGCCAGGCGCCGAGGTCAGTACCAGAAACACTACCACCAGCACCACTCCCTCATGATGCACTCTTACATACACCCTGCCCAGTACACGTTCATTCTATTATCTGCTCAATAATATGGTAATAAACGAAGCTTACGTTATTAACCTTTGGGTATATATTTTTAATTTGAGCACGATCTATGTACCTATACTGGTCTTTGTGGTCTTCTCGCCTCCTTATCTAGGCTGCAGCCTGCTTCCTTACTCCATTAGATACATAATTAGTTAGGTAATTAGTCAAGTAGGTACGTATGTATTCAGTTAATGACTTGGGCGATTATAGAACTGGTTTATTTATTTTTTTATTTTAGGCCAGTTATTGCTTAATGCCCCTAGATACCTAATTAATTAACAATTATCATAAGAAAATTATTTGAGTACTTAAATATCCAACAAAATTGAGTAACCGAGCCGGACACAAACCCTTAATTCATAAAGCAAATAAAATTTTATAAAAGTTATAAATATGTATTTTTCATGCATGTTATGCAAGTATGTACCTATAAAAAATATTTGACGACCGTTGATACGGTACGCGTACGAAAGTAATTTGTGATTTTTATAAAGAGGGTTTATCAACGTGTAGGCTTATTATTATGTAAATATACAACTAATGTGATAGGTAGAGTAGAGCGACTGTTTACGTTGCAACAATATAGTGCGCTCAAACAAAGGGTGTGCAGTGGGGCGAGCGACAAGCGGCGAGCGGTGCCCGTCTGCCCGTGCCCGTGCTCGCGCTCGCGACGCACGCGTTTCCATTTATCAGGGCAGATAAAGGAGACTCTAACAACTTCGAAGTTCATACTCAACGTTTAGATCATTAGACGCATTATTACAAAAACAGTTTACTTATAACTTCGTGTAACGACTATATGACGTCATTTGGTTAATATCTGGTGGGTATGAAGCGTGTGGCGGCAGAGAACCACGTTTTATCTCGTTAATTAGTAGGTTAAATAGGTTGTTCGTTTTGCAATACGACCTTCGCTGTGATCTAAGCCAAGGCAGAAAACGTAGGTATACGAATAACAAACTAGACATGATTTAACTTCCTTGAAGCAGTCATTGATAAAAACTTCAAGTACAAATTCAATTAATGTCCATAATCTTATTACGTTGTAGATACATTGTTCTGTATCGTTTGCAAGGTGACATTTAGCACATTAAATGACATTCCCAAATGCTTCATTATAAATCGTAGATTAGATAAAAGTATAAGTACGCAAATCGTAATCAAACACGTGAGCGGCGACCATGGCGGCTCCCGGCGCGCGTGGCGCCCGTGACAGCGCGCTCCGCGTAGCATACGCCCACCGCCCAGTCACTCGGCCCGTTAGGCTACACACTTCCCTTGCCGCGGACCAAGCACCATCTTAAAAAATCATTTTGCAAAACCATTAATGACCGTCAGACTACACCGTGTAAGAAAGAGTCTAGAGAAGATAGAGTGAGATTTGAGTTTCGATATACCTATTCGTGACTTATCACCAGGAAAATGTTGAATAAAGGTTTACAGATTACCAGTTAGGTATCGAATACATGATATCCTTTGAGACCCGGGTTACTACGTCAGATCAGGTTCTTACATTTAAAAAAATATTATAATTTGAAGCGAAATTAATTAATAATTATGAGAATTACTGAAGTAGTATTTCAAAATAACCAAACGTAAAATTATTTCGTGAGACAGTGCAGTAGGGAGCTTCCGCAATACAAAAAACTATGGATAAGCTAGGAACACCTTAATAGTGGTTAATTATGAAAAATAGATATCGCGCATATGTTTCTTGTAATAAGGAAATAACCACGCGGCGCGTGCGCAGACCTTGCGCGATCATAAACAATGACGAGCACACGCTACGTTCTAGTCGCAGGAACGTTCGCGTGACGTGTTAGGCCAGGCTCGACCACCATTCCACTTTGCTAATTTATAGAAATGAACAGAGCCGGCATGTACGACCTTGCAACTGCGGAATAACCATTCTACGACAGTAATTTAACGACCAAAAGATATAGTCTTAGGATCAATAACATTAAGACCAATAACACGCAACGCCTATTCTTTTACAACAAGATGTACCTAGTCATACATACACGAGGTTTTCCCAAAAATATTGACTATTTAACCGACTTTTGTTTAAATGATGTTGATGAATACAACTGCGTTGCTATTATTTACAGTCGTGTTTTGCTTCGTTATGGATATTTACGTCACACCCAACGAAGCTTCATCAAAACATTGATAACGAACGCTAGACCGTGAGTGCGCCAAAAATACATGCGTACAGTATATAAATGTATTAACATTGAATAACTCTATAAACCTTGCAAAGAGGTCACGATAATCATGACATGATACTGGCAGATAAATAAAAAGTTAAAAGCACCATGATCTTGAACAACAAAATAGAAGGTCATGGAGATTATATAAATAACATGCAAAGTATTGTTTTATTTACGACGAGCGGTATGTACCAGGAACCAATTGTTTTGCGTCACTGTGTAGCAGAGATATGAATACCCAGCAGTGACGCGGAATTCCCCTGGTGAGTGAGCAGATTATCGCCGTGCCGGCGCTCGCGCATGGCGTAACTGAGGCTATAATAACTACGTCGAATCCGCTTTTATTAGAGCTGCACATTGGAATGACTCGCAATACTAGTTTCTTACATGTAAACATCTTCAGATTGCTCGGCTCCCATAAATCACGCGTTACTCTATCGCAAATAAACAGGATAGGACAAGAGAATGCGTGGTATCATTTAAAAACAAGCTACTACGCTGTTGACAACGGCAACGCTTTCCTAATAAAGTTATTTATAAATATTAACATGTATAATTTTGGTTCATCCATTCTGTTAGTTTAAAGCTTGTTGGTAAAGCGCCTAGTTCATTGAGGTTAAGAGTGTACGAGTAAGAATAAGGTCACCGTCGGGCCCGGAACCGAGCAACGGTATGGGTTACAAAATCTCGGCAAGAATTATTTTCACGTGCGCGCCGCGCCAGCCTCGTACCGTTATTCGCGGTAGCGACGCCGACTTAACGTCAGCCAGCCGGCTTGTTGGCTGTTAAGTGGAACGGTGGCACTCAATAGCAACCACTGGCGGCCCTGCTGAGATCCTTTCTGAATGCTCCAAAAATGATCGCTATTAGGATATAAATCTTCATATAACATTTTAAATGAGCAATGGTTTTTATAAGATGCAGTGTAAACGCCGCAATAGGAAAGCAAGTCGTCGCGAGGGTAACGGCCAGACATGCTACTGTATCGCCGCCGCAGAGTGCCAGTCGTGGACGTGAAAGTACCGTTCGCACCTGACTTGGTGCATTCTCAAACATGCAAGGCGCCAGTGAGTGCAAGTGAAAAGAGACTCACGAGGAAAGGGTGATATTTGTATCTAGCAAAAAGTAGAGATTTACTTTGAGTACAACACTCTGTGCGAGTAACTATTGTCTTTTTAAATTTACTTTTCACGGGTTTAATTTTAATTCCTTCTTGAAACACCATACATAACATTTTAAAATCCATTAATAATATCTGCAATATTTAAATTTCATTTTATTTCATGTTTTTTTATCACGAATACACTTTTTACTTTTCTTTATCACAATGCCATCCAGTTTGTCTTTGAATTTCATATGACAGTTGAAATTTGCTACGCTTACACACGCAACTACGTGTAGTAATATACTACCTCTACATTTAGTTTAGTAATGTAGTGTAGTAGTAGTCTACTGGCAACTAGAATTCGTGATTTATGTATAATTCTTGGGCACTGAATAAAAAACAAGTCGTGAGTGTCGACATGAACAGAGAACACGCTGCAGCAGACAATCGCACCTCGCCATCATTGTAATTAGTATCGCATTACTTTACGCGTACGTCGCCGGCGAAAGCAAATTGTGATTCATAAGCGAAATCATAAAAAGTGTTTTTCCAGCCTACTTGTCGCTACAGTTAAAGTAAAATGTAAGCACTAAAAATAATATAATAACTCCGCAAAACATTTACAACGATACTTATTCACGCAATTAGCTACTTAATATTAGATAGATAACGGCGCGATAGTATCCTCATACGCGTACTCGCATCTAGTAACATTGGCTTTTACTTTAATCACTTTTTTAATTAGCCTATTTGATGTCCCACTGGTGAGCAATGCCAAAGGCCTCTCTTCTCAACCTCCGCTACTCACGGTCCGGCGCAATGTCAGGCCAGTTCATAAATGTCATTTATGCGTCTAATCGTCCAGCCATTTTCTTCTTGGTCTGCCTCGTCGTCGCTGGTCATTCTCCGGCACCCACCAAGTGGCTGGCTTTAATGACTTATATTCTAAATACTTATATTCCTCGTGGTATCATTAAAGTTTCTCTGTCTGATTACCAGAGACGGTGACGTGTTTTTTTTTGGCATATTGAGTGCGTAAACGGAACTGGCGAGTACTAATCGGCTGTTAAAGAAACCATGGGAAGAGAAAACAACCCGCCCCTACCGAGCGCGCTGCTGCGTGCCTTCGCACGCGCCGGCCCCACGGCAGCGACTTACTTCTGCAGTCAGTGGTCGGATCTCACATGAATTTGCCCTAATAACGGCTTATTTTAAATTGATTTAACATTAATTAAGATTGCCAATCACCTTATTGCTGATTTAGATTTTCTGTTTACTTTAAATGATTGGTAATAAACAGACAAAACAAGGCGTCAGGTACCTACTTGACAGTACAGTAGCTTATTATCCCTACCGGGTGCAGATCTAGGCTGCAAGGCGGACACGCCGGCTAAGAAATTATACTCGTAATACCCAGATTACCCAGGTGTTTTTGTAGAGAACTGGCTAGCTATGCCTACTCGGGCATTGACTATTATAAACCATATCTGTTCCTTAGTACCTATCGGCTACATTTCAATTGCGGTGCATAAATTACTCGTTATGTTAAGCGCATTTCAAAACTAGTCATAGTGAAAACAACTTAGCTATACGTCAAGTTTTTTGTTCTATCAGTATGCTTTAGTGTAAGTTTTCGGTCACAAAATACGCCTCGAACGCGTTTGCTTTTAAATCACTACATAGTATAAAACAAAGTCGCTTTTTCTGTCCCCAAGTCCGTTTGTATGCTTATATCTTCAAAACTACACAACGGATTTTGATGCGGGTTTTTTTAATAGATAGAGTGATTCAAGAGGAAGGTTTATATGTATAATACATGCATAATATACCGTGCGAAGCCGGGGCGGGTCGCTAGTGTCTAATATAATGAGAACAGTTTGTTGCTGTTTCGATCCGCAAGTGGCGCTGCCAATTTTTCCATAGTAATTGAGACGTTTACGTGAAATTCTTCGAGACGTTTTTATATGCGAAAACTTACACTAGAGGCTCAGATGGTTGCCATTTCCACATTGAGGCGTTTACGTTTTACATTCCGAGACGTTTCTGTGTGTCAAAATGTACACTAGAGGCTCTGAAATAGTATAGGTATGAATTAGTCTGTAATAGTACATTACTGCAGATACCAGTAAGTAAGCCATCCTGGACAAGTACGAGTTTGAAACCCGAGCCGGAACGCCGAGGGTTTTAATAGTAGGTACGAGTCCAGGATGGCAATTACGGTCGAAGCAAGTAGGTATAGTGCTTTTCGTAAAAATGAAACGAGAAGATTTAGTAAAATAAATTATTCATGTTAGGGCAATTGTCTATTGTTACTGAAATTAAAATAGTTTTCTTTCGTTTCCCGCTTTTTTTTTACTTAAGTAAAATAGTGTTGAAATGAATTATACTTATTTTGAAACCTGCACACGTCCGCATAACCTCTTTCGTTAATAAAAAAAACAAAACTGATACTGGACGGCCCTAATAAAGACGGGTACTTCCAAATTCAAATATAATGGTATGTTATGGATTTTAATACAACTTTACTGGACACTTTTTGATTCCAAATTCGAAATGACTCTGGTCATCCAGGATGTTCAACCTTCTGGCTCCTTTTCACTAATGTAAAGGCGACATTTCATAGCATTTTTAAGAAAAATAATATGTAACGGTACCTTTTATCAGAGTGCAATATAATACTTGATTCATCGACTATACCGTACCCCTCATACAAAATCCGTAAACACAAAGAAAGTAATCGCTCAGTAATGAGTTTTATAGCGTTCACACCGCATATGTATTAACTGAAGCTCAGTTGGCTAACGGTACTGCTCGGTAACTACCTCTACCTGCTCACCGCAATTATTTGCGCTTGGGCATACTTCGCTACCTTCGTCTTCGCAGTAGATTCAAACTCCTCCGCGCCATTTCATGCCTAGTTGACATTCTTAAAAAGGTATGACAATGGCAAGATGAACCTAGTTAGGCTTTTCGTGTAAATTTTTCAAAACACTTCAGTAATTATTAGGCAAAAGTGAGGTCATTACTTTACAGATCCATTACTTTTCTGTTACTTTTTGTTCTTGTAGAAACGGAACGACAAAGCCACGTATTTTGACTAAGGTGTAGATTTTGTAAAGTAAGGGCTTGTTGAGATAGGTCGTGTAGGTTTAGAAGCTCTAGATGAAGATCTGCTAACTTTTCGACTATAGGTACGAGCCATGGTCTCTCCTTGGCAACATTTTAGATGGAAATGTTTTTGATGGGATTGTATTTTTAAACGATAAAGTTAGCTTAATTTTATTCAATAACATAAGAGCCACTTTTTAAATACATATTTGCAAAAAAATCCCACTGGTTTCTTTTTTTTTACTTTCACACTTTGTACAACTACCAGCTTACACAGTAAGTGGGATTTTAAAGCGCGTATTTGATGAAATAAGAGACCCGAATTTGATGTAAATAATCTTCAAACGCTTGATTCTGCTGTGTACAATTATTGGGAAGCCTTGATTCCTGAAACGCTCGTTTCCAAAGCGGACGTTTTTGAACGCCTACTTAATGTGTACCAAGCTCTTAAGCAACGACCTACATTTATCACCGAAAACACTGAGACGATTGACCATTTAATGATGGCAAAGAACCGTTTCGAATTTAAAAACACAGGTTTTGTCACCGACGGGGGCGCCGCTGCCCACTCGCGCCGTGACCGTAACTACTTTGGAACGATCTTTATAGCTATCTTTTCTGACTATTTTTGTGGTTTTCTATTCGACCATGCACCCTAAATGTGCTTTTACCTCTACTCTTACTGACTTACAATCTCTTTCCAGTTTATTAAAAAATGTCAAAGCCAACAACAATTATCTAAATGAACCTTGAGCTCTAGCTTTACCTATTTTCGTCGCGATTATTGTAGCCCTCAGGTCTCTCCCACAAACCACCAGCGAAGGCAAGGCCGACCCTTTGTTACCTCACTGCATTCGCCTTGAAATAGTTGCATGTTTAATCTGCCTTCTATTTTCCATGTTGCCGGTAACACAAAGCATAACACAACATTTTTTGTTATCTGTTTGATACTTAATTGCTAATGCATTAGCCAATTTACGTGATTAACATGGTTCGATATTAAAAGTACATATCTTTCTTGTGTATATTTATTTTGAAACCGGATAACCGGCTTAAAGCGGAGTCAGTCGTCACGTGTGGCGGCAACACCGCCTGACTCAGAGTCGCAAAATAACTCGTTTTCAGGTTCGAGTTAACACTTAACAGTAATACCTACACACGACCGTTAATACGTGGGCGTCTGACTGACACAACACATTGCCGAATACGACGATGTGGGATCACATACGCACGTACAGTGTTTCACTAACTAAATTATTGTAACTGAAACGGAAAGGCCTTGACGTCAGAAACGATCGTTAAATAAGCGTATTTCAGAACCGAACATTGCCAGGTACGGGAGGATTACGTAGAGATTGGTGCGACTGCGTGGCCGTTTTTAGATAGTGAAGTTAAGGAAGATCAAGTTATAATCCGTGGTTGTGCGCGGGGCGCGGCCGCGGCGGTGACGGTGACATGCTGACCCACTGACCCAGAAACGCTGATACTGATATTGAACCAGCGACACACCGCCCGCCTCTACTCGCCAGCGCCACCCGACCTCCACTTTGCTAACATAAACCGTCTAAAATAGACTCATTAACAACTCCTACATTTGTCGTGAATGAAGATGCGACTATTTTAAATGTGGCTTGAATATCGTTAATAGTTACTTTTTGTGCCATTTAAATAAAATTTAATTAAAAATGCCGGCTGGGTATAGGTTCGCGTTATTTTTAAAAATGTCTTATTTATTATATTGTAGGTATTATTATTGCTGCTTTCTGTGCAAAAAAAACTGCTGTGAAGCGATTTTAAGGTACAAATCAGTATGTCCCATTTAGACGTTGACTACCTACAATTAAGTACATATATCAAAAAAGTATTATTGCAAAAAAAAATAGTAGAACGAGAAACTATGTAACATTGCTACATCAATTAAACAGTGTGCTACATTCTTCAAGCAAGTATCGACTCAACTTTATGATTTTGTAGCAATTTTGGACCGTCTTTTTGTTTTTGTAATTGTTTTGCCAATGACAGATATGAAATATCTTGATGGAAGTATTATTATGTGCTCCGTACCTCAGTCGACAAAAACGGAACCCTTATAGGATCACATTGTTATCCGTCCGTCTGCTAAGAATTCGTTTCTCAGGAAAGCGTGGAGGTATCAAACTGAAATTAATATTACATTCTCAGGCCTGCTACCTGTAAGAGCAGTGAAAAAATCAAATTTATAAGTTAACGCGATCGAAAGATACAGTCATTAGAAAAGGTGTTTCCATCAAATTAACGTGGAATCAAAACCTTTTAAAACGGTTACTTCCAGTTATCCCTAAAAATTAAAATATTTTACGGAACCATCGGTAAGGTTGGGTATGAATGAAACGCAAACTATAGTTTCCTAAAACATATATTTTAAACAAAGGAGGAGGGTGGGGCTTTTGTGGAACAAATGGGAAGTCGGTATTGTAGGTATGACCATGATCACATTATCCATAAAATTTAGCGCATTGTACTTCTTCGTTCACAACCCACTGACACGGACAGACGATTCGGAAGATATCTGTTTGAAATGAACTAAATTCAACTCTATGTATTTGCAGAATTAATCATGTTTAACTGCACCGCAAACAATACGGAACCACTTTAACAAATACACCGACTAAAAAATGTTGATTAGTTCTGGGTCTTCTAAAACTCGCTTACTGCGGAGGTACATGGGCAAGTCGACTCCAACGCTGTTATTCTGTACTGGACTCACAATAGTAGGGCGCTAGCGCCGCCTTTTTTAGAGAACTACTGAAGAAAGTTGCTATCGCTACCTGGTAGAATAGAGTAATTTAGCAAACAGCATCTGTGAGGCACATATTATGCGTGAGTCCAATAAGTCCCTCCATCCGTTATCAACTGGTAACTCTGGGCGCGGTAGGTCACAATCCATTTTTGGGTCAGGCCGGGTCATGACGCCTGCGTGGTGCGCCCGCTTCCTTAAATATATTTAGCTCTGTTTCGATAGGCACCCAAGAATAGAGAGGGCGACTACGCTTCCAAGCATCTCAAGGCGAAACGCTCACGCTCACTTTTCTAAACTCTGCACGTAAACGATGCTATTATGGCACCACGCCGAGTGATGTGTCGAAACTGTGAGCTCGCGAGTCGCGTCCTTGCGCAGATTTCACGTTCAATTACGTAACACCATTTACATGTGACGTACGACGCTTTTTACATGATGATTACGTTCCAAGTCAAACAAATTTTCAATACACGTCTAACTAAGCAACGACAGACGACCTAGCTCTTGTTTTCGCTTCCGCATCTTTAGAGCTTTTAATGAATAGACGAAATTTCCATTTTACTACCTTGGTGCAACTATAAGTACCTACATGAAAGACTTGATTGACCCCAGATACGCCAGTCAACTAGTACTTAATTTTTTTTTAATTCTTTTTATCATCAACGTTCGCAATTACACTTTAATTAGGTAACGAGTAATAAGTTAGTGAATTTGAACGTTAGTATTTTAAATGTTTTCAAAGTGCTCGTCCAAAGTTCCTAACACAACGTAGGCAGCCGATCTATTCTGACAAGCGAAAGGCCACGTTGAGTGGGTGGCCGGTATTTTATCCATGACGTCACCGTAACACAAGTAGAATTGACGCCGGTGACGTGACGCCATTACCAAAGTGAACCTGAAACCCGACTTACGTTTAAAGCTTATCATACAGCTTCGAATATTTTTATTAGTTTGTTTTAACCTTTCTAACTAATTCTGTTTACTTTACACTCGTGTCTCAATCAAATTATGTTGATTTACTGAGAATAACAACAGTCGCTGACCTCAATGACTGACATCATACGTCTTTTATGCTTATTATTTTAAGAGAACTGTTGTCCGTTTCATCTGACATACATATTACAACGGTGCTGACAATTTAAAAAAAATATGTAACCTATAGCACTCGTAGATAAAAGGGTATTGCGTATGGCGTTAATTTAGACCAAAATATACATTAATGGCTAGCCGGGCCAGCGATGAAAGTAAAGCGGGACGCCAGCTAGGATAGGAGCAGGCCGCGGCCTGCGCCGAGCCGCGCCAAGTAGGCCGCCTGGCTTCCTGCCTTTGCCTCTGCCGGCAATCGATGATCTGACGACTCACGACGTACTTAACAGCCACCGGCCACCGCTTACAATCAGGTCGCTCTTCTGCCAATTACAATGGGAAATATTGATGAGCAATACTAGGGATAAAGCGTAATTTTCCTTATTCATACTCAATAAACAAGGTAACAAAATACAACCATGTCTGGGTGATTCCCAAACACACCGGCGAAGAGCATAGTACTCGTACTTAAAACGTCATTGGAACACTGTTAGACTGCGATTGAAATAGAAGTTTCAAGGCAGATTGTTATAATAAAAACGCTTGGTGCGTTTTACTGTAGATTGAAAGTAGGTCACTGATTTCGGGGCAAGGTTGGCGCTTGCAGCAGCGCGCAGCGGCCCCAGCACCGCTGCTCGCGTGCCCTGCTTCACTTGCATCCGCTTTGCAACTCGCGCTGTTTGTATTCACTAATCGTACAAGGTCGCTGTGCTAATTCATTCGTCTTCCATGTACGTAAAGCCGAACGAAGTTTCTGTACAAACTAACTACACAATACATTATCACATAACTTAACTACTCAGGCGCATGACATTATTACATTTGCTGAGAAGTTTGTATAACGTATATAAATGGTGAATGGGTTGGATACTTTCAAAAGTGATCCCCTAATTAGTTTCTAAAATATTAAAAATACCTATTGTATGAAATAACGTATGTGCTTTAAAGCGACTAGGTACAACAGTGACGGTGACTGTTACTAAGTAGTCCGTATTTGGATTTTTTAAAGCTCTTTCTCACTATTTATTCATAAGATCACATTTAGCCAGAATTTACATAATTTACAATTTACACAATTACGAATTTACTGACTCAGAATTGCCAGTATCAATGTGGGTCACTATAAATTGCATCTAAAGCATATTTATAATCTAGTTCCACGAGGCGTTCCTCGATCTACTTGTGTTCTTAATATTATGTTTCTAACTGCTCGCAGTAAAGAAGGAATTGTGACGATTTAATAACTCTTTTGATTTGAACTACTTAGAATTATTTTTCGATCGAAAAGGGTTTGCTTTTAATATAATCTTGGTTTGCTGATAATGCTGCATGAAAAAAAAATCCCCAATTTTAAAAAGGTATTTATTTAATCAGAATTGGCGCATTTGGCAAATCCAATGATAAGTAACAAAACTACATAGAGCAGAACTACGCAGGAATGGCATATCGACTTGCTTATTTATAACCACTCCGGTTAGTACAATACACCGATTGTCAGCGGGTACCATAGGAGGCAATGAATTGACCTATTTAGTAGTGCACGATCGCTCTCAGACATCCAAATTGCTTATGCATGCGTGGCGACGTGACTAGCTGCAGCCTCTGAATATCGAATACGAATGAGAGACCGAACATGACTTGAGTGTTTACTTCATTTCAGTTGGGATATTTTTGAATTTCCCAATAGCCCATATCAATTTATAATCGCTTAGGACTGAATATATTTTACTACCTACTGTCTATAATACAATCACATAATCGTTAAAATACTATAGCCGAGGCTGTTTTAAAAGCTTCACTTTATAGATCGTCGTAGGTAGTCTATTGTTTTTCAACTACAAAGTGGACGTAATGTATTCCGGTCGGAGTGCATTGTCCTGCCGTGGCACGGGCACGGCGTCCCGTCCGGCGGGACCGGCTAGTAGCCTAGTAGTGATAAGCTGGAATCTGCTTTAATTTCTTTAACTATAGGGAAGATTAGGTGACTAAGGTTTAACGTCTTGTTTTTAAATATGCTTTCGTTACGAAGTTTATGTTGCTAAGCCTGCTTACGCCTGCGCTGTCTGATCGTGCCACTTTATATTCTGTTCTGTCTTCAAAGCAATCTCTCACATCGTGATATTTTGAACATTTTAATAAATTAAGTACGAGGTCCCCTTCGTGCCTGGTATTTTTAGGGTAGTACTGTATCTCAAAATGAAAAAATGAAACCTTATTAATTAGGATCACTTCCTTGTGCGTCTGTGCGTGCATGCGTGCATCAGTCTGTCCCTGCTTTTCTTAGAAGCGGATAGATCACGGGTATAGAATATCAAATTGAATTAATGTGTTATATTTGGGGCTATGATATCTTGCAAATGCAACAATTAACATTTTATGTTCACGAGAACATACATACATATGTACATACCTACATAAATCACATCTTTATGCCTTCCGGGGTAGACAGAACCTAAGGCAACAAGACCTAAAGGCCACGTTTAGCCTGATTGTGGGTGTATAGGTGGAAAGGAGATTCAAAATAGTGATGGGTTGCTAGTCGCATCGCCTCTAACACGATTCCTACGATTTTCACCCATTCCTACGATCGCCATTTACCATCTGCGCGGGAAGAGAAGCAATGTCCGTTCCCGGGGCTAAAACTATCTCTATGCCAAATTCCAACTAAATCAGCTCAGTGGTTTAAGCGTGAAAAGGTAATAGACTGACAGGCAGACAGACACACTTTCGTATTTAATTTTTTTGTATGGCACAAGAAGGAAGGCCTCACGACACAAGAATTACGGTATGACAGTCATTATAGCTGCAATCTGGTAAACTACGCCTGAAAAGGTGTAATTTAAGTGCTGACTCTGAAGTAAAACCCGAAATTTTATATTATAAACCGGCCAATAGAGAGTAGTTGTGCTCGTGTTTAGGTTCCGGACGTAAATTGACCCATGCTTTATTAATGTATCTCGCTACTTAATTCCATTGATCTGCATTACTACATATGAAGTAGTGTATGACGCAGGCGCATAGATTTAAATAACTTCCTCTGGCCAGGACTATTTACTGAAGCTTATTTGAATTGATAAAGCTACAAACAGACACCTTCATTGAGTTGCAGTTGATTCAGAATATCACTATTGTAATAGGTGTTATGAAACGCAAATTTTTCGCCGACCGGTCGTCGCCCTGTCATCCAATACTGGTTGCGCTTCGCCACGAAGTTTTACATTCCTACATGTATTTTTTTTGCGTAGCCTATTTGATGTCCCACTGTCCTAAATTAGAAATTCGAGTTTCGTATCGTGCTGTCTCGTTCTCACTACAGGTCTTGAGAGTGAGAGAGACGATGATACTGAACGAAGGTCTTATTTTGAACTTGGGATGTAATACGTAAATGAATTTTTATATTTGACATTTTAATCTAATTATTCGTATTCTTATATTATTTTTTGTTTATTTTTATTAACATTTATTTGAAGACATTTTTCATCAGTATTCAAGTTGTAGGTATTTTATGTATGGGGAAGATATTTTTTTTTAGTTTACGTAAGGAGGTAGGTACTTAATTGTAATATTAATTAAAAATTTGGATTGTTAACATTTTAGTATCCTAAAGTGACGATTTCTATACCTATATAAACTCTTTTGACATTTAATTTTAAGGGTGATGTAATTTTATATTGAAAAAATCTATACTAATAATATAATAATAATAACAATATTATAAAGAGGAAAAATTTGATTGTTTGTTTGTTTGCATTGAATAGGCTCCGAAACTACTGGACCGATTTTAAAAATTCTTTTGCCGTTAGAAAACTACATTATCACTGAGTGACATAGGCTACTTTTTACTGCGGGAAAATACCTATTCCTACGGGAAAATTAATTTATCGCGGGCGAAGCTGCTGACGGAAGGCTAGTATTAAATAAACATGATTTTTAGGTCGATTTTGATACGCTAAACTATACCCCAAACAAACCACAACATATAATTAAAACCGCAATCACGATTTCGGAGATTAGCGCGCACAAATGCACAAACAAACAGATACATAATTAAAGAGATTTTATGTACAGTTATGATAGTTTTTAACACTTAAATTTCTTCAAAATATATCTGGAACTTCTTTTGGCGAAAGTCTGGCGAAAAACTATGCAATATCATAACAAAATGTTAAATGCGTTTATAATATTTGATTTGAACGCACATCGAGTGACTTACTACATAAGATTACGATGTCTTTTGCAGCTTGTTTGTTTAACCGTGTTTAGAAATAACTCGACAGATAATGAAGTCACTGTAGAAAGGAATATGGGTCAATGCAGTATGTCTACTCGTAACACCTGTATTCATAACTAACATTGATAATCCGTTTTGCGCAGCATGGATGTGCAGTAGAGCGCCGCCGTACTTTCGCAACCCGAGATACCGATGCCGACCGTCATCGGCTCGGCAACATTGCTGGTCCTGTCACTAAACACTTGAAAATGGTGTAAGTCGTCAACACGAGGTCCACGCGCGTGACGCACGGCCAACACCCGACTAAACGTCACGTGCACGCACTCAGTATTCACGCGCCGATACAATTAGTCAACTTTCTGTCCACAATAACTACTCCATAACGAGAATGCCACTCACCAATTTACAACAATGCACCGCAATAATACCTTAAAATATTATCAATGTCTGGTACTAAATAATGAATAAGTGCAACTGGTTTAACGACTTCCAGGTATCATAATATCGAGGTACTGATATATATTGCAAAGTTCAAAATTATGTTCTGGTGGCGAAGGCGAAGGCTCGTAAAAATATGCAGACACGATACTAATTTTAATTTAACGACAATAATTAAGTACGCAGTTCAGTGTTATCATGTCAAAGTCACTCGGTGACTTTCACTATGTAGCGTTTAAGAGCGTCTAAGTTTCGCCATCAAATAGCAATTGTGCAACCGCTGTCACTTTTACATAACACGGCGGCGATGGCTGCGTGGCTGCCGCGCGCGCCGGCAGCGGAACTGCTTGCTCAATACATTGTTAGAAACTTTCGTATTTTCCACAAGTAACTTACTTATATATGTGGCAGGAATTTGAACCTCGACTTTGAAATAAAACTTCCAACTAAATATACGGTGCCATACCGATGTCAATAAAATTCCGTTGCAAAGAAAATATTCGTTACGTTAAAATTAATTAATTAATATTTGTAATTTTAGAATCTCAAGTAATTAAAATATTGCATCAATTTAATCAGAAACCTGGGTTTTATTTTCCGTACTGTTATTCGTCGTCGTGTACATTTTCTTCAGAATGCTAGGTGGTTTAGGTGGTTGAACATAGTAAATGCTTGACATTCAGGGGCACCATCCGCAGTCCACACTCGCACGAAATCACGTAAAAGTGAAAGTAGGTATGATGTGATCAACGGCCCCTCGCCGGCGAGGTGTGCCCGCGCCACCGTGCACCGTCGCGTCGCCGCGCCGCGGAGAAACCAACCACAGTTAATAGCAATAAATAGCCCCCGTTATTTCTTGTGTTTAACACAAATCATGTTCATACCTTGCATTGCAAACAATCCTATCGCATTATTACGTAGCAGGTACTAAAAGACGATGAACACAATTTATGTAACTGAAAACGCAGATATAGGTACTACTACTTTTATGAATAATGCGTGCGAATGTCTCTGGGCGTTTTAAAACACATTAAAAAAGCAGTTTCCTCGACTGGGGTGTCATTGAATATGTCTTAAGGTTGGTTAGCGCACCCATTCTCATAATTAGGCGCGCACGGATGTCTCAAACCGTTATAATAAAAATAGTAAAACAAATTATATAATTCAGATCTGTTCTGTTCTCCAGTCCATTATGGTTGCCTGGTAGAGATCGCTCTGTAGCGATAAGGCCGCCTATTGTTACCTGGTAATATTCTGTATACCTTTTTTTCTGTTTTGGTTGTTATATGTGGTGTTCGATAAAGAGTTATATTGTATTGTATTGTATAATTAAAAACAAATATCCAACTGCAAAAAACATTTAACAGAAAAGAAGAAAAGCCCTGAAATTCCGGCACAATAATTTCCTTTGAATTAAATACAGCAGGTGGGGACAAACCTAAATAACAAATCGCACTACAATATTGTAGGACGTAGAAAAAACAATAATTAAATGTTTGTTTAAATCATGTCATGACTCGATTTTGTAAGGTTAAGTATATAGTTCTATTCGATACCTACGTAGCCTTTCAATTAAATAAACTTACTTGTCGTGGATGACTATTCCGAAAGTGATTACTAATATGTTTGAAATAATCATAACGGATAAAGTCCCAATCATTAGTTTAGGCAATGTTTTTTGTTTAGGTACTTCATATTATTGTCAATTATTTAAAATCATCAGTAACAATATTTAGGTACACCCCCAATCTACTAAATTTTCCTTTAAACATGTGAATTGATAATAAATAATAACTACATTTGAACCGTAAAATAGATAAGTTATCAGCTTTTTTTGGTCTGTGGTACTTGGCAAACATTGAAGTCTGTTCGACTTACCGGTAACCGCTAGAGTTCGGTAAAAGCTTTGTAAGATAGTAACACAACTGAACTACACATATACAAGACTACCGTCTACACTCTACATTACACAGCAACACGTCATAATGAATGACGAACAATAAAACCTGTCCTCGGCGCTTGCGTTGCACTCAATTGTACGAGTATCATGTCAATCACGCTACACCTAAAAGGAAGCCTACGACGTAAACTTTACCAATGCCAGCGCTCGGTGCCCAGCACGGTGATCGGTTGGGTATCTACACTATCTGCCTAGGCGACCGCGACTTTACAACTATTAATTTGCTTACTTACTTTTAAATGAATTGCAAACGTTTCCGCGTGACAATCGTAGTAGTTAGATCCTTACCATTTTAACATCTGTCATGTCCATAATACGTAGAGGTCTAACCTTTATGAAACTTGTTCATAAACAGCAAATTTGCCGGCAAGTCTTGGCTATACAAAAGTCATGCGGAAATGTATGACACCTTACAGAACCTTGGATGGTAAATAAAATAATCCGTAATAATGTGCTCGGAAAATGGTTTTATTGTAAGTGCAAAAAAAAAATGATGTGAGTGCATAAAGTCTTACTACGTAAGTTATAGGTAAAGCACTGAGATCGTGACCCGGTCGGTCCCGCTCCACTTCTGGCGAACCCGGTCATGACGTCACACCACCCAACCACGGGCCGAACGAAGGTCGGCCGTATTGATCTCTCGTCCACACCCACCGTGCTGCAGTATATGCTCCTCGCAACTATTTTTCTGATTCATGCTATAAATTTTGCCATACGTATTTTCATCATAACAAACTGTCGTTTTGAGCTTTTAATCTTTCGTCAAATTTATATGATTTTGTTTTTGTCACCAGGCGCCTGTCGAGTTAAAGAAAAGACTTGATGAAATAAGACTGCTCGAGTCTCGCAAATCCGCAAGACTAGCTGACGTGGACACAGATTTCGCAAGACTTGCAGATATGGCCAGCGGCGACCGCCGCCGAGCTTCCGCGACTATCGAAGTTCCTGCTCACCACATGCAAGGGTATGCATACGAACGAAACTCTAGCATAAAACATCTCTATCCTTAACTAGTCAAAACCTGATGAATCAATTAACAAAATAATATCAGCGCTATTTCACCTTGAGCTAGTGGCTTACCTCGCCATAAGCGGTGAGGAAGGTCGTGACATTTCTAATACAATCGCCGACATGCAAAACCTTCTTTAGGGCTTAACGATAACAAGTCTAAATAACGTTTCAACAGAATCAAAGTAATAATTGTAACTTACAAGTTGTGGTAGTCTGATAAAAGCCCTTCTCTTCTAGGTAGACCTATTTAAAGCGTGCCTGCATTATATTGTGCTGTGTTTACATGTTGGTAAGTGTGTATCGCTCACGAATATGCATCGATGAAGTAAGGACAGGCGCGGGCTCCGTTGCGAAATCTTCACCGAGCACGTTAGAAACTGGATGGAAGTGTAAGCGCGGAGTACGGGCGTGTCCTTGTCACACTTGCCTACATTCTGCGGCTGACTACCGCCTCCCGCGCCTCACGCTACCCTGCCTTCGCCTCAGAGAGGGACAGGCAATGCAACTATGTTAACAACTATGAACAATCGTACTGTTCAAGCTGCGATGGACCACAATGCTCATCGCGAATAGTATGGATAGTATGGAAGTAAATACGAGTTGGCAACGTGTTTTAACTTACACAGACTCAAAATTTGTTCAATAGTCATTGTACACTTTCTTACAAGAAATATTAAGTGCGTCGGTAACAAACCGGAACAAACGGCATCTAGTGATGTTGTAGCCGCTGCGTCGTGACAGTCGCTACATCGCAGTTTCACTTTTTATCGTGAGCGCAGTGAGAGGCGAGACCTCCAGCCGCAATTCCAATTTCGAAACGAGCACCGTAACAAACGTGCACGGGCATAATCTACACCGAAATCAGCAGAGTCGGTACGGGTCTTACTCTAGTCGCTCTTCATGTGAAATCATTCAAGTTCAAATGATATTCAACTATAAAGTCTTTAGAATGTTAATCATAAATGACTAAATAGTACAATGACTAAATTGGTAACGTTCAAAATAAGTATTGACAAAGTTAATTTTATAGTCGACGAAGGTCACCGCGCAGCATTTCCACATGGTATTACCGTAAAAGCCAGTGGTTGGTATTTGGTATGAAGGTAGTGATTACAGGAAAACCTGTTCGAACGACCTCTCAAGAAGTTCATGACAGTTCTTTAGAAAGGATAGAAACTGCCTACTCAATATAAAGTACATTAGCCACATCAACCAATGTCATCAAAGATGAAAATGATTGAATCAAGTTGTTTAGCTACTTCATGGGTACCTCAGGGCCGTTAAAGTAGCTTTAAGAATAGTTACATAGAGCTAACTGCTCTGAAGTCCTGAAGCAAACCGTACACGAGGTGGCATTTATTACAGGACTTGAATTAGCACTAAAAAGAGTCTTGGGGTTTATGAAGTAATAATTTCATCTTCAGGAGTAGAAAAAAATAGTTTCGTAATAACTAAGCTATGGTCCGCTTATGATAAATTAAAAAAAATGATAACCCCCCCACGCATTAATCGAGTAATTAAATCGTAAATTTAAAAAAAAAAACATTTTTTGCCAAAAATTCCTTACATCACCTAGGAAAAGACCTGATATTCTTCAAACCGCGGGACCGATTTTTACCAAACATGGCTATGAACCACCGCAAAAAAACTGGCTTTTGAATGAAAAAAATCGCACCGAAATCGATCCATCGGCTTAAGAGCTATGCTGCGACAGACAGACAGACACACACACACACTCACACACACGCGCACACACTCACGCACACACACACACACACACACACACACACACACACACACAGACACATAAAGAGAGAGAGAGACTGAGACATCGACGTCAAATTTATAACATCCCTCTATTTGCGTCGGGTTTTAAAAAATGCTACTTTGTGAATGCGAATCGAAAGCATTATCACATTCGTGATTGGAACAAATTTTACAGTCAAAGGTCCAAGCTATATAGAAGTGAAAGTTCTGGGCCTCGTTTCTTTTTATTTCTCTACCAGCCGAACGTTGGAAAGTGAATTTCGCAATAAAGTGTTAGGAAAACAGTTGTATTCTTCCTATAATCATTCATGGACGTTATAATTAGTTGAATGATACAATTTAATTGAATCCAAAGATGGCGGCGATTTCGGCTGGCACTTGACGCAGCCGTCGTGTGACACAGTGACCTAGTTTCGAAATGGAACGCCACACTAGCGCAGCTCGCAGTGTACAAGTAGTTATAGTTAGGTACTTTGTACGCGTTGTTAAAGCTACACATTAGCCAAGTAAAAAGTTAGAATAAAAACATGATAAACCCAAACGAAACAGGCACTTCATTTATAAGTTTTGAAGTCAATGTAGGTGTAGGTGCTGGGTATTATTGCTTATTACCATGTTTAACGGATATGCATCATCTCTCTTATGAATATACAATACTTAAAAACATTGCAATTAATTCATTGGCCTAGCATCTAGCTACATTTTACCTAACTACACCTACTTGTACATTCGGGTAATCGGGTAAAATACCACGTTCAAATCATAATAATTGTATTAGCCACTATCTGTGGTCGCATTAGATTGCACTTTGGTATGTGTGTAAATGAAGAAGTGTCAGCAAAGAAACGTAATTTTTATTATTCTTAAGATACGATACTGGCGCGTTGCAATATCAGAACACATATAATTTACTAGCTGTTGCCCGCAACTTCGTCTGCATAAAATTCGTTTATCGCTATCCCGCAGGAATTACGCAATTTTCCGGGATAAAAAGTAGCCTATGTGTTATTCCAGACTATAATCTATCTATGTTCCAAATTTCATCTAGATCTGTACAGCCGTTTTGGCGTGAAAGAGTAACAAACATCCAAACATATTCACAAACTTTCACATTTATAATATTAGTAGGATTTATAATATTAGTAGGATTATTCTCCGGAATAGACCTCGGCGATTGCTTAAATATATTCTAGGAATCTGCCCAGTGATTTTTCTAGTTCGAATGTTTAGTTAAAGTATTAAGGGTAAAAGTAAGTTAATGTTGAAATTCAATATCAATTTAAATATAACGTCAAACTCATAAAAATATCAAAGAAGTCTTGTCTATTATCATGGTAATCTCCCTAACCGTTCTAAGGAACAAAGCACAACAATTAGTGTCCCAATATATTTGGAGTAAAGAATAAAATCTTCTATATTCTGATCACACGGAAAATTAACAGACTTTAAATTCGATGACGAAAATGATTAGTTGACGTCGACAGCTAGTCTTATGCTAATGAAGGATTTGAGTGTCACGGGCGGCCGCAGCGATTGCGCCGGCCGGTGGCCGCGCGCGGGCAGCGCCGCGCCGCATTCCGCGTGCGTTTGCGCAACAAGCAAAGAGAACGCGCTCGCGCCCGGAGGTGGGGCGCACTTTCTCGTTCGGTGCACGTTTACTTTCGTTGGTGCTATGAAACCCCGTTATCTTATTTGGCAGGTGCAGTTAAAGGTATGTATGTTGTATCTATTGGATCCTATCATACTACAAAGAAAGTATTAAGATTTAATATATTTAATGAAGTAAGTAAATAATGGGTTTCATACATGAAATCTTTTCCAAGTGACGAAATGAAATCCTCCAGAACTTTTCAGTAGCCTGCGCTGTTTGTGTATAGTATACTATTGGTATTGTACTATTGAATCAACTCAATCTATATCTATACTTCTATACTAATATTATAAAGAGGAAAGATTTGTACCTATTTTTGTATGTTTGTAATGAATAGGCTCAAAAAGTACTGGGCCGATCTGGATGAAATTTGGAACATAGATAGATTATAGTCTGGAATAACACATAGGCTACTTTTTATCCCGAAAAATTGCGTGATTCCCGCGGGATAGCGATAAACGAATTCTACGCAGACGAAGTTGCGGGCAACTGCTAGTCATAAATAATCTACTGTAAAGGTAAAACCACTACCTACATAGAAAATGTCATAGAGGCATTGCATTGCCTGACTAGAAATGTACCTTCTGTGACAACATTCTACGGTGAATTAGGAATCAAATGCATAAGGATAATTTTATCTGTGCATAACAATACGAAAGTATCGCTACTACAACCTTAAAATTCAAATAATAATAAACCTAAACCTGCGATGCCTTAGCAGCAGCGCAAGCCATTTACAGCCAACTTTTGCGATGACCTCATCACCACGACCGAGCGCTCGCTCATTCGCTGCGGACACGACTTTTTGTATCGCCAAAAAAACGCTCCCCGACCTACATCAACCGCTTCGCAAAAAAATGCCGGACCTGAAGTTAGGTAGAATGATCGTGATGGATATAAATATGTATTACACTTGACTTGTTAACCAAAGTTGTCTTGAAGATAAAGGTTGACACGGGAGGAGTGTTGTCTCGCTTAGAGCTACACATTGTGTTCAAAGCGTGAGCTTCAGAAACGTCTCGAATAGCCGCACACACAATCGCGTGTTTGCCTACGTTTACAACATACGAGTATTCGATTCTCTGGGTTTTTATCTTAAACGACAGAATTTTGATCGATAGGAAACGTTATACAATTAAGATGCGGCTCATGAATGATTTTGATCACTGCTGTATTAGTTAGAGGGGGACGGTGGACGGTGGCGAAGTGAAATCGTTCCGCGAGCCATCGCCGCGCCGTGACCACGCCGCTCGTAACACAAACGCAACTGAAGTGAATAGTGACGAGTGATGAATAAACGACGCGGGTTTAGTTTAATGGTCACGTAAATTTTATAACACTTATTTATTAGGTACCAACATCTTATAAAAGCTTTAGTGCGCCTGATGTTGTTTGGGACTGATAGGTATATATAGTCAATTATCACTATGAGAACGTAAATTTTAGCGTTATTTGCGCCTATCGATTAAAATCAATGTAAAGTTTGGCAACCACCTAGAATGGGTGATTCTTTTGCAACTATTACTATTTGGCAATTTCCATTTGCACTTGGCCGAGTTTTTTAATCATCTGCAACGTGTTTCAAAATGTCAAAGACTAGACCGCAATGAACCCCTCCTAAAACGAGATTTAGATTGAATTTCTAAGTAGTCAAATACAAAATAATAATAAAAATACATTTTTATATTACAAAACACTAAAATTAGGAATTTACAAACCGTTACATGAAATAAAGTTTTATAGTACCTACTAGCCGATGCCCGCGACTTCGTCTGCAAAAAATAGTTTTGCGTTATCCCGCGGGAACTATGCAATTTCCCGGGATTAAAAATAGCCTATGTGTTAATCTAGGGTATCAGCTATCTCCGTTCCAAATTTTATCCAAATCCATTCAGTAGTACGTGAAAGAGCAACAAACAAACATCCATCCATCCATCCATCCATCCATACTTACAAACTTTCGCGTTTATAATATTAGTAGGATTATACTTATTAAGTATAAAGGAGTGGAGACTCCCGAGCCCGCTGATTTTCAGTCTCCAACTTGACTAAAAACTAACTTAAAATCTGAGTAAGCAAATAAGATGATACGTTCACTGCCAAAGGGACAGAATGACGAAATAACTTAAGATTCCAAGGAACATCATTATGGTTTTTATTTATTTAGGCGCAAATATATAGACAACTAGCGGATGCCAGCGACTCCGTCTGCGCACAATTCGCTTATCGCTATCCCGCGGGAACTATGCGATTTTCCGGGATAAAAAATATCCTTCCCCGGGAATTAATTTATCTCTCTCTATACCTAATTTCATTAAAATCGGCTCAGACAGACGAACAGACAGAGTTACTTTCACATATATAATATTAGTATGTAATATTATAATAATATCTAATCTAATATATTATCTAATATATTATATTATAATATCCAGTAGTCTGTGTATCGTTTCGTGAGTCATAGACGGTTCTGGCTGAAAATCAGTGCTGCAGGTGTCTAACACCTCAGCGTAATGCTGAGCCAGCGACCGTTTCACTTTTGCGAAGACACACACAACGCTGATGATCTATTTTTCATGTCTGTTTTTTTTTCTTGCTTTTTTCTATAAAATTGTGTATATTCTCTTATATTTGTGTGTCTTGCAAAAAGGAATATAAATGTCTTCTTTCTTTCTTATCTTTCTTTCTTTAGGGATAATTACGCTAGGTAACACAAGTTCAAACAGCAACGTTGTGAACGTAATGATAATGAGCAATAGCGATAACTTAATCTAGTTACATAATTTAGTTTAGTTTTGCAAATGCCTTCTTAGCCTCTTAAAGGATTATAATTATTGGGCCGTTTTAATAGATGAGGGTAAATCATTCCAGCATTTAGATCTGCAAATCGAAAGCAGCACCCAAAAGCAACCAAACTGCGTATTCGTGGCACTCTTACAGAACCAGTCCTTCTATCATCAAAACATTGCGCCACATCAGTTTATCAAATAAACACTTTGGTCGACCACTCCGCTCTAAACTGTACTACTAACAAAGCTACACTACCACGTCACATTGATGTTAATTAATGCCAAACTCTTTATTGTAATACATACAGTCACTGCTCTGCGTGTTAGCAATATTCATTGACGCAAATGTCCATGAAAACAATTTTATATAATTTTAATTGAAATCATTTTACACTATTGTTTCGAGTGTATAAATTACGTAAGAGCCCGGTGGGTATAACATACAGTTGCGGTAAAAAAATATATTGTCGCTATTAGAGTAGCATAGTATAGAGCACGGCAACAGGCGGCAAGGTCGTTCTCAATGTTACGTGTGCAGTAGGCCTCAGCCATCGTATCGATGTATGCTCAACTGCCGGCGCCCGGCGCCCGTAGCCGGCTATCAAAACGATTTCATATTGAATGTGGCCGCACCGCCGCACTCACAGGCGCATGTGGACGAAATTATGACGTCAGTCTTTTGCTCGAGATAATTTAACGTGACATAATAAACCACAACGTTTTTATTAAACGTATCGATCACGCTCGCCATGCGCTCTCATAGTAGGTAACTCCCTTCCGTCATGGTTCAACGAGTACGTCACCGTGCAATTTTTATATGACTTTAGTCGATGATTAAGTAGGTATTTCAGAATAACAATGTCACTCCCTCGTGCATCAGTGTTCAGCGACGACAGCGGTCGTCGCCCGCTGCTTGATAACGACCATTATTAACCTACACATAAAGCCATGAGAATATATATGTATAAGTAGAACTATTATTAAACTGCCTTTCGAAATACATATTTAAATAACTAATCTTTGAGAGGAAAATACGGTAAAATATTGCGACACAATAATATATTTATAAACATTGATTACAAATACATAGTATGATTAGGATCATCGTATTCGGTATTCTTAGTTAGGATAAGAGATCAGGTCGCCGGGTTGTAGACTCAGGGTGGCAGGGCGGCCGAAGTTGCACAACGACAGACAGGCTGGGTGAAGCACCTTGCGGCGGGCGATGATCGCGCAGGGAGCAGGCGAGCGACCCACGGCTCGAGTCAACGGCCCTCTAACTTAGTCAACCTTATCAAACAACAAAATGTTTTCGAGGAAAACAATGGCATCTGAATAGTGACGTACTCGTATTAGGTGCAGGCGCACACTGGGTGCATATACATATACGGAACAGCATATTGACGAACATATAGCAACCTTTGTTTTATCACTACATAGTATAAAACAAAGTCGCTCTCTCTGTCTCTATATCCCTATGTATGCTTAAATCTTTAAAACTACGCAACGGATTTTGATGCGGTTTTTTTAATAGATAGAGTGATTCAAGAGGAATACATGCATTATATACCGTGCGAAGCCGGGGTGGGTCGCTAGTTTAATATAAGTAAAGGGTAATAACCCTATCCCTATTCTGATTCCATTTTACATCACGCCCACAATCTTGCTAAACGTGGCCTGTAGGTCTTGTTACCTTAGGCTCTGTCTACACCGTAAGGCATAAAGACGTGATTTGTGTATGTGTGTGTATGTGTATAGGTAATATCTAAATGTTGAGCAAATGCTTCCCTCCCTGTTTGAAATGTATATCTTTGGATTCCTTTGTTTCCAACCGATGTAGTATGTATGTAGTAGTACCAGTAGTATGTAGTAGTACCAGTAGGCTAGATCAGAGTAAGCGCCAAACCGCGTCAATTTGATAGATGCAGAGTTAGGTACCTGAACAATATAATAGTTGGTTTTCACTTGTGACAAGATTGCATATTTGTAAATTTTTCAAGCCGGCTAGTATTGCTGGCGACTGCGTCACGCACTGTGACTCAGCTTTGATACGTGTGCTACGTGCATACGTCAATTGGCGATGATGCGCACTGCAAACGCTATTAATGGTTTCACACGTCGATGTCATTTCAGTAACGACTCGTGATCAATCGGTTATTCTGGTAAGTCAAAGTTGAACGGTCGATCTTTCTGTGAGGGGTGCGGGGTGACCGGCTAGACGTAGACGGGAGCGGAGTACTCGACCTTACACAATTCGCCTAAATATCTGGGCATGCGTCCGTCGACGCCGCCGGGCTGGTTGCGCAACAGCGCCCGCCCCAGCCCTGCTCGCGCCGCCGCCGCCCTCGGCCCGCCCCGTGCCCTTAGCGACCCGACGCAAATAAACTCCACTTGGCAACTAAATTTATCAACAAACTGGTCTACATCTTTTTGTTCGTTAATCAATGCTCTTAATGCTATCGCGTTCTTCTTTTAATAAAATGCACACATTTAGAGACGCATTCATAAACTTATGCATCTTTAATCATTTCCTCGAAGCGTAGCTTACGGTAATAACTACATAGTAAAAACAAAGTCGCTTTCCCTAAGTATGTATGCTTAGATCTTGAAAACTACGCAACGGATTTTGGTGCTGTTTTTTTTTTAATTTAATAGCGTGATTCAAGAGGAATGTTTAGGTATATATATAATTCTACTCAGATGCAGTTGCGGGCAGAAGCTTGTACGTAATATATTGATTATTGTATTGAATGTGATCCAATTCTGAGTAGGTGTGTTAGTCAACGTAAATTCAATAAATCATGCACCAAAAACTCAAAACTGTTTAGGTACTTACCTAGTTATTAGTTGAATTGAAGTAGTAAGTAACTTGTTAGTTTCTCAGAAAGATTTAGTTATGTGTTGTGCTGTAATACTGTCCTATAGGTGACGCAAGTAATCGCAATGAATTTTGCTTATTATTTAGTCACTTTATGGTAAATAAAAATGCAACGTAGCACCATACTTGATATCTCTGACGAGAAATTGTTAATCTAGGTGGCTATGCCTACTTATAGATAGTACCATACCACACACTAATGTGACGTTTCTACTTGTCGTAGGTCGCGCAAGCGTCGGCCTAGCAGCTCGTGCGATCTGGGCTATGGCGAGCGCGACGACCAGATGAACGAGTGCAATGCTGCGCTGGTGCTGATGTCACTCAGCTGCTCACCAAACTCGCCCCGTCCAAGTAAGTACCCGTAGCATACCATGCCACTATTTTCCATACAATTGTTTGAATTACACTCACGAGCAAAAATAACGGGTTTCTTTTCATAAAACTTTGTATGGAAAGCGACCCGCCATTTTGGCTCGTGAGTATATTTTCAAATTCTCCTTTTATTATTGCTATAGTTATATGTATGAATTCACTATTGCGTGCAATGACTGGCACACTGGTACTGGGGTAGGAACCATCAACCTCCTAAAAAAACTATGGTTTTTTGTGAAGTTAATGTCATAAATACGTGTTAGTGCCACCGTATGAACTACAGCCGATTGCTTTCACTTGTGTAGTCCAGAAGGAACCTTGCATGTTCACAGAATTGAAACTTTTTTTTATGTACTTATTTGCCGAATAACTACATTAATTCGATGGATCGTTTCGATACATTGGAATAAGTTAAATTGTACTTACCAATACTTAATGAGAATGCATATTTTTATAGAAAAGTGCAAAATCTTGCTCATAACATAATTATTGTGCCGACTTAATCATAAGATGTATGGCTTATAAAATAAATGAGATTTAAAAAAAAAAAAAAAACATAATTATTGTATTTATTGTAGAATACGAATGAAGTTCATTGCAGCGAAAAAAGCACCACAAAAGCTTTTCAGAAGGGAACGCGGGTTGCCCATATGTTAAATGTTGATAACGTCTAGACAGCTCAACAGTCTAGACTTCGTCTAGACAGGTATTTGATGAAACTACGCTCTCGTGCTAAAAACTACGACCAAATGCATTGCATTAACTAAAAATATAACTGAGCTGGCTACTCTGCATTAGAGAAAAATTTAAAATACTGTTAACGTAGATGGTTGGTGTAGGTCTGGTTTATATGTATATAATATGATTATTTAAAATAAGTTTTCTCTTTTTTACGACCTCGCCGAGTTAAAATCTTCATTTCATCACATCTATGCCATCAACAGTAGTCTATTTGTCATGTAAAATTGGCCGGCGCGGTAGGAGGCACGATCTATACAAATAGGTATTATAACAAGAGGGCATTTTACTAAACACTTGATATTGATAATTCATTGACCCCTTGTCGATAAATAGTCCACCCTTCGCTGAAGGTCGTGTCGTAACGTAACTCACTCATTCACATTTCCTAGTAAGTAAATATTTCATCATGTAAATTCCTTTGTTGAAAAACAATATCGAACAGAAATAAAGTTCCTATAGCTAATATTGAAAATAAATTGACTTAGGTAATCGGACGGTATTATAATAGTGCATTATGCAATCATCAAATGTGCGCGGCTCATCCTCGGCATATTCCGACGCTCGAGCAAATCTGTGCCGCGAGAAAAGAAACGGTTCTTACTAGTGAAAGTAGATGGCCACAGTTCCGTTTCGTAATTACATTAATTCGTAGTGGTACGATGATTACGGTGTTTTTAGGTTATTTTAGTAAGCTAAACTTTGGCAGTATAATTTGTATCGTAGAGCAATAGTTTCAGAGCTTTATTTAGTTTGTTCTCATTTCTGGTATTACTTTAATTTCTTGATTCATACTTAGTTAAACCACAATTCAGCTCTTCAGTCTGTCCCAAACTGAACCGGGCGACTTGCCTCGCCTTAATACCAGTATAGTGTACATGCAACGACCATGACTTAATGGCGATGGTTTTTCCTTGCGGCAATGATCTGTTGGTAATCCCCATTTGTTCCATGAAACTGTAAAACCAAAGAGAATATAACCACTGTAAAACGAGCTAAGCAAGTTGAAACTTATGTAAAATTCCCCGGGTATCCGATTGTATCATCATATGATGCCGCTGTGCTGACCCTGTTATATCCAGCAGTGGCAGATTGTTGCAGGTGTTTTGATCATTAATGTGTCGTGGTAGATGGTTGGGGTGGTCGCTCGTCGGTGTCGCCAGGCGGCAGTAGTAGCTCTGGCTCATCATGGCGCTCCGGCACACCGTCGCCGCCGCCAGTCTCCTCGTCCTTCAGCGACGAAGGCATCGCCATGGACTACGAAGATATGAACCCACGCAAGAAACGGGTAAGTTCTATGACCTGCTTAGCGTGCTCCGAAATTTTAAACTGACTGTAACCTTTTACAGCTCTACCTCTGGGATGTCGTCGAGAATAATGGACTAATGAACCGCTTCCCGACACAAATAATTGCTGCTTGTATTTTAATTCAGCTTTGCTTTTGTCGGCGAGTCATTTGTGTTATTTATTTTTACTTGCTATGCTCAATTATCTTGATCCAAAAAATCAGACACGTACCCAACGTTATCGTGGATCACTATAAAACGCAACGTCTCGTCATAATTACGTGCTGACTCACTCAATTTTAAATTGGACACGAAAGTGTGCTTGCGTGGACCAGGATTACACCTACTATACCTTTAACTCCGAATCAACTGTCAATCCTGGATTAAGTAGAGTAGAAATGTATGGAACTGTCATCTTCTACCCAGGTTTAATGATTAAATTTTTTAACCATGGGCCTATTAAGGTAAGACACGCTATAGTTTTAGAAGAAATCACAAATTTTTAGTTGAAACCGTATCTAACGAGAGAAACCATATATGTTGTTGACCACGATGATGCTACAATTGCCAACACTCTTAACTTACCATTCGTTTACTCCGGTATCGCGATATCAAATAAGGTTCACGAATGTTTGGTTATATTATATTGGCAAATATTCCTTGCTCTACTAGGTACTACTAAAGTCTAAGTATTTATACTGTGCGCACAGCGAAGTGTATCTAGCTCGAATATGCGATTTTGACTACATCGTACGGCTAAGCGGCGCGCACCTCTGCATTGCGAATGGATTCCAGTGTTATTGTCGAAAAGGATTTTCATACTACAAATACTTGCAAATAGGACTATGGCACAAACAGTCCAATTACTAATTTAAATTTACAGGTAAGTACCTAAGTGTCTTTATTAACATTATTTCTTTTCGTGTGTGTTGCAGCATTTGATTGTTCGTACGAACACTTTATGGTTTAAAAATACTGTCAGAGTTTAAATTTATAAATAACTAGGTTCTGCCCGCGACTTCGTCTGCGTAGAATTATACATAAAAACCTTCCTCTTGAATCACTCTATCTATTAAAAAAACCGCATCAAAATCCGTTGTGTAGTTTTGAAGATATAAGCATACATAGGGACAGAGAAAGCGACTTTGTTTTATACTATGTAGTGATTATGTGCATTCTCTGTGACATTAAAGACAAGGTTTCTCAAAATTGTTCCGGAATATTTCAATTAGACTGACTAAACAGCTAGGAGGGCTTTTCATTTAAATTTCTGATTCAAAATGTTGTCCCGCCTTTGACGCGGTTCACTCTGAACTGCGATCAGCGCATGGAAACACTTGCCAACTGTGATTAAAGAACCCTGAAAAACATTTACACAACTATTTATTCAAACTAACCCAACACATATTCCCGAACCATTTTAAGAGACCCTGCATTCAGCAAGTTAAATAATTATGGTGGAAATCCGTTTATCCGAAATATTCTTGGTTCAGGTATGGAGGACTGTATTGCCTAGACGAAATGATAACGTATTATTTGTCCCAAACTTTAACTAAGTAATTATTATCAATGTATCGAGCAATTTATTCCCCGATTTTTATTTTATTGGCTAACCCGTTCAAAATTTTATTTCTGAACGACGCTGAGAACTAGAAGACATGGAAAAATCCGAAAAGTAAAGCTATGGCCGGAAATCGAACTGGGTTCCTCGTTGATGGAGGATTGATAAGGATACTGGTTCTTACTTTTCGGATTTTTCCGTGTCTTCTAGTTTTGAGTATCGTTTAGAAATATAGACTAAAATATTACCAGCATTGGAGTGACATTTTCTAATAACCTTATACTTGAGGAAACGTACGTCCTTAAAATATTAATTTACCCGCTATTTAAGTCTTTCTACAAGCGTTGTTGTTTCCAATGTACCGTTCAGAGTATTGTAAAGCTAGGCATTGTGAAGGCATTATGTGCGATTTACGATACACGTGCCGAGTTCACTCTAGTGCATATAGCTACTTGTCACTCGTACAATGCCAAGGCTTGAGCGCCACGCAATTATGCAACTGCGCTACACATAAATCGTTAAACTATTTTACGATCACTATGATCTGTAACGTCTTCTTACGTCTTACTAAGTAACCACATGCACGCTTCGCAAATATTATTTTTTCTCAACATCTACTTCATCATCAGAGAGACCCCGTGCATAGCCCTCTCCATAGCCCTCTGAGTGACTTTGAGCTTCCTCATTAGACCAATATCTACTAATTTCGTTTAAATAAAAACGTATCCTACTAATAATATAAACGCGAAAGTTTGTAAGTATGGATGGATGGATGGATGTTTGTTACTCTTTCACGCCAGAACGGCTGGACAGATCTGGATGAAATTTGGAACATAGATATATTATAGTCTGGAATAACACATAGGCTATTTTTTATCCCGGAAAATTGCGTAATTCCTTCGGGATAGCGATATACGAATGCTATGCAGACGAAGTTTCGGGCAACAGCTAGTATATTTATAATGTACTGTACTATAGTCATTAATTCCTTATTGAATGAATACTCGTGGGTATTAAACTAAGCAAGATACCCATATATTGTAATTAGACAACGCTATAAAGATAACTGATATTTTTTTTTGCACATCACTAAAGGGTTATTATCAACAAAGAGGCATTGAATATGTCTTGTCGCAAGAATATTACGCAACCAATAGATGTCGCAAACGTAGAATTGGTTATTTATATATGTTTGACGCGGCGCAGGCGCAGGCAGTGGGCCAAGAGCTTGCTGTAGGTGGAACGGCACTCCTGCCCCCCATATGTACTTATGCACCCAGATCACGTACCGATAATATTTAAACATCATGAATTTAACTGAGTCACATCTTATAAACATATATTTTAATCAGTTAAGTATGTTTGTAAAGTAAGCTTAACAGGTCCCAGGAGGCAATTCCCTATTTTGCCCAACTTTATAAAGCAGATACCCAAAGAATAAATATATATTACGTTAGGTGACCCTTTATAGACATCCCATGTGCTGTGTCCTGTGTCGTGATTTCCTTCCGGGCAACCTTTTCCCTAACAACCGGCAATCACTCACGATATGGCAAAACTAAAAAATGCACAAACAACCTTTAAAAAAGTTTTAGTTGCAAATATGCCAACACCGGAATTATCTCGGGTTTTTCTGGTGTTCGTCAGTGATGAAATGCATCGTGTAAACAAATATTGCGACCGCGGAGACACCTACGCAAATTATGAACTCGGGCCGGTGCTATTATTGGTGCAGTGCTACAATGGCATGTCCGCAGACTCAGTGTCGCCGTGCGAAATTACCGCATAATGTTGGCATGTATTAGTCGAACTCTATCAGCGTGACGTGATTTTTTACCGTGACGTTATAACTGCGTGGATAGGCTGTAACGAGATAGCGCGAGATAGGGGGGAAACGTGAATAATTATTTCAACGAGTTGCGCGGCAAACCGGCCAACGACAGTCCCCGTCCGGGATTATCGTGGCTGAGGTCGGCGACCTGCCCACAGGTGATCCGTGCGGAACCTGTTCCGCCACACCACTTTCGTACCCGCTGCCGCTACCCGCTGCCCGCTGCCTGCTGCTCACGACTTGCTTATCTCACGTGCGCCCGTTCTGTCCGCTCACTACTTGCTGACAAATCCAAGTATAACCTAGCAAACTTTTTTTACATCGTACCTACTTGTTCTCACTTAAAAGTCTTCAGTGGCAAATGCGGATATATTGCTTGAGGCTAAATAACGTTTCTCAATGTAAGTATCTGACGTCAGCTGCGCGCAGACCTTGGTTAGGAAGAGAGCTATAATAGTCCAGCAAGGTCTGCTAGTTTTCTTCAGTTTATGTTACATGTACGAGTACATACTGTACTGTACATCAGTAAACACACACACTTAATTAATTTGCATAGTAACAACTTTTGTTCAAGATCAACGTTCATAATGTTATTAATGTACCTAGTCAAGTATTAACTAAGAGTATGTTTCAAAGTACCTAATATCTAACTTCTTTACTTAAATGCAGATTTAGACTTATCGATCCGTCAAGTACCGCTTTTTTCTCCGTATGTGCATGGTGTGTGATTATGTTGTCATTAGTTGCGTGCGTCGTGGGTCGCAGTCGCAGGGCGGGCGCGTAGCCCGGGCCGCTTTCTTTGCAAGCCGGCCGCTCTGTCATTTCATAATATTACTCCTTTCCAAGAATCAAAGAACATTTCGCGTTGCAAATCTATATAGGTGGATTTCGACGAGGGACCTTTGCGGAAATATCGTTTAAGTGATACACAGTCGATTTATAATATTTAGAAACTTAAACGTAGTAAAAAAAAGAAATACTAAATTCTCTCATTTTTAATTTTGGTGATAACCCTATATTGCATCTGCACATCACGGTATATTATATTATTTTAATTATCCTAAGCGCTCCTCAAAAAATCTATTTCATATCCTTCTTCGGGACCATAACTATATCAGTAGCAAATTTCATGTAAATCGTATTTATAATATTAAGTAAATAGGAATAATATCCAAGAATAGCACTCACTAAACTGTGAAACTTCGTCATTGGTCGTGAACGTGACATACAGTACATTAAAGAAACTAATTTTGCGCTAAGATAAGACTTTTATCAATCATCCATTTTCATAATCTGGCAAAACGTTTAGTCGTTTATCGAAGCGCATGGATGGGCGCTCGAGGCGATGTAGTGCCGGTATCGCGGCACCGCCTACCTGCCGGTGCGCTGACGTCGTCTTCTCCTATCGTAACGTGCAGGCGCGAGCGTTACATCACAGCGCAGCGCATGCGCACAGCCGCGGTGGGCCCTTGCGTAACGCAACGCAACGCTGCCAAAACCGAACTCATCCTTCGAAAACGGTTCTCCCACTTTCTGATAGTTACAACAAAAATAACTTAGTAAGTATTACACATAATAAATGATGATGTTCCACGTCATCCCAAATCAAGATGCAGACGCGATATATTTATGTGCTTTATTTGTTTAAATAACTATTATAAAATAAAATAACTTAGTAGAATTAGAAGAAACTATTATTTCTTAGCCTTACCACAAAATATTTATCAGCTACATACATAGCTGCACGAATTGCATTTTATCGACTTCTGCACGTGTTACATTGGCCGTGTAATAAATTACCTTGGTAGTAAAGCAAAATGCGAGCTGAAAACTACGTTACTGACTCGTACCAAGCACTTAGGTATTTCACGGCAACTCTGTTTCTTCACGACCGCTCTTCACTATTACGGAAGTGATTAAAAATCGAGGTCGCATTGCTTCAGTCCAGGCGCAACCTCTAAGATGCGCGGGGTGCTCCTGAACCCGCTTGTCCTTAGTTTTCACTCGCTTCACGTTGTCGCTCACGAACATTCCTCACTACTATTCTGCGCAACCTAATAGACCATTGTTCCGTCGTCTGAACAATAGTGTTGTTACTAGGATACTAAAGTAAACATAGAGATTGTTTAAACATAAAGGAAAAAGAAAAAACACTTATGCTCATCACTTGCATATGAATTTCATGCATGTGACGCAACGCGTTACTGCATTGCAATATCATTGTCAAAGCAGCTGCAAAATGCATTCCGGTTTTTAATGTGACATAGTGCTGAAACTTGATACGTAAATTCAAAGTTACCACGAGACAGGTATCGGATAATATAATTTTATATCAGAATTTGGCTCTCCTATCGGCACACTTACGAATTAGAGTCGCATGACGTCAGACTATTTTATCAGTCAGATTAAACCAAGTATGAAGAAAACGTTGGAATAATAACTAGAACCGCGTTAAGGCACGAGGACGGAGGCAGCAGCACGGTGCGTGCTTGTTTTGTTTGACTGAAGGCCGCATTTACATTATCTCGTGCCGCTGATAAAATACGCCAATTGTTATTTGCCGAAGCCGAGGCACTTCCGCATGCGCGCCCAAAGCCTCGCGCGGCCTTCCTCCTTCCTCGCTTACTTTATTGACGACGGCTTCATCACTGCTGAATTCAATTCTTCGCTAATTAATATTAACTCAATAACATAATCCAATAATAATCCAGATTTACGTCCCACTGCTGGGTACAGGCCTCCTCTCAGAATGAGAGCACTATAGTTCCCACGCTGGCCCAGTGCGGATTGGGAACTATAAATATTATTACAGATTATTGCATATTATTTATTTGATTAATTTTACTCAAATGACTTTTCAAGGTTATGATTGAAGCTAGTGAAATGATTTATCAAGGTGCCATTAGAATATGTCACCAGTTTCCCGTTGTCATCTAATTTCAAGAGGCATTTAATTTCACATCATCGGAGAAACAGTTACTTACTTGGGTTCCATACATAAATATGGTGTATACTTAATCAATCAGTTTTCATGTTAGTAATTAATTTATACAATCCTATATTATGTAATTTTTGGTTCCTTCTAATTGCAAAAGAACCAAAATGGTGAACCACTGCCATAAACCGACCGGAGTTGGGAGAGCAAAAATCAACTTCCAACATGATCCGGATCATAACCGTTTTGACAAAGCTTAAGACCGTGGTTAAACGCCTGGCACGTGTTATAATTTTCTACGTCGTATGCAAGTCAGTAAATATAGTAATAGCGGTACGCGCAACGTGTCGATAGCGTAGAGTAGATAAGAGATGTCGGTGGGGTTCCGCTGCGCAAGCGTCGACGCCTCACGTGAGAGCGGAGCGGCGCACGACACCTGTTTGAAAAACTTTCCCTAGATCTTACTAATAATCTTGGTTCTTTAATTCTCTTGTTATGTTGATAATGATATAAATACTGTAAGGGTGTTTGCAGCTACTAAAATGTCAAAAAAAATCTTGTATTCGATTACGAATGCAGTAAGAATCATGAAACAACAGTTTTAGTGAAAAAGCATTGTCAAGTTTGCGAGTCGTGTTGGCTGATCGTCATTAGACGCGCGCGCACGAATAATAGCGCGGCCTTCGCATCGCGTTCTATATTTAAAACGCGGAAGACATTGCGGTGTAGTGGAGGCGCGCTGATCTGATCGTTCTCCGCTCGGTAAACAGTTAGCAGTGTAAATGGCACCCGTAGAGCAAGTCACGCGCAGGCGCACCGCAGCGCGTCGCCCGCGCGCGTCACGCTCCGCGCGCATGAATGTTGCTGCCGAGTGCCAGAGCCGGCTAGCGGCGCCGGCACGTCGTCGTCTGGCCTAGCTATTGTTTCGCACACATTTATTGCCAGTGTTTTTTTTTATTTATTTAATTTTGATGCAACTTACAATATAATACCTGTAGTGCGTTAACTCTCCGGGCTTAACTTATTTTCTGAGCCTTTAACGTTAGTTTTCAAAGATAAAACGTCTCAAACGTGTTGGCGTAAACGTCTCAATTACTATGGAAAAATTGGCAGTGCCACTTGTGAATCTAAACGGCAACAAAGTGTTCTCATATCATAGTATTAGACATTTTAACGCAAACAAGTTTGAGACATATTTTGTGACCGAAAACTTGCACTAACACTAAGCACATTGATGCTACTTTGTCATTAAAAGATGACGATGACCATAGAAATCTGAAATTACTCATTCGGTGTTCTCATCTCCATCATATATTCGTCCCACTGCTGGGCACAGGCCTCCTCTCAGAATGTTAATAGGCGTTATATACGATAGCCACATATTTATAAATTGGGAAATTCGACTCAATAGCCTGCGATATATTATCTTGATCGCTAATTTATGGGGTTCGGAGTGGATTTCCGGTGCGCGTCGCTCGCGCCCGCGCCGGCCGCGGCCATTAGCAGCTCCGCGCCCGCGCCGCATCATGCCCATGGTCCCGTACACCGCACCCCGCACACCACAAGCTTTTATCAGACAATTACCGGTCAATTTACAACGGATTGTATCATCGTATCGTGATAAAAGTCCACTAACGAGAGCATGACACGCTGCGTTGGAGTTTTGTTATTTCACAGAATGACGTTATCGTTAACATTGGAATTATGTACATTCTGCGTAAAATTTATTATTGACAATAGATAACGTATGTAAATAAACAACAGCGATAATAGTGCATACTTTTAAAACCACTCAAATAAAATGTTCCAAAGTTCAGAGTCCCAGGCAGTGGCGACTAAACGAGTAAAGCGCACAAGAACGTACCCGACTAGCCTCCAGTATCATAGGAGATAATGTGGTGTCGATGTAGGTCGTCCAATTAGGTCGCATCGCATGGCTCCAAAGTAGGATCTAACACTATTCATGAATCTACCCGAAACATTGCTTGTATATTTTTGTAGTTAAACCACAGTTAAACTTAAAGGTTATGTCGAGATTTGTGTAAGAAAGTCCTTTTTATATATTTTTTTCACTTTGGTTACACCTGTAATAGACGCAAACTAATCCAGCACAGCAACAAGACCCTCGATAACACTTAAAAATTATTGCACAAATGGGCCGGAGCCGGCATTAAGTACCTATACGCGTATTGCATAGGCTCGAATCACGTTGAGCAATCGACAAAATAGGTTACATCCATTCCGCCGACCCAGTTCTAACGATTTAGTAGGTACAGTCACCGAAACGTTTATTATAGTATAAGGACCCTTGCAACTAGGCCTTATTAAATATAATAATGCTCTTGGATTAGGTAAGATTGGTGATCCGAAGTAAATACTCTCCAGTTAAATCTTCAGACGATTTTTGAATTTCACTTTGTGATCTCTCACAATTTTTTTTCACTTATTAGGTACTAAATACCCTTGAACGAGCAATTAAATGTATATAATCTTAGTCTCGGAATCGACTCCAAAGATTTTCATGAAATTTAGTATGCAGTAGCTTTGGGGGGCGATAAACCAATCTAGCTAGGTTTCATTTTTAGAAAACGTATCAAAAAAATACAGAGCAAAGCTCGACCATCCAGGTGCTTACTATAAAATAAGATGTAGTGTTTTTTTATAAGTACGACAAGGAAAGCAAACGAGCAAGTGGGTCATCTGATGGGAAGCGAGCACCACCACCCATGGATACCCGCAACACTAGAGGATTGCAGATGCGTTGCCATACCACCCTAGAGGGCTAGGATAAAATAGCTCTTGTGCCAGTAATTTTACCGGTCGTACTCTCCACGTCGGAACACAGTATATGTACAATGGAAATATACGTCATTTTGGTTTAAGTATACCCCTTTACCATTTATCTTTTGTTGAAACGACGGGTTCTTGGATATAGTTTCTTCGTTAGTTACTATATAAGTCACATATTATATAATTTGTGAGTAATGAAAATCTTGTCAAAATGTCTGATATTAATTTATGGTAAAAAGCCTTGTTCCTTCAAAGGGTTATACATTATAGACTGAGGCTGTAAAAAGCGCCCGTTCACGCTCCTAGCGCGTTCTAGCCCGCGCCCGCGGCGGGTGCGGGCCTCGGAGTCCCCTTCGGAGTAGCTACGCGCCAACTTCATTTTTGTTGTTGCTCTGTCTCGCTCTACAGGTCATTGCCCCAGCATCACAGTGCTCAACGATGTAAACCCTACCTACCTATCGCTTTTTACTCACAGATAATTACTACCATATTTTTAGGCCATACTTGTAAAGCCATTTACATCACTCTTTTTTTTCAATACATTGTCGCATTGGAAATAGCTTAAATTTAAAATTGTTATAATTTATTACATTTACCGTAATTAAAAGCGGTCATAATAGCTATTTCGCGCGGTCGCCACAAAGTTCACGTACCCTATCCTGGCGGCCTTGACGCGGTCAGAGCACTGCCCGTGCCCAAGAAGACATTGCCCGGCTTCGAATAGCCGATTGCGTACTGATTACCTTGTTTTGATCAAAATGAGCTAGTTTCGATGGAAAATTGGTTTAATTTTTAGAATAGAAATATTTTAATTCGCCATGCTTAAAAATTCTGCGATTTTTTTCAAATTAAAAATGTAACCTTTATTAATATTAGAAATTCACATTAAAGGGTAGGTAGTGTACGAACTGTTTGAACTAATTTCTGAAACACTTCGTAAGTTAAAGACGCATTAAGTTGGATAATTTCGCAATTACCTAGGATTGTTGACTGCATAGGTACCTAGATCCTAAATGTACAGACCGAGTTCATACTTATGGAACCAGGCAATAAAACGTTTTTTGTGGAGAATGCACGGCTGGTAGCAGCGACGAACCGCGCGGGCGGCTACACGAAGGCAATACTTTTTTTTAAACAGCATCGACAGGGCAATGACACCGCGTCCCGGGCACTGCCCGTTCTTGACAGTTCAAATGTTTACTCCTTACACGTCGAAGGATCGCAAGTCCAATAAAGCTTCTTACACAAGATTTAAGTGACCAAAAACGTACTTACTAAGTATATGCTGAAGCATCACCAAAATGCATATAACACGCTGGGTTTGCTGTTATAAAAACTGTAATAGGTTTGTGATAAATGTGACACTTATATTTCATACTCTTATCCAATCAAAATCAGAAAAATAAATTACTTGTACATAAATCTGGTATTTGTATCTAAATACCTACGTAATGTGCTTGTTCTCAACAATATACAAATCCAAGTAGTAATCAATAAAAAAATGCAACTAAGCTGAATAAATCGTTACTTTTTTCATTAAAAACGTTTATGCTGTGGTCCTATTTCAATATTGTGCGAAAACATAAAAGCGAGTATTTTGTAGCATTTTATAACGATGAATAATTGTGTAGTTAGGTTGGTACAAGTGGCCGCTATGAGAATTGCGGCGGTTTCGCCGGCGCGGGCGTCGGCGGGAACAATGGCGGGCGGCTCGGCGCGATATCTAATGAGTAGTCCCGCGGGTTCAACAAACTCCCCAATACCATACTAAACCTAAGGTAAATTTTCTGCACCACAAACCGAATTACAACTTCTTGATTAGATGCTCAATTTGATTTCGCTTACAGACCCGCTAAGCTAATATTAGCCTGATTTAACGATCGACTTATTCATTATATTACTAAACTGTGCTTGGCTAATGGTGTTCTCTAGTCTACCTATGTAAGTCAGTCTCATACGGGAATACTGTTTCGGATCTTAATCTAGTTTTAAAAACTTCCAGCTAAAAACTAACTATGTCATTTTGAACAACATCTTTTAAAATGGGCACATATATTTTAAAATAGGTACACGAAATGTACATGTCTATCATGCTTAATTTGCTTGCCTTTTAGATTTCCTAGTCCTAACAACTTTATAAGTATAGCTACCAATCTATGTAATTAAAATCGAACGCTGCAAATATAATGATAATGATAATATTAATGATGGAATAAGATACGTAGGTACCTACCTAGATGTCGCAGAACAAATTATAATTTTCGTATCTCAAATTATAATAATCTATAACATCTAGACCATTTTTAAGATTTAGCTCACACACACACACACAAATCACGTCTTCATCCCTTACGGGGTAGACAGAGCCTAAGGTAACAAAACCTAAGATTAAGATTAGATATATGTCTATTAAAAGATTTTCTGATAAACTGTTTAAATTGATCTAATATGTCTGTACATACGAATTACATTTTTACATTGCCCAGTGTTGGAACCTGTTAAGCCAATAAACTAAAGAATCTGAAGTTAGAAGTAAAACAAAAACATCGGAGGCGAGACGCGAGATTCTCGCAAGTCTTTACCCCTAAGTAAGAAAAAGTAAAATTCACATGAAATTGTAGCAAGTCAGAACCTGTCGGGGTCAGCGACCAGAACCAGGAACGGCGAGCCGGCCATCCTAACGCGGCGATGAGCCTTCACGCTGTCCAGCTGGTGCAGCCACATTCATTATCATTGCTTGACTAACCACTGTAGAGCAACTCCCTAGTTGAAACCTTTATATCCAAGTCAAAACCACTTGCAAAATTTCACTTCTCTCTTTTTCCTAATAGGAACGCTCCATGTCTACATTTCTTTTGTTTTCGTCTGATCCCGTGAACGTTGGTGTGTTCGACTCGGCGATTCCTTGCACTAACCTACTTAAGCGCATAATGACGCATGCTCGGTTTTGACGCACACACAAACGCATCTGATGTCACTCACCGTCGCCTTTGTTCGGCCCGTGTAGGTGACCTGCGCCTGTGACGTGGACTAATTTCATGGAAAATTGTGACGCGTAAGTCATAAGTCATTTATTCGTCGCTTTCATGTGTACATTGGATCTTACAAGCTAATAAATTTCCCAACATGAAACCCTGTAGCAGGGCACTGCAACATAACTTAACCTAATAATGCGATTAATTATTGTAATTTTGATACGTATGAATTCTATTGACTCAAGGAAATCTCCAACCCACGAATACGATACCTTTTTCGTACAGTGAAGAAAGAAAGGCATTTGAAATTGCGAGGGTGTGTTGACGTTGAACCGAAATAAGGGGTGGGGGGAGACGGTCATAAGCGAGGGGAATGTTTTGGTCCGGGTTCAACGCATTCAAGTCTCGACACCTGTAGATACAGGAAAGGAGTTTATCTCGCGTAGAGCATCTACTTATTATTTCTCATATAGAATCCACGTAATATACAAACATGCCTAGTTTCTAATTAATTGGATACTGATGATTTGTTTTTGTGCTCTCTCTCTGCTGTCTTAAATACCTTTAAGACAGAGACAGTTCACATTGCTTTTAATTATTGGAGAAATCGCCTAATAATATAGGAGTTTAATTGAAGTTCTTTACAATAATAATAATAATAACCGTTTATTTCGGACATAATCCATAGATGTTAGTTACATACAAAAAATAATAATAGAAAGTAGTATTAGTAAGTAGGACAATTAAAAACATTTAAAAAGTAATGCTACGAGGGGCATTCATTAAATTCTCGGTATTGATATCTTGCCAACCTTTTTAGTAAACTTCTTAATACTGGCCACTAAGAGTCATTCATTTAGAGTTAAAGAAAAAGTAAAATTGAAATCTATATGTTCTTTTGTTTTTCGTCTACTCCTGAGCAAACGTGATCAATGATCACTATGAGTGATTTTAGAATGTTGATTAAATCAAAGCACCGAGCCGTGATAAAATTCTTGACTAAACGGGGAAAAAAATCAAGTCTATTAAAAAAGAAATGGATTCGGTTTACCGTGAGTCTGCTCGTTCATTATCTACTATTCAAAAGTGGTCATGTGAATTTAAGCGTGAGAGGGAGAGCATCGAAGACGACCCTAGGCCTGGTCGGCCTATTGAAGCTTCTTCACCAGAAAATATAGAAAAAGTGGAGAAAATGATACTGGAAGATGGTAGAGTGAAGGTTAGGTCAATAGCACAAGGAACCAATCTTTCTATTGGTACCATACACGATATCATCCACGGTCATCTCAATATGTCTAAAGTTAGTGCGAGATGGGTACCACGAATGTTGACACCTCTTCAGAAGGATAAACGTGTTGCTTGTTGTTCCGACTTCATTGAGGTGTGTGGTGAAAACCCTGATGATGTAGTCCAAAAATTTGTTACCGGACATGAAACTTGGGTTCATCATTATGACCCTGAGAGCAAAAAAGAGTCGATGCAGTGGCACTTTAAAGGAGCACCTCATCCCAAGAAATTCAAGGTCATCTCTTCAGCTGGCAAGGTTATGGCGACAATATTCTGGGATTGGGAAGGGATATTATTAATAGACTATAAAGAAAAGGGTGTAAATATTACAGGAGGGTACTACGCTAATATTTTACCCCAATTACAGGAAGCTATCAAAGAGGAGGAGGGGAAAATTAACCAGGGGAGTACTGCTTCTTCACGACAACGCCCCTGTGGATACCGCTCATGTTGCCAAGGCTGCTGCTCTAGAATCTGGGTTCGAAATTGTTACTCACCTACCGTACAGTCCAGACCTGGGAATCGACGACTACTTTTTGTTTCCTAATCTCAAAAAGGATCTTCGAGAAAATCGATTTGCTGACGATAAAGCGTTAAAGGCTGCGGTGGAGGAGCATTTTGACACCAGACAAAAATATTTTTATGAGGGGTTAAAAAACTAATTGACAGATGTTATAAGTGTATTAACATAGGGGGGGGGGGAATATATAGAAAAACAAAAAAAACACTAATCGTATTCTTTTGTTTTCCTTCTCATACCGATAATTTACTGAACGCCCGTCGTACTATGACGATCTGAGAATAATTTTATAACTAACTAGCTTCTGCCCGCGACTTCGTCTGAGTAGAATTATACATAAAAACCTTCCTCTTGAATCACTCTATCTATTAAAAAAACCGCATCAAAATCCGATGTGTAGTTTTGAAGATATAAGCATACATAGGGACAGAGAAAGCGACTTTGTTTTATACTATGTAGTGATATGTAACTTAACTATTTTATACGTAATTTATACTTTCCCAGTAACGGCTTTCAATCATTTATAGAATGAAATAAAATATTAACAAGTGAACCACACCATATTGCCTGTTGCTCGACGTAAGTTGCATGAATGAAGAAGTAATGACATTAATGGGGTGGACGGCTACAAGTTCGCTGACCTGCATACACTCCCTTGTCGGCAGGGGTGCACCGCGTCGTAGCTGCGTCTCGCTCCGACCGAGCCCGCGGCGCGAAACGGCTGTTACTTGACTTAAGACCCAACACAATCTGCTGTTGCCTTGCCACACAATATAGCCTTGTTGATTTCTCTAAATTCACGACAAAGTCAAATGTAGAAGTAAAGAAATATTAAGAAATATTATTTACTGGCACTTACCATCTAATAAATACGAATTCTCACTTAGGTGTCTAAATTCTGTAGGCTTTTTTGTACAGCATTTACTTTGTTTTCTTTTACAAAGTGTAAGAATAGTATCTCAACTTGCGATTTCAATGTATAGTCCCACGTATAAATACCAAATAAACACCTGTTCTCATACGGAAATGATTTCCGAAATATTGTAAAACCCAAAAGTTGTAATCAAATCGCTTATTTGTTTTTGTCGTTCGTTAGACTTAATTAGTTGGTGCATTGAGTGTCGTGGTTTGAGTTATTCTCTTCCTATAGTTACATAGTTACCTAATTTATAAATTTTAACTGTCCTTTGAATATGCTGTACTCATGGTTCAATCATAAATTATGAAGGCTGTTGTTCTAGTATTATTAACTTGGGTTGTTCTGCGTAGGTACCGGATATTGCGCTTAAATTGTTACAACTTCGTCCTGCCTTGAGTGGCATTGTTTGTAAACACCAACGGTAAGAAATGCTTGTTTTGAAAAGCAAGCCGCTGACCTGCCACGTGACACGGCCGCCCTCTGCGGTACCAGTTACTCGACCTTAATTACATTACAACACTTACTGCCGCACTCAGAGACATTGTATTTATATTTAATCGGGTTTCGCACAAAACTTTAAAAATCAACAAATTTGAGGCTAATTGATTTGTATACGGCTGTACCATGCATGACTCTTATGCAATCTTCGTGTTTAACTCGTTATCATACTTCTATCCATCATAGCTCTTGGCACCTCATCATAAAATAATAATAACAATAACTATACTTGCCAAGTTACGCTACAGAAGGCAGAAAAACGCCTTGTGCGTGTTATTCATTTAGCACTTAGGTAATATCTCTACAACTCGACATCCTCATTAAAATGACCGAGAGAGGCCTACATCGCGATTATTGAAGTCGGCGTTTATAAGATACTTTTCTTAATATGTAAATGTCTTTTTTCAAAATATTATACCTTCTTATTGCTTATTAGTCTCACATATCGCTACCTTGGGGCTCAATTGTCGTAAAAGCCAAAAGTCGACTTTTCAGGAGAGCCAAAAAACTAAAAAGAAAAACGAAAAAAAATTGTAACTCTTTTGTTTTAATAGTTATAAAGAAACTTCGTAGGATGAAAGTTCTTAAAATTATGAGTAGAACAATATGAATTCATAATATTTAAGATAGAACCCATAACAAAGAAAGTAGATGGCGTATACGCTTCTTAAAACCAAAACATCATGACGCTTATGACCAAAATAATAGTTGCTGTACATGCTACTTAGGACGTAAAAGTCAGTTATTACGATTTATTGAAAAAACCAAAGGTGTTAGTCGCCGGTTTTCTGTTTTTGGTTAGGTACTTTACTGTAAAAATATAAATCATCTATATACACCCAAAACTACTTTACTGCGATAACGATGATAAGGTAGGTATAAACCAAATCAGTTTGAGAATCGTATTTAACTTTCAAAGTCCATTCATATTAAAGAGATTGCGAGGGTTTGGTAGTAACAAAAAATTCGTATAGAAAAAAAATATATCGCTGAAGGGAAAAAATCAATGTCAACGAAAAAAAAAACACAAATATCGTTGTTATTATTAAAAATATTGTTCAAGTAACACATAAAACGATAAAAAATAAAAGTACAACAAGAATAGGGCATTTAATACTTCTAATCTCTTTCAATCAAAAACAATCTATTTTATAAAAGTTATGTGTTTAACGCTCTTTTTACTCCAAATTTATTTTTGGTTGGCGTTTATTGCCATGAAATGAAACGCTACTGCAGGCCGTACACCAAACTTTATTCTGTTATTGGAAATAACTCAGGTCGTATTCACCAAAATGGTTTAGTGGTGGCTTATACATCTTAAAAATGAAACGTAATTGCAGGTTGTATAATAAACTTTGTTCATATTTCAGAAATCGTTAAGGTCGTATACGCCAAGTTTGATAAGCAATGTCCTTTATGCCAATTATAAATCTTGATTTAGGGTCAATAATACCTTTGCATTTTTCACACTCCGAGTAGCTGGCTTTTATAGCTCGTTTTTTTTAAATTTCTTGTTTAGAGTAACAGAAAATTGAGGTTGTATTCGATATTTTTTCGGGATTTGGAGAATTTTAAATACACAGATCGATAGAGAAAAAAAAACTGAGCAAGACTGCATTTAAATCTCATTTTCGTCAAAATGGCGTTTACGACAATTGAGCCCCAAGGTAGCGATATGTGTTTGTAGAGGTATCAAAGGAATTCGGCGCTAGGAAAGTAATACAGTTCACATTGACGCCATCGCCGTCCCATTTTCTACCTACCCGTGTTGACGCACACACGGCCGCGTCACCGGCAGGCTCTACGCATTGTTTTACGCACAAACATCTCCCCCGCTTCTAGTTCTAGAACGAGATGACACGTAAACAACCTCTATCCACGTACGTGAAGTAAATAACCAGAAGGTCATGCAGATGAAACCAACTTATGGGAGCCTTCGGGCAAAAAAGAGACGCAATGAAAACAAATCAATAACTAGCATCTCCTTGTTCGCGGTAGAGTGAGAGAGACGGCGAAATAACAAACCGGCATTTTAATACCGGCTCGTTTACGTGTTCCACTGCAGAGCTATAATGAACCTTAAGTGAATGGATCTAGGAAGATTTTTCATGAATTCAGAATGGTTTACAGACTTGGAGCGCAATATTTTCAAAGTAGTTAGTAGGTTCCGTCATGTTCCATTGTGAAATTTTGTTTTAGATCATTGGACGAGCTTTTAGCTTGTCGATCCACAGAAAGGAGAGTTATAATTTTTGAAGGAATGTCTTGAGGGTTGGATTAAAATATCAAAAAGGCGACCGCTGAGCGACAAATGCGACAATCAATACCTACTAAAAAAACCTGGGTAAGAAAGTAAGGAAAACCTGACTTACTAAAGTTGTATCTAAATACAAAGTATGTATGTATTAACAAGTGTATAAACAGAATATAGATGAAATATCTTCAACGGTATTTTTACGGCCCTTGAACAATATTCGTGACAGTTGAATTAATATAAGATTAGTATTTATTAAATATTTGAAATTAGTTTTGTATTCAACTCTAAATGGTTCAATGGGCGTCGCTGAGGAAAATTTCGTTTCGTTACAAAAGAAACTGGTTTTACCAATGACATGAATATAAAAAAGTGAGAATATGCACGCAATAGAAACAAAGGATTAACGTAAAGTCGCTGTTAACATTTGGACAGTGACAAAAGGCAACGGGGAGGTTGCCCTCGACGCGGTGTCAGGGTTTTACCCGCTGCCGTTGCCGCCGCGAACGACACGTGCACCTCCTCCTCCCGCTCCCGCTCGAACAATCTTCCCACTCCCACCGCAGTAATGTATATTGTTGCACTAACTCACACAACTGCAGTGCGCTGCGCTACTGCACACATACAAAACGGTGAACACGTGTAAGTTGTGCCGACAGCACACTAGAACATCTAATATCGGGATCGGTGCATTCTACAGCTAAGTACTCATCCGAGCATCAGCTATTAGTTCATGTTATCGAACAAAGGAAATATTAAAGATACGTTAGTCACTGACTTTGTATTAAACCTTATCCCACCAAAAACGTAGATGTAAAAAAAGGCCAAGTCATCCTGGTGATGCAAAAAGAAGTTGTAACTGAAAAGGTGTCTTTAGCACTGTCTATTAGCAAGCAAATCAATCCCAATTTACTGTTAAGCGTAAGACTCTCCTAACATTTAGTTACCTCATACATAGGCGTATGTCCATGGGAGTGTGTGCTGTGAGCGTGTGATCCTTAAACAATTTTAAATATTTTTAACATAATGTTTTTAGTTTCTTGAAATAGCGGCCCGTCCAATTTTATTTTTGCAATATTCTAGTGTTACGTATATACTGTTTAATACATTTTTGTGATCTGTTTATCATTTAAATATTTTCTGAAGTAACACGTTTGTACTATTCGAATTTATTCCTGTACTGCTGCGGTAAAAACTGTCTTGTTGCCAAATTTCAAGTGAGTACGTAGGTTTTAGGGATATACCCTATAGACATAAGCGAGTCATCGCCAAAATAAACAATTTTTTGAAAATATTTCAATATATTTTGACAGGATAATAGTAAAACCTTGATTTTCGTGTTGGGTTGTTAAGTTATAGATTGTTACGGTAAGATATAGTCTTTATGAAAATCAGGTTTCTAGCTGTAACTACAGGTAAAAAGTTACTGTGATGAAAAATAGCGCTTGATAGGATTCCCGTGAATTTAAGCTGCTTCTTTGAAGTTGACAGTCCAGACAAAGTATGTCCAAAGAGTCCAAACTGTCTTATATACCTTAGTCGACTTTTAAAATGTATACACTATTTTTATCTACTAAGTAAGTTACTTCCGTATGTACAATGTTCTAGAAAATGTAAACAAAATTATTACATAAATGTCGAAATCCTTGTAGTAAATGCGGGTCGGATTTGGTCACCCTGCTGCTGAAAGTAGGTCAGTGGTGCACCTAGGGAGACTCCCCCCGAATTGACTCCGTCCCGCGCCGCCCCCGCTCTGACCTGCTTGCCCTATTTACTCTAAAAGGGGAAGGTAACCTAGCTATATTAAACCAACAGATACCGGCTACAACTGCTTCATGAAACTGGCTTTAATACGTTACGTGAAAGGCAGTTTAATGCACGTTTAATGCATTTCAACAAATCAACTACACAATCAATTTTACACTGGTACTTAGTAGATAATTATGTTTAAAATTATGAGTACGGCCAGTAACTATAATTTTGTTTGTGTTTGGATACTTATACGACTAAGTATATCACGAAACAAGGCGATTTTTACTAACTACTTAATTACCTACCGAAACGAATAAGCAGGTAGTAGTAGATACGACGAGTATAATAACTTTTTGTCATTGTTTTAAAAGCTACGAATATAATGAAAGTTTATCTATTTCGTAGTCTTATCTGTGATTGCTTAAAAAAATTGTGGTGGAAATGGAACCCTATTACTTTTGTTCCGGCATGCCTCATAAGATTGTTATCTTGTGACCTTGTACAAGGAATAGGTAATATACATATACCTACTAGTAGGTACCTACATAGCATTTTAATTAGATTAATTTGTACTACTTTCACTCCAAGACATGAAACGTTTGAAATACATGTTGGGTACCTATATATAGACAGAGATATAAAAACATCATAGGTACCCAATACTAATCGTGTCAATGTAAATCTATGAAACAAGTACGTTTTTAAAAGAAAAAGCTATACTGACTTGTAAATTATTGAACGGAATGCGAAGCGGATAAAACGGGCGCGCCCTCGTTCGAGTTCTGTAAATAAGTACATTGAATCGAAGCAGTTTTCCCAAGACTTAAATAGCTTTACTCTCTTAACTGACCACCGATGTTATCTTATTACATAGACGGAATAATGCGTATAATAACAATGAGAATAAAATTGTTTGGTAATATTCTTTTCGCCATTGACGCAACAGGGTTTTGTTGAAGTTATAGATAGCGTAGCGCACATCAAGTGCATTCAGAAGTAGGTCAGGTCAGGGGTACTGAGGTGGCAGCGGGTATGGGGAAACGAGGTCACGTGCTAGATCGCAGCACCACGGCCAAGGGTGGTCCACAAACGTTGCAGAGCCTTTGTCTCTATGGAAAACGGTGCGCAAAAACGAACGCCGCAGTTAATTCATTACAATGGGTTTTTTTTCTTAGCTATTGGACATAGATACTTAATGACGAAGAGCTTATCAATAAAGTACTCGTTCTAAACGCCATGTTTTTGCGATTTGCTCATGGTAGGTATTCCTAATACAAATAAAATCAATCGAACGATAATTTAGAACAGATATTATGTTTGTGTAATATACTGACTAAAGTCGTTATTGCTTTAGGAAAAATCCTAGTCAAGCGTTCTGTTAGACATTTAGCACAGTGGGCACTAATAAGCCACTACGGCTGGCCGCAGACGCACGGAATCAGGATTCCGTGCGTCTGTGGCCAGCCTACAGCCCTCTATGTGACCCCAAACGTGCGTCATAACAATGTGCGAAGTGATGCAAATCTACCAACTGGGTTCCTGCCTGTGTCGCTATGACTGTTAAAAATAGTTTTAAATGTTATAGAAAAAGAAATAAGAAAACAGCAGACTTATCTTCGATAAAAAATATATTTCCCTATATTTTGTACCTTACTAGCTGTTGCCCGCGACTTCTGCCACGCAGAATTACATTTTTTAAGTATCCCAGGCAGCTTGACTTTCCTCACGCTTCCAACAATTATCGTTATTTCGTTATATTTCAACCAATTTACACAAAACTTACAAGTTATGTACCTACACTTTTCAAACTTTACCTAATATAATCTGCCCAATGGGATCAGGCAGGTCCAGGCAGCCGGCCGTTGACTGACGCATACAGTGACACGCTATAAAAAAGAAATATATGAAAAAACTATTAAATTAAAAAAAAAAACAATATTACTGTGTCAAGAAGTCCACTATGCCCAACGACCGACTAGACTGAGTATTTTACTTTAATATGTGTAAGTAGAGTCTGCAATAGTACTGACTATATGTATACATATAGAGAGTACATATCCACTTGCACAAAGACCACAAGTCATGTGTAGATCTTATTGCGCACTTCATCCGTATACTCGTATATTAAAGCGATTTACTTATCCGCGTTCGCGTCTACGTAGCCGAATTAGGATTCCAACGCTATTTTATTTACATTACTATTTATGATTTGTTGACAAAAACTATTAAGTAGCTTGTCACAAATGATTGCTATCTTACAGCAACAGCTGAGAACTAAGACGGCGAAACAAATTAAATGAAACACGTTTTTTAACGTAATAATACACTTGCTGTTACACAAATAAAATTTGAGAAATCTGACAAATAAAGTGTGATTGAATGGCGCTGGATCGAACCGAATGTCAGCCAAACCAGCGTGAGAAAGCAATAGCATTGTCTGAGCTCCGCCCGGGTGGCCGAAATAATGTGGCATTGAGTGGAAGGTCGTTGCAGAATCTTTGGCAAGCGCTGCTCGGCGCCAGCTCACACCTTTATCTCTCGGCGAATTACGACAGTCCATCCTGTACTTGCGATATTTTACAATTCTCTGCATTGACTTAATATACATTTTCACATAAATATTTGCATAGCCATTAGAAGAATATTAAATGTAGGTATTATGATGAGATGAAATATAATTATTTTGAAATTAATATAAACAGCTAGTCTCTTGCTTTCTCTCTGGTGTATGGGGCGTTGGGGGAGATGACAGCGGCATGGCGAACGAGCGGTGTGGGTGATGCTCGATGCTTTTGTAGTGGTGCAGAGGACGCGCCGGGCGCGACGCAGCGCTGCGGCATGCAGCGCGCAAGGCCACGACCTAGAGCCGCTTCCGACGTTGCTATGCTGCTGCAATACATCGCCTCCCCGCGCTAATCACATTCGCTGCACTAGCAGAAATCATACCTACCTATACCTATCCGCATGACGACATCGCGACAATTTATAACAACGCTGTGCAAACAGCGCGTTAAGTCACATACAAGTGGACATTGACTTTAATTTTGAATTACAAAATGTTTAACTGTGTTTTTGCCATTGTTACAGGTGGACAATGTAGTGTTCGAATGCACGTGGAGGGGTTGCGGATACATCACAAACTCTTGCACATCGATTGAAGCTCACATTAGACTGACGCATTTAGGGTAAGCTAGCCAAAGATTATCAGAGTTAACAGTTTCATTAAATTATAAAAAAGAGGAAACGAACAATGATACCTTGCCACATGATAAGCCTGGTTAAACTCTATCAAGAAACTTCGAGCCTGATATAAAAATCTCTTGCTGTTTAAGGGTAGGAACCTGCCAAGTAGATTGGTGCAAATAACTATTACACAAAATCACTGTACCTATAGGTGCATTGAGCGTGCAGTAGTTATAGCTAACCTAGTAGGGATGTTAGTGACGGTTGCGTTGAGAGTTTTGTCACTGACTTAAAAGTATTCTGTGCAATGTTTAATTGTTTATTAGTTGAACACGGTAATAAATAGATAAGGCAACTCAGTGGCACACGTGAAGCGGTCACGCGCGCACTGGCACACGTGTGCATCGGTAGGTAGGTATTATTGCGCAACAATCCAGCTGGCGAGATCGCAGCCTCTGCGCGGATGCAAACATCTTATTTCCTTTGCTATGTATGACAATAAAAGCTTTAAATGTTAATCATACTATACTTTGAGCTCCCATCAGATAGGTATGACTACTGTAATAACAAGGGAACAGGGGAAGCAATATGATTCTAAGCTAAGACACTAATTTCGTGCTAGCAGTTTTCCTTTGCTTAATCTTGTTTAACAAATATACTTTCCTGTAAACACTACTACATATTTGAAAAGGATATAACAACCAGTACTCTGTATGCCACCGCGAAACCGTTTCTTTCAAAAGGAAGCAGGTAGCAATCAGAAGTAAATGGATGCGACCTTTGGTTTATTATGTTAAAATGAATGGCATGGTTAGAGTAGAGTAGAGAGCTAAAGGGCCGGCCCTGGGTTGACCCGGAAGCGACAAGGCTTCGCGACAAGGTTGCCTGCGCGGCTCCCGCTCCCGCGCCGCCGGCGCGCAAGGTCGCCCGCCCGCGGCTTACGTAAGCGACATGCCCCTACTTTATTCAACTTACATATATTAATCAACACAGCGATATTTTGCGATAGATCTCCTCTCCCTTCCATGTGTTAGACTCTATTGTCATTCTGGAAGTAATCCAATTAACTACCAAACATAGTAACTGTAACAATTGATTCGTAAATCTTTTCACATAGTGATATTGCGTTGCCTGACAAGGAAAATAGATACATTTACTGTGATAATGTTCTACCATAGGGCGCGACTCAAATGGCTCGATCAAAATTTCATAGAAGTGGTTTGTTTAATTACAATATACCCATCAAAAACATATAACAATACCTTAGGCTCTGTCTACCCCGTAAGGGATAAAGACATGATTTATTTTTTATATTGATGGACCGACTACGGCATTTGCCGACTACTCGACTGCCTGACTAGTGGGTTCCAAAAATGCAGAATAGTCGGCATTGCCGAACATTTTGGATACTCGTCAGCATACTTCGTTTTCAATTTCACAGCCTTTGGTTAATTGACAGCTTGTGGATAAAATGAAACGACTTTATTGACATTTGATTTCAAATTACCGTGTTTTTGCAACTTTTTCTATGTAAGCAATGTTTAACGTAACTTCACGTTTTAACTTGTAACGTATACGTTGTACTTACATTTTTATGTTGTTATTTTTTTTATCTTGTTTAAATTTCATGTTTTAGGGCATTTAACTTAATATAGTCAGTGTGGTTTTATTATATTAATTGTGTCTTTTTTGTTCAATAATTACAACCGACTAGTCGTCATGTTTTGCTTAATAGTCGCCGACTGAAAAACTGCCGAATAATCGGTTTACCGGACCGAAGTCGTCGGCCATCTCTACTTTTTACTAACACGAGTTTACATAAATTTTTCATCGATTTTTTTTTAATGAAGAATCTTTGTTCGAGTCTTGGGTGTTTATCTATATATATAAGTATGTTCATCCGTTGTCTAGTACTCATATTGCAAGATTTGCTTAGTTTGGGACTAGGGTCAGTTGGTTTCAATTGTCCCAAGATATTATTATTATTTTTCGACCAGTCACATTCCTCATATGCTGTCAGGCACCCGCACGCTCAGCTCAAAACTCAAAACACGGAGTAAAAGCGACAACTGTTCTGCATTGTGTTGTTGATGGCCCTATCTTGCCCAGACTGATCCCAACTATTCAAATTCCGTCTGAGCTGAATTCGTGGGTGTTAGACATATTACCTAGGTACTTATATTAAAGATGCCCCATTTTTCCAGTCCGAAGAAGGAAGGCGATAGCGACCACGAGGAGGAGTTCTATTACACAGAGCGCGAGGTGCCGGCGGCCGCAGCGCCGCCCACGTTGTCGCACCGCGATATGTGCCGCCCGCCGCACGAGGACCCCGACTATCAGCGCCAGCTGGTCGGCTCATACAGGTAGGTAACCCCTCAGCCCACGCTACGAAACAAACCTCCTAAATGATCCATACCAACTTCATTCTGTGGAATTACTATCGATGTGATAAGAATCAGAGAACTTGTACAAGGTGCTAGGTCTAATTTTATTTGTGCGTTCTTGCTATATTTAATCTCAAAATATAACTTTTTGCTTGTTTTGAAACTATTAGGAAAAGCTCGCACGAGCTCCAAAGGCTAAAGGTTTTAGATACTAATGAGAGGTATTTTTTACAGGCAGGGACTGTTATCCACCCTTCAAAATGGTAATGCGAGGCCCATAAGTATTCCAGTTTCTCATTCCTGGTCAAACTCTCACTCACCGGTAAGTTATATTTAATTATGTCCATGTTTTATTTGTAAAGACAACTAATACTGCGTCTGAATTGATTTTAGATGATTTTTAATTGTTGTATAATGTTATTGTATAGAAGCACATGCGTCTGTCAGCGGCGAGCAGTTCACCGAGTAGCCCTGGCCGGCGGGCGCGCTCCGACAACAAGAAGTGCCGGAAGGTGTACGGCATGGATCAACGTGAGCTGTGGTGCACGCAGTGCAAGTGGAAGAAGGCCTGCACGCGCTTCGGCGACTAGCGCTCGCGCCGCCGCCTGCTCGCCGCCGCCGCCGCCGCCGCCGCCGCAGGCGCCGCCGCGCGCGCCGGCAAGAGACCCAACCTGCATCTCAAATAATACGCGTCACTTCTTACGACCCCTGCGACTTCCGCGACTGATCCCACCAGTTCCCGTGTGTCGTTTGAGGCGTTTGGACAATTCCGTGAGCGACTCGTGATAAGTTTAGTTGATAAGATTTCAAATAAGCTAAATTTAAACAGATTATTAAGGATATATGCAATAGATTTAAACATATTAAAATATTTATTGAGTATATAAATTGAAAGGAGACATATTTTTGCTCTAAATTTGGGACGTCATATAAATGCAAGATGGACATTGCCCACGTATTTTTGTAGAACAGTAAAAATTGCCTTTAATGCAACTCAATGTAGTGTGCGCAATGCACTGCGCCCACGACGCCCCTAACTGTGTATATTACTTATTCCTAAGTTCTAAATTTAAGATTAGACTGACATTTTTTCAGTGTGAAAATAATTGTTTTAGTCATCACACACGACATTGTATTTTTTTATGCACAAGGATGTGTTAAACTCGTCAATTGCCTTTTCATTTGCAAATTATGAAGATTTGAACAACATTGGTTCCTTTATAAGCAATACAAAAAGGTTTGAAATTCAATGAATCACAATTTACATAAGAGATTATATATGAAGACAGAAAATTCCGTCCACATTTCCAATGTGCTTTTGAAAACTACAGCAGCAATATTTTCACACTGTTTTCAAAGGAAGGGCAAATAGCATACCGTAAATAATTAATTAAATTACATAAATACTTTAGTCATATTAATCACTTAATATGAATGATGTATATTGACTGAATTTTAGATAATACCTAATAAGAAAATGATAATGTAGTAATATATTAATTAGACTTTAGCAGCTATAAGTTATCGCTGATTTGACGAAAAGACTATAATACTTGGTTAGAGTAAATTTTATGAACATATCTGTGTCGTATACATTGTACTACCAGAACAAGGAGACAATACTCAGCGTCGTTCGTGCAGTGCGCCGCAACTGTGGACGGCCCCCGCCGCGTCGCCGCCGCGCGCCCCGCACCTCTCGAGCTGGGACATCACATCGCTCATCGCTACCATCCAACGTGACCATCAATGCTAAACCGACCAAAGGTTTGCCTAACATATAAGGACCGGACAAGGATAAGGTAACTGCCAGTTATATCAGGTGGTTTAACACTACTAAGGCTCAATCAGGACACGCTCAACGCAATCGGAGCGAATCACGATCGTGAAGAAACATAAACTTGACTTACCTTTAAAACGTAAGCAAATGTGATTGACAAAGATATAATATTAAGGATAAGGACATTCGTGGCAAGATAGAAAACGATAGGGTGTTTCAGACTTGCAATATGATTTTAAAAGATAAGTATTATATATTTTGACGAATAAATTTGTAAATAAGTTAATATTGTTAATATAATATTGTATACTGACATACATTCTTTTCTTATTTGAGGTTGTAAGAAAAGTATGTTTATATTTGGACATATGTATTATAAAGAAGCTATTACATATAACTATTAGTACCGTTAACAAGATGGTCGAATCGAATATTTTGCATTCATAAACACACATTGGACTCTAGGTATAAATCATAATTATTAATATTGAACACGTTCAACTATTTAAATACATACAGCTGCTGACCCCAAACGAAATAAAATAAAAGCCGTTGACTTTGGTCAGCGGTCGGTCCGTGGATACCGCACGCGGTGCACGGTGTTGACCAATTGTTGTGTGGGTTCGCGAAACTAGATTTAAACGCTGCTAGGTAGGTAGTTCGCCAACATGCCAGTTGAATGTCATGTTCATGTGCCAATAACGGGAAACCGTTACACATTGGAGTACCCTCTAAGATGCGACAACGAACATTGCAGACTCTTATTATATTCCCCATTGCTCACACAATTCCCATGGTACCGATATACATACAATCAAAACATATAAACCATGCGCGAGGGTTGCGTAGCCGCTTTCCAAGTTACGATTATTTCAATAGTGATAGATCAAGTATATACCCTGATTTCAACATGGCCGATGGAAACTCGTAACGTAACTGCAGAACTTAGTATAGCGCTGGTGCCGCATCGCGAGCAAAACGGACCAATCAGTTACAAATTGAAAATTAATTTGACATTGGAACCATGATGGAACTGTCACGTGACCTTGACTTGATGCACGTTCTGATTTAGTTACATATACCCATACATAATTTTATTAGAATAGGAAAAATGCTATTGGACCTTGTGAAGTGGGGTTTCCCGGCATTACGCGGTATAGATTAAAACACGACTAATTTTTATTTTGTAGCATCACCTTATTTGTAATTTGGACGAATAGTAAACTCAGAAGGTAGTAAGAGGTTTTTTATTATAATTTGCAATTTGACGGAACCAATCAGCACGTGGAAACTGGAAATCATAAAGTCTCATCATCAATTCAATGTTAAAATTCCGTTCGTAAAATACTATTCTTTTGTACATACATTTCGAGCCTCAGGTAGCGTAGGTGTACAGTATATGTATAATCAAGTTATACTTGGTTTTAATGCTAAATATGTATTATTTTGGAATAAAATTGAAAGCATCAACTATTTCTTGTTCTCTGCTTTAAACCGTACGTTTATAGGATAAAAAAATTGCCAAACGTGCATTTTCCTACTATACCTACTAAAGTTTAAAGCCCCTTCCATAATTGGTCATCTAAGAGTACTCAGCATGTCAGTATAATGTGACACAACTTTTCTTCTAATAAACTGTATTACTTTGGTCTGATAATACTAAATTGATACAATTTGTGAAACGAAATGATGTGTGAATGACTTAAATTTCATAATGAGTTATGAAAAAGTCGATCGTGCTGGTCCTAACTTAAAATATTTAACACTTAAAGCAGAATACAGCGGCACGTAAAGATAGAGAGACTGATGTAAAATATAGTTTGTAACCAATTAAAAAAACTGTACCATAATGTCAACTTCTTACTCTTCGTATGCTAATTGGGACTGTCTATTCTTTTGCAACGTATACTGACTCGAAATTCCTACATCGTACAGTCGCCGTCATGTACATATAAGATCTGTCTAGTTCTCTCGGTTCACGAATATGTGAACTCACACTTAAGGGATTGGCCATATGGGCGTTTTAACATATTTTTAAGCTCCGATGTATCTGATGGCGACTGTACAGTCAACAACTTTAATTGTTGAGCATACATGGAGCGTTGTCATAGTGATATGATTGCTTGTTAGCGTTTAAAATACGTTGCTACAGTTTGGCAATGCCAATATGACAGCGTTCCATAGTGGCTCTACAATTTAAGTTGTTGACCTTACATGCTACTCTTTCTGATCTGTACTGTGCATTGTATTTGTTAGGCACAGATTTAGTACGTGACAGATTGGAAGATCCTATTGTTTTGAATTGAACAAAAATAACAGTAGACTTAAAGGAATTCGAACGCGTTTGCGTTAAAATGTCAAATACAATGAGAACAGTTTGTTGCTATTTTGATCCGCAAGTGGCGCTGCCAATTATTCCATAGTAATGAGACGTTTACGTGGATGCGTTTAATACGTTTTTCGTATGAAAATTTATATTAGAGGCTCTGGTCACTTTCCCCATTACCCGTCATTACTACTCGTGGTCCAGCCAGGTGTCAAATATAAAATCGAAGTATGCACAATTATTTTTGCAAGCCCTTAGGGATATCTAAAACCTTCTAAAGGTTTTCTATGGATATAAAAAATATAAAAAGATGCATTTCAAGATGACGTTCCATTAATTTATATCAATTTATAAGATCCGTTCATTGATTACCCACCGAATAATTATCAATTTGTCAAAGAATAAATCAAAGCGACCAATTATCTTAAAGCCCAGCACGGCCCAATTGGTTCATGTTTCAAAATTACAAGTACTTCAAACTAGAGCGCAGATCAATTTATCTGATTATTTGCTAGAATATTGTGCATAAATATTTAACAAGCGTCACTACATCAATGGTTTAGCCAACATAACAATATATGAAACATATAAAGACTTCCGCGTGCTAAGTAATGTCTAGAAGTCTTAAACCGCTCATTACTATTTTTTGTTTTTGTTTTGCTTATTGCCAAAGAATATTTGACACAGAAATTGGATACTCTTATCCTATATCCATTGTTTCCTCTTATGTCCTCTTAGTTTGATGATTGATAGGAATATGACGTTGATATCTAACGTAGATCTCCGCTTTTGAACTGAGGGTCACAGTCATAGATCTGAATAATTTGAAATATTTCAAAACCTACAAAAGTACAAGCAATGAATTAAAATAAATATTGGTGTAGGTATTGATATTTTTTATTAATAAATTACTTAATTTTGTTCTTGGCTTGTCGGTGCTTGCTCATCCATCGCCATTCGGAATTTGAATATAATATGTTATGTGCTATAATTTTGAAATGTTACGTACCTGCAATAATTACCAAATATGAATTTGATTGCAATAATGGTTGTGATAAAACATCATTAACTCGTCATGTTTCACAATTCCACTCGACGGCGGCGTCGGCGTCGCGTCGCGGTGGTTCCGCAGGCAACGAAGCTCCGCGCGCGCAGCTCGCAGCTGCACCCACGGACATAGCGTAGGTAGGCGACAACTCAGCTAGCGAATTGACAAAACTGCCATATTGTAAGGACATAGATGTAAACGCGTTTAATGTTAAATTATAGTTATAGTGATACCTTAAGTTGAAGTCATAATATTAGTATTGAGTATTGCTAGCCTAGCTACAATAAGATTGTATTAAATGATACACACGACATAAATTTTTGTGCTGAGCTAAACGATCAGCGCGTTAGTTATCCTTTGATAATTTCTTGCACCAGCTATACCCGGCATCAGCAACATACCTACTTAGAATATAATAATCAAATTAAGTGGAAGGACTTTGCAGTACAAAGTAATATTATTTCATTGTTAATTTAAGTAAGTACCTACCCTAAAATTCGTTTATATTTAATGAACGAGTTATGTCTCCAGCATGCCATGTGCATTCTCATCAGTCATCACAATATAAGTGTCCATGAGTTTGTTGTTTACTTTCCTACGATACCCATAACGTCAAAGAATATATTTTGGCAACATGGCGTAGATCGAAATTGATTGATAAGGCTAAGAAAATCATTTTAATGATCGGTTAATATATATACTGATCTTATTTGGTCGAACACTCGATGCGCTTCTACGTTGTCATTGAATGGTGTAAGTAGGCCAAGCCCTCTGGAGCACAACGTATGTGCAAATACCAATAGCCGTTACCTACACGAAGCGTAACAAAACTAGCAAAATGTGCATACTTTGTGCACATTTTTGTCCGTTCGAACATTTTGCATGATCTCGATCCCGTCATCGTTATCGTATTTTGCTCCTTCGTTTTGTTATTCTGATCTTGAATGCAGTTTCGTAGTTCTATGGTATACCGATCTCAATAATATACCTTCGCGAAGCTACTAAATTTATTACATGATTTAGGAAAATGTTTTATTAATTACAGTAGATCATAGTTATTTTTTGATAAAGACAATTTTATTTTTATCGCGATATCTGTACTGTACATAATATTGCCTAATTACTAGATTATTTAGCTAAATGTTGCTCAATTTTTTTGCACTCAACACCAAAGTCATATTATTAAAAAAAATCACTTGAACATATCAGTACAAAAAGCATAATCTTTGACATGTTATTATAATCAAATAAATACAACAGACCAATAGGACACTCCTAGTGCTACATGGCACCTTTGGAAATAATTCGAACATAGCAATAGCTGTACCTACTTATAACAATGCCGTCTAGCTTCGTAATCGTAACACAGTAACACGACATTAATTTGAAAATAAAACAAACTATTAGGAGGTACCTATGCATAATATGCAAAGGTACCTCCTAATAGTTTGTTTTAATATTATTTACGTTCGAGTGTTTAAATGAGAGAACCTTGTGTGAGTAATAATTTTCACTCAAACTACTCGTAACTACAATTTTATCTCTCAAAAGTCCAGCTCTAAATATAAATTCAAATAATTTACTTAGCTGTATAAAATTTCTGAAGTGAAGTAGAGTACAAGATAATAATAATAATAAGATGTGTACAGTTTTCACTTTATTGTCATGCAATAAGTTGGAGAAGTAGTTACATCTTTTTGTAGTCGACAGTACGAGGTAGGCGACAGATTCTACTTGGACTGGGCTATGAAGCTAGTAAACCTACTCTGTCACTAAAAATTACAATACCATACATAAATATGTGTTTACATTTAACTTTTAATTACACAAGTTTGTAAAAAAGTTCAATCCAATTGAACTAAAATGTTAAAATGACGACTATTTACCCAGTTACTTCATCTGACATTAAATAAATAAATCGTAATAGGTATTTACGTTTTCATATTTCTATATGGCATCTGTTGTACTGTTATGTATGCGTAGCGTATATACTTCACGGTTTGTATATGTCACTACACTATACACATTATGTAAAGGTTCTCTCAAAACTTGTGCACAAAAGTGGAGCAAGTCATCAGGAACATTGTTGATCGAAGTCAGGAACCGATGGTCCCAACAACGCGCTAACGTGTTGTGCACTTTTTTGTGACGCCAGGTAAATAAATCAATACCCAACAAATTTTGAATATTGTTTGTTTAGTATGTAAATTGAAGATCAAGAATCATTTCGAAGTTACGGTTAAAATTATGTAAATAGAATATATTTGCTCTGTATCTACATAGATTATGAACTAAATTTAATTTTATATTAACTAAGTATAATGTACGAAATGTACGGTTATTAATTGTGTAATTAGTCATAATTTCCAAAATATTTTTTTATTTGTAAATATACTTTTGCTGTTCCCAAAAAACGACACATCGTGTTTAGCTATAATATGTGGGCAATTATTATTTTTGAAAATATGTCTCCTGAGTAGAAGTAGAAACGCATTACCTAATAATTACACTAATGTCACGACGACAGCTCCGCACTCACTCTTTATTATTGAACTTTTTGCAGCGTAAATTTGGTTTTCCTTGAAGCATCATACATACATACATTCATAAATCACGTATTTATCCCTGACGGGGCAGATTGAGCCTGAGGTAACAAGACCTAAAGGTCACATTTAGCATGATTGCATTATAAAACACAAATTGTTAAAAGTAGATTAACCTAAAAAGGAAATAATTATATAATTACCGAAGCAAATTTCAAACCACGCTAAACAGTTTAAAAGTGTGACCTTTACGTGCACTGAATAAAATTTTATTAATGATATCAATTTCGATTTTAAATCTGCCAAAATAAGTAATTATGTCCTCGAATATGTACAGCCAATAGTGAAGATACAGGTGCATTTTGTAAACAAAAATAATTTGCAACCTCCTTATTACCAAAGGTATAAGAGGACTGGCACATGTTTTTGAAGCATTTAATGTATCTTTATTTTTACACTTGACTATCACGACAACGTTCGAGACAGAGGCGTTGATTTGAATTGTTACCAATAGTTTTAAGATAGGATATATATATGCCACGAATCACGATCAAAGGTGTCCATGCGCCGTCCGTCGTCAATATCACAGCAGTTTATCGACACTGTCAGCTCGTGTTAGTCATTTTCTTTACACAAGCCATACTTCTGAATCAATGAGGTGCGCTCATGCTTTTTAAAGAAAGCCTTCTCTTATGGATTTAGTTATTATTTCCTACCTGATGGAAATATTTTTATTGCTGCGATAAGAAGGCGATATTGAAGCATTACTGGGACAAACTAGTTAGCTGACAGTAAGTCTAATGTGATATTTGTAATTTTATTTATTACATTTCTAGATTATTATTTATGTGATTGAAGTTGAAGAACGAGTGTGTTTGTTATATTACTGAAACAATCGTGTAAAATTAGATAATGTTATTTTATAATTGTAAAAGGAAAAAGGTCCAGAATGTGTTCCAAATAAATTGATTTTGTCATGTATAGATATTAAAAATTATATATAATGGTGTTTTCGTTAATATGTTAAATATATGGTCGTTTAGATTGTCATATAAACAAAAATATACTTAAATATTACATGTATAAGCAGTAAAGCTAAACAACATAAAATTTTACGAATAGCCTTGTTGCGAATTGCAATTCTGAGCTCTCTATATTGTAATAGAATTACTAGTTACTACGTACTTTACTTTTCTGCGTTTTAAAGCGGATAAAAAGAAGTTAAAATATGAAACAAAAAGTATCTTGTACCTTGGCAAAATTATGTCACAGAACACAGTTTATAAAATCTGTATCAGACAATGTTATTACGTTATAAAACCTACTTGCTAGTACTACACTGATAGACTATTTGCCTGAAATATTATACCTCAATACATTTAGAATGAATTTTGTGTGTCTTGAAAATATATATTTTAATTATTAGAACCTAATGTGCGTTATTATTTATACTCATCACCTCTAATACCTACTACAGCAGGTACAGCGTGCTATATACCTATAAGTTAATCTTAAGCCCCAAAGTTCGATCAAAGTGATTGGAACCTAATTCCAAAGTCAAATGTGACTTAGATTTGTATTTCCATATAAATTTATTTCATATACAAGAGGAATTAAAAATAACTATAATTACACATAAACGTATACGACTCACGTATAAAAAGTCGAGTGATGCTCGACATGTTTCGGACTATTTCGTAGTCCTTCTTCCTGGAGCGCTCGCCCCGGCAGCAGCGAAACGAACACTGCGCGCCAGCACTCTGTTCGCTGTGTTTCTGTTCTGATTGAGTCTCACGGTAGTTTCATGTTGAAAAAATGAAACTATTAAATTAAAAACGAATTAAAAATTAAACTCAAATTAACCTTAAAATAAAATAATTAAAAAAGGAGGGGCCCCCGTGGCATAGTTCCACAGACGCTGGCAGCATTCCCCCACAGCCATACTAATACGCTGTCCAAGGAAGCTCCCACCTCTGCGGTAACGGTCACACGTAGCGTCTATTAGCCTCTTCGAAATATCTTTGAAGAGGCTAATAGCGCTAGGACCCCACGGACCAAGGATCTCAACACCGAAAGGGACGAAGATATTCGGTGCTGAGACGCCTATATTTATTTATCTTGCCTGTTTCGCCCGCTTCTGCAGCCGCGCTGCTCTACTCGTGGTTCCGCGAAAGTGAGACGAGGCTAGTGTGCCTACGCACGTTGCATCCCACACCAGCACTCGTCCCACACTCCACGGACATAGACATACCGTCCGGTCTCTTGCCGTCGTCCCTAGCGATGCCCATTGGTTCCAACAAGGCAAGGACATTGGCAGAGGCAAGTAAACGGCGGATGATGTCGTTCAGCGCGGCGTGCCTCGATAAGCGGCCAGCGCTCTTTAGGCAAGACAATCTGTGGTGTCCTAAAGGGTCTACATCCTTGCCACAGGGGCATCTATGAGGTGTGCAGCAACGAAGACCAAGGCGGAGACAGGTGCATACACGAAATGTTTCGGGGTCTAAAAAGGTTCCGGTGTTGGGAGAAGGGTAGGCTTCTAACCAGCAGCCGGCTTCTTTAGTTCTAGCTGCTAAAAGCCTCGCTCAATCAGACCCCGAACTGTTGCTTATGATGTTGGTTTCCATATAATGGATTGAACCGCGACTCCTTAGAAAAAACTTGTTGCAGGATGTCTCTGTAATAAGACAAACTAAAGGGGGAGATATAACACAACTAAACTAAAGACTAAAGGGGGGAGAGACAGTTCATCTACAAAATATTAAAAAATCCGGCCAAGTGCGAGTCAGAGTCGCGCACCGATTCGTACAAATTCGGTAAGTGAATATAATCCAGTGTTAGCAGAGCCCTGCTCCTAAGCAAAATGTTGACAGTGTAAGGTCATTTTATATTGGTTATTTACATAAACAAACATGAAAATTATCGCGGGATAGGGATTAAAAATCATTTATATTTATTATTACTTTGAAATGGTCCTATGTCCGGTACTATAATTACTAATCTTCAAATTTGGCATATCTGTAGGTAATTATTAAATCTGAAAATCCATTCATCGATTTTTGGGAGACATATTTCTAGAAGATCGAGGAGCACTATGAGCGAATTTTTCAAATTTCCCACGGGATAATAGGACTGGATAGAAAGTAAAGAATAATTGTAAGTAGACAAATCCTTCGAGGATTAACTACCTATTATTATAATGTGAAAATATACATATTTTTTGTTCATTAAAATGGACGAAATGGCAAAGTAACGCCTGATACAATAAAATATTAACTATGTGCTCTAAGGGATTTTACGAATTTTCTGCGGGAAAAAGGACGGGATTGGTAATAGGGATAGTTTCAGTCCTCAGCAAGGCAAGGACATAGGATAGTTTTTATGCTGTGAATTCTGCGCAGACGGAGTGGATGGCAACAGATAGTTATTAAATTAAATATTATCATTTTTTTGTTGTAAAACTTATACCTGAACTAGCTAGGTACTTTATCGTGCTCCCGCGGGAACTATACAATTTTCTGAGATGAAAACTATCCTATTAATTATTCTCGTCTTCTAATATGATGTATGCAACATTTCATCACAATCGGTACAGTAGTAAAGGCGTGAAAGCGAAACAACCTAACTCACTTTCGCATTTATATAGCATTAGACGCTACGTGTGACCTACTAAGGATATGCAAAAATAACGAGACATGTGCGTTGAAATGAATCTGATCAATCTGATCGAATTTAGTACCTATGTAGTTAATTATGATATCTGAAAACTTATTTCAGAATTTTGCAAAAATCCCGTGGGATAAGAAAAAAAATAACTTACCTACCTAACTGACTTGCCAATATAGTTTTTTGATATTTGGCAGACATATTTCTTGACTAGCTGTTGCCCGCGACTTCGTCCGCGTGTGTTTTTGTGATACTTACGGCTTTTCTCGATATCAAAATTATTATTATTATGACTATTAACTTCGTCACGTGAACCACTGAAAGTGTGTACGAAACTATACTTTTAGGATTACGTCATGAAAATAATAATTCGCGACACGGAATCTTGAAAAAAAAAACAGGTGTAGACTGGTTAATGACTCATCACATTTATTTATACCTTATTTTACAAATAGGTAGTTTTATTTATAGTTTTGTTTATAGTTTCTTTATTTAAAAAATGCTAAGTACAGTTTTAGTTACATCACTATTCATTTCGCCAAACTATGACGCTTATTGGCGAATACTGCGCTCACTTTAACGATATTTTGTACCTGATTAATTTAAAAAATTTAATCTATTCTAACCAAATAACACATTTATAAATGTTTACCTGTTTTTACCTTACGACTAACAATTCATTTACTAATCCGTTTTAATTAATATTTTGCGACTCAATTTTTTCTAGCAGAAGCTTTTTTAATTTATTTTCTTGGTTTAAGTACGTAATTACAGATTATTAACAATTATTATCATTCTACAAATTAATTAGCTACAGGGGCCTTGCCATGATGTCTTAATGCGATTCAGTTTAGGTTCGCTCGCTGTCAGATTCATACTAAAAGCACCAACTTCTCACAATAAAATTCTGACATGATCGTAGCGCAGGCGTAAACGCGCCTTTTGATTTTGCTTTTGATAGGCAAAGGTACTAAGAGCATGTCAGCCAAGCGCTTCACACCGCCCTCATAATAATATCAGGTTTTCAAATAAGAGTGCGTTCAAAAACCGAACGCGTTGTGAATAATGGCGCAATAAATAAAAACAAAAGTGACGGTATTGCATATTGAACTTTAGGTGTTAGGTACAGAACACAATTTAGGACGCCAATTTAGGTTGATTTAGGTTTGTCAAAAATGTCTTCGTTGAAAAAATACCTGTACAGCATGTAATTATTTTATTAATGTTTTTTCACAATTGACACACTTTTCCGCTTATATGTGTTATGTACATTAGTATCTATCTATTTTCTTCGTAGTATTGTTTTGTTTGTAATTATTATCAACTACTTATACCGAGGAAAGCTGATTTTCTTGAGTTCCGCTATTTTGTGCGTAATCACCTCAAAAATCAAATTTCAAGAAAACTGAGAAATTATATTTACCTGTGTTAAATTGGAAGTATTATATAGCAACTTTATAAGGTTACACTTTATTGGTTTTTATTATATAGGTGTATGAAGTTAATTAATTTTAAACACAAAACCCTCTTTTTTGCGTCTCTGGATGAGATTTAAAAAAAATGCTAAGACAGGTATTTCTTTATTTTTATTACTAAGTATTTATTCTAAGTTTCATGATTCTAGAATAATCTAATATTCTTTTTTCATACAAACTTTAACCCCCCTTTTCACCCCCTTTTAACAAAATTTTCCAAAATTTCTGTAGCCTATATCCTATTCTGAATTTATTGAAATCGATTTGCGAACATTTCATCAATATCCGTTTAGTAGTTTTTACGTGATGCTCAGTCAAACAAACAAACAAACAAAAATTTTAAAAATGGTTTTAATATGTTCCAGTTACCGATTTTAAGTCACCCTGGTCGGTTTTTTTTTTTAATCTTCAATGTACAGATTTTTTGGTCTCAACGATTTTATTATATGTATAGATGATCAAAGAGGTTGCACTACAAAGGGATTTTCCAATTTTCCCACGGGATAAAGGGACGGTATAGAAAACATAGAAGAACTTTGTATTTAGTAGACATGTTCTTTGAAGATCACGTAGTAGGCGTCATAAGAAGGGATTTTCCAACAGAACAAAATGATGGGATAAAAAAATAATGGGTGTCCATGCAAGAATAGTACATTACTGCAGAGGCCGTGAAGTAAGGGATTGCTGGACGAGTTTGGGGTAGGCGGCCGAGTCGAAGACGAGGCCAGATAGAACGAGTCCTGCAATCCCTGTTCCGGCCAAAGCTTGTATAGTGCTTTTCTCAAACAATGTGAGGAAATATTAAAATTAAAATAACTACTAGACAATCAAGTAAATCATAGTTTATTATAGGGAAAAATAACAATCACTACGAAATACGCATAAGCAGAAAATAGTACATTACTGCAGAGGCCGTGAAGTAAGGGATTGCTGGACGAGTTTGGGGTAGGTGGCCGAGTCGAAGACGAGGCCAGATAGAACGAGTCCTGCAATCCCTGTTCCGGCCAAAGCTTGTATAGTGCTTTTCTCAAACAATGTGAGGAAATATTAAAATTAAAATAACTGCTAGACAATCAAGTAAATCATAGTTTATTATAGGGAAAAAGTAATTTAAATAGGTACTAATTCATGTTGAAGGTAATATTGGACATATTAGGGCAGTTTTTAAACGTGAAATGTATTGTTTTGCCGGGCACATTAATGGTGTTTTATTTCTGTTAAATTATAATAACAATCACTACGAAATACGCATAAGCAGAAAAAAAGATTTTCGATTTGCCACCTTTTTTATTTTTTAAATGTACTAATTTGATCCAGCTATTTGAGCACCATGTTTAACCGCACATAAATACAGTACTATAGATTTTTTTTTTATGTCGCAATTATGCTTAGGTACAGATTGTGGTGGTGGTTGGCTGTATGTAATTTTTTCCTTTGCCAATTTAATTTTAGTATAGAAATTTAAAAAATTAGAGCAGCGGACAAAAATGGATTTTCATACTAACTTTTGTGGCCTAAGCCAAGAAGTAATGTAGGGAGCCATAAACGAGAAACTTCATGTCCTCATATCGGGACATTAACGCATACATTTCCGAGCATGTTTGAGAAAAAATATTTTCGATTTGCCACCTTTTTTATTTTTTAAATGTACTAATTTGATCCAGCTATTTGAGCACCATGTTTAACCGCACATGAATATAGTACCATAGATTTTTTTTTATGTCGCAATTATGCTTAGGTACAGATTGTGGTGGTGGTTGGCTGTATGTAATTTTTTCCTTTGCCAATTTAATTTTAGTATAGAAATTTAAAAAATTAGAGCAGCGGACAAAAATGGATTTTCATACTAACTTTTGTGGCCTAAGCCAAGAAGTAATGTAGGGAGCCATAAACGAGAAACTTCATGTCCTCATATCGGGACATTAACGCATACATTTCCGAGCATGTTTGAGAAAAAGGGTTTTTTTAGGGAGTCGGTAACTAGTATGAAATCAGTCGTGCTAAAGTACGACTCGCATTTGGCTGGTTTTGGACATATTCGATGGGAGAGAGGAAGGAATTGTAGCGCAAATTTTGATTCTGCGCGGACGAAGTCGCAGGCAAAAGCTAGTTATTAATTATTATAATAGTGAAATTATAATTGCATGACCACGTAATAATTCCAAAGAATATGTAGACGCCGCCCTAGCTCGGAATTAATTAATGTTTTTTCCGTTAGTTACAAATTTCTTCTAATTAAACAGCCAACTAGTTTTCTCGGGAATATTTTCGATACCGCGATTCAGCCGATACAGCGACACCCAGTGGCCGATAGTCGTACTAAACAAAATATATCATCGCTGTAATTTTTTTAAGCTAAAGGTAAAGCTATATATTTTTTTTAAAGTATGCAACCTCGTTGCTCGAACGCCACGCTGCTCTTGTGATCTTGTTGAAGTGAAAACTTCTTTAGCGGCGTTGTGCACGTCAGGTCACGCGACCCTGATCTAAAATGTTAAGGAGTTGCTGCAGGGTGTTTGCACGAGTGTGCGTGTGTGTAGTTCACTTCTGCCAGTGCTACCCGTTGTTTTTTTTTATTGCGTTCCATGTACTGCCTTCCTCTTGGAGTTGGCATAAATATTTGTTAAATATAATGAATTTGTAACTAATATATTTGTATTTAAGTTCCCAAACAATAGAAGTCCTTATAAAGTCATATTTAAAGGTATTATAACATTTATAGTAAATAATACATTTATTGTTCAACCTTTTTAATGACCCAACATGAGGCTTTTTGCAGTGTTAAAAAATATGACACATTTTACTAGGAGTTCTAAGTTCAAATTACAACGCATGTTATGAGATTTATGTCGTACTTATTATTGGACACTTTTTCGTTCCGAATTCAAAACCTCTCTAATTACCGGAGACTGACTTTACTGGTGACTTTTAATGATGTAATGGCGACTTTACGTGTCATGTTTAAGGAAAATACTGTAATTATCAAATTTGGCTAGGCTTAGCTTCCTTTGCCTTTTATGTTTGAAAGACAAAAAAAGTTCATTTCTTGTTTATTTTCTAGCAACACTAAACAAAATTTCCGTAATATTCCGTATTGTATCATGCATGACATCTCTATCTGACTAACAAGGGAAAGTTCTAAGTGACTCAATCAATACTCAACTGCCTTTGTTTGGTTTCATTTTGTATTAGTGATAGCGTTATTTTATTCTGTTCTTAGAAAGTCAATTGGTATTGCTCTTAACTATTTTATACTATGGGAGCTGTGTTGGGTCTTTGTTCAGCTGCACAGGTAAGCTAGTACAAAATAACTTCATAAATTTCGTAATGATATACCTAGCCAATGTAAACGTAAACTAATTGCTTTCAGCCTACATAGCTAATGAATCTGAAGGTTTCGTTTTGGGACTGCATTGTCGAAATAAACAGACATACTCCTCCCCACCTTATAAATAACATACATGTATTTACATAGATTATTTTTATACGTCATATTACTGTATCATTTTTAAACTGTTTAAGTACTTTGACACTCAAATGACTTTGTTTAATTTGCCTAGTAAGTTTATGAACTGGGTTTGATATGTAGTCACATTCAGACTAGTCTCATGTCCCACCAATTGTATTGTTGTGCAGCTGGCATGCTGCTGTGGCAGCGCTGCCTGCTCGCTGTGCTGCTCGGCATGCCCGTCCTGCGCCAACTCCACCTCCACGCGACTGATGTACACACTGATGCTGCTGCTGGTCATGGTGGCTGCGTGTGTTACTCTAGCCCCTGGGTTACATGATGAATTGAAAAAGGCAAGTAAATAATTTTGTAGTGTTTTAACTCTGTAACTCTCAAGTGTGCATTTGTTTTAAATACATATCAAACCACCTTAAGTCCTGTGGCCATACTCGTGTTTTCAATTGTTTGGGTGCTCAGAATCCTTGTATCCCTTTTTACAGACAGAAGTGGTGAAGGTAATTGCTATGTTGAGTGTCATATTGGTTAAAATTTGAATATTAATCGGGTGGTAGAGAAATACTTAATGTAATGCAACTTGTAGCAAAAAATTTAGTTTGGTTTAACTAATAATTTCACAGTTCCATTCATTTTAAGACTTCTGAACTAAGCAACTAGTATTAAATACTATAAATTATTATTTATTAATATCTAGATTTATTATTGCTGAAATACAGCTTTATACAAGTTATTAGTACATACATACACAAATCACGTCTTTTTCCCTTACGGGTTGCTAGCCGCATCGCCTATAACATGATTCCTTAAGGGGCTTCTAAACGGGCCATGTTTTGCTGCAATTTGTGGCTGCAACACAGTGGCCCGGCAACATTGCAAGCAATACCAGCCAGACTACGCAATATTGCAGTAATGTCCTGGCCATATAGGCAAACATGTTTTGTATTGACAGTTATGGCCGATATTGCCCCAATGCGTTGCCGGACGATCGCTAGGCGATCGATTTTACTGCAATATTGCTCGGCCAGTTCTATTGTTGTTTCAGTCGCTCTCTTGGTTTATGACACAGTGTATCTTTTTCTACGCGACATGATATGAAGTTTGCTGTGAATGACGCCGTGATGCTATATTCTGTGCTTTGCGATCAGCTGCATGTTGTTATTGTTATTGTTATTTCGAGGTTATGCTGCAAAAATGACTACTACATGGTCTAACGAGACAATTATTGACTTCATTAATGAAGTACATTTACACCCTGAGTTGTGGGATATAAAAACCGGAATATACAAAGATAGGAATGCAAAAAAAGATGCATGGAATGAAATCAAATTATCTAAAGTTTCACGCCTATTTAAATAAGGCCTAATCCAGAACCTCTCGTTTTTCATTTGTTTCTTTTTTAAAACAAGATAAGCTGCCGCTCGTCAGCCATTGTTGCCGGTTTGTGTAGCCCGTTTGAGAGTCTGCACACATTGCCGAGCCATACATTGCTCGGCCATCAGTTGCAATAAAATATTTTTGTGATGGCCGGGAAATTAGTTGCCAATAGTGCAGCCACAAATTGCAGCAAAACATGGCCCGTTTAGAAGCCCCTTAAGAATTTCGCCCATTCCCTCGATGGGCTTTTACCATCTGCGCGGGACGTGAAGCAACTGGTACATTCTATGTTTTTTTCTAAGTTATTAGTAGCTTGTAATTATAATTTGTTTAACAATTGAATTTGGTTTTACAGGTTCCATTTTGTGCAAACTCTACTGGTGTAGTACCAGGAAACTTCAAAGTAGATTGCGACCAAGCAGTTGGCTATTTAGCAGTCTATCGGTACCTACTTCTTATTTCCCCCTATATAATCTCTTAGGTTACACAATGATGAGAATTTTTTATTATGTGTTTTATGAGGACTGTGTTCTGAAGTGAGCAGTCATATTTTGTGTGTGTATTGGATTCATACATAATATTTTAACAATAGCCGTGGTAGCCGAGTGGTTCAGGCTGGAGAAGAAGTTAAGATTTTTTGAATTACAATATTTAATTTCTCATCCCTTTTCTATGTTTCAACACAGAGATTAAAGTGTGTATTTTTTTAATTATTGAGATTAATCATTATTTTTACTTTTCAGAATTTGCTTTGCATTATGCATGTTCTTTGTTTTGATGGCCTTGATAATGATTGGAGTGAAATCATCCAAGGATCCCCGGGCTGGCATACAGAATGGGTAAGAAAACAAATGACAAAGTAAAATGTTGTAAGAATTCTTCCAAATTTTGTGGTATGTAGCTCTGATATTAACTTGACAGATTCTGGGGCATCAAATTCCTGGTTGTGATTGCTGGTGTGATTGGCGCGTTCTTCATCCCTGAAGGCTCATTTGCATCAACATGGATGGTGTTCGGCATGATTGGAGGATTTTGTTACATCATTATACAACTTGTGTTGATCATTGATTTTGCTCATTCCTGGGCAGAAAAATGGGTTTGTAAGTATTAAAAGACATTACAATAGTTATTATTATATATGTGTGCTTTGCAAGATAGAGATTTGTGCATTTTATCACAGTATGTTATTATCATTATTATTATAAAAGTAGTCATTCATTCTTATCTCACCATTTCACAAATAATCATCACTTGTTGGTTTTAAGATTTGAAGGAATGGAGAACTAACTAGGTACATATTATGAACATTAGCTGTTTAAAACATTCATTTTATTTGATGATATGAGTAAATGCTGTTATCCTGAATCTGATGGTTCGAAACCGCAGTATCGATCTTTATGTAATTTAGCAAGAAAATAGAAAGAAAGAAAGAAGACATTTATTCCTTTTTGCAAGACACACAAATATAAGAGAATATACACAGTTAAAAAATTAAAATAAAAAATAAAAAAAGTTAAAATAGCTACCTTTTCTCTTGGAAAATTACGTATGCCCCGCGGGGTATTGCGAAACGCATTCTTCACAGACAAAGTCTCTGGCCACAGCCAAGTAACACAATTTAGCCCAACGGTCGGCAACAGGCGGACCGCGAAAGGTCGAACATCGGCCCGCCAAGTATTGTAATTTGTAATGTATTGTAAATATACCACGTATCGACTAATAACGTAGATAAGATAAGGTATACTGGTTTTTTCTGGACCTCGTTACAATTTTGTCACAGTACCCGGACCACCCCTAAAACTGGCCCCTGATTTAGATGGTCACTATACTTCATTTAGTTTAGGATGAGAAACCACAACAACTTTATATTGCGGCTCGTGAAGTGTATTCTATTTTCAATTTGTACTAGAGTCATTGTAAACGGCACGAAAATAGAGTGACATTAAAACAATTTTATTTTGCGGCTCCCAGATTATTGCACCGTACTATTATTTGCTAGGTAAGACATAGTTGACCAGACGCAATATAATTTTGCTGTGGTTCCTCATTCTAAATTAAATGAAATATACTCAATGCTTAAGCAGCACATGTATATTTATTTACAAGCTGTTGCCCGCGACTTTGTCTGCACAGAATTCGTTTTGTGCTATAATCCAGTGTTAGGAGAGTCCTGCTCTTAAGAAAAATGTATGCAGTCTGAGGTCATTTTTTATTGGTTACTTATACACATTTTTAGATTTATTTAATTAGTTGTGCTACCTTCCTGTTATAAGAGCTACCTTGATACCAAATTTCAAATTTCTAGGACAACTTGAAGTACCACATAGGCTTTTCAAGCTCGGCAATTTGTATGGAAACACCTTTTCTGATTCTTTTGATTAAGTTGACTCAGAGGGTTCATTTTTCACAGCCCCAAGAGACCGCAGACCTTAGAATTTGATGTCAATTTCAATTTTATATCTCTACGCCTTCAACAAAGTGATCTTATAAGGGTTTCCTTTTCCCTTTAGAGGTAGGTACGGAACTTTCATACAAAAATGCAAGAGCCCTTAAACCACCTTAATTCGGCCCTGCGCATAATCTAATCTTAGGTGAACTCTCCTACTCGTAAACTATCTCCCAGCCAAACTTCATCTTCAGAGGTACCCTTATAGGTACCCTTTCAGATATCGTGATGAGTCCGTGACAAAAATTGAATGTCTTGATTCTGTGGGTCTCTTTTGATAAAATAAACCCTAATGTTATCGGAAAGAAACCACAGCATATATATTAGTGTGAAAACCGCATCCACGTAGATTTAGCCGTTTCTGAGATTAGCGCGTATAAATTTGCAGACAAAACAGATAAAAATTCTAAAATCTTTGTTTTGGGTTCTAGATATTGTGCTAAGAAATAGCTATTCTCAAATATTTTCCATGCACAAACATCAACCAGTTACAATTTTATTATGTGTATTGTGGTGTATGTTTAGATACGTTCTTTTGTGTGAGGCAGTTTTTAGGCGTCGTAACCACGATGAATGCGGCGGACGTTAACTTCAGCCTGTGCTTTCCCTGTTCAGCTAACTATGAGGAATCGGAGTCCAAGGGCTGGTACGCGGCGTTACTGCTCGCGATGCTTGCCTGCTTCGCGCTAACGCTCACGGGCATCATACTGTTGTATGTTAACTTTACTCAGGTAAGAAATTAACACTTTTTTAGTAAATTACACCCCCGAGGGTGGTTAAATAAAGTGTCTCAGATCGCACGAGCCAAAGGCGAGGGCGATAAACATGCGACCTAAGGCTTTCTTAATCACCGTCCGAGGTGAGTACGGTCAAGTGCAAAAATAAGTATCGATACGAACTTCTCACAAATATGTCCCACGACCTTATTACGCCGGTGTAAGAGTGTATGGTACTTATTTTTGAAACTTTGACTAGATACATATTATTACACTTGACTGTACACAATTTAACGTCTTCCCCTGGTCAGGAAGTGGAAATTACCGCTCGCGTAGCGGGCGGTAAATTGCTAATTACGGCCTGGGGCGAGGTAATTTTATTTATTTACTTCCAAATGTGATGAAAAACATTGTATGTTTCACGGGCGGTACGGGAATTACGAACCTCGACTCAGAAGGCCCTGTCTTCTCGTCTTCGGGCTTCTACTAGGGCCTCGAGCGTAATTCCTTACTTACCGCCCTTAATGCACAATGTGCTATTACGTAATATATTTTATGCGAATGGAAATTTCCACTTCCTGGCCTGAGGAAGACGTAAAATTGTGTACACACCTCGGGCGGTGATAAAGAAAGCCTCAGGTCACATACTTATCGCCCTCGCCTTTGGCTCGTGCGACAAGTTCCTGCGATCTGAGATATTCTTTATTTCACTACCCTCGGAATGTAATGTACTATTACTTATATCTAACTAGCGACCCGCCCCGGCTTCGCACGGTATATTGTGCATGTACTATACATATAAACCTTCCTCTTTAATCACTATCTATTTAAAAAAACCGCATCAAAATCCGTTGTGTAGTTTTGAAGATATAAGCATACATCGGGACATGGGGACAGAAAAAGTGACTTTGTTTTATAATATGTAGTGAATCTGCACATTTCTTCGGCATGTCTAAAAAAATATCGCTTTTAACGCGCGCGTAACAGAAGTCAAACTTCATGTTATTTCATGTTGTAAAAGATATACTTATTAAGAAGCCAGAAAAATTAAAGATAGCGTGCATAAACATTCATGCAAACGACATGTAAATGCTTAGCAGCCAATCTACATATATATAATTCAAAGGTGACTGACTGACTGACTGACTGACTGACTGACTGACATAGTGATCTATCAACGCACAGCCCAAACCACTGGACGGATCGGGCTGAAATTTGGCATGCAGGTAGATGTTATGACGTAGGCATCCGCTAAGAAAGGATTTTTGGAAATTCCCACGGGATAAGGAGAAAACGGGAATTATATATGCACAGCCCAAACCACTGGACGGATCGGGCTGAAATTTGGCATGCAGGTAGATGTTATGACGTAGGCATCCGCTAAGAAAGGATTTTTGGAAATTCCCACGGGATAAGGAGAAAACGGGAATTATATATGCACAGCCTAAACCACTGGACGCATCGGGCTGAAATTTGGCATGCAGGTAGATGTTATGACGTAGGCATCCGCTAAGAAAGGATTTTTGGAAATTCCCACGGGATAAGGAAAAAACGGAAATTATATATTCGATTCCGAGTGACGCTATCTCAGTAACTATAATAACTAGGCTCTTCAAATTTGATACAAAAGTTGGTGATTACAAAACTAAGAAACTAATTTCAGGATTTTTGGAAATTCCCACGGGATAAGGAAAAAAACAGGATTTATATATTCAGTTTAACGAAATCCTATGAACTATAATTACTACACTCTTCAAATTTGGCATAGAAGTAGGTGATTATAATAGTAAAACAAAGTTCTAATGCTTTTTGGAAATTCCCACGGGATAAAAACGGGATTTATGTATTCAGTTCTACGGGATCGATTTTTCGTTTTACTGGTCGTATAAAATTGAAATTTGGCCTTCAATTTCCCTTGGGGAGTGTAGGGGAGCGCTACAAAAGGATTTCCTGAAATTCCCACGGGAACGGGAAAAACGGGACTTTTCGTTTTCTGGTTGCAGAAAGCTGAAATTCGGCATGTAGGTTGCTTCGGGAGTGTAGAGGAGCATTAAGAGAGTACTTTCCAAAATTCCCACGGGAACGGGAAAAAAACAGGATTTTAAATCGTAGGATTTTAGGTCGTAGAAAGCTGAAATTTGGCAAGTGGGTTCCTTGGGGAGTGTAGAGGAGCATAATGAGATAATTTCCCAAAATTCTTCTTCTTCGTTCCCGTAAGATATTCGGGAAATGCTTCATTTGGCGAAATTCTTACGGAAACGGGAAAAACGAAAAGCGGGGAAAGTTGAAATTTGTCACGTAGGTTTATTCGGGAGTGTAGGGGAACACTAAGAAAGGATTTTCCGAAACGCCCACAGGGACGGGAAAAAACCGGATTTTACGTTTCCAGACGAAACAGCGGAAGAAAGAGACTTAACATTTATAACGTGTGTTTCTTTAAAGGCTTTAAGTGTACTCCGAAAGCACTTCCCAAAATTTCCACGGGAATGGGAAAAAACTTATTTTTTCATTTTACATCTTAGCGCGTACGATGTCGCGAGCAAAAGCTATTTAGGATGTATTTTAGGACAGCCCTATAGGTTAGGTTAGGTTTGTTTTATAAAAATCCTGCAATATTTACAGGTTCAGAAAAATTAAGGCAGCGGGGCAATGCGGGGGCTGGCTTGCATGCTTGCTTGAGTCCTTGCTTTGCATGCTTGATTGCATACTTGCTTTCATGCATGCTTGCATGCTTGCTTGCATGGGTGCTTACTTGCATGCATGCTTGCTTGCACGCTTGCTTGCATGCATGCTTGCATGCTTGCTTGCACACTTGCTTGCATGCTTGCTTGCCTGCTTGCATGCCTGCTTGCATGCATGCTTGCATGCTTGCTTGCATGGGTGCTTACTTGCATGCATGCTTGCTTGCACGCTTGCTTGCATGCTTGCTTGCCTGCTTGCATGCCTGCTTGCATGCCTGCTTGCATTCCTGCTTGCATGCCTGCTTGCATACTTACATGCTTGAAGGCTTGCATGCCTGTTTGCATACTTGCATGTATGCTTGAAAGCTTGCAGGTTTGGTTGCTCGCTTGCTTAATTGCTAGGTTCTTTGAAATGCTCATGGTTCACGCGTGCGAAGCCGCGGGCAAAAGCTAGTCATTAATAAACTAAGAACCGCATTCGTGAACCGCCTGTTAAGTAAAAGCTCGTAAAATGCAGTTATATTTTGTTCCCCGCAGGCTGACAGTTGTGACTTGTCCAAGTTCTTCATCTCTATCAATCTGATCCTGGTGGTGATCGCGAGCGTGGTGTCCATCCTGCCCGCGGTGCAGGAGCATAACCCGCACTCGGGGCTGCTGCAGTCCTCCGTCGTGGCGCTCTACGTCATGTATCTCACCTGGTCGGCGTTGTCCAACTCGCCTAGCCCTTGCAACGGCATGATCGACCCGAACAATGTGAGTTGGCTTACTTGATACAATTTGTGTCTTTTGTTTGATATATTTTCTACGAAATCGAGGAGAAATTTTTCATCTTTCGACCTTTTTCCTGGGCCACGCACTTCACGAATTCACGAGTGGCATAAGCGGTGGCGAGGAAAGAAGGCAGAGAGAAACTTAGTGCGGCTACGTTCTGCCACTCATCTTACCCAGTCCTATCTATTTTCTACTTTTTTGCTCCTCTCGCCATAATCTGCAGAGAGACGAGGAAGGGCAACAGCGAAGAAGTATGATGGGCACAGCAAAGGGATGCGCGAGGAGCATGTCGTGGTTCTAGGTTTCGGATAAAATAGTAAGCGGAAGTGGACTGCCGAAACCTTTATTGCATTTCCGCTTTTTACTCCAACTTATCCATTGAAAATACACTCAAAAAGGTACTCCAAGCAAAATATTGGCAATTTGGCAGTGAATGCAGGAAACAGATTCACGAGTTCGAATACGTTTATATATTTCAATAATACCAATATACATACATACATGCTACATTACGAGTATGTATTTCCATTGTACTTTGTTATTTCTTCACCAACTGTATATGTATTTATATTAATATGTACATATTTAAACTATGAATGTTATTAAGACCAGTTATTATATTTAAATATGCATTACCAGGATCATAAGGCCGACGTTTATTGGGTATGTACCTAAATTGTGAGAAAAGCATACATCCCTGTTTTCTGATTCCTACAAACCCTTTAGATGCAGGCTAATTAGTGTCCTATTATCTCACCTCTGTGGCATTCAAATGTGTTCTGCACAACATTTTAATTTTATTTTAATTGTTACCATGTCTCACAAAGCTGCTAGCATGTTTTCTTATCAACTTATTTTTAATTCGGTTGTCATTCTCAATCAATAACCGGCCCCCCGATACGGTCAATATGTTTCCAAGTTGTACAGCACCAGAAAAGTGCCAGCAGATAACTTTTTGGGCTAAGTGGATTGCTGAAGCCTGGTTGAAGATTGGATATGATGACAATATTTTCGTAAATTTAATTTGTTCTATCAGCTTCGTAGTGCAACCTAAGGCAAAGGTAAAAATTTATATGAAACATAGTAACATAATCTAACGTGAAACGTAGCCGGTAACGTTACCAAATTAAAAGTTAAGTATTTGAAGCTCTGTGCAAGAGGTATTCGGAACACAATCTTGCGTTACGTTTCGCTTATGACTTTTAAAGTACCTGGTGTATTGTCGCGGCAGCCGTCAAAGTACCTGTTATGGTAGGAAAATATAGTCTGTTGCCCTAGCGCTCTTCAATTTGGCACAATAAGAGTGTGAAAAAGCAATGCGTGCTTTATACCTGCATACTAAAGCCTCAAACCCCATTTACCCCATGGCTGACCCATGCAAGCGACTTTACTGCTTATACTATAATGGAATAGAATTTCGCTCATCTCAGTCTGAAATAAACATTTTGGCGGTTGACGCAACAATGGTGGCAAACGCCTGACGGCAGTTTATGCGCAGGCGTCATCGTTCGACAAGCAGGCGATCATCGGGATGGTGATCTGGGTATGCAGCGTGCTTTACTCGTGCGTGCGCACCGCCTCCTCCTCTTCAAAAATCACCATGACGGACCACATCCTCGCCAAGGAAGGCACACAAGGTGAATTTTCTTACTTCATATTTCTATACCTAAATAATAATAATATTTGAGTCCTAATCGTTAATCACAAACAGAATCGTATTATTTAAACACTGATAAGTATTTTTTATGCATTTCTTTACATTTTGTATCTTTATGTGCACTTATGCGGTATCCCGACCCCAGTTTGAATTAAAATAACGACATTTGTTTGAGTTAGTACGTCTTGTTAGTGTTTAAATTCGAATGATACTTTTGTTCATTTACTAAAACTAACGCACGTTTATGACTTTCTTGCGAACGTAACGCGCTGTCGACGGTGCGGCGTAAGGGCAAGGAGGGCTCATAGCTAACGAAGGTAACATTATGCCCATTTTAGATGCCTTTGCCTCGCTTGTCCCATGTATTCCTAGTAGATGTAAATAACAAATTGTGTGTCCCTATTACAGGGTTTCAACAAATGCATGAATGATATTTTACAAACTTATTCAAGTTACTCAGTCTGAACACTGCAAAGTCGCGTAGTAAAGTTTTAATTATTAATCTTATTGCTGACTATATTTAATGCGTTTCAGTTCTAAATAGGTACGTTTATCACGTCGCGTAGGGAGGGCAGAAGAAAACACAGCGGATGGTGGACAAAATATGTTGTACTTTCTTTATTTTTAAATAGAATGCACCTAACACAACAACATGTAAATAGTTAGTAAAGGGCATTCTATAAATCAACTTAATTGAGCTGATTGATCCAATTTAATCAAACTTTATATAGCGAAACTACCTACATGGGAATGACTGTTCCGTGTGAATGCTATTATAATTTTTATTTTTATGTTTAACCGAACTTTAAACCATAACATATATATAGATGTTCAGACCAACTACCTACCTACTTATAAGTTTGTAAAAAAATCGTTAATGCTTTTTATTACACTGTGTGTATTTAGTCCCAGCTAAGAGAGCTATTACGCTATGCTACGATCCTTAAAAAGCCCTCGATATTCACGATTTTTTTCATTTGTAGGATTTGATAACAAATTAATAGTTGAAGTCACAGAAAACATATCGAGCTAGAACGAAAACGTGTTGTATCGCGTGTGCCAAAACCAAGTGCTGAGAACCCAGATGCTCGCCGCGAAGCTTGCCGATCGCGTTCCGCGTGACACGCCAAGCTCACGTCAGGCTGTAACTTCAATAGTACATTACTGTCTAGGCCAGGAAGTAGGCAATTGCTGGATGAGTATTGGTTTGAACGGACGAGCTTGCGAGTCCGTTTAATAATACGAAGCCAGCAATGCTATTCTGGCCGAGGCAAGTATAGTGCTTTTCTCAAAAATCGAAAATAACACAACAACAAAATAGTGAAAATTGTTTGCTTTGCCGCCTTTTTCTATCAATGGCATTTGAAGAGAGTATTTTTCTACCCAGAACACCTAAAGCTATTTCAGACACAAACAAACACGTTGTCGTACTAGCTTTTTTTTTTTAATTTGGTGTTTTAAGTTGTGCCTTTATTTTATAATGGTGATTTGCATTTTTAAAAAGTTAATAACTAGACAGTAATGGAATTTGTATGCAACATTACTGGAGTTTATCGCTACAGTAATTTTTTTTTTAATTTTGGACTGACCGGCAACAATTAACTTCCTGTTCTGATATGTAGTTAACAATGACGACTTTAACGGGCATTTTTGAGAAAAATACTTTGTTCCTTAATTATAAACATGCCCAGAATCATGCTAAACGTGGCCTTTAGGTCTTGTCAGCTTAGGCTCTGTCTACCCCGTAAGGGATAAAGACGTGATTTATGTATCTATGTACCTATTATTTATACAATTTATTTATTTTCTTGCTCTGCATTACTTTCACCAAAACTGAAGCGCGCGATTGTGCGTCCAATGCCAGTTTTTCATTGGGGGCTTAAATGATGCAGATGCAGCAGACTTGGCGTTTCATTGCACGACAGCTATACATATACAAATAAATAAATAAATAAATATAATAAATAAGCTGTATAAACTGTCGAATATCCAGTCGCGTTGGAGATAGATTTATCATTTTCACTGTCAAAAGTAAAATTATACTTAAAGCCAAAATTTACATTCCAATAAAACTTCCACTGTGTTGCCATTTAAATGAAATACTATTTTAATAATTTGTAATTTTAAAGAAATTCCACTGCCTGAGTAAACAATCGAATTACTTTAAAACAAGTTGTTCGCCCACGACTTCGTATGCGAAGAAAAAAATTGTTAGCGAAGCTCCTTAAAATACCTTAATCCGGCGCTGTGGAAAAATCTCTTCTTAAATGACGTGCCCTAACAGTAAACCACCACCTGCCCAGCGTGTGAAAAATCATTTTGGAATCTGTTTATGGTTTTGAATATTATAGTGCTGCTATATAGTTATAACCAATAGTATAGCTATTTTTAACGCCAATTTCTTACTTGGTTGGAATGATTTTCGATTATACTAATGTGTCGTAAGTTTAGCTACTTATTTCAATCAACTTCACAAAAGTGGCGTTTAATAGGAAGACATATTGTAAATCTGGTAATGCTATTCCAATATTTTAGGCCTTTAGTGCAAGTTTTTGAAAGTGGTTAACTTTTTTATTATAAGTCTTTATTTCTGGCTTTTACTAGTCTAAGCCTAACGTAGGTATCTAATTATTGGTTAGATAGGTATGATTTACGATTTAAAATACTAAAATGGCATAATTTTCTCTGTCAAACCAAATTATTATTTCCTCTGACGATTCTTATTATAATTTTTTCGGTCGGTTGTTATCGATATTTTGAATCAATACAAAATACACCTTACAAAAACTAACGCAACATGCCATTAATCGATTATTTTGAATCGTTTTAACGCGGCTAGTTTTCCTTCACTAAATTACACTCGTAACGTCAAAGTAGGTACCAACGCAAAACCTTACACGCTCGGTGGCCATATCATTCGACGAACGCTTTCGTTATATTTCGATTAATCTCCTGTGATTAAAGTCTTTACTTTATTATAGTCTCACCTTTTGAAGTTGTATATTTACTATCTATCAGTGCTTCCAACACAAACACATATTTGACTATAATCATTGATCCTATCTGAATATTTATCAACTATTTTAAGTATTTGTAATAGCCCTCTTAAATGTGACTGCTTTTTAGTAGCGTAGCGACATGTACCGACTGTTTGTTGATGATACTCCTCCAGAGGATTGCCGTGTATGCCTATAAGTTTTCGCCAATATCATAATAGAAACTATCTACATACACTGATCTTCCATACAAATAATATATTTTTCACCTCAGCACCTCAAATAGGCGGGTTTTGCTCATTCCAGAGATTGAGCAAAACTCGATTTTGCTTCGAGCGTGAGACAAAGTAACTTTTTAATTATTTTTTTTAATTCCGTGGTCAACACTGGGTCTATTCACAATATTCGAAAGGTTTGAACTTCCCTTCAATCTGTCACTTTCATTTCGATACAAAAAAGCGAGACATAGAAACAAGTTGATTCAATGTTTGATTATCAATTTCTATGCCTAATGATAGTAGACCCGAAAAAAAACGTTAAAACGTTCGAATACGTAAAACTGCAATTCATCTGTTAAGGTTTTAAATGTTTTTTTTTTTTTCAAATAATCGAATGATATTATTATTATGAAATAAAGATAATTTAAAAGCTGATTTTAAATTGTACCTAAATAATAATTTTCAATGTTAATATCCTTAATGTAGTAACAGAATTACGATTAGTTTTAGGAAGTAGTTTTAAAAAGTTGCGAGATATCTTTTTTTTCTACTGCGACCTTTGTTCCTGGAATTTAGTTTGGAATGCCAATAATGTACGCGCCGCAATCCGGTTACTGCATACCTACATATATGTATTTTATAATTCGTATTTTTTTAACTGTTTGTTTTTAAAATAAATAGTATACCTACCTATTTCTAGTATATTTATGCATTTTGTAAAAGAAACAATTTGGTTAATTTGCCTTGTTATATTTTTTTCACTTGACAAAATGTTCTCGCTGCTGAGGTGAAAAAAATGTATGTCACACGAGACCAAAGTTTTTTGAATCTCGTGTCTTTGAATCCTTTACTTCACTCAGGATTTTAACCTAGAATCATTCGCTTACTCGGGATTCAAAATCAACACTCGCACCAAAAATCAACTTTGCTCTCTTGTTGCACAAATAACTATTTATTGGAATAGCTTGCGACAGGCGTGAAGCTTACGGTGCGGAAAGTAGTTTACTACGAAAGGTATACGAGAAATGTCGATATGTTAGTAGTGGTGGTGGTGGTTTTGGTTTCTAATGGATCGGTGAAACAAAAGCCAACGTTATAGAAAAGAAGCTATTGGTACAATATTGAGAAAAATTGTATTTTATTCAAATTCTTAATCAAATTATATCCGCCGAAACGGGAGTCATACCCGTGAGAACCTTTGCATAACTCAATAGGACTCAATAAATATGTTGATACCTCTTTCATATTTTAAATTAGCATGTTTTTATAATGACCTGGTATTTACAGTACAGGCCTTAACCGTACCTACTTAAATACCTGATCGTCAAAACATGCAGATCAGAAAAATATGTTTTCGATCTTAATTTTTTGATATCGATAAATTGCACCATGCTAATCAATGCATGTGTTGTCCGCTCACTGAGCACAGGGTATGATTCCATAGAGGGCGCCGGTGCAGACGGTGGTGAGAGCGGCGAGACCAAAGTGTTCGACAACGAGGGCGACGGTGTGGCCTACCCCTGGACTTTCTTCCATATTGTATTCGCGCTGGCCACTTTGTACTCCATGATGACTTTGACCAACTGGTACAAGTGAGTATATTTTACTTCCGAAATATACATATGTATAACAATCGATAATTTTTTACTAATAGGTAGGTACTGCTCAAATCCTTAGCCTGCATTTGTCAACTTTTACAACTTACACAGTTGACTCTGAAACAGAACAGATCGTTATATGTACTTTGTTTTTCTACATTTGATACCTAGTACTAGATAACCCGACACGTCGTATTTTTCCAATTATCCTTTTCATGCCTGCCTGAGATTCAAGGAAATAAAAAAAAAGTATATTCAAATCTGACCAGCCACTCTCGAGCTTCGCGATTAACAACACATTTAGCGATTCGTTTATTTATCTATGTAGATTTTGTTTTTAACCCCCCGACGCAAAAAGAGGGGTGTTATAAGTTTGGTGTCGATGTCTGTCCGTGGCGGCGGAGCCCTCCAAAGATGGACCTATTTCGATGCGGTTTATTTCGTTAGAAAGCCAGTTTCTTTGTGGTGGTTCATAGCCATGTTTGGTAAACATCGGTGCAATAGTTTGAAAGAGTATCAGCTCTTTTCCAAAATGTTGAAAGGCATTTTCGACATAAAATTGAATTGAATTTTTTTATATTTTTTATTTACGTACTCGATTAATGCGTGGGTTTTTTTAATAATTTATTATTACAGTGCTTTTGACCAGCACTAGGACATTTATTTTCTCCAGGCTATTGGTAGTATTGTCAACTCTCCTTATACATATTTGTATTTTCTTCTTCAACAGTCCGAGCTCCCAGCTTTCTAAGGAAAATATTGCATCAATGTGGATCAAGATCTCCTCGTCGTGGCTCTGCATTGGCATCTACATCTGGAGCATGATCGCCCCGGCCATCTTCCCGGATCGCGACTTTAGTTAAATATTGCGCTGTAATTTATTAATTATATTTTAATAATTATCGTTAAAAGTAAATAAAATTGTAATTGCTAAATAGGTGCCGTTAATCATAGAGATGAAGGTTGTAAATTGCTAATTTTTCATATTATAAAATTGATAGTAGTAATGTTGGTTGAAGCAATGCAGCCCCTATTTTGAATATATTCTGTATAGCGTGTAAGTATAATAATCCCGTTATTCAAAATCGCTACATTCAATAGCTAAATGAAGTTTTGTCTGTCTGGCTAAGGCACGTGTATACACAACACAATTTTTAGCTCAGGAAGAGTTTGAATTAGAGGATGTGATGTGGGTGGCTATGTTATCTCTACTTAATTTTTGGAATATTAGCTTAGCAATGTTTAAATTAAAATACTTAACTGTACCCTAGTCTAAGAGAAATGCCACATGGGCGTTGCCGGTGCGTTGTCGGCGCTGCGACGTTCGAGCGGTGACACTGAAATCTGAACGACATGCCACACTGTACACGGTGCGTTGAAACAACGCGTGGCAACGGACAAGGAGTCGGAGGCGCGGCGGGGAGGGGAGCTGCGGGCGATGACGTGGCGAAGACGTAGCGCAGCGTAGTATTTTTTAGAGTATCAGATACCAACACTCCCTACACCAAAGCTGCGACGCCGGAGTAAGCCGCGCTCGTGTGGAGTGGAATTCAGTGCGTTGCAACGACGCCGCGCACCAGCAACGCCCGTGTGCCATCTTTCTATCAAAATTGTGTTTCATTAAAACAATAAATTGCTGTATTTAAATATTGTTTTATTTTTCCTTATTATTTCAAACCGGCACTTTCACTTAACACCTAGCAGATCATACAATGTCATAGTCGATTTCCCAAGATATAACAAAAAACTAAAACTTGCTCGGCAGACTTCCTTAGGATTATCGCTTAAGAGATTTTTATTAAATCTTCATCTTTAACTATGTCGTATTTCAGTAATTTGGCGTATTTCTTCAACAAATTCCGCCAGTAGCATTTCACATCTTTGTCCGACAGAGTTTCCCATATCATTTCATATCCTCTTTGTGCAATTTCTTTAGCCAGTGAATCATTTTCTTTGAAAAAAATTATATACTTTGCTATTTGTGACTTTGTGGCAGTTGGACTTACGGGTATGTAGTGTATCCAAGGCTTTAATGCAGGATAGAAAAACTCTTGCCAATCGGTACCCACGTGGAACACTAGAGACTTGCAAAGAAACAAATGCTTTAGACGAAAACTTGCAGCCACACCTCTATAGTTGAAAAGATACTTGTATTTGCAATGGTCTTCAAATGAAGCCTCAGCTGCAGGTTCTGCATAAAGCGTGTCCTGCAATTAGCATAAAACTAAAAAACAGTTTAACAAAAACTAATGGATCTCCTAATAGTAGTTTATTATAATGAAGAGAATTGTAAAACATGAGTTTGGGTTATACATATATAGTTATGTATAAAATTCTTATTCTTGAGCATTTTCAAGTAATTATCAATTAATTAATTTAAGGATTTACAAAACTGCTAAATAATATATACCACATCAGATTTCCATGCTTGGTTTTTTGTATACTGAGCATCAACTAAACCAGGCTCTGCTCGAGATAAAAGAATAAGAGCATCCCGCTCTTCATTTGTTCTTGATCCTCTGAAAAAAGCTTTTGGTTCTTTCTTACTCCAAGACCACCTGAAAATTTGGCATTACAAGATTTTAAAGAATCTGTATATATGTGTTAGTAGGAGGTGGTTCAATAAAGAATTTTATGAAAGTACCTTTCAGCAGCAGCAGAGACACTTAATCTGTGTTTATCCCATCGACCAATGCCAGTAGGATATAATGATATTGCAGGACCACCTTCCCAGAAACTCCATGCAGGATACATAATGTCATAATAATCTTTAGTCTGAAAGTACAATCCATAAGTTTATCATAATTCTCACGTATGAATACTTACTAGCGTCTTAAACTTTAATAGTATCCTGTCGCATATATTAAAATGAGAGCTAGATACAGCTAGTACGTTTGTTTTTATATTTATACCACAAAAACACTGGCCTTCATCATCTAACTATAGTTTCTTCAAATTAATCCGGAATACTCCAGCAGGCTATGCGGGTGGCAGGACCTCGTGCAAGGTCGGTCCCGATCGCTGTCTTCTTAGCTACTCGCTAATCCACCACCGTTCCGCCGGCAGCTTGCGCTGCTGTGTTCCGGCATGGAAACAGCCGGTGAAATTACTGGCACATGAGGAATTTTATCTTAGCCCTCCCAGCTGACAACGCATCTGCAATCCTCTAGTTTTACGAATGTCCATGAGTGGTGGCGCTCTCTTACCATCAGGAGACCCACTTGCTCGTCTGCCTTCCTTGTCGTATAAAAAAGGTGGTCGGGTTAGTTTAACTAAACATTAACAAATTGACAAAATGTTTCCATACATTAGTCCATTTTCGAATTGTACGACCCGCCCGCACCTCTCTCGGTCCCCTTTGTCGTCCTACCCCCGCCCTTGTGCCGCGCGGGCGAGGAAATGTAAGCGGGTGGTCTAGAGTTGATGAGGATTCCGTTTCCGCTTCCTCATAAAGAGGAGGTTCCGCAATTTTTTGAGTTTTTCTACCACTAACGCTTCCACATAAACAAAATTAAAAAACCCTGTTCCGCTTCCTCTTAAATTTAGATGAATTTTCATTCCACCGCTCATATCGCGTACTCACTCGCGCGCTCATACATTTTCATCAAAATAAATCTTCCTGTGGTCAACATTTGTGTGCATAATTATGTTTTCTGTCATCTATATATCTGTCTATATAAATAAAAATTAATTGCTTTGACTTGATTTGAATTGATTTGTCTAATTTTAGTCTTGAAATATTCGTGGAAGCCCAGGGAAGGTTTAAACGGTGAAAAAATACTGAAATTTAGGAGAAGAAAAAAAAACGGGGGAGAAGCCGCGGGCAACAGCTGGTTTTATTAATAAATAAATAAGTACAGCGTTCTTTGATCAATTTCAATTTTTAATTTTCAACCAATATTATGTCACTCCCACACAAACCTCTCACTTCTTCTCTCCCTCGTCCACTTTCCTCATCCACATCCTCATACTCATAAAAATCTCCTCTTTCTCACCCCATTCCATAAACTATGTGCTTAAAACTTTGTCTTCCGCTTCTTCCTCTCAACCCTAAAGTGTACGGCGTAAAAGGGGTAACTTAATTTTGAACCAGAACCCGAAACCACTGTTGAAAGAACTCAATGTCTATGCAAGTGTGCAACGTCCTCCACCCCCACTTCAAAAACCGGAAGAGATCTGTCAGGCTCAGCAGGGAAATACCAATGCCCGAAAAGAAGGCAGTTTTTTCAACTTCAAATCTGCAAGCGTATCTGGGTTCGACGAGGCTATTCCATCGCTTGACATTAGCACAATAACAGCCTTCTTCAGGTCCTCGAAACCTTCGACAGTGACACATCTATCAATGAGGTCTCCTAAACCGCCTGTTGCAAGGCTTCGTGGGTGCTTGACTTACATACATAAAATTAAATTAAATGAGTATTTGCCTTGGTCACACAAAATCTGAGATAATTTCACCAAATTAGATTTTTTTGTTATTGTCAGGGCACATGTATGAAACAATGTCTCGAAGGAAAAAACTGGATCAGGGGTGACGTCGCGGGCATCAATTTGCACACTTCGTGGAAGAAAGACGTAAGTCCTATTAAGGCTATACAGGACTTACGTCTTTCTTCCACGAAGGGTGCGAATTCCTTGTTTGCTGTGGCTCATTTCTTCAGTTTAAGCAACAGGATACTGAATAGTCTAAAACACCAGTAGAACTATCAGAACTTGTATATAAATATTATATTAGTAAAAAATAGAAACAATGTTTTTTTTAACCTTACTAAATGAAAACACAGGTGCCTTTACATGACCCCAGGCATGGTTGATTTGAGGCCAATCTCTTGTATTTAACGCCAAATCCATATTAGGCAGTTTTGGTGCCAGAGCACTTAAGTAATGTTCTACCCCAGCACATCGCGCAGGGAAATGACAATCTTTCTGACGGTATAAAATACCACTATAAATCTGAAACAGAAGTCAATCATACTTCACATGAACATGAACGTTATTTAATAGACAACTGTAATACTTCATTGAAAAACAGATCGTTATAGGCATGCATTTCCAGGCACTTAAGTGCCTTGTTACGGAAACTAGATGTAAAAAACTACTCTTGCAAATGTAGCTATTTTGCGCTCCAGAATACATTACAATCTTCTTTTTTTTCTGTTTATTGTAGTTCAAAAGTATTTTACATTCTTATCATTACTTTGCAATAATAAAGAATTTTGATCTTGCCTGATACTTAGTGGCCTTAGCTTGAGCTATTAAAAACATGTCATGTGTGATTCCATCCTTGAATGGAGCTAAATCTTTATCAATCACAGACTTGTGGCAGCTACAATTATGCTTAACGCAGGGTTCATACTTTCCTATAGCTATGGTCATATGTTTTCGAATTTGCGAAATCCATTGATTACTTTCTGAAAACATGTGTTGGTTAATTAATTCATAAAAATATATTATGTTGTAAGTATGGATGGATGGATGTTTGTTACTCTTTCACACCAGAACGGCTGGACAGATCTGGATGAAATTTGGTACATAGATAGTTTATATTCTGGAATAACACATAGGCTACTTTTTATCCCAGAAAATTGCGTAATTGAAGCGGGGTAGCGATAAACGAATTCTATGCAGATGAAGTTGCGGGCAACAGCTAGTGATCAATATTTTTACCCATACTTAGAAACATCCAGGTACCGAATTGCACTTCTGATAATGGGGGTTACTAATTAATTGTATAGTCATACATACACATATCACGTCTATATCCCTTTCGGGGTAGATAGGGCCTAAGGTAACAAGACCTAAAGGCCTTGTTTAGAATGGTTGTGAGTGTATAGGTGGAAAGGGTACTAGTGTGAATAGGGTTGCTGACCATATTGCCTATAGCATGATTCCTAAGATTGAAGATTGATAAATTCTGTTTGTTACAAACTCAACAAGCATCTACGCCGGTTGGCTTCACAATGACTATGTAACACATTTCAAATTGTGACTTATCAGCAGAGACCGCAGAGACCGGACAAATGGGTGTCATTACTCGCAATAACGTGGACATGACTAAAGATTAATTAAAGAATTAATTGATTTCTTAGTGATAATTGCTAAGACTTCAATGGCATAATAAAAGAAAGATATCTTACCTGTTTTGATTTCCTTCTTAAAAATACAATAATTTTTTTGACATTGACATTAATATGCTGACATTACTTTAATAAATCTACACAATAAGTCTGTCTGTCTGTCTGTTGAACACTGTATTTATTACCTTGACATTGGCGAAATCATCGCATGGTTCGATGGGGCCATATTAGAAAAGAAGAAGAAGAAGTCTGTTTAATTTATTGATTAATATTTTACGAAGTATACAAATTAAATTACAGGTAAAAATAATTACTTGATCTTTGGAGTCATATCTATATTATTGCCAACAATGACATCCATTTGTCCGATCTCTGCTTATCAGTCTTGTCACCAACAATGTAAATATGCGTTCAGACGGAGCCCTAATTTCAAAACAGTTAAAGTTAGAACTTTCTAAGTTCCAGCATGCTTCCCTTACCTTTGTCATATTTGTTGTGATTTTCTGAACATACATTAGAATTCGAACATGTTTCCTCGTTCTCAGATAATTTCACCATAGAAAAACAAAATATAAATATTAAATGCGATAAATTCACCATTTTCGCAGTGCATCAAATAAGATTATTGATTTGTATATGTATAATGTCCATAGAAAAGAAATAGTTCCCCACATCCCTAAGTCTATTTTTTCATATTACATACTAAAATGACATTCCTGTGTTGCCTGATTTTTTTTTCAATTTGACATAATTAAAAATATCACGGTTCAAGCCCATCGTAATTTTAGTCCAAAAAATTCTGTGATAAAAAATACAAAAAGGTATTCTTAGAACTTGTCCAATATACTGCACATTTTGGCATTAAGGGAGGTAAAATTCTTACACCAAGCCAATGAACACCAACGAATGGGTTTCGCCGGCCTTCGTTTGCCCTATCTGAACGAGCGCAAATCTATAACGAACTACACGGAGACTACAAGAGCTTTTGACACTTGAAGCACACAGTATGGGAGCGTTATTACTGTTGCATTACACTCCAAAAACGATTTTCGAAGTTCGTTTCGTGTCGTTTCGCTCACAAGTCATGAATTTGACAGTGTGAGAGAAGATGGTATTATACATACATCCAAATCACACACTGTCTAACATTGGTTTGGTATAAACTCTAATGATTTTTGCACTGTTTGCTTTATTTTGGAATTTATAATATTTGCAGATTAATTTAATTCGTTTTCGGTCCTTGGGTTGTGGCCGAATATCAGTGTTTTGCTCCCACGAGCAATGTTGACCAACTGAGCCATGGCCCTTTTAACGCACACAACAAAATACTTATAAGTTAAGTCTAATGTGTAATTTCTTGTTTCTTTTTTTATTGTTATTTTTAACTTGATTGTGTGTATTGCAGTATCAAATAAACGATTTATATCTATCTATCTATTTATGTCTAGTAATCTGTGGCACTGTCATGTCACACATCACTAAGTTCACTAACTTGTGCTTGCTTTGTGTTTGTTTGGTTGGCGCTTGCTTATTGAGAGTAGATAGTTTCGAAGTAACGGTGAATTTTTCATTGCAATTTTAACTCACGAGTTCTAACTTAGGTTAATACAAATAAGAAGTATAAAACACGGAGGCAAATTAAATAATTTACGTATAAAATTGAAATATATAAACATAATGGCAACAAAAAGCGAGTTTGAAAGTTTAGACAAAGAGATCAAAGAACTGTTACAAAATTACAAGTTCAAAAAGGCTACGATTTATGAGCCCTGCACCCGCGAAAACTTTAAAGAATGTTTGATTGGTCTTCGTGAAGTAAGTAATAATAACTGCATTTTGTTTTTATTTTACAAATTGCACTTAACATTTTAGGTTTTTTTTTCTATTTGCAGGAGTTAGAACTTCTTAATATAAACTACACGTTTAATCCGTACTCCGACTTCGTTAGAGAAATGATACAGCCGGATGCACTTGTAGCGTTAATAAATTCAATGTGGTCATTATTGCACCATCACAAGACTGCTGTAGAGAAAGTTGCAAATTTCGAACAAGAAAACCATGTAATACAATATACAAATAAACAGCTGAATGTAAGTCACTTTAATTTAATAATAATTGCATTTCCTTAATAGTTTTCTTTACCAAAACCATTTTGGAAAAATATTTTTACAGATTCTTGTTGAAAAACTGAGAGATGAAGTGAACACACAAAAAAATGCATCTAAAGCATGTGTAGCATTAGCCCATCGAACCTCTGATGATTCTAAAGAGAAGATTCTAAATTTAGCTGAAATGAAAGCCCAGCTGCTATTTTTGAACAAGCAGAAAGACTCTTTAGGAAAAGCCTACCGCAATGAAATAGGCAGGCTGAAGCTTGAAAATCAGAAATTAACAGACAGGCTGAGGAACAATACTGGTAGTTTTATGTTTAATTTGTTATTTGTTAAACTTAATTTTTAAACATTATATTATTATTATTAGTCTGTCCTTCAAGATCTTTTACTCAGGAACGCATAGAGATACAAAATTGAAATTGATGATATCATATACTTACTGAAGTCTGTTCCTGTGTCTGTTCCCTTGGAGCTGTGAAAAAATGAGCCCTGTGAGTCAACTTAATCAAAAGATACAGTCATTGGGAAAGGTGTTACCAACAAATTGTGGAACTCCCGAAACCTATGGCCATAGTTAGGCACAGTTAATCCAAAAGTTAACTTTGTTAGTCGTTAATTTGTTACTTAAAAAGTTAACTTGAAACCGTTAATAGTTACATTTTTGAAGTTAACCATAAAAACAAAAACATGTAGAAAGAGGAATTAAACACACATTTATTTATTTCGATAGTAAAGTAGGTAGAAATAAGGCTACTTTAAATCGTAATTTTGCATTAGGTGCATGTACCCCTTCTTAAAAATTAGCAAATTAAAATTGACATTCGACAGTGGTGATGATCTTTAGTTGTAAATTATCTTTGCCCATAAAAAAAATCGTTCTACAGCAGCACTAGATGGGATAGTAGTGTTATATTTAATAAAACGACTAATGTAACAGACTAAAGTTAACGGAAGTTAGTAAGTGTTAATATTTTTTGAAGTTAACTTAAAAGTCAATCCATTAAGCAGATTGTTAACTTCGTTTATTAACATTTAACAGACTAACTAGTTAATGCCTACCTTTGCCTATGGGGTACTTCCAATTGTCCTAGAAATTTTAAATTTGGTATGAAGGTAGCTCTTATAGCACAGCTAATTAAATAAATCTAAAAATATGTTTTTTTTATGTCTGTCTGTCTATGTAAGTAACCAATATAAAATGACCTCACTGCATACATTCGCTTGCTTTGAGGCAGGGCTTGGCTAACACTGGATTTTATAATAACTTGGCAAAATTGTACGTAACCCTCGGTGCTCGAGTCCAATTCGCACTTGGCCGGTTTTTTTTATGAGAAGTAGCTACTTATGTTAAAATGTATAATGTTCATCTATCTAGTTGAATTCAGTAATTTGTTAAACAACAATAAAATCTACTAATTGTGTTCAATGAAATGTGTGATATTTAATATGTCAATTGTTATTTTGATCACAGACACCTTCACACCTTGTTCAGTCACTTGTGGCACCACAATATTGCAAATGAAAGAAAGAGAAAAGAAACACCAGGCCATGATCGCCAAGCTGCAGCTCAATAATCAGAAGCTGCTTCAAGAAGTGGTTGCCATGAAGGAGAAGATTAGTTTAAGCAGACCTAATTAGTAATTGATAACTTTCCCCTTTCTGATCAGTATTACTAGTTTTAATCAAAAATGCCATTTATAAATTAATAAACTAATTCAATCAAGCAAGTCTTGATCTTGATAGCCTTTATATTTTTTAACTAGCTGTTGCCCGCGGCTTCGCTCCCGTTTTTTTTTCTTCTAAATTTCAATATTTTTTTCACTGTTTAAACCGTCCCTGGGCTTCCACGAATATTTCAAGACTAAAATTAGACAAATCGGTTCAGCCGTTCTCGACTTTTAGCGAGACTAACGAACAGCAATTCATTTTTATTTATATGTAGATTAAAAACCCTCCTGAATACACATTTGTTTTATAACTTTCATTCGGATAAATGTTTAATATTAAAAGTTTAATTATTACTTACATACATAAATCACGTCTTTATCCCTTACGGGGTAGACAGGGCCTAAGTTAACAAGACCTAAAGGCCACGTTTAGGATGATTGTCGGCGTGTAAGTGGAAAGGGAAATCAAAATAGTGATGGGTTGCTAGATTCCTAAGATTTAATATAATTTAAGTTTAATTAGAGTTCTTAAATTTGAATCTTAAATGAATCCCTATTTCCCTTGGTCACGGCATCACGCGTGAGCGGCTGGACCGATCTCGCCGATTCTTTTTGCTGTGTTTGTTATTGCCAGGAGAAGGTTCTTATGTAACAATATTTTGAAAAAAAACGTACGGGGGCGAAACCGCGGGTAACAACCAGTTAAAAATAAAGATATCAAAACAAACAATGCACATTTTAAGGAACAAAGTATTTTCTTTAAAAACCACAAACATACAGATTTTATACGTTCATTAATCAAACTAGCTTCTGCCCGCGACTTCGTCTGCGTAGAATTATACATAAAAAAAAACCTTCCTCTTGAATCACTATCTATTAAAAAAAACCGCATCAAAATCCGTTGTGTAGTTTTGAAGATATAAGCATACATAGGGACGGAGAAAGCGACTTTATTTTATACTAGCCTTCCGTCCGCAGCTTCGCCCGCGATAAATTAATTTTCCCGTAGGAAAAGGTATTTTCCCGCGGTAAAAAGTAGCCTATGTCACTCAGTGATAATGCAGCTTTCTAACGGCTATTCGACGAAGGAATTACGCAATTTTCCGGGATAAAAAGTAGCCTATGTGTTATTCCAGACTATAATCTATCTATGTTCCAAATTTCATCCCGATCTGTCCAGCCGTTCTGGCGTGAAAGAGTAACAAACATCCAAACATACTCACAAACTTCCACATTTGTAATATTAGTAGGACTATGTAGTGATAGTAAAAGGTAACTGATCTGATCATGCGCCATACATAAAACACAAGAAAAAGATGAATACAGGATAACACACATGCACAAAGGCGAACTTGTCCCTAAAAGGGATCTCTTCCAGTTAACCTTTTTCGTTGGAACTAATTTTTACACTGGTTTGCCGTATTAGTCTGAATAATAGCGCCCTCTAGCGTCATAATCATATCATAAGTATTAAAAGTGTATCACTATCATCACTACAAGGTATAAAACAAAATCGCTTTCCGCTGTCTGTCTGTCCCTATGTATGCTTAAATCTCTAAAACTACGCAAAGAATTTGATGCGGTTTTTTTAAATAGAGTGATTCAAGAGGAAAATTTATATGCATAATTCTACGCAGACGAAGTCGCGGGCAGAAGCTAGTTATTTATAATAGTGCCATTGTAGTAGGTACATACAATCGAGTTCTCCAATATCTATGTAGCTAACTGTTCAAAAATATCTAAACACGCTTCTTATTTTTTTTGGTTTGTTAGATGGATTTCGCGAACGCATAATTTACATGTAGCAATTTTTCGCGTCTCATTTATCATATATTATAGATCTCATTAATTTACTACAAGCAATAATGTCCAACACAGAAACATAAGTAGGTTTAGGTTATGTTAAGTTTTCATCGGCCCGAAGGGCCAAAGGCATGCAGAAATAGGAGCTCCGCGTGAGCGGAGCTCCGTCGCTACTATTTCTGCACACTGTTTCTGTGTCGACGGAGCTCCGCTCGCGCGGAGCTCCTATTTCTGCATGCCTTTGGCCCTTCGGGCCGATGAAAACTTAACATAACCTAAACCTACTAATGTTTATTACTCTAAAGCTATGCTAAGAAAAACACGCCGACCGCTGAAACTTGCTGGTAGTAAATTGTCAGATCTATAAAATATGATTAAAATAAAACATTCTACCAAGGATTAAACAAATCGCGGAAAAATGCGACTAGTAAATGTGGCAACTAATAAAAGAAACCATCGATTAATAAGTCGATCTTAAAATTAGCGATGGGTGAAAAATGAGACGCGAAAAATTGCTACATGTAAATTATGCGTTCGCGAAATCCATCAAACAAACCTTTTTTTTTTGTGAATGATTACAAAAGTATTAAAAATAACTTTATAAAAATAAAACGTATGCTAAAAATTATAATAAATGTGGACGCTTAGGTAGGGGCTTCTTATGTAACTGTGATAAAATGCGTTATCATGACGATTTTTCCTAAATAAAGTCTAGTAAATGTCAGGCTTTTCTTATTACAATTTATTTAGCAACAATAATTAAATGCAATGGATAAATACTTACGTCCAGACCGCTTCGAGGCCGATCACTCTCAAATATGAACAACGCTGTTCTATGGAGTCACCAAGTGTAGTACCATCATACACTTTTTATAGTATTTTTTCTACTCCTTGTTGGCCTATGGCTCTAAAAGTGCTCCATCCGGCTCCATCTCAAACTTAACACTTTTACTGCCCATGAGTTTTTTTTTAATTTGTCCATTCAGACCGGCTATGGTCAAAAACCATTCAGTCGTTCATTACCAAATACGGTGGTAGGTACTTATTTAGAAAGCAAACAAGATAAAAGATAAGAGAAATAAGATTTCCAGTATATTTCAATTTGACAATTAAGGCTTAGGATCCAAGATGGTGGACATAATTTGACACTTTGAAACGAAAATGGTGATGGGTGTCGTTTTCGGGTAATTTACTGACACAGCAGCCAATTATCAGGGGCCCAAAGCAAAAAACCACGTCGCTCGAAAGGACCAATCGAAAATTGTGAAAAAATGTGCTGGATTTAAAAAAATGGGAGTAGCGAAGGAAATCATGTTAAAATACAAGTATAGTAAAATTTAATTTAATAATGAATCATGATTAACTGTGTTTTAGAACATTTAAAAATGTAAATAAAGCTGGATTGGTAAAATCTAACCGACATTTCAGATTTTTTATAAATGTAGTTTTTTTTTACAATATAGGTTTTTATTAGACAAATTAAACGTTTAATTTAAAGTAAAATTATTACTACAAAATACTTTCTTCTACAAGTAATAAGGCACATTTATTAAATTAAGTACCATCAAGGCTTTCAAAGTGTTGTATAGATGGAACAGCGTCATAGTGAGATGATTGCTTGTTTACAAACACGTTGCTAGGGAGCGGCAACGTTGTGGCGCAGCAATTAGTGCCCATGACCGGTACATACGTGGCTACTAATATTTTCACAATTAACATTTCATTGATATCCTTAAAAATATTACAATAGTGGAATCATTTAATTACAAACGGATATCCTACTATTAATACATATAAATGTACAACATCAGCAGTATATGCAATGGGGTTTATCAAAGAAAATGAACAACAGTTCGATACGCAAATCCATTGATACGGGAAATATATTAGGTACCTACATACTTATCTAAGGAATAAAGACTTAAGTAAGAATCTCAAAGAATGAACCAAATTTCATGTATCATTTATAGTTATGGAGCTGGCGAGCATTTCGGTATATGATTTGCACACGTTTCACGTCGAGGTGGAGTGCAGTTTTAATCATTACGAATCGATCTGGTTCAATCAATTAAGGTCCTATGTCGCTGCGTTTTCGCGTTACAGCGGATTGAAGTTGCTTAAAAAAATGGGGGTATTAAGTCATTTGCACATGTCTGCTTCTGGAGTTCATTGGTCACAATCATGTTGAAAACGAAGAAAATCGAAGAGGCAGACATTCAGGACTCTGCATTATCATGGCACGGAGTTGTAAAAATGTAAAAAAAAAACTCTACTAAGTCATTTGCACACGGTTCTCATTGCGCCCATTCGATTCACCATGATTCCGTGGATTCGAAAAAAATTTGGCAGATACTTTGCCTACTGATTTTCAGCTGTATAACTGTTTGAAATTCACGGAATCAAGGGACAGCAGGTACACACAGCAAAGCTATTCGGTAAGCAGGATAGATACGGCGCGAGCGTGCGTAGGTGCTTACCTGATTATATTGCCGTGTGTACCTATTGCATGGGATTATTGTTATTGTTTAGTTTTATTCTTATAATTTTGTTTAATATTATTCTCTAAACTCACGGTAACGATTAAACTTCTGGAGCTGAAATCTATGCAAAAAAAAAATCAATTCAATTCAGAAAAAAAATCAAACGGTCTGCCTTTGGAATATCAGAGGCCTGAACGTCTGCCTCATCGATTTTCTTGGTTTTCATAAGGAATTCAAACATCAGTCCAAGAGGCAGACGTGTGCGCATAATATAGCATACCTTTTTTTTTCACATTTTTGAAACGCTGTAAATTTACAACGCAGCGCCACCATGATGGCAGACTATTTTTCCGTGGTTCTTCTCATTGTTTTTGATCGAACGATTCAAATCTGCCAAGTGTGCACTTCATATACAATTTTTTTAATCATAAAAATAAATTAAAAAATTAAATACTACTAAAGTCAGAGCCCTGGATGTCTGCCTTTTCGATTTTTTGTGTTTCCAGGATGACTGTGATCATCAGCCCCAGAGGCAGACGTGTGCGCATAATATAGCACACCTTTTTTTTTACATTTTTGAAACGCTGTAAATTTACAACGCAGCGCCACCATGGTGGCAGACTAGGTCCTTGATGTTTCTTAGGGCATAAATTTCGCTATTAATAACGTCTGCCTTGTGTGCTGATCATATAGAAATTTTGCTCGCCAGCTCCCTAACTATTAGCAGAGGATATAAAAATTTCAAGCTTAATCTAAGTAGGCATAGGGCAATGAAACACAGTCTTAATTCTGTGCACATTCATGAAAAATTATTCTTTTGCCATTTTTGTCCTATTCTTGATTGCTAGCAATGGCTCCGTCGAAACGTTTACTTGGAAAGTTTGCGCTCCAGTTGGTCGGCGATGGCCAAGAGGAAATCCTCGGTGTGTAAATACATGCCCTCTTTGGTGTCTGCCAATCCGTGGATGCAAATGGCCAAATCTTTAGTCATCTTGCCACTGTCAATGCATTCTACGCAAGCCTGTGGAACAGAATACGATGTGTGAGTTTGATAATTTACAACATGGTAAGCAATCACCACTGTCTATATAGGCATCCGCAACACCGGAACGCTGCAGATGCATTGCCAGCCTAGAGGGCTAAGATAGAATAACGCACGTGCCATTGATGTCACCAGCAGATTTGCTTTCCACAGCAGCACCGTTCCACTGCTGCTTAGCGACAGGGTTAGAGAGTAAGATGGTGGTAGCAATCCGGACGGACCCTTCACAAGGCCCTACCACCCGCAAAATACGAGCCATCACAATTGAATGCAGAAACCATAGCGTTACTTACTTCTTCAAGAGCTTGCGCGAATTTGGCTAAGTCGGGTGTGCCGTCCAGATTAGCGCGGTGAATGAGGCCACGCGTCCACGCGTAGATTGAGGCGACGGGGTTCGTGGACGTAGACTTGCCCTGCTGGTGCATGCGGTAGTGTCGCGTGACGGTGCCGTGCGCCGCCTCTGACTCCACGGTCTTGCCGTCCGGGCACACTAGCACTGATGTCATCATGCCCAGTGACCCGTAGCCCTGATGGACAAGCAGGTGTTAAAACTGCAAGTCAATACCTGGTTATCTAGTTCACAAATAGACTAGAGACGCATTTAATTTTTTTTGATGTGGCGGGGGAAATTCGCTCTATTCCCAACAGATACAAGAATAATTATGCTGATAAGATTAGGCCCATTCCTGAGTAACTTTTCAAAGAACTTTTAATAAAATTTGTATTGTATCTAAAAATCGAAATGAGAGCATAATATTGTTTTCCAAAAATAAATATTTTTTTAAGTTGGTTTATAAATGAGTCCGCTTTGAGGTATCAAATATAGATACTGTAAACAGCAGTATTGAAAACCACCTCCTTTTTTGAAGTAGGTTAAAAAAACTAGTTAGGGCCACAAAGAGAAAAAGAGATCACTGAGTTGCAAAGACAGACCTGCGCGACGATGTCAGACTGCACGTCGCCGTCGTAGTTCTTGCAGGCCCACACAAAGCCGCCGCTGCTCTTGACTACCTGGGCCACCATGTCGTCGATCAGCCGATGCTCGTACCAGATCTTAGCGTCCTCGAACTGCTTCTTGTAGTCACTGTGGGCCAAAGAGCTAAATTGATACAATCTGCCTGCAAGTACTTACATAAAGCAACAAAGAGGGGGAGAGGGGGGCAAGGGGGAATAGATTTAAGGTAGGTTTAGACTACGAAACTTTTGGTGTACACTTGTACGCTCACGACACTCGAATGTCTGTGTTTGAATGTCACTATCTGCGGTTGCGACATCTTGTTAAGTGTGGCGCCTTATTCTTGACCGGAACGAACATTAGAGTCGGACTCGTGTGACAAATAGGCTTCGTTATGCTATGGTATAACCGCTCTAGTTTAGGTTCACAATTAAATGATATAGTTATGTCCAAGGCCGGATCTGGGATTTTTTTCTGGGCACAAGGGTCGAACGGAGAAAAAAAACAACAGTAACTGTTAGAAATAAACTTGAAATATGTACCTACTGTCCACAGTACACAAAAATACCGCCTGAGCACGTGCCCCTATTTATATTTCAATGCGTAAAAAAATACAGTAAAAGCATGATATACATATTATAATGAATATGAGCCTTGGTTATGACATTTTCTACACAATATAAATAATGTAAAGAAATACCTCTGGTATATTTCTTCGAAAATGTCCTTGAAACGGCCGTCATAGTGTTTTAATATAGTGTTCTTTGTCGACAAATAGAGCGGCCATTTCTTTTGCAGCGCCACCTACGTAAACAAAGCAAAGTAAAATATGTAACTTAACATTGGTATGACTACTTTATCGCTTTTATCTCGCTTCGTTCTTTTATTGCTTTAGAAAATTATAATTAAGAAAATGGTAACGATTTAGACATGTATTTTTGTTGAACGAAGCTTGAACTGTCCTGTTGATATTTAATAACTCCTTATTGTTTCAACATTACATATTTCGCAGTAATTCAACGTAGTCAAGATTGTTTCTGCAAAGCGAAGAAATAGAACTATAGATAAGACTTGGTTATAAATTTAATTTTATATTTCGCACCTGGAAGCTCGAATGCGCAAAATCACGAATTGATTCATCGGTGTTGTACATCCCCATCGCTACTCCAGGAACTTTGAAGTCGAATAATAGCCGCTTATCCACAGTGCCATCTTGGCCAGTATACACCAATTCAACCTATTGAAAAAAAATGTAAAATTTAACTCCAACATATTATACAACTAAGCATGATAGATTTAAAATGTCGAATGCTTGATACAAAAAGCAATTAAAATATTTGAACATGTTAAAATGACAATTAATGAGCCTATTATCATTATAGGTGTTGTGGTTATAGATAATTTTATATTGCAATCGTCTTTTGTTTGGATAATTTGTAACGCTGGTCATTTGAATATCACCCATTTTTATGGTTAGTGTTTACTCAGCCTGATTTGGGCATGACGATGGTATGAGTTTCGGACTGGTTACCATGACGGCCGATGACGCTGAATTTGGTCCAGCCGTGCACGAGCCAAGGGATATTTGCACAAAATGTATTCGCAGAACGCCGCGCCATGCCACCGATGATATAGCCGAATAGGGTTTACCTTGCCGGGTTTAGGCACGACAAAGTCCTGAGCTTTGTACTGGTCGCCGTGGGCGTGACGGCCGATGACGATAGGCTTGGTCCAGCCGGGAACGAGCCGCGGGATACTCTTGCATAGGATAGGCTCGCGGAACACCGTGCCGCCGAGAATGTTGCGTATGGTTCCGTTGGGACTCAACCACATCTTTTTTAGTTTGAACTCTGTGTAAAATAACAATAATGATAAGACTGAATTAAAGCTATCATTGCGATATTAAGGGAAAATGACAATGAATTAACAAGCCGTGTTCCATGTTGCTCGCCCATTAGTTAGTCCAATCGATCTTGGCAAGGCAAAAAATATAAATACGTAGACCAGACTGCGCAACGTAATCACTAACTGCTAATTTAAGGTTTCATGAAGTATGTGATTGGTAGATCGCACAGGGTTTCGTTAGTGAACAGGAGATCTTGGGTCTAATCAAGTTGGCCACCCTTGCTATAAAGTATGCTGCCATTCCTCACGTTCCTGAACCGTTTCCATAAATCATATGGGTAGGTCACAGGCTGGTATATAGGTAGGCGTCATTGAGGTTAGTTAGTTATTACCTTCTACTCTCTGCTCATCTGGCGTGATGGTGGCGCACTTGATGCCGACGTTATGCTTGAGCACGGCGTGTGCAGAGTCGATAGTGACCTGGTCGTCGGTAGCGTCGCGGTGCGGCAGGCCCAGGTCGAAGTACAGGCAGTCCAGCTGAGGGAACACTTGTCTTACAACCGCATACTTCAATTACATAGCAGGTGGGTACGTTATGGAACTTAGGGATTGGTCGCGCACGATGGATAGTCAAAATGTTAAACTTGACGTGATAGGTGAATATGTACTTCCTTGAAATGAAATGAAATGAAATTCTTTATTTGCATAACATTATGTCCATTTAGATGTTAAGAATAATAATGTACGAGTCCAGATAATGCTAAATACCTTTTTTAAGTAGGCATGCAAAGTAATATTGTTTGGTCTTAAGATCTAAACTGATTTAAATAAATTTATTTTTATACTATTTATATCACACATTTACAAATATAACACAATTATTAGTATTTACACGCAAAATATTCTTGTAAGCTATAAAAATTCTTATCTGAGAGCCATTTCAGGAGCGCTTTTTTAAAGTTTTTCTGTGGCAAGATCAATAAATTAGGTGGCAGCTTGTTGTAAATTTTTATAGCCATAATGAAAACGTTTTTTCGACACAGTGCCAATCTACATTTAGAGTACAGTAATTTATTAAGACGTGTGCTTCTAGCGTGTGGGTTTATTTGGGAAATTGTTATGAAGTAGTGCATGTTATTTTTCACAAAGAGGCATATTTCTGCTATGTAAATGCAAGGTAGTGGAAGAATTTTAAGTTTTGCAAACAATGGTTTACATGATTCCCTATTTCCAACCCCACACAGAGCCCGTATACATTTTTTCTGAGCTCTAAATGCCCGCATTACTTCAACCGAATTTCCCCAGACAATGATGCCGTAGCGCAGAACTGATCCAATATAGCCATGGTAGGCACTAAGTGCAGTTTCTAAAGATGCTATTTTCCTCAAACGGTAAAGAGCATATACAAAGCGGTTTACTTTAGAACATACCAGATTAATCTGCTTCTTCCAATTACAGTTTTCGTCTAATGTTATTCCCAGAAATACAGTAGAGTCAATACTTGCGAAAGCTATAAAACCGCCCTGTAGCAAAATAGGTATCTCCTTCCTTTACTGACGTGTCCTACTAAAACTATATTCTCTGTTCGAATCTCAGGTTTCTAGTTTAAAATATCAAAGTACCTATTTCATGCAAACTTGTGAGAGCCCTTAAACCACCAGAACACAGCCGGTTTTAGCTTAACTACCTCGCTGCCAGATTTCATCTTCATGACTCGTAGTTTTGAGATTTTGTGATAAGTGTGGTGACTCAAAAATGTAATAGGTATGTCTTGATTCTGTAGATCCATTTTGATAAAACCACTAGGTAAATGTTACCGATATTGCCATTTAAGCAACACACAATGGTACTTTGGGATCCTAACATTCTTCAGAATTACAAAAAGGTTTACCTACCTGCAATACATTTTGGACTCTCTCTTATCAACGTTTTTTGCAACATTCTGTGTAAAAGGTCCGGTCTTTGGTTTGAAAGGTTTCGTGCAGGTAGAAACATGAAAAATTTCCTTATAAATAATTCTCTGTTGGATACGTTTTCTTTTTTGGCACCTAACTATTCAATAATACAAGCCCAGACATCTGTTCTACATTTTTTGAATCCTATGACAGCAAAAAGAGGCCTTTTAAGTTTGAAGCCTTTGTCAGTGGTCTTTTTGTAACATCGAATTGTAAATATCGATAAATGCATAGGAACCTATGAGGTAGTGGCTTTTAGCCACGTGTAGGTAAATTAATTCCCTTCGGCCGTTTTCGAAACCGTAGGTTCGAAACCAGTAGAGAAAACGGAATTATTTTTCTTTTTTGGAAACCTGGTTTCGAATCAAGAATATTAATACCGTTTTCTCTACTGGTTTCCAATACAGAATGTACAGTCTTCTTTAGAAAGTTTGTGTATTCTTTGCTTATTTTTATTTCACTTTTACTTTTCGCAAGCTTAGTTCGGTTCTGGCGCTTCGCCGGCCGCTGTCGCGGCACACTCGCTACGCTCGCGCGGCTCGCGCACTGTGGTCGCAAAAACCTAACCCTCCTCCTCGCTTTGCTCGTCGTCGTACCTAACTTTTTTGACTCTTTTTCAAATTTATTACCAAGTACTTTACTTTAGAAACAAAGTACATCACTTAATGTTATATCATATTAATGTAAGAGAATTACTAATTAATTATTTCTTTTTGAGTTTCAAAAGAAGTCTGTACATTCTGTATTGGAAACCAATTTAGAAAACAGAATTATTATTCTTGATTCGAAACCAGGTTTCCAAAAAAGAAAAATAATTCCGTTTTCTCTACTGGTTTCGAACTTACGGTTTCGAAAACGGCCGAAGGTAATTAATTATATAGGACACTTGAGCATTTTAGCGTTCCCTATTTTTATTAATGACGTTTAATGCAAAAAAATTAGGCTTTTGTCAGTAAAAATAATCCCATCAAAACAAAAGTTGTAAAAAAACCAAGTCTCGCAACTCAGTTCTTCTACCGTAAAAAGTTGTGAGATCCATGTAATACCAAGTCGGTTAATTTATTCAGTCCCTACTAAAGAGACCTCCTGTCTTAAGTTATTACGTAATTAGCTAACCTAACAATATAATAATGCCCATATCAAAATTTAAAATCGTTTATGTTATAAATAAATAAATTGACTTGGCATTTGCATTAACCCATCAATTTAATATAATCTGTATTACTTGTGAGAAAAATTGTGTTTCAACATATTATATTAAATTGATGGTTTAATGCGAATGCCAAGTCAATTTATTTATTTATAACATAAATGATTTTTAATTTTGATATGGGCATTATTATGTTGTTAGGTTAGCTAATTACGTAATAACTTAAGACAGGAGGTCTCTTTAGTAGGGACTGAATAAATTAACCGACTTGGTATTACAAGGATCTCACAACTTTTTACGGTAGAAGAACTGAGTTGCGAGACTTGGTTTTTTTTACAAATTTTGCTTTGATGGGATCTCATTTCTTTTTGTAGATAGTCCTATTTTTTCCTTTCCGGTACCCATCTACTCTTATTATTCCATTATATAAGTTTCTATCAAAAATTTCATTTTTAATACTAGCTTTTTTTGCTGACTGTACTTTTTGCTAACTGTACTCGCATTGTCATCCGTCCTACATATATGTACCAAATTTCAAGTCAATCGGACCAACCGTTGAAGAGTTCCCTCTTGCGGAGACGATCCTGGCTGGATCATCAGAACTCTACTACCAGATTATTGTATTGTCATCACAACTTACACAAGTATGCAAAATTTCAGCTCAATCGGTTGAAGATATATGCTCCAAAATTGAGTCGCAAGATTCCATCCGGACAAACATACGATATATCAAAGAGTCATACATACATACTTACATAATATATACATACACACACTTATACATACATACATTGCAAGTTAAATAAAAGCTTGTATTATACATAATACAGGTACACTGATTCATTCGCTGCAATGTAACTTTGTAATCCTATACATTTCCTATTCGTTTATATGGGATTACAAAGTTATTTATGCAGTTGGTGTATCTAGAAACCTGGACCGAAATTGCGAAATATTTTAGTTTTTTATTGATTTATACACTAATTGTATTCTAAATTTGAAGTTTCTATGTCTGCTAGAAGTACCTTAACATTTTGATGATCGTTAAGTGAGTGAGTGAGTGAGTGAGTGACAAAATTAAGAAACTTTGACAAGTTATAATTCTTAAACTACTGGTTCAATTTGAATGAAGTTTGAAATATACAGTGTTTATAAAATGCCTGCTTGGTTACAGAAAATTCAGGCTTCTAGTTTTATCCACAACGAAATTAAAGGGGGGTCGAAAATGGCCTGAACTGCTTCGAGAAAAGAATGGTACGGCCGTGCCGCTTTTTTTGCTCGACTTGGCGGGGGCACTGCCGTGCCCCCAGATAATCAATAACATTTTGTAAATACCATGGTTGCAATGATTATTCATATTTAATAATTAAAAACAGTGAGTGAAAATTCTAATGCAGGGATGAAAATTTCAGAGTAGGTACATCAAAAAGAGTATACCTAACCAAACTCATAATCGCGTAAATAAATAATATCTTCCAGAGCAGTGCGTCACACAACTCTTCAGACAAACATATATAATACCTACAAATCTAAATGCAAAAACAAATATAACAGGATCCGACTAGCGAGGGTCATCCGATAATGAGTGGTGTACGGAATGCCTTATGCCGACCTTAGTGTGGTGACCTGTTTTGTTGGAAGATTCGTCATTATCAAAACTGGGCATAGTTTATCAAGTGTTTTATTTGTTAAAAATCGTTTTGATTGATATTCTTTATAGATGGTTCCGTAGATATACGGCCCAGATAACTTTAACATTGCCCCACTAACATCATGATAAAATGATAAACACAAGTCACACATTAGATAACCTGCATTCAGAAGTATCTATTAGCGACACATATTTGCATTCTAGCTTATAAAAGACGCGGCTCGTGATACTCGTACTCGCTTGTTTTTTTTTAAATTCCGGTTATAAATAATTGCTATGAGTATATTTTAGTGGAGCCCTCACACCTACCACGTAGCAATTATATATGATACTAGCGACCCGCCCCGGCTTCGCATGGTATATTATGCATGTATTATATACATAAACCTTCCTCTTGAATCACTCTATCTATTAAAAAAAAAGCGCATGAAAATCCGTTGTGTAGTTTTGAAGATATAAGCATACATCGGGACATGAGGACAGAAAAAGCGACTTTATTTTATACTATGTAGTGATTCTGTTCGTATCTGTTTTAATTATTTATAAAAACAATATTATTACGATGGGGTTATTGCCACTAAAACAATATATATTTTAAGTCAATGCTCTTGTTTTTATGTTTGCTTTTGACATTGATTGCACTGTACCTATTTACTGCTCCATAATCATTCACTACCTTCCTTTAATCTACGAATTTGACACATTATGTTCATTAAAAGGAAAATTAATGACTTAAGTGCAGGTGTGGCCAGAGCTGAAGTGCTAATTAGTAATTACTACGTACTTGTATGTCCCTGACGGTTACGGTGCCATAAGGGTCTTATAGTCACCTATACAATCATACATATGCACACACAGCAATTGATCTATATATAATATTATCGCAACTTTGCATGGATCCATATTATTTTTTGAGTTCCGACTGTTTTTGGTGCCTCTAGGATGAGACTTTGAAGACTGTCTGTCTATCTGCAAGTCACACCCATATTTCTCAGCAACCAAGAATACTTAAAATTTAATTGAGAACCTGCAGGTCGGTCCCATGACATGTCTAACGAAACTACACTTTTAACAAATTAACTATCATGAATCAGTTCAGTAGTTCCTCTGTTGCCTGGACCAAAAAAAAATCATGACATGGTTGGTAAATGGGTCAGGCTGCGAAACATTTCAACCGCTTTATCTTTATGTTACTTAAATGTGTGCTTTGGTCTACTAAAACCAATTAAGTTGGTATTTGTCTATTTCGCGACGGTGTGTGTGGTCGTCTTCGTTGCTAGGAAATTACTTCTAATCCGCGGACGACTGGACGTATTTGCCAACTTTAGTAACATGAAAATGGGACAGTTGTAACGCTTCGCGACCCGACCCAAATGAGCAATCTAGTTTTTACGACTTTTCACTTATAATCTTTATTAATGATCAACTGATTAGGTTTTATCACTTTTTAATCAATATATATCGGACATCAGTCTTATGATACTGATAGAAAGATAGTTAGTCACAGTGATACTACCGTACTGCTGTGTCAGCCACAATTATACATGGTTTTTATTATTATTAATATTCACTACAAGATAATTGATGCTGTAATAATTAAGACTTCAGTTTAAAAATTCAATGTTCATGATTGATAGAAGATAACAATCTAAAATTGGCGACTAATTTTTTATACCTATACAGGATGGGAAAAACGATCGCCACATAGGCGCCAACTATCTTAACTAATGCAAAAAGCCAATTCCCCAAAATAGAACATACCTACATTTATTTAAAAAAATTAAACCTGTTTTCACTCATTTTTAGAAAATTATTTTAAAAAAATCTAGAAAAAAAAAAACAATGAAGATTGTATCTTGAAGCAAATGCATTTTAAGTGTTATAATTATATGCTTTTGTAGTTCAGTTTCCTTGTAATTACATACACACAAACAAAAATCATATCTTTATCCCTTACGGGGTAGACAGAGCCTAGGTCCTAGGGTAACAAGACCCAAAGGCCACGCTTAGCATGATTGTGGGCGCAAAAGTGGAAGTGGAAAGGGGAACCAAAATAGTGATGGGTTGCTAGCATAACATGATTTCTAAGACTTTCGCCCATTCCCTCGATGGGCTTTTACCATCTGCGCGAGAAGAGAAGCAGCTGGTACATTGTATGTATTTTCTTTGCTCCCAGACCAGCATGGAAGTTCCTAATAATTTTCAATCTTGTTTGTTAACTTATTACATAAGTTTACTATAAGTTTTGACAGTCTCAGTCTATATTTCATTTAAAGGTGAGATATAAACAATGTTTTATTAAGTAACAATAACTCTTTCGATCTGTATCATAAAATAAATACGGTTTTTTTTTTATATATTTGAACCGATTCAATTCCAAGTTAAAACAGTTATTACCATGAAGTAGTATGAAATAAAAATGAAAAATATTAATTATGTTCATAATATTCACATACTAGTCACATATTATGACAGGCAACTACTTGGGCATTTTTTTTCTAAAACCTGATTTGAAATGTTACCAAAAATAAAAAAATGTTTCTTATGTGGAAAGTTCGTGATTTGCAACGTTCAAGCCAAGCTTCCATGCCTTCCATGTAATGCATGTATAGGCCTCCACATGACATTGGTTTTTTCCATTGTGTATATTTTACACATATATAAACTTGTAGTGTTTTATTGCACACTTACATAATACTACAAAGATAAAAGAAAAAACTAAAATAGGTACCAAAATGTCTGCATGTTATATAATATATATTAAGATTTGAAAAGAATGTTTACACAAAGAAATATTATTTAATCAATTACAAGTAGTTTTATGTAAAAGGCGTGGTTAATATTAAACATATATTTACATACCTTAACATAAGGGAAGATGAGTTTTTCTTTGATCATGGCCCAAATAATTCTGGTCATCTCATCTCCGTCCATCTCCACAACAGGCTTTGATGCCACAACTCTCTTGGCAGTACCATCTTAAAAATAATGAAACGATAATTTAAAAAAATATTCCTGTTTGTTATAGAAAGTATTCTCATTATAATAACACCCTTTAATATAAATGTTGAACATTCAACAACACATTGAACATTTATATTAAACGGTCAAGATGTACAATGCATTCAGCAAAATTCAAATTGCAGCCTGTTATCTTTCCATTCTCCATAAGCTTCACTAACCTTAACTATATAATGATCATAATCATAAAACGTATCTTTACTTACAGTTCCTTGAATGAGTTATGTTTTCTGTTACAAATTTAAATAAACGTTTAGTGTTGTTACTGGCCATTTCTCTTGTCTTTTAACAGAGATACACGGTGTTTACGTGGCGTCGGCAAGCCGGTAAAGAATTAATATCTTAAGCACGTCGCGGCAGGACGACTGAACTGTAAAAGAATAATACGATAAAACAGGATTGTCCCTTGCAACGACCGAAGTGCTGCTAAATTAAGTTCGGTCGTTTGGAAGTTTTGGCCTTATTTAGTATCGGTGGTGATAAGTTAATTTTTGAGGCTATGGGACTTTAACCCGCAATATTCAAAATGTTCACTGCATTATTACATTTCTCCGAAGCGTAGTTCTTCACCTCACGCGTTAAAATGAAATGGCGCTTAGCGCACGCAGACCCCGCAGAGTAGAATGAATGAAGTGAACAGAACAGCACACGAACTCAATTATTTTAATTGGTACAACCGAAGCAGATAAAATTAAAAGTTGTGTTGCCTCGATTGTCTGATTAATAGTGAGGACAGTGAGGTGCGTCTGATAATTGATTAATTTTATCGATAGTCATTTTTTTAATATCTGTCAAAAAAAGTAAAAAATATGTATTGCGTGATACTTTATATACAATTAAACGTTTAATTGAAGATCTAGGTCAGTTATAATTATTAGGAAACAGGAAACTTGATACGATTTGTATCGAGCATGAATTAATACATGGTAATATGAATGCGTAAAATGCATTTAAAGGGTTAATTCCTTTAACTATGTTTTACATATCTATAGTTTCAAATGATAAATTATATTTTATTTAGAAATAAGCCATTAAAAAAGGTTTGAAAAAAAACTAGCCACATTTTCTAATATACCATGGATAAAATTCGAACAATGTTATGATGCACATTATTATAATTTTTGTAACTCAAAAGAGGTTTTACAAAGACTGTCGATTAAGTTTTTATTTAGGTACTATGTCTGAAAAAGAAAAAATACTTAACAATTTGTAAGAAATCTGTTTATATGCCAGTTTCTGTACTTTCTGTAAATGTTCCAACAAGTATGTCCAAATAAATGAAAATATAATAAACGTGTTATAGGTTAAGTAAACGAACGAAGTAGGAAGAGAAGAGAAATATTCAAATAGTTATAGTTGTCAATGTTGTCATAACATTAGGCAAATGACAAAATGCATAAAAACTGGTAATAAGGGCAGATTTTTAATTTAAGAATGAAAAAATAATCAACAATTAAATTGGCAGCACCGATGGACAGTCGATAAGATCCTACTTGAGGTTAATGCACAACACTAGTAATCAACTTTGGTGTCGCCCGTTGTCGTTCGCAATCGCAATACTAGCGACACGAGACAGTAGATACGCGAGCGAGAGTTGAAGCGGGAATTTAGCAATCTGCCGGCTGCCGCTGGCTTGGCTTGGATTTCTGGTTATCGGCGTTTGGCGTAGCAACGTGGAACGAACAGAATAAATAAAATTACTGCTTATTGTAAGCTTACGTCAATTTTTATGTTAGCAGAAAGGTGAGTGTAAACATCTCTTACATCCATTAAAAAAAAAGGCTTGACTGATTGTTATTTTTAGATTTGCTAAAGTTACGCTCCAGTGAGAACTAATCCGTGATTTTGGCGAAATTTAATAATGATCGTGCTTGTTTATAGCATATACAAATTTAATATAACTAAGTTTAAGTTGGGTTGCGTCCGCGTCTTTTTATACATGCATGCACTGTGTTAACAAAGGCAACGCTTTCTATTAACGCTCGTTATTATTTTGTTTTTTCCTTTTACATCTTAATTGTTTTTTTACTGAAGTGAGTATCTTAAAATTACAAGTGTAATAAGCGAATGTGTTGATTTATCAGTGTTTTGGAATTGTAAATTGTAAAACGTGGTATAGAAAGATTATTTATGGTTTTTTAAATTTATTATTAATAAACTCAACTAAAATTAGTAGGGTATTTATAGTAACAACTGTAGTAATGTGATTCTGTATGCGCCTATAACCTTCAAGTCATTTTGACTGTAATTGAGGGAAGGTTCAATTATGTCCCGTAGGATGGTTTTAAAATTAGTTACTAAGTAATTGACAAAGTAGTATTTTTGCCGTTAAGTCACAATGACTTCAGTAGCACACGCAGCTTAGACAAATATTTTGCTCAATCGAGTTTTTTTTCATTGAGATTTTTTTTCATCCTTTTCCATGGAGAATATCCCTGTAAGTGGTATAACTGTCTGGTACGCAGTTATTATTTAAAAAATAGGTAAAGTAAATACTTACTTAGTATAGCCAAGTTCTTTTAATATTTCTCTTATTAATTTTAAGTAAAAATTAAGTATTCTACCAGTGGCGTAACAGGAACGTCTGGGGCCCGCGGCAAATTTGTCAGATGGGGCTCCTTCCTCAATATAAAGAAGTGCTTTAGCACCCCTTCTGTGCTCTAAACCAAGCCAGTTCGGGGCCCCGTAGAGCTCAGGGCCCGTGGCACTTTGCCACCCCTGCCACCCTATAGTTACGCCACTGTATTCTACTTTCTTCAAAGACACTACAAAAACATGTTAGTACCTAGTTGATGTGGCTAAAAATAATATGTGGATGGTTAGTCTGACTCTGAGGGATTTCTCTTGACCTATTTTTCTCGGTTAGTCAGATATACATACACTGTGTACTACTTTGAAACTTTTGCATATTTTCACTACTTGGAAAAGAGTGTGTCTGAAAATAGATTAATATTCCATGTGAGTTTGATTACATGTATTTAAGTTTTAATTTAACTTACTAACCAATTTTTTGTGCCAAGGTTTTCGTTAACAATAATAATATACAAACAATACAAATACTCTTTATTGAACACCACAAATCAGTACAAAACAATACAGAATCAACGAACAAAGTAGACAATAGGTGGCGATAGGTATAATATGTACCTACATGCTTTCTTATTATAATCAAAATAAGCATTTTATGCATTTGATACGTACATACATACATAAATCACATCTTTATCCCTTATGGGGTAGACAGAGCCTAAGGTAACACAACCTAAAGACCATGTTTAGCATGATTGTGGGCATATGCATTTGATGCTATCTAAATAGTACACCATAACATGAGAAACAACTTATTTTGCATTGTGGTTAATTGACGGTTTGCAGCCCCTCCCACCTTTAGGGTTCCATACCTCGAAGGAAAAACAGAACTGTTACACATAATGATCAATTTTTTGTCTGTCAAGACCTTTTTTCTTGGGAATGCATAGGGGTATAAAGTTAAAATTGAATATCAAACATTTAGAGGTCTGCAGACTGCAGTCCCTTGGAGCTATGAAAAAATCAACACTCATAGTCAACTCAATCAACAGACAGGTAGCCGTTTGAAAAGGTGTTTCCATACAAGTTGCCATGCTCCCAAAAAATAGGGGGTATCTACAGTTGTCCTAGAAATTTGAAGGTAGCTCTTACAGCACTACTTATGAATTAAGTTGAAAAATCTTTTTTTTTGTTTCTGTCCATGTAAGTAATCAATAAAAAAAACCACACACTTCCTACATTTTGCTTAGGGGCAGGGCTCTGCTAATACTGGATTTTGTATTTTCTCTTGCTTGGTGCGCAAGTCTGACTTGTTTGTTTATTGTGTTATATAATAATTATTATTATTATTATATAATAATGATACAGATGGCGGTACTCCTGGACATGGCTCGGATAGTCAGGAGGTTCCTCTCTCTGTCGCCTTGACCACCGGTAGCTTAGGCCTCGCCTCGCTGCCGACGGCACCCTAGGTTAGGTTTTTATAATGTTTTTATATTTTGTATTAATATTGTTTTATTACTTTTTATATGAATATTGTAAAAACCTAACTAGAGATGAAAATAAATATACAGAATAATAATAATAAAGCCTTTTTATTTCCAAATACAAAGCTACAGTATTTGTTCCGTCAATTTTTCGAGTTGTTAGTAATGTTAGTGGTTGTTTAGTTTTGTTAATTGTGTTAGTATTAGTTTCCACAGATTTGGACCCCTCTTTGGGTGTAGGCCTCTTCCAGCTTGCTTCATGACTGAGATTGTGTTATAGGATGTTATAAAAAAACTAAAGTAAACTAAACTATATTATATTTTTATGTTATAGGGTGTTATAGGATTGATTTTCTTTCCAGTTATTAAGATGGGTGGCTGCACCAGAATCCTTCGAGTATGCAAACCGTTGCCCCCATCCTGGCACTTGCGGACCTTCAGCTCATCGGCCACCCCACCAGCAGTGCCAGGAGTGCCTTATAAAAAATTAACAGTTGGCATACCTAAAGAAATATGGCATGAAGAAAAGAGGTTCATTCATTATACTTGCTAAAACAATGCATATATTCATCTCATCACTTATAATTTTTAATGTACATCAATTTGTGGAACAGCATTTTCTGTGTAGTTATTACTTCCTACACAAGAGTCCTAAGCGTTTCGACCACTAATGCCTTCCCAAAATAGACCAATACAACCTATTAACAAATTATGTACCTACTTTGCCATAAAAAACCATCCCATGAAGACAACCACAAACACCACAGTTCCAGAGTAGTAATGTAATTCGTTTTAGTTCATCAATTTTGGCAATGCCAATGATACAGCAGTTGAGACACTTCAGAGCCTTACTAGTAAAAAATGTGTAAAAGAATCATTTTACTTTAATATTTTTTAAATAATTGTATCTTGCCGTCTGAAGAGGCGCAAAATATTAAATGCAGCAAAAGACTGAGCTCTAAATCGCTTTCAACAGTGAAACATAGCTAATGAGGAAGAGAGTTGTCGATGGACTTCTCATTCCAAATGCCATACTTCATGCAACAGATTTGCTCATGGTTGAAAACCGATTGCAGATGATATATATATTAATATATATACATATATATATATAATTGTTTCTGTTCTATTACTGCACTTGTGGTGGTTGTGGCCTTAAAATACTGACCACTTTATGCTTTGGTTTGACTAATAAAATAAAAGTAGGTATGTTATCTGCAGAATGGTCGAACTTACATTTTTATATGGGTTAAATGACAATGGAGCTATAAAAGGTTTCCTTGCATGCCAAAAATATTGTTTTATGTAATGAAATGACAAGTACCTAATCTTTTGAAGTCATAATTAACTTAAATATATTTTCAGGGTGGCTATAGTACCAGCAGTAGTTAGCAAATTAATAAACAAAGGTTTTAAGGTTAATGTAGAGGAGAATGCTGGAGCATCAGCTAGTTTTAATAATAAGGCGTATGAGGAGGCTGGCGCCAATATAACTAGCACAAAGGACACATTCCAAACTGGTATTCAAAATCATATTTTAAAGTACTTAGTAATTTCCTGCTGTTAATGTATTTTACCTAATAAATTTCTTGGTCTAGTGGTCTCAATAACTATTTTCCTTTCAGATATTGTTCTCAAAGTCCGTCCAATTATAGACTCTGAGGTAGCAAATGTAAGAGATGAGAGTACTTTGATATCATTCTTATATCCTGCACAAAATCAGGATTTAATCAAGAAACTGGCAAGCAAAAAGATCAATGCTTTTGGTAATACATTTTTGAGCATTTTTTCATATTTTAGACTTACAATATTGTTCGTACTTTATAGCCTAGTTTCGACTTAAAAGATTTCCTGCCTATTTCATTACTTTGCCAGGCCGTGATGCGACCGGGTTAGAAGTCGTCGACCAGGTGCCGCAATGCATTGCGACTTGCAGGATTTTTCTTACAAGTCTAGACAAGGCTCAACCCTCCGTATCCACTCAGTCAGCTTTCTTATCTATATACTTCGCTTTGTTAGCACCTGTTCGTTTACACCAATCGATATACATAAATGCTTTATGTCCACGACAATACCTACCTCAGCATACAGACTGGTTAAGTTCCTATATGTATTTGTATTTACAAGATATATTTATATAGTGACATAAAATTTCCTACAGCTATGGACTGCGTGCCACGCATCAGCCGAGCGCAGGCGTTCGACGCTCTGAGCTCCATGGCAAACGTTGCGGGCTATCGCGCCGTCATCGAGGCTGCGGCCAATTTCCCACGGTTCTTCTCTGGTACGAAACAAATACTGTTACTAATCTCATTACTAATTTGTATCGATATTTTAATGTTTGAAAGTATTACTACATATATACACATCCTCTAGCTTTTGCCCGGGACTTCGTCCGCGCAGTAACAAAATTTGCGCTAAAACTTCTTCCTCTCTCCCATTGAAAATGTACAAGAACCAGCCGAATGCGAGTGGTACTTTAGTTCGAAGGATTTCGTACTACTTACCTACCTCAACGAAGTAGACCAGTTTCTTGCATGGACACCCACTTCCATTATTATTTATCCCATCCTTTTGTTCTGTGGGAAATTCGAAAAATGTATTCTTATGACACCTACGTGATCTTCAAAAAACATGTCTACTAAATACAAAGTCTATACTTTCTATACTGTCTTTTTATCCCGTAGGAAAATTGGTAAGTCCCTTTGTAGTGCACCTCTTTGATCATCAAGGAATAGGAATATGTCTGTACTCTTTTTTCTTATCCCACGGGAACTTCGCAGAATCCTGAAAAAAGTTTTCAGATATCATAATTACCTACTGGTATGCCAAATTTAAAGATTCTAGTAATAATAGTTACAACATTTCAAAGTAATAAATCCCTTTTTTCTCCCTATTCCGTGGGAATTTCGAAAAGTCTTGAAATTAATTTTTAGCAGTTATGGTTCCCTACTTGTGTGCCAAATTTCAAGATTCTAGTAATCAAAGTTGCGCAGATATGCCCCTTCTCAATGGATAATCCCCCATTTATTCTCTATCCCGTGGGAATTTTGAAAAATCCCTCCTTAGTACTCCTCTATGATACTTGAGCAATATTTATTAACGTTGAAAAAAAGGGAAGTAAAAAATAATGATTAATCTTCAGTTTCACAACTGATTTGAATAGTAATTTTTTTTTAAACCTTTTTTTCATGTACCTTTAACGTGAAATTTCAAGACTAGTGCATTCTTAGCGAGTGCTCCTTGAGTTTGGTTTTTACTTTTTATCTGAGATTTATCAAGCAATGTGAATGAGTGATACCTTCAAAGAAAGATCAATAAACAGGCATGTTTTTAAAAAAATTCAAACATTACAAGGTTTTTTTTATGGCGCCAAAAATGACTGTTCCAACCTAAGACATTTTTTGCAATTTGAATGCCTCCATTTGGTTTTTGTGGCAAGAAAGACGCTTAAAATTATTTAATTTGGGCCAATATCTACATATTAAACTATCCGAAATAAAAGATTTTGTTTACAAATTAACGCTCATTGGGGCAATATTGACTCGTGACTATCAAATTCTGGGTATTTTGAATTAAAAAAAAAACAAATTTCGGCTAAGACATATATGGCTAAAAATGTCCTGTTATGCTTTGCACGTAGCTACCAAACACCTTGTATTAGTGCTCGTTTTATGTAAATCAAGATAGTAGTATAGGAGTAGAAAAAAAGTAATGGTATGCGGTATGCGTTTCCGTGTATGCAGGTCAAATGACGGCGGCGGGGCGCGTGCCGCCGTGCCGCGTGCTCGTGGTGGGCGGCGGCGTGGCCGGGCTGGCGGCGGCGGCGCAAGCGCGCTGCATGGGCGCCGCCGTGCGGGCCTTCGACACCCGCCCGACCGTGCGCGAGCAGATTGAGAGCCTCGGGGCGCAATTTATTACTATGGACATCAAGGTATGCTGCTGCTACAAATGGTACGCAACATGTTTCTGTTACCAAGTCGCACAGGGCGACGACAACGCAGCGTTAACTGGTTGACAACGCGCGTGCCTGTAAAACTTCGTGTGAGAAGACGCGTGAAACACGTTGCGTTACCATTAAAACTAGTTCTCAACAAGTTGCTTTGCGTGAGTGCTGCCATAGAAATATAGTGTCGGCGTTGAAAACTGGTTATATTTTTAGTGAGCTCGTTTGAGAATGCCCTTTGAATTTATACGTTTTACTAGCTGTTACCCGTTACCGGCTTCGCCCCCGTTCCAAGTTTTTTTTTAACCTTCTCCTGACAGTAACAATCACATCAAAAAAAGAATTAACGAATTGGTCGAGCCGTTGACGCGTTATACCTATACGCGCCAACAAGCGCGGGTTCAAATCCCGTCCGGCACAACTGAAAAACTTTTTCGTTTATTTGAAAACTTAGTCTGAGCTAATAGATAGAGAATAATGGATTGCTATAAAAAAGAAATAAGTTATGTTTAATTTTTTCGTCTAGTGCTCCCAGAAAAGTAAGAGTGGAACGTAGGAGTTGTGACTTGTTGACAAGTTACGATAGATGGCACCACACGCCAGTAATGGCGTATACAAGAGATAAAGTTTTTCGGAGGTCTGGTCGGGAGTCCCGCTGGCAGGGCCGGATTTACCATAGAAATTGAAAAAGCTGGAGCTTAGGGCGGCAAAATTGGCCCAAAAAAAAGTTGTAAAAATAATGTAGAAAAGAAATTAACGTTATTGTAATCAGTGTATCTAATTTCAAAGGTCAGTAGGGGCGGCAAAAATTGATGAATAGCTTTGGGGCGGCAAATGTTTAAATCCAGCACTGCCCGCTGGGTTAGTTGGTAGGACTCCTGGCGCGTATAGCTTAGGAGCGCAGGTTTAAATGCCGTTTAAATACCGTCCGGCACACCCGCAAAACTTTTTCATTAAAAAAGCTTATTTAGATTTAGATCCGAAAATCTGATTGAATGCGCTGAAGCGAGTATTGTCTATTTGGTTGTAAAGTAGGTGGCGCAATCTTTCCTCCAGCACCAGCCCGACACTTGATCCTTCCTTAATAGTCCAAGATCCCAGAGCGATCAGACATAACTTATTTTCTGACGAATGAAACCTTAAGTTTTCAGTAGCGTCTCGTGTGCCTTGAATACCTAAGCGCTTGTGAAAACTTGCCGAGTGACACCTGGGCAGGTACCAGGTGAGAAAGGTAACTAAAAATAAGAGTTATTTAACTTAAATTCAGATGGCTGATTTTTATATATATCATGTAGAATATTATTTTAAAGCAATATCATTAGTGTCATACACTTTTGATGGACCAGAGCTTTTGTCAGACGCTTTTAAGCTAGGTACCCAAAAAATAAATGAACTTTACTTATTTTTACATGTCTGATTTTTGAATATGTTATTGAAGTATTTATTTAAAAGTTATATTCAATCAGTCAGACAAATTAGAGTGACCAAACATCCCCTAAGACAAAAATTGTTCAGCCAGAAGTATGAGGGCGAGAGCACTATTGCGCATGCGTTTCAGAGTGAGTGAGACGTCCATAATAACTCGGTTCCCCTTCTTAAACTCACCATCTGTTTCAATCTACTGTGTACCTATGTGCTGTCTTTTTTTACCTGTGAAATTTATAGTATTCCTGTTAAAGTTAATTTTGTTGAAATAAAAATGCAAAAATGTCAGATCGAAAACAGTAAGTATTCTTAACACATTTAATTTTTTTACTTTGAGGCGCATGCGCAATAGTGCTCTCGCCCTCATACTTCTAGCTGAACAATATTTGTCTTAGGGGATGTTTGGTCACTCTAGTTTGTCTGACTGATTGAATGTAACTTTTAAATAAATACTTCAATAACATATTCAAAAATCAGACATGTAAAAATAAGTAAAGTTCATTTATTTTTTGGGTACCTACCTTAAAAGCGTCTGACAAAAACTCTGGTCCATCAAAAGTGTCTGACACTTATGATATTACTTTAAAATAATATTCTATATGATATATATAAAAATCAGCCATCTGAATTTAAGTTAAATAACTCTTATTTTTAGTTACCTTTCTCACCTGGTACCTGCCCAGGTGTCACTCGGCAAGTTTTCACAAGCGCGTAGGTATTCAAGGCACACGAGACGCCACTGAAAACTTAAGGTTTCATTCGTCAGAAAATAAGTTATGTCTGATCGCTCTGGGATCTTGGACTATAAGAACTGTGCTGACATAAAGACGTCACCTATACCGTCACCGCAATACCCGCAAGTCATTCAAGGCAATACAGCAAATCTGAAGTCACTTTATAATCAAAAGCAAAAGCAACCTTATGTCATTATATTGTGGTCTATAATTAATATGATAACATAAGGTTATTATCATAAATACGTTATTTACGCAGATCGTAAAGAAATCACGTAATCACGTGCGATTCATGTTGAGTGCACATATTACATACGCTTAGCTACAGCTACACACACTCATTAACCTTTTTACATGCGAATGTCTATACTGTTATTTATTAATTTATGATAAACAATATTATAATGCAATGATCTAAGGTGAAGTCGATTAAGATTATTGATATTATTTAACGAAAATATGTGCACCATCGATGTACGCAGTCTAGGGTGCGTGCTATGTATGGAGAGGAGCGGCCTGCAGGCTTGGACTGAAAACCAAATTCACCCGATCAAGTTATGTAACTGAAAATTTAGAACTGCATGGCAGCAGTCTGGTTTTGAGGTCGTAGGCGAAATAACCCACGCCTATCGTCCGGATTTAACCTTCAAGCCACACCTCCCCGACCGCGCCTCTCCGCGTGTAGCCCGCATAATGTTGAAATATGTACACCTATACATTAACTTTTTCACCACATTATTAACAATAAGATCCATACATACTCATTTTTAGATAATTTATTTATTTGTATGGATGTTTCTTGTTTCTTATGCTACACTGGCTCGTTTCTGTTTTAGTAGTGGATCCTAAAATGACTGTCACTTTCTGCAATGGTTGTTTAAATACGGGCAATTGACTTTTCAGATGTTCTTTCAATTTTATTGTTTTCCAATACAGAAAGTTTTCCATATCTCCTTCCAACTGTAAGACGGGCACACGATTAATACTATAATTGAATATTTAGGTATATCGATCCTAAGAACTCATTAAAATAAATAGGCATTGTACACAATGTACCAACATTGTCTCTTGACATGTGACTTGTCACGTGACATGGTGTCTTAAAATTGTGCGCTCTTTCGAGCTAGACAATAAAAAATTTAAATATTGTCAATTATGGCCCTTAACTATATCTACTTAGGGGCCATCCATAAAGTACGTCACACCAATTTCATAATTTTTAGAGACCCCCCCCCCCCCTTGTACAGGGTTTACTATGAAGACTACAATTATTTTGTTCGTGTCACAAATTTCAAATTTCCAGACCCCCCCCGCCCCCCCCCCCAACTGTGTGACGTGCTTTATGGATGGCCCCTTATAGCAATATTATGGCTATGAATTCGTATATGTATGTATATATACTACGCGCACTGCATCATGTCGGAGCCACTGTGGACATAAATATGTATCTCTTACTTATAATGTTCTGATAGTAAATGTTATTTTTATTTTTTTGTGAATTGTATCTGTTTCTTTGTATTTGTACAATAAAGCATTTACTTACTTATTAACACTAATCTTAAAAACCACATATCTATCCTAAAAATAACTATAAAAAATCATTTACAAATAAGAAAAGTTATAAAAAGAAAACCCCGTCTAATCCTACTGGTTGCGGCAGGGTCCCCATGACGCTGGCGGCATTACCTCTTTGGACCGCAAGTGCGATCCGCTGGGATAAATACACGCCAGCTCTTGGGTCCCCTGAGGCGTCGATCAACCGGGACGACAGGACCTTTACAAAACCTTTCATCTCGGCTGACCAAGGCCCCAAAGTTTCAACCGCAAGCGCCGCTAACTCATAATCCTTTAGTAAGGTGGAGTACTTGCGGCGCTTGAGGATTTGGGCCTGATCAGCTGCAGCGCCGGCATGTAAGCTGGTTGCCTGGATGTGGGACAGAGCGAATATGTCGACGCAAGTAGCGTCCCACACCAGGGCCCTACCTAGCTTCCACGGCACCAAAGTGACCCCGTCTGGCCGCTTGCCATCATCCCTTACCATGCCAGCTGGCTCCAAAATGGAAGGCACTGACGCGGTAGCAAGCGACCTACGTATCAGGTCGTTAATCGTGCCGTGACGGTACATACGGCCGGCGCTCCTAACACATGAAAGGCCATGTCGTCCCAGTTGATCTACCGCTTTGCCGCAAACGCAAGTGTGAGGAACACATATCCTGGCCCCCGGTCTGAGGGAAATTGCAATCCTCAGAGTGCTTGGGTCCAGGACTGTGCCAATGTTCCTCGACGGCAAAGCGTTTAGCCAGTGGCCCGACTCGGGTGCACAAACGGCTAGGTGTCGAGCGCGTCCCGATTCGTCCGGGAAGTTTTCGAGGAGGGAAGCGTGGGTTGCAATAAGGCGAGGGGTGTCCCAGGCCTTCTGGAAGTGTTTGAGGGTAGGGGTATCCGTTCCTGGGCACGAGTCACACCAAGCTTTCTCGGCTTCCGCCAGGCTCGCTAACTCAACGTCGGTTATCTGTGGTGTGGATTATTTAAAATGATACCGAAGAGAGAAAGCGAGCTGTAGGCAGAGGATAAAAAAGCCGGTAGTGCCACACTGGACGAGGAGCGAACACCTAAGCCACCGAATCTTATAGGGAGAACCGCCTGAGACCAAGACACTGGATCGAAACTAATGTTAAAAATTTTGGATAGAGTTGCCCGTAGAGAATTGTCGATTGATGAAAGGATAGACGGAAATTTCCAGAGCGGACAACTGCGAAGTAAATACATAAATTTTGGGGTGAATAAACAGAACCGAACAATAAAAAGTGCCAAATAGTTTAGTTTAGTTCTGATAGTTTCAATTATTAGAAACTAACTGTACTATTCCGACTCTAGGCGTTAGTAGGTAAGTACGTTCCAGAATGAAACATCCACCTATTTCGTTATAATAAAAGTTATTAAAACAGTTGCTCGATGAATCACTTTATTGTGAGAGCTAAACAAATATGAAAAACAATTAAATAGTCATGACTCTTAGTGCGAAGCTTAAAAAGGCGGTGGCAAAATGGTCACAGTATTTTCTTTTCGTATTATAATATTGAATGGGTTATTATTAACGAATAAATAAATTGTTCAGAAGTCAGCTATCCCTTTACCAAGTATTATCTCGTTGAGTGACAAACAAAAGTCACAAATAAGGTCGATAATCTACCTTATTGTACTTTAAACATGATTGAATCGTTTTTTTTTGCATTTCTAAGTTCTATAGTATGTATATATGTTCATATGTCGTACATGTACAATAATTATAAAAATCGGGGTGATAATCAATCATAAAAAAATATTTGAGAAAAACTGCTCTAAGAAGAATTAAAAACATTGACTGAATACAATATTTTTTTCGTTCTGTCCGTTTGTTCACGCTAATCTGGGAACCTACTGAACGGATCTTTATGACGCAGGTAGTACGTAGCCTTGACTTGACCAACATATAACCTCTGTTTCATCAAAGTCGAATGTCGGGAAGAAAATATATTGTGATTAAAACAATTTATAAGTTGCTTAAGCAAGCGCTTGAGGGAGGCAACATACAGCTTTCTCGCTCAAAGACTTGCCATATGTATAGCAGCAATACAATGCGAGAATGCTGCCTGCGTGATGGGCACCCTAACTAAGGGTCCAAATACGCCAAATTAAGGTTTTATGTAATTTTCAAATTCGTTTTAGTTATTAATTATACGCCGACGAAAATTTTTAATTAATATGATTTTGAACTAGATCATCGATATGTAGTGGTTAATTCATTTTGTTATTATTTTCTCATCTAGGAGTACTAAAGTGTCCATTGAAAACGGTCCAATCTAAAATAAAACAATTTATAAGCTTGTCCAACAACAGTATATTAGCCATGACGTGCAATGCTTTGTATAATGCCGCTGGTCCTTCGAACAAGATTGATGGTAATAGAATCAATCCCGTTCAAGTGGCTTGTTACCTAAATGAATATCGCTTTTCTATTTTTATCCGTATAATAAGTATTGCTGATATTTAGTGTTATTATCTGTCTTTAATCGGCTATGGCGTAAAGTAGTTAGGTATACAAAACACACTGTAACCCGAGTGATATAGAGGTGATCTAGATACGCTGGTCACGTACATTGGTTTGATCTAGTTATTCACAACAATTTGTAGTATTGTCACGGGCTCGAGCTGGTGTTACATAACTTAATATACATGTAATTATCGTAAGACTAAACAAAACCACGCCCTGATAAGTGTTTTGTTGATATCAAGTAATTTTATTTGAAAGATATTTAATTATCTTCAACTCCTAAGCTTGTTTATTGGTTCCCATTAGCCCCAATTGAGACCTATAATTAGTCTTAGTCGACTCACAACAGCAAATGTTTTGGAATAGGTTGGTACTAATCCATTTTAGTTCCAATGAGGCACACACGTAATACAAAAATGTCTGAATATTTATTTTTAAGCTGTTCAGAGAGTGACGTTGAAGCGCACTAAAGACCAGCCGAAACGAGATATATTATCACCTCTCACGCGTTAGAGCTGGTCAACGACACCCGACTTAATAGCAAACCTGATTCTTCGTTTTTGATGACCCTAAATAGACTTGTTCCGGCTGTAATTATTTGTTTAAATAATTGCCGTATCTTTCGTGACAGTTGCTTATGTAAAATAATAGATGAAGTTGTCTGTTAAAAGAAAAGTATATCCCGGCCATAGCTTTACTTTTCGGATTTGTCTATGTGTTCTAATTTCCAGTGTCGTTTACAAATTTAAAAGTCTAGCGATATTCGACTTTAGAGAGCCATTTAATCGTTTCTTGGTAACATGCAACTAAATTATTTATGCACGGCTTAGCAACGATATACTTATTTTAAATGGATGATGATGATAATGATGATGATCCATAAATATTAGGATAATTCACATCTGCGACAGTTTTGTTGTTTTCAGCTTGATTTATGTACATTTATTTAAACTTTTCATCGCATTCTCCGCTTTGCGACGAGAAGAAACATACTTCTCGTGACATTGTACATATTTACATTGTAACGCCTTCACTACCGAACAAAGATAAACCGACTTGTTTGCTCAACATTGAATAAATGAAAACTCAAATTTGGTTACACTTACAAGGTCGGTGGTATCGCGCAAAAAATATATTAACCCGTAATATCAGTAGATTATTTTAATAAAAGTAGAACATCGATTAATAAATTATCAATCATATTTAAGTGATTTTATCTTTACAGTAAGTAATTGAAAGTAAACTTTCAATTTTGTGAATGCATTGAATTCCAGAAGCTATCTTGTAATGCCGCATTATTATCTTGCAGTGCTGCGATAATCGTACTTAATATTCTTGATCATGAAAATAATACGAAATGTTTATTATTACAATATACAAAATTTGTGTGTGTTCGTTGTATAACGTAGGCATTTGTTAAGAAAGAATTTTCCGAAATTCTACCTCTAAGGGCGTGACAAAGGGGGGCTAAGTTTATATGGGACATCGTAATTCCTTGGTCCGATCCTGTGGTCCGATCTCTCCGAACATTATTTAACAGAATTGATGGAACGGAGAAATTTGTGGGGTAATTTGCTTCGAAGTAATACTCCTTAGTGCTTTTGATTTCAATTACATTTTATTTTGATAGTAATGTTTGAAAACTCAATCCGATTTTATTCAAAAAAGGTTGAACTCACGTAAAAGCCTGGTACAAGGCAAATATCTTTTCTCAAACATGCTATGTAATGTTTATGTTGTGTTCCTTAAAATAGGTCTCAAAATACAACGTTGCAGGCCTAGGCCTGCAATACGACAGTCTTTTGTTTCAATGCAAAACGTCATTTTTTTTTAAGGATACGATGTGTCAGGCATAAATATCCACTATAAAGGCCACTCACTATACATGACCTGAAATTAAGAATCTGAATTTCTGTGGTTCTTTTATTAGTTAGTGAATAAATTCACAGGACTATGAATATTCTATATGTAAATATATAAATATTGCCGACGTGTTTTACGTCAAATTACAATTCAATTTACATAATAGAGAATTAAATAGGCTAAAGTTCGTGTATAATGGTCTTAAGAGCGTCATCTCGAACACAGATGTTGACCAAACAGAAAATAGGACTTAAAAAAAAGGTGGGAAAATTGATATAAGTCAGTTGTCACTTGTCATTTGAAACGTTTCGTTCAGAAACGTGATCTTTGAATTTTATTTTAGCAGTCCCTTATATCTCATGTCGTACAAATCGATTTATTTGGGATTATTTTGACATTTTAAAAATCCATATTAGAAAGACATAAACACTTATTATATGCAGTCGAGGAAACTGAATCACATACCAGGGTGGAGCCTTTTCGTAACCAATTGCGCTATGATTTGTTTAGCAGATGTATGGGAGGTCAACATGACATTAGTAGCACAAAGGCCCTGGTACGTGATTCGGTTTCCTTGACTGTGTGATGGTACCTAGTTATAATTTAAGCCTGGTACAATTTTAGTTCTTACGAAAAAAAAAATGATTTCTAGGATATTTTATTTATTTCAGTGCATGTTTGAGAAAAGCACTATACAAGCCTCTGCGTGAAAGAACTTGCCAGCCTCGTATACCAATCCGGCCTCGCTATGCTCGGCTGTCTAGGCCTACATGGCCATCAAGGTTTGCCAGCTTCGTATTCCTATCCGGCCTCGCTACGCTCGGCCGTCTATACATACTCAGCCTGCAAGCCCTTCTTTCCCGGCCTCTGCAATAATGTACTATTAAAATTGAAATGTCTCGAAAGTCACCGTATCATGTTCGTACTGCATTTTGTAGGTTTCTAAACTTTAGAGAGGTCATTCGATTTTTAGAAATTCCTCGGGATAGGAAATAAATGGGGTTTATAAGTCCGCTGCAAAGGTGCCCTATCTCAGTAACTATAATTACTAGTCTTTGAAATTTGACACACAAGTAAGGAATCTAACTGCTATTAATTTCAGGATTTTCCGAAATTCCCGCGCGTTAGGCTGTAAAAGGGATTTATATTCTTACTTTGAAATGGTTCTATCTCCGTAACTATTATTACTAGAATCTTTAAACTTGGCATACCAAGAGGTAATTATGAATCTGAAAACTGATTTCTGTATTTTGTAAAATTCCCCTGGGATAAGAAATAAAAATGATCATTATATGATTTAGATCCTTGATATTTGGCCGACATGTTTCTTGAAGATCAAAAAGGAGCATTTAGAAGGGATTTTGTAAATTTCTCACGAGATAAAAGGTCGGGATAATAAATAATGACTTGCCCTCTTATTTATAAACGCTCTGTAGGCTTCTGCTAACTTAGCAATCGTTTGTCCTTATCGGTCACTTTGACATTTACCTTTCACAGATAAGGACAAACGATTGCTAAGTTAGCAGAAGTCTATAGAGCGTTTATGAATAAGGCCGTTAATATTTGAAGAAATTATTGGATGAAGGTGATATGTCACTTTGACGGCAAAAGCTAGTAAATAATATCGGAACATTTTTGAATTATATTTTTACCGCACTGACATTGGCCCAAGCCTTACGGCCGCCATTAAGGAGAGAAGAAGAACATTTTGTATTCCATACTAATAAAGGAGAGTTACACACAAACGTACATACGTAACAGACAAACAATTCATAATACCTACTTAGCCGTATAAAAAAAAAGCCTGGTCGACATAATTCTGTGCTTTCTGAGCCTCTAGTGTAAGTTTTCGCATATAAAAATGTCTCGAACGCGTTCACGTGAACGTTTCAATTACTATGGAATAATTGGCAGCGCCACTTGCGGATCGAAACGGCAAGAAACTGTTCTCATGGTATTGGACATTTTAACGCAAACGCGTTCAGAACGTAGTATTTTGTGACCGAAAACTTACACTAAGCATACTGAAGATTATCTCTGTTGTGAATATTCAAGTATCAAACCCGTAATACTGAATGAGACAACAAGACAAACCCGAATTGCATTTTAAGAGCTCGCGGACTGTACATAGGTATTTCTGCTCCGTATCAATGGAATCACATCCTTGCACCAAATTGTCTTTTACGGCATTTAAAATTTGCATTTTACATACCTACCTAATTTTTCTGCACTGTTTTGTTTTAGAACCCTATCTGTATTATATGTGATTGGTCCATAATAACATCGAATTCGTTTTTTTATTACATTCCAATTCTTCTATTCTAATATCACCCGAGATGACGTTATATTCGAAATGAAACACAATCACATCGGGCTTAGAGAAAACAATATACATAATACCAACCAACGAAACAAGAATACTGGCGTATTCAAGTAAATTATGATTGCACTTTATGTAATTGTATATAATTACGCATTAAAACGTGTGATGTTATTATTAAACTCGCTCGTTTCATAAACCCGAACTCGTATTTTAACGCCTTCCATTATGTAGCAGTCACATAAAGTACAATTATAATTAACTTGTATACGCCAGTATTCTTGTTTCGTTGATTGGTATTGGTTGAACTAATTAGTCAAATTTAAATACAGGAAGATGGCGCAGGCGAAGGTGGTTACGCCAAGGAAATGAGTGAAGAGTTCCTAAACGCGGAAAGAGCTCTTCTGGGAAAAGAAGCTAGGACCTCTGATGTCGTTATCAGCACTGCTCTCATTCCAGGGAAACCAGCACCGTTGCTCATTTTAGAGGTACGTTTTCTTAAAATAAAAAGAGAAGATTATTTAATATTAGCTATCACTTTTCGTGAATACTATTTAGTGAAGGGTCGCTCCTTGGCTATTCAGTAAAACAAATGGAACTTTACAGAGGTTTATTGTTTACATATATCCAAAGAACAACGTATAGTCTCAGGGTTTACCGTGAGTTTTAGAGAGAGAGTTCAGGTCAGAACGGCACTATTGTTTTCTTTAACACACACACGCCCAAGGAGCACTATTTACTCCCCTGGTCGGACACGACGGAGAGGACGACGCTGCCAGCGCAGAAGGGGCCGTAGGCGAGGGTCGCAGAAGAGGCGAGCCTTCGGTCAGGATGTCGTCCTCAAGCAGTAGAGTGTCTTCCGATAGGGTAGAGGAGATGTGCGTTATGCAGCCCAGCAGTTTCAGGCTTTAGTTTAGCCCCGATCTGGGTCCCATATAATTGGGGATTCCGCACTCGTAGTTTTTATTCTGAAGATTTGTAATAGAGTGTGGATCCCTACGGCGCGCGCGAGCTTTTATAGAAGGCCGCGGGTTCCGTATATGTATAATTATATTCAATTAAGCGCAACTAGTGATGCGCCGCCTAAGGTCCTACGGTAAGTCGTCGATTATCGATCTTTATCGATCTTTGATTCGATTTTTTACAAGTGTCACCGTCTACCGCGTGACATAGCTTATGCCAGCGTAGCATTAGCAATTCGTTAACACATTTTATCTTTCTGTTGCGTGGGCCTACGCGACAACTATTCAACCAAATTAAAATTTTCAACGTAAGTTACTAATGTATCGTGACGTTACATTTGCTGCATTTTTGTGAGCTGGTTGTTTGTATGTTGAGAAAGTTTTTGACAAAAAACATCAAGCGTGAGTCCATTAAGTGTTGAAATGTCAAATTACCGTACTATTGATTCGGTTGCGAATTGCGATGAAATTTTTGTAAGCGGCTGTGTACCTATGCCAAATATGATTGCAATAAAACGGTCAAGTGTGATTAGGCGTTCGCTTTTCTAAGTCCTCAGATATGGAAATAGAAAGCAATCGTTCAAATAACTAAAAAAATTCTAGTTGACGCCTTTTTCTTCATAATCTGACAACAGATTCAACTTTTGAAACCACATCGACTCTCAGATATCGATTTTGAAAACAATCGGCCCAAAACTTAAGATTTCAAAATAGCTCCCACTTTTTCCATTTTTGATAAGGGATTCATGTTAGGGGATAAAGAAAGATCACAGGCCAGGAGTCGTAGTCGTAACAATGGCGTTAGTTGAAAATGTACAATAATGAGCTCAAGTACGTTTTCTGACTGGTAATGCGTGCTATCTCAAACCCTCAGTGTAAATTGGTGTTAACCTCAGGATGCGGTTCGCGACATGGCGCCGGGTAGCGTCATCGTAGACCTGGCTGCGGAGATGGGCGGCAACGTCCAAACGACGCAGAAAGGCGTTATCACGAAGGTGCACGGCGTGACGCACATCGGTCTTACCGACCTACCTAGCCGAATGCCGGCGCATGCCTCCACTCTCTACGCTAACAACATCTCTGGACTACTGTTTAGCATGGGTATCTAACATTTTATTGTAAAATAAATAAAGATAATTATCTATCTAACTAAATATTTACAATTGATTTTTTAAATTATCTTTTATTCTCGTACAACATTATCTAAGTGATTATGATAATATAATTGACACGCTTAACTATTTACCACAGATTTTTCCTCCCCCAAGTCCTATGCTACTCAAATATCTAGCATCGCCTTATGTAGCAATAAATAATATAATTAAGGCTCGTCTGGTTCATTTACATCAGGCACCAACGATCACTTCAACATCGACTTGGAGGATGAGGTGACGCGCGGCGCGATTGTGCTAAAAGCAGGCGAGTTGCTGTGGCCGGCGCCGCCGCCGCCGAGCATGCCGCCCGCGCAAGCTGCCACCGCCAGCGTGCAGCCCGTCAAAGCGGAACCCCCTAGCCCCTTTAATATCACACTACAGGACTCCTTTTTGTATTCTACCGGTAACAGAAAATAATATGCAGTCAGTTTTAGAACAAGTTATAAAATGGAATAAAATGTTAATTTTTTTTTTCATTTTTTAGGACTGGCTTCTTTGATAGGATTAGGAATGGCATCGCCAAATCCAGCATTCACCACGATGACGACGACACTAGCCTTGTCAGGTAATTAACTTTTTAAAAAATACCACCAAATATTATACAGACAGTGTTTGGTTTCCGAGGATCAGAACTTTTGAAAGCGATCAATTACTTAGAATATGTGACGTGAGCTGTGTTTTCGCAGGTGTGGTGGGCTACCATACAGTGTGGGGTGTGGTGCCGGCTCTGCACTCGCCGCTCATGTCCGTCACTAATGCCGTGTCGGGGATCACCGCCGTCGGCGGCCTGCTGCTTATGGGCGGCGGATACCTGCCCGAGACTCCTGTTCAGGTATCTAACACTGAATAAATAACCGAACATCGCGTTTGCAAACCACACCTACTGCATATGAAATATTGTTGCCGAAAATGCCACTTAACTTTCTTAGAGCGCGGCTTGTATGGCATAGGATGTTTGTTCGTGTTTTTTTATGGATAAGTTCGTGTTAAAGGCTACATAGGATTTGGGTTAAATTTCAATACACTTAGCTAGTTATTTATCATGGCATGACTTGTCTCAACTAGTTGTTAAAATATTATGTTAGAAAAAAATATGTTTCGTCAACCAAGTAAATATGTAAGTACCTTATTTTATTGCTACCCATTTTTTGGCTCACATCGTGTTTTTTGTCAGTTGCGCTACCTACCGATCATCCTCCATTGACTTGATATTACACAATATAAACATAACTTCATATCATGGAGCTGTAACTATTCTTCATTGTGATTTAGACAACATTTTTAACAGACTTCAAAAAAGGTGGAGGTTTTAATAAAATTCAAATTACATACTTGATTAATTTAAAGTTACTTTAAATAGTTGATTTAATACAAAAGCAATACAAAAACAAAATGGTAAGACAACGCGTCGTTCAGAACTTAAATTTTAACCCTATGTAAAGCTCATAATTTTATTATCAGCCATGGAAAATTATATTCGGTTGAATTCGGAACACAAAAATAGCCAAGCAGCAAACAATATGTAGTTCAAAAATACACCATACACAAAATTTTTTATTTGTGTAGCTGTTAAATTTGTCTTTACTGCCTTGATAAATGTATTAATAATTATGATTATTGTTGTGCACGTAAGATGCAATAATTAGTTTTACGAAGCTCGTATATTATTACGACTCGAACGTTCCAAGACAAATCTGAAAAAAAAAGTGGTTTGAAGTCTTTACTTCATTTTTAAAGACTCGTCTTAAACTTAGAGGTGCGAGTCCGGGATTCGAACCCACGACCCTTTGCTTGAGAGGCCACTGGTCAAATCACTACGCTACCACGGCTTTTTCTATTTAGTAGTGTCAAATTGTATGGAAGTGCCAAGCCTTAAACCAAGCAAGCTTAAATCTACAAGTGGCCATTAGAAAATAAACTATTTATTATGTAGAGCGTTTCGACATATTTATACACGTTGAATATAGTGCATTTTTTGCATGACCCAAAAAAAGTTTGTTTTAGTATTTATTATATGCTGTTTTCTTTTGTTTTTGTAGTGGTTAGCGAGCACGGCAGCTCTCATCTCGTTTGTAAACGTATTTGGTGGATTCTTGGTCACTCAGCGCATGCTTGATATGTTCAAAAGGTACAGTTATTTTTTCAGATTCCAATAATCATTTAGTTAATCTATATATATATATATAAATGAATTGCTGTTCGTTTGTCTAGCTAAACCTCTAGCACGGCTGGGCGGATTTGGCTAATTTTGGTTTATAAATATTTGTGGAAGTCCAGGAAAGGTTTAAACGGTGAGAAATCATTGAAATTTGAAAAATAAAACTGGAACAGGGGCAAAGCCGCGGGCAACAGCTAGTTTAAAATATTTTATTACTACAATAGTAAAACGTGTTCATCTGTTTTAGGCCAACCGACCCACCAGAATATGGGTACCTCTATGGCATTCCAGCAGTGGCTTTGCTTGGAGGCTATTTTGTTACGGCTATGCAGGTATGTTACTTATGATTATGAAACTTTATCTAATAATTAACACATTTAATTACTGGGTTTGATACTAATGACATATTGAAAATGTGTTCCAAAGTCGGTGGGAATTATTTGCGGTCTGTCGAATTTAGTTTAACGTTGAAAGTAAACCTAACCTCGTAATCGTTTTTAAAATGATCATAATTGCCACGTTTACACCGACAGGGTTATGCTGAAGTTCACCAGATGGCGTATCTCGCCTCTTCCCTGTGCTGCGTAGGAGCGCTTGCTGGACTGAGCTCTCAAAGCACTGCACGCAAGGGCAACTACCTTGGAATGGTAAAACCTTTTTTTTTTACTTAGAATAACCTGTTTACAACATTCAGTAACCGATGATTAGAAAAGGCATCCGTAATGCATTCCACAAACTGTGTTTGAGCTCAATGACTCTGCCCGAGACCCGCTCATTGTAATCTTGATGACGTTAGTCTTAATCTAATGCTCATTGTAAAACCAATGAGACAGCATGGACTCATGATAAAACTATTACAAACAGTTAACTTATATTGCTTGAAATATGAGTCGGTCATTCAGAAATAATGTCTTAGTTAAATAGTTTTGATTGCTATATTCGCGGTTTAAGAAGTGTGGTATTTTTATCATAGCCTTTTAATTATTAATGAAATCAGTATTACTAACTCTCAAGATAAAGTTAGTGTTCATAATAATTGCACAGTCTTCGAATTAAAAGTGGCAACTCGGGTTTAGCTTTTCACTGTTGTTGGATATTTGACGATTCTTTAGTAATATGAGGTTGCTAGATTGGCCAGCCAATATTAAAAAGAAAGTCGGAAAACAAGTGTCAGCGGGGTATGTTTTGTTTAGATAGGTGTGGCGGGAGGTATAGCAGCGACCCTCGGCGCGCTCACACCTAGCGCGGAGGTGCTGGCGCAAATGATCGGGGTGGCCGGCATCGGAGGCCTGCTAGGAAGTACTATCGCTAAGAAAATCGAAATCACAGACCTGCCACAGCTTGTGGCTGGTTTCCATAGGTAAGCCAATCTGTCCGTACGCGCAAATACTCTCGTTCCGGGAAATTGGTTGTGTTGTGCTTACGTAGCTTTATGACAACACAATTTCAAAAACCTATTGTGAAATTAAATTGAAATAGATCATCTCATCTATACATATAATAAAATCGTTGAGACCAAAAAATCTGTACATTATAAAAAAAACCGACCAGGGTGACTTAAAATAGGTAACTGAACACATTAAAACCATTTTTAAAATTTTTGTTTGTTTGTTTGACTGAGCATTACGTAAAAACTACTGAACGGATATTGTTGAAATGTTCACAAATCTATTTCAATAAAATCAGAATAGGACCTAGGCTACAGAAATTTTGGAAAAAGGGGGGTTAAAGTTTGTATGAAAAAAGAAAATTAGATTGTTCTAGAATCATGAAACTCAGAATAAATACTTAGTAATAAAAATAAAGAAATACCTGTTTTAGCATTTTTTTTAAATCTCATCCAGAGACGCAAAAAAGAGGGTTTTGTGTTTAAAATTAATTAACTTCATACACCTATACAATATAAACCAATGAAGTCTAACCTTTTAAAGTTGCTACATAATACTTCCAATTTAATACAGGTAAATATAATTTCTCAGTTCTCTTGAAATTTGATTTTTGAGGTGATTACGCACCAAATAGCGGAACTCAAGAAAATCAGCTTTCCTCGGTATAGGTAGTTGGTAATAATTACAAACAAAATAATACTACCAAGAAAATAGATAGATACGAATGTACATGACATAAAGCCGGAAAAGTGTATCAATTGTGAAAAACATTAATAAAATAATTACATTCTGCACAGGTATTTTTTTAACGAAGACATTTTTGTCAAACCTAAATCAACCTAAATTAGCGTCCTAAATTGTGTTCCTAAAGTTCAATATGCAATACCGTTACTTTGTTTTTATTTATTGCACCATTATTTTCGAACGCACTCTTATTTGAAAGCATGATATTATTATGAGGGCGGCGTGAAACGCTTGGCTGTATGCTCTTAGTAGCTTTGCCTAAAAAAAGCAAAATCAAAAGGCGCGTTTACGCCTGCGCTACGAACATGTCAGAATTTTATTGTGAAAAGTTGGTATCTGAAATGGTTAAAGTTTCTGTCCTCCGACTTTTTATAAGATTTTTATTGTTTTGGTTAAATACCACACTGCCAAAGAAAATATGACGCTGCTGGGCCTTAGCGCAATATGTATCTTAAACACTTCAATGTAAAGCTTAATTGCTTACAAAATGTTCATAAATACTTAAAATCTGAATGTACATAGTAGGTACCTATTCCAGAAAACTATTTGAATGTGCCTGTTTCCGGATTAGTTTAGTACATAATTATTGTAAGGGTATGGTACTCTAATACAGCACTCTTCAAGGTAGTCCTAATTTGTAGATAAAGATAATAAGTGCTTAATAATCTGTAGCTACCTACTTAAACCAAGAAAATAAATTAAAAAAGCTTCTGCTAGAAAAATTTGAGTCGCAAAATATTAATTAAAACGGATTAGTATAGTAAATGAATTGTTAGTCGTAAGGTGTTTTTACCTTAGGTAAAGATTTATGTATTTTTAGATTAGAATAGATTAGAATAGATTTATTTTTTTAAATTAATCAGGGTACATATGTCGTTAAAGTGAGCGCAGTATTCGCCAATAAGCGTCATAGTTTGGCGAAATTAATAGTGCTGTACCTAACTAAAACTGTACTTAGCTTTTTTTGAATAAAGAAATTATAAACAAAACTATAAATTAAACTATTTGTAAAATAACGTATAAATAAATGTGATGACAATGTGATTCAATTGCGAACCAAAGTTGCATCGATCGCTGTCAGATCCTTATTATTATTAACCAGTTTACACCTGTTTTTGTTTTCAAGATTCCGTGTCACAAATTATTATTTTCATGACGTAATTCTAAAAGTATATAATAATAATAACAATTTTGATATCGAGAATAGCCATAAAGTATCACAAAAAACACACGCGGACGAAGTCGCGGGCAACAGCTAGTAAGTAAATAAATATCGTAGCAACTATAACCAAAGAAGCGTCAGACCTTATTGTAAATGTTTGCCAGCTTGGTGGGCATGGCCGCGGTGCTGACCTGCCTGGCCACGTACATGCACGACTTCCCGGCGATGGCGCTCGACCCCACCGCCGCCACGCTCAAGACATCTCTCTTCCTCGGCACCTACATCGGTGGCATCACCTTCACGTAAGTTCACCACTTCACCCTTAGATAAGTCCTCTCACGATCCAAAAAACCTTTTGTGGTGTGGCACGCTGGTGTGACATGATCCTCAAGTCACTGTCTAGTTGCTACCTTTATGGTAACAAACAAATAAATAAAAATAAGAAAAAACAGAAAACATTATTTGTGTACTTTTACAACACTACTGCATTATTCACTAGACTCACAAATACTCCGAAACTAAAACCTATCAATATGACTAATCAATCAACTAAATACATATAATCTTACAAAACCGTGCTCCTCGTTGGCTTTCTGCCGCTTTCCTTCAAATGTACAGTTCGAGGCAGCGCACTACACCACAGCACTGTGTTCGCGAATCGCAGCAGCTTCAGTAGTTATTATTTCTAGCGGATCCTTGGTGGCTTACGGCAAGCTGCAGGGTTCGCTGTCTTCCGCGCCGCTGATGCTGCCCGGGCGGCACGCGCTGAACGCGGGGCTACTGGCGGGCTCGCTGGGGTGCGGCGGCGCGCTGCTGGCGCTACCTGACGCGCCCGGCCTGCCGCTCCTCACCGCCGCCGCCGTGCTCAGCGGCATCCAAGGGCTCACGCTCACCGCTGCCATCGGAGGTTAACTTTAATCTCTTAATAGCTCTTACCACCAGATTAATTAAACTGTAAACTTAAATTTTAATTTGCTTCAAAATAAATTAATAGGGGGCATCCATATATAGTAATTTATTGTGGCTTTTTGTAAGCTCTCAGTTGTAATTTTTAAACTCACTAGTTGTCCGTTCCTAATATAATACTCCTCTCATTCACTCAAAGGTCGAGTGGAAAAGATCCCTTAAAGGGAGTCCGTCTTTCTTTGGGCACGTATCTCAATGTTTGTCAATTGTGGTTGTTCTATATTTATTTTGTACAATAAAGAGTTTACATGCAGTAGTCTGGCGATTTGTGACTCTGGGTCTAAAGACTACCAAATTAGTGTGACGTAATTTACGTTACGAACGGGGCCCCTAGTTAGTCTATTGAGTTGGCAACATCAGCCAGTTCGCACGGCCTAACTACCTACCTTTTGGTTTGATCGGCGCTGAAATATTTGAAACAAGACCAGATTGAGAGCAGAATATTTAACAGCTACCGGCGCGTTTCAAAGGAAAACACTTTATTCCTTTCATTTACGAGTGTCAACTGGGCCACTCGGACCTATAACGTCCGTCCTGTAACGTGTAAGAAAACTGGTCTCGTCTATCTATCTAATACTCGTTCATACTTTCATCCTGGCCCGGGAGCAAAGAAATAACATAGAATGTACCAGTTGCTTCTCTGTCCGCGCAGATGGTAAAAGCCCATCGAGGGAATGGGCGAAAATCTTGGGAATCATGTCAAGCGGATAGGCGATGCTATGCGTTGCTAGCAAATTATCACTATTTTGGTTCCCCTTTCCACCTATACGCCCACAATATTCCTAAACGTGGCGTGGCCTTTAGATATTGTTGCCTTGGACTCTGTCTACCCCGAGAAGGATATGGACGTGATTTGAGTATGTGTCTATCTGTCTCGCGCTGACATACTTATATATTATATCGCTCTGTCTCTTGCATTACCGATCTATTCTATTCTATATCTATAATTGATTAGTAGTGTCAAATACCCTATGGATAAATGTGGTCGTTAATCACTAAATACTAACCCCCTTATTCATAAACGCTCTATAGGCTTCTGCTAACTTAGCAACAGTTTGTCCTTATCTGTAAAAGGTAAATGTCAAAGTGACAGATAAGGACAAACGATTGCTAAGTTAGTAGAAGCCTACAGTAGACTTTCACTAGTGTATATATTTAACATTTATGAATGAGGGGGTAACACTTTGCGGTTTCGTGTGCAGGAGCCGACATGCCGGTGGTGATCACGGTGCTCAACAGCTACTCGGGCTGGGCGCTGTGTGCCGAGGGCTTCATGCTCAACAACTCCCTCATGACCATCGTGGGCGCGCTTATCGGCAGCTCCGGCGCTATTCTTTCGTACATCATGTGCAAGGTCACTGTTTCTTTTACTACCATCAGATATTATTAGCTCTTTAATTACAAAATACTGCTTAAAAAAAGGCGTTAGGGAGTTCAGAATGATAGACTACAAAAAAAGTGGAGATTCTTCCTATAATTATGAACGATCGTTCTATTTTACATTAAACTTATATGGGGTCAAACATAAACAAAAGATTCGTCGATATCAGTTCAAACGTGTGTCAATCATGGCGCAACATACGCAAAATAAAGGAAATTGATATCATGCTCTTTTTTAAAAGCCCGTTAAACCCCAATTCAAGTAATAGTTTTATGTATTTGTTTAGGCCATGAACCGTTCGTTGCCCAACGTGATTCTCGGCGGATACGGAGTCACCAGCAGCGGTACCGCGCTGCCATCCGGCGCTACCCACACCGAGCTCAATGTTGACTCCGTGGCTGATCTAATCAACCGAGCTGGCAACATTATCATAACACCGGGTAATCCTATACTTCTTTAAAATAGATTATTAAGTAGTCTGATTTCTACTGCCATGCAAGTTAAAAGTTAGTTTTGCGTTGTAAAGTTACGATCTAGAAAATTACCGGACAATGTATACTGTAAAAACTTTACGGAAGTTTAATTGTTTATTTTATCAGGTTACGGTTTGTGCGTGGCTAAGGCACAGTACCCAATAGCGGAACTGGTAGACATGCTGAAGCAGCAAGGCAAAAAAGTGCGATTCGCAATCCACCCAGTTGCAGGTAAAATTATATATGTTCTATTAAACTGATGCCATATTGTGTGACGAGCGGGCGTTTGCAATCGCACTCACCATCCCCTACCCTCATCCTACAAGCCTCACCGTTTGTCAGAAAGGAACGGTGAATGCGATACAGACATCTTAATCTAAACGGCTCAGGATTTAAGGAATTCACCATCTGTTTTTTTCAATTTATGTAATCTGTCTCAAAAATATGAAGCGTCACGACAATTATTGGCATTGTTCATTTTTTTTAAGCTGTGCTTTTAACATCTTTATTTGATAAAATGGACTATTTCAAGCAACTAATTTGAATATTATGCTTTTACGTAGCTTTGTTAATTAATAATAAATATTTTTTCGCTGTTTGATAATTCGTGAATTTAGACAGAATCCCAATCGCCTTCGTTCGGCTGGCTATAAAAAAAACGGCTTTGTCTATGGTTTTGTAGATTTGACAGTGACACGTGACAGTTGCCGTAGCCAAACTTTTTTTTTCATTTTTGTTGCAAATATTCGATGCTGGATTCTGTCTAAAAACCCGGTCGTTCGGTCAAACAAAGGTTCAAAGTACTTTTACAAAAATATCTGCAATCATAAAGTATTTTTGAAATCGGACAAGAGAAATCGGATAATTGATGGTTTTCCTCGAAATGGTTTTCGAATTGGAGCATACTAAAAAAAATGAACAATGCCAATTTAACTTGCAGGTCGCATGCCTGGGCAACTAAACGTGCTGCTTGCCGAGGCCGGTGTACCCTACGATGATGTGTTGGAGATGGAAGAAATCAACGATGATTTCCCCGATACTGATCTTGTCTTGGTTATTGGTAAGTTTTCTACTTCTAAGTCTAAATTAACACAGAACAATACAATTTAATTCGCATTTATACCTGCAGGTGCCAACGATACTGTGAACAGTGCTGCCGAGACCGATCCCAACTCGCCTATCGCTGGAATGCCCGTTCTCAAAGTCTGGAAAGCACAGCAGGTAAATATTAATTGATAATAGTAATTAGTGTTAACGCAATTGCCATTAATTACTCGTTCTGTTTTATAAATTGACATATATATTGTTTTACTAACAGGTGGTAGTGATGAAACGATCAATGGGAGTCGGGTATGCAGCAGTCGATAACCCAATATTTTACAACCCGAACACTGCGATGTTGCTCGGAGATGCCAAGAAGACATGTGACGCTTTGCTTGAAAGAGTCAAACACCTTGCGGCTTAAACCAAGTCACCAATGGTATACTTACTCAATAGTTCATTTAAGAAAAGTACAAGTGAATTGGGAGAATAATCTAATCTTTCGAGATGAATTGCTACTAGAGACTGATTTAATTGACTGCACAAGGTAGGACTGATTAGCTGTACAAGAACCAAATGAATAAAATACAAAAATAATCGGACTCCGAGGACGTGTAATACTTTACGGATCTCTGTATTTAAGTCCGCCAGGTTATTATCAGAAAGGCGGATATAGCTACGCTAGAATTATTCCGAAAACAAACTCGAGCCAGGCAAACTGGTAGAATATCTAGTTTCATTTTATTACTAACTAGCTGTTGCCCGCGACTTCGTCCGCGCAGAATTATAATATAGCCTATGTTCCACAGGGATAATAAAGGATTCCAATAGTGAATGATTTTTTTTCAAATCTGTCCAGTAGTTTCGGACCCTATTGATAGGATATTATTAAAAAATTACCCATAATACGAGTAGTACGACAAAATTGAGGGGAAAATAGGCGGCCAGGTCTTCTACCAATGAAAGAAAAATTACCTTAATAAAAGTATCACCGATTTTAATTCATCAAGGAAGGTCAAAGCTTGAACAGAGTGGAATAGAAGACGAAAAATTAAAATTAAAATCGGAAATGTGTCGAAAACGGTGTCTTTTACTGCTTTTAAGGCCTGTCTTCACTCTTTGTAAAGTTCCTGATATCTTAAGTGTCAGTTATCTATGATTCCCTCTCTACTTCTTACTGCGAAATAGACAGAGACGACATCATACATAACCGACACTTAAAATATCGGGGTCTTAATGGAGAGTGGTGAAACAGGCCCTTAGTGATGTAATTTTTCTATATTTGTTAGATGACCTGCTCGCCACGGAACACCTGTATATCGAGTGAAACCTAACGAAAATACTTACGAAAGAGGCTTATGCTTTTCCACATATATTGCAATTTGTGAAACTACAATTTAATTTAGATAAAGAGGTCTCCCTTCTACAGAGTTAGTATTCTTTCACCGTTCAGGGGAAGAGTAGGCTACCTTATTTGTTTATTAACTTGTGGCGTGCGAGTAAAACTCTTTGATGAAAGTAAAATAGCGGAAGATAGGCGACGTTCTTATAATGTTGTTCAGTGGATCTGGTCCTAGCACAGATACGTTTCCTCACACAAACCAAGCAAGATACTGTTACATACCAACAAAGAAAGATGAGGACAGATGATGACATGACGAGAACAGATGGCGCGCGAGCAACACGAAATACCATAATTCATATGTTTAATTTCGTAAGGACTCGTGTACTCACGTGTCGTATATATTTGTCCCTTTGTGCAAAATAGCGTACAAATATGCCCCCAATATACAGGATGTTAGGTAATGAGTAGATAATCCTTGAACTGTGGATAGAGGGCACTTAGGACGTTATAATAAAGCTAAAATAGGTTTAGTAAAAGTTGCACGGTTTCCGAGATATTCGGACTTTTAGGTTTTTTCGAAAATGAACACCCTTGTTCAATGTTTTGATCATAGCACCATTTTAAGCTAAATTTTAATTTTTTTTATTTTTGCTCAATATTCTTGAGTACTTGTATTTTCAGATAGGCATTACTATTTTTGTGAGACTACATGGGATTTAAAAAAAAAATCGCAAACTTAATTTTTGCCTTTTCAATCGTACATTGATCGAATTTTCAGCTCTCACGGTGAAAAAAAAATACACCACCGCCTAGTTGCCAATAAGCTTAAAAAACATGCCGGTTTATTGACAATTTAAAAATGGTAATTACCTTTTGAATTTAAATTCAAAATGACAAAATAATAAAAAAAATACACGCTCACCCACATTTTTCCCGATTAACTTTTTGTATCACGGGCGTAGAACTCAACATTTTTTGTTGCAAAAATAACATTATTGGCCACTTATTTAAATGCAAATGGCATTTAAATAATTCCAAATTTAAAAAACATGCTGACTGCCTTCTGTTTTTTTTTTCGACTTCGATTTTGAATTTCGCTATTTTTATTGCCTAATGAATTTTAAATTTTAAATTATTTAAATGCCATTTGCATTTAAATAAGTGGCCAATAATGTTATTTTTGCAACAAAAAAATTTGAGTTCTACGCCCGTGATACAAAAAGTTAATCGGGAAAAATGTGGGTGAGCGTATATTTTTTTTTATTATTTTGTCATTTTGAATTTAAATTCAAAAGGTAATTACCATTTTTAAATTGTCAATAAACCGGCATGTTTTTAAGCTTATTGGCAACTAGGCGGTAGTGTATTTTTTTTTTTCACCGTGAGAGCTGAAAATTCGATCAATGTACGATTGAAAAGGCAAAAATTAAGTTTGCGATTTTTTTCCTAAAAATCCCATGTAGTCTCACAAAAATAGTAATGCCTATCTGAAAATACAAGTACCTACTCAAGAATATTGAGCAAAAATAAAAAAAATAAAAAGTTAGCTTAAAATGGTGCTAGGATCAAAACATTGAACAAGGGTGTTCATTTTCGAAAAAAACCTAAAAGGTCGAATATCTCTGAAACCGTGCAACTTTTACTGAACCTATTTTAGCTTTATTATAACGTCCTAAGTGCCCTCTATCCACAGTTCAAGGATTATCCACTCATTACCTAACACCCTGTATATACAACCAAAATACGCACAATATTTGCCAAGCAGCAAGAATCTCCATATACACTCATGCGGGCTTTGTCTGAGTAACTACCTAGTTGTTTTCGGGAACAGTGAATTGTCGCCAAATTATCATTAATGGTTGATAGATGTATAAGCTTTGCGTTGCTTTGCGACAAAGTGAATTGGGACAAATGTATGTAACTCAATATCTATTAGACCATGGAATCTCAGTGCCAGGCGACGTAGTACTCGCGGTGTAGTGTAGACGCCCCGTCTGGATCACCTCCGGCTACCAGACTCGCCAGGCCCTACGCATCTCCAGGGAACTCCACTTATGGTGTTGCTTGTCCTGCTTGTTAAGCTCGTCAGACACAGCATGCCCCTTTCTAGTCTTCAACGGGGTGTTATGGGGGACAGCCCCCTGATGGACCTTCAACCTCCCCTTATGGTCCACCCAAGCCTCGCATCATTGTTCAACACACTCGAGCTCCCCGAGCGAGATCCTCGGGGTTCGTAACCAAGAACAACTATCACGACAGACACATTGATCCAGCGTCAAGACCACAGTCTTTACTGTTGTACATTGCATTAGGGCTCATATTACAATTATTATAGGACTCACCCGAATCATCCTTCATCGCGTCCTTTAGCATTTTTCTCGCACAAGCTCACTTTCAACCGATCGACCTCACATTCCCTTCTCTCTTCCCCTGTACAAAACAAAAAAACTGTCAAACCGTACTGGCGGGAGGAGGCAACCCCTTCCCTATAATAGTGTTGGCATTCCATAAATCATAAAGAACTGTTTACATAAACTCACCATAAACATGAGAATCGCGGTGCTCCGCGACATGAATACGCTAACTCTTGATAATCGTTGCTCGGCGATTTGCGAGCATCCACACTATTCGGCGAATAATCGCATCTCTGGACGCGCCTTTAAATTAGTGCAATACTGCCCAAGTCAAATTGCTTCAAATTAGCCCCTAGGCGCTTAAGGTTAGTCACCTATCTTCCGCTATACCTATTACTTTTATCAAAGATATAAAACACATACTTAATTTGTATTAGGGATTCGGCATTACTTTATACGTTCATGACAGTTACGTTGTTTTCTGGTAGATGATGGCAGTCAAGCTTTCCAAATAAAAATGTATTTGTGAATACTTATTCATGTAAATATGAAATTTAGAAACATCTCGTGACTGGACAACAACGAGTACTATTAACTGCAAAAGGGATGTCATATCAATTTTCGTTTGCGGTCACTTTAGCAACTGATATAATGGTGTACTCATTAACTGCGCATTAAGAATTATTTAGCCAAATTTAGCAGTTTTGATTTTATGGAACTTCCATGTGCTTAAAGTCTGTTCTTTCATCTCGGATACCAAAATGACATTACCTGTGTTGCCTGCTTTTTGCAATTCAAAAATAGTGATGTGCCACCGCTATCGAAAGTTAACGATAAAATGTGTAAATACCAATTTTAAACTCAGTAAACAACATGGCCAAACCACAAACACTGTCGATAGTTTTGGGTTCACCGCTATGCAATAAAAGCTGGTATCATTATTTTACAACTTGATATGAAAGAATAGACTAATAGAATATGGTATCTTGAAATTATTGTTCTCTTTGTTTTCCAAATAAGAGTTAATTCTCCAGACCCGCATTTTTATTAAATCAGTTCTAGGATAGCTAGACTATTTTACAAATACTTATTTTGATAGTACCTACATACATACATACATATTTAATTGGTCTTCCATTTTTAATATATTTATTTTTATGTGAATGTGAGATTTGTAATTAATGAATATGTGTACATTTTATTTATTAAGTCCTAAATGTAAAGTATGTTTTTAATACACACATGGATCCACCACATTCCATTTTAGTGTTTTAATTATGATTCACAGCACATTTAGCTCTTTCTGAGACTTCTTACTTAACTGATCATGAACTTTACTTGCATACTTAGCACTAAGAAATTTTGGTAAGTTCATACCTAACTAGGATTTATTGTAAGTGCCATTATGACTGTCTAATTATGTAAGACAATTTGGTTTAATATATTAGTGAAAGTCAAAAATAATTCCATTGAGTACTTACCTACTACATATTTTTATATGGTACTCATACTTTTGGATGCTAATAAAATTTTGATATTGTATAATATAATATTCTTCTAAAGTTTTGAATTCCTACTCAAATATTGTTTGGCGAATCAAGCTTCATTTCTTGTTGTTTCTCAAAATCTGTTAATGACTATGTAATTGTAAGTCCTAGTTCCTTTGCTAGAAAACTTTATGTACTGAAGATAAGTGTATATTTTCTCTTTGTGAACATTTTGTATGTTATGAATAAAAGATATATTCTGGAAATAATGTCGTATTTATTATTAATTTATTACCACTCGAATGGAACCTCCGAATTGGAAGAAGTCGAGTTGCAAGGAGTCTATGGATAACCATAACCATAAGATATTATGTACTATTCTAGAACATTTATTTAGCCATGTTAGATTTTTACAATTTGACTGTGAGTAGTTCACACTGATAAACAAATGTCTTATTCTACCTACATGATTAATTCATAAATTGCGAAAGTTTACAACATACCCAAAGGGTAAAAACGCAATTTAATACTAAGACTCCACTGTCCGTCTTCGTCTGTTTGTCTCCAGGCTGTATCGTGAACCGTGATAGCTAGTTAAAAGTTTCACAAATGATGTTATTTCTGTTGCCACTATAACAACAAATAGTTACTAAAAACAATATTTTTGACTATGTAAGTAACCAATATAAAATGACCTCACACTGTCTACATTTTGCTTGAGATGATAGCAGAACCCTTTCTGCTAACATTGGATATTATATCTTTTGCCGAATTTGTACTGAACTCTCGGTGTGCGAGTCTAATTCGCACTTGGCCCGTTGTTTTTATACTTCCATAGTTGGCCATAATGAAAAGATATTTTAATTAATATATTTATTAATATTCTTAATCATTAGGTTTACAGTTAATTATTATGTTTCAAAACTACAATACATTGTACTAATGTACTTAATACACATAAGGTCTCTTTTAATAGCTAAGATAGTAACTTGAAGCATAGTTAGTCCTAAAATGTTAATGGAACAGACACTACTGAGCCGGTTGCAGAATGAATGGATAACTAACACAAGATTTAAAAAAAGATTTGCTTTTAAATTGTTTGTCTATAATTTACATTTATTCTGCCAAAACATCTTAACCATATTATCACGGATAATTGTTTCATTATAATTAAATTACTTTAATGAGAATCATAAATACTTAGTGTGAAGTCTTGACTGAATGATTTTTTACAACAAAAACCTTCCCCATAACTTAAAATTTTATAATTTAGTTGGTTTATCTTAAAATCTACACATTGATCTCATAATAGTACAAGTAGTGCAAAGAATGGGGCACGGATATCTATCTAGGAATAGCCCAATATTTTGGTCTCGCCTACTACTCACATTAAAGACTACACGATAAAATCCGGCCATGAATGATATGGTGTAACTTTGCTTGCAATAAATGCTAATTTTCAAGCAGCACTTTTTCAAATAATCAGTGGTTATGAAACTACATAATAAAAATGACTTCATAGTACGAAACAAAGTAGCTTTCCGCTGGCTGTTCCTATATATGCTTAGATCTTTAAAAGTATGCAACGGATTTTGATGCGGTTTTTTTAATAGATAGAGTGATTCAAGACGAAGGTTTATATATAAAATTCTACGCAGACTAAGTTGCGGGCAGAAACTAGTACAATCATAATGAAATTTTAGGGCGTCTGAGATTTAGCTTTATATATTTTATTGTACCTAATTTATTTTGTACAGTGTTTTTGACTGTCTTTTCAAGATTTTACTGTTAAATTTACATATTTTTTTAAATTGGACTATCCACTTTAAACTTTACTAGCTGTTGCCCGCGGCTTCGCCCCCATTCCAGTAAAGAAAATTAAATTTTATTTTATGGAAACCTTGTCCAAACAGTAACAAACACAACTCAAAAAGAATTGTCCAATTTGGTGCAGTTGTTTGGAAGTTATGCACATACATACATTTCGATGACTCATTTTTATTTATATAGATTACATTGTCTTTTATAGATTACATATGTAATACTCGGTGTGTATCTGTATCAGTCAATAAAGTTTTCTTATTCTTATTCTTATTCTTTTCATAGCTAACATTTTTTCTAATTGACTTCAGATTGAGGGTGCTTGGAAATGTTTCAACTTTGATAATTTTGCGATTTTGACAGAAAAATGCCTCCCATATAAAAACTACTTTTGGTGCTTGGGCTAGAAAGTCTTCCCTACTACCCCAAGCAGAAAATAGTTATCATGAAATTTTTTGGAAAGATTATATCCTAACGAGTGTTAAACAGATTGTGAAAATATAAATACAATAATTATCAAGAAACACTGTTCTAAATAATTTAGGTACAGTATAATATAATATACAAAGCTAAAACTTACGGATGCCTAAAAATTTCATTATGATTGTATTGTTATTACATAGTTTCATAACCACTGATTATTTGAAAAGTGCTGCTTGAAAATTAGCATTCATTGCAAAGTTACACCATATCGTCCATGGTAGAATTTTATCTGGTACAAATTTTAAGCACTTAACATTATTTTCCTTAATCATGCTAAATGTGGCCTTAAGGTTTTGTTACCTTAGGCTCTGTCTACCCCGTAAGGGATAGAGATGTGATATATGTATGTAACATTATTTTCAATTTTAACTCATCATCTACCTACCATAGATATATTATAACAATAAGTCTGATGCGAATTCGCATCAGTGGTAGTAGATAGGTTAACCAATTTTTATGGCCATTAGTGAAATAAGAGTCTTTTTCTTTCTCCATTACAAATAATGAAAACATTTTTTAAACAGTCAGTCCCTTAAGTGTTTTTTTACTTACAGTCTATATAATCAGTCATATAATATCATCAATAGATGAAGCATTAAGAAGAACTCACGCTTGCTTTTCTAGTGTTTGCTTTTTCTTTTTCTGTTTAATTTCCTCAACAATTTCCGGAAATAACTCGCGAAATATTTTGTTTGACAAATTGATATCCAAAGATTTAATGGACATGGAGCGCTTTTCATTATCAGAAGTTGCAACACAACCTGCTGTCCTAGTGTTTTCTAGCATGAAACTTAGGAGGCCCATGAGAATGGTGGAAACATTCCATGCAGGGTTCCAAGTCTCAGGATGAAAGTCGCTAAAGCTGAGACACAGACGTGCGTTTGGTTTGAACCTGCCATTTGGTGTGATCATGTAAATTGTCGGCGGCTTGAACGGGAACTCATTCGGAAAGAGGATCTTTCCATGGTAAAACCCTCCTTCATAAGGGCTATTCTCCGGTCCCCGCATAACGTAATGCCACTCTAGGAAATTGGATGGCAAGGGTTCTGCAACTATGAATGGTATGGGATCTTTTTTCAATCGTAAATAGTCGTGTTTCAGCCTGACAATGGCGACTTCAGCACTGTTTGCCATGCTTCTTCTTTGAAGAAGTAAAATATACCACAAAATTTTAATTTGGACTTCAGAGAACAATTGCGCAAGCGCAAGTCGCTTGCTTTTCGCATAACCGATTAATGACAACAATGACAAGCATGGATGGATACCACGATAAACATAAAAAAAAATTGCGACAGTTTCGTAAGTTGTCACCTGTACGATGTGAGTATGCGCTGTACGAGACAATTTATCGACCTTTTCATATAGTAGGGGAGCCCAAGCGGGGATTTCAGGATTTACTAAAGCGCGGCAGATTAATATACAGGGGGATACCTTGTACCCGGTTGAGTACTTGCACCAAATATGAGCCCCATATAAGTATATATGGCCACCCGTCAAGGATAAAGGATCAGATTAGTAAAAAAAAAATTGATCATCTAAAATTCTCGAGCGCGTCAGATTAGGTTGAGTGAGTTAGTTACATGCTAAAACGTGTATATAATATACAGTATATTACACTAATCTGACAATTTTAGAGTGACGTAAAGAAGGGGGAGGGCTACAAAGTTGTAAAAAAAACGACATCTTGACATTCTCGAGCGTGGCAAAAAAAATTATTTTGAAGGGAATAATTCAAGGATTACGAAAAATATATAATCTGATGATTTCCACAAGCCGATGTAACAAAAATTCATCGATAAAATTTCATGCGATGCGTGCAGCTAGATTAATTTTTCATTCCCTGGAATTCTGACTGCCGTCATGATTCTACCGATGGAGATAATAATTTAAAAAAATACTCAAAAAAATCAAATTGATTTTTATAATTATTTTCTTATAAATACAAGTATCATGCCTAAAAAACAAACACTTTTTCACAAACAAACACTTGAGCTTTTCAATTAATTAAGGTCAATGTATAAAAAAAAATATGTCTAATTAGGTGAATCCCTCTTGATAATCGTCAAATAATGAGATAGCACGTCTAGGGCATAAAGATGAACCATATATATCTTAATCAGACGCGCGGGAGTACTTCAAAAAGTGCGAATTTTTTGCACATTCTAATAATGGCCGCGAGTTTGCGTCACATTTAAATCATCAGATTATTATATAAGAGCTATTTTTAGGTTCACTTCACATCCCCTCAAAAAATCTGACGCGCTCGATTACACAGACAGGATGTTTGGTAGCTAGGTGCAAAGCCTTAAGGGAGTGTAGAGTCGAGGTATTTTTGAACATTTTTAGCCATATATGTCTTGGCCGAAATTTGATATATATATTTTTTAATTGATGACTTAGAAATTTTAGGAAAATAACCAGAATTTGATAGTCGCGCATGAGTCAATATTGCCCCAATGAGCGTTAAATTTGTAAACAATTTTTTTTATTTCGGATAGTTTAATGTGTATTACGCGCGACCACCCTCATCATGGAAACAATCAGATTAACATACATTCATTTTTTAAAATACGTAGGAGATGGATGCTAATGCTATCAATATCTGAAGCGCTTACTCAAGTAAGTCCATGCATGAGTTTTTTTTTAATTTTTGGAAACCTATAGCCTCTCCCCCCACCGATGAAAAGGTATACAGGGTGTTTGGTAGCTAGATACAAAGCTTTAAGGGGATGACAGCCGAGGTATTTTTGAACATTTTTAGCCATAGATGTCTTAGCCGACATTTGATTTTTTTTTAAATTGAAGACAAATTTTAGGAAAATACTTAGAATTTGGTAGTCACGAGTCAATATTGCCCCAATGAGCGTTAATTTAGAAGCAAAATCTTTTATTTCGGATAGTTTAATGTGTATTGGACCAAATGAAGTAATTTTTAAGTGTCTTTCTTGCCACAAAAACAAAATGGAGGCATTCGAAATTACTAAAAATGTCTTAGGTTTTAACAGTAATTTTTCTGTGCTATATTTTTTTTTTTTAAATCCGTGAAATATTCAAACATTTTTAGAAACATGCCTGTTTATTGTTTCTTTTAAGGTTTCACTCATTCACATTGCTTGCTAAATCTGAGATAAAAAGTAAAAACCAAATTCAGGGAACACTCGCTAAGAGAATGTACTAGTCTTGGAATTTCACGTTAAAGGTACTTAACTAGTAAATTACATGAAAAAAAGATTAAAATTAAATCATTAATCTTCGGTTTGTTGTGATTTGAATACTAAATTAATTAATTAAAAAAAAATTACAATAATAAATCAAATGTATATTTTTTTTTTAAATCAAATTTCGGCGAAGACATATGGCTAAAAATGTTCAAAAATACCTCGGCTATCATCCCCTTAAAGCTTTGTATCTATCTACCAAACACCCTGTATATTATAATGTAATTTTTTTCTTTGTATCGTCTAAGCTTCGCAACCCAATAGGTCTCTATGACGCTCGAGTAAACCCCGATTTAGCATCGTGGGCTCTCCTACTAAAATTACAACCATTGCTGCCAACTTACACCCATTTTTTCTTTTTCCACTTTTCTCTAAAGGAAAGACAATGGGAATAAACCCCATACATCCCATTCTCAAGTAGAATATTAAAACAATACATATTGTACTAATTTAATAAGTAATGTAATGCACAAGATCAGTCACAGTCGTTTTGTTTTCGTCTCTTCTGTCTGTCTTCCTTTCATTAAAACGATAATTGTATTAACGATAGTGAGACTATAGTAAAGTTCTACCCCTACCTGGAACAAGCTACAGAAGGCTACTCTACTAAAATTCGATTTTCGAATTTCGCATTGCACTATCTCTCTCACTCTTAAATTAATATCTATAACTGTGAGCGAAACGACATAAAATTAAGTTTGAAAATCGAATTTCGGTCGGAGTAGCCTCCCTGACCATTCTGATTCTGTCTGACAGTCGAATATTTAGTGTTATCGTAGTTAGTAATTTTTCTGTAAAATAGTTTCTTTAATGGTTTGATCCTTAATTTACGGTTTAAATTATAATAAGCGACTTGTGGATGGTTAAGCGCTTACGAAAAATTATTATCGACAGTGTGGACATAATCGGTTAGTTTCTGTAGAACCACTGTATAATATCGCTTCTGTTTCGTTTTCCATCAACTCGCACGTCTGCATCGCCTTACCTTGCAGCATGGTACGTTTTTTTAAAGTATAATTTAGAAGCATTTTATGTTTATTTGGTTTTTATTTACCATAGACTACTATTATTGTTTTTGCTCAATCCCAATATTCCCAATCTATTTTTAAATTATGAGTCAAAGAACCTTGGTTTAATATGATCTTGTATCTGGGAGTCTTGCCTTAACTTTTTTTTATTTACATGTATGTTTCGGCTGCAGATATTGCAATGAGCAAGAGATGTATTTTATTAGCATATGAGTATCCAACTGAAAACAAGCTTAGATTTAGTTGATATTTAGAACAGTGAAAGTCATGTAAGTTTAAACTCTATTTATTTAAACTAGACATTTGTAGCCACTGCAAGGACACTCAACCAATTTGATTCCTAAACCACTGCAGAACCTTATTATAATATCCAATGAAATAAATTTGACAAAATACAGACAAATGAAATTATTTATTTGCTATGATAAAGTAGCAACTATAGTAATTATATCTGAAAGTCTTTCATTCTGAGAGGAAGCCTGTTCCCAACAGTGGGACATATATAGGCTGGAGATAATGATGACTGTTGTAAGGTTCCATGGTGGCCCAAGTATCAAATTGATTGACTATATGTTTGTTTTGCTTATTTCTATAGTAAATGTATAAAAATAAAAGTTTTTTTTAGTATCATCTTGGCTTCTAAATGCAAGTAAGTCTCTTAGTTCAAATATCAGATCAAAAAAGTTATGTTACAATACTAGCCTAAACAGCTGAAGTAGTTTTCACACTTAGTCTGTTATGTATGCACACAGTTGTTAGAAGGGCATTCAATACTGGGATCCCAGTGTATGCAATGCCAGGTTTGGGTGCCCTAGTTGCTAGCCATGATCTATGATATTAATTTGTTTTATCTTTTAAGTTGGCTCCTTCTTCATATGTCTTTTCTTATAGGCGAATGACAGCAAAATGGTATCATCAAGCAAGCCTGCACTGCCTCGGAGCAGTGATGACAGTGCCAGTGTGCTGTCCATAATCTACAGATTTTTCAAGAAGGTAATATGGATTAACATACTTTAATTAAAGAGATAAGGAATTATTAATTAAAATCCAGCAAAGGCATCAACCGATGCTATGCCAAAGTAATAGCAATTAGCAGTAGGATAGTTTGCATAAAATGTGTGTTATTTTCTTATTTTTCACTGTGTCATTTTCAAATTAGAAAAGCCATACTGATTGATAAATTAGCATGATGCAGGTCAGCACTCGGCATGCGCCATCCCCAGCCACACAGCCATCCAGCAAAAGCATCATTATCCCCAGCCTATATACCATGTACTTGTACTCATACATCCCCCAGCCCCCTGCCCCCTGCCCCCTGCCCCCTGCTGGACACAGGCCATCTCTCAGAAAGTAAACTACATTTTATGAATAATAAGCCTTGATTCGGTTCACAAATTACTACAATTTATGTTGTTAGTATAACTTTATGTTGGTAACTAATTTTGAATACATTAAGGTAAAATGGGAAAATTAATAAATATATCATAGGAAGGTATATTTTTCTTGTTACTTTCCTGCTTTTTTGTGACTGTTAGTCTATTCTTCTGTGATGCTTATCACAGAAGAATAGGTAGGATACATGCTTATGTATCCTAATTCCAAAGGCAACATAATGACAGCATGTATGAGTCACAACAACACGGTCACAGCCGCGAACCGCCATTGAATCATTGTATGAGAATGTAACCTTGAAGACTACTTTAACAACCTTAAGGCTAAACATGATTCCAATGATTATGTTTTGATTTGTTCTGTAAATCCTTATTCAATGTTCTTCAAAAATGGTCATGAAATTTCTATAAACAATAAATACATAAAACTCTGACTATATTACATGTTTGCTTGATAGTTTTGAACTTACTACAATTTCTGCACATTTGACAACTTAATATATTTGTACCTTAATATTGCCATTGAGATGCCCTTTTCTTTTTATTTAAAAATCGTCCAATCGTTTTTGAGTTTATCCCGAACATACAGACAGATATACAGACGCGGCGGAGTTCTTTTAGTACATAAATAAAATTTTACCTGAGATCAAACTCTTCTAAATCTTCTAATCAACTTTAACATTTACATGGATTCTACAGAATATGATAAATGGCAGCATTCTGAATTAAATAGGGGTATTAAATAACAACATTTCTTAAGTTACATTGTGCATGAGGAAAGTTACCACGTGTTACCAATTGAAATAGTGGGATACGTAGTAAATTTATGATTTAATTTGATGAATACTTTTTTCTCGTTGTCATTACCTAGTACCTACCTAGGTACTAACGAAATTTCACTGGGGTGACAAACCTCTGCAAACAAGATTAACAAATAAAACTGTATGCCTAAAATGTTGTTTAAAGCCACATTATTGTGGAACAATTCACTTATACCAACAGATTCCCAACACACAGGATACATTATATTTTTATGGTTGTTTGTCTCTGATATTGAAGCGGAAAGTGGTGGTTTAAGTGGTCTTATCAATTTGTGTTTCTACCTAGTAATAATTACTTTACAACCGGAATTCAGTATTGATATTCCTTCCATGCTGGGCTGGGAGCAAAGGAAAAACAGAATGTACCAGTTGGTTCAATTCCCGCGCAAATGCTAAACGTGGCCTTTAGGTCTTGTTTGTTATGTTTGGCTCTGGTCTACTCCGTAAGGAATAAAGACGTGATTTATGTATGTGTTCAGTATTGACCCTAATATAATAATAATAATAATAAATTTCTTTATTTGGGTAACTCGGACCCACAATTTGTTAGTTACATAATTGCTTATTGCTAATGTTAGTAAGTATAAAAGCATACACAAATCACTACTGCACGTGACCGTTCGAAAGTGCACGGCAGTGAGTCATGAACAGACAGTCTAGCCTATCCGAGATCATTTTTAGGATACTGTTGGTGCTGTCGGCTTCGTGCTTCGGCGAACATCCCTGATGCACTACAGCATCGAGGCAGACCCAGCAGTACCCTAAAAGCATTATTATATTGTACTCGGAGGGTGTTGAACGCAGCCTTCGAGTACCTGGCCCACAGGCTGCATGTATAAAGGCTTGTACAATAAGCTTTATATAACTTTACGTTTACGCCAAGTAAAAAATAAAGACTGAGTTCTGCAAACTACAAAGGGACGCCGGTTAAAACTAAACCTCGCTTTTTCACGTGTGCGTGGCTCAACCTGGCTATATTATAACTACTCTGAAATTCGATTTACGAAGTTCGTTGCGTGCCATTCCGTTCACACTAGTACCTAGCCATAAATTTGCGAGTGCGAGGGACGGTATAATACGTAGGTACTTCGAAAATGGAATTTGCTTATGAAATCCCCTAGTTTGCTTGACGATTGGCTTGGTCTTTACTTTTTATTTGGTCTAAGCCGATTGGGTACATTTTCAATTTTAAACAATACCTAATGAAGCTACATTTTCCACTCATTATTTAATTTTGAATTTTGCGTAGTAGAAGACAACATTTAATTATCTCAATAGTCATATGACCACGAGCCTTTCCATTATCTAAACTTACTTGTAGTTGTTAGGTAAAGGCAATCTTTTAACGCCTTCGCTGCCGAGAACGCATACATCGCTTTTTCCTAGATTTAGCAGTCGTTTGAATGGTCATGTGCGCAGTGGCGTAACTATAACGTCTGTGGCCCGTGGCAAATTCGTCAGATGGGCTCCTTCCTCAATATAAAGAAGTGCATCAGCGTCCCTTCTGTGCTCTAAACCAAGCCAGTTCGGGGCCCCCTAGAGCTAGGGGCCCCTGGCATTTTGCCACCCCTGCCACTCTATAGTTCTGCATGTGCGTGTGTGACACCTGAGGAAGTATCGTTCGGGACTGATAGCCGACAGCGAATGCTTTATGAAATCAGATTAAAATTGTTTTCATCCATGATAAACCATCGTCCAACCGCTCTATAACGGCAAGACGCTTATACTGCGAATCGGCGTCATAGTAAATAATTAGTAAGTAGTAATAATATTTGGCCTCGCGGTGGCTCTCCGTCTCGAGCCGCTATAGTACATTCACGTGCATTAATATGTAAACGTATCCTTATTTACCAAAGTATGTATATACTCGAAATTTCTTAGCGAAGTAACTACACAAGTGATGTATTATTATTATATGATGTATTCTAGAATTACTCTCAAAATTTACACAACATTACAAGCACAAATTAAAAACAACTACGCGACCCTACAGTGCGCGTGGCCCGACACGCACTTGGCCGGTTTTCGTATATGTATACAATTGCTTGAAATTGATTAGAAATTATCCTGTATAGGTATATAAAAATGAAAGCTGATAGCGTATACAATATTGTTATCGAGGTTGATTATATGTAAGTTGTGAACCTACATCATTTTTAAGTATATCTAGAATATATCATTACATAGGCTTCTGTACTTAGCTAAGAAATTTCGTGTTTATATGTATATACTTTCGGACTACTATTGTGGCCGTGTAATATGTAAATACTTATTTTGGTCGATGTTCAAAGTGTACAAACGGGACCATAAATATCGATACAGCCATCATGTCACATATACAGGGTGTTAGGTAATGAGTGGATAATCCTTGAACTGTGGATAGAGGGCACTTAGGACGTTATAATAAAGCTAAAATAGGTTTAGTAAAAGTGGCACGGTTTCGGAGATATTCGGACTTTTAGGTTTTTTTCGAAAATGAACACCCTTGTTCAATGTTTTGATCATAGCACCATTTTAAACTAACTTTTTCAATTTTTTATTTTTGCTCAATGTTCTTGAGTACTTTTATTTTCAGATAGGCATTACTATTTTTGTGAGACTACATGGGATTTTTTAAAAAAAAATCGCAAACTTAATTTTTGCCTTTTCAATCGTACATTGATCGAATTTTCAGCTCTCACGGTGAAAAAAAAATACACTACAGCCTAGTTGCCAATAAGCTTAAAAACATGCCGGTTTAGTGACAATTTAAAAATGGTAATTACCTTTTGAATTAAAATTCAAAATGACAAAATAAAAAAAAAATATATACGCTCACCCACATTTTTCCCGATTTACTTTTTGTATCACGGGCGTAGAACTCAAAATTTTTTGTTGCAAAAATAACATTATTGGCCACTTATTTAAATGCAAATGGCATTTAAATAATTCCAAATTTAAAAAACATGCTGACTGCCTTTTGTTTTTTTTTTCTACTTCGATTTTGAATTTCGCTATTATTGCATATTGAATGGTGAAATTGTGCCTTTGAACTCACCATAAATGTAATGCATTTGGGCATATTCTATCAGTGTGTATTATATTCGAAGCAGTATTAAAGTAAAAAACTTCAACACAACGATCTAAACGCAAAATTAACCATTCATTACGCAATAATAATTAGCGAAATTCAAAATCGAAGTAGAAAAAAAAAACAAAAGGCAGTTGGCATGTTTTTTAGTTTTGGAATTATTTAAATGCCATTTGCATTTAAATAAGTGGCCAATAATGTTATTTTTGCAACAAAAAAATTTGAGTTCTACGCCCGTGATACAAAAAGTAAATCGGGAAAAATGTGGGTGAGCGTGTATTTTTTTTTATTATTTTGTCATTTTGAATTTTAATTCAAAAGGTAATTACCATTTTTAAATTGTCACTAAACCGGCATGTTTTTAAGCTTATTGGCAACTAGGCTGTAGTGTATTTTTTTTTCACCGTGAGAGCTGAAAATTCGACCAATGTACGATTGAAAAGGCAAAAATTAAGTTTGCGATTTTTTTCAAAAAAATCCCATGTAGTCTCACAAAAATAGTAATGCCTATCTGAAAATACAAGTACTCAAGAATATTGAGCAAAAATAAAAAAATGAAAAAGTTAGTTTAAAATGGTGCTATGATCAAAACATTGAACAAGGGTGTTCATTTTCGAAAAAAACCTAAAAGTCCGAATATCTCCGAAACCGTGCCACTTTTACTAAACCTATTTTAGCTTTATTATAACGTCCTAAGTGCCCTCTATCCATAGTTCAAGGATTATCCACTCATTACCTAACACCCTGTATGTATCGCCGAACTTATTGTTTACCTAACACCCTGTATATGCCCTAGACAGAACTATGTCAAAGGAAGGGGTGACTAACCCCTTTATTCATAAACGCTCTGTAGGCTTCTGCTAACTTAGCAATCGTTTGTCTTTATTTGTCACTTTGACATTTACCTTTCACAGATAAAGACAAACGATTGCTAAGTTAGCTGAAGCCTATAGATAGAGCGTTTATGAATAAGGGGGTTAATTTTTAATCTAAAATAACGATGTGGAACTTTGCCAGGAGTGTTCAATTAAAGCACCTGATTAAATATTTCAGAATAATTCTAAGAAATAATTTTGAAAATGAGGAAACGTTTACCTGTTACATGGAATTCAGGTGTCCATGGTGGGCGTGGTGTACCTGGTGGGCTACATGCAGTGGAGCGTGGCGTGGCTGATCGGACCCGTGGTGCTCTCCGTGATGCGCGACCAGTGGCGCAAAGACAGCGAGTACCGCCGCAGCCTCGCCAAGGCTGCCGCCATTTCCTCAGAGAAAGACATCGTTCTCGCAAGAATTGACGACTTACCTGCATGGGTGAGATTTGTATGCGCGTGAGGGCAGTTGCAGCATAGCAGTTATACAATCACCAACGCACTTAACCTTTTAGTCGTCATTGACTTGATATGAAGTCAGTACATGCAGTGTAAAATGCACCTTCATTTGACAAGATAAAGAACCCCTAGGTTCTGGCAGGCGTCTCTTTTTTAAAACTACGTTCACGTTGGCTCTATTAACCGGCGGGTGCCTAACTGTGTTGGCTACTTTGCAAGATGAAGAAAACTCATATTTAGATGTCTTTTGTATATACAGCGGCATAACACCCGTAATAACAGTTAGTTTTCCCGGCCATAGCTTTACTTTGCGGATTTTTCTGTGTTCCAGTTTTCAGTGTAGTTTAGAAATTTAACACTGCCAAATCAAATCGAGCAATGTAAATGTACAATACAATGCTTAAGCAAAGAAATGCTACCGTTTGTTAGTAGATAGATGCTTATTTATTTCTGAAGCATTTTTAAATGGCGTGTTTAGTAACAGTTGCCCACGGTGCCATTACACAATTAGTTGCCCCCTATGGTTTATGGAGTACGAGTACTTAGATAATTACAATTAACAATTATATTAATGAGACAATAATTGTCAGTTGTCCCAAAGTAAGCCTACTGGTTTTTGGCAACTGTGAGTAAACACTATTATAATACTTAAATTTAAGTTTACACATATTAAACATCCAAGACTGGGACGCGGTTCGAATCCGGGACCTACAGCTTCATAGTGAGGTTCTCTGAGCACTAGGTTATCCGAACGTCAAATACTGGCTGTCTACTGTAGAGGTAAAATAAAATATATAATGTGGACATTTGTTTTTAGGTTTTCTTTCCCGACGTAGAACGTGCAGAATGGTTGAACAGGGTAAGTGCCAACATCCAAGACTTTCTTACTATTTAGTCAAAGGTCGAGTCGAGTTGGAATCGCGCACCGAGGGTTCCATAATTTTTTAAATATGTAAATAGGTCGGCAAATGGATAGGTATAGAAATCTAGCAGGTATTAACAGAGCCCTTTTGAGAGTTTTTTTTTTTTCATTAGGTACTTGTGCCATGAGAACTACCGTCATACCTAATTTCAAATTTCTAGGACAACTGAAAAGACCCCCTATGTTTTAATTCCACGGTAATTTCTATGGAACCACCTTTTAATAATGCTTATATGTTTTGATTGCGTTGACTTAGAACTTGGTTTTTTTTACTGCTCCAAGGGGTAGCAGATCTGAGTTTTTGATGTTAATTTTAGCTTGATTCGCTCCGCCCATGCGTTCCTGAGAATAAAGGACAGACAGCAAAGAGGTCCTATAAGGGTTTCCTTTTCTTAACTGAGATATGCAAACCTAAATCTGGGGGCACGTTAGTGCCCGGCCAAGACGAAAAATAAGAATATAATCTACAAGATTCGTTCGGTCGTGCGATTACGACTCTGCGATTTTTTCTCTTAAAATCAAACATTATAACGCTCTCTTACAGATACTGCTGCAAGTTTGGCCAAATGTAAATCATTACGCACGAAATTTATTGAAAGACACCATTGAACCTGCCGTCGCTGAAAGCTTAGCTAATTTTAAAATGAATGGTTTCAAATTTGAACGTATGATCCTGGGAACTATTGTGAGTACCTATCAAATATTTAAATATCTTAGATTTATTATTTCACTAGCTTTTGCTCGCGACTTCTTCTGCGTGAATTTAGTATTTCGGGTAGCTTATTTTTAAGGCCTTCGAAAAAGTTAGCTTAGCAAACATTAAATTAGAGCACAAATTATATTAATCACAGCATCACATCTTCGGAGTAAATTTCACCCCCTCCCCCTCCCCCTACCAGATTTCGTGTAAATAGGTTCAGCGGTTGAAGTATGAAGAAGTAATAGACAGACAGACTCACTTTCTCATTTATATAATAATATTAGTATTGGTAAATTGTACCTATGTGCAAAATTTCAGCTTGCTCGGTCCATGGGTTAGGGCTGCGCGTCAGAACTACCATATTAACTGTCAACTCCAATTTACTGTCCTCCCCCTTTCCTCAAGGGTTTTTAAAATGCAAAAAACACATGTTTATTGATATCTAATGAAATAAAGTTGCACGCTTCTAACTTCAAACATCACAAAATTTCCTTAGAAACTTTCATCCCCTATTTCTATTTTAGCTAGAAGCTTAATAATTTGTATTTCCCTTAATGGGACCCAAGGGAAAAACTAATTTTCAAGCTTCTAGCTCCAAAACTGACGAACTTCCCTTACAAACTTTCATCCCTATTTCAACCCCTTTGAGTTTTTTTTGTTATAAAAAGTAGCCTATGTTCTTTCCCAAGGTCTAGTCTATCTTTGTACCAAATTTCATTAAAATCGATTCAGTGGTTTAGGCGTGAAAGCGTAACAGACAGACAGATACACAGAGTTACTGTCGTATTTATAATATTAGTATGGATCAGTAACTTTTACAAATTATAAACATTTTATATTTTGTTTGCAGGCACCACGAGTCGGGGGCGTAAAAGTATACGATAAAAATCTCTCTAGGGACGAAATTATAATGGACATTGACTTATTGTGAGTTTTGCAATTGTGTACATAAATTATCGGCTACAATTAATTTTATTGATCGTTCATGAAACTTATGATATGAATATTTCGTAAACTATATTTTTTGGTTGCAGTTACGCCGGAGACTGTGATATATCATTCGTTCTACAGGGTATTCGAGGGGGTATTAAAGATCTACAGGTATTTCATTGTCATTTAGTTTAGTTTAGCTTAATCATATAACTATAATCCATCTATGTAAAGACTACACGATAAAATCTGACCATGAATGAACTGAACGAGGCTCACAATGCAGGTTTGCAATGAATGCTAATTTTAAAAGCGTTTAAGCTATTCATGACAAGTTAACTTTTTCTCGATCGCTAAATCGCGGCGGGCGTTGATGCACACTAGAAGTTGCCAGGGGCAACGGAAAAGCGATAAGCGTTGGTAAGGCCCGGCAAGCACTGACTCGAACGCCGTTCGTGCGCTTTGTTGTATACCTACTCTATTTCAAAAATTTGTATAAAATACATACTTACATAAATCACGTCTTTATCCCTTACTGGGTAGACAGAGCCTAAGGTAACAAGACCTAAAGGCCACATTTAGCATGATTGGTATAAAATAATCTAAGGGATTTATATAGACAAAAATATTTTTATGGTAGGAAATAACTGGAGAAAGACGGTTTTGTTACCTTAGGGTCTGTCTACCCCGTCAGGGGTAACGACGTGATATATGTATGTATGTATGTATGTAAATAACTACCGTCAACCCACAATAACTCTGCAATGAACTGACAACAGTAGAAGTCGAAAGTTTCTTCATGGCAATACTGATTTATAGTCAAACATCACGTTTTTAATCTCGGATATTATTCTATCATTATTCATCGTCATCATCATCGCTAGCCTATATACACGTACCATTGCTGGGCACATGCGTCCTCTCAGAATGAGAGGGTTTACGTTGTCTATATATTACGATTTATAACTAGGTACCTACGCATAATAGCGTGGGGTACTCGTAATCAAGTACATTGTATCGCATAAGTATAATGTACTTAAATGAGGTATTATACTTACTTATTTATTTATTTATTCAGATAAATACACACTCAAGGAAATAAAACACAAATAATTTTTTGATGTATTTATTATTCACTAAATGACACATCTGAGTTTAAAAATTCCACTCCTTCATACAATTCGTCCTGTACCTCAACTTCTGAGTCTTACAACATCTTACCAGTCATAGGTCAATTTTTGGAATGTACGCCTCCTCTGAGCTAACGTTAAATTTATCCAGTTCTTTGACCTGTTGTACACAATTTGTGATTGTAGTTGAACTGCTTCAGATAATTCATCTTGAAACAACGAATATACAAGTTAAAACATGATAGGTACTATAATTTCGTTTCGCCCTAATCCTTCTTTAATTATATTATTTTATAAAAATAAAAATAAAAGAAATAAATAATAGTAATGAAATATCAAGAATTTATCATGGACTTCCTCGTAGAGTTTAGAATTTCATGTACATATAACTCAATTTTCCTTTTACATTTTGGAAATAAGTAATCATCTTGAATATAAGTTCTCTAACTCCACTTTTAACAATTTTAACCATTTTTAAATCAGGATTCACTAAAAACCTCGACAAAACTATTCAGGAAATTCCAATAAGTCATTTTTGAGTGACATGAAAAAAGTGTGATTTTTCTGGGTTGTCAATTAATCTTATGCAGAGTTATCGTGGGACGATTCTACTGATTTATGTAATAAGCATATTTCATGAAAAAAGTACTGGAACAATTGTTTAAAAACGTATTGAATTTGATGATTTTAACCATTTTCGATTCTGTGTTTTTTTTTTCAATAAACTCCAAGAATTTCGTCGTTTGGTGTAGTGCACTTGTGGACTAAAGTTAGCATCAGAAAAGTAAAATGTTTACTTTATTTTTATTTATTGTAACAATTTTATTTGCCTTGAAAAATAGCCCCGGCGTTAACTTTTGAGAAAACGATGTTAAAAGACAGTGTCGTGATATAAAACGTGAATACAAATTCAAAATATTACTCTGCAGTGCACTTCGTTTAGACTTCATCTTTCTGAAACCTTTCGAATATTTTAAGAATCTGCCATATCTGGCCTTTAAAAAGCTTTCGAAACTTGTGTTTTTTAGTAAAAGGAGACGAGATTCGGTTGCGCCCTCTTAAGCAGCACTTTTTTTTTTTCAAATAATCAGTGGTTATTTATATACTTATATAATAACTACATAATAAAAATACAATCACAATATAATGTTAAGGCATGTGTGAATTTTAGCTTGTGCCTTAATTATTTTGCATAGCGTTATTTGATAATCTTCACTCTTTTCCAACTTTAACGTTACAATTGTATTTATATTTTAACAAGCTGTTTTACACTTATAAGGATATTATCTTTCCTAAAATTTCAAAATCTTTCCAAAATCTAAAGTCCATTAGAAAAATGTTACCTATTGTGAAAAGACAACGTAATAAAGTATAAAGTGGATAGTCGAACGCCAACTACACATACACATATCAACACCGCAGGTTCAACCCCAACGACCTATAGGTAAATACCTATTGAAGTAATGGACTTATACACGTCCATTACTTCAATGCAAAAGCAACCTTCGTTCAATTGGGTTTAGGTTCAACTTAAGGCATCGTAATAAAGAAGTCTGGCGTATTGGTGACGTGTCTTGTATTTGACGTGGCGGCGAAAAGGTTAACAGAAAAACCTGGTATAGACAGTTAAAAAACGCTGTACAAAATAATTTAGGCACAGTAAATAGTATTTTATGCAACAGTTGTATCATCATCATCATCTCAGCCATTACAAGTCCACTGCTGAACATAGGCCTCTCCTTTAGACCTCCAATAAGACCGGTTGGAAGCGGCTTGCATCCAGCGCGATCCTCAGATCTTAATGAGGTCATCGGTCCACCTTGTGGGTGGACGTCCCACGCTGCGCTTGCCGGTACGTGGTCTCCACTCGAGGACCTTTCGACCCCATCGGTCATCCGTCCTCCGTGCTATGTGCCCTGCCCACTGCCATTTTAACTTGCTAATCCGCTGGGCTATGTCGGTAACTTTGGTTCTTCTTCGGATCTCCTCATTTCTGATTCGATCTCGCAGAGAGACTCCCAGCATAGCCCTCTCCATAGCTCGTTGGGCTACTTTGAGCTTGTTCATAAGGCCCATAGTGAGAGACCACGTTTCAGTGCCGTAAGTCATCACTGGTAACACACACTGGTCGAATACTTTCGACTTGAGGCACTGAGGTATGTCGGACGAGAAGACATCACGCAATTTTCCGAACGCTGCCCAGCCGAGTTGGATTCGGCGACTGACCTCTTTCTTGAAGTCGGACCTACCTAACTGGACTACTTGTCCTAGGTAGACGTACGAGTCAACAACTTCAAGAACTGAGTTCTCAACAGATATTGGAGTGGGTACAACATGGGCATTATACATTACCTTCGTCTTGTCCATGTTCATCTTAAGACCCACTTGTTGAGAAACTCGATTGAGGCCTTCGAGCATCGTGCTGAGCTCTTCCATCGAATTTGCCATGACTACGATATCGTCGGCAAACCGAAGGTGAGTGATGTATTCGCCATTTACATTGATGCCGAATCCTTTCCATTCCAGGAGCTTGAAGGCGTTCTCCAAAGTGGCCGTAAACAGTTTCGGAGATATTACGTCTCCCTGTCTTACGCCTCTTTTCAAAGGGATCGCCTTCGAAGTCTGTTCTTGTACTCGGACCGACATAGTGGCGTTATTGTACAAACACTTCAATACTTCGATGTACCGATAGTCAATACGACATCGCTGAAGAGACTCAAGCACAGCCCATGTCTCGACCGAATCGAAGGCTTTCTCATAGTCCACAAACGCTAAGCAAAGTGGCAAGTTATACTCTTCGGTCTTCTGTATAACTTGCCGCAGCGTATGAATGTGGTCTATGGTACTGTAGCCTCTTCGGAAACCGGCTTGTTCGGAAGGCTGAAAGTCATCAAGCCTGCGCTCGAGACGGTTCGTAATGACCCTTGAAAACAGCTTATAAACATGGCTCAGAAGCGAGATGGGCCTATAGTTCTTTAATAAGGTGTTGTCACCTTTCTTAAAGAACAGCACCACCACGCTTCTGTTCCATGCTTCAGGCGTTATGCCCTCGAGGACGACGGTATTAAAGAGCTTCTGAAGGACTTTTAGTACCGGTGTTCCACCCGCTTTCAGAAGCTCAGATGTGATTCCGTCATCACCCGGCGCCTTGTGGTTTTTGAGCTGATTCAGGGCCATTCTAATCTCGTACAGACTGATGTCCGGGATATCTTCGGTAAAGTGTCGGGTCAGCTTGGCTCTTGGGTCTTTGGCCGCGCTGTTAACAGGCTTGGCAACGGAAGCGTATAGCTGTCCATAGAACCTTTCTATCTCCTCCAATACCTCGGCCTTGGTCGACGCTATACTGCCATCTTCTCTCTTCAGCTTGGTCAATTGGCTTTGCCCTATAGACAGATTCCTTGCAAACACTTTGGAGCCTTTGTTCCGCTCTATCGTCTCTTTGATAGATTTCTTATTAAAGAGGCGTATATCGTGCCGCAAGGATTTCGAGATCTGTCTATTGAGCCACCTGTATGACTGTGCGTCATCGGAAGACTGCAGTCTCAGCGAGCGTCGTTCAGCCATGAGGTTTAGAGTGTGATGGGAGAGTTTCTGAGGTCTATTTGAACGGCAGGGTCTAAAGAACTTAGAACCCACCGCTTGGACAGTTTCTACGAGCCTGTTGTTGATCTCGTGCACTGACGCTAAGTTCTCCAGGCAATCAAAGCGATTAGAGAGTTCGAGCTGAAAGTTCTCGGGGTTTTCGATATGGGCACGAGTAGGTCGGAGCGTGGACTTCATCAAGCGGGACCTTTCGAGTTTAACGTTAATATTCAATGTGCCTCTTACCATCCTGTGATCGCTACCGGTTTTCACCCTGTGGATCACGGAGACATCATTGAATATTCGTTTCTCACTGGTCATGATGAAATCAATCTCGTTTCTCGTGGAACCATCGGGACTTATCCAGGTCCATTTCCTGTGAGGCGGCTTCTGGAAGAAAGAGTTCATCATGAAGAGTCCCTCCTTCTCCAAAAACTCAGCCAGCCTCTGTCCCCTAGGGTTCCGTTGTCCATATCCAAATTGCCCCACTCTCAACTCATCGCTTTTCTTGCCCAACTTAGCGTTGAAGTCCCCCATAACAACAGTGAAGTGGGTCCTGGTCGTATGTATGGCCCGACTTACGTCCTCATACATAGCCTCCACTTCATCATCTGGGCGTGACGAGGTCGGTGCGTATACCTGAATGACCTTCAGCGAATATCTCTGGGATATTCTGAGTATTAGGTATACAACCCTGCTCGACACGCTTTCAATGCTAATGATGTTGTTAATAAGGGCCTTGTGGACGAGAAATCCGACACCACCTTGGGACTGTTGGTCACCTTCCCGGTAGAAGAGGAGATTGCCGGATTGTAGGGTTATCGTGTCCTCGCCCTCCCTACGGACTTCGGACAAACCCACAATATCCCATCGCATCCATCTCAGCTCTTCCTCCAGCTCAACTATCTTCTCGTCAGTCCTCATCGTGCGTACGTTGTGTGTTACTAGGGCCAGTCGTCGGTTGGGGTGGTAGCCGGGTCTCTGCCGGGGATTCTTAGCACCCCCTGCTCCGCCGCTACTCTGGCCGCTACCGGAGCCAGGACTAGCGGAGCTGCCGGGGACTGGGGGCCTGGTCATATTGTTCCTGATCATAAAGGGGGAGTTTGCCCGTAATCGCCACGCTGGGCAGGCGTGGTGGCGATCGCAGAACGTAGCTTCGCGACAAGGATGCTGCTGCCCATCCCAGCCCTGTGCCATTTGAGCTACGTTTGTTTTTGATGGTTATACCGCCATCAGTCGGTTCCGTTGTACCTCAGTCGGCTCTTACGACACCTGGTGCAAGAGGGGGGTACTATTCTACTCTGCCGGTACCCCACGGCAGTTGTATAGGAGGGGTCAAAAAAGGCGATGCCACGAGCATTTTTTGACTTATTTATACCTACAACGTTGCATACATTTCTTTTTCTACGACTTCTTTAAATTATCATCATCATCAGTTGAAAGGTGTTCACCGTTGGACCTGGGGCGATGTACTGTTAAATAAAACATAAATAATGTCAAATTCGTGATCAGAGCCACCAAACGTGCAGTGCAAATTAAAGTGCAGTTGCGGGCCGTAGAGCATACACTTGTCTCCAGTATTATTCATGTTGGTGGCCCTTTAACTGGCAAATAAAAGTACCTACTGGAGTAGGAAAATATATAACAGTAAAACTGAGTTGCCTTAAAATTGTATTATCATGGTATTTTTATTATGTAGTTTCATAACCACTGATTATTTATTTGAAAAAAGTGTTGCTTGAAAATTAGCAATAATTGCAAAGTCACACCAGGTCATTAATTGCCAGATTGACTGTGTTCTTACGTCGGTGTTCGGTTTCTTTCAGATCCACGGTATGGTCCGCGTGGTGATGAAGCCGCTGATCTCGAAGATTCCGCTGGTGGGAGGGCTGCAGGTGTTTTTCCTCAACAACCCCTCCATCGACTTCAACCTTGTTGGCGCTGCTGACGTACTCGACATGCCTGGCTTTAGGTAAACCACTACTCACAATTTTTTAATGGACTTCGACTGTGGCGGTGCGTCGGTTTTGAGTAAAGCGCACAAAATTTCTTTCTCTTTAGTACTCACCATATTTTTTTTTCCGTTTGATATTCGGAATTTCATGTAGTGTCCTGCAACCTTTTATATAGGTCGCAGTTATAGATTGGGGAGCAAATCTCATTACAAATGCCTCCTATACTCTATTATGAAAAAAACTTCTTGTAAGGAAAATCATATTTTCGTACATGAAAGGTTAAAATATCTGAACACGATCGTATTGTTAATGGCGTAACGTAAGGCTGTTCAGATATTTTTGAGCATCTAGACAGCTTCGATGACTACGAGTATTAGTCTGGTCAACAATGTACCTACCTTTTTAGGTTAAATTTTTGTATAGTCTCCGAAAATTACGATCAAGGTGTCATTCGATTCGGAATATTATGTAGAAAGTTTAAGAAAAAGTTCCAAAAGGGGCCGATATAAATTGCAAAAGTTATAAACAATAAAAAAAAATAGGGGTTTGGTTTTTTTTGAATATCTCGAAAACTATCAAGGATATTCAAAATTTGAAAATAGATCCGAAAAGAGGAAGAAATTTCCTAAAAAAAGTCCTACCTTTCGGAACTGTATCTTTAATATTTATAATTTTTACGGAGCCCTGAAAATAGCGCTAAAAGGCTTCGGCTCGTGATTTGTCACCCGGACACGGTAACAATAAAAATCATTTTAATATATAAAATATGAATATTAAAGAATAAAAAAAATTTAGTACTATATATAATCCGTCGGTGAAAATTTTTTATCCCCATTTTTCCATTAGTTATGCATTAGTTAATTAACCACTTTTTCTGAATAGAATGTTAACAGAAAAAACCTGATTATTATTAAACTACAACCCTAGGATTTTTTTCACTTCGTGGAGTTATTCTTAAAAGGCATAAAAATAGATCCCCGTTGGAAAAAATAAAAAATGTTAATTTCCACTTTTTTATTAACAATCGAAAACATTAAAAAATTAAAAACTGCATAAAAGTAATTAAAAAATAGTTTTTTCAAATATTTCAAATTTTATGATTTCTGACGGTTAAAAGTTACATGAAAATATTTTTTTTTTACAGCGATTGTTTAAATAATTGTTATAAACAAATGCATTGTTTATAAGATAATCAACATTTTTTTTTCCTTATCTACTTGTCGATATAAATCATGATTTTTAAGAAAGAAATCATTCCTTAAAAAATATATTTCTTGCTATAAAATGCATCAATCGTTTTTTTACCACAAATATAAATATTAAGGAACCATTTTTTCTCTAAAAATCATAAATTGTATTGTTCTTAAAGATTCTGGAAAAAAATATATTTTTTTCTTTTTTTATTTGTTTATTTAATAAACAATTTGTTATAAATAAATGGATTTTCTTAGTTTATTTTTTTATTAATTCTTAATTTTATTCTAAAAACAGCTATGTATTATTTTTTAGGAATTTTGGGACATAAAAATATTTAGTTATATAAAAAATTGATAAAAAAATTTTTTCATTAAAGGCCTACTTTTATTTTAGAGATCTGTATGACGTGAAATTTGATGTCCTTAGATTACAGTGAAAGTGTTTATGAAGAATTTGCTATGAATAAGGGGATAAATAATTACACATAAACGGATAACTCACGTATAAAAAGTCGAGTGATGCTGGACTGTTTCGGACTATTTCGTAGTCCTTCTTCCTGGAGCGCTCGCCCCGGCGGCAGCGAAACGAACACTGCGCGCCAGCGCTCTGTTCGCGCGGCTGCTCGACGCACGCAACTGACAGCGGCGCACAACTACCCTCGTTTTCATCGTCATTTTTATTACTGTCAAATGTAGGGCAGCACACAACACTGATCACGTCACTCCGTAAAGGTTCGCTCACACTCACCGTTTGGTCAGTCAGTATTTAAAACAGTTTTCCAACTCGGTGGCACCGACCATCCGCTATCCCGGTTGAAATTGGGATACTGACTTATTTCAATGGCTTCACGTACTTTCCGCGGAATGAAGAACTTTTCTCTCGCCAGTACGGACACCTTATCAAACCTGATATAATGCGTCGTATCAGATTCCATCGAATGTTCATGTTGAAAGGGGATAAATGTTTACAGTGACATACTGCGTCGTTGCATCGTGGAACAAATAGCCAATATGATGGTGCTCCCAAACAAGCTGCCCATTAAGCTGAGCGATGAGATCCCGACCGTCGATTTGCGGATGCCGGAGCCGGAGGTACGATAGTATTACTTCATTGGAATATATGTGAAATTCCCAATCCGCACTGGGCCCGCGTGAGAACTATAGCCCAAGCCCTCTCATTCTGAGAGAAGGCCTGTGCCCAGCAGCGGGACGTATGATGATGATGATGTGCAAGGTCACTTCCACGTTTGTCACTCCATTTCATTTTAGTCGTTATGTTATTATTACAAGCTTTATATGAACTTGCAATGTATGTATGTATGTATTTATTGTATCTATGTATGTATGTTTGTCCGGGTGAAATCTTGCGATTCAATTATGAAACAGATATCTTCATCGGATTGAGCTGATATTTTGCATACTTGTCTTGTGTAAGTTAGGTGACAATACAGTAATATTTAGGTAGTAAAATTCTGATGGTCCAGCCAGAACCGTCTCCGCAGGAGGGAAGGGTTTGTCCGATTGACTTGAAATTTGGTTCACATATGTAGGAAGGATGACAATGCAAGTACAGTAAAAAAAGTACAGTCAGCAAAAAATCTTTTATATAAAAAGTTATTATGAGAGACGTTTCAAGCTCCATTGCATTAATTCTAGACCAAGCAATGGAAGCCTGTTTAACCTTATTATTTTTTCTTTAGGGAGTTCTCCGCATACATCTGGTGCAAGCACAAAATCTTATGAAGAAAGATATTTCTATGCTTGGTAAGTTTTCAATTATGTTGTAGTGCGTAAAAATGTGCAGCTGCGTATGCGAGGTGACACGAACTCCATGTGTCATCAATGTTGCAACTTACTGATTTGCTCGGTAGCGTGTTAAACGCGTTCCTATTGCATAATCTTTCGATTATGCGCTGGTGGCGCTTCTACATGCAGTCATCTGTTTGATCACGTTCTGGCAGTGTATGCATTTAAAATTGGTTTCCTTTAAACAGGTAAGGGTAAATCGGACCCGTACGCGATCATAACGGTGGGCGCGCAAAAGTGGAAGACAAAGCATATTGACAACAACGTCAACCCGCGGTGGGACTACTGGTGCGAGGTGAGTCCGGGACTTATTTATGTCAAACCGTAAAAATGCACTGGTTAAGGTTATAGCACTTTTTTTTCTCTACTTCGTAGATTTTTGATACTAACACTACATGTATTCTGGATTTAAACTTACCTATGTACTTCTATATCATAATAGTAGTTTATGTGACTGTATCATAATTCCTAATTATGTACAGTTACATACATTGCTTTATCTACACACATATTATAAGCTCTCTATGATGTGTTCAGGATACCGCATGTCATGTTACGTCTAGCATTGCGGCTTCGATCTCTGTGTTCTATACGTTAATTTATCACTCACTTTATACGAAAATGGCGTGACAGTTATTTTATAAATAACAAAACAAAGTAATTTTTGAAATAAAACAAACGGACGACAAATGGCGGTAAATGAAAACATTTTCGGCGCATATGTCACGCAACCTCTATAACTTCTTTCGGTAAAAAAAAACAAACTAGAGTCGGTATTATGAAGATTGTTCTCTGTATGCGGTTTTTGAACGCATTAAATAGGGTTTAAGATATGTTTGTAGATAAAAAAATAAATAAAAACATACAGGATGGATTTTCATAATTGAAAGCGGCAAGTAAGTACACAATTTAAATTGTTTTTCGAGTTATCAGCGGGCTTTGCAACTAGAATAGATATAAAATTTAAGCGTGCTTGATAATCATGAAACAATTTAAATGAACAGCCTAGTTCTTAATAAGGTTTAAAAGATAAATTAAAATTCTAAGCTCTCCCATGCGTGCGCTTACACTACATTACTCCTACCACACGCAACAGCAACACTAAAGTCTTTTTGCAGCAAGACTTGCATTCCTACACTCATTTTTTTCTACATACCTGCCCACATTGGATTAAAATATCAAGTTTGAACTGTGGTCCAGAATCAGACCCAACTACATTATTATTGAAATGTTAACAATTGTAGAATCACTCTAAAATGACTCCAATATACTGATTCTCAAGTAGCATTTATAGACGATCTTGATAATTCCTCCAATATATTTAATCATGAGCATGGGCGTGTCTTAACCGCAGTTTATTGCCAGTCCACAAACAGAGTGGGAAAGGTACAAGGTAGCAGTACGATTAGCGTAACAGTTGGTGCCTAGCCTACTCGCACTCTATCGCGGTAATATTATACGTAACTTACAAGTTCATTTCAGTTCATCAAGATTTAAACTGTGAAAAACTTTTCTACAGATTTGCTCGAGTACGCGTAATTCGCAGAATATACACGTAATTCACATTCTTATTGAGGACTGATAATATACATATACGAGTATTTTGTAAACGTGAATTTATTTTGGACCTTTCGTTACACATGCTTTACGAAATAATGGATTGATAAATTTATATTTTTGGTTTGAAATAATTGAAACATCTTTAACTGGTCTCTTATTTCAAGCTTTATTTAAATTAATGATTACTTGTAGGAAATCGCATGTAGGTTCTTTATTCCATTTATTTATTTACAATTTATAAGTGTATATACCTACATCCTTTATGATTTTTCACACATTTACCCCCAGGGTGACGAAGTAGTCCTCGTTGAGGATGTACTTTCTAAACAGGCACTGTCGCCAATACGTAGGTATCAATTAATATCCCGCGAACAAAGAGGACACAAAATTCAACAGATATTGTTTGTTGAATATTTACCTACCGCCGATATGTTTTTACGGTGAATTTAATTATTTACATTCACTGGCGTAGCCAAGTTTTCATATCGGAGGGAGATTCAGTATACAAATAAATATATGAGATGACCCTAATACTAATATTGATGTTAAAAAAGAACAATTTGGGGTTCGAACGCCTAAAATCTTCTCTGGCTACGCCTGAATCGGTGTTGGTGTGGTACAGTCAAGAGCAAAAGTAAGTACCTTTGGCCTTGTCAAAATGGAATAAGGTATACAATAGAATAAAAATGATCACTTACTTTTGCTTTTGCTATACCTAACGAGTGGTTCAATTAACATCCAGAAATAACGGTCATACCATGGCCCGCTAAACCAGCCGTTCTTAATCCAATAGGAAAATCTTTGGGGGTGTATGGTCCAACGCTGGGAAAACCGGAATGAGCGAACAAAATCGGCAGTTGAAAGTCACTGCCAAGAAGTATGGGAAAGCATACGAAGAAGTGATATTTGTGCTCGATTGGTCGGGTCCATGTCTTCACGCCGCCAGGCCGTAATAAAAAACCATGAAGCATATACCAGTTATTGCTTTATTTTGTATAAGTATATCTTAGATAATTAAATTACAATGGCATATTTTTATTTTGAAGTAAAAGTACATTAAATGATAAAATACTGTTTTAAACAAATCGTTACTGTGCCAATTAATGAATTAATTTATTCCTAAGATCTAACGAAACTGATAAGGCCCGGTAATCACATCGTGCTCCTTATGGAAAATAACAGTAATAACATTTCATTTCTTATAAGTGCCGGCACGTAAGTCTAGCGATGACCTTGTATGCGCAGAAGTATAAAACACGGTATCCGTGGGTGCGCAGATCCCCTCCACGTGACTCGTCATCGTTAGACTTACGTGCCGGCACGTATAATTTAAGCGAATATATCCGACTTTGCCCGATTCGCGTAATACAACCAAGTTGTGATTGCAACACGGGAATGTTAAGCACATGCTACTCTTCTTAATTTAGTGGAGTAATACACGAGTATAACCGAATAAACTCGATTTGCATTATACGGCCAAAACACGAACAGTAGCAAGTGGCTTAACAATCCCGGTTCGCGACTACATTTACTTTAGCAAAAATTTATCCAACTTATGCGCGAAAAATTATAAAGGATGGAATCGGTTTTTGGTAACATTTTATGGGATTTTTTGTTAATAATTTGATTTTGCTAGTATTTCTTGGCAATTTCATTCTACGAAGTGGTTGAAATATAAATCTATAGGTAAACGACTTCTTAACATTTATGTATTATTTTTTTTACTCTTATTTTAGCCACTTTGTAAAAATGATAAAATTAATAAATTAGTTGAAGTTCTTGTGCATATGATTTTGTTTTCCCTACTATGTTTACGTGGGACTTTGCGCGTTTGGCGTAAAGGCGCGTATAATGCAATCTCTCGGTCAAGCTTTGGAAATAGAGGTGTTTGACAAGGACGAAGGCAACGACGACGACAAGCTGGGCAGGTGAGTGCCGCGGTGGGGGGAGGGGGGGGGGGGCGGTGCGGCGGGCGCGGGCTGCATGCGTGTGCGTCGGTGTGGGCGCGGTGCGGGCACGCTCCAACAACACGCCTTCCAGCCGGCCTGCTCGGACAACCCACTATATTGCGACCCATCACCGCAGTCGGCTGGAAGGCGTAATTATTTACACGATGCTTACCCATAAACACGCTTTTTAATTTTGAAGCCACTCTCATTTCAACAGGTGCTAATTAAGATTTAAATGATGCCGTGAAATGAGTGTTGCCCTCGCTTTATGCTTTAGTACCTATGTTAGTTGGTTAGTTGCATCTTGCTTGCTTTGTATCGTTATTTTAGACAGAGGTGTGTGAATTTCGGACCTGTCCTGTTTTGGTAAGTTACCTTTGAAAAGTGATGTACATATTTTAGATTTTCCCTTTTAGTTTAGATTTTGTATTCGATTAACACTTTCCTCATTTTTAAATATGTAAATACATATGCTTAAGTGTTTTCATTTCTTACTTTTATAATTTGAGTCCACAGTCATACGTCTGGTTTCATTGTAGGGCTAGCAGAGCTGGTTTCATCTAAATTTTGTTCCATAAAGATAATTGCAAAAGTTTGTTAACTAATGTCTATTGTGATTTGTCCCAAGGCTATGATAAGCTCACGGAAGAGCCAGGTGCTGCAGTGCGAGGTGTGGGACTGGGACCCGGGGATGGGCATTCAGAACGATGATTATCTCGGCAGGTCCGTGCGCCGCCGCCCGGGTGCTTACCCTAGCGGCGCCTTTATCTCGTTTTTGAGTGAATTTATGTATGACTCTTAATATTCCCTCACAAGCCTGGTTAGTCGCTCCTGAGTAGTTGTCTAGCAGTCGCAATTTATAATTCATAGCTACAAAATCATATCCGAGTTATTGGTTTTTTTACCTACATTAACGTTTTTTTTCGACTTAGATAATACGTTGAACTAGTAATGCCAATTGGTAATATTTAGAGTCATTTTGTGTCAGTTTTAACTATGACCGTGTTCATCAGCAGTTGGGTGTCAATCGTTTTGTACTGTGCCTATTTATATGTGAATTTATTTTATTTTATCGGTGTAATTAGGTTATTACGTAAGCAGGTTCGATAGGCCGGTTAACATTTCACAATCATCTAACTATGTTGAGATATTTCTTTATGTAATTTTCTTCCAAAATCATGAATTTCTCACCTATTAACTCCTCCAAATGTACATTTCAAACACAATATTTACTCTAGGTAAACTAAATAATTAGCTTTTTAATATACCAACAATGTACAGATTTATATATAATAACAAAGCTTTATATGTGTGTGTAATGTGGTGGGTTTGCAACAACAGTCGGTGCTGCTTAGCAGCGCGTCGCAGGCGGTCATCAAGATATACGACTGGGACCGCACGGGGCGCGACGATAAACTCGGCAGGTCGGCCAACATGCACTCTAGCCTTGCACTACTCTTCTTACGACAACTGTACAAAGCGTCTCTCACGACACTAACCAGTAGACGCGCACGAGCGCATTCGCCTGCGGACTATTGATTGCGTCTTTCACTGCACCGAGCTTGCAATCGGCACACACTCGAACCCTCCGATATGTTCATAATGTACACACGACACTGACAACCAGAGTTGGGCAAAAATTATCTATTTACGAAAAACCGGGAAGATAACTAAATCATCTTTTATTTGAAGTAACTAAATAATCCGTCATTTGTTATTTTGAATTTATCTAGATCAGTTTCATTTTTATCTAGATAAATTAGTTGGGATTTTAAATAAAAGATGAATCTCAGTGTGACGGTTTGACCCGTCGTGACATTCTGTATACATAACAAACGAGGTCGGTTATCTTCATCTAGATAATTTATCTAAATAAAAAAGTTGTCAACGCACTATTTGTGATTGAATTATCTTCGAATAAATTTATTTGAAATAATTATCTAGATAACGCCCAACTCTGCTAACAACACATTCCGATTCCTCGTTTAATATACCTACCTGATAATAAATTATCACTTGAAAAACTGTTGTAAAACCTACTTCAGTCATTTATTCCGGTCCCGCGATGGCCCATAATAATTAAACAGTCCGTACGTAAACCTGGTCGAATCTCGAAACTTCCATCGTGGAAAATACTAAAGGTTCATCCGTTTCGTTAGCGCTAAGCAAGGGTACAAAATAAGTAAAACAGATATCGATTTCTGATCAGGCAACCAGATACCGTAACGTAGTAGTGGACTTAGAGAAATATTTATGATTTATACAAATTTCGCATAAACATCTTTTTTTGACATTTTTACGTTACGCCTAACTTAAATTTAAGTACTAGTAGTTTAAATTATAATATAACATCTCACTACTTAACTTCATCGCTTAAAAATACTTAGGTATATTTAGTGCAAACAAGCAATCAAATCTTTCCTCTTTATAATATATATATAATATTAGTATAGACGAAGTCCTCAAAAAATACATCACATGCTTGTAACCTGTAGGCATTGTAGGTCTCACAAGTTACAACAAAATGTGACTGTTATGGTTTTTTATAGTATAACGAAAGCTTTCGCTTTAAAAATAAAGGCAAATAACCCAATATAATGCCTCTAACAGCTCAAGGAAGTGCCTAATGTCTGTGCAGCAGTAGGTGTATCGTGCCCGTAACTAAATTGTTTTGCTAACGTTTGTGTCCTAACGCTACTAATAAGGCTGCTCCGCTTATGAAATTTTAACTAATATTTTCTATTGAAATGGAGTCATATTACATATATACTCGTTGTTTGTATTTGTAATATTAATAATTCATGTTTTCGAATTACAGATGCTCTTTAGATATATCACAAGTAGTGCGGTCGGGCCGTCTAGATACGGTATGGGCCTTGGACAATTATTTGAATAACGCATAATTCAATGCAACATTTTAAAGCTAAGTTTATTTTATGTTTTTGCACCCAGTGGCAAACTCTTCAGCAAGCTAAGCATGGCAAGGTGGAGCTGCGCCTCTCTTGGCATCGTCTGTCCACTGACTTAGCTGAACTTTCGCGTGTAAGTTTGTCAACATAAGTATCATCGTCATCATCATCTCCAGTGCCACTGCTGGGCACAGGCTTCCTCTCAGAATGAGATAGCTTGGTCTATAGTTCCCACGCGTGCCCAGTGTGGACTGGGAACTTCCCACACACCATTGAATTGCTTCGCAGATGTGTGCGGGTTTTCTCATGTTTTCCTTCACCGAAAAACTCATGTTAAATTTGACACACACACACACAAATCACGTCTTTATCCCTTACGGGGTAGACAGAGCCTAAGGTAACAGGTACCTACAGGCCACATTTAGAGAGATTTCAAATGTAATTAATAATATAAATATATGCAACAACATATAAATAAAATCATGATATTCACATTGTTCATTCATTCGAGATGTAGGTACATAATGGGGCTAATGTTGTTCGGATGTGTTACAGGCCATCAATGAAACCCAGCTGATAAAGACCGGAGAACTGAGCTCCGCCGTGCTCTCGGTTTACATCGACTCCTGTAAAAAACTTCCAGTGAGTAGTTACATCAAGTTTATACTTTCAATTTAATTTTGACTGTAGTAATCGCTTTTAAATGAATTAATAACTTTAATAGATTACCTTTATTACTAAGCTATAATACCCACAAAAGCTGTCTTGTTAACACACGTTACAGTAAGGGAAATGTATTCACGTACCACCATAGAACCCTATCGCAATAAGGTGACGTATCGAGAATCGAAAAATATTACTTTCCAATCTATATATATAATACGCGAGGCCGATTTTTGTACAAGCCATCAGATCTACAGTTATGGACCGATTTTGATAAATTATATGTCATTAGATTCGTCTCATGCTGGAGAGTTGCAAACTGCTCTTCGTTTTTAGACTTTTTTTACGAAAAACCACTAAAAATGAATTTTAATGAACTACTGTGCGCTACCCGACCAGCCAGTATAATGTGACCCGTGTCATGTGTTTTGACGTGAGATGACACAATAAAAATAACATGTATTGGACTGAAACATGTTGTAAGTTGTTCAGCATGAGAAAATATCTGTTTTGAGTCTACCAGATTTTATCCGCAACACTTACGTATTAAGATAATTATACAAAATACAATAGTTATTTGTTATGCAAGGCTGCAAAATGTTTGTTTGGCGCGAGTGCCTCAATTGAAACCAGAGCAAGCGAAGGATTCTATGATTGAACCACGAGCGAAGCGAGTGGTTCAAAAGAAGAATCCTGAGCGTCGCGAGGGTTTCAAGGCACGAGATACTAAACAACTTTGCTGCCGAGCGAAACACACAATTTTTCACCTCAATACAGCGAGAAAAATGGTGGATGAAAGAAAAACAGTCTAATGTAAATCAGTTTTTTTATTCTTTTTCTTCTAAATAAGAAAGGTAAAAGGATCTAAGCCCATACAGCCTAGTCTAATAATCTAACAAGTAAAACTTTTTTTGCTGATTATTCTATCACATTAATTTCTTGTGTATTTATTCTGTTTTATCATAAACCAAACAACAATTTTGGTCAACTTTTCGGTTTCCCGACGAGCAATCTCTAAAAACTTTTTTTTTTCTAATCATACTTATTTTTAAAAAGAAAGTTAAAAAATCGCACTAACCTAGACTGAATTAAAAAAAAATGGGGCGCGTTCTGAATTTGCATCATAATATCTGTTTTTCCTGCTTGGTTGCTATTTTTGTGGTTAGCCACAAATTAAAATAATTAATAGAAACCAATATCGTTTTTTCTTTTAGCAACGAAAGTTAGCAAATCTTGAAAATAACTTAGGAAGTAACGGATTTTAAAATAAATTAATAATGGATACCGGATCGCGTTTCTGAACGTGACATTATGTTTTTTTTTATCGGATGAAAAAGTTAGGGGTCTGATAACAAGTTCCACATTTGAAGTTCGTATTATTCCGTCCTTCTCATTCACCTAATTAAGTACTATTCGTATAAGTGAGACGACAACATACAAAGTTCAAAGTTCTAATTTCTGAGTATATGAGTAGGTGGGCAATGGTGGTCATCGTCACGTTCGAATTTCAAAAACCTTTTCCACGCAAGCGGGGAAAAAGCACTTTTCCACGCAGATTTTGAAGGAGAAAGACAGCCTTTTCGAGCAAGTGAGGTGAAAAAAATATTTTACAATTTCTTTGTTTACAATGAATGACTTGCGTCAACTTTTAATTTCTTTTTTATTGGGCTCTATTATGTCAAAATTGATTTGCCATGTTTGTTTATTTCGAAAAGTATTTAAGGTTTCAAAGTTTGATATACAAATACAGGAAGTTCTAATAATAATATGGACTTGGGGACATGGATCGAAAACGAAATGGAAATAGCATGAGTTTTGGCAACAGCAGTTAGGTATCTTAGTCACGGATGAGAAAAAAAAGTGGAATTGACAAATGTCTCGATTTCTAGGAATCCTTTTATTTCGCAACTAACGTTTGACAACCTGATTCACTTCACTTTTAAATATTTGGAATGAAGTTAAAGTCACATTAAATGTTCTATATAAATAAAAATGAATCTCCGAAATGTATGTACGCGCATAACTTCCAAACGACTGCACCGAATTGGATAACTCTTTTTTAGGTGTGTTTGTTACTGTTCGGACAGTTTGTATAAAATAAAATTTTGAAAAAAAAATTGCAGCGGGGGCGAAGCCCCGCGGGCAACAGCTAGTATTTTTTATAAGCTGTATAAATTCCGGTGCTCCATCGAAAATGCTGTCAGATTCTTATTACATTTTACTTGTGATATGAAACAGTGTGGTTTTAACAGGACGCCCGCGCAGCGGCAAGGCCCGATCCCTACCTGACAGTAGTAGTCGGCAAGAAGACGGAAAACACCGCCGTCCAGATGCGCACCGGAGACCCCGTCTACGAAATCGGCTATTCCTTCCTAGTTCAGAACCCGGAAATAAATACGCTTGAAATCAAGGTGAATACGCGTCGAAGACGATACATTGATATCATGTACAGTCAAGTGTAATAATATGTATCTAGACAAAGTTTCAAAAATAAGTACCATACGCTCTTACGCCAGCGTAATAAGGTTGTGGGACATATTTTTGAGAAGTTCCTATCGATACTTATTTTTGCACTTGACCGTACAGGAAGGGGACTTGTAATTAACTAGGTACTACATAAATGCCGAACCCCGATAATGTTGTGTAACCGCCATCATAAGCGGTAGTTAGGAATCAATGCCTATTTTTTTTACATTCTCTTCTTCTTGTGATAGGTGTTGGATCAGAAAACTGGCAGTGCACTTGGTCAGCTGACCTACGCAATCGCTCTGCTATTAAAGCAGAAAGATTTGGCTATGCTGACGCAGCCAATAATGTTGCAAAAGTCAGGCCCGGAATCAAAGATACTTTTGTCTTTGCAACTGAAGGTGAGTACCTACCTAATCTTTTCAACAAAGAAACCACATTATCACTAACAAGTTGAATACGTGAAGTGACTTATTACTAATTAAGTTTTCAGATGTTTTACACGTACTACAGGAACTCCAATATTTTCATTTAGATTCTAAAAGAGGCAATTAGGGAGGAGGATGCAGAAGAAGATGTTTTGGTCCGTCCGAGCGAGCCGCTCGCGCCGTCGGCGCCGCCCGCGACCGCGGCTCCCGCCGCAGCTCCGCCGCCGCCGCCCACTGCCACTGCTTTACCAGGTATCATGCTATACCTGTTGCGTTATCATAGTTCATTTAGCTGTGTTGCCTTGCCTATATGACCATTAAAACTGATTCACGTTCTGATCACGACACATCCTACTATAATTTAAGGTTGAAATATTCAACTATGCAACATTCTTTTTTTATAGAAGTGGACACCCAGGAGTTGGTCAACTTGGATAACGACGGAACTGACGGCACATCTCAAAAATCGATACCCATCGAACAAATCATTAAGGAAGTCAGTGAGTACTGTTCTTTCAACTTTATTAAATAATGACGAATAATGTTTTATATTGTACTTTAATGTTTTAGGCGTTCCTCAAGAATCTCACGCTCTATCCGGACGCGACTCTCCAAAACTCATTCACAGGACTTCTTCTTTAACAACGTAAGAATCTTTCACTGGATATATAAACGATATTGGCTTGCTCCAGAAAAATATACGTATAAAATAATTTGAATTTAAATTTAGAGCCACAGGACTTGCTATAGCCGTCAGGTGACGGCCTGTTCTGTGCTAGCGCTTGTGGAATTAGATCAAGTCTCATATTGTTCTTCATATCATAAGTCGTAAGTCAAAAGTGATGGTTGGTTTGGCGGCAGGTCTGCGGGCGAAGCAGGGCTGGGACGCATTCTGCTGTCACTGCGCTACAGTGTGCCCAACCAGACGCTGATTGTGGTTGTGCACAAGATCATGTGAGTCAGTAGGAGGCCAGTTCTCAAAGGGTCTCTTCCGAAGGGCTAAAGTCCTAGTCAATGCCGCCTCGCGCTTCGGAAGTGAACCTAGAGTTGGTTTCATTGCGCGAACAAAATCCGCTTACCTAAATACTCGTAAGTAATCTGGAATGCAAGAGGCAGAGCGACATATTATATGTGTGTCAGGGCGAGACTGAGAGACGAGACCAGTATTCTTACACGGCTGTGACACACGTAAATGAAATGTTCTGGTCTCGTTTCAGATATTATTTCAGCGCCGGTCTAATCAAACGGTAGTTTGTAAATACTGTATCTATAGTAAAAACTCATAATTTATCTTTATTATTTAAGTGCTTTTGAAAAATCGATTCGAAGGGATTTAACGGACGCAGCGACGGTATTCGAAACCCGTTGTTCTGTGGGGTGCACCCGTTCGTAATTATGTATTCTAATTGACATTGACATTATTCAACAGGAACATACCCTTGAAAGATCCGACGAATGTTCCCGATCCTTACGTAAAGTTGTATTTGCTGCCTGGACGCTCTAAAGACTCGAAGCGTAAAACACCTGTAAGTTTTCTAGCCTATGTATGAACAATGCTAATAATTATAAGTATACTAAAATGAAAAAATGCATGTCGCCCAGGGCCGTAAATAGCAATTTACCGCCCGCTGCAGAAATTTCCACTTCTTGGCCAGGTAATGACGTAATAGTTATTTGTCTCACAAGGGAGCAAAATGATATATTTACGTCGAGGGCGCTACATTGAATCCAGAATGTAGCAAAGGAATTTGTGCTCTAATTTAATGTTTACTAACTTCTTTGAAGGCGTTAAAAATAAGCTACCTGAAATACTATACAGGGTGTCCCAGAAAGTAGTCAAGCGAAAGTCCTGACGTAGAGCAACTCAAGGGGCATCCGAATCACCCCTATGTATGTTCCGCGATTTTTCGTAGTTTAGGAGTTATGGCCTTTTTTCACATTTTCTATTAATCTACGACCACGGAGACAGTTTTGCTCACTCTGACTGCAATAATTGAGACAATTGGCTGTTTGTTTTTTAACGAGTAGCTGAATAGTACGTGCATGTATTTCATTTAAAAACAAGACAACATCGTTGACCGTTTGGGCAAAAAAAAAATATCGAATCACAAAAAGTGATTAAATTTTGGCTGTAGTTCAGACTTTGAAGACCGATTACAAAAAAAATTGCATTACTTTTTTTTTCAAACCATGTTTAAAAACTGCCTTATTTTATTGACTTTCTACCCTATTCATTTTATTGATCTATCATTAAGGGATCATGCCAAAAAAAATATTAAACTGTACTTCATCCGTAATTTTCACTTTTTCTAGTAAGGCCAAGTACAAATCTGAAATCTTTTTTAATTTTCATTTAATAGCCACAGAAAATCAGTGGCCAGTATTATTGTTTTGCACCAAGAAGTTTTTCATGCTAAATCCGGAGCACAAACCTAATTTCAGATTTGTACTTGGCCTTACTAAAAAAAGTGAAAATTACGGATGAAGTACATTAAGATAATTTTTTTTGGTATGATCCCTTAATGATAGATCAATAAAATGAATAGGGTAGAAAGTTAATAAAATAAGGCAGTTTTTAAACATGGTTTGAAAAAAAAAGTTATGCTAGTTTTTTTTGTAATCTGCCTTCAAAGTCTGAACTACAGTCAAAATTTAGTCACTTTTTGTGATTCGATATTTTTTTTGCCCAAACGGTCAACGATGTTGGTTGGTTTTTAAATGAAATACATGCACGTACTATTCAGCTACTCGTTAAAAAAACAAACAGCCAATTATCTCAATTATTGCAGTCAGAGTGAGCAAAACTATCTCCGTGATCGTAGATTAATAGAAAATGTGAAAAAGGCCATAACTCCTAAACTACGAAAAATCGCGGAACATATATGGGGGTGATTCGGATGCCCCTTGAGTTGCTCTACGTCAGGACTTTCGCTTGACTCTACTTTCTGGGACACCCTGTATACACACAGACGAAGTCGCGGGCAAAAGCTAGTCTTATGTAAAAACCTTTCGGGGGGGAAAACACTATCAAGAGGGGTGAAAACGCGAGTGTAAGCTACTAATTTAATAAAAACCAGCCAAGAGCGTGCCAGGCCACGCGCAGTGTAGGATTCCGTAGGTGCCTGTCAGAATAATAATATGTGGATATTATGAACATAATAATTATTTTTAATTTCTATTCGATACTACTATGAACATAGTTCACGGTTTCAAGTACCTACATTTTTCAAATTGGTCGACTATAAAAAAAAAAGACATCCCCACTTCACTTGTAGTGGGGGGGGATAAACTAAAAAAAATTTTTTCAAGGTTTTATTTTATAGTTTGTTTCAGTTAAAATGACGAAAATGCACTTAACGTGGGATTTTAAAACTTCTTTTGTTGCTGAATATGAAAGGAAAAGATAACAAATAGACGTAATAAAACTGACCGAAGTATGGCACGTGTACTGGAGTAGCTCAACCCTTCTTGATCTTTGAAATGAAAGATTTTAAAATTTATTTAAAATATGATTATTAATACACAAAAAATCAACACAAACAAAATGTTGCACTTAAGCCTAGAAAGTATCCCCTCCTATTGATTATTGTTTATTACCTGAACTGGACACTTTTAAGTATAATAGATGTATTGTTTTCCAAATACAATTACAGTGCGGCTAACACTCAGGTAAAAATGACTTATAATTATAACCTACTATTAAAAATTTGTACAAAGTGATATTGACACAGTATATAATTATTATTTTAGAAACGCACGTCGTCTAGTGTAATACCGACCAACAACATCAAAACTATCAAGATTGTTTGTTCACGGTATACTTTGGGCCTACCGATACACCTGCATAATTGTTTTACAACCCTACTTGAAGATAACAATTAAACAATAGATGTTGGTCTTAAGTAATTTTCGTCATTTTAACTAAAACAAACTATACCACTGTCGGCTTCGTTAATATGTACAGTCGCCTTCAAATATATCGCAGCAGGCGAGGTCCTTAAAAAATTCTGAGCAGTATTAAATTTCAATAAATTCGTTAGACTGTATAAGGCCAATAACATCCGAACACACAATTCGTTATAAATATAAGAGCAGCGACTTTTCAATAAAATCGGAATCGGTCCACAAATCACGAAGTTCTGAGGTGACAAACTTAAAAAAAACAACTGAATTGAGAACCTCTTCCTTTTTTTGAAGTCGATTATAAAAGCAACACTACGAGTAGGTATCTTCTTTTAATCCTGCGAAACCATATTATTTTATTATTATTATTAGTATATTTATTTTGATTCTCTAAGCTAGGTTTTTACAATATTATTATTATTATTTAAGTTTCTGCGGGATGGAGATGTATTTAGTTGCGGCAACAGTCATGTATTATCATCTCATTATCTCTCTCTTACTTAAGAATAACCATATTCATCTGAAGTCCGGTATATCCAGTGGCGACTACCACATGACTCTCTAAACTCTCTTGTAGGTGGTGAAAGACAGCTGCATACCAGAGTTCGACGAAAAGTTCGAATGGGTGATCTCTCACGCGGAGCTGCACTCTCGCCAGGTAGAGGTGACTGTCGCCACGCACAAAGGATTCCTCGGCGGCAGCCCAGTCATTGGTCAGGTCAGGGATAAGTGGATAACAATACAGGCATAACACGATAACACGATATATCCATACTTATTGTTATAAATGCGAAAGTGTGTCTAAATACACAATATCATATTATAACTATACAGAGTGTTACATTACGATCGGTCAGTATGGAAAGTCTTAACTTTAAGACATACAAAGATTTGTTCTTAGGAATCATGTCATCGATTTTAGTAACAAGAAAAACTGCATTCATACATTAAAAAAGTGTACTCAGCTCGGGAATCAAACCTGCACGTTTTGAAAACTTAATACTATAAGTATAATGAATACAACATTCATCTCGTTTAGGTCGATCTTACTATTACAGCTAATAGTTCTCATTTTGAACACCTAATAAAATAAATTAAAGGATATGAAAACAATGCAATTTTATTTATTTTAAATATCATGTTTCATAGGAACATTTATTGCTTAAGACCTATACAATCGATATCTAAATAAAAATTGTGTTAGTTTTATTTTCATAACGTCCGGTTTCCATTCCCGAGCCGAATACTGTATAGCTACTATAGTCTGACACATTTATTTCACTAGTGCTCGACTGAAAATTAATCGTCCTCCTGTTTTTTTAGGTAAATATTTATCCTAATAGAGAAACATGGTATAAAACAAAGTCGCTTTCAGCTGTCTGTCCGTTCCTATGTATGCTTATATCTGTAAAACTACGCAACGGATTTTGATGCGGTTTTTTTCAATATATAGTGATTCAAGAGGAAGGTTTATATGTAAAATTCTACGCAGACGAAGTCGCGGGCAGAAGCTAGCATTAAATAAAAATAAAAATTGTATGTAATAAGTATGATCATGTAGGTATGTATATTTTAAATTTCAAAACAAAAACAAGCGAAGTGCGGAACATCGCCGGGCGTCAAGTACCCTGCCAAACACCACCAAATAATAATAATAATAATAATAATATCTTGGGACAATTGACACCAATTGACCTAGCCCCAAAGTAAGCAAAGCTTGTAATATGGGCACTAGATAACGGATAAACATACTTATATATATAAATACATACTTAAATACATATTAAACATCCAAGACTCGAGAACAAACATTCATATTTTTCATACAAATATCTGCCCCGACCGGGGATCGAACCCGGGACCTCAAGCCTCATAGTCAGGTTCTCTAACCACTGGGCCATCCGGTCGTCAAAAGGTGTAAAGCATTACGTCATTTTACTCATTACATACATTACATACTGATGACATGCTTTCGCACATTTCCAAATCGCGCTTTTACACTACTACTAACTAGATAACATAAAATACCTTATTGAACAAATCATTTTATTAAAATACGCTTTGAAAATTCTCTATTTCATCATAAATGACGCAAATTAATTTCATGACATCGTTCATTCATTCACTAAGTCACATCACTATTTAATATTCGCCAAAAACTGACAACACTGAAAGTGTCATTTTACTGCAGTGATTTATCTGCCTGACAATACCTAAATGTATATACTGGGACACTTAATGGTTAAGAGGACTGTCTGATAAATTATTTTTACACTAGACAACACATTACATAAATGGTTTGAAATACATATTAAATCAATTCAACAATGATAAGTGTCAGTCGCCCCAAGTTACCTAAACCATACTTAACTTGAACCACAACCGACGATTTTGACATTACCAGGTTTTCTGTCAATTATACATCAGAATCTTCGATTAGAGTTAAAGTTATTGTTAAAGTAACTTCGTGCACCTCACACCGAGTTAATTTAATTAGGTACCTTTCAAGTATTATGATATTTTTATGTAATTTTCAGGTAATAGTGCACCTCAACCAGTACGACTTCCTCGAAGCGAAAACATTATGGTTTGATCTCCTGCCTGAATCACCAAGAGAATAAATAGGATTTTAATTTTTAAAAATATTTCCTGGTAAATCTCAGTGTTGTTTGCATTTATATTTTAATTTTGATATTGCCATTTTTTAACGATCTGTCTCAATTTAAACGAAAAATACTTAAATAGATTAAGTGTAATCTATATATATAATACGCGAGGCCGATTTTTGTACAAGCCATCAGATCTACAGTTATAGTCCGGTTTTGATAAATTATATGTCATTAGATTCGTCTCATGCTGGAGAGTTGCAAACTGCTCTTCGTTTTTAGATTTTTTTACGAAAAACCACTATAAAATGAATTTTAATGAACTACTGTGCGCTACCCGACCAGCCAGTATAATGTGACCCGTGTCATGTGTTTTGACGTGAGATGACGCAATAAAAATAACATGTATTGGACTGAAACATGTTGTAAGTTGTTCAGCATGAGAAAATATCTGTTTTGAGTCAACCAGATTTTATCCGCAACACTTACGTATTAAGATAATTATACAAAATACAAAAAATATTTTACGATTTCTTTGTTTACAATGAATGACTTGCGTCAACTTTTAATTTCTTTTTTATTGGGCTGTATTATGTCAAAATTGATTTGCCATGTTTGTTTATTTCAAAAAAGTGTTTAATGCTTCAAAGTTTGATATACAAATACAGGAGGTTCTAATAATAACTGCACCGAATTGGATAATTCTTTTTTAGTTGTGTTTGTTACTGGGACAGTTTGTATAAAAAAAAAATTGCAGCAGGGGCGAAGCCCCGGGCAACAGCTAGTTTTATCTATCAGTTATTCCATCTACAGTAAAATTTTAGACAAAATAGTTATGTTATAGAACCACAAGCAACATTAATACTTATGTTTTTTCCCACTGGTGAGGCTACCGAGGTGTATAGGTACCAACCGGCCGATATTTAATTATGTATAGAGAAAGAGAACGTGCACCTCGAAGGACCTGCCATCTAGTGCCCCCAATCGGAAACTTTTATCCCAGAATACTTGGCGGTGACATATAAAACTAGTAAATATTTTATTTAAGAGGGAAAAATAATAATCTAGTTAATATTAATGCACTGTTACATGAAAAAACAATTAATAAAAGTCAAATGGCATAAAATTGTATAATTTACTCTTGAACGTATTATGCGAACCCATGTTCACGGGAAAAACTTAAAACGTAATATGAGTTTTAAAAGTATTAAGAAATAATATTATTAGTGGAAATAACTATATTTTCAAGTGAAAGCAGTGCATTGCCGGTTTCGAAGAACTTTTTGACCTTTGATCATATTTTGGTCATGCTAACAATCAATATTTGTCCGGATCCCATATTTTACAATTATTATTACAACAAGAATACTTTACATGAAAAGTTTCTTGATTAAATGGTCGCTCTTGTCGATATAGCTCGTCGTTTCCTATTAGTCTGAGTATGACACCCCCTTAGGACATTGTAGGCGTCAGGTGACACGTGTAGTGGGTGTGGTGCAGTGGCAGTGAGTGGTAAGAGGTTTACTGTCTCGTTTCATGGACACATTCGTTAATTTTCTTGTATCACACGGGATATGGCGTTTTAGGCGCCTCGGCTAAGACTTATAATAATCCTGTAGTACAAGATTGTCTATAACATTAATAAAAGAAAATCGCTTAGCCCGAGATCACAGCACTTTTAAGATTTCGTAATACAAGTCGCAGCAGAATATTGTCATCATACTTATAAAGATAAATATCCGTCGCGACGCTTTCACTTTGCTTTTATAAAATGTTTGCAAAAATGTGCTATTGTGTATTGTAGTGCAATTGAAATTAATCTTCAATTTTTCATTTCGCTTGGCTGTTAATAATGAGTATTTGCCTATTTTTATTCTAGAAGCGAGAGTTCAACTCTGGGAAATCGTATCTCATTTTTAAATTAAATGTCTCAATGACAGAAATCAAACATTTGTGCATTTCATGTGTTTTATTCAGTTGTGAACTTGTGAACTCATAATAATAAATAAGTAAGCATATATCGTTCTAGTTATTTATTAAACTTATTGTTCACAAATTGCAGATTATTGTTAGTATATTTATACATATTAATGTTCATCTATTTTTACACATGTTAATGTTATAAAAATGTTCACTTTTATGTTATAATTACTTAAAAGTAATTTATTATCTAACTTTTTAAACAAATATAAAACACAAATGTAAGACAATTTTTTTTGTAGATTGTAATTCATTCTTATGTGTGGAACTTGTGTACTAACAGAATAGCTTTGAGCAAGTTTCTTATGTTTCTCTTATAATTATGAAGTATTTTGCATGTTGTAGTCCATTCTGCTTTTTATACAAATTATAATAAATATTTGTCAATAAAACATGAAGTTTTACTTATAGAAATGTTTATGTTTATAACTATTTGTTTATATCATTACAGTCTTTCTCAACTTTACTTCCACACTGTCTTTGAATAGACACAATCCTGTGCCTTCACGAAGCCATTCTCAGCGTTCCATTGTATTAGGAGTAATCTTCTGAGCAATAATCTTTCCATATCCACCACGGCCACCATCATAGTCGGTTCGATATTCATCACGCACCTGTAAATCGCCAGTGAGTGCATCATTATCATTATATCACTGCTTTTAACAGAATAGTGACAACTCAAAATGGAATTATATTTTGAAATATGTCACAATTGGAACATCGTCGGGCGTCAAGTACCCTGCCAAACACCACCAAAGGTGTAAAGCATTACATCACTCATTATAACGGGACGTAATTTATTAAAAGTGGGTCATAATAAGCAACATGTCACTGTAAACGAAGTTATTGTATCTGACTGTTAAAATATAGAGGGAGTCGTATTAAACAGATTCTACTGTATTTTGTAAAAAAAAAAAAAAAAATCTAGCTATTATTGTGAGTTTCAAAGTTAAGAGTCAATTTTATTTTACAACTTTCAGAGCTTATAGCTCCTTAGAATTTCACTTTTTGAGCTTTTTTCTTTTAATCATCTGATCTTCAAAATCCAATAGGTCCCAAAAACACTCGAGTAAATCCACATTTAGCCAGGAAACAGACCCGTAAGCAGCGAGTTACTGTGACCTAAAAACTACAATACTAAAAATACAAAAAATGCCGGTTTGCGCTGTAAGGTGGTGTGGAAGCGACAGTCGCAAAAATAATTACAAGAAGGATAATATCACGTTTCATCGGTTAGTACAAAGTGACGATAATATGTTAATAACAAAAAATCACGGAGTTCTAATAACACTGGTCACCAATAAGTACCAAGTCTATGTATGTCCTTATTTAGCACGCTTTGCGTCGCGTTACATCTCTTTCTTGCATTCAACGGCACTTGTAAGTAGACATGCAACCAAACCGTATCAATATAACTCACAAGTTTCGGAAGCTTTTAAAAGGCCAGATATGGCAGATTTTTAGAATATTCGAAGCAGTATGGAGCATGCACACTGGCTTTGTAACGCGTTAAGTTACGAAGCGGTTTCCCGGTTACCTTCCCATAAGAAGTTATCACACCAAAATGCACATGACAGTTTTTTTTTCAGCTTGTGTTGCTCCCAAAATCTAATCGGTCAGTAACTTATCAATATACAATATCGACATGCCCTCATCTCTTTTTTCTTTCTCCGTTACATCACCCCTGCCGCCCGCTTACGTCGCATTCTGCCAACGTCGGCAGAAGTGTTTGCTTAGAAATTCGTAAAGATGGCATGTCTCTAGGGTAGGTGGTCTGTGTGGCCTGCACTACTATTGCAAATCGTTTTTGAGCATGGAGAATTATCAAAGATACAGTTTTTGTATCATATTACTAAACACAAAAGGTTTATTAAGCACATGTGGTTGATAAAACCTCACCTGCCTTTATTATGTTGCTTGTAGCAATATGCATAATATGCTGCTTAATGACATAAACCACATAATTTGTTGACTATAAATATTATGCATAATCTTCTGAGTAACCTGACAGGAATTAACTACTTGCAGTATCACCAAAAGAAAGATAAAAGCATAAGCTGATTTATGGTATGGTGATGTTGTATGTACCCATGTAGTATTTTACTCACCTGCCCACCAGTTTTGCCACGGCCATATTGTCTTCCTTCTATGAAACCGGCATCCCAGTCACATCTGATTATTCTGTCATCCAATCTAGTTCCATTAATATACCTATGCAAATCAAAAAGCCACTATTAGAAACAAACCCTATAAACTATATCAGATTAAAGAGCAACTATAAAATTACTTTTATTCATACCTCATACAATTTTCAGCATCTTCTCTAGAATAATACTCAACAAAACAAAAGCCACATGGAGTTTTCTTGTATTTATCCAATCCCATGATCACCCTTCTGATATCACCACAACGAGAGTACAACTCATATATTTGTTCTTCAGTAGTATAGAAAGAAAGGTTTCCTATGTATAAGGTAGCAGAGGCTCGCAATAACTTCTCCTGCTCACTTCTTGATCCCTGTAACATAAGCACACTGCATCAATTTAAATGAGTTATCGTTATCCTAAAAAAACAAATCGCCTGGTGGCCAAAGATATTGAACAACAGGGGGTTGTGTGGCGTACCTTGAAATGTTGATCTCTATAGGAGCTAATTTCGACAGAGGAACTCATCGAGTCGTAACCGCGTTTCATTTTAACTAAATGAAACAAAAATACCTCGTAATATAATGTAAATATTAATACGTAGACTGAGCTTAAATAGAGAAGTCTACATAAGTAATAAACTGCACAGACACAACACTACGTTTAGCAGCGTCCATTTACGGATTTGACACGAAGCAACAGTGTTGCCAACTTCCATGGACCCAAGTATTTAATGACGCTCCTACAATATTTAGAAGCGCAAAGGGGATTGTCGTTTCTTTGCTCACCAGTTGGCGCCACTGTTGACTAGGATCATAAGATCGGCGCCGAAACAAAGTTTTAAATCTTGAATCTCATCCTACTTAATATTATAATCCTACTTATATATATATATATATATATATAATATTATAAATGTGAAAGTTTGTGAGAATGTTTGGATGTTTGTTACTCTTTCACGCCAGAACGGTTGGACAGATCTGGATGAAATTTGAAACATAGATCGATTATAGTCTGGAATAACACATAGGCTACTTTTTATCCCGAAAAATTGCGTAATTCCTGCGGGATAGCGATAAATAAATAAATAAATAAAATAAATAAAAAAACATTTATTACCAAAACATGAGCAGATAGAAGTTAAGTTGACAACAGATTCAAGACTAAAGAAGAAAGAAAAAAAACAAGAGACACACTAGGCGGGCTATGTTCCGGCAACGGGTACCAGTCTCAGCGTGTGCTGGGTTACATGAACCCAGCGCTGGTTTTCAGTCTGGTCCCTTTATCGGAGGCTAGTTGTAAGAGATAGATGATTACCAGAGGTGTGGTATATGCAAGTATGTACAGTGAAACTTGGTTAAGTGGGACCTGGATAAGTGAGAAACCTCCATAGCTGGAACTCATGCTGTGGTCCCGACACCTTAGCACTGAATTACCTCTATTAGTGGGACAAAACAAACCTCTATATCTGGGATTCTTGTTTCGATTTTATCGTCATTGTTACCTCTATAACTGAGACATCCAGTGTATTTTACCTCTTTTACTGAGATTATATTTTAAGGAACAATTTTTCTAAATTGTTTCCTTTAAATTTCACTGGCAATAACCTCTGTAACTGAGACAAAATTTTATCACCTCTGTAACTGGCACTACATATTATTTTAATTTTCGTTTTATTTACTAAATTTAGCTAATTTTGTGCCTCAATGACCTCAGGTTTTGTTTTGTTTTGTTGTAATCGGCGTCTTTTTGAAAAATGACGAAATTAAGGCCGTAATTATCTTTACGTGCGGTTTTGTACTATTTATATTAAAAAAAACTTCTTGATTATTTTTGTGAACTACCTGTTTTATTTACTCATGTAGGTATGTATATGTTTTTACTACACATTATTTTATTTCATTGTCGCACCTCTATAACTATAGTAACCTCTATTTTCACCTCTATTAATGGGACCCTCTGTAAATGAGACAGATATTAATTTATACCTGGCTATCTGAGACACTGGGTATGTGGAATACCTCTTTAAGTGAGACTATTTCGCAGGTCCCTTGAAGTCCCAGTTATCCAGGTTTCACTGTACTTGTGTGCGCGTGTGCGCGTGTGTGTGTGTGTGTTTGTGTGTGTGTGTGTGTGTGTGTGTGTGTGGGTGTGGGTGTGTGTGGGTGTGTATCTGTGTGTGTGGGTGTGTATCTGTGTGTGTGGGTGTGTATCTGTGTGTGTGGGTGCGTCTTTGCGGGTGTTTCATATTTGCATTTGTTTCTCTAAAAGGTGATTTTTTATCATTTTTTTAAATTGAAGCAAATGCATATAATTTTGCATTGGTGGAGGTAAATCGTTCCAGATTTTAGCTGCCGCAAATTTAAAACCCCCTCTGAACGACGCGGTCCTGTGCTGCGGTACCTTAAGCTTCGTTTCCCTATGATAAACGAATTCTATGCAGACGAAGTTGCGGGCAACAGCTAGTTATTTTATAAACGCGAAAGTTTGTAAGTATGGATGGATGGATGGATGGATGTTTGTTACTCTTTCACGCCAGAACGGCTGGACAGATTTGGATGAAATTTGGAACATAGATAGATTATAGTCTGGAATAACACATAGGCTACTTTTTATCCCGGAAAATTGCGTAATTCCTGCGGGATAGTGATAAACGAATTCTATGCAGACGAAGTTGTGGGCAACAGCTAGTTAATTATAAATTACTATCATCGTGACACTCCAAATTTTCTACAAGATTTGTTATCAGCTTTTTGTTACACGGTTAGTGGGTTTTTAGATAGAGCGCGGAAAACGAGCTCGGCGATTATTAAGTCGACCTTTAACTTTGAATAATCTTAAGCGATTACACATAATGAGACTTTAGACAACTTATAAAAAGACAAAAACGGTTTAAGTATTAAGAAAATTTATACGACTTATTTATTTTCTCTCATTCCGAAGCTGGTGTTCGTTAATGGCTTATGCTTATACAAGTACCAGAATTGTTATTAGTGTATTAGTGATTAATTTAAATTTAATTGGTGTAATTGTTGAGAGTTTGAATTTAAAAACACAGTTATATATTTTCTCTTTTTTCGTTTTCTGATTTCTAATTATACGCTTGCGTAACTAGAACAATTGGCCGTTATGTATACCTTCACTACTACTGCTACAGGTACTCTTATTGAATTCGAAACTACCCTCAGTTCAAATGATCATGCAAAATTATGTTGCTCATTGCAGACTTGACCTCGACATGATTCGACTGTACAGTCAAGTGTAATAATATGTATCTAGTCAAAGTTTCAAAAATAAGTAGGACCACGCTCTTACACCGGCGTAATAAGGTCGTGGGGCATGTTTTTGAGAAGTTCATATCGATACTTATTTTTGCACTTGACCGTACAAGAAGAATACCTACCTACTACTGTTTCAAATCGCTTAGAAACGCGGTGCGCGTTTTGGAAAATGATGTGCTTTTTGCGGGAAACTGTCGAAAGTTTCTATTTTTTGTTAGAGAGCATTGTATGTACGCAAAATATCACAAAGAAAGTCAGTAAGTACCTACTTTTTTGCTATTTCAAAAGTAAATAATAATAATATCTCTCACAACTAAATACAAACCAATAGTACCAATCCAAACGTTTCAAAGCAGGTAGGTAACGCCACGTTTAGAATTAAAAATCCAAAATTTGTATTTTTATAATGGTTTATTATTCGTTTCAAATACATATGTACATAGGGGTGACTTCTACAGTACTGCAAACCCAAAAAAAACATTAAATCACACTACTTTTTAATAAAGACACTACATAAATAAAAATAAATATTTTATTATTAAAATGAAACTTATTGATAGCCAAAGCAATGTACAATTTATATAACTGTAAAAAATAAATGTATGTTACAAAATAAAGTAAAATGTACAATTAATTGATTATCAAGCACCTCTTGAAGGTATAAATAAACTGCAGCATACAGCTTTTTTAAAACAATATTTTTTCTATTATTGCGTCTATTTGGTGTGCGGGTCAAAATACATAAAGTTTAAAATGTAGGTACACTGGTCAATGCACAGTGGTTAAAAATATTAATGAAAATTTCGGAAACTTCCATGCTGGTCTGAGTGAAGAATGTACCAGTTGCTTCTCTTCCCGCGCAGATGGTAAGAATAAGCCCATCGAGGAAATCGTAGGAATCATGGTATAGGCGATGCTGCTAGCAACCCATCACTATTTTGATTCCCCTTTCAACCTACAAATACGCCCACGTGGCCTTTTGGTCTTGTTACCTTAGGCTCTATCTACCCCGTAAGGGATAAAGACGTGATTTATGTATGTATGTGCAATCTAAGTACAGATTGGTTTAGGTAAGTAAGGTTTATTCTTAAACAATTCAATTAAGTTGTCATTTTCTGGGTCAAATGCATGATATATTTTGAAACATTATTATGCATTTCAAATTTTATGTATTCTAATACGTACACGTCTATTTGATTATACTCAATTAAGTATCCTAAGATTTGATATGATTGTCCTAAAAATACTCAATGTAAAACTCTTGTGAATTGCAAAAGTTTACAAAAAAAACGTCTAATAACCAATTCAGTTCACATAAGTACCACATTGTACTGTTGTAACACAGTAAATAAATAGTTTCCAGCAATACTTGAAAGTTTCATAATACTTTTGTAATTAGCATTATTTAATGCTTTTTATCCTTAACATACGTACATAACGTTAAATAGGGAAATTATTAGATTAAAATCTCATTATAACTTTACCGTTCAATGTAGGTAGATAATTGATGTGTTTTACAGAAGAAAAATCAATAGTTAGTTGTCGCTAGTGTTCAATTGTTTTATTTGAATTATCATGGCGTGCGGCGGCAGTAAGGTAGTAAGTTGGTCTGTTGACTGGCTCAAAGGTACTGGCAGTTGCGCCGGCGCACGGGCTTCTTGCGTAGCGCCGCGCGCACCGCTTCCTGGAACACCTCGTCCATGTTCACCCGCTCCAGCGCCGAGCACTCCACCAGTTGAGCAGCCCTGAAAAATGCGGTACTCCTCAGCATTACTTTTTTTAGTGCACGTAGACATTAACTACGTCGAGAAAACAACAGCGAGGTGGTAGATCTCGTCCGATTCCGATTTGGTATAAGAATATTTATTACAGGTCAGTGATTCTAGTCACTTTGAGCAACGCCAAGAGCATTAAAAGCTAGTTAATAAATTTCCTTTGATAATAAATAACGAGTGACGGTTAGCACTGTCGATCGCTTACACCCTACATCAGCTTAGTGGTTTTCCTGTTCCATCATGATGTCATACGAATCCAATATATTTCTATAGAAAAAAAAACAACCACGTCTGGTCATTCCCAGTTTCAATAAATATTCCCTATGTTTGAGGATAAACTATGTGTAATGGATTACACACCTGACACTTTGAATCATCAAACTCATCACCCAGCGCGTGACGTGTTTGCAATTTACTGACGCAAATACTCGGGTACCTACCAAATAGAGTTTAATTATTGGTACCTGTTTACTTATCTCTTATTTTACAAATTTTGCGCGCATAAAACATAAAATTCATTAAGATTAAGTATTTTTGTGAACTAACAACCTAACCTAAACATTTCATTTTAGATACTAGCTTTTTTGTTGACTTTACTTGCATTGTCATCCGTCCTACTTATATGAACCAAATTTCAAGTCAATCGGACCAACCGTTGAAGAGTTCCTTCTTGCGGAGACGGTCCTGGCTGGACCACCAGAATTTTACTACCAGATTATTGTATAGTCATCTGACTTACACAAGTATGCAAAATTCCAGCTCAATCGAATGAAGATGTCTGTTTTAAAATTGATATTTAAATGGTAGGTGTCCGTTTATCCCACTCCATAGCCCAGTAATCCTGCCCACAGCATCCCAACCCCATAGCCCAATCCATGTCGCTTCCTACCTGGCAATAGTTTGGCAACTGTGGAGGACTGTCCGCTAGCGCATCCTCATGGTGTATTAGGGGATAGCCCTCCATGGTTGCGCCCATCTCATTTTTAAATTAAATGGTACGAAAGGCCTCTTCATGTTTGCCTCTGCCCCATGAATGCCTTTCAAATGACCGGGTCCCCATGTACCCGTGATCGTAAAGCCGTACCAACAATAATAATAATTAGCAAAAAGAGGCAAAATAACGTTTGCAAATTAGGTAAGATGATAGTTAGGTAGTGATAGCAAATCGAAAAAGGTCTAGTAAGTACATACGAGTACTTATCTTTGAAATCACGAAAAACATTGAACATTACGGAAATTTCTAGGTAGAAACAAATGCTGAATTTGAAAGACGAGTATCTAGAGTCGAATAAACTAGTTGTAGCTCTAATAATTGACTTAGTCAAGTTGTAATTTAACATGAGGATTAAATATAGCTTTCGAATGGTATTTTCCAGTGATGTGCTTTCAAAAATCGGGCTCCAAGTTACAGATATTAAAATTCTGAATTAAGCCTCCTATATTTAGCCGCGAGTTTCCAAAAATTATAAACTTTTTTGAACAGTGAACACTCGTTCAAGTATCTTTCTTCACATCATATACTTCGTATACATAGAAGTTAAACATTCTTAAATTGTTGAACTTGTATCTAAACTAAATATCTATACTAATATTAATAAAGAGGAATTTGATTGTTTGTTTGTTTCCATTGAATAGGCTCCGAAACTACTGGACCGATTTGAAAAATTCTGTCACCGTTAGAATCCTACATTATCCCTGATGAACATAACGCTACCTTGGGGCTCAATTGTCGTATACGCCATTTTGACGAAAATGAGATTTGAATGCAGTCTTGCTCAGTTTTTTTTTCTCTATCGATCTGTGTATTTAAAATTCTCCAAATCCCGAAAAAATATCGAATACAACCTCAATTTTCTGTTACTCTAAACAAGAAATTAAAAAAAAAACGAGCTATAAAAGCCAGCTACTCGGAGTGTGAAAAATGCAAAGGTATTATTGACCCTAAATCAAGATTTATAATTGGCATAAAGGACCTTGCTTATCAAACTTGGCGTATACGACCTTAACGATTTCTGAAAATTGAACAAAATTTATTATACAACCTGCAATTACGTTTCATTTTTAAGATGTATAAGCCACCACTAAACCATTTTGGTGAATACGACCTAAGTTATTTCCAATAACAGAATAAAGTTTGGTGTACGGCCTGCAGTAGCGTTTCATTTCATGGCAATAAACGCCAACCAAAAATAAATTTGGAGTAAAAAGAGCGTTAAACACATAACTTTTATAAAAAAGATTGTTTTTGATTGAAAGAGATTAGAAGTATTAAATGCCCTATTCTTGTTGCTACTTTTATATTTCATCGTTTTATGTGGTACTTGAACAATATTTTTAATAATAACAACGATATTTCGCACCCTTCGTGGAAGAAAGACCAAAGTCCTATAATAGGACTTACGTCTTTCTTCCACGAAGGGTGCGATTTGTGTTTTTTTTTTCGTTGACATTGATTTTTTCCCTTCAGCGATATATTTTTTTCTATACGAATTTTTTGTTACTACCAAACCCTCCAATCTTTTTAATATGAATGGACTTTGAAAGTTAAATACGATTCTCAAACTGATTTGGTTTATACCTACCTTATCATCGTTATCGCAGTAAAGTAGTTTAGGGTGTATATAGATGATTTATATTTTTACAGTAAAGTACCTGAACAAAAACAGAAAACCGGCGACTAACACCTTTGGTTTTTTCAATAAATCGTAATAGCTGACTTTTACGTCCTAAGTAGCATGTACAGCAACTATTATTTTGGTCATAAGCGTCATGTTGTTTTGGTTTTAAGAAGCGTATACGCCATCTACTTTCTTTGTTATGGGTTCTATCTTAAATATTATGAATTCATATTGTTCTACTCATAATTTTAAGAACTTTCATCATACGAAGCTTCTTTATAACTGTTAAAACAAAAGTTACAACTTTTTTTGTTTTTCATTATAGTTTTTTGGCTCTCCTGAAAAGTCGACTTTTGGCTTATACGACAATTGAGCCCCAAGGTAGCGATAAGCTACTATATTTGATTCTACGCGGACGAAGTCGCGGGCAACAGCTAGTAATAAATAAATCAGAAGAAAAAAATGGTGCTATGTCTGGCTTTTATAAATAGGAAATACAGAGGGTTTATCTATGGTTAACGAGGAAAACATCATCATTTGCCCTGGTCTATGAAAACCATTTTTTATGAACATTAAATTATTTAGTATTAAGTGTCGTCATATCAGCGGTTGACGGCCTTATCAGCAGAGATAAGAACGATAGCATTGCTGCCGGCGCGCGCGCACGATAACCGTCGTCGCTTTTCACTTACAATTGTTTAATTTATAACACGATTACTGGTTTTTTTTTGTGCTTACACATTAACTAACATCAAATATCTATTTGCTTTTTTATTACCTAATCTTTTTCTTCAATTTTTTTCCATCTTGTGTAGTGATAACTGCTTTGTCCGATGCCCGAAGATCAGTTTTCGTTGCTGAAAATAACAAAACAGTACTTTATTAATCTCGAAATCCGGGGGTACTTAATGACCTAGATAGACTCGAGGTGAACATTAGAAAACTTTACTTTTTTCATAAATTACGACAAAGAAAAAACCTAGCTTCAAAAACAAAGAAGCAACGTACCAAATACGTATAATTACGATTTTATTTTCTTACAAGTAAGTTATTATTCTATAAAAAACTACTGAATTAAGTCGGAAAATCTAAATTTTGTATATGTACCTAACCAATATGAAATGACCTCACACTGCCTCCATTTTGCATAGGAGCACGACTCTGCTAATACTGGGTTTTTATTCTCTTGCTGAATTTATACGGAACCCATGGTGCGCGAGTCCGACTCGCACTTGGTCATGGCATCCCAATTGGCTTGGTTTTTATTTTTTAGTATGAAGTAAGGTAATCCCTAAATAATAAATGTATCTGAAGTAGACTCAACAAAGGCTAGGTATGCTTTTGTGCGGTCTTGAGCGTTTTGCGAACGATTTAGTCGGTCCGGTCTGATGGTCTATTCATTTTTTATACGCGCGAAAAGTGTTTGGGAAGTTGCGTTACCGTATGCGGACGACGTCGAAATACAAAACGCTTTAGGTACCTAAATTCTAAAATAGTTACAACTGAACATACACACAATCACTTAACTTTCAATTGAAATATACCTACTTACGATCATTTTGTTCATATAATGTATGTATGTATGTATGTATAACTCTTAATTGTACATAAAACACAAGAAAAAGATGAAATGAGATTAAAGTAGTAGGGAGTAAAGTAAACAATGTCTAGGAACTAATAGTACATTGTGCACCGAGGGCGGTAAGAAGGGAATTGCTAGGGTTAATTAGAAGCCCGACGCCGGAAACCGAACATCGACTTAGAGGAGGTAAATCAGCTACTACAGCTCTATACGCCTGCGTGTACCTATAACACCCCTTACGAGCAAGTGTGATGTGATGAAAACCCATTTATTCCTTAGTAATTTCTAGAAATTCCTGCTTAATACACTGTTAGAACGTAGTCTGCGTGCATGGAAACGCAGCGCCCTCAGGCGGCTTTCCTGCGAACTATATTTTGAGAGTCAGCCTCGTAACGTACTAATAACATGATTTGTAAATTGTCTTAAAGTATTAAATATGTTTCCAAACCAAATGCTCGTCTCAATAATCTTCTACGACTATAACATGGTGTCAGAAGTCGTGGTGTCAGAAGTCAACAAGAAATAAATAAATAAGAAGTCAGAAGAAAAAGAAACATTTAAAGAAGCCAAGTCAACGGTTCCAGGTCAGTCAGTCCATCCATATTAAAATTCAAATAATCTCAACGAAGTCAGAAATTAAAAATGCAGAATAATAATGGCTCAAGGCGAAGAATAACAATAAATAGTCAACTAGAAACACTTTCGTTGCAAGGAAACTTAGCCGTTAATTGGAAGAAATGGTACCAAAGTTTTAAGTTATACATGACCGCAAGTGAACTGTCAGAAGAAAGTGAAAAAAGAAAAGTAGCCGTATTTTTGCATATGATCGGACAGGATTCGCTAGATATATTTAATTCATTCGGAGTGGACGAAGATACAATTAAATTGAGCGACCTAGTCAAGAAATTCGAACAATATTTTGTACCGAGAACGAACGTTACATACGAATCATTTAAATTTTTTACGAGAAAACAAACTCAAAATGAGTCGATAGAAGATTTCATGACAGATTTGGTTAATTTAAGCAAAACATGTGAATTTGGCACACTTAAAGAGAGATTAATAACGGATATTTTTATATGCAACTTAAATGAAAACTACCAACATGTTCGAGAAAAATTACTAATGGAAACCGACTTAACAATGACAAAGGCACTACATTTAGCTAAAACGCTAATTACAACACAGTCACAGGCAGCTGAACTTAATAAAGAAAAACAGGTCTTATATAATTGTCAAGAAGACAAGTCAAGAGTAAGAGGAGCAAGTCAGAACAGAAGTCAGTCAAGAAAGCAATATCTACAGAATCACATTTACAAAGGTCAATCATCAAACAATATAAGTAATCATCAGTCAAGGTCAAGAGATGGTCATCAGTCAAAGTCAAGAGATAGTCATCAGTCAAGGTCAAGAGATCGTCAGTCACAGTCATATAGTTATCATCGGTCAGCAAGTCAGTCAAGAAGTGGATGTCGAAAATGTGGCCAGATCCATCGTCATAAGTGTCCAGCAACTAATGCGAAGTGCAGAAAATGTTTCAAGATAGGTCATTATGAAGCATTTTGTAAAAATAAGATTACAAATTTTATGGAGGTAACAAATAATAATGAAAATGAAGGTGAGAATTTTTTTATAGGAAATCTCAACTCATTTAATAGTTCTCATTGGACTATTGTTTTAAATGTCAATGATGTTAATTTTGAATGTATTTTAGATACAGGCAGTGATGCTAATGTTATGTCTTGTGATGTCTATAAATCATTAAAATTGTCAAATAAAATGTCACATTGTAATGCAAAAGTTACATCATATTCAGGAAATTCTGTCAATATAGTGGGTCAACAATATATTAATTGTCAATATAGTCACAATGGTCATAATGTAATAAAAAATATTTTGTTTATTATTGCTGATGTCAAATCGCCTACCGTCTTAGGAAAACATACTTGTTCTGAACTTGGTCTTGTTAAGAGAATATTTAATTTTGAAAATGACTAATGTACTAATAATAATGTAATAATGTATAATAATGTATGATAATGTAATGTAATGATTATGATAATGACTTGACTTTGCTGTATTTAATTTAATGTTTTTTATGTCTGACAAAGCTACTGCAATTTTATATAATTTGAATGAATGTGTTTATTTGACTAATAATTGATTATGAATAATGGTTGTTTTTATAATGGTCTTATTTGTTATGGAATGTCTCAATGTTTTAATTTATGATAATTGTTTAATGTCTAGCTTTGTTTTTGTAAAAAAAGGAAGATGTTAGAACGTAGTCTGCGTGCATGGAAACGCAGCGCCCTCAGGCGGCTTTCCTGCGAACTATATTTTGAGAGTCAGCCTCGTAACGTACTAATAACATGATTTGTAAATTGTCTTAAAGTATTAAATATGTTTCCAAACCAAATGCTCGTCTCAATAATCTTCTACGACTATAACATACACCACTATGATGCTCAAGGAATATGTCTGCCAAATTTCAAGTCTGTATTTAGGCTGTGCGTTGTTTGTTAGTCAGTCACGTTATTCTTTTATAGGTATTCACATAAATAGAAAATCGTTATTTTGTATCAAGTTGCATCGCGTGCGTGCGCATGTATATTATAATAACTAGTAATAATAATATATGTAACATATTTATATTTATTATTAGTACATACTAATCTACCCTTTACATAATAAATTGATTTTAATTGAATTGAATTTGCTAACGTGTCATATTTTTTACTTTCAGTTTTATTTGAATTTTAGCTAGTGTTAGGTTATTTTTACGTTTTGACTGTTTTTTTATATTCTTGAACATTATTCTATTATTTTATTTTACATTTAAGGTGTTGTACGCGGCGTCGTACCCTTTGCAAGAATCCATATGCATATCCCGTAGGTACCGAAATACGTTCTAAGTTTATATTAAATGCCTACGCTTTTATAATAGGAACCTGCAATCCAAAGAGTGCAGCCGTGTTGGAAGGGAAATACTTTTTAAATTAATTACACTGTGCGTTAGTGATCAGTTACTTAGTCACGACAAACAGTTTTAATAAGTACTTAGTAGTAAAAAGTGATCGTTATCAACACAAAAAGCAAATCAATCATCACACAAATATCTGCAAACAGCGTATGTTTACTTGGTTATTATGATTTGCATTGATTCTTCTTAACGTTTCTTTAACGAATCTGTGCAAATTTTTATCTGGCCTAGTAACTACGTAGTTACCTACTATACTGTCTAACCCCAACTTAAATAGACCCATTGTTACCTTATTATAAGGTACTTTAAAAATATTTCATAATACCCATATAATACTTAACAATAAAATTAGTGATAGTAATTAAGGTGCACTGTTCAAAAGTTGGCAAAAAAACAGATACCTACATTAGAATATTCACTTTTGTTTTTAACTGTTAAATTAATAGGTACTTACCTTTTTAGGATTAAGTACACCTCTAGTTATATAACTCTTTACGGTACAAAACCTTTTCCGCCCTTAATGTATTTGAGATTGCAAATAGTAGGTACAGTCAAGGAGAGCAATATACAATACACCCAAAAGTGACAAAAATATGTATATACGTACCTTACTACAGCGGCATTATGGTCAATATTTACATATTTTTTCATCACACTTGCTCGTAAACGGTATCAAAACATACAGGTTAACTTGGCCGCAATGCCCCATATAAAACCCTCTGGCTTTTTCGTGTCATGAAATGCTAGGGCGGTAAGTAGCGCCCGCGCCCGCGACGCCCGCAGCGGCCGCGCCCCCCACCGCCCGCGCGGCAGCCCCCCTCCCCGCCACCACCGCGCCGCCGCCCCCCGCGGCCAAACGCTACGTTTCTAGCACGCGGATTTTCTGCCCTATAATTTTATTTATTTACTCGCAAATGTGATGAAAAACATTGCATGTTTCACGGGCGGTACGAAAATTACGAACCTTGACTCAGAAAGCCCTCAGACTTCGACTTCGGGCTTCTACAAGATCCTCGATCGTAATTACTTACTTACCGCCCTTAATACACAATGTAATATTTCAACAATAGGTAGTTGCATTTTCATGACATAAATTAACGTCACTTGACGTAATATTGCTTTAAAAATGGGACGAAAAAGGTTTTCTACCGAAAAGAGTTGTATCTAGAGGTGTGATTCTAAAAAGTAAGTACCGATTCATTTTACACTTAAAAACAAAAGCGAGTATTCAAATGTATTGTATTATTTGCCAACCATACTTTGCTACTAAAAGCGCACGTTAATAACGATCACTAATTATTAAGTATGGGGGTATTATAAAATAATTTTAAAGTAACAATGGGTTTATTTGTCGCGGTTAGATAGTACCTATAGTAACTACGTAGTTGGCCAGATAAAAATTTGCACAGATTCGTTAAAGAAACCGTTAATTGACGAATCAATGCAAATTATAATAACCAAGTAAACATACGCCGTTTGCAGATATTTGTGTGATGATTGATTTGCTGTCCATTCATGGATTTATATGTCACTCCCAGTACCTTTGAAATCATTGCATACTATTAACAGGAAACTATTAACGTACCTATTGGTTGGGGTAACATTAATGATCAACATTCTGTACCTACTTAACTACTTAACTTACCGATAGTGGTGTGCTTAACTTAAGTGGGCACAGTCAAGGAAACCAAATTTCGTACTACTGTGCAATCTTTTGTCAAATAAATGAACAATGAACGAATGAAAACAATTAAAAATAAGTGCTAAGTGTATAATTGTATTTCATTCCGGTCATTTATTTGCGATGGAAAAATTCCACGCTAATGACAGTACGATTGTAATATTTGGGAATTCTTAATTATTTATTTTATAAGTAAATACTTTAGTTCGTTTTTTCCATTGTTTCTCTTGTTTGCAGACATAATAATTTAACAATTACTCTCTTCCTCATTAAATATAGCCCCATTAGGCTAATTGTCACGTTATAGTTTTGTGTGCAATGAACTAATTTTAGATACCTGCCCTATTTATTTACACCTATTCCTGAGAAAAACATTTTAGCACGAGTGCATGAAGTATGTACGTAAATACCAATTGACTTTTTAGGTTTAACTGCTTCACGAGGTCTATGAAGGCCTCCACCACAGTATATATTTATTTACTGTGCCTCCACCAATATCATTTTAAAACTTGATAAGACTACACTCCGCGATTGAATTTATCTAAATATCTACACACTACAACAATATAATTACTACCTATTACTTAATTACCAAAATCTAAGCGAAAATTGTGAGTCGATAATGTACATTTCATATCGAAGGACTTAGTCTTTCTAACTAATTTTCGATTCAAGGATCCGTTTGCGAAATATTAAGCTTTAAAGTTCTAATTACCTATCGTTAGAGTCATGTGTCTCCCCCCCCTCCCCCCCCCTCTTGCCAGCTAAACGGTTGTATTTGGATAGGTGAAAAAATTCATGCTAGTATACATCTATACTAATATTATTAAGAGGAAAAATTTGATTGTTTGTTTGTTTGCATTGAATAGGCTCCGAAACTACTGGACCGATTTCAAAAATTCTTTTGCCGTAAGAAAGCTACACTATCACTGAGCAACATAGGCTACTTTTTACCGCGGGAAAATACCTTTTCCTACGGGAAAATTAATTTATCGCGGGCGAAGCTGCGGACGGAAGGCTTGTAGTATATATAACGTAGTATAAATAAGTATATTGACGCGGTTGGCCTAGTTGGTAGTGACCCTGCCTGCGAAGCAAGCGTCCCGGGTTCGAATCCTGGTAAGGGCATATATTTGTGTGATGAGCACGAATATTTGTTCCTGAGTCATGGATGTTTCTATCTATATAAGTATGTATTTCTCTATATAACTATGTATATAGTTGTCTAGTACCCATAACACAAGACTTACTAGCGCTTACTTTGGGACTAGGTCAATTTGTGTGAATTGTTCCCTAATATTTATTTATTTATTTATTATTTATATAATGAATTTCAAAGGAAAACTGTCACAGCTAGGTTAGGTTGGCTTTACAATTTAACGAGTAATAGTCGACCAACTTATAAAATTTACTTAAAACCGAGAACTAAGAATGTTCATAGTATCGAATAAAAAATGAAAAATAATAATTATGTTCAATAATACCTATCCGCCTATTGTAACAGGCAACTAACTACGGGTGTAGGTACAGAACCGATATGGGACTTAAGTCATTTTTCTAATTTGGAACGTATTTGCACACATTATTCACACATACGACAGGTCATTACGTTTTTCACCTAGGTATACGATGCGCGTGGCCCGACACGCTCTTGGCCGGTTTTTTAATTGTTATTAGTTTGATTTATAATTCGTTTTTTAATTTAGTTGTAGTTTACTTAATTTGTTTATCTTTTTAACCGACTTCAAAAAAGGAGGAGGTTATCAATTCGGTTGTATTTTTTTTATGATTGTTACCTACCTACCTCAGAAGTTCAGAACTCCGTCAGTTGTGGACCGATTTGGAAAATTATTCTTTTGTTTTGCCCCATTAACACGTGACGATGACGTGATCTTGGAGAAACTCTTCAAATCTTATCCCAGACAAAGAGCGATATCGATTTAGGATTTTGCCTTCGGAAAGCACTATTTGGTGAACTGGAACAGATTTTGAAGACCACAGGTGGTCAACGGGTTCAATAAGTAATTCAGGATTGAGATTCAATTTCTGTACCTAATATGCTGAGCACGCCATATTCGTAAAATATATACTTTTTCCTTACTATCACTAGGCATAGGATTTGAAAATCAAACATGGAATCATCGATCGATGGGGCCATAATTAAAAAAAAAACATCGAATCGATTCGTTTCTATATCTCGCTTTTTTGTATCGACATGAAAGTGACAGACTGAAGGGAAGGTCAAACCTTTCGAATTTTGTGAAGCACTGACCACGGAATTTAAAAAAAAGTTTAGTTTTGTCACGCTTGAAGCAAAATCGAGTTTTCTCACTGTCTGGAATGAGCAAAACCCGCCTGTTTGAGGTGCTGAGAAGAAAAATTAAAAAATTCGCCATGAAATCTTTGCTCCAAAAAATATCAAATATATCTCAGTTAGCCTCACCTACTAAAACTATTGGCACCGATTCACTGAAATGCTTCAGCTCCGGATACCATTTGTGCACCACATTCTCGTAAGAAGGACGGCTGCCGACAGAGTAGCACACCAGAAAACAATGCGTCTGAAAAAGTAAATATTGTTGTTAGACTGGTTAGTATGTTATTAGTGTTTTGATCGTTTTTAGGTAACATTATGATTATGAAACATGAGTTTTTTAATGCTTTAGCGGTGTATCTCACCAGGGACCTGATTTTTGAAAGCACATCACTTGTCCGAAAGCGGCATAACATCTCAAATCCTTCCTAAATCTGAGTAGGTATTGCTACAAAATTACAAATTAGGTAGCTACTTGAGCAATTTTTTTTTTAGTACTTAGTTGACAAGATTATTTAGAGCTGTGAGTAATTTTGTAGTGCCATAGGGTGTACTCGTGTTTTAAATAAATTCAGTACATTTTTTTTATAATTTTCAAATGGTAGGTATCTATCTACTTTCTAGTGATGTGTTTTCAATAACCATGCCACAGGAATGCGATTTTCGAAAGCACATTACTCGACATTACCATTCGAGAGTAGAAGAAAATTACAATTATGGTTAACCTTGTCAGCTCGTCAATTTCATGTGAGCTTTAGTTTTGTAGCAGTGTACTCACACTCACACAGTCTTTTACCAGTTCCAAGTGATACTTATTCCAATGTGACGTGATTTCAATATTGTCTTTCAGATTGAAAAAAATATGGCAACGCTGCTTGAGAGGCTTGTGAGGCCCTAGGTCAAACCACTAGGCTGCCACAGTTTTTTGTACATAACATGCATAAATTATAAGTACTGCTTGCGGATTAGATAGAATTACCTACATAATTTACTGTCAGTAAATACAGAAATCATTCGCTTTGCTGCAAATTTACAAAACACTCGCCTTATATCTATTCGAAACAAATAAATGACATATTCTCTAAAAAAATATTTTAATTTATATATTTTCTTAAACACTCCATCGATCTTGAGAATATTCTTTTTTAACACTCTTCTGGAACGCTCCAAGCAATATATTGGAAGTGTGTAAGTACTTGAAAGAATATTGTTTCAAGACATGATTCGACATGAATATTGAGTAAATTATTATTATAAAACTCTGGCACAAAGCACACGAAATAATGGTTGTGTTGCGTGTGTCGTCAATTACTAACTAAGTAATAAGTTATCGCAATAGCGGGAAGTGCATCTGTTAACTGTAGAACACAGAACAGTAGATGAAAGCACAATCGAGCGGAAGCTTAAGATGGTGGAATTTCAGTTCTTGTTTGGCATGAATTCGCGTTTCGATAATTGCAAGCATGTCGCCATTGCGGATGACGTATATACCTATCTTTGGATTTCATGATAAGTGAGTACAGTCGGGCCATGAAAATGTTAAACTTACTTAGAACCTTGCCATACGAAGTTAAAAAAAACACATTTATATTATTGAGATTTGGCATTGGCATGTGTAATAAGTCAAAGCGCTCAAAATTTTCTTGGGCCGACTGTACCTACATATCGATGGTCTAGTTCACAATCGTACCTACTATCAGAAAATTTGTTAGTATCGGGTTGTGTTGGATGCTGTTGCGGCGATGGCGTCACCCCAAACGTCACTGGTGTATGGTGGCATTGTTGTCCGCGCCCTCTCCATTTTTGACAGCATATTTATTTATATTGAGTATAAGTATGCTATCAATTTCCTTTAATACACACAGCGAACGCAGTAAGGCTTCCACTTTGCACGATTAAGGTACACAAAACGCGCCGCGTGCGTGACAGAACCCTCACATCGATCGCGACCGCCAATTCTTAAAGCCTAGATAGCTATGTATCTAATATAATATACACATACTAGCTTCTGCGCGCGACTTCGTCTGCGTAGAATTATACACATAAACCTGCCTCTTGAATCACTATCTATTAAAAAAAAACCGCATCAAAATCCGTTGCGTAGCTTTATAGATATAAGCTTACATAGGGACAGACAAAGCGACTTTGTTTTATTTATACTATGTAGTGATAAAATAAGCAAATCTCTGGTGAATGTGCAGTCTTAGGATTGTTTCAATCAAATGCTACCTACATTGCTGTACGAGAGCGGCCTTAGTCTCTCGTAGTCCTCCTGTCCGGCGGTGTCCCAAAGCGCCATCTCCACATCTTCGCCGTCCACGGTGATGTGCCCCACATAATTGTCGAACCTAATGAAATTGTTACAGTTAAAGATTTTATTTCATTTCATCAGTCTGGCAAAATGACTTTCACCCACTTGTTGAATGACTTGTTTTGACATAGGTACATATATGGTATGGTATACGAGTATATAAATAAGTAGGTAAACACAATGCCCCTGCTAATTTACGTTTTCAGTTTTTTTATTGTACTTAGTTGATAAAATGTTTCCATGGTTGATCAATGTTCGAAGTGTAGGTGCAGGTAAGAGTTTTTAACCCCCGACGCTAAAAGAGGGGTGTTATACGTTTGACGTCGATGTCTGTCTGTGTGTGTGTGTGTGTGTGTGTGTGTCTGTCTGAGGCATCGTAGCTCTCAAGCGGCTGGACCGATTTCGATGCGGTTCTTTTCATTCAAAAGCCTGTTTCCTTGCGGCGGTTCTTATAGCCATATTTGGTAAAAATCAGTCCAGCAGTTTGACAAGTATCAGTTCTTTTCCAAAATAATGTAAGGCATTTTTGGCACAAAATTAATTATTTTTTATTTATGAATGATTACGAAATTAATGCGGGTTTGAATTTTTACATTTAATATCTTTTTATATGTTACGTGTATTATCAGCCAAACTAAAAACAGGTAAGTATTTAAATATATTCATATAATGAACAGTGATTGACAAATTATGTAAGTTAAAAATCGAGTTAAAAATCACACTCCCCATATAGATCTGTTTAGTAGACTAACTAAACAGATCTAAATGGGGAGTGAGAATGGTTGCGTTGGGAGGGGAAGGCCTAGAACGTTCCTGGACCAAATACGAGACGTTTTGAAAAAAGGGCAGATCAGGAGTACCCGAAACCGACGAGCATGTATGAAGAGATTGATGAATGTGAATGAAGCGAAAGAGGTAGGTATGTCAAAATCCTAGCAAATGGAACAAAGTAGTCTATGTCTACCCCTACGGGAAAGAGGCGTGACTGTATGTATGTATGTAAAAATCGAGTACATTCGAGTTCTCGAGTACTTTAATATCTAATTGCATAAAACTCAATTACTTTAAGTGCCTCGAACAAACACCAAACGCTTGCCAAAAAAAATGAAATGACCATAGGTAGGTAGGTACTTAGTTTCATTAGAAACGGGAATTAATGATTTTTCCTTTACTTGTTTGTGTTGTAAGAGACCTTTACATATTTTACCAAGTGGGTTTAACAAGAGTTTTTAGTTTTTAGCACCACGGTTTTTGTGTGATCAGCATCCAGTCCACACGAAGACCTTTGTTTATAGAAAGGTGATGCATTTGTTTAAGTAAGTATACAACTCTAAGCAAGTTAGCGTTGACCATAAACACTATAGCCTTGTAAAACATAGCACCCGGATGACCGGTTTTTTTCGGTAGGTACATTTTCTAAAAATGAAACCTATAGCTAGATCGATTTATCGCCCCCGAAACCCCCTGCATTACCAAATTTTATTTATGAAAATTTTGTAGCGCTTTTCATTATCAGATCTCAATATCCAAGATAAAAAAAACTTTAAAAAAACATACCTTAAAGAAAAAAGGAACCCATGTAAGATCACTTCGGTGTCCGTCTGTCTGTCTGTCCATCTGTACCCTTTGAGCTTTTTCTCAGGATCGCGTAATGGTATATTGAACCTTTTCGACGCCAACGACAAGTGACATCAGCATCGCAGGTACGGTTTAAAATGAACTACAGTTAATAAAGTCGAATTAAGAGCTGCGAAAACCCTCGATTGAAGTCTATGCAATATTACAGTCATTAAAAAAGTTGTTAGGTTTCGTTACCTTAGGTTCTGTCTACCCCGTAAGGGATAAGGACGTGATTGGTGTATGTAGAAAAGTTGTTTCCATACCTCGGTCTTTTTTTATATGACAAGGAAGGCAAACCAGCCAGTGCATCACCTGATGGTAAGCGAGCACCACCGCCAACTCTAGATGGTTGCAGATGCGTTGCCAGCCAAGCCAAGAGAGCTAAGATAGAATACCTCGTGTGTCAGTAATTTCGCTGGCTGTTTTACTCTCCACGCCGGAACACAGCGGCGCGAGCACTGCTGCTTGGCGGCAGGATTAGCGAGTAAGACGGTGGTAGCGATCCGGGTGGACCTTGCACGAGGTCCTACCATACCACAAAGACCGGATAGTCTAGTGGTTAGTGACCCTGACTATGAAGCTAGAGGTCCTGGGTTCGAATCCCGGCAGAGGCAGACATTTGTATGATGAATACGAATGTTTGTGCCCGAGTCATGGATGTTGTATGTATTTAAGTATGTATTTATCTACATTATATAAGTACCTATGTTTATCCGTTGCCTGGTGCCCATAGTACAAGCTTTGCTTAGTTTGGGGCTGGGTCAATTGGTGTAATTTGTCCCAAGATATTTATTTATTTATTTATACGCCAAAACATGGCCCCTATTTTTTATACACACGTATGGAGTACCTTTGTACGAGACTAAGTATGTATTGTGTAAATTAAATTGATGTCATTGTGTCAAATAATATACGTATGCTAATTAATGGTCATGATTCAAACACAGTAGGTAGAGTCGCTCCAGACAACATGATCCCAAATTAACTAGACATTTAATTAAAGGCAAACCCTTATCATGTGTCTTTAATCGAATCCAAGCAATGGAGTGGATGTGGCCAACAATGTCATTTGAATTTAAACTTATTAAGTCTGTTGGAGGGAAAATGCGTGGGACACAATTCGTCGACGTCGAATCGCACGGAAGTCGGTGTAGGCGTACAAGTGTCCTGTTACTAAAGGAGGAAGCCACGTCGCACACAATACACAATACGACGACGTGCATCGCACATTTGACTTTATAAATAGTGCAGCCTAAACTGTCGCAGCGGCGTATTATGTGTTACAGGTAGTATCCTGCATGCTTATACGGCAAAGAGCCCGCCTAGAGCAGACTATTCAATGCGTATTGGGTTGGCGTTGTGATACACGAACGTAATATTTGTAACAATTTAGTCGAATTAAGTAGGTACCCAATACTATCATTCAGAGGCGCGAGCCCGGGTTCGAACCTATGTTATGCTCTGCTTGAGAATACTTAAGCCTTAGGTTAATACCACTAGGCTAATCACGGCGAAATTATGTTTCGAATTCAGTATGAGCTTTTCGGTGAAGGAAAACATCGCGGGGAAACCTGCACTCGCCTGCAGTGCAGTGTTGAGTGGAAGTTTCCAATTCACAATTGACCGGGGTTGGAACGACAGTTCAGGTTCTTTAATTCAGAGAGGAGCTGTAGGACGTAAGAATATAGGATGGAGACCGACTAATACTTATACTTAACGCTGTTACGCTTAAGGTAGGTATACGATTTCTAAGTAAAAAAAAAACAAATTAGTCATAGATGTTTAAGCAATGACACGTCAGGTATTGAATGAGTACCTATATATAAAGGTGACGTCACTGATAATATATCTGACTACACTTTGATGATTTCACATTGTGATACATATTTAGTAGGTACCTACCTAGTTCCTTAGCTAAGGTAAGTTCTTCAATATATTTTTTTTCGAACGAACTGTGTATACTTCCACCTCAGATGGATTTCACGGTATACCGAAGAAAAGCGAGCCAGATGGGCCGCTGACCAAGGCCAACTACAATGTCATGAACTCTCTTGGTGTAGTCATTACATTACGATTACGAACAGACCCCAGTAGGTACATACACCTAAACCACCTGAGGTAGGTTCATGCAAGCTATAAAACAACGTATTGGTACTGAGTTACGATTTTGGTGCAATTTTTTTTTTATTTGAGAAATATATTCAATGGTTCTGATTAGAGTTCACATCACAGCTTTAACTCATTGTTGGATCAATCTTGTAAGTAGTGACCGACAGAAATTTCGGTTTCGGTTTCAGTTTCGACCAAAAAATCTAGTTTCGGCATTAGTTTCGGTTTCGGCCAAAATATAGCCGAAACTTTCGACCCCGCCGAAACTCGAGTGTTCGTGAATTTTCGTGCGTCGTTCGGTAAACTTCGCAGCTAACTCGTGCTTGCTCGCCGGCGGTGCCCCGGCTCAGCTCGCCACCGTTCATTTAAACGTGAGTTGAGGTTATATTTTGCAATTGAGTGATTTGGTTAGTACATATAATAATGTGTTAATAGATGTTAAAAAAAAACAGTAAATTATAGTAAATAATCGTAATTTTAAATGTGTTAATAAGTTTCGGTTTCGGTTTCGGCTTCGGCCAAGTGCGGGTGAGACTCGCGCACCGAGAGTTCCGTACAAATTCGGCAAGTAAATATAAAATACCGTGTTAGCAGAACCCTACTTCTGAGCAAATTGTAGGTTGGTATTGGTTGGCTATTCACATAGACAGAAAGATTTAAAAAAAAAATGATTTCTTCATTAGTTATGTTATAGAGCTACACCTCCAAACTAAATTTCAAATCAATTTGTATTCAAACACCTTTTCTAACGACTGTATCTTTTGATTGTGTTGACTTAGATAGAGGGTTGATATTTTTACAGCTCTAAAAGGCCACAGTCTAAGTCTAAGTACCCATTTGGTATTAAATTCAACTTTATGCCTCAATGCGTTCCTGAGAAAAAGGGTGTTGAGTTGACACACGGACAGACGTACAACAAAATGATCCTATAAGGGTTCCGCTTTTAAAAATGGTAAGCCGCACTCCATACATGCAGCAAAGGGTGACTTTTTTTAATTTTATTCGTACGGTTGTGTGTGATGCGTATATGTGTACATATTAAATTAATAGGTCTCTAAAGTGATGGAGAAATTACCTATTAGGTAAGTTTTTTTTGGCAAATTGAACGTTTAAGGATAAGTATAAGTATAAGCTTCAAAAGTTGTATAAAATTGCGTCCTGCGCCCTAACTTTTGAACCGTGGCATCAAAAGACATGAAAATAATCAAGATAGTGTTTAGTAAATACGAAAATTATTTTGAACATAATCATGGTTTAGCTTAGGAGTTATCGCCAAAAATGTTTTTCTTACACAAAAAGATGTAACCGACATTATTGTCTTCCTGCGCTAATTTGTGTTAGCGGCTGGTAACCATTTTCATTGAATTCCGACTACTGAACCCTTTTGTATGCGTGGACCGACACGCACTTGGCCGCTTTTTTGTTATCGTTTCGTAAATGTGGCGTTGTCTACACTAATATTATGCCTAAAGAGGAATGATTTGATTGTTTGTTTGATTGAACACGGGTTCTGACGCTACTGGACCGATTTAAAAAAATCTTTCACCTTTAAATCCTACATTATCCCTGACGAACATAGGCTAGCTATATTTAATTTAGCGCGGACGAAGTCGCGGGCAACAGCTGGTTATTTATATATATTTTTAGGTAGGTACTTATGTACACTTACAAACGTAGATATTTCCGTTTCATACCGTACCTACTGACCACAAAAGTACAAATTAACTACTTGTTTAACATGAGTCAGTATGATTTGTATTAATTAATAATCAATTATGTTTTAAAATAATCTGCAAGCCAAGTTCCATAACGCTTTTTATTGTTTTGAAATAATATTGTTTTCTGTCTCGCATTTTTGTGTGTTGTTTTAATATTGATAAATAACCAGTGTTTAATCGTTTTTATAAATCAGTAGAAAAAATGTCATTTTGACTTATATTGAAAAAATCATAAATACCTAATGTATTTTTTCTACTCCTGTACTATTAGGTACCTGTGATTTATGTAATCGCGAGCACCACTGTTCTTATGAACACTCATAAAAATACTTTGGATAAGTCTATATTGTCTATTCCCTCTAAAAGCACATGTTAACTTATGACTAAAAGTGCTCGATCGTTACGTAGGTAAAATGTTTACTGACAATGAGTTTTTTAAAGATTTCTCCATTCAGACAGGCTGTAGTCAAAAACCATTCAGACGTTCACAGCTGAGCACGAATTTGGCATAATTTTATGAATCCACGATAGTGGATGACATTTTGACACTTTGACACAATAATGGTAATTGGGTGTCATTCTCGGTTAATTTGGTGGCTCTGAGCCCTAATTTGGCATTATTTATGTTTTATTTACAGTACATAGGCCCCGGTCTAACGGTAAACCACTATCAGCTGTTGATGATGACGATGTTGATAATAATTTTAAAGAATTCCTAGAAAAAGTATTGTATTCAACGTTATATAATTAAGTCAAAAAAAGCTCGTGGCGTCTTTTCTTACGATGTTCGCTGCGCTCACATCGTAACCCACACCATTCGCCTTTTTTGACCCCTCTTATACAACTGTTGCATAAAATAGTATAACACAAAAATGGTTCGCTTTTGCATAATGCACAATGGAAGTTAAAATTATTGCAAATAGTCACCCCTATCACCTCCTAACGGGAATACGTCGTATTATCAATATCCCTGTAGATTCTTTTATTATTTAACAAACATATAAATATATATATATATATATATATATATAATAGAATATTGCAATGGTGATCTGGAATTACTGCATACATTTATTATTGACATTATTGTGTAGCAGTGCCTACAGGCTTTTTTGTCAAGTTAGTTACCTCACGATATTTCCTTCCTTGTCTCATTCCAAAATCCTAAAGTTCGATCAATTAAACATGTCTCACGTATATTCCTAAGCGAGGTAACGCTGAATTAATTTTCTTTTTTTAATTATTAATTCGACTAGTCCCATTCGCTGCCACCGGAATCCAGAGAAACGCAAAATTGAAAGAATTCTGGTTTGCTGATTAATTATAGGTAGTATTATTTTGTATATTACGAATATTTCCAACAGACTGATCAATAATTTGGTGTAGCACATTATTGTAGTGTTACTTGGGCAAGGAGAGGCCGGCGTGGCGAAGCAAGTGACACCACGTTAACTCGCAAATTTTGTGGCTCGACCTCTCGTCGAACCTGTACCTCCAACACTGCTCCGCACTGCTGCCCAACAGCCACATCGCACGACTTTGGATGATAAAACTAAAACGGTACTTACACTGTGGGCACGTATTCTTCCGGAAATTCGTTTTTAGTGTAGACATACAGCAAGCAAGTTTTGCCGACCATACCATCGCCGACCACTGTTATCTTCAAAGTTTTCGACGTCCCCATGGTGCGACATTCGACAATCAGTCCGCACTATTAAAGTACTGTAGTACTATGAACTATGTCTATTGTCTCAACACTTAAATTAACTTCAGTCGATGCATTTCCAAGAACTGTCCGCCCATCAGACGTATCGTACCTATATGTTTCTTATCACACAATGATGTAACAATCTTATCAAACTTGTAAAAACACAAAGCGATAAGGCAGCATTATTTTAAAGCAAAGAAGCGCGCGCGCACTTTCGCGGTCGAATGACGAGTGATTTGATTTGCGAGCTCAGTCCAGTCCAGTCCAGAGGCTGCGGCCTACGGTAGGCGACGCGTGAGCACGAGCGCGGCGCGCCGACGGCGCCAGAGTGCGCAAGCGCCGAGCCGACTGCTAATTCTAAGCAAATTTCCGCCTACTTAGTATCAAATTAAGTAAATTAGGGTGTAATTCATTCTATATATCAGTAATGTTCTTCTTCTTTGTTTCTTATAAGTATATAAAAACCGGCCAAGTGCGTGTCGGACCACGCGCAGTGTAGTGTTCCGTAGTTGCCTGTCACATAGGCGAATACTATGAACATCAGTACATTTTATAAGTTGGTCGTCTATACACGGTGTTAGGTAATGAGTGGATAATCCTTGAACAACGGATAGAGGGCACTTAGGACATTATAATAAAGCTATAATAGGTTTAGTAAAAGTTGCACGGTTTTCGAGATATTTGGACTTTTAGGTTTATTCAAAAAAGAACACCCTTGTTCAATGTTTTGATGATAGCACCATTTAAGCTATTTTTTTTTGTTTTATTTATTTTTGCTGAATACTCTTGAGGGCTTGTGTTATCAGGCAGGCATTACCATTTTTGTGAGACTACATTGGATTTAAAAAAAAATCGCAAACTTAATTTTTGCTTTTATAAAATTTTCAGCTCTCATGGTGAAAAAAAATACACTACCGCCTAGTTGCCAATAAGCTTAAGACATGCCAATTTATTGACAATTTAAAAATAGTTAATAAATTTTGAATATAACATCAAAATGCCAAAATAAAAAATAAATAAACGCTTACTAACACTTTTCCCGATTTACTTTTTGTATCACGGGCGTAGAATTCAAAACTTTTTGTTGCTATAATAACATTATTAGCCATTTATTTAATTGCAAATCGCATTTAAATAATTCCAAATTAAAAAAAGCATGACAACTGCCCTTTGTTTTGTTTTCGAATTCGATTTTGAATTTCGCTATTATTGCGTAATGAATAGTGAATTGTGTGTTTAGATGTTTTTAGTTTTATTATTATTCGTAGCTTAGGCCATTGCCCTGGATGATGGCTTGAGGATGTTGACACCGAAAAATAATATTGATATATCCATGTATCGATGTATTTTATTAAAGTATGGATATGGACTCTCGATATATTGATGAAAAAAACGATTTAACGATGTAATTTGGCACCAAGTCTGAAATAACGTAGGAAATAACAGAGACTACTTTTTATTCCGCAAAATTGCTTAGTTCCCGTGAGATAGCTATAAACCAAGAGAAAGGGTTATTTGTAAACGACACGTAGATCGGCAGATGAGTTGCGTGTCTGATGACGTTCCTCTGGTAAATGGTAGGTACAGGACGCTGCATAGTCGAGTCACAGGCGCCACAGCCCGCCTGGTCAACGCCTTTCCAATTAGTATATCAGGAAGTGTTAGGAGGTGGCTGGCAAGATGCGGTTGAGGGGGAGGAACAGGCAGAGACAGAACGGCAACAGTTGGATTTAGCAGGACAGCAAGTAGACAGTAGAACAACGAGGAACCGAGACTGGGGAACCAGGGTCTGAAGTGCGAGCACCAGATGAGGTTTCTTGTGATATGGTTTTCAGACTATCAAGTATTTTTTCCCCAAATTTTTCGAAAATATTCTATAGCCTATGTTACTCGGGACAATGTAGCAATCTTATTAAAAAATATATTAAAATAGGTCCATTCGTTTTTGAGTGAATCAATAACAAAGATACAAAATATACTAATCTTTCCTTTATAATACCTATTATAGTATTTCCAATCATTTATTTTCTCGATGACAGCTCCCTTCGAATTTAACTGCGCTTTTTACGCAAAAAATAACTTTTAAATGCGAGGTATAAAAAATATGACAACTGCCTAATTTTGTTCCTTGATCCCATATAATATTCATCTAAGACAAATTGAGTCCATATATCGACACGCCCTAAGAAAAAGTGTGTATCTGCCTGATACTTAGTTATGCGACTATTGCATTTTCGTAGTCTACGGTATCGACTTTATCATTTACATTAAGAAAAACAAGAAAAAAGTGGTCCGAACATATTTTTTCCCAAACGTAGAACTAACTATCTACATTCATTGCTAAAAAAAATCCAGAGCAAAACTTAATATTTGCCTCTTATACAATATTACGCGGGAACCCATTGAGCGGGTGGGTGTCACGTAACAAGTATGTATTTGCCAATTACATACTTCTTTTGGGAACAATTGCTTAAGGTAAGTATTTACTAGTCACTTACCGAAATAGCGTAAAGTAAGTCACTATGAACAAGTTTGCATCTGCCATATACAGATTACTTAATAAGGCAGTCAATAAAGATAAATGTGTATCAACCACTACCAGTCATTATCTTGGGAAAGGCTGTACAATATCTGTCACTTGATAAAATTTGGAACTACATATTATATGTATATCTGGCAGAAACTGTTTCGTCAAAGTTAAATATACGTAGAACAAGTATGTATTTGCTACTTGCACGTCAGAGTTGACGAAATATTATCACGTATAAGTGAATAACTGTAATTATTAAGAAACTACCGTATTTAATAATATATAAAAAATCACGATACATTATTGTCACAATATTGTACTCCATGCCAAATTTCAATCCTCTGGTAAATATAGTTACCACGCAATTGCGATTTTAAATTTATAGAAACTTTAAAACGCTCTCCTGTAAAATTTGGTTTTTGTAGATACACACTTTTTCTTAGGGTGTGTCGATATGCAGTAATATCTTTTTAAAGTACGATAAACAATAAACGTTTTAATAAAGTTACATTCTATGGGAATACAAATAGTGATGTTATGATTGAAATATCGATATTGTATCGACAAAAAATAGATTATAAAGTATAGTGTAATTATTAAATATGTTGTGAGATGTTTATTTTGTGTTTTTCTTGTCAGGTCTTAAAATTAACGGTGGAGAAATGATTTGTATTTGTTTCGAACACCAAAACAAACGCGCGCAACTGTCATTCGGCCATTTTGCACGCTTAGTAATAAATTAGCATTCAAGTGAGTCGGTTGTTTTATTCGCTCCATAGCTGAATACTTCTTAACTACTCGTGTATATAAAATTGGATCGATATCGTATCTACTGATCACTTATTAGGTCACAACACTATAACTATCAAACTACATCTGTCATCGAGAAAATAAATGATTGGAACAACTATAGCGTAGAAAAACACGGGATATGACATGTGACGTCATTAAAAGCGCGCGCTAAATAAGTGGCGTTTTAACGGCTCATATTTATCTCGACGCTTGAAAGGAGAAATGGGATAAGCGACATTTTTTGTGATATTGAGTTATATATATCATTGAAATCAGCAGATTTGTCTGCGTCGAGGTTTTGGCTCTCCTGTAAAATTACGATTTTGTCGCTTATGACATTTTGCCTTTCAAGCGTCGATCTAATGTTTTAAATTTCACTTTGAAAAATAATTTGAATCCTATTTTCAAGCTTATTTATATATTTTTTGTGTTATATGTAAAGATGTAAATGATTATTCTTAGTAAAAAACTAAAACATGAATACTCTCTATTTATATGGACCTCGGCAAAGTAGGTAATGCCTAACCAATGAAATCAATAATCTGCATCACAGATTAGAGAGATATAGTAGATCTGCATAATCCCAATAATAATTATTTGTTTGTTACTCTTTCACGCTAGGACGTATAAACAGATCTGGCTGATCTCGTTGTTATTTGGCACAAAGTTAGAATTTGTTGTGAATCTGTGATTAATGTAACCCAATATTGAAAGAATAAACGACAGTTAACTCATTCTCTGTATATATTCAATATCTTTTATCTAGGTACAAATTCACATTAACAGCTTTTTTCTCATTAGGTACAGTTCATAACCATTATAACCTACCAGTGACAAACTAAATGTCGCGTGATTAGCAACCTCAACACACCCCTTTAATTACGCGACATAAAATTCAACACCCCGTAGATAAAAGTTTTAAACCATCCTTTATAAATATTTAAAAACATCACCCCTTTTATATATATTTCATTCTGTACCTATGTCAAATTTAATATCAACCAATCATATATTATATCATCAATATAATATATTTAGCGGGTGGTAGGGCAAGGTCCGTCCGGATCGCTACCACCATCTTACTCGCTAATCCTGCCGCTAAGTAGCAGTGCTTGCACTGCTGTGTTCCGGTGTGGAGAGTAAGACAGCCGGGGAAATTACGGGCACAAGAGGCATTGCATCTTAGTCCTCTAGGTTGGCAACGCATCTGCAATCCCTCCGGGGTTGCGGGTGTCTATGGGCAGTGGTGATCACTTACCATCAGGTGACCCACTTGCTCGTTTGCCTTCCTATTCATATAAAAAAAAAAAAAACCGTATATATAAACCCATTTGTACACAAACATTAATGTCATATATAATACACCAAACCTACACCAAAGTCAATAACAGCGAAGTAAAATCTTAGTTTCACATCATCACATAACTATAACTAAGTATCAATCATAAATTATTATTTAACCAGTTAGCTACAATCACATAAAAACAAACTCATTATTAATTCAATCTGTACCCATTGAAACATTCAACCTGACACAGTTAGTTCAAATTTAGATGTAGAGTCCGAAACACACTTAATACTAATCCTAATTTCTAAATTAATAGTCCATAATATCAACTACGCCACTACACTTTACACAAATATAGTGAGTGTCTTTCACAACTATCACTTCTACAAAAAGTATATGCACATCACCAAATATTATGATGGACTCTATGTGAGCATCCTGTCACGAAACCTTTGAAATTTTGCAGCAGGCAAGCATTTGGTCATAATATCTGCTGTCTGTTGCTATTATAAAAATATGCTTTTTGTGACAGTTTAAACACAACGACAGTCAACAATATACTCGTTGTCAAGGCGACAACCATAAACTATAACTGAAATGACACATAATAGTACATTACTGCAGAGGCCGTGAAGTAAGGGATTGCTGGACGAGTTTGGGGTAGGTGGCCGAGTCGAAGACGAGGCCAGATAGAACGAGTCCTGCAATCCCTGTTCCGGCCAAAGCTTGTATAGTGCTTTTCTCAAACAATGTGAGGAAATATTAAAATTAAAATAACTACTAGACAATCAAGTAAATCATAGTTTATTATAGGGAAAAAGTAATTTAAATAGGTACTAATTCATGTTGAAGGTAATATTGGACATATTAGGGCAGTTTTTAAACGTGAAATGTATTGTTTTGCCGGGCACATTAATGGTGTTTTATTTCTGTTAAATTATAATAACAATCACTACGAAATACGCATAAGCAGAAAAAAAGATTTTCGATTTGCCACCTTTTTTATTTTTTAAATGTACTAATTTGATCCAGCTATTTGAGCACCATGTTTAACCGCACATAAATACAGTACTATAGATTTTTTTTTTATGTCGCAATTATGCTTAGGTACAGATTGTGGTGGTGGTTGGCTGTATGTAATTTTTTCCTTTGCCAATTTAATTTTAGTATAGAAATTTAAAAAATTAGAGCAGCGGACAAAAATGGATTTTCATACTAACTTTTGTGGCCTAAGCCAAGAAGTAATGTAGGGAGCCATAAACGAGAAACTTCATGTCCTCATATCGGGACATTAACGCATACATTTCCGAGCATGTTTGAGAAAAGCTACTTTTTATTCCGCAAAATTCCTTAAATTGTATTCGCCACATCCATTCTAATATTTGACAGACAGGACTGTACGGGGCTTGTTTTTTTTTATTAAAATCGAATATTGCCATCTTGTTACTTCGCCCGTGAGCGTCATTAGCGTAACAAGGATAGCAATAGCAGTAGATAATTCATTAAATACATTTACACAATTTATGTGCGGAGTTTATTCCTCTTCACGCACGACTTTTTGACACTTGAAACTGATATTGTAGGAGTGTCATTAAGCACTGAGTCTATGGTTACAAACGCAAAGCGTCTGCCAGATTCTAACTCCGCCCTTCAATATTTTGCCAGCGCGACAGAGCGAGGAACAAAACGAACAAAATGAAGAACACAGTTATAACCTCATCTCATTCTAATATAGGCATTCTTGCGGGGTTGCAACACATTTAAATAAAATTTGTTTATGATCAACCTTTAGGTACAAAGGTTGATTCGAGTTAATTTGGAGAATTTTGGTGCCTTTGAGTTTGATTTGATTGTCTCTATAAAATACAAATACACGTGATAATCAATTATTTTATTAAAGTACTCTAAGGCTAATAACATAAAATATAAAGCGTAGGGTAAACTAGCCAAGTAAACATGACCACCAAACCATCAACTATTGTATCTTGCTTCGTACACTCCACGATCGATCGACTGTATTGATGATCTGTCTTTTGTTTGACAGTTCCACGGGCTTGCGCCTTGCGTTCGTTCTGTTCGTCAGTTTTTTTAGCTGGGTTGTGGCTCAGTGCAGTGATTCACTTTAATGCATGGAACTTTGATAATATTGTGTTTATACTTTTAATTGTAGACACTGAAAGTGCGGTAAAATGAGTTATTCTAGCGATGAAGTGAACTTTCTCGTGTATCGATATTTACAGGAATCAGGTGCAGTTCATTGAACTCGATCAATTTACAGACGCTTAAATAAAATGTATACTCCTTTTATGTGCATGTAACCTTGTACCTGCAATCGTTTATTGATTTTTCAGGTTTCCATCATTCGGCATATACTTTTGGTATTGAGTCGCATATATCTCAAAGTAATATCAATGGAGCTCTCGTGCCTCCAGCAGCTTTATTGAGCATTCTTCAAAAAGGTTTGGAGTATACCACGGCGGAAATCACTTACTGCGAGGACGGTATGTTCATAAACATCATTACTTATCTGATGCGCAATTTTGTAGGAATCAGTTAAATATCTAGTATTATATATAATACTTGGCGAAAATCTTAATAGTTAATACTCAAGAATTGGTTCTTTGTTGGGGCGTCTAACATACAATGTAGTTCAAAACAATTAAAATTACATTCAAATAACAATAGGAAAACCTGAAAGAGGTACACAAATACATTTGCTTCTATAGTTTAATAAATATTTAGAGCTATTTCATTATGAATCCATTATCTGAAACCCATAACTATTTAACAAAACTGAATGATCATTTGTCGGCCAAGAACTGCAATCCCATGGGATAGTGTAAGGCTGACAATTTTATGTGAAGTCAGACTAAAAAAGAGCACTTTTATAAAGGTACGTTTTTCGTTTATGGCAGATGCCTTCTCATCCCTGATTCAAATTTATTAAATCATTCGTGATAACAACAAACTTACAAGGTTTCTGAGTGGCAGAGAATTATGGTAAATGTATTAATCTATTTAATACAATAATACAAGATTTTTGTCTAGGTAATAATTATTTTAGGTATGAGATCAAATGTTTTAGTACTGTTTAATAGGTATTGTCCAGAATGCAGGATATGTGGGACACTTAAGGTTATTAACAGGATGTTTTTATCATAATTTAAATGCGAGACTGATGCATAAAATCCGGGACTGTCCCGCAGAATCTGGAATGGTTGTTTGCCTTAGGATAGTGGTTATCGAGATTTTGGCAGATGAAGTCACGGTCATCAGCTAGTTAATTATAATATATACACACATACACATGATAATAATTTCACTTCCACTTGTAAGCAAATGAAGCTTTAAAGATTATATGTCACCACCATGTACAGTCAAGTGTAATAATATGTATCTAGTCAAAGTTTCAAAAATAAGTACCATACGCTCTTATACCGGCGTAATAAGGTCGTGGGGCATATTTTTGAGAAGTTCATATCGATACTTATTTTTGCACTTGACCGTACCTGTAGCCCCACTAGCATGACTAATAAGATATGGAAGTTGAAATTCCAGTATTTTACTGAATTACCACAGGAGTTTTCAAAAATTGCATAGCCTTTCCTAAAACTCGAGTCCTCATTTCATCTTGATACCATGGGAATATCGGGATAAACTGTGACCAATGTGATAAGGTATATACTACCTCTGTTCCAAATTTAATACTAATTCATTTGGCCTTGTCAGTGTGAAGAAGTAACAGATATACATACTGTCCCACTCACACTTTTGCTTATATAATATATTAGGGGGATTTGTGTTACATGGGATAGACTCGCCAAAAATAGTTGCATGCACTAATTATGACATTGTCAATAGCTTGAATGTACTATTGTAGGTCCCGAAATACGCCTCACTGAAAGTCTGAGTCTGATTGACGCCGTTACGCCAGATATAGTTGCTGCTCGCCAAAATGCACACAATGCTCAGAAGCAAGCTATTAGAGCCGAGCAGGGCTCTGGGAGTGAACAAAATGGTGTGGAAGTAAGTCAAATGTCATTGTGAACAATTTTTACTAATTTGGAATTTTGTTTTTTTATTTGGAAAAAATCGAACTGCCTGAAATATAAATTTTAATTCTGCATAGACGAATTCGCGGACAACAGTTAACCTTCGAACTGTTTAGGAGCGAAATTTTGGTCTTAGCTACCACATGGGGATTCAAAATCCCGTTTCCTAGCTGGATACGGAATGGGAACATGAAAAAGATCGTTAATTTTAGTGCCTCTAAAAATGATATTATTGTTTTAAATTGATCAGATTCAGAACTCCGATGAAACTTCACAACGGTCTGACAGACTTGTTTAGATGAATTTGGGAGCTAAAATTTATTAAAATCATTAGTTTCTAAGAGTGTAGGTACTTTTTAAATTTAGGCTTATCAACATTATTGTGTCATAAGTGTCATCCGCCATCTTGAATCCAAAAATTATGTCAATTTCGTGACCAGAGACGTCTGTCCGAATCCGAAGTTGATACTGTTCAAACTGCTGAACCGATTCTTACCAAACATGGCTACGAACCACCGCAAGGAAACTGGCTTTCGAATGAAAATATCCGCATCCAAATCGGTCAATCCGCTTGAGAGGTACGATGCCACAGACAGACACACACAGGCATCGCATCAAACTTATCGCATCCCTCTTTTTGCGTCGGGGGTTAAAAAACCTATAAGTAAAAGATTGCATGAAAGCTATACATACCCAATGGCAGGTGTTGGCAGTTTCAGAAAGAGAAGGGATACAATAACCAATAAAAAATTAAAAAATTGTCGGCAAATGTAATGGCTATCTCCTTACTAAATGAGCATCAAATAATATCAGTAAAATAATTAAAGTATACCATGATATTTAGATAATTATTAAAATACATTCAAATGAACAATAATTTTTGACGGCATTATTTTTAATAGTACTTTTGAGTGCTAGATAATGTTTTGGAACCGAAGCCGTACTTTTTCAAATCACCCCCCGGACCACGGAAAGAGAGGGGGTTGCAACCCTCGATTTTTTCCCCTTGTAGCATGAATTTTGTACGGCGTTGCGGAATAATGGATTAGAAGCTGTAGTGAAACAGTATGACACTGATGCCGTACAGAATGAAATGACCAAATTTACCCTGGAAATTGTCAGAAAATAAATAAAAAATACCGACTTTGTGGCGCACCATTTTTTTACGGCACTGCGCGCTTTCTTATTATTTTTCATAGATCTATCGATGGTAAAAATGCCGTACAAAAATATATGACCAAAATGTGCTCACTCTACCTGCACTTTTGAATTCTCATATGACCCACATTTTTTGGTCTTGGGCCTGTAGTCTATAAGTCATTCTCATTCGGAGAGCGACAGCTGCAACCGGCTAATTAGGTAGCCAAAATAGGTGGACTTATGTGAAGACGTGACGTCGTTTGTTGGCCGAAGTAGTTTGAAACAAGTTCGGCGGTCGTATTAGGCGAACGCAGCATTTTAATTTCCCCTTAAAACAGTGTTGATATTATGTATAGGAATCATCTGAAAATCCCACTATTTTTCCCAATGTCAAGCCTCTAGATCATTATACATTCTCAATATTATTATACATATTTCTAATTTATGCAACACCACTCACTGCATTATAATTACTACAAACATATTATTATGACAAGGGTACAACGTGCAACCAGCCGACAGCGGCCGGAGGTGCAGCCACGCCCAGTGCCCCAGAGAACATGGAAGTTGACCAGTCCATAGAAATACCGGCTAGCAAGGCCACAGTGCTCAGAGGCCATGAGTCTGAAGTATTTATATGCGCGTGGAACCCGAGCACAGATCTACTGGCTAGTGGTTCTGGTGACAGCACGGCAAGGTTTGTTCTTTGCCAGCTTTTATTTAACTGCAACTGTTAGTTATTTTGTGAAATTCTTTTCGTTGAACCGTTTTCTATAAAAGTTGCACTTCAATTTCAGGATTTGGGATATGTCAGATAACCCTGCCACTACACCTAACCAGTTAGTACTCAGACATTGTATCCAGAAGGGTGGAGCAGAAGTACCCAGCAACAAAGACGTTACGTCCCTGGACTGGAATGTATGTAGCAACTGCCATCTACATTGTTTTTGACCGAAGTTCTGTTAAGTACGGATTCATGTCAAGTTTGGTTTAAATTCATGTTTTGGTATTTACTTACTTACTTTTTTTTTGTAAGGTTTTATCATAATATTTTGGTTTAATTATACCTTAGTGTTTGATTTGGCTAAATCTCAGATAGACACATTCTTACAATTTTCAAAATATAGTAATGAGTGCGAGCTGAGTACGTCATCTAATTCCCAATGGATAATTAACTAATGCGGCCGAATTTTACAGCGTCTTGAATACGTAAAAACCAAAATCTGTCTAAAGATGTCTTAATATAGATGATGACTATTTTTTTCTTTGTGTATCAGGTAGATTATCGAAAATAATTGGACACGTCTTTTTAATGTTTTTTAGCATAATTACAACATTAACGCAGAAATATTGAGTTGAAATGTCGCATGACGTCACGTCTTGCTCTGGGTTTAATGTTTCATTAGAAGTGATGTCGCGGGCCGCCGCGCCTGAACTTTGTCATTTTTTGTTTGGCTAACGAATGAAAACAATATTGTCCAATATTTTTTGATAATCTAATTGACAGACTAAATAGAATTTAGTTTTCATTATCCCTACTCAGAAAGTTCTGAGCCTGATTAGTAAGTCCATGAAAGTCGGGTAGTTACATTTTTGGCATTTTGATACTTGGTAATTTTATTTTAGGATACGGCTGAATTAAGATAAAGACCTAACGAATTTCAGTCACAGTGGAATTTAGATATTTTGAATTTGAAATAAGTTTGTCAAAAAAAAACATTTTCTTGCTGCTTTTTTTGCTGACTGTACTTGCATTGTAATCCATTCTACATATATTATGTGTACCATATTTCAAGTCCATCGGAGTTCCCTCCTGCGGAAACGGTCCTGACCAGGCCACCAGAATTCTTCCACCAGATTATTGTATTGTCATCCGAATTCCACAACTTGCAAGATTCCACCTGGACAAACATACATAACATTGCAAGTAAATAAAAGCTACTAAAAAGGTGTCTAATTGGTATAGGGGCATGTTAATACAAAGTCATTTTGTTTGATAAGTGAACGTATTGACAATTGAGTATTATAAAATGAAGTCGTGATAAAAGCGTCTCATTATTTATTACGTTGTAGTGCGATGGAAACCTGCTAGCCACCGGATCGTATGATGGCTATGCTCGCATTTGGACAACTGACGGTACCCTGGCGTCTACATTAGGACAGCATAAGGGTCCTATTTTTGCTTTGAAGTGGAATAAACGCGGGAACTATATCCTTAGTGCCGGGGTAAGTTACCAGTAAAGATAAAATAAAATCATGGTTTCAATCTCCAAGTTACCTTAAACAAGCTTTTAATGGTACATTCCAGGTGGACAAAACTACTATTATATGGGATGCAGCTTCAGGGCAATGCACCCAACAATTCTCCTTTCACTCCGCTCCTGCTCTCGACGTTGATTGGCAAACAAATACTTCTTTTGCATCATGCTCTACAGATCAGTGCATCCATGTGTGCAGGCTCCATGTTGATAAACCCATTAAGAGCTTCCAGGGACACACTGTAAGTATCATTTTTAAGACACGTAAGGAAAACTCAATCAATAGATAGTTAGGCAATCTAGACCTGGCAACTACGCGACGCGTGCGTGCCCACCGCCAGTCAGCAGACGCCCAGTCCAGCCGACCTTACGTGCGAGCCGGTATCTGCCGGTGTCTGCGGTGTGTCGGTAATCGGTATTGTATATCCGTAAATTCGAAAAAGTTTTCATTTACCGCTATTTGTCGTACAGTTTGTTTTATCGCTAAAATTAGGTACTTTATTTTGTTCTTTATAAAATAAAATAGCTATCACGCTACTTTCGTATAAATTGAGCGATAGATGAGCGAATAGAGCAGACCACACAGATCAGAGTGATCAAAGATCAATTCCGCAATTCCGGTCGTAATTTGCGGTATCCTGAACACATCATAGAGAACTTATAATATACGTATGTGTGTACACAAAGCAATGTATGTAACTGTACATAATCAGGCATTATGATACAGTCACATAAAGTACTACCTATATTTACTATAATAGTAATATACCTATTCATATAAGATAACAGATATCTCATTATTATTAGTAGGTACATACGCTATTTAAAGCAGTTTTCCTCCACGGTTTTTAATTTGTCGTATCTTTATTAAATCGCGAAAGTGATGTTTCATAAGAAGTTACCTGATCAATTTATTTGGTTTCTAGAATGAAGTCAATGCCATAAAATGGGACCCTCAAGGACAGTTGCTGGCATCATGTTCAGACGATATGACCCTGAAAATTTGGTCTATGAAGCAAGACACTTGTGTTCACGATCTGCAAGCTCATTCGAAAGAAATCTACACAATAAAATGGTCTCCCACTGGACCGGGAACGCAGAATCCAAATATGAATCTGATATTGGCAAGTGCTTCTTTCGATTCCACCGTTCGCTTATGGGATGTGGAGAGAGGTGTATGTATACACACCTTAACAAAACACACTGAGCCGGTATATAGTGTAGCATTTTCTCCAGATGGCAAGTTTCTGGCCAGCGGCTCGTTCGATAAATGTGTGCATATTTGGTCCACACAGACTGGAGGCCTGGTGCACTCTTATAAGGGTACCGGTGGTATATTTGAAGTGTGCTGGAATTCACGCGGCACGAAAGTAGGCGCGAGCGCTAGTGACGGCAGTGTGTTTGTGTTGGACCTGCGCAAGCTATAAGGCTCGACAACCGGGGCGCGCCCCACTTGACGAGCACGTCGCTCGCGTCGACGCCATTAATCTACAAGTACAAATAAACAAGTACACCCAGCAAAATCACGTGGAAGCTGTGAAAGGCGTAGTATTTTTTAAATCATAATTAAAATCAAGCTTAAATCGTTAGACAATGAAATTATTATTTAAAAAGAAAACTCGTGTACCACGAATATTTTAGATTGCTGAATGGTATTTTTTTTAAAGTAGCAGGCCACTTGCTGCTGTTCGATCTAGCATACAAAGGGTCCTTATCATCGTACCGGAAAAAAGCGCTTTTCGTTTAGGGTCTCCTCTAATTTTAAACTTTTTTTCATTTTGTGTTGTTAATTATTATAGCAGGTATTAATTAGTACATTACCACAAAGGCTAGGAAGTAAGGGGTTGCCGGCCGAAAAAATAGTATTTGAGGCTTGCAACCCCTTTTACCAGTGAGGTACGTATAGAGTTTTTCTCAAACATGCAATGAAATAAATTAAAAAGCTCCAAAAATATAGTTTTATCTCCAGAGAAAACTAAAAGTAAACTAGACAAAATAAAACTGCAAAATATAACAAACATCGTTTATGTTTTTTTTTAATAAAGGTAGTGACAGATTGTCATAACGCCTGAAAGCAAATATTACTGATATTTAAATATTACGGGTTTTTTTTTAATGGCTGAATGCCAGGATCTGTGTCACAAATATATATGTGGAACAGAAATTAAAAAAATAGCACATTGCCGGTCTTGGCCTACAATGTTCTAAGAAATCCCACTAAAGAACTCTCGCCTAGTCGCACCTGAAACGTGACGCTTCACAGGCTAATTATAAGGAACATAACATAAATATTTCATGATACGTAAAGTCGCCATTACATCATTAAAAAGTCAAGAATACCGGACAATGATCAAAGTCTCCGGTAAGTAGTGAGGTTTTTTTGGATTCGTAACGAAAAAGTGTCCAGTAAGTACGATACAAATCTCATTACATGCGTTATAATTTGAACTTAGAACTCCTTGTGAAATATGTCATATTTTTAATAGTGCAAAAAGCCTCACGTTTGGGTCATTAAAAAGGTTACAATGAATGTATTATTATTTATAAATGTTATAATACCTATAAATATGATTTTATAAGGACTTTTGTTTCGGAACAAAAAAATATAAATAGATTAGTTACAAATTCATTACATTTAATGAATATTTATTCCAACTTTAAGAGCAGTGGCGTTGGTGCAACTGCAACGAGGTCTCATACTTTAATAAAATAAAAACGACGGATAACACTCCGGGAGTGCCGGCAGAAGTGAAAACTTAACACACGCACCTTCTATAGGCTGCTGACCTGGTACTTCCTTCGCGACTATTCTTTATTGAAAACGAGAGCGGCGTTCCAAATATAAATAAATTCAAATCAAAGTTGGGAAGCTCATACAAAAAAGCTCGGAACACAAAACCTCCAACACTCTATATGGACAGACCTCTAACAATGTGCCGATGTCCTGGTACTTTTTTTCCGCGACTCAACAAAAAAACTTCAAAAATCGAACGCGACTCTAGCTTCAATCGTATTTCAAAATAAGCTCTTAGAGGAACTGCGACCCTGGTACTTTAAACTCACCCTCCGTCTTACCTGACGCGAGTTAACATCTTTTTTACCCATTCCAAAAAACTGCACAACGCCGCTAAAGAAGTTTTTTTTCACTTCAAAATTGTACAGTGATGAAATGTTTTGTTTAGTACGACTCGGCCACTAGATGTCGCTGTATCGGGCAGTCCCAATACTGAATCGCAGAATCGAAATGTTCCCGAGAAAACTATATAAGACGAAAAACCGTCGTCTATCTAGGGCGGTGGTCAACAAGCTTTTTGGGAATATTTCGTTGTCATGCAATTTTAATTTTAATCTTAGTAGTTTTTTGTTTCATGTTTGAGAAAAGCACTATACAAGCTTTAACCATTATGTGCCATACTGGACTCGTATATAAAAATCTTCGCCTTCGGCTGGGATTTCAAAGAGACTCGTGCAGTATGGCTTACTTACTAGTCAGGTCTCTTCAGTAATGGACTAATCAACATTCTGTGAAGGTTTTAAGTTTCTTCCTTTGCCAATGTTACGATCGCGTAATAAACGACGAAGTTCCTCTTCTAAGATATGACAATCAAATAATATGAATTTCCGACTAATAGGACTTTTAACAGCCATTGTCGTATAAATAAATACGACATAGAATCCGTTGACCAAAGGGTGTCGAAAAACAGCGTCGCCCTGCCTTGATCAAGGACTAGGGCCTGTCGTGCGCTGAGACCCACAAATAGTCGCATAAAACAGCGTCGCCTTGCCTTGATCAAGGGCTAGGGCCTGCCGTGCGCTGAGACCCACAAATAGTCGCATAAAACAGCGTCGCCTTGCCTTGATCAAGGGCTAGGGCCTGTCGTGCGCTGAGACCCACAAATAGTCGCATAAAACAGCGTCGCCTTGCCTTGATCAAGGGCTAGGGCCTGCCATGCGCTGAGACCCACAAATAGTCGCATAAAACAGCGTCGCCTTGCCTTGATCAAGGGCTAGGGCCTGCCGTGCGCTGAGACCCACAAATAGTCGCATAAAACAGCGTCGCCTTGCCTTGATCAAGGGCTAGGGCCTGTCGTGCGCTGAGACCCACAAATAGTCGCATAAAACAGCGTCGCCTTGCCTTGATCAAGGGCTAGGGCCTGTCGTGCGCTGAGACCCACAAATAGTCGCATAAAACAGCGTCGCCTTGCCTTGATCAAGGGCTAGGGCCTGCCGTGCGCTGAGACCCACAAATAGTCGCATAAAACAGCGTCGCCTTGCCTTGATCAAGGGCTAGGGCCTGTCGTGCGCTGAGACCCACAAATAGTCGCATAAAACAGCGTCGCCTTGCCTTGATCAAGGGCTAGGGCCTGCCGTGCGCTGAGACCCACAAATAGTCGCATAAAACAGCGTCGCCTTGCCTTGATCAAGGGCTAGGGCCTGTCGTGCGCTGAGACCCACAAATAGTCGCATAAAACAGCGTCGCCTTGCCTTGATCAAGGGCTAGGGCCTGCCGTGCGCTGAGACCCACAAATAGTCGCATAAATTCAAAAGACAACCTCGCTCCGCCTTGATCAAAGGCAAAGGCATACTCGGAGACCCACAAATCCCTACTAATATTATAAATACGAAAGTAACTCCGTCTGTCTGTCTCTCTGTCTGTCTTGTCTGTCTGTCTTGTCTGTCTGTTACGTTTCACGCTTAAACAGCTGGACCGATTTAGTTGAAATTTGGCATACAGATTGTTTGAGTCCCGGGGAAGGACATCCGAGGGCTGAGTGGTCAAACCCAATAAGTCGACTTAACATTCCATATAAATTTTGAAATTATAGATACGTTAACATACTGTTCTTTTTTCAACTGTCAATTATTTCGACTTATTGGGTTTGGCCACATTATAGGGATGGCGTAAGCGAATTCTCCGCAGACGGAGTCGCGGGTAACAGCTAGTAGTCGCATAAATTCAAAAGACAACTTCGCTCTGCCTCGATTAAGGGCTAAGGGCCTGCGAGGAGACCCACGAACAGTCGCATAAATTCGAATTAGTGCTGCATTTGAAACTCGTAGTTATTTTATGTAGATAATACAAAACAGACACAAATATATAGATCAGTTAACCATTGAAGCGTGGCCGCTCGTCCTAGCTTCCCATGCAAAGGGTGTACTTATTATTTGCACGCTGATGAATGGATTGTCAGACGTATAAGTCGACGTGGGAGGCAATGTTTAAGATCCTGGTCATCATTATTACGTAGTTTAACTAGTTAACATGTGTTATTTCGCAAAAATCTGAAAAAACATAAGTGCCCGATTTTTGTGCAAGGGGGTGGGTGTAGCTTCGCTCACAATCACAATCGACTCAATGTTAGTCAACCAAAGTTCATTAATTATATTTAATTTGGTAGTAATCGTGTTGTCAACTGACGAGAACAGATCGACGTGACCGATTTATGTTTGCACGCATTAACTATTCATTTTATTTTTCCGTCCCAAACAGTTATTGTAACTGTTGCTTATTATCCACCCATAAATTGAACTGACTTTATAATGATGAACCGAAAAAGGATCCCAACTTCTGCCATTGTTAAGTGGAACGAGCCCTATGAGCGAATGTTAGTAACATTCAACCTGCTAAGTGTGTAGGATTTAGAGACTTTATTGCTATTCCATTTAAAATTGTGTAATTAAATGATAAAAAACATATTTTATGGTGACATTGCAGCGGAAATCGTGAGATTTTATTTCATGGTGACGGAACACCGGCTAAACTTTATACAATAGTTATAAATAATTTATTGATTTAGGGAAGGATCGAAGGAAGGAAGGTGGATACTTTAAAACCAACTTTTCCAAAACCAGGTTTGCATTGCGTTAGTAGCTGGCGCCAGTTATTGTCGCCAGTGAATAGTCACTGGACTGTGTTGTTTACGCTTTGCCAGTTAGCGTGAGTTGCACCAAGCTACTTACAATACACAGAACATGTATGAAATAAATAAAAAAAACCTGTGTTACTAGTGGTGGTAAGACTGATAATAACACGGGTAACGCATGATATCCAGATGTAGTCGTTCGGAGTTACGCGCGTAAATACATAGATTACGGTAATTCAACTAAATTTAAATAAGAAAATGAATCCGTGTCTGATCTATACGAAAATCAGAGGCTCTGCTTCTTTTCATTTAAGTTACCTAAACATTGTATAGAGAATAAAACAGAAGTTTATTGTTAGCGCCAGCTAATGTCTCAATGTAGTCAGCGATACTATGAAACATTCAAGGTGACCAAAAAGTTCGGCACGCCATAATATTTCTGTGTGTGGTGTACCGAACTACTTGACCGTCTTGGATGTTTCAAACTATATGACGCTGACTGTACCTACACCTTCCTTATCTCAAAGTTTTTTTTTTTTTTCAGTTATTGTTATTGACTTGGCTTTGCAATTTCCCACAGAAGGTGTTTAAGTCGCCCGAGCACCTTAATGGAGATTGCCACTAATAAAAATAAAATAATACTATAACACCGTAAATACTACAATAGGTTTTATGACTAAAATATGATTACTTATCAACTCTTCTTTGGTCACGCCAGTCTATATCAAATATGTAAAAATATATACTTTGTAATACGCACTTGGTTACGTAAGCGCAGTACAACCTTCTGTTATTAACTCATACACGAGCTAAAATTTACTGGTGACTCTTAGGATAATAGACCAAGACATTTATTTACCACTCTAAGATTCACGTCCTTTTCCAAAACTAAGGTAGTTTTATCGTTTCATTGACCACATGAGAAATTTAAGTTTAAGAGATACGGAGCATTTTTTAAATTACTGTCACTGTTTTTATTACCTATTTGTGTAGCCTTAATTATAAGATTACCTTATTGATAAATGTTTTACCGTTAAAAAAAAACAGTATTCAAAAATGGTAATTTAATGCGCTACGCAAGGCTAGGTGTGATAATGATAAGATATGAGAACTGTTTCCATTAACCCTTTCATCGCCATCAAGGTTATTAGGACAGGTATTAAAAACATTTAAAAGCATAACTAACTCGGAGGAATAAAATATATTTTTTCTTTCACTCATTTTGATACAGTGATATACTTACATTGCGAGAAAACACAGAAGTGACGGTCACAAGCACTGGCACTTAAGTCTTCGCTAACTATTCTTATGTGCCAGTTAATCTCTAAAGTAGACGTAGCGGAGTAACTAGATCAGTTCCCCAAACTTGTTTGACCCGCGTAACAAAGTTCCCAGTCGCATTTTCCCGACTAGCATTTGTTTTCCTGGACGTATTTCACCATTCCGTGGGTTGACAGACGTTGCCTTCTCTAATAGATTTTTATTCCAATCGTTTTTTTCGTAATCAGCACTAGTCGCTAGGTAGGTTTAGGTTATGTTAAGTTTTCATCGGCCAGAAGGGCCAAAAGCACGCAGAAATAGCTCACGCGGAGCTCCTATTTCTGCATGCTTTTGGCCCTTCGGGTCGATAAAAACTTAACATAACCTAAACCTACCTATGTTTCTGTGTCTAGAAATTGGCGACTATTGCTGATTACTAAAAAAAAAACGATTGTAATAAAAATCTATTAGAGAAGGCAACGTCTGTCAACCCACGCAAATGGTGAAATACGTCCAGGAAAACAAATGCTAGTGGGGAAAAATGCGACTGGAAATTTTGCTACGCGGAACAAACAAGTTTGGGGAACTGATCTAGGCACTCACATAGGGTACGAAAATAGTATTATGTAGAGCCCTGAATTTTCACTCGCTAAAACTCGAGACCGGCTGAACCGATTTGAATATTCGTGGAAGCCCAGGGAAGGTTTAAACGGTGAGAAAATATTGAAATTTAGAAGAAAAAAAAACGGGAGCGAAGCCGTGGACAACAGCTAGTACGTAATAAAATGACAATTCAATGTCCTACAGTATAGAGTATTCATTTTTTGAAGTGTCTATCATTTTCAATGAGATGGTATAGTCACTTCACTCAAAGTTTTACTTTTTTGTTGCCCGACTGCGGCAAAGCTAAATAAGTCGAGTTAAGATTTAACTGGAATAATGCATATAAAACAATCTCTTAATTTAACACTTCTTTTGCATATTTTAAATTAACTGTCGCGACTGATTACAAATTAGTGTAAAAATATATCGGCATGACAATGATACTCGATATCGATAAAAAAAGGTTTCTAACACTAGCTAGATTACGACAGCGTTTTGTTTTACCGCGAAAATTCCGGGCTCTAATAATGATATTTCCTTTACATAATAGTAGTTTACGTGGCTGTATCAATGAAAGGCTAATAATAAAATGAGTGTGGGTTATTGAAACGAACCGGAGGTTGTCAAAATTGGTTGCAATTGACATATTTCTTGATCTGACTAGATAGCCTAAGATCCCGCTATACAACGACCTTCACCGAGACGTTTATTTGATGAAACGTATTTTATATTTAATTTAATATATCAATAAATATATTGCATATGGGTTGCCTAAAATATTTTAGTCCAGGACATGTTTAATTATTGATATATTAAATTAAATATAAAATACGTTTCATCAAATAAACATCTCGGTGAAGGTCGTTGTATAGCGGGATCTTAGGCTAAGAATCCTTGACTGATTTTAGAATTGAGGTCAAATCAAATTGCTTTATTTTTCAGTGATGTTCGGAATTTGAATATGAAGGCATAATAAAATAACATTTTCAGATAATAAATTTATTCTAACAAAATAATTTATATTTATGCTGATCGTAATTTGCGGTTTTTTAACACATAGTAGAGTTTATGATTACGTGTCTAGCAGATAAATAGGTATAAAGGAAACAGTTACAGCTCTGCACCAACAGGCATAGGGCATAAAATGACCACATCGGTTTTTTATATAATAAATAAATAATATTTTTTTTAACCGCGCCTGGAAAAGTACTTTAAACTTCGAGGTCTATTTTAATTTAAAGTTGATATTCAGCATTAGTGAAGTATTCTAAGTAATTTAAGTGTTGATGTATATACTTACTAAGTAGCGTTATATAGTTTACTGAATGAAACGACGAAAAATTAATTAAATTCAGAATATTGCGCTAAGTTATTATCTTAATAGATTTGTCAGTTAATAATTCATAGCTTTGTCACATGTATCTTCGTTGTATGTCTTACCAGTCGCATAGCACCCGACTAAAGTATATGATTAGCGTAAAACCATTGGGGACAAGATAAAACCTCAAGAAAGGAATGTCTTTCTTATAGTAAATGGCATCAAGTTGTACAGGACTTACCCATGAGTCGTGGTCATGACATGACAATGAGATATCCCAAATGGTTATTTGTCTGTGAAGTTCTGCGACAGTTTACTTTCTTCGATCGCCTACTAAACTATATATCCGTGTGTTTCCCTAAGTGTTTTTAAATGTTACCCTTAACCAGGTCCACGATGTATGTAACCTTCCCGTAACCTAGGCATGTTTCAACAGTTCGACGATCTTAATCATAAATGATGAATGTTAGACCAGTAAGTACAGTTGTAGTTTTAGTAAGTGTCTGGATAAGGGTAAAAAATATTACAAACCCTTTTATTGCTTAGTTTTTAAGTAATTTCGCTACAAAACTTGGTGTATAGTTAAATGTATTGAAATAAACGAATATTTTTAACCAACAATGAAGTGGTGATTTTTAGCCTTTTGAGTGACAACTGAATACTAATGACTAAATCGTCGAGAACTGCTGCGCCGCCACTGATCCATTCAGTCCTCGGAACTATAACTTTTTAAGTTATCGTACTTAGATTCCAAAAAAGTTACCTAAGATGGCAAAATGTTACGGCTACAAAATGTCATTCCAAATGTTCCAAATGTAACAATTCATTTTTTCGGACAAATAAACTTCGTTTAGAGCCTCAGAATGTTCAACATGATCGTTTTGCAGGCAGCAAACATACAGGATCATCCAAACAAACAGAGGAATGAGCCAAGATTCCAAAGTGCACCACCAGTAATGGTTTGGGGAGCAGTTTGCAGCGGGGTAAACTTTTAACTTTTGGTATTTGTTGAAAAGTCTTGGAAAAAAAATGTTGCTCCAAAATTAAAAATGATGTTTGGGAACGATTATTATCGTTTCCAACAAGACGGTGCAACGTCCCACACCGCAAACTTAATTCAAGCGTGGTGCCAGGCCATTTTAACAGACCCTTGCCAAAAAATGTATGGTCCCCAACTTCGTATTTTTTGTATGCTTTCAAATCTTAAAACTATGAAATTAAAAAATGTTGAGCATTAAAATAAATCGTGTTTGGGACGAAATGCTGATGGAGACAGTGCGTGCTGTCCGTGCGACGGATTAGAAACACGCTTGAAGCTGGTGATGAATGTTAAAGGTGGAGTCATCATTAGACCAGGGTCGATAATTTTTAGACCAAAAAAAATTATAGTAGGATGAAACCCATTAGAAAAGGTAGAGAATATTACAAAAATGAAAGGAAAAATAAATTACGGGCGATCTGAGGTCGGGAAGGGGAAGGGGGTGAGTTTTTAAGGGTGAAAAACGGTTTATCTCGATTTCCGGCAAAACTACAAGTCTTATGAAAAAAAGTCAAATCGCAGAGTTGTAGTTAATATAAAGATCTACAACTTTTATTCTTACATTTTTTTCACATAACCTCAAAATTTATGTGAAAAATTCAAATAACCAAGTTTTTGGTTTTTTATTTTTATCTTTAGCAAGAAAATAGTTATTTGTTATGCAAGGCTGCAAAGTGTTTGTTTGGCGCGAGTGCCTGAATTGAAACCCGAGCAAGCGAAGGATTCTATGATTGAACCACGAGCGAAGCGAGTGGTTCAAAAGAAGAATCCTGAGCGTCGCGAGAGTTTCAAGGCACGAGATACTAAACAACTTTGCTGCCGAGCGAAACACACAATTTTTCACCTCACTACAGCGAGAAAAATGGTGGATTAAAGAAAAACAGTAATAGTAAATCAGTTTTTTTATTCTTTTTCTTCTAAATAAGAAAGGTAAAAGGATCTAAGCCCATACAGCCTAGTCTAATAATCTAATAAGTAAAACTATTTTTTCTGATTGTTCTATCACATTAATTTCTTGTGTATTCTACTGTTTTATCATAAACCAAACAACAATTTTGGTCAACTTTTCGGTTTCCCGACGTGCAAACTCTAAAAACTTTTTTTTTTGTAATCATAGATATATTTTTAAAAAGAAAGTTAAAAAATCGCACTAACTAGACTGAATTTAAAAAAAATGGGCCGCGTTCTGAATTTGCATCATAATATCTCTTTTTTCCTGCTTGGTTGCTATTTTTGTGATTAACCACAAATTAAAATAATTAATAAAAACCAATATTGTTTTTTCTTTTAGCAACGAAAGTTAGCAAATCTTGAAAATAACTTAGGAAGTAACGGATTTTAAAATAAATTAATAATGGATACCGGATCGCGTTTCTGAACGCGACATTATGTTTTTTTTTATTGGATGAAAAAGTTAGGGTCTGATAACAAGTTCGACATTTGAAGTTCGTATTATTCCGTCCTTCTCATTCACCTAATTAAGTACTTTTCGTATAAGCGAGACGACAACATACGAAGTTCAAAGTTCTAATTTCTGAGTATATGAGTAGGTGGGCAATGGTGGTCATCGTCATGTTCGAATTTCAAAAACCTTTTCCACGCAAGCGGGGAAAAAGCACTTTTCCACGCAGATTTTGAAGGAGAAAGACAACCTTTTCGAGCAAGTGAGGTGAAAAATATTTTATCACGAAATTTGGTGAAAACTTACCTTTTTATGTCCCGAACATACAGTATTTTTTTTTATTTAAAAGATTCATTTTTTCACCTTATTTTGACTTAATATCGAAAAAGCACCCTAATTTTCAATCGAAAATTCTCACGTCAAAATATCTGCTTTTTAAAAAAATCGGTGGCGTTTTTGTTCGTTGAAATCACTACTTTCTGATGGTATAAAAAAATATATACATTACTATGGTAGTTAAATGTTCTCAGAAAATGCAAATAAACGAAAAAAACATTGTTCAATTTTGAGCTATTTATTAAAATTTACACTTTAATTATTCGTTAAACGTAAGATTTCATGTTACATTGATAAACAAAAAAAAAATACGAATCCATAAAACATAAAGATTGCAAAAAACATGCGAAAATAGTTGTTCTAAATATTAATAAAAATAGGATTTATTAGTTCAAAAAATATCGTATCTAAACAAATTATCGTCACTACTTTGAAAAAAACTCGTATTCGTTTATTTTTTCTTTTATTTGCTCCATATAATGTCCTTCTTGGTCTTACCCTTTTCCTTTTCCCTTCTATCTTTCCTTATTTGGTACTGGTTAAAACTATGTCACACTTAAGCATTATAAATCTATTAGACCTGGAAAGAGAGCAGGTGACCCATGTGTGGTAGATTTGAGGGCTTTAAAATATACACCTCACAGTCCGATTAAGTTTAAACTTCGCTTTGATGACATCTGGACTGTTCTACCTCAAAGATTCAATGATAGTTCAGAAGGTCAAGCGATTCCTCAGCTATATTCTGGACCCGTCCCTATTAAAAAACGAAAGTACGATGATTTGCAATCTCTAAAGCTGATTTTGCCAAAGACTTCTATGCATTTTACGATAGTTTATTGCATGTATAGTTGAGAAAACTCGACCCGATCTTTTTTTTACGGAGACACGTTGTTATTTAAGTTCGTCTATTGTTACTCTAAGAGAGTGTAGGTACTTAGATAATTTAATAAACATAAAAACATACATTTTAGTTTCATTTTTTACCATAAAATTTAAAACAAAATTATCGTAACTTGACAACTTTCAGTCAATGCTAAAACAAAAATCTTGTATCTTACGAATACCTAACTGTAAATTTAATAAAAAGTGTTCGCGTGAGTTATTCGAATATTTGTAAAATTAATTACTATCATGAAACTAACAAGAACTTATTTGATCAATCACAATAATTTACAAGATGTTTATTGTTCCTCCTTGAAAGTTTCCAGATATTACGAGTTTTTTTAAAGTAGTGACGATATGTAAATGTCAAATAAATGATCTCAATAGTTCCATATGGATACTAGGCTTTACACCCGGTTTGTTGATAACCGACTTAAACAAAAAGTTGGTCCCGTATGTTTGTACCTATGTATGTATGTATGTCCGATTTTAATGCGGTTTTCAGAAAAGTAATTGTTGTCTTCTGGAGTACCGTAACTTCCAAACCGCCACTGGTAGCGTAGCAGCCAAAGTATCCAAAAGTATGGAACACACTAGAAAACTGAGCTTTATTTTAAATGGTAAAGATTTAATCTCGTGTCGAGTGAAAAATAAATAAACACGTCATAAGATTCAATATGGCCTGACATGTTTTTAATTCTAGCTAAGCTAATCTCTTGTTGACGTTGACGTTGACAATCACCGAGAAGAGTACCAACTTGTCAGTGATCGTCTCATCTCTTTAATTTGGAGCCTGACGCCTGGTATAGAAAACATCTAATCTTTCTTTACAATATATATGTTCTTGACTTTGAAGTGTATAGTTACGTCAATGTTTGCTTTCCTTTCAAAGACCTGATAACAATGGCCTGAATTTAGAAATACAGACGAATTGAGAACCTCCTCCTTTTTTGAAGTCGGTTAATAAAAAGAGTTCATTTACTTGAGAAAAAGCAATGTGCGTTTTGCGTTAATAGACCTTGACATTAGAACACCGTTCACATTGTATTAAAAGTGGACTAGTTAACTGGACCATTGGACCTTAGACGGCATGTAATAAAGTCTATTTTCCTAGTCTGCGGTGTTCCATACTTTTGGTTACTTTGGCTGCTAGGTACGCTATCAGTGGCGACTTGGGAGTTAGGGTACTAATGTCGGCTTGAATGTTACTAAGTATTTGGCGACGTGCGTACTCCGGTATATTTGTGCACCATGGATGTCCCGAACAATTTGACCGCTTTGGTTGAGTCACTGTTAATGACCATTTTGAGTGTTTCCAAGTATTTGGTGATCTTGACTGCTACTTACTATATATGACGCTGACTGTACAAATGAAATTATACAATAAGTGAAATTTTACTAATGGGACTACGAGAAAGAAGTCTCCCTCGTGATTACATTTATGGGACTAATCAATGGGACCACGAGAAAACGGGGGCTGAGAGTCTGCAGAATTGGGAACCTGGTGAATTGGGAATCTGTAGATATGAGAATCTGTAGACATGAGAATTTATAGAATTGGAAATCTGTAGACATGGGCCTTAAGGAAATAAACACGTGACGTGTCTCAGAATTTTAAAAAAAGGTTTTGTAAAATTGGCGTTGGCAAGCTTTAATCTTGCACATGAGTTATTTTTATCCACACAAATAATAACATTAAAGGTTGTCGCAGACATAACCGCTCGGCACCGGAACGGCAGCGCCCCCGACTTATCGGCTCTCCGTCAACCATACGCAAGCTCGTAACGGAAGCGGCTCGATGCCTTCGAGACGTCCGCGCGGTTACAGCGCGCTAACCGCGAGCCAGCGACCGGTTGGCGGCTAGCGGTCAACGTCGACGATCGGCGATGTCACGCACTGCTAGCTTGTGCCGAAGCGATGCCGATAAGTGTGCGTCACAGTATGGATACAGATTCATACAGAGAATACTGAACGGCTCGAGTTGAAGTGGTGCTGATCTGGTGCCGAGCGGTTGTGTGCGTCAACCTTAAATTAAAAAAAATTAAAACGCTCAATAATTATACGTACAGTCAGCGTCATATAGTTTGAAGCACCCAAGTCGGCCAAATAGTTCGGTACACCATATAAATAGTATGGTGTGCCAAACTTTTTGGGCACCTTGGATGTTTCATACTATATGACGCTGACTGTACCTACGTAATTCAATTTTATACCAAAATGTCTTACATTATTTTGGAAAAGATCTTCTTCAAACTGCTGGACTAAAATCATACATGGCCAAGCATCACCGCAAGGCTTTTTGGCTTTCGAATGAAAAAAACCGCTTCAAAGTCGGGTCTATCCATATGAGAGCTACGATGCCGCAGACACATACATACAGACACACACAGAGAGAGAGAAAGAGAGACATCAACATAAAACTTATAGCGTCCTCTTTTTGCGTCGGGGATTAAAAATTAATGTTGCTAAGCGCAAAAACTCGAGAACGGCTGGACCAATTCGGCTATTGTTTTTCATATTATTGTCGTTCGGTTCCGCTGGTGGCGCTGTATATTTTTCCACAGTAATCTAGGAGCACGGTAGTGCCCCCGACAAGTCGAGCAAAATAAAAGCATGGCCGTACCATTTGTTGTTGTATGGTAAGCTTTATAGCATTGTGTTTTAATATGGCAATACATAAGTTTACTATGGTTTCTAATTTTGATAAATTATACCTATGGTAATACTGACTGTCCTGTCAAGATGTCGGCTCTCTTCATTCGTTTCCTCTTTCCGTGATGTACTGATAAAACTGTGTTTCGGCCTAAGTCTTAACTTATTCATTGATAATGTAATCATCCTATATTTTGGACATCATCGCTACCATGTACCGCTAAACAGAATCCGTTAATATACAAAGTGCTATGTGATTTGTTGGCCTACTTATTTTCCGCCTGCTGACCGCTCCCCGCTCTACACTGCAAACTACGCTCTGCTACAGGTTATGGGCCCAGACACATTATCAAATCCCCTGCAGAACAATCCAGAGGCTTCTACAATATATTTCGGGTGAGTGGTCAGTTTTGGCTTCGTGGCACGATGTCACATAACCTACAAGATGGCCAGGTGGCAACCGCACCATCGATGTTTGGCGGCAGCGGAGGCATGGTTGAAAAGCTTAATGGCGTTCAGAATTATAACGCTTGGAAATTTAGTATGCGGATGCTTTTAACATTGGATGGCCTTTGGAGTTGTGTTGAGGGACAGGACAGTGACACAGCACGTGATCAAAGGGCGCTTGCGCGCATATGTTTGTCGCTTCATACGTCCCTGTTTCAGTATGTTAGGAATGCAGCGACTGCTAAAGAGGCCTGGAAGAGCCTATCGGCTGTATTTGAAGACAAGGGACTGTACAGAAGAGTTCTTTTGATGCGGCAACTCCACAGAATTGAATTTTCAAAATTTTCTGGCATGACCGCCTACATTAACCAAGTGATGCTCCTGGTGCAGCAACTAGCGGACATTGGGAAGAATATAGAGGACACAGAGGTCGCAGAAATTTTGTTAAGTGGTTTACCGCAGGATTATGATGTGCTGGTGTCAAACATTGAAACTGCATGCATCAATGAGACATTGTCAAGCGAGGTGGTGCGCTCTCGTTTGCTGCAAGAGGAACATAGGAAGCTCCACAGTGACGGTGTTGAAGCTACTAGTATGGCATTTGTTACAAGAAAGAGACCTACGGTGATATGTCATTTTTGCAAGAAGCCGGGACACAAGAAGATAAACTGCTATGCCATGAAGAAGAGGAAGCAGACGGAGAAGCAAGATCATGTTTTTGTTGCTCGGGAGCCTTCGGCCGAGGTTTTTACTGCGCAACAGAAAGAATGGATAATAGACTCCGGATGTACTTCGCACATGTGCAATGACAGAGACTCTTTCAAAGACTTTAAGTCATGTTCTAGTGAAGTGTCTATTGCAAATAATGACCGACTTTCCTGTGTAGGTACTGGTAACATAAATATCCTTTTAAATAATACATGCCATGTTCTATCTGATGTAATGTTTGTTCCTCATCTCTCAGCCAACTTAGTATCAGTCAGCAGATTAACTGAGAAAGGGTTCACAGTTTTGTTTAACAAAGATAATTGCAATATTTGTTTTGAAAATAAAGTCATTGGTTCAGCTAAGAAGGTCAATAATATTTATAAGTTAAATATTGGTGTTGTTTTTGAAAAGGTTTTGCAGGTCAAGGGGCATTCTTCAGCCGCTCTGCATGAAGTGCAGAGGGATCAGAGTGCAATGCTTGCTAAGGTGCCAGCAGGTGTTTGGCACAAGAGACTTGGTCATTTGGGTCATGGAGGTATGAGTGCTCTGCAGAATGAGGGTCTGTTGCAGATGGACGATCTTGTGCAAGGACCGGCGTGTGTGCGCTGCCTGGAAGGAAAGCAAACCGCGGCTGCTTTTCCAGATCGACAGGTGAAGCGTGCTGCACGGCTGCTGGAGCTTATACACTCTGATGTTTGTGGGCCAATGTCTACTAGCAGTATGGGCGGTGCAAGATACCTTTTAACTTTCACCGATGACTTTTCGAGGAAAACTTTTGGTTACCTACTGAAGTATAAGTCTCAGCATCGGATGCTGAATACTGTACTGGTGATGAAGAAGACGAGAGCTTGAGTTCCCGGCATGGTGCTCGGGCGTGTAGCAGTGCCTCGGATGCGGACGAGGTGTCTCGTGAAGGGGAAGAGGTGGTGTCTCGTCTAGGGCAGGACGTTCCTGTGACCGACACGTCACGCCCCGTGACTCGTCCAGATGTTTCTGGGACCGTCACTCCACGACCCGTCCGCAGTACTCGCTGTAAGGTCCCTTCAAGGTATGACAATTATGATATGTCTTTGTTAGCTCAGCTGGAGACTGAACCACTAACGTATGACGAGGCTATGTTTTCTCCAAGTAGTGAGGAATGGAAAAAGGCTATGCAAAAAGAGTATGACGCGCTCATTAAAAATGAAGTGTGGTCCTTAGTAGAGCGTCCTCGTGACGCGAATATCGTCAAGTGTAAGTGGGTGTTTAAGATAAAACAGGATATTATAGGCAAAGATAAATTTAAGGCGAGATTAGTTGCTCGTGGTTTCTCACAAAAGAGAGGTATAGATTATAATGACACATTCTCTCCAGTAGTGCGCCATAGCACTATGCGTATTTTGTTCTCCCTAGCTAATGACTTAAATATGGATATTGACCATGTTGATGTTGCAACAGCTTTTCTTAATAGTAAATTATACGAGACTATATATATGGAGCAGCCTGTAGGTTTTGCAAGTAATGATAGTAAAGTATGTCTGTTGCACAAAAGCATTTACGGCCTTAAACAGGCTAGTAGGATGTGGAACGAAACAGTACATCAATTGTTGACAAATAATGGCTTTATGCAAAGTAGATGTGAACCCTGTGTGTATGTAAACAATAGTAATAATTTATTGACAATAATCGCTTTGTATGTTGACGATCATTATATTTTTAGTAATGATTTAAAAACTAAGAATAGATTGTTTAAGCTTTTGGAACAACATTTTGAAATTAAGAACTTAGGACCTTTAAGAAATTGTCTGGGGATAAATGTAACACGTGACAGACAAAGAGGCACTTTAATGTTGGATCAAACTAATTATATCAAAGGATTATTGAGACGTTTTGGAATGGAAAACTGTAAAAGTGTGTCAACACCCATGGTAGTGAATTCGAAATTGTATAAACCAGAGTTAGACTGTTTAAATGATGAAACATATAAATTTAGAGAACTATTAGGATGTCTAATGTATTTATCAGTCTGTACTCGGCCAGACATTGCGTATGCGTGTAGTCAGTTAAGCCAGTTTAATAGTAACTTTGATAATACGCATTGGTTGGCAGCTAAACGCATTCTACGGTATTTGGCGGGAACGTTAAATTATGGTCTATGTTTTTATAGAACGCGTAATTTTAACATAACTGCTTTTACAGATGCGGATTGGGCAAATGACAGTGTGGACCGTAAGTCGTACACTGGCTACATGGTGAAGCTAGGTAGGAATAACATCAGCTGGGAGTCACGTAAACAGCGTTGTGTGGCTCTCTCTAGCACCGAGGCTGAGTACATAGCCATTAGTGATGTATGTAAGGAGTTGTGTTTTGTTAAGAATTTTATCTGTGAACTTATAGCCAATAATATTGATGTATTATTATATAATGATAACCAGAGTGCACAGAAACTCTTAGAAATTAGAGAATATTGCCATAAGAGAACAAAGCACATTGATCTCAGATATCACTATGTAAAAGATTTAATTCAGAAAGGTTTTGTTAAAATTAAGTACATGCCAACTAACAATATGGTTGCAGACATACTGACCAAGCCTTTGAGTTCTACTGGGCACCATAAGTTTTTAGATGGCATGAATATTGTGAATATGTTGTGACTTAGATGTTATGTCAAAATTAGTTGAGTGTTTAGGCATGTCATGTTGTATGTGTCTTCTGTTATTGTTTTGTTTAACTAATTGTTGACTCTACCATTGCTATAGAGCTTAAGGGGAAGTGTTGTTGTATGGTAAGCTTTATAGCATTGTGTTTTAATATGGCAATACATAAGTTTACTATGGTTTCTAATTTTGATAAATTATACCTATGGTAATACTGACTGTCCTGTCAAGATGTCGGCTCTCTTCATTCGTTTCCTCTTTCCGTGATGTACTGATAAAACTGTGTTTCGGCCTAAGTCTTAACTTATTCATTGATAATGTAATCATCCTATATTTTGGACATCATCGCTACCATGTACCGCTAAACAGAATCCGTTAATATACAAAGTGCTATGTGATTTGTTGGCCTACTTATTTTCCGCCTGCTGACCGCTCCCCGCTCTACACTGCAAACTACGCTCTGCTACACCATTATGGTACCTACTACTATACTTACTTTTCTGAAAGCCATTTAGGCCATTTTCAACCTCCTGTAATTTTGTGCTAACTAAAGATATTGAATTTTCAGTGATATGGGGCCCAACATGAATTTTAATTTTGATCTTAATCATAGTTTTGATTTTGATCGAAATTATAATTTTAATTTTGTTCCTTCCCCTTTCAGGGTTCATGTGGAACTATACAACACAATACAAATACTCTTTATGGAACACCACAAATCAGTACACAACAATACAGAAGCAAAGTAGACAATAGGCAGTGTTATCGCTTCGCGAAACAAGTTGGAGACAGTAAGGTTTAAGCAGGAACAATGCTGTATATCAACTATATTTACCATGGTTGCAATAATAATTAAATAAATAAATGTTCCAAATAATATTCAATTTAAACTTGTAGTTTAGGAATTATTGTAACTACGACAAAGTTCCTTAGTTTTGTCACTGACAGTCACTAGCTCAAGGTCATCTTAATTCTAAGGTTTAAATTAAATTATCAGACAGACAGACAGACTAGCGCGGACGGACATGACGAACTACTTGAGGGCTCCATTTTTGCTATTTTGAATACGGGAACCTAAAATGGTACAAAATTATCACAAAAAAGAAGGTCACCTTCATAAAAATTAATGCCTAGTACCTACCTAACTTTTTAGGCACTCTTGCTTACGAGTAAAAAAACTCCATTCCTCCCTCCTTTTCATCCCTAGTTCCGAAAAATAGGGATGCTTTGAAGTATCTCAGTTAGGAAAATTAGGTAAATTCTAAAAAAGTAAGATATCCAGTGCCGTAAATAGGGCGGTGCCACCAGTGCCCAGGCACAGGGCGTAGACTCTAGGGGGCGCAAGAATTAAATGGCCAGACAATATTAGATAATTGGTCCACCAACACCAAGTTTCTTGAGCTTTATTTTATCACCCTGAATGAAATAAAGTAGGCCTATACATAGCATTGCTCTAGGGTACCTATAATATCTAAAAAAAACAAGGGCGCAGAAAAGGCTATTTACGGCACTGAAGATATCTCCTAAAAATTATTCGAATCCTCTTCCATCCACCATAGCTTGAGCACAATATCTTGGAAATTGTACCATTTTCAGCAAGATATCGGACGTTTCCTGAAACAGTGATGTACCAAATGACATGTTGGATATGGCCAAGTGCGTGTCGGTCGCAATAGGGGGATATTATGAACATAATTATTATTTTTCATTTTTATTGATACTATGAACTGTCAATGGCATAAATTATAAGGTCGGTGACACTATATTTGACATACCTAGTGGGTGTATCGATATTTATGCCTTCGACTAAACATAGTTCATGGTTTCAAGTACATTTTATACATTACATACATAAATCACGTCTTTATCCCTTACGGGGTAGACATAGCCTAAGGTAAAAAGACCTAAAGGCCACGTTTAGCATGATTTTGGGCGTATAGGTGGAAAGGAGAACATTTTATAAGTTGGTGTATTATTCGTTAAAAAAAAAGTCAAAAGTATTTATTTGCCAGAATACAGTACAGGAAGGTCCTTACATTGTGGTTTTTCTGACAGTGTATTCAGCCTGCATTCACGCGTGCAAATATATTATTCAGAGGCGATTAATTTAACAAGATACCAATTGTAAAGCCAACCTAGCTGTGATAGTTTTCCTTCATGCTTCGTTATACAGGGAGTCTTATTGAAATCGGTCAGCATGGGAAAGTCTGAAACCATAAGACATACGAATATCTGTTCTTAGGAACCATGTCATCGATTTTAATCACAAGAAAAACTGCTTTCACACATTTAAAAAAACCCGTACTAAGCTCGGGAATCGAACCCAGTTGTTTTGAAAAAATAAGCTTACACTATTTCTATTTAGATATCGATTAAATAAATAAATAAAAATAAATAAATATCTTGGAAAAAATTACACCAATTGACCCAGCCCCAAACTAAGCAAACCTCTTACTATGGGCACCAGGCAACGGATAAACATACTTATATACATATACAACATCCATGACTCGGTCATGATTGTGTAGGTCTTAAGCAGTAAATGGCTCTATCAAATATGATGTCTAAAATGAATAAAATGCATTGTTTTCACATACTTTCATTTATTTTTGACGCATAGCTAGACTTTTTAAATGAGAATTTTTCCCAAAAATGGATCGGTACGAACGGCCCTATTAAATGGCCCGCAACGTCTCCCGATTTAACGCCTCTTGACTATTTCTTTTGGGGTTAGGTACGTTAAGGATGAAGTGTACAAAACAAGCTATGACACCGTTGAAGACCACATGAAGATACAAAATGCAATTGTAAGATCGTTACCTAAACGTGTTGAATATTGTATTCGTGTTGAATATTGTATTGTAGATGTACGTATCACTTCGAACACCTACTAAAATAAATTAAAGTATGTGAAAACAATGAATTTTATTAATTTTAGACATCATGTTTCATAGAGCCATTTACTGCTTAAGACCTACACAGTCAATATCTAAATAGAAATAGTGTAAGTTTATTTTTTCAAAACTATATACCGTGTTTGCTTTCCGAGCTGAGTACGTTTTTTTAAATGTATGAATGCAGTTTTTTTTGTTATTAAAATCGATGACATGGTTCCTAAGAACAGTTCTTCGTATGTCTTATAGTTTCAGACTTTCCCATACTGAACGATTTCAATGAGACATCCTGTATATAGGTAGGTACTATGTACTACCATAATTTTTTTCACCTATCCGAATACAAACGCTTAGCTGGCAAGGGGGGGGGGGGGCACTAGACTGTATTGATATTTACCTAGACAATAATAATATCGAGCAATATCTCTTAAAATTTCGCAAACGGATTCCTTAATCGAAAATCGGTTTCCCCGCGCCCACACTATGGCATAAACGAGAAAAAAAATCATCCTCACTTTACGTGTAGGGGACATACCCTAAAAAAATTGATTCAAGATTTTATTTTACCACTTTGTCGGCGTAGTTAGTTAGGTAGTACATTAATGTATGTTGTACCTGCTAAGAATCTCTGAGCTAAGCCATGGACGGGCAGACAGACGGACGGACATAGCGAAACTATAAGGGTTCCTTGTTGATTTGCACTAAGTAGACTAGAAAACTACCAATTATTTTTTCGACAGGGTGACAAGATTCTATTCTACTCGTGTTGCAAATTTAAAATATTATACTTAGCTATAGTCTTTCCAATCATTTATTTTCTCGATGACAGCTCCCGTAGAATGTAACTGCGCTTTTTACGCAAAAATTAACTTTTAAATGCGTGGTATAAAAAATATGACGACTGCCTAATTTTGTTTCTTGTTCCCATATAATATGCATCTAAGACAAATTGAGTCCAGATATGCAGTAATATCTTTTTAAAGTACGATAAACAATAAACGTTTTAATAAAGTTACCATCTATGGGAATGCAAATAGTGATGTTATGATTGAAATATCGATATTGTATATATTGAACTAGATGTGTTCCTGCGACTTTGTACACGTTGTAATTTTTTACCGGGATAAAAAATAGCCTATGTTACTCAGGAATAATGTAGCATTTTAATGGTGAAATATTTTTTGTTTGTCCAGTAGTTTTTAGTTTATTAATTACAAACATACTGTCATTCGGCCATTTTGCACGCTTAGTAATAATTTAGCATTTTATTGGCTCCATAGCTGAATACTTCTCAACTACTCGTATATGTATAAAATTGGATCGATATCGTATCTACTGATCACTTATTAGGTCACAACACTATAACTATCAAACTACATCTGTCATCGAGAAAATAAATGATTGGAAAGACTATAGTATAAATTATTATGCTTGGTACAAGTTTTTTCACAAAATCCGTCTCGAACGCGTTTGAGTTAAAATGGTACCTAAATTATATGAGAACAGGGGGCTTCGGGCAGATAAGGCCACTCTAATAGTCATCAACATACGAGTGAGAGAGACGGTATGATACGAACTTCGAAAATCGAGTTCCGAAGTAGCCCCCTTTGCTAATATTATTTTATTTAACATTTCAACTCAAACACGTTCGAGACGTATCTTGAGACCTTCGGACTCGTTGTTAGCTTGTTAAGGAATTTGAAACGGGGAGGTGCCTTTGGGGTGAAAATCATACACACATTGTCAGAGAATCACTCTACTGTTTTAATCGTCTTTACCATAAGAACATCCATACACAATATCATCACTACATAGTAGGTATAAAACAAAGTCGCTTTCCGCTGTCTGTCCTTCCCTATGTACCTATGCTTAGATCTTTGAAACTACGCAACGGATTTTGATGCGGTTTTTTAATATGTGGGCTAAATAATAAACAGTTTAAAGTCCACTTAAATAACTTTATGTAATTGCAATAAAGATATACATTAAACATAAAAATCTGAACTGAATAAGAACACAAACTAATGTCAAGTCAAGACACTGACAGCAAAACAAAATACGGCGCGCACCAAAGAGTTTAGAAACAATCCTCCGCCACATCAGCCCCCCTCTAGACCTTCAAGGTCGATAAAAATCGGGAAAGTGCACAGAACGTCCGTAACGGGTTTGTATGGCTGAATGCCGGAAGGTCTGCTGCTGTTGAGACAAATCGGCTTCCTCAAACAAGTGAGCCGGCTTTAACCGATCAATAGACACGTTAACAGGCTTGCCGCGGACGTCTATCTTAAACACCTTCTCACCTCTCTCAAGCACTTTATAAGGCCCAGTATATGGAGGTTGAAGAGATCTTCGAACAGCATCTTGTCTCAAAAACACCTGAGTAGCCGTTGATAAGTCTTTATGCACAAAAACTCTAGCCTTACCATGACGTGCGACTGGGGCAGGCCGAATATCTTGAATGTGGCCGCGAAGTCGACGTAAGAAATCTGGGTAATCTACTGGCAGATTTAGAGATGATTGAAAGAAATCACCGGGCAGCCGTAAAGGTTCCCCGTAAACTAAATCGGCTGAGGATGCTGATAAGTCTTCCTTCCATGCGGAACGAAAACGTTGCTGGCTACGTGAGCGGGAACGACCGCCGCGGCTGCAATTGCGACAGCCACGTGAGGGCATGGACATAGCATCTAATCGGTTCGACAATTCATCAAGCTTGCTATTGACTGCCGCCATTCCTTGCTCTGAAGATACCGATGTTGCAGCTACTTGCAGCACGTTAGCTTGTGGCGACTGTTCTAGAATCGTATCTGCCAGTTTGGCCGCGTCATCGAGATTCAATTTGTCTTGAGTAGCAATTATAACTTGCAAAAATGAAGGTAACCGATTCAACCAAATAGTTCTAAGAAAGTCATCCTCCACATCGGTCTGAGCCAGCGTGCGGAGATGGCGAAGAAACTGGCTAGGCTTGCGATCTCCCATCTCTTCCGTATTTAAAAGTTCGGTACGCCGCTGATGCTTTGATTTTGACAACCGACTTATAAGCTCGCGCTTCAATGTTGCATACTTATCCGATGCTGGTGGGTTGATAATTGAATGAGATAGAGTACCGAGATTCGAGAGGAAGCGACTTCGTCTGCGTTTTATATGTATAAAACGCAGACGAAGTCGCGGGCAGAAGCTAGTCACTATATAAATTAGAGGAAACAATTTTACACCACTGTTTTAAATACGAGCTTACATCTCAAACCGCCATTCGCAACTCTCTCTCTCTCTCTCTACATATCAAATCTCTGGGCGGCGCGCTCTGCGGCGCGGGCGGCTGGCAGAGAGTTCTTTACTAGCATATTCCCGCGTTACATCCTCCCCCTCCAAGCTACATGAACGTCCCGTATGTGGCTTGGCCTTGGCAGTATTCACTTTTGGTGGACGTCCGCGAGGTCGTCGAGACTGAATAGGAAAGGTATTTTCTCCATCTAGCAACAAAAGGAGTATGAAACTTCCCTGCACTAACACCACTATCCACATGAGACACTTCGAATATGGTCGGTGAGACCTGCTTTTTGATACAGTAAGGCCCATCTCTCTTGGGCATAAATTTCTTGGTAACACCCTTGCTGGCGTTGCTTAAGGATGAATTTATTACTAACACAAGATCGCCTTTTTGTACTCAGGTGCGGGACGAAGGTTTTCGTGAGCAATCTTTTTAGCCCTGTCTTGAGCGAATTCTACTCTCTCGCGTATTAGATACATTTTCTTAATAAAATCTCTCAACAGAGGCGTGAATTGAGGCACAAATTTCTCTTTATCTAAAATAGACCTACTTAATATCTGTTGGGCTCTCGAAAGGGGTCCTCATCTCCCTACCAAACATTAAGTACGCAGGCCACGACGTATGTTCGTTAATGACAAGGATCGACGGCTGAGTTTTTATATCTCTATTTTTACGTTCTACCGGATTTCCTTGCGGGTGGAACAATGGAGTGAGATTCTGCTTAATATTGAGAACGAACATGCATTGTTGCATCGCTGCAGCAACCAGTTGCACCCCGTTATCCGAAATAACGCGGCGAGGAAAACCATACCTGAGGAAATTCTCATCGACCAGTATCAGTGCACACGTCTCGGCAGTTGCATCGAGGAGAGAGTAAAGCTCTACCCACCGGGTAGCAGCATCTTCTACTACAAGTACCCAAGTCTCACCTTTGTCACCTTTTGGCAGAGGACCGAATAAGTCAATGGAGAGAACCTCGCCTCGTTGCTGCAAAACCGGAGTTTGTAAAAGATCAGCCAGTTTCTGATTAGAGATTTTATATTTCTGACACTCAGCACAATTCTTCAGGTATTCAGTTACTAATTTACGCATACCTGTAAAATAGTATCGATTTCTGATACGAGCTAACGTCCTTTCGACGCCTTGATGGCCTGCGGTAGGAACGTCGTGAAATTCTTCAAGAATTTTCTTTACCATGGACGCCGGGACTACTAGCTGAGGGTCATCAGAGTCGGAGTCAGGATCCAAACGATAGAGTATACCTTGTGACATGACATATCCACGTTCAAGCCATCGGTTAGCTGCTAACAGGTCAGTATTTTCTAGATCTTTAATTACCTTATCTGTTTCAGAATCCTGCAGCTGAGCTTCGCGGAGGCTGGATGGACTGTATCGAGGTAAGTCGACTGTCATGGAGCAGATATCACACTTACCATCACGACACTCATCACAACTGGGACGACTCCACATGTCTGCTAAAACATTTAGCTTACCTGGCGTGTACTCAAATCTAATGTCGAATGCTTGTAACTTCATTGCCCAACGAATTAAGCGTCCAGTTGGAGACTTAAGGAGTGAGAAGCCAACGCAGTGGTTGGTGACCACTCTCGACTATTATCAGCCCAGACCACCGCTAAAGCTTCTCGCTCAGTGGTCTTACAGTTCTTTTCAGCTGGCGTTAGTAGTCTGCTTGCGTGTTGCGTGTCGTTGAAAGTCACGCTGTTCATCGGTCCACGTCCATGCTACATTTTTGATAGTGAGGTTGAGCCAATTGAGCAAAATTTGGTATAAACTTACGAAACAATGAGCATGTTTGGATAAACCACTTCAGGCTTTTCCCGTTGGTAGGCTCCTTCATCTGCATAATGGCTTCGAGCTTCGAAGGATCTGCTTTAATACCATCTGAAGCGACCACATGACCAAGGTAAGTAACATACTCACGTGCAAATGAGCATTTTCTCTCTATTGGCTCTAAGACTAAACAATCGAAGTCTGTCAAATACTCTCTGCAGATCCTCCAAGTGCTCCTCGAAGGATTCAGATATTATGCAGAGGTCGTCTAAGTAGCAAAGTCAGGTAACGTCTTTAACGGTAGGTATTAACTGAACGAAACCGGTCCATCAACCGCTCTAAGGTCGCCGGTGCGTTCTTTAGCCGGAAAGGCATGCGCGTGGAACCTGTAGGCCCCAAAGACGAAAGCAGTCTTGTCACGATCCGCCGGCGCGACACTTACTTGCCAATAGCCTGATTTCAAATCTATAGTAGACATGAAACAGTTTTGCTTCGTTGCTTGAAGTAACTCGTCAATGACTGGAATAGGATACGAGACAGTTTTGGTCACTGCATTGAGTTTACGATAGTCGACGCAAAATCTAACACCATTACGTTTTTTAGTCCAGGCTGACTCACATTCTTCAATTACCCCTTCGCTCAGCATCTTGTCGAGTTCCTGCTTCATGACCTCCTTTTTAGCGGGAGTAAGACGATAGGGCGGCGAAGATACTGGCGGATAGGTACCTGTATCGATGTGGTGCTCCGCAAAGGTGGCCGGAAGCTTCCTGATACCGGGGTCAAAGAGCGGACTTCGCGCAGCAACCGCTCAAACATGTTGGCGTTGGATTGTTGAATAGTCTGCATCAACGTGGCAAGGTTATCCATGGACATTGTGATATTTCCTGGGCGTTCACCATTGTCATCAGAATGGTATACGGCGCTTTCGTTTGAAGTCGACGCTTGAGGTTGATTTTTTTGTACCACCGGAACGAGTAGGTATGCATTGTTTATAAATAGGTAATAAGCACGAACGACTCTCGAAAAAAAGTAAAAATGTTTAAGTAACAGTCAAAGTAATTCACAGTTCACGATTTTTCGTTTTTACAACACGTGTTTTTCACTTTTAATACACACGGAAAGGGCGCCATGAAACGGGTGGAAACGGGCCTTTGGGGCGAAAATCATACACAAATTGTCCGAGAATCACTATAAATTAGAGGAAACAATTTTACACCACTGTTTTAAATACGAGCTTACATGTTCTCAAACCGCCATTCGCAACTCTCTCTCTCTCTCTCTCTCTCTCTACAAATCAAATCCTCTGGGCGGCGCGGGCGGCAGGCAGAGCTCGCTGTGTGGCTCCTACATGGAGCCACTATAGTTCTTTACTAGCATATTCCCGCGTTACAAATTATTTTTTAGTTTTCGGTTTATTACCTGATTACTTATAATGCGTGGTTTTAATTTTTTCAATTTAAGATCAATTTTTCATTCCAGCGATATGCACTTATCTGACAGATACCCATAGAGTTATTTGTCGAATAAGGCCTATCAGACTATTGAAGACCGGTATTTTAATGTTTTATTTGATTTATACTGCCCAGCTGTTTAAAGTAAGGGCCTTTACACACGCGAGATCGCGTCTTGCACGCGGCGAGCAAATCGCTGAGCAAAGCACTGAGAAATCGCCGGACAAATCGCTAATGTTTAAGGGCGCTAAGGGCAACACATAATGGCAGGTACGTAGGTACAGGTACTTACTGTTAAACCTCCTATGCATACCGTCAACGGAAGTAATAATATATAAAAAGGCATAATCGCAAATGAAATCTGGAATCCAAAGGTAATTAAGATAAGGAACCACATAATAGAATATAATAAGTTTCCCATGATCTGAAATTAAGAAGAAAATATATAATAGATGTACCGTCGGCTTCGGCAATACGAAACAATGTCCCTTAATTTAACTGAATGCGACATACCTACCAACAAAATGAATGAATTATGATAATCACAATGCTCCTAGCATTCACACAAATCAGTTTGGAAATTATCAGACTCTTATTTTATTTTAATAATTCAATAAATCAGCAAAGCCTAAGCCAGCAGTATTATGTGAGGTGTTGTCACTGTCATATTTATATACGTAGTATCTCTTAGTAGTCTGTGGTCATATTGTTCAATATAAGAAAAACTCGTTTATTACGGCCTTTTTGGTTATCTATAAAACTACATGTGCGCGCAACGTACCCGATATAGTTAGGGAGCTGGCGAGCAAAATTTCGATATGATCAGCACACAAGGCAGACATTATTAATAGTGATATTTATGCCATAAGAATCATCAAGGACCTAGTCTGCCACCATGGTGGCGCTGCGATGTAAATTTACAGCGTTTCAAAAATGTAAAAAAAAGGATGTGCTATATTATGCGCACACGTCTGCTTCTGGGGCTGATGATCACAGTCATCCTGGAAACACAAAGAATCGAAAAGGCAGACATCCAGGGCTCTGACTTTTGTAGTATTCAATTTTTTAATTTATTTTTATGATTTAAAAAAAATTATATGAAGTGCACACTTGGCAGATTTGAATTTTTCGATCCAAAACAATGAGAAAAACCACGGAAAAATAGTCTGCCACCATGGTGGCGCTGCGTTGTAAGCTTACAGCGTTTCAAAAATGTTTAAAAAAAAGGTGTGCTATATTATGCGCACACGTCTGCCTCTTGGACTGATGTTTGAATTCCTTATGAAAACCAAGAAAATCGATGAGGCTGACGTTCAGGCCTCTGATATTCCAAAGGCAGACCGTTTGTTTTTTTTTACATTTTAGGAAGGCTATAGGTGCCTTAATGTATTGTATGTTAGCTACGAGGCCTGACTTGGCTAACTCCGTTTCAATTCTAAGTCGTTATCAGTCATGCGCGTCTAAAGAGCTGTGGATAGCAATAGAAAGACTCTAGATATTTGAAATCCATATTGGATCCTTGACAAAACTGCTAAAGGCTTAGTTAAACTTAAATATGTTGAGACAAATGAGCAGTTAGCAGACGTTTTGACGAAGCCTTTACCTAGAGTGCTATTTGAAAAGTTTCGTAATAAGTTAGGTATTGTAAATGATGATAGTACTAATAATTAATTTTGTTTGTTTGTTTGAAATACTTAATTAAGAGGGGGTTTTAAAGTGTTAAAAGAGTACTCATTAAGAGGGGGTGTGGAAGAAACCTCCTTGAGGTTTGTAATGAGTACGATCTACCTATGTTTATGGTTTAGAAGTTGTCACTCTTGTGTAACGTAAGAAAACGTGTCGGATGGAGCTCGGCCGAGCTCCAGAATAAATAACGTTACTCCAAATACTGTGTTCTTCATTCCACAAATGTTATGTGATCTCTAATGAATAGGGCACTTTCGGCTCGTCCATCTGTCCTTGAGTCCACTAGGGAGACATATTTAGGTAGTTTAAAATTAGACTCATTTTTTAGCCAGATCTCTGATATGGCTAATACATAAGGATTATATTTGTTAATTAAAAATAAAATATCACGTTTTTATTGGAGATACTACGGCTAGGATATATTGTAGGACTACTTGATCCATTATTGAAATAGGCTATTAGAGAGGAAATAAATGGGGCAACGTGGGATAACAGAGATGGGTCAGCTAGGGGACTGGAAGGAGAAAATATTTTCATAAAGGTGGAAATGGCGCTAATCAGGTCTCTTATCAAGTCTTCAGTAGATTTTTGTAGGGGAATCTGAGGAATAATAGGGCTGGAAGTGATCCTAGGCTCCCTAGTAATCGCTTCGTGTGCCTGTTAATCGTACGCGGGGGACGCGGATTGCGGTATACAGATTTTTTTGTACGATGTAGTTCCCAGAGGTGGGGGTTGAGGCGTGGAACCAGTAACGTTTGCGTACGATTTTTTTGCAATTTTGGTATGAAGGTTGGATGCTTCTATGTAGGAAATATTTTCGTCAACCATAGTTTTCTTAGTTGCCAATTGGCGGCTGCTATATCTATGATTTAGATTTATTGTTGTCTATGTTTTATGATTGACTTTGTCATGCGACTAAGCGAACATACGTCGTAACTATAAGGGTAAAATGAATAGGTATAATATATTTTCGTTCCGAAGTGTGATACCGTAGCTTTGGTTCTAAAAAATTGTATTTTTTGTGGGTGGGTGTGTAAAGTAGTTACACATTTTATTAATATCAATCTTAGTAGCTTGTCGGTTTGCCGTGCGGGTCAGTGGACGCACTTGTGCGATTTTCTATACAAAGAATACCTACTACAATCCATTCTGATGCGATGCGTGAGATGCTTACGATATGAACATGTGACGCCTACTTATGCTTACTTGCGGTTGCCCGCGACTCCGTCTGCGCAGAATTCGCTTATCGCCTGGTTATCGCTGTCCCACGGGAACTATGCAATTTTCCGGGATAAAAGTTAGTAGCTAGGTATACCTACTGCGTCCTTCCTCGGGTCGAGGCGGAAACTTCTTCTGATACCAAATTTCATTAAAATCGGTTCAGTGGTTTAATAACCGTGAAAGCGTAACAGACAGACAGACAGACGGAGTCCCCGTATTCTCGTTGTCCCATTGATTAAACATCTTCCACTTCACTCCGCATTCAATAAAGTTTGTTGATACGATGAGGTATGAAATGCGTAGCTAGCTAGCTAGGTACATACATATTATTATTATTATACAGGAAGTGAAATTTTATTAATGAGACTACGACAAATGAGTCGCTCGTGGTCCCATTGATAATAACTTATTATTATTATTATTCGTAGCATTGATGGGATAAATCAATGGGACCACGAGAAAACTGGGGACCGAGTTACTTTCGCATTACTTCTTAGCCTTAGGGGGCGTCCAGTAATTACGTGAGGTATTTAGGGGGGCGGGGGTCGAGCCGAATCTTACTAAATCTCACTTGGGGGAGAGGGAGGTCTTGGCAAATATCACGTAATTTTTTTTAGCAGAAAATGGTGTAAAACTGCGTGAAAATTAAGTTAAATTAAAGTTGAATTAATAATTTAAGATTACAGCAATATTTGCAAATACTAGTCCTTGCTAGTCTTAAATAAAAGTAGGTATAATTAAACAAATTGTGTTACGTTTTTTAATAAATCCAATACTTTTATACCCAAAGTACAAGTTTTGAAAAACTCACGTGAGATTGGTGTAGGGGGAGCGTCGAGAAAAATCTTACATCTCACCAAGGGGGGAGGGGGGGTTAAAATCCTTAAAAATGCCTCACGTAATTAATGGACGCCCCCTTACCTTAAAACAGTTAGGTAGGCGGATTTGGCTCACATAGTTTCTTTAGATTACCTAAATTAATAGAATCTTTTCAGTCCAGAAATTCGCATAGTTCCCGAAACATGGCGAGGCTATGGGCAACATTTTGTTTTTACACATAACTGACCAAATGATTAACTCCTATCTCACCTGATGGTAAGTGCAGATGTGGACAAAGCTTATAGTCTAGCCGACAAGTTCAAAATGGTCTAAAATAGAGATACTGCTCTTAAAATTATGTGCGATAGCTCATTGGATGCGGAATTACGCCTAGAAAATTGTGCTAAAAGAGTGTATCAGCACATAAAAAATTGCCAAAGTTATAAACAATTAAAGATGACAAAAAGAAGGAATTTGGTTTTTCGCCAATATTTCATAGACTATTCATATTTAAGAAATTCCAAAAATAGAGTCTTAAAGAGGAGGAAATTTCCAATAAAAAACTCCTAGCTTCCGGAACTCTTATCTCCATTATTTATCATTTTAATTTAAAGCTGAAAATGGGTCTCCGCGCTTCATTTTTAGGTTGCGCGCGTGGTGTCAAAAGCGAGTACGACACATTGATTCATTTTTTTAAGCTATTGAATATTGTTTTAAAAATTTGAAAAAATTATAGTGTATTTGGAACACTTCAAAGAACTTATCCCCGCTGGAAATTTTACTTAAAGTTAATTTTTCAGCTAGTTAAACGATTGTTAACTAACAGAATTTTCTCGAACTACCGTCTTCATTGTAAATGAAAAAAAATGTTTAAGTAATTGTCGTAAATTTTTTTCGCTTCGTGGAGCCTTTCTTACATACATACTCAACATGATCACGCCATAAAAGTTAAAAAAATAATCATGCTTTGTTCATAATAATTTTTGTACTTGAACAAAAACTGAATAATCCAAGTAATTTTGTTAAAATAACTTTTTTTTTCTTAATCATCATATTATCGTTTTTTTATCAATACGAGATTTTAATTGATTTGTAAAAAAAAAATCCGCCATTTGTTGATATTTTTTTTATAAACAAATTGTTTATTTAAATATTTTCAAAAAAAAATTTCACAGCTATATTATATTAATATTATTATGAATTAAAAAAAAAAAAATTTTCGTAATATTAATTTTTAATAGTTTATAATTGTTTTTTTCATATTTCTATTGTTCAAATAATTAATTAAGAAATTATTTTTTATTTAATATTCATTATTAACAGTCCTCTATAAAGTAACAAAAAAATATTATTTTTTAACAACGATTCCATTGTTTATTAACTTATAAATTTGTTATAAACAAATTTTTAACTTTGTTATATTTTTTTTCTCAAACCTCTAAAAATTACAAAAACAACCATATATAACAAAGTATAGAAAAAAAATATTTACACTAAAAAATTAAAAATAATTGAAAACATATAGAGGACTGTTAATAATGATAATTAAATAAAAAATAATTTCTTAATTAATTATTTGAACAATAGAAATATGAAAAAAACGATTATAAACTATTAAAAATTGTTATTACGAAAAATTTATTTTAAAAATTCATAATAATATTAAAACAATATAGCTGTGAAATTTTTTTTTGAAAAAATATTTAAATAAACAATTTGTTTATAAAAAAATATCAACAAATGGCGGATTTTTTTTTTACAAATCAATTAAAATCTTGTATTGATAAAAAAACGATAATATGATGATTAAGAAAAAAAAAGTTATTTTAACAAAATTACTTGGATTATTCAGTTTTTGTTCAAGTACAAAAATTATTATGAACAAAGCATGAATATTTTTTTAACTTTTATGGCGTGATCATGTTGAGTATGTATGTAAGAAAAGCTCCACGAAGCGAAAAAATTTTACGACAATTACTTAAACATTTTTTTCATTTACAATGAAGACGGAAGTTCGAGAAAATTCTGTTAGTTAAAAATCGTTTAACTTGCTGAAAAATTAACTTTAAGTAAAATTTCCAGCGGGGATAAGTTCTTTGAAGTGTTCCAAATACACTAGAATTTAAAAAAAAAATTAAAACAATATTCAATAGCTTAAAAAAATGAATCAATGTGTCGTACTCGCTTTTGACACCAGGCGCGCAACCTAAAAATGAAGCGCGGAGACCCATTTTCAGCTTTAAATTAAAATGATAAATAATGGAGATAGAGTTCCGGAAGCTAGGAGTTTTTTATTGGAAATTTCCTCCTCTTTAAGACTCTATTTTTGGAATTTCTTAAATATGAATAGTCTATGAAATATTGGCGAAAAACCAAATACCTTTTTTTGTCATCTTTAATTGTTTATGTAGTAATGAGTCTAGTGCGGAGGCTGCCGAACAACCATGTTGTAACCTTTTGCATATTATAAATAAAGACTTTTTTTACTTACTTATAACTTTTGCAATTTTCTATGTGCTAATTCACTCTTTTAGCACAATTTTCTAGGCGTCATTCCGCATCCAATGAGCTATCGCACATAATTTTAAGAGCCGTATCTCTATTTTAGACCATTTTGAACTTGTCGGCTAGACTATTAGTCACTGGTTCAGTATCAGTAACCGCTATTCACTCTACCCAATACTGAGGTTGTAGTGTACTTGTCTAGTATATTATCTTATAGACCAGCGCCCCGAATAGCTTACTAAGAACTCATCGCGTTCTCATCGGATTGTATTCGGCAAACAGACATTTTGGCGACGCCGAATAGCAAATTAAACGTTAGGCTCTGAAAATGGTTGGTAATAGTAGTAATAGCTTAGGCGTGTCAGCGCCGAATAGAGGCCCAGGGAAGCAACTCAAACCCAAAAATCATTCCTAAGCTAGTATTAAATAATTGTATTTTATGCAACAGTTGTATAAGAGGGGTTGAAAAAGGAGATTGGTGCCTGACACCACCTCCTTCGTAACCTGTTACGAAGTGAGCGTAGCGAACATCATAAGAAAAGACGCCACGAGCATTTTCTGACTTATTTAAACAATAACTTAGCATACAATACTTTTTCTACGACTTCTTTAAAATTAACATCATCATTGTCGTCATCAGCAGTAGAAAGGTGTTCACCGTTGGACCTAGGCCTGTGTACAGTAAAATTGGGACCGAGTGCGACGACAGCGCCACGTGACGGGCGGCCATTGTGGACAATATTGTCACCGCTGTCAAACAAGAAGTATAAATATTGTGAAAAATATTAATGAAACCTTGTGTTATTTTACTATATTACACAATTTTGGACAATGGTAGTCAGTAACATTATTGCCAATAATATTAAAATTGTTGTTTTCAGTGAAATTTTAGAGGTTAGGTAACTTACTTTTTTTTTCTTACGGCAAATATCCACTTATTTCTTTGGTCTCGTTTCCACCATGGTCTTGGAAATTGGTAAAATTTACAGTCGCTATTCTTCTTGGTGTTATTACAATTCACAACAACACATCTTACCAGGACCATATTTTATCTCAAAAACGATTAGAAAATGTTTACTGCAATATGGATTTGACAGCTCAAGTCAGCGACAAAAATGACAATTTTAGCCGTAGCGAGCGCTGTGATCGTTTAGGCTACCCCCTCCACCCGCTTTGCACTCTGCCAATAAGACATAAATAATGCCAAATTCGGGCTCAGAGCCCCCAAATTACCCGAAAATGATACCCATTACATTTTTGTGTCAAAACGTCATCCGCCATGTTGGATACAATAAATTATGCCAAATTCGTGCTCAGAGCCACAAAATTACTCCAAAACAACACCCATCCACGTTTTTGTGTCAAAATGTCATCCGCCATCTTGTATCCAAAAAAGTATGCCAAATTTGTGATCAGAGCCACCAAATCACCCGCAAATGACACCGAATCACCATTTTTGTGTCAAGTCTCCAAATGTCTGTCGCCATCTTAGATAAAAAAAACTATGCCAAATTCGTGCTCAGAGCCGCCTAATTACCCGAAAATGATATAGCTATTAACATTTTTTTATTACAAGCTTTATATTAACTTGCAACATATGTATGTATGTATGTAAGTATGTTTGTACGGGTGGAATCTTGCGACTCAGTTTTGAAGCAGAAATCTTCATCAGATTGAGCTGAAATTTTGCATACCTTTGTAAGTCAGATGACAATAAAATATTCTGGTGGGCCAGCCAGGACCGTTGGTGACCCTTTCACTGTCAAATAAAAGTACTGGAGAAAAAAAAACAATTAAAAAGAAAATCTTTTACTTTTTCATTTCATGTCATTGGCCTTTTATAAGCTAGTAAATCGTCATGTTTATACAAAGTATGCAATTTTTCATACATATATTTAAAGAAATATAATAAGTCATCATATTCTCCTGCATAAGGTTTACATTGTTTATGATCATCTACTGTACTATGTTTTGGAAAGTCCATAGAAAGTAAACATTTGTAATGTTGGCTGCAACCCCAAGCACACACATGAAGCTCTAGCAATAGTTGATGAAGGGCCTCTATGGTGGATAAGTACCAGCGCGGACTACCTTGTTGGTGGCGCCAGAACTGTGAGGCTCGATTTTGGACCACAATTTTAGGTATCCTTTGCAATCTCTCGTCTGCATATATACCACGACTTTGATTCCAAGTGCTGTCTATAAGAACTACTCTATCAATGGGTAGCTTTTCTACATGGAATATGGTTTTAGTGCTTTCATCACTTTGAAAATGTTTGGTCATTAATGTACCCACATTATATCCGTGAGGCAGTTGAGATAGTACATATTCTGAGTATGTGAGAGAGTTCTGAGTATCCACAAAAAGTTCATGTACAGATTTAGCATCACACCCAGGGTAAAGTAACACTGTTTTTCCATCATTTACATATTCTGGTACCTCAGGGTAAGTATAAATATTGACATCATCAGGAGCAAGGACTGCTGCATGAGCTGCTGTACTTTTACCATCTATCTCTCTTTTGTGTTTGATTATATCCACTTTAATTGGAAGCTGCAAGAAAGAAAAAAGTATTAATTCCTTTAGGAAATTTGCAGCGCATCCACTACACTTAGAGAACTATGGCTCGATTTTTGAAAGTATGAGTGATTCCCGTCTTCCAACCTAGCGATCCCACCCAGGTTGGATATTGGGAAATCACAGTGGCATCTTCTAACCTGCCTCGGGTTGGATAGTGGGAACAAAATTTGTTTTTATTTTTTCTTCCCATCTTTCAACCTGTACATAAGTACAGTCACAAACAAAAAAAAAAACAAAAAAGTGCTTAAATATAATATTTATTCCTTTAAAATGTTCCATTACATTTTTTAAAGTTAGATACCTATTGATCAACTTAAACATCAGTTCTACACAAAAAACAGCAATGTCACTCCTTACATACATAACATTCTTCTTATGGTGCCTCTCCAACTAGTGAAGGTTGGCAGTCAGCTCCGCATACTTTACACGGTCCCTGGCCAGGTTGAAAAGCTCCGCTGCACTTGTGATTCCAGTCCATTCCCGGATATTTCGCAGCTAAGATTTCTTCCTGCGCCCAACAGCTCGTTTTCCAGCCACTTTGCCCATGATTATAAGCTGTAAAAGCTCGTATCTTGTGTGCCTAAGCACATGTCCCAGATAAGCAACTTTTCTTCTTTTGATGGTCTGCATCAGTTCACACTCCTTTCCAACCCGACGCAGGACCTCAACATTGGTCACCCGATCCGTCCATCTTATGGCCAACATGCGTCTATATGCCCACATTTCAAATGCTTCTACACGTTTACGGAGTTGCTCTTTAAGGGTCCAGGCTTCACATCCGTATAGAAGTATGGGCCATATATAGCATTGCAGTAAACGGATGCGCAGACGTATTTTGAAACTGCGACTGCAAAATATCTTCCTCATGTTGTTAAAGGCACTACGGGCGATTTCAATACGTGTTTTTATTTAGTTATCACTGTCCCAGTCTTCATTCACCCATGTGCTTATATCTACGTACCCGCTCCAGTGTCCTGCCCTGCACAGAAATCATGGGATTTACCACCTCTTCTTTGTGACCACCATTATTTTCGTCTTAGAGACATTCATACGGAGCCCCGTCTCTATCAACGTACTCTATCAACAATGCGTTGCAGTACATCTTCTGTTGGAGCTATTAGGACTGTGTCATCGGCATACCTGAGATTATTGACGATACGACCGTTAATTTTGATGCCCAAATCAAGCCCCTCCAGTGCTTCTGCGATAATGGCCTCTGAGTAGAGATTGAAAAGGGTTGGTGAAAGTACACACCCCTGCCGAACACCTCTTCTGATGTCTACTTCGTCAGTTTCTTCTCCATCTACCCGGACGGTCGCTTTTTGGTTCCAGTACAGATTCTGAATGATACGCACATCTTTGCCATCCAAACCAATATCGTTCAAGACTGCTACAAGACGATCATGCTGCACTCGATCAAACGCTTTTTCGTAATCGATGAAACAAAGGAAAACGTCTTGCTGCATATCCTTGCATTTTTGAATCAGAACCTGTACAGCAAACAGAGCATCTCTTGTTCCTACTCCAGCTCTTACTCCAAATTGACTGTCACTGAGCTGTTCATCACATCGGACCCTTATCCGCGCATGAATGATGTTAAGAAACAGTTTCAACACTTGGCTCATTAAGCTAATCGTTCTGAATTCTTCACATTTCTTTGCATTCTTCTTCTTAGGCAACGTGACGAAAGTTGATCTCAACCAATCATCTGGTAACTGTCCCGAGCTGTGCACAAGGTTGAAGAAATTTGTGAGGCCCTGTAAATGGTCATCCTCGACGAGCTTCAGCACCTCAACATAGACATCATGAGGTCCGGCTGCTTTTCTTGTCTTCGCATTACGGAGCGCCCTTTTGACCTGTTTTCAGTATCGGTGGCCCATCCACATCACGAGGCACGACTACTTCACTCCTGGAGTCATCAGCAAACATCGACTTAATGTATTCCTCCCAGGTACTCTTTTTCTTTTCTCGATCCAGTATTGGGTGGTTGCTGTCATCATGTAATTGGTGCATCATGGTTTTACCTCCAACCATTGACTTAATCTCCTTATGCAGATTGAACGCATCGTGTTTGGAGTGGAGTTCATTGACATAGTCACATTTATCTTGGTACCATTTTTCTCGTGTGTAGCGTACCTCTCTCCTTATTATCCTATCTAAGTTTTTATATTTGGTGTAATCTATGGTCTTGTACCTCCTCCGTTCTTCCATTAGGCGATAAATCTTCTCGGTCATCCACACTTGTTTAGGCACCCACTTTTCAGGTTTTAAGTGGTCTAAATTAATTTTAGCCAGCGCATTTCTCAATCGACTCCATCTTCCCTCCACGGATTCATGTCGCTCTACTCGCTTCGAATTGACCGCCCATTCATTAATGTCATAAGAAATTTTCGTTCTTACTTGGGGCTCCTTGATCTTTCTTATGTCTATCGTAATCTTTGGGGTCTTTGTCTTCAGTTGTTTAAGGGCACAGGACACTTTGGCAACCACTGGATTATGGTCAGAACCTATGTCTGCACATCACATTAATAAAATAAACTAATAATATGTCACTTATAAACACACCAACTACTTGACTATATACAATTACTTGTGACTGTATCCTATTCAGTACAGGTTGGAAGATTGGAAGAAAAATAAATAAAAAAAATTGTTCCAACTATCCAACCTGAGGCAGGTTGGAAGATGGCACTGTGATTTCCCAATATCCAACCTGGGTGGGATTGCTAGGTTGGAAGATGGGAATGACTCGAAAGTACTGTGAAAATAACACTTTAAAGTAGGGAAAATTTGTGTTAAATTTGAAATACAAGTAGATTATAAGAAAATTACAGCTTAAATTAATTTAGTTATCTATAGACCAACCACTTAGATGAGTCCTCGCCCTCGCGGGCACAGTGGCCCGGGCGAAGACTCATTTATGCAGTAGGTCTATAGTCGAATATTTAATTAGGGCTGTAATTTCGTAGCAATGTACAAAAGCATTTTCAAATGGTAGGTACTTTTAAGTGATGTCCTTTCTAAAATGAGGCCCCTGGTTTATAATCAAAAATATTCAGTAACATTCTTAGATATTCAAGAAATCTAGTTTATGTCAAACTAACATGCACCAAACCTCATATAAAATTATGGAGCGAGAATTCGACTTTAGTCTTCCTGCACTATAATAATAATCATTTATAAGAAACCTATTTTTCTAACCTTCCATAGAGGTGACTCTATTAGTATTTTATATCATAGCATATCTGAGAAACCAATTACCTCTTTGTTTATTGCGCTCTTTATTTATTTATTTTATGTAGTATATTTTATTGATATATATTATAGATAGTATAAAGTAGTTTATTGACTGGTAGGTTTTAGGAGTTTATGTATTATATTCGGTAAAGTTATGTATTGTGGCTCTCAGTGTTTGCAATTTTTAAACTCACTCGTCCATCCCTAATATAATACTCCTTTCATCCACTCAAAGGTTGACTGGAAGAGATCCCTTAAAGGGATAAGTCCGCCTTTGTGCATATATCTCAGTGTTTGTCAATTGTATTTGTCTTGTTTATTTTGCACAATAAAGAGTTTACATACATACATACATACATACCTCTTTTAGTCATCAATGGAAAGGTTCTTTTAGATAGGTACCAACATTGCAGTGGCGGAACAATAGGGTGGCAGGGCTGGCAAAATGCCAGGTGCCCCCGACCCAAGAGTGCCCCGGTCCAAGAGGCCGCGAGCTCAAAGATATTAAAATTAAACTGAGTACAATGTGACGATTTTTACTGATAGGGCCCCATCAAAAGAATTTGCCACGGGCCCCAGATGGTATAGTTATGCCACTGCAACATTGTACAACTATCTAATACCTCAAACATACACAATCAGGCACACTTACGTACATACACACAGACGCAAACGCGCGTTGCACACTAGTTAAGTAGTTAAGTTAGTGATAGAATTGGTTTAGGTTCTGCTTGGTTTTTGTTAACCGTCAAATTAAGAAAGAGCGGAACATTCCGATACAAGCATTTCTCATGCTTAAAGGAAGGTTCCAACCTGTATGACTGTAACCTATAAAAATGTAAAAAACCAAATAAACATTTTTGATTTTGATTTTTGATTTTTTTGAATACCTCACTCAACAATAAGTCTGGAAAAGTCACCCGCTGTTTCTTATGATTATGACTAAGACTAAAAATGCTTAGACGATTAAGCATTCCTAAGAGCTTAGGTTGTCTATGATTTTTGCAGTTATGATTGCTTTAAGGAAAAATTTCACTGGTTATTCCCTCCCTATTGATAGTACTTACACTGCAAGATGGCACTTTGCCTCTAAGTTCTGATACTAAAACAAAACAACTGTAGCAAAAGTACATGCGCGATTTGCCACAAACAGGACAATGGCTTCTACAGTCCAACGAATCAAGAACACTAGGGCTCGATATATTCATTCCTTCAAAGGGATTGGCGTCACGATTCCTTGCCTCGGGATTTTTCGGATTCATTTTAAAATTGAATATAAACTTTTAATAAATTCTAAATCCAAGATTCCAACACAATTACGAGAACTGTAGATTAAAAAAAAATACACTGGAGAGATATTTAATAAGATCAAACTAATTCCACAAAACTTGAACGATATTTCATAAAGAAAAGAATTTCACTCGCTATTTGGTTTGGTTCAGTTACAAGTTTTAGGTTATACTACTATATCTCTCTAATCTGTGATTTAAACGATGAAAAAAACGGAGGGAGGAGGTTCCAGTCCAGCATACAAAAAGTATTCTGTGGTTCTTATCAGTCTGACGCAAACAGAAACAAAAAAAAATTTGAATTTACACGGAAAACTATTGCCATAAGACTGAAACAAAACATCAGTAGTGTTTATATGTCAAGGTCAAGTCAACAGTCAACGGTAAGCCTCATTACTTTGTTTGTCATCGCGGCTCGTGTACTTTTTCCCTAATTTCTTTAGATTTCGATTCAAGTTAGTGTTAACTGTTATGTAAAGCAGTGAAACGAGATGTACGTGGAAACATTTAATGAAAATACGACCGAGAAGACGGTTTATAAAGTATGAAATATGTGGAAATACGTCTTGAGGGAAAATGACGAGAAACGGTCATTTATGGCAAAATTTCCTTTGGACGAAGACCGGTAAATATTGCCTTCGTTACGTTTAATTACTTGAAGCCATATTTCTTAGCACCAGGCAATATAAAGAAAGAAATAAGATATTTATGTCCATTTTCATTGTGTACTAAAGCTACGTTTAGACTACGACAGAAATTCCGACATAAATGTCTGTACTGTTTACACTTGAACGTATTTTTGGTGTCTGAGTAGTGTCTATTCGCAAGTGTACGGAAGTAGTGTCCGAGCTGTTCACACGCCAACCAGTTAGTGATTACTCGGTCATCATGGATAAACGTCGTGCAGCCGCTATTGCTACTATTGTAATAAAAAATCGACCACAGACAGCAAAGCCGTTCGCGAATAATTTAAAAAATATTTTGTGACGCCACAAGGTGAAGTAGATTGGCAGTATAAATATATTTAACAGTATTGTTTAGAATTAATAAAGAAATGTGTGACTTAATTTTGTCAACAATTTATATCAATAAATTTTACTTACCATACTTCCCACAGTGTTATTTACTTTCGTAGAGGGTAACATAAATTTTAAAGCCTCAAAATATTCCCAAGTATTAGTATAATTTTCCTCACTTCCTTGTCCACTCTTTTTTTTTCTTATTTCATTATTGAGTTGTGTCCTTAAGTTATGAATTTTTCTGCTTATTTCTGTGAAGGTAGTTTTAAAATCTTCTGCTAAACTTTCCAACGCCGCCTGCTTTTTTACTCTATTTTTATAATCACTAGATAAAACATTCCAAAGCTCTGGTAGCCCTTCTACAAAAATTATAAGGTTTTTTGTGGCTTCCTTGCTCCACGTAAAACTCATTTCGTGTACTCCAACACGGTGCGGTGTATTGAAAATATCAAACCTGTTCGAAAACTTTTCAAGTACACTAGACACTTGGACACAACGTGTTTACACAGCGACTGATGCGACACTAATTAACGTGTCACAATAAATTTTGCAATTGGAGACACTCGTGTTCATACAGAGACACTCGATGTATAGGTACATTGAGTGTACGGTGTATAGTGTCTTAGTCTAAACGTACCTTATCTTAAGGATGTATTAACTTTATCGATAACTACAGGCTTATTTGTTTATTATTGGGAGTAATGACATAACAGAAGTGGAATTTTGGGTCAAATTGTATGTAGTAATTAATTCCATGCAGTTACTATTTATAAACTTCTTGATTTGTTTTAGGGTTAAAGATTTTAACTTTAATAAAATAATGAAAGTATAAAATATCTGTTTTAATGATAAAAAATCTTTTACAGACGGTGGGTCAAACTTATTGGAAAAGAAGATTTAATAATGTGTTCTAACAGAAAAAATACAAATAATGAAACATATGTGAAGATACAGATTATCGCAACATCATAATAAAAAAATAATAAATCAGTTGAAAAAGTTTATTTTTACACGGGTTCTACATTTGAGTGTAACACTGTATCAGTTCGTCGAATGAATCATACACTATAATAACATATGACTTAAATGTGGAATCGATCCTAACCGTATTTCGATTACAAAAATTGTTGAAGTGAGCATATATTTCAATCCTCACTATTTTATCGATTTCGATAAAAAACAAGCGTATAATAAAACGCACTCTTTTGACACTATTGTTTTTTGGCGTACAATTTGGTAATGTTTTGCCGTGTAAGCCTTGTGTCAACGGATTTTATTCACTAGTATGGGAGTCCCGTCTCTTAAAACGTAGTGGTTATATTATCTTTGGTTCTTATTTCACCGAGTCTATTCTTTTATTTATGCTGCGTTCAATTTCAATCGATCTTGAAAGCAGTCAATTTTGAAAATATTCTCTGTTGAAAAACTGCTTGCAAAATACAATAGGTCGTGGCACAAGTAAAACGGCTGCCACACTTATATAATATCTCGGACTGCGCTCCCACAATACTCCAAGTTTCAAGTTTTAAGTGTCAAAACGTACGTACGTTTGGGCAGTGAGGTATAGATGAACTCCATAGTTTGAACTGAAACAAGATATAAATACTCCTGTGTATGAGCTATGTGCATAATCTTAGATACTGGAAGAAAACTGTACTAACTGATCACGAAAGCACAAATTTGCCTCCCAGATCCTATTTGAATGGATGTTTGTGAAAAGCCAAAAATTACCTCCTACGCGGCTCGCGAGGTAAGGCATTCAGTTCGTAAGCCACGTTATTAAAATATCGAAACTTGTGGTTTTTATTAAAATAATTCGACTACAGTCATTTCCCCAACTTACTTCTTAACAAATTTAGTGAACGTAATGGAAAACACGATATATTTGTTTACATTGTGTAAGACCGTCATTACATACTTAGATAAATTTCCACACATGACTTTGTCAAGAATTTCACACATTGAGGGACAGTTAGAAAAAATATTTTGACCGTTAAATAATTAAATCAGGGATAGATTCCTTGAAAGTACAAAAGTTATTTTGTATTGGATTCTATAGTTGCAATTTACATTTACGTATTTATATTTGTTTTACTCCGAAACTAAACCAAACTAACCAACAGTAATATGATCAATAAAATAGACCATTTAAAACAGACATGACCAAGTCCGTCTACTCGAACTGTTAATTATTTGATGATTTTATTTACTGTCCGAATCAAGCTTTAAGACATACTCTTAGTCTGTGTTAAGCAACATTTTTAGGAGACTCATAACAAAATTAAATTGATATTACATGAATATTACAATTCGGAGCGGACTAAGTCGAGTGTGGTTCATGTAGTCGCATATATGTTGTGTTGTGATATATACTTACAATACTATACAAAATTTTCCTATTCAACGTCAAAAAAGTGTCGGTAGTGCGGAATTTTATTTTGTGAATTGACTATTATTTTGTAATTTGAATATATGTCGAAGGTAAGATAATTAAGGAGTTTTTTTATTATCACCCCACGATTGAGTGTTTGGAATTGTGTGCACAATTGTTTTTTTTGCTGTTCCTTGTTTAGCTAAGGTATGACGCCATTTTGTCGCGCCGGCTGATCCATACTTACGATTTATTATTTTTCTTAGAATAGTTTCCAGAGGGCGAACTATTTCATTAAATAGTATCTACAGTATTTTTAATTGGTCTGTTTTTCATACTAACAATAGATAGTGTGTATAAATTATTACATAAGTTGTTAAAAGTGCTTCGAAGTAGAAAGAAACTAGTAATGTCATAAAAATTTACCGGACGAATTTATTTTTGTTGTTATCCTCTTTTGCGTTTATCACATTTTTATAAAAAATGTAGTTCAGTAATCTTTAAGTTTCTATAAATGTACATGATTGTATACAAAAATATACGCAGTGTTTAAATACTGCGTATTGATTATTGATGTAGAAATATATTTCCAGCAGTGCTGTTCAGCACTTATCCTACCTACATAGTTGCAGGTATGTAACCTGAATTATGTATTTTAGTTTGAAGTTATAAATACGATACATTTGTTAATATCCTGTGAAAAACTTAATGAATTACAAAGTTGACAATTATGTTGATTTAGCATTCTGTCATTACTTAATGAATTTTGTTCTAAACACCTTTGTACCTATTGAAAAAGCAGCATGATAATAAAAAAATATGTGCATATTTTATTTCAGGAAAGGCAATGAATACATTCATAATAAAATAATGACAATATCAATGAAAGAACAGGATCAGATGCCTGGGGAGGTAAGGATAAAGCAAATTTTTAATTTTGTATATGTGTATAATGTGTTTTTAATGTTTAATCAAAATCTAGGGAGTGGTGTGTATCAGTTGTTTTTGTTAATACTTGCTTGTGAAAAAACAAATGTCCTATTAATTTACTGATTTGTTTGAGGAATTCCTAGTGTCGTAGTGCCTGTTATTTAAATGCAAAGAAAGACAAATTGTTATCTGGTTTTTAGTGAATGCTTATTTTTTCTTAAAATATTGTATGTTGTCATAGCTAACAGGCAACAACTTCTTTATCTCTCTCCATAAATAAACTAGCATCTGCCCGCGACTTCGTTTGTAGAGAATTATACATGTAAACCTCCCCCTTGAATCATCCTATCTATCAAAAGAAACCGCATAAAACCCATTGTGTAGTTTTAAAGATCTAAGCATACATAGGGACAGACAGACAGCGGAAAGCGACTTTGTTTTATACTATGTAGTGATATTATATCTCTTGCTTATAATTAAGTGACTAGTTGTCAGATTGCCATTAATAAATTTAAACAAAAGCTTGTGGTACAAAAACCTGCACCCTTGTCCAATTTTCATGTACACATTATTTATTTAATTTAATTCAGATTGTATGTTTAACTATAACTAAATCATGGGTGTACAAAGTAGGATGAACAAAAGGTTTTTAGCTGTACATAAAAGTCAATTAAAGGCATCAACCATTAATCTGCAGGTATTGAAATAAGGTGTTCTCATCTAGTTGGTTCAAAATAATACTGAGCTTTAAGATCACAAAAAAAGAAGAAATTAGCCTTAATTTTGATATGGAAACATGTCAAGCATACCAGAAGTTATTTCAACCTGCTATTTGGATTCTTCTTGAGGATTATAAGAAACATTTAACTCAATTCAGAACTATAACTTTAAATACAATAGTAAAATTGTGCCATGTGGATCCACATGGCTGTATCAGAGATGCCCCAAATTGTAGACTCCACTGAATACAATTTTTCAGTCTAAGTGTTGTTTGTGCTCTTACTGAACTAAATATTTTGCCAAATTACCTATTGTTTTTTTTACAATATTCATGCTCTCATCTACAATGGTGGTAAATTGTTTCACAAAGTTAGCTTTTACCTATAATTTCATGCTTGCAAAGCCTAAATATTTGATGCAAACATGGAAGTAGTTAAGTGAGCTTGTAGCATCTATACTAGAAAATGCTAGTTATGTGAATCAGTATGGGATATTTATATTTGTATTAACAGCTATTAAATTGTTAAACTGTAAAATCCAAGATGAAATTGTTTGTAAATGTTGTTAAGCTTTTTGCCCGATGAAAAACCTAAAACCATTCTTTCGAATTGTTAGGGTGTAAATCTAAGCATTGTAGTCTCTGAACATTTGAACTTAAGTTTTAGCATTTTTAAAAGAACATGTTTAAGCTTAATTAAAACAACACAAACAATGTGCCTGGGAGGAACCTCAAGTACTTTAACAGTTAATTTCTGAGGTCCTTAGGAGTAAAAAATGCTATAGAAACATGTTTTTTTTTGTACAAAATATTTTTTTTTTCACTTGTAGGAGAACAGAGCTTTAATTAGGGCGAGCTGGCAACGTTTGTCATAGTTTTTCAGTGTGATATCAAACAAGACATTGTCTGACGATTATTTCAAGCCAGGCCTTTTAAATCTGAAGATTTCAGAGCTACATAAAACTAAGCCAAATTTAGCCGGTCTCCAACGGCATTTTGGTCTGATAAGATGTTTAGGATTTAGTGTTAAAATCCTTCGGCTTCCTCCCGGACACCCAATATATACATATTTTTACATGTGAAAGCCCTCCCTCTTCATGTAATACAATATACTTACTAGATTTTGCCCGCGAATTCGTCCGCGCAAAATTAATTTTAGTGTTGAAGCTCTTCCTCACGACTTTATATACATACATAATCACCTCTTTATCCCTTACGGGGTAGACAGAGCCTAAGGTAACCAGACCACGTTAGCGTGATTATGGCCGTACAAGTTAAAAGTGGAATCAAAATGGCCGTATCGCCTATAACATGATTCCTAAGATTTTCGCCCATTCCCTCAATGGCCTTTTACCATTTACGCGGGATGAGAAGCAACTGGTACATTCTATGTTTTTTCTTTGCTCCCAGACCAGTGTGGAAGAAATCTTAAAATAAGTCTTTATTCCCTATCCCACGGGAATTTAGGAAAAAACCTTGAAATGGCAAATTTGAAGTCTAGTAATTATAGTTACCAAGGTAGGACCATTTCAAAGTGATATAATATACTTAAATCTATTTTATTCCCTATCCCGTGGGAATTTAAAAAATCCCTTATTAGTGCACCTCTATGATGGTTAAGGAATATTTCTGCCCAATTTCAAGTATGCAGCTTTAGTGGTTTAGGCTGTGCGTTGTCTGTCAGTTAGTCAATCATGTTACTCTTTTATAGATATACTTCGATAAAATATTTCCTTTCGTTTTTCCCTTTTTTTATTTAGTTATAGTAATTTGACCAGACAATTCGCTTAATTACCTACGAACGAATTCAAACTTTCACAATTTGTTATAGATTGCGTTCCCCGAGGCAAAACTAAAAGCACTTGAAGAAAAAATATCACATCCACGATGGGTAGTGCCGGTGCTGCCAGAGCAGGAGTTAGAGATGCTTCTTATTGCTGCAACAGAGTTGGCAGCAAAGGGTAAAATTAAGTTATTGTGTACCTTTATTCAATATGTTCCTGTTTCACTTAAAATTATTGTCTGATTTAACTTAAAATGTTTTAATATATTTAGCAATGGTAAACAAAAACTTCTGATAGAAACAATTATTAGTATTAGGTACAAAAATCTCAAAAAGTTACATGACACCATGACAGGTGCTAAACCTTACATACACGTTCTTGGAAATATATTTAAAAAATCAGAATATGAATAAAAAGTCCAAGTAAATTAACAATTATTACTTACAATGTTTCTCACACCGCAACATACTCCCAATAATTTAACGCAACCTTAAAATTATCGAAAATGTTGTTGTGCTACTTGTTATAAACGTGTTTACGGTTTTACAGGAGAAGATGAAAATAATATTGCATGCCAACGATTCTATAATGATGCCCTGACAGTGTCGTTTACAAAGATACTAACTGACGATGCAGTGTCATCATGGAAGAACAACATCCAGCAATGTGTGCGATCAAACTGCGAGAAGTTGGTTAAACTATGTGCAATGAAATTAGATGATCCGAGATTTTTGCATTTATTGTCTATGGCCTTTAACCCTAACAACAAGTAAGTTCTGTGTATAAGTTTTTTTATTAATTAATAATCTTAACTTTATTTACAAGACATAAACACAGAATAGGTGTAAAAATAATAATGGCTGTGCCAAGATAAGCTAAGTGATTCTTCCCCTCAAATTTGGGCTTCTAATTTTTATGGACATTAGTAATTAATGTGCAAAATTTTAGCACCCTAAACTTTATACTAACTTAATTTTTAACCTAACTTTACTTTTAGCTTATCCTGGCACGGCCTTATAGGTATATTTAATTTGCTGTTACCAAAATGAATGTTTATTTAGAACATCCTTTTGTTCAGTGAGAAATTCGAAAAATCTATTCTTATGACACCTATGTCATCTTCAAAGAATGTCTACTAAATAAAAAAGTCTATTTTCTATACCATCCTTTTATCCCGTGGGAAAATTGGAAAACACCTTTGTAGTGCACTCCTCATTGTTTCTTATCCCACGGGAATTTCGCAAAATCCTTAAATCAGTTTTCAGATATCGTAATTACCTACTGGTATGCCAAATTTAAGTTACGGAGATAAGAACATTTCAAAATAATAATATAAATCCCTTTTTTCTCCCTATCTCGTGGGAATTTCAAAAAATTAAGAGATTCTGAATGCTCCATGCTCCTCTGGGATACTCAAGATATATGTCTGCCAAATTTCATATTCCTAGGTCCAGTGGTTTAGGCTGTGCGTTGTCTGTCTTTGAGTCAGTCACGATACGGTTTTATAGGTATAGATGACAAAAAATATTTTACAGATTTCATACATTTAACGCATCGTGTACATGTGAGGGCCTCTCCGTTACTACATCAGCAGGACAAGGCTCTACACAGGAACCTGAAGTGTTTAGCAGATCACAGGATCATCGGACACCCAGAGGATGGCTGGTTCATCTCATCAATGTGTATGTATTTTTTGACTTGTCAATCATATGTCGTTTCAGAGAGCAGTGTTGAACGTGTTTTATGAATGCCTTCTATATAATATACAGGGTGTTTGGTAGCTAGATACAAAGCTTTAAGGGGATGATAGCCGAGGTATTTTTGAAAATTTTTAGCCATACATGTCTTAGCCGAAATTTGATATTTTTTTTAAATTGAAGACAGAAATTTTTGGAAATTACCCAGAATTTGATAGTCACGAGTCAATATTGCCCCAATGAGCGTTAATTTGGAAACAAAATCTTTTATTTCGGATAGTTTAGTGTGTATTGGACCAAATGAAATAATTTTTAAGTGTCTTTCTTGCCACAAAAACCAAATGGAGGCATTCGAAATTACTAAAAATGTCTTAGGTTGGAACAGTCATTTTTCCGTGCCATAAAAAAAAAATTAAAAAAATCCTTGAAATGTTCAAACATTTTTAGAAACATGCCTGTTTATTGTTCTTTCTTTTAAAGTATCACTCATTCACATTGCTTGCTAAATCTGGGATAAAAAGTAAAAACCAAATTCAAGGAGCACTCGCTAAGAGAATGTACTAGTCTTGGAATTTCACGTTAAAGGTACTTAACTAGTAAATTACACGAAAAAAGATTAAAATGAAATCATTAATCTTCGGTTTGTTACAAAATTAATTAATTTTACAATTTTTTTTACATTAATAAATCAAATGTATAAAAATTAAAAAAAAAAACAAATTTCGGCTAAGACATATTTGGCTAAAAATGTTCAAAAATACCTCTAGCTACCAAACACCCTGTATTATTATAGGAAACACTGAGGTGGCACTTATGTTGTGTGCTTATGCTAACATAACCTAAGTGTCTTATTTATTAGTACAGATTCATTGAGAAAAAGTTATTTTTTTAGATTTGGTCAAGCTGGTGGTTTTGTAAAACTTCGTACGCGGTTTGAGGAAATAATGGGTTTTCAAAAGCAAGATTTGACTTCTTCTGTAAATTCAGAAGAAAAAATTTCTACGGAAATAACTGAAAAAGACAGTGATGAAAAGGAAAACAATGAAACAAATAATACTTCAAACTCAATCATGTTAGCAGATAATAGCGAGGTGAGTTTGATATGTTGATTTTGATTATTTTTTTAATTTAGAATACTGGGTAAAATTTGAAAAACCTATATATTGATATTGTATACATTGTAAGTTTATGTTTCTTACAGATATCGCTGGGTGTAAGGAATGAGCAACCTTCTTCGCTGGAACAGTCCACCAGTGGAGAAACTCGCGTTGCTGCCGTTTGGCAACTGCTGCGCCCACTTGGCCTTTGCCACGACCTCTTAACACCTCATACTGTCACTACATATCTTTTACCTGTCCTGGTCAGTATACTTTTACGTAGGAGTAAAAAAAATGACCTGTTAAAATTTATACTACTTAATCGAATTTAATTGCTTCTAGGAATGTATTCCTACCCTATTAGACAGTCTGACTGATGAAGAATTAAAAAAAGAAGCACGTGGTAGCGAAAATAAGACTGACACTGTATCATGTTTAATACGAGCTTGCAAGTGTGTTTCTGTTAAAACACCTCATCATCACAGCCTCCTTAAATGTGAGTTAAATTGTTTTTTTTTTGTTACTTTCAATTATTTTTCCAATATTTCTATAGATACTTAAAGGTGAAATGCGACATAAAAAAGGAATAACAACTATTGTAATTGTTATTGAAACAAGATGGAATACGTCGTGAGTCGGTTGGAAACCCTGTAGCTGCTTAGGGGCGCTGTTCCGTCCATCCGACCCTGAGTCGCTACATCGCTTTCAATTGCCTTTAAATCATCGTATCGCAACACAATTGATATTTTTGTGTACCTGTTTTTTTTGTTCTGACCTTAAGACAGATTAAAAAAAATCCCATAATTTCTATTATTGTTTTTCAGCTCTTGAAATGTTTCGTCTCAAAATGATACTACGTTTGTTACAAATGTCATCGTTCAATGGTAAAATGTCCGCTCTAAACGAAATCAATCAACTAATAAGCACAATGTCCCAACAACCAAAACCTGAGTGGTTGACACCATCAGTTATCACAGTGAGTATATTTTTATAAGTTTAATCACTACATAGTATAAAACAGAGTCGCTTTGTCTGTCCCTATATCCCTATGTATGCTTATATCTTCAAAACTACACAACGGATTTTGATGCGGTTTTTTTAACAGATAGAGTGATTCAAGAGGAAGGTTTTTATGTATTATTCTACGCAGACAAAGTCGCGGGCAGAAGCTAGTTTATAATAAAACTAGCCTTCCGTCCGCAGCTTCTCCCGCGATAAATTAATTTTCCCGTAGGAAAAGGTATTTTCCCGCGGTAAAAAGTAGCCTATGTCACTCAGTGATAATGTAGCTTTCTAACGGCAAAAGAATTTTGGAAATCGGTCCAGTAGTTTCGGAGCCTATTCAATTCAAACAAACAAACAAACAATCAAATCTTTCCTCTTTATAATATTACTAGCCTTCCGTCCGCAGCTTCGCCCGCGATAAATTAATTTTCCCGTAGGAAAAGGTATTTTCCCGCGGTAAAAAGTAGCCTATGTCATTCAGTGATAATGTAGCTTTCTAACAGCAAAAGAATTTTTGAAATCGGTCCTGTAGTTTCGGAGCCTATTCAATTCAAACTAACAAACAATCAAATCTTTCCTCTTTATAATATTAGTATAGATTAATAAAATATTATCGACTTTAACTGCATTATTTTGTTATTAGCACGTTATTATTGCAAGTTAACTTTAAGTGTAAACTGTGGTTTTGATGTTCTAGACTTGGATTCGAGAAAATAAAGTGGTTGATATCGTTTTACGAGACTCTCTCCACCAACCACAATACGTCGATAGGCTTGAGAAAATGCTGAGATTTATGATAAAAGAGAACTCTCTAACTAGAGACGACTTGGATGCCATATGGAAAGCACAGCATGGCAAACATGAAGCGATCGTCAAGAATTTACATGATCTTCTTGCCAAACTCGCTTGGGACTTCACACCTGATCAACTAGACCACCTTTTTGATTGTTTTAAGGTAATTTAGAATATTTTTTCATTCAAATGAACAAAATTTTCAAAATTATATCGCAATGTTAATCACTCCTTTTATATAGGCAAGTTGGGCAACTTCAAGTAAAAAGCAGAGTGACAAATTACTGGAAGTAATTCGTCGTCTTGCTGAAGATGACAAAGATGGCGTAATGGCAAATAAGGTATAATTTGACTGAAATGAGTCATATTTAAAACTTTTCTTCGTAATCTACACGAGTCGTTTTAAAAAAAGTACATAGTTAAGGGCTTAATTATCATCACAAAAATTAATGGATTCTTTTGTGTACCGATCGTTTCACGCTTATTTCATTGCAATAAGGGTGAAAATGTCGTAATAGTACGAGAGCCCACGACCAAAATTTTTGTCTCATAGCAATACGGCCAAACCCGCATCAAATCGATAGATACGATTAGCCTGAACTCGAAAATACCAATATCAGACATTTTCCGCGTAGCGTTTGATCTGACCGAATTTTCAAAATTGTCAAAGAATTTTACCGAACTGCATCATAGCAATATGTCTGATTTGCAGACTGTAGTTGAATGATAGTTCTGAGATACCGGAAACATATTTTTCAGACGTTAGTGGTGTAGCGCAAACCCGTAAAATCACTTAAAAAAATTAAAAATGAGACAAAAAAAATGTCTCATAGCAATACGTCTGAAAATCTTTTTTATTAGTAAATTTTGGTTATTTGATGCGAACAAAACAATTTTCAGACGGAAATGTGAACGCATTAAATTTTGAGACCGTTTTGAAAATGTTAACAAATTTTACCGATCGGTATCATAGCAATATGTCTGAAAATTGTTGGACATGATAAAATAAGTTGTCCACATGTGCAAAAAATTTATATCAGACAAATTAAGTGTAGCACCTTCTCTATCAGACAACTTTTCGATACTCGATAAAAATCGTATTGAGGCATCTTGAATTCTCTGTTACAAACCAATGAATACGTTGCGACCCTGAATTTATTAGATGATAATTAACAAAGAATTTACCCGATTCTTGAATATCTATGAAGGCTGTAAATTTAAAAAAACATTTAACAGAGGCGTCGGCCAGGCGACTCCGAAACGTTATTTTCGTTTTTGGGAGTATATGCTACACTTAAAGTGTCTGAAAACAGGTTTTTGGTAATCCTGGCAGCAATACGAAAAGTTTAATTTTTTTTTTATCCGTATTGCTATGATACAGGTCGGCTAAATTTGTTGACATTTTCAAAAATGCGCTCAGGCTATATGCTACGCGCAAAATGTCTGAAAACAAACTTTTTCGTAATACAATTATAAAATCTATGTACATTTTCACTATCAGACGTATTGCTATAATACCGACTGCCTTTTTTTTTTTGACACAGCAGAAATGGCCTCCCACGCTGTTGCTACACTTTCGACCGTTGCTACACACCTAGTCGGGTTCAGAATCATACAATCTAACGATTTTATAGGGTTTTTGCCGTATTGCTATGAGACATGGTTTTGGTCGTGGGCTCTAGAACTATAACACAAAGGATTCAATTAACTTTTGTTTTAATTAAGGCCCTTAACTATGTGCATGTGTTTCGAAAACGACTCACATTTAATCGATTTGCCGAGACATTCTTATACATTTTTTGTAGGTTCTAGTACTGTTTTGGAATTTGGCCCATTCTGACGAAGTATGCACAGAAATAATGGATGTAGCCCTGGCAAATCTTATCAAAATACTAGACTATAGCTGTAGTCAAGATCGTGACGCTCAGAAAACTCTCTGGTTGGACAAGTAAGTGGCGATTAATGTACAGTCGCCATCAGATATATCGTAGCGGGCGAGGTACAGTAGGGAAAATGTGTTTTGTTTACGTATCACCGTATAACCCTATCGTAATAAGGTGACATATCACTCGAGTTTGAGTGACGGCGGCCTGTCAATTGAGACAGGGTTCTACTGTGGTACGTAATAGTACATTACTGTCTAGGCCAGGAAGTAGGCAATTGCTGGCTGAGTATTGGTTTGAACGGACGAGCTTGCGAGTCCGTTTAATAATACGAAGCCAGCAATGCTATTCTGGCCGAGGCAAGTATACTGCTTTTCTCAAAAATCGAAAATATAACAACAACAAAAATAAATGAAAATAAAATAGTGAAAATTGTTTTGCTTTGCCGCCTTTTTCTATCAATGGCATTTGAAGAGTGTATTTTTCTACCCTGAACACCTAAAGCTACTTCAGACACAGATAAACACGTTGTCGTACTAGTTTTTTTTTTTTTAATTTGATGTTTTAAGTCTTGTGCCTTTCTTTTATAATGGTGATTTGCATTTTTAAAAAGTTAATAACTAGACAGTAATTGAATTTGTATGCAACATTACTGTCGAGTTTAGCGCGACAGTAATGTTTTTTTTTTTTTGGACTGACCGGCAACAATTAACTTCCTGTTCTGATATGTAGTTAACAATGACGACTTTACCGGACATTTTTGAGAAAATATATTTCCCTCACTGTACACAAATATCTCTTAGCAGAATTACATTACAATAAATTCATTGAAGAAGATCGGAGCATGCATTTTGTTATAAATATAGGAGCAGTGACTTTTCAATATATTCGCAACCATACAACGAGGCACGAAAATCTGCAAATTTATGTAACACACTATAATCGCATTTTTATATCAGTTCATTTTTTATCTTTTTCTTAATAAATTTGCTAGAGTAAAAAAATGTGCTTAGAATTTTTTTTTTATTTACATGTGAATGTGATATGTTCCTTTATAGAAACTAAATAATTGGACATTGGTTATTCTTATACGATTTTATTCAACAGCAAAATAATATAAGTGGACATTAATTAATTAATCACTGTCAGATTCGTAGTTCGGAATAATTTTGCAGATCAATCAGGAACTCAAAATACAGGTCAAAATATTTCGTGTATTTATTTCTTTTCAATTTTTTCGACATGACTACAGGTTTTTACTACATCTATCTAATGTGCAACTTTCTTTATGGTTTATCTATATTTGTCATATATAGTGTAACGAACTTTCTGAAATGTAATACTACTCAGAAACATTTAGGCTATGGGTCGTGGTCCACTTAATTTGGTCCACCCGGAAAAAATGCTGTCATTATTTCGAATCACTGATTCTTCTTTAAAATATAAAAGTAGGTATGTTACGTTAGTTAGGTATCTTCATTTGCCCAAAGACCAAAATACCCAGAAAAAGAGGCTCCATTGCAAACCAAGTGGACAAACTGTAAGTGGACCGCGACCCATAGCCGAAATATTTGAGTACCTCGCCCGATACGATATATATCCCATGGCCATAGCTGAGCATTAACTAGTTTATTCGGTAATCGTTAATTAACGAAGTTAACATTTTGACTAACGGATTAGCTTTTAAGTTATCTTTTAAAAATGTTAACGGACACGTTAACTTCCGTTAATATGCAGAGGTCCGTTAATCGTTAATCCAATGCCTACTATTTACCGCATGGCACCAGACAAGTATGAAACGACAAGGGCCGGGCGGCGCGTGGCAGCGAGTGAAACAAAAACAAAACTTTCAATTCTGTCACTCAGTCTATAGAAAAACCAAAGATCTCCAACTCTTTAAAGAATAAAGCGAAATCAAAAGACTATCAACGATGCTGCATTCCTCGGGGAACAGATATTCATAAATCTATTCATTAAATACAATACTGCCATACCCTCGAGCGCTGCAGTTGAACGTCTGTTTTCCACGGGTAAAGACAATTTAACACCAAAACGAGCCTCGCTTTCAGACAAGAACTTCAACATGTTAATGTTCATGAAGGGGAATATGCACCTTATGCCCGACGATTAAATTACAGATTTGAATTATACAAGTATTTTGTTTTGTTCCTAACCTGTTAACTTCCAGAACCTGAACCAACAGGTTTTATAAGTTCACTAACGCAACGATATAAAAATGCAATTTTACACATATTAACGGATTAACGATTAACGTTAACTTGCGTTAATTCTTCCGAAATATAACGCTTTAACGTTTAACGAAGCTAACTTTTTTGTAGCGGATTAACGATTAACGAAGTTAACTATTTGATTAACGGTACCCGGCTATACATGGCGACTACTGTATCATATTGGACATAGAAAATCCAATACAGTTGATTATGTGTTTTAGGTGCGTAGAAGAGTTGAAGACAAACGAAAGATGGGTGTTGCCTGCGCTGAAGATGATGCGCGAGATCTGTTGTTTGTACGAGGCGGGCGCGGGCACCGGCGTACGGTCTCACGTGACGCGCCAGGAGCTCATTGACCGCCTGCAGACGCAACATTCGCTCGTCATCCTAGTCACTGATTCGCTCACACACTACCTCGATGGCGTAAGGGCCAAACTCGCAGGTACCTTATAGACATTATAGTATAGTACAGTCAAAGGCAATAGTATTTTATACAATCGTTGCATAATGAAGGCTCTTAAAGTCGAGTACCGTGTTTAGGCCACGAGGCTTGCCGAGTACTAATATTATAAATGTGAAAGTTTGTGAGTATGGCTGTTTGGATGTTTGTTACTCTTTCACGAGAGAACGGCTGGACAGATCTGGATGAAATTTGGAACATAAATAGATTATAGTCTGGAATAACACGTAGGCTACTTTTTATCCCGGAAAATTGCGAAATTCCTGCGGGATAGCGATAAACGAATTCTATGCAGACGAAGTTGCGGGCAACAGCTAGTTGCATAATAAATGGTGAAATTGTGCCTTGGCACTCACCTTAAATGCTATGCATTTGGGCATATTCTATCGGTGTGTATTATGTTCGAAGCAGTATTAAAGTAAAATACTTCAACACAACGATCTAAACGCAAAATTAACCATTCATTGCGCAATAATAGCGAAAATCAAAATCGAATTCGAAAAAAAAACCAAAGGCAATCGGCATGTTTTTTAAAATTGGAATTATTTAAATGCCATTTGCATTTAAATAAGTTGCCAGTAATGTTATTTTTTCAACAAAACATTGAACAAGGGTGTTCATTTTCGAAAAAACCTAAAAGTCCGAATATCTCGGAAACCGTGCAACTTTTACTAAACCTATTATAGCTTTATTATAATGTCCTAAGTACCCTCTATCCATAGTTCAAGGATTATTCACTCATTACCTAACAACCTGTATATCTTTGCCTCTGACTGTGTACTCAAACTACATCCCTTAGTATAGTAAGCTCAACTAGATGTAAACTGTTTTTTTTATCTTTTGTACGATTATTTAGGTGAAGGAGAAGTTGACTGGGAGAATTGGCTACCAGATGGCAGATATCCACACGCGGCTCAAGTCCAGGAACGGTTAAGTTTCCTACGATTCCTTCTTAAAGATGGACAGTTGTGGCTCTGCGCAGAACAGGTAAATACTTTTCATATAAATATTACTACGTATTGAGAATGACTTTTAAGGATAATAAGTGTGCTGTTTAAAATTTTGTCAGGCAAAGCAGATATGGTCGTGCCTCGCGGAGCGGCCTGCACATTTGGGTGATCGTGAAGCCTGTTTTCGGTGGTTTAGCAAACTGATGGGAGAAGAACCAGATTTAGACCCAAATATCAATTTGCATTTTTTTCGCCGAAACATCATGATGCTACCACCGAATTTGTTGACACATGCCGGTATCAGATGTTTTGAAAGGTAATTAGTTAAAAAATTGTTTTAAAATGTGTATAGTATATTCTGTCTTGTGAATATTTTATAGAACATTTTAATGATTTCAGGTTTTTTAAAGCTGTTAATTCTAAGGAGGGTAAGCTCAGAGTGAAACGACGAAGCTTTCTACTTAACGACGCAGATCTCATAGGGTTAGATTACTTATGGAGGGTGAGTGCTTTTTCATTGGTATAGTGAGCGGATAAAGTGAGCGGAGATTTGACGTGAGTGAGTTGTCGCAGGTAATAACGGAGTGCGAGGACGAGATCTCTGCGCGTGGCATCGAGCTGCTGCGCGAGGTGAGCACGTGCGTGGGGCCGGCGGTAGCGCCCGCGCCGCATCACGAGGCCTTCCTCACGCAGTGCTGCGCGCGTACGCAGCGCCTGCAGAAGGACATGGACCTGCAGGAAGGTAGTTAGTAACTTTTAATACTGCTCCAGTTTTTATTAGCAAACTGCGAGTTATCTAACGACTTTAGGTTAGACCCCCCATTTAGACTTCTATTGAGCATAAAAACACAAGAAGTGTGACCATAAATGTCATTACAGGAGTAGTGAATAAAGTTTTACTATTACTTTTCTTTGATTCCCATGCAACTTTAACTACATTTGAATAAGGTTCTTATTTATCAAACAATTTAATCTGACAGCTGCATTGTATACACAACTTTAATAACATGTTAAGTTGAAATCTGAATAGAATTCAAAGAAATGTCATGGGAAAGCTTTATTCACTATGCTCTGTTTCAATAAGGAAGGCATGGCTGACAGATGCGTAGAATGTAACTGTATCAATACTTGGACACTATATTAACCACGGCGATTTTTTCTGCGTTAACATAATTTTCTCGTACAAATTTTCAATTAATGTCATTATTTAAGAGACGTTACTAGGTGTAGGTTACGTTCTATGATCATTAAAACTAGAGAGGTGTTATGTATAATTAGATAATCGGTTAAAATCGCGTATAATCGAAAATCCATAGACAACCTACTTAAATATTAAGTGAGTATTTTACATTCTTCACACTCACTACGAAAAACAAATCGAGTTTTTTTGGTAATAAATAGATTCCTTAGAACATCAATTACATAATTAAGTTAAATAATATTTATAAAAGCGTAAAATGGGCATTATAATTATTGACACCTTGGGAAACTGACTTGAGTATTGTAATATCGAAATAGCATTTATTTATAAATTAATATGTAGTTAATACTTTTATCGAACCGATTGTTGTTAGTACTAAAATATAATCGATAATCGTTGAATATGCAGGGTGTCACAACGAAGTCCCACCTCTATATTTATCAAAGTGAATGTGTCAGCCATACCTTCCTTATTGAAACAGGCTGTACACCTGTAATTAGTGGCTACCAGCGAAAATAACGAACGAAGAACTAGTGACAAATGTTAGTGGATGCTGTACAATGCCAATTTCTGCCGAAAGCCGCAAATCGATGTACAGGATTGCCGTTTGTTAATACCAAATTGGTATGCACAATCAAGGGCATAGATATACATATGTACGTTACCAAGACGTTAAAAACGTGTACAGGGTGACACATTAAACGTAATACAAAGTAAGCATTTCCGGCTAAGTTAACGATAGAGAACATAACGCACTAATTGAGTTATTAAAATATGTCGTAAGTAACTTGTCTTAGTTTCCTAACAGAATTAAGAAATTTAAATCTCGTAATGTGGTCAACCATCATGACGTCACGCTTACCTGACGTACAGAAAAGAAAATGAACCGCGTACCACTGGAACCTTTTAATTGCAAATTTAATGTCATAACGACTTACCATACACCTGCCAAAGAAATTATAGCTAAATTGTACGAGAAAAGTTTCCACAGGTATGCGATTCAGTTTCTTCGACTATACTCTATTCGTCTAGCTTTCTCATCAGATTATCAGTGTGAAAGTAATCATTCGAACTAATTGCTAAATATTAGTAAACGAATAAGCAGGAGGCATGATTGATTACTTTAAAATAATAAATCTGCGTACATGCGAAAAAATAATCCAAATGCACCTACGCTTGTTATGACAACCAACTTCAATAATGTGTCAGAATTCGTTTTGTTCATAAATTATCGGCCTAGATAATCAAAGTGCAGCAGCAATTCATTACAAAACGTATTTCTCATCACAGTAGTATCTACTACTGTGAAGAGTATTATTACTACCACGATGATACCAAAAAAAACTGAAATAATTAAAACAATGATATTAATTAATTAAGATGAATTTAACAACGTGAGACCCAGCAGAGGGTGTTAGCACCAAGGAGATAAGTGAATGATGATTTGAATTACGTTCAATGTGTCACGGTGTCACCCTGTACACACCTTTATGCCACAAACAATAAGGTCGGTGACACATATTTGACATGATGGCTGTATCGATATTTATGCCCTCGTCTGTATAAAGATACTTTAGGACCGTTAATTTCCACAGGAGTGCAAAATCAGCGAATTGACAATTTTTTTTTAAATTAACTTCCTATTGTAACTTAATACCTACATAATATTATATGTTAAAACAATTCGTCTTTTGTCTAAACTAAAAAAGGTCAGGAAATTAGCGAAAAATATGAATTATCTTTATTTCAAGGGGCTACCCTGCGCCAATGACCTTGAGGGTTTCGGCTCCCACAACCCCCCCGCACCCTATGTACACGTACACAAGCTTTCATCGCCATCTAGCAGAAAATTCGTGTACTGCATACTACTAGCGACATGTTACGGTCACAGGAAACATTTGAATTTTATAGGCAAGGAGCTGGCAGCCCAAAGACAACGTAAATACTTTTATGTTCCGGGAAAATATTCCGTCCAATTTGCGACTAAACATTATCTATGAACAAAAAATATTTACCTTGCTATTCCGCTACTCACGTGCAAGATAACCAAGCCTATGTGAAATACATATGTTTTCCATGCAACCCTCCCTCCACTACTGCCAATAAAACACATATAAATTCCACAAACTTAATTATCCCTTACACCACACAAACACTGACGCGTTTCGATCCCTATACGGGATCTTTATCTTATCAAAGTTTAATGAGCACAACTGTTACACATGCAAACCAATGTCGTACTGATTCGAAAACGTATAAATAAACATAATGTACCTACATTCATATATTTTCCCAAACGACCCTTTTATTTATGATTTTTATTGTACACAAACAACTACCTTTAAAAAAATTCCGACGACTGCAAAAACAAAAAGGGTTATGTATTTAACAAAAACAATTATGAAAAATGCAATTAAAGGCGTTGAAACCAAGTTCACCTGATCGTTAATCAGCACCGTTTAGTTGTTCAGAATATCTGGTTTAATTTTTTACAAAAACGTTTGAATGTCGTACCGAATTATATTCAATTGCGATCTAATAACACCAGTAGGGCGGCTAGAATTGCGATAAATAGGGCTAAACGTATTTGGTTATGTGAGGAATCCCGTTATTGGTTTTGGGTAAGAGATAATTTAAAATTACATTGAAGAGTATTACAATCGGCATTGTCGTTTAAATGACGTTACATAGAATTTGATAGTTTAGATCAGAAAGCCAGATATTTCGCTTCACGAGAGGCCCATAAGAAGTATATAATTCAATGCAATAAATTGCTTAGGCTGACGCGCTTCTGCTTCTTATTTTTAATTTTTGCGTATCAAGGCGTTATAGCGACGACAACTTCGCCAATGTCAAAGTAACAAAAATAGAATTCAAAAATCTGTGACAAAATGTCGGCAACGTTGTACGGTAATGGTCAAAGACCCTCTGACCCCCTCCCCCCTGTCGGGCTCTTAGCCAACGGTCAATGATATCCCTCAGAAACTGCCAGGAAATTATTAGCCTATGCCCAGGGTGCACCGGACCAAGCACTGCTCTTCCCCCCGGACGGATCCAAAAACAAACCGCAGCTCTTGACCACACATGAAGGTAACCCGACTCGCACCCCAACAGTTATAACCGAGAATCTACAAACGGTCATTCTTTCTACCCTCGAGTAAAAAATCTAAGTAGGTAATGTAGAATTTAATTTCTAAATGTCTGTGAAAATCAGAACACATAGAAAAATCCGAAAAGTAAAGCTATGGCCGGGAATCGAACCCGGATCCTCGTCATTCCGTGACGCGTGCTATACCACTACACCACCCATAGCAGGTAAAAGTAAAGCTATGGCCGGGAATCGAACCCGGATCCTCGTCATTCCGTGACGCGTGCTATACCACTACACCACCCATAGCAGGTGGGTAGTCTCCGAATTTTTCTACCTGTTACCGACCGTCACGTGACCTTTGTTACTATGCGAATATTTTGTCGCTAAGCGTCATCTTTTTGAATGATGTGTCTGTACGACACAATTACAAACTCCCGTGGAACATCTACTGCTCACCAGGGACGAGAGAAGGCGCTGTTTTTCAAATGATAGGTACTATCAAATGAATCAAGAAATTTTTATTTCTTGATTTTTATGTTTTACTTTTACGGTTTTACCGTTAGAAATTTAATTTCTAAATGTCTGTGAAAATCAGAACACATAGAAAAATCCGAAAAGTAAAGCTATGGCCGGGAATCGAACCCGGATCCTCGTCATTCCGTGACGCGTGCTATACCACTACACCACCCATAGCAGGTAATGTAGAATTTGTTGAGCAGGAGGTTCGTTTTTTTTTTATATGAGAGGGGGAAAACGAGCAGACGGGTCACCTGATGGAAAGCAATCACCATCGCCCAGGAACAGGAAGGCTCGCTTTTTAAAGATCCCTAAATTGTACCGCTCAGGGAATGCTGCAGCAGGAAGTTGGTTCCAGATCTTTACCGTTCGTTTGTTGGAAAAGGGTTGGAAATACAATCTACCCTTTAAAATTAATAAAAAGTTGGTAGATTCTGAGTTTGATATTATCCGTAATGGTGGTGACTTTGGAACTAAGGTGTCATTAGCTGATTCACTTAAGAATTTAGGTGATACAGGGGGGTTGTAGATACGGGGGATTTTTGTGCAGTGCGTTCTATTCAGCAAAAAGTCAGTGACAATGATTTGGTAGTTTCAAAGGCCGATAAGGGTTATTGCGTTGTAACTTTGGAAAGAGATCAAGATAAACAAAAAGTTTTAGATATAATTCAAGGAGATGGTTTTTCGGTACTGCGTAAGGACCCCACCGCTGGGTTTCATAAAGATGTAAAAAACATGCTTCGTTAACCTTTGAAACTGACCAAAGGAAGAGCTACGTTATACCTATGAATCCGCAGGCTCCAATTCTTTATGGCCTACCAAAAATTCACAAGGATAACATTCCTGTTCGCTCAGTTGTCTCATACTTACGGGGCTCCGGCATACAAATTAGCTAAAAAACTTAATGAAATTACTAGGGTAAAATCATCTTTTAAGCCACAATATTCTTTGAAAAATAGTTTAGATTTTATAAATAAAATCAAAGACATCAACATGCCACCTAATGCAACTTTGCTTTCCTTGGATGTGGATATTTTGTTTACACTGAAACTTTAAATATTCTTAGCACAGACCACCTAGCATTAGACATGTAATACAAGGCGGCATTTTCTGGATCCCATGAGCGCAATTGCGCCTATAACTTCGAACGCAAACGCGCGCTCATTCAGTAGCGACCAGGAAACAGACCCGTAAGCAGCGAGTTACTGTGACCTAAAAACTACAATACTAAAAATACAAAAAATGCCAGTTTGCGTTGTAAGATGGCGTGGAAGCGACAGTCTCAAAAATAATTACAAGAAGGATAATATCACGTTTCATCGGTTAGTACAAAGTTACGATAATACGTTAATAACAAAAGTCACGGAGTTCTAATAACACTGGTCGCTAATAAGTACCAAGTCTATGTATGTCCTTGTTTAGCACGCTTTGCGTCGCGTTACATCTCTTTCTTGCATTCAACGGCACTTGTAAGTAGAGATGCGACCAAACCGTATCGATATAACACAAGTTTCGGAAGCTTTTTAAAGGCCAGATATGGCAGATTTTTAAAATATTCGAAAGGTGGAGCATGCACACTGGCGCCGTAACGCGTTAAGTTACGAAGCGGTTTCCCGGTTACCTTCCCATAAGAAGTTATCACTTCAAAATCTAACCGGTCAGTAACTTATCGATATACAATATCGACATACCCTCATCTCTTTTTTCTTTCTCCGTGACCCCTGCCGCCCGCTTACTTCGCATTTCGTAAATGTCGGCAGAAGTGTTTGCTTATAAATTCGTAAAGATGGCATGTCTCTAGGCTAGGTGGTCTGTGATTCTTAGAGATCATTTGGAAAGGAAGCGCTTGCATCCGGGGGAGGTATTTGAATTAATAGATTTAATAACTGTGTGCATGAAGCAGAACTACTTTAGATTTGATGGGCAGTTTTATTTACAGAATGATGGATTGGCAATGGGTTCTCCTCTTAGTCCTCTAATGGCAGATATTTTTATGGATAATTTTGAGACTCTGTACATTGTTGGTAATAATAATATTGTTTATTATTATAGGTATGTTGAGCATTTGATTATTTGCTGGAAGGGAAGTATGAGACAGCTTGATTCATTTGTCAATGGCTTGAATGATAAGCATCCAAGGTTAGTTCAAGAGAGAATTAGAGGATAACCACTCATTACATTTTTTACATTTGACGATAACTACAGTAAATAACAAGCATATTTTTCAAATTTATCGTAAGCCTACGCAGACCGATGCTGTCATCCCGGCTGCTTCCACTCGCACTTGGCAGCATAAACTGGCTGCTTTCCATTGCTATATACATACGATTCCGAGTTGAGTACTATTTATCAAATTGCAGTTTCAAATGGTTACAGTGTAGCAATGGTTAACGGTCGAGTTAGAAAGAAGCAGAGGCGGATAGTGAATAGCATGCTTTACGCCGCAGTACCCACTTAGATTGCTGACAAATATAGGTCTAGTATTACTTATGTAGGTCATTTGTCTCATAAAATCCATAGTTTGTTAAAGTCGAAAAATATTAATGTCGCTTTTAAGAAAATTATTTTTTGCGTGTAAGATTATGTAATAACAAGAAATCTACACTACTATAAATTTAACAAGATCTACCATTAAAAAAGTGTAGAACTATTTATGAAATACTCTTACGAAAACGTAAGCCGGCTCTTGGTTTAGGTAACCTACTTTGTAACAGGACTAATTTGACACAAAATAATAATGGAAAATGTCAAATCGACGGGCCAACGTTTGCACAAGCGTAATGGGTTGCAGCGGAGCGACACGGGTTCCCCGTCTGAAAGCCAAGCGGCGACTGCCGCCTGCCGCCCGCCCGTCACCCGTCGCCCGTCGCCCGTACAGACCACCGCGAGCAAGGATTCGCGCGTAGCATTGAATTATGCATTTTTATCAAAAACTACAACGTTCATTAAAAACGCAGTTGTACCCACTGTAGTGTTCGTTATTGTCTACTAATATAAAAAGTAGCGTGGCTTCAAGTCGTGTAATAATGGAACCATAGTGGAGTTTAACTGGAGAAAAGGGGTTAGGGATGATGCTTTTTTTCTCTTAAGTTATTATTATTTTTTACACCCCAATGAATCAAATTGAAGAATACATACCATTGTACAATATATATTTTTTTCATAATTCTGCTACCATATTTAAGCATACTTCACCTGGCTTGAAAACAGCGTAAATTTACCCGGTAGCCCCTAAAATGCCTTTAGAACCACGGTGCCGGGGCATTATCAAGCTTAGCATTGTACTAGTCGTTTTTTGAACTGATATATGTATCTATGAGGTTAAAGGAAGGGCAAACGAATAAATAACAATAATAATTTAATAAGAATGTTGTTTGAAATTCTAATAATACCATTGGTTGAATCAGCATACATTGTAAAAAAAATAGAAAATTATAATTAGTAGGTGTATTTAAAGTGTACGGCGTCAAAAGGGTCGATGAGGTGCTGAAATATTCTAGAAATAAGAATCTTGCATTTCTATGCAAGCTTATTTCTATAAGCCGAGTAAGATTTTGACAAAATAGGCTAGCTAAGATGAAAAATTCTTCGATTGTTAATTTGTGACAATTAATTATAGAATACTTCTTGTATAAAAGTGTAACAGTATTGTATTAACATACTTTACTATACCTATTTGTTGGTTTTTCAGATGCTTCCGAATGTTGTACTAGAATGTGTAGAGTCATTCGTGCCATACAAGAATACATAAATGAATGTGATAGAAGATTTTCAGCCGAAAGGCAAATTTTACCTATGTATAGATCCGGCAGGGGCAGACAATGCACAATAATAGTCAGATTTAATTTTCAAACTGGCCAAAGACAATTCGATGATATCGAATTATTTTCTCATTTTAATGAGGCATTATATTCGTTACGAGCGGCAATTCAAAGAAGGTACGTGACTTTTAATTACTTTGGTGTCATCTAATACTATTTCCAGCACGAATAAAACACGCTGATCTTATTTATTTCAGGCTGAAATGTGCTTCAGATAGTAATATCAAGTCAGATATGTATATAAATAAAGTAGAAATGTATTTGAACGGCGAGCTCTTGGATTCGTCTCATGACCGAAAGATTCTATCTCAAATCCCTGTTCGGGACAAGACTGTGATCGTGGCTAAGGTGTACGACGGACACTTGCCGACGTGCGCCAGCGACACCAGCAGCGACTCCAGCTCGTCGTCGCCGCCGCTGCCGCCCACGCCCGAGCACGCGCTGCCCGGTGCCGTAAGTACCTACTGCCTTCAGTCTTCGCGCACTCATAAAACACGACTAAATATATGTTATGTTGAAAATATTTAGTTAAATTAAACCAAACATGTTATTGCGCTATCTTAATAGTTATTTTGTGTTTCCAGATTTTTGCCCAGGGTACTTGGTATATTCCATTTATTCTGGAACTTGAACATGTAGGAGTTGTGCAGAATCATCCCCAATTAATGGAAGCTGCTCATCTGCTTTCTCAAATCTGTCCAGCACACAAACAAACTGTAAGCATAATAAATATACCCAATTCGTAAGTTTACTTACTTTAATTATATTGTAAACATTCCGATAGCAATATTAATGAATGGAATTCTCTTTAGGTTGATAAACTGACTGAAGCATTGCTAAGCAGAGAAGACACGAAATTACGGGATATGTTATATGGGCCGGCACCACCTACAGTAGCATATAACGTCGAGGTATAACTGTGTTTGTTTTGACTTAATGTTGACTGACACTGTTGGATATCGTGAGTGGTAAATTATATTTAATCGCTGTGGTGATTATAGGTACTCTACAGCATGGTAATGCCGTCGTCAGACACAAGACTAGAACGGAGCCGAAGTTTCCAATTAGCTTGTGTTAAAAAAGCGCCGTTGTTAATTCAGTGCTTGTCAGATAAAGATTTTCTTCAAGGCGCTGCAGCTCACACGAGGAGGTAATGTAACGAATTCGACATAGGACGGTCTTTAATTAATGTCTGTTGTGAAACTTTATTTAGTTATTTATTGATTTCAGAGTGGGCTATTTATCCCTAGTCAGATTGGGTAAACTAGTTTTGTACACTTTGGGTCATCTCTTCGAAATATTAGCTCCAGATGGCTCTGATACTACAGTCGATAGAGATTTCAGGTATACACTTAATTTTTTAAAATTATTATTTCAATAATAAATGAGAGATTCACAGATATTATAACATGTATCTTTACTTTACAATCTTTCAGAATGGACGTGACTATTTTACGAGAAGCTCTTCAGTCTGTACCTAGTCATAATTGTGAGTTAATAGTAAAAGCAATTGCAGATAAACTGGCCAACACGTTGGGCGAACAGGTAATTGAAATAGGTTTAAAAACGTTAACTATGTTGTTGTTAGGTTCATGGTATTTAAATTTTACGTGATAACTAGGTGGTGAAAAGTAGCGAAGATAGCGACGCCGTGTCGTCTCTGGTGTGGTGGTGCGTGCCGACCACGGCCACGGTGCGCGCGCTGTACGGCCTCGCGTACTCCGTCGCGCAGCCGCGGGAGGCTGACACTCTAGTGCACCCCGATGACGTGACGCGTTAGTAACTGCTTTGTGCTAAATATTGTATTCCTATAGTCGGAGACGAAATTACCATAGAATAAAGAGATATCTAGTAGAATTGCGATAAGTCGCTTTCGCTAGGGAAACCGCTGTCGCCAAACTTTGACATTGACATTACTCATGCCTTGAAATCTTGAAATTATTGGTCGTAGCTTTTCTATTACAAAAATGTAATAAGTTCTGAATCGGTATTATAATTTGAACTTTCCACCCACAGAATGTTGCTTAAAGTCCAGTGTACCGGTATATAAACACCATCTAGAGTGAAGTAGCCAAAAGATAACAGTCGAAATGACAGTTGTCTAAAAATTAGTTTTGCCATTGCACAACCTCAACCCACAACAACATGTCGTTAAAATAACTGCGTTGCAAAATGAACTCTGCTGAATGGTATTTAGGTTTACGTGATTGAAAATCTAACTGATAACAGCGGAACACTCGAGAAAATCGAATTCTGGCAGAATCATTCTGCTACTCGAACCGTCAACCTGTATTTGACGTTCATACGTGCAATTTTCCGTTTATATGTGACACGCGTCTCTCGTTCACATACCACTTCTAGGTTTCTCTTTCTTCTATGGAAATTACAGATAAAAAAGGTTTATGTCAAAAATTTCAATTTTAATACAAGCTTTTTTTGCTGACTAGTAGCATTATCGTCCGTCCTACATATGTGTACCAAATTTCAAGTCAATCGGACCAACCGTTGAAGAGTTCTTTCCTGCGGAGACGATCCTGGCTGGATCACCGGAACTCCACTGCCAGATTATTGTATTATCGTCCGACTTATTCAAGTATGCAAAATTTCCAGCTTAATTAGTTGAAGATATCTGCTACAAAATTGAGTTGCATGATTCTACTTGGACAAACATATATACATTGCAAGTTAATAAAAACCTGTATATTTAAAGCAAACTACTGGTTTTGTCAAACTTACGTTCTTGGGGCATTTTTTTAAAATAAAGATAGTGACAGGAAAAGCAAATATTGCTGAATTTTTTTTAATGGCCGAATGACAAGATGCTGTGTCACAAATATGTGTGGAACGGAAATTGAATGAGAAAAAAATTAAAGACCTGTCGTCTAGTCGCACCTGAAACGTGACACTTTGTAGCCTATAATAGTAGGGGACCCCAAGAGGGGATTTCGGGGAGTTACTAAAGCGCGGCAGATTAACATACAGGGAGATACCTTGTACCCGGTAAAGTACCTCCACCAAATATGAGCCCCATATATATGGCCGCCTGTCAAGGATAATAAAGGATCAGATTAGTAAAAAAAAATTGATCATCAGAAATTCTCGGGCGCATCAGATTAAGGTAGGGTGAGTTAATTGGGAATGGATGATTATTTTAAAAGTGCTTGATGATTTTTCTATTGATAGGAATAACCATCCTTAGCTACAGAAAAAAGTTACAGATTTTTCCATCGAGCCATGTATTTTATAAAAATAAAAACGTTTTACTCAGTCACTCGTCGGCCCCTATACGGCTGATAAGCAGTACGTCCATAACATAACAAATAAAAAAAAAGGCTGCTTGAATCTGTGGTACACAATGACATAAGTAGCTAAAAAAAGCAACGGCTAAGTGGCGCCGTCTGTGAATTGTTGGTGTTAGTAAACCATACACGGGGAATTTCATTAAACATTAACATTAATCTCTATAACATTCAGTAGTGTTGTTGATTCTGAGTAGAAATAACCCCAAAATTTTCCAAAATCTGGAAAAAAATATATATGGTCATTTTTATTGAAATTCCCCATGTATGGTTAAGTAACACCAACAATTCACAGACGGCGCCACTTAGCCGTTGCTATTTTAGCTACTTATGTCATTGTGTACCACAGATTCAAGCAGCATTTTTTTTATTTGTTATGTTATGGACGTACTGCTTATCAGCCGTATAAGGGCCGCCAAGTGACTGAGTAAAATGTTTTTATTTTTATAAAATATAAATATGGCTTGATGGAAAAAGCTGTAACTTTTTTCTGTAGCTAAGGATGGTTATTCCTATCAATAGAAAAATCATCAAGCACTTTTAAAATAATCATCCATTCCCAATTACGTGCTAAAAAGTGTATATACCACTAATCTGACAATTTTCGAGTGACGTAGAGAAGTAGGAGGGTTACAAACTTGTAAAAAAAACGTCGTCTCAACTTTCTCGAGCGTGGCTAAATTTTTTTTTATTTTGAGGGAAATAATTCAAGGATAACGAAAAATATATAATCTGACGATTTCCATAAGCCGAAGTAAGAAAAAATTATCGATTAAGTTTAATGCGTGCAGCTATGCGATGCTTGTATTCCCCTCTCCGCGTTTCTATTCCTCTCTCACTCTTTCTCTATCTATTACTCTCTTACTCCGTGATGGTAATTAAAAAAAAAATTGGTACGCAAAAAAAATATTTTTTCGTAATTAACTTCTTAAACATACTGTACTTTTTTATTTGCATGCTATTGCTTCAGTTTTTCAATTAATTAAGTTCAATGATTAAAAAAATATTTTTTTTTGTTGTCAGATTAGGCGAACCCCTCTAGATAATCGTCAGATTATTAGACAGCACGTCTAGGGCATTAAGATGAACCATATATATCTTAATCTGACGATCTCGAGTATTTAAAAATGGCGATTTTTTTGCACTTTCTGATAATGGCCGCAAGTTTGCGTCACATCCAGATCGTCAGATTATTATATAAGACCTTTTTTTAGGTTCACTTAACATCCCCTTAGAAAATCTGACGTGCTTGATAATTTTTTTTTTTCATTTTCGACCCTTACGTACGACCACCCCCATCATGGAAACAATCAGATTAACATACGTACATTTTCAAAAATACATAGGACATGGATGCTGTCAATATCTGAAGCGCTCGAGTATGTCCATGCAACAGTTTTTTTTTTACATTTTTGAAAATCTATAGTCGCTCCCCCCACCGATGAAAAGGTATATATTATATGACATTTTTTCTTTTTATCATCTAAGCTACGCAACCCAATAGGTCTCTCTGACGCTCGAGTAAATCCCGATTTAGCTACGTGGGCTCCTTTACTATAATTAATATATGGAACATCAGCATTTCATTGCACATTTGAGAAAAAATAATACAATAAACGAAAAATTAAAAACCTAAATATAAGAAAAGGGACAAAACTTAATCTTTTAAAAGATTGTAACTCTGTTTTGTTTTTTTTTTCTTGTTTGCGTTTTTTTTCGTGGGTTTTTTTAAATGATTTATTTTTAATTTTTGACTAGCTGTCACTTGCGACTTTCTCCGAGCAGAATTTAAATTTGCACTGGCCATGTTATAAATTGTTTTCTTAGCGTGGAATGAAGGACTACTTCGTAGTACGGATGGTTACTGCGTGCCAAATTTCAGGCCAATCCGTTCAGTGGTTTGATCGGGCCACGGTTGCCTTTTATATGCTTTTCATTTGTTTCCATATTTAAGAATATTTACACAGTTTTTTAATACTTATGAATTAGATTTACAAAATGTTATCATACGTATTTAACTACTTTAAGGTTGCCACTGCTTGATAAAAGAATTGCAGTGGCAACACACTTGTACGTTTTTGGTATCTAAATTTTTAGATTTAATATCTACAGAACATCTTTTTGTTTTCAGTTGTCCGAGAATGCATGGAGGTGGTAACAATTTGTTTAGCTCTGGGAGGAGGGAGACTAGAAGCGCTGTTGAATGAATCCTGGTGGCAAGACGCAGCATTGTTCTTGATGATCGATTGCCCCAACCCCCAGGCTAGTGAACACTTTGAATTAATTTAATTTTGAGTACATACCGGTAGTCTTTGCATCAAAAAGTTTTTATTTAAAAATGATTGATCAGTGAAAGAGTAGTGTTGTTCGCCAGCGATGTTTGTGTACGCGACAGCTACATAAGCCGTGCGAGACGGTTGCAGGTGCGCGTGTCTTGCGCCGAGCAGCTGCTGTCGATGTGCGCGTGGGGCGGCGGCGGCGGCGCGCGCGCGGCGCTGGAGGCGCTGGCCGGCGCGGTGGGACCGGTGGGGGCGTGGGGCGCCGGCGGCGAGCGGCTGCAGCGCCACGCTCGCCACGCGCAGCAGTTTCTGCAGCTGCTTTGTCGCCTCGTCTCGCTAGCCGGACCCACCGCGAGGACACTTGAAGATTTGGCAGTAGAGGTAAGTAAACGAGTCTTAGCAATTTCGCTCACTGTTCTTCTGAATGAAAACGTAAAAGTACTAAGTAGATTAAGAGGCTAATTTTTAAGATTTCTATTTTATATAAACGCGTTCTGGTTTTTTATTTTTTTGATAGCTTCCGAAGTATCTAATAACAAAAATATCGCAGGTGGCGTGGCTGAGGGCAGTACGTGCGAACCCAGAAATCCTTGATGACACTCTTCTCGAAGGGCATCTCAATCTAACCAAAGAACTATTTACGCATGTACCGGCGCAAGTGAAGTATCAGTACGGTGCACATCCCGATCACAAGGATAGAGGACTCATTAAGGTTAGTTAAAATATTATAGACTTATTATTTGGCTGAAGACCAAAAAGTTACACACCGTTAAAGTCGCGTTAGTAGGTAGTTAAAATTACCACTATTTTTTCCATTGTGACATGTTATCCATACAAATGTAGTAGTAATTTTCGCGTCACAATGGAAAAGTTAGTTGTAATTTTAACTATCTACTAACGCAGCTTTAACGGTGTGCAACTTTTTGGTCTTGACCCATTTTTCAAGAAAAGTTTCTTTCGAGTAAATGATTTACATGTATGTAGTTTCCATCTGCTTCTACTATGTAAGTCACGTCAGGCACTACTAATATCTCAACTATTTTACCCAATGACTATTTTTATGGTATTCAAATCTTTCGCCATGACTTTAATCACCAATCAAATTAATAAAAATGTCTTTAGTAAGTGCATTGGGGTCAATTCTAAATTGGGGAAACTTCGTGGTATGTACTTTAGTAGGTCATTATAGGTACGTCGTTGCATATATGTCGCAGGCGGATTGTAGTGAGCCGCCGTATTACAAAGTGCCTAGCCGTCTTGACTGATAGGGCCGTTTTGCAATGCGGCTGCGGCGGTTCAACGATTAGCCGGATTGTCATTCTTCAATAAGGCGGCCTACGTTTAGCCACATTGTACTACTATCACCAAATAAGAAATAAAGATGGATTTTTTAATGGATAGGTTAGGTTAGAATTGCGTCAGGGCCGATGGGCCAAATTGAGCGGAAATAGGAGCGACGCGAAGCGGAGGTTCGTCGATTGAACTAAAAACTGTCAAAGCGGCGGCAATTGACTCGCTGTATTACATTACGGCGGATTTTCATTCAGTTGCATTAAATCCGGCTAATTGTTGCAAAACGACCAAAACGGTTAGGAATTTTGTAATATGGCGGATTACTGCAATCCGCCCGCGACGTATACATTACAAGCTGTTTTCCCGCGACTTTATTTTTTCCTGTCACAAAATTCTTTCGTAACTTACGTGTCCTTAAACATATACATAATTGGCTACTTCATTTTCAAAGTCTAGTACAAAAACCCAACGACTGTCATACGATCTTACGAAAACCACCATTTTAATACTTTGTTTTAACACTTATAGTGTGTTGTGGTGATGTTTGCACACAGGAAGTGACAACAGAGATGCTGTGGCCGTATTCGTGGGCATGGTGCTGCATGGGCGCGGGTGCGGCCGCAGGCGCGGGCGGTGAGGAGGGCGAGGCCGAGCCGGCGGCGCCGCTGTGCCGCTCGCCTGGCGCCGCCGCCGCCGCCACCGAGCTGCTGCTCGCGCTCGTGCAGGGCTGCGTGCCCAACATGGCCGAGCTCGCGCATCTCTTACAGCTCATGTTCTACGGCGGTTAGTACTCCACACCCACACACACACACTATCACACTACTCTAATTTGTTTTTTAATTTAATGAAATAAAATATGCGGACGATTTAAAGTAGTTGAACTATGGCTATTGAAAGTATAGAAATATTTAATACGGCTTCTTCCTTGTTCGCTATGTGCAGAAAAGCAGAATGAACCTTACAATTTACCTGGTTCAATCGCAAAGGCCACGGGCTTAGAGAATTGGCATTGTTCATTGTTTTAAGCTGTGCTTAAACACCTTTATTTGATAAAATGGACTATTTCAAGCAACTAATTTGAATAATATGCCTTTACGTAGCTTTGTTTATTAATAATAAATATTTTTTCGCTGTTTGATAATTTGATAAGTTAGGCACGATCCCAATCGCCTTCGTTCAGCAATAAAAAAAAAACGTTTTTGTCTATGCGTCAACGTCATAAATCTGTGAATGTGTGTGTGTCAACGTCAGCCAATGTTCAATGTGGTCGAATCGATCCGTCCGTTGGTGTTGTTATTGTTTTCAGTGCTGTTTTTGCTTTTCTCGTTTGACCACAGAACAAAACGTTTGATCCCTGTACATCTTTCCCGACTCCTACTTACATTAAAGTGATTTTCGCAACAATACATTGTGTAAACTTTGAAATATTCCACATTAGCTTGCGTACACCATTCCTTCCGCAAATTTTCTCTTCTTCCTCTTTTCAATTTTGTGGGGCTATTGTTCAAATCATTGTTGCACCCCGGCACAAAACATTTTTCATAAATATCCATCGTGTATTTCACAGTTTTATACTTTGAATTTGCTTTTATTTCTAACGTTTGTAGATTATGTACGAATGTTTTGTTATGATGTAGACGTGACAGTGACAGCCTGACAGTTACCGTAGCTTAACTTTTTTTTTCATTTTGTGGCAAACATTTAATGCCTGACTCTCACAAGAAACCGAGTCGTTAGGTCAAACAAAGGTCAAAAGTACTTTTACAAAAATATCTGCAATCGTGAAGTATTTTTGAAATCGGACAAGATAAATCGGATAATTGATGGTTTTCCTCCAAATGGTTTTCGAATTGGAGCATACCATAAAAAATGAACAATGCCAATTTAGACAGGCGGCGCCATGCTACCAATTTCTCCTCTGCGAAACCCCTCTGCCCATTTACTCAGAACGTTTATACATATAATATAAAACGAATGGTGACAGTGATCAGTTGTCATTTTGCTTTGTCCGTATCGCTGAATAATGTTCCGCGAAAATGGTGAAGTATGCTGTAATTCACAACATTTCAATTTTTTTACCTTGTGTTTTCTTATGCTCAATAAATAGTACTTTGAAAACTAGGAGACCCATATTTTTTCTTTTCGCGAAATTTGTATTCTAAGTTAGTCAAAAATAATATTGAAATATCGAAAATTTCAAAAACGCTTGTAAGGTTGAATCTACACATTACCTTTGCCTGGGTCATAAAAAAATAAGATAAGATTGATGTCTACATTGTCTACTGGTTGTCACAACGGGTTGTCATTTTGAATTTTTGATTGACGTTTGGTGATTTGATATTGGTTTTTATTGGATTTTAATTATTCGCATTTTCTGGACTGAATTGGAAATAATTGTCAACAAAATAAGCCACATAATAAAACAAATTGAATGTTTGCATCCACCCTGACTTGCAGCACAGTCTTCACATTTCACATCCAATATAGTTTCTTCTGCCTCGTTAATGCTTGCGACAACAGAGTACATTTTAGTACGAACTCGGTGCTCAGGCAGGAGTTACTCTGCCCTTGATAAAACACACAGCATTCTCTCGTTTACTTCCACATAGCCTACAGAAGTTTCAACGTAAGCATCCCCTGATGACAACAAAACCTTAGCTCCCCGGATTTCGGCAACGTTAAACGAGTCGTTTTCACGCATGTATTGCAACAACATCATATATATTCCACCTTGGGAAGGTTTCGGCTGTCTGCCATGGCATAACCGTCCGAAACTTTCATCAAATCAATTTAATAAATATAACAATGCTTTTTCAAAACAAAACGAACAAACAACATCGATCGGCAAACAACACTGATATTTGACATTGACACCTTTTTGACATTGACATTTTTATTCATAAATAATTAGGAAGGCAAAGGTATACTACGACGATGCCTTACTTCGGATTTTTTGAAGATTTTTGTGAATATTACGTTAAATAAGTAATAAAAAAAATCAAAAAAATATGGAATGGAATACTTAAACACAAAGCTCGAAATGGTTGTCGGTACTTTAGTAATTATTTAAAATTGAAATGTTGTGAATTTCGTGCAAAAGAAAATTTGAAAAGTTGAATGCAATGAAAAACGACGTTTCTTAGCATATAAAAGTACTTTCTGAATCAATTTATGCTATTAAAATGCCAATATAAGGTATTTGGTTTTGTAAGGTTCATGACAGCGGAACTACTCCGAAACTCGATTTTCGAAGTTCGTGTTGTACCATCCTTCTCACTCTCGAATTAAAAGGATTAGTATGAGCGGAACGGCAACAAACTAACTTCGAACATCGACTCTCACAGAACGAAGCCAGATACCCACGAACGAAATATACTTACTGATGGGACACCTGCGCAAAGAACTATATCCAATACAGCATTCTCTTGCATTTTATTTTAATTTTATTTCAAGTTGATTTGTTAGGATCGACTAACTAACCTGATCCTCTACGAAATTAATGGACTCTGTAAAAAAATATAACACTTATTTTGGCGAGTCTTTTAGAAAGGAAAATATGAGCGTTTGAATAGTCATTACTCTGGAATGGAATCAATACTTTTGGAGTAAAAATATAACTTGAATAAGTACTTGGATACTTTTGTCCCAAAAAAAAAATGCTTTTTGAACACAAATCTGCTACTGACATTCACGTTAACGAATCCTTGGTGAAAAGACTACCAAAATGTTTTAGAAATTTCAAAAACGATGTTAAATTTATTCAATCTATTTAAATTAATTTCAGCCATTCATCCATTCAATGTTTCCCATTCAGTCGAATCGGTCTTCATACGTGTTACAGGTCGATTCACAAGAGCCGGCACGAATGGATTGAATGAGTGAATGATAAAAAGTCCGAATGTCTCGGAAACCGTGCAAGTTTTACTAAACCTATTATAGCTTTATTATAACGTCCTAAGTGCCCTCTATCCATAGTTCAAGGATTATCCACTCATTACCTAACACCCTGTATAATACTTTGTAACAAAGTCGGATACAGTGACTTCGCTTACAGTGACATGTCGCTTATTATGACCTATTTCTAGTAAATTATGTCCGGTTATAATGACCGACATAATGCTTTACACCTTCGGCAATGTTCGGCAGGGCACTTGACGCCCGACGACATTCGGCACGTGGCTTGTTTTTGTTTTGAAATGAAAAATATACATACCTACATGATCGTACTTATTACATAAAATATTTATTTTTATTTAATATGCTATGTTTCTCTATTAAAATAAATAGTTACCTAAAAAAACACGAGGTTGTTTATTTTCTAAAAATGCTTTGTATGACGTCCGCTTAGTATGACGTGTTTCACGTGTTTGTCATTTCCCTTCGATGACATTATAAACGGATTCTACTGTAGTTTAAAGGCGTTTATTGTATGCGCACAGATAAGAGTGTGCCACTGTCCGAATGGGAGTACATGCCGTGCGTGGGTCCGAGGCCGGCGGCGGGGCTGGCGGGGCTCAAGAACGCCGGCGCCACCTGCTACATGAACTCCGTGCTGCAGCAGCTGTACTGCGTGCGCGAGGTGCGCGACGCGTTGCTGGCCGTGCAAGGTAACACCGAGCGATCCATCCCGAATAGGTTATGAGTTTTATATTATAAACATACTCAATCAAAGAAAAAAAGCATTACTCCTTTTTTTTCAATTAAGAATGTCGCTAGGTTCTCTCAGTTTCACGGCATGTAAGAAAGATAATCTCTTTTACCTATCTCCCCTGTCATACGCGTGTACAGACGTAGTAAATAATCCTTTCCCATCGTGAACACACGATTACTTCCGAATGATGCCGACTTGTCGAGTCTGACTGAAGTAGCACGACAAATACCATACAAATACGAACATTTCAGAGATAATACGATGGGAAAGGATTTTGCATGACATCTGTAATATCGCGTTTTCTCTTTCGTTGCTGATCGATTACTATATTCTTTATCTATGGTTGAGTGCTGTACCGGTTGGTAGGCATGGGTTCATTTGATTTTAAATTGTTCAGGTGCAGCAACAGACCTTAATGAGGATTTTTCAGGTGAAAATCATCATTCAATTGTGGAAAATGCAGAGGTATGATAAATAAATCAAAAGCAAATTAGTAAATGTTTTTTTACAATTTTACTTAGTTTATATTTCAAATCATTGTATACATATTTTTCAGACAACCGGAGATTATAACATAACAATTTTAAAACAAGTGCAGGCTATATTCGCACACTTGCATTTTAGTAAACTGCAATATTACGTACCACGGGGGTTGTGGGCTCATTTCAGGTAAAGATTTAAATAATTGAGGCATATTTTAATTAGTTTATTGCACTTGTACATTGGATTTGTAACATTAATAGTTGGTATTTATTTTAATATTTTAGACTTCAAGGTGAACCAGTAAATTTACGTGAACAACAAGATGCTGTAGAATTTTTCATGTCACTGGTGGAATCTTTAGACGAAGCATTGAAATCCTTGGGACAAGAACAATTAATGGCCAAAACCTTAGGAGGCACCTATTCCGACCAGAAGATCTGTAAGGGCTGCCCTCATAGGTAACACTTGATCATATTATACAAAAAGAAAAGTGCCAGGTGGAATTGTTTTTTATTAACTAAATTTACTTTCAGGTATTGTAAAGAAGAACCTTTCAGCGTTGTGTCTTTAGACATCAGGAATATGTCTCGCCTTCAGGAATCTTTAGAAGCATATGTTAGGGGAGAACTGTTAGAGGGTGCTGATGCTTACCACTGTGATAAGTGCAACAAAAAGGTACTATGACCTCAATCATTGAAAAAATGGTAGGAAATAATACTGGATTGTTCTGAATTTATGTTTAACTTACAGGTCGTGACAGTAAAGAGGTTATGCCTGAACAAACTGCCGCCAGTACTAGTTATTCAATTAAAAAGATTCGAATATGACTTCGAAAAAGTGTGTGCTATTAAATTCAACGACTACTTTGAGTTTCCAAGAGAATTAGACGTGGAGCCTTATACTGGTAAGCTGCTGTTGGTGTAAATTAAGTTTTTTAATCTCTAGGCAGTTCAAAGTACCACATTTTTATTTGTTGTTTGATTTTTAGACTGTTGTTAATTTTAACATAATTCCGGAATATACAGATCGATAATCGTTGTTGATAGCTCGGGGATTGGCGCAAGCAGAGGGTGATGCCTCGCTCTGGGAAGGAGGAGAAGAGCGCTCGCCCGAGACCCACTACCAACTGAGCGGCATTGTCGTCCACTCGGGCCAGGCATCCGGGGGACATTATTATTCATATGTCCTGTTAAGGTACAAATTGAATTCTCGTTTGCAAGCTTTATATATTGACTTCATTTCGTAATTTTGTATTTCTTTGTTAGTTCCGTGCAAATCTTGCAAGTAAAGTTTGACCGACTGAGTGTTTGGCTTGACTTAAAATTGTGAACATGCAAATAACCGATGAAGTTGGATTATAAAATACCACTTGTTATAAAAAAAAATATTTTAATGGAAAACTTATTTCTCAAATAGACCTGTTAAAACCGCCTAAAAAAGGACTTATCTTTAGTGGGTTACTATTTAGATTTTTATGTAGTCTGCGAGGCGTAACTGCTTACGAGCGGTACTTTACAGAGACAACGGCAGTGAGACAGGACGATGGGTGAAGCTGGACGACGGCGACGTGACCGAATGTGCCATGCATGACGACGAGGAGATGAAGGCGCAGTGCTTCGGCGGAGAGTATACGGGCGAGGTGAGATTTTCGATCGCTGCTTCTAACGTCCCACAGCTCCTACTGTCAAGTTGGTAGGACTAATCTGCACGCTTCATGCTCATCATTAAGTCTCCACAGGCCACACAGTAAACTGCATAATGCATTTCTTTTTGTCACGCGAATATAAAACATCACTTGTTATGTTCCCCTGGCCTTGCATAGTTTCCTCGCTATTATAAATTGTTTGCTGCAAAGCGAAATAATTTGTGAAAAATATTTACCAAGTTAATTGAATTTAAACTACCTACCCAACCATGTTTTCATGATTTTCACTTAATGTGAAAAATCTAAGGTCTATGCTAATGCAATGCGAATAATTTTGTACATACCATTGTAATTTGTATTGACGTTTTGAATTAATCACGTGTTATGTTTGTATGTGTGCGCTAACGTCAGAAGCTGTCTATTTTGATGTTTTTGTTTATTCAACTAACGCCCAAACTGGTTATAGAACATACTGTGATTTGATATTTAAAATACAACACTGCATTTGCATTGTTTTTACCCGACTGCGCCAGAAGGAAGGTTATGTTTTTCTCGTGTATATGTTTTTCTTTGGCATTCTCTAGACTAGAACAAGAGCCTAAACGCCGGTTTGTCGGTTTCGAGCTAGAGAGGTTACCATTCACTAGATTCGTCTTAGTCGTGAACATCAAAACCACATCGTGGGTACATCAAAATTATAAAAAAATAATATTAACGTAGTCGTAATTTTTTTAAATCATTTTAATGTTATTTATTTTTCGAGCTGGCCCATTTGTGCTAATTTGACAGAGGGCCAAGGTTTTATTTAGCTTGCGGTATTTATTGTTGTTTGTTTTCATTACACGCATAATGACACATACACGCCGACGCAAATTGCCCTATACGCATACGAGAACCGCAATAGTACATTACTGCAGAGGCCGTGAAGTAAGGGATTGCTGGACGAGTTTGGGGTAGGTGGCCGAGTCGAAGACGAGGCCAGATAGAACGAGTCCTGCAATCCCTGTTCCGGCCAAAGCTTGTATAGTGCTTTTCTCAAACAATGTGAGGAAATATTAAAATTAAAATAACTACTAGACAATCAATTAAATCTCTTTACTTTTTTCCGGTAGCATATTTTGCATAGCTAAATTTGCCTCCTCTTTTAAATGAGGCGGAGTACATAAGTTCCCCGTCACTTTCATCACTAGAAGTCATTTTTATTTCTGTTAAATTATAATAACAATCACTACGAAATACGCGTAAGCAGAAAAAAAGATTTTCGATTTGCCACCTTTTTTATTTTTTAAATGTACTAATTTGATCCAGCTATTTGAGCACCATGTTTAACCGCACATAAATATAGTACCATAGATTTTTTTTTATGTCGCAATTATGCTTAGGTACAGATTGTGGTGGTGGTTGGCTGTATGTAATTTTTTCCTTTGCCAATTTAATTTTAGTATAGAAATTTAAAAAATTAGAGCAGCGGACAAAAATGGATTTTCATACTAACTTTTGTGGCCTAAGCCAAGAAGTAATGTAGGGAGCCATAAACGAGAAACTTCATGTCCTCATATCGGGACATTAACGCATACATTTCCGAGCATGTTTGAGAAAAGATTTTTAAGGTAAAACAAATATATTCGCGGCTTACCCGATGGTTATGCCTGCACAATTCATTGTGCAGGCATAACTGAACGTGTGTATGACATGACTCCTTGCGTAGACACATCGGTCTACCGTTTGTTTATGTGAAAATTAATCATTTAAATAATAGTACTCACTTCCAGTTGACAGAGTGATCTGTTATTTGGAACACACCTTTAGTTCTGATCACATTACAATTTATTAAATTACTAGCTTCTGCCCGCGACATCGTCTGCGTAGACTTATACATAAAAACCTTCCTCTTGAATCACTTATTAAAAAAACCGCATCAAAATCCGTTGTGAAGTTTTGAAGATATAAGCATACATAGGGATATAGGGTCAGAGAAAGCGACTTAGTTTTTTTACTATGTAGTGAAGAAGTATCATTGTTAAACCAAGATGACCGCCGCCACAAAATGGTTGATTACATATTTTTCCGCAACTATCTTTCAGTGGATTCTCATATCAAATGGGTACCAAATGAAAGGGCTTGACAAGTACAATAGTGTACACTAAGAACATGATAACATAACAAATATTAAAACCAAATAAAAACTTTTATTTAAATTGTCAAACGGTTATATTGAAAATGAAGATAACAATAATGTAAATAATGCACTAAAACCTAAAAAATATTCATTAGGTCTTTGGTATGTTCTAGTCACCATACCACTGTCCTCATCAAGCTAAGGCGTAACATGAGTAAATGATTATGTAAATAGCATTGATAAAAATATTGCGGTTGACCGTTGGATAGTAAATTCACGCGCCCTGCGATTTTTTTTTTGCTTATGTTTAATGCCCTAGCTTAAATAACCCGAAATATACGGATAATAACAAAATATATATCCGGAAGCAAAGAAACCGGGTCATTTTCATTTCATAAAACTTTCTACGGGAAATGACCCAGTTTTTTTTGCTCCTTAGTATACAGGATGTCTCATTGAAATCGGTCAGTATGGGAAAGTCTGAAACTATAAGACATACGAAGATCTGTTCTTAGAAACCATGTCATCGATTTTAATAACAAGAAAAACTGCATTCATACATTTTAAAAAAACTTGTACTCAGCTCGGGAATCGAACCCGGTTGTTTTGAAAAAAATAAACTTACACTATTTCTATTTAAATATCGATTGTGTAGGTCTTAAGCAGTAAATGGCTCTATGAAGCATGATGTCTAAAATGAATAAAATGCATTGTTTTCACATACTGTAATTTAATTTTGACGCATAGCTAGACTTTTTAAATGAGAATTTTTCCCAAAAATGGATCGGTACGAACGGCCCGATTAAATGGCCCGCAAGGTCGCCCGATTTAACGCCTCTTGACTATTTCTTTTGGGGTTACGTTAAGGATGAAGTGTACAAAACAAGCTATGACACCGTTGAAGACCACATGAAGATACAAAATGCAATTGTAAGATCGTTACCTAAACGTGTTGAATATTGTATCGAAGAAAACGGTGGTCACTTCGAACACCTTCTAAAATAAATTAAAGTATGTGAAAACCTACACAGTCGATATCTAAATAGAAATGGTGTAAGTTTATTTTTTCAAAACAACCGGGTTCGATTCCCGAGCTGAGTACAGATTTTTTTCAAATGTATGAACGCAGTTTTTCTTGTTATTAAAATCGATGATATGGTTCCTAAGAACAGATCTTCGTATATCTTATAGTTTCAGACTTTCCCATACTGACCGATTTCAATGATACATCCTGTATGTTCGAGACCGAATCAACCAGCCCTTTCACGTCAATTTACATTTTGTTTTAATTTTCTAACTTTCCTACCAAAAGACTTCGACTACGTTTATAGTGGAGGCAAAATAGACGAAATTTCACTTAAGACAGGAAATAATTCTAAGAAGTGATAAAAACAATTGTTTTTGATTTGTATGGGTTAGAACTGGAACCTAATACAGCACTTGATAGATTCACCCCCCCCCCCCTCCCCGAAAGGGGTAGAATTGGTTGAAAACGGTGTAATAGTAACAACTAAGAAGAGAAAATAGGTGTAGTCTGTGCAATTTGCCATATGTTTTATTACATCATCACTACATAGTATAAAACAAAGTCGCTTTCTCTATCCCTATGTCCCTATGTATGCTTATATCTTCAAAACTACATGACGGATTTTGATGCGGTTTTTTTAATAGATAGAGTGATTCAAGAGGAGGTTTTTATGTATAATTCTACGCAGACGAAGTCGCGGGCAGAAGCTAGAGTAATCTATATTTGCACCCGTTATTTAGCTCAATTCAAGCTACGGAACATACAAAAAAAATTCATGTAACTAAAAAAAAATTTACTTTTTGGCATTGCGGCCCCGGGGAAAATACAGAACGCGGTGCAAATTGAGGAAATGATGAGAAAATATATCAAAACACAATAACAAATTTGCACCAGGGTGCGACACCCGGAAAGTAGTTTTCTATGTTTTACTGTCTTTGTACTTCGGGGGAAATTTTGAAATTAATAAAAATCGTCACAGTCGTCTTAATTTGGTTTGATTTACATTCGCTCCCCATAAAAAATTGACATTTCTACACGGAACATGCGGTTCTGTAATTTTGTAATGAATTACCATAGAGCAATAAATCCACAGACATGACAAGCGCGCGATTAATAAAGGCAAGCGAATGCAGCGCGTTGACGTACCGTTGACGCACGGTTCTTGATGCCAGCACGTAATAAATTTTGTTAAATAATACATTAATGTAGTAACGCATGCATCTAAATGTACTTGTAGGTAATTTTGTATTTATCAACATAAGTGGTGTATATTCAGTTTTGGAAAATACAGGATGACCCGGCCACCCTGTATATGTCTTAAACCATAATAATAATTATACTTACAAATGTCTATAGTTTTGATTTAACCCCACTAGTTTCGTTCGTGCCTCAAAAACCGTGCCGGTTTGTTTAAGCAAATGGGTATTTTTTATGCTTAAGTATTGTAACTACTTATTAATTTTATACGTTTTATTTCTTAACTCCTGATTAAATAAGTTTAGACGAAAAATAAATAAGAATTGGAATTTTGAGAATTTAATTATTGACAATGATTAAATAATAGTATTTAATACAATCGTTGCATAATGAAGGCTCTTAGAGTCGAGTACCGAGATTTTAAGAGCTAATTATGTAACTATTGTATACAATACTTTTTCTACGAGTCATCATCATCATCATCGTCTATCGAGGTACATACCTTTTGTAAAGTACATTGGGTTAAGTTTGAAAATTGTACCTTCCACTTATGAATTATAGTCTTTCCAATCATTTATTTTCTCGATGACAGATGTAGTTTGATAGTTATAGTGTTGTGACCCAATAAGTGATCAGTAGATACGATATCGATCCAATTTTATATATATACGAGTAGTTGAGAAGTATTCAGCTATGGAGCCAATAAAACAACCGACTTGAATGCTAATTTATTACTAAGCGTGCAAAATGGCCGAATGACAGTATGTTTGTAATGAATAAACTAAAAACTACTGGACAAACAAAAAATATTTCACCATTAAAATGCTACATTATTCCTGAGTAACATAGGCTATTTTTTATCCCGATAAAAAATTACAACGTGTACAAAGTCGCAGGAACACATCTAGTTCAATAGATACAATACCGATACAATATCGATATTTCAATCATAACATCACTATTTGCATTCCCATAGAATGTAACTTTATTAAAACGTTTATTGTTTATCGTACTTTAAAAAGATATTACTGCATATCTGGACTCAATTTGTCTTAGATGCATATTATATGGGATCAAGGAACAAAATTAGGCAGTCGTCATATTTTGTTATACCTCGCATTTAAAAGTTAATTTTTGCGTAAAAAGCGCAATTACATTCTATGGGAGCTGTCATCGAGAAAATAAATGATTGGAAAGACTATAATAGTAGTTATCTCCTCTGGAGTAGCAGCGAAACTAATCTCGTCACTGTCACTCATGTTTAATTCGATTTAGGGATTATTTATTTAACACCATCGATTTCGCGTCAAATAACAAATAAAACTTTTAAATTTTCGTAGGACAAAAAAGAACTAGTGAGACATCGTTATAAGACTGTTTCTGATTGGCCAATTACTAACCAATCACTTAACAGAAGAAAAAAGTTAGTGTGTTCAAATGGAAGCAAAGCATTTTCTTTTTAGATGACCACATCATCAGATCATCTTGATAGTACCAAATTAAGTATTGTATTGTAACGCAATTTATACACACAGAACAAGTTTCATTTCGATACGACAATCGAAGTAGGTTCAAATTCACTTCGGAGGGAACTGAGTGTAATGAAACCATGTTAATTGGGTACCTTAAGTTTTCTGAAGTAGTCAATATAATTATTTTTAACCGACTTCAAAAAAGGAGGAGTATCTCAATTCGGTTGGTTTTTTATATCTATTTTTAATGATATTGGAACTCCGTAAGTTGTCGACCGATTTAGAAAATATTTTTTTGTTAGAAAGTGAATACTTCCACTTTGGTGCCATTAACATCAAATCAGGATCTGATGACGAGATCTTGGAGAAACTGAAGGAACTCTTCAAACCTTATAAGCATCGCGACAGCGATTTAGGTATATTTTTATGTTAAACTTTTGATAACAAAAAGCAATATATTCTTTGCTTAAGTAATAAGTTATTACTTAGTTATTTTCACGGCAAAAAATAAGGCTGTAGCAATCTTTATTGATATCGAGTATTTATTATACATATATAAAAAAGCCATGGCGATATATCTAGGTACATTATTTTATAATCATTCGCACAGTTAATTTATAGTAAGAAGTGGTAAGTTACGGGATTGTTTTATTCTTATTTGTTATTCCATCTAAACCTTAACCTTAACTATACTTTATTACTTTATCATATTAAGTAACTAGCTTCTGCAGCGACTTCGTCTGCGTAGAATTGTACATAAAAACCTTCCTCTTGAATCACTCTATCTATTAAAAAAAAACCGCATCAAAATCCGTTGTGTAGTTTTGAAGATATAAGCGTACCAGTGGCGGATTTACCATAAGGCTGAGAAGGCTCGAGCCTAGGGCGGCAGATTTTGGGGGCGGCAAATTTGGGCCACGACCTTTTTTTTTACTTCATAATAAAAAATTTAAGAAGTCTGCAACAGATTTTGCAAGGGCGGCAAAAAATCAGCCTATACCTTGAAAATTTGTAAATCCGCCACTGAAGCGTACATAGGGACATAGGGACATGAGGACAGAGAAAGCGACTTTGTTTTGTACTATGTAGTGATGTAGTGATTAATAACTCTTCCTTTTGGCTTTGCCGTAGTCGGGTAACAAAGAGGAAAAAAAATTAATTTCATGTGCTGCTGTGTGTACTGACGCGGACTTCGAAGAAGAAATTTCATCTGTCTATATAATTTTATACAAACCTGACCTAAAATTCTGTATTAAATGTTTTTTATTTAGTGGACCGTTTTTTTCTTCTATTGCACAACTACGTTATCGATAAAAAATTGGTCCTAACACTAGGTTGATTGCGACAGTCTTATATTTTGCCGTGAAAATTCCGAGCTCTGGTAATAACTGTACACATGTATTCGAATAGCCTTGGAATCAAAACTATCTATGCCTACAGTTGGTATTGATTGTTTTTTCCTCTTTGGAGTGTAAAGAACATTATCTTCCAAGTCAGTGTGACTATATTTTTCTTTACTCCTCCTGATAATAGATCGCTTTCCCATATCCAATGCATCAGCTACAGCTACACGATCAAAGTACTTGTTCCGATGGCAATAATGGCCCACCATTTTGGGCCTCACGTGTAAAATAATTACGTAACCGAAGAACGAACTCTCATGTTAGGCTGTTTAGAACATTTTTTTTCGGTGGTTTGGGCATAATGACGAGATCCAAAGCGTAAACGGGGAGCCCAAATTAAAAAGCAAAGGTTTTCAATTATAGCGGTATCGATGTGCAATATGTAACGCCAGGTAAAACAGTTTGGAAGTCACATGTACACAACATGTTCAGTCTGTAGTAATTAATGCCAAGACAAAACGGACAGCGAATGAGACTGAGCTACAACACTAGTTTGCCGGAAATAGGTAAATTTTGGAACACTTTCGAGCTAACATGCAGTGACTTCATTGACACGTGCCAGTCAGCAGTCCTCGGGTAATGATAATAAAGACCAATATCACTTATTAATTATTTAATTAACTTTTAAACCAGGTTACTTTGTAACCCAGATTACAAACTATTGGCCAAATTTCGATCAAATTTACCTGTGATTCTCGTCGGAATTTCCTGCGTGATTAGTAAGATTTAATTAACTTTAGGTACACGACTTCTGCAGATATGGGCAACAAATTAAAAACAAACTAGACAGGCATATACCATAGCCAGTTAAATTTAATAATGTATAGACAAATATCAGAAGACTACCTTTTCCAAAATCCCTTCTAAATGGTGCTTTATATCCTCAAATACCAAGAATCTAAATCGAATAATGATCCTTTTTATTTCTTATCTCAATACTTTTCCGAAATACAGTATTCAGTTTGCAGATATCATAATTACCTATTGGTATGCCAAGTTTAAAGGTTTAAGTTAAGTAATAATAGTTATGGATATAGGACCATTTCAAAGTAAGAATATAAATCCCTTTTAAACCCTAACCTGCGAGAATTTCGGAAAGTCCTGAAATACATTTTTAGCAGTTGTAATTCCTTGTCTGCCGAATTTAAAAACTAGTAATTATAGTTACGGAGATAGGGCGCCTTTGCAGCGGACGTTTAAACCCCATTTATTCCCTATCTCGAGGGAATTTCTAAAAATCGCATCAATCAAATCCGTTCAAAAGGAATTCTGAGCGTCGCGAGGATCTCAAGGTACGAGACACTAAACAACTTCGCTGCCGAGCGACACGGTGGATGGAAGAAAAACAGTTTAATTAATAGTCAATCAGTTTTTTATTTAGCAACAAACGTTAACAACTTAGGAATTAACGGATTTTAAAATAAATTAATAATGGATGAATGATCGCGTTTCTGAACGTAACATTATGTTTTTTTTAATCGAATGAAAAAGTTAGGGGTCTGATAACAAGTTCTTCATTTGAAGTTCATATTATTCCGTCCTTCTCACTCACCTAATTAAGTGTAAGCGGGACGGCAACATACGAAGCTCAAATTACTGATTTCTGAGTCGTTCCCATACAAGTTTCGGACATTTTCGGACCCTGCAGCAAGTTCTGGACATAGTTGTCTTGGAACATCTTTTCATCGGAAAAAATCATTTCATCGCCCTCGTGCCAAGCTAGCAAGTCCCTGCATTTTTTACTCTAGCTTTTTTCTGCCTTTGATCCAAGTTCATGTAGTAATATTTTTTTACTCATTATTCGTCTAGATATTTTCAGATATTTAGATAGTTTACTTGCACTTTGGGCTGGATTTTACCTAATACGCTCGTGAACGATTTTAATTTTTTTTTTGACCGAAACAGGATTGTTTTTGATCAGGTTACGTCCTGATTCGTGAAGATCCCGTTTCTTTGAATCGCGTGATAGTCCGCGATATTTACCTTATATTGGTATCTGAATGCCCAGCAGTGGGACGTATATTGGCTGGAGGCGATGATTATGATATCGAAATGTTTCATAAATACATACACATACATAAATCACGTTTTTATCCCTTGCGGGGTAGACAGAGCCTAAGGTGACAAGACCTAAAGACCATGTTTAGCATGATTGTGGGCGTATGGATGGAAAGGGGAATCAAAACAGTGATAGGTTGCTAGCCACATCGCCTATATAACATGATCCCTAAGATTTTCGCCCAATCCCTCGATGGGCTTTTACCATCTGCGCGGGAAGATAAGCAACTGGTACATTCAATGTTTTTTCTTCGCTCCCAGACCAGCGTGGAAGAACTGCGAAAAAAATGAGAAGAAATGTTCCAGCTTCTTTAATATCCCTCACGGTCGGAATTTTTGCTTGTAACGAGCAAAAATTCCGTTATAATTAATATTCCGTTGTAATTAAGTTATAACGAGCCGGCGTTACGCGTCCATGATTGAAAACATTATAAAAACGAAATATACCAAGCTGACGTCTCTTAAAAATCAAACGGATGAAAAAATTCTCAATGACAAAAAACAATAATGTGAAAAAACTGGCCATGGTTCGTGGTCCACCTACAGTTAGCCCACCTTGGTTTCGACGGAGCCCCTTTTCTGGGTATTTTGCCCTTTCGGTACTAACCTAACCTACCTATTTTTGTAATAAAATAATATTACGTGATTCGAAATAAGGGCAGCATTTTTCCCGGGTGGACCAAATTAGGTGGACCACGATCTATATCCTAAAAAAAGATATGAAATATTTAAGTAAAATGCCGGTACAAAACTAGGACACTTAATCTGCCCAACCCTGTATTTGCCAAAATATTGCGTTAGGCAAAAGTAATAAACCATGTTATTTCTGTAACGTGTTGCAACAGAGATGTCAATAACTGCAACGCAACTTAGGGTCCAATACCCGACAAATTCAGCATTTAGGATAAGGTAGTCTACATTGGCCTTTATTGAACAAACCAAAATCTGGGGGCACGGGAGTGCCCCCGCCAAGTCGACCGCGAAGCAAACACTGCCGTACCATCCTTTACTGGAACCATTTCGCCGCATTTTCAGGCCCCTATTTGAGAACCTCTGGGTAACACCAGAACATTTCGTCATTTAGTTCCAAAGTTAAGCGAAAGCAAAGTTTCGCATTTATGACACTCACTCACTCACTCATGATCATCAAAATAGAACTAGTACTTCCCATAAACTCAGAGAGCGAAATTTGGTACAGAGCTAGGGTTTAATGGCCACATAAAGGGAAAACTATAAAAACTAGGATAATCGAAGAAAAAAAAAAACAAAAAAAGTGTATCAAATAAGAAAATCTAATAAAATAAATCAATATGCCCACGTTTCTACAAAAAGAAGTGACACAAATTAATTCCACTGCATCTTTCATTCTTTCATTTCTTTATAAGATAAATCACTATTCACCAAAAATTTACAACACCAGACCTGTCGAACTACAGTTTGCATTTTTGCATACCATTATATGCTAGTATTGCTCTAATTTGAAATAGGTTTACTAAATTGAAATATAATAAATATAACATCATACACTCGCTGATTGTAGTCCCTGGTACTGCCACGGTTTGTACTCCTACTATCCTATATTTTGTTAAATATACTACTGTACTGAAATACTTGAAGAAGGTATTGAGAAATGAAGAATTACTTTGTCAGTGCTTTTAATATTGAGTAATTTTTAAGTGCTTAGATCGCCGATGTTATCCAATCACGACAGGGCGATTAGATGCTTAGCGCTATGGCGACTGTAACACAATGTCTGTAAATGCCTTAATGCTTTCGTAATACATAACTAGCTCTTGCCTACGACTCCGTCTGCGCAGAACTGGCTTTTCGCTATCCCTCGGGAACTATGGTATTTTTCGGGATAAAAACTATCATATGTCCTTCCCCGGGACTAAAACTATCTGTACACCAAATTCCAGCTAAATCGGTTGAGTGGTTTAAGCGTGGAAAGGTTACAGAGAGACAGACAGAGAGAGAGAGTTTACTTTCGCATTTATAATATTATTAGTAGGGATAATGTGACATAATCCCTCGCTGCTTAAGTGTGTCTGTTATAATGCGTATCCCTTAAGACTAATAATAAGATACCTATCTGTGTGTTGTTAAAGTAGGATGTTTGATGCCTGATGAAAAGTTTGAATGCGCCGTTGATTACGCACCGAAACTCATATAAGAGTGCCACCTTCGCACGAAGTGGTAATCTTTTACATTGTTCCAGATGTTCGATCCAATGGTAAAGAGGGTTTCATACAAACGTCAAAAGAGATGGTGGAATGCCTATATACTATTTTACACGAGGAAAGATACGATAGAAAACACGAGTCTTGTGCAATCTATGCGAAACATGAACTTTAAGTAAGTAAAGATCTTCGTCTTATTTTCCATGTGTAAAATAAGTTGTAAGGACGTTGATGGAATCGTGCCCGCTCAGAAATATACTGTAAACTAGAAATAACGGATCGCTTTCCATACGTAGTTGTATTAAAGGTGACTCGTTATTTTTGCTCGGCATTGTAGTTGATAAACAAAATATATGATTCTGTATCTAACTGTAATGTCAAATTAATTCTGTATGATGATGATGATGATGATGATATCATGAGGCCCCTCTTCAGTCCCTTTGTTCTTACAAAGGACTCGAAATACATAACAGAAAGAGGGCAAAAAGAGGGGTGTTATAGGTTTGACCGCTATGTGTGTTTCTGTGTACACATTGCAGTTTATTAATACTAAATGCTGTATATTGTATTTTCAGAGAAAGCTCTATTCCAAAGCCAATCTGGATGTCTGTACGTCGTGGTAACGTAGCCTTTTCACATAACCAAGATCAATTTAGTTTGGAACATTTTAATTTCATGAAGAAGCTTTGTTTTCTACGACTACAAGTACCGCCTGGTACTACGAGTGCTATTTGGGTAAGGAATGAGTCAATAATAAGTGATTTGTGAAGTGTTGACAGCCTAAGATTTTCGTTCGTTTTCTACAATGTTTCCGTTTTTATTACAGGGCCCAGAGCATGAAGAAATGTCAATGCTCACTGTGCAATTGGCAACCAAATTTCTGTTTCAAGTTGGATTCCGCACTAAAAAAACTTTGCGCGGCCCAGCGTCTGATTGGTATGTATACAGTGTGTTTATAGTTGAACTAGCCTATTATATTTTAAATCAACTTTTGGTTAATATTATATTTTTCCAGGCACGAAATACTATGTCAACACTTGCGATGCTCTCAAGCTGTGAGGGCATGGTTTGCAACGGATTTATTCAAACATCCTCACAGGTAAGATTGATCGTCGAGCAGGTTTGTTTTGTCTAGTCAACCAAGAAAGCTCTTTACCACCTTAAACTTCAATGTCATATTTGTACGGCTTAAAATATGAAAGACTATTTTCACTTGTAAGTTAATGTGATGGTCAGCCGTATTGTTGTACTTATGTAGGAACTGTCTTAACAAATTGTAAAGCACTTTCTTGGTCGACTATACCTTGCTAATGCTACTGTGTATGTACTTAGATGAAAACTTACAGTAGATAATTGATTGTGTATGACTAGCAAAACAATGTTTTATTTCGCGAATTATCTAGTGTCAAGCATAAATTATAAATAATTAAGTTGCGAAAGAAGCGCAGATGTATAAAGCTCCTCATTCTTGCAGGTTATGTGACTATCTCCTCTCGTGCCCTTCAGCTGAAGTTCGAGTAGTTTTCATGAAAATAATTGTTTTCTTGGCTCACTTCTCAATTCAAGACCCACCAGGTAAGAATTAATAGGTAGGTCAACGAGGGAATAAAAGCACCTATATCACGCGATATAATTTGACACTCGCGAGGGTGCCAGTAGCTTGCACTTGCTTTGTACCTCGACTCCTAAAGCCCTCAGTCAGCGACTTTCGGGCATCTAACGGAATACTGTTCAAAATTCCGTTAACCGCCCTTATTCCGCAATGGACAGTGCGTGTAACGTTGCGCGTAACATGAATTTGAGTTATTTGTTATACCAGTGAAGAGCGGGTACGGGTCGTGGGCGTCGCGCGACGAGGTGGCGTCGCTGTCGGAGCAGGTTCTGTGCGCGGCGCGCGCGCTGGCTGCCCCGCAGCTCGCCGACTCGCAGGCGCACCGCCACCTGCCACTACTCTTCAACCTATTCCACGCCTACGCCATCCTCGGCATCAACGAACGCCATCAGCTCTTGCGGGTAACACGAACAATAGTTTGGTACACGATGTAGCAGTTATACTATAGTACATTGTACATCGCGGGTGATAAGAAAGGCATTGCTTGCGACTGTCTATTGAGTGTTTATTATATTTTAAGGTCCCGAGTTTGTAATTCTCTTACTGCCCGTGATAAACACAATGTTTTAGTTACGAGTACATATGCCGTATATATTTTTTTCCTTTAGTCCACCTTCACAACTATTTTTCACAATTAGTTAAGAATAAACACTTTTTATTCCCTATTTGATAACTACTAGTTATTAAAATGGAATAAAAAGTGGCCTTTCTTAACAGCCATTCGAAACCTTTTTGATCAGAATGTCTAACTTGCAATTCGTCTACGAAACAAAATGACTAAAAAAATGTCTATGTGGCAAAATAACTAAGCAGTAAATCGTCTGTAGATCAAAATGTCTGCCAAGCAAAATGCCTAAATTGCAATAATACCTAAGCAGCAAATTGTTCAAAGATCAAAACGTCTGCCAAGCAAAATGTCTAAATTGCAATAATACCAAAGCAGCAAATTGTCCAAAGATCAAAATGTCTGCCAAGCAAAAAGTCTGTATTTCAATAATACCTAAGCAGCAAATCGTCTAAGGATCAAAATGTCTGCTAAGCAAAATGCTTACTTGCAATAATACCATTATTTATACAACATTAGCAAAAAACGGCAAAAAAATCACGTTTGTTTTATGGGAGCCCTTAAATATTTTATTCTGTTTTTAGTATTTGTGGTTATAGCGGCAACAGACATACATCATCTAATTTAACTGTCTATCTATCACGGTTCATGAGATACAGCTTGGTGACGACAGACAGATAGACAGACCGACGGGCGGACGGACAGTAAAGTCTTAGTAATAGGGTTCCGTTTTTACGCTTTGGGTACGGAAACCTAAAAAAGGAAACTATGACAAAAAAATATACATTTCTCTCTGTTCCTCTTATTGAAATTTACAAATTGGCCATCCCGTTCGGTAGTGCAATTATCATTTGGATGACAAGTCTATAGATCCTTAGTTTAAGGTGGAAATAGATTTAGGTCTGGAGAATGACATAGGCAGCTTATTATTCCGGAAAAACATCCTCCTTGATTACGCGGCGAAGCCGCGGCGAGCAGCTAGTAAAACATACAATAGTTGGTACTTGCTCGTATTAAATTAACGTTTAAACTTCTTAGTTTATTATCATAGCTACTTGCACGGCTAGCACGACAAGGCGCGAGTTGCGCGAGAGCGACATAGAAGCGCGACATAATGCTGTGTCGCGAACCGGTAGCACGACGTGTAGCGAGATAGCTTGTCGCGTCGCGATTATTTGTCATGGCTGTCAAATGACAGCCAAGTGCGAGATACTCTCAAAAAGCGTAGCACGACGGTGTTTATTGCGACAAATTCGTCGCGATTAAATGTCAATATGCGAGATATATGTCTTCGCGGCTTTAGATGCGCGACTTGAGCGCGACTCCATAAAATATGTTTATGTTTTAAAATTATCAACGCGTATTAATAGCATTTATGCGTAAAATAACACTATTATGTTCACAAGTAACAATCCATTTTTTTAAATAGCCTTCTTTTAAATATTAGACCTAGAAAATAGACCCATCGAGCCCATCGAGGGAATGAGTGAAAATTGTAGGGATCAGAATATTATAACATATGTAGGCGATGCGGCTAGCCATCACTATTTTGATTACCCTTTGTACCTATACGCCCACATTCATGCTAAACGTGGGCTTTAAGTCTTGTTGCCTTAGGCTCTGTCTACTCCGTATTGGATAAAGACGTGATTTAGGATAGAAAATGAATTGAACATTTTTACACAAGTTTAGGCGACTACTAAACACCTTCTATACACTCCATTTTTTCTAACACCACCAACGGAATTTATAAAGCGGCTTCCAATCCAACTAAATAAGATCATCATCGTGTTTCATTTCAAGCGTTTGTGCCGGGATTTTAAGTCCGCTTGGCAGCCTAAACCCAGGAATTGGCGTGGGAACTAGTTTTACTAAAATTAGATGAAAGTTAAACTTTTATAAGCTCAAGTAATATTTTTTTGTTTGAATGTTTATTTAACTATATGTACCTACACAATAAAATTCAGAACATAATCACTAGACAGTATTACAAAGTCGCTTTCCGCTGTCTGTCTGTCTCTGTCTGTCCCTATGTATGCTTAGAATCTAATACCTAAGCCTTAGATCTTTAAAACTGCGCAACGAATTTTTTTTCATACAAAAATTATAATTCTACGCAGACGAAGTCCCGAGCTATAGTAGTATAATATAATACTTAGGTATATGCTTCCACTAGGCAATACTTTTTTCGGGCCCAGACTCCGCTAGCAGTTGCTGAAGGCGGGTTCACTCGGCACGGCATTCAGCCTTTGAGCACCGAGTGGACCGACTTACAGTACCCGGCCATAAAGATTGCACTTCGGTCTTTGGAAGGAGACAATTTTGGCGTCACGTGAGCAAGGCAGACAAAAGATTTACAGACACGTGACGGGGCACCCGCGAGACCCGCCGACATTATGCTTTTGGCCTGGAATCGAACCCAGCTGGGAGGGTTTGGAGTAAGCTCAGGCTGATAGGCTTCAAGAGATGAAGTAAATAACGGTTTATATTTACAATACTCAAAGGATTTATTTACATGCAACAACATACACGGTTGCCTGAAGGGCGTCGTACAATCTATCTGCACTTGGTATGCTACAACGCCGCAGTTACGCTTACGATGTAGGTACTCTACAGGTTTTCTAGTTCTCTGAAGGGGCGGTTCAGCTTAAGGGCCGCGGAATGGTTCCGGAAGGGTGGTTGGCGTGGTGACCATCACGGGCGGTCAGTAGGACACCCTAGGGTCCTACCGGGGCTTCTTTCTTTCTGCTCTCGGGCTTCTGCTGTGGTACGGGGGCGGAGGGCTCGCGTGCTCGTCTCCCGCAGCGCTAGCGTCAACGGGCAGGTAGGCATCGTCCGTCGTTGGTTTCTGCCATAGTGACTACGGACCGTTGCTGGCTTGCGCGCCTTAGTGCTAGCAGTCCGATGTCTGTATTTCCGTTTAAACGCTGAACGCCGGACGTCACCGCAATCGTGGAAGTTAACGGATCGTTACGAGAGCTCATGAGGGTCTTTGGCAGATCTTCAATCATTTTCAATTTATCACAGTGATATGGGGCAGCGCCTATGTCCGTGACGCGTCGTTGCTCGTCGCAGCGCAGACATGTAGTTTACAAATAATTTAATCGCTTCTTACTCTGAAATTTTATAAGTTTCGTAAGTTTTCATCATAATAACACAAGTACTTGGGTACATCAAAATCATTGCTCACTGCTTTTGAAGCAAACTGAAGCATAGTAAGTAAGTAACTAATGATACCAAATGATAACAAAATCTTAAGTAAGTCATGAATATCGTTAAAAAGAGAAATTTAATTTAAATAACTTACGTTTTCCCTCTAGGCGCCTGCCATGTCATTTGATTTGTTTTGACATTTTTGACAAAATCTTTCAGATCATAGACAAACTTGTCTTTTATCGAGCAAAAACTTCACTCAAAGAACGAACGAAATGGGGTCGCACTATTACCGATTCGGTGTTGTCACGAAAGAATAAAACACTTGGCCAATTTTTTTATACACATAGCATCACCGGTATGTCGCCCGCGACTTTACCAACTCGCGGCGACAAGTTTTGTCGCGGTGTCACATCGTGCTACGCAAAGCGAGATAATTGACAGCCGCGGGAGAGATTTGTCGAGTCGCGAGTCGCGTCGCGTGTGTACTTCGTGCTAGACGTGTTGGTAAGGTTCTTACTGGCCACTTTATATTGAAGTACAAATAGGTAGATAAAATAAATGACAATGTCATTATCAAGAGCTAGTTTTCTTTGTTTGCGAGTTATGAACTACAATTTGTTCTATTTTAAACTACATGCCCATGGAAAAAAAACATCTGAAATGAACCAGCGTGAATGAAGCTTAGAAGGCTGTTAGGTACTATATCATAAAATAACTCTGAGCGCTATGCCGTCATTTCTGAGCGGTACAGGTATGGAATTTCTCAGGTACAAGTGAGGAATTACGACTAATTATTAATTTACGGCGTTTTTATTTCTTATACATACATACATACATTACATACATATATCACGTCTATATCCCTTACGGGGTAGACAGAGCTTAAGGTAACAAAACCATAAGGCCACGTTTAGCATGATTAAGGGCGTATAGATGGAAAGGGAAATCAAAATAGTGATGGGTTGCTAGCCGCATCGCCTATAACATGATTCTTAACACTTTCGCCCATTCCCTCGATGGGCTTTTAGTTTTACCATCTGCGCGGGAAGAGAAGCAACTGGTAAATTCTGTTTTTTCTTAACTCCCAGACCAGCATGGAAGAATGGCTGCATGGATGGATAGCTTATAGATGATTAAAAGTAAATATCGAAAAACCTAGTGCCGCTTTAAAGTGGTGGTGCCGGAAGTTATCATTTCACATGTTTATTTTTTCCCTGGGCTTGTAGTCTATTATGATTCATGGGTAATAAAAGTAATAAGCATGGAAAGTTCTGCTAAAATCGAAATTGTAAAAAATCAAAAAGGTGGAGATTCAGTGTTATGGTGTGGGTATCAATATACATTAAATAAATGCAATAATGACGGAACAAGTCTATGGAGATGCACTAATAGAGCACAATGCAGTGCATCGTTGAAGCTTTGCGAAGATAAGAAACAGATTTTAAAAGAATTCAATGGGACTATTTCTAAATTAAAACAACCATGTTCTCTGTACCTAAACCTAAATTGACCCAAGTTAATCATCCTACATTGGTTTTACCAGTGCCGGTTATGAAACTTCGTTATGTACGTGGAATACACCATTTCGAATGACAGTTAGAGAGGCCACTTTTTATTCTATTTTAATAACTAGTTATCAAATATGGAATAAAAAGTGTTTTTGTTAACTAGCTGTGAAGGTGGATTAAATGTAATTTCTAAACTTCAACTGATTTGAAATCTCCTTGAAATGTACGAGTGGGTTCTAGTTATATTTTGAAACTGAACTTCCTCCCCAGGGATTTCTGAAAATCCATTTACTCAGAAGTCCCTGAGGAGTTAATAGCCTTCGTTTAATAACACCCTTAACAAGCAAGTGTGATAAAATAGTACATTACAGACCTAGGGCGGTGAACTCGTAACTGTCCCAGGTCGCAGTGGTGGCCCGAACCGAAGGTGAGGGCCATATATGCGATCTGGGGCTTTACAAATTACCGCCCGTGGTTTGTATAAATAAAGTTTTAAGTCTTGCTTTAGCCAGGAAGTGAGATTTTCTGCCCGCAAAGCGGGCGTAATATCCCCATTACGGCCTAGGGTAAATAATATTTTATTGTTACAGCTGAGGATTCTTGACATAGTGTTGTCTGTTTCCATGGAAGACTCGTCGTCATCACTTGGGAAATACCAGTACCCAGAGTCCTCAAAAATCCATCAGGTAAACCCTGCAGGTTAATGCGAAATAATGGTTATGGCGAAAATAAGGGCACTTTTTCACCCCGTTTTTGACCAATATTACGCACTGTTGCATATGGTCTTGAAAGGAGGCCCTTAGCAACTATTAACTCGCATGCTGCGCGAGAAAAGCGTACGATTTTGAAGTTTTAAGCAGATTTATTTTGAATAAAAACAATGCACAGTATTGCACAGGGTTTAAGTATAGGGTCAAGTTTAGGTTTAAATGTACACAACATATAAAATTTAAGTAGAGCCAAGTTTAGTTTAAAAATACACACACCGAATCTGTACAGAAAGCACTATAAAATGTGTAAAAAAAAATAGGTTGTCTGTAAAGTCGGTTTACTGACGATAGTTGAACGTGACAACGTCATAAGAAAATACTGATGGAATGGTTGCATTTTATAATAATACTTTTATATATAATATAATAATACATTTTATAATAATTTTATAATTTATTTATTTATTTATTTATTTATTTAGGCAATAAAAATTACAGCATTACAGTCGAAACCAATGCGCTATAAAATTCAAAAAATATAATAAATGTTATTTAGGCGACGAAAACATACATCCAATACATTTTGTATTGACATTATTTCTTTCAGCAAGTAAACTGAATAAAAGTTGTTGTTCAATTAGTTACTTAATTATTTTTGCAAATTTAATTGTAATTTGTTGTAAAAAAGTAATTATTTTGAATAATTTATCATAAGATTAAACTGTGATTAAATTATTGTTCATAAATCTTAAATTTAAAATTTGGAAACATTAAAATTTGTGTAACTCTAGCTTTTAAAAAGCCCGCATATAGGAGAAAATTGTTCCCTTTGACGGCTGGCTGGTCCAACCTGTCATTTCAGACACGTTGTTATGATATGTGGAAGATTTAACATTTATGTTTTAATTTTTTGAAATCATAGCTACGCTCGATAATTATTTCGATCGAATAGTAAAGCCATTGATTTTTTACTCGTCGTGAAATAGTTCTGTTAACTTATTGTTATAGTTTTGTCAATTATAGCATAACCTACAATCGCTGCACTAGCGGACCGATGCTACTTATTTTAATGATGAAAGCACGAATATACGACAATATATCACTGAACATATATTTAATATCGAAAGAATCATTACCTTTATCGCCGCAATTATCGTTGCTATAAACAATTGACACCACATTCACTTTTCACTGCATTTCATACTTAACGAAAACATGTAAATGTATTATTGTATAGCAGCTGTCCACGCGGACGCATCGCTTACTCAAGTAGGAGAGAGACAGATGTCGAACGCTGCCGAACGCGGAGGCTGATTGTGCCTCTTTGTCGCTCGTTCCGCGCTCTAGCTTGCACTTCAAGCCTTAAATGGAACGCCTCAGAGCGTGGTAACGCCGCATGAGTCATGTTTTTTCGTGCGTGCAGCCGGCTCCATCGAATTATAAGACGTTGTCACGTCAAAAAAGAACTCTAGCCAAAATGAAAGATATGGTGATTTCCTGAAGAGAGGAAGAGTACACACGGTCGTGAATGCACGTGGTTTCCTCGCTGAATACTTGTTACACTCAACGGCTTACGCAAGGTGGTTAGGTGGAATAAGTAGCAGTGTATGAAGCGTTTTCGTTGAATATGAGGTTCAAGCTGGTGGGTAGGACAGCAACAATTTATTCGCACGGTTAGTAAATTTGAAACGTTCACTGAGCAAACAGGACAACAGGCCTACTAGGAATACGTAAGTACTTACCCGAAGTCAATTTCGGTATTACAATCAATCTTTTAACTCGCCAAGAGTTCTTTAGAAGAGTGAATAAAACAACACTGATATGGAGCGATGAAGACCCAGGAGAAGAGTAACACTTTTTTGTATGGAAGCAAGGGTGAAAAAATAGTTAGAAGCTTTTAACGACTCTATTCAGTACCGTGGTTTAAATCTGAATGACGAACCCCTGGTTGATAGAAGGCAGAAACAATTTTAAAATTTTTGATTAAATAAAACGGTGTCTTCTAAACACCTTGCATACCAGCCTTTAATTTATTGTTTTGTCTTTCCAAAAAAAGGTTTTTCATGGCTACTAATTTTTAATGTAGCATGAAAATGCTACAGCACCTACTAAAAATAATCTAATCTTAGGAATCATGGTATAGGCGATGCGGCTTACAACCCATCACTATTTTGATTCCGCTTTTACACCTAGACGCCTATAATAATGTTAAATGTGGCCTTTAGGTCTTGTTGCCTAAGGCTCGGTCTACCCCATATGGGATAAAGACGTGATTTGTGTATGTACAGTGTGTATGACAAGATCGTGACCGGAATAATTTTAATTTTTAAAATGCCACACTATAAAAAAAGGTATTGGCTGAATAGCCTGATCTATTACGTACAATGCTCTGTAAAAATATGAAAAAAAAACTTGACCGTCTCCCGCCGAACGCATATTTTCCAAAATGAGTGCCGCGTATGCTACACGATACGAAGCAGTGTTCCTATGTACACATCCGAAAGGACCCAAAATGACTCGTGATCGGGCCGCCAAGTACATGAATAAGTCGAAGGCGTTTGTAAACTAGCTGGTAAAGAGATACACGGAAACAAAAAACGTCGACGACGTACCAGAACGCGGGAAAACAAAATCAACCTCCTCTGCAGAGAATAAGCGGATTTTACAAATATTTATGAAAAATCCACTGTTATCTTTGCGTTTTGGGCAAGAAAAGTTGCAGAAAAATGGTTTATCTATATCTATAGATACAATACGGAAACTTTTGATGGAAAATGGATTTAAATTTCGAAGTACGATGAAGAAACCGCTCCTTATAGGAAAACACACGGGAAAGAGACTGTCATGGGCGAGTGAAAACAAAAACCGGGATTGGAATAATATAATGTTTTCAGATGAAGATTCTTTTCGGTCTGCTAATTACTCGACTAGGGCTTGGCCTACGGCTGATAACAGATTGCTCGTGCGGACCGTGAAACACCCAGTAAAGGTGCCTGTTTGGGGATGCTTCTCAAAGCAGGGTTTCGGCCTTTTGCACTTGTTCACTGGTACGCTAGATGCCCTTAAAATGGCCAAAATTTATGAAAAGGCATTGTTACCTTCCGGTAAGAAGATGTTCCCAAGGCAAAATGCTTCATGGATCCTGGAAGAGGATAATGACCCTAAACACCGAAGTCGGGTTTGTACTGCGTGGAGGGCTGAAAATGGCATCGATGTCGTGGATTGGCCCTCACAATCACCCGATGCCAAACCAATAGAAAATGTATGGGCGTGGATGAAGCTAAAATTGCGAGGAAAACATACGGTTAGCGTCGCCAATCTATCTCGAGAACTGAAGTTCATATGGAGGTCTTTACCCTGCAGTTTCGCTGAAAACTTAGTTGAAAGTATGCCTCAGATATGCCATGCGATTATAGAAAATTCGGGAGACTGGACACCTTATTAAAAATGAAGCATGAAAGTGTAATAAAATAACTGTTAAATTAGAGAATTTCGCATGATAAATCTTTTCTTTTTAGAAGTTTAACCGGTCACGCTTTTATCGTACATAGTGTATGTATGTACGTACCTACTATTATTATGAACAGACCACATACCTACCATTTTAAGTTGACAGTCTGCATCTCGACGGCCGTTAAGGGGTTAGAAGGTATGGTTCTCGTTAGTTTACATACTGTATACAAAACCTAAACCTTATATTAACAATTAAAAGATAGGTTATAAGAATCTGGTACTTTTTAAAGGATTTTCATATAAAAAGTAAATATAAGTATTAATAATTATTCGCTTGAAACGAGATAAAAAACCGTTAATTAACGTCTTATGGCTATGCGATGCCGCGCTGATTATTTGCACACTAGCTTTAGCCCGCTACTTCGTTCGCTTAGGATTCGTGGCAGTTAACTATTCAATTTCCCGCTATAAAAGTATCCCAAGTAGATAAAAAACTTATCGACATAGTAAGTAATTCAAGTCTTTTTTTTAATGCAGTATAATAAAAATAATTGAATAATCTTTCTTAGAGCACCTCTATAATCCTCAAGAAATATGTACCTATTTCAAATACTTAGCTCACTCTTTGTCGGTCCCACGCTTGCTCTTGCTCCTCTCATTTACTCAAAGGTTAACGGTAGAAATCCCTTGCAGGGATAAGTTCGCCGTTGTGCATATATTTAATGTATTTTTTGTTTTTCTAAATGTCAGTGAAAATTAGAACAGAAAAATCGGAAAAGTAAAGCTATGGCCGGGTGTATTTTTTGTGATTTGTGCCTGTTTCTTTATATTTGTACAATAAAGCATTTACTTACTTACTTAGCCTTTATGTTCGCGGTCTTGTGGGGAAGGCCATGGCAGGGTAAGGGAACATCTTGTGCCTTAATAGCTTTTCCGCTTGATTTTTTTTCTGATGATAAGTCACAACGTCAGTAAGTGCTATACAAAATTTCAGCATTCTCCTCTTCTTATTTTTGAAGAAAAGAAATAAATAAGATAAATGAATTTTCATAAATCACTACATAGTATAAAATAAAGTCGCTTTTTCTGTCCCCGTGTCTGTATGTATGCTTATATCTTCAAAACCAGTCAACGGATTTTGATGCGGTTTTTTTTAATAGATAGAGTGATTCAAGAGGAAGGTTTATATGTATAATACATGCATAATATACCGTGCGAAGCGGGGGCGGGTCGCTAGTATCTCAATATAATACACTTAGCTAAGACACATAATATGTCACTATAAGCCGCATGACATTCCATATAAAAAAATAAAAAGAGATGGTGTTGACATTTTACAAATTTTTTTTATTACTTATAAGATAGAGACACCTCCAATTTTTTTACTTATAGCAATTTTAACTAACTATTGGCAGAGTGCAAAGCGGGTGGAGGGGGTAGCCTAAACGATCACAGCGCTCGCTACGGCTAAAATTGTCATTTTTGTCGCTGACTTGAGCTGTCAAATCCATATTGCAGTAAACATTTTCTAATCGTTTTTGAGATAAAAATATGGTCCTGGCAAGATGTGTTGTTGTGAATTGTAATAACACCAAGAAGAATAGCGACTGTAAATTTTACCAATTTCCAAGACCATGGTGGAAACGAGACCAAAGAAATAGGTAAGTGGATATTTGCCGTAAGAAAAAAAAATTTAGTTACCTAACCTCTAAAATTTCACTGAAAACAACAATTTTAATATTATTGGCAATAATGTTACTGACTACCACTGTTCAAAATTGTGTAATATAGTAAAATAACACAAGATTTCATTAATATTTTTCACAATATTTACTTACTTCTTGTTTGACAGCGGTGACAATATTGTCCATAATGGCCGCCTATCACGTGGCGCTGTCGTCGCGCACGGTCCCAATAACATATTTAATTCAAGCTTCTAGCATTGGTGCATCGTAACAAAATTATTTAAAAAAGTTGTTATGTCCCCTTGACGTAATAAAACTAAATGAAATTAAACCTTCTTGCAATCGTGTATCACATGGTAGGTTTTTAAATAAAATACCAAGACCAGCCGAGAAACTAAGCAATCTGTTTAAAAATGGCTTAAGTATTGTAATTAATGAAAATAGTGACGAGGACGATTGAGTCGAGCCTTTCTTTTGTTACGATACACCAATGCTAGAAGCTTAAATTAAATATATGTTATAGTTAATTAAAATTGCTATGATAAGTAAAAAAATTGGAGGTGTCTCTATTTTATAAGTAATAAACAATTTTTTTTGAAAAATGTCAAATCTATTTTTATTTTTCATAATGGAATGTCATACGACTTATAGCGACATATTATGTGTCTTAGGTAAGTGTATTATATGTATGAAGCACGAAATTATTCGTTCCATTGAAGCGGAGATATTCATGAAAATTCATTTATCTTATTTATTTATTTTCTTCAAAAATAAGAAGAGGAGAATGCTGAAATTTAGTATAGCACTTACTAACGTCGTGACCTATCATCAGAAAAAAATCAAGCGGGAAAAGCTATTAAGGCACAAGATGTTCCCTTACCCTGCCATGGCCTTTTAAACTCTTAGTGCCATATGCGTTGGACGAAATCAGGATTTAAAAACAATCAACAAAGATAATAAATCCTCCTCTACAACCGTTAATGCTCCGTCGCAAAATTAGTTTAAAGCTGACGCTCTTACTTCTAAACTTGACTCTCATCCAAATTTCAGGTCTCTAGTGCAAAAATCCAAGGACTCGTACAAATTTGAGATAGCTCTGATACAGCATATCCGGCCCTGTAGCAAAATTCGTCCTCTAGTTCAATTAACCAAGGGCTTTCATACAAACTTGTAATAGCCTTTAATAATAATAATAACAAAAACATAATAGTAACACTTGGACTTAACACTATGTATTATTGTATTAAACTGTCATTAAATCCTTTCTTAGTGCACACTTACGTCATATAAGGAACATTTGTGCAAATTTGCATGCTTCTAGACCAGGTTTCAGTTGTGCGTTGATTGATCAATCAGTGAGTCAGTCGGCCAGTCAGTTTGTTCTATAATAGTTTAGAATTACAGGGAAGTCGATTCGGTTAAAGCCTGTCACTAGATATTAGATAGATTTGATAGATAGAATCTGAGAAGAAGTCTCTAAATGCGACATTTAACCAACGAACTTTTATTAGGATAACGTGTATCAAGTTATCTTTCATTGTGTATGTACGACGATGATGTTCGTAAGTAACGGTGCATTTGTTGTTCAGTTGGTGTCGCTGCTCGTGCGCAGCTGCGACGTGAGCATGCGCTGCCAGTCTGCGCACGCGGCGGATGGTACGCCGCCGCTTCCCAACCCGTTCTGCGACCCGCCGCCCGGCTCGGCCGCCACCGCGCGCCCCGCGCTCTCCACGCCCGCCGCTGACATACTTTACAACAGGACCGGGTATAAATGATTCCTAACTTTACCTATACACGGACCTGTATTAAAAGTGGATAACACAAGTACAAATTGCACCAAATAAGTTCATTTATATTTTACTATAGGTCCTACATCAGAAAGAAATAAGGCTCAATGTTAGACTTGTGAAAATAGTTTTTGATGTTTTAAGCCATTCAAATGGCAATGAACTATAAAGTGGTAAAATATATGTATATATTATAGTAAAAATTACAATATCGCAATCTTCCACTTGAATTGTCCATTTTTGCCGAACCAAACAAATGTTCAGTTTTCCGCCAATTTATTTAGTTTTTTAATAAAAAAAAATGTATTTTTGAAACAATTAGATTAAATTAAACAAAAAAACAGCGTTTTTGATTGACAGAAAAATTACTTAAAAGCAATGATTGTGATTTGTACTTACTGCAATACGGATAACTTATTTTCATTGGTCAAATTGATACATGGCACCAAAAGTATCCTCGTTTGAAGCATTCGGATTGGTCAAATTTTGTAATAAACTGTCCAACAAAAAAAATGAATTAAAAGGTTTTCATGCATAGTTCACCTATTCTTCAAATGCAGAAGAATGGACTGTTTTGCATCCAGAAATTAGACCATCTTTGGATTATGTCAGGAAAATTGCCAATGCTATTCACCGTTTAAAACTGTTCCAAAAAGCCAAAATTTTATTATAAAATTATGATAGACATAATGCCTTTTTTTTTTCATTTTGTATTCTTGTTTACAATCATTAATCACTAAAATTTAGTAGGGCCTATGCGTAGTGATTTTATTTATGCACTCGTAGACTAGTCTTAGTTAACTGGAAGAGTTCCATTTTAGGGATAATTTATCTATCTTTTTGCCCTGTAACCCGTTAATCTTGTTCTATTATGTATAATAACGAGTTACACGACTAGAATGTAAGTCGCCGACTTCAAAAATTACCGAATACTCCGTTTCCCCGGCAAGTATTCGGTCCATCTCTAATAATAATGTATTTTTCCACAGTACTTACATGAAGAAGCTGACTGAGGAGTGCTGCGTGTGCGAGGAGAGCATACGGCTGCTGCAGTTCCTGTGCTGGGAGCACGCGGGGTGGTCGCGCATGGCGCTAGCCGAGCTGCTGTGGCAGATGGCTTACGCCTACTGCCACGAGCTTCGTCGACACTCAGACGCTCTCACCGCGCTGCTGCTCATGGAGGATAGCTGGCAGCAGCATCGTATACACAACGTCATCAAGGTACATAGATACCTCGAACCATCCACCCTCTGTACACCAAACGTCAGAGCAAACATTTCCGGAAAACGGGATGATTTCGGAGACATAAGAAGGATAAGCCCTACCTTATTCAGCAAAGTGCAAGCTATAGTTTCCAACACCAATGGGGTCACCCATTGGTGGCTTTTCCTTGCGAATACAAAAATGGCAGTTTCTCGGTTTGACGGTTTGCCCCTTGCGGGAAAAAACTGTAGTATAGCCTGAGCCTTATTTACACGGTCTTCAAAAGAACCAGTATGCTTTTAGTTTAGCTTCTACATAGATCCAAGTGCTTCGGCTGGTTGTTAATGAGTCTTAAAATATTAAAATCAAGCAGCCTTGCGTAAAACACATACTCGTAACTATTGTGACGTGTTATAACACTGATCTCGCGAATTGTTTTTTGGCGTGACGAGTATTCTCCGCGCACCTCAGCATTTTTTAATTTAAACGATTCAATATGTCCAATTCAAGTTTTTTTTATGATTTGAATCTTCATCTTATCATTCTTGAAGATTCAAATCATAAAAATTTTGGATTGGACATATTGGAGTTTGATAGGGATATTTATTAAGAGCGTTTAAACTATTCATAACAAGTCAAACTTTACAAGATCGCAACATCGCGGCTAGCGTTGATGCACACTAGAGCGTGTAGCTGTGTGCGTGTATGTTCCTCGCGTTTCACTAAGTACGAATAATGTTGTTACTTTTTTCTAATTTATGTAGTACGGAATGTGGGTACCTGTCCTGCGTAATTTGTATACAAGGTCTCTTAAAATTGTTCCAGAATATTTCGTGGTTCGGATAGTTTGTCTGAACACCTCAATAAAGATTTTTCATTAAAATTTTTAAATAGAAATTTAATCCCGCCTTTAACGCGCACTTCGAACATTGATCAATTTTCAGCTATGATTCAGAAAAGCACAATTTTATTTTTATTTATTATAACAATTTTATTTGCCTCGAAAAAGAACTCCGGCGTAAACTTTTGAAATAACGATGTTAAAAGACCGTGTTGTGGTATAAAACGTAAATATAAATTCAAAATTTTACTCCTTAGTGCACTTCTTTTAGATATGATCTGTCTGAAACCTTTCGAACATTCTAAAAAACCTTCCAAAACTTGCGATTTTTAGCGAAATGAGACGATATTCGGTTGCACGCCCTTAACTCAATTATAAAAATATGATCGGTGTCCACACTGCCGTTTTCCTACACCGAACGTAAAACTGTAATAATTTGTTTTGTTCCCAGGGCGTATCGGAGGAGCGGCCCGGGCTGCTGGAGACAGCGTCGCGCGCGCGTGGGCACTACCAGAAGCGCGCGTACGCGTGCGTGAAGCTTGTGGTGGGCGTGATGTGCCGCGCGCCCAGCGCCGTGCGCGCCGTGCACGCGCAGCCCGACGCTCGCCGCCGTTGGCGCCAGCTTCTCGCCTGGCTGCAGGACGAACTCGACCGCGTGAGTACACAGCACGTTAAACCTCTGTCAGCTGTGATTCACATTACTTTATTTTTTAAAGAGTTAAAACCGCTGGCGGCTTTTTGTTTAGTACAAATTTACAATACCAATTGTTTCTTTTCCAGAAGTATGGTCATGGAATCTATGGCACGTATGGCGGCTGGTCTCCGCCTAGTACTTCTAATGAAACTTCTAGTGGATATTTCCTCGAAAGAAGTAACTCGGCACGTAAAACACTCGAAAAGTAAGAAATCCTACTACTATTATAAATGCGAAAGTTTGTGACGATGTGAGTGAGTGAGTGAGTGAGTGTGTATGATTGTTCCTTCTTCAGACTTTTTGAAACGACTGGACGGATTTGGATCAAATTTGGAACGAAGATAGCTGTTACCCTAGATTAAAAACATAGGCTACTTTTTATCCAGGAAAATTGCAAAGTTCTCGCGGGATAGCGATAAACAAGTCAATTACTAATACTACGCGGTCGAAGTCGCGAGCAGAAGCTAGTACTCATATAAATCTGTTAAAAATAAAAAGTCGAGTTTTCCAATATACACGGTGACTTTGATTTAGCACACAGAAACTTAAAACCTTCGTAAAAATGTTTTACCCTGCCGCAAAAAGCCCTCTTTTGAGTTATAAGTTTCAGTTTTTTTTCATTAGAAAGCCAGTTTGCTTGCGGTGGTACTTAGCCATGTTTGGTAAAAATCGGTCCAGCAGTTTGATGAGCTCTTCTAAAATGATGTAAGGCATTTTTGCCATAAAAATAATGTGTGGGCGATTTAAAAAAAAATACTTATTTCAAACTGATTCCATAGCAATTACATTTTAATTAGCAAAGCAAACGTAATGGTAAGAATCCGTTTTTTATTTAGGACTAGCCTTCCGTCCGCAGTTTCGCCCGCGATAAATTAATTTTCCCGTAGGAAAAGGTATTTTCCCGTAGGAAAAGGTATTTTCCCGCGGTAAAAAGTAGCCTATCTCACTCAGTGATAATGTAGCTTTCTAACGGCAAAAGAATTTTTGAAATCGGTCCAGTAGTTTCGGAGCCTATTCAATGCAAACAAACAAACAAACAAATTTTTCCTCTTTATAATATTAGTATAGATACAATTTAAAACCGAAATTGTTGTGACCCTGTGCCTGGTTTGGTTACTCGATTTTTTGTCTTAACTGACGTATGCACCTTACAAAATGTAGGGTTACCGTACAATTAATCCACATAATGTTTTATCATTTTATTTTAATTAAATAATTCAGGAATTAATAGACAATAAGATAAATTGGTTTCTATACTAATTCAATGTTACCGTGTATACACTGATTTTCTGAGTGCCCTAGTACTTGTATAGTTGAATCATCGAGAGCGTGGAATTGCATATGTACTAGTATTGTTTGTTTACAGGCATTCTATATTTGAATTTTCTATTTTCTTGTACTATCAGCATACAAAGAGGTTGTTATATATATATCGAAGAACTAAAAACAAAAATAATGTCAGTGTGAAATTGTCAATATTATTTACGTTGTGCGTATATTTTTACATCTGATTTGATTGTATTCTCAATTAGTTATTGTGTCCGCCCGTACGACTACGAATAATACTAATAATAATTTCGAAAGTGAAGAAAATAAATATCGATGTCAGGAAGGAGAAATGGATCAAATAACAGACAATTTTATTATCAATACTTGTGACAGCTCAGATGAAGAACATGATAGCGAATAAAAGAAAAAAACAGAGGACTACTACTTATTCCACTTCTTGGGTATGTCATGTTATTAAGTTAAGAGAAAATTATTCTCCTTTTGTTGCAAACGGTACTTAACCACTACAAATGCAATTCCATCTTCTCGATAATTCAACTATAATTACCCTGCTTTTTTTTTGGAGAAATGCTATTTCACCTGAAAGTATAATTTTGTTTACCATTAATCTGTAATATGTACGTAATTTAAAAATATAGCTATTAAGAATTAAATTGTATATTAATTTCAGAAAGTTTGGAACTTCAAGATGTAAAAATTTCAAACTATTTAGGAAATTTTAATTGCTTTGTTTCATTTGAGTGTATGAGCATTTGGCTGTTTGCAGTGAATTTAAATACTGCGTATCTACACAACACCCATAGTGCAAAACCACGTAACTAGCACTAGAAAATACAGCGTATCTACACAACACCCAACTTAATACTGGTTGGAACTGGTATAATTCTTATCGGGATTTTACGTTCTTTGGCGGGAAATCTTAATTTGGCTACATTTTGTTAGGTTCGCGGTATTAACCAATGCCAGTTACGCGGTATTGGACTATCCCCGACGTAATGATTTTAACTTTAATTTTGCGTTAGCCTATAACGGAGAACTTCGTGCACTAGTGTTGCTACAATAAAGGATACATTTCCCAGCATAGTGGGGAAGAGCTTTATAATAATCAAATTTTTAGGGCTTGCCAGCTGTATCCGGAAGATGAGGACGAAGATGAAGAGTCGCGGGACATTGTGGAGGGCGAGGTGGGAGCGGAAGCGGAACCCGGCGCGGACAGCGGTGATGAAGATCCCAGAGGTAGCATGCCCGACGAGCGCGGCCTGAAACACGCGCCCTCGCCCGCCGCGCCCTCTGCGCCCTGCGCACCAACTGCGCCGCCGGCGCCCGCTTCTCCTGTCACACCTTGTTCACCCGCGTCGCCCTCGTCACTAGTCGCCCCCGCCTCGCCCGCCGTGCCGCTCTCGGCGCCGCCGGCGGCCGCGCCCGCCGCGCCCGCCACGCCCGGCCCGAGCGCCCGGGACCCGCCCGCAGGTCTCTGAGCACCGCCCCTGCCGCCGCGGCTGTCGCAGTCGCGTCCGCGCTCACCACCTCCGGTTCCCCTCCGCCGGGCCTCACTCACTGCTCGCGAACTACAAGTATTTATTTTACTTCTCCAGATTTTGTACATAGCCGCGGGAATGAACTCTCGCCCTACGCGGTCGTAGTGGTATCGGGCCCCAAGATACATGCTTAGCCGTAGCTTTGTTCTGTGATGTTAACGATATGTGTAAAGTTCGTTCACAAGGGCATTTATAATTAAGTATTATGTCAAAAAATTGATTGTGGCCCTATGCTGTACAGCTACTGTCGCTTTGGCGTTAACTCGAGTAACTCACGAAGTGATGGACTACGCATTTAGCCTTGAAAGCTTCGTCGAAGTGACATTTAATTTTTACGTTAATTAACGTCGCGCTTATAAAGTACCATAGTATTTATTACTTTCTAGTTAAGATTTATTAATATTCTTTGTTTCTTAGCTACCTATGTATACCGTATTTAATGTCTTATTGTGTAAGTAAATATTCGAAACTTCGCGAAACAATTTTCTGACTCATATTCATATAAGTGCAATTTTGGAAATGTATTTTTGTAACCCCAATAACGTCAACACAAAATGACGCTATAGTTTTGATTTCGACTAACATTCGAATTGTTTGTATCGAATTGTAACTTTGAACGGCGGCATGTCTGTTACAAACAGTCTACATATATGGATTATCAGTAGAACATTAAATTAAACTAATTAATTGACCTACGAAGACTGTTCCAAAGTTGGTAGTTGAATGTTCTGTAACTCTAAAAATGTCAATATAAAAATGCACGCAAATGCTGTAAAATAAGCATTAATTAATAATATCAGAAAAAGTTAAATTGCAAAAAAGGTCACCAACAAGTGTTTAAGTATGTGACAACTTTTGACAATCGGGGTTCGTGGCAGTAAAGTTCAACGTCGCTGTGGAATGGCGCGGTATATTTGCATTATATTGGTTACATAGGAGCGGGCGCTGCTAGCAGGGCAATATACACTGGCATGTCTGCAGTATATTAGAAAATCGATTTTGTATCAGTGGACTGGACAAACTAATATTATTTTATGACGAATGTCAGACGTTACAGAAATATAGTCGACCTTCACGAATAGACAGATGTTTGATTACTTAACTCGCACTAATTCCTATGCTTATTTTGTTACAATAGATAGGTTTCTATAGTAATTTTAAAATTAATTATCAATCCATCATGAAAAATCATCAATTTTGAAAGCAGTCATACAGATTTACTTTACTTGGCAAGCCTTGATTACTTATCATTATCATACGCTGTCCGTCCGTCCATCCGCTCCTGTCTATCCACACTTGCAAGGCTCTTATCTCTTATAGGCTGCACGTTAATAGTCCCATCGAGGGTGTACGTACATTGTCACAGAATATCGTCACTACTTTGAAAATATCTCGTATCTTACACGAATATTAAAACAAAACCGAACCTTGAAGTACGGTAAATAAAGTTCACTTCCTAAGATTAACGATTTTGAGATACGACATTTTTTCCAAGTAGTGACGATATTAATATATTTTCCGGATTTCTGTATTAATCCCTACTATATTATAAATGCGAAAGTAACTCTGACCGTCTGTCTGTCGGTTGCGCTTTAACGCCTAAACCACTGAGCCGATTTTATTGATTGAGAGCTAGATTATACAATACAATACAATACAAATACTCTTTATTGAACACCACAAATCAGTACAAAACAATACAGAAACAAAGAACAAAGTAGACAATAGGCGGTCTTATCGATTAATCCATCCAATAAAAATTACATCTTGATTTGTACATTGTTAAGATAGGATAATTTAAATTGTCAAGAGTAAATAAAATAAAATAATAAAAATCAATTGAATTTTACGAAAATAACAAAATCGAAAACAATTAGGTACAATTAAATTAATTCTCCGCTAACCCTAATGAATTATGAAATTTGATACAGAAATATTTTCAGTCCCGGAAAATAGCATAGTTCCCGCGGGATAGCGATAGGCGAATTTGTCGTAGACGGACTCGCGGGTAACCTAACCTATGGTAGTATACATTTGAAAGTTCATACGTAAGTTGGTGAGATAAGAGACGTATCAACTTATTATTGTTTTGCTCACGACCTCGTCCGCGCAGAACAAAAAAAAAATATCCCAAGTAGCTTGACTTGCTTAAACTTTCAACAATTATCGTTTTATTTCACCCAATTTTAACAAAACCTTCATAAATTATATAAATGAACCTTCCTCGTGAATCACTATATATTGGTGAAAACCGCATGAAAATACGCTTCGTAAAAATATATCGCGAATAGACAGACAGACGCGGCGGCCGACTTTGTTTTATAATATGCTGACCGGTGAAGACCAAAAAGTTACACACCGTTAAATTTCCACTAACTTTTTCCATTATGACACGAAAGTTAGTCATACATTTGTATGGATAACTTTCGTGTCACAATGGAAAAAGTTAGTGGAAATTTTAACGCAACTTTAACGGTGTGTAACTTTTTGGTCCTCACCCTGACACCAATTGTGTGCCGTTTACATAAAATTGACGTCAAGCTGCATATAGGCTGATTTAATTTACTTTTTTCGTAATAATTTATTATGTACATTATCAACCTCTTTAGTTAACCGTTACAAGTATTTAAAATAAGCAATGACAAAACGTGTCCACACAACGTAGATGCGGTACCTAAGATATTTGTATCTGAATTTAGAACGCATATATTTCATATGGCTTCTTATATATAATTGAATGAACTAACACAAACAGCGCAGATAATTTATATTTTATCGTATAGTATCGGTGGGCATAGACATAAAATATATCGAAAGATGGCGAGGATAATATCTGCGTATACAAATATATCTGCATATTACATCTGCCGCATACAGCATGCAGGTAGATACATGTGGTTACAATTCACCTTGGTCCTTTTTAAGCTTTATATGACGTTCTATCCAAATCCGTCGCCTTTTAGTACATGTGCAACACAACACGTGCATAAAATTCACAATCAGAATCCTCTTCTGCCGAGCTGTCTAATAAATCTAGATGCAATAAACGCGAATTCATTGTGACACCTGTATAAACAATCTGCACCAAAAAACAACTTATAAGGACTTAGAGTGAATGTATCATCGCATATATAATCGCATTTCAGATAATTTAGTTTTTATACGCAGATAACATATTATCGTATCTGCGTAATGTATGTAATGTGTGTGCGCTTAAGATTTAAAACGTCTGTGATTGACTTCGACTGATTGTCATTCACCTACGTAGTACATTGACTATAAAATCATATAAAAATTAAAAAAAATAGTTTTGGAATTGTGATATACATTTGGTACCATTGAAATAGGTAATCGTAATTATCACAATGCTATGTTTAAATGAATCTTGTAACAAATATCCGTTTTTGATTGTAAATGGCGGCAATGTGTTTTGCTCTAGTTTTTATAAAAACAATCCCGAATATCAGTAATTATCACACAACATAATGTAGGAACGACTTCCTAGTAAATTAAAAAACGATTCGGTAAATTAAATTACTGGTAGTGTTAAAAATAACACCTGTACTTGAAAATACGTCACTTTTACGTCAACGGCACCAAATGTACGGGGTCTGATAATACGTAGTAATAAAACGGTAGCACATATGTACAAGCTCTAAATTTGCTGTGATAATTAATTTCATAAATAGTGCAAACTCTAAACTAAAACAATAATTAATCAGAAGCTGTCAGGTGTTTGATAGGCGTTTTTCTACTACCATCCTGCCCGGAACAACACCTTAAATTTAGCTCATAAGTAATAGACGCTGGAATGGCAACGGTTTTACAGTTGTTACAAGGTTTGAATGTAAGGTTGTTAACGTCATCGCGAACTTAATGCTCCTATAAATTGAGTACTTAAAGAGTTCGCTAAATAATTCTCTTTTTTTGCGCTAGATACCTCTTCTAAGAAGTTTCCATACTGAATAGTGTCAATAACTTCGACCCTTTCGCAAAATTACGCTTTCACCTAAGGTATCCTTTGAATAATTTTCAGAGGGTCTGGCAGGTGTACCATAGTAAAACTGCACCTCCATGAAATTATACTTTTCTTTTAAGAGTTTATTCGTCTTATAAAAAAAATATGATTTCACTACTTTTAACCTTTTCGCCGCCACGTCCAATACAAGAAACGTCACCCATACGCCAGACTTCTTTACCGTGGTGCCTAAGTTGAACCTAAGCCTAGGTTGCTTTTGCATTAAAGTAATAGACGTATATATAGGTCGTTGGCGTTGAATTGCGGTATTTGCGGTGCTGCTATATGTGTCGTTGGCGTCGAAAAGGTTAAATCTGGACTATACATATTGCCTCCTAGTTTTTTCAACATAATCTATTTGGGGCAACAGGGCGATTTCTCACTAAATCATGCAAAAGTCCTTGATTAATCATTTAGGTACCTATCAGTGGCGTGGCGTCCATAGAACTCGCGTCCCACCGGCTTGCCTATTTTAAGGCAGTTGAGCACTTTTATTGTGCAGAATTAGAGGAAAAGTCTAGTTAAATTCCCTTCGGCTTGCCTTCTGATATACTTGACGCCACGCCACTGGACCTATACAGGGAATAAAAAAATTCCTGGTAATTTTTTTTCGGTTTTTTAATTTTTGGTAATTAGTGCTCAGAATGTTTCTCAAACGAGAAAAAAAAGTCACCCTTTTTTTTTAAATGTGATATTAGGTACATGTTAAATCCAAATTTAAAAGATATCGAACCAATAGTTAAAAAGCGGTAAGATGATTTTTTATAAGACGAATAAACGCACATAAGAGAGTAACTGAGATGCTTAACTTAGAAATCGAATAAATTTAATTCGGTTTTATTATTATTTGAATCTTAAAGAAGATAAGATTAAAAATCCTAAATGATTTTATTGAATCAGACGTTACTTTGCGGTGGTCTATTTAAATTAGGTAACATAAAATATTTAAAAACTTTGCTACTCCGCTACTCACTTGCAAATAAATCCCACAAACTTAATTATCCCTTATACCACATAAACACTGACGCATTTCAATCCCTCCAGGGCATCATTTTCAAAGTGAACACAGCTGTTACAAATGCAAACCAACGTTGTACTGATTTGAAAACATAATCATGTATTTACCAAACTACACTTTTTATTTATGATATTCATTGTACATCAACAACTACCTTAAAAAAAATCCGACTACTGCAAAAACAAAGAGGGTTATGTATTTTAACAAAATCAATTTTTCTATTCACCAAAACGTACACGCAACAAGGGTGACGAAACCAAGTTCACCTGTTCATTAATTATTGAACTACTATTGTTGTACCTAATTATTTCCAACCGCTTTAAAACATCTAACCGTAATCCCTTCTCACAAAAGTGTAAAGTATCGCTTTTAATGAAGCTGAATCTAATAATGAATCTGGATGATTATGCCTATACGAGGCAACATGTTCCTTATATCTTGTAATGAAACTGCGACCCGTTTGTCCCACATATACCTACACTGTTACAAACCCTTACATAACTCTTTTGTTTTTCTGTAGTCGGTTTTTTTTAGGTAGTTGTTGATGTACAATAAAAATCATAAATAAAAAGGGTAGTTTGGTGAATGTGGGTACATTATGTTTATTTATATGTTTTCAAATCAGTACGACGTTGGTTTGCATGTTTAACAGTTGTGCTCACTTTGAAAATGATCCCGTACAGGGATCGAAACGCGTCAGTATTTGTGTGGTGTAAGGTATAACTGGATTTATTTGCACGTGATTAGCGGAGTTGCAAGGTAAATATTTTATGTTCATTTAAATTCCAGAATTGTATTAACTCGAGTTTGAAGTTAAGTGACTCAAATAACTAGAAGCGTTACTAAGAGCAAAATATAAGAAGATTGTGCCTTGTGAAATTTTGACTGAAAACTTAAGTCGCTGTGGCTCTTTAATTCTTTACCGAAAGATACATAATATTCGTAAATGTTCGTAGCATCCCGCAGACTTCCCAGCGGGCGTTGTGATGCTCCTGGGTGTAACCTAAATAACAGAGAAGTAATGAACAAGATTTAAACAAGAAAACCAAGCTTTTTATTAATTTGACCTTGTTTGTTGTTATCTATTTATTTATTTGGATCTAATCTTGCCAGTCAAAATTGACCCACTTGTGATCGGATTGCCTTGAAATTTGGTACACAAAATGTTGGATGGGGATGGCAATGAACAACACTGCAAGAATATCTTGTACTAAAAATGAAAGTTTTAGCAAATCTTATTAAAACATTAAATAGTTAGAACCTTGACGTAATAAAGTGTCGATTATGAGGGCAAATTATTTTTTTTGGAAAAAAAATACCCACAAGTGACAACACACTTAATTCGTTGTACAAAATTTCACTGCGCTATGGTGTATGAATATCAGTAGTAGTATATGTTCATAATTTAGACATAACTTACATCACTGGAAAACCCTACTCATTTGACGATTTACCTTTATTGGATGACAATTTTTGAGTCAGCGGATTGGATTGCTCGCATCATTTTAATGTCGTGTGTGGTTATCATTTTACCCAGTGACAGGAGTAAGTATGCGTCAATGTGGTTACTATGTTTCCAACTCTAAAATGTATGACATTAACTTTTAAATTGGATTAAATTCGTTAGGTATTTCTTAAACATTTATATCTTGATAATGTTGAAACTATTAAAATCATTTTAACTCAAGATGACATCAGCTGCTCGAAAGAGGAACGACAAAACAGCCCATCACTTGAGAAAATCGGAAGAAAAATATTATGTGAATTCCGATTATCCTCCCCGTACAGAATGGATAAACGGACACGCGTTTCCGAGTATCTACCTTAGGGTGGCTGTTTTAGGGTGGATAAACGAAATAGGGTCGATCTGTTTGTTACTATTTAAAATTCAGCCTCAGTTCTATTTCAAATAAAATCGTATTTCAAATTCGGCTCAATTTTTCGAGTGGTATTTAACTAATCGTGTTTTATGGAAGTCGGCCCCTGATCTCGAATTCATTTGAGAGTTTTCTGCGTAATCGTGCGTTGATATACAGGGTGTAACAGACACCCCGTACGATAATTCACTGGGGTATATAACCATAGCTATAGAAGCTAAAAAAAGATATTAAAAAGAAAATAGCAGTTATTAAAAAAACACTTCTTAAAAAATAATAAATTATTCCTATGTTTCTCGAAACGTTATGCGCCTCTGACTTTACCTAGGGTCGTATTCGTAGTAGTAATAAAAATGGCGTCTCCGCCCAGTCATTCATAACTCACACTCGGTCTCACTCGCTCTCGTTACGTCTGGGGCGGGCAGCGCGGGGCGGGATCGCGCCGCCTGCGCCGCGCGCCTTTGTCGGCTTTTTCAAAGCGCGCGCCGCCGCCGCGACCATAAACAGATTTTCAAATTCGAACACACACGCAACTTCGCAATTAACTAACAATTTTAGCACTCACACCATGATAAACATTTATCATTCACGACAAATCGCATAATACGTACGTATAAGCACGTATTAACATGACATGTGGAAATTATCCGTAAAATATCCATTATCCATTTAGTTAGGACTAAATAAAACACTACTGAATGAACGAGAACCAAAATAACCATTGGAAATATTCCTCATTTAAGTACCACACATGCTCAGCGCACACGACTACACAAAAGTACACAACCAGAAGCCGTGATGACGTCTGTATACGTCCGTTCGATACTCATGCGCGAACGCGACTGGAAGAGAAAGAGTGAGAGAACGCCAGTGTTGCAATACTCATTCAAAAACCCCAAAATCTATTTTTTTTCTTCAAAGAATACAAAAAGTAAATGTGAAATAGTCGTTCGACAAATGCATGGCATGCTGATAAATGCACTCGCAAAATCGTCAATAAAATATCCCATTAGTAACTTCAGCAAAAAATTGCGTTTATTAGAATAAATCCGATCTTACCGTACAACTTTAGCTAGGTTATCCTGATTTTTTATCCAAAGAAGTTAAGTAAAACAATAGTAACATAATTAATCGCAAAAAATTACTTTCATGTATTACGAAAAGAGGTACCTACATCGCACATTTTTGGGAAACGCCGCAGGCAACACTTACTCTGAAGGAATGAATGAAAATAGGGCGGAGCGTCGGCCATATTTGACTACTTTTTGAAAACCAATAGAAATAGAGGCTTAAAGTTCAAAGAGTTCAATAAACTTAACGTTATCAGCTGTTCAGGTGTGGCAAACATTTTCGTTGAAGATCGTTTTTTACTTTGAAATTTTGAGTGCCGATATTTCGGTGTTCAAGTGCCAATTTTTTTAAATATTTTATTTTAGCCTCCATAGGTATGGTTATATACCCCAGTGAATTATCGTACGGGGTGTCTGTTACACCCTGTATATTTTGTTGTTTGACGGGCGCATTAATTATTGTTTGTCTTAATCGTTGCCTACCTCACGATACAATATAATGCGAATATTCTTAATTGAACACTAAAACTGGGTAGGTACAGAGATATTACAAATACAAAAAGACTAGATAAAGGGCTGCAGATGCGTTACGTTCCCAACCTAGAGTACAATACAACTAGCATTGTTATAAATAATTAAGTCACTTCTTACTTTGACCACTTCTAACTATCCATACGTAAACATAAAGTACTAATTAAATCTTATGTTACTAAAGATGAATGCAAAAACTAAGAACCACATTGTTAGACGAATCCAGCTCGGATGGGCCCGCCTTCACAAAATTAGAAATATTTTAAGGCAAAGTTTCCACAATACCTGCCTACGTAGTCAAGTAGTCAACCAATGTGTTCTCACTTCCCGACCACATCCCCATTTCCGAAATTCAGAAACGAACTCGAACTTGGCAAGACGGACCGACGAGAGATGGTCGAAGTGGTGGATGTGGACTGATTAGATAGCTATTTAATAAATCCATTTTTGCCGTTTTTAAAACACCTATTCTGCTGATGTTTATCCATCTTTTTACTTGCTTATTTCTCCTCCTATATCATTAATGGAACCTCTTAAAAAAAAGAACCATATTTACAGTGTGTCATTGAAATCGGTCAGTAGGTATGGGAAAGTCTGGAACTATAAGACATACGAAGATCTGTTCTTAGGAACCATGTCATCGATTTTAATAACAAGAAAAACTGCATTCATACATTAAAAAAAACCTGTACCTACTCAGCTCGGGAATCGAACCCGGTTGTTTTGAAAAAAAATCAACTTACACTATTTCTATTTAAATATCGATTGTGTAGGTCTTAAGCAGAAAATGGCTCTATGAAACATGATGTCTAAAATGAATAAAATGCATTGTTTTCACATACTTTAATTTATTTTAATAGGTGTTCGTTGTGACCACCGTTACAATATTCAACAAGTTCAGGCATGCCAAATTGTCTCTATGGTTGTTCGTATCTCTTTGCTGGTGTCGCAACTTGTTACATTCACCACATTAAGATACAAAATGCAATTGTAAGATTACCTAAACGTGTTGAATATTGTATTGAAAAATGGGTGGTCACTTCGAACACCTACTAAAATAAATTAAAGTATGTGAAAACAATGCATTTTATTCATTTTAGACATCATGTTTCACAGAGCCATTTACTGCTTAAGACCTACACAATCGATGTCTAAATAGAAATAGTGTAAGTTTATTTTTTCAAAATAACCGGGTTCGATTCCCGAGCTGAGTACAGATTTTTTTAAATGTATGAATGCAGTTTTTCTTATTATTAAAATCGATGACATGGTTCCTAAGAACATAAAAGTGACTTTAAGTTTATATTTACTCATGAATTCACTGTTATTGCTAGCATAGATCTACGGGTTTCTGGTCATGAGCGTGGATCTGTCCACAAATTAAGAAGGCTTTATCATCTGGTTTTAAATAGTCGCCCTAAGCCCTAAGAGGTAAAAGTGGCCTAAGGCAGGGATGAGCTAAAATTTTCGAAGTATGTGCCATACATGAGGTTGGCATGACTCTTTTTTGCATAACATATTTGACAATAAGGCAGAATATGTATTGTTATTTTGACACCAATTTCCCGTTGTATAAAGAAGACTAAACTTACTCTTTAGTAATTTCCTATTAAACCTCTAGTTAAAATCTGAATCACAATCCGTTTTTGTGTTGTTTGTGATCTCCGCTTTAAATTTAAAAAAATTGGTTCTTGCTTTGCCCAAAAACTGTTTAGGTTACCTAATTTAACATGTAAGATATTTAGTTAATTTGTTTAATTGCTAACAGCGAGTTATTTACACTAAACTGATCTTCTTGAGTTGTACTGTAATTACAAATAGATAGATTATTGCTTTATGACTTTTTCCTAACAAATTACGCAAAGGGAAACATTAACCCTTCCCCAATCCTCGTATTTTTGCTAAAATATACTTTAATTCTGTCGTTCCGTTTTGCTTCTATAGAAAGAGACGAACATAATCTAGCATAAAACGTTTACTAAGTTAACTGAGGGGGGTAAGTGTACAATTTTCTGTATAATTAAACTTTTCCAGTACGGTCATTATCAGGGTAAATAAACAACTTATTTTTGTTATTATGACCCATTGAATTACTTTTGTTTCGGCCGAAATTTATAATTCATTGTACTTTACCACATTCACATGTAATATAATATGAGAGTCAGAAAATGGAAGTCATGATTTGTAATAATCAGTGTTTGATGTCTTGTTAATAAGAGTGTTCACATAATATTTTGACCATCGCAAAGGAGGGCTAACATGATAAGATTTTGTGCTCACAATCCTGTCACGGTCGTGCGCGACCGCGTAAGACAGTTGGACTTGTAAGCCGTCCTTTGGGGGGATGTCGACAGCAGTTGCATATTGCGCCAAACACAAGTGTTATTTAACGATTAATTTTTATTTAAATTACCTAACATTTTTAAAATTAGTTTTTATCTCAAACGTAGTGTTAAGTATTATAAATGCCTAGTCGTACAGGAAAGTTTTGCCACTGTCATTGTTCTGCTTCATAATATGAGGTTAATTAGTTTTCCATTTTTAGTGGAACATAAAACCCCATCTGAAACATCCTCATGGCTATCAGGCACGTAATATATAAACCAGAATACAAACATAATTAAGTCAATCCGCGCTCAGATTACTTCGAGTACACGTATATTTCCTGTTCCTACGGTGTAAGTTATTTTTTATGTTTATTTGCAATGAACTTAAGTCTTAATATTTTTAAAAGTAGTTTTGGTCTTATTGATCACGTGCCTTATTTTACCCTCAGTTGCTCAATTTGCTTCTACCTGATAGCCATTACTTTTGACTACCCTCAGGTTCTATCTATACATACATGTTTAACCAGGTTCACTGGTTGGTCTTTTTTTCGGGCTTTAAAACTAGGTTTAAATGTGCGTTGATTTGTTACATAAGATAATAACCGAGGATAGGATTTTTTCAGTATCTAATGCATCATAGTTATTAATTTTGACGGCATTATGACTAAATGTAATAAAAACCTGGTCATGATAGCTAATTGTTTAAACGTTATTTACCAAAGATCGAATTATTGCATAGATATGGGGAGATTTGGTGGCCCTGCGTAATAGCTTAAAAATTAAAATGTTTTGTATTTTTTTATAAAATGAGGACGTTAAAAATATTTTGTTGAATGGAATTTAATGTGATTGATCTTAGGCTTAGATAGGTGAAAACGTTCATGATCTGTAGAAATCAAGCCACCGAGACATGGTCAGTTTAGCCGATGATACTAGGTAGATGAAATTCGCGACAAGCTGCAATTAAGTTAGGATCCAAAGACTAATTATCGTCTACCACGTTTACATACACAATCGCAATCACCACCGTCTACAACCATCTTGTGCAGTTTGATAGAAACAAATGATGGAATACGATTGCGACCGTGCGCGCGTTAGTCTATACCCGCTGGTGACGATAATGAATACTTCAAATCTCATCTTGTGTATTGTTTTATTTGTCCTTAAGTTAACACTCAAATACCTAGATTTTTCGAATTTCAAAAACTGTACATGTACCGCTTCTATTATTACCTACTTTCAATATTGAATGACTGTATTTGAAACTTGTAAATGGTTTCGCCTAATCTGTATTTAAACGAATGGCCAAGAGTCCCGGTAGCTTGCAGGTGGATATTCTAATAGGTACACGCTAAAATTCAGCGAGTGCTGGTTGGTTGTCATTGAAGCTGACCTTATTTTATTGGGCATATAAAATGTAAACTTCTTTATTTTTCTATGTAACTATAGACCGCAAAACTAGTGTCGTCTGAACAGTGTAACATGACTTAATTAATAGACTTACTATAAGAACAGTTGAGTTTTATATAACGTTTCTATGGCGAATATGTAACGAATAGCATTTGAAATTATTAAAGAATGTTTAAGAATAGCATTCGCACAGATATTATAATATTAAAATCAGGAAATAAAACTAATAAAATTCAGTTTTGCTGTTTTATTATATGTATTACTGTTTTTAACAAGAGTTTTAACTTAAATTTGCACTTATAAGTAAGAATATATATTGGAAACAAGGACGTATTCAGCTAGCTGTGAATGTGATCCAATTGAATCTACTTGGAAATTTAGTACCTATGTGCTTACATGAATATAGATCCGATTATAATGCATTTAATATTACCGTCAGCTAAAAAGCTTGCACGAATAACTACTACTTAATATAATTCAGAACACCCCTCATTTTCATTTTAAAATACCAGCGTCCTATGAACGGCTTAAACGATAGGTATTGATAAAAAGAAGCTTACTATATTTAAAAAGAATATCCATATTACCATATTAGATACAGCCTAATGCTATGCGCAAGTAAGTAAATGTAAAAAATATTTTTTGACCGGTATACATACATTTATTGCGTATACTATCAGCAATTTACATTTATTTTGAGGAAGTCATTAGTAGATAGGTAAGTTATTTATTTAATTGTTCTGACTACAGACACTAAGTGTTTGTTTTGGTTTCCTTTGAGAACATTATCTTCAAGATAAAATGCTTTATCTTAGTTAAATTACAGCGCACCAATGATATTCTCGCAAGAGATCACAGTGCTCTGACCTGTGACCGGAATATTTATTACATTATCACTCATTTTACATGAGTTAATAGTGATTTGGCCGTGGTTAACAAACATTAATTGTATATATATTTCCAGAACGAATTGACGCTTCAGTCCCAACATGGAAAAGTATATTAGTGTCAAGGAATTGGAAGATGCTGCGCTAGCGCTTCTCCCGAAAGCGACCAGAGATTATTACAAGAGTGGTGCAACAGATGAGCAGACATTGTCTGAGAACAGAGATGCTTTTAAAAGGTAAAATATATTTACTTGTATGGTAAGAACCTACTTAGTTACCTGTTAGCTTACATGTCGAATAAAAAATATTTTTCTCGAACATGATACGGAAAGTCTCCATTACATCATTAAAACGTCACCGGGCCCCTATTTCACCAACTGGACATTGTCGGTACAAGTGCCAACTCGCATTGCGAGGCAATCGGTGTACATTCTTGTCGAGTTTGCAATGTAAACAGAATTGCCACTTGTCACCGACTATTGTCGAGATATGTTATAGTTAATTAAAATTTCTATGATAAGTAAAAAAATTGGAGGTGTCTCTATCTTATAAGTAATAAAAAAAATTGAAAAATGTCGACACATCTATGTCATGCGGCTTATAGTGACATATTATGTGTCTTAGCTAAGTGTATTATATGTATGAAGCACGAAATTATTCGTTCCACTAAAGCGGAGATATTCATGAAAATTCTTTTATCTTATTTTTTTTTCTTCAAAAATAAGAAGAGGAGAATGCTGAAATTTTGTATAGCACTTACTAACGTCGTGACCTATCATCAGAAAAAAAATCAAGCGGAAAAGCTATTAAGGCACAAGATGTTCCCTTTACCCTGCCATGGCCTCTTTGAAAATATTTTGTTGTTATGTCAAAATTATGTAATGTAATGTAATTTTAATTTTAGTCTTAGTAGTTTTTTGATTTACATTTGATTTGAGAAAAGCACTATACAAGCTTCAACCATTAAGTGCCATACTGGACTCGTAAATAAAAATCCTCGCCTACGGCTCGGATTTCAAACAAGCTCGTCTGGTATGGCTTACTTACTGGTCTCTTCAGTAATGTACTATTAAATGCAATAGTGCAATATTGAGCCTACGCAATGGGAACAGCAGGCCTCAAAGCGGCCGGAATGGAGAACTTTGGTGGCACACAAAGTCCAAGTTTTTGAAACTCGTCGTTGCTCTGAGTTGGATACCAAGCGCGATGAATTGGAAGCTCGACCACCTGCGGCAATCAATTGCCATTATATTGATGGGGTGCTCACATGTTCGCAATGCGTGCGAACTTTTATAAAAAAGATTGGCTACATAAGTCACATGCGAGCACACGGTCGTACGCTAGGAAGGAGTTGAGGCGGTCGCCATGGTCGAAAACGGCCGGGAGCACATCATCATCATATAACTTTTTAATTTACCATCAGCTTTTCGGTGACGGAAAACATCGAGAGGAAACCGGCACACATCTACGAAGCAATTCAATGGTGTGTGTGAAGTTCCCAATCCGCACTGGGCCCGCGTGGGAACTTTAGCCCAAGCCCTCTCGTTCTGAGAGGAGGGCTGTGCCCAGTAGTGGGACGTACAGAGGCTGGAGATGACATGCTTCATTGTTTTTTTTTTGTAGATTACGTATATATCCAAAGTGTTTAGTTGGAGTTGGATCAAGTAACCTTAGCACTACTATTCTTGGTCATAAAGTGTCTCTCCCGGTTGGCATATCACCTTCGGCGATGCAGCGCATGGCTCATCCAGACGGAGAACTGGCAAATGTTAAAGGTAAATACTTACAGATACTATCCAGATATTGCCTAAAGCTCTTAAATCCGCCGAATATACCAGTGTCGCAATATCGCAAGATAATGAGCTCAGGTTAACGGAATCTTGCGTAAGATAGGAAAGACTGCCAGCAACCAGCAAGACTTTCTTAGAAAGTGGAACCAGCGTGCAAGAAAGTGATTGATGACACTGTCGCACGGCTGATGCAGGGCATTCGACAGAAACTGCGGCTAGAGTGGGAGATTCAAATAAAATAATAAAATTTGGTGAAATAAACCGCTTGGTTCACTGTTACAGTTTTTTTCAATTTGGCAAATCTGTTACGAATCAGGCCTTATGTCTGAGTGCTTTTGGAGGTACCTATCTTTATTATAGCACACATAAATCAGTACCATTTTATCATTCCTAAATATACTTCCACACTATTACCAATCTATCAAAAAGAAACTAAAAATAGTAGCTACATGGTAGAAGTAATTATTTCATCAAAATTTCCCACCAAAATTCAATTCTTTAAGAGTTTAGAAGATGAATAAAATTGGGGAGGGATTTATATTTTATAGTTATTTCTTCTTTTGCTTCTTGCGTATCCCTACGGGGTACATCACTACATAGCATAAAACAAAGTCGCTTTTCGCTGTCTGTCTGTCTGTCCGTATATATGCTTAGATCTTTAAAAGCACGCAACGGATTTTGATGCGGTTTTTTTAATAGATAAGTAGAGTGATTCGAGAGGAAGGTTTATATGTATAATACGCAGACGAAGTCGTGGGCAGAAGCTAGTTATGGAAACACACAATTGCAGTGTCCAGACGGTATGTCGCATATACATTCGCTATCTGATACATCCTCAGGACACGTCGGAGCTGTCATAGCTGTTCATAGTTATCTGTACAAGCATTTACAATACGATAGTGTTCCAATATTTTTGAACACCTGGATGATGTATCTCTGACGGCAACTGCACAAGAAGACTTAATAGCTATAATCTTGGTGACACATTTCATGAATAACTTTCTTCTATTTTTCAACCTGGAGTTACAACCATTTCTGAACATATTTAAGTAGATTCGGTTTCCCCTGAACTTCCCGATGAAAGGAAACAATTCTGTCATACGAGTAGGTACATGATATTTCTAAAACTTTAACCTTTTACGCAGCGCACGCAACGGAAGCTCTCAAAGGTATAATTTTCCCCCGGTTTCACAGCATTTTCCATTTATACTCCGCTCCTATCGGTCTTAGTGTGATGGTAGATAGTATTAGGTAGTAGAAATAAAGATGGACCCATACATCCAGGTCTTGGTATATTGATCATGACCCTATAAAAAATAATTAGTATAAAAAATCCGGACCGAAGAAGCCAGGGCGGGCCACTAGCTTGTAATACCTACATATCGATTATTTCAGCGGCTGAATTGGCGGGCACAATTTACACTCTAAGCACCATCGCTACGAGTTCAATAGAAGAAGTTGCCGAAGCAGCCCCAAATGCTATTAAATGGTTCCAACTGTATATTTACAACGACAGGTAGGTATGCACCCATTCGTGGTAAGTAAAGTAATAGTTGAATGGTCGAGTAACCTATTGTCCGACGATACTTGGTCTCTCTTGATCGCGTGATCACCAAGCGCGTTATCGCAGAACATTAGATAAACACATTTTGACTTGTCTTGATATTTCATTTAATTGGAAGTATTCGTTTTATTTACAGGAATGTAACTAAAAACTTAGTATTGCGAGCTGAGAAAGCTGGGTTTAAAGCGATAGCGTTAACCGTGGACACCCCGTTATTCGGCCTTCGTCGTGCCGACGTTCACAATAAGTTTACACTACCAAGCCATTTGAGGTAATTAGTCATTTAATTTAAAGGACGCGGCTGTGCGTTAGCCTAGCATTTAGTTAATGACGGCGCCACTTTCCCAGAAACTCACATTTAGAACTAGTTGAAATGCTTGGAACGTGCGAACGATTTCATATGTAAAATTTAATTCATCAGTTTTTCACTTTTTATTGTACTTGTCTTGCTAGCTATTCTAATATTATAAAAAAATCTGCCTCATTGTAAAGCCCGCTTTACACATTAAGCCAAAGTCGGCCAACGAGAGCAAAACTTAATAGAGTAAGATCCCAGAGCGATCAGACATAACTTATTTTCACACGAATGAAACCTTAAGTTTTCAGTAGCGTCTCGTGTGCCTTGAATACCTACGCGCTTGTGAAAACTTGCCGAGTGACACCTGGGCAGGTACCAGGTGAGAAAGGTAACTAAAAGTAAGAGTCATTTAACTTAAATTCACATGGCTGATTTTTATATATATCATGTAGAATATTATTTTAAAGTAATATCATAAGTGTCAGACACTTTTGATGGACCAGAGCTTTTGTCAGACGCTTTTAAGCTAGGTACCCAAAAAATAAATGAACTTTACTTATTTTTACATGTCTGATTTTTGAATATGTTATTGAAGTATTTATTTAAAAGTTATATTCAATCAGTCAGACAAACTAGAGTGACCAAACATCCCCTAAGACAAATATTGTTCAGCCAGAAGTATGAGGGGAGAGCACTATTGCGCATGCGCCTCAAAGTAAAAAAAATAAATGTGTTAAGAATAGGTACTTACTGTTTTCGATCTGAGATTTTTGCATCTTTATTTCAACAAAATTAACTTTAACAGGAATACTATAAATTTCACAGATAAAAAAGACAGCACATTGGTACACAGTAGATTGAAACAGATAGTGAGTTTAAGAAGGGGAACCGAGTTATTATGCACTCACTCTGAAACGCATGCGTAATAGTGCTCTCGCCCTCATACTTTTGGCTGAACAATATTTGTCCTAGGGGATGTTTGGTCACTCTAGTTTGTCTGACTGATTGAATATAACTTTTAAATAAATACTTCAATAACATATTAAAAAATAAGACATGTAAAAATAAGTAAAGTTCATTTATTTTTTGGGTACCTAGCTTAAAAGCGTCTGACAAAAGCTCTGGTCCATCAAAAGTGTCTGACACTTATGATATTACTTTAAAATAATATTCTACATGATATATATAAAAATCAGCCATCTGAATTTAAGTTAAATGACTCTTACTTTTAGTTACCTTTCTCACCTGGTACCTGCCCAGGTGTCACTCGGCAAGTTTTCACAAGCGCGTAGGTATTCAAGGCACACGAGACGCTACTGAAAACTTAAGGTTTCATTCGTGTGAAAATAAGTTATGTCTGATCGCTCTGGGATCTTGGACTATAACGTTAAGGGTGCTCACTATGTACTACCATATGTCATTCTTAACGTTTAACCGTGTCCCCTAAGAGTGGCCGAAAGCGACGTTAGCACATCATGTATAGCGGGCTTAATAAAGTGTTTTTTGTAGATTGGCTAACTTCGACGGACACTTGTCTAATAAAATACACAACTCTAAGGCAGGAGGAAGCGGCCTTAATGAATACGTCGAGAACTTATTTGACAAAAATTTAACATGGGATGATATTAAATGGTTGAAAAGGTAATGATATTAATAATTTAATCATTTCTTATTGATGTAATCTAAGATAGTACTTTTGTAGTATTTTTTCTAAAAAAATGTGCTTGGCGTTTTATGACTGAACATTTGAAATTACCCGTGGGGTGTTGAAGCTTTTTCTTATTCGACGGCATGCCGTCAGCGGTGCCAGATACATACTCGTAGGTACTGTAGTGGCGAACAAACAAAGCTTTATGTCTTGAGCAGAAGTGCGTGTTCCGGTATTTTTGGCCCTCATTGGTCGCTACGGTATATCTGACGCTGCCGCTGACTCTACCAGTGTAGGCAGTGTACCTGTTGAATTTTAATTATATCTTAGCCTGAATTTGTATAATCTATTCCGGGTGTCACAAAATACATTAATATTATTTCAGTCAGGATAGTCAGTCAAAATACCTAACCTACCCCAGCAAAGTTCATAGCTACAATAGGTTTTTTTTTTAATATTAACCTTCTAGCTAACATATGTTTATCTACATGCATTTCAGTACTACGTTTATGTCCTCAGTGTACCTACCTATTCATCAAATTCATATTTGATTCGTTTTTTAATGTTACAATATGGCACCAAGCTACTTACTACACTTAACAATAACCATAACCAAAGATTTTTACATAATTATATTTCAAAGGTTTTCTGTCATATAGATATATGTCAAAATCGTCAGCTTTGGTTATTGCTGTTGATATAGTTACTTAATACAATTCGTACCTAATGATTTTTGTGACATCCCATTCCTACCCCTATAGGTACTCACATAATGGTTATTTGTCACGTATTCGTATATGAAAATTCGCAGGATACTAATTTATTATGCTAAAAATACTGATCCTCCGATAGAAGAGCAAGAGTATAGTTACCTAGTATACCTTTTTCTGTTTTGGTTGTTATAATGTGGTGTTCAATAAAAACTTATTGTACCTATTGTTTACCTATATTTTTACTAGTTTGTGGATTAATCATTTATTCCATCGTTTTTAAGCATCACGAACTTACCAATTGTGGCGAAAGGAGTAATTCGCGCAGATGATGCCGTGAAAGCCGTGCAAGCTGGATGTGCCGGCATCCTGGTGTCCAACCACGGCGCCAGGCAACTTGATGGTGTCCCAGCGACGGTAGGTTTGTCTTTAATTACTTATAACTATAGCTACCACTCGGGACTTACTTAATTATTTAATGTTTACTTACCTCGACGTTTCGAACGCGATACAGCGGCCGTTGTCACGAGTAGACTGCAGGGTATCACAATCGTTTAGCCGAGCTAGTTTTTCGAACTACCGGCACTTGGTGAACATTCTGTTCCTTCACCCAAAAACATCGACATACCTACTACACTAACACTGTCCGTCGGTCTTTGCGAACATTCGTCTATGACTGAATTTCATTACCTCGACGTTTCAACTGCGAAGCTTTCGTCTTCACATAGGTACGGTCAAGTACAAAAATAAGTATCGATAGGAACTTCTCAAAAATATGTCCCACGACCTTTTTACGCTGATGTAAGGGCGTATTATGGTACTAATTTTAGAAACTTTGTCTAGGTACATTATTATTACACTTGATTGTACATTAAATAATTACACGATTAAGTCCTGAGTGTTAGTTATTATATTCTTATAATTACTGAGTAGTTAGTAAACGGTTAAAAAATTAACATTTACACGCACTCGTGATGTTTTATTTTTTTACAGATCGAAGTGTTGCCTGAAATCGTAGAAGCCGTTAAATGTTACGATGTTGAAGTTTATTTAGACGGCGGTGTCACAAGTGGAAATGATGTTTATAAAGCGTTAGCTCTAGGTGCTAAAATGGTATGTAAATCGCTTAAAGATAAGTTTTTTTAATCGATTATTTTTGTGTATTTTTGAGAAAAGTAGGTAAGTACATACAAGCTGAGATCATGACTGCCATATATAAGGAACGTGTTCAACGAAGGAACTGCCAACAAGTGGCACCAATCTGAAAATTTTATCCTATCAATAGTCTACATTGACATTTATAACGAGTAAATAAAATTAATTTTACGAGTGAAAAAAAAATTTAATAAAAAATAGAACCGCCTTCAAATGCAGCCTATTTTGCGCCTATTGATTTCATAATATATTGCATTATTTACGCTACTATAGAAATTTCAAATGAAATATGTTTCGGTGTGTGCTACCTACATATGTGCGAAGCAGTGCCAATCCGAATAGGTACTCTGGAAAGATAGGCTTGGTCTAGTTCTGGCTACGTATGCCACACATTACGATTTTATGACGGGAGCGTGAATGGTGGTGCGTGCTGAAGCACAGACTTCAAACATGTAATGTAAAAAAGTAAGTTGGTAAGCGCACACCGAAATATATCACATTTGAAATTTATTTACGCCCTTCGTGTATTGTGATTTTGTGATCGATGACAAATGTTTTTTTACTACGACAAGATTCTAGAGTGCTCCAAGAATCAAATTGGTTGACTACACATGCATTAAATTAACCGCCAGGTGGTTGGCCAGGAGAATTCGTTAGGTCGTTCACATAACGTAACTACTAAAATGTTTCAGGTGTTCGTGGGCCGCCCTGCTTTGTGGGGTCTCGCTGTCGGAGGTCAAGCAGGGGTCCAGCGCATGCTTAAAATTATTAAAACTGAGTTGGAGTATGCAGTACAGATTGCAGGTTTAAAAAAAATTTTCGTCCTTCTGATATATTACTTTTGTTTTTAGAATTATTATCGACTAATTTTCCTTTTTTTTGGAATTGCTTTCTGTTAAAAGTCCAAAATTAATCAACCCAATATGTTACAAAAATACCCTTAAAGCCGAAAAGGGATTAAAATATTTTTCTAGGGTTCCGTACCTTTTCATTTTCTTAATTCCGTCCGGCTGTCAAGACAAGACCCTTTTTTTTTTTAAATGTCTGTCTGTCTATGTAAGAAACCAATTTAAAATATCCTCATACTACCTATATTTTGCTTACCAGCAGGGCTCCGCTTACACTGGATTTTATATTCACTCGCCGAATTTGTACGGAACCCTCGGTTCTCGAGTTGGGCCGCCTTACCATGACGTCTTAATGCGGTTCAATTCCGAACCTAAGTTGGACCAATCGCTGTCAGATCCATACTAGAGGTGTCAAAAATGACAGCTAAGGAATCGGAGTTGTTGTTGTTGTTTGGGTCAAATCTTGCAAGTCAAATAACATTTTCACGCCACTGCTCGGAAATGTGGCAAAAGATGGTCAGTAGTGGGGCCCCAAAACAAAGTATAGTTGTAGGTTGAATGAACAGGCCCACTATGAATTCAAACAGGCCAACAATAAGTTTGTTGGACAGTTTCAAACACCAAAGTCGTCCAATCACATCGGCATGCTGATCCCTGATTCCACCAATCAGAACACAATTTGTGATGCTATTACACAAAATCGACCAATCAGAACACGTCGTGTGCTGCATATTAATTTTTTTCAAGGTTTATCCCATTAAGGAGAGGCAAAGGAAACTAGGTCCATACAGCCACGTCTGACGTAAATTGTTTTGTCTTTAATGTTTAAGTCCTGTCTTAAAGTCAGAGTCGTCAGTCCGTCCTTGTCACGTCATATTAAAACTATAAGCGATTATGGGTGTGTTTAATAAGCACTTCGAAGCGCTTTACTTAATAAAATAACATAACAAAAAAGCCTTTGCGTGACTGGCCACTAGAGCGCTCTCGTTTTTTTTTTTTAAGTAAAATATGGCGGGAGAGTGAAACTTTACTGTTGTATTTACGCTCATGTTTTTTATTTCCTCGCAGTAGTCGTGAAAAGCACTATGTAATGTCTCGGTCAAAAGTGCAATAGATGGACTCGTCTCTCTTCGAGGGCCTCACCTGCGGCTCGGCCCTCGAACTCACTCGTCCATCTATAGCTCACTTTCCAGCCTCTACAACAATGTACTATTCTAGTACGTAGTCGGATTGCCTTGAAACTTGGTAGGTACAAATATTTAGGATGGATGACAGTTCAAGTACAGTCAGCAAAAAGGCTTATATTAAAAATGAAATGAATAGGCAAATTAAAATACTTAGTATGTCACCAGGCCAAGTACGAGTCGGAGTCGTGCTCTGAAGGTTCCGTACGAATTTGTGGACACCGCAAATCGTTCGGCAAGTGAATATAACAATCCAGTGTTAGCACAGCTTAGCTACTAAACAAAATGTAGGCAGTGTGATGTTATTTTATTTTGGTCTTAGGGTATACTCTATACCACTGTAATGTATACTCTAAGATTTAGGTATTTGACACAGACAGACATAAAAAACTAAAAATTGTTTAGATTAATTTCATTAGATGTGCTTTAAGAGCTACCTTCATACCAAATTTCAAATATTTATGACAAGTAAAGGTATCCCATAGGTTTTTGAATGGGTACCTACCCTGTCAATTTGGAAGGAAACATCTTTTCTAAAGACTATTATTTGATGGCTTTATTAAAAGATCATTTAAGTAATAAACAATATGTAAAAAAATATTTTTCAAATACCTAACTAAAAAAATAACCGAGAATTGTCAGTGTGTGTGTGTGTGTGTGTGTGTGTGTGTGTGTGTGTGTGTGCGTGCGTGCGTGCGTGTGTGCCTGTGTGTCTCTGTCTGTCTCTGTCTGTCTGTCTGTCTCTATGTGTGTGTGTGTGCCTGTCTGGCTGTCTATGGCATCATAGGTCTCAAGCGGATTGACCGTTTCCGATGCGGTTTTTTTTCATTCGAAAGCCACATTCCTTGCGGTGGGTCTTATAAAACTCGGTCCAGAAGGTAGTTAAAAGAATATCAGCTCTTTTCCAAAGTGACGTAAAATATTTTTATTTTACTTATTTATGGTTTGATAACTCGATTAAGGCGTGGGGGTTTTTATATATTTTTAATTAATGTTATTAGAAAAACGGATTTTTAATATGGAGTTAAGTAAATGGGCGTTGTGACATATAAAGTCACATGTCATATCGGATCTCTCTTTCTTCAAAAAACAAAACCGCTGAAAAGTGAAAAATAACCATAGAAATTTCATATCAAAAAATACATTACGGTGTGCGCTACCTACTGATTTGTTTAAAGTCGTTGCCTCAGATCTAAATATGAAATTTCTATGGTTATTTTTCACTTTTTAGCGGTTATTTTTTTTAATGCGGTTTTTTTCTAGTAAAAATAAAGATTTAACCTTTTGTTTCGGCAAACTCGTAGGTATACAAAATATACCCAGTTTGCCAGGTTCAGTAATAGTACATTACTGTCTAGGCCATGAAGTAGGCAATTGCTGGCTGAGTATTGGTTTGAACGGACGAGCTTGCGAGTCCGTTTAATAATACGAAGCCAGCAATGCTATTCTGGCCGAGGCAAGTATAGTGCTTTTCTCAAATCAAATCAAATCAAATCAAATCGTTTATTGATAATTATAGGTACACGTAAGTTAGATGATATATCAAAAATCGAAAATAAAACAACAACAAAAATAAATGAAAACAAAATAGTGAAAATTGTTTTGCTTTGCCGCCTTTTTCTATCAATGGCATTTGAAGAGAGTATTTTTCTACCCAGAACACCTAAAGCTATTTCAGACACAGATAAACACGTTGTCATACTAGCTTTTTTTTTTTTATTTGGTGTTTTAAGTCTTGTGCCTTTATTTTATAATGGTGATCTGCATTTTTAAAAAGTTAATAACTAGACAGTAATGGAATTTGTATGCAACATTACTGTCGAGTTTAGCGCAACAGTATTGTTTTTTTTTTTTAATTTTGCACTGACCGGCAACTATTAACGTCCTGTTCTGATATGTAGTTAACAATGACGACTTTAACGGACATTTTTGAGAAAAATTATATTAATGATATCTGCTCCGTGCTCCTCAGTCTTGTAGCGACTTAACTCGTTAACGGAAATGACGCTCATACGTCCGAAAGGCGACAACTCGGCTAGGTAAAACGCTTTTCAGAGCCGGTAGACGAGATAATTTATCAGTTAATATTGTCAAAATGAAGGTACCTACTAAATGTTATCGTTATGATCTTGTCAAATGCGAACCGTTTTAAATTGTCGAGTTCTTGGATAATTATATTTACTCGTAAAAATAAAGATGTTTTTCTTCTTAATGGCATTATTTAATAAGTACGAAAAATCTGAACTCGAGATCAAAAGTTCGCGACGCAATATGTCAGTCTGTGGAAGTAAATGCCGATTGCCCTAATCCATGATGTAGTGAAAAGTATTGACAATGAGTATACTCATCGCACAAAACGAATTAACTCGTCAGTCGAACTGAAAGGGTTAAGTCGACAGCAGAGAAAGTTTTTACATTCTTACATTATGTCCCCGGAATGACAAATTACTTATATGAATTGAAATAATTTAAATACTACGTTATTAATTAAAGTTGACTGATACGACAGCTTGCTATGGTTGACACCATTTTTGGCTTGATTTTTTTGGGTAGTTTTGTAACACGTCATAACATTATTTAAGCATGGCAGTATAACCGTGGTTACTTCCATGATCGAATGTGTCCACTAGTTACATTATTATGCTCTGTTACAGGTACACCAACCATCTCTGACATCACGAAGGATATGGTGCGTCATCAGTCAGCTTGCAGTAAACTCTAATAATGGACTTGGAATTTATTCACGACGGGGCAACACATTGTTTCTCAATCGGAAAAGGGAGAAGACACATATGTTCACTTATCAGAAACACGAATACCTACCACTGTAGACACCTACTGCTAATATATTTGTAGTAGGTGCAATTAATTAACGCCTAATAGTTAGGGGATCTTCAAATGTTTAGTGGTTATGAAAACATTGAGAAACGATGAGTTAATTAACAAAAGAAAATATAGTTAACGCTACAAGGCATATTGCTACATAATAAATTATTCTGTCTGTAATTTACATATTAAATATTTATTAATTTTGCATAGTATAATTTTATTACAAACTAGCGGTTGCCCAGGACTCCATCTACGCAGAATTGGCTTATCGCTTATCCCACGAGATAAAAACTATCTAAGCTAATAAACATCAAGCATTTTATTCGCATGGAAAAGTAGCCTGGTTTTTCTCAAGGTCTGGTCTTTGCCAAATTTCATTAAAATCGGTTAAGTGGTTTAAGAGTGAAAGCATTACACACAGACAGAGTTACATTAACATATATATATATATATATATATATATGATACTAGCTGTTGCCCGCGAGTCCGTCTGCGCAGAACAGGGAATATTCATGATTTTTCTTATTGCTTACATAAACGCTCATTTGTGTAACAAAGAATATAAGAAAAAATATTTTTCACATAACTATAAAAATACATACATACACAAATCACGTCTATATCCCTTACGGGGTAGACAGAGCCTGAGGTAACAAAACCTAAAGGCCACGTTTAGCATGATTGTAGGCGTATAGGGGGAAAACGGAATCAAAATAGTGATGGGTTGTTAGCCGCATCGCCTATAACATGATTCCTAAGAATTTCACCCATTCCCTCGATGGGCTTTTACCATCTACGCACGACGAGAAGCAACCGGTACATTCTATGTTTTTCCTTTGCTCCCAGACCAGCATCGAAGAATTAAACTAAAAATAACCATGATATAAGCTATCAAAGATTTGTCTCTGACTCTTTCTAGTAAAACATAATTGTAATATGGAGGTCATGTCGGATCTCTCTTTCTAATCGCTGTCTAAATATATGAAAATGAAAATTTATTTTTGCAAATTGGCCGCCAAGGGCTCTTTTACATGTCTATTTGAAACTACCAGCGCATTCGGAAAGACCATCATTGCCAAGAAGAATGCGCCGCAGGAAACTTGGCAGAAAGTCATTTTTTCAAAATAAAATAACTAGTTACAGTAAGAATACTTAAATTCTACTTAAATTAAATACATTTATAAAAGGGATGTATAAGGTCCCCGAGCCTTAACCTTAAATTATATTAATATATATTAGAGATGTATAAAGTTTCTACTACTTAGTCAAAACAACAAAAAAAAAATTAAGTTCAGTTTCGTTACGTATAAGTGTAAAATTATTATATTTCCCGTATACTGATAATTACACACTTTTGATTGAACTTTTTGTCATCTCTTTTACGACATTGTCATATTTGGTTAAGAAATGTATTTTTTTAAATGCGTAAAGTTTCCTTATTCGCTTATCGATTTTCCAGGATAAAATCTAATCTAGGGCTTCCGAAATTTATTTGTACAGTGACTTCCTTGGGACTGGACCATTTTTTGCAACGCCCTTCAACCCAGCCCCCAAAATTATTTACAAATTTTAGTACTAGCCTAGTCTTAACAGGCCATCAGAAAAACACTATTTGGGCGACGTTACCCATACGCTAGACATGTTTATTGCGATGCCTTAAGTTAAACCTAAACCCAAATTGAACGATGGTTGCTTTTGCATTGAAGTAATTGACACCTATATGTATATAAGTCGTTGGCGTTAAACCTGTGGTGCTGATATACAGAATGACACACGTAATACAAGTCATGCTTTTTAAACTTATCACATTGGTGCTAATACCCTGTGCTAGGTATTGACCTAGCACAGGGTATTAGCACCAATGTCCCCTAGGGGGATGAAAAAGGGGAGCAAATTCATTGGAATTTGCTCCCCTTTTTCATCCCCCTAGGGGTAAAAATTCCGAAAATCCTTTCTTATCGGATGCCTACTGTTAGGATAGGTTTTATAGGACTGGCTGGTTCGTGTTTGTGCTCAAGTTTTATAAATCGAACACTCGTTCGATTTTATTCGAGTTTTGTTTAGAACTTGAGGGCAGACGAGAGATCTGCTTGAACCAGGAACTAAACCGTTTCCCTGGTATACTGTAACGTTCAATTTTATCTAAACTGAATAAACAAAGTATTAATGACATTAATGTAATACGAATACGATTGCATTTCTATTTCAAGTACCTATTTAGGCCTTAAGCAACTAAAGTTTGTTTAGGACGCATTGTGATCCGTACTTGCTACACCGTCCGATTTAGGTAGTGCTCCAAGGGAGCTCGTTACGTACAACAGTACGTTATACAAAGAACACTTCCTCCAAGTTTCAGGTCTCTACGATTAGCGGTTTAGGCTGTGTTGATCCGTCAGTCAGTCAGTCATTCAAGACAAAGCTTTTTATACTTCGATCAACAATACACGTCCCATACAAAATCAAAGCGAAAAAGTGGCCGTGTTGCTTATGCTTATAGCTATATCTGTTTTACCTTCTTTATTAACGTAAAATAAACCTTAAGTCTAAGCAACAAAGATCCAAATAATTATAATTTGTATATAATACTTACGAAGTTTCGTCACAAGACGAGCGAAAGCGTTCGATAAACTAAAGAACTACCTTCGTTTCAAAAAGATTCTATTTGAGGAACAGGGTAATAATGGAGTCGCAATTAAGTATATAATTCAGATTTTTTTTTATTTGACAGATATTTACAAATACAAATATTAACATGAATTTTAATAATTAAGCCTATCTACGTTCCACTGCTGGGCACAGGCTTCCTTTAACAACGAGAGCGATTGGGCCATAGTTCCCACGCAGGCCCAGCCAGGCAACAGCCGTAGTAGCCTAGTTGTTCGACCTACCACCTATCAAACAGAAAGTCGTGGTTTCAAACCAGGCCTCGCACCTCCTGAGTTTTTCGGAATTTATGTGCAAAATTTAATTTGAAATTTACTATAAGCTAATGGTGAATTGTAATAATGTAATATAGTAGATTGTACACCGAGGGGATAAAGCACTGTATTATGTCACGGGCGCGATATTGAAGGCTGAGCGCAGCAAAGGACTAGATTTAACTCCCGAGCGTAGCGAGGGGGTTATGAGTTAATTCCTGAGCGTAGCGAGGGAATTAAGATTGAGTCCTGAGTGGAGCGAAGCATTTAAGCGCACCCAAGACATATGCAGTTTTATCTCCGAGGAGTATACTCTACTTTTCTCACCTTTTGCGAGACAATAAAAACCAAGGTAACTAGAAAAATAATTTAATTAAAACAACAGTAAAACAAAATTAAAAGTAAAAATTTAAGTTTGAGAAATTAGTCCAGTTGTGTGATGATACAGCAATATTTTTATTTTGGAATCTTAGCAGTTCTATGCGTGTAATGTTACAGCGTCGGCAAATACTGGCTGGCAGCTTTTGTTTTATTTGAAATTTGTTTCATTCGTTCGAAAATCGAACGCCGCTTGCCGTGGCGTGGCCGTCTCGATTTTCGGAGCCGTGCGATTTTTACGAAATTGGACTTTAAGTGTATAGGAATAAGAACTATGAGAAGTGAGAATCATATTACTAACCTACGGGTTATAATGAAATCCAGTACAATATTACTACCCGGCGAAAGCCAAGGGCTATAATGACTTACTTTGAGTAAGGTTTACATGATATATAATTAGACATTGTCGAGCAGGTGGTGTGAAAAGACTGTTATTGCCTCTGCTTGCACTTTTAATTGTTTGACGTGAATCTGCAATTAACGGCAATATTATAAACTAGCTGTTGCCTGCGACTTCGTCCACGTGTGTTTTTGTGATACTTACGGCTTTTCTCGATATCAAAATTATTATTATTATGACTATTAACTTCGTCACATGAACCACTGAAAGTATGTACGAAACTATACTTTTAGAATTACGTCATGAAAATAATAATTTGCGACACGGAATCTTGAAAAAAAAATCAAGTGCAAACTGGTTAATGACTCATCACATTTATTTATACTTTATTTTACAAATAGTTTTATTTATAGTTTTGTTTATAGTTTCTTTATTCAAAAACGCCAAGTACAGTTTTAATTACATCACTATTAATTTCGCCAAACTATGACGCTTATTGGCGAATACTGCGCTCACTTTAACGATATTTGTACCCTGATTAATTAAAAAAATAAAATCTATTCTAACCAAATAATACATAAATGTTTACCTGTTTTTACCTTACAACTAACAATTCATTTACTAATCCGTTTTAATTAATATTTTGCGACTCAATTTTTTCTAGCAGAAGCTTTTTTAATTTATTTTCTTGGTTTAAGTAGGTACGTAATTACAGATTATTAACACTTATTATCATTCTACAAATTAATTACCTACAGGGGCCTTGCCATAGTTGCCATGATGTCTTAATGCGATTCAGTTTAGGTTCGCTCGCTGTCAGATTTATACTAAAAGCACCAACTTTTCACAATAAAATTCTGGGGTGCTTTCAGTTTGATCACCCGACGACGCCCGACGACGCACTGGCCCGTTCAGTAAGTCAGTGCGATCATCGGACGATCACACCAAGTCGTTCAGTAACATCGTCGGGCGTCGTCGGGCGATCGCACCGGTCACCCCGTAAAATAGATGGGTAAAAAACGCACAGACGTCACTTTGACAGTTGATATGAAGCAAAATTCATAATTCGAACGCTGGGCTACGTTCAGTAACTAAAGTGTCAGTGTGATTATCGTCGGGTGAAAATCATCCGATCATGAACACACTTACTGAACGACTTGAGGCGTTCTTCTGTCAAAAGCGTCAATTGAATTATGATTTCGTATTCGTAATAATAAGTTTATATCCCCAGCGTTCGAATTATAAATTTTGCCTCATATCAACTGTCAAAGTGACGTCTGTGCGTTTTTTACCCATCTATTTTACGGGGTGACCGGTGCGATCGCCCGACGACGCCCGACGATGTTACTGAACGACTTGGTGTGATCGTCCGATGATCGCACTGACTTACTGAACGGGCCAGTGCGTCGTCGGGCGTCGTCGGGTGATCAAACTGAACGCACCCCTGGGGATATAAACTTATTATTACGAATACGAAATCATACTTCAATTGACACTTTTGACAGAAGAACGCCCCGAGTCGTTCAGTAAGTGTGTTCATGATCGGACGATTTTCACCCGACGATAATCACACTGACACTTTAGTTACTGAACGTAGCCCTGACATGTTCGTAGCGCAGGCGTAAACGCGCCCTTTGATTTTGCTTTTTATAGGCAAAGGTACCAAGAACATACAGCCAAGCGTTTCACGCCGCCCTCATATTAATATCAGGTTTTCAAATAAGAGTGCGTTCAAAAACCGAACACGTTGTTAATAATTTGATTTGACCTGAATTGACTATTATTTTATTCTACTTGATTTGATTATTTGTATTGATTTTGATTCAATTTATTTTGTCAATCTTATTAAGTCATTTTTTTAGAACTATAAATGTGCATGCTTAGTTCTGCTGTGGTTGTCGTTTGGTACAACGCTCCTAAATATTTGTACGCCTAAAATGGCAAAAAGTGGAGAAACTTATTTTATTTTATTTTTATTATTTTATAATGGCGCAATAAATAAAAACAAAAGTAACGGTATTGCATATTGAACTTTAGGTGTTAGGTAAAGAACACAATTTAGGACGCCAATTTAGGTTGATTTAGGATCGACAAAAATCTCTTCGTTGAAAAAATGCCTGTACAGCATGTAATTATTATATTAATGTTTTTTCAAAATTGACACGCTTTTCCGGCTATTATGTCTTATGTACATTTGTATCTATCTATTTTCTTCGTAGTATTATTTTGTTTGTAACTATTACCAACTACTTATACCGAGGAAGCTGATTTTCTTGAGTTCCGCTATTTTGTGCGTAATCACCTCAAAAATCAAATTTCAAGAAAACTGAGAAATTATATTTACCTGTATTAAATTGGAAGTATTATTTAGCAATTTCAAAAGGTTACGCTTCATTGGTTTTTATTGTATAGGTGTATGAAGTTAATTAATTTTAAACACAAAACCCTCTTTTTTGCGCCTCTGGATGAGATTAAAAAAAAATGCTAAAACAGGTATTCCTTTATTTTTATTACTAAGTATTTATTCTGAGTTTCATGATTCTAGAACAATCTAATTTTCTTTTTTCATACAAACTTTAACCCCCCTTTTCACCCCCTTTTTCCAAAATTTTCCACAATTTCTGTAGCCTATATCCTATTCTGAATTTATTGGAATCGATTTGTAAACATTTCATTAATATCCGTTCAGTAGTTTTTACGTGATGCTCAGTCAAACAAACAAACAAACAAACAAACAAAAATTTTAAAAATGGTTTTAATATGTTCAGTTACCGATTTTAAGTCACCCTGGTCGGTTTTTTTTTTTAAATATTCAATGTACAGATTTTTTGGTCTCAACGATTTTATTATATGTATATAGATATTGTATGGCTTGAACTTTTCTTGAAGCTTTAGGTACGTCTTCTTTAATAAGTGATAGCTCCTCTGTTCCATCTCACTATACTTCATCTTATATTATTTTAAACATTTCTATGTACCTAACTATACCTGCAATTTGGGAATCGCCTTTTTCTGTAATCTACGCCTTTGGCTATTTCCAGTTATGTCGAATTTGTCAAAATGAATCGAACATATCGCAGAATTTTTGTACTTAAGGCCTGTAAAGTAAGAACTTTTAACTATTGTTAAAGAGAAGAAGACTTCTCTTTCTCTCGCGACAATAGTTATCCATTCCGCACAGCAAAAAGGATCACTAGGAAATCTACAAAAAAAATACAATATATATTTTATTTTAAAACGAGAACTACTCCATGAATTTCTTGTTCTAAAACCACCGATTATTATCAAGATGGTGGGCCAACATTGGCCAAACAATAAATTATTGATTTTAAAATACAAACTGCAAATTTTTACGTACTTTATGAAATACTGACTTGTACTTACTTAAAGAAAGATATTCCTTCCGAAACCTTAGCGTTTCGGTAGCTGTTTTTGCAATTTTTGAACGCACATTGTGGCATTTTGACACGTCCTCACGTTGGCCGATGTTGGCGCATACTGTCAGAAATAAGGCCACAACTTTATTTTGTGGCCTTATTTCTCGAGCCGTTTTCAGAGCTATCACGGTGAATCTAGTGGTATTGTTGATCGAAGATTTTATATGTAGGCATAGATAGATAAGGACGAACATAATCGTCCCTGTTTGTATTTGTCAATTTCTCTGAACTCCTCGGGGGTTACTTCGAAATTCTCAAAACCTGGCCTTGACCTGACTGAACGAGCCGCTCGTGAGTCAGCGGCATGAGGCATGATTTCGTTTGACACTAGGTTCAAAATTGACGCGCGAGGCACTACGCGCAGTCAGAACATGGCACAAAAAAAACAGTAAAAGTGGCATGTCAACAGGCGCAAATCGCATGTATTGGAAACAATTTCACGTCGTTTCTGGGACAGTCATAAACCAATTTGTGAAAGTCTGGCTACGAAAGGCAAGTCTTTATCGTTCATACTGCTCACAATACCAATATCTATCATATAATGTATCCACACATAATTTTTAATGGTCTGCGATTCCAGTCTTACCTTTCGTTAGCCAGACTCAAGAATCTTAAAATATACAAAAGCATACAATGATAAATGTTAAGAAAAGCCTGACAAGTTTCTATTTAACCCGATAGATTTATAGAGTTGCTTCAAACATATTGCAATAATACGTGTACGTCATGAATAGACGGGACAGTGTGTACCTATTGCTTCGATCAACAATAAAACTAGATTCACGGTGATAGCTCTGAAAACGGCTCCGAGAAATAAGGCCACAAAATAAATTTGTGGCCTTATTTCTGACAGTATGCGCCAACCTCGGCCAACGTGAGGACGTGTCAAAATGCCACAATGTGCGTTCAAAAATTGCAAAAAAAGCCATCGAAACACTAAGGTTTCGGAAGGAATATCTTTCTTTAAGTATAAGTACAAGTCAGTATTTCACAAAGTACGTAAAAATTTGCAGTTTACATTTTAAAATCAATAATTTATTGTTTGGCCAATGTTGGCCCACCATCTTGACAATAATCGATGGTTTTAGAACAAGAAATTCATGGAGTAGTTCTCGTTTTAAAATAAAATATATATTGTGTCTTTTTGTGGATTTCCTAGTGACCCTTTTTGCTGTGCGGAATGGATAACTATTGTCGCGAGAGAAAGAGAAGAAGAACTTTACAGGCCTTACAAAAATCTGCTATACGTTCGATTCATTTTGCCAAATTCGACATAACTGGAAATAGCCAAATATATATGTAAAAAAGAATCCTCTCAGGCAAAAAACTGCTCTAAAAGACAGCTATATAACAAACTAGCCTTCCGTCCACAGCTTCGCCCGCGGTAAATTAATTTTCCCGTGGGAAAAGGTATTTTCCCGCGGTAAAAAGTAGCCTATGTCACTCAGTGATAATGTAGCTTTCTAACGGCAAAAGAATTTTTGAAATCTGCCCAGTAGTTTCGGAGCCTATTCAATTCAAACAAACAAACAAACAAACAATCAAATTTTTCCTCTTTATAATATCAGTATAGACTAAATTTATTTAAGGGTACTTAATAAACGGATAATTTCACAGCCATCATTTAAGTTCTTCGCCGATCAGTGCATGTTTCCTCACGATGTTTTCCTTCACCATTAGCTTACAGTAAATTTCAAATTAAATTTTGTACATAAATTCCGAAAAACTCAGGAGGTGCGAGGCCTGGTTTGAAACCACGACTTTCTGCTTGAGAGGCGGTAGGTCGAACAACTAGGCTACTACGGCTGTTGCCTGGCTGGGCCTGCGTGGGAACTATGGCCCAATCCCTCTCGTTGTTGAAGGAAGCCTGTGTCCAGCAGTGGAACGTAGATAGGCTTATTTATTAAAATTCATGTTAATGTTTGTATTTGTAAATATCTGTCAAATAAAAAAAAATCGAGTTATATACTTAATTGCGACTCCATTATTACCCTGTTCCTCAAATAGAATGACATCTTTTTGAAACGAAGGTAGTTCTTTTGTTTATCGAACGCTTTCGCACGTCTTGTGACGAAACGTCGTAAGTATTATATACAATTATAATTATTTGTATCTTTGTTGCTTAGACTTAAGGTTTATTTTACGTTAATAAAGAAGGTAAAAAAGATATAGCTATAAGCATAAGCAAAACGGCTACTTTTTCGCTTTGATTTTGTATGGGTCCCTGAATCTAGTTGTATTGTTGATCGAAGACCTATTGGCATCGTACAAGAACGAGCGAGACATTAATGTACTCGTAGATTGTGAAACTATGTTTTTAGGTAATCGTAAGAGCATGTCTAGTTGATAATTAAATTTTAATAATTATATATCCGTCAAAACCCGATTCTAAATATACGACATCCATATATTTATCAGATTATGGCCAAGCTAACCAGTTCATTACAACCACACTATGAACATCAGTACCCGTCATATGTCAACAACTAATTCCAAAACATTGTTTATTGGAATGCTGCTGAATCCTTCGTACTTTTTCTGCCGCAACCATTTGAATGTATTTTTTTTGCAACGTGGTAAACTTTTTTGGGCGTTTTGATTGCAAAATCGATTATTATACTGAAATATGTAGAATTATTTTCGTTTTGTTTACATCGGTGACACACAATGACTTCCAACCACTGTTGTTAAAAAAATCTTTGCTATTAAAATAAATTAATTCCACTGAAAATCCGCAACATAGCCAGGGCTAAATAGAAACTTGTCAGGCTTTAAGCCTAGCGTGTTGGGCACCCATCAGCATATTTTTGAAGATACATAAATGGTTGTAAGAACTTGAGTTCTTTAACTCCGGTTAAAACAAACTCCATTTGACATAACCAAAGACATTGTATTGTTTGCATCAGGTTTGCATTGAATGGAATGGAATTATGTTACTTACTTCCATGATTGTTTGTTTGTTGTTGTATTTGGCGTCTATGCGTATTATCTAAAGCGTTTTGGATTTATTGAGATACATATATTATCAAAGTCAAGTTAATATTACGAGATATTCTTGTTCCTTTAAGTAAATATTAAAGCCTGGAGATAATAGTGTTTAATATAAAGTTCGGATTCGTGAATTAATATAAAATGGATGTTGGCGATTATTCTTGCAAAGTAAGTACCTTATTTTCATTTTGCTTTGATACCAAACAAATCTATAGATAATTCAAAGCATACCTAGATATTACTACTTTAGTAGCACAGTGTCATATCCTAAAATAAAATAAATTAAAATCATCATTGGCTTTCATTTGTAATAAGCAGGTAGTTATTGATTTAAGCCCATCAACAAAAGTTATAGACGTAATTTTTTGTTCAGACTTGTTTGTTTCAATTCGAATTTTCGATCGTATTTTTAATAAGACGGGAAAAATTGATTACATATTTTTAGATTTGTAATATAAATTATTTTAAATTATTATTAATCATTAGATTAAAATACTGCTACAAATAAATAGTTATTTGTAGCATAGTAACATGTAAACTTTGAGCTGACTGTTGCTTTTGGACTAATTATTAGTTTGGCTTCTACCCTGTTAAATATTTTTCAAACAGCCAACACCAAGTTCAACTGAGCAAAATGAGGATGATAGTGATTACTCCGATGAAGAGGGTTCACAAATGTCTGAAATGCACCATTGCAATAAGTCGAAGGTGACCAGCACAGCAAAGGAGCCTATGGTGATAGGCAAAAAGAAAGGCGTTCCTCGACTTGTAAGATCAGAAAGTAATGAGGTAATTAATGATTTTATTTTAGTCTGCGGAGCAGACTTAAATGACATTTTATGTGTTGCCCATTTTTTACGTTTTATACAGTGATGTGCTGCAACCGGTACTAACCGAAAATAATCTTTAGGTACTTATGTTTGTTGATGAAGTGTCTGTAACTCAATAAATGGATAATCCATGAAGTGCCAAAAGCGGACACTAGGAAAGGTATTGAAAAAAAGGTAAAATCGTTTAGATAAAAATTCCAGCCTTTTGAGGTATATGGTATTTTGTATCCAGGTATATACACAATGTTTCTGAAACTAAAAGACGATTTTATTGAAAGATTAACAATACACATTACACTATACAGGGTGTCTCATTGAAATCGGTCAGTATGGGAAAGTCTGAAACTATGTATAAGAGATACGAAGATCTGTTCTTAGGAACCATGTCATCGATTTTAATAACAAGAAAAACTGCATTCATACATTTTAAAAAAACCTGTATTCAGCTCGGAAATTGAACCCGGTTGTTTTGAAAAAATAAACTTACAATATTTCTTTTTAGATATTGATTGTGTAGGTCTTAAGCAGTAAATGGCTCTGTGAAACATGAAGTCTAAAATGAATAAAATGCATTGTTTTCACATACTTTAATTTATTTTAGTAGGTGTTCGAAGTGACCACCTTTTTTTTCAATACAATATTCAACAGGTTTAGGTAACAATCTTTTTTTTTTATCTGATCTTTTTACGAGGCTTAAGTGCACTTGTGTGACTATGCCAGCCTCATTGGATGTCTCTTGGGTCAGATTCATCAAACACTCCCCTGCCCACTACTAGATTCTCTGGCAGCAAAGGAGTATTTCACAAACCTGTATATTTGTACTGCGTTTTCTGATGCCAGAAAACTTAATGTTGTGCTAACTGCTCCATTAAACAGGCTCACATCAGCAAGGTACCTCTCTCTATTATCCTTCGTCATTTCACACTCCATCAAAAAATGTATTAAATCTTCAACCTTGCCACAATGTGTGCACTTTGGGGATTAAGCAATTCTCATCATATTTAAAAATATATTTAATGACCTGACCTCACCCTAAATGCCCACACGAGTAGATCCCTGGGAAGGCTGGCATAATCAAACCAGGGCACCCGGAATACCTTGTTCTGTATTGTGTTGTACCAGGTACCTTTTGTTTCTGATATAGTATTGAATGTTTCCTACCATATATCAAAACACCTTTTCTTTGTGAGTAATATCAACTCTGTGCCATATGGTTTACATAGGAGTTCCACCCCATCCGTCACTGCCAACTTAGCCATCTCATCTACCTTATCATTACCCGCCACTCCAATATGGGACGGTATCCATTGGAAGACCAAGTTTAGTGCACACCATCAGAGTGCAATTTATACATCAGTTTCAGGATATCATAGGCTATCGGCATACCTCCGAAGCCAGGATCCAGGAGCCAGGTGTTGAAGTGCACTTTTTGAATCTGATAGTATTACAACTTGGTTCTTCCCAATGGATTGCACTTAGATTAACCCTGCTCTCATAACACATATGCCAGGGTGTAATTTAAACTGGTTACAAGTATTCAACTGCATATCCAAGAAAGCGGCTCCAATGCCTTGAATGGTCTTGGACCCATCAGTAAACAATAAATAGTAATATCTGTATTCCTGGGCTATAATTTTAATGACGCTTTGTTTTAGACAATCAGTTGGTATGTGTCTCTTTGATCTAGTGATATTTTCGATATTACATCTTATACATGATTCCACATCTATGTATGAGACCCATATGCCTACCGAATATATATCCAACTTTGATGTATGTCCAAGTCCCTAAACAAGTTGTGCACCGTGACTAGTATTGGTATGGTCTTGTTGTGCCAATACCCCATCTCACATTGATCAGACAACAGCTGTAAAAGCTCCAAACCTATGTCCTGTGATGCAGAACCAACCCGCAGCCAGTACCTTGACGCCAGCCATTGTCTTCGAACAGTCAGGGGTGACAAACACAGTTCATTCTGCATCACCTGGATTGGAGTGCTACGAATAAAGCCTCCGCAAACTCTCAAAGCCCGGTTCTGTAGGACATCCAACTTATGCAAATGGGTACCAGCACAAGAACCAATCAGAAAACTACCATAGTCAGCCCTACTTCTAATTAATGATATATACAAGCGTCTGAGATGTGATGGTAGAACCCCCAAGCACCACCAGCAAGAACTTTCAAGATATTAAGATATTTATATGCTTTAGCACAAGTTTCATTGATATGCAATCCCCACCGAAGTGCAGAGTCAAACCAAATCCCTTTTGACCCTATTTGACCTTTTTGACAATTCTTAAAACATTGTGAGTAATACTTATTTCTATGTTGCCATATCGTTTTCTAGTTCTGCTGAATACACAGACATTAGACTTTTCATCAGACAAGGACAACCCCATGTCATTTAACAACTTTATAATAAGTTCCAAACTTGTGTTAATGTTGGCAATAGCAGAATTTAAGCTTCCGTACACAATCTTATATAGAACAAAATCATCCGCATATTGAGAGATTGACACATTAGTTATATTTTTGCAAATATCCATAGTGACAATGTTGAAGAGTTGAGGCGATAATGGGTCACTTTGCGCCAGCCCCAGATTTGTGCACCTTTCCAAAATTTCAGTATTAAAGTTAAAAATTTCAAGTTTTGTCCAGGACAAAAAATTCCACAAATACTGGCATATATTCTTTCCGATCCCTATTATCTCCAACATCCTCACAAGAAAATTTATATTAACTTTATTATATGCGTTTTCTATATCGAGAAAGTAAGCAACAACAGCTGTTCTCTTTGAAGTAACGATCTTACAATTGCATTTTGTATCTTCATTGAATTGGTGTTAAAATTGATTCTATGGCTGCTTTTAGGTCTTCAACGGTGTCATGGCTTGTTTTGTACACTTCATCCTTAACGTAACCCCACAAGAAATAGTCAAGAGGCGTTAAATCGGTCGACCTTGCGGGCCATTTGATCGGGCCGTTCGTACCGATCCATTTTTGGGAAAAAATCTCATTTAAAAAGTCTCTAGCTATACGACTATTCTGAGCCGGTGCTCCGTCCTATTGAAAATAAAGTTGTTCTCTCACTTCTACATCTTATTTTAAGTGGGCTTTTCAATTGATTGTTCTTCTTCTCTCCTTAATGGCGGCCGTAAGGCTTGGGCCAATATCAGTGCGGTAAAAAATATAATTCAAAAATCTTGTGACAAAATGTCGGCAACGTTGTACGGTAATGGTCAAAGACCCCCCTCCCCCCCTGTCGGGCTCTTAGCCAACGGTCAATGATATCCCTTAGAAACTGCCAGGAAATCATTAGCCGATGCCCAGGGTGCACCGGACCAAGCACTGCTTTCCCCCAGGACGGATCCAAAAACGAACCGCAGCTCTTGACCACACGTGGAGGTAACCCGACTCGCACCCCCAATTGATTGTTACCTAGTGTTTGATTAATATGTAGAGCAGTATGTAGAGTAGTAAGCAATTGCTGTCAGCAATAGATAATATTATCGCAGATAACAAAACTTCCGGAATGGTTTAATGCAATGCCAATGCCATATGATATGTAAAGCGGTGTATGTAACAAGTCGCGGCACCAGCAAAGAGGTACAAGTACAAACAACCATAGAGACAATTTGACATGCCTGAACTTGTGGAATATTGTAACGGTGGTCACAATGAACACTACTAAAATAAATTGAAGTATGTGAAAACAATGCATTTTATTCATTTTAGACATCATGTTTCATAGAACCATTTACTGCTTAAGACCTACACACAGTGGCGGATTTACCATAAGGCTGAGAAGGCTCGAGCCTAGGGCGGCAGATTTTGAGGGCGGCAAATTTGGGATTTTGGGGGCGGCAAATTTGGGGCACGACCTTTTTTTTTTTTTTTACCTCAATAAAAATTATAAGAAGTCTGCAACAGATTTTGCAAGGGCGGCAAAAATTCAGCCTATACCTTGAAAATTTGTAAATCCGCCACTGCCTACACAATCGATATTTAAATAGAAATAGTGTAAGTTTATTTTTTTTTTCAAAACAACCGGGTTCGATTCCCGAGCTGAGTACAGGTTTTTTTTTAATGTATGAATGCAGTTTTTCTTGTTATTAAAATCGATGACATGGTTCCTTTCCTAAGAACAGATCTTTGTATATCTTATAGTTTCAGACTTTCCCATACTGACCGATTTCAATGAGACACCCTGTATATACGCATACATCATATCATAGCTATAGCTCAAAATTTACCAAGTTAGGAACTCGCATAAAGTAAGGAATAAGTAAAACAAAATGGCGTTGCGTCGAGTTGATGATAAGTCAGTGTTTTTTTTTTATGTATGAGTGTCCAATAATAATGTACCAGTAAGCAGATTTTATTTAAAAATAATGTAATATTTATCAGTTATTCACAAACCGAAATCAAAGATTAGCACTGTTTGTCTTAAGCTGGTCACAATATTTTTACGTTTGACATTTGTGGTTGTCATTTTAGTTCGCGAAATAAAAAATAGACTGGTCAAGAGCTGCGGTTCGTTTTTGGATCCGTCCGAGGGGAAGAGCAGTGCTTGGTCTGGTGCACCTGGGCATCGGCTAATGATTTCCTTGTTGTTTCCTGGTAGATTGTGAGGGATATCATTATCCGTTGGCTAAGTGCCCGGTGGGGGGGGAGGGGTATTTTGACCGTGTTCTACCACACAGTGTTACCGAAATTTTTGTCACAAGGTTTTTGAATACTGTATTTACTTTGACATGGCGAAATCATCGCATCAATCGATGGGGCCATATTAAAAAGAAGAAAATAGACTGTAATTATTCATTATTAACAAGTTTGTAAATATATACATATAAATTTTCCCGTAGGAAAAGGTATTTTCCCGCGGTAAAAAGTAGCCTATGTCACTCAGTGATAATGTAACTTTCTAACGGCAAAAGAATTTTTGAAATCCGTCCAGTAGTTTCGGAGCCTATTCAATTCCAACAAACAAACAAACAATCAAATTTTTCCTCTTTATAATATTATTATATATTATATTATATTATAATATTATATATATACATATAACTAGTATTTCGCGTGGGGGCCGCGGGCCCCATGGGCCCCGCGGAGTTACCCTGCCACCCTGTTTTGTTTTAATAATTCTAACCTTTTTAACTATATACTTTGGCCGCCATTTTGAAACCGCCACCTTGGAAAAAGTGATTCGTACCCTACCACCCTGTTTTTTTTTCAAATATTTCTAACATTTTTTACAAGTATAAACGTAAGACACCTCAGTTGAACCTTTTATTTAATTAAAACTGTTAAGAGTCCATTAAGTGCACATTGTTGACAGGGTGAGGAACTTGATGAAAATGAAGTGAGGAATCTTGTACTGGAATTTGAAAAAAAAGCCTTGTGGAACAAGGAGATGAGAAATAAGTTTCCAGATAGACCAGAGAAATTTATGGAGAGTGAATTAGACTTGCATGAAGCATTGCAGGTAAATAGAATATAACAAGAACAATTTAAAAAAAAGTAAAAAGACATAGCATAGCACTCTTTTTGTTGAATTTTATAAAGGAGTGTTAAAAAAGACTACAATGCTACAATCTGGCAGGCGACTAATTAAGTACTTTCACTTTTCAGGATCTTAGCGCCGTAAACACAGTGCCAGACCAGTACCCTCTGCTGGTACAACTTAAATGTGTTAATTATTTGTTAGAATTGCTCTCACATGTTAATACTGATATTTTCACTAAAGTAGTGCGTCTGTTGCAGGTAAGTGAAGTCCAATAACGAGCTGGTACAATTGGCATTGTTCATTTTTTTAAGCTGTGCTTTTAACACCTTTATTTGATAAAAATGGACTATTTCAAGCAACTAATTTGAATAATATGCTTTTACGTAGCTTTGTTTATTAATAATAAATATTATTTTGCTGTTTGATAATTTGATAAGTTTGGCACGATCCCAATCGCCTTCGTTCAGCAATAAAAAAACCGGTTTTGTCTATACGTCAACGTCATAGATCTGTGAATGTGTGTGTGATGTCAACGTCAGCCAACATTAAATGTGTTCGAATCGTTCCGTCTGTTGGTGTTGTTATTGTTTTCAGTGATGTTTTTGCTTTTCTCGTTTGATCTCTGTACATCTTTCCCGACTCGTACTTACATTAAAGTGGACTTCGCAACAATACATGCCAAAGAACCGGGTCGTTAGGTCAAACAAAGGTCAAAAATACTTTTACAAAAGTATCTGTAATCGTAAAGTAGTTTTGAAATATGACAAGATAAATCGTATTTGGTTGTTTTCCTCCAAATGGTTTTCGAATTGGAGCATACCTACTAAAAAAAGTGAACATTGCCAATTAACAGTAAAGTTAACATTGAATAGGTTCTTGTTTTTATAAAACACAATAGATACGGCTGAACGAATTTTGATAAAAAACCCCTGGAAAACCAACTTTAAAATAAATAAATAAAAACAAATTGGTTCTGTGGCCCACATGAACTTGAATCTATCTCAGCCTGTCTCAAAATTTGACTCTGTTTGTCTGTTCATTATTATGATTAAGCAAGCTTACAACCAAGCAACATATATTAACATGGAAAAAATCATGAGAGCTAGCAAACCCAAACAGAATCAAAAATTACCAAACGAAGGGTTTCTGGAACAGCAGTAGAAAATATTCAAATAAAATGTTTTGCCTGCATCTTCATTTACGTACACTTTATTATTTGACAATTAATTATGCAATTTTCCAGTATAAAAATATCTAGTAAAAGTACTATTCTCTACATAATAAGTACAAAAAATTTGCATTCTTTTTTAATAAAAGTAACAGTGATAGACCATCTTTAAATAATGTCTACATCTCTTTATCATGTCCTATGGAAAATTTAAGAAATCTTTCTCAGAGCTCCTCTGTGATCATCAAGAAACATGTACCTAACTGAAAAGAAATTTAAAAGTCCATTCTTCGCGCCCCTCTATCAGTTAAATATCAAGAATCTAGATTAGCAAGTGACATAACATAACTGAGGTCCACTACTCATAAACTCTCAGCCTAATTTCAATACAAATATGCGAGAACCCTAGAGACACCTTGACCCAATCCCATCGCCAAATCCGCTCTTAAATGACGTGTCCTTGCCCTACCCACAGAAGAAAGAGAAACCTAGAAACGGCATGTGAACGAGGGACGCGTGCCACCTTTATGCGGGATTTTTGTATAAACGTCAAATTAAATTTGACGGTTCGAGTAGCAGAATGATTCTGCCAGACCAGAATCCGCTGTCATCAGTTATATTTTCAATCAAGTAAACCTAAATCCCATTTACAACGCAATTATTTTAACGACATCTGTTCATGTGGTGCTATGGCAAAATTATTATTTTACAACTGACATTTTCAACCTGTTATCTTTTGGCTACTTCACGCTAGATGGTGTTTATATACCTGTATCTACCTACTATGGACTTTAAGCAATATTCTGTAGGTGGAAAGTTCAAATTATAATACCGTTTCAGAACTTCTTACATTTTTATAACAGAAAAGCTACGACCAATAATTGCCCAAAATTTCAAGGTGAACTGTCGATTTGAGAGTGGCGACACCGGTTTCCCTAGCCAATGTAACTTATCTCACTTCTAAAGTCTCTTTGTTCTGTGGTCCTACGTATAAACTACCTCTTTTCTAAAATTCCTGTCTTTATCTAGTACAAAAACTAGGGACCTTCATACAAACTTACGAAAGCCCTAAAACTAGCTTAATCCGGTCCAGTGGCTAAATCTCTTCTTAAATGACGTGTTTTACTAGACTAGGCACTTCCTTTAAAAAATTTAAGTGTAATACATAAATCTGGTCCTTTGTCAAAATCTCTTCTGAACTGACGTGTCCGAGGTACTTATAAACTACCCTCTTTTCAAAGTTCAGGTATCTAGATATATCACCTCTTTATAGGAAATACCCTATAGAACAAAAAATGAATCATCGAAATGCATATAAAGACACTAAATTGAATTGAAAAGCTCCTGCTTAGTTTAATTTTGTTTTTTCAGGAACTGACAGATATTGATATTCTTTATAAAAGTGTGGAAGGGGCGAATGTGCTTATCAGTGCTTTAATGGAAGCTGAAGCACCAATCTTGCTGCTGCATAACCTGCCAAGACTTGACGAACAAGTACCCGATGAAAGAGATGCTGTGCAGAACATACTTGGTAATAGTAATTATAATAATACATCGTTTTTAATAACCACAGCGCGTTCAAACAATTAAAGCCGCAATGTTGTCAAAGGCCATGGAAGGATAAGGGAACATCTTGTGCTTTCATAGCTTTTCCGCTTGATTTTTTTTCTGATGACAGGTCACGACGTTAGTAAGTGCTATACTCAATTTCAGCATTCTCCTCTTCTTATTTTTGAAGAAAAAAAATAAGATAAATGAATTTTCATGAATATCTCCGCTTTAATAGAACGAATAATTTCGTGCTTCATACATATAAGACACTTTGCTAAGACACATAATATGTCACTATAAGCCGCATGACATACCATTAAAAAAAAAAAAATAGATGTGTTTACATTATTCAATTTTTTTTTTTGTTATTACTTATAAGATAGAGACGCCTCCAATTTTTTTACTTATCATAGCAATGTTAATTAACGATAACAGGGGTTCCCAAAGTGTGCGCCGCGGCGCCCTGGTGCGCCGTAGAAAGTAAAGAGGAGCGCCGTGAGTTCTATCATTATCCGATAGCACAAATATTCGCGGGTACCTATTTGAGTGCTCGCATCGGTAAATAATATAGCAACAATACAACTTAGCTAAGGCAGGGCGCCGTTACAAAATACTAAACTTGTAACTGCGCCGCAGGTTGAAAAAGATTGGGAACCCCTGAACTATAACATACGAGGGGTGGCTGAAAAGTAAATATAGTTTCCTCCTCCTTACCACGACTCATTTCTATAAAGTCCTCGCAACATCGAACTCTTCTCTCCATATCGAAGGAAGTCAGCATTCTAGGCACCCAGCGTGCACTAACTTTCGACATCTTTAAATGTTCGTGAAATATTGCATTTAGGTACTCGTTCCTTGTTAATCCCAACATCTCTGGCTATCTCCCACTGCTTCACTCGCCGGTCCTCTAGTATATTTTTTTTCACGTGGGCAACATTTTCTTCGGTGACGGCGGAAATTAGCCGCCCACTACGAAGACCATCTTCGAGGCTGTCACGACCACAGTTAAATTGTTTTGACCAAAACTTGATGGTGAAATCAGACTGGCACGAATCACCAAACACTGGTAACATACGCTGTTTTATCTGCTTGGGGTATTTCCCTCTTTAGTGAGGAATTTTATAACAGCACGTTGCTCAATTTTCTTCATTTTCAAGTTTTCCTGCGACATGATGCGAACAATCAAGTGACAAAAGAGAACGAGACACCATAAACAAATGAATGTCCTATATTTTGAAAATAGAATAACCAGTGAATACGAAATTATAGTAGCCAATTTTTTTTTTGCTTTACAAATAGGTGAGAGAGATTACTTACCAGCCACCCCTCGTATATTTAATTCAAGCTTTCTAGCATTGGTGCATCGTAACAAAATTATTTAAAAAAGTTGGTATGTCCCCTTGACGTAATAAAACGGGGTCCATATTGGCTCAACTAAAGTCCATCACCCGAAAATGATTATCATAACGATCGGTTCGACTAATGATCACTTTTCCTAAAGTTTGCATTCCTAAAATTCGTTTTACTATTAACGTAGTCCATAACACTCATTTTTCCTACAATTTTATTTACTAACTTCACTTGAGAATTTATGTAAACTCCAACATTTTTTTTTCATAACATTCTTAATCATAAGTTTTTTTTTGTAATATTATTACTCCTATTATTAATAGGTAGTGCCGTTTTAAAAATCATTCAATGTTATCAAAATGTTTCAATGTTATTTTATATAATTTGCTTTTTTAGTTCGTTTGTTTCTTAGTGTGACCTACTTTCCGGTAGGTATTTGATGTTACTGTTCTGGTAGCAGTTCATTTCTATTAGGGTTGCAGTTCTAACCTAACCTAACCTACTGGGGCCTTACCAATATGGACCCACATGGGGTGCGCCAAAGTTGAACAAATTTTTTGAGGTCGATTATCGGAAGTCCGAAAATGTAAAAATAATCGACCTTAAAACATTAGTTCAACTTAGGCGCACCCAATAAAACTAAATGAAATTAAACCTTCTTGCAATCGTGTATTATTATTTATCACATGGTAGGTTTTTAAATAAAATACCAAGACCAGCCGAGAAACTGAGCAATCTGTTTAAAAATGGCTTAAGTATTGTAATTAATGAAAATAGTGACGAGGACGATTGAGTCGAGCCTTTTTTTTGTTACGATGCACCAATGCTAGAAGCTTGAATTAAATATATGTTATAATTAATTAAAATTGCTACGATACGTAAAAAAATTGGAGGTGTCTCTATCTTATAAGTAGGTAATAAAAAAACATTTAAAAATGTCAATACATCTATTTTAATTTTTTTTATATGGAATGTCATGCGGCGTATAGCGACATATTATATTATGTGTCTTAGCTAAGTGTATTATATGCATGAAGCACGAAATTATTCGTTCCATTAAAGCGGAGATATTCATGAAAATTCATTTATCTTTTTTTTTTTCATCATAAATAAGAAGAGGAGATTGCTGAAATTTAGTATAAAACTTACTAACGTCGTGACCTATCATCAGAAAAAAAATCAAGCGGAAAAGCTATTAAGGCACAAGATGTTCCCTTACCCTGCCATGGCCTTTGTTTGAAAACCATTCTGCCAAACCTCTTCGGTGACAGCTGCGAGCTGCAATCGCGCATGCGTGACTCAAGATCAGCTATAATGGTAGCTAGTCTAGCTAGTAGGTAGTAGTCTAGCCTAGCTCTAAGAGCTGGGCAAGCAAGCAAAAAAAGCCTCAATGTCATTGTATGGTATAGTGAATAACACTTTTTTTAATGAAAACATTCTTGATACTTCATCGTAATTTTAATATAAATGAAATAGTTTTGTTCTTTGCTCGGGATAAAAAAACGATTGTTCGTTAGACTAGTCCACACAAACACTACATCCTATTCAATGCTGTTTTTCTAGAAAGACAGACAAATCTTTGATGGCTTATATTTCGTTTATATTCAAAGTTACATATTTGAAAAATTTGTTTTTATGGTGTTCGTTACATAAAAGAGCTTTTATTTAAGCATTTAAAAAAAATCATGCATATTATTCTCAATTGTAATGTACGGACACGTACAGATGTCAATTATTGGCGTTGTAATATCTCTGTGCAAGAGACAGTTGACGTTAGTTATAAGTTGAAAACAACACACGAGTTGCACTATCTGGATGACCAGTATTACGAGTCTACTTATAATACGTCAAAGGTTATAACTAATTCAAGTCTGCCATTTTGCTGTACATACTCTTACTGCAATTCATAAATGTTTATGTATTTTTTCATAGCAATATTACAAAACATGACTGAGTTCAGGCCAGAAATATGTTCAAATGTTGGAAAACAAGGATTCCTGCTCTGGATATACAGAAGATTGAAGGTAGATTTATAAATTCCGTTTCAATTATAAAACATAGCCGCTTAATTATAGTCTTACTACCGACCCGTCCCGATTTTGCACAGGTTAAACTAAGTGTATATAAACTTTCCACTTGGATAATTTTACATATTGATAAAAACCGCATTAAAATTCGTTGAGTAATTTAAAAGATGTTTCACCGCTCTCTGTTAAGCTCCACTTATTTTAAGTGTCAGCTATCTATGTTGACGTCTCTGTCTGTATCGTAGTAATAAATAGAGACGGAATCATAAATAACTGACACTTAAGATAACTGGAACTTCACAGAGAGTCGTGAAACAGGCCCTTAAGCTACAATTCCTGCAGATTATTTTTATAACATTACATATTTCAGGTGTTCCTGGGTTGCCCTGCAATGTGGGGCCTACCTGTTGGTTTTCAATTGGGAGAGCAACGGATGCTTAGAGTTTTTAAAACAGAGCTCGAGTTCGCAGTCCAGATTTCAAGTTAGTTTTATTTTTTAACTCTGTTTATGATTCCATGTATTCGAAATAAATAGGATCGAATCGGATTCTCATGTCGGGACAGATTATGTGATGCAGTCGTCTGCCCTGCCTTTTAAGTGTTACAGCTTATTTTCCTCCTGACTTGTATTATACTAGCTTTTTCCCGCGACTTCGTCCGCGCAGAATCAAAATTTGCGGTAAAACTTCCTGTATCCCGTGGAAAAGGTACAAATACCGGCCAAAGGCAAGTCATACTTTAGTACATACGAAGAGCACTACCTGACCGAAATAAACGCGTTTCTCGTTTTTCGTGTTTCTTCGTTTTTCGCGTTGGTTTCAACTTCTATTATTTTTAATCCAGTCCTTTAGTTCCGTCGGAAATTCTAAAAATCCCTTTCACCTACGTGATCCTCAAAGAACACGTCTACTGAATACTAAGTATATATTTCCTATTCCGTCCTTTTATCCTGTAGAAAAATTGAAAATCAGTTTTCAGTTACATAATTACGTACTTATGCCAAATTTAAAGAATCTAGTAATAATAGTAGCGGAGATAAGATCCGTTCAAAGTAATAATATAAATCCCTTTTACTTCCTGTCCCGCGGGAATTTCGAAAAGTCCTGAAATTCGTTTTAGCGGTTATAATTATTCCCTGCCTGGCACCAATTTCAAAACTCTAGTGATTATAGTTACGGTGTAGGCAGGGCCCCTTTCCAGTGGACTATTTGCATTCCACCAAGCTTTAATGTGACTTCAACCTTTTTTGAATAAAATCTGATTGAGTTTGAAAACATAACTGTGTCAAAATAAAATGTTATTTAAATCAAAAGCAATAAGGAGTATTGGTATCATATTCGAAGCAAATCACCTCCAAAATAACTTTCTACCCCTTTAGGGTATGAATTTCATAAAAATACGAAATACTTCTTCTATCAATTCTGATAAAGAATGTTTATGCAAAATTTGAAGTAGATTGGACCTAGGAATCACGTTACCCATACAAACTTTGCCCACCTCTTTCACCCCCTTAGAGGTAGAATTTCGGAAAATCTTTTCTTATCGGATGCCTACGTTATACAAAGAACACACCCTCCAAGTTTCAGGACTCAGTGGTTTTGGCTGTGCATTGATCCGTCAGTCAGTCATTCAGAACAAAGCATTTTATATGTATAGATAGGCTAGATGTTGCCCGCGGAGAATTCGTTTATCGCGCGCCCGTGGAAACTACAATTTTCCGGGATGAAAAATATTATATGTTCTTCCCAGGGTCTCTGACTCTCCATACCAAATTTTATCACGATCGGTTGGGTACTTTTCGCGTGAAAGCGTAAAAAAAAAGAAGCAATATCGCATTTATAATATTAGTTAGGATTACGATTAAATAAAATTTCGCTCGGGGATAATATTCTTAAAGGTTCGTGGAAGGTCCTTGTGCAGCTTAAATTTTTATTCTTCTACGGTGGCGAAACCGCGTTCTGGATAAGCCAGTGGATGATAAAAATGCTTATCTTCCCGTTCTTTCCCGACTACAGATATAATAATATATCCTATGTTATGTTACAGACACGCCAGCCATTGCTAACATGGCAAAAGGCTTGTTACGCCCCTAGTCAGCCTGCAGAATAATGCGGCGGACATCCAATTGGAATGGGTTCACGAATGTAACTAGAATTACTGCTACCATGGCTACCAAGATAAGAACATGATAATGATAAAAGTAAAATGTTTAGTTAGTGATTTGACATATTTATTTACATTGTGAAAATCAATATTTTTACGAACATAAGGTATTAAATTAGATCATCATTAATAATAGTCCTTTTATTGAGCTTTGTGCCTTCTCCTTCATTTAGTTATTTGAAGTTGATAATTGTAAAACTACGCCATTTTCTACGCTGTTTGCTCTTTAATTATATTTCGAATTGTTTTTTTTTTTTCAAGCTTCTTTATGCTCGGTGTGAAAGGTTGTATGAGCCACTCGGGAGCAAAATTATTTTCATTTTAAGCGTTAACACTTAAATCGCTCATTACGCTCAGGATTTGATGTATTGCCCTCGCCGTAAATACATCATTTTGCTACCTTGTGACACGAATAAGAATAACCTACGCAAATAACTATTAAATATAAAAACCGCGCGTCTAATTCAAAAGACCGCCCAAGTGCGTGTCGGCCCACGCGTAGTGTAGGTAGGCTTCCGTAGTTGCGCCTTTCTACTTCTCCAAGTAAATTTTATAAGTGGATCGACTATACTCGTTAAATTGTAAAGCCAACGTAGCTGTGATAGTTTTCCTTTTAACTTCGTTATAATATAGGTACCTACTAAACTACCATACATTTTTTCACCGTTTTTTCACCTATACAAATACAACCATTTAGCCGGCAAGGGGGTGGACACTTAATTATAGCGATAATTAGAACTAAGTACATATAAAGCCTAATATTGCAAACGGATCACTGAATCTAAACATGGTTTTACCACACCCACAATATTTTTGAACGACCTTTCCAACGACACCCCACACTATGAAATAAACAAGAAAAAAAAACAATCCCTCTTTAAAATTGTAGGGGAGGTGCCCTAAAAAACATATTCAAGATTTGATTTACCACTGTCGGCGTAGTTAATATGTACAGTCAACGTCAAAAATCAGTGATAATTTTAGAGCCTTATCGCTGTGACAACTGTGACACATTCAACTGTCCTTACTACGACCAAGCACTAAAGCGATGAGCTACTTTTGACGTTGACTATACAACCATGCCAAATTACATCTTTTTAGTTAGCTTTTTCTTTCTACGTTTCTAGTCAACTGGACAAACTGCGAATGCGACAAGGTTCCTTTTGCGGGACGATTTACAAACGGGACGAACTGCGAACAGGATGAATAGCAAATTGGATGAAACGCGAACGGGACAAATTGCGAACAGGACGATATACGCCTTCTAAAAACCTAAGACTTCTACAAATTTAGGAAAGGCCTATAACCATTTGTTTACATACTTGTATAAACCTCAAAGTAAATCTCACAAAGACTATATGAATATTCAAAGACAATGTGTAGGAGTGTATTTATTATGTGATTTTCGCAGAAGTATGTACTAAAGTATGTTTGTTACAAACCGCTTGTGGGTCTGTATCTATGACCTATTCTGGAGTTAGAAATTCGAAGTTCATTTCGCGCCGTTCCGTTTAAGCTAATGGTCATATTATTAGGAGTAAGAAGGACGGAATGATATCAATTTTAAATTTCCGAGTACTCCCGAGTTCCCCTCTGATGTTGTGTTGTTTCCGATTTGATTTGCGCCAACCAAGTATCTGAAAGTGCTATATGTGTCATACATACTCTGATGCCGTTTACTCACATGTGCACATAATGCGAACCCACATGTGAAGGACAACATTTGCGAATGTATGTGCAGTTTTCGCTGCATTTGCGCTTTTCCAAGCTTGACAAGCGTGGTTTCTTGACGCACAACAAAGGACACGAGCCTCATAACCTTTGCATAGACTCCCACCCACACATACGTGCGACTTTTTAGAAACATGACCCTTGACATGCGTTTGTTCACATTCATTATGCAATAATAGCAAAATTCGAGAGGGCGGGAAACCTTCTAACTTGGTGGACGCGTTTTTAGAATATTAATTTTGAGAAAAAATATTTATTAAGCGTCCCTGAAACGATCAAGTGCACTTGACAAGTCTACGTGCTTGAAATGAATATTGATCGTTTACAGCGTTGACTTGACAAGTCCCGTCAAGTATCTACGGGCTGGACCATACCATACTTGTCAAAAATTTTGATTGACGGCACTTGAACCACCTTGCGCTTGATGCGACTTGACGCGACTTGACAAGTTTTTATTCATTTGCGGCGGGAACATCGAAGATGGCGGACGACGAGCCGGACCGAGACGTGGCTTTGGCGGCAAGTGCCGACCTAATTATTAATATCTCAACAGAGATTATCCTGCATTGTGGAAAATTAAAAGTAAGGAGTATGTGGATAAAAACAAAAGGTCGCTTGCTTTAACAAGCATAGTCAAAGCACTTCGAGTGTGTAAACCTGCCTACACCGAAGAGTTATTGAAGAGAAAAATTAATGCATTAAGAACCAACTTCAACAAAGAAAGAAAAAAGATTGAACAAGCAAACCGGTCTGGTGCCTCTTCCGATGATGTACCAAAACCGTCACTGTACTATTATAATGAACTGCTATTTCTATCCGACCAAATGTGTATAAGTGATACTGAAAGCAGTTTAAGCAGTGAGGTAAAACATTTTTTATTTACTATTCAAAGATACATTTTACTTTTAAGTTTGTTTTTAAATAACTAAATTAGGCAATTATTTTGCCAAGGGACTGAACCGTTACCATTAAAGTACTCGCAAAAGTCATCTCTCACTCTTTTTGCCTCATTTGCCGAGTTTCCTCGTACTCGCTCTATATAAGCTATACTTGAAATTTTCAGGAACGAAATGTTCTCACGACTAAGAGAACGCTGCGTCAGTGCCGAGGTGACCGCTCTTCAAAGAAATACGAGGAAGAAGCCGTTTGGTATAACTTTGTTCATATTTCGAATATTTTTTTTCCACACTTCACGATTCCTCATACTCTAGCTAGGTACTTGTATTGTATGTAGAACAGAGTCCAAATCAAATCAGTGCTTCTCTTCTGCATATTTGTAAGACAACCGTAACTAATTTATCTATCTGACCTTGAGAAAGGACACACCTATCGTGTTTGTTACAGTCGGGAGACTGGTCTTACGGAACAATGTTTTAAAATATAATTTACACGGGTCACACATATGTTTCTTATGCCTACAACATACATGTTTCAAACTAATCCGTATTTCTCTGACATAGTGAGCTTGAACGACTAGGTAGGTAGGTTTACTCTTAGCCTATGTTTTCTTTTTTCAGCTATGGCAATGTTGCTCCACATCTCTTGTACGAAAACATCATCTTGTCCATGAAAAAGTGGAGGCGCAGTGCAGCGCCAGCGTTACCACGGACTCTGCAGGCCTACGCCACGGCTCTGGCGGAGCACCCCCAGTACGTCGACCTACATCTCGCCACGGTCAGTGCTGGGGGTGCTAATGCCGTGTTTTAGTCAATGAGGGGGTACGCTGGATGTCTGCGGGAAAGCCGTACCATCGTTCTAGATCTAGATGGTACGTTTAAGACCCTTCCCGCGGGTATGCCGGCGTACCAGCTGTTGACAATCCATGGCATAGTGGCAGGGCAACATTATAACTCTGTGGTGGCGCTTATGAAAACCGCCGCCAAATTTTGTACGAGGCGGTGCTGAGGAGGGTGTGGCAGCTGGCCGAGCAGCCACACCCGCAGTCTGTGGTGACCGATTATGAGCCGGCACTGCAGGCTGCCACGAGGGAGGTGATATGTTGGTACCGACCAACAACCGGGTGCTACTTCCATTATCTCCAGGTACGTAAATAAATAATTCTTTATATTACTGTTGTGTTGTATTTAACGTGACGAGCCTCTATAGCGACGCAACAAATGACAGAATTTTAAAGTAAAGATGTGGTATTTAAGACTTATCTGATCATTATGATCACAGGCGTTGGTAAAGCGGGCGAGGCAGGAGCACCTCCCGATGGAGCGGACCTCCCAGGGCGGGCGCCTGGTGCGGCTGTACGGTGCGCTGGCCCTGCTGCCACCGGCTCGCATCGGAGCCGCTTTCGCCGAGCTGCCGCATGCGGCGCAACCTTTTGCGGGATTCTGGATGGCCAGAGTGAGTGTTTTTTTTTTGAAAACTATCATTACTTAAGCATAATTTAAACAAACATTTCTTAACAGAATTGATGGGAGACATGTTTCGTATTTTATTGAAATTCATCCTCTAAAGCGTTTAAAAAGGGGTAGAAAGTTCTTTTGGAGGTGATTTGCGTCGAAGTTGATATCAATACTCCTTAGTGCTTTTGATTTAAATACATTTAATAAATTTATAAATTAACATTTTGTTTTGACACATGTCTTCAAGTTCAATCCGATTTTATTCAAAAAAGGTTGAACTCACATAAAAGCTTGGTGGCAGTGTGAAGTGTTCCTCATAGACTACAGGCCCACGTACAAAGAATGTGGGTCATATGAACCACCAGGTGACGTATATAGGACGATATAAGAGCATAAAATAATAAGATTCAGCACTATGCCGTCACTTGTAAGCTGTCCAACTGGGTGCTGGTGAGAATTCAAAAGTGCAGGTAGAGTGAGTACATTTTGGTCATATGTTTTTGTACGGCATTTTTACCATCGATAAATCCATGAAAAATAATAAGAAAGCGCGCAGTGCCGTAAAAAAATGGTGCGCCACAAAGTCGATATTTTTTGTTGATTTTCTGACAATTTCCAGGGTAAATTTGGTCATTTGATTCTGTACGGACACGTACGTACATTTGATTCTGTGGCAAATTTATCAGATGGGGCGGGGCTCCTTCCTCAATATAAAGAAGTGCATCAGCGTCCCTTCTATGCTCTAAACCAAGCTAGTTCGGGGCCCCATAGAGCTGGGGGCCCATGGCATTTTGCCACTCCTGCCACCTGAATGTGTCTGCTGATGTTCTTCAGCAAATTGAGAAATTCCATATTTTTGCATGCTCACTAGAGCAGAGTATGGTCGAACAATAATCGCATCTGTAAAATATTACATCTATATTCCGCAATATAAACATTTCATTTCATTTCAAGGCGCGCCCGTCCCGGCTCCTTATTGAAACGGCACGTCGTGGCTGGGACCCTAGAGGCCCTCGACAGGGGGACCATAACCCTGCGGGGGTTTCTGGCCGCGACGAGCCAGGCCATCGTCGTGGGGGCAGGTTGGCGCATGCCGGAGGAGCACGTGCCGGGCGTGGCGGCAGAAGTGGTGCTGGGGGACGATGCTGACGGTGACACCATCGCCCCCAGCCCCGCGCCTGTGGAGCCCCCGTCGCCCAGGGCCCGCGAGGACCGCTCGCCGCGCTGCGGCATCTGCAGAGACGAGCCGCCCACGAGAGTGCTCATTCCTTGTGGACACACGTTGTGTGGCCATTGTATGGGGGGCATCACCGACTCGGCATTCCCATCACGGTGCCCCTTTTGTCGGGAACAATTTACGAACGACATAGCTATTTACCTATGATGCATTATAGGTAAATAGCCATGTTGTTCGCAAATTGCAAGGTGCAAAAACCTAAATTTTCCTTTACTATCCACATACACTGAAGCACCCAATATTATAAAGATTTGTGAGATTCAGTGAGAGTCATCATAGATAACTGACACTTTAGATAACTGGAACTTAACAGAGACTGGTGGAACAGGCCCTTACTCTTTATTAATCATGATTTTGATTTAACTTCTAATAATACTTTTTCTTCGGTATTCTGTTTTAATACAAGATTAGTAATTTTTAATATTCTTTGCCTGTGATTGGTCATAAGGACCTTTTTTCAAATTGTGATTGTAATGTAACACAAATCGTTTATTAATTAAAATAAATACTAGAATAATAATGACACTTTAGTGATACTTGTGTAGACTGATTAAATATTATTTAGAAGTCACTGCACAAAAAATTTTAAGAAAAATATAGTATTAAGACATTGTAATTAAAAAAAAAGGTAGTTTAAATGTAAATAATGTAAATATATATATATTACTAGCTGACCCGGCGAACTTTGTTCCGCCTTAAATTTGAAAAATTCCTTTGTAAGTGCATCTTTATACTAATAAAGGAATAATGTGTAGGCATGCTAAATTTAATGTCTGTAGCTTTATTAGTACAACATTTCGGAATTTTCCAATCCCGTGGGAAAATCGGGATAAAAAGTATCCTATGTCCGTCTCCTGGTTTTAAGCTACCTCCCTAAAATCCATGTTTTGCAAATCACAAGGTATTCGAAAGGCAAAATTAAACAGTTCGTAAGTGTAACACACGAAGGGTTCATCCCGTAGCTAATAATGGCTGCCAGCGGTGACAGTTGTTTGTTCACAAAATCATATTATTAGAAATTTGAGGGTAGAAAACACTATATTGTTTAAGACGATAACGACCAAAATAGCCATCAGCTAGCAACTTTTAAACTCCAGTAAAAAGAGTCATACCTATTAATAATTATATTAAAAGAAAACACAATGCGTTTGCGTTTTTAACATATTATAGGCAGAGGGCAAAGCGGGTGGAGGGGGTAGCCTAAACGATCACAGCGCTCGCTACGGCCTAAATTGTCATTTTTGTCGCTGACTTGAGCCGTCAAATCCATATTGCAGTAAACATTTTCTAATCGTTATTGAGATAAAAATATGGTCCTGGTAAGATGTGTTGTTGTGAATTGTAATAACACCAAGAAGAATAGCGACTGTAAATTTTACCAATTTCCAAGACCTTGGTGGAAACGAGACCAAAGAAATAAGTGGATATTTGCCATAAGAAAAAAAAATGTAAGTTGCCTAACCTCTAAAATTTTACTTAAAGTACGTTATCATTTGATACAAGTATTGAATTGAAAAGTTACGGTGAATTGTAATATAGTAAAATAACACAAGATTTCATTAATATTTTTCACAATATTTACTTACTTCTTGTTTGACAGCGGTGACAATATTGTCCATAATGGCCGCCTATCACGTGGCGCTGTCGTCGCGCTCGGTCCCAATATAAGAGTAAAATTAAACATATAGCAGACTGCAACCACCATAAAATTAAATAGTTACGGAAAAAAATAAATTATAATTGCAATACAGTAGTCGCAGATTGGACATCTGTATTAATAATTTCGTCGCGGGGTACGGTAGACTCGATCGAAACCTCACCTGAATAATAAAAACTAAAAAAATAATGATTTCGAGTCGACAACACATATCCGCAAAATTCGGATTGTCGAGTATTTTGTTAAATTAAATTAAATTAAATTCAAATGGTACTGACATGACAGACAGATCGCAGTTGTCATCTTGAGTAGTTAATAAACGTTCCGTTTTCATAGCAGCGCACAGATACGCCTCGCCACTCAATACGTCGCGCCAAAGAACTGTGACTCATGTGACTGTGTAAAACGAAACGTCTTGCCGTAAACCTTCTTTCTTTTAATTATCTTTGGACACTTTTTCATAGGATATACCTCAGATCATATACTTTTTATTTGATCTGAGGGATATACTCCGTGTCATGTGTTTTTTCTTTAAACCTGAGATTGGCCGATTGCCATAACAACCATAAAAAAACTGGCCATAACCTTAAAAGTTCGAAGTTGAGGTTCTTTTCGTAAAAAAATTAAAATGTAAATTTTTCAGTATTCATAATAGTTTTGCATAGTGGTTTACTTTGTTTGGATTACACGCATCACACATCATGCCGAATCATCATTCGTTATCAATGCAGGTTTTATAAAGATAAATCTCTTGATTTGCGTCGGTATAACACACCATCAAATAATGAGGTAGCGGTCATCTTTCTAGGAGAAAACGGCGAACCTCCATTAAACCCCACTGTCGGGTTGTGCAACGGAACCCGCCTTATTATTAGAGTGTTAGCTTCACGTGTCATTGATGCCGAAATTATTTGTGGTAGCCATGTAGGAACCAGAGTTTTTATTCCTCGAATTCGTCTCCAGCGATCTAACAGTCAACTGCCTTTTAAATTTAGTATGCTTCAGTTTCCCATTCGCAATTACATAAATAAAAGCCAGGGACAAAGAAAGACTGACCCTCTTATTCATAAACGCTCTACTACTATATCTCTCTAATCTGTGACGCTCTGTAGGCCTCTGCTGACTTAGCAATCGTTTGTCCTTATCTGTCACTTTGACATTTACATTTCACAGATAGGGACAAACGATTGCTAAGTTAGCAGAAACCTATAGAGTGTTTATGAATAAGGGGGTGAGTGCTTAAAACAGAGATGTTTACAGAGAATTAACCTTAAAAGCTATTTGTTTTGTTAATTTATGTTAGTTTATTTTGAAAGTTGATTTAAAATTAAAATAAAATTATTTACTATATTTATTAAACAATGAACGATGCTAAAAAAAACTATGCCTTGCTTTGCCTTTAATATTCCTTGAGAACCGATAACTACGGAAATATCTACCTACATTTTGTACCTAGATATGTATTATGAGTCACATTTCACCCGAGCGAAGCCGAGTTTTCATCTAGTAATTCATAAATTCACCATGTAACTTGCATTCCTCGGTGGCCTAGTTGGCAAAGGCAGGTCGAAGATTTGACTCCTGGCCTTATACTCCGAAATTCGATTTTCAAACTTCGTGTCATACCGTCTCTTTCACTCTCAAATTAATGACTATTAGTGTGAGCGGAACGGAACGAAACGAACTTCGAAAATCGAATTTCGGAGTAGCCCCTCTGCTCTAGTGAACAAAGTTCGTATCCGAAGAAAACGGAATGTAAAATGGTAAAATGACATTTTTGGATGTTATTTCAATGGCCATACTGGTTGTGAGGAATATTGGTTTGGAATTGGAATCTCAGACTTGTTGAGAAATAATAATATAACATCGTCGCATCAGTGAGATGGTAACTACTCTTCGCTAGTAATAATAGTTCAATGCGTGGGATTGCATAAATTTGAAGATTCAAGGTAGAAGGAAGCTTCGATTCGGTTCTCTCGCTTACAACTGGGGATGACAATATCCAATGTAAGATTAAGTAAAATATTTTTAGTACAGTCTAAATAAAAAAAATACTTTTACATTATTTTTGTAGGAGTAACTGAAACCGGAGATGTTGAATTTTCAGCCTTTGAGTGTGACACGATACCGGGGGGGATTATTTTCATTTAATTTGTAATTATTTTTTACTTAATTTATTATAAACTAACTTACTTAAATAGTTGTAACTTTCTTCATTGTTATTTTATAGTTAGTTGTTGTTTATTCAATAAACATGTAATTTACAGCGACATTGCTCATTCATCTTGTTGCTAAAAAAATCTGTACTTAGGGGGTAGATTTTATGATCGAACTCACTCACACATTCACATGTCATGGATTCTACTTAACGTTCATGTCGATACTCAACACGCATAGATAGACGTGTGCGTGGCTGTGCTTACCGCATTATTTTGCTGTGTGTACATAATGTGACCTAAGCCGGCCACGAAACTCGATGGAATTTTAATAAAGCCGATTTACAATTATTGTATTCGCGAATGGCAGCCCTGGATTGGACTCCTTTATATGAATTTGATTTAGAAAGTAGTTTAAAGTATTCTAAGTGCAATATTAAGCTAGATATTAAAGATCAAAGCCGTTTTTTATTTTGTCTGAAATTTAATCGATGTGGTCAATGCCATCTAGCGGCGAGCAGATGCATTTTATGCATTCTAATTCAAAAGGGTTTTGTAGTGCTTGAAATAAGCTTTAAAATGAGCACTATTAAAAGTCTTTTGCACGTAAAATAAGTGAGCTGTATTGCAAATAAGGGGAGCATCTAATGTTTTTTCTTTTAAATCAATGGGTTTCATAAGTGCCATTTCCACCAAAATTAAAATTAATCGTATTCCGCCTAGAATTAACTTTATTATGAAGAGTTTGATAGATAGTGTCAGTTTGGCTGCTTCAGGACACATATTTTTCAAAAAAGTCACGATTAAAAAAAAAAAATTCAAATTTTTAAAAAACCCACTTTTTTTCATAATATCTCAAAAATGACTACAGATACGTATAAAAGTGTACGAATTAAAAATTTAGGTATTTTTCTGACAAACAATTTGGTGTTTTTGTTTTTTCTGTCAAACAAAAATTGACGGAGATATGATTGTTTAAAGAGCGCGTGGCAGCGCAATCACAACCTCTCTTAAGCCCTTTAACCCTTCACCGTTTTAGAAAAAGGTTTTTTACTATATATTGCAATGAAGGATGTTGTAGCTCTCTTAATTACCTTTACAATGGTTTTTTATGAAAATTGAAGGAGTTATGGTCCAAAAACTTATCATATTTTTTTCTACTTAATAACTGAAAATTTCGGAGTGTGAATATTTGGAGCAATGTGAAAGTACGCAGTATAATAGAGACCCACAACTATTGTAATGTGTATATATATATATATACATAATATGGCTCATATATTTTGGAAACGTAAGCATGAATACATACCAACGTTCTTATATGTATATATAACACATTTGAGTGAAGGGGCCAACGAAAAAGCCATGTGATCAGCTGTGCGTGCTCCGTTTATTCGTTATAATGTGACCAGTATATTTTAATAATAATAGTACAATTTATTACTTAAGTCTGTAGATCCACCCGCACCACAAGAACTGCTGAAAATGATTTTTTGCAACTGCAAAAAAGGATGTGGAGCGTCTTGCGGATGCAGAAAAGTTGGTCTGTTTTGTAATAGTACCTGTGGAATGTGCAGTGGGGATAACTGCCAAAATAGCCCTCCAATTCAGCCTGAAGATGTTGAATGTGACAGCGACACCGACATTGAGTCATGAATAATAATATTATATTTTAATAATAATAGTACAATTTTATATAATTTGTAAATATTTTATTCAATAAATGGCAATTTTTTACTCTAAATTAAATTATTTTTAAATATATACTCATATATATTTACTGTTTTAATTTAGGGGTAGTTTCAAGGGTAGAAAAGCTTAAGAATATGATAATCATTTTCGAGAGTGTGGAATAATATTTAAATCCTTTTCATTTTATCAAAAAAAAAAATTAACAATTTTTTATCAAGGGGTAGTTTTCAAGGGTTGAAAGGGGGTTAAAAATTTGATAATTATTATAGAGAATGTAAAATATTACTTACTCTATACTTACATCTTTTTATATCATAAGTACCAAAGTATTTTTTTGTGATTTTTTCAATTTAGGGGTTGTTTGCAAGGGTTGTAAGATTTTCAAGGGGTTGAAAATGATTTTAATATGAGGTAATTATGTCAGAAAATACTTTACAATTTCACCACTTACTATTAGAGATGTTTTCTAGCGATAAAATGGTTGTTTACACCCCTTAAAAATAATAGGCGGAGTTCAGATCATTTTCACTTTTGAAGTTAAGGGTAAGATGAGCCTAATTCCAAAATTTCATGCAAATCGGTTCACAGTTAAAAAAATCGGAGGTAAGACCGTATTTTTCGCTTCAATGACTGCACTAACTACTTTGTTTCCTTTCTTAAAACTGTAATGTACCATGAAATGAAAACATAAAGCACATTATTAAAATATGTATGAAATCTTTTCTTAACACACATAGTTACTAGCGCCATCTATTGGTACTAAACTATGACTTATTTATTTTACATTATTTGGCCGTCTGTTTGTAATTTAAATGAGAGATACGATATACTTAAGAATTCGTTATATCACAAGCACACACAAGTTACAATAAATCATTAACTATTCTGTATCTATAGGAAGCAGACAAATCTTAGTAATGGACTGCCTATGGCTTTTTCCATTTGGTAGGGTTACTATTATGTATTAGAATCCATGTATTCTATTAAATATTCCACATTATAAGGAAACGCAGCGTGCTATCAAAAGGTTTATTCAAGAAGACAAAACGGTTGCTAAGATACAAAGAGACGCACACATACAAGACCATTAACACTACACATAATACATAACACCGTCTCTCTTAAACAATAACAGTTCAATAAAATAACAAACTATAACTTAACCAAAAGGTTAACTTTACCTAAAAATAATTAGTTATCCAATATTAATCAAATTCGAAACCATAGCGGAAGGCTTTCTAATACGTTTCAACTCGGGAACCTTGTGTCAATGCGGGCTCCGCCGCACTAGCGGGTTGGGAAGATCCCGGCTCTATGTGCTACTCGCGCGGCGCGCGCGGTCGAGACTGGCTCTCTACTCGATATCACCTCTGGCTGATCGTCTGACGAAACTGAACTCGGTATGCAATACACAAATCTCTTTTTCAACTGATCTAAGTACCTATTGCATGTGGTACCGTTTTCCCTTGCAACTACATAGTTTCGAGATCCCGTAACCTTAGAAATAGTGCGCATCCACTTATCCCTCACGTTCAATTCTTGCATCCATACTGGGTCACCTTCGATTACCTGTTTAGGTCGACTTCCTCCAGCTGATTCTATCTGTTTTCTCTGTGCCTCGTGGACTTTCTTTTCAACTGCTCCGGTAGTTCTTAACAAATCCAATCTGGAACGCAGGGGTCGATTGAAAGAAAACGATATCGTCGATTCACATTTTACTTCCACGGCTTTTACCTTATTATCGAGCCCAGGGAAAACATTTGTGATTCTGGTCATGGGCCAGTATCCACCTTCGTATATTTTATTTTGTCTCACGGTACTTTTATTAAAAAAAAATTAAACCATTTCTATATTTTTCCATATTTAATCCTAAACTTATTTATAAACACGATACATTTATTTTGTTTGTTTACGTACTTTGATAAATCTAACGAGTAAAGTGACATTGTCTTACTTATTTATTATTTAGATTAGCTGTATGTGCTTAGTTCCCTTTTTCTTTTCTATCGGAAAAAAAGGACTAAAAGGGCCAATATCGATAGAATTACGCACTACGCCTTTTGACAACGATGATAGAAAAAAAAATGTCTATGGTCATTTGATTCGATTGGATTCCGACTGTCTCGTCGTACATAAACAGGTCGTACATTAACCGTCTGTGCAGAAACTTGTACAACCGAACAATGCTCGAGCAAACAATGTACGACGCGATAATCGGAATCCAAAATTTGTGGGTCGCGAAATATTGGCCGTACATTCCCCGGCGTTCATACATTATCGGCTCCCTTTGTGTGTGAAGTAGCGGTACAGAACTATTATATTATTTTAATGGAAGCGTTTCTTCGATCAATACGTCGAGTTGCGTTAAGTTATTGATATTGGGTGTCGGAGAGAATCACGCGACACAAGACACGAATAAAAGGAAAGAATATTTTACAAGTTACAATCGAATGTCAAAAAAGGCGTGAAGTCTAAAACACTAAAATGGATGTTGGCGAATTGTTGTCTTTCAAAGTGAGTTAGTTATCTTTCTTGAATTTTGAGATTGTGTTTAATGTGATTTTTACATAACCAAAATTTTTTTACAAACTAGCCGACACCAACACCGAAAAGACCAAATGAAGATGACAGCGATTACTCTGACGATGAGGGATCGCGAGCAACGAAAGCACGTCGTCTTAAAAAATCTAAAGCTGACCACCAACCTCTCGTGACGAGCACTGTCTTACCAAATGAGCCTATGATTACCGACAAAGAAAGAGAAGATATTTTGCGCTTTGTGGAATCGGAAGCTACTGAGGTAACATTAGTAAGCTGTCTTTATTTACATAAACATTTTTTGTTTCAATCTGCAACTAATGACTATCCTTTGATAAGTTTTTGGTGGGCCCGGAATTTTTCGTCGGGCTTTTGACAAGTCTGGCATAAATAAATCGATAGTTTTTTATTAGTGTCTTTGTAAAATAGTCTGAAACTTTCCTTATACACTAATAACTTTCTTTATGCATACTGTTTTCAATGGTCTATGATGAAAAAAGTTTGAAATATTGGAAAGTTTAATCTGTTTCACTGACTTTCTTGAGACGGATGTACGGTCAAGTGCAAAAATAAGTATAGATACAAACTTCTCAAAAATATGTCCCACAACCTTATTACGCCGGTACGTATGGTACTTATTTTTGAAACTGACTACATACATATTATTACACTTGACTGTAGACACATACATACACAAATCACGCCTACATCCCTTACGGGGTAGACAGAGCCTGAGGTAACATGACCCATGGCCTTTAGCCACATTTAGAATGATTGTAGGCGCATAGGTGGAAAGGGGAATCAAAATAATGATGAGTTGCTAGCCGCAGCGCCTATGAGATGAGTGTAATTGTGAATAATTTCGTATTCTGGGTTTATTTTCAATAGTATTAGATTCACTCCAATGCAACACAATGCAAATGCTGCAAGTTATATTTAATTTTGATAAATTAATCTCAAAGATATACTGGTATATCAATGAAAATCGAATTTGATTTGATTACCAGCTCTAAACATTCTGTAATGTATATATTTTTCCGTCTTGCCAGGGGCACTAACATGTCCCTAGATAATGCATATTTAATTGAATCAGGCATATACTTTGCGATAGTCCATTCAAACTTAACAGAAGCAAGTTTTTTTTGGTGCCATGGGGCTCGAAGGATATTTAGGCATAACAACATGCTTAATGGCATCTAACTAAATCTTTTTTTTCTATGAAATGCCCTTTACAGTGTCTTGTTTTAGTGTATTAAACTATTTTTATTTACTTATATCTGTAGACATCTTTCTACATTGTTGACAGGGTGAAGTACTTGATGAAAATGGTGTGAAAAAATTAGTCCTCATCTTTGAAAAGAAAGCTCTAAGGAACAGGGAAATGAGAATCAAATTCCCAGACCAACCTGAAAAGTTCATGGAAAGCGAAATAGATTTACATGAAGCGTTGCAGGTAAACTCCGATAAGCCACTATGCAGAAAAGTTTAAAACCCCATTTTCATTTCTGATTTTTCTGCAAATTTGAATGAAACTACTGAAAATAATCACAATTATTTAATTTTGACAGTTAGCTTTCCAATAAATACCCAGTCTTGATAGACAGAGCACAGTTTAGGCGCTATGATGCCACAGACAGACACAGAGATACCATCATAACAACATTTCATTGTGTGAGAGATTAAAAAAAAAAACCAGCCAAGTATGAGTTTGACTCGCGCACCTGAGTCCGAAACCCTGAGGTTTCAGAGCCCTTCTCCCAAGCAAAAGGTAGGCAGTGTGTGGTCATTTTAGACTCATTTCATTTGTTGAGCTGTATAAGAGCTACTTATACAGCGCTATAGGAGCGCCATAGCTATAGGATAACTGGAAGTATCCCGTATTGTTTGGGAACACGGCAATTTGTAAGGAAACACCTATTTTTATGCCTGATAAAAAGGGTCTTGACAGACACATTGACAATAAAATGATCCTATTAGGGTTCCGTACCACTAAAGGAAAAATTGAATTATTAGCATTAGTGTTTGTCAAATAGCTTGTCATTCACAAGCTTAATATTTTATATAAAATAAAGTAAAAAAATAAGATATTAGAAAGACTATAAATAGTATTTGTAGAGGCATTTGTTACAATCAGTAATGGGAAAAATGGATGTTATTATAAAAACTGGTTTTGAGTGTAAAACACAAAATAAGTTTCCAGACCCAAACTATGCTGAAAAGTGTCAGGACGACTTCGGCCACAGTTCCATTTCGTCACCTTCTGAAGTTCTCATTCGCATATGGTCTACTGTTCCGATTCGCCAGCATTCCTATATCGTCACTTCCCTATTTCGCCCGCTTTCTTACGTGGGCCACAGTATCAACTCGTCAACATTCCGATTTTGACCACAGTGCCAACTCGTCAATATTCCGATTTAAACCACAGTGCCAATTCGTCAACATTCCGACTTAGACCACAGTGCCAACTCGTCAACATTCCGATTTAGACCACAGTGCCCACTCGTCAACATTCCGATGTAGACCACAGTGCCAATTCGTCAACATTCCGACTTAGACCACAGTGCCAACTCGTCAACATTCCTATTTAGAACACGGTGTGAACTCGCCAACATTCCGATTTACACCACAGTGCCAACTCGTCAACATTCCTATTTAGACCACAGTGCCAAATCATCAACATTCCGATTTAGACCACAGTGCCAACTCGTCAACATTCCGATGTAGACCACAGTGCCAATTCGTCAACATTCCGACTTAGACCACAGTGCCAACTCCTCAACATGCCTATTTAGAACACGGTGCCAACTCGTCAACATTCCTATTTAGACCACAGTGCCAAATCGTCAACATTCCGATTTAGACCACAGTGCCAACTCGTCGACATTCCTATTTAGACCACAGTGCCAACTCGTCGACATTCCTATTTAGACCACAGTGCCAACTCGTCGACATTCCTATTTAGACCACAGTGCCAACTCGTCGACATTCCTATTTAGACCACAGTGCCAACTCGTCGACATTCCTATTTAGACCACAGTGCCAACTCGTCAACATTCCGATTTAGACCACAGTGCCAACTCGTCGACATTCCTATTTAGACCACAGTGCCAACTCGTCAACATTCCGATTTAGACCACAGCATAGAATAAATAAGAACAGAGTAGAACGGAATCTCTTTTGACCGCGTCTAAAACGCCGCCATTTATATACCTACTTCCCCTTTCACATCGTTACACCCCTCTGTCGTCCAGGCGTGATGCTAGGGTTGCTTACTGTTAAATATTACTTAACTACGTCTAAAGATAATATCGCTAAAATATAAGTTTTTATTTACTTTGAAATCATTATTTTATTCTAGTTTTACAAAATATGAGATTTATAAATCATTAGGTACGTACCTACATATTATAGATTGGTAGGTACTTCTAAGTAAGAAGTCATTACAAGTGCCATACCAAATGAAGCCATTTAAGGTGATTTAAGTAAGTATTACTAACCTACAAATATAAAATAAAATACATACAGACTCACGTAAAACTAGTAGTAGTTTTACGCCACTGTTATTTGATTCCAATACGAAGGTAGGTACGGAACGCGCAAACAGCCAAACGCGCGTGCGGCGACGCCGGCCGTGACAGCCCGACTGAAATACCCGCCGAAATATCGTGACCTTGAATCCGGCCGGACGGAGCGGGAGTTTCCGTTCTACTATGTTATTTATTCTATGACCACAGTGCCAACTCGTCAACTATATAGTAAAAAAAGATTTAACACTCGAGTAGGGGAGACCGAGGCAAGTTGAGACAGAGGTGAGTTGATACAAAGCCTTTTTCTCTGCACCTATGACAGTTAGCGAGGTCACTACTTCACACAAACTGTGGTGTGTAGAAAGAGCAACGAATTAGCGAAGTTACCAGCCTGATAAACTGTCACAGTTCAGATAAATCGGCTTTGTATCAACTCACCTCTGTCTCAACTCGCCTCGGTCTCCTCTACAAACATTCGTGCTCATCACACAATGTTTGCCCAAAGCGGGAATCGAACCCGCGACCATCGGCATAATAGGCAGAGTCACTACAAACTGAGCCATCCTTGTCGTCAACGTTGTATTTTCTTTGTTGATGTTTTAACCTCAACTCGTTCACAAGTGACAACTTAACAGCAAATAAGTAGTAACTGTAACTGCACGATCGCATACTGGCCGGAAAATTATCTTGCACTGTGTAATAATTGCCCAGCAACTTAAAATCATAAATCAAAGTCTGAAATATAAAAAAAACAAGACATAAACTTAGTAGTCCTTAGTGAATTAAAAGAGATCTCGTTTAGCTTTCAGAACTGCATCAAATAATTATTTTGCTAATGATGATGATGATGATGAGTTGGAATCGCCAGAGCCAGACCAGATCACCATATAACAACGATGGCATAAAAATAAATTTATAGTGCATTTTTGGTATCTTTGGCTATTGGCCAGGCAATAACTATTAACATATGGCAATTACTCAAACAATGACCTAAATATATTCAAATTTTGGTTCAGTGATAGCCCACATCATAAATTACCGTTAAGATTCAAAATTTAACACGTAATTTACATCAAAAACCGCGGAAATACTATTTATTTTATCACATCCATGCAATAAGAGCAGAATTTTAAATAACTAATATCAAAAAATAACCTTCAAGCAAATAAGTTCTTGAGATTTTTTTTAATTTTTTACCTTTTTGAGTAACACGTTCACCCATGTCGACAAAAACCCCCTTTACTGTTTTGTTTTAAGTGACGCGAATCGTCAATTTTAAATCGATTGTAATACATATTAATTACAGACCGAGCTAGCAAATTCTAATCCAACTAGAATAATACAAAGCTAACATCCGGCAATGCTTTGCTTTTAGTGGGCAATCATTGTCAGTGGGCAATAACTTCCTGGTTTACCCTACCCCGCAAATATTCACAGAAAATAAGTGGCAACACTTGAGTTTTCTTCTGAGGTTATGTTACATATCCAGCACATAATTTTTATCTTGTAGCACGCAAATGTTTATGTCAACTGGTAAGAACTACACCCTTGAACCGCAGCAAGTCAAACATATGTTCTAGTAACAAAAACAACAACTACTTAGGGGCCGTCCATTAATCACGTGAGGCTTGAAAGGGGGGGAGGGGTTTGACAAAAATCACGAAATGTCACAAGGGGGGAGGGGGGGGGGGGGGTGTAGTAAGATATCACGTGTAGGTATTTATTTTTCATTATTTTTTCAAACGCGCGATTTTTAAATTACAGTTACATGTATTATAGTAAAATGACACAAAAATATATCATGACATATACGATACCAAATTAATATATAAATTCAACACGCGCACAATTCTAGATCTAAAAAAATTAAGATTTTTTGTAGATACGAAAAATACACGTGATGTTGGATGGGGGGTGGGGGGGTAGTCTTAAACCTCACCATGTATCACCAAGGGGGAGGGGGGGTTAAAAAATGCTTAAAAAAAAGATCACGTGATTAATGGACGGCCCCTTACGAGTGAAAACCTCCTACTCAAACTCCTTTCGCCGTTACTTTGACACCCCAGGAAACTGCACCGCCCCATTTTAAATGACCGCCGGATTGACCGTGATAAGCTGCTGGTGCCCCTCATGGAGGCAGATATCTGAGCTAATTATTGTTTTCATTAGGATTAGGTACTAACATTGATATACCTAGGTCCTAGGTCAAATTTGTAACTAACTAACAAAATATGGACTACTACGAATAATAATGTCAAGAAGCATAACTAAGCCCGAAAAAACACTACGCGAAGTGAACCGCAGGGGGCGGGGCTTAAAATATGTACCGCGCGGCGAATTAGTTCGGCCGGGACGCTCGAGCCGTTATCGTGACGTTATCATTGTATTTTTGCGCTAATACATTAGAAAATATGCCATCGTGTTGTGTGAAGTGGTGTAGAAGCCATTCGGATATGAAAAATAGAGGACTCACCTTTCATATGTAAGTAAATAAATAATTTAGGACACCATACTTGACGACTCTGGATGCATGCGATCCACGCACCCTTCCCTTACCGCAAGTGAGCGGACACGATCATGACGCGCGGACTAATCGCGTGCAAGTAATTGTCTATCGGAGTGAGAGTGTTACGTTTGCATTGCTGTTACTGTGTGTGCGGAAGTGGAATGACAATCGAAGCGGCAACTGTTAGGGAATTACGCTTTTGACTTATCATTATTCGTAGATGGACTACAAATGTCTGAAATAAACTTAATTTCATTTCATTTAAAAGCAACATTGACAAATGTTACTAAACCCCTATTGCTGCACATTTCTGCCACGGCAAGTGCTGGTCGTTTTCTATACCCCCACCATACACATCGCTCGTTCCCAATAACATCGTTTCGTTGTATGTCTGTCCGTCTGTCTGTCAAGCCCCTTTTTCCCAGGAACGCGTAGAGATATAAAATTTAAATTGATACCAAATACTGAGGTCTACATTCCCTTGAAGTTGTGAATAAATCAAACCTCTAAACTCGTCACAAAATAAAAGGCCCGTTTTGACAGTTCACGCCTATGAAGTTCTCTATTCTTACCGATCGAAATATTCTGAAAGTAATTACATTTTTCATTGATGGGTACCGCCCACTCGGCTAAGTGCTGTATGTACATAACGATTTTTTTCATATTGTCCACAGACTATTAATAATTGGTTAAGGAAAAAATAAGAAAAAATAAATCGATCAAGATAATTGTTTTAAGGCCGACTCGCACATGGCCGGTTTTATTTATTCAAATACCAGTGTTTAGACCAATTAATTACTGAATTTCGCCAGCTGTGTAGTGATCTTTACTGAAAAATATGAGCTTGGAGCTCAAAGCCGTATTAAATGAAAGAAAATTGACCTTTCGTAACATTGTATCATTCCAAAATATCAGTTTAAGTTAAATTTTCTAATCAGAACTTTAATCCAATGCACTTTACAATACATATTCAAATCTATCAAATATTCATACAAACTTGAATCGATTTATCGCGAGTATCGAGTACCGAGTCGTATGGTTACATCACTAGTTCCGTCGCGAAGACAAATGTTATTTTGTGACGAGTTGAAGTCTACGCAATCAGAAGATATGGCCGTTTATGTCGTATTTCCCATACATTCGCAAAGGGAACCGAAACCTATAGGATACTTCCAGTTGACCACCGGATAGCCTATTGGTTAGAGAACCTGACTATGAAGCTTGAGGTCCCGGGTTCGATCCCCGGTCGGGGCAGATATTGATATTGTAAGTAACTAATATAAAATTACCTCTGATTGCTTACATTTTACTTAGGGACAGGGCTCTGCTAACACCGCATTTTATATTCACGAGCCGAATTTGTAGGAAACCCTTGGTGCGCGAGTCCGATTCGCTCTTGGCCTGTTGTTTTCCTTTTGAGGTACGGAACCCCAATAATTATTATTGCACCAGTTATAAAGTGTTTGTTTTTTTCAGGATCTTAGTGCAGTTGCTACAGTGCCAGATCAGTATCCCCTCCTTGTGGAACTGAAGTGTATTAATTCTTTGTTAGAATTACTCTCACATGATAATACTGATATATCCACCAAAGTAGTACATCTGTTGCAGGTGATTGAAATCATTACATAATAATATTGTTATTTGATTACATAAATCTATAATAATCATGAGCAATGAAAACATGTTGAATTCCTTGTTGAGTTAAGGAGCGACCACACCGCCGCGTATACGCAGTGACGTGTTGCATGCGTCACGTTTTCTCACCGTTTTTTCATACATTTGGTTGCATAAACGCACCATCAACGTCTTTTACGCACTGGTGTGGTCGAACCTTTATTCTATGTGGAATCCAACTTAGACCTGTGTAGGTGGTCAAAAATATCTGCACACAACAGTAACCATATTGTCAAATATTTCTGAGCAACTAGTAAGTTCCAGTGGATCTGATGACGATTGTATAAAAATGAGTTGTTTTCTATTCTCCAGGAACTGACAGATGTAGATATTCTTCATGAAAGTGAGGAAGGGGCAGATGAGCTCATTAATGCTTTGGTGGAAGCTGAAGCTCCAGTCTTGTTACTCCATAACCTATCACGACTTGATGAACAAGTGCCAGATGAAAGAGATGCTGTTCATAACACGCTTGGTAATAAAATTTAACCTTGGTTAATGTAAATGTATCACAGTTTTAAAAGTTTTTTAAACCTTTTTTATTAATATTTTTAATTTAATAGCTATAATAGAAAACATGGCTGAATTCAGACCAGCAATATGTGCTGATGTGGGTAAACAAGGATTCCTGCTATGGATACTCAAAAGATTAAAGGTAATAAATACATTATCTCCCTTTAGTTATTGAACACTCAAAATAATTTTAATGAAGCCACTTGCTTTCATGTGTTTTTTTTTATAACTTGGTTTACTTTTCAGTGGTTCTGTTAATGCATTCAACGAGATAGGTACCTAAGGTTGTCTTGCTGGAAAAGTTTAATCTGGATGTAGTGTTAAATAAATGTAACTGTCAAGCTTTAAACCAAGTTTAGCCTCTAAATAGAAATTTGTTTTTTCCCTTAAGGCGGCTTTAATGCATGCTACTCAACTAAATTGATTTAAATATGGTATAAAAAAATCAAGGTGTTTCACATTGACAGATGAAAGTTCCCTTTGATGCGAACAAGCTATATGCCACAGAGATTTTATCAATTTTACTGCACACTGAACCAGCCAACAGAAAAGTATTGGGAGAACTGGATGGAATTGATGTACTCTTGCAGCAGTTGGCGGTAATTTATTCATAACTTAAGCTTATGTACTTATAGACTGTAGAGAATATAGGGAATGTTGGTAACAGGTCATTTTCGTACATAATATGGTTCAAAATGCCTCATTATCAAAATGTACTACCGTCAATAGTAGATTCTATATCAAGGGAGCAAAATGGTATATATTGTAGCGAATTTGCCTGAGGGTATAATTTTTCTACTGCGATGCGACATAAACTCTACTTTTCTCTTCTTCAATGGGAAAAATGATAAAAACACAGTCATTAATAATAATTTATTTTATTTGTAAAAATACTAAATATATGTAAATTGCACAAAATTTATACAATGCTATTTAAAAGTAACAGTAACAAAAACACGACATGATTATTTATTATTATAATTAAGTAGGTATGAAAAATTGTAATCAATCAAGCAAGTTCGAGAAGACTTGAAATTTGAAATTTTAATGAAACTGTCTCCAGAGGCAGTAGATTGGGGGCTATCGCGTGTGAATTTGCCACTAGAGGCGCTAGTGTCGCGTGAAGTCCAATAACATTCATTTTTCACTGGTTTTGGCGGGCTTCGTGACATAAATTATAATTTCTTTCATTTACCTCTTGAAAAATTAACTCCTTCGTGAAATTATCGCAAATATGGATTATTTGGCGATGAATGTAAACGCTTTGAAAGTAGGTTTTTTTTACGAATAAAACACACAGCACAACATTGCGGCATAGCTTCTTGATATGATGATAGTTCTTTATAATTAATAAACTTAATGAGATTCAAGATTTAAAACTTTGTTTCGGCGCCGATCTTATAAAATCGCCTTTGACAGCTATACCACTGGACCTTAGTCAACAGTGGAGCCAACTGGTGAGCAAAAAAACGATAGTCTCCATTAGTGCGTTCGTGGAGAGGCCAGCCTCTTGTTTTTTTTAATAGGGCAGATCACAATAAAAATCTAGACATGAGAAAGAGAAATGGATATGAATTGCTGTCACATTCTAATATAGTTTCATCACTTTCTGTCAATAGCCTCAAATAGCTCTTTCTAACACAGTTTAGCTCCCTGCCAATGGAATGAAAACTCCCCAGGGATCGAATAGCCGTTTTGCTACCTGTCAATGAAATGAAAGCTCTCAAGGGGTCAAACAGCCGTTTTACTCCCTGTAAACGGGTCAGAAATTTATTGATATTTTTTCGAATAGAAGGGATGACAAATTATGTAAATGTAAACATGTCATATTGAACAAAAGACCAATAAATTAGATGCCACAAAAACCTATACCATGTCCATGATAACGGGTTAGTACTAGAAAACTCAGAAAGCACGCTATTGGTCAGCGATATGAGTCACAAATACGCATCGGATAGATTTACATGGCGGTCAAAGTTCAGTTAACGTCTGTCTCTCGTGTGGTGCGGACGCATTATACTGTCTGTGTAATCTGTTACAGACTCCTTGCGCCGCCTTCCTACATTTTGCTTTTTATTTTTAACTAGCTTCTGCCCGCGACTTCGTCCGCGTAGAATTAGGAATTGACATGTTTATCGCTATTCCGGGGGAACCATGCCATTTTCCGGGATAAAAAGTAGCCTATAACCTGGCCGGTGATTTTCTCAACAGATTAGTAGTTTGCATCCAAATACGTTTAGCCGTTTTCACGTGATGCGATTAACAGACGAAATATCTAAAAACTGTTGAAATGTTTTCTGTTATCGATTATAAGTATCCTCAGCCATTTTTTTTTAATATCTTGCTTGTACAGACTTTCGACCCTTTGTTTTGATTTTGACATACCTACCTAGTGTAATGAATAAACGAACAACTATCATGTAAGCCTGCTCCAGCATTGAGGTGAAGTTTTTTACGCCCCCCCGACCTTCCTTTGTCCCTTTCATTTACATAAAAAATTGCAACAGAGAGAACACTACATTAACTCGTTATCTTGAATGTGGTATAAGACCCTAATTATATGATAGAAAAAACAAATAGAAGATAAATGGTCAACACCCCAAAACACTCAATGGGTTCAAAAATTCCTTTGTCAAATTGTACAGAAGTCAAGTGTCAATATGCTTGTCAGGTTACGGACGAACGACAAAATTAGTCAAATAGCATTTTGTATATTTTGGCCCCAAAGTATTGTCCACAAAATTTTAAGACAAGGACATCTAGTCTAGACCATGGTGAAAGCTGCCTTGGAACAGTGCCGTAAATAGCCTTTTCTGCGCCCTGTGCGAGCTTCTATAACTGCGCCCTTGGTTTTCTTAGATATTATAGGTACCCTAGAGCAATGCTATGTATAGGCCTACTTTATTTCATTCCGGGTAATAAAATAAAGCACAAGGAACTTGGTGTTGGTGGACCAATTATCTAATATTTTGGAAGAAAAATCTATTTTTTTTAAGAACTGACGCGTGCAAACAAACAGACGAGCCATCTGGCATGTAGGTACGTATGTGTTGGAATCGAGCACTAGGGGCGCAGCGGGAACTTCTCAGAAGCAAACCGAAAAATTAATAATCCAGCCTGGTCTGGCCATTTAATTCTTGCGCCCCCCAGAGTACGCCCTGTGCCTGGCCCTATGTGTAAAATTCTCATCCGAATGAATAGCTTTCTTAAATAAACTATTGGGAAACATGGACACACTGCGCAATACGCTCTTGGTATGTTGAAAACGAAATGGTCGCGGACTGTCTGGGCGCACGTAACAGACGGCCACTCGTCTCAACGCGGCCGTCGCAACTGACGGCACCACGAGATCCGCTTAGGGGCCTTGTAGAAACGCGCGTCTATGTGTGCGTTCGTTTCGATCGTTTTGTTCGTAGTTTCCTTACTGCTTCAGCTTATATATATACTATGACCTGGTGAACTATTATTTATTCTGTGCTGGTGGCACAAACATTTTTTACTTTTTGATAGTGATCTAAAAATTCTGTATATTTTGGAATTTGTACCAAAATGACTTGTTGCCGGAATGTTAAGGTACAATAGTGGTTTTGGTTTAGTTCTACAAGCGTCACGACCCGCACGGCGCAGAGGAGCAGGAGGCGATGGAGAACATGTTCGACTCGCTGTGCTGCGCGCTCATGGAGCCCGCCAACCGCGACCGCTTCCTGCGCGGCGAGGGCCTGCAGCTCATGAACCTCATGCTCAGGTTTGATTTATATTATCTACTAGCTTTTTAACCGTTGACCATGACTAATTCAGTTCATTTCTGGCTTGCGATAAAAATCTAATCGATCCGAACATTATTGTTTAAGAGTTAATTTTATTTTTTAGAGAAAAGAAGATGTCCCGTAATGGATCGCTGAAGGTGCTCAGCCATGCTTTGACTGGGCCAGATGGGCGTGACAATTGTAATAAATTTGTGGATATATTGGGTCTTCGAACCGTTTTTCCATTGTTCATGAAAACCCCTAAAAAGAAGCGCCTACTTACCATAGACCAACATGAAGGTATTGGTTCTGAATTAAGGTTAAGTTGATCATGTTACATAATCTTACGTCGCCCCGTGCCGTAAGTAGAAATTTACCGCTTTCTACGCGAGCGGAAATTTCCACTTACTGGCCAGGGGAAGTCGTAAAATTGTGTACACACTTCGGGCGGTGATAAAGAAAGCCTCAGGTTGCTAGTTTATCGCCTTCGCTTTTGGCTCGTGCGACAAGTTTCTGCGATCTGAGACATTCTATTTTCACCACCCTCTGAATGTAAGGGGGCGTTCAAGTATTACGTAAGCGCTTGAGGGGGGCCCGGGGGGTCTTTGCTTTGCTTATTTTTGATGACATGGTGGGTGGGGGGGTCGATATGGTGGTTACGTCACGAATCAATAAAAAACAGAATCCATTAAAAGAAAAATGCATATTGGTACCAATGATTACGTAAGCATGGGAGGGGGGTAAGAGGTTTGCTTACTTTTGCTGACAAGGGGAGGGGGGGGGGGGGGGGGGGGGTAAATAATTGTAAAAAATCTGCTTACGTAATACTTGAATGGCCCCTAATGTACTATTTGAATTTCATCTGTTTATAGAACATGTTGTTTCCATCATATCCTCTATGCTGCATAATTGCCAAGGAAGTCAGAGACAAAGGCTTCTAGCAAAATTTACGGAAAACGATTATGAAAAAGTAGACAGGCTTTTAGAATTACATTTTAAGTACATGGACAAAGTGGACCGCACCGAAAAGGAAATGGAGGTATGGTAATAAATATTTATTTGAGTGGTTAAATATTTTTAAATTTTCATTTTGCAGATCATAATGTTGTGTGATTTTTACAGCAAAGTACAGAAGAATTAGCAGATGATGATCAATACTTCAAGAGGTTAACTGGCGGGCTCTTTACTTTACAACTTGTTGACCGGATAATACTGGAGGTAGGTAGCAGATAATGATACATCTCCGGGATAAAATTGTTACACATAGATTCACAAGAGCTGGCACAAATGAATTGAATGATTGAATGATAAAGATAAGATAATATATTATTGTGTGGATCACAAAATTATTAAATATAAGTTGATTAATTATGCGTTTATGATAATATTGATTATCGTGTTTTTAATTCATCTCGTTACAAATGCAGCGAAATAGCTAAATTTCACTTGCATTTGGCGTCTTTTAGAAGTGATTTTCTGGATTGCTGTGTCAATATGAAAACGAGATATGAGTAAAGGAAATATAAATTTCATGACAGCAAAATAATTAATCCTTATAATGTGCAGATTATGTTATGATTTTTGTTTTTTCTTGAATTCTTTACGAAGTTAGTACCTACTTGTTAACAAAGCAAGAGGCCCCCTGTATATATAGGCTAGGAACGGCACTCGGTGACAAGTGACATTACTTTCGTTCAATTCATTCGTACCAGCTGTTACGACTATCTGTTCATTGCTTACGTTGCTTGGCTATAATGCATGGAGTGTTTTAAGGTTTGTACCGCGGGCCCGCCGACAGTCAAACAGCGAGTGCAGCGTGTTCTCTCCCTACGCGGTGGGTCTCTGAAGATTATCCGGCATGTCATGAGAGGTAGGTATCACGCACTTTCCGATTTATTTTGCCCTTATACTTTATAGATTTATAGAAAGTTCCAAAATAATAACACAGTCATGCAAATTAATTTATAATATTTGACTTCAGTCATGCAGTGAGACCAACTGAAACAAAGGATAACCAAAAATATTATTGTGTTATATAACTTCTTCTTGTATTTACAATAGTTTATTTTTAGTTGGTTTTTTCTGCCCAATAATTTTATTTATTTACTCGCAAACGTGATGAAAAACATTGTGTTTCACGGGCGGTACGGGAATTACGAACCTCGACTCGGGAAGACCTGTCTTCGACTTCGGGCTTCTACTAGACTAGAGCCTCGTTCGTAATTCCTTACTTACATCCCTTAATATACAATGTACTGCAAGCTAAAAGTCACAAAATTTACTTAAGCATTTTAATATATATACTTTAAGTTTAGGGTAAAACCAGGATAGATGCCCCACTTTTTGAAATTACTTTATATCTCTTTGTACAAAAAGCAAGATTCTTTATTTGTAAAACGGGTAGGTACTTTGGTTTATTATCTTCAAATTTATGAGAGGAATAAACATTATCTTTGATATTTCCAGAGTATTGGCGATTTTTGCAGACCTCTAAATTTTGGGACAACTATCCCATATAGGAGATAGTTGCCTAAACCATGTAAATTACGTTTAGGATAGTTGCCTTGTTGAGAAAGAGGACATTTACCCCGCTAAAACTTTGATCGCACCTAGGCGTCTCGTGCAATCGCACAGACATGCAACACGGTCAACTTAGTTGTAGTTGAAGTCTCTCGATAGATAAATAAAATAACATGTGTTTCATTCGCGAAAGTAGAGTAATTGCAATCAAGGCAACTATACCCTCGGGGCGACTATCCGGGTTTTACCCTATTTTAAGTGTAAATTCAACCGTAAGTACCTACCTACGTAAATATTACGGAATACACAAGTGTAAAGGCGGCCTTAAAGTTGAAAACCTGATAAAATTGGGATTGTCGTATTTTTTTACAATGTATACTGATTCAAAAACCATTTCGAGGAATAGTTTTTCAGGATTATTGGCAGTAATTAGATTTCATAACAAGGTTGTTTTTAATTTATTATTGTTATTTTTTCATTTGCCCTTCATTTGACCGCGAAACTGACGTCATCAACTTGTAAGAGATTTTTTGCATAATCTGTGGTCAGCCACTTTTTTTTACGAGGTCCAAATTGAAGTTACGGATACAATTTTTACTTTACTTTCAGCCTGTTTTACACTCACAAAATACAATACAAATACAGTAACTCGCAAAAAAAAACATGAAACAGCTATTTGGCAAAGTAATAATTATTATTAATACATACATACATACATACTTACCGTCACGCGTCTTTCCCACAGGGGTAGGCAGAGACTACTTTGTGCCACTTGCTACGATCCTAACATACTTCTTTCTTTTTTCTTTATTATTAATTTAATATATTAAATGAATCTATAATCATTACATACATAAAAATAATAAAAAGTGGCCCGAGTTATGACAACATGATGTTGTGAACTTAATTCTGACCACATTGACACCTGACAGACTGTCAGTGAGAGCCGTTGTGATATTTTTTTGACGCTGTATCGCTTCTCTCGCTTCACTGTTTACTTTCGTATTGTTGTATTATAGTTGCAAAATCTTAGGTTTAGAAGCACTTTCGGTAAATAATTAGGCAACAGTGTAACCGCGTGTAATGTAACATGAAAGATTTTCCGAAAATATTATGTTTTTCGGTTTACTTTCGCCTACTGAGTTAACTGTCTTACTTCCGGACATGTTTTGTCTCGATCATACCTGGTAAGTGTATATGAACCTTTCTGCTTCGTACAGAATGTTATGGCATGTATAACGGCTGTGAAAATATAAAATTCATAAGAGAAGATCGCGTGAATCTTCCTGTGTTATTGTTGAACATGTGTTGACATTAATACTAATGACAGTTTGCCAACTTCACCACAGATAGAAAAGACGTTAATGGCGGTGCTTCACATACGTTTTATGATCAATTTATCCAATAAGCAATGTGTGGCAGCGGCAGTGGAAACTCTGACGTCATCAACCAAAATACTTTCAATAATTAATAGTAAAAAATACCGACTTATATGAGAAAATATTGAAATTGGTTTCTTATAATTGACTTTTCCGCACAAAAAAATATAAAAATAATAGGTATTTTTTTAGACAATCCCAATTGGGAACTGGAACGAAATGTCGTAGGAAAACTTTATTACACCTGTGGCTCTTATAGCAAAACTTATCAAATTAATTTAAAAAGCCATTTTTTTTTGTCTATGTATAACTATTGATAAAATGACCTCACACTGCTTAGGAGTAGCGAGAGCTCTGCTAACACTGGATTTTACAACCATTGCCGAAGTTGTACGATACCCTCGGTGCGCGAGTCCGACTCGCACTATGCAGGCATTTTTATTGTATTGTACTTGTACTGACACTGAATGACATTTCAAAATGTTGACTTGAGAAACACCTTGCATGTTATAGGTTATAGAATAGTGTTGTAAAATTGATTTGTCCGCCAGAATACGCGGGCAACTTGGGAGACCCCGACGCGGGAGAAGAAGAAGCAGAGTACTTGCGACAAGAGCAGCAACATGTCCTACAATTAGTTGATAAGTTCTAATTTGTTAAGCATTTGTCATTCAATTTGGTGTAATAAATATTAATACAGTAATTATAATAGTTTATTTTATTTTATAATTAAAATCATAACATTACAACAAATAACTTTAAATGGGATTAAATAAAAACTAACTTAACCTTTTTAAAATGAATACAATCATAGGAAAGTAAATAAATGAGTTCAATCTGTCATCGGCTTGTCCAGGACCAGCTTTATACAGAGTTTAGTCGCATCTTTCATGTGGACATAACGAAAATTAAGATAATCCAGCCAATATTTCTTTGTATTTTTAAGCGCACCGAAGACGCCTGGCCAATCATTGCCCATTCGAAAGAAAAAAAATCACTTCTAAAGTCTATGTCACATAATGGCTAATTACGTCCAAATGAAAGAAAACTTTACTTTTATATTCTGTGTATGTTCACGATCCTTCAATACCAGGAGGCCATTAAATTTATTTCCTTCGAATTAAGGAAATAAGAATATCCAAGAATATTAAGTATGGAATGCGTTAGTACGCTAACATAGACAAAAACCATATTACTACGAAAACTTGAACAATCACCATGTTTAACACTTGTCTAAGTTATTAAGTCCCCTGAAAAATTATTGGCTAAAAGATTTCAACACCGTGTTACTGTTCGGTGTCAAAATGATCTATCTGACCTTGTCGTTGTCTTCACCCACTGCACTGTTACTCAAAACTTTTTTTTATATAAAGGAAGGAAAACTTGCAATTGGGTCACCTGATGATAAGCGACCACCACCACCAATGGACACGCGCAACACTAGAGGATTGCAGATGCTTTGCCAGTGTAAACTGTATTATTTTATTGTAACTGGTGGGTCAAACCATAGAGTGGAAATGCAAACATTTTTGGGGAAAAAAACTACAACCCTCGTGGCGATTGCTGGCTTCTGATAGGGCAGTGGTTTCTTACCGGTGGTCCGCGGACCACTGGTGGTCCCTGGAAGCATCTAAAGTGGTCCGCGGGGCCAATCTAATAAATAATTAGATAAGTGAAAACCAGACAATCCGTAAAGGTGCAATTCCGCTAGGGCTGATCGAAGCCATTCGTTAGATATGTAGTTACTAGGTGGTCCATGGCAAGACAGAAATTTTGTCAAATGGTCCCTCGCGTCTGAAAGGTTAAGAACCACTGTGATAGGGTGACCCAAAGTAAAGCATGACACTGGAGTTTAGCCCAGTCAGTATATATTATTACGGATATCGACCATATTAGGATTATTTATTGCACCCCATCATAGTGAATAAAATTATCTTGTTTTCATGAATAGAAATATACTAATATGAATATACATATACTTCTAGTATTTCCAGTAATTAAAATAGTTTAGTTTAGATCTATGCACGGGATAAAGGAAGAACTACAGTGAAACAACACTTGTTATTACAGTATCAATAATAAATCACTAGCGAGTTTCGGAATTGCATGGCCCGTATTACCACACCACTCCATTAGTATAATCTAATTCCTGTATGGATTTTTAATACGCAATTCAGTTTGTATTTGCTTAGTGCATTAAAGCTTGAAAGCACAAAAATAACATTGTTTCGAAAATATAAGACCAAAATCTTAAAATCATAAATACAAAGCCTAAAGTTTCGCCGTAAATTCCTGTAGGTGTATCTCTGTTTTTTTATTAAAGTTTGATTACTTTTTCATAATTTGCTTAATTTTATGTGCCATAAAAAACCGATCTGAATAAAGTCCCCTCACCCCGCCTCTCAGTCTGCCGCAATTTTAGCAGCTGTTTTAGTAATGCAGATCCGTGTAATCTAATTGCAATTCATAAATATACATTCCAAAAAAACTATCAGAAATAAATACGAAAGAGCACTTGCGCTAAGGCAAGGTGTTGTATAATCCCATGCATTAATATTTCAGTCGCATTTTGACCAATTTCATACTAAATTCATACTCGTTCATAAAAGCGAAAGCGTATCTGTAACCTCTTGAGCGCTTAAACCGCTGATCCGGTTTAGTGGGAATGTGGTATAGAGACAGTTTCAGTCAGGCGAAGTACCATAGAATAGTTGTATCCCGAAAAATTGCATCCTGCGCAGACGGAACAAATATGTACAGAAATTTAACGGTTATATTTTAGATTTTGTTACAGTACGGGCGAATTATACGGAGTAGAGATTGGGACAATATTGGGCCTTTGGGTTTTATAATAGACTAAGTAACTTTAATAAACGGAAAGTTTAAAAGTAGGTAGCTACATCAGGAACATGACTCAAAAAAAAATTAAAAACTTCATACATACAATTAAAAAAAAATGTTTTAAATGTTTTACTCATACACTTTATCATTACAATTTTAATTCCTACCTAAATATTTGTGCACTCATTTATGTGACTACTTTTTACTCGTGCTAAAAACTGCCAATGAAAATGGCGCCATGTCATTGCCCTTTAAACATCGATAAAGAAAAATACAAAAAAAAACTGTAATGTCACATTCATCTAGTAATTTTTTAGTTAGACGCGAAGTGATCCGCCAACCCACACTTCCACACAAAGTGATTAACAAACTATGCATATATACCTCACTGTTCTAGTTCTAGACAATTATGAAATGATAATAGACCATAGTATTTGGGAAAGGACACGAAGCGATTCAATCCCAGTCTCTTCATCACCAAAATCGACAGTCTTTTTCGTAGCAATGGGTTTGGCATTGGTGTGACGGCCGCATTCGTCAATCTGGGTGACGAATAAGATACGGCGGTTGAAACGCCCTACCTACTTGCGATATCAATATCCGTAAATAAAGTACGTCACATTACAAACGAGTTAATAATGTGTAATGTTCGTATGTATGGAAAGAACGCATCCTTTGAACTGACGTGCAAAAAACTTGCTTTCGTCGCGATGATGGATATGTCCAATGCTGACAGTTCAGTGCACTTTGGAATTTTTCTAAAGTGGTTGTTTTGTAAAGAAGAGAAAATGATGTTACTTTTATTACATCTAGGCATTGAAATGTAAGTAGCTAGGTTCAAAACTCTACTGCGATTTTATATAACTCGACGTAAAGCTCCCATTATGCGTCATAAAACTATTTTAAGATGTCACATGACTCCCTGTCCCAGTTAGGTTTTCGAAAGGGAAATATCGATCTCTGTAGAGTTACGAACAATACAAGCTTTTTTTCCGACTGTATTTACATTGTAACCCATCCTACATACATACTTATATGTATACCAAATTTAAAGACGATTTTGATCACTAGAAGTCAACAAGAGTGAAAAATACATTACAGCAAATTAAATAAGAGCGTGTGTAAATATACCAGTTCTGGGTTGCAGTAGATCACGATCAGCACAAACACTGCGCACTGTTCAGTTGGCACACACATTTAGTTGTTTTGTCAATCGTTACGTTATTTTTACAGGCAGTAATTTATATTTTTAACATTACAGTGCAATGCTGATGCATTACAGTGTTTTCTACGTTCTTTAGTAATATAATATTGAAAATAAATACTAGAACAAAAAGAAGGAAACTTATCACAGAAAATATAATCCAATTACTCCCATAGAAAAGTATCTGGTATAGGCTATATTTTATATGTCAATGGTTTAATATATTCACTATTTTACTGCAAGAGTATTTTGGATTTACAAACATCTTATACCTAAAACAAAACTTACACCGTATTTCACACACACATATATATATATATATTTAATGGAAACAGGATATTCTTGTAAATACTCGAAAATATTTCTTTTGTCAACAACAATATATAAAGTCAATTATTCATCAAAGAAGGCTTTCCTATTTTTGTTTAATTTTTTTCGATAAATAAAAGTATATTATCTCAGCTACATGAGTTTTTTAAATTTAACCACCACAGTTTTGGTCTACAGATACAGGCCAAATAATATAAATATTTTTGGTAACAAACAAATTAAATTGTAATTGTAATTGTATAAATCAGTGTTTTATGTAGTATGCTTAATTCAAATTTTATAACATGAAGCTCCAGATTTAAAATATTTATGTGCGTATCGTTTTTCCCCTTGCAGGGTGTCTCATCTGTACTACTTTATGATTTCCACCTTTATACTGTAATGTGACTTGCAATAAACGATTCTATTCTATTCTATAAATTTTAATAAAGCCCAACTCAATTTGTCAAATAAATAATATTAGGTGATGAAAATGAAAATGAAAATTTTATTTTTGCAAATTGGCCGCCAAGGGCTCTTTTACATGTCTTTTTGAAACTAACAGCGCATTTGGAAAGACCATCATTGCCAAGAAGAATGCGCCGCAAGAAACTTGGCAGAAAGGCATTTAGGGTTCCGTAGTCAACAAGGAATCCTTAAGGGGCTTCTAAACGGGCCATGTTTTGCTGCAATTTGTGGCTGCACTATTGGCAACTAATTTCCCGGCCGTCACAAAAATATTTTATTGCTACTAATGGCCGAGCAATGTATGGCTGGGCAATGTGTGCATTTATGTCTGCAATAGTATGGCTCATGATGCAGACTCTTAAACGGGCTACACAAACCGGCAACAATGGCTGACGAGCAGCAGCTTATCTTGTTTTAAAAAAGAAACAAATGAAAAACGAGAGGTTGTGGATTAGACCTTATAGGCGTGAAACTTTAGATAATTTGATTTCATTCCATGCATCTTTTTTTGCATTCCTATCTTTGTAGGTACGAGTATATTCCGGTTTTTATATCCCACAACTCAGGGTGTAAATGTACTTCATTAATGAAGTCAATAATTGTCTCGTTAGACCACGTAGTAGTAATTTTTGCAGCATAAACTCGAAATAACAATAACAACATGCAGCTGATCGCAAAGCACAGAATATAGCATCACGGCGTCATTTACAGCAATCTTCATGTCATGTCGCGTAGAAAAAGATACACTGTGTCATAAACCAAGAGAGCGACTGAAACAACAATAGAATTGGCTGAGCAATATTGCAGTAAAATCGATCGCCTATCGATCGTCCGGCAACGCATTGGGGCAATATCGGCCATAAGTGTCAATACAAAACATGTTTGCCTATATGGCCAGGACATTACTGCAATATTGCGTAGTCTGGCTGGTATTGCTTGCAATGTTACCGGGCCACTGTGTTGCAGCCAAAAATTGCAGCAAAACATGGCCCGTTTAGAAGCCCCTTTATAGTTTCGCTATGTCCGTCCGTCCGTCCGTCTGTCTGTCCGCGGCTTAGCTCAGAGATTCTTAGTAGTGTACATATTAACCAAGCCGACAAAATGGTAAAATAAAATCTTGAATTTAAAAAATCTAGGGTACCTCCCCTCACATAAAGAAAGTTGTTCCCCATAGTATGCGGGGTGTCGTTGGAAAGGTCGTTCAAAAATATTGTGAACCATTTTTCGATTCAGGGTTCCGTTTGCGAAATATTAAGCTTTAAATTTCTAATTATCGTTAGTGTGAAGTTCCCCCCCCCCCCCCCCCCCTAGCCAGCTAAACAAATGTATTTTAAAAAATTATGGTAGTATATAATATATCGAAGTTTAAAGGAAAACTATCACAGCTAGGTTGACTTTACAATTTAACGAGTAAAAGTAGACCAACTAATAAAATGTACCTAATAAGTATGTAATTGAAACAGTGAACGACGTTCATAGTAGTATCGAATAAAAATTAAAAATGTTCTTAATGTCCACATATTGTGACAGGCAACGACGGAACCCTACACTCCGCGTGGCCCGACACGCTATTGACCGGTTTTTTCATAAGATATTGATGCGAGTATAGTAATTTATAATTGTCTATTTTAATAATTTTCGCGATCGATGTGAGCTTTACATTACAAATAATTATCTTTGACATTAACATATAGCTATTTTAAGGTATTAATGTCTAAAACTTCATGAATTTTCATGTATGTTATCATGGTATCAATATGGATGTGCTTCAAATTCAGATGCTTCAAAGTCAGATACCTTTACCTACACAGTGTCTTTAAAATTTAAACACACATTTCAAAAAGTATGCTAGCAGGTAATATTAAAATACAACTGTAGGTACAGGTCGATTCACAAGAGCTGGCACGAATGGATTGAACGAAGTAATGTCACTTGTCACTGTGTGAGTGACTTTTTTGTACAGGGGCCCTCCTAATATTTTGTAAACTAGTACATAATACTCAAGAAAAAAATAAATCTCAACCTGTATTTAATCATTTTGTTATACACACATAGTAATATCATTCACCATGAAACTACCGTGAGACTATCATAAATACACCAACGGATAACTCACGTATAAAAATGGAATGTTGCTCGACATGATTCGGACTAGTTTGTAGTCCTACCTCCCGGAGCGCTCGCACTGAAAACTGTTTTAAATATTCCATATTTAAGTCCAAAATATGTCGAGCAAAATTCGATTTTTATACGTGAGTTATCCGTTTGTGTAATTATATTATCACTAGCTTTCAATCCATTCGTGCCAGCTCTTGTGAAGCGCCTGTACTTCACGGAAATATTAATAGTATTTATACATTAAGGAGTCGTTATTTTTGCTCTTTAGTATAGTATGTAATATAATAATCGATTACATGAAAATATATCATTAAACACATGTAACACTAAGTAAGGCAACTCTAACTATTATTGTAATGGTAAGTACATCCCAAGCAATCAAAATCCGAGCCACGTAGAAGGCACAATGCGCTGGCGACTGCGAACTTGCAGGCGATGTTGGCTAGGGGCAGTCCTTGTGCATCATCTTGGTGAAAGCCTTTGGAATGTCTTCATTGGTTTTGGAAACGTTGCTACTACCCAAAAGAGTAGGTGCAGACTGTTTTCCCAATTGGATGTTATGCATCGTCTTAAGTAGATCATAGTTTATTTTCTCGGTAACTACTGAATCCTTTCTGTAAACAGAAATGCATCCGATTGACACCCTCGAAATGAATCCTCCCTCAAAACGCATTTCAGTATTCACTTAGACGGGAAACGGAAATTACCCAATTGTACTTTGGCAATATTAGTCAATTATGGCGTCACCGCAACATCAAGCAATTTACAGCGACGTTTCTTCACACAGCGCTGCATTCTATCAAGGGCCTAGATTTAATATAGAGCCACAAGCCAAAACGTTCATACACTCACATTACCGTTGAAAAGAAGACGCCGAATGGTGGTGCTCTTATTACATACATACATACATATATCACATCTTTATCCCTTACGGGATAGACAGAACCTAAGGTAACCAAACCTTAAAGCCACGTTTAGATTATTTTATGATGAGTTAAAACGAAGAGAAAAAAAAGATGTAGATTTGTGTTAAAGCGACAATGGGCAGCCCACATTGCTGGTTGAACAGATACACCGTTAAGGGAGAATGGATCTCGAGTCAGTCAAACAAGAGTTGGTGGACCGACGTCATCGCGAAAGTTGCGGGAAACTGGTGGATGCAGGTGACAAATTATCGTTTACTGAGGCGTTCTATAGGGAGGCTTTTGTTCAAAAATCTTCCGGCTGCCGGATGATTGAAACTTGTTCCAAATGATTCATTACTATTGACGGGAAACTATTGCTTAACAAGTGCATTCTTTAGAACTTACTCATATTGGGGATGCGTGGTGACGAAGTCGCGCATCCATGAAGCCATGGTGGAGATCTCGCCGGCGGCGCGACGTTGTATCAGCTTGAGGTACTGCTGCACGGAGCAGTGCGTGTCCGCGTCCACGTCCATGCCGGACAGGTAAGACTCGATCAGCGGCACCAGCCCCGGGAACACGCCCCTCTGCGACACGCAAGCAACGCCACTATTTAACAGTTGCCCATACATCACTACAGTACATGATACGTCGTAGAGCACGAAGCACCCGACAGCCGTCACACTGTGAGTACTGTAGCAGGTCCAGCCCAGGGGGAGCTTCAAATCACTCCCTCAGGCGACTCATGGCAAGTTTACCAACGACGAAAAACTCATTAATGTTTATACTCTTAAGTAACTTCAGTCGTATTGTTTTTTTTAAAGATACTATTTAACTTGACCAGTTTGTTGGTTTTAGGGATCGGATTGCCTTGAAATTTGGTAAACACATGTAGGATGGAGTGAATGACAATGCAAGTACAGTCAACAAAATGTACCTACAACCAGCAAAAAAATCTTGCAGAGGTACATTTACTTCACTGCATTTTTTCTTTTTTTTAAACATTCCAAATTCTAAATTAAGTAAAAATTTAAGAGTGATCCTTAGCCCTTCTGGTTTTGAAAGGTTTTTTTATTAGGAAAGTTCTCATTTTACTCTCCTTTTCTAATGACTTTGAAAAAATAGCACGTTTTGCACATCGTTTTTATTATTGGCATTTTCAAATAATAATAGATGTTGCCAAAACAGAAAGAACATTGAAAACTGAGATGTGCAAAGAGAAGAGCATCGAGTCATGAAAAAAATTAGGACCATCGCTTTACTTAGTGTATCTTGTTATCGCACCTAATCCGGGGCGCCCTGGCAAAGTAATACCTTTCCATTGACGATCTCGTCGACTGTCATCTCGGCGTAGTTGTCGGCGTCGGAGCGCGCGGGCGGCGGCGCGGCGGCGTCGCGCGGCGCGCCCACGTCGCGCCGCCACCAGAACTTGCTGCGGCGGCACGCGTCGCGCCGCTGCGCGCGCTGCATGTTCTCGTCCACCTACCCAAAAGCATGCACTTATTAATGGGGAACAAAAGCAAAATTACATGTACACACAGCAAAGCTATTCACTAAGCACCCTAGTTATCCATGTGTGTCATTCTATACACACATCCGCAATTATCCGCTGTCTTATTACGCACACAACAAAATGCCCTATTTGTGCTAATTGTGTTTTAAGAAATTATCTATACTAATATGTATTATAAAGAGGAAAAATTGGATTGTTTGTTTGTTTGCATTGAATAGGCTCCGAAACTACTGGACCGATTTCAAAAATTCTTTCGCCGTTAGAAAGCTACATTATCACTGAGTGACATAGGCTACTTTTTACCGCGGGAAAATACCTTTTCCTACGGGAAAATTAATACCTAATAATATAACAACCTCGGATCAGTGAGATGGTAACTACTCTTCGCGAGTAATAATAGTTCAATGCGTGGGAATGCATAAATTTGAAGATTCAAGGTCGAAGGAAGATTCGGTTCGGGGTCTCTTCTCTCGCTTACACTGGCAATATCCAATGTAAGATTAGGTAAAATGTTTTTGGGACAGTGTATAAATAAAAAATACTTTTACATTATTTTTGTAGAATTAAATGAAACCGGAGATATTTAAATTTCAACCTTTGAGCCCGGCACGATACCAGGGGGAATTTTTTTATTTATTTGAAATTATTTTTAACTTCATTTACATATTATAAACTAACTTAAGTAGTTGTAACTTTCTTCATTGTTATTTTATAGTTATTGTTGTTGTTTATTCAATAAATAGGTAATTTACAGCGACATTACTCATTTATCTTATTACTAAAAAATCTGTAGATACTTTGCGGTACTTTGGGTAGATATTATGATCGAACTCACTCACACATTCACATGTGGATTCTACTTAATGTTCGTGTCGGTACTCAACACACATAGACGACGTTTATGTGCGTGGCTATGCTTACCGGATTATTTTGCCGTGTGTACATACTTATTAAGACTTCGACAGTACCTAATGACCGTAGAAAACCAAGTACCAGAGGGTCAGAGCAAATGATAGGATAGTGGACTTAAAGTGTATTTCGTCCCGTTTACACACGCTAATTGGTTAATGATGATTATAGTGAAACATGACAACATATAATGTACGCGACTAGCTCACCTTGCTTATAGGCATGACGAAATTAAGGTTGTAGGAGAGTATGACGCGAGTAAGCAACACCACGAAGCAGACGTAGGCAGCGTTCTCGAAGTCTGTGAGCTGCGCCTCGCACGGCCGGAACTCGACGCGCCAGCCGATGGGCGAGTTCGGCGGCGGCGGCTTGAACCGCATCGTCTGCCAGTTCGTCGACTGGATATTCTGGAATATTCATTCAAAACTTTATATAGGTACAATAAATACCGCTATAATACTTTGATGTTACTTTTCCGGCGTTTATGAACAACAAAAACCACGGCAAAAAATACTAACTAAAATACTAACAGAAAATAGATGATTTTTCTTATATTACTCACATAGTTAAGAGACAAAAATATTCAGAACGTGCTGCAGGGTAATTCATATGCTGGAAAATGTCCGAAAATTGTATGGGAACGTCTATTATTGCTTCCAACAGGACAGGTCACAAAGCTAAACGTACTCAAGACTGGTGTGAACCAATTTGACGGATATTATACCTTGGCAAGAATGGCCTGCATCTTCACCAGACTGAATCCATTAGACTTTTTAATATGGGTATATTATGCTTAGGAAAATTGGGAGCATTACTTCCATGCTGGTCTGGGAGCAAAGAAAAAACATAGAATGCACCGGTCGCTTCTCTTCCCGCGCAGATGGTAAAAGACAAATCTGAGAGGTAATTTTTCGGTCATTTTATAAGGATTTCTATTGTTTCGGAACACAAATATAAATAGATTAGTTACAAATCCATTCTATTTAACAAATATTAATTCTAACTCTAAGAAATAAGCAGTGTAGGAACGCACATAAAAAAACAAGAGCACAAGAGAAGCGGCGTTTTTGTAAAAAATATTTTAATTAAATTAATAAAAATTTCAACTTGTACAGCGATGAAATGGTTTGCAGTCCTAATTCTGAAAGTCGGTATCGAAATGTTTTCGAAGCAACTATTTAAGAGCTGGTTAATTAGAAAAAAATTGTCATTCACCAAAGAATCGTTGACTGACTCCGACCTAGGGCAACGATCAACAAACTTTTAGGAAATATTTCGCTGTCATGCCATTTTAATTGCGAACAAAAAAATGTAACTAAACTATTTTTTTGTTTTATGTTTAAGAAAAGCACTAGGTATACAAGCTTCAACCATTAAGTGCCATACTGGACTCGTGTATAAAAATCCGAACCGCAAACGCAAAAAACATCGCTGTGATTCTAGCTAACTTGTTACCTATTTCAATTTTGTATTTGTTTTGCTGTCAAACCTTTCGTGACGCTAAGTTACATTCTATGGATTTGTCAGCCAACCTTCCTTATTGAAACAGACCGTATCAAAAATATATGATTGGCCCGTTTCGCTACCGTCACATTTTCGGGCCTAAGATGAAAAATGTATTTCACTGTGCATTACTTTTCTGGGGGGTTACCGCAATCGTTTAATGCGTGCCAAGTTCTATTCAGCGTACGGGACACAGTTATGCAGCCATATAGCTCTGTACCTTACGTTGAATAGAACTTGGCACGCTTTAAGCGATTGTGGTAACCCCCCGTTAGTGTTTAGGTACAATAGTTGTTGTAGTTAACTAAGGTGTAGAGTTTGTGAAGTAGGGCTCGTAGAGTTAGACGCTTGGCTCTACATGAGACCTGAAAACATTTTGAATGTGCGAGCCACACTACGGCCTCGTCTTGGTAATATTTTACATGAAAATGTTTTTGGTGGGATTATATATTCAAGAAAAAGAAACAGCAAAACTTTACCTAAATAGTTTAATTTTACTTAGCCAAAAAAATCGCTGCTAGGACGTGGTTATAACATGCTAGATAAGTCGAACGGCGTCATTCATCAGTCGTCCGTAATTTTTACCTATTGATATGTAAAATATTGATTCCTGACGAAACTTCTAGTAAATAATTTACCCGGTCACCAGTTATAAATAGTCGGAAACATGACATCATTAACCTCCAAAACTGCAGAGTCACGATACGGACATTTTGTCAGAGAACTTTATGAAACACTTGGCACTATTTATTGCGCAACGTTATGGCAATGGTAACGCGCTAACTGGACGGCCCGTTTCGGCTGATATTAATAACACAGGTGGAGCCAGTGTCCTGAAATCAAGTTAAATGGATAAGCCCGCATAATCATGTCTGACTGCAGTACTCGGAGTTATCTATACATTTCAACTCCTTTATTAGCGAAAATATGTCATACTAAAACTTTAAAGTACTATGTACTTTTGTGACAGTTTTAAGCCTCTTCTATAATTATTCATCTACTGAGCTAAGCATATTATTATAATTAATGTGACACAACATTTTCTTCTAACTGTACCACTTTTGTCTCCTCACTATTGGGACAGAATATCAACAAGAAATAGTTGATCCACCCACTTAAATAAGTATCTATCTAATCTAATACCTTTAAACCAGCTATTCTTGTATATTTATACATACAGGGTGTTAGGTAATGAGTGGATAATCCTTGAACTATGGATAGAGGGCACTTAGGACGTTACTAGGGCGGTTTGATAAGTCAGTGACTTCGAGTAAAAAAAAACAACCTTTTTCACATATGACCTTTTTATTTCTAATTCTTAACTCTTTGGTAGCAGGCTGTTTTTATTTATTTTTTAATATTGGGAAAATAAAAAAAGAAATCGAGACATATGTCAGATGATATCGGAAAATTCACGGAAAATTATTGATTATGGAGAAAAGTGAATTTCGTGTGCTAATTAAACATTACTTTTTACGTGGAAAAACTATCAAAGAGACTGAAGACCGGCTTAAAAAATATTATGGGGAATCTGCTCCATCTCATGGTATGGTACACAAGTGGTTTACGGAATTTCGTTCTGGACGTATCACCACCAATGATGCAGAACACTCTGGAAGGCCGATTGAAGTGACTACTGGTGATATCGTGAATAAAGTCCACGATATTGTTTTGGATGACCGTCGAGTGAAGATACGTGAGAAGGCTGAGACTGTACACATTTCATCTGAACGGGTTTTTCATATCTTGCATAATATTTTAAGTATGAAAAAGCTTTCCGCAAGATGGGTGCCGCGTTTGCTCACAGCCGATCAAAAACGACATCGCGTAGCAACTTCCGAGCAATGCTTAGCCAAATTTAAACGTAATCCTACTGAATTTTTACGTCGATTCGTGACGGTGGATGAAACATGGATTAACCATTATACACCAGAGACGAAAAATCAGTCAAAACAGTGGACTTCTACTAGCGAACGGGCCCCTGAGAAAGCTAAAACCGTTAATTCGGCAGGAAAGGTAATGGCCACTGTTTTTTGGGACAGCCAAGGTGTTATTCATATCGACTATTTACAGAAAGGTAAAATAATAAATGGCCCTTATTATGCTGCTTTGTTGGAAATACTTAACGCAGAAGTTCTGAAAAAACGGCCACGTCTGGCAAAGAAGAAAATACTTTTTCATCACGACAATACACCTGCAGACTCGTCGGCAGTCGCAACAGCCAAATTAGAAGTAGAATTGCATTATGAAATACTGCCACACCCACCCTATTCTCCAGATTTGGCACCGTGTGATTTTTTCTTGTTCCCTAACATGAAGAAATGGCTCGGTGGGAAAAGATTTTCATCAAATGAGGAAGTCATAGCTGAAACTGAAGCTTATTTTTCGGGGTTTAACAAAAAATATTTTTGGAGGGGTTACAAAAACTGGAACATCGTTGGACGAAATGCATCGAGTTGAAAGGAGATTATGTAGAAAAATAAAAAAAAACCTTGTGAAAGTTTTTTTTTTTTTACTTAAAGTCACTGACTTATCAAACCGCCCTCGTATAATAAAGCTATAGATAGGTTTAGTAAAAGTTGCACGGTTTCCGAGATATTCGGAATTTTAGGTTTTTTTCGAAATTGAACACCCTTGTTCAATGTTTTGATCATAGCACCATTTTAAGCTAACTTTTAATTTTTTTTATTTTTGCTCAATATTCTTGAGTACTTGTGTTTTCAGATAGGCATTACTATTTTTGTGAGATTACAATGGATTTTTTTTTAAATCGCTAACTTAATTTTTGCGTTTTCAATCGTACATTGATCGAATTTTCAGCTCTCATAGTAAAAAAAAACACTATGATCAAAACATTGAACAGTGTTCATTTTCGAAAAAAAACCTAAAAGTCCGAATATCTCGGAAACCGTGCAACTTTTACTGAACCTATTATAACTTTATTATAACGTCCTAAGAGCCCTCTATCCATAGTTCAAGGATTATCCACTCATTACCTAACACCCTGTATACATAATCTAAATCTCGGAAACGGCTCCAACGATTTTCATTAAATCTTGTATGCAGGGGGTTTGGGGGTCTAGCAAAGCAAGGTTTCATTTTTAGAAAGCATACCAAAAAATACCGAGCAAAACTCGGTCATCACGGTACTGTACATAATATATCACAGGATATCAATGTTAGGGGACCGGAGCAAGCCGTGAAAGTATGTTAGAAATAGAAAATAGAATAGGTGAGCAAGATAAAATGCAGTCAAGGTTGCTCCATGTAGGTATTTATCAAGGAATATGGCCTCTACTTCGACGTAATACTCCATAGACACTAACCTCGAAGTGATCGGTATCGTTTTTGTCGTCCTGGTTGACTTTTTCAGAGAAGAGCGAGACGGTGTCACGGATGAAGAGGTGCGCGACGTGCAGCGCCAGCGGGTGGTCAATGCCGCCCTCGCGAAGCCGCCGGTAGAGCGCCGCGTCGTGCACGATCGATATGTCGTTGTACCTGACGATGACGAACGATGCTAAGTTAACACTCAACTAAATACAACATGCAACACATCCTTCCTTTTTTTTTCAATGGCTTTAATAGTTACGTGGGAATACATAAAACGAAATGTGTAATATTTCTTGACTAAGAAGAGCGAAGTAAATCTAGTAATACAATATCCCTGTTTTGTATGTCGTTCTATATCATTCGAATGACAGACGAGCATGATATTTTGTGATTTTAGCCGAAATAAAATTACCACGATGCCTGACGGTGTGCTTTGAATCGTTGTACGATTGCATAACCAACAAGAGAATAGAAAAAAAAACAATATTTTTTTTCAAGTTTCTAATAATGCTGACGTAAGCACTTGACAAAACTGTTAGAATACTACTACAGGTGATGTTTTTATAGTTAAATGCAATCATCTAGTACAGAAAAATTACCCTTCTGTAATTTTTCTTTGGATTTACACGTTTTACTAACAAAACCTTAAATATTAAATAACGCAATGTCAAAATCTGTAATATTTTTTTTTACCAGTAGTACTCAGTAAATTCTAACTGTCTACAAAAAATTGCGCACTTGTGAGTTTTGCGAGTATAAAGGGTAATTAACACGTTTCCGTACTGGACTAATATATAAGCTAGAGCAGTAAGGAAACTACGAACAAAACGGTCGAAATGAACGCACACATAGACGCGCGTTTCTACAAAGCCCCTAAGCCGATCTCGCGGTGCCGTCAGTCGGGAGTGCCGCGTTGAGACGAGTGGTCGTCTGTTACGTGCGCCCAGACAGTCCGCGATCTTTTCGTTTTCAACATGCCAAGAGCGTATTGCGCAGTGTGTCTATGTTTCCCAATAGTTTATTTAAGAAAGCTATTCATTCGGGTGAGAATTTTTCATACCATAACATTTAATAATACAGCTTTCCGAACGAAGTAGGCGAAGTATTTTTCAGTAAGTAATATTTAATACCTACCTATCGACGAAGAAAAAGATAAAGAAATCTTAAACTGTTAAAGGTTTTTTAAATACCCTATTTTATTAATAAACGAGTTTATTTATACGAATATTTAATTGGGATTGTCTATTTTTTTACAATGTATACTGATTCAAAAACCATTTCGAGGAATACTTTATCAGGATTATTTGCAGTAATCAGATTTTATAACAATGGTGTTTTTAATTAGTTATTGTTATTTTTATATTTGCCCTTCAGTTGCCCGCGGTAATCTGACGTCATCAACTTGCAGGAGAAGATTTGTTGCATAAACTGTGGTCAGTCTCTTTTTTTAAAAAACCTTTTATACGAGGTCCAAATTGAAGTTACGGATACAATTTTCACTTTATTTTCAGCTTGTTTTATAGTAGCTCGCTAAAAAATCACGAAACAGCTATTTGGCAAAGTAATAATAATTATTAATTTAATATATTAAGTGGATCTATAATAATGAAATACTTAAAAAAAACAAGAAGTGGCCCCGAGTTATGACAACATGGTGTTGTAAACCTAATTCGGACCGTAAAATTGTCACCTGGCAGACTGTCAGTGAGAGCCGTAGTCATATTTTTTTGAGTGTATCGCATCTGTCGCTTCACTGTTTACTTTCATATTGTTGTATTATAGTTTAGGTTTAGAAGCACTTTCGGTAGACAATTAGGCAAGAGTGTAACCGCACAGCGATGCGCTTCGCTCACATGAAAGATTTTCCGCTAACTATTTTAATGGAGAGCGAAAATATTACGTTTTTCGGTTTACTTTCGCCTACTGAGTTTACTGTCTGATTTCCGGGTCCTGTTTTGTCTCGATCATACCTGGTATGTGTATATGGACCTTTCTGCTTCGCGCAGAATGTTATGGCTAGTAACGGCTGTGAAAATATAAAATTCATAGGAGAAGATCGCGTGAATCTTCCTGTGTTATTGCTGAATCATGTTGACGTTGATACTAATGACAGTTTGCCAACTTCACCACAGATAGAAAAGACGTTAATGGCGGTGCTTCACATACGTTTTATGATCAATTTATCCAATAAGCAGATGTATGGCACCGGCAGTGGAAACTCTGACGTCATCAACCAAAATACTTTCAATAATTAATAGTGAAAAAAATACCGAGTTATATGAGAAAATATTGATATTGGTTTCTTATAATTGACTCACAAAAAAAAATATAAAAAGGATAGGTATTTTTTTTTAGACAATCCCTATTATTATAGAACCCAAATAAACGTTTGTTTCTTTTTTACGGAAATTAAGGATGCCAACCCTAAAACTCATAATTAAGTGTAACTAGTTACTTTAAAACAGGCCTTACTAGCTGAGATAGCGCTAACTAAACAAAAAGCGTTTCAATTTTACAAAAAATAAACCGACAACTCTAAAGCTCTATTGGAGCGTAGGTATTAATTTTAAAAAATAAGCCTAGTTTCCATACTGCTCTATTTATTTACTGTGGATTAGGCTAGTATTAAAACTTTTTCAAAAAGTTAATCTGTTAGCAGATAAAAGTTCGCGAAACCAGAGGTTTCTGAAATGATTTGTGAAATGACGATAAACCAATGTTATCAGTTTCGTGCCTCTAGTCGACCTAATATAAACGAGCCATGTTCGTTTTAATCAATTCATCACTAAAACACATGTATTCATCCCGGGTCGTCTGGTCTGACACCTGCGGCAATCGGCGTCTCATGCCGCCGCGTCTTCAGTTCGATCGATTGTTGTTTGTCGAATGTACATAATATGCTTTCCGTTCTTTACACTTAATCCACTCTGTGATGTGAACTTTGGTTATGTTGAACGAACTGACAAGCGAAGCCCGATCTTTGAAGCATTGTTAAACAAGACTACAGTAAAACTACGTGTTTACTAACTTTTCGTGTTCCGGCGAGAGGTAGGAGTCGATTGAGTCGTATCTAGACTTGTGAATGCGAAACTTGTTGTTGGCGAGCGGCGCCAGACCACGCTCCTCGCTGGTGCGGTCGTCCACCGACGCGGCGATCACGTTCCAGCGGCAGTCCACGTCGGTCACGAAGCCGCGGTAAATCGGCGACGCCGCCGATAGCGCCAGCTGAGACGACACATCGTTATTAAAATGGTCATAATCATAAACACAGACAATCATCGCGTGGTCACGTGAGTGAGGGGAATAGGGACACTGGTGCACACCGGTCTGTTGGCGCTAACGAGTCGATCCCGGATCCAGCAAGGTTCCGAACTATATGTAAAGACAATGAATAGAAAACAATCAATAAAAAACCTAGCAACCAAAGATGATGCACATGCTTACTTTAATTCACGTGACTGGTAACAGCTGCGCGACTTTAATTTGTAAAATTTAGTAGCAATTTTTGGGTGATATTTTTTCAAGGGTAAACATAGATATGCCCAGTAATTAAATAAACAAATGTACCATGATAGGGCAGAGTGGGGCGAGCTGGTCATAGAGCGTGCGCGCCTCGACGATGCAGCAGGCCTGGAAGGTGAGCTGCAGGCAGCAGCAGCCCATCCCGAAGCCCATGGCGTCCATGTACACGCAGTCGGGCCGCGCCGCAGACGGCTCCAGCTCGTGCGATTTGTCCACGGGGATTTTCGTCTTCTCATCCCGGAATACTGATAAACACAATATAGAATATTATAATTATACAGCTAGCTTTTTAATGTGTTAGAGGACTGTCTGATAAATTCATTTATCACTCACTAGACAACATTTTACACAACTTTTTGAAATACACATAAAATCTATTTGACAATCAAATGATAAATGTGAGTTGCACAAAGTTACTTAAACAATAACTTTGACCATAACCAACGATTTTGACTTATATTTCGTAGGTTTTCTGTCAAATGTTCGCCAAAATCGCGGGTAGTGCGCCTCCCGTCCGCACCTCTCTCGGCCCCCTTTGTCGCCAACCCCACGCCCCTGTGCCGCGCGGGCGACGGCACATTTAAGCGGTCGGTCTATAACAACTGTTATGATTGTAAGGGTCCATTCGATACTATAATAATAGTAGTTTATGCAAATGATACACATACTCGTAATGAGGGCCCTGGAAACACGAGCGTGGCTTTATGAAACGAGCCTTGGCGAGTTAGAATACCCATTTGTTTTCGGAATTGATTCAGGAATACGCAGACTGCTGAGCTGCCGTGCGGGCCATAACTATTGGTGCGAATCCATTTCATTTAACCGACTTCAAAAAAGGAGGAGGTTCTATGTTCGACCGTATGTTTTTTAAGCTATTTTCTTCAAATCTAAACGCAATAGTATTCTATTATAATGTCTTCAAGCGAAAGAATGTCAGGAAGCCACTAAATATCTCCTAAATACTTTGCATTTATATTAACTACTTAATTAAGAACATTGGCATCATACATACGGCATGCCGCTCCATGAATTCATCATCATCATATCAGCCATAGGACGTCCGCTGTCGGACAGAGGCTCCCCCACAGACCTCCAGTTGCCTCGGTTGGAAGCGGCTTGCGTCCACCGTGAACCCGCGACTTTAACCTCCATGAATTTGTATGTTTATAATTATAAATGCTCAATAATTAAAACCATTCACGGTATGAAATATCGTGCAGGAGTTATGATACATTCTAATTAAAATAAGGGTTATCGCGAAGCAGATAACTTGTTACTTACTCGGTATGTTGATTGCTACTTTTTCACCTCTTCTTTGTCTTATGTTTGCGGTCAGGGTTTTGAATCGCGGATGCCCGTCGAAGACAGCTTCATCGGGGAAAAAAAGGGACTTCGTGACTTTGCCGTCTGGATTCGGGGGAAACGGCGGGCTGGTAAAGTTTGGACAACCTAACCTGTAGGGATGAAACTCATAATAACATTATAAATTCATGTGAGCAAATATAAGTCCTATCAGCTTCTCGCATCGTGTGTTTCGATAAGAATTAAACGTACCTAGGAAAGTTAGTGATGCTCATTATAACTTCACCGTCTTTGAGTAGGCTGCTGGCCTCCGCTCGTCGGTTTTGCATATTCGCCTCCACGATGTTGAAGTGGGCCAGCAGTCCGCCGTACGGTTTTCCTGGCGTGCCCTCAACCATATAAGCGCCATATTCGGGTCGCCACAAGGATTTCACATCTAAAAACATCATATTTATTAGGTTTGCGCGATTGGTCTAGCTAGAGCTATCCATTGCGCTGCATAATATAGTGCAGCCATTCGGGTTGGTCTCGCTGTCCCCCTCACTCGGCCGACTCAAGAAAGTATCAAACTCATAAGAGCGAGTGAGACGGCAAAACACACCCGATACGCATTCTATTCTAACAGCTCACGGACTGTCATTTGTATATTTATTTTGTACAATGTATGTAAATTAAGACCAGTTACAAATCCCATTGTTGTAGGTACTTATTACATTATTTTCCGCTAATGGTCAACACAATAGATAGGTACAGCGAATCATTTTTAATATAAGAGTATCTAAGTTCAAACAAGGAAAATAGTGTCTGAAAAACCGCAACATTAACTTGGCGACGGAAAACCAAATACCTACTATACTAGTATACTGGAATAGATTGGCTGACTAATCCGTAATACCAAAAATGTATTCTTGCTATTCTAATTATTCTCCTTGACCAAGATGTTCTTAATTTACGCCAGAGAAACACACAGAAAGACAATTGGCAATTATGTCGTCAATCTGAAAATAATGAAAGTTTATGCAACACGAAATTTGAGATTTCCTCATAACATCCCCTGGTAATGTATCCTGTTTGTTCCATTTAGGAATCACGTACCTACATCGAGTTATCTAGAATCTCCAATATATACCTATACAGTCAAAAAACTAGAACGGGACATGAAACGACGGATGAGGAGACATGACAACTTTAAGAAGTTTGTTGACTAAAACAAATAAGCACCTACAAAAACTATTGAAATCTATTTACTAAATACGAGAATAAAACAAGAGCATAAAACTTTTGCTTCCGCAATGTATTTTTGTTATTCGGCTACGGCGAAGCCCAAAAGGAGAATTATGTGTTTTATGCACAGGTATACTGCCTACTTATGTATGGATGTAAAATACCGGACTGTATATGTACAAACATTTAACTGAAAAAAAAAAAAAGCCCTGAAACTCCGACTTTTCTTTCAATTAAAACAGCAGATAGAAACAAACGTAAATTACACATTCCACAAAAAAATTAATTACAATCCGAGAAAAGTGAAACGTAGAACCCTGTAATATTGGAACAGCGAGATATTTCATTATTCATATATAGGTATGTGGAAAGAACGGCCCACTGACATTTTATTCAACGTTTTAATCACATTTATAAAAGTTTGGCCGAAATTATAATCAAAAATGACATGTTTCGGTCTGATACCTACTTAAATGCGATTGTTTAATCGCGCCGTCCCACAGCCCACTCAAACTAATAGTGCTTAATAAGAGAGTATGTTTTAAGGTGTCGTGAAGGAAAACACCGAAAAATAATCGTTATAAGTACGTACAGTCCGTGAGCTCTTCAAATTCCATTAGGGTTTCGGGTACCATCGGCCGATTCAAGTATCAAACCGATAAGAGTGAGCGAGACAACAATGCAAGCCCGAATCACATTCCAACAGCTCTCGGACTGTATTCAATTATTTTACTACCCACCCCTATTTTGTTTTAATCTTACGATCCCTCTGATCAAAAGATCTCTTGAATCTTTTAACCATTTTTAAAAACCTACTTATCTAATGTATTTATGACACATTACCTTAAAATTAAGTGCTCTTTTCCATATAAGTAATACATGGCGATTAACAAAGCACATTTTCAAAATTTCATTCACATAGCTCATATAGCTTCCGGATAAAATGTCTATGGAAGATGGACAGGACGAAACTAGGTATAAAGGTTCCGTTTTTGCTACGTGTTTTGGCTGTCCTTATAAATAGAATATACAATCACTTCGTTTTGCATATCTTGAAGACCTCTTTTTTTAACCAGAACGACTAGTTGTATCAATTGTACTACAACGACTACTGTACTACCTTTTGTTGGCGATTTTCTTCAAGTTGAATACTGACCCGAGCCAAAGGAACATCGGAATAAAAAATACTCTACGTGTATTCCTGATTAGTTCCAGCTTGCAACATACATACCTACATAATATTTTACAAATAAGCCACGTTATTTTCGAGATGACCATATTGTTACCCGAGTCTTACTTAATAAATAGACACACATATTCAAACAACCTTGCCACAATGTGTAGTGATACTTATCATTCTTATCATCGGCGTTACGGTAAACAGCTTGAGGAATCAATAATTGCCTAGTTTTTAGGAATCCGTAGAAAATATATACATACATACATACATAAATAAAGGCTTTATCCCTTACGGGGTAGACAGAATAATATGTATTAATTGAACAAGCGAAATAACAAAAACAATATTACTCAGACCATATTAAAAACAGTTTTAAACAAGCAATTTTTGTATCATACATTTTTTTTGGGTAGCTCGTAAAGGCCTTTAATGATTTCGATGGCTATGTAGGGGTATTTGGAGGGCTTTTTTTTCGTGAGTTACCAACACAGACGTAGCGCCAGTAGCCACAATATTTTAAACCCAACCCACTGCTGCAAAGTGCTGTGCAGTGGTCTTCATTTTACTTTACATTTAAGTTTTGGTTTGAACGATGCACCGGCTAGACATGCCTCTCTGTAAAATATTTGGGAAAAAAACTAGCAGCAAAAACTCATGATTGCACATGAAGTGTACGATAAATTAAACCACTGATAGTACCTATGCAGATAACAAGGATTGCTTATGTGTGTACGAATACGATAGCTACATTTAAAGATTCACACACAGTATAGGTACCTACTTTTGTATCTAACGTTGAGAAAAAAGTGCTGAGATAAGTAGTGCAATTTCTGTAATGTATCTAAAACTAAAAGCTACGCTGGTTGTATAGGGCATAAGGCGATCTAGGAAGAAGGCAAATACCGTATTGCGCAACAATTACTTTTTTTTTTCAGTCTGCGTCATCCTCATCCTTATCAATGACTTAGCAATGACAGTGCAAATTTTAAGGTTAATCTTACTAGATTCATTTGTACGAAAAAGCCAAGTCATGCATGCTCTATTTTAAAACTTATCTGAACCCTGTAGGTACATACCTACACGCTCGAATAAAAATAGGTATTAACTATTTTACAGCTCCATTGTCTAGTATCATTAGGTACCACACCACCATATCTAGTAGGTATGTATCTTACAATATTCAGGGAATTCGGAGACTTAACGGATCTGAGACTTAATGTTATTGTCATACCAATAGAGAAATTAAAAGAAAGATACCATACCCCACCCCCTTTTCATTTTAACCCACATTTGCTAAAACTCAAAGTTTATAACGTAATGTAAGTATACCTATATAATGTCTGCGTATGAATATCAGTACAACAGTACATTCTATGTAAATGATAACGTAATTGATGCCAATGAAATATGGAACAATATTTTTCGATTTTTTTATTCATATTGGAACCTTATAAGTAGTGTGCGAGTCCGACAAACTTTGTCCCGATTTTTTTTATTTTTGCTGTAGGGTAAAAAATACCGTGGGCTGACAAATTTTAGCCAGATAGGTAGACAAAACTATTCACCATGGGAATGTCGCAATGTTAAGGGCGTGTTGTACGCGAGGAGAAACATGTGCGATTCGCAATTTCGCACATCACAGTGCGGCGACTCGTGTGCGTCTGCAATAATGCAATCAGCACGCAACTGACACACGCCACAAAAACAAGGCATTCATCTCTTAGTTCCAGTTTTAATTATGCGTCTAAATTTAATGGTCATATTAAGTTGGAAAGTCGTTTGAATGTTTTAAATTAATTCTTTTATTTACCAGCGACAATTTTTTTACAAGCTTTATATCAACTTGCAATGTGTGTATGTATGTATTTATTGTATATAGAATAGTAGCAAATTAATAACACTTATCACAAATTAGGACCATAACCCGACTGTCTCTTTTAACATCATTATTAGCTGTTTCAAATGTAAGTAGGTACAGTGGATTTCGGTTATAATGATGTTGAAGTAGTTGCAGCATCCAGAATTGTAAATATCCAAATTGTTTAAAAATTGTTTCTATCATTTTTGAAGTCAACATACCTCTAGGAGCCAGACTCACGATTTATGAAACACTGTTCACACACTGGAAATTGCTAGGTGACAGATTCTGTATGCATGCGATTGATTTATGGTTTTTTTTATGGTTCAACTTCATGCTAATGTAAACAAATAATAAGAAAGCTTAATAGCTTTATGAATGAGTCTGAGCTTAGTGGCTTTGCCAACTTAGTCACATTATTCAGATGGGATTTCTAGGAATCTGTCACGAATGGTTCATAGCAACAAGTCTTTATATCCAAAACTGACTCTATATCTGAAGATGCTAATGCTGAATTAATTTCCTAAAGTATACTTTAAATTCAAAGAATCTAAGTCAGATGTTGTTCTATCCGAAAATTTGTTATAACAGAGGTTGTTAAATGAAATCCACTGTACCTACATTACATGGGTATTCATTTGTTCATCCTACCAATATATCCTATGCTAGTGAAAATGGCTGCATAGCATAGACTTGAATGAAATTCAGCACATATAATAGTTTATAACCTGTAACACAGGATAATTATTATTCTGGAATCCTGAGAAAACAGATTGCGATAAACAAATTTGACATCTTACACCTAAGGTCTACTATTTGCCGACTTGACTTTACGCAATTTAGAAATTGCATACCTAATTAGATTTTCATTAAAAAACCATGAAACATGTGGGCCACTCCCCTACTGGAATAACTCCTTCACCATAGGAGTGACTATAAATATGTACTTTATAATAAAAATAAATAAAAATAAGCAATAATTACTCTGCGGATCTGCTAGTTCCTTTTCCTGTAGTTGGGGTAGTAACTCATCTGCCCGAAGGCTTACTGTAGCTCGTTGGTTTTCATCATCAAACTTAACAATTATGTACTCCACCTAAAAAAAAAATTACTACAGGATTTGGTTCATAAAAAAAACAAGTTAAAAGTAAGACCCAAAAATAAATAGATATAATGTAGACTGTAAGTTTGAGTGTGCTGATAATAAACAGTGGGATGACATACCTCATCTCCCCATTTGAGTACATCGCCGGTACGTTCTCGCAGCTTGCTGTAGAGATGGATAAACTGCTCCACACCGTGGTGGCGCACATGTTCCGCCAGCGCCTTGGTCTCCTCCCACGACAGCGGACTGCCTTCCGTGAGCAACCCCATGCTGACCACTTGAGTTTGGCGAGAATTAAAAGGCGAAAAGCAGACACGGTTCAATGTAAATACTCCGAAACAAAACTTCCTAACGTTACAAACAATGTTCATAAAAATATTAATATAAATAAAATAACAAACAAATGTTCATAAAACTTTGCTGATACACAACAGGAACATACAGGTCTAAGAGAAACTATCTAAACTTCACTGTGATTATTGACTCTGTTACTTTTGATTTTAATTCCGGTATTATGTATGATCTAAAACGTAAACCGAAAACTCTCTGCATAGCTTTACCGAAAGAAAATGAGTGAACTGAACGAAGGAGAAGACAGACAACACATTTTATGTCACAAATTTAAGTGTCACTCAAACCAAACCAACCATATGACTCAGTCAAACAAAACCTCGCAGCGCACTTTTCGCTGTCAGAACGTTGGCTGTTCAACGTTGTTTAAAGGCTAGAAAAAAACCATCGTCTCAATCACTATCAAGAAACAATCTATCGAAGGTACAAATACCTATTTGTTACCTAACCAATAAATAAACGAAGAACATATATTTTTTGATTTTATTTTTGTTTTTCTGTCCCAGATATTGGAAAATTATTCTGTGCAAATGTTCACGGCAAGTTTACCCATATACTGAGTAAGGAGTAGGATTATGTAATAGAGGTTCGATTCCGATACGAAAAATTACGCCTCCGCTTTCAACCAATCCCGATTTCGGTGCCGACATTTTATGGGAATTTTTAAAAAATCGGAAGTCGTATACAGGGTTATTGATAATTCGACATATTCCCGTTAGCAGGTAATAGGATAGGCGTGACTATTTGCGATAATTTTGACACCCATTCCATATGGATTATGCACCATTTTTGAGTTATATTTCTTGTAGATTTCTTCAAAATGTCAAAAACACAGCTTCAAAAATTTATTGAAAAAAATTATTAAGTAATTGAAATTTATCAATAATTAAAACAACAATGATCAACCAAAATTTAAAAATGAGAAACAGAAAGCGATATTATTTGCATATTTTTCAACTAAAATGCCTTAAAAACAAAAAAAGATGAAAATTCGCTTGCAGATTTTTTCAAAAGCAATGCATAATAACTAGGAACTTATTTCAAAGCAACTAAAAAAATTACCACGAAGGAAGCAAGCGTGAATTCATATTCGAACTAAATTTAAGACCGGTTTTTTAAATTTCCATAAAATTTAATAAAAACAATACCCAATGTTAATAGGCGGTTACTAAATTTAAATATTTGGGTCATTGGGTCACAGACACCCTAAAGGATGATGTTGACTTGGAAAGGGAACGCAGGCAGAGCATTGTCGGTTAGGGGCAATATGCTTTCACGCAGGTTTGCACGCTGTTCTAGGGAGGTGAAGATTACTCTCTTTAAAACTTACTGCCAAACTTTGTACGTCTCTGTGGGAGCGCGTGCGGCGCAGCAGTCGCAGCACCAACTCTCTCCTGAAGGTGGTGGCAGCTAGGACCGATAGTCCTATTATCGCTCATTGGATGTCCGTGCATGTCAAATTCAACGAGCATTTCATTTTTAACTAATAACTTAAATTTAAAATTTTAATAACTTGAATATATTGTTACTAACATTAAACATTTACATATATGGATAAGGATTACTCAATTGATTGATTTTTGTCTGAAATAAATAATTTCATTTCAGTTCATTTCATTTCAAATAAAATCAAAAATACAAGTTTCAAATAAAATAATAGGTATCGCTTTCCATCTCGCTTTTTTAAATTTGGTCTCGTAAATATTGTTATTGATAAATGTTTAATCGTTTGTATAACTTAGAAGAAAAAATGAGATATAAATTGATAATTTTTTGAAGTTGCATTTTGCCTTATTTTGTATAAAAATATAATTCAAAAATGGTTCTCTTTTACGTAATGCATATTAATGCATATGGGGATTTAAATTATTGCAAATAGTCACCCTTATCACCTCCTAATTGGAATATACGTCGAATTGCCAATAGCTAATCCTGTTTATGACGCTCCTCCAAATCCTCCAATATCAGTTTCAAATGTCAAAAAGTCAAAAGTTTCCCTCCCACACATAACTTCACCTCTTCCCTCACCACCAAACACAACACTTTTTGACACTTGAAAAAGTGTGGGAGCGCTAATCAAGTTGGGAATGGATGATTATTTTGAAAGAGCTTGGTGATTTTTCTATTGATAGGAATAACCATCCTTAGCTACGGAAAAAAGTTTCAGATTTTTCCGTCGAGCCATATATTTTATAAAAATAAAAACATTTTACTCAGTCACTCGGCGGGGTCTACACGGCAGTAAGCAGTACGCCAATGACATATCAAATTAAAAAAAAAAATGCTGCTTGAATCTGTGGTACACGATGGCATTTGTAGCTAAAAGAAGCAACGGCTAAGTGGCGCCGTCTGTAGATTGTTCGTGTTACTAACCAAACATGGGGAATTTCTACAAAAATGACCATAATATGTATTTTTTTTCTCAGATTTTGGAATTATTGGGTTATTTCTACTCCGAATCAAAAACTACTGAAAGTAATTATGAGAAATTTATGGTAATTTTAATGAAATCCCAAATAGGTGGTTTAGTACCAACAACAATCTACAGACGGCGCCACTTAGCCGTTGTTTTTGCTTGTTTTAGCTTCCGAGTGCGGTGCTATTAATCAATGTCAGTGACAAAATGTCATTGTGTACCACAGATTCAAGCAGCATTTTTTTTTTAATTTGATATGTCATTGGCGTACTGCTTACTGCCGTATAGACCCCGCCGAGTGACTGAGTAAAATGTTTTTATTTTTATAAAATATATGGCTCGACGGAAAAATCTGAAACTTTTTTCTGTAGCTAAGAATGGTTATTCCTATCAATAAAAAAATCACCAAGCAATTTTAAAATAATCATCCATTCCCAGTTGTGAAAAGATTGGAAAACACGATACCTACGAAGAAGGGCCAAAATAGCATTCATAAATTCTCTTACTTCTTACTTTAAGTTTCAAGTTGCACATGAAAAGAAGTAATTTTAGGAGGTGAGAGCGACTTTTTGACACTGATAGTGGAGGAGCGCATTGCGCATTATAACCTGTGGTATCCACTCGCTCGCGTCAAGTAGAATCAAGTCATAGAGTATATCACTGGTATATCATCATCATCACTATCACTACATAGATAAAACAAAGTCGCTTTTTCTGTCCCTATGCCCCTATGTATGCTTATATCTTCAAAACTACACTACGGATTTTGATGCGGTTTTTTTAAATAGATAGTGATTCAAGATTTCAATGTGGGCATATAGACGCATGTTGGCCATAAGATGGACCGATCGGGTGACCAATGTTGAGGTCCTGCGTCGGGTTGGAAAGGAGTGTGAACTGATGCAGACCATCAAAAGAAGAAAAGTTGCTTATCTGGGACATGTGCTTAGGCACACAAGATACGAGCTTTTACAGCTTATAATCATGGGCAAAGTGGCTGGAAAAAGAGCTGTTGGGCGCAGGAAGAAATCTTGGCTGCGAAATATCCGGGAATGGACTGGAATCACAAGTGCAGCGGAGCTTTTCAACCTGGCCAGGGACCGTGTGAAGTATGCGGAGCTGACTGCCAACCTTCACTAGTTGGAGAGGCACCATAAGAAGAAGAAGTGATTCAAGAGGAAGGTTTTTACGTATAATTCTACGCATAAGAAGTCGCGGGCTAGTAATGTAATAAACGCGCCGTATGTAATGTAATAGTTGCGCGGAACAAGTCGCAGGCAAAAGCTAGTGGTATCACTAGCTGTTGTCTGCGACTTCGTCCGCACAGTTTAAATGTATCCTATGTTCATCAGGCATAATGTAGGATTCTAATATTGAAAGAATTTTTCAAATCGGTGAAGTAGTTTCGAAGCCTACTCAATGCAAACAAACAGACAAACAACTAAATATTTCCTCTTTTTTTAATCCAAAAAACAGACATAGAGCGTACTTATTTTTTTTTCTCCTGGCTTGGCTATGAGGAATTGCAATGATAATGATAATTATCTGTCACCGTTTGACACAAAGTCACGCCCTGACGCCATCTTTAAAATGCTACTGTGCTGCCCTCTAAAAATTGGTTCCTCTGTATCCTTACATATGGATAATTTAAAATTTAAGACATGTGTTGATTCTATATGATTCTATATGTTTTAAGACAATGAACCTAGCAAAGTGAAATTTTGCACCTGGGTTCCTCATACAGTTTATGTTTATACTAATTTATGTTTATGTTTACCCCGTAAGGGATAAAGATGTGATTTGTGTATGTATGTATGTAATATAAAAAATGTGAAAGTTTGTCTTTCTGTCAATTTGTCTGTTATCTCTTTACGCTTACACCGCTGAACCAATTAACATGAAATTTGGTATTGATATACTTCGTTTTGGTCTGGTATGGTAGGGGAGCGACATAGAATACTTTTTGTTATGAAAATCACCCTTTGGGGAAGTGAGAAGGCAGGTGAAATTAACTACGAAAATGCTATGAGTATAGGTAGTATAATCTATGCTTACATTGAATGTTTGCCGGTAACTTTTTTGTAGGGCTTTACAAACAACATTTCGAGGACGAAGGTCCTACGGGTTAAGTCCTACGGGTTAATACTTATGTCCTGTCAATCGTTCAAAGGTTAACTGGAAGAGATCCCTTTTAGGGATAAGTTCGCCTTTGTGCATGTGTGTTATACTGTATTCATCTTTTTCTTGTGTTTTATGTACAATAAAGAGCTATACATACATACATACATACATACAAGTCCTGGGCCCAGTGCCTATGTGACTAGATTTTTAATATTATAAAAATTAGCTACTTACCCTAAACTAATAACCGCTTCCACGATGTTTGTGATGAAAAAAGCTACTCAAAATCAATATTTAGTTGTGCTTATCTTATCATAATCATAACCATGTCGAACCTAACGTCTAGTAGTTTTGCTAACATTGCATAGGTGGCAGCAGTGACTGAGCGCATCACTTGAAATGTCTAATTCCAAGTTATCAATCACAGCAGATTGAGTCTGTGGATAAGTTGGTGGCACTGGCAGTAAGCTGGTTGTGGTAATTGTTTTTCAGTGGGTCAGAACGAAGAGAAGTAATGGAAGTAACACGCGTGTTTTTGAAGGTTTTTGTTAGTCAAAGTGACTAAATTAATGATCGTTTCGCTATCATTACGAGTGGACTAAAATTTGTTATATCACTAACAAATTCTCTTCAGAGAGTAGTTGAAGATACAGTGGTTTGATGCACAACTGGTGTATCAAACCAAATATAAATGATCATGGTACCAGTAGCCATCGAGGGGTGCAGCCAAGGGGCGGAGGGCGGGGGAGCTAGAGGTGGCTCTATCTCCTTGGCTTTACTAATAGACTTTATTGTGCAAAGAACTTATGATGAGCTCACAGTCTTGGCTGAATTGTAAGTTCTTTTCTCTGATATTCATCAGTATATAAATTTAGTTTGGTGTGTACAGTACACAGTGGTTTCCGTTATTTTATTATGTTCCAGATTGCCAAGGAAAACAGATATGGAGCGTAAAATTGAGATATACAAATTTAGTGCTCGTACTCGGCAATTGTTCGTTCGCTTATTGGCATTGGTCAAATGGGCGAGCAGTGCCACCAAAGTAGATCGCTCGGCCCACATCATGGCCTTCCTGGACAAACAAGCCTTGCTATTTGTGGAGACAGCTGATGTCCTGGCAAGAGTGGCTCGGGAAACTCTTGTACATGCAAGGTATCTAATACTGTTTAATATGTTACTGTATGAATGTACTTGCTTTTTTGGCTTGTGGTTACATGGAAGCAAGCAACTTTATCAAGATGAACATCATAAATTTTCTACAATACCTATACATTTTCACTGCTACCTATGTAAGTGTTAGTTTCTGTTGTTCAAACGTTCTTTTTTGTTAATTTTTATAATGTTTTTATATTTTGTATTAATATTGTTTTATTACTTTTTATATGAATATTGTAAAAACCTAACTAGAGATATAAATAAATATACATAATAATAATAATAACATTGAAATTCTATAAATTCTTGAGGATGCTAGAATGTCACTAAAGTATAAATATTGATACTTAAGTAAATGTAAACTTTAAGATGCAACCACAGATACAGGTTTCTTGATATGTATGATTCTATGATTCTTAATTCAAATGTTTGTTTTTTTTAAGGGATTTCACCTACACATATTCACACCAACTTTTGGATAATTGAGCATTTGGATAAACTAAGTCAGCATCAGCTTAGCTGCGTTCTCATAGGTGTGTAGGTTACTGTTACCTACTTAGGGAAGCATTTAGTTTTGCCACATCAGAAAGTTTAAAAATTCCAGGCTCGTGAATTGAAATATGTCATTTGTGGGGGTTGGGACCAATTAGCTTGTATGTAGAGTGTTGAGAGTGTGCTAGGGCCCCCCCTGTAGCAATGTTTGTCTGCTGGCAGGCTGCCTACGTTCCACATGGCGGCGGCGGTGGAGGTGCTGACGATCGGTACCTACAGCCGGCTGCCGGCGGTGATCCGCGAGCGGCTCGTGCCTCCGCCCGCGCTCGCGCCCGCCGAACGACGCTCCACGCTGCGCGCACTCGCACACGTTGTACGCCAGAGGCTCACCACTGCCTCCTTACCCAGTGACGTTAGGAATCTGAAGGTATGCGGTACTGGCTTCACCTAGTTTATGTTCACTAATCGTTATATCTGAATTACTCTTAAGCAAATAATTTACCTCATTTTCGGTTTGGGATTATTTGTCCCCATCTCCGGACATCGATGCTGACCACAGGAACTGCTTCACGTGTGTTGCACCTTTGAATTTGTTGGTATTTGTGAGCGCAATTACATTTGATGATGAGCTTTTTGATGCAAGAAAACATTGTCTATGTTTAAGATATCTAATAATTAGTTGTTTTCATAAATGTATTTATTTCATTGTATTCAGGTTGAAAATGGACGTGCCACCTTCACGGTTGGCCAGGAATTTAGTGTCTCGTTGACGGTAATGGGTGATGCGCCCAACCTACCTTGGCGGCTACTCGACATCGCAATTCTGATTCAGGATAGCGAAACTAGTGGTAAGCAGACAATATTGTTAATTTTTTAAAGAAATAAGTAACAGGTTCAGGTTGAAGATGTCACAATTATTTTACTGCTGTCTCAAGTGGACAGATTTACAATTATTAGCTGCTGCGCCGGCGAAGCGGGAAGATGGCGCGAGAAAGAAGTTTTTATTATTCATTAAGAACGTTTTACTTCCAGAGGGCAAGGCGTTGGTGCATACTTCCCAGCTGGCGTGGCTGCGCGGCGTGGCGCAGGCGCGTCTGGCGGCCGCCGGCCTCAGCGGCGCGTTGACAGCGTTGCGATACTTCTGCCGCTCCCTCTCTTTAGAGTTACTCTACACACAAACGCTCAGGCTGTGTCGTGACCGACTATCGAAACATCTTCAAGTCGATAGATACATACCAGGGCAAAAATTGCAGATATCATATTGGAAGTGAGTTAATGTGACATACACACTTTGTATACAGACAGGACGAGGAATATACAAATCAGATATTGATGATTAGGTATGCGTCTAGTCTAGTTAAATTCAGTAATATTTATATTACTGCTTTGTCACACGTACTAGTACTCGTTTTTCGCTCTATTTTCTTACCCTCTGTACACTGAAGCCTTATCAATTAATTATAACCTTTTATTTCTCATAACGCCCAAGTGTCGTGCCGCGCAACGACTATTTCATATTAGCATCGATCATAATAATCTGCTTGCCTAACATTAGCGTTATGCTTGACATTGGGCCAGTCAATGAATGTAATAACATCCACAGTGCTTGGATATTTTTTTTTCAAACAAATTGTAGGTCATTTGTTTTCTGATTTGGTTGGCACAGAAGGCAGAACCTGATTGAGTTGTGGTGTGGAGGTATATTATATGATGTTGTGTATGTTGTTTGTAGAGAGTTGGGCTGCGAGTTGGGGTACCGGCTGATCGTGGGCGCGGAGGGCGAGGCGCTGTGCGTGTGGCACGTGCCGGCGCTGGCGGGCGCTGAGCGCGTGGCGGCCGCGCTCACGCCGCACCAGCCCTCCATGGAGCGGCTGCTGGCGCACACCGTGCACGTACGGTCCAGGCAGCGGCTCAACGACCTCAAAGTCTTGCTCAATGACCTTGGGGTACTTATTCATATTAACCACTACTGTTTCCTGTGATCTGTCGGTCATCTGCGCGATGCTATTCCAGTGATGTGATACATTTAAACCTGACAGAAGTGTCGGTAAAACTGTTATCATCCTTTTAAAAACCCCTGCTAATGCAGAGTCACTCAACAAAATAATAAACCCATAAACGTTAGTGAGACATCAATACAGATCCAAAGGTCTTTTTAATTACTATAATCACACTGTAGCTTATTGTTTGACTATTAGGGCGGCACTCCACTTGGCGTTGGGTGTTCACGTTGCGCTATTGGCATCTTCGTCGCATATACGCTAGAAACAATATAGTGCAGGTTATCAATATTGCTTGTTAAAGATGCATGGTGGGTGGTTGTATCGGAGTGTTGTGTTGGCAGGTGGAGTGCACGGTGGGCGGGTGGCCGTGCGTGCTGGCGTGCTCGGTGCTGTGGCCGTGCCTGCGCGCGGAGCAGCTGCTGGTGTCGGTGGGCGCGCACGGCGGGCGGCTGCGCGCGCGCGTGCCCGCGTACCCCGCCACGCCGCGCATGCCCGACTTGGCGCTCGCGCTCGCCACCACCAACTTGCCACAAATCAAAAACATGCTTACGCATCTCAGGTCTCTACCACTCGCTAATCAATCTATACATTTGAAAACAGTAGAGACAAACAATGATAGGATATTAGAAACTTTGACAATCCATTTCGATGGTTTTAAGATTTTTCGTCTGTATGTTCACGCTGATCTATGAAAAGACTGATTTTTTTCATAGCGCTTATAGGAAGATTAATTAGACAGAAACATCATGCGGTAATTTTCTTTAGATCTAATATCGAGAATACGAGATATTTGTCATTATAAGTTTGAAATTAGTCACTCTTCTGTAAATTAAATCCACGCGATCTAAGTTGCAGGCGCCAACTAATAGTAACTAAATTTAAAGAACTGAATGATACTGCTGAAATTGCTTTCAACACACTTAGTTTCCCTACTTCTCCTCTTACTTAAGCTTTGAATGTATTAATTTTTGTTGTAAATACAACAATATGGAGAAATAATTGGAATTCTCATTAACTATTCGTTGAGCACAAAACGACGACGAACAAGCACGAAAAGTGTGAATTCGGCAAATCAAAATCACTCCATTCCAACGACGATTTGATAAGCCTGTTAGACCTCCAATATCCTCCTAAGTTTTCACTTCCCGACTAAATAGCATTTTATGCAACAGTTGTATTAGAGGGGTCAAAAAAGGCGAGTGGTGTGGGTTACGATGTGAGAGTAGCGAACATCGTAAGAAATACGCCACGAGCTTTTTTTGACTACAACGTTGCATACAATACTTTTTCTATGACTAAGTAGGTACTTAATAAATGAAAATAATACGTTCTCCGAAAATGAAGAAGTCCGGTGTTCCAGTCTCCACGCCATGAAATTCTCGTAGGCTTTATCATTGCCGAGATTTTCTAGGCAACTTTTCCATCACTTCCTGGGCCGTCGCGGATATTTCTTCCGGTGTTGATTTAATTACGTTCTAATCCATGTTTTTTTATGATACGTTACAAAACTTTGTTAAAACTATTGCAATCAAACGATAAAGAAGTTATGAAACATGAAAACGACAAAATTGGAAGTTTGTTTATCGTAAACTTTGTTTTTAATTAACCTTTACTTTTTTTACAGCTTGCTTTTACCAACGTTTACCAACTTGCCAGTGACGTTACTAAAAAATCTTGTTTGTTTTGTTGGCAACTATGCATTTAGTTCAGAAAGTTTCAGTTCCATAAAAAACCATATTAATGAAATAATTTGTTAAGTTGCTAGTCATACATTTTCATCGTAAATTTAATGTTGATCGTGTAAAAGTTTTACCTAAGTCGGGCTGTCTATGGCTGGCAGAGTAACAATGGAGCACTTTTAGAGACATAAGCCTGAGCTTTTAGAGGGAATAGACAATATAGACTTATCCCGTCTTTTTATGAGTATTCTTATAGTGCTTATGATTACATAAATCACAGATAATAGTACAGGAGTAGAAAAAGTTAGTAAAGCGATTGCCCCGCCATTCTGTAGCAGATGAAGATTAACCGCGTGCAATGCAAGAGCACTATCCAACTTTAGCTCTTATGACGTTATAACTCTGAAAGATAAATAATTATGTGTAGGTTCTGGCTGGTGGCGCGACGCTGCGAAAAAACTCTGCAGCACCTGCCGGCGAGCGTCTGCTCCCACCTGCCGTTCCTGCACGGGCCGGACCACCCTCTGGGCCGGCTCGCGCCCGACCGCCTCTACGTCACGCTGCACCGCCACACGGACCACATCCTCGTCAGTATCTAATCTGCTATCTATTATATTACCCCGAGCAGTAGGCAACATGGCTGCCGTACCCGAAATATTGTACAGCCAAATATTAAAGGAAACGATTTACGGTTTTTTTGTGAATACGTAAAGACTCGGTACATCGCTACTTACGTGGCCGAAGGACGTTGACGGCAGCTAGACAGATCTGCCAGGCGCTCTTTAATAGCTGTTGCATTCATGAATTTGTTGGCTGGACTTTTACCACACACATACGGGCCAGACAGATCGAAACATTAATCTACGCTCGAAAGTTATCTGCTCATGAGCTCAGTGCCCACTGAACTAAACGCGAACTTTTGGGTAAAAAAATAATTTTATTGCGGTGTCTAACATATACATAACATACGCTTTTATTTACGCATTTTGTCCAAGACCACAGAACCGTTAACATTATATTTTAGTTAATAATTCCGCCTTTATCATACGGTGCGAAATTGGCTGCATGGACCTTATTCGGCGCGACTTAGCAACGTCTGGTAAAGAGTATCAATCATATTGCAGATAGTGGAAATGAAGGAAATAGCAGCAGGCAGCGGCGCTACGACCAGCAACAGCGCGAACAGCGGCAGCGCGTGCACCGTGGGGCTGTCGTTCCACCTGGCGGGCGCGCGGCGCTGCACGCCGGACGAGTACGAGGACGAGGCCGCGGCGCCCGTCGCGCCCGTCGCGGCCGTCGCGCCCGTCGCCGCGCGCGCCTTCCTCAAGCTGCACTCGCTCGTCGAACTCGACACCTTCACCCTCACACACGGACCCTTCACGCCGCTCGACACAGCTGGTACATCCTATCATTATAACTACAGCCTAGGCATTCTGGGATGTTTGCATAAGAGCAACGAACGGTTTCTTTTCGCTGTTTAATGGGTTTAGAAGTTTTTTGCGAATACGACACTAGAAAAATATTATGTACTAGCCTTCCTTCCGCAGCTTCGCCCGCGGTAAATTAATTTTCCCGTAGGAAAAGGTATTTTCCCGCGGTAAAAAGTAGCCTATGTCAGTGATAATGTAGCTTTCTAACGGCAAAAGAATTTTTGAAATCTGTCCAATAGTTTCGGAGCCTATTCAATGCAAACAAACAAACAATCAAATTTTTCCTCTTTATAATATTAGTATAGATGAGTGCTATGGGCAGATGAGATTTCAAAATAAGACAAGTATAGCGTCGAACAAAAATGTCTGCAAAAATGTTAGCATTCCTTCTAAATCCACCGGCATCCGGCTAAGTTATTCGTTCTTATGTTTATTACAATAGAAACATTATTTCATTATTTCTGTAATAACAACAAGCGCAAAATATGCCAGCGGGTGGGCCGCTTGAATTTTTTTGTGTAGGTAAACTATAATGTCATTGCTTGTTTTGTAATTAATCTTAAGCACTCATTAATTGCAATAGCGACTTGTTTAATTGTGCTCATTGTTATATGACAACGATGAGGAAGACGACTGCTAAGCGTAATAATATTATGAAGTATGCAGTCAACATGTTTTAACTAAGGCTAATTATTGCAACTGTGCTATTAGCTACAGCACTGCCAAATGCGAATTCTGATTTTACTATAATACTTTAATGCAATACGAGAGTCAATATGTCTATGTTGTTTTTTATGCCACAATGACAGATAAAATACTACAAAAATAATAGGTAGCTGAATATTTAAAAAAAATCTGGCTATATTTTGTCATGAAAAAGTTATGAATAATGTTGATGTTTATTGAAAGCAAGATTCCCCATCCCGTGAAAATTTCACAAAATTCGTGCTTGATCCCCACATCATAAATGAAACCCACAACATATCAGCGCCAGGTCAAGACAGTAAAAATGATGCGCTCAGTGGCGAATGTGCGAATTATTATTTAATATTTTGAACAGTTTTTGACAGTTTGCCGCTAATACACAGTTGTTCAGTTATAAATGAATTAGCGAGAGCTTGCAATTGCATTTGTTGTAGTTGTACGGTTCGCATGAAAAGGAGCATAAAGCGGTAGAAGATGAATATAAAATTTTCATTAGTTCAAGTTCAAAATAATTTGCTCACTTTGACTCTCATTCGGACCAAAATTATTTTTGCCATAGTTTAAAAAAACTGTGTAACTTACAGTCGTACGGGCCCAGAGAGAATTATTTTGAAAATTGTGAGAATACAATCAAATCAGTTGTTCAAATATACGCACAACGTAAATAATGTAAATAACGTTGTTATTAAGTGGAGATTAAAACTGCTGTAGATTTATTGGTATTGTCTTGTAAATATTATCCACACGGACAGCATTTCACTTTGATTTTGTGTGTGACCCAATATCTTTGGTAATAATACCAAACCCACAGATTTATTTTGCAACACTGCAATGTAGCGCAACGCAAATCAATGATTCAAGTGCGAATCCACCAACTACCTAACATGAAACTCATGGCCTCATCACCATCTACATTATTCTACATAGCCAGCTCTACAATTTACCGCACCAAGCAAAGCGAACAATGTATAAATTAATGTTTTTTGAACAAAAACTAAGTTAAGCGAAAGTTTTGGGCTTTAAGAGTAAAAATTAAATTCTAATTATCATCCATTTCCAGGGCCAGTTATTAAACTTTGGCGTGTGTATATAAAAATTATGGCATCCATGACAGTAGTAGCAATCAACATTATACATTTGCCATCAGATGCATTATTTCACGCGTGTTCAGATATTTTTGAGCTCCTAGACATCTCCGATGTATCTGACGGCAGCTGCGGGCGTCGCGACTGTCGCGGGCTCGGGCATTACTTACCGCCCTAGGGTTTCATGGCAAGAAAAAAGCCCGAGGGATTTTTATGGGGCATTACGGCCAAGTTAACCTGTATGTTTTGATACCGTTTACGAGATAGTGTGATGAAAATTGAGTTACAGTTTAGACTGGAACGTGTTGCCAATGAGATTTGTTAGAAAGGCGTGTGTTGCAGGCATGCAGCCGGGCAAGCGGAAGCTGTCGAGCGCGAGCAGCCGCGCGGTGCGAGTGCGCCAGCCGGCGTACTTCCTGCCCGAACTCGCGCACGTGGTGGCCGCCGCCGACGAGCGCGTGCCCTTCGTCAACCTCGCGCAAGAGGTACGTTACATTACCACAAAACCTCAATAACTTATATACTAGCTTACTAAACAATTACTTTCTTACAAAAAGTTCATTTGGTTGTAAAAAGTCTTAGCACCAGTCAAATGCTTATGCGGCTAAGCGTGCCTAAACCATATGAGAACTAACGGGGAAGTAGGCCGTCTAGTTGGAACAACTACACCGCGTGCTGTGCGCCAAGGCGGCGCTGCAGTCCGTCTGATCTTCAATATGATTATTCAATATGCGTTGTACATGCGAAGCTTAAGGCTACTTGTCGACGACTTACTGCAATAATTATGTAAAATTAAAATATCATCAATTTCCAAATGATGACCATCGGAGAGCTCAGTCGCTGACATAATCTTATGTAAAATAAAGCCAAGACTGCAGGATTGTATTATCCGTTTATTGTATTAAGTATATAACTATTCACATGGAACTTAATATTTAATATATCTAAACGTAATCACATTGTTTTTCTACTTATGGTACAGGTTTTTAAAGTAATATTTTGTAATTTATACAATAATATTTTAACATATGCTATGGGAAAGTTTATAGTAGGTACTATATAGTTTTATCAAGCACAAGCATTGCTATGGCGCAGTTGGCGGCGCGCGGCGTGACGCACGGCGGCGTGCAGCCGGAGTGGAGCGGGTCGGCGCTGGGCATGCGCGTGGTGGCCCTGCCGCTGCCCGAGGGCGCGTGTGCGCGCGCGACCGCCGCGCTGCGCGCGCGCCTGCTGGCCGCCACGCTGCGGCTCACCACCAAGAACCAGGCGCGCGTCTGGACGGCAGAGATCGTGTTCCATGGCTCGCCCGCACGCACTCCCACGCAGAAAGAACAAGGTACCTTGCTATTAACTTCTTGATCTGGCAATCTACTATGAGAAACTGCACCGAAAAAAGCTGATGAAATTATGTGTGTTGTAAAAACTGCGATGTCAATATCTCACAGTAGTGTCTCAAACAAACAGATTAATGATTACGATACCGACATAATACTCACATTAAAAAAATAAAAATGAGGCCTCCATTTTCTACACTTATATTTGGTGGTATCTAAGATGGATTTCCGTTTAAGACTTATTTACGTATGTACGATCTAAGTGTGATACGGAGGACGCCAACGTGGTTTCACGAGAAGCCGCGTTTGATGTTTTTGAAATATCAGAGTGTGGTTGATTGCAGGTGAGCGTCGTTGCGTGTACTTGCAATACGAGCTGGGCACGGACGCGGGGCGCACGGCCGACGCGTTCCTGGCTGACTGGGCCGCCATAGTGCACCTGCACACGTTGTTGCACGACTTCATGCTGCGCCCGGCACAAGGTAGGACTACAGAAAATATCGATGCTTCACGATTTGAAAATATGACAGTTTTCTAATGTTTAAGTTGTGCCTCAAAAAGCGTCTTGTCACCCGTATGTCTTCATCAGCAAAACGAGTTAGTAATAAGTAATCAGGTTAGCTGGAAGAGATCCCTTCTTAGGGATAAGTTCGCCTTTGTACAATTTTCTCTATATTTCTGTGTTTTTAAATTTTTATGTGCAATAAAGAGTTTACATACATACAAATAATAATTAGCGTTATGTATGTGTGCAGAGCAAAACAAAAGCCGTGGTAGCCTAGTGGTTTGACCTGTGGCCTCTCAAGCAGAGCGTCGTGGGTTCAAATCCCGGGCGCGCACCTCTGAGTTTTTCGGAATTTATGTGCGAAAATTACATTTGAAATTTGCCATGAGCTTTTCGGTGAAGGAAAACATCGTGAGGAAACCTTGCACACATCTGCGAAGAAATTCAATGGTGTGTGTTAAGTTTCCAATCCGCACTGGGCGCGCGTGGGAATTATAGCCCATACCCTCCAATAAACGGAGGAGGCCTATGCCATGAGGCACGCTGAATTACGCGACAATTTAATAATAAAAAAAAAACAACAACAACAAAAAAATATGAAATTGTAGCGAATTCGGAATAAAAAGGCTATATTATTATTATTATTATTATGTGTGCAGAGCGCGAGACGCTGTGGCAGGGCGTGTGTATCCGTTCGTACACGTACCGGTCGCTGGTGCTGGGCTGGGGCGCGGGCGCGCGCGCCACCGCCGTGCTGCAGTGGAGCGCGGCCGCGCAGCGCTACACCGTGGCCACGCCGGCGCACCAGCCCGCCGCCAACGCGCACCACCTGCTGCACCACCATCTCGACCACTACATCAACTGGTACCTACACCACTAAATAGCATGACCACCTTGTGCAGCAACACTACATCTCAGATACAACGTAGTTGCCCACCCCTGTACAGGGTCCTACTTTGAGTAACTAATGCACGGCAGCGTAGGAACTGTGACGGTCTCCCTCTGGTACACTAAGATAATCTGAAGATTTCACTGCTTGATACTAAGGCTCCAGTGCACGTCCATGAATCGCGTAGGTCCGCATCGTCGGTCGGCCAGAATGGTGATCACACCGTAGACCATGTGGCGCCACGAGTCGTCAACTGACTGCGCGCCGTAATCCATTGCCCACTGAAAATCGTCCGCCGGCTTGCAATGAGCCAAATACCATTGAAATACCTAGAGACTACCTTGTGTAATTGTATGGTGTGGTTTAACAGTGCCATCTTATACCACAATACTATGAATCTCCGCTGGCAATTCTAGTGCTCGGTCTGTGGAAAAACTTAATGAATATGTGCATAAGGCAAAGATAGAACGATATATGAACTAACTCTACTATGCTATGCGTACACACACATACATATATGTATAAGGCAAAAGCCTAACTGTCCTCGATTTCTCCTTAGTCAGAGCACTAAAAAAAAATTGAAGGATTTTGTTTGTTTTGTTTAATCCATCTGTAATATAATGTTGTATTGCAGCCACAAGGACCTGATGTCGTTGGGCGTGGTGCTGCGCGAGTCGTACGCGCCGCTGCTGGCGCTGAGCCGGCTGCCGGCGCTGCCGCAGCTCGGCCTGCATCACGTGCGCACGCAGCTGCCCACGCCCACATTCACGCTGCTCGCGCACTCCTGCCGCAAGGTACATTTAAAGCGCTACTTAACTCTTACCACCATAAATAGCACGAACCTTTACGACACAATTCCGCTACCTAGCTTTCAGGCATATAATTTACGGATACAAATGCTGCTATACTGACCTGATGATAGCCATACATATGATCGACCAAGAAATTCCTTCACCGTCCTAAGGTTTAATGTTGTTACGTCGACTATTAGTGACAATCAGAGCTACGTTATTTTTAATTGTGCAAGAACTGACATAAAAATGGTAAAGCGACTATAGATATGTGTAAAATGAGCAAATTCACTTCATCAAACCGTTATTTCAGATTCGAATTATCTACGCTGGTTCGTACTCTCTGGAAGTGAATATCCGAGGCGGCGGCATGGTCACCATCCGTGACGGCTCCTATTCCAAATTCGACCGGACTTCGGTGGTTGACGAGTTCGCCCCAGCTCAAGGATTGAAGGTACTGTCCAATTTAGTTGTTACTCGTATTATTTCTCCTTTCATGGGTGACTACTGGTCAACATGAATATCCATCTTCCAAACGCTAACGCAGCGAACGCTACGCTTCATTGTCGCCACTGGAGGCCCTTTACGACCTGTCCACAATCGGTTCCACGGACAACAACTACCGAATTACAGACCATAGTAGCTACGAATACGAGTATTCTGATGTTACGATTTACACAATTTAATTACACTACTTATTAGCCACGGGTTTTCATGTTTCGTTTCGTTTCAGTCTTTCCTGTCTCGCTACGTGGACGATAACATAAGTGCGCGGCTGCTGGCCGAGGACGATAACCCGCCCTCACCGATGTCGCCCATGCCACCTGGTAGGACCGCACTTTAGCTACTAACCCCCTTATTCATAAACGCTTTATAGGCTTCTGCTAACTTAGCAAACGTTTGTCCTTATCTGTGAAATTGCTAAGTTAGCAGAAGCCTACAGAGCGTTTATGAATAAGGGGGTAATTCTCTGTTTGTCTACCTTTACATAATAAAACTGAACTGAAAAAAAAAACTGTATATTAACGATACTTGAGAAAAACAACTCTATTGGAAATGTAACCTAAATATAATTTAATTATTTTTTAAAATTTTGTCTGTTTGTTCACACTAACCTTAAAGACTTCAGAGCTGATTTTCATAACTAGAGCTTAAACTAGTTTATCCTGGAGCAACGTAAGAGTTTGTTTCAACCAAATCGGATGTCAGAAATAAAATATATTTGTCATTAAAAGTTAAAAACAAGTTTAGATCCGTCACTTTCCTAGCTATTTAGATAATATACACCAAATCAGCCAAACCGTCATCTAGATGTCTCTCGACAGTTAAAGTTCGTGTATCCGTCGTTGTCATTAGTCATTTCAGATCATTTGATGTCAGACTTTCGCATTCTAATTATAAAACTAATAGACAGGTGATAAAATTAATACATTGGCCTCGACTAGACCAACTCGAATGACTGCACACTGTTTCTGGGCAAGTGTTTAGCTTGTGATGAAGTGGGTTAGTGACTCGTAGTGTCCGCAGGAGGGCTGCGGTTCCCCGCGCCGCTGACGCCGCCACAGCCGCACACGCCGCACTCGGCGCCCGTCACGCCGCACCCCGCCTCGCCGGCGCAACATCAGGTACTTTTCCTATCTTTTTTGCTTGCCGTACGACTGTTGTTAGGTTACGTTAGTCGTACCTTTTTTATGAAATTGGGTGATAGGTAAGCGAACATGTGGTCACTTAAGTTAAGTTAAGGTAGAATAACTCATGTGCCATTAATTTCATCGGCTGTACTACTCTCCACGCGCGAACTCTGCTGTTTGACAGCAAGATTGGAGAGTAAGAGGGTGGTAGTAATCCGGACGAACCTTGCGATCATGCCTAAGTAGTAAAGTCCTAGGAATTGACACGATAATAAGTAGTATCCATGTTCCAGGTTAGCAGCAATTCGTTCAACCTGACGTCACCGCCGAGTGGCGGCGGCGGCGCGCCGGGCAGCGTGTCGGCGTCGCCCGCGTCCCCGATGGCGCCGTCGCCGCTGGCCGCGCCCGTGGCTTCGCCGCACCCGCCCCCCACCTCGCCCTTCACCGCGTGGCCCGCCTCCCCCTCGCTGCCGCGCCCGTCGCCCGGACATCATCCCTCGCCGAGGCATCACCTCGAACATAAAGGTAAACATAATTAAAAAAAAAACAGCAAACTTTTTGTGTAATGACCCAGAAATGGTTTCAACGTTACTGGCAAAATATTATACGCAAACTTGCGTCGCCCAATGCTCAAGCTGCTTGGCCGCATCAGGGTATGATTCATTATGATTGAAGTAATATTAGATCGTGTAGTATGATGCGATATGTGTGGCAGGTACGGCGTCGAGCACGCGCGGCGCGTCGGGGCGCGGCGCGTGGGCGGGCGCGACGGCGGCGCCGCTGCCCGTGAGCAAGCTCGAGACGCTGTGCGCGCCGAGCGAGCCTCCCGCCGGCGCGCCCGCCGGCCCGCCGCTCGCGCCGCTCCAACGGTTCCTAGCCTGCGTCTACATGAAGCGCACGCTGCAGCGATTCGTGCAGCAGGAGGAATACGTACGTTCTATACAACTCGAAAACTCATTAATCATTGGTCACGGTAAAATTCAGCTCGATTAACACAAATAAATTGATTTGATTGTAGCTCTACCGGACGACTATTTAAAATATTGATCGTGCCTTCTTTAACCTCGATATTGGCAGAATAATCTATAGTATTTTAGATTTTAAAACTATGTGTGATTAATTCCCGCTTAGTTGACGATGGTGGGTGCGGATGCGACGAGCCTCACGTTCCGCTGCGAGGGTGCGGGGCTGGCGGCCCGCGTGTCGTTGCACCCCCAACACATGCAGTCGCTGCACCTGCAACTCACGCCGCTGCCTGATCTCAAGGATCAGTGGCCAGAGGACGACCTTAAGGTACACACGCGTACGAGTGTTGAGCTTGAAGCGGGAGCAGGCCTCGTTCTAGTAAAATTTCAATATCACTTAATTTGTTACTAAACAATACTCGAAGTTTGCGCTCGAGCTGTACACGCACATGCGCAAACAGACGTCAGCCATACCTGCCATACCTGTCATCATCATCAGACCCGCTCCTTGATCTCATATTACCAAATTTGAGCCCGATCGGACGTCGGGAAGTGGTTCTATTTCAACTTGCAAGATTTGATCCTTTCTTTACTTAGACACTACTGCTTGGCACTACCAGTAGAGTGAAGGGAAATTTTGTTTTCCCGTGATACTACTGATAGTGCTACATTTACACTATTGCCAGTAGTTTCATGGGAAATATATTTCTCGTGGCACGAGCGGTCTATCTATAAGACCTAATAAATCTTTATCATAATTTAAGATAAATATTCATAAATTAAATCTTAAACAAGGTACTTAGAACCGCTCGTTCCCTAAATATCAAAATTGCAAAACACTAGTCAGCCAATAGGAATAGTAGTGTCACGGGAAAGTAAAATTTCCCTTCGCGTTACTGGTAGTGCCAAGCGGCAGTGCCTAAGTAAAGAAAGGGATTTGATTATATACAGACAAACATTGTCATTGTCATTGTGAATAATATGGATTATGCTTATCGTGTTTCATGTATAAGTGGCCAATATCTTTTATGGGTTTGATTTACTGTTGTCATATAAGTACTCCATGGTAATTTTTTTCTTGCGAATTATACCTGTCCTTTTCAGATTTGGTTTGTATAAAAACTGACCTAATAAGAAATAAAACTTTTCAGAATCAGTTGATATAAGATTCAGACTTATTTAGAATATGACGCGATACGAATCTGATATAATAAGAAAATGCAATTTGCAGAAACAATTTTATTGCTAATTCGACTTAATACTATCATGAAAATGATCTACTGAGAATCTGACCTACTCAGAAATGAACATTAAGAGAAAGTGACTTTCACTTCATAACTCATGACCTGAAACTATCTGATTCAGAAACAGACTTATGATTAATCAGGTATGACCAGAATCGTACCTAATCAGATTTTGACCTGAAGCTAAACTGGCGAAACCCGAATATGACCGGGTCCGCCTAAACGCCTCTACATATATGAGTGCTGCAATTTTGTAAACTCTAACCCTGACCTGTTTCAAAAGAGAGAAGTGGTGCAGGGTTTCAACCTTCGCCCTAGAAATCCTGGTGTGCAAAATTGAAAGAAAAGACTACCCTCATGAAAAAAAGTGTTGTAACGATGGCCCCAAAGCTATATAATAAGTTACCTGGTGATATAAAAAACAAAGGTCCGAGTCAATTTAAATCACTGTTGTCTAAATTTCTTGTGGAGAAATGTTATTATGATGTCAAGATTATCTCTGAGATTGTGTTATTAATATTGATTAAATTTTGTTAAATAATTATTGTTACACTTAAGTTTTGCAATTTAATTTTATGTTTGCTTGTAATGGCTTCCCTGCATATTTCCGTGATTTAGCATTAGGTTGGTGACATTTGTATTCAGCTTTATATTATTATGTATAGATTAGCGTACGCCGAAAGGTACATCATAGCTGTTCCATTTTATAATGCTTATCACTTGAGCAAGTCTACCCGTAATGACGAAATATAAGAATTTGAATTTTTTAATTCTTTTTTAACCGTGGTATGGTCTTGACAGGTTATGCAAAAATTCTTCGAGATGCGTGTGGCGGTGGGCCCGTACCGCGCAACGGCTCTGCAAGGCTGGGGCCGCACGTGGGGCGCGCCGCCGGCCGCGCTGCCCTCGCTGGTGGCGCTGATGCGCGCCGACCTGGAGCCCGCGGCGCCCGCGCTGTGGCAGCTCACGTGGGCGCTGCGCATCCCGCCCGCCGCGCCACAGATCGTGCCCGCCGGCCAACCCGCCGTGCTACTCGCCAAACATAAAATACTTTTCTTTGTAAGTACAACGTCCTACCTCCGTCTTACTGTTGCCTTAGTTATATAACCCTACTTTGGCTTTGTCGTAGTCGGGTAAAAAATTAGCCAATTTTGGCTAAAACAAAACCCCTTTTTTTAGAACATTGGTTTTCATATTTATTTGCGTCATTCTTCAGAGCAGAATATAACTTTTCGCCTTTAACAACCAGTTGCATGCGTCGCAGTGTTTCTAACTATCAGCGTTTCATCGTATAGATCTGCCTGACGCGCGGCGAGACGCAGCTGGTGCTGCCGCTGGTGTACGACGTGCAGTCCAACGTGACGCAGCTCGCCGACAAGCGCGACTCGCAGCCGCACCTAATCGCCGTCAATCTACATCTCAAGCGGTAACTTTATTTTATTAAATTCAAAATCCTTTGTCAACGCTTTGCTCAAAACGTCTACAAGTGTGAACGCTCCTTGCTGCGAATGAAGTGCCTAACGCATAAATAAGAAAAGAAATTCCTTCATGTCTTGTGATTAAATATACATACGTGCAGAAATCTTGTCAAGCAATACCGTTTTTTGAACTTTCATTTGTGCTACCTATAATTCCAAGAATGTGTGTAGTAGATACTATAATTTTTAACCGACTTCAAAAAATGAGGAGGTTCTCAATTCGGTTGTATTTTTTTATATAGCAGGAAGAGGTTTCATTTCATCGGAATCTTATTTTTTTAACTTTTTGACATCAGCTGGAAAATTTGATTGGCAACTTTATAATGCATATCTTTTTGCGATGTTAGTTTCAGTGAGTTCAACCAGTCGCACGGAGAGTGCACGCTGTGGCCGGCCGTGCGCGACCTGCTGACAAACTTCACGCTACCGCAGGACGCGCCGCAGCCGGCCGCGCCGCCGCCGCCCTAACGCACGCTGCGCTAGCGCGCCGTGCGCCCCCGCCGCCGCTCCGTGGCGCGCGCGAGCCCGCTTGCCTCTAACATGTTTGGCTCGAGTTACCCGGAATCCGACACAAATAGCCCTTGTAATTTCAACAAATCTGACTCAATCCGAAACAGTCATTGCAATGACGCCAGTGAGTAATGATAATGTTAACCTCAAAATTCCTAACTGACAAGATAATCGGTAATTACATTTACTGTAAGAGAAATTATGTACACTAATTTCATCTTAATATCGATCTTCTTCTTAACTTGTGTTGATGATCAAATGCATGTCAACACGACTTGACTTACCTGACTTGTACTTGGTGACTTAACGAGAACAGAGATAACGTATCTTTTTTTTCGTTATAAAAGAATGAGCCCACTTCGACAATTGCAGCAGTCGTTTTAACGATTGTTCCTTCTTCCGCGACGTGACATACATATGATAAAGGTCCTGCCACACCAGTGCGTAAAAGACGTCGACGGTGCGTTTACGCAACAAAATGTATGAAGAAACGGTGAGAGAACGTGACGCATGCGACACGTCACTGCGTATACGCAGCGGTGTGGTTGCTCCTTAACTTGATAAGCAATAAGTTGTTTGAATGTCGTAACTGTCTTCACAGTTGGAAGTTATTAAGGTTCAACTAAATGTTGTATTTATAGCAAGAAAAGTTATCACAGGGCACTTATGTACTAAAATATAATAAATTTCTACAGCGCCACATATTGTCGACGAGTCCTTCGCTCTTTTATACATACATACATATATGAACATCTTTATCCCATACAGGGTAGACAGAGCCTAAGATAACAAGACAAGGCCACGTTTAACATGATTGTGGGCGTATAGGTGGAAAGAGGAATCAAAATAGTGATGGGTTGCTAGCCGCATCGCCTATAACATGATTCCTAAGATTTTCTCTCTATTATCGCTCTTTTATTATATGAACTATTATAGCGTGAGTTTATGTGTAAATATGGAATCAATTATAATATCTGTGTTTTCTAAGTTAGCATCGAATCAGTTAGTGTTTGAATGTGTTTTTGTCCGGATGTCCATAATCATACTCAAACTACGTCTGTTCGACAAACTAACCAAATGGTAGTAAAAGAATATCTACTTGTGTAAATAAAGAAGGAAAAATTAGCATTTTGTTATGATCTTCGAACGTCTCTGGTTTTTAAGTAATCAATCAGAATTGGAAAAAAACATAACAACATGGCCATAGAAGAAAGAGAAAAGTAGAAGTGCGATAAGTCACATTCGCTAGGGAAACCGGTGTCGCCAAACTCTATATCGACTCCTACCTTGAAATCTTGGCAATTATTGGTCCTAGCTTTTCTATTATAAAAATTTATTAAGTTCTGAATCGGTATTATAATTTGAACTTTCCAGCCGCAGAATATTGCTTAAAGTCCATTGTACAGGTATATAAACTCCATCTAGCGTGAAGTAGCCAAAAGATGACAGTCTGAAAATGTTAGTTGTCTAAATAATAGTTTTGCCGTTGCACAAGAGATGTCGTTAAAATAACTGCGTTGCAAAATGAACTCTGCTGAATGGGATTTATTTAGGTTATTGAAATCCTAACTGATGAAAGCGGAACATACGAGAAAATCGGGTTCTAGTAGAATCTTTATGCTACTCGAACTGACTGACTTTTATACATGCGATTTGCGCATTAAGATGGCACGCGTGTCTTGTTCACATGCCACTTCTACTTTTTCTTTTTTCTATGGCTAAAAGCTCTCGAATCGATTTTGAGCATTGTTTAGCCGGGTCACTTCCGAGGGGCTAATATCTTGAGTATAACATGATCGATGCGGACATTAAAACATTACACTAACACCGATGCTACATTTTATTAAGTACGCATATCAGTAATGTCTAAAATTAAATACTCTTTTTGAAAAAACTATCGTCGTCGGCAAAGAGAGGCCATGCCGAGCGGAAAACTCCAAATAATCGGACTTTATTTTTGATATTTAGTATCTTTTATTAAAAGGTACATAAACACGAATTGACTTTATTGAAGTTACCACAATGTGCCGTTACTGACGTACTCTATTCCGACTGCAACATAACCTCAGCTGCCGCCTGCCCACACATTTCAATCAATAGAAAATGTAGTGGCAGTCGGTAGTTGGCAGTTACGTTGCAGACGGAATACAGTCCGCCTGTAAAGGCCCTACGTGGCAATGTGAGACGTACTTTATTGCAAGGCTGAAACTAATATAATTATAAGTACCTACCATAAAATGTAATACACTGCCGCTGTTAGAATTGCCTTAAAATTCTGTAAAGTATTTTGTATTAAAATAATGAATTGGGAATTTAACTAGCATGTGTTAGTATAACTTGTTTCTCAAGATACATAAAAATAAAAATAAACGGATTTACAATGTAATTTTTTTTTAACATCGAAAGAAACAAGAGCATCAAAAGTTCTCAGAAATGTACTGTGACATTTAGCATAGTCTGTTTCAATAAGGAAGTTATGACTGACACATTCACTTTGACAAATCTAGAGGTGTGGCTTCGTTGTGACACCCGGCATATTCAAAGATTATCGATTATATTTTAATACTAACAACAATCGGTTCCATAAAAATATAAACTACAGATTAATTTATAAATAAATGCTATTTCGATGTAATAATGCTCAAGTCAGTTTCCCAAGATAACAATAATTTATAATTCCTTTTTTACGCTTTTTGCCAAGTCGTGCTTTTTCAACAAATAGGTTTAGTAATAAACTATTATTTAATAAGAATCTAGTTATAATCAATAAACTCGATTTGTATTGTGAATGTGAAGGAATGTAAAAAACTCACTTAATATTTTAGTAGGTTATCTTTGGATTATCGATTATACGCGATTTTAACCGATTACCTAATTATAAACAGTCACCTCTCTAGTAATTGTAACCTAGTAACGTCTCGTAAATAATGCCATTTATTGAAAATTGGCTGTCTAAAAAAAAATACCCATTCTTTTTATTTTTTTTTTGTGCGGAAAAGTCAATTATAAGAAAGGAATTTCGATATTTTCTCATATAACTCGGTATTTTTTTTACTATTTACTATTGAAAGTATTTTGGTTGATGACGTCAGAGTTTCCACTGCCGCTGCCACACATCTGCTTATTGGATAAATTGATCATAAAACGTATGTAAAGCACCGTCATTAACGTCTTTTCTGTTTGTGGTGAAGTTGGCAACATGTCATTAGTATCAATGTCGACTAGTCTTGGGCATAGTAGTTCGCAACTGAGATCGCTCAGTTTAGATCACCGCTCCTAAACGAACTAGTTCGTACTTCTAGTTCGTCAGCTCCCAGCTCGAATCAGACCGATCGCTCGTTTTAATACTGCTCCCGCTGCATGCGAATATTGCGAATTGCGAAAATATTTATGGAATGCTGTGCTTTTGACCTTTAAAAACAGCAAAGACCTCTGAATATTCATAAAATGTATATAATTATTTTAAAGTTATTAGTGCAATAATAGTAACCCTTTGTGTTTTTCGCCTTTTTATATTTTTATTAAGTTTAAAAAATAATCAACAATAATGTAAATACAAGTAAACTGTAAAGTACCTACACGAAACGAACGAACGCGCATGAGCATTGAGCAGTGAGCGAACGGAACTATAGTGCTGTCCCGTGCGTCAACCTCGTTCATTCGGCACGAACTAACGAACTTCGGAGCGGGGAATGAGGGAACTAGTTCGCGTAGTTCATCTGTGGGAGCGCTCTTAAGGCCTAGTTCGTTCACGAACTACACAAGACTAATGTCGACATGATTCAACAATAACGCAGGAAGATTCACGCGATCTTCACAATCCCAATTTGTACGTGAAAATTAAGTAAACGTAGAAAACCTCGCCGTGATTCTTTTCAGAACGTTATTAATGTATGTACCAAGTATTAATTTATTTCTATGTAGGTAATTCAATTTTGTATTTATTTTGTTGTCAAAACTTTCGTGAACGCTAACTGTTACATTCATGGAACTGTCAGCCATACCTTCCGTATTGAAACAGACCGTAGTATCTGTATCATGCGAATGAGATAATGTCATACACATAAAAAACGATCCTTTTAATTTCGTTTATTTTTTATTTGTACAATTATTGTTTAACTTCGCTTGTCGGCATGGTTAGAGTTAATTAGAGAATTCCCCAATAATCCCATTCTATTCCATGTACAGCCGGGTTACCAAATTTATGAGGTCTGTCATTAACGCACTTTTTTATATTAATTTAATAACCATATAAAGACAATAATTTTGACCTGGGTCAAGACCCCTTCCCTCAGAGGTATCGTGATCTGTTTTTATTTCGTTATACTAAAGATATTACATTTAATGATTTAGTTATACTTTCATTGACTTTTCACTTTTTTTTTCGATGTAATAATACTTAATAATACTGTCGACTCGGGTTTTATAGCATGCAAACAAATTAATTCCAATGAAATCCGCAACCTAGCCACACTTCATATAATTTATGGCTAGAGGTCGGACTCATTTGAATTTTCGTACGTAAATGAAAGACCGATGATAATGCAGTAATAATAAAGTATCGTCGGCTGAAGTGCTTGTTATAAGATGATAAACTTACAAGATTTTATTGCTTCGCCTTTGATAGTTAACGAAAATCTTGCAATTTTTTTTTCAGTTCCATTGGTCAGATACTGGCATACTCGTATTATTTGGTATGTCCAATGACAATGCAAATAATGTAATAATGAAGCTGCGAAAATGCTTTAGCTTAGCTTATATCAAAAATGTAAAAATAATAACATACCTGTACCTTGCGGTGTATTATTGTACCATTTTAGTCGCATAGTTTTGATAATCTGTAAACAATGTGTACTTAGGAGATTTACCAGAAGATGATTTTTTTAGATGTTCTTAGTTACCTATATCCAACATAATTTGACCTTTTTCATCCTCTTTGTTTGACAGCACGGGAGGCCGTGGGGACCGAGGCATTAAAAATAATTAGAGCAATAAAGCAATTAAATAAATATAAGATATTTTTTAAGAAAAATGTTTTTATTCAGCTAATGTTCAAAATCAGACGATAGTTAAAGAAAATATTGCTGCTTTTTGGCATACTCTAGCTAGTGATTATTGAAGTCGTCGTTATTATTCTTAATCGGTCACTGCGAGTGAGATCGTGTCTAGCCAATAACATTGACATATAAAATAAATAAAATATTGTATTAAAAATTAATTGTACTATACCTCAAAAGTAATAAATATTAGAAACGAAACATGTCACGGACTCTTTGGTATGTCGCTCCTGATTATTTGAGAGAGGTGTTATTTCACCGTAGGTACTGACTAATCTAATAAATGTGCAGTTTATTTTATAGTAGTTGTAAGAATGTACTTATGCCTGATAGATGCCTATCGGTCAAATAGAACCGATTTTACTTACTAGTGTAGATGTTTCTAGCGATTGCCAAATGCAAAGTTTATTATCATCTATCATGTACGAGTATTTTGAGGAAACATTGAATTGGATTTAAGGGCTGAAACGCCTGTGTAAAGTACCAAACGAGAGACGTAAAATCTGATTTGACAGATGTCATTACAATACAATTTCTAAATAAATATTTGGTATGACAGCTATGAAATCGAAACTTAAGCTATCAATAGTGATTAATGTAAAAGCATTTCTTCCACCCTCAATGCTTTCCGGAATACAGCAATAAAAGAAAAAAATTGCCTACGCAGTTTGTTGTATTATATATAGGTATGTATAGTCTAGTACAAATGCGCAATACGTAATTATAGTATTCGGTTTATGTGAATATTTTTGTATATGCCGTGCGAACTGCCATAGCGATAGGTAAAAAAATCAAGAGATGCCCATCTTACAGTAGTAGTAACGTGAAAGTTGACGTTCTATAATAGAAAAATTACTAGTTCCAAGTAAGTTCTGTACACTACCGCAAGAAGAGCTTCTTATTTCTGTAGTTTTAACCTACATCTATGACTTTCTTTGTGTCACTACAAATTTTTGTAAACTTGAATGAATTCCGAATAGCCAAAAATATGCACTATGGATCCGCGCCATATGTATTACTAAACCGGGATGAGAAAGGGTTTGAAAACCCTGTCGTTCCATATACTTACGTCAAAATATATATGGAATGACAGATTTTTCAATCCCTTTCTCAACATAATCCGAGGCCGCATTGGTCGCGACTGCAACGTGACAGGCATTTTGCTAAGACAAACCTCTTCTACCTGCTAGTACTGCCACCTAGGTACGTTACTAGACGTTTGTTTCAACGACGTAGCTATTGCGACCATAATAGTATCTTTATTATAATATACTAACTACCATTAGATTAGATCGGCACTGAAATAATTGAAACGAGGCCAAAAAAATGTACAGTTTTGACGCTTGTCAAAAGTAAAGGAAAATAAACTTAAGTTCTTTCAAAAGTGTCAGCGAGCGGGGCTTCTCAGGCTCACTGCGTGTAAGAAAACTGGTCTCTATCTAGTCTCGTCCTGACATACCTACGTAATTATATTATATCGCTCTTTCTCTTCCATTGCCGATCTGTTACTGTTTGCTATTTCTGTGTTTGCGACGCAGTATTAGTGCAGGTGCGGGTTTTCCGGCGCAGCCTTGGCCTGAGTGCAGGAGGGGGTAAATTTTATCAGGTCCAGGAAAACAGTACAACTTTCACTGAGAGCCGGAATTGTAACTAAAGATGCATCTTCGTATCTTTTTAAACATTATTGTACCGACAAGGCTGTCGAGCTGTATTTGCAAGGTCGTACATTCGTACCTAGTAAGAGCTGTCGCTTAGAAAACCCTTTTGCAAGTCGCAGCGGGCACTAGTTTGCCCCTGCTTTATGTGCTATTCTGATATTAATGATATCTATGAACAATAATAAGTTGTTTGTAATTTTTAAAGGGATCTGTTTTGCGTTTGTACAGAAAATATTTAGTATTGGTTAGTTATAATTTATTAACAATAATATTTTATGTAAGGTATACAATAAACAAGAATAAGATGTAAATAAACTATTTTTTTTTCTAATTTTGGACCCAAATTACTTTCTTGAGCATATGCTGTCTCACTTTACAATCAGTTTAATATACCGAAAAATTCTTATCAAAAAACTAACTGATCAAAAGCTATCTTCGGCAGGTACAAATTGAATACGGGGTTACGGGTAGGTATGTACGAATGGAACGGTAATAAAGGAGTCTAAGTTTTGCTAGCTGATACACAGATTTTTAAGTTTTCGTATGATTTTTTAACAAACACCATTAAAAAATAATTACCCAATTTGGTGCATTCGTTTGCTAGTTATGCGCGTGCATACGAGTACATTTCGACGATTCATTTTTATTTATACCTATAGATTTAGAGCCGATTTTTGAATCCTCGGGTATATAATATAAGTTCTTATGCATAGAGTAACGCGTTGAATAGGCCTATCTGACAATTGAAAAAACGCTTAAGATTATAAAATCATGCTTCAGATAAAAATATGCAACCTAAAAGATATACAACGTTTACTAACGATGACATTGACGTCGTTTTAAACTCACAATGACAATGCGGATGTCTCTCAAATTACTTTGTGCCACTTTGTGCCATGGCATAAAAGTACCTTTACATGTAATCTATATTGCCAAATTATTAGTAGAATCATGGATACAAGAGGAAATCATAAAATAAATTCTATGGAAACTATTCTCACTTTCGACAACAGAGACAATGCAAGTATTGAATTAGTTTTTGAGTTAAATATTGATGCACAGTAAAACAGCCAATATCGTGACCTAGCATTTCCGTTCACCGGGGTGATAATTTTGGGGCTCCTTTGATCGTTTTAAAATTGCTATAAAATCGATATTGTCCATACGCGGTGAATGTTTGGCATGTAGACGCGAAGGCGATCGATTAAGACATCGATTGGAAGCAGTAAAAGTAAATCAAAAATAATTATTTCGTCATTATATCTATTTTTAAAGTCACCCCGGTATACGGTACTACATGGAGGCTTAGAATAGTATCTTTAAAAAGTAAACACACATTTATTTTATGGTTTGGTGTATAAAATTCCTTCATTTGAAAACCTGAAAGGTAAGTTAAATTCATATAGTTAGACTTGTGGCTTATTACCATACCTTTCTCGCGCACGCTACGTAAAGACGTTTTAGGAGAATGCTGACCTCGTGTATATTGTATTGATATATGTAATATTGTTTCACCTGTGCCGTATCGTGTATATTGTTACATTTGCATCTTACTAATGTATGTTCGCAAAATTATGGTCATGGCAATAGTCACAATTTTTACTTGATCAGCAAAGCGAGTGGTCGGTGGAATGGTCGACGGAGTACGTGCCGGGTATGGGCACGGCGGCCGGCAGCGCGCCGCGGCGCCGCGAGGCAGGGCGCAGGCGGCTGCGGCTCGGTGCGCTCGCCTTGGGCTCGGCGCTGGTCATGCAGTGTCGCGTGGCCGCCGCCACACTCACAGGAGGCTTCAGTGGGTATAATGGAGGTCATTGCGCGTGAATTTACCACTAGAGACGCTAGTGTCGCGTGAGGTCCAATAGCATTCACTTTTCACTGGTTTTGGCGTTCTTCGTGAAATTATCGCAAATATGGACTATTCGGCGATGAATGTGAACACTTTGAAAGGGTTTTTTTTTTCGAATAAAACGGAACTGCATAACATCGCGGCATAGCTACTTGATATGATGATAGTTATTTATCTATACTAATATTATAAAGAGCAAAAATTTGATTGTTTGTTTGTTTGTTTGCATTGAATAGGCTCCGAAACTACTGGACAGATTTCAAAAATTCTTTTGCTGTTAGAAAGCTACATTATCACTGAGTGACATAGGCTACTCTTTACCGCGGGAAAATACCTTTTCCTACGGGAAAATTAATTTACCGCGGGCGAAGCTGCGGACGGAAGGCTATAATTAATGAACTTAATGAGATTCAAGCTTTAAAACTTTGGACCTTAGTCAACAGTGGCGCCAACTGGTGAGCAAAGAAACGATAGTCCTCATTTATGAGGTACATAAAAATGAGGTTCTCAAGTAGGATGTTGTTTTTTAAGATCGGATTAACTTTTTAATGTTTATTTAGTCGTTTTCTACCTGTCGCTGGTGCTGGCGGTGGCGGCGCTCGCGAACCCGCACAGGCACTTCGAGGTGTACCTCGGCCAGTGGAGCATCAGCGGCCCAGGGCGCGCGTTCCGCATCTTGCCGATGCTCGATGGTCAGTCCAACTTCTTGAAGTCAAATAAGCGGAGCAGGGATAAAAATCATGTGTATTAGTTGTAACGCGGTATGCAAGAGAGTACCTACAGAGACAAGTAATTGACGTAATACATACATACATACATATATCACGTCTTTATCCCTTACAGGGTAGACAGAGCCTAAAGTAAAAAAACCTTAAGGCCACATTTAGCTTTATTAAGGGTGTATAGGTGGAAAGGGAAATCAATAGTGATGGGTTGCTACCTGCATCGCCTATAACATGATTCCTAAGACTATCGCCCATTCTCTCGATGGGCTTTTACCATCTGCGCGGGAAGAGAAGCAACTGGTAAATTTTAATAATAATATTAATAATAATAATATTATAATAGAACACAATATAAAGAGTATTCAAAATATAAATCAATACCTACCATCAAAAATGGCCAGGGTGTTTACTATTATAGGAGACAAGAAGGTCTAACACATCTAGTATACATAATATAGGAGGTTCCCATGCTTGATCACTACGTGCCACCGTTGTTAACATTTTGTCCGGGCATTCAAGTCAATTGCTATGTCGTCGTAGCGTTCAGTTTCGAATCTTTTGATATAGGTTTTTACTTGAATGCTTATGCTTATGCCACCACCGACATATACTTACACCGTGTTTTTTTTATTTCCGATTACTTCGGCATATTACTAGGTGCATCCATAGAAACTAAGTAGTCTACCACTAATCTACCACTTAGTTTCTACGGATGCACCTAGGTAATATGCCGAAGTTATCAGAAATAAAAAAAACACCGTGTGTAATATATTACATACAGCGGTTCTTTTGCAGGCATTGGCATAGCGATGTGCATTTACTCCATAGTTCGTGCGATCAGTTGCTGCACTGTTGCAGCTATAGCGATGGTGTATGTCTTCCATTCTGCTGCAGACGCAAGACTTCCGTTTACTTATTGCAGGTGCGTCATTATACATATAGCAGGCAAATAGTAGGTGTAGAGGTCAGGCCCTGGGCTGATAAACTATTCGGTCCTATTAGCGAGAAGACAAAAGTAGAAGTTTGTTAGAAGAAATGTTGTGTCACTTATACTAGCATGCATAGTAGTTGTTGATCCACTCCTACTTAAATGAAGTCCCTACTTAACTTAACTACTTCCCGCATATTCATAAATGCTAGCCAAGCTTGTGATAACATTCACTATCTGTCAGTTTTATATTAGTCTCTGCTAGACGCATCCCTGCAATAACATTAAATTAAAATTTTAAACCCAACGCATTAATTGAGTAATCAAGCCGTAAATTAAAAAAAACATTTTTTTCCAAAAATACATCATTCATAAAATACATCACTTTGGAAAAGAGCTGATATTCTTCAAACTCCTAAACCGATTTTTACATGACAAAGAACTCGCTTTAGAATGACAAAAAACGCATCGAAATCGGTCCAGCGGCTCGAGAGCTATAATGCCACAGACAGACGGACAGACACACGCACACTTACACAACAGACAGACATCGACGTCAAACTTATAAAAGAGGGGTGTTTTTGCGTGGGGGGTTAAAAACAATAATTATGTTCGCCAATAATATGTGTACCTATACCAAATTATTACAGTTAGCGTCATATAGTAAGTAGCAGTCAAGATCATCATTTACTTGGAAACACATTACATTAGTACCGTGACTTCCAAACCGCCACTGGTAGCGTAGCAGCCAAAGTATCCAAAAGTATGGAACACACTAGAAAACTGAGCTTTGAAAAATAGCGTGAAAAATAAATAAACACGTCATAAGATTCAATATAGCCTGAAGTGTTTTTAATTCTAGCTAAGCTCATCTCTTGTTGACGTTGACAATCACCGAGATGAGTACCAACTTGTCAGTAATCGTCTCATCTCTTTCATTTGGAGCCTGACGCCTGGTATAGAAAACATCTAATCTTTACAATATATGTTCTTGACTTTGAATGTTTCGTCAATGTTTGTTTTCCTTTTAAATACCCTGATAATAATGGCCTGAATTTTGCCAATATGATTTTGATTACATACATCATAAAAGAGTTCATTTACTTGAAAAAAAGCAATGTTCGTTTTGTGTTAATAGACTTTGACATTAGAACACCGATCACATTGTATTAAAAGTGGACTAGTTAACTGGACCATTGGACCTTAGACGGCATGTAATAAAGTCTCTTTTCCTAGTCTGCGGTGTTCCATACTTTTGGATACTTTGGCTGCTACGCTATCAGCGGCGGCTTGGGAGTTACGGTACTAATGTCGGCTTGAATGTTACTAAGTATTTGGCGATGTGCGTGCTCCGGTATATTTGTGCACCATGGATGTCCCGAACAATTTGACCGCTTTGGTTGAGTCACTGTTAATGACCATTTTGGGTGTTTCCAAGTATTTGATGATCTTGACTGCTACTTACTATATGTCGCTGACTGTACAATGGTTTCAGGGATTGGGACCTCAAAGCGTACGATCCAATATCGAAAAATGTGACTGCTTTTTTATTGCGACAGGTAAGAAAACATTTAAAAAAATGGTTACTTAAAAAAAACTTAGCTGCTATGACTGATACCTATTGTATCAGTGTATTGTGTATTGTTCTTTGAGTTCAAGTAATTTTATGATATAATAATACATTATCTACTTCCACGCTGGTCTGGGAGCAAAAAAAACATAGAATGTACCAGCTGATTCTCTTCTTGCGCAGATTTTAAAAGCCCATTGAGGGAATGGGCGAAAATTTTAGGAATCATGGCTAGCGACCACTCATCACTATTTTGATACCCCTTTCCGCCTGTACGACCACAATCGTGCTGAGCGTGGCCTTTGGGGTCTTGTTACCCTAGGCTCTGTCAACCCCGTAAGGGATAAAGACGTTATTTATGTAGATATGTATGTATAATACATATATTACATAATGTATCAGTGATTTTTACAGGGAAGGTTTTCTCTAGCAACTGCAATAATAGATAATAGAACAACAGAAAAATCTTATATTCAGAATATTATTGAGACTACCACGGTGGGGACGCGAGACCACGCGTGGAGGCACGCCTTACGTCGGAGGTGAGGCTAGAATCTATTAAGTACATAAATCGTCTGTCTCGTATTTCACACCACAAATACTGACAATACTGACATCATCAATGTTTACCAATTTAAGCGAGACAAAACACCATGAAAAGAAGACTATTCCACGAAAAATACTAATGTGCAACGAGACTTACTCCGGGGGTTTTCCTTCACTGTACAGTACTCCTGCCTACAACTACTTTTAGTACGTACGACTTTCATTTTAATTTCTCCATTTAATTATCCAAGGTCATGGAAATCTACTGTACAAGTTCTATCATCATCGATTTGTCATCTGTTCCGTACTGAAGCATGAAATAATTGCTCTAATTCTTGCACATTCTTGTGGGCCAATGGGACAGTACATGAGCTTCTATTTTAACTTCAGAAATTATGTATGTTTAGCGTGGAAGTGGTCCAGCTGCGGCCGGAATACGATTACAGCGTCTTCAATCAGCCGCTGTTACTATGCATTATGATCATATGGCTCCTCATATGGGTACTTATGTTTTCCGAGCGGATTTCTCATGGCAGGGTATGTTATGCACATACTATAAAATAAACAATCTAGAATTATTCACTTCAATAACATCTCGTTTTAAAAGATATCTAATGAATGATACATGGGTTTTAGTTAATCTGGAACAACGTGTACCCGTGGTTCGCGACAGTGCCCTGGCTCTCGGCTCTGTGTTTGGCTATTGCGGCAACTACTCAGATATCTGCACCGAAAAATATAATTAACCAAGTCTTGAAAGTTGGTGGGAAAGAAATTATGACAGTTCGTATACAGTTCTTACATATGTACATAAATAAGGAACCTAACCGAAGGAAATATCAAGGAATATTTATTTAAATGACTTTCGATTTCAGGGTTTATCCGACGCTCTTGAAATAGCTCTTTATATTCATTCCGCCGGTACGGGCTCGGAGCTTATTCATGGAAAAGGATTGAACCACTTTGGTAGGTTACCTATCGACAACTGTAATAATTATATTTAACTAGCTGACCCGATAGACATGGTTCTGCCTAAACCTTAACTTTCTTTCGAACATTATTTGATTGCATACATTATTAATGGGCCTGAAAAAGGCAAAACTAAAACTGTTCCTAAGCTATTAACATCGTAGGCACTCTAATCACTACATAGTATAAAACAAAGTCGCTTTCCGCAGTCTGTCCGTCCCTGTGTATGCTTATGTCCTTAATTCAAGAGGAAGGTTTATATGTATAATTCTACGCAGACGAAGTCGCGTGCAGAAGCTAGTAATATTATAAATGCGAATGTAGTTTTGTTTGTTAGTTACTTAATTTCATTTTTATTTGATACTAGTAAGTACTATGAACATAGTTCACCGGTTTCAAGTACATTTTGTAAGTTGGCCGACTATTACTCGTTAAATTGGCATTGTTCATTTTTTTTAGTATGCTCCAATTCGAAAACCATTTCGAGGAAAACCATCAATTATCCGATTTATCTTGTCCGATTTCAAAAATACTTTATGATTGCAGATATTTTTGTAAAAGTACTTTGAACCTTTGTTTGACCGAACGACCGGGTTTTTAGACAGAATCCAGCATCGAATGTTTGCCACAAAAATGAAAAAAAAAGTTTTGCTACGGCAACTGTCACGTGTCACTGTCAAATCTACAAAACCATAGACAAAGCCGTTTTTTTTATAGCCAGCCGAACGAAGGCGATTGGGATTCTGTCTAAATTCACGAATTATCAAACAGCGAAAAAATATTTATTATTAATTAACAAAGCTACGTAAAAGCATAATATTCAAATTAGTTGCTTGAAATAGTCCATTTTATCAAATAAAGGTGTTAAAAGCACAGCTTAAAAAAAATGAACAATGCCAATTGTAAAGCCAACCTAGCTATGATAGTTTTCCTTTAAATTTCGTTATATTCCATAGATTTTTTCACCTATCCAATTACAATCGTTTATCTGGCAAGGGGGGGGGGGGGGTGAACTTTAAAGCTTAATATTTCGCAAACAGATCCCTGAATCGAAAAATAGTTTTTACACACCGAGAATATTTTTGAATCCACACTATGGGGAAAAACGAGAAAAAAAACATCTTCACTTTACTTGTAGGGTAGTAAGGTGCCGACCTAAAACAAATTTTATTCAAGATATTTTGCCACTTTATCGGCGTAGTTAACCCCTGACAAATTACATCTGTCTAGTTCAAAGAATATGTGAGCTAAGCCGCGGACGGACGGACGGACGGACAGACATAATGAAATTATAAGGGTTCCTTGTTGACTACGGAACCCTAAAAAAAGGGTTAAAGTAATGACGGTAGAAAGAGATTGTGATTCTGTACCTATGGGTATTGTACAACAAAACCACTGTTTGTTATTATCAGCATCGGGACACATCGACCCTATGCTGAATAGCGACAACGTGTGGCACTCGTGCGTGCTGCTGCTGCTGGCCGGGCTACACGCCAGCAGCGCCGCGGTCTGCGCACTCGCCGACATCATCCAGCCCGACACCAGCACTGCTGTGTATGACCTGCGCGAGAGTAAGGCCTGGAATAGTACTCCGTTCTAAACAGTCGCCACAATTTGTGGCGTAACTAAAGGGTGGCAGGACTGGCAAAATACTACGGCCCACTAACTCTTCGGGGCCCCTATCTCTTCTTTAAGTCAACTCATCTGATGAATTTGCTACGGGCCCCAGACGCTACAGTTACGCCTCTGCCCACAACCAACAAAATGTACACATTGTATGCTGCTAGTTCAGACTGATACTAGGCGTGCGTTGACGAAGCTCTTATCTGCGCAAAACAGACGACTTCTGAACACACTTATGTTAGTCGTCCGTGCTGCGCATACGACGCAAACAATGCCGTAGGTACTGTTCACGAAGTTTGACCTCTGAGGAAAACGTGTTGATGGCATAGATACAGAATATAGTAATAGATCGATAATGCAAGCGGCAGCGATATAATATAATATATAAGTATTATCTATGTCAAGATTAGAGCAGTTTTACACGGATGTGGGACTGAATGGTCCCGCTGACACTCGTAAATGAAAGGAGTAAAGTTTATTTTCCTTTGACACGCTGTCAAATTTCTAGTTTCGTTTCAGATATTTCAAAACCGATCTGTCTAACGATAACGATAGTTTGTTGTATATTTTATCTATGGTTGATAGTGAATTGTATGAAAACATAATAATAGTACCTACCTATGTGCGTTCCTGACAGTGAACGTGTTAAGCAGAAAAGAGGTACACGAGCATTCGTCAAAGCAGCAATGAAATTATTCTAGTTATCCTAACTACACAGGCACAATTTAATTACATGGAAATAGTTTATTTGTGCAACAAGAGAGCAAAGTTGATTTTTGGAGCGAGTGTTGATTTTGAATCCCGAGCAAGCGAAGGATTCTAGAATTGATTCACGAGCGTAGCGAATGATTCTAGATTAGTATTACTGAGTGCAGCAAGGGATTGAAAGACAGGATATAGTATCGTATTTGAAAAAAAAAAAACATTTTTAGGTTTCGATCGGTTCTTTTACTTTTTCTGTGTGTCTACTCTTGCTTAATACTTAAGTCCTGTCAATCGTTCAAAGGTTAACTGGAAGAGATCCCTTTTAGGGATAAGTTCGCCTTTGTGCATGTGTGTTGTCCTGTATTCATCTTTTTCTTGTGTTTTATGTACAATAAAGAGTTATACATACATACATACATTTATAACCTTAACAGATGAATTGCCATTTTACGGCTAAATGTGTTGTAACGTGTAATGTGTAAATGTGTCCGAACGTTTTAATGTTTTTTTGGGGCTTACTATCACTAGGCTATAGAATTTGAAAATCAATCATCGAATCGACTTGTTTCTATCTCTCGCTTTTTTTAGTACCTATCGACATGAAAGTGACAGATTGATGGGAAGTTCAAACCTTTCGAATGCTGTGAATGGGTATGTCCAATAATAGAATAGAGCCAGCACTGACCTCGGAATTTAAAAAGAATAAAAACTTACTTTGTTTCAAGCTCGAAGCAAAATCGACGACCGGATAGCCTAGTGGTTAGTGACCCTGACTATGAAGCTAGAGGTCCCGGGTTCGAATCCCGGTAGGGGCAGACAGTTGTATGATGAATACGAATGTTTGTGCCCGAGTCATGGATGTTGTACGTATTTAATTATGTATTTATCTACATTATATAAGTATGTTTATCCGTTGCCTGGTACCCATAGTACAAGCTTTGCTTAGTTTGGGGCTGGGTCAATTGGTGTAATTTATCCCAAGATATTTATTTATTTATTATTATTTATTCGAAGCAAAATCGAGTCTTGCTCACTCAGGTGCTGAGATGAAAAATGTTTTTTTCCTCACTTGCTCGAAAAGGCTGTCTTTCTCCTTCAAAATCTGCGTGGAAAAGTCCTTTTTCCCCCCCATGGGTGAAAAAGGTCAGGCACTCGCGCCAAACAAAAGCTTTGCTGCCTTGCATAACAAATAACTATTAGCATTCATGCTAAACGTGGCCTTTAGGTTTTGTTAACTTAGGCTGTCTGCCCCATAAAGAATATAAACGTAATTTGTGTCCTTCTTAACTTCAGGTACGCTATGGATTATACCTATGTATTCAAAATGCACTTCGGCGGGTAATTATTCCCACGCAATGTAAGTTTCGTGAATTTGTACATATATTGAAATTGTTTTTAGTCACTTTTAATGGCGACTAGTTACATAGTATTCATGGGTACTTGTATTTCAGCTCGACTGTGGTATTTGGGGGTTTATGCTTCTCTTACATATTGGTTGCGTATATATTGCTGAAGACAGCCTTGCACACAATATTCGAGTACAGAGTCAAATTAGTGTAAGTAGGCAAATAGTAAATTTGTGTCATAGTTAAGTCTAGTGTCACATAAATACAGATATTCCATTGATTTGTTCCACATGTTATAGTTTTGTGGAGCAAGTTGTGGTGGCGGCGCTGGTCTTGACTTGCATGGCACTTAGCCTGCCGTTCGCCACGACAGTAAGTTTTAGCTTTTATTGCCGAATATTTGCTATTACTTAGTTTGAAATTCGCCTTAACACTACTGTTCTTACCTACCTACTACGTTACAAACCTTTGTTAAGCAAGAGTGACTCCAGTACTAACACTGCAGTACTTGGACTACTTGGCTCAGATGACCCAGAGACTAGGTACATTAAGTACCTACTTCTGTGAGGCTATATTTATGTTGTACATTAAGTAGATTCTGACTAAAGTTGAGATATAAAATTTAAAATATGCGTTTGTAAAGGCATAGTTAGTACAGTAAGGACACGCTTTACTGCATAGGGTGGTCTTGCGCTCCTGGAGAGCGTAGATGCAATGATGTGCGGGCTGACGATGCCGCTGGTGTGCCTGCTGGAGCTGACGGCGCTGATGGCAGTGTACCGCGGCCACGACTTCGTGTCGGACATGAACGTGGCCACCGAGGAGAACGCCTGCTCCACACGCATCGGCACGCAGTGGCAGATTATTCCCTTCATCACGATCGTATGCATTACTCCCACTACATACTAACAAAATGGTTTTAAAAACCCGATTATATGATAAGCTTAGAATCCATTAGTACATTAAGTACATGGTATATCTGTGGGACAGTCATGGGCAAACAGGTGCCCGTGGATCTCAGAATCGCATTCGGATTTTAGAAATATACTTAAATAGTTTGAGTATGGCGACGGTGAGCCTTGCTGTTCTTTCTTATTAACTCGCAAAACTGTTTAAACTTACCGCAAAAAATAAGCAGACCTATCAATGTAAAATAAACCTTACAACACTAAAAATCTGTGATGTGAAACCAGAAATAGCTATTTATGATGCAAGTGCGGAAAATAGGCAATTGAGAATGCGCCCGAAGGCCCCGCCGAAGCGCCGCCACATCCCAAGTACCCTCTGCCAGTGGCGGATTTACCATAAGGCTGAGAAGGCTCGAGCCTAGGGCGGCAGATTTTGGGGGCGGCAAATTTGGGGCACGACATTTTTTTTTTTTTTACCTCATAATAAACATTTTAAGAAGTCTGCAGCAGATTTTGCAAGGGCGGCAAAAATTCAGCCTATACCTTGAAAATTTGTAAATCCGCCACTGCCCTCTGCTATGCCCCTAGAGGCCAGAGGGATACTAGGAGCAGCACTCAGGGTGCCTAAGCTAAGCACCCGCCGCGGGTGCGCCAAAGTTGAACTAATTTTTTAAGGTCGATTATCGGAAGTCCGAAAATGTTTTTCCTAAAAAATTATTACCTAACAATCACTGCCCATATCTACTCTGTTCATAATGATCTGCATTCCTAATCATTCGATTTCATAATGTCCGTTGCAATAAACATCTATCATACTACTACTTGTTTTCCCATATTTTTTCTACATAACCATCTTTTACACTATTATTCATCATCATATTTTTTTTATGTAGATTTGTTTTTTTTTCATAAAATTGAATATTATCATACATGAAACTTTATATGGTAACTTTTATATGGTTGGGTATAAGTAATAAATAAAAATCCAGCATTGAATTTTTGTTAACATTTTCGGACTTCCGATAATCGACCTTAAAAATTAGTTCAACTTTGGCGCACCCCATGTGGGTCCATATTGGTAAGGCCCCAGTAGGTTAGGTTAGGTTAGAACTGCAACCCTAATAGAAATGAACTGCTACCAGAACAGTAACATCAAATACCTACCGGAAAGTAGGTCACACTAAGAAACGAACTAAAAAACAAATTATACAAACTAACATTGAAACATTTTGATAACATTGAATGATTTTTAAAACGGCACTACCTATTAATAATAGGAGTAATAATATTATTAAAAAAACTTATGATTAAGAATGTTATGAAAAAAAAATTTAGGAGTTTACATAAATTCTCAAGTGAAGTTAGTAAATAAAATTGTAGGAAAACTGTGTTATGGACTAGGTACGTTAATAGTAAAACGAATTTTAGGAATAGCTACAAACTTTAGGTAACAAAATTTTAGGAAGTGATCAGGGGGCGTTCAAGTATTATTACGTAAAAGCGCTTAAGGGGGGCGGGGGAGTCTTTGCTTTGCTTATTTTTGATGACATGGTGGGTGGGGGGGTCGATATGGTGATTACGTCAGCAGTTTCGATTCGAACTGCTGCTCACGAATCAATGAAAAACAGAATCCATTGAAAGAAAAATGCATATGTATAGGTACCAATGGTTACGTAAGCATGGGAGGGGGGGTATGAGGTTTGCTTACTTTTGCTGACAAGGGGAAGGGGGGGGGGGGGTAAATAATTGTAAAAAATCTGCTTACGTAATACTTGAATGGCCCCTCATTAGTCGAACCGATCGTTATGGTAATCATTTTCGGGTGATGAACTTTAGTTGAGCCAATATGGACCCACCCGCCGCAAGTCGGGCACATGACTTGCGACAGGTGGGCCCCATCCCTCAAACCCCAACCCCCTTGTCGGATATTATTAGCCACCGTTTAACTAATTTACTAAATAAATAAATTAACCGTTGTTACCCTTCCCCCCCCCCCCCCCCCCCCCCCCCCCAATTGAGGCCAAGAGCCTCTGATAGAAGGGAACTGTAACGCTAGAGCTCTCGGGGAGGTTTCCAACGTCGCACCCCGCCTGTGATCCATCTACAGTTCCACAGTCCACCTGATTGTCAATGGAGCTCCGGCCGAGGGCTGCGCCATAATAATAATAATCAGTGATTCGAAATAATGGCAGGTTTTTTCCCGGTTGACCAAATTAGGTGGACCCCGAACAAAGCCGTTAAAGCGTTGTAATTTTCTATTATGCGATTAAGGCCGATTTTATTTCCTTGTAAAAGAGCTGTGGACAGGTACCTACTTATTTGGTATGTAGCAAGAGCTGATAAGGTCAAGCTCAAAGTGATCCTCCATGACTGAGCCGCAGTGGGTAAATATTGGAACAGCAAAGAATAGTTCTCTGACTGTATTACAGTCAGCGTCATATAGTTTGAAGCATCTAAGTCGACCAAATAGTTCATTACACCATAGAAATAGTATGGCATGTCGAACGGTTTTAAATTGACTGTTGTAAAATAAATATATGGATTAGCGTCTTTTATTTTATATAAAGTTACTAGCTTCTGCCCGCGACTTCGTCTGCGTAGAATTATACATACCTAAAAACCTTCCTCTTGAATCACTCTATCTATTAAAAAAACCGCATCAAAATCCGCTGTATAGTTTTGAAGATATAAGCATACATAGGGACAGAGAAACCGACTTTGTTTTATACTATGTATAGTGATTGTGCATTATTGGGTCCGTACCGTAATACCTAATTAATTACCTATTTAGATAAATTAATCCTACTAATATTATAAATGTGAATGTTTGTGAGAATGTTTGGATGTTTGTTACTCTTTCACGCCAGAACGGCTGGACAGATCTGAATGAAATTTGGAACATAGATAGATTATAGTCTGGAATAACACATAGGCTACTTTTTATCCCGGAAAAATTAACGGTTCCCGAGGGATATATGATGATGATGGTGATGAATATATTACTACTAAGTGGGTACTATTACTACGATTACGTCGAGATTTGTGATTGCATGTAAGAAATCAAATTATTAGTAAAATTAGTAAAATATGTCCTACTAATATTATAAATGTGAAAGTTTGTATGGATGTTTGGATATTTGTTACTCTTTCACGCCAGAACGGCCGGACAGATCTGGATGAAATTTGGAACATACATAGATTATAGTCTGGAATAACACATGGCTAATTTCTTTCATTCTTATTCCTGAAAATTGCGTAATTCCTGCGGGATAGCGATAAAGATAAAGCTAGATAAAGCTATTTAGGATATATTTTAGGACAGCCCTATAGGTTAGGTTGGGCTTGTTTTAAAAAATCCTGCAATATTTAGTTTCAGAAAAATTAAGGCAGTGGGGCAATGCGGGAGGCTTGCTTGCTGCTTGCATGCCTGCTTGCATACTTACATGCTTGCATGCTTGCTTGAAAGCTTGCAGGTTCGCTTGCTCGCTTGCTTGATTGCTTGCTTCTTTGAAATGCTCATGGTTCACGCGTGCGAAGCCGCGGGCAAAAGCTAGTATGATCTAATTATGATCGTAGATCTAAATACTGAACAATTCCTCGTTCGCAGATTCTGATAATATCGAAGATAGTGGCGATGGTGCAGTCAGAGATGCCGGCGCACGCGGTGGCGGCAAGTGTGGCGCCGCTGCTGGGCGCGCTGCTGGCAGTGCCGCTGCGTGCCTGCCACAACGCATACGTCTTCCTCAAGCCCGCGCCGCGACTAGGTACATGATCCCCGCCTACACAGCTCAAAATACTATGAGCCAAATACGAACTCTTGCTAAAACGGATCAACAACGCAGTGCAACCCCGCGTCTAATTGCTTTTGTAGCCAATACTAAAGCGCTGTTCGTTACGAAACAAAAATAGGTATTTTTGTACCTTAAGTTTCGTCACGGCCGTTAAATGCTTGCCTTGCGACCTCTACGCATATTGACCAATAAAAAACGCGCATATATTCCCGCATATATCTATACGCAAAATGCCAACACGAGCAAGAGACTACGAAGATAAAGATAACCACATAGACTTCAAATATACCCAAAACATATGTTCGCGGCTTAGGGGTAGCCCAAGGGCCTACCCCGCCGCACCCTAACCTGGTCTTAAAGCGTATTAACGTAACGAAACGGAATTAACGTACGTCATTCTGCGTGTTGGTCAAAATGTGGCGTAACGCATCTTTACACTTCAAATTTCTTTTCAAAAGTAATATGCCAATATTGGGTTCACACCTAACGATTTGAAGTGTTAAAATAATCGAAATATTTCTTATTTTCCATTGTAAATTTTCGTTTTTAAAATTGTACCTTTTTGTTGTGCGTTGAGCTGTAATGTAATGAAAAGGAATAAAACAACCTTTTCACTGAAAATAAATGTGTTTATTTTATCAATCATTTAAATATAATCATAAATATAGATCTTTGTACAATCCTTTACGTGTACACACAATGATTGTTGATAGTGATAAAAGATAGCCTTAGTGAGACTCGCTATAAAACTTAGAGATAGAAGGTACGCAGATGAAATAGGGGGTAGGGCGGCGCCCCCGCGGCCCGCGGCGCGCGGCGTCTCGGCGCTGCTATTAGGAACGCAGTTAAAGTATTAGCAGTCGGATATCAAATAATATATTACTACTTAATAATCAAATGCCTATTTTGACGATAAAATTAAAAATATCACGATATGTACATTTTCTCAAAGACAATCTCCAAATAACCAATACGTTTAAGTGTAAAATATTCGATTCGTTTTCTCCAAAGTCTTATTCTGGTACAATCTGTACTGTAAATAAATAGAAGCACCAGGCGAGTGGAGATAGCTGCAGAACACAAACGACTGGTTTTCTTAAATCAATGCTTTTTTGATTTCACATCTAGTATTCGATCTCGATACCATTAGGCCGTACATTGTGACATTTTATACAATAATACTACCAAATACACTACTATATAAACCTGCGCCAACAATTCAATTCGTCCATTATTACAAAGGCACTCCAAGCACTCATTTAAATACGTCTGACGGTTCTATAAATATAGAAAACATTTTCATTGCCACATCCCTATACCTTATCATTATTTTAAAAAGCACTGGATTATTTCAACGTTACTATAATTCAACGAGTATGATTAAATATTGTGTAAAGTTATATTCCCGAATCACAAGCAGGGCTCCGATACGTCGCTGGGTACTTGGCGCGGCTGCGGGAGCGTTACCTTGTGCCAAAATAATATCTCGATTTAACTAATACATTTAACAATGCTCGTAGGTACGAGTATTGCTTTGTGAATAATATCTTTAAAAACACATTAGATCAATAAATATTATTGTCTTTACATTATTAGGCTTGGCGTAAACTTAAAATCTAAAGCTTCTATAGCTGTCTACACAACCTTTTATTGCAATGGTTCTCAATTTAAATTAATAACATACATGACATGGTACATATACGAATTACAACCAATTACGTTAAAATAATAAACAGTCATAATTTGGCACAAGGTAACAGACGATAACCGGCTCTACTAACTACTAACTTGTACTTCACTCTATAGTTTACACTTCCCAGTGTAGCAACCTTGAATATTGAGTCAGCTCAACGTTCTTCAGAGAAATTTAGTTAAATATGGCAGGGCAATATCGCAATATTGTGGCGCATAAAAATTCGCGTCTCGCCTACAGTCACAATGCATAGCACACACGAAGTTCCATCTCGTGGTGGTGGGCGGCGCGGCGAGGGAGCGGCTAGCGCGCGAGTCAGGCGCGGCGCGCGGTGCGGCGTCAGAAGCGGCGCAGCGCGGCGGCGGCGGCGGCGCCCGCGGCCTTGCGCGTGGGCTGCACCGACAGCGGCGCCACCAGCACCTCGCCGCCCTCCGCGCCGCCGCCCACGCCGCTACTCGTGCCCATCTCCTGGAAACCAACATTCCGCTTACACCTGTGCTACCTTCTCACTAACTGGTTCAATAATTGTACATTGTTGAGGTTGTAGAGGACGGAAAGTTAGCAATACACGGAACAGTGAGTTCGAGGGTAGAGACCTAGTTTATATTTCGCTTTTTCGGTCGACACTTAGCATGGTGCTTTTTACAACTACTATATATGAAATGACAATATCACATTCTTCACTTGAAGAGTCCAGTAAAAAGATTAATATGTAAAAGGGGTTTTTTGATGCACGTTCGATGTACTTGTGCTGCAATACAAATGACAGATTCATATTGATCAAATTGTTGTATGTCACCAAAAGTAACCTTGTTTAAAGTGTTCGAATTGGTCAAATTTCATAACAAACTGTACAACAATAAAAATAATTGACCAGTTCTATTCATTCATTCTTTACCTGTTCTTCAATTGTACAACAATAAAACTATTTTGAAAACTGAAATTAAAACTTCTTTGGTCACATTTCCGAACAGTGGCGTGAAAACACCTAATTTAATCATTTCAACTTCAGCCTGGCGAAATAGTTAAACTAATTTAAAACTTACACCATTGCGTTGGTTACTCTTATGCCGTGGTCTCAGAGGGATAATCGGTTATTGCAGTATACGAATAATAAACGATATAAAAAAGTAAGGCTGACACAGCTCACTTTATACACGATTTTTAGATAACTTAGTGTTTTAGTGAGAGAATTGTGGCAAGTTCGTGTTAGTGTTGGGGCTTGAGCATGGGTAGGCGGCAAGACTTACGTTGATGTTGTTGCAGCTGGCAAGACGCATCTGCGCGAGCTGCGAGGCGGGCGTGAGGTTGGCCTGCGAGCCGAACGGAGAGATCATAGACGACATGGCGCGCTTCAGCTTCGACGGCGTCTTGTTGAACGACAGTGCGCGCCCCACCTGTTGTAACAACGGTTTAGCACGCCACCACACACCACTATTGGCCTTAAACACAAATCCCGCTGCCCTATGTCAGCCATGACAGCAATTTACACAAATAATGAACAAATAATTTAGAAATGCGAGTTCTTTCCCATGTGATGAATAAAATATTTTCTAATTCGTAACTGTATACAAATATATATATACCTATATATATCGTAAGAGTTTAAAAGTTGTTTAAAGAACCAGAGCAAAAAGTATTTAAATCGCAAATATTATAAGTCTAATAACTACACGTGTATATAATTAAAAGTTTAAAACATCAATATATTATTGTGCCTAGCTCAGCCTTAACTCATAAATACTTCTCAAATGTTATTAATCTAATATTATGTGTGTTAAAATGAACGCACGTATTTCAAAGGTTAAATTACAACCATTTCAGTTAATCTTAACACAAAATGCGAAAAACTCATAACGACATAACAGGAAAGTATTAGTCGATTCGATGACAAGTTTTTTGGATGAACACGTGATAGACATGACATGGCATGCTCACAACTATGTTAATAAAGTGTGAATACAAGCAAAGCGTTTAAACATTCACTCCTTCAGCACTATTACGAGAAGGTCACCTAACCTCCAGCCCATCCATCCCCATACTAAAACACCGCTACAATGGCAATAACCTAGATGTTGACGGACGAGTTACTTGAAAATGGATAAGAAATAATGAAAATATTAAGAGTGAAAACTGATTCCTGCATCTTATTTAAATAAAAATATAATAACATTTTAACTAAAGTAAGTTTTTCTGATGGTCGAAATAAGGCAGAGTAAATGGCCTGTTCATTAAAACTTTCACAGTTAACACGGAATAAAAAAAAAGTGGAAACCGCCAACGGCAACCGTTGGCGCCAAGTGCACAATAAAGTGACAAATACACACCGTGAAAGCTTGGAGGGTTATTGGTCATACTTTCTTATTTAAAAAACATTATAAAGGTATACTATTCAAAAGCGTCTAGGGAGTGGTTTCAAAATTCAACAATAATTCCTGAGAAAATATAGGTGACCCGACGCAAGAACGCATTTTTCCTTTAAGACGAAATGCGAAACCTAAAAGAAATCGATTCTGAACCATGCCTAAATTTACTCTTTTCAGTATAAATAAAGATCCGACGACAACCTATTACTCAAATACTGTCAAGAAACGGGGTGAACTAATAACATCTTTCCTGGGGCCAGATTTTTGAAAGCCTATGTGTGAAAATAGCACTCCAGTGGTGAAAACTTGTGCTGAATTTGAAATACGAGTAGCTTAGAAGATACTTACGGCTCTCATTAATCTTGTGAAGTAGTCAAAAACTTGATTAGAGCTGTAGATTTGGATATAAGCTTATTTATACCACTTTCGAGTGATGTGCTTTCAAAAATCGGGCCCCTGATAAACTCATTTCCTTCCAATGATACAGTAAACGTACTTCATAGTCGCATCATAATGCTGATGCGACTTCTTGTGCAATTATGAACTGACCGGCGCCGACTCGTATTTTTGACGGGGTTCATTAACCATAATTCCATTTTGTTTCTGTTCCGTGGAGTTAACAGTCGTAGTCAATTATATCTTTATAAATAATCGTACACTTATAAAATTGTAGGGTTACAACCACAGATACAAGGATCAGTCTTACGATGGCAAAAGTTAAGACAAGTGTAATGAATATGTAAGGGAATTGGGTGGAGTATCGGTTGGGGCTGAGGACAATAGGGATGTTTGGTGCAAGAGCAGTGCGGCAGTGGCGCGTCAGACCTGTGCGAGTAAGTGAGCGCGCAATACCCATGTGTCTAGCAGCCCGCCCGGCCCCGGCTCGCGCAGCCAGCCGCCCACGCCGGCCAGCGCCTCCAGCTACAACACAACAGCCTCCACTAACCGCTCTCCACGCCCCGTCTGACTCCACTCCACTTCACAACACTAACTAACGCTAATCAATACCAACTCGACTACTGCATACCTACATACTAGTTACAATAGCAATCCTTTCTAATTTCTCATTTTTCATACTGTCTAGAAACGATTAAACGTTTGAGGTAATAAACCTTCAGCTACTTGTATTAATATTAATATCAGATGAGTAACAAAGTCAAAAATAGCTCAAATTTGAATCATTTATACCTACTAGCGATCCGCCACCGCTTAGCACAGCTCATTAAACTATAAACCTCCTATTTTAATTATTCATTAATTTTTGTTTTTCATTATACAGGGTGTTAGGTAATGAGTGGATAATCCTTGAACTGTGGATAGAGGGCACTTAGGACGTTATAATAAAGCTAAAATAGGTTTAGTAAAAGTGGCACGGTTTCGGAGATATTCGGACTTTTAGGTTTTTTTCGAAAATGAACACCCTTGTTCAATGTTTTGATCATAGCACCATTTTAAACTAACTTTTTCAATTTTTTATTTTTGCTCAATATTCTTGAGTACTTGTATTTTCAGATAGGCATTACTATTTTTGTGAGACTACATGGTATTTTTTTTAAAAAAATCGCAAACTTAATTTTTGCCTTTTCAATCGTACATTGATCGAATTTTCAGCTCTCACGGTGAAAAAAAAATACACTACAGCCTAGTTGCCAATAAGCTTAAAAACATGCCGGTTTAGTGACAATTTAAAAATGGTAATTACCTTTTGAATTTAAATTCAAAATGACAAAATAATAAAAAAAAATACACGCTCACCCACATTTTTCCCGATTTACTTTTTGTATCACGGGCGTAGAACTCAAAATTTTTTGTTGCAAAAATAACATTATTGGCCACTTATTTAAATGCAAATGGCATTTAAATAATTCCAAATTTAAAAAACATGCTGACTGCCTTTTGTTTTTTTTTCTACTTCGATTTTGAATTTCGCTATTATTGCATAATGAATGGTGAAATTGTGCCTTGGAACTCACCATAAATGTAATGCATTTGGGCATATTCTATCAGTGTGTATTATATTCGAAGCAGTATTAAAGTAAAAAACTTCAACACAACGATCTAAACGCAAAATTAACCATTCATTACGCAATAATAATTAGCGAAATTCAAAATCGAAGTAGAAAAAAAAACAAAAGGCAGTTGGCATGTTTTTTAGTTTTGGAATTATTTAAATGCCATTTGCATCTAAATAAGTGGCCAATAATGTTATTTTGGCAACAAAAAATTTTGAGTTCTACGCCCGTGATACAAAAAGTAAATCGGGAAAAATGTGGGTGAGCGTGAATTTTTTTTTATTATTTTATCATTTTGAATTTAAATTCAAAAGATAATTACCATTTTTAAATTGTCAATAAACCGGCATGTTTTTAAGCTTATTGGCAACTAGGCGGTAGTGTATTTTTTTTTCACCGTGAGAGCTGAAAATTCGATCAATGTACGATTGAAAAGGCAAAAATTAAGTTTGCGATTTTTTTTTTAAAACTCCCATGTAGTTTCACAAAAATAGTAATGCCTATCTGAAAATACAAGTACTCAAGAATATTGAGCAAACATAAAAAAATTGAAAAAGTTAGTTTAAAATTGTGCTATGATCAAAACATTGAACAAGGGTGTTCATTTTCGAAAAAAACCTAAAAGTCCGAATATCTCGGAAACCGTGCCACTTTTACTAAACCTATTTTAGCTTTATTATAACGTCCTAAGTGCCCTCTATCCATAGTTCAAGGATTATCCACTCATTACCTAACACCCTGTATATATTTATGAAAAGCGCATCCGTTGCGTAGTTTAAAAGATCTAAGCGTATATATAAAATACACACAGACGACGTGGTGCTTCTTTATTTTGTACTACGGAAAGATTACTCTTCTTTTCACTACCAAGCCTTAAATGACCATCTCAAATGATTACAGATATATATTTTTTGTCTTTAAGAAAATAATATAAAAAAACGCACAAGACATAAAATATTTTTCCCCACTATGCTCGGAAATGTATGCCTTACTGTAGCAAAACTAGTATACGAAGTTCCTCGTTACAGGCTAACGCAAATTTAAAAAGTCATTTCATTACTGTACAGTTTAGAGGCTGGGAAGTGAATGTAATTGGGAATGGATGATTATTTTAAGTGCTTGATGATTTTTCTATTGATATGAATAACCATCCTTAGCCACAGAAAAAAGTTACAGATTTTTCCATCGAGCCATATATTTTATAAAAATAAAAACGTTTTACTCAGTCACTCGGCGGCCCCCCTACGGCTGATAGCAGTATGTCCATAACATAACACATAAAATAAAAAGAGGCTGCTTGAATCTGTGGTACACAATGACATAAGTAGCTAAAAAAAGCAACGGCTAAGTGGCAACGGCTAAGTGGCGCCGTCTGTGAATTGTTGGTGTTACAGTTTGACAACAAATATAATGCGCATCGGCAGTATTCGTTTGCGCAGAGAAGCGCAGACCAGTTTCCGATGGTAGCCGAACGTGTAAATAATCTATATTGAACTTTATTTGCAAGCGCAACTGGCAGAGTATTGCTTGCTTTGCATTCTTAGCTCTGTCCCGCTTACACGATTTTGCCATTGTTGGTACGAAATCGATCGGCCAATAACAGCGCCAGAGTTTCCCGCGCTACTAAAATTAGTCTACTGCGCAGGTACATTGTGGAGCATTATTTTTATTGTCAAACTGTACTCAACCATACATGGGGAATTTCAATAAAAATGACCATATATATTTTTGGTATCAGCGTAATTCGTCCCATTCGTTTTTCGTTCATTTCTTATGTACGTCTCATTCTGTGTTCGTCACTCATTCTTTATTCGTCTCGATCGCTATATGTCCCTATCGTTTTAAGTACAATTATGTAACCTGTCTCTTTCTTAACAAGTCTTTTTCGTTTTTCGTCACGGTCTTCCTAGGACTATGTCTTTGTTTGTGTCTCTCTTTTTTGGTATCATTCGCACTTTATCTTTAGTCACTTTCGTTATTCGTCTCACTCTTTTTTTGTCTTTAATGGTAACTCGTTCCGTTCTTTTTTGGGCACGTTCGCTAATCGTCCCGTACTAGTAGGTCTTAGTTGCTATTCATATGTCCTCCGGATCGGAATTCATAAACAAATTGAAGAGGCGCAAAACGAATGTAACGAACTTAGAATTAGACTGAAAATGAATGAGACTAATCACGAATGTGACTAATAACGAATCCATGAAAAAAAATGAGACGAATAAGTGAATGAGACAAAAATCGAAAGGGAATAAGAAAGAATGAGTCCTAGGAAGACCGTGACGAAAAACGAAAAAGACTTGTTAAGAAAGAGACAGGTTACATAATTGTACTTACACCGATAGGGACATATAGCGATCGAGACGAATAAAGAATGAGTGACGAACACAGAATTAGACGTACATAAGAAATGAACGAAAAACGAATGGGACGAATTACGCTGATACCATATTTTTTCCCAGATTTTGGAAATTTTTGGGTTATTTCTACTCAGAATCAACAACACTACTGAATGTTATATGAGAAATTAATGTTAATGTTCCAATCCATTCCCAATTCCATTATAGGACAGTTTTTACTTATAAAAAAACTAGCTTTTGCCCTAGACTTCGTACACAAAGACGATAAACTCAAGTAAAACAAATACTGGTTTTTAATAGAAGGTGATGTTGCTATTTTTTAGGGTTCCGTACCCAAAGGGTAAAAACGGGACCCTATTACTAAGACTTCGCCGTCCGTCCGCCTGTCCGTCTGTCACCAGACTGTATCTCATGAGCCATGATAGATAGACACATTGAAATTTTTAGTGAACTGTAGTTTTTTTTACTGTTTTTTTTATATCGATTTAAAGAGTTATTTCTATCCACACGCGCGGCACATGTGCGGCAATGGCACCTGAAGAAGTCTTGGGTTTGACAGCTGGCAGCGAATGCGTTAAAGTTTAATATTTCGCAGACGGATCCCTGAATCGAAAAATGGTTTTGCCACTCCCAGAATATTTTTGAACGACCTTTCCAACGACACCCTACATGGGGAAAAACGACAAAAATAAACTCCACTTTACGTGTAGGGGAGGTACCCTAAAAAAAAAGAAATACAAGAAATTATTTTACCACTTTGTTGGCGTAGGCAATATGTACACCCATACCAAATAACAACCTTTTAGTAGTTACTAAGAATCTCTGACCTAAGCCGCGGACAGACAGACAGACGTACGGATATAGCGAAACTATAAGGGTTGCTTGTTGATTACGGAACCATAAAAAGGGAAGTTACAGGGGGTATTTATCAATTTTGTTTAATTTAAATTAATGAAATATTTTAAGATTTTATTTTATTTGTAGCATTGTTGGAGAAAAGCACTACAAAGCCTCGGCGGAAACGGAAATTCATGGATTCGTATTTATTGAGTGTCTCAGATAAGTTCAACTAATCCACGAATTGCTTTTCCCCGGCCTCTGCAGTAAGGTGCTGTTCGTTTGTCTCGCTTAAACTGGAAAATGGCTGGACCAATTTGGCTTTTTAAATATTTGTGAAAGTCCAGGGAAGGTTTAGACGGAAAGAATATAGAAAATTTATAAAAAAATCAGAACGGGGGCGAAGCCGCTGGCAACCGCTACTATACATTCAGATTTAAGTAAATTCCTCAGTAGCCAGTATGAAAAAATGTTAATTATATCGGTATTCATTCTTATAAATAAATCGATGCCATTGGTGCCTTAAGAAGCAAATTATACGATAGGAAAAGTGTAATGTGCAGCAAGGCGGCATTCAAATGCTCTATAATAGCAGTGAAATATTACATAATTCTATTAATATTATAATCGCGAAAGTTTGTATGGATGTATGGATGTTTACCAATTATTTGAATATTATGTGGTATAATTACCCAAAAATGTAGCATGTGGTACGTAGAAAACTACGTGTTTTTTTATTTATTCAAAAAATACTCTGATTTATTTAGGCGTTTTAGGTCTTCGTCTGCTTCAATATGTTTGATCAAGTCTGTGTGTCGTCAATCGTCAAATCGCCACTACTTAGAAAAAAATCTCGTATCTTAAATGAATTTTCAATCAAAACTGAACCTTGAATAACAGTAAAGTTCACTTCGTAAAATTAACGATTTCGAGATACGAGATTTTTTCCAAGTAGTGACGATATGCTGAGCTGAAGTACATTTTATCATTTCATTACTGTATACAAAAAAAGTTTAGGAAATTCTCAAATGATTGGAGAATGGTGCAAACAAAACACGTTACAAGACGTACCTTGATATCAAGACTGCATATCTAAATAAGTTATTTCGCAGTTTGTGATGGACTACTTACTTCTAGTGACTACGCGTTCCAATGAGCTTAATGACTGTATGACCATCAATTTACTATTGTTAAAACATGTTTGTCTATTTCATGCCTTAGTTACACATAATAGTTGATGTTGATCTTGATAGGATGCAATTGCATTCTTACATTTCATTGTCCTATTAAACTTAAACGTCGACTGAACCAAATTCGCACTACGTTACTAATTTAGTGGAGAGCAGAGTATTTTAATAGGTAACTAAATGTGTCAGAACACCACAAATTTGGTAGAGTAAATGAATTAGTCGAGTGGATAAATTTTCATACTCGACTGTAGCACGAAAGTTTTTCTGTTCGATTTCATTTACTGAAATAACCACTTGACTACTCGATTAAATTACTAACGTGATCCAAACTGGGCTTCATTATTTTTTGTTATCACTAGAAATGCAAGTTAAGCTAAATACATATCATTCTTATACATTTATTCATGCTATCGCAAAACAGAGTTGGTGACTTTAGTTCAAATAAGTAACAATATAGAGTACTAAAATACGCATCTATTGTATAGGTACACGACTCAATAATATACCCACACAGCGACCAGCACAATGATATGCTGCGGGAGCTAGACCGGATGGTGCATGGTTTTGATCGTACTAAAGACAGTTAACATTTTTAGTGCCGCGGAGTTTGCGAACGAGCCTAAAATGAAAATAATTTGGGAAGTGTATTAATTTAAGGACAGCTTATTTTGGGTACATACTTACTCGTACTAAAAGTCAAAAACTCATGTTTTAGCGCCCTGGACGCATAAGGTATGTGATCTATACACAGAATAGGCGGGTAATTTAAATTACTTTAACGCCAACTAATTTTAAATTCCAAACAGTTACCGTTTTGGAGATAACTATGAAATTGCGATCTTTAGTCTTTACATAAGTAATAGATATATTTAGGTACCCCAAAAGGTCAAATGCTTTAAAATTATTTAAATCACCTCCTTAACCACTCTGTAGGTACAGTTTACCGCGACTTGCAATTCTTGAGCGTATTCTAGTAAAAGTATGAGCTGTTTAGGTCTAAAGGAGAGGCCTTTGTAAATTTACGCTAAGGAAAACAGCGAGTAGTGAGCGACGAAAGAACAACTGTCAAAGTATTCGATACTATTAAATATGATTCTTTGTGAACATTTTGACGTAAGTACCTTGATTCTGGTGCGCGCGGCGAACTTTGAAACTTTGGAGAGCGTGCTGAGCGCCAGGTCGCTTGTGTCGATGTCCAGCTGGTGCGACTCCAGCGACGCCAGGAACTTGTCCTACATACATATACCTACCATCAACCACTGCACACCTCATTATACACAAATAAAATAAAATCTAAGTAATTTTATATCAACTCCTCACTACGCAAAATAGGCGCAGTCTCAGTCGTCGAATAGCCCTTTGCAAATAACTAACAACTCGTCCGATTTCACAGAATCTATTGTTTTCACTCTCTCTTACATTTATCATATTTTTTGCATTTTTAAGGTTCAAACCATAACTTTTGCAAATCAACATAAAATTCTAAGTGAGCAAAATATTCCTACAACAATGAGCAAGACATGTCATTTAACTATACTCGGGATCAAAGAAACCGGGTCACTTAACGTAGAAAGTTGCATGAAAAGTGGCCCCAATTCTTTGATCCCGAGTATATGTATAAGCGATTTTGAAAACCTTATTTTATTGTTACCATGTAAAAAGTTCAACACAAGGGTCATCTTTCATTAGACAGAATGTGCGTTATTTGGAATAAATGGATGAGCGTAAAGGGATGTACGTACGGCGTCAGCCTTGCACACAGTGTTGGCCATCTGGCGGCAAAGCTGGCGCAGGAAGTGCGACTTGTCCACCGCCTCGTCCGTGATCATGAAGGAGTAAAGCTTCTCCTTCAGCTCCTGGTTGCTGCGGCACATCAGCGCAAACACGTTGTGGCAATCTGGAAGAGGTCACCACATCACAATGCTCGTCTTCTATAAAATTTGTTTCACGTAGCCGTGGGCAGCCGGTATCTGCCCTGTTTTAAGAGTGTAAAGTAACAGCTAAAATCGGACATTTGTTACGTCGGCTTCGAAGATAAATATAGGTACATAGGTACGAATTATTTTCCACCCTCATGCAGTTTAAAGTGTTTACTTACATTTTTATAGAAATTTGATTTAATTAATATCTTACTTTTGTTCCATCACATTTAATTTAAAAAATTGAGTTTGACTATTACTTTAAAAAAGTTTAAAATTTCTTTAACCTGATCATGAGTTTGTGTTTATCTTTAAATATCTAGAAAGAAGTAACGCGAGAACGCGACTGACTGAATGAGAGATATGACAACGCGCAGTCTAAATCACTGGAGAGAAGTGAAATTTGGTTGACATAATCATTAAGGACCATAAACGTGAATTAAGGCGCGATTTTATGAAATTCACAGGGGTTTTGTTAGCCAACCTGCTTTTATTCATCTGCGGCAGCGATGCCAAGGGCATATGCTAGTAAGTACTTATAGAAGAATAAGAATAGAAAAATTAAAATAAATAACGCTTCCTGACGTGCCTTGACACGACTAGATATTGCACCCAGACTGTACTTATAATATGGAGCTAACTAGCCCTATCAGTTTTACCAAAGGTCAGGCTTTCGGTTATTAGTCAATACTACAACTCATGGTTGTCGGCGTACCTTCTGCCTCTCGTATGTCGACGACGCGCTTCACGGTGCTGAGAGGCATGAGCGAGATGTGTCGGTACGGCTTGCTGGAACCTATCCGCATCGTGCTCGTGCCGTTCGTAGGACTCTTGCTGTTGAAAGCCTGAACAAGAAAAACGTATTGTATCGCAACATAGTATATTCGGCCAGTTCTTTATCACCCTAAGGTTAAATGTCCTTTGTATGACTAAGAATGACAAAGACTATTTTTACTTACAAGTCAATTATGAAAATCGGCCTTAGTATTTTTTTTGAGATGCAAGAACTGTCATAAAAAATGATAAAGCACTTTCTTGGTCGACTAGACACACAAAAATAATGCAACGTTATGGTGATAAAAAAGTATTTCTAGTCAATTTAACTATGAAACTTACTTTCGATCTTTTCTTGCAAACCTCCATCGTGTCGGTAAATAGGAACAGTACGAGGTGATCCCCTCTACCGGAGAGCTCCTTCGACAGTTCCACGACTTCGCACCGAGCTACAAATGATCGATGTGAAGAAACTAGATGCGCCTGTAATAAAATAATGCTTGGTGCTAAATCTATGTCGGTGGAACGCCTGGCAATTCTATAGTATTGGCCTGGCAAAGCACTAACTCGACAAGGTATGGTTATCAGATGACCTCGGAAGTCTTGTCATCCGTCCTTTAAAATAGTAATGGCTGATAAAAAATATTGAGGGTCATTTTGTCAGCTATTACTGTTGCATGACATTACAAAGGCATACCTACCTATTCTCCATTCCAAACCATTTTAACGCCTTTGTAAAATATATACTATACTATGTAAAATAAATTCCCACACAATCACTCATTGTATGCAATTAGCAGTACATCCACCGGAATGTTGAAGGATCATACTTGATTTCGTACTACTTTTTCTAACAATCATACTTTGATTATTACATTTAAAATTTATATGAACTTGGCGGGAGGGTGGGGGGGGGGCGCAGTTGGTTTACAAAAGCGTACAATACGTAAAGTAGGCCAATCAATGTACTGTTCCGTTTGCTCCATGTTCGTCTATAATGAAGCCTATCGTCCCTACGGCTCCCTTGGATAGCGACGGCTCGACCGTAGCTCGGAGGCAGCACAGCTGCGCAAGCCACCTCTTTAAATGGACAATATGTGGTAAACTGTGTGAGAACTGACCGGGCACTGGTCGATGTCGTTGTAGATATCAAACATCTGCAGCTGGCCTTCGGTCTTGCGTTTGTCTTCATTGATATGCGACATGACCTCGCGCAGTCCCGCCAGCGCCGCCACCAGCGCCGCGTGGTCTGGGTTGTTCTTGTGCGTGTGTTTCAGGATATCTGATGGGCCGATCAACCACAAGGCTTACTAAAGCTATACACACTCGATGACGAAAATAATAGCATTTTTCTTCACTATGCTCGGAAATGTATGCCTTACTGTAGGAAAACTAGTACACGAAGTTTCTCGTTATAGGCTAGTTGGGCGGCTGGGAAACTGTATGAAATTCCATTATTGGACAGTTTTTACTTATAAAAAAAAAATGTTTTGACTAAGAACATTTACCGCAAACAGCCAAAAGCTCATACAATCATATGCTGTGTGCATCTAGTTTCTTAATGTATTTGGCACTTGCCCTGTTCTGAATAAACATGAATGAAAAATAATGTTGTTAAGATCGAGAGCAAATGCAACAGTTGCATCGAGCATCACTCTGTTCAAGTCACTCGGTCGGATCCTCAATAAATGTACTTTTTTATTCATGTTTATTCGAAACACGGCAAATGTCAAATACATTAAGAAACTAGAATTCTAAGGTAGTAGCTATGTATAGTATTTCCAATCATTTATTTTCTCGATGACAGCTCCCGTAGAATGTAACTGCGCTTTTTACGCAAAAATTAACTTTTAAATGCGAGACATAAAAAATATGACAACTGCCTAATTTTGTTCGTTGATCCCATATAATATTCATCTAAGACAAATTGAGTCCATATATGCCGTAATCTTTTTAAAGTACGATAAACAATAAACGTTTTAATAAAGTTACATTCTATGGCAATGCAAATAGTGATGTATGATTGAAATATCGATATTGTATCGATAAAAAATAGATAATAAGGTATAGTGTAATTATTCAATATGTTGTGAGATGTTTATTTTATGTTTTTCTTGTCAGGTCTGGTGCCATTTGCATTTAAATAAGCGGCCAGTAATGTTAGTTTTTCAAATATAATAAAAAGTTTTGAATTCTACGCTCGTGATACAAAAAGTAAATCGGGAAAAATGTGGGTGAGCGTGTATTTTTTTTTATTATTTTGGCATTTTTAATTTAAATTCAAAAGGTAATTACTATTTTTAAATTGTCAATAAATCGGCATGTTTTTAAGCTTATTGGCAACTAGGCGGTAGTGTATTTCTTTTTCACCATGAGAGCTGAAAATTCGATCAACGTACGATTGAAAAAACAAAAATTAAGTTTGCGATTTTTTTTTAAATAATCCAATATAGTCTCACAACAATGGTAATTCCTATCTGAACACACAAGTGCTCAAGAATATTGAGCAAAAATAAAAATAAAAAAAGTTAGCTTAAAATGGTGCTATGATGAAAACATTGAACAAGGGGTGTTCATTTTCGAAAAAAACCTAAAAGTCCGAATATCTCGGAAACCGTGCAACTTTTACTAAACCTATTATAGCTTTATTATAACGTCCTAAGTGCCCTCTATCCACAGTTCAAGGATTATCCACTCATTACCTAACACCCTGTATATAAAATTGAATCGATATTGTATCTACTGATGACTTATTAGGTCACAACACTATAACTATCAAACTACATCTGTCATCGAGAAAATAAATGGTTGGAACAGCTATAATTATATTCCTACGTACATTGTATTTTGAATTGGATTGGAATTATGAAAGGCACTGAAATAGTAAAAATGATGGTGTGTTGTGGGACTTACCGTCGAGTAGCAATCTAATACTGGGTAATCGCTGCACTGGTCTTATTAAAAGTTCTTGTAAACTTTGCCTGCCACACTCTGGTTTGGTCTGGCAGATTTTCAAGAATGCATGAAATCTAAAAGTAATAAAATTTGGTTAAAATAGTAACAAGATATGAAGTTAATATCTTTTTAAGATTGTATTGTCTGTATGTATGTATGTATGCATAACTCTTTATTGTATATTAAACACATGAAAACCAACCAACCAGTATACCGTTAACTAGCTTGTTTTTTACATCATTGTTTGCTTGAGTTTAGGCAGTCTTTACATTTGTAAGATTTACTTACGTAAGTAAACTACGAAAATTTCACAAATGTAAACACTTTTAACTTAGCTGCGTAGCAAGATTAACTTAAAGTAATTAAGTATGTGAGTAACTTCCGAATTAAAGCGGTCTTAACCTTTTGGCCGCCACGTCAAATACAAGAGACGTCACCCACAGGGTTCGGAAACCGGTTTTTGAAATTAACCGGTTAGGGGTTATGGCCGAAACCGAAATGGATTGCGTTTTACGGTTTGGTTACCGGATTTTTAACCGATTATAAAAATCGGATTTCGCAGCAATTCAGGTTTATTGGAGCGAAATAAACCGGTCAACTTGAGTTAAAACGCCATCTCTTGTCATCTCTCTTCAAACACTCTCCGTAGCCAGCACATGCTGGAAATAGATGGAAAGAGCATCGCGGTGTGACTCAGCGCGTGCGGTGCGGTGGGGGCGGAGTCGATTTGAGTAAAACCTTTTTCACTTCTAATGCAGTTAAAATGTTCTTTAGTCTCTGCATATCGTGACTAAAGCTCCTTTTTTATCTCTAGGGATTAGAGTATTTTTATTATTTACTTTGGAAACCCCTAAACAGCCAGTCATGATGTTTGTGATTGTGTAATATATTATTTTAGGTCGTGGAAATAACCTGTGCTAAAATATTAAAAAAATTGCGATTTCATTTCGTGAGACACGATTCATGATTACGAATATGCATCTATTTAATTATATTAAAGATGATGATGAATTTATTTTATTATGCATGGACCAATTAGTTTTAAAATAGTTTTCAAGTTTGAATCTGTTGGCTAAATATGCAAGAATTCAAAGCTTCACTTTACAGAAAAAAACGGAGTACAATTTTTTTGCCATTTGAATATTGTGCAAGTCTTTTGGATAGTAATAATTTTTTAGAGTTTCAATCTTTTTGGCTGTTGGTGGCTGACTGGCGCTAGTCCACAGCCGTGCGCCGCGGCGACGAATGAAAATAAAGGGCTATCAATTGTTTTCAAAATTGTTGGTGCACGGCTTTGTAGGTTTTTTATTCGGAACTTATTTATGTACCTATTGGTGTAAATTAATAAGTCGAAGCCGGCTTCCTGTTTGGTTTGTGGCTCTGGAATTGATTGCAGACTACTCCTCCACTGAAGGTTTTATCATAGAAATATTATGTCCATTACTCGTATGAGAGTTCGTTGTAAAAAAAAGTAATATATTACCAAATATGTAATTGTGCAACTTCATAAATTATGGACCAAAAATGTCACCATCATCATACAGTGAAGAAGAATTAACGAAATTACATATCGTACGAACGATTCTAATTACATAATTGTAAGAAACTTTTTTATAATTAAATATTGGAGTTTTGTATAGAACGTCGTAGTTTTCCTCGCATTCAAAGTGAAAAGTAGTGTTTAACGCGAGACTAAACGACCATAATGACATTAACTATAGCCTGAGCTCGGGTGGCTAAGCATCTCATGTCATTATGGCTTGTTTTAATCCCTTGTTGAACAATCTACTATTTCGAATCAGTGAGCGCGAGCAACAAAATTTCGTTCTTTGTATTAACCAGTAACCGGATTATTCTAATGCTTTTAATTTAGTTCCCTTTGTTAACCGCTTAATCCAATTTAAGTTAATTATACCGGATTTCTGAACAATATTAACCGGTATTTCAAAACCGGGTCCGATCCCTGGTAAACCCAATTGAACGAAGGTTGCTTTTGCCGTTGGCGTCGAAAAGATTAATATGTAATAGCAGTTGTGCGATGGTTTTACCCTCCGTAAGAACTCTATTAGTTGTATTATGTTCATGTCATGTCATGTAATATCAATAGTATACACCTGGGGTTCTCACGGTCGCACTGCTGCAGCATTTCCTTGGTGTTCTCGAAGAAGTTGACGAAGGGAGGGTAGGCTTTGACCATGTCGGGCGTATAGCGCAGCATGAGCCGGCCGATGCTCACCTCCTCGCTCCAGTGCGCCTGCGCGTAGCGCAGCTCCTCCAGCATGCCCCTGTGGTGCCTCCGTTGTTAACAACAATACTAGCTAGGCTAATATAATTTCATTACATTACATTTAAATTGACTCCCATGACATAAAGACAAAAAGATCATAATCTTGAAGGGCTAAATCTGCATCGATTAATCGAAATGAAAACTACTGCTATTTAAATATTGTACTCACTGGTGTAGTTCATAAATAGGTGGTAAATTTCCAAATATAATTTTTAGTTCCGTATTATTCAATAGTGCCTGATTTTTGCCATTGCTATTATCTTCTTCTGCCATTTCTTCCAATGGTTGCTTGAACATCTAAACAATACGATAATAGTTTAAAATGATTTGTAAAAGTTTTTGATTTATATATATATATATATGCACACACACACACACACACACACACAAATCTCGTCTATATCCCTTACGGGGTAGACAGAGCCTGAGGTAACAAGACCTAAAGGCCACGTTTAGCATGATTGTAGGCGTATAGGTGGAAAGGGAAATCAAAATAGTGATGGGTTGCTAGCCGCATCGCCTATAACATGATTCCTAAGACTCGCCCATTCCCTCGATGGGATTTTACCATCTGCGCGGGACGAGAAGCAACTGGTACATTCTATGCTTTTCCTTTGCTCAGCATGGAAGCACCATTATATCATTTTAAATTAAAGACTTTCGATAATTAGATTTCATATACTTACGGTTACAATTGTTTGTAAAATTCCAACATAATTCGATTCCGTCTGCAGTAACTCCATGAACACTTGTTGTCTAGGAGACATCAATTTTCGAACCACATTGTCAGGCACTTCCGATTCTGCAAATATATTACAACAAATGGTTATTCTGGAGTAAATATTGAGGCAGTATCAGTAGTACAGTACAAATTATAAGTGGTGTGGGTTACCTTCGAGCAGCTGTTTGCTGTCTGGCGACGGCGTGTAGTCGAGCAGCAGGTTACCGGAGAGACTGAGCAGCACGGTGTCGCTGAGCGAAGAGCGCCGCTTCTGCAGCGCTGCGTCGCCGCCGCGCAGCTTGCGCTTGCGCTGCCGCTGCAGGTGCGCCGGCGTGCCGCCCGCCGCGCCCGCGCCGCCCGCCGCGTCCTCGCCCGCGACGCCGCCGCCGCCGCCAGCGCCTGCGCCGCCGACTGATGATCTTCGGGACACTTCCTCCAAATACTAGATACGACATTGTCCATTAATTAAGTCTGAGAATAAGCCAAATAAAATGAATACATTCAGAATTAATACTAACGTCTTTGAAGAGGTATTCTCTTTCGTCTTGTGCTTCTTCGTTTTGGACGGACGCCCAAAACCATTCCGCTTTGACGACGTGCACGCGCGGCGAGCACTCCGGCGCGACCGCAGTATTATGCTCGTCCACCACCTGAACGCATGAGAGCTCACAGTTAGTGAATAATTATGGTGTCGTTATAATTTACAACCGTCACCGCGAAAGAACAATAATTTTTAAATGTCAACACTATCATATAGGGAAATTATGTGAAGTAGCTTTTCTTCGTGCACGCCCTAAACGAACGACCCGCATTGATGCTGTACAGACAAGATACTTCAACGCACAATACATGCATGCGAGTAGAGACCGATTCAGAAGAGTATGTGTTTTGGCCATAATTGAAATGAGAATCATAAAATGTTCAACTGCATGATAAGCATGTCTATTATTTAGTAATACTAAATTAAATGGTGTTAGTACCGGCAACGATATTCCATGGCATTGCGTAATGGTGCGGGCGTCGCGGATGGGAGGCGTCGAGGCGAGCGGCAGCTGGTCGGCGGGGAGTCGCGGGGCGGGGGCAGGGGCGGGGGCTGGGGCGGTGAGAGGCGCGCAGGAGAGGAGCGGGAGCCGCGGGGAGGGGGCGTCGCAGATGGAGTGGCGGTGCGCGCGCGGGCGCATGCTCTGCGGCGTCTTGAACATGGCCGAGTCGTCCAGTTCGTCCCCGTCGCGCGAATGAGCGCATCCCGCGTTATCTGTGCTATCTATGGTATCCACTTGCACGGGAGATATGTCCAGATTCATATCATCAATGTCTTTGCTGGGTGTAGATACATACTTCAGTTGAGAAGGCAGGTGGCAAGCGCTCACTTCGACAGTGTTACGTTCGGCCCTCTTTTCATATTTCTTTTTCCGCTCGCTTCTGAACGAAGCTGTGAATGATTTGACGCTCCTGCGTAACTTAGACGCAGATTTAACTGTCTTAGAGCTCCTTATTGAAGCAAATGATATATCAAAGAACCCAGACTGTTTACTGGTGTTTATTGAGCAAACTGAAGTGTTGTCATCTTCTCTGATTGGGGACGACGTGGACGCTATGAATTCTCCTGCGGGGTCGGTCGGTTTGACGCTGTCGGGACTGACCGGTTCTACAGTAATGTCTCCCGTTGTTTTAGACAAAGAATCTTTTTTTGTTCGCTTGAATATCGTGGGTCGGTTCTTAAATTTAAAGGAATCTTTTATCTTAAGCCTTTTGATAGATTTCCAATTACTATCCTCGCATTTGTCTGGTGAGAGATTAGCGTCAATTGGGCTCACTTGAAAGCTAGAGTCTGTAGAGTTACGGCTTCTCTTTTTTCCTGAACTAATAGTAGTCGTAGAATGGTGCAACTCCTTACCTACTGTCGAAATAGGCAAAAGAAATCCTGGTTCTTCCTTGGAATCTAAATCGCATAAACTCTTTGTAAGAGAAGAGTGTAAAGATCCCGCTTCAGTGAGGCAATCTACTAAGTTAAATACATTGATAGACTTATTTCTAAAAACTTCTCTTTTATCTTTAACGTTCATTCTGACTGCGCCGTGAATCATTTGTGGTATATCCTTATTTTCTTTGTTAGTGTCATAGTTGGAGGAGTGTAGACATTCATTGTCTGACACGACGTGAGCGGGGTCAGTGGGGCAGGCAGCGGGCGCGGCTGAGTCCGGGAAATCGCGCGAGGCGCGCGTGTGGCGGCGCGCGAGCTGCAAGCGCCGCTCTCGCTCGTCGTCGGCCACGGCGGCCGCGCCGCTCGCGCGCCGCCCCGACAGCCGGGCGGAAAGCCTACGGTAAATCGAGCTCTTAGGAGTGCTCTGGGAGCGGTTGGGTGACACGCGAGAGGGCTTCGAGGATACTATAGGAGTACTAGGGTGGGGCGAGAGGATAAGCGAACGACCGAAAGTCTCCCCATTTGCCATTACCTGAAACATGTGTGAAACACACCACGCAATGATGTAATGAAGCCATTCCAATACAAACATGCACAAAGATTGAATTATATTTGTTGTGATAGAGCGTTAGATACAGGAAAGCAAATAATTTATTTTCTTCCGGGGGAAACTATCCGAGCTGGTAAGACAGTTTTTTAAACAATAACGAGTTTGAAACAAAATTTACAACGAAACAACAATTATAATGATTAATTGACGCTTTGTAAAAACTACTATGAATAAAATGTGCAGTGCAATAGTGATACCGTAAATCGTAATGAAACAGAAACAGTGATTTTGTGGGCGTCGTGCCATACCCATCGCCTATCGGTGTCGAAGTTAAGGTTTTTTTCTTAAACGGCAAAGTCAGGAGTAAATTAATTAGAATCATATTGCCATCCAAGAAATTCATTATTAAAGAAAAAGTAATCCGAATTGAAATCCATTAGGCGTCAGGGCGTTGCATTAACCAAATAGACTGCAAAAGCATTACAATACAAGATTGTGAACATACAAAGCAAACAATGGGTTGACTTCGCGCCGTGCGGAATGGTTTGTGGTGAGTTGTAGAATCTAAACTACGATACTATCATGCGATCCCTTTTTAAAACAGGTATATACAACAGAAAAGAGGTAATGTAAGGATAATGAATAAAACTGAAGTAAATGGCATGTGAAAAAATGAAATGACACGTAATCGTATCACTCTGGTTTGCGGTCGTTATGAACATTATCCAAGTTTGCTGTTTACTTCAATGCTAAATAAAACATTGATTCGTATCTCGTAATCATTTTATTCGCAAATACCATTTCAGTCTCAGAGCCTCACTCGGCACCGCGTTGCGTTCCGAATTCAGGAAAATAATCTATTTATATAATAAATCAGTAGAAAGTTCGTGTCTGTACATTAAATAAATTCATCAAAAATAGAGTGCTAACGATTCGGGAATTTAAGAGTAAATAAAACACACAAAGTAGATTTTATAATTTTTGTCTGTCTGTATGTACGTATGTATGTATGGATGTGTTAATTTACCTATGTCTGTGTTCGCTAATCTCTAAAACTGTGAAACCGATTTAAATGAAGTTTTGCGTGGTGGTACCTTATATCCCTGGTCAATATTTTAGATATTTTTAATAGCGGAAAATTAAAGAGTTCCCGTGGTATAGTTAAAAAACTATAATAATTTATGCAGCTTAGTTCACAACAACTTAAGCATCTAATTAAGTAAAATTTGAGTGCTGACACCTTATATTGCCGCGGTTACATAATAAGTTGAAATTTGGTATGCAGTTAGTTCAGTCCCAGGGACAGACATATGACAGTTGTTATCCCAGAAAACAGCAGTCCCCGCGGGATAGCGATAAGCGAACTCGGCGCGCACAGAGTCGTGGCCAACAGCTAGTTTAACATAAAAACTAAATGAAATAACTACGAGCGTCTCCCTACTAAGACCAACTAAGTGACACTTAAAACAATACTGGCAGTACTGGCATGCTTACTAATTGTGTGATAATGATAAACAATAAAATACTACAGTACAATAAAGTAAAGTATTTCAAACCCGCTACGATGTATGAAAGTCAAGAAATAAGTAAATCATAATTTTCGCGTACTTTATAAAGATTTAAGTAATCTTTAGTTTGTCTTACACGCGAGAGCTAGTTATGCCATACACAGGGAACCATTAACGCCCGAACAGCCTCCTCGCAACCGAATAAGGTTCATAGAAAAAATATCTACAGTAAGAAATTGAACTTAGTATCGGTTAGGGTGTGGTACTCACGACGTGAGTGCAGTCGGGGTCGTCGAGCGCGCAGGCGGCACCGCCGTTGCTGGCCAGCACATCCGCCATGTGCTGCGTCTCGTCCTCGGGGAAGCCCACAAAGCAGACGCGCGCTCCGGCGAACACTTTCAGTTTATGCTCTTTCTGAAAACAAACAAACCGCGCATGTCAGCCTTTGTCTATGGTTAAGATTGTACCACAGCTTTAGGATGCTAACTGTCTCCTCGCAGGTTTTTGTTTTACCTTAAAATACTCAAATCGACATAAAGTCTGTCAAAGGTATATACGTATAAACGAAAACTAGCACACGAAATAACCTCGACCTACATTACGAACAATAAACTAAGCTCCCTAAGCTGTCTCGGCAAAGTTTTCCAATGGTCTTTTCAGAAGGACGACCATACTGAACTATTCTTGGCCTAATTACATTAAGGCAAGTGCATTAATTAAATCGAGTTCCATTACTGTACTGACTGCAAAGAAAATAACAACTCAAAAATACTATTCGAGAGTGGTAAACATATGTGTATTTATTACAAGAATACACCTTTCACAGCTCTTATTCTCGAAAATGTTATTCGAGCAACCATTATGACGGAATCCAATGATTAAATATAAAGATTGAGGGCCTGTTTCGCCGCTCTCAGTTAATGCCCTGATAGTTTAAGTTTAAGGTTATCTATGACGTCATCTCTGTTTGTTTCGTAGTAAGAAATAGAGAGAGAAGCATAGATAACTGACACTTAAGATAATATGAACTTTACAGAGAGTGGTGAAACAGGCCCTTAAACTACTTTTTTTATTATTTTCTTTTCTTATTTATATGATAAAATAATTAACACTGATATACATGAGACTAACTTTTGTATTGACTCACTTTCAAAATAACCTTTTATGACAGCTAATTTATAGTAAGAAGTGGATATAGGTTTAGGTGGAGAGCTGGACGTAACATATGGCTTAAAGGGCATCTCTTAATTTCGAAGCTCAGATAGTAACGAAGTTAATTTAAAAAAATGGTAATTGCAGAGATCGTAATTCGAAAAGGATCTAGACCCACAGTAACGTGTCAAGCCAAAGTTCTAACTATTTCATTTCTCTGGAGTGTTCCCCAATTATGTAAAAACGACAATAACACAAAAAAAACTGTGCACGTAATGGCAGGACTAAGGTGCAAGAAAATACAAACAATGACATTCCTATTTATATTTGTCTTATTATCTGGTGGTTGTGTAGGAGTTAATACTCACGATGAGCGCGGGATGCGTGGCGAAGCAGGCGGGGTCGTCGCGGCGGCTCCAGCACTCGTCGACCCAGGAGCGCGCCAGCACGGGCAGCCCGAATCCCGACGCGTACCGGTATTTGTCGCCCGTGGCCGCGGCCGCGATCAGGTGCGTCACCTTGCTTGACATGTCCTTGCGGATCGACCCTCCCATATAATGAATAAGTGTTATCAGGTACGTCTGCCGGCAAAAAAGGTAAATCAGTTATGATGTTGTTCTATGACCCGCATCATTGTCGCAACTCAAGTCTCTTATTAATAATTAAAATGTAATTACGGGCGTAATCGATAAAATGTTACGTTTCCGTTCGCGTTACCCTATATAATGATAGGATAGCAGAGTAGGCGCTAATTTCATAGGCTACAATCTAGTTCACCAGTATTGAAAACCATTTGTATCGTAGACATAGAAGATAGTAATAAATGCACATTGTTATTTTGCTATTTGTATAGCAACAAGGACAAAAGGTATGTGTAAATATTTGTGGAATTGGCGTTGTTGCATAAAGCTGTGAACTCCACTGGAAATATAAAAGGTATACGTGAAACTAGAATGAGCATGGGAACGTTCGCTTTATAACAGACAGTTTGTTTACAAATATAAATAAATATTTTTCGCTATGCAGCAGAAGGTGTACGTTTCATGTTTCTGGCAAATTTATTGAGTATTGAGTAGTAGACATTACTCATAAAACTCAAGAAGTTTGGTGGCATCAGTAATATCCCTTTTCATTTTTAGAATAAACAACAATATTCATATTTCCAGGTTTTGTAGTAGTTTGTTTTTCAGGGCCTTTGCCAACATGAATTGGAGTGTCTCGATCAGCAGGTACAGCGAGGGCATATACTTACGAGCTCATCCTTTTTCCGGAAGCCCGAGAAGCATATGACGGCGCCGCGCATGGCGAGCGAATAGAGCGGGCGCGCGTTGGCCGGCGGCGGTTCGTCGCGCTCCGCCAGCTGCAACGCCGCCGTTGGGCCCAGGACTCTGTACGAAAGGGCAAGTAAAACACACAGTTTAACCGTACAATGATCACAATTATTACAAGCTTTTATTTAACCTGCCTTATAAGTAAGTCAAATCTTTCATGTAGGAATTAATCTACTAAGTCGAAAAGCAGTCCTAATTTGTGTGGGCTGATGGGCTCGTTAAATTCGTCTTGAAGAGCACATATCCCAAGATGGTGTCCAGTGGACATCTCCAGGATGTGACGATGAAACGCCGTGTTTGGGATCGTTGGACTTTTCTTGGCGAGGTTTTCGAATTTACAAATTGAAGAGTACGATTGATCGACTGCTCTTTAAACCTCTACCTACAGGATTTGGCATTTGGCATTTGGCAAAAGAGTGGAGAATTCGTCTCACTGTTGAAATTATAAGCAGGGCTAGAATTTTATCCTGAGACATGAATAAAAGAGTTGGTACAGGAGGTGGGCGTCGCAGTCGTGACGCGGCATGACGCCGGCTGCGCGCGCGGCCCGCGCCGCACAGGAAACCGCATACACCAACACTACGTGTCGCTATACAAATAGTTCATGACTTACACGCGCATTCCAGCCAAAATGTAAACAATTATCGAGTTTTGCGACGACACATTCGCCTATATATCTTACACTTCCGAAAAAACGATATCAGTTCAATGGTTGAACCTAGCCAATCTTGTTACATCTCCAAAGTATGATACCCAATGCAAGCTCCAGCTATTCATGTAGCAGTTCATTAATATTTAAGAAACAATGCATGCAGATTAAATGTCTTACTCGTCACATTTTGTCATAAATGATGATTTTAAATCGGCAACAGCATGAAAATCTTGTGGATGGTCTTCCTCCTCGGGTGTAGGGGGCAGCCGCGTTGGACCCATAGTCAACTCATTCACAAACATACATTTAAGTCCGATAATCTATAATCACGGCCGATAAAAATCTGCTGATTGTTACCACTTTAGTCTTCATTTTTTCAATTCCTGACTACACTACACATTCAACACAGGTTTAAACGAGAACGCATGATTATTTTCCAATCCTATAACAAAACGATTGATGGAAGATCGTTTTCTGCGACCACAGCGCAAACAAAGGCGCAAAGCGGCATGCGCGTTATGCGTTTCACATTAGATTGAAAAACAGTCGTGAGGAATGCGAGGCTGAAAATAGCGAGAAGCACGTCGCGGCACAAGGGCGGCGCGCGCGCGACGCCGCGCCGAGCCGGCTCACCGCACCGCTCCGCCGCGCGCTCGACTTTTACTAACGACTAACCGTGGACGCTCCACCACACTTTGTTTTGCAAGCGTTATCGAGCATAAGAGGCTTAGGTGGCCACCCTATGTTAAAAAATAGAACGTGGGTTCCTACCTGCTAACTGGAAAGGGACAGTAAGTATATAGAGACAGATTTGATTAGCGACATTAGTTAATTACATTATTTTGCTATTAAATATGTATGAGGTTAACTTATGGCTCAATATATGGGATAATTTAAGATTTAAGACTAATGAAAAACCACAGGACTTTAGGTTTTAGGTATCTGTGAGCGAGAGCATTGACCCTTTTGCAAAACTGTTATAATACGTATAAAAATCAAATCTAAGTTTAGCCGATAACACGAAATCTCGAGTCCGTATCGAGCATGTAAATAGATTAGTTAGCGTTGCCAGGTGTTCCAATTTGCGTGGGGCGTCCTGGTTTTCAGGGGTCTGGTGACACTTCCCAATTGACCATTTTTTAAATTTCAATAAACTAAACTGTATATACTTTCAACATGAAACTACCGTGAGACTCGATCATAATTACACATAAACGGATGATAACTCACGTATAAAAAGTCGAGTGATACTCGACATGTTTCTGGCTATTTCGTAGTCCTTCTTCCTGGAGCGCTCGCAGCGAAACGAACAAACTGTATATATATATTTTGATCGATAGACATGCAAAACCGAATCGTTTGTGAACTGATACGTCATAACATATTTTAGGCTTTGACATTTTTATATTGTTTATACTTTTTAATCGCATGTAATGCAATGCAGTATTTTACAATTTGTTTACAATTATTAGTCTACTAGCTGTTGCCCGCGACTTCGTCCGCGTGTGTTTTTTGAGATATTTTATGGCTATTCTCGATATCAAAATTATTATTATTATGACTATTAACTTCGTCACGTGAACCACTATAGTGTACGAAAGTATACTTTTAGAATTCATGACAATAATAATTTGTGACACGGAATCTTGAAAATTAAAACAGGTGTAAACGGGTTAATGACTCATCACGTTTATTTATACGTTATTTTACAAATAGTTTAATTTATAGTTTCTTTATTCAAAAAAAGCTAAGTACAGTTTTAGTTACATCACTATTAATTTCGCCAAACTATGACGCTTATTGGCGAATACTGCGCTCACTTTAACGACATTTGTACCCTGAGTAATTTAAAAAATTAAATCTATTCTAATCTAAAAATACATAAATCTTTACCTGTTTTTACATTTCGACTAACAATTCATTCATTTACTAATCAGTTTTAATTAATATTATGCGACTCAAATTTTTCTAGCAGAAGCTTTTTAATTTATTTTCTTGGTTTAAGTAGGTAGCTACAGATTATTAAACACTTATTATCTTTATCTACAAATTAGGACTACCTTAGAAGAGTGCCTGTATTTAGAGTACCATACCCTTACAATAATATGTACTAATCCTGAAACAGGCACATTCAAATAGTTTTCTGGAATAGGTACCTACTATGTACATTCAGATTTTAAGTATTTATGAATATTTTGTAAAGCAATTAAGCTTACCTTGAAGTGTTTAAAATACATATTGCGCTAAGGCCCAGCAGCGTTATATTTTCTTTGGCAGTGTGGTATTTAACCAAAACAATAAAAATCTTGTAAAAAGTCTGAGGACCAACTTTTTACAATAAAATTCTGACATGTTCGTAGCGCAGGCGTAAACGCGCCTTTTGATTTTGCTTTTTTTAGGCAAAGGTACTAAGAGTATACAGCCAAGCGTTTCACGACGCCCTCATAATAATATCAGGCTTTCAAATAAGAGTGTGTTCGAAAACAGAACGCGTTGTGAATAATGGTACAATAAATTAAAACAAAGTAACGGTATTGCATATTGAACTTTAGGTGTTAGGTAAAGAACACAATTTAGGACGCCAATTTAGGTTGATTTAGGCTTAACAAAAATGTCTTCGTTGAAAAAATACCTGTGCAGAATGTAATTATTTTATTAATGTTTTTTCACAATTGATACACTTTTCCGGCTTTATGTCTTATGTATATTCGTATCTATTTGTTTGTAATTATTACCAACTACTTATACCGAGGAAAGCTGATTTTCGTCAGTTCCGCTATTTTGTGCGTAATCACCTCAAAAATCAAATTTCAAGAAAACTGAGAAATTATATTTACCTGTATTAAATTGGAAGTATTATGTAGCTACTTTAAAAGGTTACACTTCATTGGTTTTTATTGTATAGGTGTATGAAGTTAATTAATTTTAAACACAAAACCCTCTTTTTTGCGTCTCTGGATGAGATTTTAAAAAATGCTAAAACAGGTATTTCTTTATTTTTATTACTAAGTATTTATTCTGAGTTTCATGATTCTAGGACAATCTAATTTTCTTTTTTCATACAAACTTTAACCCCCCTTATCACCCCCTTTTTCAAATTTTCCAAAATTTTTGTAGCCTAGATCCTGATTTTATTGAAATAGATTTGTGAACATTTCAACAATATCCGTTCAGTAGTTTTTACGTGATGCTCAGTCAAACAAACAAACAAAAATTTTAAAAATGGTTTTAATATGTTCAGTTACCTATTTTAAGTCACCCTGGTCGGTTTTTTTTAAAATCTCAATGTACAGATTTTTGGGTCTCAACGATTTTATTATATGTATAGATATAGATTTTGTGTCCCATTAAACCTATACGTCCACAATCATGCTAAACGTCTACGTCTAAAGTCTACCTCGTATAGGATAAACGTGATTTATGTATGTGTATGCAAGTAAGTAACTCGCTTTATTTCAGCATTAAAACCTTTCTCTTTTGATGAATTAACTTTAACGTAAAATCATTCGCAAAACAAAGCAGCATTAGCGTAAAGGCAACAAAGCGCTCGTCGCGGTAGTTAACAAATTCGTAAGAAGTCGAAACGTGAGCCAACGTAAACGTCAATAAACATCTATCTCACAGGTACATTATGGGTCTCTAGTCTCTGCACCTACGCGGCTCGCGGAGCGTCATTCAGCGTGCTATCTTTTCTTATTTTATCTACATAATGATTATGTCAATGACAACCAGTCATTAATAAGAGCAAGTTAGCCCCACACATGAACACATTTATAATAGTCGGCATCACATGATCAGATACATCGGGGAAATAATATCTGAACACACACATACCGATTGATAATATACAAGCTGTTGCCTACGACTTCGTCCGCGCAAAATTAAATATAGCCTATGACACTGTGGTTTTCTATTGGTAAAAGAATTTTCAATATCGGTTCAGTAGATCTAGAGATTATCCCCTACAACCTCACCAACTCACAAATTGCACTTCTTTATAAATATCAGTATGTATTCGTGTTCAAATATTTTAATAACACGAGTGTTTATTAATATTCCATAAAGGACACTTACCTGTATTTGGCTTTATGTGCTGCGTCGAAGAGCTCGCCTTCGAAGGGCTTGGTGATAAAGTAGGAAAGCGGCGCAGGCGGTTGGTGTGGCGGCGGCAGCGAGTCGTGCGCCGGAGCCGCCGCCACCGGGCCCAACCGCTCGCACGCCGCGCGCACGCGCTCGCATTCCAGGCAGGACTCGCTCACATACACCACCGGCCACGTCGAGCCTGACAATATTAACAACATTTTACCCAAAAATTGCAAGGCTACTATCACCTAAACTAGTCTGATGTCTCATTAAAGTAAAACTGCTGCAGGCACAGGCAAGCACACGCCTAATTAAAAGCCTAAAGCCTAATTGTTACCACTGGCAAACTTTATCACAAAAACTTGTTATTTAGGGATACAACATCCTAGAAATAAGTAATTATGTATTTATTTCTAAAAAATAAATCAGTCTCTTAGGAAGGTAGTGGGTACTTCTATCATGATAACAATTAAAAGCCTCCTAACTTCATTAGCGAAGAAATTACCCTAAGATTTTGTTGTTTATTGCAGATTGATAAAAGATTTGGTATTTTTCGTTGTTTTAATTGACTAGACCTAAATCTCATAAGTAAGTCTGCCAATACTACTAAGTCACTTTCATATATCGATTTAATACACATTTCGGATCAGTGCTTGCGCAATCACCGTTTGATGAAGTAAATATACTGTGAGGCCGACGGCGCAGAGCGAATCGCAGTCGTCGCTTAACAGTATCACAGTTAACATATAGTAAGTAGATAAGCTAGTAAAAACCATTTTTCGCAGGTACGTCAACTAACACTCCACTAGGACGACGTAAACGGTAGTTTACATACTGGTCTGGTAATATACAGGCTTCGTTGTACTGTATTATATTAGACCTGTGACTAAAATAGCATTGGTTTGACAATAAAACAATTAATCACTTTTAAAAGTGAAATAAAATCAATACAAGACAAGTGTGACGAATTCATAAATGTTCGTGATACGCAAAAATTAAGAGTGAAATATTTTTTATTTGAAATCAAAAAAGGACTATCAACAACGAAAGGGTCTGTCGTCCAACGTACAGGCAGAAGGGCAGAACATAGAGCTAGGTACACGCGCGTGACCTCTCGGGCCACGTTCCCGCGTTAATGGTCCAGGGTCGCTGACTCACGGTTGCGACACGGGAACACCCGGCTCTCTTGGCATGCATGACATGAACCTTTAACACGAATGCTGTGCTGCTGGTGTTTCGTTTCACGTTGGAAGTAACACGCGTTCAAAATAACACTCAAGAACATACTACAAATATAGCCTCTACTACTACGGGCAAGCAAAACTATTAGTATACAGCATAACCCAAAATGATTGCGAGATAACGTACGGATTGATACCAGGGTTATTCATCTTTGCGACCCACACTTTTGTTTCTTTTTTCAGTATTTACACAAAATTATTTGCGTTACAATTTATTTCCGATATCAGATCTAAAAGTTTGCTTACTAAGCTATCGTTATTAAGATCTAAAACTTATTACGGTAAGTATCTCAATATTAAGTTGGCAATTCAGTCTCAGTAGTAGATAAGTATTTATACATGTATGTACGTAGGGTACGGTTTTCCCTTTACATTAATTAGTTTAACCACGTTTTTTTATACATGTGTCTAACTGATGGATGCTGTTGATGTTGTCATTATCACACATATTATATTCGTAATTAAAAAATTATAAGTTAAATTTTATAATCGAGATTTTTTTTTAAATACTCGAAATCTAGAGAAGCGTCAATTTTTTATTCACTTCACTAAATTGATATTAAATTATTAACACCGTAAGTACTAAATACTCAATCAGAAATCATAAAAATACATATTTTTACTTTTATTCAGACCTGGATTAACCCAATTAAATAAACTTCAAGTAACTTTATCGCAAGGACCGCTAAGTGCTGTAGTAGAATTGGACCTGGAAAAGATAGTATTTTTACTGGTATGGCTCATAATGTGAACCCGGGAAAAGTAAATAAACATGTGTAATAAAATAAACCGAAAAGCGCGACGTAGGTACCTTAAACACAATGTTGAACTAGACGCCAAGTCTATGTACTACATCGTAATAAATGATTCTAACCAATTTAGGAGACCACGGTCGATAAGCATTTCAATCCAGTTTTAATCACTATCAGAATCTTGTCGTATAGTTATAAATATTAAAGAAAAATAAACTACAGTAAGCATATTATTTTAAAAATTGATGTTGAAGCCCTACGACACTGTATGGTTTTACAAAATCCCTACGCTTATTTCTTAAATATAAGCGATTGCTGATAACGGTTGAAACGCTAGTAGAACAAGGTACCGAAATCAAAATGGGCTTAAAATTATGAAAAAATGTATATTTACACTTGCAAATTAATGAAGGATCACGCAAAACTGGTTTTGTTAAAGTTAATGGAAAAAAAACGAAATAAGATGATTGAAGTGAGGCACACGACATGCGACTGACGCAAGCGCACTCACATCCTCCACCAAAGTATGACCGCAGTTGTTCTACCAACGCTAGCATAGTTGGCGTGCGTGCCGCAAACCACGCTTTACGCCATCTGCAAAAGCAGTGCTTGTCAAATGCCACCACATATCAATCACACTGCACATAGTAATATAAAATTCCAGCATTTGAGAAATTCCACTGATCGTTGATAAACATAATCACAAAAAGGTATTCTTAGAACTTGTCCAATATTATGTATTGTATAGTGTACATTGCCAAATTAAGGGTTAAAAAGAGGTATTACTTGTTTTGATGAACAGCAACCACTAAGATGTTTTATTTATACTCCTCGCGGTAATTAAACTACAAAAAACTACCAAGGTATGAAATAATTCAGCACCAGCAAAAAAAATTCACATTTGTTGCTATAGGGCAAAATACTACACGAAAAATTAAATGCTGCAGATTAATTATACTAATAAAAAAAAGCTACACGAATAACATTAAAACCCCCATAAGAACCACCGCAAGGCTTCCAAATGAAAAAAAAAAACAGATCGTAAGCGGTCCATCCGCTGGGGGAGCTACGATGCCACAGACACACACACGTGCACGCATACACGCGCGCACATGCACACACACACACTCACAGGAACGCACGCAAAATAGTTTTAAATTATAATTACGAAATAATTTGTTCTTGTTTAAATCGGTGGCATGGCATCCGATGACTTTCAACGTCTGTTATCAAAGGGTAAGTTTCCAGTAAAATAAATTAGTCAACTCACAACTGAAAGTCCGCAACACGGCCAAGGCCAAGTAGAAAGTTGTTAGGTTTTATCGTCGTAAGGCCCAAGCTTAATAGTCTAAGATCCGAACCTAAGTCGACCTTCACCGAGCTGATAATAGAATGAAACATATTTTATAATAAATTTTGTTTATCACTACATAGTATAAAACAAAGTCGCTTTCTCTGTCCCCATATCCCTATGTACCTATGTCCCTATGTCCCTTTGTATGCTTATATCTTAACGGATTTTGATGCGGTTTTTTTGAATAGATAGAGTGATTCAAGAGGAAGGTTGTTATGTATGATTCTACGCAGACGAAGTCGCGGGCAGAAGCTAGTTAGAAAATATAATAAAAATGGGTTGGCTAAAAAAAACCTGGACAGACTATTTAAATATATTACATAAATAATATATTTATATATCTATTGATTTATAAATATAATATATATATAATAGACAAGTTTAATGTAATACTATCATATTAAACAATAGAACATCAATGAAATAAATATAATTAAATATATATTTATTGACTTATATAAGAATACTAGTATATAAGAATATATCTATAATAGAAAAAAATGTGTAACTCAAAATATGATAATGTAAATAATATCCATGCCTTCACTTCACTAAATTTACTGCAAATAAATACAATATTATTATTAAGAAAGAAAGAAAAAAGTTTATTTATGACAATCACAAAACATCAAATAAAATAAATTAAACAAAATAAATTGTCACAAAATGGTTACAGCCAGCGCTGGTCTTCCGTTGGGACCATAGGGTGATTAAATTAAATAATTAAACGGTGAGAAATAGACACTAAACATTAAACATAATAAAATATAATTGGATGTGGTTACCCGGGCACAAAGCCCTTTGCCTTTCAAAAGGAAAAATAAATAAACAAAATAAGCATAGACAAGCACATCACAGACAATAGAAAAATTGAATAGGAGGAAAGGAAGTGAAGTGAAATGACAACATGTAACTTTATGTTAGAAAAGACATACTTACAATTAAAAATGAAATTAACCAATTTACAAAACAAAAAGATGAATGCTTCACTACAGTTAAACAGGCAAAGAAAAAACTTTAAACATTGCACGCAACATAAAAGTGTGAGAGACAAAGTAATAGCCACAGAGCAAAAACAAAGAGGAGCTGGCCTAAGCAACTGTGCACTGTGATTTTCAACTAGGTCCTGACGTCATCATTGTGGGCGGGGCTTAGTCAGTATGTTGTCAGCGTTCGTCAGGTGCACATGTATCGAGACTCGCATTATCGGTGTGTTTTCGCGGTTTTAAGAAGAAAAGGATGAAAGTGTTGTGTTTTATCGTGTCAAAGTTATTCAGACAGACGTTCTGATGCTATGAATGGTATCACATTTCATTTGTAAGTAATTTTATACGTAATTATTAAAATAGTTCTAGAAAATTTTCGGCTTTCAAGTATAAATTATACTTCTCGACACTAGATGGCGTAACTTTTGTGAATTAAAAATATAAGTATGTAAAGTTCCGCATTAGTATATTGTAATAATCATACGTGTATACTGAAAACTAAAGTATACATTTAGTCCTAAATACTTTTTAGTCGCCAAAACAGTACTTTAGTAGTTTTATAAATATATTGTGAACAGGCCGCCATCTATCGTCAATTAGAACAACTATTTTCAACGTCAAAAATATCCAGAGCCGTAATTAGAATCAAATAATTTTACCGAATAACGCACGGCTATGGTCAGTAATGAAATAACAATACATTTCAATAGCAAATATTTTGAAGTAACAAAGTTCTGAGTTGTATACATATTATTCTCCGTGACTGTTCATGAATTGAAAGAACTTAGAATATTAAATAAACATTTTATCCATATTAACATAATTGGCATTGTTCATTTTTTTTAAACTGTTCTTTAAACACCTTTATTTGATAAAATGGACTATTTCAAGCAACTGATTTGAATAATATGCCTTTATGTTCGCTTAATTGAATTTTGTAAATAAAATTATGTTCGTTATAATAATTTGTCTATTATTTTACATAAGTACAATATACATCTAAATCAGTAAAAATGGTTACCCTTATTTTATTCATTTATTACACAAACTTTTTGAAACAAAGTTCTGAGTACGTCCCATTACTTTTACACTAATTGACATCTAGTGTGAGATAGCTGAACTAGGTAGGCGAGTGGTTTTGCTACTAACCGACGGATGGAAAATTGAAAAGTGGGCGGAGTTCCACAACCCCTCACCCCGCAAAATGTCACGCGATGTTTCATAGGGAAATCTTATTACCACACCTCCTCTTTGTTTTTGCTCTATGGTAATAGCTCACCGGCCGGTGGGCAGTGATGGTGCAGGAAAGAACACTGCGTATGGCGTATGGGACGTTATTATAATTATTATGAAGAAAAAATAGTCTGTCCTGGATTTTTTTAACCAACCCATTTTTAATATATTTTCTAATATACTAAATTTATTATAATTATAAAATATGTTTCATTCTATTATCAACTCGGTGAAGGTCGACTTAGGTTCGGATCTCCTACTATAAATAATGCCCCTAGAACTAAAAGCCTAATGTACAATATCTTTACATTATCTGTACTTGGGGTCCAAGATGTGTTTTTTTACGAAATATTCAACTAAGATGGCGGTAAAATTTAAACGCAATATTATGATAATTTCCGTATACATCGTAATGTACATTAGGTGTTTATTTGTAGGTGTCGGTCAAAATATTCGGGTCTGAGTGCTACTTTGTACATTGAAAATAAATGTACATCGGACCTTACGATGACGAGGTTACATAATGAAAAATTGGCCATGTGCGAGTCAGATTTCCGCACTGAGGGTTCTGTACCAAATGTGCGATCAAATATTACGCTATACTATAACGTCAATATTATTGAAAAGTTACAATATTATGACAGACAAACACAAACATTTAATATTATTAGAATTTTTCATCGGTGGTGCTATATAAACTACCGTCGTACAAAGTCTTAAGCCCAGTTTCGACTAGCAAGAACATTTCTTGCTAGTTTCTTTACACCGCCAGTGGTCGATCCAGTGCCGCAATGTAATACAACTCGCAGATTCTTGTAAGCATTCTAGGCTCCAACCTCTAATTCTAGCATTCACTAAATTGCTCATTTATTTCAAATAAATGCTGAAGTCTGCAGGCACTAAGTACTTTAAAGTAACAGAATGGTTAATTACATAATATGTACAGAGACATAAATCAATTATAACCATAAAACCGCACTAGAAAAATTATTTACCTACTCACCTTCACATGCACTCCTCCATACTTCCATTCTTCCATGCTGGTCTGGGAGTAAAGAAAAACATAGAATGTACCAGTTGTTTCTCTTCCCGCGCAGATGGTAAAAGCCCATCGAGGGAATGGGCGAAAATCTTAGGCATCATGTTATAGGCTATGCGGCTAGCAACCCATCACTTTACCCTTTCCACCTATATGCCCACAATCATGCTAAACATGGCCTTTAGGTCTTGTTACCTTAGGCTCGTCTACCCCATGAAGGGTAGAGACGTAATTTATGTATGTATGTTACCTTCACATTTTTATTTTAAGAAGGTATCAAAATCTTTTGCAACATTGAATCTCATTTTTGACATCTTTACAAATAATCTCTTAAGACTGATTGCATTTATACAAACAGTATTAACATTCACAAAAATCTAATATTGTAAGTTTGATTCAAAGCACATCAGATGATAATTATTTTACTAAATAATTATTAATTGGTGTAATCAAGCTAATGTCACTTTGAACACACTTATCACTGGTTCGATGTCACATAGGTTATCCCATGTCATGACAAGCTGCAGACGAGGGTCAAGACTTATTGAATTAGAGAGCAAGCATTCTATGATTTTTTAAATTGTTACTAGCAGAATCACTAGAAATTTATAACATACCCAAATAAATTAACAATTTTCTGTTATAAGCAGGCCAGTCAAATCTCAAAAAATTATCTAATCAGCAATCAGTGAAATGTTATAGAATTAAAGTATGAGAATTAATTATAGCCATAAAGTTCAAATTAAATATTAAAAACTCATCGAGCATTTTCCTCTTCAATACACAAAAATCAAGTACAAAATTCGTTTAGCCCTCATAGAACACTGGCATTAACACTGCCAATGCCCTGCAATCTGCTTGTAAGCACTCAAAGCAATCATCTATGACATTATTCCGCGCATGCCCAACAAAAATGTCCTTGATGGTAGTTTACAAAGTATCTCCCCATCTAATTATTTCTTATTCATTCTTATTTGTGTATGTAGCCACCTGCATGTCATTAATGCAAATTATAATGGCATTTAAATTATGAGGTCTACATAAAAAATGGGGTAAATCATGATCATACCTCAGTTTTTTGAATAAAATCAGATGACAGACAGTTTGTATGTTGATAAAAGTTTCTGTGAAAAACTGACTAAATGTTCGCTGACTGTTCTTGCATTGTCATCCGTCCTACATAAGTGTACCAAATTTCAAGTCTATCAGACCAATCATTGACGATTTCCCTCCTGCGGAGATGATCCTGGCCGGGTCAATATCAACTCCACTCCGAGATTATTGTATTATCATCAGACATACTCAAGTATGCAAAATTTCAGCTCAAGCGGTTGAAGATATTGGCTTTATAATTGAGTCACAAGATTCCACCCGGGCAAACTACATTCACATATTGCAAGTTAATAATAAGCTTGTAATAAACTAACTCATCTATACATCTTTTCTCTCCTAGACATGTTCGTTTTGTTTTTTAAAAAATCATTTATTTCTTGTAATCATTATGCCATTATCTTGGGAGCAAAAACAAATTTGTTAAGGAACACATTAAACAAAATGTCTGTTTAGTATAAACAGAATATATTGCCTACACATCATAATCACAGTATATATATAAGCTAAAGCAGTAAGGAAACTACGAACAAATCGGTTGAAACGAACACGCACACAGGCGCGCGCTTTTACACGGCCCCTAAGCGGACCTCGTGGTGCCGTCAGTCGCGAGTGCCGCGTTGAGACGAGCGGACGTCTGTTACGTGCGCTCAGACAGTCCGCGATCTTTTCGTGTTAAACATGCCAAGAGCGTATTGCGCAGTGTACGGCTGCTTGAACTCTGCTTCTTCACAACCGGAGCTTTCGTTTTTTAAACTCCCTGCTGATGTTGAAAGATAAGAATATATTATTATTATTAAATAAAATACTTTTTCTGTTAAATAAAACGTTAGTAGTTGCCGTATATTATGGAGCGCGTTTTTGGTGAAAATTCTACTACGGACTTTTGTCGTTATCATCTTGCATCTTGCATCTATTATATACCTACTATTTTATATTATAGGACTACATTTGAAGGATGTCTTGCCAAATACCTATAGGTACTTTACCTATACCAACTGAGCTGAATTTGTTCATTATTTAACAGATTGCTTTCAAAATCGGTATCTGGGGATATGGTTAGTCTCAGACATTGAATACGTTAACGGAATGAGAAAAAGTAGCCGCCATCTTGAACTTTTTAGTTATTCGCCCGATTGTTTTCAAAATCGATATCTGGGTATCCGGTTGGTCTCCGACATCAAATCCGTTAACGGAATGAGAATAAGTAGCCGCCATTTTTTACTTTTTAATTACCTATTGGACCTTTTCGATGTTGTTGTCGGAGACAACATATAAATTGCAAATTAGCTTTATTAATTTACAAAGAATTAAAAAAAAACTGTTTTATAGTGCCGTGTCCATCATGGAAACCAAATAAACGTTTGTCTTTTTTTTAGACAAATTAAGGGTGCCAACCCTAATACTCTTAATTAAGTGTAGCTAGTTTACTTTAAAACAGGCGTTACTAGCTGGTATTATAGCGCTAACTAAACAAAATTTTTTACAAATTTATATAAATTAAATCGACAACCCTAACGCTCTAATGGAGCGTAGGTATTTATTTCAAAAAGTATGCCTAGCTTCCATACTGCTCTATTTATTTACTGTGTCATAATCCTCTAAAAGGGTCTTTATTTCTAGTAGTACAAAGTTTTGGCTTGATAAGGTCAATCAACATGTCTTACATTGTGTGATTTTCATAATGATTACCAAAAATTCATTTAAATTATCTATCAACTGTTAATTTGCGGTTGTGCGGAAAATATCGATTTCAACTGATACTGAGTGTCACTTCTGTTCTCGTCTATTCGTCATAATCTTTCAATACTGTCAAATTGTTTTTGCTACCCTGATAATGTTGTATCCTAATAATATACAAATACTTTAAATCTAACATAATAAAAGAAATATCACAATAATCAGATTTGTATATATTAATAATTAAAAAGTGTATACATAATTATCCTTTATACTATGTAGTGATAAGTACCTAGTCAGCAATATATTTTGAAGTGTCATTGATGTCATACTCTGTTAATAGTAAAAATAGCAATCAACATCTAATAATACCTTTCAACATGCAATTATTGTATATATATAATCTGAATCTCAGAAACGGCTCCAACGATTTTCATGACAATTGGTATGCAGGGGGTTTCGGGGGTGATAAATTGATCTAACTAGGTTTTATTTTTTGAAAACATTCCAAAAAAATACAGAGCAAAGCTCTGTCATCCACTGCTATTTTATAAATGAACAAAATACAACATAATCACTAGTCTAGGAGAGTACTGATGAGCAAGTTTACCAATATATTATGGTAGGCAGACGCGTTCATCCCTTACAGGCATATAAGCAGTGCTTGTAAGCGTATGTAAATGTGCCCGCCACGCTTCGTACCAATATGGGTTTTGTTGTCAATATGCCTATCCTCTGTCAGAACCCACTGCACGCCCCTGATGGTAGGTATAATATGATTTTGCCCCCAAAATCAAAAACTTTAATTAAAACAACCACTAATTCAGTAGCTTCACGATTTTTGACAAATCTAATTCCATTTGATATACGAGGTACTTCATAAGCTACATTAATATAAAATGAAAGAAGATTAATATATTTCCCTTGAAATTTCAGTAACTAAAGGGAGCTGTAAGTATTGGCAGACAAAGAATTGTTTTGGATATTAGCCAATATCTAAAACCTCAACAAGATTGTGGAGTAGAAACCTAAAACCCTTATAAAAACAGAATTCAGAAAGATGAAATTAAGTAAAGGTGTCCCTTTTCTGATCTAGACTTAATTATATGGAACTCACTCTGGAGAAATCTTCATAAAAAAAAAAAACTGCTGACCATACAAAAAATACTCACAGTAATTTTATTAAGAACCTCTTCTCTTCGCAGAACACGATATTAATGCAAAACAAATGTGTGGGAATTTCTAAATTGCTATTGCTCCTTTGCCAAAACCAAAGTAATTTAAACTAAGCAAAAAGTAACACCTAATAGGAAACCGAAAGACAATTTCTGTTATTCATATAAAAACTTAGCATCTTGGAACTAGTGATTGTAAGATACAGGCGTGTTCAGATTTCTCATGAACATACTTTACTCATGTTCAAGCCTAAGTCAAAGATGATTGATTATACATTAAAATAATAAAGAAAACGGTTAAAATATATGAAAAGAATATTGTTGATGTTTACACGTAAATAAATGTATCTCAGAATTAAAAAAAGCTTATGATATAGGAAGTATTATACGGCGTACAACTTAAGGGAGGATAACCGTAAAAAAATAAATAATATTAACCATTATTATGTTCAATTTCGTCAGTAGCAGCGGTGCTTCCTGTTTGTGTCATGCCCTTAGACAATTCGTCCATCTTGCTGTACACTGGTTTGTTACATCAATCATTTACAACACCAATTACAATAACCTAATGACACATGTTATATCACTATGTACATTACGTGAGAATCAGTCTTTTTCGAACAAAACTAGTTTTATCCATTTCAAACACATTTCTCAAAATTCCAGCAAATACACTATGAGAATAAAATTGAACTTGATAAAACAGATAGGATAAGCACCAGACAGGCAGCGAGCCATAAACAAAATGAAGTTGTAGCAGCTGCCCGACCATAGCTTCATTGACCAATAGGAAGCGTAGAAGAAAATTATGTAGCGCTTGGGCACTTGCAAACTAAGAAAATTTTCTAATTTCGTCAATTCAACAAGAAATTTAATTCCTTATATTTTATATATACTGTACATTGATTCAATTGAAAGACTTTTTTTTAGCTTATTTCATTCTCGTGCATAATTTAAGATGTAATATCCAAAACAAGTTTAAACGTAACGAAAAAAGTAACCGTCATTTACCAGGTTGTCAATTTCGTTAATTTCAACAAGAAATTGAATGCCATTCGAACATGGAGGGATATTGATGTATTTCTTGTTAAAATGTCCCATCCTTAAATCAGTAAGCCAACTGACAATGCGATGCGACATCCTATGATTATTGTAAAATTCTTGCTGCATTTGAGCTTTTCCCATGCGTCGTTTTTGGTGCGTCTTCACCTTCGCGTCGGTCGCCTCCCATATTCGTGCAATCAGGCATTATACTCTGAAATTCGAAATACGTTCTGCTCACACTCATAGATAGAAGAGTGAAATATACGATACGAACTTTGAAAATCGAATTTGAGTGCATTGTATTTTTCTGACTCCACATTTAGACAACCGCGCTCACTATTCTCCTCGTGACTTATTCTTGCGCAATTTGTTTGTACTTTATGAAAATCGCACACGAACAATAACATGGAGGAAGTGGAAACAGTGGCAATTATGCAATTTTTCAAGAAGTGGACCATAATAGTTGCCATTGCCATGATTTGCCTCCACACTCCCATCTAATTTATAACTGTGTCATAATCATGAGTGAGATGATTTTTGGAACCATTCAGATTAGTGCAAACATTCGTACCTACGATTCGTAGTTGTGCGAACGATCGTAGGTAGGTACGAATGTTACCATTTATAACGCGCGTGTGAGAACGAGAAACCTCAAACGAATTACACGATGTCACCTCAGTGATGTCATGATCACAATAACACTGATTGTAGTAACTATTTATCACACCCATTGGTATGGCATACATTTTTATGAACTTTTGTCATCTATTGTTTTGTATGCTGGATTTACCACTACCACAGGGTTTACTTGAGTTGACTTGACAACGTCGTCGTGATCGTGATTATTATTATTTGCTTTGCTTGACGTGACAGATACCGTCAAATTAAATAGACAACAAAATTACATCTCTACTTGATAAGATAAAATATTATTATAAAGATATATTTGTTTAGTGATAAAACGTAGCAATGAGATTGGAAATTAGTGAATAAATGAAACATATCCTTCAGACCTAAATCTGACTTCGATAGTGATATAAGGATGGAACACTTCGGTCTTTCACACATATTGCAAGAGCCAGATAAATATAATCCAGACACTTTGGACCTGTTAATTGACGAAGAAGCGAGAGAGTATTGGCTCAACACCTGTGAAAGACTGGTAGAAAGAAATGTGAATTATGCACTAGCCAACACTGACGATCCAACTGTAGAAATACGAGCTCTAAAATATAAGACTTGTTACGTGGAAGCACTAAAGGAGCTACGAGTGAATCCACTGTAAGTATATTAAATATTTTTACGGCTTAATAACGAAAGTATATTTTCGGAATAAAAATTTACAGGGTTCCTAAATTTTATCAATTCTTATAGGCTAAGTAGTTTGTTCCTGATCTCTTGTAATTATTTAGATCTATAATGTGTATAATATGGTGACAATAACATAATAAATTAAATAATAACAGAAAAAGTCTGAATGCTCATGGATCACATATTGACTCTCCATATGGCATTGCAAACAGTTTGGAAACCTCTGTTGCGTACAGTTATCTGTTGGTGGATAATTAATTAGATAATTATGATGTCTGCGAGATAATGCTTGACAGATATTGAAAGGAAAGACCTCTTTGATGTCTAGATACATTTGTCTATATGTATATATATATATACATATATATATGTATATAAATTACCCTGTATATAATATATTATAGTTTTTTTTTTACTATTTTTTTTAATGTTATTGTTTATAATTTTAGTGCTCATGGCCAGTTGACTATACGTTTACTTCTTGACATCAACGAAACATGCCTTCGTTCCCAGGGATTCTTTGACTTGTGGAAACTACAGAAGAAATTTGATAATGAAAGGGCACTTGCAGTATTTAGTTCAAGGTTAGCTGAAATTGATGCCATGCCTAATGATCGGCAGCGGTGGATAGAACTATGTAGAGGTGTTCTTGCAGGTGAGAAAAATTAAGATGGCTAACTTACTGAGACCTGGCAATTGTTCAATCCAAATTCAAATAGACATTGACACTGGAAGGGGGAACACACAATGATAAAATTGTATTGTTTGTACAAAGGCTGTCAGCATGCCATTCTACAAGTGCCAAGTCCAAAATGAAGATCTAATTGTTATTATAAATTGTGTTACTTCATATTAAATAGGCTTTTTAAGACATCATTATGTTCACACATTTTATTTTTCTAACAGGAAACATGTTTGATTGTGGAGCCCAGGCTGTGGCTGCCATATTAGATTGTGGACTTTATGGTGCATTACAAAAAATTCAATCCAGGCCATGGCTTTATGATGGTCTAGATAAATGGTTGGATAAATTAGAGGTATTGTTGCAATTCAGAGGTTTATTTTAATGAAATACTTTCAGACTACATCATATGTATAATTATGCTCTTTTTTTCAGACAACTGTTCACCGCTGTGCAGCAATATTTGTGGACAATAGTGGAGTAGACATAGTGTTAGGGATTTTGCCATTTGTAAGAGCATTGTTACTCAGAGGCACATCTGTTATTCTATGTGCAAATGAGTGGCCTGCACTAAATGATGTTACTAATGTTGAATTAGAAGATATTCTGCAACAGGCTTCTTTAATTTGCCCCGTATTGTCAGCAGCCCTGGCAATGGGGGATTTAGTTGTAAGATCAAGTGGACAAAGAGGTCCTTGCCTTGACCTCAGGACAATTAGCATAGGTGAATATAGAAATCATGTGTACAAGTTAATATGAATTTTGAATAGATTTTTTTACTAATATATATTTATGTTATATTTCAACAGGTCTGAGTTCTGAAATGAAAATGCGAGGGGTGGATTTGATTATTTTGGAAGGAATGGGAAGAGCCTTGCACACAAATTTTAAGAGAGTTAATACAAGATTTGCTGTGGACTCTCTCAAGGTAGCTGTAGTTAAGAATGCTTGGTTAGCTCAACGCCTTGGTGGACCCCTATTTTCTGTGATCTTTATTTATGAAGACAAACCGATACAAACAAAGCCTTAACATTTACTTTGATAAGTGCATACACAATATTTTTACAGATGTGTTATGTTATGTATCTCAGTATTCATTTAGGATGTAGACCTCTTTTATTTTTAAAGCATTCAAAGACATTGTTTCTGAATATCCAGATAAAATCTTATGATTTGTACGACACTAATAGTAGTATTTTTTCGAAATATATTGAGTGTTACGCAGATTCGTGTTTCATTTTCAGTAAAAAAAATTGTATGTAATTATGTGCCTAGCTAGCTACTAGTTTTTAGCAATTTCATCTGCGTGGAATTAGTATTTTGGATAGCTTAAAGCTAGTAGCAAACATCCTATTAGAACCATAGAGCAAAAACAAAGAGGAGGTGTGGTAATAAGATTTCCCTATGAAAGATCGCGTGACATTTTGCGGGGTGAGGGGTTGTGGAACTCCGCCCACTTTTCAATTTTCCATCCGTCGGTTAGTAGCAAAACCACTCGCCTACCTAGTTCAGCTATCTCACACTAGATGTCAATTAGTGTAAAAGTAATGGGACATACTCAGAACTTTGAGTTTCAAAAAGTTTGTGTAATAAATGAATAAAATAAGGGTAACCATTTTTACTGATTTAGATGCATATTGTACTTCTGTAAAATAATAGACAAATTATTATAACGAACATAATTTTATTTACAAAATTCAATTAAGCGAAAATAAAGGCATATTATTCAAATTAGTTGCTTGAAATAGTCCATTTTATCAAATAAAGGTGTTTAAAGCACAGCTTAAAAAAAATGAACAATGCCAATTATGTTAATATGGATAAAATGTTTATTTAATATTCTAAGCTCTTTCAATTCATGAACAGTCACGGAGAATAATATGTATACAACTCAGAACTTTGTTACTTCAAAATATTTGCTATTAAAATGTATTGTTATTTCATTACTGACCATAGTCGTGCGTTATTCGGTAAAATTATTTGATTCTAATTACGGCTCTGGATATTTTTGACGTTGAAAATAGTTGTTCTAATTGACGATAGATGGCGGTCTGTTCACAATATACTTATAAAACTACTAAAGTACTGTTTTGGCGACTAAAAAGTATTTAGGACTAAATGTATACTTTAGTTTTCAGTATACACGTATGATTATTACAATATACTAATGCGGAACTTTACGTACTTATATTTTTAATTCACAAAAGTTACGCCATCTAGTGTCGAGAAGTATAATTTATACTTGAAAGCCGAAAATTTTCTAGAACTATTTTAATAATTACGTATAAAATTACTTACAAATGAAATGTGATACCATTCATAGCATCAGAACGTCTGTCTGAATAACTTTAACACGATAAAACACAACACTTTCATCCTTTTCTTCTTAAAACCGCGAAAACACACCGATAATGCGAGTCTCGATACATGTGCACCTGACAAACGCTGACAACATACTGACTAAGCCCCGCCCACAATGATGACGTCAGGACCTAGTTGAAAATCACAGTGCACAGTTGCTTAGGCCAGCTCCTCTTTGTTTTTGCTCTGTGTATTAGAACACATATTTCATTCGCCTTGTGGTAATTTATTACCCATAACATCACTACACAGTATAGAATAGTCGCTTTCCGCTGTCTGTCCCTATGTATTCTTAGATCTTTAAAACTACGTAACGGATTTTGACGCGGGTTTTTTTAACCCGTCAAGCGTCCAAGCGACTTACTTACTTACTCTACGCAGACGAAGTCGCGGGCAGAAGCTACAAATCATAAAAGGAACCCATGTGCAGAATTTCAGCCTGCTAGGTCCATCAGTTTAGTGTTTATTTATATCTAATCAAGTCTAAAAGTTTAGACAGTCGGGTCACCGATCCTTTTGAAGAAGGTATTTGAATAAAGTATAGCTGCACCCTCCATCAAACCCGATCAAAAATAGCATAACATGGACAACTGCAGCCAGGGCTGATAAATACCACTAATACCTAACAAAAAACTGACGAAAACGGCCTTTCGTACCTAGTCCCCTGCTAGCTCTTTCAAAATGGAACCGATTGTTTTTTTTTTCACTAAGTTTAACGTGAACGTGTACAAAAATTTATTTTTCTCAAACATGCTCGGAAATGTATGCGTTAATGTCCCGATATGAGGACATGAAGTTTCTCGTTTATGGCTCCCTACATTACTTCTTGGCTTAGGCCACAAAAGTTAGTATGAAAATCCATTTTTGTCCGCTGCTCTAATTTTTTAAATTTCTATACTAAAATTAAATTGGCAAAGGAAAAAATTACATACAGCCAACCACCACCACAATCTGTACCTAAGCATAATTGCGACATAAAAAAAAATCTATGGTACTATATTTATGTGCGGTTAAACATGGTGCTCAAATAGCTGGATCAAATTAGTACATTTAAAAAATAAAAAAGGTGGCAAATCGAAAATCTTTTTTTCTGCTTATGCGTATTTCGTAGTGATTGTTATTATAATTTAACAGAAATAAAAATGACTTCTAGTGATGAAAGTGACGGGGAACTTATGAACTGTACTCCGCCTCATTTAAAAGAGGAGGCAAATTTAGCTATGCAAAATATGCTACCGGAAAAAAGTAAAGAGATTTACATGAAAACATATTTCCTCACATTGTTTGAGAAAAGCACTATACAAGCTTTGGCCGGAACAGGGATTGCAGGACTCGTTCTATCTGGCCTCGTCTTCGACTCGGCCACCTACCCCAAACTCGTCCAGCAATCCCTTACTTCACGGCCTCTGCAGTAATGTACTATTTCTCAAACATGCTCGGAAATGTATGCGTTAAAGTCCCGATATGAGGACATGAAGTTTCTCGTTTATGGCTCCCTACATTACTTCTTGGCTTAGGCCACAAAAGTTAGTATGAAAATCCATTTTTGTCCGCTGCTCTAATTTTTTAAATTTCTATACTAAAATTAAATTGGCAAAGGCAAAAATTACATACAGCCAACCACCACCACAATCTGTACCTAAGCATAATTGCGACATAAAAAAAAAATCTATGGTACTATATTTATGTGCGGTTAAACATGGTGCTCAAATAGCTGGATCAAATTAGTACATTTAAAAAATAAAAAAGGTGGCAAATCGAAAATCTTTTTTTCTGCTTATGCGTATTTCGTAGTGATTGTTATTATAATTTAACAGAAATAAAAATGACTTCTAGTGATGAAAGTGACGGGGAACTTATGAACTGTACTCCGCCTCATTTAAAAGAGGAGGCAAATTTAGCTATGCAAAATATGCTACCGGAAAAAAGTAACTATGATTTACTTGATTGTCTAGTAGTTATTTTAATTTTAATATTTCCTCACATTGTTTGAGAAAAGCACTATACAAGCTTTGGCCGGAACAGGGATTGCAGGACTCGTTCTATCTGGCCTCGTCTTCGACTCGGCCACCTACCCCAAACTCGTCCAGCAATCCCTTACTTCACGGCCTCTGCAGTAATGTACTATTTCATCCCACCTATTCGAAAATCGACGATTGGTTCGCATATAAGTGCGAGCAAGCAAAGTAGGTCTTTTCTCCATTACACTTTCACAGAGGGCAGAAATGAGATTTGAATTTGGAACATGAATTATTGGTGTTCCGCGAGTTCCGCGACACGACCACAGAGGTCGAATGCTGATATGATATAGTATGAATAAAGTTACTGGCAGGCAAAGGTTGGGTCGAATGACGCGTCGTTGTGCGCTATCTGAATTTAAAAAAAAGTATAAAGGCGCGAACGTCCACCAAAACGAAACGGAAACCACGTCCGATCTTTGATTCAGTATTATTATAAATTATTTGAAGCAAAAAATGAGTTCATCAAGCAGTGAAAGTAGAAGTTGTACACCTGAATGTGTTAAAAATGATGCCCAAAATGTGATACACAATCTTCTACCGACTAAATCGCGGGAAAAATATTTTTTCTTATAGGGGGAGATAAAAAGTAGTGTATCACACAGAAGCAAAATATTTATTCCTTGGGTGAAATACTCCGAATCCCTCGCTACGTTCACGATTCTACTTTAGAATCCCTCGCTGCGGTCGGGATTCTACTCTAGAATCGCTCGCTTCGCTCTGGATTCGAAATAGCACCCTCGTTGTAAAAATATCATTTGCTCCCTTGTGATACAATCTACTACAGCGGTGTTGAGCACTTTTTGGGATGGGTAAAAAATGTTAAACTCGCGTCAGGTAAGACGGAGGGAATGTTGCTGCAGGGTCTCAATAATACGTATGTTGATTTCATCACTCACTCGTAAACTACGTATGGCCTAGCCTAAATGTGCCAAGTGGAGTGCCACCCTAAAGTGTGGAATAAAATAACAGCGCGTTCGCTTCGGTGACCGCCGTTCAAATTTCGTGTAGAAAGTTTTCTTTTGCGCGAGTGTGTACTTTCCACTGCTGCCGGCACTCTTCTTCTTTTTTTTTTTATCGACTGTCCAGTTTTGCGCGTGCACATCTCTAATAGCGGGCGTCAAAATAATATTAATAACTAGTTGTTGCTCGCGACTCCGTCCGCGCAGAATTCGCTTATCGCTATCCCGCCGGAACCACCCGGAACTATGCTGTTTTCTGGGATTAAAACTATCCTATGTCCGTTCCTGGAACTGAAACTAAGGGGGCGTCCATTAATTACGTGAGGTATTCAGGGGGGGGGGGGGGGGGGTCGAGCCGAATCTTACTAAATCTCACTTGGGGGAGAGGGGGGGTCTTGGCAAATAGCATGTAATTTTTTTTAGCAGAAAATGGTGTGCGTGAAAACTGCGTGAAAATTAAGTTAAATTAAAGTTGAATAATAATTTAAATTACAGCAATATTTGCAAATACTAGTCCTTGCTAGTCTTTTAAAAGTAATTAAACAAATTGTGTTATGTTTTTTAATAAATCCAATACTTTTATACCCAAAGTACAAGTTTTGAAAAATCTCACGTGAGATCGTTGGGTGGCGAGAAAAATCTTACGACATCTCACCAAGAGGGGGGGGGGGGGGGGGGGGGGGGTGGGGGGGGGGTCAAAAAATCCTTAAAAATGCCTCACGTAATTAATGGACGCCCCCTAACTGTATACAAAATTTCAACTAATTATATTTGTAACCGCGGCAATATAAGGTGTCAGCACGCCAATTTTACTTAATTAGATGCTTAGGTTGTTGTGTACTAAGCTGCATAAGTTTTATAGTTTTTTTAATTATCCCACGGGAACTCTTTAATTTTCCGGGATTAAAAGTACCTATCTAAAATATCGACCAGGGATATAAGGTACCACCACGCAAAATTTAATTTAAATGGTCAGGAGCAGGTTTTATATCATGTCTTTGTTAAATACTGCATTTTTAATAAAAGAAGCCGGTCAGGAGCAGGTTTTAAATCATATCTTTGTTAAATACTGCATTTTTAATAAAAGAAGCTGGTCAGGAGCAGGTTTTAAATCATATCTTTGTTAAATACTGCATTTTTAATAAAAGGGTTTTAAATCATGTCTTTGTTAAATACTGCATTTTTAATAAAAGAAGCTGGTTAGGAGCAGGCTTTAAATCATGTCTTTGTTAAATACTGCATTTTTAATAAAAAGAAGCTGGACAGGAGCAGGTTTTAAATCATGTCTTTGTTAAATACTGCATTTTTAATAAAAGATGCTGGTTAGGAGCAGGCTTTAAATCATGTCTTTGTTAAATACTGCATTTTAATAAAAGAAGCTGGTCAGGAGCAGGTTTTAAATCATGTCTTTGTTAAATACTGCATTTTTAATAAAAGAAGCTGGTCAGGAGCAGGTTTTAAATCAAGTCTTTGTTAAATACTGTATTTTTAATAAAAGGTTTTTTATTGACAGTGCATTTTAAATGTATAATAAAAAATCACCCATAGAATGCTTTTACGTTCTGTATTTTTGATCGCTTCTTTTTTTAAAGTACTACAATCCTACAAAAACGTGCAAATTATCACTGGACATGCACTATTATAAAATCGCCTAGCGTGAGTCAAGCTACACGCACCTTCTACGTACGTAATTAAAACAATTAATTTTTTTTCTAAGGTTTATTTGGATAAAATGTAACTGTTTCAACACATATTGTCTACTTACTAACTGGACAATATCTTGATTTAATTAAATGATGGAAGGCAGGAATATGTACATCTAAAATTTGTAAGATCACTGTACAAAAAATCATATTGTTCAGTTGACCACATGTAATAGTTTACCTTATAACATAATTTATTGCTTAAGATGTATTTTATTTACTTTGTGGCCACTGTGCTGCAACAGTAGAAAAAAAACTTACCTAGATACTACGCTAAGAATAACAAAACAAGTCATAGTAGTTGACACATCAATAAGAATAAAATTATGTCAGTAAACAAACACGCAGCACTACAGCCGATTTCATATTTGGTTATACGTACATGTACGTAGGTATATCCTAATTGTATTATAGTGTATCAAAAACAAAAATCATTTTAAAGACTGATCTTGACAAAAACGTACGCTAGTCCATTAACTGCAGTAAGATAATCATCACAAATTAACTACAGGTAGATTACATTTCTAGATTTGTAAATTAAAAACAGAGAGGATCCGGATTTCATTAAATGACAATACAATGGATTGTTCGTTATTCAATAGAATCAGAGTCTATTTTTCTTAGGATCTATTGAGCCAAGCAATTACTTTGAATAGCAAATAAGCAATTCCAATAGCATAAGCAATTTTTTCCTTCTGTTGTCTTTGTAATTGCTCTGCTTCAATGGACATCACACGTCTGTTTAGTTTCACAATCTGCCGCCGTAAATGGACCATCTCTTCAGCAGTCGACAATCCCTCTCCAGATCCCATAGGTGGAGTTGGGTCTCTGTTGGGAAAATTATATTGAAAAAAAAAAAAAAATGACGCATATGTTTAATAAGAATTTGTATCAATTTTCAACCAAAAAGTTTTGATATTCATGTTCAATTTTAGGCTGCTGCGTATTACATAATTAAAAAAACACTAAAGCTAAAAGTGGAATTGAAGTTAAAAACGTCTTTGAAAACCGTTCAAAAAAGTGTTGAAATGGTTTATGGAAATAGGCGGTATTCGACGACAGCCTGGATGTGGCCGTAATACCGGATTTGTTAACAAAACTATAGTGAAAAGCATAATTTTAGCTTTGAAAAAGATGCCTACCCTTTCCGAGAGAGACTTGGCTAAAAAGTTCAAAATCTATAAATCTAAAGTACGACGAGTAAAGAAAATAACTCTATAAAGATCTTTAAACAGATTAAAGTGGGTAAAAGAAACGCTAAACAACAAACAGAGGCAAAATCTAGATCTATAAAACTTTACCTACGAATGCTGAAAAAAAAATATTGCGTACCTACTCATGGATGACGAGACATACTGCCAACTGGACTTGAAATTATTACCAGGATATCATTATTATTCGGGGACAGATATACAGGGTGTTAGGTAATGAGTGGATAATCTTTGAACTATGGATAGAGGGCACTTAGGACGTTGTAATAAAGCTAAAATAGGTTTAGTAAAAGTTGCACGGTTTCCGAGATATTCGGACTTTTAGGTTTTTTTCGAAAATGAACACCCTTGTTCAATGTTTTGATCATAGCACCATTTTAAGCTAACTTTTTAAATTTTTTATTTTTGCTCAATATTCTTGAGTACTTGTATTTTCAGATAGGCATTACTATTTTTGTGAGACTACATGGGATTTTTTAAAAAAAAATCGCAAACTTAATTTTTGCCTTTTCAATCGTACATTGATCGAATTTTCAGCTCTCACGGTGAAAAAAAAATACACTACCGCCTAGTTGCCAATAAGCTTAAAAACATGCCGGTTTATTGACAATTTAAAAATGGTAATTACCTTTTGAATTTAAATTCAAAATGACAAAATAATAAAAAAAATACACGCTCACCCACATTTTTCCCGATTTACTTCTTGTATCACGGGCATAGAACGCAAAATTTTTTGTTGCAAAAATAACATTATTGGCCACTTATTTAAATGCAAATGGCATTTAAATAATTCCAAATTTAAAAAACATGCCAACTGCCTTTTGTTTTTTTTTCGAATTCGATTTTGAATTTCGCTATTATTATTGCGTAATGAATGGTTAATTTTGCGTTTAGATCGTTGTGTTGAAGTTTTTTACTTTAATACTGCTTCGAGCATAATACACACTGATAGAATATGCCCAAATGCATTACATTTATGGTGAGTGCCAAGGCATAATTTTACCATTCATTATGCAATAATAGCGAAATTCAAAATCGAAGTCGAAAAAAAAAACAAAAGGCAGTCAGCACGTTTTTTAAATTTGGAATTATTTAAATGCCATTTGCATTTAAATAAGTGGCCAATAATGTTATTTTTGCAACAAAAAAATTTGAGTTCTACGCCCGTGATACAAAAAGTAAATCGGGAAAAATGTGGGTGAGCGTGTATTTTTATTAATTATTTTGTCATTTTGAATTTAAATTCAAAAGGTAATTACCATTTTTAAATTGTCAATAAACCGGCATGTTTTTAAGCTTATTGGCAGCTAGGAGGTAGTGTATTTTTTTTTCACCGTGAGAGCTGAAAATTCGATCAATGTACGATTGAAAAGGCAAAAATTAAGTTTGCGATTTTTAAAAAAAAAATCCCATGTAGTCTCACAAAAATAGTAATGCCTATCTGAAAATACAAGTACTCAAGAATATTGAGCAAAAATAAAAAATTTAAAAAGTTAGCTTAAAATGGTGCTATGATCAAAACATTGAACAAGGGTGTTCATTTTCGAAAAAAACCTAAAAGTCCGAATATCTCTGAAACCGTGCCACTTTTACTAAACCTATTTTAGCTTTATTATAACGTCCTAAGTGCCCTCTATCCATAGTTCAAGGATTATCCACTCATTACCTAACACCCTGTATACAGGGTGTATACGGGGGGGTGGATCAAACGAAGACCAAAGGTAGGGAACCTCAGGAGCTACCGAATCGACCCCCATGTATGTTCAGCGATTTTCATTTGTTTCAGAGTTATGAGCATTTTAGTGAAAATTTCAGAAATGTCGGATTTCAGGTATAATGTCTTAGTGGTAGCTGAACTATTCGACCTACAACCGTGTTTTTTTTTTTAGAAGTAGTGAGTTAGCGGGTCTTACCAATAACAATTCCATTTTAACTCGTGTCATCATACATTTAACAACAAAAAATAAAACTCTCAATAATTTGAGTTTATTAAAAAAAATCATAAATTTTCAAAGGTTATTTTTTTATTTTTTTCACATAACTTTTTTTTCTGCAAAGTACTTTAAAAACTACCTTAGTTTATGTAGAATTTAACCAGCAAAATTTTCTTACGCAGTCCAAAGCCATCACTTTAAAAATAATATGGGAAGGGCACTAGTAGTAAAAAACACTTTTTTAAATCGCTACGTAAAATTGATTTTAAATGGAAAATGGAAACGGAACTTGATAGAAAAAAAGAAAATGGAAGAACAAAACACAAAAATAGCTTTTATTTTGAAAAAAATTGTAATAAAAAAAAAATATTATTATTAAGTAGAAAAACATTAGATCATTTAGATGCTTTCACTTTTTAACTACAGTAAGTGTTCAAAATGTCCACCGTTATTAAAAATACACGCTCTGCACCTTTTTTAAAAATTACTTTTAAGTTTGCGTCTTGCCTCTTCGTTTTCATAAAAAAAATCTTAAAATTCTAAAGAAAAAATTTAATGAAAACGAAGAAACAATACGCAAACTTAAAAGTATTGTTTTAAAAAGGTGCAGAGCGTGTATTTCGCGCGCGTTCGAATTTAACGCTGATGCACGAAGCCTGATGGCAGGTGTTATACGAAAATTAAAAAAAATTGGATGTATTTACTTAGAATTAATACGTTTGTAGCTAGTTGTAATTTATTATGAACTTACACACACACACACAAATGATACAAATTTGACTATATTTGTAGCATTTCCTTCGACATTATAAGCGTAATTTTTTTCTGGGACAAGCTTTATTGCAAATACCTTAAATATGATAAAGAACCATTTTTAATTACCTCAAAACCAGTCTTGATTCTGTCATAGTAGATTCATTGTAATGATCGGGATGTGCGTTAGACAGTGCACCATCTGCCTGTGAGCGGAACATTCTCACGTTCCTTGGAGGAGAGTTAGGAATTGGATCATGAAAGTCATCAGCTGACGGAAAGTAGTGTTGGTCAAGAGTTATAACACGAGGGGGCGTGTTGACTCTTATCATTCCTGGGTCAGTTGGCAGTACAGCATTATCTAACTGAATTTCCCTTGGTGGAGCCTTAGTACCTGAAAATTAAAAGAATAGTTTTTAAATCATATTGAAAACTAGAATACACAAAGGGCTATATTATTATTATAAACAAATATAATATCAAATCTTTCCAGTACAGGCTGGGAGAGTACAGGCAACTCGAGTGGTCTCACTTAAAATTGTTTGCATAATATTTATGTTCAGATTTTTAATAAATTTAATTACTTATGAGATTTGGTTTAAGTTCTATTCTATGGTCGTTCAAAATAGGTATATGACTATGTATAGACATGGATGTTGTATGTATTTATCTTAATTATATACCTAAGTTACAGAGAGCCGAACTCTATTCTCAAAAAAATTGCCAACACACCCTGGTTCATTAAGAACTCAGAGGTCCACCACCACCTTAACATCAACACGGTAAAAGAGGAAATACGATCCTTCTCGTCCAAGTAGGTACAAGCAGTGGCGGATTTACCATAAGGCTGAGAAGGCTCGAGCCTAGGGCGGCAGATTTTGGGGGCGGCAAATTTGGGATTTTGGGGGCGGCAAATTTGGGGCACGACCTTTTTTTTTTTTTTTTACCTCATAATACAAATTTTAAGAAGTCTGCAACAGATTTTGCAAGGGCGGCAAAAATTCAGCCTATACCTTGAAAATTTGTAAATCCGCCACTGGGTACAAGGGGAGACTGCGACATCACCCAAACCAGCTAGCAGGCCTGCTTGCTGAGCCTGATGGGATAAGACACCTTAAGAGGCGAGGAATCCTAGAACTGGATCAGCTGACATGAAGACTCGGCCACGAATAGAGAAGCTTCCACTGGGGAGCTGGCTCTGCACGACATGAGACTCCCACACCACATCTGCTCATAGTCGTCTGACTGATCGCAAGATAATAAATAAAAAAAATAAAAAATAATATATATATATACCTAAGTATATTATGTGCATCCGTTGCCTTGCCTGGTACCCATAGTACAAGCTTTGCTTGGTTTGAGATTTGGTCAATTGGTGTAATTTGTCCCATGATATTTATTTATTTTATTTTATTAACTACTTAAATAGTTAGTACCTAGGTAGTAGTGTCCGACCGAAACATGTTTTTTTTTCGAAACCGAAAGTTCGGTATTGATTATACATACATACATACACAAATAACGTCTATATCCCTTACGGCAGGGGTTCCCAATCTTTTTCAACATGCGGCGCAGTTACAAGTTTAGTATTTTGTAACGGCGCCCTGCCTTGTAGTAGTTATGTTTGTATTGTTGCTATATTATTTACTGATGCGAGCGCTCAAATAGGTACCCGCGAATATTTGTGGTTTCGGATAATGATAGAACTCACGGCGCCCCTCTTTACTTAGTACGGCGCACACTTTGGGAACCCCTGCCTTACGGGGTAGACAGAGCCTAACGGTAACAAGACCTAAAGGCCACGTTTAGCATGATGAAAAAACGAATCAAAATAGTGATGGGTTGCCGCATCGCCTATAACATGATTCCTAAGACTCGCCCATTCCCTCGATGGGCTTTTACCATCTGCGCGGGACGAGACGCAACTGGTATTGATTATAGTTTCCGCAAAAACCGAAACTGAATCAGAACCTTTTATAAATGTACTTAGTGTCCGGCCGAAAGTTCGGTTTCGGTCTAGTTTCGACAAAAAAACGGGTATCGATTTAGTTTCGGTTTCGGCGGCAAACCTGTCGAAACTACGATCGAAACCGAAACTGCATTCGGAAGTTCTCGCCCTGTGATCGGTCAATTTAGGCACGTTGAATTCCATCCAAGGTACAAAAACATTTTGCCACGTCCAAAAAAGAACCGATATAAAAAAAAACGGCCAAGTGTGAGTCGGACTCACGCACCGAGGGATCCGTGAAATACACCAAGCAGTGAGGTTGTTTTATATTGGTCACTTACATAGACCGACAGACATTAAAAATGAGATTTTTACTTATTTAATTAGTTGTTCTTGAGCTACCTTCACACCAAATTTCAAACACCTTTTCTAATAACTTTTTCTTTTGATTAATTTAACTCAGAGGGTTCATGATTTCACAGGTCCAAGCAGTGGCGGATTTACCATAAGGCTGAGAAGGCTCGAGCCTAGGGCGGCAGATTTTGGGGGCGGCAAATTTGGGGCACGACCTTTTTTGTTTTTTTTTTACATCATAATAAAAAAATTAAGAAGTCTGCAACAGATTTTGCAAGGGCGGCAAAAATTCAGCCTATACCTTGAAAATTTGTAAATCCGCCACTGGGTCCAAGAAACTGCAGACTTCAGTATATTTGGTATAAATTTAAATTTTATACAATTCTTTTTATTCGTTCCTGAGAAATAGGTTCTTGATGGACCATCAGATAGACAGACAGACGGACAACAAAGTGATCTTATAAGGGTCCCTTTTGTTCTTTAGAGGTACGGAGCCCTAAAAATAAAGACTGACTAATAATGATGTTTGTTTTTTTTCCCTCAAAACATGATCCCTTTAAGGAAGTTTCGGTTTCGGTCGAAACTGAGACCGTTGCCGAAATTCGGTTTAGGTCTCAGTTTTGGTGATAAAAACCAGCTTCGGTTGGACAGTAAATGTGATTAAAATGATGAGTAAAATGTCTTTAGGCCGTTCTTTCCAGATATATGATAAAAAAAAACTTCTAGCTGGTCCAATATAACAAGGTACATTTCACTTTTCTTGGATTGAAATTTCAACATTATCATAGTGATATTGGGTCTAAATTGAACTACCCTAAAAGGGAAAATTTAATTTTAATAAGCTCCTTTCCATTGCGTGTTGGCAAGACAGAATTTTCCTTCTCTCTTTTTCCGTAAAGACCCATGTTTGGCATGCATAAGTTAGGCTTGGAAGAATGCAGGAATCCATTATTGTCTTCTTCATGTCTAGACTGTATTTTCCTTTCATAATCTCTCTCTGTGCCCAATATCTCTTCCATGCTATATTTATTCGTCTGTCAATTTCTTTCTCATTGTTGTTTTCTTCGAAGGATAACAATTTCCCTAGGTACACATATTCGTCTACATAGTCTATTTGTTTGTTGTCTATTTTGATAGTTCTTTTGTGACTGTTAGACATGATTTTGGTTTTCGACGCATTCATATGCAAGCCCACTGCCTTGCTTGCGGTGTCCAGTCTTTGTAGCATGTCTTTCATGTCCACAGCAGATTCGCTGAAAATAGCTATATCGTCTGCAAATCTCAGATGTGTCAGCTTCTTGTTTAGAATGCTTATGCCTTTGTTTTTCCAATCAATGTTTTTAAAGATATCTTCAAGCACTGCTATGAACAACTTAGGGGAGAGCGGGTCTCCCTGCCTCACCCCTCTTCTGATTGCAAACTCTTCTCCCTGTCTTTCCAGTTTTATTCTGCTTACAGTACCTGAGTAAATGTTCTTAATAATATTTATGAGTGAGTTGTTTATGTTGTTGTTTCTCAGAGCGGTCCATATAGATGAATGTACTATGCTATCAAATGCTTTTGAATAGTCTACTAGTGCTATGTAAAGCGGTCTGTTAAATTCTCTGAATTTTTCCATTAATTGTTGAATAGTGTGTATATGGTCTGTTGTGGAAAAGTGTGACCGGAAGCCCGCTTGTTCTATTGGTTGGTTTTCATCAATACTTGGCGCTATTCTGCTTAGTATGATTGATGAGAATAGTTTATAGATCGTGGATAATAAGCTTATAGGCCTATAGTTGTTGATGTCTAGCGGGTTCCCTTTCTTGTATAGTAATATTATATTTGATTTGAACCATTGTGTTGGTATTTGTTCTGTTTCAAGAACTAAGTTGAAAAGTTTCGCTAGGTGTGAGACTAGTATTGGTGCTCCTATTATCAGGGCTTCGTTTGGGATGTTGTCCGCTCCTGGGCTCTTCTCGGGTTTTAATTTCTTGATGTGTCTCATTATTTCTTCTTCGCTTATTGGGTCCAATGGTATGTTGTTTTTGCTTGAGTAATCGTCTGCTTGTGATAATTCGTACGGTGGTTTCTCGTACAGAGTTGTATAGAAAGCCGTTGCGCATTTTAATATGTCTTCTCTGTCTCTCACTTCTCCTTTTTTACTATCTAGACTCTGTATCCAGTTTTTGTGTGTTATCAGTTCTTTAAAGGCTTTTTTTGAGCTACGGAATTTACCGATATTTCTTTCTATGACTGTTTTTCTGTGTTTATCGTAGTCTTTCCTAATTGCCCTATTGGTTTCTTTAAATAGGTTTTTTAATTCCTCTTTCATTTCTTTGGACTTATTCTTCATGGACAACAGTTCAGTTCTTCTAGAGATGAGATTTAGTGTGTGATTGCTCATAATTTCCTGCTTTTTGTTGGTGCTATCTTTTTTATCCATTTTGAGGCAATCTGTAATTACTTCTTCTAGTTTGTCGCTTAACAATTGTACATTTTTATTGTTGTTCCAAAAATCATCCAATGTTTCTACTTTTTTTTTCTAGATTTTGTATGTAATATTCTTGTTCATGTGCAGACTTAAGCTTGTTTGGAAGGGCTTGGTATGATCTTCTTGTAGTTCTATGTTTTTTGATACTCAGCGAGCATCTTAGAAGCCTGTGGTCTGACGGGAAACTAACTTTGTTTAAAACTTCTATATTTGTAATAGATTTTGGATTGGGGCTCAATATGTAATCGATTTCGTTCCTTGTTTGTTGGTCTGGGGAAATCCATGTCCATTTTCTAGACAGTTTTTTGTTAAAGTAGGTATTCATTACTGACAGTTTGTTTTCATACAAAAATTGTATCAGTCTTTCGCCCCTAGGACTTCTTTTACCATATCCATAGTTGCCCATTGCTGCATTTTTGGGTGGGGTGGGCTGTCCAATTTGGGCGTTGAAGTCACCCATGATCAAAAAGTTCTTATCAGCCAGTTCTTGTGCTTTTGTTAAGTCGTTGTAAAATTCTGTAATCTCATCTTCGCTTGAGCTCTCTGTAGGGGCGTATACTTGGATTAGTGATAGTGGTCCTTCTTTGAACTGCAGCTTCAGCAAAGCTATTCTCTCTGATATACCTAGAAAGCTTGCTATGTTGCTCTTGAGTGATTTTCTGACTAGAAAGCCCACGCCATGAAGTCTCAGTGTCTCGCCCTTGTAACAAAAGATGTAGTCCTCATGTTCTTCAATGGTGTATCCCACCTTTTTAACCTCTGCTAGTCCTATGATGTCCCAGCGTATTTTGTTTATTGCGTTATTCAGTTGAAGGGTTCTTTCTTTAGTTGCTAGAGACCTCACATTGTATGTGCATATTTTGAGGTATTTTTCACTTCTACATTCTATGCTTTTATTTATCTGTTCTTGGTTATTGTTTTTTCTGTTCATCTTGTTGTTGTTTTGTTTTCTCTTGTATAATGGAGGTTCCTTATTAGTGCCATTATTGCGTTTTGACCTTGTTTCTAAGTTAGATGGAGGGTGGTGGTCTACTTCCCCCACGGTGACCAGCCGGATTGGGGTGTCTTTTCGAAAATTTGTTGTTGTTGTTGTTGTTGTTGTAATATTTATGTGTTCTATTTTTCCGGTTCTAGTTGTTGTTGTCTTTGCGAGTTGTTTATGTGTGCTTGTTAGTTTTTTGAATTTTCTGAGCTTTCTGAGGTTGAGGTATTATCTAGCGGGTTGCTTGAATTCTCCAAGCCCTGGGGGGTCTTGCTTCTTGTCGGCAGATAGTTGTCCTTGATATTGGCTTTTTTGGGGTTTTGTATGTTCTCGTTACTATGCTCTGCTTGGGGGTCAGAAAGCGACCTTTTCCTTTTCTCACTAGTCCTCACTTTCTTATCTTTAATTACTAGTTGGTCGTAATTGTAGTATGCAATGTTTCCTTTCTCTCTTTCTTCTATGAGCTTGGGTTTGAGCTCCTTCCTCTTAATCAGTACTTCTTTTGGCAGGTCTTCGGTGGCATAAATGCCTGTAGGGAATTTCTTGTTGTTTTTCAAGACGTTGTCTCGTCTCCACTCGAGAGTTACTGAAATCAGGATAGGCCTGGGTCCCTTGTTGTTGTTTTTCCCTATTCTGTAACACTTGCTGATTTCCCACTTGTCCCATTTTTCTTGGTCAGCTTCCTCACTGTGTTTGTTAAGGGCTTCTAGGGTCAGCTGCATAAGCTCAGTGCCGTTTGCTTCGGCTTCTGATATTCCATGGAGGATAAAATTGTTCTTCCTTACATCTTTCTCTAAATTCCTTACTTTTGTTTTCAATATATCTAATTCTTCATGTAGTTGTTGGTTTTCGATAGTGAGAATTTTCATTTTTTCGTCAATCGTTTTTGTTAAGTTTTCTGTCACACTTTCTGTCACTCTTCTTGTTATTTCTTCTCCAAGCTTATTCATTTCTTCCGAAATTTTTTCTAATATTAGTTTCATGTTGATTTCCATTGTTAAATCGATTTTTCGTTCTTTAGACTTTTTATAATTCTAGTATGAGGGTAGATGACAACACTAACTGTTCGTGTTGTTTTAAGTAAGCGATTTAAGCTGTTTTAGGGATTTGTTTCACTTGATAACACTATTTCAGGCTGAGAATGTGTTGAGCTTCACTTTGACTGTATTTTCATATAAGAAGCAACAGTAACTTCACCGAAATTGAATATTCCTCTAGAGCACTATTATTACTAGTTGACAGTTGACACTTAAACTATTAAAACTAAGGAAAATACAAAGAATAAGGAATACAGACATAAGAACGAGAACTAAATTAACAGATGCCCTTCAATTTAGCCTTAAACAGAAATGGAGATGGGCAGGACATGTGGCAAGATATGAAGACAAAAGATGGACCCATCAGATAACAAAATGGCCAGGGCCGTCAGGCAAAAGACACGTTGGAAGGCAGAGAAAAAGATGGGCTGATGATGTTAGGATCATGGCAGGAAAAGACTGGATGACTATTGCCAAAAGTAGAGAAGATTGGAAAAGGATGGAGGAGGCTTTTACCCTAGGGGGGCCACTCGACAAAGGAGTTTAAACTATAATAAATGTATATAAATGTAAAAAATGAAATGAATAACAAAAGTGGAAATAAAGCTTTATTATTATTATTATTATTATTATTAAAAGGGAAAATTTTACATGAAAGTGCGATTGTGAAACGTTCGGCTTTGGCCGAAACATGATTTTTAGGGCGAAACCGGCCAAAAACGAAACTGAAACCGTAACTTCAGTCGGACACTAGTAGACTACAAGCTCATGGACAAAAAAAACATGTGAAATGAACCAGCATGAATAAAGCTTAGAAGGCTGTTACTATATCATAAAATAAAGAAATGACGGCATAGCGCTCAGAGTTATTTTATGATATAGTAACAGCCGTCTAAGCTTCATTCACGCTGGTTCATTTCACATGTTTTTTTTCCATGGGCTTGTAGTCTATAGTAGGTAGTAAAGTAATCAGTAGTATTGTCAGTACTCTGTCCAATGGGTCAATTTTGCCAGTAAGATATAATTGATAATTGTTGGACATGCAGGGTATCATAATGAAGTCACACCTCTAGACTTGTCAAAGTCAGCATCAGCCATACCTACATATTAGAAACAAACCATAACATTTGTAAATGACAAAAGTGAGTAACAAACTGTTTCCTAGAATTATATATGTTATTGTGGCTTTCTTTGTTGACCAACTTTACAGCAACATCTGTATATTTATCATAAACATAAAAATGTGTTACCAATATGCTGGTCCTGTCCAACCACCAGTATCCTTTCAGGAACTTTCATGTCAAATTTTTCATTTGCATAGTCCCAACCTGTTCCTATGCCATTTGCAGCTCCTTCATCATCCATTATGTCTCCAGTTGCCTATAAAGTAATGCATAATGAAAATAATTATGAACAATAGGGTGGAGTTTAAAATGATAATAATATGAGAAACATCATTTTTGATTTACCTTTATCCTCTGTGGTACGGTCATCTTGTGGCTAATAAGCCGAGCATAAGCTTCATCGGATGAATACTGCATCTTGTCTGTTTCCCCTCCACTGGTATATGGTGTCATCAACTGAATATTATGTTTAATTCAAATGAAGTTCCCACAATCTAAAGAAGCAACCTAAAATTTTATAGATACCAAATTTAATCATACATTTTGTTACAATCGATGTCGGTGGTTAATAACGTCAGACTTCTTACTACGGAACAAATTTGATGAACATTTTAAACAACCACACTCAACCCGGCACTTGAGAAATTTTAAAAGCTTACTTCATTTCAGGCATTACAGTAGCTTCGTCTTCGTATTCGTATGACAAAAGTGAGATAAATATGTTACCCAAAACGGTGGAACGACTGTGAGGTGGTTGGATAATTTAACGAAGCTGGAGCTGGAGCGGCTGGCCGGCTGGATGGACGCATGGCTGGATCGGATAGCCGTAATGCATTCGCATACTACGAACAGAATGAGCCAACGACGAACTACCAACAGTACCAACGTACCGTAAGTTTGCTTTCAACCATTTGTTTAGAAACGTTATAATATTTGTGATAAAGTTTCAAGACTACAGAAAAGACTACAGGATCTTTAGTACACATTATCTAGACTTTTAACAAAGTCCGGACACATTTAGTTGAGTATTTTTAAGACATTGAAATGTTGGTACATCATGTTTCACTGTCTGTGGTACGATGTTATACAAAAATCGCCTGGCTAAAAATATGTGGATCGTTAGTAAATCTCATGCAAATCCCAACGAACGTTGAAGCGTTTACACTCGCTGAACCGTTCAATTCAGTCAAACGAAGGCGTTCGATGACCTTTGTTGTTCCGGTGTGTATGCAGTATTAGGCCAATTCCACCTGCTTGTCCTCTTTTTTTCAGGCCACAGGCAACACCAGCTTGAAGTCAGTTCCATTCCATACTTTCATTTCTTTACGCTGAAAAATTTAACTAAGACTCGTATATGTTAAAAAGTTAAAATTATAAAAATAATTTATAAAAATCAGAACTTTAACGTTGTTACATGTTAATAAATAAAATAATTCAGTTTTGGCGATTCTCAGGTTGCATGGGTGTAACATGGAACGGAATGCAAATTAGTTTTGTCATGTCATGTGTGTTGCTGATTGGTCCGAGATAAACGCCTTACATCGCTGATTTGAAAGAAATACCTTTTGATTACCACGTTTATACGTGTAATTAAAATGCGTTACGTGTTTTAATTTGTTTGAACTAAATAATTAAAATAGATTAACGTGCTGTTAGTAGTTAAGTAGCAATAAGTTTACTTTTCTAGACGCAATGACAGACTCCGGCTTCAGAGTTTTAATAGTTATTTTAGCCTTTGTTATTGTTACTTCGGCACATATAAATCCCAAACGGGATGAAAAGAAAGCGAAATCAGTCACTAGCTTCGTAAGTGCTAAATGGGAGGCAACTCCAGTCGTTTTAGAGCTGGCAGAATATCTCTCTAGTGATAGCTCAGATTTGTTCTGGTCATTCGTGGATGGCATCAATTCATTAAAAACTAGTCTTGAAGAGTTGGGTAAGTCATTCATTTACTATTTCAAAAAACTCGTTACAGACATTTGACAAATTGCAAGAGATCTGGTTTAAAGCTATGGTTGTGTTCCTTATTAACTATGCCGTTTTGCAAAATAGTCAAAACTATTATAAGTCTTCATTTATAAATATCTTTATCATCATTGTTCCGAAAAGTTAATATTTGAAAATACATAGCAGTATGTAGGTATACTTATAGACTGACCGCTTAATTGAGTCCTCACTTTTAAACCCTATCCTCATAAGTCCTTGCGTACTTCCTGAAGTACAAATTAATAGCAAGAACAGCTGCAGAATGTACTATATGAAGTACAAATTGTTAAATGAAAAAATAATTCTAAATATGCTGGAATTAAATCTAAAATCACAAAACTCGAAATCAAACAGAAAATTCAGGAGAAAAGAAGATTGCGCCGAGTATGGCATACCAGCCGTCATCGACAAGATAAAACGGCCTTTAACAAAATCTCAAGCGAGCTAAAAACCATGATTAGAGAAGCTGAGAATGAAACACTGCAAGCTCATTTGACGTCACTAACAGCTACATCACTCACAAACTACTCTCTATGGAAGGTTGCTGCTAACTTTAACCGACCTCAAAATGTGAAACCACCTCTTAGACTTGAAAGTAATGCTTGGGCTAGAACCAATCAAGAAAAGGCAGATGTATTTGCTAAGCATCTATGCCAAGTATTCACACCAAATAAATCCGATTCCACAGATTTCGAAAGAACCATAGATCTAGTACTAGAACAGCCATTTCAAATGGACTTACCCATAAAACCAACAAGTCCCAGAGAAGTGTGTAGACATATAAGGCTTCTTAAGGACAAGAAGGCACCAGGTTTCGATCTAATTACGAAAGAAATCCTCAAGGAGTTACCAAAAAGAGCAATAGTGTTTCTAACCATGATCTTCAACAGTATCTTAAGAACGGGATACTACCCAAAACTATGGAAAGTGTCCCAAATATTAATGTTGCACAAGCCTGGAAAGTCAATTCATGATGTAGCATCACACAGACCAATAAGTCTGCTGCCACTGCACTCAAAGCTCTTTGAAAAGATACTACTAGATAGACTGCTGCCAGTCTTGGCAAAGAGTAGCATCATACCTGAGCATCAATTCGGATTTAGAGCACACCACGCGACAACCGAACAAGTTCACAGAGTTTGCAACACCATAAGAAAATCCCTTGAGAATAAAGAATATTGTTCCTCTGCCTTCCTTGACGTGCAGCAGGCATTTGATAGGGTGTGGCACAAAGGCTTATTATATAAAATAAAAACACTTGTTCCTCACACATTTTACACATTACTAGAATCCTACTTGTGTGAAAGGATTTTTCAAGTTAAGGAAGGCGACTGTACATCCAAGTTTTTTGATATAAAAGCGGGAGTCCCGCAAGGATCTGTTCTGGGCCCCATACTTTATGTGCTCTTCACATCAGACCTACCAGAGGTTCACGGTGTAATAACCGCAACTTTCGCTGATGATACTGCCATTCTGGCAAGTAGCATAAACCCAGAAGAAGCCACGGCAAAACTGCAGGAAGGGTTAAACCAAATTAACGAATGGCAAAAGAAGTGGCGCATAAAAGCCAGTGCTACTAAGTCAACCCATGTAACCTTTGCGCTACGAAAAGGAAACTGCCCACCTGTTAAACTCGGAAATAATGAACTCCCTCACAGCAATGACGTAAAGTATCTTGGAATGCACCTGGACCGCAGACTTACATGGAAGAAACACATACAGTCAAAAAGAAATGAAGCTAACCTTAGATACAAGGGACTATACTGGTTGCTCAACAGAAACTCTAAGCTATCAATCGACAATAAGCTATTGATTTACAAGGCAACGATAAAACCTATCTGGACATACGGGCTTCAACTCTGGGGCTCAGCGTGCACCTCAAACATAAACATCATACAACGTCTTCAAAACTGTATACTGAAAAACTTATCAAATGCGCCTTGGTTCATCAAGAATACAGAGGTGCATCAATACCTACAGATGAGCACTGTGAAAGAAGAGATTGACCATCATGTCAAGCGATACAAAGACCGCCTAAATAACCACCCAAATCAGCTGGCGGTAAAACTTACAATACCCGAATATATAAAACGACTCAAACGACGAGATATCTTGGAACATAGTAGCATGCCCTAACTAAAGCTAACTGCTATGCACTGCCGGCGGAAAAGCTGACTTATTAAGGAGCGAGTGTCAATGGAGACGCGCTCCCCACGCCTTGAACTACCAACCAACACATCTGCTTATAGTCAGAACGACTGATCGTAGATAATATATGAGAAGAAAAAAAAAAAAAAAAAAAAAAAAAATCACAAAACTGGGACTTGGTGGCTTGATCTTAAGTACTACCTGATTTATAAAAAATTGGGACTTACAATGTTAAATTATCTTTTACAATACTCAAATCATATTTCTTATGTACACACAGCAAAGCGAATCGGTGAGCACCCTAGTTATCCACGTGTGTCATTCTATACACACATCCGCACTTATCCGCTGCCTTATTACGCACACAACAAAATGCCCTATCTGTGCTAATTGTGTTTTCTGACTACCTTCACGCATAGTTATTCAAACCTGCTGGTATTTTGTTCAATGGAAGCATAATTTTGCCACCAGTATTATAAGCGTGGTGGCTCAGGTGTATTGACCTAGAGTTATGAAACCTAAAGAACCGGGTTCGAATCCTGCACAAGTGTATCTTTTTTGTTTTCAATTTTTAATTACTAATCTCAAAATAAACTCATGTTTACCTAAAACAAAAAAAAAAGGACGTAAAAGAATAAAACAATAAAATGCAATTATTGGTTCAAATTGTTTATTGCAACATTTAATTTTTATTGTATTAGCCTCTATTTGTGTTATTATTATTATTACCAAAAGTAATTAAATTAGCTAAATAAAACTGCACACTTTTCCTTATAGAATAATATTCATAAAATAACACACACTTTAGAGGCCAGTATGATTTTATGTTTACTAAAAAGTCTTATGTCACTAACATAATAATTATCTTGCAAATTGAATACACAACCATAATAGGGCTATTTTTAAGATGACACATAATTAATATCTTAAATTCTGGTTTATTAGGTTTAAGTCTGATAAAGATGAACGAAACGTTTTATTTGCGGACGTGTAAGTCAGTGGTGAAATGAATAGACATGTTAAATGACAGCCATTAACAATAACATCATTTCACACTGGGTTATAATCTCCACTTTGAAGCGACTAAGCTACCTATCTCGATTTGGTTTGGATTTGGACACCAGGGCCCATCGATGACATCCAACCCCATAGCCTAAAGTAACACTGCCACTCGTTCTGCACTGTAAAACATTACTGTGTTTATATATTTAATTAAGTTAAAAGTTAATATATTTCGTCTTCATCACTAAAAATCACTACATTTGATTTTGATTGATGTAATAATCAAAGTCAAGATATTCACGAGCAAAGGTTTCTTCTATGCTGGTCCGTTAAAGCATGTTTTTTGCTGGTCTACGGCAATGCAATCCTGCAGCATGCAGATGGTTTCGCACAGGTTGCAACGTAGCATTGTGTCTTGTTGCTGTGAAATGGGTCACTAGCGGGTGCGGCAACTACAATGTCCAAACCAAATGGCAGGAGATGAGGCTTCAGGTTTAGGCCCAGAACGAATATTTTTATCGTGTCCGAAGTCTGCGTAAGGGTGAATCCATAATTGCACAGTCTTCCGCTGCAAAATAAATGAAGTTTAAATAAAAACATTTTTCGTCAAAGAAAGTTGTTTAAAACATTACCGATAAAATAATAAGTCATTGTTTTTAACACCGTTTGTCTACTTACCCATATCCAAAAACGCCTAGCGATTCCTTATATAAATAGTTATATTGTTTTGCTCTTTTCAACAAAGATAAATGAAAATCCATGTTTTGCAAATCATAAGGTATTCGAAAGGCAAAATTAAACAGTTCGTAAGTATAACACACGGTTCATCCCGCAGCTAATAATGGCTGCCAGTGCCAGCGGTGACAGTTGTTTGTTCACAAAATCATATTATTAGAAATTTGAGGGTAGAAAACATTTTATATTGTTTAAGACGATAACGACCAAAATAGCCATCAGCTAGCAACTCCAGTAAAAAGAGTCATACCTATTAATAATTATATTAAAAGAAAACACCATGCGTTTGCGTTTTTAACATATTATATAAGAGTAAAATTAAACATACAACAGACTGCAACCACCATAAAATTAAATAGTTACGGAAAAAAATAAATTATAATTTCAACCTTATTTCAAAGCTCATAAAACAGCTATTTACACAAATTGCAATACAGTAGTCGCAGATTGAACATAATTCATAAATTCACCATGTAACTTGCATACCTCGGTGGCCTAGCGGTCAAAGACAGGTCGAAGATTTGACTTCTGCTATAGTGAACCGGGTTCGTATCCGAAGAAAACGGAATATATAATAATAAAAAAATGACATTTTTGGATGTTATTTCAATGGCCATGCTGGTTGTGAGGAATATTGCTTTGGAATTGGAATCTCAGACTTGTTGAGAAATAATAATATAACATCGTCGCATCAGTGAGATGGTAACTACTCTTCGCTAGTAATAATAGTTCAATGCGTGGGATTGCATAAATTTGAAGATTCAAGGTCGAAGGAAGCTTCGATTCGGTTCTCTCGCTTACACTGGGGATGACAATATCCAATGTAAGATTAGGTAAAATATTTTTAGGACAGTCTAAATAAAAAAAATACTTTTACATTATTTTTGTAGAAGTAACTGAAACCGGAGATATTGCATTTTCAGCCTTTGAGTGTGACACAATACCGGGGGATATTTTCATTTAATTTGTAATTATTTTTTACTTAATTTATTATAAACTAACTTAAATAGTTGTAACTTTCTTCATTGTTATTTTATAGTTAGTTGTTGTTTATTCAATAAACAGGTAATTTACAGCGACATTGCTCATTCATCTTGTTGCTAAAAAATCTGTACTTAGGGGGTAGATTTTATGATCGAACTCACTCACACATTCACATGTCATAGATTCTACTTAACGTTCATGTCGATACTCAACACGCATAGACGTGTGCGTGGCTGTGCTAACCGCAATATTTTGCTGTGTGTACATAAACAAAGTGCTGCATAAGAACAATTTTTTTTTATTTTTTTTATATCTAAAATTTTAAAGAGGCTTGAGTGCACCAATGGTGACTATGTCAGCCTCATGGGAAACCACAGGTACCTAATTCAAAATCTGCCTTGCCCAGAGTCCGAGGCTCTGGAGCCAAAGACGTGTCTTACAAATTTATACAATAGTATTGCATCATCTGACAACAAAATATTTACTTTGAATGTTTTTATTTAGGTGAAAGACACTGTTTTCGTGATAGGTAGGGAAATAATAGGTCAACTTTTTATCCTTAATATTTTCAATGCCAAGTATGTTTAAAAGCCACATGAGCTGTTGTGCCTTCAAAACCACTGCCCGCTAAAGCTGTCTGAGCAATATATGATTGCACGCACACCTGCTTCAATCATGAATAAAATATATTTATATGGGATTCTTTCTATAATTATTGGCACTACTGTTGCGTTCATTTATGGTGCTTGGTGTGTGACTGTGCACTTCATTCAAATATGAAAGTGTTCAAGTAGTAAAAAACCATTGTACCTAATTGTTTTATTATTATTGTTTTTCATTTTGTCATTTTTGAAATGTTCAATGGTTTTGTATTATTTAATGTTATTTTATTTACTCTTGACATTTTTAATCTAAATTCCCCTAACTTGACAATGTACAATTTATGATGTAATTATTATTGTATGAATAAAAATTCTAAATCTAAATCTAAATCATTTACTGGTTCAGGTTGTCAACTAATGAAGTAATGAAGTTAGTAATATTAATTAGTTTCAATTTAAATAAATAGAAAAAAAGAAAACAGATTTCGATAGTTTGTTCACACCTTTTATGGTACAAAAATATGAACACAAATAAAAAATCCAAAAAGAGACAAAAAGATAAACAATACAGCACATTCCTGTGCCTCACAGACTTATAGACTACAAGCTCATGGAAAAAATTAACCTGTGAAATGAATCAGCGTGAATAACGCTTAGAAGGCTGTTACTATATCATAAAATAACGCTGAGCGCTACGCCGTCATTTCTGAGCGGTACAGGTGAGTACGTGAGTAAATGGAATTTCTCAGGTACAAGTGAGGAATTAATACCAATTATTAATGTACGGCTTTTTTATAGATTACTAGCTGTTGCCCGCAACTTCATCTGTATAGAGTTCGTTTATCGCTATCCCGCAGGAATTTCGCAATTTTCCGGGATAAAAAGTAGCCTACGTGTTATTCCAGACTATAATAAATAAATAAATATCTTGGGACAAATTACACCAATTGACCCAGCCCCAAACTAAGCAAAGCTTGTACTATGGGTACCAGGCAACGGATAAACATACTTATATAATGTAGATAAATATATATGTACTTAAATACATACAACATCCATGACTCGGGCACAAGCATTCGTATTCATCATACAACTGTCTGCCCCTACCGGGATTCGAACCCAGGACCTCTAGCTTCATAGTCAGGGTCACTAACCACTAGGCTATCCGGTCGTCGAAATCTTTGTATGTTCTAATATGTTCTAATCTATGTATGTTCCAAATTTCATCCAGATCTGTCCAGCCGTTCTGGCGTGAAAGAGTAACAAACATCCAAACATCCATACTCACAAACTTTCACATTTATAATATTAGTAGGAAGTAGGATAGCTGTTGCCCGCAACTTCGTCTGCATAGAATTCGTTTATCGCTATCCCGCAGGAATTTCGCAATTTTCCGGGATAAAAATTAGCCTATGTGTTATTCCAGACTATAATCTATGTATGTTCCAAATTTCATCCAAATCTGTCTGTTCTCACCATGTTGTATATGTATATGTTACTACTATATTGTATAGCAATACCACAAGTTATAACAAGAGCCACGCTACGTCAAACCACGCTTCTAAATTTATTTGTGTTTTAGTCAAGTTTCTGTGTTGCATTTAAAATGTACCGTATTATAATTTTCTATTATTATTTAATATTACAAACAAAATTTATCAAATGCCATACAGTTATTAATGACCTTAAGGGACATCTCAAAAGTTATTGAAGTTTTTATCAGCTGTAAAGAATAATCTGACGTAAAATGTATGGCTTATGGTTTTTTTTGTTTAATTATATTTGTTACATGTAAAATAAAAATAATCTGAAAATATTACTCCTCAAATTACTCCAGGAACATTTGAAAAATCTTATAAATCTCGGAAATTTCATATTTTTTTATCCTAATATTTTTATTTGTTACCATTTATAATGAACGGCTATAAAGTACAACGGTAATATTTAATAACATTATATCAAAAAAAAGTTGCCGTACAAATTCATGATCTTACAGCAGTAATAACTTGGTAAATCCTGAAATGTAGATAATTATTTATTTACACAAATATTAACAATAATTTTTGGACGGCATAATTATCAAACATTATTGTCCATCTTAAATATAATTTTGAACAAGATGCCGTACATTTTACAATGACCTTATATCATATGGGTGTAGGGAAAGGTTTGCGACCCTTGGCTTTCGACCCCTGCGCTGAAAATATGTACGGCGTTCATGGGTAAAGTATCTGTATATGTGTACAAAAATAATTACACAAATGCCGTACAGTAATAACTGACATATATTGCTTCTTTTTTTTTTTTTTTTTTTTTTTTTTTTTTTTATATGAATAGGAAGGCAAACGAGCAAGTGGGTCACCTGATGGTAAGTGATCACCACTGCCCATAGACACCCGCAACCCCGGAGGGATTGCAGATGCGTTGCCAACCTAGAGGACTAAGATGCAATGCCTCTTGTGCCCGTAATTTCCCCGGCTGTCTTACTCTCCACACCGGAACACAGCAGTGCAAGCACTGCTACTTAGCGGCAGGATTAGCGAGTAAGATGGTGGTAGCGATCCGGACGGACCTTGCACAAGGCCCTACCACCCGCTTCTACAATTACCGGCGAATTAAAAATTTGCACCAACTTCCGGCTAACCTGTACCGCTCAGAAATGACGGCGTAGCGCTCAGAGTTATTTTATGATATAGTAACAGCCTTCTCAGCGTTATTCACGCTGGTTCATTTCACAGGTAAAATTTTTCCATGGGCTTGTAGTCTATTAAGTTTCTTGGCAAACAGATGTTTTTTAGTTGCTCCTATGATACACATACACACAAACATATATATAAAAACACACTAACTACCCTAATATGAACATGTTTTTTATCTATCTATCTATGTTTTTGTAGTTTTTTTTTTACTATCTCCGTGAAATCTTTTACCTTCTACAGACACCTTAAAGGGTTGACAGTACGGACTTTTATTTCCATTCTTTCATCTTTCTTAATATTTCTATTTTTTTTGTTTAAAAAAGGATCAAAACTGATTTTGAAACAAATAGGAGGCTGTCAGTCTAATATGTAAATTCACACAGTTTTACTCATATTTTCACACTTCTACTTATTCTTATAGATATCTCATAATATCACATTATTTTTATTATTTTTGCAGAGACTGATAAAGACATTTATGATGCCTGCATTGGAGTTGCAAGTTCGTTGTTGGCACCAGCACAGCTGCGCATGGCTAAGCTGGCACTGTCGATGCACATTACTTCTCCAACAGTCCGAATGTTTGAGGAGATTGGCACACAGAATGGAGCTAAAGATGTTGATTGCTCCACATTTGTTTCCATTGCTTCTAGAAATATTTGTGATAATGATAAATTACGTGATGTACTAAAATCTTATAACGAATATGATTCTGTAAGTAAAAAATAATGTTCATTTAATTATTTCAGTTCTTAATTTATGTTTTATCCTTATAAAATCCTTGTAAATTATTGCAGAAAATTCATAATTTGGAGACATACTCACTGGATCATTCCTATCCGAGCAGTGATAATAAGACTCTTACAGCAATATTATATGGAGAACTTGGCTCCAAAGACTTCACTACCAAACATAACATTTTGTCAGCTTATGCTGACAAGGGTGTCATCAACTATGTAGTTCGGTGGAATATCAAGGTCAGTACTGCCATTCCCAAACTTAATTGTTTTATTATTAACTAGCGACCCGCCCCGGCTTCGCACGGTATATTATGCATGTATTATACATATAAACCTTCCTCTTGAATCACTCTATATATAAAAATATAAAAAAAAACCGCATCAAAATCCGCTGACTGGTTTTGAAGATATAAGCATACATACGGACACGGGGACAGAAAAAGCGACTTTATTTTATACTATGTAGTGATATTTTCATTCTTAACTTTAATTTATTGTGTTGCTTATAGCCACGGGGGAAGCCCAAACTTCGTCTCTCTGGTTATGGGGTTGAGTTACAATTGAAGAGTACAGAATATAAGAGCCAGGATGACTCGATGCCCAAAGAGTCTGATGGTGGCGATACCCCTTCAGTTTCCGAGGAAGAGGACGAGAATGATCCACAAAATCAGATTGATGGATTTAATTTTGGAAGGCTTAAGTAATTACGTAGTATTTATATATTTAACAGAAATTCTAACGAATTCATCAATAGCTTCAAATTTTATTCAAATTCAAATTATGGATAAAACTGATAACAGTAGAATCTAAAGCTATTGATGAATTCGTTAGAATTTCTGCCTATAGATTACTACAATAAAACAGAATCAAATAAGCCGACTCGAGAATTATGAGATTTATTTCATGGAAAATAGAGCATTTTGAAAATTACGCTGTTGATAAAAAATACGCTATTAACAAATATGTTAGAATTGAAAACTGTCGTTACTTTTGACAGTTTTGAATACATTTCAGCAGCCACCATTCACTTGCAAGTTTTTTTTTGAGATTTATAATTTTTTTTCGTGTTTCTAATTATGCTGACGTAAGCACTTGACAAAACTGTTAGAATACTACAGGTGATGTTCTTATAGTTAAATGCAATTATCTAGTACAGAAAAATTACACTTGTGTAATTTTTCTTTGCATTTACACGCTTTACTAACAAAAACTTAAATATTAAATAACGCAATGTCAAAATCTGTTATATATTTTTTTACCAGTAGTAGTACTCAGTAAATTCTAACTGTACAAAAAATTGCGCACTTGTGAGTTTTGTGAGTATAAAGGGTAATTAACACGTTCCCGTACTGGACTAGTCATACATGATTTATTTTAATTTTATATTATGGTACTTTGCTTTTAGGAATTTGTTCCCTGCGTTACGAACGCCTTTAGAGCGTTTCTGGCGCCATTTGTCCGAGTCGAGCGAAGAGCTGGCGCCGCTGAAGGTGTGGCAGATGCAGGCGCTGAGCATGCAAGCCGCCGCCGCCGTCGTTGACGCGGCAGACGCAGGCGGAGACGAGCCACTCCGAGTGCTCACATCAATCGCACAAAACTTTCCTATGCAGGTACAGTCTACGTCAAAAGTATATACTCGGTACCTTCACAGCCATGTATGTATAGGGAATTACTTTAACACTTTAAGGTTTAATGTCATATGAACGGCCATCAGTCCTGCCAGCAATGTGCCCCGTCCACTGCCGCTTCAGTTTCGCAATTCTTTGGGCTACTTATGTCTGTAACCTTAGTTCTACTGCGGATTTCATCATTCCTGATTCTATCCCGCAGAGAAACCCCTTCTAGTACTAATATCTTCTATCAATCGTTTACTTTCATTTATGTTTATGTCTGTCCAATTAACCTACTCTCTCTGCCTACTCTGTATGGCCCTTTTGGCTTATAATACAGGAGTCGGAAAATGTATCTATCTAGATTTTATAATTTTTCTGTTCGACCTATGAAAATCTATATTAAAAATATCTCGGCTGCGATGCGCTTTGGAGTATTATATACTATTATTACAAAAATAATGTTTATGTTGAATAGATCTACCATAATTTACCACTTTAGTCACTCACCTAAAAAATGACAACACTTTTACCCAAACCCCTTTTTTTATGAAAATCCGTACAGTAGTTTTCGAGTTCAGACAGATTCGGCGAAGGACTTCGTTTTATAATATGTAGCGATAAGTTATGTGTAATTAGCTTTTTCTCTAACGAAGCGCTTCTGTATTTTTAAGGCAGGTAAATTAGACAAAAAGATTTTATAAGAAGGTTTTAAGAAATAAATACCCGGATTGAGTAATTAACTCGTAAATATTTATGAATAATCCTAGATTGAGCTATGGTTTTCAATTATTTTAGCGACTATGTATTATCTATGTTAATGTGTGCACTATTTAGATTGATTTGAAGCTTCCTAAACTCAGCTTAAAGTCAAAGTAAAACTAATAAAAAACAAGGTAACTGGTTTTCGTTGAACTCTGTATTTGCTGTTCAGACAAAGTCGCTGATTCACGTGAACGTGCCGCGCTCGTTCCGCGACGAGGTCCTCTACAACCAAGACATCTGGGCGTCTTCTCTCGGGCTGCGGCCGGCGGAGCCGCTGCTGCTCGTGTCGGGCGCGCAGTACGACGCCGACGACGTTGACGTGCTGGCGCTACTGCAGGCCCTCAGGGAAGACATCGCGCCCATGAACACTCTGCATGCGCTGGGTATGAGCTAAAACTATATAAGTACCAACAGTGCCAAGCTACTACAAATACTTCTTTATTTCTTATTCCGTGGGAATTCCGGAATTTAAGAAAATAGTTAGGTCCAGTAGTTGTGAGTTTATTCGTTACAAACAAATATACAAAAAATACAAATGTTTCTTTTCTCTTTATTATTACTTAGTATAGACTAGTAAAGAAAACATACGATGCTTGGGCTGCATTTATAATAGAGCCTTTGTGTTTTTTAATTTGTTTCAAATTTGTTGAACGAGAATACGGATTATGACAGAAATTAAATAAATATCTTGGCATAATTTACACAAGTTCATGGTCCCAAACTAAAGAAAACTTGTAATTTTATGACTAGGGCACAAACATTCATATTTATCCTACAAGTGCTGTCAGTAATGGGGTTCAAAGTTTAAATCCTAGAACTTCTAGCTTTATAGTCAAGAGTTATAGGGTCTGGTCGCCGAAATTTCTGTGGTCAAACTGTATGTACATGTCGATTCACAAGAGCTGGCACGAATGGATTGAACGAAGTAATGTCACTTGTCACTGTGTGAGTGAAGTTCTTGTACAGGGGCCTGCTAATATTTTGTAAACATGTACATACCTAATACTCAAGAAAAAATAAACCTCAACCTGTATTTAATCATTTCGTTATACACACATAGTATTAACATTCACTCATTCAATCCATTCGTGCCAGCTCTTGTGAGTCGACTTGTACCTATCTATTACAATCTTAGAAATCTTGAATTCACCGAGTGTGACTCGAAAAATAAATATTAAATTAATTTGTTTTCAATTAGGATTGTCAAAAAAATTGATCAACACTTTGATGTCTCTGGAAGTCGGAGAGTCATTTACTTGGGAGGAGTACGGTCTTGATATACGCGATACGGCTATCACGTGGCTCAACGACCTGGAGACTGACGAGCGGTATCGGCGCTGGCCTTCGTCTTACATGGATCTGCTGAGACCCACTTACCCAGGCATGCTCAGGAATCTGAGAAGGAACATTTATAATTACGTGAGTTGAAAACCTTGACGGCACGTTTTTTTGTGGAGTTGGCACCCTTTTATAAAAAAATACATTTCAAAATAATGCATTCCGCTTAACCGATGTTGACTTAGATTGTAAATAAGTGTAGTTTACACGTATGATTGTCGCGCAGGTGATAGTGGTGGATCCGCAGTCGTTGTCGTCGGGCCCGCCGCTGAAGCTCGGTGAGACGCTGCTGCGGCACGCGACGCCGGTGCGCGTGGGGCTACTGCTGGCGCCCGGCGCCGCGCCGCTAGACGCCGCCATCCGCTCCGCCTTCAATTACGTCGCGCAGGAGAAAAACTCCAACAAGGAGGCCTACTATTTCCTCAGTCAGGTACACGCTTGAAATGTATTAACTGTGTAGATTCTATAAGCAGTGCCTGGTACGCGCTGCACTCGTAGCAGGGCGGCCACTTCGAACACGCTTCACACGTACACACTTAAAACTCGTCATCCGTTCGATTACGACACGGAATCGGACTAGTACAAGTCGGTTACAGTTCACTAGTGAGTAGGTACAGGTCGATTCACAAGAAGAGCTGGCACAAAAGGATTAAATGAGTGAATGATAATACTATGTGTGTATAACAAAATGATTAAATACAGGTTGAGGTTTCTTTTTTCTTGAGTATTATGTACTTATTTACAAAATATTAGGAGGGCCCAGTACAAGAACGTAACTCACACAGTGACAAGTGACATTACTTCGTTCAATCTATTCGTGCCAGCTCTTGTAAATCGACCTGTACCCGGTTTTTCCCATGAGCGCTTGTTAAGTTTATGTGAACTGAACATTTGTTTTCTTAATCTGTCAATTTCTCGTTTATTTGCTAGACACAGACAAATCATTTTTTGAAGCATACCTAACTAGGATACCTAAGTCGCTTTAGCTTCTTGCTTACAAGGTGGCATAATATTTTGTCATACTTGAATTATAATTCCTTGTGTCCTTCACCTTACCAGTCCGTATTTTGTTTAATATGTATGTAATAAATTGAATTAAACTAGGTAGATGTACCAATTTGGCATGTAATTGATGAACAGATTTCTCAATGTTATTGTAAATTTTAGATAAACATACTAAGTGCCGACAGCAATATAATAAATAATAGTTTAATTAAAAGCATGTTACAAACATTCTGATTGTGTGTAAATACATACAATACTATCACACATGTGAAATAAGCATTACTGTTCTGAGACTTTTGCATGCTGATATTATTTATTTTTTACAGGGTACTTGTGAAATCAGTCCTTGAGATATCGGTAATAAAATAACAATTGTTCTTCTTCGTTGCAGCTGGTTCACTCAACTGAGGATAAACCTCTTACTATTGAACATGTAAAGGCGCAGTTGAAGCCGTATGTCGGATCGAATACCAACATAGATGAAATTATTTCTGAGGATTCCGAGTACAATTTTGGCAGTCAGTTGGCAGAGGAATTTGTATCTAAAATTGGTACCACTAAGTTCCCACAGGTAAGGATGTCAATCCACCCTTTTTCCGTTCCTGTAACAACTGATTTGTAATCCCATTGTCTAGTTATCGAAACTATTGAATGAGTGATGCCTTCAGATATATCGGTTGCTACGGGTTGAGAAAAAGTGATCCTGTCTCCTGATATGTTTGAGCACCTTTGGCGGTTCCGACCATTGAAGGTGAAATTGAGAAAAAAAATATTGATCCGAAACGGATACATCAAATTCGTTTAGCTTATTTACGAATACTTATCCCTTTTCTAAGTTTAAAAGCCCTTTTAAAATATGGTTAGCTTTTCAACCGCGAAAAATTCGGCCCTTAGACCACTAGTCTTTTGACTTGTTCATTTTATCTTGTTTTTTTATCTTTGATCGTCAGTCAAGTATGCCTTTGACTTTTTTCTTGCAGGTGTTGATTAACGGAGTGCCGCTATGGGACGAGGGTCCGACGCCGGCGACGTCGTCTGTGGAGCTGTTGGAGGAGGCGCTGGTGGCGGCGCTGTCGCGGCATACGGGTCGCTTCCAGCGCGCCGTATTCCGCGGAGACCTGTCCGATATGGACGACGCTGTCGACTTCCTCATGAAGCAACCGCACATTATGCCACGGTTTGCTTCTATACGTCAGAATTCTAGATACATGGAAATTGTGGACGAAGTCCAAACTTTTAGCCACTAGCCGATATTTCGGCATCATGGCATCAATTATTAAACTAAATCTTCAAACACAGCTAAATATATGATGTTTGTTTATTTAATTTTCTAAACCACACTATGCAGAACTAAAATGTGGGCATTTTATCAAATGTTCGTTGACTTAGTTCAGGATAACTATCTGTATACACTGTATTAGCACGACGACTCCTTTGAGCCCTATCATCTACCAGTGTGGCAGTGTGTCAGCTCCCGTTTGATGCGTCCTTATGCAGACAGACTGCTAGAACTCTGATACAACATGCGCAGTTTCTAGCCAAACTGCTGAATAGTTCAGTGTTTATTTGTTTATAAATATTTAGTGAAAGACAAATTTAACATTTTTGTTTCTTCTACAGCTTAAATCGACGCGTGCTCAGTTCTGAGCCGTCGCAATACCTTGACTTATCTGGAGTACCAGCTTCAAGCGAATATTTCTCTGAAGATAAAGTGCACAAATTGCTGCATTTGACAGGTGTGTAATACTTAAATACATGTTTCGTATGTCCATGTGTCGTTCATTCATAACATAAAATTGGTCTAATTTGTCACGAATGGTTTTAAGGTTGTTATTTAAGTAGATTTAGTTAATAATAAAAAGTCATGTTCACGTGGCATAACCTTCTGCAGCGGTTAATATACCCTGAGGCTCCGTACACATTTTACGTAATAATAAATTTGAATTTCTCAGGCCGCGACGCGCTGGCTACTGCTCTGCCTCTGCTGCGATACTTCACGAAGCCCGGCAAAGCCGAAAAGATTACGCAAACCATTTGGATCACTGGTGACCTCAACCAGAAGGCCTCTAGGGAGCTTTTGCGGAACGCAATTACTTTTATGGTATGTCGGTATTTTCTATGACATTATGTTAAAAGTAGGATAAATACTTCCACTCTGGCCTGGGAGCAAAGGAAAAACATGGAATGTACCAGTTTGCTTCTCGTCCCGCGCAGATGGTAAAAGCCCATCGAGGGAATGGGCGAAATTCTTAGGAATCATGTTATAGGCGGTGTGGCTAGCAACCCATCACTATTTTGATTCCCCTTTCCACCTTACGCCTACAGTCATGCTAAACGTAGGCCTTGTTACCTCAGGCTGTCTACCCCGTAAGGGATATAGACGTGATTTGTGTATGTATGTAGGATAAATTTAAAGTAGTGTTTCTAGTGTTATTATTTTTTATCACGCCATGTTTAATTCAATTTGTTGCAGAGAGAATCTCGCGGAGTGCGCGTGGCTTTCATCCCGAACGTGGAGGGCACGTCAGGCGCAGATCAGTCGCTCAACAAGGTTGTGCTAGCTGCGCTCACGGCCCTCGACCCCATCAAGGCGACTAAGTATGTCGCGCAGCTGCTGGAAGACGAAGGCTGCCACGAGAGGCAGGATTGCGATATTCTAGTAAGCGTGCCTCTACTCTTTCAAGAGCTGGGTATACTTGTATTTTCCGATTTGTTAATGTAATGACTTGGACTCGGTTCCCAGTTTTAGATAATTATTTGTGTCGTTGTCTATATTATGTGTCTTTGTAGCAATTAGAATTTGTATTGTTATAGCCGGAGCTGGTGCCGGCGCTAAATCGATACGAGTGGGTGCTGAAGGCGGCACGAGTTCTGTGCGCGCGCGGCGTGCGACTGCGCGGCGGCGCGCGCGCCGTACTGCACAACGCGAGGCTCGTGGGCCCACTGGCCGACAACGAACGGTTCACGCTTGACGATTTCTCGCTACTGGACAGGTGAGACGTTCTTGGACTACAAGGCCTGTCGGTCTGCAGCTGCAAACAACATTTTATATGTTTTGAATTCTTAGTTTATGCAAAAAAGTGGTTAACTCCTCATTATTTGTATCGTTTTCAGATTCAGCAGTCACATGTATGGTGATAAGTTGTCAGAATTGTTTGATAAGAAAAAGAAAATGACAAATGAAGTCACGGACGACGATGATGGTTAGTGGATCAATTTATGAATTTATTAGTTTCGTGCTCGCGGATTCGCCCCTGTGAAAAAATAATGTAGCAATAGTTCCCTAAACTTGGGAGTTTTTAAAAATTCGTTCTTAGTACGCGATCACGCTGTAGCAGCAATCTTCAGTCTAAATTTCAGTGTGCCGATGAGTCAGGACCATAGAGCAAACAACCTAATAGAGTGGAAATGTCGTATAATTCATATGAAATAAAATTAAGGCAAACCGGAATTTCGTATGGGATATGTCGAAAAAGTCATACGTGTTGCCATAAATTTATAGCCCTCATTATCTCTCTAAGGACGAACGATTTTAAAAGTATACTTACATACACATATACAAATCACGTCTTTATCCCTTACGGGGTAGAGATAGCCTATGGTAAAAAGACTTAAAGACCACGTTTAGCATGATTGTGAGCATATGGATGGAAAAAGGTAATCAAAATAGTAATGGTGTAACAAGGCGGTATCCAGCCTTGTCTGTTTTCGTCCTCAGTTTATTGTTTTTCTCTATTTCAAATTCAAAATTTAGAATTCATATCGATCGTCTTGTTCGATCTTTCATGACTATATCATTACTAAATGAGATCTGGCAGAATCCATATCTAAAAAAACACATCATACCTACTTATTCAGTCATTTTAAAGTACTAGGATTGTGCAGTGCATTCATTAATAAATAAATAACCGATCTTATGCTGTGCTGTGATTTTATACTAACTAGTTCCATTGTTATCATCATAATATTGTTCTTCATTGTTTCCAAAGGCACTATTCGTAAGTTTCATATTTATTGGGCTAACTGTTTTTATAAATTACTGTATTTGTATATTAAGTTGTTCTATACCTTGTTTCAGGTGCCTTTACCTTTACTTTTATAATCTAAATAAACAACCTCCTCCATATCCATCATCTCCTGAGTTGTCTTCCCTCTCCACATCTGGTCACTCCGTGACAATGGGTTGCTAGCCACTTCGCCTATAACGCGATTCCTAAGATTTTCGCCCATTCCCTCGATGGAGTTTTACCATCTGCGCAGTTGCTCCCAGACCGGCATGAAAGACTTAAAAGTATAGATATAGATATATGTGTATTAATATTCAAACTTAAACTTCATCATCATCGTCATTTCCAGCCTATTATGTTCCACTGTTGGGCTTCAGGCCTCTTAGGATGAAAGGGTTTGGGTTATAGTTTCAACGCGGCCTAGTATGGATTGGGAACTTCACACATCCCTTGAATCGCATTGCAGGTGTGTACAGGTTTTTCCACTATGTTTTCCTTCACTTAAATATAATATGACTTCAGGCCTCCTCGTCATTACCGATATGAGAGACAGGGAAGAGCAAAGCGAGGAGCTGTGCGGGGAAAATAGTGTGGCGCAGGGGTACGAGGCAGCCCGGATCGCGCTGGAAACTGCTAAACTATTTGGGGGTTGGGGGTTGATGGTTGAGTGTATCTGCAGATGAGGAAGAGGAAAACTTAGCGAAGCTGTCTGCGGACGAGCTGCTGAAGGCAGTGGCGGTGCTAGCAGCGCGGGCGCCTCGCGCGCGCACGGCGCTGCCCGTCGGCCTGCGCACCGACCACTCGCTCGTGGAGCTGCCGCCCGCGCACGACGACGAGGCCGCCGTCGAGGTAACATACCCCCTCTCATACCAACATTACGGCATCAAATCAACAGTCTCCACTGAGTACTGAGGCCAATTGTCTATCACGCAGACACTCGCGAACTTGTTCAGCATCTCTTTCTACATTCATTCTACACCGTTCCAAACAAAAAAATGGTAAATGCGATAGTGATTCCGAGTGTTCTGTTTTGTCATAGCGTTCGTCTTCGCGCGTCCCCCATTTTATGAATAGTAGAGTCGTATGCCTACACAATACATATCTGTGTAATACTTCTCTGTATCGGCACCGCCAGTGACGGCTTCTAAGACGTGATGTATGCCCGAGCTTCTTAAGTCTCTGATATGGTAACACTTAAGATATCAGGAACTTAACTTACGATGGTGAAAAAGTGTCCATTTTTGGGCTTTTGCACATCGATTATTTGCTGCGAAAGGGCGTGCTTTCGTGAGTGAACATACCTGTACGAAACGAATGAGTCCCGTTAATAATAGCCAGGAATTCGTCACGGATGGTATATCATAAATCGTTGGAAACAAGCGTTGTAATGATTAGAAGAACTGATTTCAATCGGTTTTTTACTCTACTTGTAAAATTATAATACACTGTTTGCAAGTTATTAACATGTTAAAAGAATGAGAATGATAATAAATTAAATAATTAAATCAGATAGTGGCAGTGCTTGACCCGGCGTCGGCGGCGGCGCAGCGCGTGGCGCCGCTGCTGCTAGTGCTGCGCCGCGTCGTCAACTGCCGCCTCAAGCTCTTCCTCAACCCACAGGACAAGAACTCTGACATGCCACTCAAGAGGTAATATAAACAAACCACACATTTACCACAAGTGACGACTCGGAACGGAGTCTGTTTCATACATTTAATATGAGGGCGAGAAAAAGTGAGACACGCACGCAACACATTGCGCCAAATATCTGTAAATCTCATCATATTAACATATGAACATGCAACCGAACCCGTTCTGGCATGTCACGACCTGACTCGCCATAAAAATAATAAATATTAAATCGGCTTTACTCGTCTAACCTACCTACAGGGTTTAAATTTGAGATAGGACAGCTAGGGTAGCATATTTTCAAAATCTGACAGATTCAAGATTGTATGACTCTATGGGTGCTATAGATGCTAAAAGGAAACAACGCACTCCAAAATAAAAGTATAACTCTATATTCAGAAGGAAACACCCGAAGAATAATATATACAGGAAGGAATAAGCGTGTGGTAAGAATGACAGATCACAATTACACACACATTACACAGTTGCTGTTTGACTCCGCACATGCGCACTCGATCTTTGAGGTCGGGAGTCCTCGGCTGGTAATCGGAATCGCTCGGCTTTGTCAACGTAAAAAGTTTACTCTAAAAAGTCTACCTTTCTAATAAAGTAACAAGTAGCTAGGTACAGTCGCCACAACTCAATAAGTTATACCAGATATTCTGAGAACGTTTTCGCGTGGCAGCAACGATCTAGATAGCTGCCACGGCTGCCTCCACCCAAATTTCCATCACGTATAGTATGTATCACGAACTCATCTTTATCTCGATGGAGTAAGGATGCGCCGGATCCCCACCCACAATGGACATAACAGATCCATGTTTCATTTTTTAGTTATGAGTTATGACATATGAGACATTCAGCTGAACGAAATCAAATACTTACAAATTCAGGAGGTTAGAGATGATAATTGATGAACTTCTAACCGACCAGGGTACAAAACAGTTATAAATATTGCTGAATTTACGAAAGCTCGAATAAGTTAGCGTAACCAAATTGTTACGCATTACGCATGCGTCTCAGGCACATACCCACGGCTTAAAACTGTATCTAGTCATTTATTACTCGCTCGACAGTAGATAGTCAAATGACGTAATTACTTTTTCTAGAATGAATATTGACTGCCTACTGCTTGCCATACATATACGTCGAACATTCGTTCGTCTATAATTTAAAGTTCATTGTAGGGATAATTCAATCAAAAATATTTATGTAGTCTTTCTACGTGCGAATTTGCCATAGCGAATTGCGATGCGACGCGATTGTACGAAAGTACAAGTACGTGGTGTGTTAACCTTTTCTGTATTTGTTAATGCTAGTTGCGTAGTGCTAAGTCTAAATGTATTCTGCTTATTGGCTAATGCTGTGGGTGATGTCAAGAGACGTATGCTACAGTTAATTGTTTTCTAATGATTTATTTAATGGCGTATTACGTACTCCTAAGATTCATGTATGAGTTTTAGAATTGACGTATGTTTGCGGAGTTTTACACACTCGACATTGTAGCATGTTGACTCGGCCTCCCTTGTTTCGCCACCTGATTAATCATCCCGCATTGTTTGAAACGTCAGGCATGAAAGCTGAGCGCGTGCTCCGGCGGACTACGTCGATTTGTATTGTTGACGCTTCGCCAGATATGTTTGTGCAAATAAATTCGTGCTTGCGTCATTTTATGTCTGGCCTTTTAATGGTTCATATTGATTGTAATATTACGCTAAATTATGAGAATATTAATTTATTAATGGGCACTGCTTTGACTTATTAATATAGTCAATCGATTATTAATAAATTGTCAAAAAAGTCTTTATGTTCAAATGCGTATGACGGTTCATACGATTGTACGTAATCGATCCTTAGGCCCAATAATTTGAGCAGATCGCGATAGAATGATTATTAAAAACAACCGTGTTCAGTTTGACAGTAACATTTTAATAATGTAAAGCACTGATTTGCGAGTTCATTAATTGATTTATTATTGAGTCGGTGATTTTATCCATTCACTTAAGTGTGATATAAATCAGTGTATTAAATTTATTTTTGTTCATTCAACCCTTAAAGCTGCTCGCGAATGTATTATTTTATGTGCCTGCTTTGTTATCCACTAATTATACCCTCTTCTGTTTAATAAGGAGTAAAAGTACTCCTTGGTCTGGTTATGAATAAAACTCGCGATTCCGGTATATATTTCAATTCTTTAAACGTTATTTTAACGTATACTTTAATTAATAGAAAGTAATTTCAATGGGTTATTGTTATTTTAGTGGTGACTCTCGTATGCAATAGTAGCGAAGAGAGGAAGGATTTGCTAAATTTAGCAGGATTATGCCCCCGTGGGAAAGAGGCGTGACGGTGTGTATGTATGCATGTTATCTGTAAACTCTTGTGTCTTTCTTAACCCTCCAGTTAGGCCACTATATTCTCAGGAATTGTCGAGGTTTTTTATAACTTATATTAAACAATGAGAAACGAATTATTAAGGCTACTTTATTATATTGTCATGGTTCCGGATACATTGGTTTTCTTAAATATATTTTAAAATAATTAAAGTGAAAGATACAATTAAACTGAGGTAATTATATTGATGAGTTTTTCGGGTGTATATCCTTGCAGCAAATCATTCACCATATCTTTAATTAAGTCTTCCGTCTTTTCAATCAGTTCGCTGCTGCTGTCACTTATCATGTCCGATATTTTTGTGTTAATCACGTCGTTGATTATATTGGAAGTACCACTTAGATGGGTCTGAAATATGGAACTTAATAAGTACATTTCATATATTTTTTTAAACATTTTTCTCTACCTTTGGCATTGTTAACTTATTTAGCAGAAAAATGCGTCAGAGATGTACGAGGATGCAGAACGTTGAGGGAAAAATAGTAGGAAAACAGCACCGAGCCAGGCTAGCAACTGTCCTAGCCTGGCTTGGCGCTGCTTTCGTATGATTTTACATCTTAGGTAAATATGCAGTCTTAAACTTAAAAAAAAAAAAATAACAGATACGCCTAGGTGCCCTAGGTACCCCGTGAAGTATACTTATTGAATAAGTCGAATTTTTAAATCATTACCGGAATCCTATGCGGTCGATAAATTAATCTTGATAAGAGTATTTACCTGAACGTCATCCACTGAGTAGTCAAGGTTTAATCTTTTTATCACGGTGTCGGAACCATCAGCGGCAAATTGCACCTCCGCTGTAGCCTTCAAGTTGTTGATGTTAGCCCTGTAATAGTTATTTGTTATGCAAGGCTGCAAAGTGTTTGTTTAGCGCGAGTGCCTGAATTGAAACCCGAGCAAGCGAAGGGTTCTATGATTGAACCACGAGCGAAGCGAGTGGTTCAAAAGAAGAATCCTGAGCGTCGCGAGGGTTTCAAGGCACGAGATACTAAACAACTTTGCTGCCGAGCGAAACACAATTTTTCACCTCACTACAGCGAGAAAAATGGTGGAAGAAAGAAAAACAGTCTAATAGTAAATCAGTTTTTTTATTCTTTTTCTTCTAAATAGGAAAGGTAAAAGGATCTAAGCCCATATACAGCCTAGTCTAATAATCTAATAAGTAAAACTATTTTTTCTGATTGCTCTATCACATTAGTTTCTTCAATTTCTTGTGTATTATACTGTTTTATCATAAACTCTTCCATGCTGGTCTGGGAGCAAAGAAAAAACATAGAATGTACTAGTTGCTTCTCTACCCGCGCAGATGGTAAAAGCCCATCGAGGGAATGGGCGATTATAATAGGAATCATGTTATAGGCGATGAGGCTAGCAACCCATCACTATTTTGATTCCATTTTCCACCTATACGCCCACAATCTTGCTAAATATGGCCTGTAGGTACCTGTTACCTTAGGCTCTGTCTACCCCTTAAGGGATAAAGACGTGATTTGTGTATGTTATCATAAACCAAACAACAATTTTGGTCAACTTTTCGGTTTCCCGACGAGCAATCTCTAAAAACTTTAATTTTTTTTTCTAATGATTTATTTTGAAAAAGAAAGTTAAAAAATCGCACTAACTAGACTGAATTAAAAAAAAATGGGGCGCGTTCTGAATTTGCATCATAATATCTGTTTTTTCCTGCTTGGTTGCTATTTTTGTGGTTAACCAAAAATTAAAATAATTAATAAAAACCAATATCGTTTTTTCTTTTAGCAACGAAAGTTAGCAAATCTTGAAAATAACTTAGGAAGTAACAGATTTTAAAATAAATTAATAATGGATACCGGATCGCGTTTCTGAACGTGACATTGTTTTTTTTTATCGGATGAAAAAGTTAAGGGTCTGATAATAAGTTCGACATTTGAAGTTCGTATTATTCCGTCCTTCTCATTCACCTAATTAAGTACTATTCGTAGAAGCGAGACGACAACATACGAAGTTCAAAATTCTAATTTCTGAGTATATGAGTAGGTGGGCAATGGTGGTCATCGTCACGTTCGAATTTCAAAAACCTTTTCCACGCAAGCGGGGAAAAAGCACTTTTCCACGCAGATTTTGAAGGAGAAAGGCAGCCTTTTCAAGCAAGTGAGGTGAAAAGTATATTGCTTTGGTAAAATTATGTTATGAGCCATTTAATGTTATGTGATGCTAACAAAAACCATTATTTAAAAAAGATTCAACATCGGGACACAACTTGTTGTCAATAATTAACAAATATTGAATTATTTAACTTTCAAGGCATCGTGAATCTATATTAGTTATTTACGTGACAATGGAGTTTCATAACAAGATTATACGAATGTTTTAATCCCTAATCAGCAGAATACGTAGGTAACTTAATTTTCTGTTCTACGAAACTTCGAAACAAATGGCTTACATTTATATTTTTTGTCATATTCATAGACGACCTAGACTTGAGCCGACTTTGATTCTCAAATCGATTGTAAGAAAAATATAATATTTGATTTAAAAAAGAAGTTATGATATGGATGTAGATAAAATGGTATTATTTTATTTACGTTCGCACTTACTTGAGTGTACCTTTGTCGTCGATTGTGACCATACCAAAGAACGCTGACCCCTGCAAGCGGTACCTGCCTAAATATCAAAATAAGGTATCTTTTAATTTTCGGTACTTATTTATCTACTTGAGAGTATTTTCTAGTTCAACACACAACTGATGCAACTTACTTGCTCTTATCGCTAGCGTGGGTACATAAACATGTAAAGAGAGTGTCAGCTGCGACGGCGATGCTGACAGTTTTTCTACGGACAAGTTTTCCAGTCCCTTGATCTTAACCTCATTTAAGTCCATTGTGTAACTGGAACAACAGGTAAACAATAAGTAACAGCTTAAAATATACCGTTATTATGTTATTCCATATAGTTTTATAAGTTTTACTCACTCGTCGTAATCAAAATGCAAAGGACCAAGTTTTAAGGATCGTAATGACGGAAGTTTAATTGGAAGAGAGCCGATGTCGCCATCTCTACATTTGTAGATGACTTTCAGCAAACCCTCCTCAAGTCGGTTGCGAGCTAAAACATACAAAATAAATATCTAGTTTGAGCATTGCAAAATATCATTCGCTTAGGATATTTAAATCTTAAAACGTATGCTGCTCTGCTAATGCTGGGATACATAATTGTGAGAACTGAGAGAAAAAGCGCTCAAAGCTATCAAAACTCTTTTCAAAAAAGCTCGGATTCCAGTAAGTCTTGGTCTCATCGTTCAAGCACACACACATGTACGAATATCCTTTTGAGTTACAACCCGACTCAACCCAACGTCAACATATTTGCGAGCGACATGTAAAGACAGGTCATTGTACGAAGTTCTTTATGCCAAGCTATCGCCTTTTGACTGCCATCTGAATATATCTCAGTACGGTTTAGGTTAAGAAAAAATAATTATTTAAGATTAGTTAAAAACAATTGTGTATCTTACGTAAAACGTGACTCGCCACGACAGTTGCCATTACCAGCAGGATCAAAATTCGGAAATTTCTGTACATTTTTATCTTATGTTTTTTTCTTTAAAAACCCTATATCGGCCTTTTTCAGCAGAGTTTACACCTTACTAATTGAAATTCTAGTGAATTATCTTATTTATACGTGTACCGCACATAAGAGAGACAAAACTATTGATTCAGCTGTTAAACAGGGTTTTTGGCTCTGTCAACCCGCTATATGTAAGTTGAATTTATAATCAATAATTTACTGTTTGAGTAGACCTAACTATATATAAATATGGCTATAAAAAAGGCTTTTAAGGTTGAACTTTGCATTGGTTGCTCGCTTTTATAAATACTTCGTAGAAATTAGACTATGCTGTATCCGTTCTGAACGTAAGAACTAAATATTTTTTTTGATAACTAAACTCAACTCGCTTAGCTATTTTGTCCCCAAAAAATCGTAATCATACTTGTTTTAATAATGCGAAAGTGTGAGTGCCTGTGTGCATATTTTGTTAATCCTTCACGCTAAAACGCCTGGACGGATTTTGGATGATATACGGCAATTATAAGTAGATAGTTTTTAACCCGGAATAACTCATAAGATAATTTCAACTAGGGAAAATCGCATAGTTCCCGCGGGATGGCGATAAACGGATTCTTCGTAAGCATATGTACAAGACATTCAATTTTTACTTGATGTGAAAGGAATATAAGTACGAATGTGTAAAAAACGATTGTGGAAGACGTCTGAAGAATATTATATTATGCGTGACCTTGACTATGTGACAATACTTTATTCACACATTCAGAAATTCAGACACGATTAATTGAAACAGCTGAAATGGTCTTTATACGGCAGGTTTTCGTTATGAATTGTAAGCCAGCAAATTATTTACCCCATCCAGATTCACTATTGTAATAAAACATGATCATGATCATAATAATAATAATAATAGTTCACAGGACATACACATGGAATTCGGCATAGATAAATAAATGTAAGACCTTTTCAGTCCGAGGTGGGATTGTCGAACAGAATAATCACACACTACACACAGGCGCAACCGTAGAAGCATTGGATCAACATAATTCGTATAAATATTTAGGGTTTCAACAATTACGAGAAATTCATCAAAACCAGACTGAAATTATAAAAAAGCTGAAATTAGAAAAAAGTTTACGCACAGAATAAACTCATTACTTCGATCACAACTCAACTCACGCAACATCACGAAAGCACTTAATACCGATGCAATAACCTTTACTCACCTACTCCTTTGGAATCATCACGACTATGACGGCTCACCGTAAACACCACCCACGGTCATGCACGCAAAGAGTCACGCTACAAAGAGAAGAAGGTGGTAAAGGTATTAAAGACATTTCCAACCTACACAGTAAACAGATAACTAGTCTCAGAAACTTCTTTTTCTCAAAAATGTCCGTTAAAGTCGTCATTGTTAACTACATATCAGAGCAGGAAATTAATTGTTGCCGGTCAGTCCAAAATTAAAAAAAAAACATTACTGTAGTGCTAAACTCTCCAGTAATGTTGCATACAATAGTACATTGTTGTAGAGGCTGGAAAGTGAGCAATAGATGGACGAGTGAGTTCGAGGGCCGAGCCGCAGGTGAGGCCCTCGAAGAGAGACGAGTCCATCTATTGCACTTTTGGCCGAGACATTACATAGTGCTTTTCACGACTACTGCGAGGAAATAAAAAACATGAGCGTAAATACAACAGTAAAGTTTCACTCTCCCGCCGTATTTTACTTAAAAAAAAAAACGAGAGCGCTCTAGTGGCCAGTCACGCAAAGGCTTTTTTTATGTTATTTTATTAAGCAAAGCGCTTCGAAGTACTTATTAAACACACCCATAATCGCTTATAGTTTTAATATGATGTGACAAGGACGGACTGACGACTCTGACTTTGACAGGACTTAAACATTAAAGACAAAACAATTTACGTCAGATGTGGCTGTATGGACCTAGTTTCCTTTGCCTCTCCCTGATGGGATAAACCTTGAAAAAATTTAATATGCAGCACACGACGTGTTCTGATTGGTCGATTTTGTGTAATAGCATCACAAATTGTGTTCTGATTGGTGGAATCAGGGATCAGCATGCCGATGTGATTGGTTGGACGACTTGGTCTTTGAAACTGTCCAACAATGTTATTGTTGGCCTGTTTGAATTCATAGTTGGCCTGTTCATTCAACCTACAACTATACTTTGTTTTGGGGCCCCATTACTGACCATCTTTTGCCACATTTCCGAGCAGTGGCGTGAAAATTCCATTACTGTCTAGTTATTAACTTTTTAAAAATGCAAATCACCATTATAAAAAATAAAGGCACAAGACTTATAACACCAAATTAAAAAAAAAAGCTAGTACGACAACGTCTTTATCTGTGTCTGAAATATAGCTTTAGATGTTCTTGGGTAGAAAAATACTCTCTTCAAATGTCATTGATAGAAAAAGGCGGCAAAGCAAAAATAATTCATAATTTATTTTATGTCAATTACATTTTCATTTATTTTTGTTGTTGTTTACCTTTTTGATTTTTGAGAAAAACACTGTACTTGCCTCGGCCAGAATAGCATTGCTGGTTTCGTATTATTAAACGGACTCGCAAGCTCGTCCGTTCAAACCAATACTCAGCCAGCAATTGCCTACTTCCTGGCCTAGACAGTAATGTACTATTAAGATCGTGCACAGCATTCCTGATTACATTCAATAATCACACAATCTGATATTCGCCTCACTCCACTCAACCTACAAGATAAAAATATACAGCGCAACGAACACATTACAGACAATAAAGACAAAATAACAGCAAGGCAGCAAAAATCTCTGCATGGAAGGCATCGCCACGACCTGCAGCTCGAGGGGTCGAACGCATGGCTGCGGCGTGGTGAGCTGTTCCCTGAGACTGAAGCCTTCATGATTGCAATCCAGGACCAAGTTATAGATGCTAAAAACTATCAAAAACATATCATCCGCAGACCAAACCTCACGACAGATTACTGCAGACACTGCCACAGTAGCTCTGAAACAATACAGCATATAACCGGCGCATGCAAGTCCATAGCTCAATCCGATTATAAACACCGACATGACCAGGTAGCTGCCATAATTCACCAATATATATATAGCCTTTAAACATAAATTTGTAACTGAGAAACTACCATACTACAAATACAAACCATAATCAGTCTTAGATAACGATAGCTACAGAATATACTGGGACAGAACCATATTAACAGACAAAACAATCCACTTCAATAGACCAGATATTACACTACTAGATAAAAATAACATATCAGTAAACCTAATAGACATCGCCATCTGTAACACACATAATTTACTCGCTACGCACACTGACAAAACGACCAAATACACAGATCTCTCAATTGAAATAAAATCACAATGGCAGGTGAATAATGTAAAGACTGTGCCAATAATTCTCTCTACAACTGGCGTTATCCCCAAAACACTCCACGCAAGCCCCCGGGCTCTCGATATACCACCATCCGCATACACACTCCTACAAAAAGCTGTCATCCTCAACACATGCCGTATAGTAAGAAAATTCTTGTCCATGTCATAAATTAGCATAAAATAAAAGCACTTGACTTAGGTCCGTGCGAAGTATTTCCTCCTAGGGAGAGGTTTAGTTTGTAATAAACTAAGATCCGTGCTATCCAAAATTTCCCTACTTAAATTTAAACTGCCGTACAGTATTTTGAGAGTTCTGTACTTGTCACTTGCGCAATCAGTTATCGAGTATAGTCTGGGTAGTTATGGCAGAACATTCAAAACCTATATAGATAAAATTTATAGATTGGTAATGATAAAATTTATAGGTAAGCCTACTAAAGGCAATTATACCCAGTCCTGCCAAGAAAAAGATGCGCGGTGATGAGGCGAGGCTCTTTGAATATTGTAACGTAGTATGTGTTCACAACCTCTTTAAAAATGAAGTACTTAATTACGAAATAGATAAGTTGCATAATTTGAAGAAATCAGTTAGATAACAAAGTCTCCGTCAATTAGATTACTTGCCGAAATATATTCTACCAAAATGTTCCAATGTATACGGCAAACGCACATGGCAGTAATTATGTTACCGAGTATTCTCAATGAGTTACCATCGGAAACTCATAATGAAGTGTGTGCCAACCCCAATAGATGCAAGAGAATTGTCAAAGCATTTTACCTAAACTATAACGCAGCACAACAATAACTCATCTGTTTAGTTTTAAGGATTTAACGTGAGTAACTAGCAGCGGCAGATAAACTCTGCTGAGTTTTTGCCCGCTGTCATAAACCTTTAAACTGTATTTATTAATTTGTATTAAATAAATAAAAAAATAAAAAAAAAGTTAAAAGCAAGATAATAATAATGGTAAGCCTTGTGCAAGCATCTTGCGAAGCTGCGTCCTAATTTTAATTTATAATTGTTTGTATTTAACTTAATGTTTTACCCGCACAAGATGCGACTGTTTTAGCGTGTGCCTTTTCTTAATTTTCAAAAATCTTCATGGCGTTTCGAAAAAACGGATCAGACATCTTAAACTTTTAATTGCTTTCGTTGAAACGACGTATAAAAGAGACTGGGTAACTAGTATTAAAATGTTTTATTTACCTAATTGATTTTGAATAAAAAACGACCAAGTTAACCTAAATATTACGTTAAAATAAATGCATGTTGGTAAACACACTACTACTGCACTCACTGAAAACGATCAAAAGTTTACGATGTCACTTTGAAAACGCCGATAACATTCCCGTAACGCACGGTTCTTACAGTAAGACGGCGACTGATGTAAAATTAAATGTGTAAGGGAGTGGAAAATGTACTGAAACATGATAGTTCTTATACCTTTCTGCAAATGTAGACCGTGTCTAAGTACTAGAATATTTTTTATTACATACACTATTAAGGAATGAATCCCAAAATGTGGCAAACATTAATTCTCCCCTTGTTATTCCGACTATTTAATGACTTAGGAAGGAGTTTAAAAATAACGTTTTACCTATGTCTACAAAGAGGTTTTTTAGAATGTTGACCATTTTGAGAAAATTTTATCGGATATCTAAATTTAATTTTGGGGGCTTTATCGGATGAAAGATAGTAAGTTCAACCTTATTATTTTTTAAATGTAAAATAAATATATTATATAAATTCCATGTGTATGAAAATTAAGTAATCCTATTGGTATCAGGTCATCCTTTATTACAGCGTAGGTAGCATTTAAACTCGTCGCAAAATAAAAGGCCCGTTTTGACATTTGTCTTTGCGACGTAACTAGTGATGTAACCATACGACTCGGTACTCGATACTCACGATGAATCGATTCAAGTTTGCATGAGTACTTGATCGATTTGAATATATATTGTAACAGCATTGGATTAAAGTTCTGTTTAGAAAATTTCTTCAAATACCTACCTAACAGGTCGGGGAAAAAAGTTTCTTCGCATTCGATGTGAAATCTTTACGGCATGGAGCTCCAAGCTCATAATTTTCAGTAAAGATCACTACACAGCTGGTGAAATTCAGTAATTAATTGATTGATGAACACTAGTATTTAAATAAATAAAACCGGCCAAGTGCGAGTCGGCCTTAAAAAAACATCTTGATCGATTTATTTTTTTCTTTAACCGATTATTAATAGTCTGTGGACAATATGAAAAAATCGTTATGCACAGCACTTAGCCGAGTGGGCGGTACCCATCAATGAAAAATATAATTACCTTCAGAACATTCCGATTAGTAAAAAATAGAGAACTTCATAGGCGTGAACTGTCAAAACGGGCCTTTTATTTTGCGACGACTTTAGTTGGTATGCACATTTTGATGTGTTCTACAAACAGCGGTCGTTTTCAGTTTCTATCGCTACGTGTTGGAGCCGGAGCTGCAGTTCTCGGCGAGCGGCGCGGCGACGGGCGGCGCGCTGGCACGGTTCGCGCGGCTGCCGCATGCGCCGCTGCTCTCGCTGGAGCTGCGCACGCCAGCCAACTGGCTCGTCGAGTGCGTCAAGTCCGTTTACGACCTCGACAATATACGGCTCGCCGACGTCGACACAGTCGTTCATAGGTGAATATTCTCGGCATCCTTGCAACCGTCATGTACAGTCGAGGGCATAAATATCGATACAGCCATCATGTCAAATATATGTGTCATCGGCCTTATTGTGTAAGGCATAAAGGTGTATATATGTTTTGACGTATTGGTAACGTATGAGCCTCTTGTTTATTACGTTCAATCATTATGGTACATATATATCATAATGGTGACGTGTTTGTCAGTGAGTTCGAGCTGGAGTACTTACTGCTGGAGGGCCACGCGTGGGACGCGACACTGGGCACGCCGCCGCGCGGTTTGCAGCTTGTGCTGGGCCCGCGCGGCGCCGCCGCCGTCGACACCATCGTCATGGCCAACCTCGGCTACTTCCAGCTCAAAGCCAACCCTGGCGCGTGGACGCTGCGCTTGCGGCCCGGGCGCTCGCACGACATCTATGACATTGTTGGGTAAGTCTTTACATCTCTACTGTAACACCGGTCGTATTACCACACCCTATTGATACGAATCGACATCAGAAAATATTGAAATAATAAGAGGTGTTTTTACGTTGAATGTTTGTAAAGTAAAAAATAATTTTGACCAACAGCTGATTATTCTAATTATAAAATTTGAATTGACATTGATTACTTGATTAGTTATAAACTACAACACCCTCCCCTCAATGGAGATAAAAAGAATAAACTACGTACCAATACTTACACGAAACAACAAATAAAAAAAAAACTTTGATGGTGTTCAATAAAGAGTATTTGTATCGTATTGTATTGGTTAAGCCCATACCTATAATACACCTTAGGTGAGCTGTCCGCCTTAAGGGCTTAGTTAAGATGTCAGCTGTCATCTTGTCAGTCTGTAAATACTTAATGTTTATAATACCATCTGCACGGCTAGCACGACAAGGCGCGACTTGCGCGAGAGCGACATAGAAGCGCGACATAATGCTATGTCGCGAACCGGTAGCACGACGTGTAGCGAGATAGCTTGTCGCGTCGCGATTATTTGTCATGGCTGTCAAAAGACAGCCAAGTGCGAGATACTCTCAAAAAGCGTAGCACGACGATGTTTATTGCGACAAATTCGTCGCGATTAAATGTCAATATGCGAGATATATGTCTTCGTGGCTTTAGATGAGCGACTTGAGCGCGACTTCATAAAATATGTTTATCTTTTAAAATTATCAACGCGTATTAATACCATTTATACGTAAAATAACACTATTATGTTCACATGTAACAATCCATTTTTTTAAATGGCTTACTTCTAAATATTAGACCTAGAAAATGGACCCACCGAGCCCATCGAGGGAATGGGTGATAATCGTAGGAATCATGTTATATGTAGGCGGTGCGGCTAGCAACCCATCGCTATTTTGACTACCCTTTCTACCTATACCTACGCCCACATTCATGCTAAACGTGGGCTTTGTCTTGTTGCCTTAGGCTCTACTCCGTAAGGGATAAAGACGTGATTTACGATAGAAAATGAAACTGAACATTTTTACACAAGTTTAGGCTACTACTAAATACTCCCGATACACTCCATTTTTTCTAACACCACCAACGGAATTTATAAAGCGGCTTCCAACTAAATAAGATCATCATCCTGTTTCTAGCGTTTGAGCCGGCATTTTAAGTCCGCTTGGCAGCCTAAACCCAGGAGTTGGCGTAGGCACTAGTTTTACTAAAATGAGATGAAAGTTAAAAATAGCTCAAGTAATATTTTTTTGTTTGAATGTTTATTCAACTATGTACCTCCACAATAAAATGCGGAACATAATCATAATCACTCGGCACGGTATTCAGCTTTTGAGCACCGAGTGGACCGACTTACAGTACCCGGCCATAAAGATTGTACTTCGGTCTTTGGAAGGAGACAATTTTGGCGTCACGTGAGTTAGAGCAAGGGCAACCCTCTACGAAACCAAAATTAGCCGAGAAGACCGATGTGCAATCTTTATGATTGAGTACTGTATTGCGCAGCGGCAGACAAAAGATTTACAGACACATGACAGGGCACCCGCGAGACACGCCGACATTATGCCTTTGGCCGGGAATTGAGCCCAGCTGGGAGGGTTGGGAGTAAGCTCAGGATGATAGGCTTCAAGAGATGATGTAAATAACGGTTTATACAGGGTGACCTCTAAGACGTAATGCAAAACCAATGTTTTAAATACGTCTCCCATAAACTAAAATTCTTAGCTAGGTCTCTTTTTTTTTTTTTTTTTTTTTTTTTTATATGAATAGGAAGGCAAACGAGCAGGTGGGTCATGTTGTTAAAACGATCATTAGTATTCTTTTTTTTTTGTTTCAATTGTTCCTAATTTTTTCGGTTTAATGTGGTCACCTTACCATTATTTTTACAGTAAAAAGTTCTTATGTAAATAAACCCATTTGTCTTTGAATATCTGACAAATAATTTATGAAGAAAACTCATTTTGATTATCTTTGACGTTAGTTGTCTTGTTATGATCGAACAACAATAAGATTCATCGTAAGTTTATGTAAAATATTAAAATGCCTCGTGGTCATGCCTATCCTTACACGCCTGTCCAGCGGACGGATATGGTAGCGTTCTATTTTACCTCTCAGAGTACAGTGCAGACGCAAACACTCTTTCGCGAACGTTATCCGGACTGTCCAACCCCTAATCGTGAATTGTCCAAAATTTAAGAGATTATGGACAGTTCTCAGTCCCAGTGCATGCAAGATAGAAGCCGACGGCCGCGGCACTCAGAAGCGTTTCGGACACGAATCTTTCAGTATTTTAGTCGCCACCCTGAAGCAAGCACAAGAGACGCAGCTGCAAGATTTGGTACAAGCCAATTTTTTATTTGGAAGCTATTAAATGCCGCAGGATTACATCCATTTCATTTCCAAAAGGTACAAGATATTGTGCTAGCCGACTACCCCCGAAGAGTTCAGTTTTGTCGTGCTAGACGTGCTGTGAGGAAAACAATGTTTGTTCTTCTAAATCAGTTTTAATCCTACTGTCAAAAACAATAATAAAAATCTAAATTTAAATCTAAATTTAAAATCAAATTATTAAAAAAGGTCGCTAGTGTTTGCGACACCATCATTAATCTTTTCTCTTATAAAATGAAATTTGGTATCAATGTGTTTAGTCCTATTGTGGTGAACTGGATTGACAGCGATTTTTTTGTGCACTTTGGCTATCATTAAAAAGTACAACCTTATCAGCGTTACCCGTTATATCGAAAACTAACCTTCTTAAAAATATAGCTTCTTATGCAGCGCTAGCTAATGCTATGTACTCCGCCTCGGTGGATGACAACGCCACAGTTGGTTGTTTCTTGCCCTCCCAACTAATGGGTCCGCCTGCCAACGTAAAGTAATACCCAGTATAGGACCGCCTGTCATAGATGCAGTTTGCCCAATCTGCATCTGTGTATCCACATAGATACGAATCTGTTTTTCTGTAAGTGATAAAGTAATCAATAGTACCTTTTAGATACCGCGAAACACGTTTTGCGGCCGACCGTTTCTTTTCGAAACAATTGGCATTGTTCATTTTTTTTAAGCTGTGCTTTTAACACCTTTATTTGATAAAATGGACTATTTCAAGCAACTAATTTGAATATTATGCTTTTACGTAGCTTTGTTAATTAATAATAAATATTTTTTCGCTGTTTGATAATTCGTGAATTTAGACAGAATTCCAATCGCCTTCGTTCGGCTGGCTATAAAAAAAAACGGCTTTGTCTATGGTTTTGTAGATTTGACAGTGACACGTGACAGTTGCCGTAGCCAAACTTTTTTTTTAATTTTTGTGGCAAACATTCGATGCTGGATTCTGTCTAAAAACCCGGTCGTTCGGTCAAATAAAGGTTCAAAGTACTTTTACAAAAATATCTGCAATCATAAAGTATTTTTGAAATCGGACAGGATAAATCGGATAATTGATGGTTTTCCTCGAAATGGTTTTCGAATTGGAGCATACTAAAAAAAATGAACAATGCCAATTATTGAATTGGCTTAGATAGCTCGTAGCGTAGGCTATGTCAGGCCTTGTGTTCACCGCCAAGAACATCAAACAACCAATTAAACTTTGGTAAGGATAAGACTCGTCAGTTTCTTTACCTTTTTCATATTTGTTATTGTCCAGCGGAGTTGACATGTGCTTGCAATCTTGCATATTGAAACGTGCCAACACTGTTTGAATGTACGTTTTTTGACTAACGCATATTTTCTCGTCCGTTCGTTTCACATTCAAACCTAAACAGAAATCCAATTTTCCTAAATCTTTTCTTCTTCTTCTCTCATTAATGGCGGCCGTAAGGCTTGGGCCAATCTTTGAATGAGAAACATTTTTCCAAATCGGTTTTCACGGTGACAAATGACATTTCTTTTTTATAAAATGTCATCGACATAGACGGCCAGGATGACAGTTTCATCACCAAAACTTTTTAAGTAAACACACGGTTCCGAAGAGGTTCGTATAAAACCTATAGAAGATAAAGTTTGATTTAGCTTAATGTTCCAAGCTCGAGCCGCTTGTTTTAAACCATGTAGAGATTTTTTCAACAAACAAACTTTTCTTTCTTCGCCTTGTTTAATAAAGCCTTGAGGTTGTTGCATGTAGAATTCCTCTTCCAAGTCTCCGTTTAGGAACGCTGTATCCACGTCCAAGTATTGCATTTTTAAATCCATTTCTGCCGCTAAAGCAATTAGTGTACGCAGAGACGAATTACGAACAACTGGTGAAAAAGTTTCGTAATAATCAACACCTGAAACTTGACTAAAGCCTTTAGCAACAAGTCTTGCCTTGTATTTTACGATTCTACCATTGGCATCCTTCTTTATTTTATACACCCATTTACAAGGTATGACCTTCTTGTTGGGTTTTTCAACTAAAGTCCACGTCTTGCTTTTAATTAACGAGTTAAACTCGTCTTGCATAGCAGACTGCCAGCTTGCACTATCTTCTGCTTTGATAGCTTCAGCAAAGCTTTGGGGCTCATCAGGTTCGCTAGTAACAGCAGCATTACAATCAAAATTACTGTTATTTCTCTTAGCTATTCTGTTTCTATCATATTCTATCATAGTCTGTTCTGGTTCATCTTCTTCGTCAGTAATGTCTTCGGCGCTAAGAAATTCCGAAGTATTGTGAACTTGCTCCGTTACTGGCTCCAAGACTTTGGCTTCTTCTTCACTTTCGGTTGAGACCGTGTGAGTGCTCTCCTGAGAAGTCGAAGCAACCGGCAGCAGTGGATTCTGCTCCTTATTGTAAACCATATCCAAAATAGAACTTTCATGGACAGCCAAAGGAACAGACTGGGTGGTTTTAGCCTTTATATCTGTAAAATGATCTTCAAAAAATACCACATCTCGTCCTTTTACTAACCTTCTTGGACAACTAGGTTCACGAAACAAATAACTTTGTCGGTCGTCTGAATATCCGACAAAAAGGTATTGCGCAGCTTTGGGGTCCCGCTCCTTCCTTAGAGTATCTGGAATCTTAACCATCTCACGACAGCCCAAAAACTTTTTAATGAGTTAGGTTTGGCTTACTATTATGCCATAGTTCGTAAGGCGTCTTTCCGTCGAGAGCTCGATGTGGACATCTGTTCTTTAAGCACATGGCAGTTTCCACAGCATCTTGCTGTTGCACGACAATGCCCCAGTGCACACTGCTCGCACAACAAAGTTGGCCATGTCCAAAAATGGCTTCGAAGAAATTAGTCACCCTCCTTACAGTCCAGACCTGGCCCCTTGCGACTATTTTCTGTTCAGACTCCTGAAGAAAGATTTGAGGGGACGCAGATTTTTGACGGATGAGGACATGAAGTCTGCGGTTAATGAGTATTTTGACGACAAACCGAAAACTTTTTTTTTAATGGTTTAATGTCACTATTTGAAAAGTGTAACAAGTGCATTTCTCTCGCAGGGGATACATAGAAAAAAAAAAAAATCACCCCCACTAGTCTTTTCTTTCTTAGTTAGGTAGGTTACTTTTCAGTCGCCCCTCGTATCTGAAAGCATACAACGAGCCTTTTCAACGATAGATCGGTTCCTTCTTTCCGAAATCCCATTCTGTTGTGGATTATAGGGCACTGTGGTCTGATGTTTAATACCTCTTTTGCCTAAGTATTCAATAAACTGTTTGTTGATGTACTCGGCCCCACAATCGGATCGCAGGGCTTTTATTTTTAATCCAGTTTCCCTCTCGACCATAGATTTGAACATACAAAACCTATTAAAAACCTCAGTCTTAGATGAAATAAAGTATATAAAAACAACAGAATCTATGTACCATTTATCAGACGATATATTTACAGTACCCGCGTTTAGCGCGCCAAATAGACTTAAGAGTCTGTTCTTGCTCGAGCCTTCACCATCGGACTTTCTATTGAGTGGACAATCCGGTTTGACGTGACCAGGCTTCTTGCAATTATAGCAAACTACTCCTCGTTTCTTCTTATTTTTCTTTATATGTACGCGCAAAGCTGCGTCTGAACTAGAACCTTCCTCAATTAAAGTTGATCTTGAAAATTCTGATAGTAATTTTGTCTTAACCAACTCACTTGTGATGGTACTGGTAAATTTTTCTATGGCCATTATAAGAGGATCGAAGCGAGCCGTTAATCCTCCTAAAAGAATCGCTGCGACAGAGGCGTCTTCTATAATTTTGCCTATGTCCGCCAGGTCTTGGACAGTCGACATAACGGCGTTGATGTAAAGTTCAACATTATCAAAATCAGTTAAACTGTACCTGTAGAGCTACGTTCAAGGCCTGGATGACGGCCATGGACTTGTCTTCATAAGCTGCCGCTAATGCATCCCACGCCTCTTTTGCCGTCGTACTGTTTCGTACATGTGTGATTGCAGGTCCCTCTAAAGTCAAGCATATTTTTGCCAAGGTGAATTCGTCTTCTCTATCCTTAGTATACTTACGGGAACATCTTTAGCCCATAATAGTACTCCACAAATCTTCATTTATGAGGTACATCCTCATTTTGAACTTCCAAATAGCGTAATCTTGCTTACCGCTTAATAAAATCCCAGCAAGGAAACACAGACTAGATCCTTTTGTGTGATCTGACATATCCGCACTTTTATTGAAAACTAGATGACCCGGTGAACTTCGTATCACTTACCTCTTGATATAAACGATATGTATTTTAGAGCCGGTAACTTTATAAAGGCATCATCAGATAGTCTAAGTATCGGCTCCTTTAGGGGTGGAAAAAGTGGGCAAATCACGCACACATTTCCATGTTGCATGACACATTATATTAGATTATAGACACTTATCTATGCTATATATATTCTTTCTTATACTGTTTAGGCTTTACGGTTGCGGAATTTCTTGCCTATAATCATAAGGCGCGCTAAATCTTTACCCATATTTAAATCTATGTTGAAGGAGCACTATCTGTCATCTTGTGCATGAATCTTGTAGCTGGCTTTTATGTGAGTATGTGTGTATGTGTCTATTTATATCTCCATTTATTATAAATGTGTGTTTCATGTATAATATATTATGTATTTCAGTACTTGGTATATTAATATATATTCTAAATTGCACCACCTGCTCAGATCTGTTCTGTTCTCCAGTCTATTATGGTTGTCTGGTAGAGATCGCTCAGTAGCGATAAGGCCGCCTATTGTTACCTTGTAATATCTAAATCTGAGTCGAATAATACGAATTAATAAGGCTAAGGAACAAAAAAATCGAGTGAAACAACTGTTGTTAAAACCGAAGTTCGTCTCAACAAATCCATCATCACTATCTGAGTCTTCATCTGAGGGAATATTTTCCGAATTTAATTTGCCATACCACTACGACTGTTGTCATTATCAGTCTCTCGCTGATCATCAGTGCGGTTAGAGCGTGAGGTAGCTCGTCGCACATTTGATCGACTTCGACGACCTATGTTAGGTCGTTTGCTCCTCCGTATTGTAAACAGTATCAGATAATAATGTTTTCGTGCACTAATAAAACAATGGTAACTACAATGGTGACAGAATGACAAATCAAGGTTTAAATAAAAAAGCGGTCGAATGACACATATGGATGACACATTTTTTATTAAATTTAGCCCGATTCCCCGACATCCCGAAACGATTTGCCGCCCCCTAGTCGAGCTCTGGTGTAATCTTTAAACTCAACATTCTTTCCTATTCGGGCCGATAATTTTGTTAACCAAAAAAAGGATAGGTACACAAATTTAAAAAAGCGCCGACTTTAAACATAATCGATAATGGATTCAGATCGTGTAAAGCGAACTTAAATCTTTAAAAGTTTAGTTCTGAATGCACCCAACTCGATAACCAAGTGTCATTATTTCAAAATACCGAATTGACGGCCAAATATTTGACAGGTAACAGTTTGTATGGGAAAATAAAATCGCCGTTTTAAGTATTTTCCTCGCAATTGTTCCATATTTTCTCACCGTTTAAACCTTCTCTGGGCTTCCACGAATATTTCAAGACTAAAATTAGACAAATCGGTTCAGCCGTTCTCGAGTTTTAGCGAGACTAACGAACAGCAATCCATTTTTATTTATATAGATTCGTGAAAAAAAATCACTTTTAAGAGGTGAATTTAAATTTTGACTTCACACACAACTATACTACACTAAAGCGTAAGCTTATTAAAAGCTTTTAAGAGCCTTTTCGTGCTGATAACGTATTGAAATAGTAAGATGTGTTTGAATGTTTGTATTGAAGTAAAAAATATTTTTGACAAACAGCTGATTATTCTAATTATTAAATTTGAATTGACATTGATTAGTTATAAACGACAACAGAAAAACGTATCAAAAATATTATAATTAATAATAATGGCGGCAGGAGCATGCCGTCGACCGGGACGAGTGGCGGGAAAAAAGGGACGCCTTTGCCCAGCAGTGGGACACTTAATTAGGCTAATATAGTAAAAAAATAAAAAAATTATAATGCGCAAGTGTCATTCTCATTACATACATAAATATATACATAAATCACGTCTCTATCCCTTAAGGGATAGACAGATCGTAGGTCATTTATTGTGTTAATTATGTAAAGTAGCTGTTGCCCATGACCGAGTCAACAAAGAGTACATTTACCGCTCTCCCGTCGGAACTAAAATTTTCCTAGATAGAGATCTCCTATCTATGTGTAAATCCAGGCTTTAAATTGTTAACTGTGTGTGATAGGCATGAAAATACAGACACGCCGGCGGGCAGCGAGGACATCCAGGTGCTGATGAGCTCGTTCCGTAGCCACGTGGTCAAACTGCGCGTGAGCAAGAAGCCCGACAAACAGAACCACGACTTGCTCGTCGACGGAGAGGACAACAACACCGGTGGCATATGGAGCTCAATTACCAGGTAACAGTTGCAGAATATGGTCTCATATTTTGCCAAGTGACAAGGATTAGGGCCCATTCATTAATCAGGTACAGAAAGACACCCACGTAATTTAAGTTTGAGTTAACTTTCTGAAATTATTGATGTTTAAAAATGTATCTGCATTGTTTAAAAATATATGGGTGGATCAACTTTTTCTTGTCACTCGTTGCTATGATAGTAGTAACTGTTCCATTTCATTTTAGACAGGCTACAAAAAAAAATCACAAAAAGTACAACCTACATTAAAATGTAGTGTAACCGATTCCACTCTTTATTCTAAACGAGCTAGTTTCAGGTTTTCTCTCGCTCGTGTAACACGTAGTATATTGTTGTTCAGTTCATTCGGAGGTGGCGAGGAGCCGGAGGCCCAGGACGAGACCATCAACGTGTTTTCGGTCGCGTCGGGACATCTATACGAGCGCTTCCTCCGTATCATGATGCTGTCTGTGCTCAAGCATACCAAGTCGCCCGTCAAGTTCTGGTTCTTAAAGAACTACCTCAGCCCGTCTCTTAAGGTGAGCCATGTTTCATTGCAAGTGGATAGTAGCAGAATGGGTAAATATTTAGTAATATTACAAATTGAAAAGTTTGTGACCGTGTCTGTCCGCCCGTCTATCTGCCTGTATGTATTGATGTTTGTTACTCTGTCAATTTGAAACGGCTGCAGAGATTGTGAAATTTCACACACATATTAGGTAACCTGGATTAACACTGATACTTTTAATCATGACATTCCCACGGGATCGCAAATAACACACCTGAAATCCCAAAATCTCAACCGGTGCTTAAGTCTTGATACATGAAATTTTCCCGCCAGACTCACCTTCACACTGCTCTGTCACACTGGTGTTTACGGTTAGGAAATATTTTTACTAACCACCACACTAGTGTGAAGGATAAAAATACGATTTCCTCACCTTAACACTCCCTTAACACTGTTTGGATTTCAGTGTATTTTTACTAACGTTCCTACCATCGATATGGACAACAACCTTCACATTGCTTTTATTTGTACTTGAAAGGGTCGGCGGAAAATACCACAAACGTACAATACCAACTCTACTTAAAAAATAATGAAATCTATCATTCTTCCATGCTGGTCTGGCAGTAAAGAAAAAACATCATGGAATCATGTTATAGGCGATGCGGCTAGCAACCCATCACTATTTTGATTCCCCTTTCCACCTATACGCCCACAATCATGCTAAACGTGGCCTTTAGGTTTTGTTACCCTTAGGCTCTGTTTAACCTGTAAGGGATAAACGAGTGAAATATGTACCTATGTATGTATTTCAAAATAAGAAAAAAATTAAACAAAATATTATTGTGTTGATTCTATTCATTCGTTGACAGGCACTGGAGAACTTATCTCTGGTGTAATATAAGAAAGAATTAAAAACTGTACATAGCTCTACATTTTACCGAATGTAAATCTTTTGGCAGTTATTTTTTTAATAATCTGTAACATCATGTTAAAATTTTATCTATACTAATCTATACTAATATTATTAAGAGGAAAAATTTGATTGTTTGTTTGTTTGCATTGAATAGGCTCCGAAACTACTGGACTGATTTCAAAAATTCTTTTGCCGTTAGAAAGCTACATTATCACTGAGTGACATAGGCTACTCTTTACCGCGGGAAAATACCTTTTCCTACGGGAAAATTAATTTATCGCGGGCTAAGCTGCGGACGGAAGGCTAGTTTTAAAATAAAATCTTAATGTCGACAAAAAAGGTAAGTAATATTATAGTTTTTTAAACAATTCAGAACTACCGATTGTAAATTGTGTAAGTATGTAGTGTTAAGATAAGGAAATTAGTTTCCTATAGTTCACACTAATGTGAAGATTAGGAAACAGTTTTCTTATCTGTCACACTGCTTGACTAACAGTGTGGTGGTTAGTAAAATTATTTCCTAACCGTAACTCCAGTGTGACAGAGCAGTGTAAAGATGAGTCGGCGGGTATATTTTGTACGGGCGTTCTTTATGCTAAGGCTAAGGTAAAGGTGGATTTAGACCAAACAAACAAAGAGCCATGATCAGAATAGAGCATTTATTCTTGATATTTTAGTGTAAACAATAGTTCGTTTTGACTGTGTACACCAAGCCAATATCAACGAGCAAGAATACAAATCAAGAGCTAGGATTCCAAGGCACATGCTCTAGCTAGGGATGTTTAGATCAGGCGAACAGTGCCCATTGCTATTCGTCGGGTGTCTGTGGACTGTGTGCACTTTGTCTGACTCTGAGACTGAAATTCTCCACAGACATTTGGCATTCTGGTAATGTACAGTCAGCTCGTAAGTGTAAGCAAATAGCTCAGTACACCATAGAAATAGTATAGTAAACATTAGAATACATTTTTCTTGAGTCCATATCCATAATCCATAATTACGACGACAGGGTCCTCGAACACTAGAACGGTATAAAGTAACTGCTTCCCGGAGCGAGTGCATCTGAACATGATAGAAAGTTCTTGGCGAGTGTTCGCACGCTTGTTCGTCGTTTACATCAACTGAGCGAGCATTCTTAAGTCTTCGTAAATAATGGAGAAACAGCAAAAGAAGGTTCTTTCACTGTTTACACAGAGAGAATTCGGCTGAGGAGATAGACAGCATGCGCTCGTTTGATCTAAACCCACCTTAAGAGAAGGACACTATTATTTTTTCGGGAAGTCCCACAAAATTTTTGAGCCATCGGGAATTCAGTTAAATCCCATAATTTTTACTATCAGATTTTATAAGTCACTCCAGTGGAGCCACGGGTTATGAGTTAATATTATTCGAAACTGCCGGTTGTTTCAGGACATTCTTCCCTACATGGCGCAAGAGTACGGCTTCCAGTACGAGCTGGTGCAGTACCAGTGGCCGCGCTGGCTGCAGCGGCAGCGGGATCGCCAGCGGACTATCTGGGGCTACAAGATCCTATTCCTCGACGTCTTGTTCCCGTTGCATGTGAAGAAAATCATCTTTGTTGACGCTGATCAGGCAAGCATTATCTGTCTATGTAATATTTATTATACATTTTCTTCCACTATGTTCTTTTTTGAGTTGTGTGAGTATTTTCGTATCCACAGATCGTTCGAGCAGATTTGAAAGAGCTAGTCGACTTGGATTTGGGCGGCGCGCCCTATGGGTACACGCCTTTCTGCGACAGCAGAAAAGAAATGGAAGGATTTAGGTGCGTAGCCGCTTTCATTACTTTACAGCCAAAAATATTGCGCCTGTTATTCCTTTAAAGCGTTTAAGTTGATGTTGGCTTGTCTCATTTCATATAAGTGTTTTCGTCGCCTGTAAGTAAACCGATGTTTTTTTTACAACAGTGTATGTTTTTTAGGTGGTGCGAACCAGTGTTCTTATCGTATTTTAATTAAATCAGCATGCACACACCCACGTGTGTTAAATTCGGCTCAGCAATTATTGTTTTATTCTAGAAATATAAATATCATATAATTATGTAATTAAATATTTTGAAAATGGAACTATTATAAAATGTTAAAGAGCGTGTTGTCACAACATCCCGTAATTAGACGGTGTCCGTTTCCGTTACCAGGTTCTGGAAACAGGGCTACTGGCGCAACCACCTGCAAGGGCGCAGCTACCACATCAGCGCGCTGTACGTGGTGGATCTGAAGCGGTTCCGGCGCATCGCGGCCGGCGACCGGCTGCGCGGACAGTACCAGGCGCTTAGCCAGGACCCCAACAGCCTCTCCAATCTTGGTATCTACACATTACCTATACTCCCTTAGGGATGATTGCACGGTCAGGGTTAAAGAAGTAATCGTTAAACCTAAGTAAGGTACAAAACGTCCATACATTTCGGCACTTCTTAACTCTTAGTAGTTAATTCTGGTCCCCTCGCAAACCCGCCTAAAATTTAACGCTTGTCGAAGAAGTGTATTTTTCTGTATTACGTCTTCTGCCAGCATTGAGGAATTAACCAATGGAATTACTGAATTAACCGTATTACTACTCTGTTATTCAATTCCTCTATGGGAGGACAATTTCGCCAACGCAGAGTAAAAGATAGTTTCCATATACTTATCGCAAACCTGTTATCATTATCAATCGAACAAGTTATCTCTTACCAAAACCGAACTTAATCGACCATGTTCACCCGACAGATCAAGATCTACCGAACAACATGATACACCAGGTGGCGATCAAGTCGCTGCCGCAGGAGTGGCTGTGGTGCGAGACCTGGTGCGACGAGAGCTCCAAGCCGCAGGCTAAGACAATCGACTTGGTAATTACTTAACTATTATCTGGTTAAGTATAGGCTTTATTTTCATATCGATCGTGCTTGTGTGACATTGTATGGAATGTTTTTGTCAAGCGTGGCATTGAAACTGAATTGGATTTTGGACTTTGCTCAGGCTATCTGCATAAACTGTGCTTTTTTAGGTTTCAAGTTATGATATCCATTAGTGATTGAGGCCGTTGAGTTACGATCAGTTATTTAGATGCAGCTTAGACTGTGCTAAACTAGGATAAACATATTATTATTACATAGTATTAGGGAGGATTTGCGATCGCGGCATATGACAATACACGTGGAGTTTTCTGTGCAAACGTGGACTTTTTATGTTGCAGCAGAAGATTGACGCAAGCACGTCTGCGTGTCCAATCGCATTTGCTTGCAGCAAACATGAGTGACTCAAGAAATAAATGTTTTTACATTCGCAACATTAGCTTCACTTTTATATTACTGTCAAAGTAATTCATTGTTGCTAATCGGTTTTTTCCACATACAGTGCTCTTGCGTGGCCTTAAAGTCTTGTTACCTTAGGTTCTGTCTACTCAGTAAGGGATAAAGACATGATCTACTTATACGAGTATATGTATGTAAGTATGTACAGTGCTAAAATCAAATCAATTTTTGTAACGGACTTGCGGTAATGTGATTTGCCTAATGTATCGCTCGCTGATTTCACATGATTTGTATTTATACCAAAACAATCAACTTGAGAAATCTAAAAATAAACCTAAACTTACGTAGCCTAAGTAAAGAAACTGAAATAATTTTTGTTTAAGCAAGAGAAAAATTCGACCAAACAATGCGTATGGACTGGACGATGAACTTTGTTCAATACAAAAGGATCTAATGTTCTGATGACACATGTCTGTTTCTATCGCAGTGCAACAACCCGCAGACGAAGGAGGCGAAGTTGTCGGCGGCGATGCGCATCGTGCCCGAGTGGAGCGAGTACGACGCCGAGATCAAGGGGCTGCAGGCGCGCGTGCGCCGTGGCCTCTACCAAGCCGCCGATCACGAACAGGTATACTGCTCTGCCCATGCACATATTTTAAACTTGAATGTCCACACATTTTGGTTTAGGTATTTTGATAATCTAATTGACGGACTAAATAGAATTTCGTTGTCTTTACTTTACTTGTCGTTGAATTGTTATTTTTGGTGGCCCAACGGAACGTCTGGCAACAGAACGCATCCACTGGACTGGAAAATTTGCACAGTACCTACTCGATAAAATTAAATAAAAGTTAAAAATAAAATTAATTAAAAATAAGTAAAAATACAAGTAAAATGCTAATCTGTTCAAAATAACGTATTTTAAAAATAAGCTAAACATAATTTTATAATTTTACAGGAAATTGAGAGCGTAATTCATGATCCGAGCTTGACGGGAAGTGAAGCAGGTAACATTTTGAAATACATTTTATTATGGACGTTGTCACACAACCTTAGTTTGTGTGGTAACAATTCAATATTCTTTTGTAGTAAACCAATTAAGAATGTTGCCGTAACTACTACATAGCTTTAATAATGTGGCATATTTTTCTAAAATAAGTTAGACTGGAATTCCAATATTGATTAATAATTTACAGGTAACCAGCACGACGCTCACACAGAATTATGATGAGGCGATTATTTAATAATACAATCTTGCAACTGACGTTGGTTATTGTGATGTGCGGCAAAATAGTTATTTTACCAATTGTTCTGTATTTTATTGAATCAGGCGTTACTTTGCGGAGGTCCATTTCAACGAACAAAAAATTTACCTTGCTACTTCGCTACTCACGTGCAAGATAACCAAGCCTATGTGAAATATATATGTTTTTCATGCAATGCAACACACATAAATCCCACAAACTTAATTATCCCTTACACCACACAAACACTGACGCGTTTCGATCCCTCTACGGGATCATTATCAAAGTTTAATGAACACAACTGTTACACATGCAAAACCAACCATTTTTTTATTATATTTCACACAGGCTTGGTTATCTTGCACGTGAGTAGCGGAGTAGCAAGGTAAATTTTTTGTTCGTTGTCAATTGTTCTGTGTTTTTACATGTATGTTTCCCTTGTTCGAAATAATGCCAGCAATCAATAGTTAGCAACTAATAGTCCATTTTTTTATTCCGCAGACTAAAATGACAACAGCAAATGTCAAACATAAAAATAATGTGACCCTCTTAAAACAAACAGTGATGCTTCGATTTCGGTTTGTGAATAAACGATAAATATAAAATTATTTTTAAGCTTCTAAATTGTTATTTTAGGTAGTGTTCAACGAAAATAAACAAAATCTACTTACATTTATATTATTGGACACTCAAACATAAAAAAATAACACTGACGTATCGTCGACCCGACGCAACGTCATTTCGTTTTACGTATTTGTTACTTTATGTGAGTACTTAACTTGTTGAATTTTAAGCTATATGATATAGTAGTAGTAGCTTGGAAGTAATTGTTAATCTTGCAATAAATCGCCTTTAATTATTAGAAACATTGTGTATAGACCTGGATAGAATATTTCTATATACCTCAAAAGGGTGACATTTTTTTATCTAAACTATTTTATCTTTTTTTAATACCTTTCCTAGTGTCCCCTTTTGGCACGTCACGGATTATCCATTTATGTATTGTGTTACAGACACTTCATCAACGAACATGTATTTACCTATAGTTTACTTTCTGTTAGTATTGGTTGTAACACATCATTATTTATAAAACGTAAAAACAAGCAACACATGAAAGGTCATGAAAGGTCAGTCAGTCTGCGGAATAAAAAAACTGACTATAGTCCATTGCATAAAATTCCTTTAAATAAGTTGGTTTTCATGGGGAAGCAAATGTCATTTTTATGATTGTGACAGTTGTGTTCGGGTTGGACACCTTGGCAAAAAGATTTAGGGCCTGTTTCATCACTCTCAATTAAGACCTTGATAATTTAAGTGTCGGTTATCTATGATGTCGTCTCCGCCTGTTTTATAGTAAGAAATAGAGAGGGAATCATAGATAACTGACACTTAAGATAACAGGAGCCAGGAGACAGGCCCTTACTATAGTAATTGTTAAAAGCATGATAGCGTCACTTCGTCGTCTTACTTTTTTGTACTGTAACATTGACGTTTTTTTGTGTGTTAATGTTATATTTCTATGACTGTGAAATTAATTCTAATGTATCGTGCGGTCGTCCTACTTTCAACTAGACTTGTTATTTTAACAATGGTACGCCTCACACTAACCAACATGAGTCTTTAATGTTTAAGTTAAGTTAGAATGCGTTTAAAGTGAATTTGATTTTATTGAATGGTGATGTGGATAAATGTGCAAAGTTAGCAGAGTAACCTTTGATTCAAGCTCTGTGAGCAATCTACTGAGTGAGTTACATTCATTCTGCTGGCTGCCTTTGGGTTAGTAATATCCTGCGTTACGGGTCTATTCATCGTATCTAATCATGGTATCTTTTCAATAGCGATGTTACAGGATATTAAATAGATACATCTACATCGACGTTTTTTTTAAAGTGTACCCATGTAAACATTAATTGTAATTTAGTCTTGTCACCAAGACTGATGACTGCTCACTTAGACAGATTGTTTTGATGGAGATTATAAAATCATGTGAGCATAGCAAAGTAAATGCTGCGTTCACCAATATACAAGGTCTCTCAGAACTATTCTGGGATATTTCAGCAGGTGGTCGGGCTGTAAATGTTGTTGAGGATTTCCTTACTGTGCTTGACAACTGTTCCATACATTTTATCGATGTACAAAGTGTACGGCGTCAAAGGGGTGATTTAATTTTGAATCCGAAACTACGATAAAAATTTGTACGGGAGTTTTCAGTGAAACTAACCCAACCACCTGCTGAAATATCCTGAAATAACTCTGAGACCTTGTGCATGTGTTACACCCAAAGCCACAACAATATTTTTACATACCTTATCAGTGTCACGAGTAGATTTCGTATTTTTGCAAATATTTAGCCGTGGCAGTACCATGTTAATCAATATTTAAGTAGTGCTCAAGCTGTCCGTTTGGTCAGTTTTTAATGGCGCTGGCTGACAAGTAAACTTGTAATACTTATTGCATATTATTATTCAGGATCTAAAACACGTTTTCTATCGGTGTTGGGCCTTGAGGTGTTTTTGTTTGAATATAGTAAATATAATTCAAATTACCCACTTAAAACAGGCGTAAGGATTAATTAAGAAAATTTGCTATGATCTCGGAACAAGTAAATCCTGGATGTCACTTATGAGCATATGAGTTTTTTCAGTGTTTAAATTAAAGTCTGTACACGATAAAATCTGGCCATGAGTGATCTGGTGTAACTTTGCAATAGGTGCTAGTTTTCAAGTAACACTCGTTTCAAATAATCGGTGGTTATAAAACTACATAATAAAAATAAAATCATAATAAAATGTTAACGCATCGGTGAGTTTTAGCTTTATATATTTTACTGTGCCTAAATTATTTCGCACAGCGTTTTTTGATAATTTTCACTCGTTTTCAACTTTAATGTTACTATTGTACCTATTTATTTATATTTTCACAAGCAGTAGGTACACTCATATTAGGGTATTCTTTCCAAAAAAAACATGATATAACTGTTTTCTACTTGGGGTAGTCGGGAAGGCATTCTATTTAGCCCAAGCACCAAAAGTAGTATTTATATCAATCTGAGTCAATTAGAAAAATGTTAGCTATTGTGAACAGACAATGTAATAAAGTCGGATAGTTCAATTTAAATATATATAGGACTAAAGGAATAACCTAGCAAAGACAGTCAAAAACGCTGTACAAAATAATTTAGGCACAGTAAAATATACATATATAACTTAACCTACCTACCTATTACATATCTTTAGCCTATTGCTTACCGAGTAGTTGTCTGTATGTACCTGTTTTCCATGTTGTTTGTTATACGGTGTTCAATACAGAGACGTTGTTGTGTATTGTATTGTAAAACCAAAACTCACAGATGCCTTAAGATTTTATTCTGATTGTATTTTTGTTATTTTCATTTTCATTATGTAGTTTCATAACTACAGATTATTTGAAAAAAGTGCTGCTTGTTACGCCAGATCATTCATGGCCAGATTTTGTCATGTACAGACTTTATCAAACAACCATTTTGCCGTTGACTGATTTAAGCGCCAAATTACTATTCTATAGAAATCTACGCTAGACAAGACATGTCAATTAATCAATTATACTGTACTAGCTTCTGCCCGCGACTTCGTCTGCGTAGAATTATACATAAAAACCTTCCTCTTGAATCACTCTATCTATTTTAAAAAAACCGCATCAAAATCCGTTGTGTAGTTTTGAAGATATAAGCATACATAGGGACATAGGGGCATAGGGACAGAGAAAGCGACTTTGTTTTATACTATGTAGTGATGATGAATTGATGAAGGTAGCGAGAGTAAAACATCAATGAAAAACTTATTTTATTATTATTTGGAAAGCGTTTGTGATCCGGTTTTCGCTGGTGGTTTCTGAAATTGTAATTGCTTTTACACCAAATTTAAAAATACTGTTGCCACCCTGCCTTCACATCTCTAGATCTCAACAATAAATTACAAATTGGCGCCGTAGAATCTATTGATCAACCAGAATCGGTTACAATTGAAAAAATTCTATGAATGTAATTTAAGCATCTAGGTTCTTAGTTATTCTGCTGAAGTCATGTAATCAGATCACATGTCTTAAAGTGAATAAATCCTGAAAAATAGTCATGTTTTATTTTGTTAATTATAGTACAATATTGCAGAGGCCGGCACGTAGCCGATTTTCGGACAATCCGAGTCCGGCAAGTGCCATTCGGTACTGGTTTATATGTATAGAGCATTTCTCAATAAATGGCATTGTTCATTTTTTTTAAGCTGTGCTTTTAACACCTTTATTTGATAAAATGGACTATTTCAAGCAACTAATTTGAATATTATGCTTTTACGTAGCTTTGTTAATTAATAATAAATATTTTTTCGCTGTTTGATAATTCGTGAATTTAGACAGAATCCCAATCGCCTTCGTTCGGCTGGCTATAAAAAAAAAGGCCTTGTCTATGGTTTTGTAGATTTGCCAGTGACACGTGACAGTTGCCGTAGCCAAACTTTTTTTTTCATTTTTGTGGCAAACATTCGATGCTGGATTCTGTCTAAATACCCGGTCGATCGGTCAAACAAAGGTTCAAAGTACTTTTACAAAAATATCTGCAATCATAAAGTATTTTTGGTGCTGTCAACTGTCATGAGTGTGTCAATATTGCTCCTCACGATTACATAGTTTTAACGCATTAATCGCAGTGAAAGTGTGGTTGGACATATTCTTTGTAAACATTATTGCAAAAGTGAAGTGTTAGTGTTATCTCAGCGCAAACAACTGTATAAGTTGAAAAAAACAGTTCTAAAATTATGCGAGTGTCACTAATCACTTAGAGGAAATTTATAGCTACCCTCAAGTTGGCAAGAACGAAAATGGAGCCCAACTACCCACAACAGTTTTTATTGGAGTAGTGTTGCCAGTAGTCTAAAAATAAATCCCCCTAAATATACAAGATGGGCTTAGGTGACGAGATTGAGCCAGGAAGCTCAGAATCACCAGAAAACCCTAATTTACTTCATCCAAAAAATTTAGATCAAAATAAACAACCAGTTATGCAACAAAACAGTAAAAACAAGGTTTACAGTCAACAAGTCTTCCACAAAAGCTTCTTTGAACCCAGGCAGAGCCGTTACTCTCTCCCTGAGGCAGAGCCAGTCGAGCAGATGGAGCCCCCCTCAAGCAACAATACGGAGCCCGAGTTACAAGCTCCTGCAGGATGCAATACGCCAAAACCACCTATATGGCAACGTGTGCCACAGCCCAAGAAAAGGAAAATTTCTAACTCCCCACCACTAGTCCCCCCGGAGATCTCAACTCAAAATAGATATGTGATTCTACCAATGGACCAACAAGACGAGAATATTGTTGGAACAACACGTTTGAGCAAACCCCCTCCAATTGTTCTTTATGGAATCGAAGACTTAAATGAACTGTCTAATTTACTAATTAAGGCTGTTGATCCACAATGCTTCAAATTTAGAATCGTGAACAAAAATCTGCTACGTGTGCTTATCGATACCATAGAAAACTACAAAACAATCATCGACACTATTAGACAAAACGGTCTTATTGGCCATACCTTTACCATAAAAGATAAGAAGTGCTACCGCATTGTCATAAAAAATTTGCACCACACTACCCCTCACTCTGCTATTGTTGAAGCTGTAGAAAATAGTGGTAATAAAGTCAGCGGCGAGATAGTTAACTGTCGCCGTGGCCCGGAAAAAACGCCCACAACAACATTCTTCGTTAACGTTGAACCTAGCAATCTTAACAAAGAGCTCAAAAACATATCGTACATACATCATCAGCGTATTAAAATTGAGGAGGCGCGAAAATCGAAGTCTGTAGTGCAATGCCACAGATGCCAACAATATGGGCACACTAAAAACAATTGTTTGAGACCATACCGCTGCGTAAAATGTGCAGAAGGCCACAAATCCTCAGAGTGTAAAAAGGACAGAAACACCCCTGCTAAATGCGCATTATGCTTTTGTGACCACCCGGGCAACTTTAAGGGATGTGAAATCTACAAACAAATAGCGGCTCGTCGAAATAAAAACTTCGTCACTAGACCCGTTGAACTCCCACCTATCCACCCAACTGTTACTTCAACTGCACCAGTCAACGCACATGCCTCATCACAGTCTGATCCAGATAAACAAAGATCCAACGAGGACAGCAATAAAAAGACCTATGCACAAGCAGTTGTAACCGGAATGCCGGATCTCCAGTTTACCTCGGCCAGTCAACAATACAACATTGGACTTGAAAATATCTTAATAAAACAATCTGAAAAGATGGACTTGCTAATTCAACAAATAGGGTCCTTGGTGGGCCTTATCACAACACTCGTCACACAATTAGCAAAATGACTTCCTTGCGTATTGCTGCATGGAACATCAACGGCCTAGCGCCCAATATACAGGAACTTGAACTGTTCTTAAAAGCTAATCAAGTTGACATATGCCTAATATCAGAAGCTCACACAACCGCTAGAAGCCGAATATGTATATCTGACTGTTGTGTATACTCAACGCCGCACCCTGACGGTGGCGCTCATGCTGGCTGTGCTATCGTCATAAGAAGATGCGTCAAACACTGTCTACTGGAGTCCTACGTAAGCGTTCACTTGCAAGCCACCACCATACGCGTAGAAGATCGAACCGGTCCTCTTGTCATCTCTGCAATTTACTGTCCTCCTCGACACTCTATAAAGGAGCCTATGTTCACTGACTACTTTAAATCACTGGGCCAGCGCTTTATTGTTGGAGGCGACTGGAATGCAAAGCACACCTATTGGGGCTCTAGATTGACAGTGACGAGAGGGCGTGAACTAAAAAAGAGTGTTGATATTAACCACCTGGTACCATTATCTTCAGGAGAACCAACGTACTGGCCCACAGACAGTCGAAAAACTCCTGACTTGCTGGACTTCTTCATAACAAAAAACGTTTGTCAGCAGTACGTTGAAATAAAATCCTGCCTAGATGGCTCATCAGACCACACTCCAGTCATTCTTACGCTAAGTTCGACAATCTTATCCCACTCTGCAAATCATGAACGTCTCTATAATTATAAAACTGACTGGAACTACTTTCGAGAGTATCTTGACATCAACACCAATTTAAATATTCGTCTGAAAGATCAGGATGACGTGGACGAGGCATGCTTGTACATCACAAATTTGATTCAAGTAGCTGCTTGGAGTAGCACCCCTGAACTGAAAACAGCAAATACCCATGTACTAATCCCAATGAATATTCGTGAGAAACTAAGAGAAAAACGTCGACTCCGTCGAGTGTGGCAAGACTCGCGCCTCAAAGAGGATAAGACCCGTCTCAACCGAGCGATCAAAGAACTTAAAGATCTACTTTCTGATTCTACCAATGAAACAATCAAACAACGTCTGGAAAACCTGTCGCCAACAGCTTATGGTGAACACTCACTATGGAAAGCAACAAAGAACCTGCCACAACCTCAACAATGCTTTCCGCCTCTCAGGGCAGGCAATACTTGGGCTCGAACCGACTCAGAAAAAGCTGAGTTGTTTGGTAACCACCTAGCGGACGTCTTTAAGCCCAATGATGCAAACACTCCGGAAGACCCAGAAATAGACTTAATACTCAATCAAGACCTGCAGTTATGCTTACCTCTGCGTCCAACTTCTCCACGGGAATTGGCAAAAGAAATAGCAAATATGGATGCTAATAAAGCTCCAGGCTTTGACCTAATAACCCCTCGAATACTTAAAGAGCTGCCCAAGAAATGCATTGTCTTCCTCACAATCCTCATTAATGCCACATTCAGAGTCTCTCATGTTCCTGCTCTCTGGAAAATATCCCAAATTGTTATGATACATAAGCCTGGCAAGCCAGTAAACGAAGTATCATCCTACCGTCCGATAAGCTTGACTCCAGTATTATCCAAACTCTGGGAAAGAGTCGTTTTGACACGTCTAAAATACTACCTTGACGAACAACAAATCATACCTGATCATCAGTTTGGGTTCCGGAAGCAGCATTCCACTGTAGAGCAAGTTCACAGAGTATACTATTCAGTACGACAATGTTTGGAGCAAAAACAATACTGCTCGGCAGCGTTTCTTGACGTTCAACAAGCCTTTGATCGAGTTTGGCACAGAGGACTCCTGTACAAGATCAAGAAACTATTACCACACTGTCTTTACCCGATAATGGCATCGTATCTCCATGAAAGGATGTTTCAAGTGAAACATGGTGAAGCAAGATCCTCACTACATTTCTGCCGTGCAGGAGTACCTCAAGGTTCTGTCCTAGGTCCGATATTGTATAATATATTCACATGTGACTTACCCCAATCAAGCAATATTGATGTGGCCACCTTTGCGGATGATGCAGCCTTTCTAGCATGCAACAATGATCCCAATGAAGCAAGTAAAATCCTGCAGGCACAGCTGGACAACACCTACGATTGGTTAAACAAGTGGCGTATAAAAGCTAGTGCACCTAAGTCGCACCACATAACCTTTACACTCAGACGTGATACCTGCCCTCCAGTTAGACTGGGACAAGCTGAACTACCGCAGTCATCCTGCGTCAAATATCTTGGGTTTTACTTGGATCGAAGAATGACCTGGAAAGATCACATAAAACACAAACGGGGAGAAGTCAACAACAGATTCAGAAACTTACTATGGCTACTTGGAAGACAGTCCGCTCTATCTCTGAGCAACAAATTAAGAGTGTACTGCTCAGTTATCAAACCGGTTTGGACTTATGGGATCCAAATATGGTCCTCAGCTAGCAAGTCTAACATCCTCTGCCTTCAAAGAGCCCAAAATAATATTCTTAGGGTACTGTGCGCTGCTCCCTGGTTCACTCGCATCAGTGAAATCCACGAATACCTAGAAATGCCGACTGTCCTCGAGGAGGCAAAACGATATAGTGACAGCTACAAGGAACGCCTCACTATCCACCCAAATCCATTGATCAACCCACTACTCGAGCCTCACTATGCCAGGCGACTTAAAAGAGCTGATGTGCTGGACATTTAATGGAAGTTAGGGCAATGGCCCTCATATTCTGAAAGCGTCATCCACAACTCAACTATTCTGATTATAGTCTTGCGACTGATTGCAGATATCTATAATAAATTAAAAAAAAAAAAAAAAAAAAAAAAAAAAAAATAAAGTATTTTTGAAATCGGACAAGATAAATCGGATAATTGATGGTTTTCCTCGAAATGGTTTTCGAATTGGAGCATACTAAAAAAAATGAACAATGCCAATTGTGACGAAATGAAAAATTACCTACGCATAAAGTAAAAAGATTTTCATTTAAGTACCTATCTATTTTGGCGTCGAAAAGGTTAAAAATAAAAAACAAATGTAGAAGTAGGGCGGCGCAAGGAATCAGTAAAAGAAACTATCTCTCGTCCGCCCAACCAATCTCGTTCGTCCGACCAATCGCGAGTTTTCTGGTATTAATTCGTAATCATGGACAATATGGACATGGTATAGTGCGGAGATGCTTGATCAGCAATGCTGACTAAGAAGGTACAACGTGAAATCGGCTGTTACGGGAAAGTTTTTGGCCGTAGCTATAATATTTATTGTCAACCGACTGACTTTATTGAGTACTCAAGCGGTGCACTAATGGGGTGTTCCAGATATTTTTTTATCCCCAACGCAAAAATGCGTTTTTTTTCAATCAAAAGCCTGCGGTGGTTCTTTGCCATGTTTATTAAAATCGGCCCAGTAGTTCGAACAGTATCAGCTCTCTTCCGAAATGATGTCAAGCATTTTCGGCATAAAATTGATTTTTTTTTATTAATGCGTGGGGGTTTCTTAATTTTTTTATTTAATGTTATTACCCTATAGACTCACAGTAGGTTTAGGCATTGGCTTCATAACCTGGAACAAAACTTGTTGGTATTTTTTGAAGCCAGTTGGAGGTACTTTCACATAGGAATAAGTAATTTTGTTATTTTTTTGAAGCGGGTATTAACATTTGGCAATAAAAGTATGATTGTATTCTAAGTATGAACTTTATTTACAACATATAGTATATATTAAAGACCCATTATGGCATAAAACTTCCCCTTTATTCATACTTACCAAGTCTATATTAAGTAGTTAAAATATTTTGGCAATTGCCTGAACTAAAACCGGACGAAACATAGTTTAACTAAAAGAGGATAGTCATATTTTTGCTGAATAAGATGCAAATATTTATTTTAAAACTGAAATGATAGAATTCAGCTTGACTTCTATCGTACTATGTTATTTTACAGGAAGCTTGCTCATTATTTTAAAGATTAAAAGTATCTTACACTAGGAAAGTTCAAAATTCTAATACCTATTACTTATTCATGTATTAATTTCATGATAAAATCTTAATTATTTGCAATGCAATCGGATGGCGAAGTCTATGTAAGTAGGTACGTCATAATATGCCGAGCCATATTTATAGCATTTATCACGTTAAAGTTAGTACAATTCTACAACACAGTAACAATACTTTATTGTCGATTATAGTCTAAAACTACAAACTGCTAAATTCAAACTTACTTCTCAAAATATAAATGGAAGCAGCTCTATTCTAAGTACAGCCTGACAGTACAGCAAACAAATTACTTATTCATATTTTTGGTAGTTTTTAAACTTCTAAATCATATTCTACCTGACTATAATACTTTTATGTAACTACAACCTACATTCTATGGTTTTCTTGTAATTTATTTATAATACCGTTATAATCTAAATGCAAGACATCGGATAATCGTCCGGCACATTAACACGCAAGTGTCGTGGATATAACTTTCGGATCAATCTGAAATCTTTAGTTTGATCTCAGATTGTCGCGGTCGCGCTCGCGAGGCACAGCGAGGCGAACACAGCTCTGAAATTGTGCGCCAATTATTCTATATTCTAATACGTGTATAATCCGGCGTCCTGCGTTTATTATGTCTGGCGCCTCATAGTAGTTTTCTATTTAAAGTTATAACTCATTTTGTATGTCATATAATTATGAAAATAGCGACATAACGTAAGTAATTATAAAAACATGACTAGTGTATTGTCTGAAAAATACATAAAATTATGTATTGGAAATTTCTTAGTAAATATGTCAGAAAAATAAATGGTTCTTAATTTGAATCGATCCTTAAAGTAAATAAAACGAATACTACTGACTAACTGACTGTCTTATCATACAGAGACCGGACAAATGGGTGTCACTACTCGGAATAACGTGGACATGACTCCAAAGATTAATTAATGAATTAATTGATTTCTTAGTGATAATTGCTAAGACTTGAATGGGATAATGAAAGAAAGATATCATACCTACCTCTTTTCATTTCCTTCTTAAAAATACAATATTTTTTTTGACATTGACATTACATTAGTATGCTGACATTACTTTAATAAATCTACACAATAAGTCGGTGTTTAGTTTATTGATTAATATTTTACGAAGTAGGTATACAAATTAAATTACAGGTAAAAATAATGAATTGATCTTTGGAGTCATGTCTAGGTAAATTATTGCCAACAATGACATCCATTTGTCCGATCTCTGCTATCAATGTCCAGCGGAGTCTAGCCAAAACCTCCAGATCTTAAGAAAGCTTGTTTTGCTTAGAGGTTCCCTTTGCGACGTAGTAAAGAAACAAGGGCGGATTTTGTGAAATTCTTACAAGATAACCTTATCGCAGTTCTGCAGCGGGTGTTATTCTGCGGGCGTAACGGTAAGTTCACAGCGAAGACGATGGTTGAAGAGGCCAGGGGCTCTTCTTTGAAATCCGAAACTTGATATACATTCGTACTTAAAATATCATACCGGCTCTTTCCCTCTCATATTAAACACCATTAATGTGAGCCTGACGCACGATACGATGTTAGAATTTCTAATTTCCGAGTGTAATTCCAGCTGCAGTAAATACAAGCGGATAAATATGTACTAGTGTGAAGCAGTTGCCAAATTTCGTTGGTGTTCGAATTCTCTCAATCGTTTTGTGCAGTACCTACCTAATTTTAGTTATACAGAATGTCCCTTAATGGCACGTCACACAGACACCGGAAGTAGACCAGCTTAAGAGGCACCGAACCTTACTTGCTTACTCTGCGTACCTATTACAATAATAAAATATTATCCCGTGAATAATACCTATCCTAGTCGTAGTCTTACAAAATATTATAAATGCGAAAGTTTGTGAGGATGTATGAATATTTATTACATACTCTTTCACGCCTAAACCAACCAACAGGTTTTGATGAAATTACACGCACAGGTTTACAACCCGGAATACTTTTTATCCTGGAAAATTGCAAAAGTCCCGCGGGATAGCGACAAACGAATTCCTTGCAGTCAAAGTTGCTATCAACAGCTTGTTTGTTTTGAGGACATCTAATCCGACATTTAGGCTGGAAACTGCTCTATTGACGATCAGCGCGTTCACACCCGCTGATCGTTGGTTGTAGTCAAGCCTTTAATGCTTCACCGACATCAGTATTCAGGCGTGTACGGTACGATAAATATCAGTAGGTACGCGCGTCCGACGGTCAGAACTCACGTTATGATCACCGTGCGCGTAAGCATCAGTCAACCGACGAGCAGTCCACCACGACGCACGAGAGCGCGCGAAAGCTATGTCGCGCGCAGGAAGAACTGCCCGTCTTTTTCTTACTGTTCATTCTAGAAAGAGACGGTTAGTCGGTCTCGCGCGCGACACAGCTCTCTCGCTCTCTCGCGCTCTCGTGCTAACCATGTAGCGCTGTACCTACTGTATTTCATTATAGGTACATTTTCATTTGATTACGTATAGCCACGTTCAACTGATGTCAGCGGTTGTTCAGCAGTGTTTCCAGCCTTGGTTAAGTCACATTTTCCAGTAAGTACTTTAAAGTGAATTTGGATCTAACACGCTAGTTTTCATCTCGGATATAAATTATTTCTAACCTGCAAAGTATTAAGAAGAGATAGTACACTTAACGACTAATAACGACGTCGATAACGAAATACTATTTTTTTTTCTTCTGACTGTGGTGTAAATTTTTAGTAGTAATGAGTCAATTGCAGTAGTGTTCCTCAGTGGTGATGCGACAGAGCTGGCAGTCGACTCGGCAGCACCAGTGGTAGCGGCAGTGGCAGCGCTCGAGCCGGTTGGAGCGCACGGCTCGCCGGCCGCGCCCGCAGCACAGACGCCCGCACCCGCCTGCCGCCGCACCCGCGCTCGCGTTGCATCGTCTGCGATATATTTACGTAAATAATATAATGAAGACATTTTCACCATTTTCATTGAGTGTTTCAAAAATCTTTATTTCTTAGTGATTCACACAAGCTATCCAAGGCCATATTGTCTAACGCTCGGGCGGCTTGTGATCGCATTGACCATCTCGTTCCACCCTCATCCTAAACCGTTTGAAAGAAACACAAGGTGAATGCGATAGTGATTACGAATATTTTAAACTCGTTTTGTCGCCCCCCAAATACAAGTGTTCTATGTATTATATAGATGTGTCGGCGCTCACAGTGAAATAATTAGGAATTTATCAGACAGTGGGTACCTACATGTGGTGCTGTGGAACATTGCATACGTTGGCACCAGACCTTACTATACCGCTCAATCATACCAGTTGGTTGTGGTTGTGTTGTGATGGTGACCCACTGATGACCCACCTTTTTATAAAAATGTCACAATGAAATGACAAGGAAAATCATTCATATTATACTAAGAACAATATGTATATGTAATAATATAATACCCTTAAACGTGCAATTTTATACAGGGTGTTAGGTAATGAGTGGATAATCCTTGAACTATGAATAGCGGGCACTTAGGACGTTATAATAAAGCTATAATAGGTTTAGTAAAAGTTGCACGGTTTCCGAGATATTCGGACTTTTAGGTTTTTTCAAAAATGAACACCCTTGTTCAATGTTTTGATCATAGCATCATTTTAGGCTAACTTTTGAAATTTTTTATTTTTAATCAATATTCTTGAGTACTTGTGTTTTCAGATAGGCATTACCATTTTTGTGAGACTATTGGATTATTTAAAAAAAATCGCCAGAAAATACCAGTTGCTTCTCTACCCGCGCAGATGGTAAAAGCCCATCGAGGGAATGGACGAAAATCATAGGAATCATGTTTTAGGCGATGAGGCTAGCAACCCATCACTATTTTGATTTCATTTTTCACCTATACGTCACAATCTTGCTAAATGTGGCCTGTAGGTATCTGTTACCTTAGGCTTTGTCTACCCCGTAAGGGATAAAGACGTGATTTGTGTACCTATGTGTATGTATGTACTACTACGGCTACCAATATTAATGTTAAATAATGGCCTCATAAGTTAAAAGAACTAGAAAGGTTTACCTCCCGTGCGTGCCGAGTGAGCCAGCGGCCGGGTCGGGCTCGCAGTAGTCCGGGCTGGGCGTGACGTAGCGCAGGCGAGGGCGCGCGCGGCGAGCGCGGCGCGGGCGCAGGGGGCCGGCGCGCGCCGCCTCGCTGGCCAGCGCCGCCGCCACGCGTGCCAGCGCCGGCAGCGCGCGCCAGCACGTGCGCACCGAGCACGACCCCGACACGCCGTGGCATGTGCACTTGGTGCGCATCGCCGTCGACACTGCCTGCACACGACAAACAGAAAACGCATTCATTGTGTTTCTTCACTTTGGTCAGATATGGGATCTACTATTAAACACATGGGTGAAGTTCGCTTCTACAAAATATTTCATTTATATTTTGTAAAAATATATATGTTTTGACTAGAATCCAATTTTGTTGCCAATGTCTATTTTGTCAATTATTATTATTGAATGAAATAGGTAAAACTATTATAATTTTGAAGTAGGTACATAACATTTAAATATTTTTATCCAGACAATAGTACAATAAGAATTTTCATTTCTTACCTTTCTTCCAAAGCGGGCGTTGATAAGGTTAGCGGAGGCGATTAGAGGGCGCAAGCGTTGCAGCCGCGTGCGCAGGTCGACGTGCGGATCGAAACGAGGGTCGTCCGCGGCCATACGGTACTCTAGATTACGGTATCGAGAACTCCTTTCCTCGAACTCGTACCTAAAAATATAATGAATGCCACCATCCATAGTATCTTATATACACAAGGCACTTTGTCATCACATAAATTAACCTGAGGACCCCTCCCCATATTAATAATACGGTAAGTTAACCCCCGGTTAACTGCGGGAAAAATTACCCACTAAATGTAACTTGCACCAAGTTACTTTAACTATAACGTTAACCATCCGGACGATATTGACGTACCTACCTAAATATATACTTGACAGAAAATCTATGAAATAAAAGTACCTACCTATAAGAAAATCGTCGGTTATGATTAACCATGAAAGTGACAGATTGAGGGGAAGTTCAAACCTTTCGAATTTTTTTAATAGGTCCAGCATCGAAATTTTAAAAAATAATTAAAAAGTTACTTTGTCTCACGCTCGAAGCAAAATCCAGTTTTGCTCACTCTCTGGAATGAGCAGAACCCGCCTGTTTGAGGTGCCTAGGTGAAAAACCAACTGTTCAACAGTGTGTAGGTATACCTTGGTCTGAACCGTTTCCTCGTGGGCCTGCCGCGCCGTGGCGAGCGCGGCAAGCGCTTCCTGCCGCGGCGACCCTTCTTGCCGGGACGCGCCGTGACGCTCGCGTTCTCGGGCGCCGGTGCCGGTTGGTCGTCCACCAGAATCACCACGGGAGGGGGCGTGGTCGCTTCCGGCGTGGTTGTGGACCTCTCAGTGGTTGTCGCTACTTCAAACAACGTCTCCACTTTGCCATCTCGAACGTCTATCTCGTGCATATCTAGGAATTGTCTCGCAAATCTAAAAGTGATAAAATGGATTCGTCATTGAGCTGATTATACAGGGTGTTAGGTAATTAGTGGATAATCCTTGAACTATGGATAAAGGGCACTAAGAACGTTGTAATAAAGCTATAATAGGTTTAGTAAAAGTTGCCCGGTTTCCGAGATATTCGGACTTTTAGGTTTTTTTCGAAAATGAACACCCTTGTTCAATGTTTTGATCACAGCACCATTTTAAGCTAACTTTTAATTTTTTTATTTTTGCTCAATATTCTTGAATACTTGTGTTTTCAGATAGGCATTACCATTTTTGTGAGACTACATTAGATTTAAAAAAAACGCTACCTAAATTTTTGCGTTTTCAATCGTACATCGATCGAATTTTCAGCTCTCATGGTGATAAAAAAATACACTACCGAGTTGCCAATAAGCTTAAAAAGATGTCGATTTATTGACACTTTAAAAATAGTGATTACCTTTTGAATTCAAATTCAAAACGCCAAAATAATAAAAAGAATACACGCTCACCCACATTTTTCCCGATTTACTTTTTGTATCACGGGCGTAGAATTCAAAACTTTTTGTTGAAAAAATAACATTACTGGCCACTTATTTGTGAGTGAAGTGAAGGAGATTGTAGTCCAAGATCCCAGAGCGATCAGACATAACTTATTTTCAGACGAATGAAACCTTAAGTTTCAGTAGCGTCTCTACTGAAAACTTAAGGTTTCATTCGTCTGAAAATAAGTTATGTCTGATCGCTCTGGGATCTTACTCTATTGAGAACTAAAAATTCGATCAATGTACGATTGAAAAAGCAAAAATTAAGTTTGCGATAAAAAAAAATCCAATGTAGTCTCACAAAAATAGTAATGCCTATCTGAAAACACAAGTACTTAAGAATATTGAGCAAAAATAAAAAAATGAAAAAGTTAGCTTAAAATGGTGTTATGATCAAAAAATTGAACAAGGGTGTTCATTTTCGAAAAAAACATAAAAGTCCGAATATCTCTGAAACCGTGCAACTTTTACTAAACCTATTATAGCTTTTTTATAACGTCCTATGTGCCCTCTATCCATAGTTTAAGGATTATCCACTCATTAGGTACCTAACACACTGTAGCATGATTGGACTTAAATGATATCCTCCATCCAATGCACATTCTGTGAAAATTTGAAAACTGTAGCTTGAACTGTTTAGTTCCTAACTCTTGTGAGGAACAGACGTAGACTTTGGGCACAGAACCCTAGAGACACGTCAACCTCGATATAAGTATAAAACTTAATACATGTAGGTACCTCTCAGCCCACTGAAAGTTGTCCCCGCAGCCGCCCCACTTGAACCGCGCATGCGGCTCGGCGGGCGAGACGCGGGCTTGGCGCGGTGGGCGCGGCGGCGCACGCGGCGGCGCGGCGCACGAGCACGCCGCCAGCGCGCCCGCCGCGCACGCGCGTGCTACGGACCACGCCAGCGCCGCTGCCGACATCGCATACACGTACGCTTGCTCGCGGGTACCTAAACAAGTGCACACATTTATTGGTACATAGAAATTTATTACAGGTTGCTTAGGTTATCAGATGTATATAATCGACCAAGAAAGTGCTTTAATTATATTTTTTATGATTGTTCCTACATCAGAATAAAAACAACAAGGCCAATTTTATTTGAAGAAGGAATACCTTAACAGCAGGCATAGGTGAGCCTTATGGCTTAGGGTTGTAACGTTTTCTTTATAATCAGTTGTCTGATTCTGATTCTGATGTTGATTGGCGATGAACATGTCAAAGATCCATGTCATGGCCATGACCAATGCCTTGAAACGTAGGTTCCAAATAGATGGGCAAACAATACACTATGTCGACGAGTGTTTATATCTGGGCCAAGTAGACTCTTTCAGCAACAGTAAAGACAAGGAAATTGAAAGACGCTTTGATAATGTTTGGAAGAGCTAATGGTCCATGAAAGGTGACCTTCCTCTGGCACTGAAGCGTAAACTTCGTCGACATTTGCATCCTGCTTGTCCTGACAGTACGGTGCGCAAACATGGTCTTTGGCTAAGAACCAGAAATCAGTTTGCCAACGAGCTATGGAACGCAGCATACTAGGGGTTAAAACACGGAACATCACACTGAGCGATCGCTAGGCTTAAATGGGAGTGAGCCGGGCATGTCTGCCGGAAGCATCCACAAATATAGGCACACCTAGCCGCATAGTGGATACCACCCGACGGCTATCGGCGGCAAGGCAAGCAGAGGTGAAGATGGGGAGATTATTTGGACGCGAAACTGACTGAATGACCGGATAGCTCTAGATAGGGAGACGTGAAGGCTGAGAGGGGAGGCCTTTGCCTAGCAGTGGAACACAAATACATATAGCGTTAAATAATAATATCTAAAGCAGACAAAACGACCAACAGTACCGCTGGGACCATAGAAGCCTTGTCGCCTTGTAAAAATAGGTAGGTACCTACATTCGACTTTTAAGGACCCCTAGCTATGTTGTAGCAAGTTGGGACAACCTCGCCCGCCAGACTATCTACAAGAAACATCGCTTAAAGCAAATAATAGAATACCTAACACCAGGTTTAAAATTAGCAGATTTGGATTGGACTACAGTCAGTGGCGTAACTATAACGTCAGGGGCCCGTGGCAAATTCGTCAGATGGGGCTCCTTCCTCAATATAAAGAAGTGCACCTTCTGTGGTCTAAACCAAGCCAGTTCGGGGCCCCGTAGAGCTAGGGGCCCGTGGCATTTTGGCACTCCTGCCACCCTATAGTTACGCCGCTGACTACAGTTGACGGCTGAGACTAGAGCTAAGAGCTAGGCTGAGATGCCTAGTATTTTCGCATGTGAACGTCATTTACTGTCTATTTTAAATATTCTGCCGCTATAGTTTTGCGTCGCGCCCGAAAAAATACCATCACGTCAAAGCGGACTCAGCGTCGTGCCCACAGAGTACTTTTTATAGACTGAATTTAGTGAATTCGGTCAAGAGTATTTAACAAACATTTGGGAACAGGTGGGCACATGAATGGTCATTCGCAACGGTGAAATCCTTTCTTCTTAATTACAAGCGATCTAATCTTGATAGAGCCCGCACGCGCGTCCTCAGGCTGGCTAAACAATGGCGGCCGCCAGCGCTATCACACGGCGCATCGGCGGGTCGCGCGCGAGTGCGCCGCGCGCTTATCGCATCCCCGCGCCCGCCACCGCCCGCACCCTCTGCGCTTGATTCATGCGTGTAATTAAATCTTTTGTCCGATTCGCTGTACCCCCACCCTCGCCACTGATCGCTTTGTAAGGCGAACCTTTTATCGATAGCCTTCTTAATTCAACAGGCTAAAGATAAGATAACTTACAATATCGTTTTCAGTACGAAAATCTCTTGTCTATAAGGATTTACAGTTTGATTAATTTCACGGATTTTCGGCAGAAGAACAAAACTTTCGTGCTGTTGTGTGGTATCGTTACCACATTAGATTAGATCGGCGCTGAAATAACTGAGACGAGACCGAAAAAATTGCCAGCCGTTGGCGCGTCTCCCGCGTGTCATAAAAATGCCGTAAACAATAGGGCTGATGACACATATATTTGACACATACATGATGGCTGTATCCATATCCCTCGACATCGACTGTATTGGGGCACAGTACCTGCATAAATTGATTTAGCTTATATAATATAATATACTGTGCTTGGGGTTCCTAGTTCCAAACATTATGAATTATGAGCTAACGGTAGGTAGGTACGTTAGTTAACGCGGAGCAAGCTCTGCAAGTGGCCCTAGTACATATTTTAAACTGCTAAATAGAACAGAAATCAAATCAGTTTTGTAAACGTAAGCCGTGAACGAACGTCTTCTTGAACTACGATTTAATTAACTAAAATATAAGGCAATAGTAGTTAGGAAACGACGAAGTCAATATCAATTAATTTCCTTGAGTAGGTAGTTACACGACGCTGAGCTGAAGTGGCGACCAAAAACAAAGCTCTCTTATTTTGCAGTCGGCTTCCGGGCGCGAGCGTCTGCCAACTCCTCGACGCGGACGCGGCCGGCCGCGCTCAAAATGAAAAACTTCGCCATTGTGTTCTGACTTCCTTTTCTATTCTTAACTTTTGTTTTTGAAACTGATTGATAATGCGATGCGAAGTTAACTAGTTTTGTTGGAAATTATTTCCATTTATTTTTACCATCAATTTTATTTGCAATAATTTTTATCAGATAGGTAAGAAAAACAATCAAGGAGTATAAAGGTGTCTTTGAATCACCCCCCGGACCACGGAAAGAGAGGGGGTTGCATTCCTCGATTTTGTCCCCTTGTCGCACAATTTTTGTACGGCGTTGCGGAATAATGGATTAGAAGCTGTATTGAAACAGTATGAAACTGATGCCGTACAAAATCAAATGACCAAATTTACCCTGGAAATTGTCAGAAAATAAAATAAAAATATCGACTTTGTGGCGCACCATTTTTTTACGGCACTGCGCGCTTTCTTATTATTTTTCATGGATCTATCGATGGTAAAAATGCCGTACAAAAACATATGACCAAAATGTACTCACTCTACCTGCACTTTTGAATTCTCACCAGCACCCAGTTGGACAGCTTACAAGTGACGGCATAGTGTTGAGTCTTATTATTTTATGCTCTTATATCGTCCTATATACGTCACCTGGTGGTTCATAATGACCCACATTTTTTGTACGTGGGCCTGTAGTCTATTACTTCAACACACGCAAAGTTAGATTTGATTTGCCCAGAGAGTAAGATAGATTGATTCCTTTAGGTATAGGTACTAATTCACAGTCACCGTGTATAGGATGACCCACAAAACGTAATACAAAATAAGTAATTCCGGTTCAGATTATCTATACTAATATAAAGAGGAAAGATTTGATTGTTTGTTTGTTTGTTTGTTTGAATTGAATAGGCTCCGAAACTACTAGACCGATTTCAAAAATTCTTTTGCCGTTAGAAAGCTACATTATCACTGAGTGACATAGGCTACTTTTTACCGCGGGAAAATACCTTTTCCTATGGGAAAATTAATTTATCGCGGGCGAAGCTGCGGACAGAAGGCTAGTGTAAGACAAATAACGTAATCATTACGTCGTAATGCATGAGCTTAGGTATTCGAATTATCGTATTTATATTTTAATGGTTTGTTAAAAAACAACCTATTAAAAATATATTGCTCTCTCGCTTTAATTAGCCACTAAACCTTCTATATAAATAAGTACTTTAACCCTCCACTAACCGTGTGTTATCAGTTAACTCAGAGTTAAATTTAACCTAGGAAAGTATTGTGACCGCCCGATCAATAAAAGGTCGTCACCAAAGAATAGATAGACTAGGTATTCTCTAGGTAAGATACGTATAGAAACCCGCGTGCAAATAATAATTTATGATGAGCTATGGAGGCATTTATAAAAACCACGGAGCTAGACGCTGTAGGTGGCTTATACTTTCCTTTGAACGTTTCAGCGTTGCCTCGAGACGTACTCGGCAGTACACTGAGCTACGACACTAAGTTCGTGCCCGTGTGAAATAAGGAAACGATCGCGTGACATCTTTATTTATTCATTTAGGTTCCTCTTTCATTTGGTACCTTCAATGCATTTATTTATTCTCAAAAAGGAGACCGAATAGATATAACGTGTTTGACGTGTTGTGTTAGTTTCAAGACAAAAGTTATCTAGTCTAACTTGTAAGTAGCTACAGCAATAATGGTAGTCGACAGCAATAATGTTCAGGATGAATTCTCTGTAATAAACATTTGGTCATAGTAATAAATAAGTTTCTGCCAAAATTTCATTTTGTACAAGATTTTTTGCTGACTGTACTTGCATCGTCGTCCGTCCTAAATAATGAGTAGGTACTTACCAAATTTCAAGTCTATCGGACCAACCATTGAAGAGTTCCCTCCTGCGGAAACGATCCTGGCTAAGTCACCAGAACTTCACTAGCAGATTGTCATGTGACTTCCACAAGTATGCAAAATTTCAGCTCAATCGGTTGAAGCTATCTGCTTCAAAATTGAGTCGCAAGATTCCACCCGGACAAACATACTTATACATACATATACGTTGCAAAGTTAAATTAAAGCTGTTAAAAAGACCGTGAAATCTAACATTAATTTTATTTTACCATCATTTCGTCAATTTTAATACGCAAGTCGCGTAAACACGAAAGAAAATTATTAGTACCTTGCGCAAAAACTGAGACTGAACTGTTCAAAATAAAATAAAAAAACCACATTCATAATTATTTAAGTGATAAGTTATCTGAAATGAGAGCCCTCATTCTGCATGGATACACAATTCAGTATTCGCTGAAATTCATTTTGTGTAAGTACCTACCTACCCCCTACCCTAGCCTTCAGCAAAGTGTTGTTGTGTTATGCTTCTAATAGGTACCTACTAACATTATCTACCGCAGCTTGTGTAGGTACCTACTCGTAAGCAAGTACTAAACATTGGATATCTTGTACGACGTACGAGTGTAAGACCTAACATGGATAGAGTTCATTTTAAAATTGAATTTTTAGTTTCTTTGCTTCCTGGGTGAGCAATTCTTTGAATGCAGTTTTGCTTCTTTTTAAAAATAAACGACTGTTTCTAAAGAAACACTAATTAAAAGTAAAATGAGCTAATCGAGGGATATAAGGCAGTTTCAGGCCTTGTTAGGGTCCTTTATTTTTTTCCAACCAGCACTCAATAACCTACACAATTATTATACGAGTAGTAGGTACTTCTATGTAGTGAATGATAAAATGATTAAATATCTAATTGGACCTAGTTGTAGTTTCGTCTGACATGATGTCACCACTTTAAACAGTGAAGGAAAATAATTTGAAAATTAACAACCCGCGAAGTTGCAAATATTCATGGATGTGTCACGAAGAAGAAAAGAACTCGGCGCGGAACGAGCAAGCGCGTCGCGTAAGGGAGGGCGGTTGTCGTTCTGCCGGCTGCGCCCGCACAATACCAGCTCGCTGATTTAAAACACTCGACCAACTTTCCTTCCTGTATATTTCATTATTCTCGGAACTTAATAAGTAATAATAAGTTTTTGGAACTAGATAGAACAAAAACAAAACTCACTTTAGGGACAGCGACACAAACAAAGAAAGCCTTAATTTTATTAATTACTAGCTGTTGCCCGCGACTTCGTCCGCGTGTGTTTTATGTGATACTTTATGACTATTCTCGATATCAAAATTATTATTATTATAACTATTAACTTCGTCACGTGAACCACTATAATTTGTGACACGGAATCTTGAAAACAAAAACAGGTGTAAAATGGTTAATGGCTCATCACATTTATTTATACTTTATTTTACAAATAGTTTAATTTATAGTTTCTTTATTCAAAAAAAGCTAAGTACAGTTTTAGTTACAACACTATTAATTTCGCCAAACTATGATGCTTATTGGCGAATACTGCGCTCACTTTAACGACATTTGTACCCTGATTAATTTAAAAAATTAAATCTATTCTAATCTAAAAATACATAAATCTTTACCTGTTACATAGTACCTTACGACTAACAATTCATTTACTAATCCGTTTTAATTTTTCTAGCAGAAGCTTTTCTAATTTATTTTCTTGGTTTAAGTAGGTAGCTACAGATAATTAACACTTATTATCTTTATCTACAAATTAGGACTACCTTAGAAGAGTGCTGTATTAGAGTACCATACCCTTACAATAATATGTAGGTACTAATCCTGAAACAGGCACATTCAAATAGTTTTCTCGAATAAGTATCGTACTATGTACATTCAGATTTTAAGTATTTATGAAAATTTTGTAAGCAAGCTTACCTTGAAGTGTTTAAGATACATATTGCACTAAGGCGGCCCAGCAGCGTTATATTTTCTTTGGCAGTGTGGTATTTAACCAAAACAATAAAAATCTTATAAAAAGTCCGAGGACAGAAACTTTTACAAGTTCAGTTACCAACTTTTCACAATAAAATTCTGACATGTTCGTAGCGCAGGCGTAAACGCGCCTTTTGATTTTGCATTTTTAGGCAAAGGTACTAAGAGCATACAGCCAAGCGTTTCACGCCGCCCTCATAATAATATCAGGTTTTCAAATAAGAGTGCGTTCGAAAACCGAACGCGTTGTGAATAATGGCGCAATAAATAAAAATAAAGTAACCGGTATTGCATATTGAACTTTAGGTGTTAGGTGTAAGAACACAATTTAGGACGCTAATTTAGGTTGATTTAAGTTTGCCAAAAATGTCTTCGTTGAAAAAATACCTGTGCAGAATGTAATTATTTTATTAATGCTTTTTCACAATTGACAACTTATCCAGCTTTATTTATTTATTTATTTTATTATTACGTTACAAATGATTGGTCGGTCCATGACGCCCTGCAACGGCACACAATAACGATTTATCACTAAATCTCATATCAATTTAAATGTCAATATTTAATATTATAATATTAAAATTATGTCTTATGTACATACGCATGTAACAATATTATATACCTACTAAATTTAGCCCGCGCATTCGCCTAAGTGACCTTAATGTGAAATGCCCTACTATTACGTATGGATGGATGGATTAAGTTGAAAGAATGAATGAGAATAACGACGATTTTAATACAGTACTATGTACATAGAAGAAAATTTAAATTGTCATTATATTACCTTAAGATTGAATATTGCTAGAAAATATGGACCTCACATATTTAAATATTTCTTTATCCTAAATACCTAGTTTGAGAACCACTGGCCATTTCTATGAAAATATTAGGTTGGGTTATATGTATATCGTAATAACACCAGAGGGGTATTTCCGAAACTAAATAAAAACATTACTCGGACTTCGTGTTCCCTGCAATCAATAGTAAAAAACGATAATCTATAATACTAAAAAACAATTATTTTAATAACTTACCTGGGTTCCGAGGAAAGAGTGTTGGGGTTATTGCGAATCACCCAAAAAGGCACGAAAATCACTTGTCTGTCGAGATGGCACGTTGCTTACACACGCTAGCAGCGACGAACGGCGATTGGAGCATCAAAGCCGATAACAATGGTGTCTAAAGCAATGTAGCCAGTAAGAGAATATCGCGGCGTTTGGTACCTATTTATTATAAACTTTCGGAATATACCCAATTCCGCAATTACCCCAAAGCACCCTAGGTATGTATTGAGATACATGTTTCTTTGGTTCAATATTGGTTGTTTCATAGATAAATAATAATATACCTAGCATTTATTTCAGGCATTTAAGGCCCATATAGTAACAAAATACCTAATTAAATAAGGATTTTTCAGGGTTGTTGTAATTCTGCGGTTTTAATTATAATGCTTTCTACTGTAAATGAAAATGAAAATGAAAATTTATTTTTGCAAATGGCCGCCAGGGGCTCTTTTACATGTCTTTTTGAAACTACCAGCACATTCGGAAAGACCATCATTGCCAAGAAGAACTACATAGACAAAACATAATCACTACGTAGTATAAAATAAAGTCGCTTTTTCTGTCCTCATGTCCCGATGTATGCTTATATCTTCAAAACTACACAACGGATTTTCATGCGGTTTTTTTTTTATAGATAGAGTGATTCAAGAGGAAAGTTTATATGTATAATACATGCATAATATACCGTGCGAAGCCGGGGCGGGTCGCTAGTAAATTATAAAAGTTAAATTAAAATTACATAACAACGACATAATATTTTCAAAAAGATAGTGACCGCCGCCGGAGGACGGTCTCTTTGAGGAAGACAGATTTATATCAATGAAACAGCCCTTACAAGTTTTCTCGGGAACATTTCGATACCGGGATTCAGAATTGGGACTGCCCGCCGATACAGCGATATCCAGCCGTACCTACTAAAAAAACATTTCATCGCTGTGCAAGTTACAATTTTCCCGCTCTTTTATTAAAGTATGCAACCTCGTTGCACGAACGCCGCTGCTCTTGTGTTCTTGGTTTTTTTTATGTGCGTACCACACTGTGTCTACCTCATAGAGTTGGAATAGTTATTTGTTATGCAAGGCTGCAAAGTGTTTGTTTGGCGCGAGTGCCTGAATTGAAACCCGAGCAAGCGAAGGATTCTATGATTGAACCACGAGCGAAGCGAGTGGTTCAAAAGAAGAATCCTGAGCTTCGCGAGGGTTTCAAGGCACGAGATACTAAACAACTTTGCTGCCGAGCGAAACACAATTTTTCACCTCACTATAGCGAGAAAAATGGTGGATGAAAGAAAAACAGTCTAATAGTTAATCAGTTTAGTCTAATAGTAAATCAGTTTAGTCCAAAAGTGCTACTACACCATAAATGAGTACCTAGAAGAATAAAATAACTGATCTCCTTATAGCTTTATACCTAGTTATTGTTATTATAAAAGAATATGATCTCACCGTATTTTGTAAGTCATTTTTATTTTATTTTAAAGCATAAAGTATGTACCTAACCCATCTAGTCTTTAGATATATAATTTATTTTAAAGTTTCGCCTAAGCCTGTTTTATACAATAATTGTATAATTTTTTGCTGCATTGCCATGTGTTAGCTATAATTATTAATTAATTATAAGTTGCTACGTCCTAACAGCGCATCATTATGTACAAAACTTTGTAAAAAATGTTGCAATTGAATAAATACTGGTGTTTTTCTATTCTTTTTCTTCTAAATAAGAAAGGTAAAAGGATCTAAGCCCATACAGCCTGGTCTAATAATCTAATAAGTAAAACTTTTTTTTCTGATTGTTCTATCACATGAATTTCTTGTGTATTATACTGTTTTATCATAAACCAAACAACAATTTTGGACAACTTTTCGGTTTCCCGACGAGCAATCTTTATAAACTTTTTTTTTCTAATCATAGATATATTTTTAAAAAGAAAGTTAAAAAATCGCACTAACTAGACTGAATTAAAAAAAATGGGGCGCGTTCTGAATTTGCATCATAATATCTGTTTTTTCCTGCTTGGTTGCTATTTTTGTGGTTAATCACAAATTAAAATAATTAATAAAAACCAATAGGTATCGTTTTTTCTTTTAGCAACGAAAGTTAGCAAATCTTGAAAATAACTTAGGAAGTAACGGATTTTAAAATAAATTAATAATGGATACCGGATCGCGTTTCTGAACGTGACATTATGTTTTTTTTTATCGGATGAAAAAGTTAGGGGTCTGATAACAAGTTTGACATTTGAAGTTCGTATTATTCCGTCCTTCTCATTCACCTAATTAAGTACTATTCGTATAAGCGAGACGATAACATACGAAGTTCAAAGTTCTAATTTCTGAGTATATGAGTAGGTGGGCAATGGTGGTCATCGTCACGTTCGAATTTCAAAAACCTTTTCCACGCAAGCGCGGAAAAAGCACTTTTCTACGCAGATTTTGAAGGAGAAAGACAGCCTTTACGAGCAAGTGAGGTGAAATAAATATTTGTTAAATACAATGAATTTGTAACTATCTATAAATGTCATTTCAAAAGTGTTTTCCTTTTTTCAAAAGTGTAAAAAAATAAGTGGGATAGGAATAGTAGATTTACTCTCCACCATCACGTGTTACTGCTATACTACTAGTATTACGGCCATCGTCTTCGGATTTGCAACGACAAAAATATAAGATAGTATAGGAGTTAATGCTACAGAACTACAGACGCTACAGTGCTACGCCATAGCTGCCGTATCTACCTGTAGGTACTGTACCTTCCTACGATGCTTGAATCGTGATAACGCTTATATTGTAAATATTATACAGATGCACTTAATATAAGAAAGTATAGGAGTTAATGCTACAGACGCTACAGTGCTACGCCATAGCTGCCGTATCTACCTGTAGGTACTGTACCTACCTACGATGCTTGAATCGTGATAACGCTTATATTGTAAATATTATACAGATGCACTTAATATAAGAAAGTATAGGAGTTAATGCTACAGACGCTACAGTGCTACGCCATAGCTGCCGTATCTACCTGTAGGTACTGTACCTACCTACGATGCTTGAATCGTGATAACGCTTATATTGTAAATATTATACAGATGCACTTAATATAAGAAAGTATAGGAGTTAATGCTACAGACGCTACAGTGCTACGCCATAGCTGCCGTATCTACCTGTAGGTACTGTACCCACCTACGATGCTTGAATCGTGATAATGCTTATATTGTAAATATTATACAGATGCACTTAATATTTGCTCCGCTATTGTTAATGTTCTATAATAGCTTAAATAGTATATAATAGCTTAAAAAATATTAGAGATATTGCCTATTCAATAATTCCACTAACTTAACGATATTCATGGACTCACTAATGCATGGCTGCGAGGAGAGGGGCGTGTTGTGTGATAATGATAAGGTCTACTATTTCAAATTTCGAATTTCAATAAAGTGTATTGTAGTGACAATCATACTAAACGTGGCATGTAGGTCTTGATACCCTACGCTCTGTCTACCCCGTAAGGGATAAAGACATGATTTATGTATGTATGTATTGTAGTGACATGACGCTGTCACCTCATGTTTCACTTCGTCTGCGTAGAATTATACATAAAAACCTTCCTCTTGAATCACTCTATCTATTTAAAAAAACCGCATCAAAATCCGCTGTGTAGTTTTGAAGATATAAGCATACATAGGGACATAGGGACAGAGAAAGCGACTTTGTTTTATACTATGTTGTAGTGATAGTTAATCGTAGGTGATATTCTTATGTAACTTGATGCCCACACGAGAAGGTAAAAGTTCAATTTTTACTGTTATTCCTGCCGTAATATACCTCAAATACGCAATTTACTGTATTAACAATACAAAATCATACATTGAAATTTATGGATGAATTGAACAAATTACCCCGCGTTTATGATCATATTTTTTATGCATCCACGCATCCATGCATCCATGCATCCATGCATCCATGTCAAACTGTATTTGGTGGAATTAAATAAATAAGTGCTTATTATGATATTAAAATCAGCAAGATCAAAAAAGATCCAGAAATTGCACTTGGGTAAATACCGACGGGCCTGGAGATTTTGTGAAATATATAATAACCTTAGCTTTTGCCCGTGATTTCGTCGGCGCAGAATCAAAATATGCGCTAAAACTTCTTCTCCCATCGAAAATGTACAAAAACCAGCCAAAAGCGAGTCTTACTTTAGCACGAAAGATTTCTTACTACCTGCCTACCTCAAATAGGTAAAAATAAACCCGTGTCTTGCATGCACACCCACTTCCATTATTTTTTATCCCATCCTTTTGTTCTGATGGGAAATTCGAAAAATCCCTTCTTATGACGACTACGTGATCTTCAAAGAACATGTCTATTAAATACAAAGTCTATATTTTCTAACCGTCTTTTTATCCCGTGGGAAAATTCGAAAATCCCTTTGTAGCACACCTCTTTGATCATCAAGGATTATGCCTGCCAAATACCACGAAACTACATTAGCAAGTCGTTACTCTTTTCAAAAGAGAAGATTTTAATTTAAAGTAATAATATAAATCCCTTTTTTCTCGCTATTCTGCGGGAATTTCGAAGTCTTGAAATTATTTTTCAGCATTTATGATTATTATTAGATATGGAGTTAGGCCCCCTTTTCAGGGGACTTTTACAAACTATAAGACTATCCTATGGGAATTTTGGAAATTCCCTCCTTAGTGTACCTCTACGTCGTCTATAAATATTGCTTCAGTATCGTAGACTCTACTACGATACTGAGGCAATATTTATTTACATTGCGACTCAGCCTTTGACAGCCGACCTTTGACATGTTTATCGATATTCCGCGGGAACTATTTTCCGGGATAAAAAGTAGCCTATAACCTGGCCGGTGATTTTCTCAGCAGATTCGTAAAGTGCATCAAAATCCGTTCAGCCGTTTTCACGTGATGCGAGCGCAAATATACAGACAAACAGATAAACAGACAAAAGTTTTAAAAACTGTTGGAACGTGTTCTGTTATCGATTATAAGTATCCCTAGACATTTCGACCCTCTTCAGGTTTATTATATGTATAGATAATTACAGTTTCCTCATGCTCAGTAAACAAATATAAAACTCTAAACTAACAAACAGTATATAAGTAAATAAATAGATTTTGATCTCTATATATATGTTCTGAAATGCAGAACGTAAGCATGTGAGTTCTACGCATATGCGTCTGCCAACTAATCCTCTAGGTTACCTATTTAGACGGGGCAGAAAATTAAGAGACCCGCAAAGCAACAACAATAAACCACTCTTTGTCGCTATCTGCTTCCTTGCCACTAAAGAAACTTGAACAGCACGGAAGAGCGTCAAATGTCTGCGCGCTCGTACCAACTTGTGTCGGCCGTGTTGTTGTAAAGTACCTAATTGGCAAGACGGGCATGCCAGTCTTATTTTCCTTCGTAGAATTAAAAACAGTGCGCCAATCTGCTGAGCCTAGCTAGTTGAGCTGACTAAGCCTATAGTGTCTTACGTGTCCGCATTAACAGCAACGACGAACAGACGAATCGCTAATACATCACGTTAGTACATTATTAATTCGCGTTACCAGAGCGGACCTGGCCTAAAACGAACTTTTCTCTGAGAAATTTATTCGTAGTGTTTGGTTACTGGTACTTGGGTTGCTCTCTTCGTTCTTTTGGTGCAAAAGGGTGGAGATACAAAGAAATAAATGACATAAAAATAAAAAAATGCTCGTGCATCTAGCTCTACCTATGTACTTTTTATATAAATGTTCATTGAGACTAACCTGTGAGCAAATCTGGCGAATAATTGGGCGCGAGGTCGACGGAGGAGCAGTTCCAACGGTCACCGGCGTGCGCGGCGCGGCAGGCGTCGCGGGCGAGCCGCGCGGCGGCCGCCACGTGCGGCATGGCAGCGGGCTGCCGGCGGCACGCGCGCGCCTGCCCGGCCCCCAGTGCGCCCTCGTGACGCGCCTCCGTGCAATCGTGAGCTGTCCAATTGCCCTCGCTCTCATGCAACGCTCTGCGTCAACCAAACGAGTGCTTAGCAACCAATAGTTTACTACTAAAAACAAAAGAACACTCGCGCCGAATAAAAAATAAGTTCTATTGTAATTTCGAAACTCGCATATTGCAGTCTGGTCCACATGACTGTCTGGAACTGACGGATTTATACCAAGTTATACGACTTTAACTAGGTTTATAAATGTTTGGTCGGTACAGGTAATTTCAACTGCTCCCCATTTTACCTTTAATGTACCTAATTAGGTACACAATAATACACAACACATTCATTAATTGAATAAACAACAGGAAAATGAAAAGAAGTTTTCATAAATATTATTTATTATTCTGTATTTGATATAAGTATAGGTTCCTAGGTTAAGTACCCACATACGTGTGAGTTAAGCAACTTAATTATATTGGCTAAGAGAGTACACCATATGGTTGATAGTGAAACTTGGTTAAGTGGGACCTGGATAAGTGAGAAACCTCCATAGCTGGAACTCATGCTGTGGTCCCGACACCTTAGCACTGGATTACCTCTGTTAGTGGGACAAAACAAACCTCTATATCTGGGATTCTTGTTTCTATTTTATCGTCATAGTTACCTCTATAACGGAGACATCCAGTGTATTTTACCTCTTTTACTGAGATTATATTTTAAGGAACAATTTTTCTAAATTGTTTCCTTTGAATTTCACTGGCAATAACCTCTGTAACTGAGACAAAATTTTATCACCTCTGTAACTGGCACTACATATTTTAATTTTCGTTTTATTTACTAAATTTAGCTAATTTTGTGCCTCAATGACCTCAGGTTTTGTTTTGTTTTGTTGTAATCGGCGTCTTTTTGAAAAATTACGAAATTAAGGCCGTAATTATCTTTACGTGCGGTTTTGTACTATTTATATTAAAAAAAACTTATTGATTATTTTTGTGAACTACCTGTTTTATTTACTCATGTATGTATGTATATGTTTTTACTACACATTATTTTATTTCATTGTCGCACCTCTATAACTATGGTAACCTCTATTTTCACCTCTATTAATGAGAGCCTCTGTAAATGAGACAGATATTAATTTATACCTGGCTATCTGAGACACTGGGTATGTGGAATACCTCTTTAAGTGAGACTATTTCGCAGGTCCCTTGAAGTCCCAGTTATCCAGGTTTCACGTATATGTAATAGTCTATTATTAATCGTAACAAGTGCAAATACTGTGTTCACGAAACAGCACTTTAAATCAGAGTGATTATTTATCAGCGGGTTTGGCAGCGGGCGCGGCGTCCTGGCGTCGTGCCGACTCCGGCCGCTGTCCGCGCTGGAACGCCTCGCACATTTCGTACAAGTAATTCGGAAGGAAGTCCGCTGCTTCTCCTTCTCTGCGACGCAACATTCGGTAAGCTTCACGTAGAGTGGGCTTTGGTGAAAGCCGCAGTTCCAACTCTACCGCTGAAGGGAAGTGCGCCGCTAACGAATACACTATCTCGAGATCAGACGGTGGTGGGTTTAGGTGCCTATAATTTGATACTTTGTGCAAGAAATATTCTGACATAGACATCTGCTGGTTCGCCTCATCATATTTTCCCAATTTCATGTCGTAAAGTGCAGCCTTTTGTCTATCGGAGCCCCAAAATTCTTCTTCGAATGCTCGAAAGAAACTTTCAGTGTTTTTAAATTCACTCTTAAAACAGCGAGCCCACATGAGAGGAATGCCTTCAAAGCAAGATATAATAAAGGAAAGCTGCTTTTCGTTAGGCATGTTTAACTCCGAAATATAGTATTTTACATACTCTACAAAATCCATGGGATGTGTATCTCCACTGTCGTCGAAGTGAGGGCGTTTGTGTGCGGAAGCCAAAATCCAATCGTTAATATTATTAGTTAACGACTGTATAGTTGCTTTACGGGTGTTTTCGTTTTCTTTACCGTCTAATTCGACAATTTTTGGTCGGCTATCTTGAGTTATGTTAGACTTCTCAAATACTCCGTCAGTTTTTCCCAAATTAGGAAGAGACATATGACTACGAAGTCTAGAAGACGGCATATTTTTATAAACATCTTCTTGGCTTTGGGAAAAACGAACTCCATACCCCAGAGATGTTGGTTTGTACGACGGTCTGTCTTCAAAAAGCACGTTGTCCCCAATTCTTGGCCGGTCGTCCCGATTTTTGTCTTTGCTTACCGATGTGGATATTTTATCTACCATCTCAGATAAATTTGTTACTGATGATTTGATCTGACGTAAATCGACAAAGAGGCTCATGTTTAAGTTATTAATAATTAATCTTATGCTCTCTGTAACATTCGCTTCTGCTTTCTTAATTCTGAAACAAATGGAAGATAGTTAAGGTAAATTTATTTACCTATTCTCAAATATAAAATCTGGATCAACGCTTTCATTTGTACTGCATGTAGCTGAAGAGATTCTACTTATACCTAGGTATCTACCCGAGGCAGGCTTGCAACGCAGTGTAGACAGGTTGCAGCATTGCAAGATTGACTGACTGATTTAATTAACTTTTTAAATATTACCAAATATTTGGGATTTGGGAATTTGGATATTATAATTTTCTCCTACTTGTATCATTATTATAGTAGTCAGAAATCAATACTTGAAGTCAATAAATAAGCAAAGTGGTGTTTAGTATGATTTACATTTTATGAACCTATTTAATTTTTGGGTCTCAAAATGTTTACTTGTGCATGTTAGTGTCAGTTTTTATTTATAAATACGCATTATAATTACAAAGCCCCGATAGCGAGCTTGTTCAAAGTGCAAGAAGGTGCGTGCGTAGTACGTTTGAAAGTAAAATAGGCTTACGTGCGGCGAGGACGGGCGAGCACTCCGTACTACCCGCTCCGCCGAGGGACGCCGTACTTGCCGCTTTTTTATACACAGCTTAAGTTACGGCAACTGGGTTATCGGAGACAGAATATTAAATTTCATTGATGTTCCGTCGTGCCTGCCAAGGACATGCGTTACCGATTGTTATTTCCAATAATCCAAGGGGCGCGCGCAATATCCGAACTTTGATGCCGTGCCTCGCTTTGTATCTACTTAAATTCGCCGAATATCTATATAGTAAAATAAACTATCTTCAGATATGTTACACGCGAACCGTAATACGAGTAATATTTGCAGTGCCCCTACAGGGTTTGATCTTGTATATTGTATCTTGTATCAAAGCAAATAAAAGTTTGAGTTTGAGTTCGAGTTATGTCATTATTTTATCTTCTATATATATGTAAAAATGATTTGCTTTTCGTTTGTCTTGCTAAAATTCGAGAATGGCTGTACCGATTTGAAAGTCCAGGGAGGGTTTTAACGGTGAGAAATAATTAAAATAAACAGGAACGGGGACGAAGCTGCGAGCAACGTCATATTAATACGTATACGTATACCTACACGCAAGCAGTTGAATGGAAAAGAAAAAGTTTGAAATACAATTGTAAGTAGTATAATTAATTAAAAAAAAAAACTTGTGGCGCAAAAAAAGCTTCATTCTGTAAGTAGGCCGAAAAGGGCTCTTATGTCCGTTCCTATGTCCGCTTGTATCTCTATACTCAACGGCTTAACCAACTTTAACAAATGAAAAGAACGTCATCACATCATTCACCAAAATTTACAATAGTTATTAGAAAAAAAATCAACCCTATACGTACGTAATAAACATCCAATAAATTAAAACATTCGATTACACTTAGCACAGTGGGCTACGTTTTTCTACGTTCTGTACTAACCATCGTATTGCGCTCAGTGCCTCCTGGCATACAGGTGCTTCAAGTCTTGTAGCTAATTGGAATCGGATATTACTGCAACTCTATTAATAATTGCTTGGTTTCGCTTCGTAAACTGATATTCGTGTAATGCGATGGGGTGAGGAGGGAGCGCGCACGCGACGTCATGACATGACGCCAACGTCGGCCCACGGAACTTCCATTCACGAGCTAATGCAGTGCAGGCCCGCCCGCGAGCCGCGGTAATTAGCCAGGCCGCGCCGTTAGAGAGCGGCACCGGCTGCACTGGGAACCCTTGAGCATTATAAACGCGCATTCAAAAGACCACCCATCACAAAGCAAATTAGAATTAGGTACCTACCCTTAAAAATGTTTAGTCACAAAACGACGCAATAGCAGTTGACTCGAAACATCGAGTCACGGTGTTACGAACACAAAGCTTCCGTAGCTACGTCCATTGTGGGTAATTCATGCGGAATGTAATTGTTCCGTTGTCCGATTCGGCACCGGGAACATTATCGCGTTCGTCACGCCGCGCACGTGTACGAGCGATCTAATAAAATAATTCCCGTATCTAATTGTACGCGCATATCTCGATCTAGGAGACAAAGGGCCAGCCGAGGGGCAAAGCCATGGCAAAGCGATACGCTCTGTCATAACTGCTCGTATAAAGCGTAGAACACCGACCTTTTCAAAGTTTTTATAAATAGGCTTTTTATAATAGTACATTACTGCAGAGGCCGGGAAAGAAGGGCTTGCAGGCTGAGTATGTATAGACAGGAATAAGTAGACCTAGACAGCCAAGCATAACGAGGCCGGATAGGTATACGAGGCTGGCAAGTTCTTTCACGCCGATGATTTTCTCAAATATGCACTGAAATAAAAAAATCCTAGAAATCATTTTTTTTATTCGTAAGACAACTAAAATTGTACCAGACTTAAATTATTACTAGGTACCATCACACAGTCAAGGAAACCGAATCACGTACCAGGGTGGAACCTTTGTGCTACTAATGTCATGTTGACATCCCATACATCTGCCAAACATATAATAGCGCAATTGGTTACGAAAAGGTTTCACCCTGGTATGTGACTCAGTTTCCTCGACTGCATACAATAAATGTTTATGTCTTTCTAATATGGATTTTTAAAACGTCAAAATAATCCCAAAAACATCGATTTGTACAACATAAGGGACTGCTAAAATAAAAAATCCAGATCACGTCGAGTCTCACAAAAATAGTAATGCCTATCTGAAAACACAAGTACCTAGGTAGGTACTCAAGAATATTGAGCAAAAATAAAAAAAATAAAAAGTTAGCTTAAAATGGTGCTATGATCAAAACATTGAACAAGGATGTTCATTTTCGAAAAAACCTAAAAGTCCGAATATCTTGGAAACCGTGCAACTTTTACTAAACCAATTATAGCTTTATTATAACGTCCTAAGTGCCCTCTATCCATAGTTCAAGGATTATCCACTCATTACCTAACACCCTGTATAGAATATTAATAGTCCTGTGAATTTATTCCCTATCTAATAAATGAACCACAGAAATTCAGATTCTTAATTTCAGGTCGTGTATAGTGGCCTTTATCATGGATATTTTAGCCTGACACACGTATCCTTAAAAATATTGACGTTTTGCATTGAAACAAAAGACTGTCGTATTGCAGGCCTAGGCCTGAAACGTTGTTTTTTGAAGCCTATTTTAAGGAACACAACATAAACATACATTAGCTGCTAGATAAATAGAACTTTTCTCAAACATGCTAATGATTAGCATGTTTGAGAAAAGTTCTATTTATCACTTTATTAATCGAGATATGATCGTGATATGATCAATAATATGTCCCATACGACACACGAAAGAATATCTACCTACAGTAAGATGATAAAAGTATTAAGTATAGGTACTTAATCACTGATTAATAATCAGCAAACAATTTACCAAAAGTTTTAGAAAACTTCGTTGAAATCTAAATTTAAGTTAAAAAAAACATTGTAGGTAAATTGTTTAAGAATGGAAGCATTAGAGCTGACGCGGCTGCAGCGGTGCGGTGCTGATTCCAGTTTAATGATGATTAAATGCTGTATGATTGTGTCGGCAGCGTGCGTGCCGCGCCCGCGCCCGCGCCCGCGCCCGCGCCGCGGCCGCACCGCTGCCGCCCCGCCCAACGCAGGTACTCATTTTTAAGTAAACGTTAAGTTTAATAGTACATTACTGCAGAGGCCGTGAAGTAAGGGATTGCTGGACGAGTTTGGGGTAGGTGGCCGAGTCGAAGACGAGGCCAGATAGAACGAGTCCTGCAATCCCTGTTCCGGCCAAAGCTTGTATAGTGCTTTTCTCAAACAATGTGAGGAAATATTAAAATTAAAATAACTACTAGACAATCAAGTAAATCATAGTTACTTTTTTCCGGTAGCATATTTTGCATAGCTAAATTTGCCTCCTTTTTTAAATGAGGCGGAGTACAGTTCATAAGTTCCCCGTCACTTTCATCACTAGAAGTCATTTTTATTTCTGTTAAATTATAATAACAATCACTACGAAATACGCATAAGCAGAAAAAAAGATTTTCGATTTGCCACCTTTTTTATTTTTTAAATGTACTAATTTGATCCAGCTATTTGAGCACCATGTTTAACCGCACATAAATATAGTACCATAGATTTTTTTTATGTCGCAATTATGCTTAGGTACAGATTGTGGTGGTGGTTGGCTGTATGTAATTTTTTCCTTTGCCAATTTAATTTTAGTATAGAAATTTAAAAAATTAGAGCAGCGGACAAAAATGGATTTTCATACTAACTTTTGTGGCCTAAGCCAAGAAGTAATGTAGGGAGCCATAAACGAGAAACTTCATGTCCTCATATCGGGACATTAACGCATACATTTCCGAGCATGTTTGAGAAAAAGGTTTTATTCAACATTTTTCGTCATGGTCAGGAGGGTGACTTGAATTGGAATGAAAAATAGCAAGTGCTTACTGATGTCTAGAGCTAAGAACGACTAAGATATTAGGTACTTATGAAGAAAAAGTCCACCGTTATAACATCGTCCACGTTTTTTGCGCGTAATACAGATTTCTCCAAATTTTAAGCAATTCAATTTGTAATAATCAGTAGCAGCAAGCGAGGGGCTGGGTCTCGCTAGTGTCGCAGTAAACTACCACGCGTCATTACGCACCGAAGAATGATACTGTAATTATGAACCATTCGACACACGCCCCCAGAGTAATGACGGTTAAAATCAAGATCAGAGAGAGGCTTCCATTTATTAAATGGTTCAGGGTAGAGGTGGAACATTATAGGTCTGCAGCAAACCGTGGACTACTCGTAAATCGCTACCTATAAATAAATCTAAAGTTAGAGAAGGAAAAATAAGGATACCTATTGCTTTAATCTTTTGCCTGCCTTGTATTTCATTAGACTAGCTACGTAAAACTACTTGTCTTTGCATTAGACTACATGTGCTCAATAAAATACAAGGAATAATTAATATTAAAATGTTTTATAGCGGGCATTCGTGTAAAATTAAAATAATCATGAGTACCTGCGTACCTACTCCTCTCATTTGGCAGAATATCATATATAATGTCCAATGTGTATGCGGAACACGCGTGCACATTAATTTATATCACGGCTCGGCAAATCCCGTTCCCAATTTAAATGTAAATAGCTATTAAGTAGGAAGCCCAAATAATTGAAACAAATGCAGGGATTACTTAACAAATTGTCCAATACAAGGGCGATTTATCTAAGTCGCCACATTATGAAGAACATTTGTTACATTTATGTAACATTTTTTTTATTGAATAATATCTTTGACAATTTCATGTCATATCATACTCGTAGGCTACATCGGATAGGTATTAATACTAACAGCTGTTATATACGTTAGGTCTTGTCACCTTAGGCTCTGTCTACCCCGTAAGGGATAAAGACGTGGTAGGTATGTATGTTAAAATATCCTATATATCAGTTTCATAACTCAAACATAAAGTTGACCGATAGTTGGCTGATAACAGTTCACATAGAGGTATTCATAGGTCACTCGTGATCACAAGCACATCGTCAGTCCCTTGATCGATCTACGACGCGGCAAATTAAAGTGTATGGTATAAGTTAGCTCCTTACCAATAATGTCTAACAGCGGGCCCTTGTAAGACCTTGTCCAAGGGCGTCGCCAGTGGATGATCAAGGTACAAGTACTGACAGAGAATGGGAACAGTATGGCGGCACTTGAATGTCAACATTAGCAAAAAATAATTGTCATTTTTTGGATTCCCTGGGAGGATGGGGGCGGCCCTCCCCTGTATATTGTTTTGTGATTAATGGCTGTACTTGGAGGTGTCTATAATGTCTATAATATATTCTAAACACATATCAGATGTACCTATAACAAATTCTACAAGCACTAAGCGATAAGCATTAATTCAAGGAGCAACTGAGCAAATGGCTGGGTGCATGATTTACTCAAGCATTGTGACTGTGTCAGTTACAATCGTTTTGTTTCTTGTCTGCGTGCACTTATGCAGTAATAAATAGATATGCAACTAATTCGTGGCATACGAGTATATTATGCTGCTATCTATTTTCATTGCACATCATTTATTACTTTTTTCACTTCACTTGCTCGAAAAGGCTGACGACGTATCCTTCAAAATCTGCGTGGAAAACGTGATATTTCTTTTTTTGGCGTGATAACATCTTATAAATCGATGAACGCCGGCTGCAGTCACGAAAAAGCATGGCTCATTGCGTTATGTTCCGCGTGACGTTAGTGTGCAAGTGAGAGCGCGGAACAAACGATAGAGAGGCACGAAATTCTCGCGTGACGTCAGAGATAGCAGTTCGAATATGTTTCTTTACTTTATGATGTTATCATGTAAAACTATCGTTCGTAAACCGACTTTGCAGGCGGTTATCGGTTTTTTTTAATTGAATGAAAAAGTTAGGGGGTCGAATAACTATACAACGACCGCTTAAAGGAGTCCTCGCCCGCGCGGTCTAGGGACGCGGGGTCGGACGACAAAGGGGGCCGAGAGAGGTGCGGGCGGGTAGTGCGCCTGCCGCCCGCACCTCTCTCGGTCCCCTTTGTCGTCCCACCCCGCGCCCCTGTGCCGCGCGGATGAGGACTCATTTCAGCGGTCGGTCTATAGTTCTACATTTGAAGTTAGTATTTCCCGTCCTTCTCACTCACCTAATTAAGTACTATTCGTATAAGCGGGACGGCAACATATGAAGTTCAAATTTCAAATTTCTGAGTATATGAGTAAGGTGGTCATCGTCACGTTCGAATTTCAAAAACCATTTCCACGCAGATTTTGAAAGAGAAAGACAGCCTTTTCGAGCAAGTGAGGTGAAAATAATTATTGTCGGGTGCTCTAGTCTCGAGGGCCAGAAGGAAGTTAGTAAGGGTGGCCGCCGTGCCTTATCTTTAAACTTGAGTGTTTCTTAAGTAGGAAGCCGCAATGCAGGTGAGTAGGTGCGGCGGTTTAATGCAGGCATCATGATATTCATTTCATCATAATTTTATGTTAAGTTTCAACTGACCGCGCATTTTTGATTTTAACCATTGGCATCCCACATCGCTCAGTTGGATGACGTTGTTAAGCGAAAAATAGCTTAAAACCGTAATGGTGTTTTTATTATAATCAGCTAGGATAGTAGGTATTTCAGGATAGGTACCCCCTCGGTATGGTGACCGTTATTACGGGGGGTCCTCTTCTCTGCAACTGACTGTACTGACTGTAGGTAGGAACCTACTAAGTTCAGTCGTTTAGAACAGAAGTAGGAACAGAAGCAAGATAGCAAGTTAAAAAAAATACAAATGAGTAACTTACTTTCAAAAATGAATTGAAGACTTCTTTGATTAAGAAGTGCTTTTATACAGTTACAGAGCTAGCCAAATTAAATCTAATTTAAATTCAAAATAAAAACACTCTTTGACATCCTGATTTCGATTTAATTTCTTAACTAAAATAATAAAAGTGTGGGCTACTTTTTTTGTGGATGACATGGGTTTTTGTCTTTACTGTACGTTGCCCTTTTCTCTGTTTTTCTGTTAGCTATCCAAAAATTTTAGAACTCCTTAACTAGAATAATTCATAGATTAAATAAAATCTTATAATGCATTACTTACATCACATTTTATTTTATATTAATTGTTAATTAATAATGTTAGTCTTTTGTTATTATTATTGCGTGCCCTTGCAAGGCATTAAAAAAGTACTCATGGACCTACCTACTATACTAATCTTTACAATGAATCACTACATAGTATAAAACAAAGTCGCTTTCTCTGTCCCCATGTCCCTATGTCCCTATGTCCCTTTGTATGCATATATCTTCAAAACTACACAACGGATTTTGATGCGGTTTTTTTTAATAGATAGAGTGATTCAAGAGGAAGGTTTTTATGTATATTTCTACGCAGACGAAGTCCCGGGCAGAAGCTAGTAAATGATAAATGAAAGTCATTGATTTACACGCTAATTACTAGATGTGTACTATGAATTTCAATGACTGTGACTCGAAAAACGACTAAAGGACGTACTGTAGGAATAGGTTCGGCTGGTTTATGCTGGCAGGTTTTGGGTGCTGGCTGTTCTGAGATAGTTCAAGTTCCGAATATCGAACACCCGTTCGATATTTTGAAAGGTTTTTGTTTTTGGAACTTGGGACGGCTCGGAGATCAGCTCGAACCGAAAGCCGCATAGGCGGATTTCTATATATTTTGTAATGACAATCTAAAGTTGAAATAAAATCAAGATTTATTAAGTTTGTGTTTTAACTTGAGTAACTTGGCCTTCTGCAATAACAGTTTGGTTAGATATCTTATAACCCGATTCCCGTACAGACTGAAGTGCCTCTTCAGGGCAGCTCTACAGTACCTACAAACCAAGACAGCTGGCGTTTATTTAAGCGCCTCAATGCTGTTCCTAATGAAAAGTTTTTGCCCTATGGGCTAATGTGGCTATTTTGCCATAAATATATAAATCCAGTTTTAATATATTTAAATGAATAAATAAACTTAAATAAGTATGAAATTTGTTTTGCCTGAAAACATCACAAAAGGCTTAGCTGTGAAATGCAGACGGAAAGCCCGAGTTGAGTCAACGGTCGCTCGGCACTCGGCAGACCGCCCGCCGCGCCCCGCCTGGCGCCAGGCAACTAGCATGCGCGCCTATTCTCACTTGTCGCACAGTAAGTCGCTTACGTACCTACTGTATCAGCCAGAAATAGATACACCGTATTCATTTGTTTAATTTTCTCAATAGTAACTAAAATGAATTAGACTGGTTTCATGTCTATGGTGAATGACCAGGCCGCTCACCCCACCTCGTAGCTAAGTACCTAATATGAGACGCGCTAAAAATTTACATGCGATACCTACCTAAATATATCCTTATCTTAAGACGCTAACATGATACTGGAATGTCACTATGCGTTTTTCTGCCTGTCTTTGAAAACTATGCGTACCTACTGAACATACAAAACCATCATAGGTATATTGTTAAGCTTATAGATTTCCGTTTTCATTTGTTTGTTGTTTTATTTTTTCTTTTACTGTTTAGTTGCAGGAGCGACGTCGAAGTTCCTAAAACGTACCCATAGTGAGCCTGTGGGGACGGAAGTGATACATGCCCTCGGTACCGCTCTGCTTTCAGAGCAGGACATGAGTGCGTGAGAGCCAACATTGGGGCCGGCAGACGTAAGCTTGCCTTCGGAATACAAAAGCTTATTGTGGTTACTTACTTGACATGAAATGTATATTACATAATTTTGTTTTTTTCTCTTCGACATTGGAGACATCTCCAATTAATTTATTTGACGGTGGAGGCGTTTTACACCTCCACTGAACTTAAATTATTTTTATTGTTTTTTTTTATCCTTCTTTTTTCCATATCTAGCTACTTTGTTTTACTTTGAATAGTAGAGACTTTATACATCTCTATTATAGAATAAATAATATAATTTAAGGCTCGGGGATCTTATACATCCCTTTTATAAATGTATTTAATTTAAGTAGAATTTAAGTATTCTTTCTGTATTTTATTTTGAAAAAATGACTTTCTGCCAAGTTTCTTGCGGCGCATTCTTCTTGCCAATGATGGTCTTTCCGAATGCGCTGGTAGTTTCAAAAAGACATGTAAAAGAGCCCTTGGCGGCCAATTTGCAAAAATAAAATTATGATTTTGATTTTTTGATCAAGGACCTAACAACTGTCCAGCAGAAACCCACAAGTTCACAAAATGAACATTAGGTCAGACACGTCCCGGACAGCATCGATATACGTTACTGTATGTTTATCTGTTCGCTATAAATTCAAAAAGTACCGTACGGATTTTCATGCAGTCTTCACCAGTAGTTAAAGTGGTTCACGAGGAAAGTTGTTTAATTACTCAAGGTTTTGTGTAAATTGGTTGAAATATAACGATAATTAATGTAAGTATCGGGAAAAGTCACGCCGCCTGGGATACGACACTGGATACGACTCGTATATTATTATATTAAGCTCGTATCATACGAGTTTAATTCTGCGCGGACGAAGTCGCGGGCAACATCTAGTAGTATTATAGGTAGTTCGCTTCATCTGATCTTAATTGAATATATTATTATAATTAGGATAAGTCCTAACCTACTAATATTACAAATGCCAAAGTTTGTGAGAATTAATGGAAGTACTATGGATGTTTGTTACTCTTTCGTTGAAATGTATATGTATGTAGATCAAAGTCACGATTAGCACATAGGCTAGGTACTTTTTATCACGTATATTGCGTAGTTCCCGCGGGAAAGCGATAAACCAATTCTTCGCAGTTTATAATAAAACTAGCCTTTGCCCGCGACTTCATCCGCGCATAAACAAAATTTGCGCTAAAACTTCTTCCTCTCTTCCTTCGAAAATGTACCTACAAAAATCAGTCAAATGCGAGTCATACTTAGTGTCCGACCGAAACACGATTTTTAGCCGAAACCGAAACCGAAACCGAATATTCGGTTTTTTTCTGATTTCGGCCGAAACCGAAACCGAAACCGAAATTTTTGAAGACGTATCAAAATATTCAAAATTACTGTAGGTACAAATCGTAAGGAAAAGGTTATTGCAAAGATTTCTTATATGAGAACAGTTTCTTTTTTGTTAAACAAAGTAAAAAACGTTTATATTTAATGAAAAAAAAGATACATATACATGAAACTACCGTGAGACTTAATCATAATTACACATAAACGGATAACTCACGTATAAAAAGTCGAGTTATGCTCGACATGTTTCGGACTATTGCGTAGTCCTTCTTCCTGGAGCTTGGAACGAAGTTCGTTACGCTGCCGGGGCGAGCGCTTCAGGAAGAAGGACTACGAAATAGTCCGAAAGATGTCGAGCATCACACGACTTCTTATACGTGAGTTATCCGTTTATGTGTAATTAAAATAGATATAATTAGAGGTAAATTATGAAATTTAAACCAAATCAAATCAAATCTTTAAACTTTTAAACAAAGTTACCTAATTAATATTATTATGATACCTGAACAAAGTCAATTGCAAGATAAATCACAGCTTAAACATAAATCAACTTTTACAAAAATTATAGTATTATCACTGTAATCAGAGATCTTTAAACAAAGTTTTAGAATAATACCTCGTGTGACAAAGTCAAACATTGCAAGAGAAATCACAGCATTCATGCTACTTTAACATAAATCAACTTTGTCAAAAAATATGAAATAATTACATTTTAATCAACTCCCTTTCTCTATATAATTATGAAATTATCACTTCAATCACCGATCTTGAAACAAATTTACCAAGATCGTTACAGTAGTCATGCTACTTAAACACTAATCAACTTTTACAAACAAAACAATATGAAAATCAAATTTTACACATTAATGAGTTCTTGTATTTAGAGTATTTAAATTTTTACTTTTACTTTACGCGCCCGAATTAAGCCGAGCGCTCCCGATGCGAGAGCCGCGAGAGGCCGCGAAGTAATTTCGGCCCGGCCGAAGGTTTCGGCCGGATTCTGGCCGAAACCGAAACTTCGGCCGAAATCACTTTTTTGGCCGAAATTGGCCGAAACCGAAACCGAAACCGAAACTTCGGTCGGACACTAGTCGTACTTTAGCACGAAGAATTTCGTACTACCTACCTACCTGAACGAAATAAACCCGTTTACCCACTTCTATAATTTTTTATCCCATCCTTTTGTCGTGTCGGAAATTCGAAATCCTTTCTTATGACGCCTACGTGATCTTCAAAGAACATGGCTACTAAAACCGAAGTCTATATTTTCTATGCTTACTTATAACTATGCTTACCAGTCTTAAAATTGGAGATAGGCTTACTTTTCAGTGGACTTACAAACTCCTAATATTTCTAAAATCTTTTCGACCAGATTGGTAAAATTTGCATCAAAATTCGTTCAGCCGTTTTCACGTGATGCGCTCGCAAACATACAGACAGACAAACAAAAATTCTAAAAACTGTTGGAACGGGTTCTGTTATCGATTCAAAGTATCCCGTGCCAATTTTTTTTTAATATATTCCATGTATAGACTTTCGACCCTCTTTCGTCACATACATACACAAATCACGCCTTTATCTCTTACGGGATAGACAGAGCCTAAGGTGGCAAGACCTACAGGCCACGTTTAGCAAGATTATGGGCGTATAAATGGCAAAAAAAAAACTATCGCATTTATAATATTTAGTTGGATTAGTAGGATTTTTGAGCCGGACTGTGGTAGCCACGCAACAGACATGGGCGGGTGGGACATACAAATAAGCCATCAAAAATGAAATATTTTTGGCCCCAATAGATGGCGCGCGAGATTTTTAGTGCGACTGGTAAAAAGCTAGTGGCTTTTATTTGCGATACATAAATACTTGTGAACTAAAGCATTCTCGTGTAGGCGCCGTCGCGTCGCAAAAAGATTACCTATTTCGTAACATACGAATAAAAGTGATCAAATGCATTTAATTAGACTAATATAAAAAGTAATTAATTACAATTATCCTTCAAAGGCCGCCAATGTCGTTACGGAAGAATACGACACGACGTCGGCGGCTAAAATAAAAATTAAACAAATCTGACACCGCGGCGAGGATGTGGGTAATTTATTGAATTTGTCAGGACAAAGTGAATAGCCGTTGTGTAAATAAAGATCGCCGCGGCGCGGATAAATTTGTGTCAGATCAAATGAATCGTGCGCGCCGCCGGTTGCTCCTTTTGTGCAAGCTGCGCTTTCCTTGAACGACCTGTTCAATGAAAGTGACATGTTAATGCTTCGACGAATTTTATACATAAATATACAGGGTGTAAGAAACACCCCGGAGCTAAAAAAATATACATAATTATCTAGCCAATATACCTCAGGCCTAAAAAATATATTAATATAAATTTTACTTCTGCGCGGACGAAGTCGCAGGTAACAAATAGTAAGTACCTACATCATAATATTCATAAATACTGAAAGTCGTTAGTGAAATTTTTAAGTCAACTACGAACTTTAACAAAAAAGATAACAGATTAGGTAGTTTGGGGCTAGGTAATATGGGCACAAATACAAGCTACTAAATACGGGTCGTGTTTCATAGGTATATTTACAACTAGCATCAAAATTTGCGCAAAAAGTTCTACCAACCAACCAAACCAGCCAAATGCGAGTCGTACTTTAGCACCAAGAATTTCGTACAACCTACCAACCTCAAATAGGTAGAAATAAACCCGTGTCTTGCATGGACAGGACACCCACTTCCATTATTTTTTATCCCATTCTTTTGTTCTGATGAAAAATTCGAAAAATCCCATTTTATGACGACTACGTGATCTTCAAAGAACACATCTATTAAATACAAAGTCTATATTTTCCATACCGTCCTTTTATCCAGTGGGAAAATTGGAAAATCCCTTTGTAGTGCACCTCTTTGATCATCAAGGATTATGTCTGCCAAATACCACGAAACTATATTACCAAGTCGTTACTCCTTTCAAAAGAGAAGATTTCGAAGTAATAGTATAAATCCCTTTTTTCTCGCTATCCCGCGGGAATTTCGAAGTTTTAAAATTAATCTTCACCAGTTATGATTCCCTAGTTGTGTGCCAAATTTCAAGACTAGTAATTATAGTTATCGAGATAGGCTCCCTTTTCAGTGGACTTACAAACTCCAATTATTCCCCTATCCCGTGGGAATTTTGAAAATCCCTCCTTAGTGCACCTCTATGATACTGAAGCAATTTATTTACGTTGCGACTCCAGGAAGCTGCGACCTTTGACATGTTTATCGCTATCCCGTGGGAACTGTTCAATTTTCCGGGATAAAAAGTAGCCTATAACCTGGCCGGTGATTTTCTCAACAGATTAGTAAAGTTTGCATCAATATCCGTTCAGCCGTTTTCAAGTGATGCGCTCGCAAATATACAGACCAACAGATAAACAGACTAAAATTCTAAAAACTGTTGGAACGTGTTCTGTTATCGATTCTAAGTATCCCCAGCCCATTTTTTTCTTAATATTTTCCATATACAGACTTTCGACCATCTAGCTTTATTATATGTATGGATAATTAATTACCGCTTGGGATGTTAGTTACACTATCCTGTTGTAGTTTATTAAGGTGCGAAGCAAATGTTTCGATATTATTGCATTAGAAGACAATGTGCTCTGCGTATTTCACTAGACTTTTCTATATTTTTATAACATTTTGAATAATATATGTGCCGGCTAAGTGCGTCGCTTTGGCTATTTGAACGTTCTATCTCACATTAACTTTGCTCTACGTAATGCACTACACTTAAATGTCAAAGAAATCTGTGCCTCACACAATGCCATAAAATAAATCCAGTAAAGTGGCTCGTATTTCACCTTCACTCGCAGGCATACCACTAGCACGTAACCCGGATGAAAGAATTCAATAAAAATCACAATCGTAAAACTAAGACGGCATCCATATAAAAATACCTAAGAAAGCATTAAGAGCAGTCCCCTAATAATAGGTCCCGCCAGATGCACGGGACGGCCGCCTGGAAAAGTCACGATGGGAACTCGAGCGAGGGAAATCATTTTTTTCGGTCTGCCACACACGGCCCTTGCTAACTCGGCGAAAACTGAGACCGCTTCTCTCACGGGAATCACTTACACAAAGGATATTATATTTTATGCTTCGTACACGAAAAATTTAACGTATAAGTAATAATACTAAACGAGTGCCATGAAACGGAAGGAATTGTGTTTATTTTAGAATATATGTATATATTGATAGGTGAGTACAAAAATATGTTTATTTCTATTTAAAAAGTGTTCTACTTAGCCTACATCAGTGAGAAGGGATAAACGTTAGTGAATAGCATTGAATATTTTAAGATTCGATTTCCTACGTCTTCTACAACCAAAAAATGACTTTCACAAGTTCGACTCCGACCCGACTGTGTGCTGTTTGGGTATCGGTAGATATCATCTCTGCTGAGGCCCGATTTTTGAAAGCACATCACTCGAAAGTACCACAAAAAATGTGCTCAATTTGAAATACGAGTAGCTTAGAAAATACTTACGGCTCTCATTAATCTTGAGAACTAGTCAAAAATTTCATTAGAGCTGTAGTTTTGAAGATATAAATAGATTTATACCACTTTCGAGTGATGTGCTTTCAAAAATCGGGCCCCTGGTCTCATTCGTCAAGTACTGAACATTGATCACCCACCAATTTCGCAAATTTAATTTAATTATCATCAATGAAATATTTAATGGCACGGATATTTAATTTAAAAGGACTGTTATATAAAAAACAAAAGCATAAAAAAGGTAATACTCGTAAGAGTCATTGTTCGATTCACAACATCAGTGTTAGATTAGAAACAAATACCTAAGTCATATACAGGGTGTTAGGTAATGAGTGGATAATCCTTGAAGTATGGATAGAGGGCACATAGGACGTTATAATAAAGCTATGATAGGTTCAGTAAAAGTTTCACGGTTTCTGAGATATTCGGACTTTTAGGTTTTTTTCGATAATGAACACCCTTGTTCAATGTTTTGATCATAGCACCATTTTAAGCTAACTTTACATTTTTTTTATTTTTGCTCTATATTCTTGAGTACTTGTGTTTTCAGATAGGCAATACCATTTTTGTGAGACTACATTGGATTTTTTTTTAAATAATCCTAAACTTAATTTTTGCTTTTTCAATCGTACGAGTACTTTGATCGAATTTTCAGTCCTCATGGTGAAAAAAAAAATACACTACCGCCTAGTTGCCAATAAGATTAAAAACATGCCGGTTTATTGACAATTTAAAAATAGTAATTACCTTTTGAATTTAATTTCAAAATGCCAAAATAATAAAAATAAATGCATGGTCACACATTTTTCCCGATTTACTTTTTGTATCACGAGCGTAGAATTCAAAACTTTTTGTTGCAAAAATAACATTACTGCTCACTTAAATGCAAATGGCATTTAAATAATTCCAATTTAAAAAACATGCTGGCTGCCTTTTGTTTTTTTTCGACTTCGATTTTGAATTTCGCTATTATTGCATAATTAATGGTGAAATTGTGCCTTGGCACTTACCATAAATGTAATGCATTTGGGCATATTCTATCGGTGTGTATTATGTTCGAAGCAGTAAAAAAACTTCAACACAACAATCTAAACGCACAACTCACCATTCATTACGCAATAATAGCGAAATTCAAAATCGAATTCGAAAAAAAAAAACAAAAGGCAGTCGGTATGTTTATTAAAATTGGAATTATTTAAATGCTATTTGCATTTACATAAGTGGCCAGTAATATTATTTTTTCAACAAAAAGTTTTGAATTCTACGCCCGTGATACAAAAAGTAAATCGGGAAAAATTTGGGTGAGCGTGTTTTTTTTTATTTATTTTGGCGTTTTGAATTTGAATTCAAAAGGTAATTACTATTTTTAAATTGTCAATAAATCGGCATGTTTTTAAGCTTATTGGCAACTAGGCGGTAGTGTATTTTTTTTCACCATGAGAGCTGAAAATTCGATCAATGTACAATTGAAAACGCAAAAATTAAGTTTACGATTTTTTTTTAAATCCAATGTTGCCTAACAAAAATGGCAATGCCTATCTGAAAACACAAGTATTCAAGAATATTGAGCAAATATAAAAAAATGAAAAAAGTTAGCTTAAAATGGTGCTATGATCAAAACATTGAACAAGGGTGTTCATTTTCGAAAAAAACCTAAAAGTCCGAATATCTCGAAAACCGTGCAACTTTTACTAAACCTATTATAGCTTTATTATAACGTCCTAAGTGCCCTCTATCCATAGTTCAAAGATTATCCACTCATTACCTAACAACCTGTATATGGTTTACACGGTTTAATGGTCTTATTCACAAAAACTTACGTTCAGGAACAAGCTCTAAACCCTAACTCCGTAGTAACAGAGGATACTTAATTACAGATTTCCACCCGACTCCGAGCCGACCATTATTGACGAATTCCTGGACGCTAGCTCACATTTCCCGGAATGCTTCCGGGTGTAATCTCTGAGCGAATAATTGCGGGTTGCAACGGAACAACGCCGCTCATTAGTGCAATGTACAATTAGGGCGGCGAGCAGAGCGGCGCCCGCCCGCCGTCGCCGCTCGAGTTACGGCTTATAGCCTCACCTCCTGCTCATTTAGTAACGACAATTGTGCTTGCGGAATGACTACATTGTTACATTACACGTGCCATTTTGAGGGAGGTAACGCTCCGTAAACATAATGATAAGTGATAACACCGGACCCTAAGTACGGCGTTTAGTTGTATTAAGTAATGGAAATTTATAATGGACTGATCGCCGGTGGTTTTGAGATACAAATTATTTCATACGATTTGATTAGAGCATATCAATTGATAAGAGATACTTAAAAGTAAAGGAAAAGGCTGATTATGGCTTCGCCCGTTAATTGCCTAAAAGGCTGCGTTGAAACAATTAGCAGAAGGGGTAGAGCTACAACTCGTATTATAATTTTAGGGTTACGAAGGTTCCGGATAAAGAAGGGAGAAATCAGAGTCCTGATTTCGCAATACAACTATGACGAGGATTGTAAAATTATGCAAAACGAACATAAATAAAGAAACTGCTAAGAACATAAATCATCCAGAAATATAGGAAAGTTATTAATCGCGAAAGCAATGTACAGTAACAAATCGAGATAAGAAATAAATAGTACTTAATAAGTACTTCTGTAAGGAAGTATTTTGTGAATTTTCGCTTGGCAAGCAGTATTTAATAGGTAGGTAGGTTACCAAGTACACACTTAAATGTACCTACGTTACCAAGACGTCAAAAACATCTATACACCTTTATATATGCCACAAACAATAAGGTCGGTGATATATATATTTGACATGATGGCTGTATCGATATGTATCTATGCCCTGGACTGTACCCATCTAATGTGCTTCTGCTACGGGACGCAACACAGCGAGTAAATCGGGACAAATCGCTAGTGTGGAAGGGCCCTTAACCGTAAAGTTTGATTTTAAGTTGCTTTAAAATGTAGACATAATATTATTTAAGTCAATTTAGTTGGCAAATACGTGATGTCACGGCTTTTAAAACGAATGGAGAAATTTTGACAGCTCATTGGAAGTATGTCCGTTGATTGGTCTAGCTAGAGCCGTGTTTAGAGCCACATGATAATATCGTCTATTGCCGAAGTGAGCGCATGCCGTCCGCTTACACGTATAGGCACCGTATAGATATGATTACTGAAAATATGCTAAGGCTACGGTAAGTGCGCAAAGGCAGGCCGGTAATCAGAAGCGTGATATTGACGAGTTGTCAATGCAAATGAATACCTATTAAAATTATGAAAGTAAGAGCTTTTTATACAGAATGTTTAATAACACCAATAAAACAATGCAACGTAGCTTACCTTGCCTTTTCTTGCGCTCTATTGGTGATGTGTAACGCCATCGCACCATCAGAAGGATAAAAAGAATTACAACACATCCGAAAAGTTTTTAAATACTAATGCGCAAACGGTAACCTCGACCTATCAAAGTAAGTTTTTTTAAAATTATATGATTATACTATAGCTACCTTAGTTTCTAACTTGAAAAATATGTTTGTACTTACAGCCATCGAATCGCCTCTGTTGATCTCGGTAAAAACATAAACAAAAGTATTAAAAACACATTGTAACAACGCATTACAAAAACTACACGAGTAAAAATATATATAACGTATATATTCTATTTGGCGGGAAAACGTAAAGTTGTGACGAGGGAGCAGCTACGCGGGTCGTGTGGCCAAGCGCGCCCTAGCTGCGTCCGCGACAGAATGCAGGCCTGGCCGCCCGTCGGCCGAGCGCCTCCGTCCTAGCTGCGTCCGCCGGCCGACCGAGCCGCCGTCCGGTCCGGTCGCGCCGCCTCCCGCTCCGGCCCGCCACCGAGCGCCGCGCACCCACTGGTCAGCCGCGCCGCCGACCCTCCTCGCGCACAGATAAATCATCGTGAAACAGACTGGACACTTGAGCGTTTAAATTTTAAATGATAGTTATAGGTAAAATACGTGTACTCCATTTTACTTGGGTAGGTACCGTAAACGGGGTACCTATTTTGAACTGAGGGGTTGACTTAATAAAAAGTGTTAAGATGTTAATATCTTTTGATTAAGTTGACTCAGAGGGTTAATTTTATCACAGTTCCAAGGGACCGCAGACCTCAGTATTTGGTTTGGTATCTATTTCAATTTTTTACAGACAGACGGACAACGAAGTGATCTTATAAGGGTTCCTTTTTCCTTTAGAGGTACGGAACTAATGGAACCCTAAAAACTGTAAAATAATGATGTCGAGCTAATTACTTTTTTGTATGATACTTTGGATAGTTTGTCTCGGAAATTGCTTAGTTAATTGCCGATAAATTATGTCTACGCGGACGAAGAAAGCTAGTACATAACTACCTACATAAATATTTTTGTTCCATCTGTAGTGAACCTACTAACTACTTTTAAATCCTATATTGCTTTCAAGATAACGAGATAGTACTAGAAAACTCAGAAAGCACGCGATTGGTCAATATGCATCGGATAGATTTACATTACATGGCGGCCAAAGTTCAGTCAACATCAACATCTGTCTCTCTAACGGTGCGGAACGGGTAAGGACGAGTTATACTTTCTGTTACAGACTTTTTGCGGCGCCCTCCGTCTACATTTGCTTTATTTAAGTAGGTATGTTTTATAATGTTGACTTTTGACATTCCTAGTGTCATGAATAAACGAACATACTTACTGCCATGTAGGATGTAGGTAAGCCTGCCTTAGCATTGAGGTGCAATTGGCTACGCCCCCGACCTTCCTTTGTCCTTATCATTTTTGCATGCAAAAGTGCAACAGAGCTATTATTAACTCGTTATCTTGGACGCAGTATAAGTAGGTACGCCTTCGCAAAATTGGGAGGATTGTACTATACTAACGGTCTTTCAATGATCTGGCTTTCTAGGTGGTAACGAAATAATATTTGTATGATGACGTAGTATGATAAAAATAATGAGCCTCAGCGAGGCTATGCCAGAGAAGGCATTAGTGGGGGCCCCACCGGCTTGCGCGCCGAAGACCGGCGGCCGGCGGCCGGAGTGCCTCGGCACGGCTACAACCCACTTACCAATTCACTCGAGTGGGCACTCATTCATTGTGGAGCACTACAGCTATTATGTGCGGATTTGGTGCGTTCATTTGATACGGCCGCGGCAGTACGTGAAGCTTCGCCTTTAAAGTCAGAGTATGCGAGCACTTCTAAACGTGCGCGCAACTTTATTTTTATAACGACGCAGCGGTATGGGAACCTACGGGAGAGCTTTTAGATTACAAACGCATTGTTAGTTTTACACTTATTTATTTTACTAACATTCATACACACGAAGACAGTAAAGACCTGATAGGAATCAATACCGAATAAATTTCAGCTCTTACAAGCTATTATAATTTAATTAAACTTAAATATACATATGTACATAGGTACTTCATTTTATCTATGTCCAATGTCCATCGCCTATCCGTATTTAGGTGTTCGAGCCTACGCTTGAACCACAGTGAGATTACCCTTTCGTTATTCGTTATTCGTATACCATCACATTTTTCCGTATCTATGGTCACACGAGAGAGTGAGATGTCTGGTTTTTAACTATCGCTTTCTTTTTCTATCCTTTCGTGGTTGGCAGCGCGCGGCGGCCGTTTGCTATTTCAGTACGCTTTCGATATTCGTAAGAATACCACGTACATCGAGATATTGTTTTAAGATTTGGATAAAAGTAAGTAATATCACTCAGGTAGAAATCTTCTCTAATAGTGATAAATTTATAAATTTACATTAAACAACTTTACCGATCGGTCTTTGTACCAGCGACGATCACCGCTTGGCTCCCACTGGACCAGCGACGAGTCGAGACATGCGTTTTCGTAAGATAACCGCTCTCGAGGGTCAATTCTGTTGTGCCGCACAAGATCACCTTTGACCATAAAATGTAGCACTGACGGTTGACTCACATGTCGAACCAATTGTCGAGTTACACATCGACTCAAGCGTCGTCTCGAACGTCGTCTCGAATGTCGACTCAAATGTCGTCTTGAATGTAAACTCAAATGTCGTCTCAAACGTAGCCTTAAACGTCGCCTCAAGTATCGTCTCAAACGTCGACTTGTATGTCGTATCAAATGTCACATCCATCTTTTATAAGCATACTAGCTGACCCGGCGAACTTTGTTCCGCCTTAAATTTGAAAAATTCCTTTGTAAGTGCATCTTTATACTAATCAAGGAATAATGTGTAGGCATGCTAAATTTAATGTCTGTAGCTTTATTAGTACAACATTTCGGAATTTTCCAATCCCGTGGGAAAATCGGGATAAAAAGTATCCTATGTCCGTCTCCTGGTTCTAAGCCGTTCTCGAGTTATAAATAGTGTAACTAACAAGACTTTCTTTTATATATATAGAAGATAAGATAGATAGTTGAGACAGGAAATGACATTTCATGGTTCTCATGTAAAAACTGCTTTCAGAACATGCCTACGTTGACCACAATGGGAAACCTGGCGGCATCGCCACACCAGGACGGAACATTGAGGGGCATCATCGCGTCGCTGGATAATAATTATCCAAAGGATTGGCGAGACTGGCACGTCTTGGACTTCTCTGAAGACCCTAGAGCGAAATCTCTCTCAGAGCGCCGGTATAGGCGTATTAGGTGCGCCCTTATGCGATGGCCATTGGGCCGGGCATTGCTGTACTCGCCACACTCCATAATGGAGCAGATCCATGCTCCACAGTATGACATATTCATGAGTAGATAACGTCCGAGCTATAAAGCACAAGATAACTAACCGGGTCAGGGCGACATTGGAGCTGAGTGACACTTCCATAGCTAGATCTCCGGCAATGCGTCAAGTAGCAACACCTGATCAGAACCCTGCTGATGACGCGGAGGGACTCGGGTTCTCCGTAACACCTCGCCCCACTCCTCCGACGCAAGGTGGCAACGACCACCTCCTTATAACTATTCTGAACCAACAGATAGAACTAATGAATAAAATGTTCCACATGCAAGAACAACAGAACGAAAATATAAAATCCCTAGTTCAGAGCAGGAGTCGAGAAAATTCAGTGCACGGAGCAGAGGATCTAGATTTGAGTTTTGACTCAATACCGGATAGTTCAAAAGACGATGAACCCTTTCCAGGAGAACCCTTTGGCGAAACAGAAAAGCCCATGCGGACGAGTCCGAAATATAATATAACTTTGAACCCACGACTACAGAACATGAGCCGAAAATCAGAAAAGCCGAGCCAATTGCCTTGAAATTCGGCATCGAGTGCCAGAGGCTGGGCCAACCCGGCTGGTGTAACGCCCGCCTGTATTTACAAAGGATAAGTCTTCATACATTGTGGGAATGAAGGCATGTTTAAAGCTAAAAGAGTCTGCCTGGCCTATGTTCCATAAGGCTTACTCTATGCCCTATGCTAAGAAAGAGGAAGTAGAAAAAGAGCTGTTAAGTTTAGAAAATGAAATGAAATGTTTTTATTCCAGACTTGCATCCATAATAGAATTGTTGTTGTGTTGTTGTTGTTAGTGTTGTTGGTTGTTGTTGTTAGAGAAAGCTGGTGTTATCACTAGGGTACAACACAGCGAATGGGCAAGTCCCATTGTGTTAGCTCAGCGAAATGATAAAAAGTTAAGAATTTGTGTGGACTACAAAGTCACTGTACATTGATTTTTTCCATAAAGACTCCTTCCTGTACTTAACTAGTAATAGTGGATTCAAGGTCCAAATGGTTAGATATACATTAAATGAATAATGGTATATCTGCAAAACAGGTGATTGAAAAATTGTTGACGACCTTTGCGTTTATTGGGGTACCAGGACAATTAGTAAGTGACAATGGGCCTCCATTTACATCCACTGAATTCATTAAATTTTTGGAAGTAAATGGCTGTGAAGCTCTGACAAGCCCACCTTACCACCCTGAATCAAATGGTATGGCTGAACGGACAATACAAAGTATTAAAAAATCACTTGGGCGGTTACAGGTTACAAACTCTAGATTGTCGAAAGAAATATTGTTACAATTTTTTTTATTTACTTATAGAAACACGCCAATTTCAACAGGTATGAGCCCAAATGATTTTTTGTTTAAACAAAAACCAAGAACAATTTTTGATTTAATGAAACCAAATAATAATGTTACAAGAATAATTATTAACACAGGGAAACAGGTTAAAATTTATATTTTCAGAGAAGGAGAAAAAGTGTGGTGTAAGAATTTAAATGGCTCAAGAGTGTGGTTAATGGGTCAAATTGTTAAAATACTCAGTAGTGTAAGATATGTATATTGTTAATGTTGAGGGGCTGGACAGGCATGTTCATGCTTGCGACTTAAGAAAATGTTTGGTTGAAGATGGCAAATTAGATTGTACACAAATGCCAGTAGAGTTGGAGAGAGCTCGGGAGTAAGAGTCAGTGTCGGTTAGGGGAAATGAAAAGAGGTTGGAGGATGTGGTGGCTGAAAGTGAGCCTGAGCATCAATCAACTACTGACATTGATTCTGGCTTTGAAGCTGTCGCGGCAAAGCGCGATTTGGACCGAATAGTGAGTGAATTGGAACTGTCTTTTGTTTTTTGTGTTGGTATCTCTGTTTGCAGAATTGAGATATAAAAAATAAAACTTTGGCAGTGGCGAGAGGAGAAAAAATGGCGGGAGGTGCGACTGAAGGGGTAAGAAAAATTTGTGATAGGAGTCTGATGATAAAGATGATGGGAATAGATAGCAAGTTAATTCACGACTAATGGTGAGTCATTTTAAACCCTTCTTACATATGTCGTGCGCCCATTGTAGAGCAATATGATCACAAGAATGACCCATACAAATTATTAGTGAGTGTAACTAGAGTGCATGTTAAGCACATAACACAATGTAAATAAACCTTGTATCACAATCCCGAACCGAGTTGTGGTTCAGGTGGTCAGGGCTGGCTATGAGGGGATTTGTTGGGAGGCCAGTGGGCGGAAGCCCGATTGTGATAAAAGTTGAGTACAATAATATCTACAATAAAAGTAGAAAGATGAGGGTTAATTCCAACGATCATAATGCGCTAAAATGTGGTAACAGTTAAAAGTATATTGCGAAGCTATTACATACACCCTGCGAAGTAACCACAGAAGCTTCTCAACCGGAACGGTTGGTACCGGAAATCCAGCTAAGAAGGTCCAATAGAATTAGGAAGATTCCCGATAGACTGGATTTGTAATTAGGATATTTTAAAAAAGGGGACGATTGTTGTATCTGTGGTTTTACTGAGTTTTGACGTATGTTAGATAGAATAAGGATAAGAAGATTATAAGTGTACAGCGTGAGTGGAGTTTTGTAATTAAACTAAACAATTATAAAAGAAGAGTTTTATTGAAATATATAAAAAAGAGATAACAAACCAAACGACCCTTCAATCCTTCACAGGAGAAGTGGGTGATCGTAAATGACTCCTTTGCAGCGGGTCGCCTATCACATTACTCCGATCAGTGAGGAAAGGCACCCGAAAGTATAAAAAGGCTCATAAAGGGTTACAGGCTCCCCTTTGGACGAAAACCCCCACTGAAAAGACTATCAAGCCCAAACATACGCAGGTTTCAGACGCAAGTGTCTCAAGACATGAACACGGAAATACAAAAATTAATAAAAGACGGAGCATTGCAAAGAAGCTCTCAAAAACTGGGATTTCTGTCCACTGTTTCTGAGAAAGAAGTCGAAGGGGGAAAATCGCCCAATACTCAATCTAAAAAACTTAAACGAATACGTCTTAACACCAAAATTTCACCTAATAAATCACTTACAAATCCCCCTTCATCTAAGAATCAACGATCACATGATGAAAATAGATATTTCGCAGGCTTACTTCCACATCCCAGTAAGTCAAGGCCGCCAAAGGTTTTTGTCCCTGTCTTATCGAGGAATAATCTACGAAATGACCTCCTTGCCATTCGGGTTAGCGAGTGCCCCGTCAGTATTCGCAAAAGTCACAAATTGGATGGCTCACCAACTAAGACAAGAAGGCCTACGAGTACTAGTCTACATAGACGATTTCCTACTAATTCACGACAACCCGGCTGTTTTAGAAGAACAAGCTCACACAGCCTTGAGATATTTTCAAAACCTGGGATGGAAAATAAACAAAAAAAAAAATCCTCGACGACCGCCTCAACGAAACTAGAATACCTGGGAGTAACATGGGATACAGAAGCAAATACCAAAAGTCTGACAGAGGGAAAAATTCAACATTCTAAAAATAAACGTGAGCGACCTTTCGAGAAAGAAGCGCTGGAGCTGGTACGACGCAAAAGTAATATTGGGCAAATTAAACTTTGCTGCATTCGTCATACCCCTAGGACGACTGCACTTACGAGTCTTACAAAGAGGGTCGCGTCACCTGCCCATGAACCACCCCCGCCAGAAATTTCCCATAAAAGAGGACCTAATGCTCTGACTTAAAATGGTGGGCAGAAAACGTACACAGACACTCCCCAATTCATCACACAGAAGCTTCGATATTTATGACAACGGATGGAGCAGACAGCGGCTGGGGAGCAATTGTGAACAGAGAACATCTCTGGGGCTACTGGCCAGACACGCCAGCAAATTGGCACAGCAATTTAAAGGAGCTGTGGACGGTATTCGAAGTTCTTCGACGGCTGAAACCTTTCCTAGAGAGGAAAACCCTAATGTTGCAGTCGGACAACCGCACGACAGTGGCTTACATCGAAAAACAAGGGGGCACAAAGTCGAAGAAGTTGTTAGACGCAACAGAGAAAATCCTGCAGTTTTGCGAAGACAGACAATGTCACTTGATAGCCCGATATATTCCGGGTGCATACAACGGGATAGCCGACGGGCTGTCGAGGCAGAAAGCCCTTGCGGAGTGGCATCTCAGCAGTGATGCTAAACGAAATATTCGAAGCATTTGGGAAACCGCAGATAGATCTCTTTGCGTCAAGGAGATCGGCTGTAGACCCTCTTTACGTCAGCGAAGACGTAACCGATACGAACAGTTTATTTACCGATGCGTTCAGTCGCCTATGGAACTACGATCTAGGTTGGATATTTCCCCCACCTGCACTATTACCACGCGTGCTGAGACACCCCCAACAATCAAGAGGACGTTTCCTCCTAATCGCCCCGATGTGGCACGCAAACGAGCAGAAAGGCCTCCTCAGCAGATACCGAACCTCCGGGACCATCTCATAGACCTACGGACAGAATTACCTCCGCCACAGATAGGACACATAGTATTGGCGGTTTGGATGGTTCGGGCTGGTCCGAGCACTTGAGGGGCTGGTCACGACCAGAACTAAATCTCTTGGAATCGGCCTGGAGAGAATCCACGTTGAAAACATACAGGCCAATCTGGAAGAAATGGTGAGAATGGGGGCGAAGTAACAACGTAGGTACCTATTGACAATCCTAATGGCCAGAATATAGCCAAATATCTTTGATATCTTTCTATAAACGCCAAACTAAAACCCAGGACCATAGCGCTACATAAATCGGTTGTTACAAATTTTAGTAACCCATGCCAATCTGCACACCTTGGCTCCCACCCCCTGGTCAGACGAGTATTGAAAGGTATATTTGCTAAAAACCCACCGACAAAGAAGTGCATTACTTGGAAAATAGGAGATTTACTCAATTATCTTAAGGGCTATGCATTAGACGAGAGTAGCCTGTTAGCTGTATCTAGACACACACGAGTCCATGATCTGACTCTGTTGTCCATCAATAAAGGGGCTTTCGAGGACCGAGGGGGTGAAATAATATTTTGGCCAAAGTTCGGCTCCAAAACACATTCCGTTACCCATAGGCAATCAGGGTGGTCTCTAAGAACATCGGACACACCCGGAGACTGGTTGGACCTAGTTCATTGGATCAGAAGAGTAATAAAGCCATCTGAACACCGTCCATCATCTAGAGATCTTGATAACCTATTTATTACTATCAGAGGAACCGTCAAAAACGCTTCGAGGTCAGTAATTGCTGGCTGGATAAGAACTCTTTTTAAAGAAGCGAACATAGCCGGCCCGCCCTGGCAGGCAGTTTTAGAGCAGCGGTAGCAACGAACAATTGGGTTAACAGTCAATAACAACATAGACGAGGTGCTGAAAAGAGGGAACTGGAAATCCAGTAATACCTTTTTTAGGCACTACTTTCAGGAGGTGGCGGTGAAACCCAGACACAACCGTGTAAGTCGGTCAAAACATGATTAAAGACCGCTTAATCATAATAGCAATTAATTTATGATCAAAGCAAACGTAAGGTCTCAATTAGGTACATTTAAAATTTTAAGTTTATAATTTTACGGGTTAGGTTCGTAAGGACTAGATTACATAACGACTCTATAAGCAAAACGTCTTAGTTGCATAAGGTCTTGGCACAAAGCACAATGTCTTTTTTGCAGAATGCCCTCGTGAGTAGAATGTCTTAGTTGTTCGATCGACAACTATAGCATAACGCCCGAAGTTGCAAAATGACTAATAGAGTTTACGTCCAAGTTATTAATAAGTCTTGATTGTAAAACCACGCATAAGGAAAAGTGTCTGGATAGCATATGGTCTTGGTAGCAAAACGTCATGATTGCATACCGGCTAGGTAATATTAGATGAATTTAATCTCTGTAGGGACGACTAGTTATCAAAGAGTTTCTTCACAAACTACGTTTGAGTTTTTCTTGTCATTCAACCATCTAGTCGTTATGCCATTTAGACGTTATTAATGTTTGACGATATGCCTACCTAGTCGTTTTGCTATTACATACAACATTTTGTTATTAGGGCGTTATACAAACAAGACGTAATAGAACTAAGTCCAATCTTAAACCCCAGGCATTCTACTATTAAGACGTTTGTACAATTAGACATTTAGCTACCAAGACCTTATGTAACTAAGACGTTTTGCTTATAGAGTCGTTATGTAATCTAGTCCTTACGAACCTAACCCAATTTTACTACCTAATTATGTTGATTTCAAGACCATTAAATCTCGATTTGATCTCATTATTTTATGCCAAAAGAGGCTGGTTTCTTTTAAAATACTTATTATAACTAAGCGTTGTTTGAAAATTATTGTTTTATAATTATAAGTGCTTAGATACCTACTTATTCGATGATTGTCCTAAATGTAGGTCTAAGTTAAAAGTACTAAGTATTAGATTAGGTAATATTTCAAGGAATAGATATGCTGATCATTCCCAAGTCCGGTCATAATGTGCTGGACAATTATGAGCATAATTATATCAAAATTTTATTTTATTACTAAGTATCGAGTTTCATTTATTATAACATTCCTTATTTCACAGTACGCTCAGGCAGCGCCGGCAGAAAATAAACACGCCTCACTGTGGTTCAAGCATAGGCTCTAACACCTAAATAGAACCGTTTAACCCCCGAAGGGTATAAAACGGATATTTAGGTTTCAGCCGTAGTTTGAACCACGCCTTCAATGGCTTGCCGGCTCAATTGGAAGTAGGTAGGTACTGAAATAGCAAATGGCCGCCGCGCGCTGCCAACCACGAAAGGATAGAAAGAGAAAGCGATAGTTAAAAACCAGACATCTCACTCTCTCGTGTGACCATAGATAAGGAAAAATGTGATGGTATAAGCTACGGCTGAAACCTAAATATCCGTTTTTTACCCTTCGGGTGTTAAATACGGTTCTATTTAGGTATTTGTAGAAACAAACAAACTACCTACCTACTTACAATATGATCACGATCAATTAAAAATAAGTCATGAAGTGTGCAAGAAACAATTTCATAATTTTATCCTGTTCCAAACAATACCTAGGCCATCTCGCAAGAAAACTTAATTCGTAATTTAGTCGCTAATTTTGGGTTAAAGCTGGACAGTTTTATAATTTTTTGTTGAATTTTACTAAATCGAGATTTAACTTTTACCAGCAAGTGGCTATAGTATAGCAGCATAGTGGGCACTGCCAATTTATCATGAGTATTTGACACGTTTACGTAAACGTCTTTGATACGTTTTTGTAGCAAAAATTTATAATAGAGATGATTATAGTAACAAGGTACAAATGAGATTAAACTGGTTGCACAATGACCGGCGGACAGGTGTGGCGCCCTATCTGTCGAATTAAATATACATACGCTCTTCATCAAGTTGAATCACTACCAATTCTACTGTTAAACTATATTAAATTTGTCGATTGTTTTTTTGGAGTCACTTGACATTCGTCACCTATATTTCAACGTGATTTCAACTTTGCCTGCGAGGAATTTGTTTATTGCTATCTCACGGAAACTGTAAATTTTCGGGATGAAAATTAATTATTATTGCTCACCCAAGTTAACACAGATATGTATATGTCACATGAAAGTCTATGCTTGTTATTGAAGAAGCCAAAACGGTTTTTTTTTTAATTAGCATGAGTATATTAAAGACTTGAAACTTTGGCCGTACAAAGAACCTTCGGGTGATTTTAAATCTTATCTAATCTTTAGTTGGGACCACTCAGTCGCACACATTCAGTCGCAGAAAATATTTTACTTTTCAAAATTCGACAACCGGAATTCGGGACTGATTTTTTGCAGGCAACCCTATACCACCGTGCTCATAATAAAATAATCTTTAATTTTATTTAACTTTAATTCAATAATCAGACCGTTGCAAAATGCTAGTGGGTATAGATTTACCTGTTTATACCTGGCAACCCGATAGTTGTGACCGGAAAAGAATAGGCAACCTAATATTTGCATATTCTATGGGCTTCATACTTTCGATTGGTATAGAATTTATCTAATAATCAAACCGGTGAAATGTTAAAAAAAAATATTTTTTTAAATTATTAATTAAACAAATCCTGGACTAAAATATTTTAGGCAACCCATATGCAATGTATTTATTGATATATTAAATTAAATATAAAATACGTTTCATCAAATAAACATCTCGGTGAAGGTCGTTGTATAGCGGGATCTTAGGCTAATCACTTCGTGCTCAGGGTCCCGATTTTTTAAAATACGCTACGCTGAATAAACATTACTGACGAGCAAGATAACGGACCACTTTTCATACAACTTTGTATAGAAAGTGATCCGTTATTTTTGCTCGTCAGTGTATTATTATTATTACCAATATCGAATGGTATTTTCGAGTTGCATATCTTTTAAAATCGGGCCCAAGTTCGTTATTCGCGTTGACAAGTTAAATTTCATAAAAAGAAATTATAATTTTAAAAATCTACGAAAATAAAAAAAAAATATTTTAATACAAGCATTTTTCCTGACTGTGCTTGCATAGGCTTTCATCCTTCGTATTTAAACCAAGTTTCGAGCCAATCTGTCTACTACATAGAAGTGGGTCAAATTTCACCAGCTAAATTCGAAAGTAACTTACAAAAACTTGTAAAAATAAGAACAAAAGCCACAGTTATAATTATTTAAATTTAATTATCTTTTGGCCCTACTCTTTTTTGCAAGCTAGTTCACAAAAATAAAAATAGATCAAAAACAGTGGGAAATTAAAGGAAAAAATAGAATTACATTATTTAGACCAGGGGTTCCCAACCTATTACCCTATGCGCCTCCCTCAAGTTTATGCTAAAATACTACGCCCCCCTTGTCCCAACTCAACTACGATGGAAATGAAACAAACGGTCTACAACATACTATATTAATGATTAGCGAGAACATTGTGCGTGCACTTCTTCTATAATATAAAAATGAATCGCAAAATGTGTTGCTAAGCGCAAATCTCGAGAGCAGCTGAACCGATTTCGCTAATTCTTTTTTTAGAATGTTCCTTGAAGTACGACGATGGTTCTTACGGCGAGAAAAAATCGAATAATTGCCTCATTAATAAATTTATGAATTTTAATAAATACCTAAGCCGCTCGTCGCGCCCCCCTTTGGATTACCCTACGCCCCCCAAGTGGGGCGCGCCCCACTGGTTGGGAACTCCTGATTTAGACGGTCTGTCAAGGAATAATTTAGCGTAAGCTAGAAAAGTCTAATCAAATTTGTTAGTGTTTACAAACATTAAACTATTATTCGAATAATGAAGTTTTAAAAATACTACTATTCGAGCAAACTAGGTGCAAGAAAAACCAGGGTAAAACTAGTAAGTAGATCATTATACGATGTCACGCACGACAAACGGATAAACATACAGTCATTTATGTATATATATATATATATATACATATATAAATAATTTGATATCAATTATCTCCCCCCAGAATGTATTGTCAGCATGACTCGTCAACTCGAACTGTTTATTTGTCAATGTTCTTAATTCTTTTTCAGCTTCTTCTCTTCTTACATCAGTTCAGAACTATTGTTACATAATAATTTAGTTATTTTTCCAATTTTATTACAGACTGTTAAATAATGTTGACTATATTAAGTTGTGCCAGTTTGGTGCGCACTAGGGTGATTTCTTCTTAGCGTACTGCTTGACTTGCGAAACGGCGGGTGAGCGGCGTCAGGCGAGGTGCGAGAGGTCGTCGAGCTCCGGCGGCGGCGGCGGCTGCGGCAGCGCTCCGCGCGCCATCGCCGGCTTGGCGACCACCGACACCGGTGCCTGCGCAAAACCACCACTTACACAGGCGCACACCGCAATCACACTAAAAAAACATCATGCTCGCCGCTTGCTTCAATCATGGAACGACGACATTGGAACTTACAGTTCGACAGATAAAGATAAGTAGGTACCTACCCGGATTACCGCTAGATCGATTTATCGTCCCTGAAATTTCATGAAAATCGTTGGAGTCCGAGATTCAGATATATATATATACTAGCTGTTGCCCGCATCTTCGTCTGCATAGAATTCGTTTATCGCTATCCCGCAGAAATTACGCAATCCGTTCTTAGAGGATGCCTACGTCATAGTAGCTTTATGCATGCTATTATCCCCTTGGGAGAAGAATTGATCAAAATCCTTTCTTAGCGGATGCCTACGTCATAGCATCTACCTGCTGCATGCCAAATTTCAGCCCGATCCGTCCAGTGGTTTGGGCTGTGCGTTGATAGATCACTATGTCAGTCAGTCAGTCAGTCACCTTTGAGTTATATATATTTAGATATATATTTAGATTATCTCTAACAACGGTTTTTTAACACTTGTTTTGGACGCCTCGTGATGAGGCTAAGACAATATATATATATATATATATATATATTGTGTCAAACGATTATAAATTTTGCTTTTAATTTCGCGTGAGTGATCCTATACATCGAATATATGAGACCTGCAGGCCTACTTACTAGCTGTTGTAAATACTGCGCAAATATAAATTAACATAATGGATAAAGCAATTTATGGTTTTGATATTCGTTTGAATATATTGTTGCTTTCCCAGCAGGTTTACATAGTTTTAATAATGTTTATTTTTGTAAGCAAGTTCAAGTCAGACTCGCACACTGAGGGTTCCGTACACATTTATAAGACCGCAAAAAATAACTTTGAACTTTGTTGTAGGTGTATAAAATAAATAAATACAAAAAAATTTTGCGGATCACTGTTTTTCGGACTTTTTCCTTTGTTGTAAGACCTGAAGATACCTTCAAAAGTTTGTATCTTTTGATACCGTGCACTTAGAACGTTTATTTCTTTTGCGGTTGGAAGAAACTATAGCCCCAAATATTTGATACTAATTTAAACTTGATAACTTTACGAGGTTCTGACACAAGATGTCTTACTGACCGACGGATAGACCGACAGACAGACAGACAGGTGTACGTAGTAGATGTACTGTAATATGCACAACCAGACCTGCAAATGTGTCATTTAATGTAAAGCTACACTGTATGGGAGATAAAAACGTTGAGTACTGATACTGAAATTGTGGAATGCCTACAATGGAATATAAGGCTGGCTGACCTGGCTGGTGGCGAGCAACGGCGCGGCGGGCGCGAGTGCGGCGGGAGCGGGGGGCGCGGCCGCGGGCGGCGCGCCCCCCGCCACTTTTTGCGCCGGCCCGCTAGTCACCACCACCGACTACGCAAACCACAATACATGCACACCACACACTATAAACTAGGCATTACTCCGGTATATGTTGCGGTTGCTCAGTGCTCACTAACTAACACAAATACATTACTCTAAAAATCAAACAACGAAGTGATAATAATAACCACCAAATATTGGACAAGAAACTAAGCAAAATTAGTGAAGCCATTTCGAGTACAAAAAGACACTATTTAACAGAAAGAAGATAAAGGTGAATTCAATAGAATGCTACATTCATGCATTTTTGTACTACTTTTCAATAAATTAACGATTACCGTATTCGTACTCTGTCTGCAACTAAGAATCAAGGTGCATTTTTTTTTGCTTCAGATTCTGGCACCAAAATAAACAATCTATTATTCATACTTCTAGTAAAGGCAAAAAATTAACTGTAGTGACAAATGAGTAAGTATTTGAGGCAACTAAACGTGAGCATCAAAATACCTGAACATTTTGGCTGCGAGGAGGCTGCGAGCTGTGCACAACGATGTGACTCGCGCTACTCGCCGGTTGCGTCTAGTGGTCAAACAAAAGGGTACTTTGTGTGTGCTCTATTATCTACACATACCATGCAAAAGAAAATGCTTTAAGTTAAGGAAAACACAATAAACGCCGTTGAGTCATTAGAAATTAAGATAGAATTAAACCATTGAAGTTACAACTTTCCTTCAGGTTAGACATAGCTTTCTCAAACGATTATTAACTCATTGACAAGAATGTAAATTGGCCCAAGAAAGAAGGTAATTAATTATATTATCACAGGCGTTATTGAAACTCTCAGGTGACAGATCCCATCGTGAGCTCTAGTGAGCTTCTACAATTCATGCTCATATGCAATTTAAATGTGAAATATCAGAGTCGTGCACCGGTCATAAACCTGCACTCCAATAGTAGTTTATGTGACTGTTTCATAATGAAGGGCATTAACATACGAGTGTATGTACAGTTACATACACTGCTGTATCTACACACATATTATAAGCTCTCTATCCTGTATTCAGGATACCACATGTTACGACCCGCATTGAGGCATCGATCAGAGTTATATACAGACACACACACACACACACACACACACACACACACAGAACAGAACAGTTTATCGTTATGCTGGTCGTAATTTGCAGTTTTTGAAAACATTATAAGAATAGGCTCATATGTGTGTAGATAATAGATTAGATTAGATTAGATTTTAAGAGTTAATTATGTAACTATTGTATACAATACTTTTTCTACGAGTCATCATCATCATCGTCTATCGAGGTGAATACATAACCTTTTGAAAAGTACATTGGGTTAAGTTTTAAAATTGTACCTTCCACTTCTGATTGGCCAATTACTTTAATTACTAACCAATCACGTAACAGAAGAAAAAAGTTAGTGTGTTCAAATGGAAGCAAATTTGGCAGATATTTCCAACTTTACATTGGGTGCGTTCCACTAAGCACTCACGACGCTCAATCGAAGTAACTAAGTTCTAATTTAGAAATTATTATAGTCGTCTAGAGCGTTGTATAATAATCATTATAGTTGAGTCCGAAGTGCCATAGACTATCCAAGATTAAAAAGTATGTGATTTCAATTTTGTCTATAAACACATAATTGACAGATTAAAATCAACGAGTAGAAAATAGTTATTTATGTGACTGCTGCATAATGAAAGGCATTAATGTGTAGCTTTACTAAACGAATCGAAGATGTTTTTTTTTTAATAAGATCACGAACGTTTTAATACCTAATTATGTACAGTCGCATTCATAACTTTATCTACTTCATATCATAAGTTTTCTATAATATATGTTTTCACAACAAAACGCATAGGTAAAATTATTTTTCTCAAAAATGTCCGGTAAAGTCGTCATTGTTAACTACATATCAGAACAGGAAGTTAATTGTTGCCGGTCAGTCCAAAATTAAAAAAAAAAAACATTACTGCCGCGCTAAACTCGACAGTAATGTTGCATACAAATTCCATTACTGTCTAGTTATTAACTTTTTAAAAATGCAAATCACCATTATAAAAAAAAAGGCACAAGACTTAAAACATCAAATTAAAAAAAAAAGCTAGTACGACAACGTGTTTATCTGTGTCTGAAATAGCTTTAGGTGTTCTGGGTAGAAAAATACACTCTTCAAATGCCATTGATAGAAAAAGGCGGCAAAGCAAAACAATTTTCACTATTTTTATTTTCATTTATTTTTGTTGTTGTTATATTTTCGATTTTTGAGAAAAGCACTATACTTGCCTCGGCCAGAATAGCATTGCTGGCTTCGTATTATTAAACGGACTCGCAAGCTCGTCCGTTCAAACCAATACTCAGCCAGCAATTGCCTACTTCCTGGCCTAGTCAGTAATGTACTATTCTGTTCTTGGAAAGTTCGAAACAAATGAAATTACTGACATCTATAATTTTTTTAATAAGGTCATGAATGAATGAATGACATTGAATGTAATTACAAATCGACTAATTCGACAATTAATTAATCACAATCAAATAGGATTATTCTGTTCATGAAGATGTTCGAAATTTTAATTTAATTAAAGTATCGAAATTGATACTTCAACATAAACATTAAGATCCAACCACAGACACATATTGTAGGGAAGTTATGATATGAGTGTAGATAAATAAATTAAAAACTTACAAACAGTATGTGCGTGCAAATACAACTCCTAGTATCTTACCAAGAGGTTCTCCGTGATTACTAGAGCTGCTGTATCTATTTATCTAAATGAAGGTGTAGCCCACGAGAGACCGACTTACTACCGAGTCGGTGGGTTGAGAGAGCCGTCGCCCGTCGGGCTTCGTGTCTCACCTGAGGAGGCTTCTGTTGCGAGACGATGACAAACTTCTGCGGCGGAGGAGTCGCGGGCGCGGGCGACTGCGGCGCCGACCCGGCACTGATCATGACATTGCGAGTGCCCATGCAATCTGCTAACAGAGGACAAGTTATGGCGGGGACACTGGATCTACTGTGCTATAATAGTAGTTTTCAACACAGTTGCTCGTAAATTGAGTCGTATAGCACCGCATTTAAGCTCATAATTCAGCTTATTACGCACAAGTGCTGTAATAAATTACCGCACAATATAAACTTTTTTGTGTGTTTTAATATATTGTTGCGTGAATCTCTTTGTGACTTGGTTGTAGGCACATGGTCACATCTTTAGCAATTATTGTTAATCCGATGTCGTTGCTAACAATTCTTCTGTCATGGTCTGGGAGCAAAGAAAAAACATAGAATGTACCAGTTGCTTCTCTACCCGCGCAGATGGTAAAAGACCATCGAGGGAATGGGCCAAACTTATAGGAATCATGTTATAGGCGATGAGGCTAGCAAAGCAACCCATCACTATTTTGATTCCAGTTTCCACCTATACACCCTCAATCTTGCTAATTGTGGCCTGTAGGTACCTGTTACCTTAGGCTCTGTCTACCCCGTGAGGGATAAAGACGTGTTTTGTGTATGTATGTATGTATGTGTATGAATGTTATTAACAAATGGCATCGTACATCAGCATTGCGTGCTACTCGCTACGTTCATCTAAATATAATAAGTTAGATATATAAAACGGCATGTGACTGACCGACAGTCTTGGAGGTGAGCGAAGCGTGCGGCAGATGCAGCGGCGCGGGCGGCAGCAGCGGCGGCGTGCAAGAGACCACGGCCACCGCGCCGCCCGCCGCGCCGCTCGCCGGCGACGTGCGCAGCTTGCTCACCATCTGCTGCAGGCTGGGGCCCAAGTATCCGTAGTCGCGCCTGCGCAACAATACATCTCGATATTCTTGATATACAACAAAGCCTACAGTATTCTTTACTTTATATTTGATGATCGGATATCTCAGTTGTTAGAGAACCTGATAGGCACGGTCGGCCAAATAATTGGTCTATCATTTTTCATCCAATTTCCTATCAAATGAAAATATCACTAAAGTCGAACTTTTAAATTGACCGCCACGTCTTATGCCCGCCTTCCACTAAAAATGGATAATACGCGGGAGCAGCGGCAACGAACTGAGCGGACCGGAGTAAATAAGTTGTGCACTTCCATTCAAAAAGAGTTTCAGCATTTGCCTTTCACTGCCAGCGGACTTAGCAGAGTACGACGTCACCACAGTAGTGGGAGTGTAGGAAGGGCTTACTTGTAGTCGTCTGGGTGGTCGGGCGGCGCGCGCATGTGGCGCACAACGGGCGCGAGCACCTTCAGCAGCTGGTGCTTGAGGTTGCCGGCGGCGAGCCGGTCGGCGCCGCCCAGCCCGCTCAGCGCGCCCTCCACGCGCTCGCCCAGCCAGCGCACGCGCGGCAGGATCAGGACCTGCCCGACACACAATAGTACATTATGATACAAGTGTGCTATGTTGGTAATTACACACGAGGCGTATTGTACGCGCGAGCGCAAGCGAGCGCGGGTAAGAGAGCCGAGATGTGTAATTACCAAAGCACACGCGTCGCATACGACGTTTTTCAACACATTTGCGAGGAAAAATAAATAAAATTTAGTTAATAAAAGGACTTTAAGAACTTTAGTTTACCTTTGTTACCAGACATTGCTTACCTGGAGCTGCTTTAGAACTTTACTTTATCATTTGGTAATTAACACCTTGGATTTCTTACTGATATAACTGTCCGAACATTGTCCGAACATATTTTAGTATTTCCAGCGACGGACACTACATTGCTTTATTACTTGAACTAGTAATTTTTAAAGTAATAAAATAACAAAGCCTGAATCAACAATATCAGTGAAAAATGGCGACAGATATTATTTCTCCGCGCCAATCCGCACGCAGCACTCGCGCATGCGCGCTGTGCACTTAGCATGCGCGTGACGAAGACACTGACAACAGACTGCTAAACAGCCTAATATTAAAATTATAATAAAATAATTAACCAATGTCTTAAATATGCAAATAATGGTCCCTTTTTAGATAAAAATGAATAATTTGTCGAAATTAAATGTTTATTTATCATCTTTAAACTAAAATAGTTTAATATTCACGAAAATATTCCTTGTTCCTATTGATACTGAACCGTTTGCTGAGATTAAAAAAAAGTTTATATTACCGCACTCGTGCGGTAATATTATTACAGCACTTGTGCGTAATAAGCTGTATTATGAGTTTAAATGCGGTGCAATAAGACTCAATTTACGAGCAACTGTGTTGAAAACGCTATAACAACTCTGCCTCAGCGGGATACCACCTACCTATCCTATACAACTTACACGTAGCCAAACCCTCTAGTGTTTGTCCCCCTAAACCAAAACGATCAGCTTTGCAATAAACTCAAAAATGATGACTCAACATAGTACGGTTAGTTCGATGAAACACTCCTGTAAAGATTGTATTACTGTAATCTACATAAATAAAAATGAATTGCTGTTCGTTAGTCTCGCTAAAACTCGAGAACGGCTGAACCGATTTGTCTAATTTTAGTCTTGAAATATTCGTGGAAGCCCAGGGAAGGTTTAAACGGTGAGAAAATATTAAAAATTTAGAAGAAGAAAAAAACGGGAGCGAAGCCGCGGGCAGCAGCTAGTTGTGAATAAAAAAATAATTCACCCCTTTGACGCCTTACATTTTGAACATCGACCAAGGTACAGTTTGACAACAAAAATAATGCTCCACGATGTACCTGCGCAGTATACCAATTTTAGTAGCGCGGGAAACTCTGGCGGTGTTATTGGTCGATCGATTTCGTACCAACAATGGCAAAATCGTGTAAGCGGGACAGAGCTAAGAATACAAAGCAAGCAATACTCTGCCAGTTGCGCTTGCAACTAAAGTTCAATATAGATTATTTACACGTTCGGCTACCATCGGAAACTGGTCTGCGCTTCTCTGCGCAAACGAATACTGCCGATGCGCATTATATTTGTTGTCAAACTGTATACACTGTCAACCACAACCATATTTTTTGGAAGTACTGGGAGTATCAAATTGAAATCAATATGAAAAACTTAATTTAAGGTGCCCCCTTATTACTTGACTGCACCAGAAGAAGGGTTACGTTTGTGTAGACATAATTTGCACTAAATTTCTTTACACAGAATTTGTTTTAAACAATATTCAACGATTAGATTATTAAATTAAATATTTTGATTTCAAATACTGTTAAATTAAACGTATTATATTGTGGTATATTTTTCATTATTTTTCAAGATACATGTTACATAAATTTAAATTTCGAAATTTTAAAGTAATACCCAATTAGAAATTTGATACAGGTGGAGTGAAGTTTTCCCGTGACATTTCATTAAAGTTGTGTATACGATGCAGTTGTCAGATTAAATAGTTTTATAAATAAGAAGGCCCGTAAGGAATAAAGACGTGATATATGTATGTATGTATACCTAAATAAGAACCTTATTTAAATATTGTTCAAGTTAAAAACCGCATGGGATTCAACGAAATGTCAAGGGAAAGCTTTATTCACTACTCCTGTAAATTACACTGAAGTTTTACTCACTTTTACGACTTCAGGGCCAAGTTCAGCTAATCCTTGAATAGCACCATACAAGGAAGCTAGAGGAGTCTTTTCTGATTCCTTCATACTCGCCATCGAGGGTCCCACGCCTGTTTCATTGTTTGTTTGCGACGGGCATTGTAATGCTTTGGCAAATAATCTGTTGAGGACCAGTTATATCAGAGCAGCAGTTCTTAAAATAACCATTAAGTTATTTCGCAAAACTTCCACTTACCGAGTTACTCTCGTCTGTAAATTATTTGTAGATGTGTTAAAAGTTTTGCAGATTTGCGACATTAGCCGCGCTGCAAAATCTCGCAATGCCCAATGGTTGTCCATTTCGGGACGAAGACAAAGTTGACGGGATACAATGCACGTCGAAACCGATGGAATTAATTCATGAAGCTATAATGACAATAAAAATATTATTATAGATATGATGACTTTGTAACAAGAAAAAAAACTTAAACAGTATTTTTTTGCTTTTCCCACTTACGTATTTCTCCAAATAAAGCGACTGATTGTCAAGCAACGCTTTGACCATTCGCATTAGATATATCAGTAGGGCTAAGTTGTTCTGCACAACATTTACTTTCACACCTTCTGAGATGAAGGTGCACATTCTTGGCAACATTTCGTGCAGGCCTGGGTCGCAGGCTAGCGACTGCAAGGCTTCCTGAAATACAACATTACGACAATGAATACCACTTTCACTATCACTACATAGTATAAAACAAAGTCGCTTTCTCTGTCCCTATGTCCCTATGTCTCTATGTATGCTTATATCTTCAAAACTACACAACGGATTTTGATGCGGTTTTTTTTAATAGATAGAGACTTTTTTTAATAGATAGAGATTCAAGAGGAAGATTTTTATATTATAATTCTACGCAGACGAAGTCGCGGGCAGAAGCACAATTTTAATATTATTGTCATGCCATTTGTGCCTGACAAAAGAAAATGTCCAGTGTCGCTTCATCATATGCTTAATACATATAGGTACAGTATGTAAATATAAGGAAGCATGTGTGTAGTACATTTTTTGTATGATGTCCAAGTTAACCAATGATGTATGATTATTATTGATTATGACATAGGTGTAAGCCCTCTAAAGCCAAACTACTTATATTAGCTAATATGTTTAAATGTAGAATAGTTTTAACCTACCGCGCGGCGTCCTTCGTCACTGCCGACACAAGCCTCAGTGATCTCCTTGTAATACAGCTGCTGCTCAACACTGAGCTCATGGGTCGCCAATTGCTTAACATGTACAGATTCTGATGCCTTTAACCGTGCTGCTTTCCCACAAATTGGTTTACCTTCACAATCCGATAACAAGGTTAGTTAGTACATTGCAGATAAAGAAAAGTAATTAAGCCAGAGGTATACTACACATAACTAGGTGATGAAGTTCTGTAAATCTGTAAACTCCTAGGTTTGAGTAGGTAATTAATGTATGGCAGGGGTGGCCAACTTGATCAGACCCAAGATCTCCTGTTTACTAACGAAACCCTGTGCGATCTACCAATTACATACTTCATGAAACCTTAAATATGCAGTTGGTGATGACGTTGCGCAGTCTGGTCTACGTATTTATATTTTTTGCCTTACCACGATCGACTGGACTAACAGTCGCGATCGACCTGTTGGCCACCCCTGATGTATGGTTTCAATATTTTCCCATAGGAAACTGTAAGTCTAGATTTTACAAAAATTTAATTGTAATACAGAGAAACTGTTTGTTTCTAAATAAATAAAATAAAAACAGCCTTCATAGCAAGAGCAAAAAAAATAATATTTTTTAATACCTACTAAATGATTAAAATTATACTTTAATTTACCTGCAGCATCTTTGTTAGCAGGCTTACTTAACTTGCTGATGGGGTCAACAGACTCCAGTTTCTGTGATTCTTTAGAAAGAGGAGGTGGATTTTCAGGAACAGTTGGTTGCACACCATCCACACTCAACCAATGCGCCCGTAAAGACACATCTAAAGGAATCTTTGGTGGTGGTGCAGATAAAATTTCATTTAAATCAATTTCTTTTTCTTCAATAAAATGTAATTCTCTTCCACCTCCAGATGCAAATCTAAACGGTAATGAATCTGGCTGAACAAATCCATACTGAGGCTAAAATAAATAAAAAATGAATTAGTGACCTACACTAACTGTCAGGAATATTGCACAGAATGTCAATGTGCTAGGTCAGCTGCTCATTGTAGTTTTGCCTGTGATAGCACTTGAGTTGCCTTTCATAATATTAAATATAATAACCTAGTCACAGTCTTTTTAAAATTTTCTTTAAATTTTGATATTTTGCTTGGTATGCTCATTCACAGAAATTATTTTAGCAGAGGAGCCCAAGAGGAGATATTGGGATTTACATATTGATAAGTACCTCCAGCCTGTATGAGCCCCTAATACAGGGTGGTATCTTAAGGGGAACCCATCAGGTTAGTTGAAAGTAATTGACTATCGGATTTAGGATGGAAAATCCAACAACAACAATAACAAACTTTTGCCATACCTTAGAAAAAACGAGAAATTAACGAAATGCATCAACAATCACATCATTTGGAAATACCACTAATTTTCTCGACGATCACTCCAACCCACCTTTTTAAATGGGTCGTCGTGAGCTTCGCGTGAGCGTAAGTCATGACGTCATAAGTGACGTTTACGCCGCGACCACAACAACCGTGGTTGTTATGTGGAATGACTAAAGGAGCATTTTGATCATTGTGGGCGCTTAGTGGAACACACCCATCATCATTTACTATTAGATAAATACACTTTGTTAAGAAAATGGCTGATTTTCACTTGAAATTCAGCTTTTACATCTCCAAATACTAGTAATAGTAATGAATGTTCGATTGCCCATATTTGAGAATGTGTCTATTTTATTTAGCATTAAAGTAATACAATTACTGCCTCATATTTTTGTTCACTTTAAAATGAAAATAGCTCAAAAATCTATGAAAAAAAAACCTGAACCCTTTTTAACTTGTTAATTGTACTGTTGTAACTGTACTCAAAAAAAGGAACTTGTAAAAAAAAAAACAATGAAAATAAAAACATACCTCTAAATTTTTAATTTTGAGAGCATGATCAATGTCACTGATTGAAAGTTTTTGCCGTTTAGAGTGATGCATAAACTTCATGGCATCTTGAACAATCACTTTAAGCCGATATGAAACATCATCACTTAATTCTTTCGCAGCATCGTCGCCGAGTGTCGCAATTCCTACGCTTTCCGCGATTACTTTCATAGAATCCACGGGCATGATAGTACCAAAAGCAAAATCGGAATCTCCCATCTTTATGCTTGAATATTACTTCTGAGGAAAATATTAATGACCTTTTTCTCAAATTTACAAATCAGTGAATCATCTCTATAAAATGTATAGATTATAGTAGGTATGAACAAATTTACAAACTAAAGTCCAATCCACTTTTATAATATATTCCAATAACTCAAAATAATATCACACTTGAAGACGCACTCAGCTCAACACCAAACGTAAACGTAAACCGACACATGCCAATGACATGCCATTGATTGCAATAGATTAATTACATTTTTTTTATTTTCTTCTTCCACTTGGGAAAGGTAAAAGGCTTAGGTCCCATACAGCTATATCTGATACAATAAATATGGTTATATTATAGTTGTCCTGTCGCAGTCAGTGTCCTCGAAGTAGTTTGTCCTGGTCATGTCTTGTTAGTGTTTATCTAGTCATGATGATGATGATCCTTGAGATCCTTCCGACCATTTCGTCTCCTAGTTAGTATGACGCTCATGCACCCGTAGATGGCTTATGTTTATGTAGCCGATCTTAGCGGTGAAACGTCGTGCACAATGAATGTTGAATGTCTAGTCAATCGTGGCACTCAAAAAAGGCGGCGAATTAAAAAAATCGCTTTCTGCTAACACAATTTTCGGTACATAGGTATTTTTTTTAAATCATATTTTATGAAAGTGTAGAAGTTAGTTCAACAAAATAAATTAAAAACCATATAAAGTGACATAAAAGTGTCGGTATGATTGAAGTTCTGAAACAAACTACGAGTTACTGCAATAAACAACAAAATGAACGGTAAAAATAACAATAGTAATTTGTATTTATTTTTTACAGCTGGCTCAAAAAAAAAATTCATAAATTGCGTAAAAACATAATGATGCGTGTGCGGCTACACATGCGCAGAATCCCCTCCACATTCAACGTCAGCGCTAGATTTTCGTGCCGGGGAATATGTACGTCAAGGAGCAGCCGGCGGGTATCGTAATATAAGAAATAGAAACCACGAGGAAACCACAAAGTATTCACATAAGAGGTCATTAATTGATACTTTAGTTAGATTAGATGCACATTTTGTACAATTTTCTACAAGGGATTAGTTAACGATTTTAAGCTTCTTCTTCTTCTTATTAGAGGCGGATTAAAAGGTCTGATAAAAAATATGAAGGAAACTGACTGACGTTTTTCATAATTTGTCTAAGAGATCACTTTTTACTTTCCAAAATAATTTGTCCAGATTTTTTTACATAAGTGTCTGGAACGCGTTCAGAAATCCAAACTAACCGTATAAATGTGGAGTCCTTTATAAAGTAACGTATTCTTTCATTTAAAATTCAATAACAATATCACTATAGCCAACATTACTAATCAATTTCAATGTTGCGATGTTATAATTTCCTGCAACATGTGGGAGAAAAAATGGTGTACAAATCATGACGTGATTTATATACATAAGTACATAACTTATTGTTTGTCTATATTTTCATTTCATTAGAAAATGCTTTCCTCTTAAATTATTACAACAGTTTGGTATATACTTAATTCATAAAATTAAGTAAAACATGTCTAGCTTGTTGTTTACGGCTTAATTGTTAGGTAAATTTTGAGTTTTTTTTTATTTGCAATAATTTTTGTATAACAGCAATATTGTTTTATTAAGGTATTACATTTTCTTTACAATGACGGCGTAAATTTGTAGCAAATTGGTAACGGACCAATAAAATATCCAACACAGTAAGCATTAATGACTTCACCATTATTTAATCTAAATAAATTTCTAGAAGAGTTGTTTCGACTGAAGTTATAGGTATATGTATAAGCGATGACCAGAAAAAATAACAATACGATTCTTACAATAATAATAATAATTCTTCACACATGCTGGGTAAACAAATACTTAGTTCTGGCAACATTTAACGCTGTTCTCTTTCCTTGGGATACCGGAATGACGAAGACGTTTGCCATTCGCCGCATCTTTGATCCACACGTTTTTCTCCGTTTATATATAAGCGTTTAAAGAGCAAATTTTCTTCAGCTTCTGGTTGTGAAAATGTTAAGAACCAAGAAAGATGTTGATCAACACGTGGAGGGATTAATAGCGAAATTGTCATCGAAAGAGGTAAGTGTGGAGCAGGGGGATTATTATGCTCAAGTGACGTGTATTTCACAAGGATTTTGTTATTTCAGTTCAGTTCCCGAGGTTATTCTATCGGACGACTGTATTATGAAGTGGGGGATAACAGCAGTTGCCGTCGATATGTTGAAAAATACCTAAATCAAAACAGCAATAACGCAGCTGCACACGCCCTGCTCGGACAGGCACTCCTGAAGCTAGGACAGAAGGAAAAGGCGCTAGAAGAGTTTAAAACTTCATTTACAATTTGTCCATCACAAAACAGTTTAGTTTTGAACAGTAAGTATTGTTATATTAAGTTTTCATTACACAATTACCGAACTTATGAAGCTTGAAGCAGGTAGGGTATTTATTATTATTTGGAAATGACGCGTTCTGGATATCTTGAATAATTAAATTGAACTAATTTATTTATTCATTAATGTACTTGGCGTCATACTGGCCGTATAGTAGAGGTGGCGTTTCACAGCCGTGCCCCAACCTGCGTCGGGCCCCCACGGGCCTGGCGGTAGGTAGGTTAGAGGGCCGGCGCGGGTTAGGTCCCACCCAGATCTTACTACCATTATACAGTCTTGGGCTCTGGGCGTGTAGGGAGTCACCCGGGATATTCAATTTGAAGAAAATTGATAGAATTTGATAAAGTATGTTACCGAAATTGACTATCTTATGAAACCGCAAGTAGGTATAATGTCATCCTCAAGTGTTCCTTGCAGGATTTAATACATATTTGCGTAACTTCCAATTGCAATCCCAACTCGGGGTCCAAAGTCTGGGTTAGCATAGCCGTTTCATTAAATTTCTTTTCTCTAAAAGGTAACCCTGTATTTATGACTAATTGACTATGTTACTACTTTGCAAACAGTATTTGTGATGGTCTTCATGGCAAGGTAAATGGTTCATGGACTTATTTGTTGGTTTGGTTATACGTAAGCTACAGCCCTCATTGCTTTAAAAGAATTATGTTTACACTCCCTTCTGGATATCATTAGACCATAGAATCAGTGACTGTAAAAATTTCTCACGAAGTTATATAACAGAAACCAGGAATAGCAATAAAATGCAGCATTCAAATGCATTCTGATGAGGCTGGCATAGTCACACAAGTGCACTTAAACCTCGTAAAAATATTAGATAAAAAAAAAAAAAGGAATAGCAATAAAATGCAGTACAGTGGTAAAAAACTTAAATGGCGACCAAAAAATGAAGAATACTAAAACAAACACACAGTGGCAGTAAAAACACCTGTCATTAAATGAAGCTACCCTACTTGTTTAGGTGCTTTATTTGGGAACATTCTATAGTTATTATAAACTACTACTAACTTTCAGGATAGAATTAATCTGAAGGAAAAATGTTTCATTAAAGTACAATTTTTATAATGTCATTTAAAAAGCAATATTTTTGGGTTTGTGTCTCCAAACCCAGTGCAAAATAAAATATTGAATATTAAAATACTTTCACCCAATTGATCAAACAATCATTTTAGCAACTTTCATATCATTGTTGCTTAAAATAACTAAAAAAGTTTCCATATAAAACACGTAATGAGGCAGAGGTAAATAATAGGTTGTAATAAAGGTCTCATCACTGTCACTGTAAAATTTGCTTTCATATTTGTTCATGTTGTGTCGAATAATATTATAACTTCATGAAAAAAGTTACAATCCCTGATTCTAGATTGCAATGTTATCCTGAATGGACCATAGGTTTTTTATCATGTGTATACCTACAAATTATTATATGAAATTTACTAAAATGAAGAGGTGATAAATTGGTTAAAAGTATTATAATATTCTTACACAAAAGATCCCCGAATGGGTCGAAGTGTATCCATAGGGACCCCTAGACTAAGATTATAATATTCAATATTACATGGGTTGGGCAGATTAAGTGTCCTAGTTTAAAACAGCCATGAAGTTAAAAGAAAACTACAAATCAATCTTCAATATTGAACATGTTTTTATGTTAAAGACACTATATTATTTACAAATTTAATTAACTAACTAAAATCACTCTCCTCTAGCTTGTATTACTTTACGTTACGCATTCTACTATAGAATGAATTTCACGCTTCACGCACTAGCTCGTCGGGTATATCATCCCATATCTTGACCAATCAATGCTTGAATGAATTTAAATTCTCACCCAGTATGCTCGCAATCTAGCTAAGTATATATCTCCATATCGAAAAGTCCAATGGATTCAAGTCTGGTGAAGATGCAGGCAATTCTTGCCAAGATATATCCATCAAACTTGTTCGACACCAGTCTTGAGTAGGTACATTTAGCTTTGTGGGTGAGACTCTGTCCTGTTGGAACCAATTATAGTTGTTTCCATACAATTTTTGGACATTTTCCAGCATATGACCCTGCAGTAAGTTCTGAATATATTTGTCTTTGAACATCTTTTCATCAGAAAAAAATAATTTCATCATCCTCATGCCAAGCTAGCAAGTCTCTGCATTTTTCACTCTAGCTTTTTTTGGAGCAACCTAACAGTTAACTTAACTTAATATCTGTGATTTTTTGTTTTTTGTAAGCATCCAATCCAAGATCATGTAGTGTACAAGTCATTGATTGTCTTGATATGTTCAGATCTTTAGCGAGTTTACTTTCACTTTGGGCTGGATTTTGCGTAATACGCTCATTAAAGATTTTTATATTTTTTTTGAACCAAACAGATTGTTTTTGGCCAGGGTGGGGCTTGATTCGTGAATATCCCGTTTCTTTGAATCGCTTGATAGTCCGCGATATTAAGCTTATATTGATATCTAAATATTTTAGCTTCTTTAATATCCCTCATGGGCGAAATTTTTGCTTGTGTAAGTTTACAACGAGCGGAACGAGCCGGCGTTTCGTGTCCATTATTGGAAACAACATAAAAACAAAAAATACCAAGCTGACGTCGAGAAATCATAGAGATGAATAAATTCTCGAATGAAAAAAACAATAATGTGAAAAAAGTTCCGTAATATTTAAGTAAAATGCCTATACAAAACTAAGACTCAAACTCGAAAATTATACTTATTGAATGACATTTTAAAAATTACTATTTAAAGATTTTTTTTAACTTATTACCTAACTCGCTCGCAATCGCCATCGTGTTCATTTTGACAGTTCTTGTAACTGTCAAAATGAACACGATGGCGATTGCGAGCGAGTTAGGTAATAAGCCTACAGAACTGTCAAAATGGACACGATGGCGATTGCGAGCGAGTTAGGTAATAAGTCTACTGAACGGAGTGTAGGTCCACTTATTATTTTTAGGGTTCCGTAGTCAACAAGGAACCTTTATAGTTTCGCTATGTCTGTGCGTCCGTCCGTCCGTGCACACCAAAATATATGCTGTATTTTAAAATTTATTAAGAATATTTCAGTGGGTTGGTGTTTTTCAGAACTTTATAATAAGCAGTTGATCAAGTTGATTATTCCATGCATTTGACTGATGTTTAAAGGGTATGGGTAACTTATGAGCTAAATATTACAATACAGAACCTATGCAGCAGTCATTCAAAGTAACCCAACCAGTTCCTGAAATATTCCAGAATAATTGTAATGCATCTTGTATTTTGTATTATTTCTGTGGTAGATAAATACGATTATTTACTACTAGCTTTTGCCCGCGACTTCGTCCGCGCAGATAACGTCAGAGTGACGACATAAAAAAATATATTTTTTTTAGTAAAAAGTGTCCTATGTTACTTCTAATACCTCCAAGAACATGTGTACAAAATTTCATGATGATCGGTTGAGTAGTTTTCGCGTGAAACCGTAACAAACCAACTTACATTCACATTTATAATATTAGTAGGATTGTGCTGTAGGGATTTGGAATATGTAGTACCTATTTACCTGACCTTCGCGGGAGGACGTAACTAAGAGTGGTCACAATAATATATACATTTTTAAGAACGCGGGATTTTTTTAAAATTTATAACTCCACAAAGTCCACGTAAATTCGCGCTCTGGGTCAGATTATAAATAAATAGCAACTGTGTAATTTGCACAAAATTTTAATATACATATGTATAGAAATGTTCCCAACTCAAAAATCGATTTTGTTTTATATTAAATATGTAAAGATTTACAGTTGCGAACCGAGATTGTTGAGCCACTTGCCATTGTTCGTAATTTAGATGTGTTTAATAAAGACCGATGGTATAGTTAAATAAATATCATTTGCACCAATGTATGTTTTCTATTGGGTCACCTGGTCGTTTGTTTCAATAGGGTCATGAACCATTAACACCTGTTTTGCTACAAGCGTACGTGTAATAAACGATCTTGATCTGTCTTACAGTTAAGAAGTGCAAGTGTGCCAAATGTTTTTCTAAATTTTTTTTTTTTTCTATCTTTTTTTTATTTTGTTTACATGTAATGAACAAAAGTATTTACCTTGTTACTCCGCTACTCACGTGCAAGTTAACCAAGCTGGTGTGAAATATATATGTTTTTCAATAAAAAAGTGCAAGTTAACCAAACCTGTGTGAAAAATGTATGTTTTTCAATGAAAAAGTGCAAGACTTCGTTAACTTGCACGTAATTGTAGCGGAGTAGCAAGGTAAATATTTTTTGTTCATTAAAATGGACCTGCGCAAAGTGTATTCAATAAAATATTTGCTTGTGTACTTGATTTAGTGAGATTTGATGTTCTATTTTTATTAGATTGGTATTTCTTTATTTTTGTTACATTAATTATTATTTTAATTTATTAATTTTCTAACAACTTCAATATGAATTATTTTATGTAAACCAATGTATTTTTTATATTAAACGAATAACTAAATCGTCGGTACACTTAAAATATCGGTAGTTATACCGACATTTTTCTTACGAAATCAGTTTCGCATAAACTTAGTGCACTTAGATTGTTACCCAACTATCCTAGAAACAAAAAGTATCAAAAATAGTTGTTCGCATTATGTTCACCTTTCTCTGCAGCCGACTGTACAAAGCACATCTTAATTTTTTTCTAAAGCTGTTTTTTCTAAAATGTTTTATCAATAGTCATAAATTCAATATATAATAAGAGTAATAGGTACATGCCGTCCTATCAGCCTATATAGCCTATATATACATGTTCCTCTACTCGTACTGCACAGCACGGCTAGCACGAGAATACGCGAGCCCTCTCGCGTTAGCCGTGCAGGCCTTACAACTCAAATATTACATTAACCTAATATATTTTTTTATTTCATTGCATGTTTTAGAAAAGCATCGGCGTGAAAAAGGTTTGCCAGCCTTATATCCCTATCCTATACCTATCGGGCCGGCAACCCTTCCTTCTCGGGCTTTGCTGAAATGTACAATTCCATACAGCATTCTCGCAGTGTACAAGGCTATTCTATTCAGCATTGCGATTTCTATGCTCAGCGAATTCGTGTTTGACTAGAGAGCATCTATACATATAATAAAATCGTTGAGACCAAAAATTCTGTACATTGAAGATTTAAAAAAAAAACCGACCAGGGTGACTTAAAATCGGTAACTGAACATATTAAAACCATTTTAAAAATTTTTGTTTGTTTGTTTGTTTGTTTGACTGAGCATCACGTAAAAACTACTGAACGGATATTAATGAAATGTTCACAAATCGATTCCAATTAATTCAGAATAGGATATAGGCTACAGAAATTTTGGAAAATTTTGGAAAAAGGGGGTGAAAAGGGGGGTTAAAGTTTGTATGAAAAAAGAAAATTAGATTGTTCTAGAATCATGAAACTCAGAATAAATGCTTAATAATAAAAATAAAGAAATACCTGTTTTAGCATTTTTTTAAAATCTCATCCAGAGATGCAAAAAAGAGGGTTTTGTGTTTAAAATTAATTAACTTCATACACCTATACAATAAAAGCCAATGAAGTGTAACCTTTTAAAGTTACTACATAATACTTCCAATTTAATACAAGTAAATATAATTTCTCAGTTTTCTTGAAATTTGATTTTTGAGGTGATTACGCACAAAATAGCGGAACTCAAGAAAATCAGCTTTCCTCGGTATAAGTAGTTGGTAATAGTTACAAACATAATAATACTACGAAGAAAATAGATAGATACAAATGTACATAAGACATATAGCCGGAAAAGCGTGTCAATTGTGAAAAAACATTAATATAATAATTACATGCTGTACAGGCATTTTTTCAACGAAGAGATTTTTGTCAAACCTAAATCAACCTAAATTGGCGTCCTAAAATGTGTTCTTTACCTAACACCTAAAGTTCAATATGCAATACCGTTACTTTTGTTTCTATTTATTGCGCAATTATTCACAACGCGTTCGGTTTTTGAACGCACTCTTATTTGATAGCCTGATATTAATATAAGGGCGGCGTTAAACGCTTGGCTGTATGTTCTTGGTACCTTTGCCTATAAAAAGCAAAATCAAAGGGCGCGTTTACGCCTGCGCTACGAACATGTCAGAATTTTATTGTGAAAAGTTGGTGCTTTTAGTATGAATCTGACAGCGAGCGAACCTAAACTGAATCGCATTAAGACATCATGGCAACTATGGCAAGGCCCCTGTAGGTAATTAATTTGTAGAATGATAATAAGTGTTAATAATCTGTAATTACGTACCTACTTAAACCAAGAAAATAAATTAAAAAAGCTTCTGCTAGAAAAAATTGAGTCGCAAAATATTAATTAAAACGGATTAGTAAATGAATTGTTAGTCGTAAGGTAAAAACAGGTAAACATTTATGTATTATTTGGTTAGAATAGATTTAATTTTTTAAATTAATCAGGGTACAAATATCGTTAAAGTGAGCGCAGTATTCGCCAATAAGCGTCATAGTTTGGCGAAATTAATAGTGATGTAATTAAAACTGTACTTAGCTTTTTTGAATAAAGAAACTATAAACAAAACTATTTGTAAAATAAAGTATAAATAAATGTGACGAGTCATTAACCAGTTTGCACTTGATTTTTTTTTCAAGATTCCGTGTCGCAAATTATTATTTTCATGACGTAATTCTAAAAGTATAGTTTCGTACATACTTTCAGTGGTTCATGTGACGAAGTTAATAGTCATAATAATAATAATTTTGATATCGAGAAAAGCCGTAAGTATCACAAAAACACACGCGGACGAAGTCGCGGGCAACAGCTAGTAATTAAATAATTAATTATAAAACGCGCGGGCGCTGGCAATCGCATTCTACATTTTTTGTATACCTACATCAAATCTGTAAAATGGACTTGACAAAAAAAATGGTGAAAGACAAATATGATTTGCCTTTCCTTTTTTTTACCCTACTGTGTCAGATGAAGGGATGATTTTCGAGTTTATGTAATTTTTCTTTGGAATGCCCCGCAGTTAAACTGCTTGATTTTATTTGATGGTATGAGGTTTCGTTGGATTCAATTTAGTTTGGCAGTGACCTACAGCCCGGAAGGCATTTTCAGGGGCACCGAAATCATAAATATTTACGAGTTTTTTTTTCCGTTTAAAACACTCAGGACTTTAAATAATTTATCCCGATCGCTAAAGAGAGAGGCGAAAGTAACAAGTTTGGGCCCTAGTTCGAAAAAAAAAATATTGCGCGCTGGTGGGTGACATAAGCTATAATATTTTAATCACAGGAATGAGGGGAAAGCGCTACATATATTTAGACGTATTATAATCTTATACTGCCTAAAATAAAGTTGAGACATTAAATTTGTGTTTTAAAAAGACCTACAAAGATGTCCATGAAATCATTTTTCTGTTGCCTACGAATAACGAACAGTAACCATAGAATAAATAATAACAGAGTAGAACGGAATCTCTTGACCGCGTCCAAAACGCCGCCATTTATATACCTACTTCCCCCTTCACATCTTTTCAACCCTCTGTCGTCCAGGCGTGTTGCTAGGGTTGCTTACTGTTAAATATTACTTACGTCTAAAGATAATATCGTTAAAATATAAGTTTTTATTTACTTTGAAATCATTATTTTATTCCAGTTTTAGAAAATATAAGATTTATAAATCATTCGGTACGTACCTACATATTATAGATCGCGAGGCTATGGATTGAAGATTTGACAAAAAGCAATAGCTGTAGGTAACTACTTTAAACTAAATTTTACCATTGGGTGAAACAATTGGCTACACAAAAAGAAATTGTTCATGTCTTTTTGATTAATTAGTTATGAAAACGAAATATTTAGAAAATATTAGGTAGGTACTTACCGCTCATCATCTTTGGGAAAACTAAAAAAACTTAAGTGTGCCGTCGTTTTTGAATTGTTCATACACCCAGATACACCACAATAACTTGACGCCATTGTTATTTGATTCCAATACGAAGGTAGGTACGGAACACGCAAACAGCCAAACGTGCGTGCGGCGACGCCGGCCGTGACAGCCCGACTGAAATACCCGATTAACATGTACTCTAATATCGTGACCTTGAGTCCGGCCGGTCCGGGAGTTTCCGTTCTACTATGTTCTTATTTATTCTATGCAGTAACTAAGTTATGGTTCAGCCAGTATGTATGTTCATCTGTTCCTGCATATCTTCTAAACTACCTTTAAATATCACAATTTGACAAATGAGCTAAACCTTGGATTAGACAATTTTTATTAAAAAGGTCTTTTTAAGTACGTGGCTTGTTGACTTGTTTTTTATTTGTTTTAGTTTGCGAGATACTAGCTGATGGTGAAGTTGACATAGACCCTGGTCGGGCTAAGTACTGGTGTGACAAAGCCGAAACAATGTTTCCAAAACATACTGTGACCTATCAGCTGCGTGAAAGACTTTTATCCATTGCTAATCCTGATCCGGAAGCACTTGCCAACTTGTTGACTGAAGAATTGGTTGTAAGGCCCAAGGACGTTTTACTACACATTCGTCTGTTACAATTCTACTTGAAAAATAACAGAATTCAAGAAGCATTTACACACAGTTGCAATGTAGAATTTGGTGAAGCAAATTTTACTAATAACTTTGACTGGTATATGACAGTAGATCAAATTCTCAAATGCAATCCTCGTAATTCCAATGATTGGCTATTCCAGTTACTTTTACTGACAGTCACAGAACGAATGTGCTATTTAAATTTGACAATGAACAACTCTGATAATGGTTTCAAAATTTTTGAGACTACTCAGCTTCTACATGTATATGACCAAGCCATAGAAAGAGTCGCAAAAGCTGGCATTGACACAAGCTATGTCGAGTTTCATACAAGCCTTCTACAACACCATCGAAGCCAATTCGCTTTTCTTGCTGCAACATTTTTGCTAAAAAGTGGAAAAGACCGTAATTGGAACGATGGAACTATGGACGCTGAATCTTTGATGTTAATCACATGGCATTCTTCAGTTTTTGACCCTACACTAAGGTGGGTCATCACAGCTCCTGAAATTCAACAAAATGCGGCCCGTCGCTGGTATCGAGAAAGCTCCTACAGATGTTCCCAATCAGGACACTTTCTTTTAGCTAACATCAACGACAAAAGTCAAACTTTCATAGATCGTATTTCACTAAATTTTTCCGGAAAACAGTGGAAAACTAAGCTGTATGGAAAAATATTTTCTAGCAAGTACCATTTAGACAAGATAGAAACGTCACATATGATCTCAGGATTATTTAGCGCCCCTACTTTGAGGTTGCCTAAGAGGAATGAAGTAGAACGTTATGATGAAGAAGCCCAACGTGCTTACGGAAGCTCCCTTCACCACTTTGTATGGATGTTATTAAATTACCATGATTATTCTCAATTTAAATGCACAACTTTTGAAATGCTTCCAATACAGATTCAAAACGATACAAATTGTGGACCAGAAACTTTATGTCAGTTAGATGTCTATGCATTCCTTTTTTGTGCTACGTTGGCATCTACCCAAAATCGTTTGAACCAGGAACCGCACAAGCTATCACACAAGCCAAAAACACTTCCGGCTAATATTACCGAATGGCTATGTACTTCAGCACAAAGGAAATGGTGGGACTGTGCATATAAATTAAGCCGTAATGAATTGGGTACTGACATGACAGATATTCGTGCGACGCTCAGTCGAGGAATAGAAATTGTGAGATGCATTGACAACCACGGTTTAGAACCAGAGCTTCTTTGCCGACTCGGTCGCATTTTCAGTAACAGAGCTAAACATACGACAAATGTCGATGAAAAACGAAGTTGGGAAATGCGAGCTGTTCTCTATTTCTCTTCAGCAATACCACTCTTTGAAAAAACACGTAGTGTCGTATTGAAATCACACAAACATTTGTTTGACTACACCAATAAGGACTTTCTCCCGAATGAGTCTCGTTCTTTACTCGAGGAATGTAAATTATATGTGGCACTCCATCAGTTGAACGATGGTGAACATGAAAAAGCTATAAAATTGCTTACGAATATGAAATCTGCTCAAGCTTTGTATTATCTTGGGCTCACATATAAAAAAATTGCATTGGAAGAGGTCAACTATCGTGAAAACAATCTTAATGATGATGTTAATTCTAAATACATAACACTGTTATCTAAGGCTCAAAATTATGGTTATGAGGCCCTATCCAAATTGAAGGATCCAGAAAACAAATTAAATCACTCATTGCATTTGGAAACCGAAGAGCTTCTTCATGAAATAGAAATCCATTTGAACAAGATTAACTATGTTTCAGCAATTAACGAGAAACACGAGAAAAATTCCTCTGAAGAGTACATTTCACTACACGGGAATGAAGATGTTTTGCTAAAAAATCAATCGCTGTTCTTACGCAACTTCAGTTCTACGCCAAAGCGGTCATCCAATGTAAGCAATTACCATACACCGGTTTCGTCGCAAATAATAGAAAATCGTACAGATCATCACAGTATCGACCGGCTCGAAAATCAAATTTCAATCTTGCAGAAACGTGATGCCAAAATGAATGACTATATGGAGCAAACAAAGAATATGTGTGAAGAAAATCGGGAAATAGGAAATCAAATTATAAGTATGATTCATTCTAATATGAAGAGTACTACTGATCAATTTTCACAACTTAAAATTTCTATTGATCAAGTTAAAAACGAAATAGATGAATGCAGAAATGAGTGTAAAGATGTTGGTGATTTAAAAAAACAAATTGCACAGATGAAAAAGGACATCAATAAGTTGAAAAAGTCTTCTTCTGAACAGGTAGAGAATGAGTTGTTTAATTTGGATGAGGAATATAGAGCAAATGACAACGCATCGACCTTCGCAGCCCAGTTGCCATTTCCTCCTCAACAAGTGCTATCTTCGTTTAATCAACGACTTTTACCGCCGTTTTCGGTACCTCCAAATCCCTTTCAACTTTACGGACAGAACTTGTTCAATTTGTACAATCATTATTCTCAAATTTCGCAGCCACAATCTGTCCCTGGAGCACCTCCAATGTTCGATCCCGCTAGATCTCAAGTTAATTATCCAGGAGTATTCCCACCTACCGATCAAGTATATTTAGACGCTGCAAATTTGGTCCAACAAACTATGCCTACTACACCTTCAGTGCCAGTAGTACCTGCTGCAACAGTGTCAGTCCCCGTCTCAATGGTGGCGTCATCCTTACCGATGATTTCTGTGCATCATACAACACCTTTAACCACAACTACAAGTTTGAGACAAAATGCTGAAATCCAGGATATGTCTCGTTCTATGCCAGCGAACGTGGTAATTACGTCGTCAGACCCTTTACCAACTTGCACAACTAATCCAACTCCAATTCTCAGTGTTACAATTCCGGCAAAACATATTAAAAATATTCCACATGATTATCAAATACAGATGCCCGCAACTCAACCTACCCCAGCTTTTGGTTTTCCAACACTTGGTAATAAAATGAATATGGCTCCAACATCATCAAATTGGAATAAAACAACAGTATTCAAAGATGTCTTCCCTTCTATCAACGCCAATTCTGCAGCGGCAGATACAATATCATTTTCACCGAACCTTAAAAACACTAACGTTATCGACGAAGTTACTAAAGCGTCTAATGACAATCACAACAAATCGAGAACATTGTCTGAGAGAAGTAACACATCCGTGGACAATTATGATCCATGTCCAGACTTTAAACCGATTATACCTTTACCAGCGGAAGTGAAAGTTACAACTGGTGAAGAGGATGAGACTGTAATTTTTAGTGCCAGAGCTAAACTTTACCGGTTTGTAGATACTCAGTGGAAAGAAAGAGGGCTTGGCGAAATGAAGTTGCTTAAACATAAAAATACTGGTAAAGTGCGAGTGTTGATGAGACGAGAACAAATACATAAAATATGTGCTAATCACATCATAACACCAGAGATGGAAATAAAACCCATGAAAAATGAAACTAAAGCATACTTTTGGGTTGCCAATGATTTTGCTGATGAAACGCTAATCCTAGAAAAGTTTAGCATTAGATTCAAGACTGCTGATGAAGCGCGTCAATTTTATGAAGCTTTTGAAAAAGCTAGGCTTGAGACTATAAATACTGACAAACAACCAAAGATACCAGAAGTCCTCAATGCTAAAGACGCAACAAAAACAACTGTTGCAAATGATTCACTGCCGATTAAAACGGTAGTTGGCGGTTTTACGTTTAATAGTACACCCGCATTTAAGCCTGTTGACGACAGCAAATCTCTTGAAAAACAACTAGAAGCTGCTTCGAGTCCAAAAGTCAATATATTCAGTGGATTAAATTTGAAAACTGAGGCTTCCTCTTCTTCGTTTCGTAATTGGTTTCCAACTCCAACCAATGAAAAGTCAGAAATCCATCCCAAAAACGACGAAATAAATAAAAGTAATGTCTCAGACTCTGTAGAGGCCTATGAGCCAACAGCAGAATTCCAACCCGTTGTTCCTTTACCTGCATTGGTTGAAACCAAAACAGGCGAAGAAGATGAAATTATTTTATTCGAACATAGAGCAAAATTACTGCGGTTTGTTGCTTCTTCTAAGGAATGGAAAGAACGTGGCCTTGGTAATATAAAACTTCTTGTGAATAAAGATAATGCTCAAAAGTTGCGCCTACTGATGCGAAGAGAACAGGTTATGAAAGTATGTTGTAATCACTCAGTGACAAAAGCTATGAGCTTTCATAAAATGCCAAAACGAGACCAAGCCGTTACTTGGTATGCTCAAGATTATACTGATGGTGAACTTACACCGGAATTATTCTGTTTACGATTCAAAACTACAGACGAATGTGATCGTTTTATGGACGCAGTCAAAACAGCACAGTCTAAACTAAAAGATGATTCAAAGACAGCCAAGGAAGAACAAAATGCTGGTAAACTAACTAGCCCAATAGGTGATTCAATTAACACTGTAAATCAAGCAAGTTCTAATTGGGGTGATAAATTCAAACCCAAAGAAGGTTCTTGGGAGTGTAAAGAATGTTTTGTCAGGAATGAACAGAATACTGAAAATTGTACCGCTTGTAATAATTCAAGAATTCCTAATGTTGCTATAAAAGAACCAAAGCTACCTGCGAAAAACGAAATTAAATTTAGCTTTGGGGCTTCACACGAAAATAAAGCTAAAGAATTAACTAGTTCAAATATGACAGGCTGGGGCGACAAATTCAAACCTAAACAAGGCTCCTGGGAGTGTGAAGCTTGTCTTGTTAGAAATGAACCAAATGTCGAATTTTGCACCGCATGCAGCAGCTCAAAGCATCCTGGTGGAGCCAAACCAGAATCCAAAGGGGCGCCTAATAGCGAAATAAAGTTTAAATTTGGAATTTCTAATCAATTGGCCGAGGAAAATGTATCTTCTAGTACCATACCGGTTAAATCTACATGGGGAGATATGTTTAAACCCTCTGCGGATACGTGGGAATGCAAAATCTGTTGCGTCAGAAATAATAATACCGTAGAAAATTGTAGCGCTTGCAACAGCTCAAAGGATCCTAGTACAGTCTCCAAACCTTCTGCCTCCGTATGGCCTAACTCAAAATTCAATTTTGGAATTCCACCTAATTCAACTGATGATGGACAGAAAAATGCGACCACATCCATATTCGATGGCACAGGTTTTCATAAATTCAATTTTGGAATACCCTCTAACGTTCAAGGGCAGTCTAATAACGTTTTCTTAAAGGAAGATAAAACTACCAGTGTAAGTCAAACTCTGAACATAGGAAATCAGGAAACTATGAACAGTACTCTGCAAATAAAAGAAAGCAAACCAGCATTGTTACCAACACCCCAAAAACCAACAGAATCTGCTAAATTTGATTTTGTGTTCAAGCCTAAAACTCAAACCAAAACAAAGAGTCCTATGAAAACGCCTGGGAACGAAAAGTCTGAAGACAGTGATGGCAATGAATATGCCTCTGAAGATGATGGAAATCACATAGAAATAATTCCAGTAATACTACCTCTGCCAGAGAAGGTAAGATTAAGTTGTCTTTGAACTATTTTAACACAGCTTAGGTCCTTATTTTGCTACACTAATTATCAATGGATATTGTACAGATATTAAACGAGTGAGTGTCTGTATTGCTTACTCACTCTAACAGTTTTGTGGGCCCTTGGCTTGGCCCTAGGTCTATATACCAAAGTTAAAACTATTTATCAGTAGTACACTTCCATAGAACAATCTTATCAATTTTTAAATCAATGTGAGGTTTGAGAGATCCGTAACTATAAAGGAAAAAAACCGGTCCAGTGCGAGTCGGGCTCGCGCACCGAGGGTTTCGTAAAAATTCGGCCAAGGTATAAAATTCAGTGTTAGCAGAGCCCTGCCTCTAAGCAAAATGTAGGCAGTGTGAGGTCATTTTATATTGGTTACTTTCATAAACAGACAGACAACAAAAAATCAGATTTTTAGATTTATTTCATTAGTTGTGCTATAAGAGCTACCTTCTTACCAAATTTTAAATTTTAAGAACAACGGGAAGTACCCTATAGGTTTTCTTACCTTAGTATTTGGTCAATTTCAATTTTATATCTCTACGCGATGCTGAGAAAAAGAGTCTTGACGGACAGACAGTCAGACGGGCAACTTCCTTCCTTTTTCTTTAGTGGTACGGAACCTTAAAAATAAGACAATTTATACCAATTGACCTGGTCCCAAACTAGGCAAAGCTATGGGTAGGTACATATAAATAATTATAAAATCCGTGACTCATACGTATATTTATTTTCATCCATCATGCAAGTGTCCCCCTACCGGGATTCAAACCCTTCCGACTTATAGTCAAGAGTCACTAACCATTATGCCAAACCGGTCATCTAATATTACTAAAAGGTTTGAAATAACTGCTTCCATGATGTACGAGTATGTGTTTTATAGTATTTCCAATCATTTATTTTCTCGATGACAGCTCCCGTAGAATGTAACTGCGCTTTTTACGTAAAAATTAACTTTTAAATGCGAGGTATAAAAATATGACAACTGCCTAATTTTGTTCCTTGATCCCATATAATATTCATCTTAGACAAATTGAGTCCATATATGCAGTAATATCTTTTTAAAGTACGATAAAGAATAAACGTTTTAATAAAGTTACATTCTATACTACTCGTATATATAAAATGGATCGATATCGTATCTACTGATCACTTATTAGGTCACAACACTATAACTATCAAACTACATCTGTCATCGAGAAAACAAATGATTGGAACAACTATAAATAAATAAATAAATAAATAAATATCTTGGGACAAATTACACCAATTGACCTAGCCCCAAACTAAGCAAAGCTTGTACTATGGGTACCAGGCAACGGATAAACATACTTATATAATGTAGATAAATACATAATTAAATACATACAACATCCATGACTCGGGCACAAACATTCGTATATTCATCATACAACTGTCTGCCCCTACCGGGATTCGAACCCGGGACCTCTAGCTTCGTAGTCAGGGTCGCTAACCACTAGGCTATCCGGTCGTCTATATATAAGAGTATATGTCTTTAATTATAACGGAACACAGTAACAGAACGCAACCTTAAATTGGAAAACAGATAAGAGGTAAATACAATATCTTTGGATACAAAATTGTTGGCTCAACCTTTTCACGTTAAAAATGCGACAGTTGCGAAGAAATTTACGCCTTCCTTTACTTTGTTCTTATGGTTTTATTTTCTTTCGGTGTGTGTTTGAAATGCTTTTTGAGCTGAAGATTACAATTTTAAATACGTTTTGGTATTGTAGGTTAAAGTAGTTACTGGTGAAGAAGACGAAGAAGAACTATACGGCCATCGAGCGAAATTGCTTATATTTGTTTCTGGGGAATGGAAAGAAAGAGGGATTGGCGTTGTTAAAATCTTGAAGCACAAATATAATGGAAAATTAAGGTAAAATAATGTTACTTTGCATGTGAAATACTCTCGCCCTGATATTTTATACAATCATCTATTTATTTAATGCCATATTTACTATAATAAAAGGATGGGCCCGGAGGAAAACTGTTTCAAATCCTTAATTTAATTAAGTTCTTATTAGTTAAGTTAAGCTCATTTTAGTTAAAGGAACATTTTATTTTTAAGATAAACAAATCTGAATTTAAAGTTTTTTTTTAAGTTTACCTCTAGTAGGTACTCATATTTTTTTCCACATTGTATTTACATGTGAACGAAATTATCCGCCAACCAAATAATTGAGAATTTAGTATGCGACTTAATTCTTATTCGTAAATAAATTTGTTATTGTTGTTTGTTATTCGAATGCATTTCCCTTACACTACTGGAGTGTAGTCACTAGTCATTGTATAATATTATAATAGAAAAGAGAAAGTAAAAGTAAACATTTTTTTTAGGGTGGTTATGCGACGAGAACAAATCTTCAAAATATGTCTGAACCATGCTCTCACATCTGATATCAATTATAACCTGAAAGATGAAAAAAATTGGATATTTGCAGCTAATGATTTTAGTGAAGGAGAGTTAACCATGCAAAGTTTTTGCTTGAAATTTAAAACTAAAGAAATAGCTTTTCAGTTCAAAGACGCCATCGATAAGGCTCGAGAGGGCATAAATGCTTTAGTCAGCAACAGCCAGAATGTTGAAAATAAAGACACTGAAGAAGTTGAATTCATAACTGAAATACAATCAAATCCAGAAGAAAAGAGAAAAGCGACGGATCTTATGTTGCCAGAAAACTTCTACTTGTATAAAGATAAAAATCCTTGTCCCGGATGTCGTGGCTGCAAAGACGACACTGATGCGAAGCCCGTAGATTCAGAAGATATTGCGCAAAGTTCATTTTTGGGATTTAAGTCCCAGGCTACAAACCCTTTGGCAGTAGCAAAGAAACCAAATACTGTAGCACCCCCTCAGTTAAAAGTTCCTGCTGTAGAATCACCTCAAATTTCCGAAAAGGAGGTGAATTGTAGTAAGAATACAACAGTGGAAGAAAAGAGTATTTTCCAGAAACCTAAATTCTTTCCACTCGATGCGCAAAGCTCTGTGTTTAAGTCGCCGGTTTTCAGTGCTCCGTTAAGTACGACATCAACTACTGACAGTGATCAAGGAACAGATCCTAAAGCCATATTTGCGGCTGCAAATTTAGGAGTAACAACAAACAAGTTTTCTGATTTTAAACCTAGTGACAAGGTACCGGAAGGAACGACAATCTTTAGTTCAGCTTTGAAAAGCAAACCTAACACTGAATCCAATTCAGCAGCTAAATCAATATTTGGAGGAGAAACAACTCAAAATAAATTTAATTTTTTCGCGAATCAACCTCAAAGCAGCATTTTTAGTTCGAGACCATTAACCAATAATTCACTGTCCAGCCAAACATCGATCTTTAGCTCTAGTAACGTATCTTTGTTCAATAACGGATCTATCCAGAGTGACAACTCGAAAACAGATTTAAAAACTTCAAGTACGGCGTCACTGCTTGGTTCAGGAGAAACACTAGGTTTTGATACATTTTCAAAACAAAAGCCAGAAATGCAATTTCAGAGTAAGTATTTAATTATATAATATATTTTGCCCGCGACTTCGTCTGCATAGAATTATACATATAAACCTTCCTCTTGAATCACTCTTATCTATTTAAAAAAACCGCATCAAAATCCGTTGCGTAGTTTTAAAGATTTAAGCATACATATGGACAGACAGAAAGAAAGACAGACGGCGGAAAGCGACTTGTAGTGGTGCTAGAAAATTAGGTGCGGATATTTTCAGCGAAAAAATAATCTTTTTAGAACGTTATTAATGTACAGTAACAAGTATTGTTTTATTTCTATGTAATTCAATTTTGTATTTATCTTGTTATCAAAACTTTCGTGATCGCTAACAGTTATATTCTGTGGATCTGTCGGCCATACTTTCCGTATTGAAACTGACCGTAACAATGGTGCAATTATAGTCTTTCCAATCATTTATTTTCTCGATGACAGATGTAGTTTGATAGTTATAGTGTTGTGACCTAAGAAGTGATCAGTAGATACGATATCGATCCAATTTTATATATACGAGTAGTTGAGAAGTATTCAGCTATGGAGCCAATAAAACAACCGACTTGAATGCTAATTTATTACTAAGCGTGCAAAATGGCCGAATGACAGTATGTTTGTAATGAATAAACTAAAAACTACTGGACAAACAAAAAATATTTCACCATTAAAATGCTAGTACATTATTCCTGAGTAACATAGGCTATTTTTTATCCCTGTAAAAAATTACAACGTGTACAAAGTCGCAGGAACACATCTAGTTCAATATATACAATACCGATACAATATCGATATTTCAATCATAACATCACTATTTGCATTCCCATAGAATGTAACTTTATTAAAACGTTTATTGTTTATCGTACTTTAAAAAGATATTACTGCATATATGGACTCAATTTGTCTTAGTTGCATATTATATGAGATCAAGGAACAAAATTAGGCAGTTGTCATATTTTTATACCTCGCATTTAAAAGTTATTTTTAGCGTAAAAAGCGCAGTTACATTTTACGGGAGCTGTCATCGAGAAAATAAATGATTGGATTGAAAATATATAATTGATTCTCAAAATATCACTGAACATGTCATGTACACTAGTCTGAAATACAACTGCTTATTTAAGAAATTATTAACTGTTTCTTATCTTGTTGGACTCTTAAGCGTGAGCGAGACAGGAATGTCGAGTATATACATATACAAGCAAGGAGAATATAATAATATGAACAGATTAGTTTCTGTTAAAAAAATCATTTTTAAAACGAGCTTTTTGTGCTGAGTATACTTGCATTCTCATACGTCCTACATTATATGTACCAAATTTCAAGTCAATCGGACGAACCGTTGAAGAGTTTCCTACTGCGGAGACGATCCTGGCTGGGTCATCAGAACTCCACTACCAGATTATTGTATTGTCATCCAACTTACTCAAGAATGGAAAATATCAGCGTAAGCGGTTGAAGAAATTTGCTTCAAAATTAAGTCGCATTGCAAGATAAATAAAAGCTTATAAAAAGTATTGACAGACTGCCCGATTCATTCGCGCTTAGTCAAAACTCTTGAGCCTAGAAGCTGATATTTTGCACACAAGTTCCATTTATGATGTAGACATGAAATAGTTTTTCGAAATACCCACGAGATTCTTATCTAGTCCAGTGATAACCGCACCGTAACCGTAACGTGACCGCGTCACCGCGGGGGCAAGTTGTGACCTGTTTCTCGAAGTTACATGTTACAATTTTGCAGGTGTAACATTTGTCAAATCCCAACCACGGAATGGTTGATTAGGCCAATGTTGTAAGTTCAGACATGTAATTTTTTTTTACTTGTAGCTTTGAGAAACATGCCACTGGCAATGGAAGATGTTGCTTCCGCTTCTCGTTTTGATAAAGTTATGTTGAAAGGATAAAAACGCGGTTAATTACTACAATTATGTAGTTATGTAGTATGCGGGATAATTATATCCCAATATTTTGAAGGAAGAGCTGAGCCCATAATATACATATTATTGTGTTACGCGCTCGGAATCTTAATCACGGTATACCGTGATTGAGACCTTATAAGGTGAGGGCGAAAACGATATATTGAATGCGATTGCGAGCGCCTGCACGTATGACAATATGGTGTCTGATCTTTTGTGGTAACATTATTTCTACTTGAGATTTAAGGTAGAGGACAGTTGAGTGAGATGATACTGATTTATTATGATTAAATTACTGTAGTAAATTACATTAGAGATCTGAATATTTGGAATACTCGTTTTGTTTTCTTCAGATAACCCTGATTTTAAGTGGGAAGGCGCTGGACAACAGATATTTGCGCAAACACAAAAAGAAAAATCGGAATCGGAGAAAAGAAACGACGCCGGTAAAAGTAATGAGGAAGAGGACGAGGAGTATGATCCACACTACGAGCCTATTGTACCTCTACCCGATAAGATAACAGTAACTACAGGAGAAGAAGACGAGGTAAAGACGCGTTACATCATAATTTTGTATGATTAAGGGCTTGTTTCACCACTTGTTCAGTTCCAGTTATCCTGAGTGTCATCTATGATCCCGTCTATTTATTACTACGAAACAGACGACAGAGACGTCATCATAGATATCTGACACTTAAAATAACTGGAACTGTACAGAGAGTGATGAAACAGGCCCTTAACAATAGTGTTGTCTAACGATTCTCATTTTTATTAACACCATGAAGGCCATAATATGAATTAAATAACAACAAACTAAGTTTCAACAATAAAATTTGGAACTAAAGTTTTACCCAGTTCCTATTATCTCTACTCAGAATCCCAAATACTCACAGTGAGGCAAACATTCATTCTTCAGGCAATTCTGCGCCATCATTCCACTTTGCCATTAGACCAGTCTCTACTTTTGAGACGCCATGGTCACACGGTATCTAGATCTGCGGCTTGCCATTCAGCTTTTGCCCGCCGGCAGACTGTTGCTCTTAGCTCTAAACTTTATAATAAAATCAATAAATTAATTGCCATCTATAAATTAAATAGATACGAGGTTAAAGTCAAAGTTAGGAAATGGTTGCAAGGCCTCACATATGCTGATACAGAAAATCTCCTCTTAACAGTGTCTGACACTCAAACTCAGTCCCCCAAGACACAGGTTTTTACCTAGTTTGGGGGTCGGAATTTTTGACACTTCATGTGACTTCTCGGTACGTTTCGATAGTTTCGATAGTCGATAGTATTATGAAATAGGGAATATTAAATATTCATAAATATTTTGATATTTTTCATGGCTTTCATTAAAAGCTCATTTTTGTTGTAAACGATATAAAAATAGTAGATTAATGCCGAGGCCTGGGAAGTAGCCAATTTCTGGATGAGTAACTTGTTTAAAAACACGAACCGCAGGTGTGTTTTTTAAAGTTACAAATCCAGCAATTGCTTTTCCAGCTGAGGCAGATATAATGTTTTTCTCAAACATTAAGAGGAAATGAAAATAAATTTTGCACTAAACTTCCTCGCAATGTATAGGTGGTTTTCACGTTCCCGCCTTTTTTCTTAAGTTTTTTTGTCATCTGTCACCGTACGCTATTCGAGACATTGATAAAAACGTTAGACTCGAACAAAACGCGCACTCCTCGGCCATCACTTGGCTGTATGACATTCTTGTTCATTATTCCATTGTCTCCTTGACTTTTTAAAAAGTTCAAAACAAATGAAAACCGTCCAGCAATCGATTTATGGTCAGCAAATCGCGCCTACAATGTAATTCGGTTGTCAACAAGGCCCTCCGTGTTCTACAATGACGACATTTACGACAATGTTTGAGAAAATATTTTTCAAATAACTAAAAATAACCGAGATATAAGCTATCAAAGATTTGTCTCTATTTCTTTCTAGAGAAACTGTATTTTAATATGGAGTCTATATGGGCGTTTTGACAAATGACGTCACATGTCATATCGGATCTCTCTTTCTAATCGCTGACTAATTAGTAGTTTAAAACCCTTATATTTACCGTATTTCTTATCCGACATTACATTTAATTTCACTTTTTGTCATCTCTTACGATATTTTCATATTTTATTAAGAAATGTGTTTTTTTTAAATGCATATAAGTTCCCTATTGGGTATCTATAAAGAGCTTCAATTACAACGCAATAATCAATTAGGTATCGCCAGAAAAATTGTGTACCTAACATAAAATTTTAGACAAAATGTATTTTTGTAGGAAAAGTTGTACGGTGCACGCTGCAAGCTTTATAGATACAACAACAGCAGCGAATGGAAGGAGCGAGGAGTTGGGGAACTTAAAATATTATACCACCCCGAAAAGAAGACATATCGCCTACTGTTCCGACGAGAGCAGGTAAGCACCACTAGCACCAGCACCATACTTTGGATATGTACAGCGAGGGAAATGTATTCTCGTACCGCCGTAGAACTCTGTCGCAATTGACAGGCCTCCGTCACTCAAACTCGAGTGATATGTCATCTCATTGCGATAGGGTTCTATGGTGGTACGTGAATACATTTCCCTTACTGTACAGTATATTTTTACTAAGATTAAATAAATCTTTCTGACAAATAGACTATCAAATCAAGATTCAAAAATACCTAACAGATACATACATACTGACATATATACATAAATCACGTCTTTATCCCTTACGGGGTAAACAGATTCTAAGGTAAGAAGACGCAAAGGCCACGTTTAGAATGATTCTGGGATTATAGACAGATTCGGGTCAGTAATAGGGTTGCTATATAGTTCTATGTGGAACATCGGACGTTGTGAAGATCCCGCATCTCGGAACTCACTTCCCACATCCACCCTTGTGTCTTTCAGTTAGAGTTGCAGTTAGTTAGCGAGTATCCAGTTTAATGTAGTGATGTTTTGTAGGTGTACAAGGCTGTGCTGAACATGCTGCTGCACCCGGATCTGGAGCTGCTGTCGATGAAGAACTCGGACCGCGCGTGGACGTGGGCCGGACACAATTTCGCAGAGAGTACTGCCGGCGAGCGCGAGACGCTCGCCGTTCGATTCAAGACCCGCCAGCTGGCTGATGAATTCTTTGAAAAAGTCAAGGAATGCGTGCGGGTATGGATGCGTTTCTGTGGTGTTGTTGTTATTTAAACATCACATCTTGCATCTAATTAAAATGTTATCTAATCTGTTTATTTAGAAATTGCAAGCTGCAGCAGCGGATGCTATAAGAGAGAAACAGGAGAAAAAAATAGACAGTGACAGCCAGCCTAAGAGCATGGCCCACTTAAGGTTACCAAAGCACTTGCAAGACAGTGCACGAGCTGACAATGAGATGGCAATGAATCCTGCTCATTACAGTCAGGTCACGAGCAAAGCTTCAGAGCCCGCAGAAGAGCCAAGCGTGGCGTATGCAGAGTCAGGACTCTCTTCTAATCGAGAGCTTTTCGAATCCACGCAGGAGGATGCTGATGATGAAGATGCTGAAGATTATGAACAAATTTATTATCAAGGAGATGATTACGTCACCTATTATGAGGTAAAGTATTTTTCTTTGGGCGTGCGAATGCGTAGGTTTCTCATAAACTGCTCCCAACGATTTCGATAATATTTCACATTTACCCCTGAAAATGTATGACCATCAGTTGCAGCATTAGGTGATATCTAATGCTGCAACTGATTGTCTTATATATGATTGCAATCTTGATAAAATTATGACCATGAGTACCAAATCAAACTGGCACGGTGTCAAATAAACTGGCCACGGGATGCTTGCGTTTTACACCAACTAAGTAATTAGGCCTCTTTTCCATTTATTTTGTCAGTTTTCTTACAAGTACACTTCCTTAATTAGTGGTCTATCTAGATAAACAACTACGTACAAGTACAAGTGTCGGTCAAGTAAGATCGAATTTCATATTTTTCCATAAACATTAATCTGTTATCTTATCATATACTAACTAATAAATGATTAGTTTTTTTAATATCAGCCATTGACGTACAATAAACAACTAGACTCCCAATCACGCTCAAAAACGGTCTGAAGCAAAAGTCTGCGCGACGCGTCTATTCTGCAGAGTTTTGGTTCAGTCGTGTTTCGACCGCGCTTTGATAATTAACTATGTATATGTCTCTTTCGCACCGTAATCTCAAACGCTTGAGAACAAAAGAGACGGACAGGTTTCCAGCGCGTGTCGTCGTGTCATTACTTCTCACAATCGTATGCAATTATATGACTATGTTAATGTTATCTGTATTAAGTAAGTAAATAGTAAAAATATTTATTTGATTTTAACAAGTCTTACAGTACAAACTAATGGAATTTTAAATGTTATACTGCTACTTCACAATAATCGGAATCCAAATTATCAAGTACTTTGCAATTTTTTAACATTGTAGGTAGCCTTAGCAAATAATAATATACTGCAATACAATCTACCGGCCGGGCGCTCGCGCGCAACGCGTCAGCGCAGCATAGGCACCCGGTGACAAGAAACAAGACAACTAACAATAACTGCAGAATGATTTCGTGCCGAGCATTATATAAGTTTAATTATATTGAAAAATATAAAAATATAGCGGATTATTATTCTAAAGGAGGCCCAATCTGTCTAAAAAGTATATAAGTCTGTATAAGTTGATGTGTTGACACACACAACACATAGACAACGCCGCTCGAAAATTTCTTGAGGAAGTTTTGTTTGCGATTGGGAGTCTAGTTGTTTACTGTACGTCAATGATATCAGCATAAAATTCAGCTGAGTGTCACATTCAGCACTAGTAATGTGTTACGTGGGGTTATGCAGGAGGAGGAGAACTCTACACAGTTCTCGTGCGATTGTGAGGCCACGCTGGCAGCGGGAGAGGCGGAATCTTTCTATGCACAGGCGCATGCGCAGCTGCTCTACGACCGGGACATGTACTCGCCCAAGATAATAGTCACCAACGCCCTCACCGGGGAGCTGCTCGCAGAGATGCTGCTGCAAGGCGACACTGACTTCCAGGTATGATAGCACGTGTACAAGTTGTCTTAGAATTACTCAGCACGTCTAGCACGAGAGCGCACAAGAGTCGCGTCGCGCGCGAGATAGATTGCCCGTCCTTTTCTTACTGTACCAACAAGAAAGAGACGGGTAGTCCAACTCGCGCGCGACGCGACTTTCGTGCGTTCTCGTGCTAGCGGGGCTGGATTTTTTTACCTAGGTAGTTGGTATAGTTGAAAACACCTGGAAAGTTTTTCATCGTAATTTTCGGTTCTCTATTCGAAGGCATAAAATTATTTGTAATAGTATTGTTACGCATAATTGCTTTTCGCCGAATTAGCGATGCGCATACTCATCTTTACGCATAAAATTAAAAAGCATAAAAACAAAAAGCATAATCTTCATAAAGACTAACGTCAAGTAGCATATATACAAAAAGTCATAATAATAAATTAGCATCATTACAAAGTGCATAATAGTATATTGTCCTAAAAAATAAACATACTATAAATAATAAACGCATGGTAACCACGAAACTGTCGCACTTATAACCAGAGTAAATGATGCACAAAATCATGAAATCATATCCAAACAGATAAATAACCACAATCATGAGCCTGATGCCCTACGGGAAAAGGTTAGTTTTGTGTTAATATATTATATTTAGGAACTAAGGCGAGGTCGACAGAGGACCTCCTATTTCTGCGTTGCTTGGCCGCTTCGCGCCGGGATATCATACTAACCTAACCGAACCTAATGTACCTAACGTGACCTAATTTAGAAAACTGAAATTATGGTTGATGACATATATAACAAATAATTAATAGCCCAAACAATAATATGCATAATGAGTATTAGTCTAATACAAATTAGTCAACTGAAATTATTCTAATAGCTTAATATGCCAAAAAAATAGTAGACCAAAAGATTTCTATGCGACAGTACTATTATGCCAATACAAATTATGCCAAATGAATTATGCGAAATGATAATAGTCTAAAAAAAATTATGCGATTCAAGAGGATCCCTAATTTTCGATTCAAAATGAAATCGAAGAATGAAGTCAAACTAAGTAGATAGTGATATCTGCACACATTTTAACCTTGACCTCCCCCATTTTATATGATGTTTATTATAATCTAAAATCAAGTCTCTTTTTAATAGTAAAATATTAATTGCATTATGGCCTAACCAAACAAATAACACAAATTCTTGTTTGTCAAATCCGGTTCTAATGAAAACTATTTTGTTTGTGGCAGTTGGCGGAAGACTCTGTCAGCTGGACTGGCACGAACTACGCCAGCAACAATGGCGACTTCGAGTCCATCGTCTCCGTCAAATTCCCCGATAGCGAGACCGCAAAGCAATTCCACGTATGCTGCGAGGTGGGTTACAATAAAAATTACTAAATCCCTATCGTAGCTACTCTAACCACGAAAGCAGAAGCGACCTTTTCTTGTCGCCTGCTATATTTATCAACTAAAAAATAACGTAACCTAATAATTTCATTTTCGATACAAGCTTTTTTTGCTGACTGTACTTGCATCGCCATACATACTACATAATCTGTATACCAAATTGAAAGTCAATCGAATCAACCATTGAAGAGTTCCCTCCTGCGGAGACGGTCCTGACCGGGCCACCAGAATTCTACTACCCGATTATTGTATTGTCATCCAACCTACACAGCACGTCTAGCACGAGAGCGCACAAGAGTCGCGTCGCACGCGAGATAGATTGCCCGTCTTTTTCTTACTGTTCGTTTTAGAAAGAGACGGGAAACAGGGTGACAGTTAAGATTTTATTCAATCTTGCAATCTTTCTGCTAATTATTTATTGCATTACTGCAGTTTTTCATTAGCTGTGAAAAGTTTTTGAGGGATTAGGGATGGATAACGAAATAAATAATACAAGGTATCGGTTTATTAAGTGGCTTGGTCCTGGAGCCGGTAGGCATAGGAACTCTGTTAACTTATATATTTTATTATTTATTTAATACTACGATATTAATGAATTTATAATAAGCTAACTTAAAACTGTTAAAATAACATGAAAATACAAGTCTTTCAACGAAGTTTTTTTTCGCCAATTGTTTTTAACAAGGCATTTTTTTAAGCTGGCAAGATGAAAGAACGAGACAATCTTCCCTTGTCGCTATCCCTCTCGGCGCAGATTGGCCTCCGAGTAAGGCGCAACACAAAACTATACTTTCTCATCTTGTAATATGGTTCATCTTCGTAAACACAAATTTTCAGAGTACTCCGTCCCGTTTATATAGTACGTCCATGTGTACGTGTAGCAAGATTATTACATATACTTTAGTCAAGGCAATAGACCTGTGATTAATTAGATTCAGCAAGTACAGTCCGCAAAAAAAGCTTATATTAAAAATGTAATTTTTAACATAAACTGATATAAGTAACTATTTGTTTTGTTGTTTTTCAGTTAAACAAGGGGCAAAATCTGACGGGTGAACCAGAATCGTAAATTGGTTTATAAATAAGTTTTGTTTGTCGTGAAACCAAAATATAACGTTTATTGGGGTTGTCTATTTTTTTTACTCAATAGTTGTTAGGCTACTCGTAAACCATTTCGGTATAAATGCCAATTAATCACTTTTTGCAGATATTTAACTTGAATATGTTGTAACTAATTTAAAAAAAAACCGGCCAAGTGCATGTCGGGCCACGCGCACTGTATGGTTCCGTAGTTGTCTGTCACAATATGTGGATATTATAAACATAATTGTTATTTTTCATTTTTATTAGATACTGCTATGAACACAGTTCACGGTTTCAAGTACATTTTATAAGTTGGTCGACTTGTTATATAAGGTGCTAGACGGTACGCCATATCAAGACAATTAACCTTAAATAGAAATTAAAGAAACTTTTCATATGATTTTTTTATTTTCGTTTACCGAACAAAAATACAAATTACATTTCAGTCTAAACATAATCATTCTGCGCAATTAACTGACAAGATGTTGCATTTAATACTTTCTGTCATGTAAATAGCTGATTGTCGTAAATGTCATTATGTTCAGATCGGCGGGAAAACTTTACCAACAAATAACATGAGACTGACATTTAAATATTTCATTTATCATCGTGAAGTGGTCAGACAAGTGATTGTTAAGAGGTTCTAGAACATATTCAAAGAGGTTTTAATCAGTGACTGAATTATCTCGTTAACAGGATGTAATTTTCTCCAAAAAACCATCATGAACCCTTTAACGTTTTATACTTAAATGTGCTCTAAAAGCAGAGCACTATCAGCTGTAAAAATATCGGTATCTAATTTGTTAGCACCTTATCTATATACTACTACCATAATTTTTTTTCACCTATCCAAGTACAAGCGTTTAGCTGGCAAGGGGGTGGGGGGGGGGGGGGGGCACTGGACTCTAACAATAAATAGAACGTTAAAGCTTAATATTTCGCAAATGGATCCCTGAATCGAAATTGATTTTCGCCTACCCACAATATTTTTGAACGACCTTTCCACCGACATCCCACACTGGGGAAAAACGAGAAAAAAAAACACCCTACTTTACGTGTAGGGAGGGGGGGGGGGGGGGGTACCCTAAGAAGATTATTCAAGATTTTATTTTACGACCTTGACGGCGTAGTTATTAGATACAACCATGCCAAATTACAACTTTCTAGGACTAAGAATCTCTGAGATAAGCCGCGGACAGACAGACAGACGGACGGACGGACATAGCGAATCCATAAGAGTTCCTTATTGACTACGGAACCCTAAAAATTGGGTATTACCTTCAATTGTAGTTTGTAATTCTTTGCTATTTGAGCTAGGATTGTACTAATGAGTTATACAAAATAATACTAAAGGTTTACCGCTTCACCACTTGATAAAAAAAATCAGTGGTGGTTCTTGATAAGCTGGATCCTGACTGAGCGAGCCGTCTCGCGAGGCAGCCTTTTTCGATTCGATTTTAAATCTTGTGTAAAACGAAATCATGCCTCATGCAGCTGTCGCGAGGCTGCTCGCTCAGTCGAGGACCCGTCTGTAAAGGTAAATATGCAAAAGTGTGGAATTAAATACGGGACGCCCCTAACCAAAATAGTTGCACTAATTAAATTAAAAAATGTAATGAATTGTATGAAGAAGTAGCGAAATAGGTTTCTTGTAATTTACTTCTGTTAAAAAAAAAACAGGTAATTTTTTTAGACAATCCCAATTAGGTAAATATTTCTCTTTTTATTAGTTATATATTTCAATTATGTAGTCAATGAACATTTTCGGTCGCATTTTCCTCTGTACTGTTGTAAAAGACATTTAAATCATATTAATATTGTGTAAAATTTTATTTTTATGACATGTGAACCCCTTGTTTGCTTCAGACATACAAAATGTGGCAAACTTTTTTTGTATTTAAAAATATTAATCTATTTTCCACCACCAGATCTTATTTTTTTAATAAACGACAAAATAATGAAATTTTGTTTTCCAACACAATTATAATTTCTGATAAAGACAGCAATGACGCTGCGTTTGCTTATTATTATTATTATTTTAGTTTTTTTTTATTTGAATACTTTTAGGTGCATCTAAGTAACTATGCGTGTAAAATCTTGTGTATAATTATTTTTTGTGAGTACCTTATATTCTGACTGGGGTAAATAATAAAAGTTAGGTCCATAAATTTCTAGGAGTTTACCTTTCTCGAATCGGGTTAATGGATCATGTAAAAATTGGCGTAACCTGATGTAAGTGAAAAACCTAAGGACTCGGCCGTTCTCACCCGCCACTCGCGCCGGCGGCTGGCAGCTGGCCGGCCCCGCGAGCGTGGACGACCACTGGACATTTATTTACGAACAGCTGCTGCCCGCCGCCGACGGTGGGTGAAATCGACCGAAGAGAGATTAAGTGGTTAAAGGGTCTGTTGTACTGCTCTCTGTTAAGTTCCTGATGTCTTAAGTGCCAGATATCTATGATACCGTCACGGTTTTTTTTTAATTTGATACGTATGGTGAAACAGGTCCTAAATGTCTTCAATTCTGATACCTACTTAAGAATCCACGAACCAAACCTTAATTAAAGGCTGTCCGTAGAGTACACCAAATCCAATTAAATTAAAAATTAATCTATCATATTAATCAAACCACTGAAAACTATGTTTGAGCAAAAATGTCCAAAAGATCAAGGCGCCATATTGTCACTCATTCGAATTCACAATCGCGTTCACCATTTCTTGGTGTCAAAGAGTATATAATGAGGGTAGAAAGAAACGGTGAATGCGATATCCTCTGATCCGGCTATCCGCGTCGTAATGATGTATTGCCTCGTCGACAAACAACCTGTGGCAAGCATAGTTCTTGAATGTTCAAAGCGGTACATTTTAACATATTGGCAAACACGGACTCGATGTACAGTTAGTGTCATATAGAATGTAACATCCAAGGTGAACAAAAAGTTCGACACCATAGCATTTCTACGGTGTAGGTACTGAAGTATTTGGCCGACTCGGATGCTTCAAACTATATGATGCTGACTGTAGTACCAGTATTATTGTTGTGAAACAATCAATCAATCATCGAATTCATCGCTTAAAAGTACGCAGATGAGGCATAAGAAGATTAAAACAATTGGTCAAAGAGTTTGTTAACTGTCATTGTTTGTCTTTTGACCAACCGAACACAAGGAAATACATAATTTTTGTTACACATAATCATAAAAGTAACGTGTCGTTAGATTTAGTTTAATTTTACATTAAAAAAACCACATACAGATAAATATAAATACCTAAATGACTGAAAACTAAACTAAATCTAGAACTACCCGCGGCTTAGAACCAAAGATGCTGACAGCATTTCCTAGCTGTATCTCAAATGCTGATTCATTGTGCGAGGAAACTGCCAGCTCTTCGGTCACCAGTAAAGTCGATCAGCCTTTGTTGTTTCTTAATATAAAATATTCGCCCTGGGACCCCGCGGACCTAAGGTTCTAAGATGATTTCTAAGATTGAAAGTAGTATTCGGAGCCAGACCTTTGTATTTACTTGTTTTCCATTTTGCTGCTCGCATTTTTTGGCATGAAAGGCCGTCGTGTCTCAGCACGTCCACTTCGAAGCCGCGGGGGCATTTATGTGTAGCGCAAATTGGTACTCCCAGAGGTAGACAAATTGTGTTGATTTCAATGTCTGCGAAAATAGTATTAATTCGTGTTTGATTGCAGGCATAATATTTTAGGTAGTTGTATTAGTATTAAGTAATAAACATAGTGTATTAAGTAATAAACGTGCTCCACGTCCAAAATCTACATTAATCGTGTTTCTGACATTGGAAACTTCACCTATACCTTCACCTAATAATTATGTTGTTTATTTTTGAGAGTAAACTGAGCGAAGCGTTTCATAACGTGGTTGCCCATTTTTCTGTCTTCAAATATTTGTCATTTTAAAATTATTAGAATATTGCCTTGTGATGCTAATTGTTTCTTATGTCAATTAAGTGGATGACGGAGCCTCTGTTTTGTATTCAATAAGTGGGCATATGTTCGGATTTTGTAAAATGGGAAATCACTCTCGACTCCAGAATCATATCAGTTCCGCAGAGTATAAATAAGTTCATGGAAATGCTGCTAAACGCGTACCTCCATTCCTTGAAGTCTTTTATATATTTGCCCATTGCCTAGTACCTATTGCAAGCTTTGTTTGGTTTGGGTCTAGATCAATTTTATTGGTGTAGGTAAATGGTAAATTTTTCACTGCACCTGTATGCGTTTGGAGCTTATGTAGTATAGAGGGTGAACGGAAAGTGTGTTCTCATTGTATACAAAACTTATTGGATAAAAAATAAGACTACAAACTGAACTGACTTATTTTCTATTTAAACATTGTAGCCAAATTATAATAGCTTTATCTCATGTAAAGTTGTCAGTTTCAATAAATATAAAAATCATAATAAACGATTCATAATTGCGTAATAGTTTTATTACAAAACGCCACCCTTAAACTATTCTTTATTACGTAGTTTAGACCAGTAGTGAAATAACACATTGTTTCTTACGCTCAACTGCTGGGAGCGCATAATATAACAACTGTACATTACTTAGTGGATGAATGATATAATAAAACTTGCGCTTGCTCGTGACTCCGTCTGCGCAGAATTCGCTTATCGCTATCCTCTAGTACTGGTGGGTCGCGAGCGAATATTAAGCGGGCCCTGCCCGTAGAACGACACACCAAAAAAAAATGTATTAACACTTCGTTTGTTATTTGAAGAGTTCTTTCTTCATATTGGTAACGGTTGAATTTCTTAGAGGTGGGTTTGCCCAAGTTTGTAAACTTGTATTAGATGTGTCGAAGCCCAGACAACTTTGGGAACCCCTGCTCTAGTAGCTGTAGTCTGGTTGACCGAAGTAGTGCAAATTTTAAGTAGCATTAGTTCGGTTGGAAATAGTACCGAACTACCGATACTCGTTAGTAGCAACAGTTCGGTTTGTAATATTAAGAATAAAATTGGAGTTATTACCCGTGTTCCCACATCGCTATCGCGGGGTTCCTGTTCCTATTTCTGCTCGGTTTGCCCTTCGGGCATTTGAAATTTCCTAACGAACCTAACCTAATTTTACTATCTTTACTACTACTAGATTACTGCTACTAGACCGCGGGAATTGTGCTATTTGTTTAATTAAAACTATCCTATGTCCTTCTCTGGGACTGAAACTATCTGTATACCAAATTCTAACTAAATCGGTTCAATGGTTTAAGCGTGAAAAGGTAACAGACAGTTAATTTCGCATTTATAACACTAGTAGTTAGGGATAATGAAATTTATGTTGAAATATTGCAGGTATATTCAATTCATGCATTATGTGACCTTAGTCAAGCACTCATCAAGCACTAGTGAAATATATGTGGTATTAGTACGAGAGCCCACGACCAAAATTTTTGTCTCATAGCAATACGGCCAAAACCGCATTAAATCGATAGATACGATTATCCTGAACTCGAAAATACCAATATCAGACATTTTCCGCGTAGCGTTTGATCTGACCGAATTTTCAAAATTGTCAAAGAATTTTACCGAACTGCATCATAGCAATATGTCTGATTTGCAGACTGTAGTTGAATGATAGTTCTGAGATACCGGAAACATATTTTTCAGACGTTAGTGGTGTAGCGCAAACCCGTAAAATCACTTAAAAAAATTAAAAATGAGACAAAAAAAATGTCTCATAGCAATACGTCTGAAAATCTTTTTTATTAGTAAATTTTGGTTATTTGATGCGAACAAAACAATTTTCAGACGGAAATGTGAACGCATTAAATTTTGAGACCGTTTTGAAAATGTTAACAAATTTTACCGATCGGTATCATAGCAATATGTCTGAAAATTGTTGGACATGATAAAATAAGTTGTCCACATGTGCAAAAAATTTATATCAGACAAATTAAGTGTAGCACCTTCTCTATCAGACAACTTTTCGATACTCGATAAAAATCGTATTGAGGCGTCTTGAATTCTCTGTTACAAACCAATGAATACGTTGCGACCCTGAATTTATTAGATGATAATTAACAAAAAATTTACCCGATTCTTGAATATCTATAAAGGCTGTAAATTTTAAAAAACATTTAACAGAGGCGTCGGCCAGGCGACTCCGAAACGTTATTTTCGTTTTTGGGAGTATATGCTACACTTAAAGTGTCTGAAAACAGGTTTTTGGTAATCCTGGTAGCAATACGAAAAGTTTAATTTTTTTTTATCCGTATTGCTATGATACAGGTCGGCTAAATTTGTTGACATTTTCAAAAATGCGCTCAGGCTATATGCTACGCGCAAAATGTCTGAAAACAAACTTTTTCGTAATACAATTATAAAATCTATGTACATTTTCACTATCAGACGTATTGCTATAATACCGACTGCCTTTTTTTTTTGACACAGCAGAAATGGCCTCCCACGCTGTTGCTACACTTTCGACCGTTACTACACACCTAGTCGGGTTCAGAATCATACAATCTAACGATTTTATAGGGTTTTTGCTGTATTGCTATGAGACATGGTTTTGGTCGTGGGCTCTAGAACTATATCATTCAATTCAAATTTAGGAAAAAGTGGCTCCAACTTTTTGATGATTCTGCCAATGTCGAAGTTGGATAAGACGCGGCAAGTAGGTGGACGTCTTGTTCAATAATCTGCCAGTATTCGGTGGGATAACTACCAGTATATATCTACCAGTATCAGTACTATCTGCAATGAGGATACACAAGGTTTCAACAACTAATCGACATACAATATGATATGTATGATATATGAATAAGATGAAAATGTGATATCATTATTTCGTAAAGTTACATTTTTAAGTTTGGATATATGATGTCGTTCTACTGCAGTGATCATAGAGTAATCATATCAGCATATTCCAAAATCTTTGGCAGTGATATTTAATGATATAGCCTGATGTGATTACTCTATGGATATAGCTGCCAGACTTTTTGTTTTTATTAATATGGCACTGTCCATTAAGAGGACTAATTCGCCAATGTCGAGTGTCTATTAAAATATATTTAAAACATGTCTGCTATTTCACGGCTGCTTTTTACCCGACTGCGCCAGAAGGAGGGTGGGTTATAGTTATGTTTTTAGAGTGTATGAATGTATATTTCTTTGACACGCTCTAGAGCCTAGTTGGCTGGTCCAATTTGAGTAGAGGTATCATTAGATTCGTCTTAGTCGTGGGAGTGACACTTGTCACAAGATTTTTCAATTCAATTTTTAGGATTATATCGCTACCTTGGGGCTCAATTGTCGTATAAGCCAAGTCGACTTTTCAGAAAAGAAAAACAAAAAATAATGTAACTCTTTTTTTAACTGTTTAAAGAAGCTTTGTAGGATGAAAGTTCTAGACTACAGGCCCACGTACAAAAAATGTGGGTCATATGAACCACCAGGTGACGTATATAGGACGATATAAGAGCATAAAATAATAAGATTCAGCACTATGCCGTCACTTGTAAGCTGTCCAACTGGGTGCTGGTGAGAATTCAAAAGTGCAACCCTCGATTTTTTCCCCTTGTCGCATGATTTTTGTACGGCGTTGCGGAATAATGGATTAGAAGCTGTATTGAAACAGTATGAAACTGATGCCGTACAGAATCAAATGACCAAATTTACCCTGGAAATGGTCAGAAAATCAAAAAAAAATACCGACTTTGTGGCGCACCATTTGTACGGCATCAGTTTCATACTGTTTCGATACAGCTTCTAATCCATTACTTTCAATTAAAAACAATCTTTTTTATAAAAGTTGTGTTTAACGCTCTTTTTACTCCTAATTTGTTTTTTGTTGGCGTTTATTGCCATGAAATGAAACGCTACTGCAGGCCGCATACCAAACTTTATTCTGTTATCTATACTATCTATCTATACTAATATTATAAAGAGGAAAAATTTGATTGTTTGTTTGTTTGTTTGTTTGCATTGAATAGGCTCCGAAACTACTGGACCGATTTCAAAAATTCTTTTGTCGTTAGAAAGCTACATTATCACTGAGTGACATAGGCTACTTTTTACCGCGGGAAAATACCTTTTTCTACGGGAAAATTAATTTATCGCGGGCGAAGCTGCGGACGGAAGGCTAGTTGAAAATAATTCAGGTCGTCTATACTAATATTATAAAGAGGAAAGATTTGATTGTTTGTTTGTTTGAATTGAATAGGCTCCGAAACTACTGGACCGATTTCAAAAATTCTTTTGCCGTTAGAAAGCTACATTATCACTGAGTGACATAGGCTACTTTTTACCGCGGGAAAATACCTTTTCCTACGGGAAAATTATTTTTTTATAAATGTGTGGGTATATCTCATTATCATCATCATCATCAGCCTATGTTAGTCCACTGCTTCCGAGTGACGCTATCTCAGTAACTATAATAACTAGACTCTTCAAATTTGATACAAAAGTAAGTGATTACAAAACTAAGAAACTAATTTCAGGATGTTTGGAGATTCCCACGGGATAAGGAAAAAAACGGAATTTATATATTCAGTTCTTACGGGAACGGGAAAAACGGGAACAGGCAGAAAGTTGAAATTTGTCACGTAGGTTTATTCGGGAGTGTAGGGGAACACTAAGAAAGGATTTTCCGAAACGCCCACAGGGACGAGAAAAAACGGGATTTTACGTTTCGAGACGAAACAGCGGAAGAAAGAGACTTAACATTTATAACGTGTGTTTCTTTAATGGCTTTAAGTGAACTCCGAAAGCACTCCCCAAAATTTCCACGGGAACGGGAAAAAACTTATTTTTTCGTTTTACATCTTAGCGCGTACGAAGTCGTGGGAAAAAGCTATTTAGGATATATTTTAGGACAGCCCTATAGGTTAGGTTAGGTTTGTTTTATAAAAATCCTGCAATATTTACAGTTTCAGAAAAATTAAGGCAGCGGGGCAATGCGGGGGCTTGCTTGCATGCTTGCTTGAGTCCTAACTTTACATGCTTGATTGCATACTTGCGTTCATGCATGCTTGCATTCTTGCTTGCATGCATGCATGCTTGCTTGCGAGCTTACTTGCATGCTCACTGCGTGCTTGCTTGCACGCTTGCATTTCATGCTTTCATGCATTCTCGCTGAGTGCTTGCTTGCACGCTTGCTTGCATGCATGCTTGCTTTGCCTGCTTTCATGCCTGCTTGCATGCCTGGTTGCATACTTACATGCTTGCTTGAAAGCTTGCAGGTTCGCTTGCTTGCTTGCTTGCATGCCTGCTTGCATGCCTGCTTGCATACTTACATGCTTGCATGCTTGCTTGCATGCCTGCTTGCATGCCTGCTTGCATACTTACATGCTTGCATGCTTGCTTGAAAGCTTGCAGTTTCGCTTGCTTGCTTGCTTGCTTCTTTGAAATGCTCATGGTTCGCTTGCTTACTTGCATGCATGCTTGCTTGCACGCTTGCTTGGCATGCTTACTTGCATGCTCACTACGTGCTTGCTTGCACGCTTGCATGTCATGCTTTCATGCATTCTCGCTGAGTGCTTGCTTGCACGCTTGCTTGCATGCTTGCTTGCATGCTTGCTTTGCCTGCTTTCATGCCTGCTTGCATACTTACATGCTTGCATGCTTGCTTGCATGCCTGCTTGCATACTTACATGCTTGCATGCTTGCTTGAAAGCTTGCAGTTTCGCTTGCTTGCTTGCTTGATTGCTTGCTTCTTTGAAATGCTCATGGTTCACGCGTGCGAAGCCGCGGGCAACAGCTAGTATTCACTAAATTGGTTTCGTGGTGGCTTACATCTTAAAAATGAAACGTAATTGCACGTTGTATAATAAACTGTTCAATTTTCAGAAAACGTTAAGGTCGTATACGCCAAGTTTGATAAGCAATGTCCTTTATGCCAATTATAAATCTTGATTTAGGGTCAAAAATACCTTTGCATTTTTCACACTGAGTAGCTGGCTTTTATAGCTACAGCTCGTTTTTTTTAAAATTTCCTGTTTAGAGTAACAGAAAATTAAGGTTATATCCGATATTACTTTGGGATTTGGAGAATTATAATACACAGATAGATAGAGAAAAAAAAACTGATCAAGACTGCATTCAAATCTCATTTTCGTCAAAATGGCTTATACGACAATTGAGCCCCAAGGTAGCGATATGGCCCCATCGATCGATGCGATGATTTCGCCAATGTCAAAGTGTTAAAAATATACCTACGTATTCAAAAATCTTGTGACAAGTTGTCGGCAACGCTTTACGGTAGAACACGGTCAAAGACCCGCTCCTCCTCTATTGGACTCTTAGCCAACGGATAATGATATCCCTCGGAGACCGCCAGGAAATCATTAACCGATGCCCAGGGCAAACCGGACCAAGCACTGCTCTTCCCCCCGGACGGATCCAAAAACGAATCTCAGTTCTTGACCACACGCAGAGGTAACCCGACTCACACCCCTTACTAGTTTGACATTGGCGACATCATCGCATCGATCGATGGGGCCATATTAAAATATATATTATACTAGCTGTTGCCCGCGACTTCGTCCGCGTGTGTTTTTTGTGATACTTTACGGCTTTTCTCGATATCAAAATTATTATTATTATGACTATTAACTTCGTCACGTGAACCACTGAAAGTGTGTACGAAACTATACTTTTAGAATTACGTCATGAAAATAATAATTTGTGACACGTAATCTTGAAAAAAAAAAACAGGTGTAGGTAAGCTGGTTAATGACTCATCACATTTATTTATACCTTATTTTACAAATAGTTTTATTTATAAATTTGTTTATAGTTTCTTTATTCAAAAAAAGCTAAGTGCAGTTTTAGTTACTGATATCTGATATAAATTACATATTTTAGATTAATTAGAATAGTTTATTTATATACGTTGACAATGAAGTAACAAGCATGACACATAAAAACCCGTTGATGCAATCTCTATGGTAGAAAAGGTAAACAAAGAAATGAGTTTGTAACATTCGTCCGCCCCAAAGGATTTCATTCCATCTCATCAATTAATCGACGAGGCGGTTTAATTGTACGCTTGCTTTTACGCGGAGCCATAGGTGTAGCTGCTGTGGCCATATCAGCTGCTGTAACAGGTTCAGCTAGACATGACATTGCGGGGCCATTGGAATTGGATTCTAGTACTGGCGTAGATGATGCAATTGGAACCATAGATGATTGAAAAGCTCTTTCAGCGAGGCTTTCTTCTGGATTAGGAAGACGGGGTCGTATTTGGTCTGCGTGGAAATCAGCGGAAATTTCTTCTGGTTCAGGGAGACGGGGTCTTATATGGTCTGCGTGATACCTCTTCTCCACCCCAACTGGAGTGTTAATGACATACGAGTATCGATTCGTGCGTCGTGACACCGTAGCAGGCTCCCATCGTGGCTGTTCCCTGCTTCGCACATACACAGCGTCACCTGGTCTATGGTTTGGAGTCTGGTCATCAGAATTGACATTCGCTTGTATTTGCTTATATTGTAACAAACGTCTAGCACTTGGTCGAACATTGTCAAGCACACAATGTAGCTGCCTTCCAAACATTAGCTGACCCGGGGCTTTGCCAGTGGTGCTATGGGGTGTGATGCGATAAGCGAAAAGAAAATGTTCTAAGCGTTTTTTGAGACATTTTGTGCTGGACGACATTCTGGTTTTGAAAGTCCTCACGAGCCGTTCGGCCAATCCATTCGTCCGCGGATGATAAGGTGACGATTTGATATGTTTTATTCCCTTCCTTTCACAGTAGTCCTGGAATTCCTTGGAGATAAATTGGGGGCCATTGTCAGACACCAAAAATTGAGGCAGCCCAAACGTAGTAAAAATCGTGTCCAGCTCATCACAAAGTTTGGTTGTCGTAATTTTGGTCATCGGTTTGATCTCAATCCATTTGGAAAAAGCATCTGACAGAACTAGCCAATATGTGCCTTCGAAGGGACCGGCAAAATCAACGTGAATCCTTTCCCAGGCTTGATCTGGCATGGACCATGAGAAAATTGGCAGATCTGAAGTGTTAGGCCTATTCTCCTGGCATTTGTGGCAACTCTTTACATGTGTGTCTATGTCTTCCTCTATAGTTGGCCACCAAACGTAAAAGCGTGCCAGTGCTCTCATCGCTGAAATGCCTGGGTGTCCAAGATGCAGGTATTTTAAAATCGCTTTCCTCAGAACTTCAGGAATAACAATACGGCCCTGCCACATGATTATCTTATTTTCTATTGATAATTCACCACGCTTTCTGACGTATGGCTTTACCTCGTTTGAGTATTGATGCTCACGCCAGCCAGTTTTTATAAAGTTAGATATTTGCTTCAGTGTAATATCATTTCGAGTTTCGTCTCGTATAACGCTTTCAGATAATGCGAGATCGCCGATGCTATCAGTTTGCAGTCGCGCTACAATTTTGTGAACCTTGAGCTCTGACTTAGAAGGAAGTTCCTCTGGGTTAGGCATCCTTGATAAATAGTCTGCGATCAGATTATTACACCCTTTTGTATACTTAATGTCGTAATCATAACTGCCAATTATTAAGGCCCATCGAACTAGGCGATTATTAGCAAGTTTGGGTAAGTTTCGTTGAGATCCCAAATTGTGTATCAGGGGCTTATGATCCGTGACTAAGGAAAATTTGGTGCCGCGAAGGTATTGGTCAAATTTTCTAATTCCAAAAAATATTGCGAGGGCTTCGCGGTCTATGACAGAATACTTTGACTCTGCTGGTCGGAGCTTTCGTGATGCGAAAGCAATTGGTTGTTCAATATTATTCTTCATGTGAAACAACACTGCTCCCACCCCCTTTTCTGAAGCATCACAGGCTAGATAAAGTGGGGATTTATCATTGAACGCTACTAGTGGTTTAGAATGAACAATCATTAACTTAGCATTTTCAAATGCTTCAGCTTCCTTGTTGGTCCATTGCCATTTCACTCTGTTCCCTGTTAGTGTATGAAGATCGGCGCAGACACTGTGTAAGTGTGGTATAAATCGCTCATAGAAATTAACTAACCCAAGGAATGATCGTAGCTCCTTGGCGTTAGTTGGCGGGGAGGCTTTGCTGATGGCTTCTATCTTTGATTTTGTGGGGCGTACTCCATTTTTGTCAATTGTGTGCCCAAGATATTCTACTTCTGACTGTAAAAAGGAGCATTTCTTTAAATTGACTTTTAATCCAGCTTGTTCTAGCCTTTCAAATACGATACGTAGTGTCTCAAGGTGGTCTTTGTCATTTTTTCCTGTAACCGCAATGTCATCAAAATAGACTGCTACTTTTGGCAGTCCCTCTAGAAGCTTGTCAAGATAGTGTTGGAATATTGATGGGGCCGTGGAAATGCCAAAAGGCATTCGGTTGTAGGTGTAGTATCCTTTGTGTGTGGATATGGTCAAGAACTGTTTAGATTCGGGCTCAATTTCAAATTGTAGATACGCATCCTTGAGGTCAATTTTTGAAAATTTTTCACCGTCTGCTAGACTCTGGCGTAGTTGATCAAACAAAGGAACAGGATGTGCGTGTGTTATTAAAACAGGGTTGAGTGTGCTGCGGAAATCACCGCAGATTCTGATCTGGCCATTGGTTTTCACCACGTTAACTGTCGGTGTTGCCCACTGGATCGGGGTTATATTTGGGTCTACTTTGGTTATAATTCCTTCTTCGACTAAACGATCCAGTTCAACTTCTATGTTTTTCTTCATTGAGAATTTAATTGATCTGGCTGTAATGTGTTTTGGTTGTGCATCGGGCTTGATGTGTATGTTTACTCGATAACCTTTTACTTTTCCAAGTTTGCCGTCGAAAAGAGTCGTATGCTTGTCCAGAATTTGTTTTAGTGTAATGGATTCCTGTCGAGCTTTCTTGATCGAGTAGACTGGTTTTGGAAAATCCATTTGGAACATTTCGCTCCATTGTAGGCCGAATAACATAGGGTCTGCTGACTTCATGACGATAACAGGAAGTAGTCTATCCTCATTTTGAATGCGTACGGTAACATTTGTTAGACCCTTTGGCTTGAGTCTCGTATTTCCATATGCGCGCAGACTGGGAGCCTTCATGAGAGAAGGAGCTCCGATACGTGCCCAGAATTGTGTACTAATAATTGAATAGAGTGACCCGGGATCCCAGTCCATCGTGCAGGGAATGTCGTTAATGAAAACATCAATTTTTTTGCTGTCCTTGCTTTTCGTTTTGCTTATCTGACAGACGACGTCCGTTTCATCTTCGCTATCGTCTGAGTAGGAAGCTTGAGACGAGTGGCTGCTGCTCTCGTCATGCTTAAGTTTGTGCAACCTGTTTCTTTTAGTAAAAGTTGTTGGTTTATAGTTTCGATTAGGTAAGCATGCTTTGCCTGATTTGATGCAGCAATCCTCAAAATGGCCTGGCGTATTGCACTGTTTGCATATATGTGCTTTAGCAGCACACTGGTTTAATGGATGTCTTTCGGGCTCGCCGCATCTCAAGCATTGATGGGTCCGTAATTTGCGCGGTGACGTATTCTGGTTAGATTTGGGGTTTCTTTTAATCTTATTGACTTTGACCTGTGTGTCCGCATCACCTTCTGCTCGTTCCCGCGACTGAGCAACGCTAAAAATCTGAGAGAAGGTCACTTCTTTCATCTTACCATCTTGAATTTCTTGTAGATCCGGCCATTTTTGTTTTAGATCGATCTGTAATTGTTCGTGGTTTAGCCCAGTTGCAAACCGGTCACGTAACTGTCGTTCCAATAGGTCATCACTATAGCCACAATCTTTACTTATCTCTTTCAGTCTGTTAGCGTAATGTTCCATAGATTCGTTGTCTTTTCGTATGCAGTTCCAAAAATCTGTTAATGCTCTATATCTTGTGCGTTTGATTCTAAATAGATCCAGGAGTTTATTTCGAATATCTGCGTACGTACTGTTTTCAAAGTGTGGTGTAAGGCCAACCTTTATTTCGTGAAAAGTATCTGGTGAGAGGCAGGTGAATAGCAGTTCCTTCTGTATGATACGTGCATCCTCGCCCCAAAGTTTGCATTTTGTTTCGAAATAGTCGATAAAATTTTCAACTGCGGTATCGTCCGGGTTGAATTTGTCGCTCTTAAAACCGTTGTAAATATTGTTTCTGTTACCGTTAGTCGAAGAGCTGGGCGACTCCGTGCCGTTTGTCGTTGTCGGTGTGGAAGTCGCGGCAGCAGCGTTTTGCTGTTGCGATACCAGCAATTGCAAGATGTCTGACATTTGTTTCTGCTGTGTAGCTTGCAATGCAAGAAACTTGTCAAATTGTTCGCTGTTCATTTTGTGACGATTTTTTTTAAATCCTCGTCGCCACTGATATAAATTACATATTTTAGATTAATTAGAATAGTTTATTTATATACGTTGACAATGAAGTAACAAGCATGACACATAAAAACCCGTTGATGCAATCTCTATGGTAGAAAAGGTAAACAAAGAAATGAGTTTGTAACAGTTACATCACTATTAATTTCGCCAAACTATGACGCTTATTGGCGAATACTGCGCTCACTTTAACGATAATTGTACCCTGATTAATTTAAAAAATTAAATCTATTCTAATCAAATAATACATAAATGTTTACCTGTTTTTACCTTACGACTAACAATTCATTTACTAATCCGTTTTAATTAATATTTTGCGACTCATTTTTTTCTAGCAGAAGCTTTTTTAATTTATTTTCTTGGTTTAAGTAGGCAGTTACAGATTATTAACACTTATTATCTTTCTACAAATTAATTACCTACAAGGGCCTTACCATGACGTCTTAATGCAATCTTAATGCGATTCAGTTTAGGTTCGCTCGCTGTCAGATTCATACTAAAAGCACCAACTTTTCACAATAAAATTCTGACATGTTCATAGCGCAGGCGTAAACGCGCCTTTTGATTTTGTTTTTTTTAGGCAAAGGTACTAAGAGCATACAACCAAGCGTTTCACGCCGCCCTCATAATAATATCAGGTTTTCAAATAAGAGTGCGTTCAAAAACCGAACGCGTTGTGAATAATGGCGCAGTAAGTAAATAAAAACAAAGTAACGGTATTGCATATTGAACTTTAGGTGTTACTTAGGTAAAGAACACAATTTAGGACTCCAATTTAGGTTGATTTAGGTTTGACAAAAATGTCTTAGTTGAAAAAATACCTGTACAGCATGTAATTATTTTGTTAATGTTTTTTCACAATTGACACACTTTTCCGGCTTTATGTCTTATGTACATTCGTATCTATCTATTTTCTTCGTAATATTATTTTGTTTGTAATTATTACCAACTACTTATACCGAGGAAAGCTGATTTTCTTGAGTTCCGCTATTTTGTGCGCAATCACCTCAAAAATCAAATTTCAAGAAAACTGAGAAATTATATATACCTGTATTAAATTGGAAGTATTATGTAGCAACTTTAAAAGGTTACACTTCATTGGTTTTTATTGTATAGGTGTATGAAGTTAATTGATTTTAAACACAAAACCCTCTTTTTTGCGTCTCTGGATGAGATTTAAAAAAATGCTATAACAGGTATTTATTTATTTTTATTACTAAGTATTTATTCCGAGTTTCATGATTCTAGAATAATCTAATTTTCTTTTTTCATACAAACGTTAACCCCCCCTTTCACCCCCTTTTTCAAAAAAAATCCAAAATTTCTGTAGCCTAGATCCTATTCTGAATTTATTGAAATCGATTTGTGAACCTTTCAACAATATCCGTTCAGTAGTTTTTACGTGATGCTCAGTCAAACAAACAAACAAACAAAAATTTTAAAAATGGTTTTAATGTGTTCAGTTACCGATTTTAAGTCACCCTGGTCGGTTTTTTTAAATCTTCAATGTACAGATTTTTTGGTCTCAACGATTTTATTATATGTATAGATATAGATTTCGTCCGTCTATGGTATTCAATAAATTTGTAATCCCAGGTGGGCTTATTAGGCACAAAATAGGTACTAAAAGCCCGGCGAGCCGCAGGTTGAGCATAAATTCTTTACTTAGTAGAACCACACATTAGCCAGCCGTCTTGTGGCCGTCATTTCTGCGCCGCGACGTACGTTCGATACCGCTTTGATCTGTGGTTTTGATATCCTCTTAAAATATGTCATGTCATGTGTATACGGCGCCATGGCGTTATAGTTGTACTTTAAGGCGTCATAGCGTAGGAAACTATTAGCACGCACGGATCGAAAAGAATATTTAAAAAAACTAAATTACGCTGAACAACAAGAAACATTATTAAACAGTCATGTTTCATAGCCACTGCCAATTCGGTTAGTAACTTGCAAATTACTATAATTAATTAAATCACGATTAATAATTATTTACCTAGAAGTATTTTAGAGCCAAACCCTTTAAAGATAGGTAATGTTAGGTGCTGAACAATTGAAAACGTTCCCTGCCTACAATACCTATGGTAAAATAATAAATTGGCAAATTAATTTCGAATGAGCCCAAGATTGTCAAATTATGATTGTTCAGATTGGTGTGTCGCCGAGACATTAGCTAGGTAAATACACAGTACAACGGGTCTAAAAAGATGTTTAAAATTTCCTAATATTAAACATGTTTACAATTTGAATGTAATGTGGCATAACTTTGCAGAATTGGCTGCGGCCATGGCGTTGTTACACACTTGCATAGTCCTTGAATGTTCACACATAGACGATTTCATGGAAAAGGTATCGCCGGGGAACACGCCAGTAGAAGTTGCAGCTGTTTTCATAAATTGTGATCTGGATGTAAGTTATCTCCTACTGCTTCTGGCTGACCATAACTTCCTGTGAGGTGCATGCATCCGTTTTTCCGGTTGTTTTTGCGCTGACATAGGTAACGTCACACCGTTTATTGCCTGTAGTGAAACCCGAGTAAGCAAACAGAGAACGTCAAGTAGGTTTTAAGGCACGAGATACAGAACAACTTAAGTAGTTGAGGGAAACACAATTTTTATGTCGCTACACTAAGCAGTAATTACAGCGAAAAAATTTGTAAATTGAGGATAACAGTTGAAAAAAATACTTTTCACGCCACTGCTCGAAAATGTGGCAAAAGATGGTCAGTAATGGGGCCCCAAAACAAAGTATAGTTGTAGGTTGAATGAACAGGCCAACTATGAATTCAAACAGGTCAACAATAACATTGTTGGACAGTTTCAAAGACCAAAGTCGTCCAATCACATCGGCATGCTGATCCCTGATTCCACCAATCAGAACACAATTTGTGATGCTATTACACAAAATCGACCAATCAGAACACGTCGTGTGCTGCATATTAATTTTTTTCAAGGTTTATCTCATCAGGGAGAGGCAAAGGAAACTAGGTCCATACAGCCACGTCTGACATAAATTGTTTTGTCTTTAATGTTTAAGTCCTGTCTTAAAGTCAGAGTCGTCAGTCCGTCCTTGTCAAGTCATATTAAAACTATAAGCGATTATGGGTGTGTTTAATAAGCACTTCGAAGCGCTTTGCTTAATAAAATAACATAAAAAAAGCCTTTGCGTGACTGGCCACTAGAGCGCACTCGTTTTTTTTTTTAAAGTAAAATATGGCGGGAGAGTGAAACTTTACTGTTGTATTTACGCTCATGTTTTTTATTTCCTCGCAGTAGTCGTGAAAAGCACTATGTAATGTCTCGGCCAAAAGTGCAATAGATGGACTCGTCTCTCTTCGAGGGCCTCACCTGCGGCTCGGCCCTCGAACTCACTCGTCCATCTATTGCTCACTTTCCAGCCTCTACAACAATGTACTATTGTAGGAGACTCGTATAGGTATGTATATCCCTCAGCTTGGCAAACTTGAACGCATTACTATGTATTTTTAATCCCCGACGCAAAAAGGGCATGTTATAAGTTTGACGTCGATGTCTCTCTGTATGTGTGTAGTAAGTCCGATAGTAGAGGAAAGAAGGTGCACAAATAAATAATAAATAAATAAATATCTTGGGACAAATTACACCAATTGACCCAGCCCCAAACTAAGCAAAGCTTGTACTATGGGTACCAGGCAACGGATAAACATACTTATATAATGTAGATAAATACATACTTATATACATACAACATCCATGACTCGGGCACAAACATTCGTATTCATCATACAATTGTCTGCCCCTACCGGGATTCGAACCCAGGACCTCTAGCTTCATAGTCAGGGTCACTAACCACTAGGCTATCCGGTCGTCAATAAGTCCGAATAACGATGGAACATAAATTTACTGTACGTAATCGTTACACATTACAGATCCACTTTAGTACCACAATTTATAGAAGGAGAAAGAAAGAAAACAGAGATAAGCGTAGGCAGTAAGTAGCTACGTAATAATATTGAGAGCGCGAGCGGCGTGCGTGTCGCATGGAGTACCTAATCGAAACCGAGTGGCGCGCTGGCGCGGCGCGGCGGCGGGGCGCAGCTCTGCCGGTCGGCGCGTTCGGATCGAGGGGTCTGCCAACCCTGCGCCCGCGCCTTTATACATAGCGTGCGCCCGTTTCCATTGCACGATATTTTTATTGCTTTAGTTCGCCACATGTGTATCTGCTGTGGGATCATAGCTCTCGAAAGGATGGACCGTCTTCGATGCGGTTTTTTTTATTCGAAAACCAGTTTCTTAGCCATGTTTGGTAAAAATTGGTTCAGCAGTCTGAAGAGTATCAGCTCTTTTCCAAAATGATGCAAGAGCTTTCTGGCATATATTTTATTTTTATTTATTTGCACTATGATTACACGAGGAGACATTTTAACTTTTTAAATTTAATGTTTCATCGTATGTAAAAGTGCAAGGGTTAAGCTTAAGGGCGCTATAAGTAGGTAGGTACAAAGTTCTAAATTCGAAGAACATTATGCCGCCTATCTCACTTATCTATTAAACATTTTTTAAATTATAAATTAGGGCGCGATTATTAAAAATAATGTGATTGCAGAGTACTAAAGACCACCCTGAGAGTAGAACGAGCAGATTTGAACGCGAACAGTTATATAAACACAACGCTTTGCGAGATTGCAACAAGAAATTAGCTGTCACCGTCAAAATGACTAACGGGCCTGTGAGTACTTCCGTATACGAATAAAATACGCATTACGCACCTTTGTATTTGTTGGTCGTTGAATACATACATGCACATACACACGTACATTTTTGCGTTGAGCTACTGTGGTTTACAAGTCGCCTTAACATTGCTAACTTAGTTACCGTACCGTGCGATTGTAATTAAAAAGAATGTATTGCTATCTCACTCACTCTTATAGGTTTGATACTCGAATCGGCCGATTGTACCCGAAACCTGAATATCGTTCGTGTCGAATCTAGGAGCTCACAGACTGAACTGTGCAATGTTTGGTTCATTAGTCGTCTTACACAATTATGCTCGGACTATTGACCGTTCATGAAAAAACCATAAATTAATTTCAACTAACTCAAAGAAGAAATATATAAATATATAAATTAATTTTCTGGTTGAGAAATACTAAATGACACCTTAAGGTAATTTAATCAGATTTCGCTAAGGACTAAGTATGTATCTACTTACCTACCAAATTATTGCGACGTAAAGGATTCCCCTTTCGAATCATTACCTACGTATTTGAGCACTTGTCTGACAAACCCTGTATTGGTCTTTACTTCTAGTAGTAGGGGAGCCCAAGAGGGGATTTCGGGAGTTACTAAAGCGCGGCAGATTAACATACGGGGAGATACCTTGTTCCCGGTAAAGTGCCTCCATCAAATATGAGCCCCATATATATATGGCCGCCTGTCAAGGATAAAGGATCACATTAGTAAAAAAAAGATGATCATCAGAAATTCTCGGGCGCGTCAGATTAAGGTAGAGTGAGTTAATTACATGCTAAAAAGTGTATATATATCACTAATCTGACAATTTTCGAGTGACGTAGAGAAGAAGGGTTACAAACTTGTAAAAAAAAACATCATCTCGACTTTCTCGAGCGTGGCTAACTTTATTTTTATTTTGAAGGAAATAATTCAAGGATAACGATAAATATATATTCTGACGATTTCCATAAGCCGAAGTAAGAAAAAATAATCGATTAAGTTTAATGCGTGCAGCTATGCGATGCCTGTATTCCCCTCTCCGCGTTTCTATTCCTCTCTCACTCTTTCTTTATCTATTACTCTCTTACTCTGTGATGATGATAAAAAAAAACGCAAAAAAAATATTTTTTTTTATAATTATTTTCTTAAAAATACAAGTATACACACACGAATTATACTTAAAAATGCACTTTTTTTATTTCCATGCTATTTCTTCAGTTTTTCAATTAATTATAGTAGTTAGTAGTTCAATGATTTAATTTTTTTTTAGTGTCAGATTACGCGAATCCCTCTAGATAATCGTCAGATTATTAGACAGCACGTCTAGGGCATTAAGATGAGCCATATATATCTAAATCTGACGCGCTCGAGTATTACAAAATGGCGATTTTTTTGCACATCCTAATAATGGCCGCAAGTTTGCGTCACATCCAAATCGTCAGATTATTATATAAGAGCTTTTTTTAGGTTCACTTAACATCCCCTTAGAAAATCTGACGCGCTCGTTTCTTTTTTTTTCATTTTCAACCCGTACGACCACCCCCATCATGGAAACAATCAGATTAACATACGTACATTTTCAAAAATACATAGGGCATGGATGCTATCAATAACTGACGCGCTCGAGTATGTCCATGCAACAGTTATTTTTTACATTTTTGAAAATCTATAGTCTCTCCTCCCACCGATGAAAAGGTATATATTATAGGTATGATGTCATTTTTTTCTTTTTATCATCTAAGCTTCCCAACCCAATAAGTCTCTCTGACGCTCGAGTAAATCCCGATTTAGCTACGTGGGCTCCCCTACTATAGGTCGTGAACAGAAATAACTTTTTTAAACTCTAAACCCTTGGTATAAATACTCGCACATAATACTTTGTTAATCTGTTGACTTTAATTATCCAAAATAAAATTTTGATAAATTTAATAATTTGTCATAACTGTTGGTCACCCCCGACCTTTAATTGAAATGTTAACTTGTTAATTAATTAGTAATAACAATAATTTATTTATTTGTACATACATACATTAGTGCGTTACAAAGAGAAAAACGTTATTCGGTTATACAATAGGTCAGATGAAATTGTGGTTGAAGCTTTCTACCTCTAAACTAGGTGTACAACCTGTATGAGTTCGTCCAATATTCTGTGTCGAAACAACATGGAATAGTACAGTTTAACAGCAGAGGATTAATTACACAAGTAAAGTACAGTTAAGAAGATGAATAAAAAGTCTAATAGTATTTTATGCAACAGTTGTACAGTCAGCGTCATATAGTAAGTAGCAGTCAAGATCATCATTTACTTGGAAACACCCAAAATGATCATTAACAGTGACTCAACCAAAGCGGTCAAATTGTTCGGGACATTCATCGTGCACAAATATACCGGAGCACGCACATCGCCAAATACTTAGTAACATTCAAGCCGACATTAGTACCGTAACTCCCAAGCCGCCACTGATAGCGTAGCAGCCAAAGTATCCAAAAGTATGGAACACCGCAGATTAGGAAAATCAGCAGAATCAGAAATATTGAATATAATTGAAATCTTAATCTTGTTTGCTTTCTAAATAAGTACCTACCTCCGTATTTGGTCCTGAACGTCTGAATGGTTTTTGACCATAGCCTGTCTGAATTAACAAATTAAAAAAAAACTCGTTGGCAGTAAAAAAATTACCTACGTACCTACCTAACGATGGAGCACTTTTAGAGTCATAAGTCAACATGTGCTTTTAGAGGGAATAGACACTATAGACTTATCAAAAGTCTTTTTATGAGTGTTCATATAGTGGTGCTCGCCAGTGGCGGATTTACAAATTTTCAAGGTATAGGCTGAATTTTTGCCGCCCTTGCAAAATCTGTTGCAGACTTCTGAGGTAAAAAATTATGAGGTAAAAAAAAAAATGGTCGTGCCCCAAATTTGCCGCCCCCAAAATCTGCCGCCCTAGGCTCGAGCCTTCTCAGCCTTGTGGTAAATCCGCCACTGGTGCTCGCGATTACATAAATCAGGACAGGAGTAGAAAAAGAAATTAAACCTTCTCCATACTTTTGGCTGGAAACTGGTGTTAATCACTACATAGGATAAAATAAAGTCGCTTTTTCTGTCCTCATGTCCCGATGTATGCTTATATCTTCAAAACTACACAACGGATTTTCATGCGGTTTTTTTTTATAGATAGAGTGATTCAAGAGGAAGGTTTATATGTATAATACATGTATAATATACCGTGCGAAGCCGGGGCGGGTCGCTAGTGATAAATATAATTGATAATGACCATCTGTTACACGTCATAACATTCAGTATCTGTTTCGAATTGAAAATTAAATAAAAAGAGTTTTAATCCGCGGTAAAAATCCAAACAAAGTCATGTGACCTGGGCCGAGTAGGGAGGCCAGATGATGTTAAGTAGGGAGTGATATTCTTATTTTGTTTTAATAATTGAGGAGCTGACTAATTGTGATTACCTATCACTAGTGTTCCGTGTTAACCTTGGGCAGCCTTATCGGAAAATGTGGTTTCTGTTCACGATCTTACAAATCAACCTGTATATGTATACCTATATACAGTCGACCTCAAAGTTATCTTTACACTTTAGTATCTTGTCGTTCCAAGCACTTTGACAACTTTACTTCATAATGAAAGTTCAAACATGAAGTTACGACGACAAGGCACTAAAGTGTAAAGATATCTTTGACGTCGACTGTACATAGTGTGCTGTGCGGCGTATAATATGTGTAGGCTATTGTGGCGTATAACATGTCTAGGTATATTTTGCGAGCTATTTACTTCCCAGAGTTCGGATGACGAGTACGTGCCCATCGACCATGTGTTGGACGGGTCCAGCAACAAGCGCGTACGCCTGTTAGATCCCTACGTGTTGCGCTTACGCCGAGACACGCCGCTTCAGGCTTACAAACTGCGGCTTATCGATGTATAAAGATCGGTCAATTTGTTTTAATTATTTATTTCAAAACATTTATTTTACACATGCAAGCAAAGTTGCATTCGGTGTCAATCAAAGACATCAGCCAGCATATTACCTAATGTAATTTTGTTTTCTTTGCACGTGGATAGTTCGTTTACCAATGTAGGTACAGTCAAGGGCATAAATATATGTAAGCTACCACGACGTCAAAAACTTCTATAGGAACACCTTTATGCTACAAACAATAAGACCGGTGATACATATGGCCGGTGATATAAATCCGGGAGTGGTAAGTTGAATTTATACAGGATGTTAGGTAATAGTTAGGTAATGATTGAGCGTGTATCAGTTAAATCTTAACGGTAACGCTTAGGCCGATGCACGCTGGGCAACAACGCTTAATTTATTTATTTTGTAAGTTAGTTAAGTGTTGGCTAATATCCGACTGGGGGGGGGAGGGGTGGTAAGGTGAACCCGCAATTCGTTGCGGGGGATCTGAGCCAGCGGGGTCCATAAATGGACCTGCAGTGAGGGCGGCGCCTCTGGGCGTCTTTTTGATGGAGGCGAACCTGAGCCAAGTCGGTACCTGCAGGGAAAGGTGAGGGCAAGCCTTATTGGACGGGGACGAAAGTTCACCGTCGGAACGGTGCGACCTACGGGTTGCGATCGCGGAGCGAAGTGACTTCGGTCACTGCCGGTCAACACGTAACCCGGCCCGTGGGGTCGAAACGTGGGCCGCTTGTCTTCTTCAAGACAGGGGGCCGCGAGGAGTAAACCTCTATAAAAAATCCAGAGGGTCGCCCTCGTGGGTGCATTTGGGGACGGACGCGATCATGCCTTCGGTACCGCTCTGCTTTCAGAGTAGTACATGAGGGTGTGAGAGCTGACGTGAGGGTCGGCGGGCATAAGCCTGCCGTCGGAGCGGTGCGCCCCCTAAGGGACGCGATCGCGGAGCGGCGTGGCTTCGGCCACTGTCGGTCAACACGTAACCCCGGTCCGTAGGCGCCAGCAGGAACGTGGGCCGCTGTCTTTTTCAAGACGGGGGCCACGAGGAGACCACCTCTATAAAAAATCCAAGCGGCACCAGCGGGGGAGGGCGGGACTTCGCAAACCTGCATTGCACAGGTGCCGCGAAGAGGGAACCCCATCCCGGGGTGGTCGTGGGGCGTCGCGATGACACCGAGTGCTCCCGTAACGCCTCACATACGACTGAATAGGGAGGAATCCGTATGGTTTTAGTGGGTTTGACTGCCGTCGCGGGAGAGCCCCACATACCCCCGGTAAATCCGTGCCGAGCGGACGCATAAGGCGTATTTTCCACACCATAAAAAAAAAGGTTCGGATCTTCTACTATAGATGGATTAGCGATGGGTTCGCCTCTTATTCCTCTAATGGCAGAAATGTATGATCATTTTAAGTTTTTGAGGCTCCGCACAGTCAGCGTCATATAGTAGTATAAATATGTTTAAGATCTGAAGCTGTGGGTCTGCTATAAGAATTATTTATAATACAAAAATAATTTATACTTTACGAACCTTAAGTCCGGCCGTGATTAGGGTCGCGCATTACGTCGTCCGCAGCCTCTAAGCACGCAAGCGAGGTCCCAGTTTGTACATCATAATCATTACTCGTATCATATCTCTTTTGCCTAATTACAGACCGTGAGTGGTATATTGACCTCATCGGACAGCTACAAACAAGAAGTACAAGATTCTGGCAAACCATCTAAAAGGGTAAAAATTATGTCTTATTTACATATGAATTAAATACCTATTGTACTGTTTCAGAAACAATGAAACATGTTTTTTTTCATTTCTCATACTCTGAAAGTAGGTCATTGATTATCTGGATAGCGGGTTGAAAGTAGGTAATTTGAAAAAAAAATATCTCAACCCTCCAATAGCCAATAGCTAATCCAAAATGAGGGTTGAAATTGACCCATTTCACCTGATACGTTCGAGCGCCAAAAGTTCGAGGATTAAATGGGTAATTTCATCCGAGTTGTATACTACTTTTCATTTGGAATATGAGGAAAGTAAAAGAAGGTATTATGACAAATTTCACTAACGTCGCACGAATGCACTTATTATTTGTTACGTTTGTCTTTCTTTTCCCGCTCTTTTTTCTATTGCGGGAATTGCGCGCATCGCATTGCGCTTCTCTTCTGACCAATGGCTGCCGGCTAGGTAGTTATTTTTAAACTTGCAGACACGAAGGTCGCTATCAATTAATTGTAGACTTATATTTCAAGCTAAAAAAATTACCGAACTAATTTGCAAATTCTCGTTGTATACGCTTGCATAAGCTTAGGTATACAGCGTGAATGTTATATTTTCAAAAAATACTGTTTAGCCTTTTACAATTAAAAAGGTACTATTTGTATAGATGATTATATAAAACATAGTTTACATCATCAAACAGATGATGCTTAGCGACAAAAATTCGCATAGTAACAAAAAAGGTCACGTGACAGTTAGTAACAGGTAGAAAAATTCGGAGACTACCCACCTGCTATGGGTGGTGTAGGGGTATAGCACGCGTCACGGAATGACGAGGACCCGGGTTCGATTCCCGGCCATAGCTTTACTTTTCGGATTTTTCTATGTGTTCTAATTTTCACTGACATTTAGAAATTTAATTTCTAACGGTAAAACCGAAAAAGTAAAACATAAAAATCAAGAAATAAAAATTTCTTGATTCATTTGATAGTACCTATCATTTGAAAAACAGCGTCTTCTCTTGTCCCTGGTGAGCAGTAGATGTTCCATGGGAGTTTGTAATTGTGTCGTACAGACACATAATTCAAACAGATGATGCTTAGCGACAAAAATTCGCATAGTAACAAAAAAGGTCACGTGACAGTTAGTAACAGGTAGAAAAATTCGGAGACTACCCACCTGCTATGGGTGGTGTAGGGGTATAGCACGCGTCACGGAATGACGAGGACCCGGGTTCGATTCCCGGCCATAGCTTTACTTTTCGGATTTTTCTATGTGTTCTAATTTTCACTGACATTTAGAAATTTATAGTTTACATGGCTGTATACGTATTTCCATTGCTATGTTCATTTGGATTAGCTATTAAGGGTCGAGTTTTTTTTTTCAAATGACTCAACCCAAGGGTCGCCATGAGTCACTTGCAACCTGCTATCCAGATAATCAATGACCAACTTTCAGCATACTCTGAAATTCAGAGTATGAGAAATGAAAATACGTATATACAGCCATGCGTAATGTTTTGTTATTACTATTAATAATTAATAGAGATTTTTTTTCTGTTTACGCTCATGTGATAGCGAAACCGCCAAGTCACATTACTTATTTTGGCTAAGGTGTAGAGTTGTGAAGTTAATGCTTGTTTATTTGCCCGAATCCTTTATAAACAGGTATGGGGTTCGTTATTGGACTCGTAGTTGTGGAAAATAAATTCTTCATTCATATTATTACATATTTTGGCAATTAGTTAAAGTTAATAGCAACTTTTTATCTATAAATGTCAGGATGAGCGCGACACAGGCAGTTCTCAGTATTACAAAGGGTGGCCGGAGCCCGGGCCGGACGTTGCGGTGCCCGCGCGGCGCAACGCGGCGCACGGGCCGCTGCTGCGCGCCGCCAGCTACAACCATGACGTCGTCCAAGATTGCGGTACGGATGGCCTGCGTTGCACTTAACACCCTTTCATACTAACTTTCGTATCTAAATAATAGTAAAAAAAATAGGTATTGAAAAACTGGTAATGTAGAAAATTTGCTTCTATATAGGTATTCCCCACGACATGGTCAGTATGCGATCTAGGCGAAGCACGCACTTTTAGAATTGTCAAAATTTCATTTTTATAATATCTAAAAATGTATGTTAAATGGATGGTTCGAAAGCATTTTGCCTACTGATCTGAGCAATATGTTTATATAAAATTTATATCGCTTATTATAAAAAATAAAAACTAATTTAATAGACGTCGTAATTTTGCTTTTTTCACGAGAAAAAATAAGCGATCATATTAATTTTGTATTTGGCAACTTCAAAGTTCAAGGAAGTAACTCCGAAATTCTATTTTCGATGTTCGTTTCATACCTTCTCTCTCACTCTCAAGTTAATGACAATTATTGTGAGCGGAACAGCACGTTGCAAACCTCGAAAATCGAATATTGGAGAATAAAGCTTGACATTTACAATTTGAGAATAACGTCAGTTTTTTCTATTGAGTAAAGATAAAAACCGGAGTTACGCCCTTTTAGAATACGCACAAATTAATAAATTTATTATAAATTAAATACAAGCCCTAGCGAAAAAGTAAACTGTCAGCATATTCCTCTTCAAACAAAATACAGAGAACAAATAAAATTATAGGCTCAGAAATATGAAATGATGTAAATTAATTTTCAATTTTCCAATGCTAAGTGTATATTCTACAACGTGTTACACCACCCACTGACAACCTGAATACAAATACAGTTTAGAATCAAGAGTAGGATTGATTATACCTACTGAAGTTTGTCTTAATTTACTTTTTTTATCGTGCTGACTGAATGTTACAAATGCGCAACACTTAGCACACTTTACATCATCTTTGGCAATAGTAATACACGGATTTAAAAATAAACATTAGACTAATATTCAAAATACTTTCTGTAAATCGGTTGGTGTTTGAGGATTTCAGTAGATGGTGTTTGTTGTAGGTACATATGTATATACTAGCTACTTTTGATTACTATATTCTATATCTGGATCTGGGTCTATGTACCCGTTATACCCTCACAGAAAAAGTAGAAAACGCATAAAAAAGGAACTAAATTTTTTATATACAAAATTGTTGCCACGTTCATGAATTTACTTTTAAAATGTGCCAGTTACGTGACGTAGAGAGTGGCGCCATTCAATTTGGTATCAGTGTAATTCGTCCCATTCGTTTTTCGTTCATTTCTTATGTACGTCTCGTTCTGTGTTCGTCACTCATTCTTTATTCGTCTCGATCGCTATATGTCCCTATCGTTTTAAGTACAATTATGTAACCTATCTCTTTCTTAACAAGTCTTTTTCGTTTTTCGTCACGGTCTTCCTAGGACTATGTCTTTGTTTGTGTCTCTCTTTTTTGGTATCATTCGCACTTTATCTTTAGTCACTTTCGTTATTCGTCTCACTCTTTTTTTGTCTTTAATGGTAACTCGTTCCGTTCTTTTTTGGGCACGTTCGCTAATCGTCCCGTACTAGTAGGTCTTAGTTGCTATTCATATGTCCTCCGGATCGGAATTCCTAAACAAATTGAAGTTTATATGTCCCGTACATATACAGAACGGAAAAAAATGAGGGCCCTGAAGGGTCTGGGACTTAAGAATTATGACGATCACTCGGTCATTAGGATATAATAAAAAAAAAAATAAGATTGACGGAAAAAGATAGTCAAATAGTGACCGAGACGCAAAACGAATGTAACGAACTTAGAATTAGACTGAAAATGAATGAGACTAATCACGAATGTGACTAATAACGAATCCATGAAAAAAAATGAGACGAATAAGTGAATGAGACAAAAATCGAAAGGGAATAAGAAAGAATGAGTCCTAGGAAGACCGTGACGAAAAACGAAAAAGACTTGTTAGGAAAGAGACAGGTTACATAATTGTACTTAAAACGATAGGGACATATAGCGATCGAGACGAATAAAGAATGAGTGACGAACACAGAATGAGACGTACATAAGAAATGAACGAAAAACGAATGGGACGAATTACGCTGATACCTTCAATTTCTACTTTTATGTGGGAGTGGTCAGGGCCGGCCATAACCAACTACCTACGCCTCGGGCGAGTCCTTCACTTCGTGCCCTTTTCATATTTTCACACCTTATGTTGTGTTTGGAACACGAGCCCCCTAGGTCTAGCGCCCTCGCAGCGCCGTGTATTACTAAACCGCAATGACAATAGGATTGGAGCTGATGGTTATTCCATATGCTTACCTACGTCAAATTGTACCAGATATGACAGTTGACACAATTGTATATGAAATTACAGACTTTTCAATCATATTCTCCATTGTTGTTTCCATCTTAAACCATGTTTTTTTATTTTCTCGCATAGAGTAAGTGTAGGTATATTCAATAACGAAAGTAACGCAAATAAATTCTCTTATAATTAATAAATATTAAAATATATTTTAAGCAAATTATAAACCACAGGTTTAAGACTCTTTAGTAGTACGCATGGAGCAGCGCAAACGTCAGCACTGCCCCCGGCGTCGTCGCAGTGGCCCCCGCCGCAGCGGCAGCGGCCGCGACCGCGGCCCACGCCTGCGCTGATAGCGCCGCGCGCGCCGCTCCGCCGCGGCCTAGTCTCTGATTACACAGGCACGTAGAATGCAGCGGAGGTAGAATCACTACCACTAAAGGCACTAAACGCAGACGCTTCATAGTTCATAGCACATCACAGTGTCTCTTCATTTCCACAATTAGTTAGTAATCATAATCAATAATCATCCGTAAAAATTTCGCATTTTATTTTATTTTCTATCGGCACATCTTCACAATATTGTTCCGGTGATGATGATGTCATTTTTTCTCTAGAGGAGAGTTGCTCTTCTGCTTCTATGATTACTGCGAATATATTTTTCTTTACTTGTGTTTGCATCCACTGTGGCATCTCTCTCGTGTTTTTGAGGATACAGTTGAAGAATGACTCCAAGGCATCGGGGTCTCGGCGAGGCTCGCGTGCGGCGTCGCCGGCGCGGTCGACGTTGCAGCGCTGTTTGGCGGGCGGCGCGCCTTCCGTCTCGGCGCCGCTTGTGATCGAAGCCTGGATCTCTTGTTCCCGCTTTGAGCTACTATCGCCCAAAGGCTCCATCTCAATGTGCTCTGTGATCCGATATTTCATGTGTGGTTCGAGAAATTGCATGTGTTTGGCATATTTCCATGTAGTTATTTGAGCGGGTAGTAGTTTGTTCTTACCAAGCTTGGCCCGCTTTAATGCATCTCGATGATTGTCACGCAATTTCTTCCATTCCGATTTAGCGATCTGAACTGCAAAGAAAGTATAAAGACAAGAATAAATAAGTAGCTAGGTACATTATACCTACCTACAAAAAACTAATTTCTCACTTTTATCGCGCAGTAGAAAACCCGATTCCATCGATGCACGGTTTCCATTTTAGCTTGTACACATTTCACTATTAAGTATGAATTATACAAACTATATATTAAAAGGTTCAATGAGGGTATTGTTACCATATACTTTATGATCTTGATTAAATGCTAACCGTAGGTATTATATATTGTGGAATTCTCGGACACATTTCCTCGTAAAAATAAAAAGTATTTTTAATGGCATAAGGTGCAAGTATTAACGACCCATCAAACTCTGCAGGTATTGAGTTGTTTTAAAAAAATGTACATAGTTAACGCCTTAATTGCAACAAAAATTAATTGATTCCTTTGTGTTACGACCGTTTCACCTTTATTCCATTACCATAAGGGTGAAAAAGTCGTATCGCAAAGAATTCAATTAACTTTTGTTTTAATCAAAGCTCTTAACTAGGTATATACATTTTTTTTAAAACGACTACAGACCCCTTTTCCGCTGGAATCTCCGGGATCCCACGGCGCCTTCCTAACTTTGTACGGTCAAGTGCAAAAATAAGTATCGATAGGAACTTCTCAAAAATATGTCCCACGACCTTATTACGCTGGTGTAAGAGCGTATGGTACTTATTTTTGAAACTTTGTCTAGATACATATTATTACACTTGACTGTACTTCCCTTCCCTTCAATCTGTCACTTTCATGTCGATATAAAAAAAGCGAGAGATAGAAACAAGTCGATAATTGCTGTTTGATTTTCACATTTTATGCCTAGTGATAGTAAGCCCAAAAAAAAACGTTTGGATAGGTACCTATACATCTAGCCGTAAAATTGTAATTCTTCTGTTAAGGTTTTATTATTATTATAATATTATTATTATAATGAAATAAAGAGAATTTAATTATAAAAATGCCGATTTAATGTGTACCTAAATAATAGTTAGCAATTTTAATAATCCTTTATGTTGTAACCAAATACCGAGTAGGACGTATCGTTAAAAAAAATTTTTTTCTGATGCCACCTACTTAGTACATACCGGAATTTAGTTTGGAATGCCAATGATGTAACTACGCGCCGCAATTCGGTTCCTGCATATTTTATAATTTGTTTGTTCTACCTAATTCTAGTATATTATGCATTTTGTAATTTTTGTAAAACAAACAATTTGGTTAATTGTATTTCTTGTATTTCTTTCACTTAAGACAAAATGTTCTCGCTGCTGAGGTGAAAAATTGTTTGTGTCACAAGAGACTAGTTTTTTGAATCCCTTGCTGCACTCAGGAATCTCAGGATTCTAATCTAGAATCACTCGCTACGCTCGTATTCGATTCAATTCTAGACTGCTTCGCTTGCTCGGGATTCAAAATCAACATTCGCACCAAAAATCAACTTTGCTCTCTTGTTGCACAAATAACTATTTAGACTTTTCATTTAACACACAATCACCGCACGATTAAAATAAAATTTGCATGTATGGATGGTCCCCCTAATTTTTTTTCATGTTTAGACTATATTACAGAGGCATGTAGCGGTCAACAAAATACACATACCATCGAAATTTCATCTAAGAAGGCTATATGCCTACCCTTCATAGTTCCCGAGCACGTACTTAGGTATTTATAATGTCTGTACATAGGTACGGATGGACAAACTGACAGAAGGACAGGACGAAACTTTAAAGGTTCCTTTTTTGCCATTTTGGCCATGGAACCATTCAAAATATATTAAAATTGCGAGCGTTCCCTTTCGTCCGATCGGTTGACCGATCAATCGGTTCAACGGGATTTATTTTTCCCTTTTGACCGACGCTCTCTTTTACTATATGATTCTTTTATTATTTATTCTGTGTCATAGGGTTAAAAATGACCGCGCATGTTTTTATTATGAATGGTCGGACAAACGGGATAACGATTTCCATAGGTTCGATTAGCATGACCATCGGGAAAAATAAATCGGCCGAACGGGAAACACTCAAAATTGCAATCGCAAGTGGCGTTCGCCATTCAAAGAAAAGAAAAATTCAATAGGTACCTAAATACATAGGTATGTTGCAGGTCTGCGGTTCAACCGGATCGCAGAACGCAAGGCGCATTTATGTGACCAACATTATAACGTACCTACCTTATGTACAGTCAAGTGTAATAATATGTATCTAGTCAAAGTTTCAAAAATAAGTACCATACGCTCTTACACCGGCGCAATAAGGTCGTGGGACATATTTTTGAGAAGTTCATATCGATACTTATTTTTGCACTTGACCGTACCTGAGTATTGTTAAGTTTAGGTTATCACAGCTAAATACTCACTGTTAGGTATAGATCGTACATTGTATTGCTCGACAACACGTTGCCAGGCCTCGTCCTTCACGTGCATTTCGCGGTAGTCTGGATGCAACGGGTTCCAAAGACAGGGCTGCGAGCGAACGCTCTCTATGAATGCTTCCATGGTGGGGCTCAGGCTTGGACGCTCAGACGTCGGCAACAGGAGGTAGGCACCGCGAGACTGGTGTCACTGGCGAGGCGCGGCGCGGCGGCCCGGCGGCCTCGCTCTGCCTCGCGCGGGTTCGTTCCCCGCCCCGCCGACACCGCGCCGACTGGTTCTCACCACGACGCTTTATTTTTTTTGTTATTTTGAGCGTAAACCTGTTTTCTTGCAATTCAACGGTCATTTCGTTCTGAATAGTTGGTCGTTACAGTTAATACAAGTATTATGCATCACAATATTATTATATTATGCTGACATGAGACTGCTGATTTCGTTTTTAAATCGTACATGCAGGAAGTAAAATAGTCATGAGATGAGATTGAGACTAAGTAATTACCTACTTAAACAAAATCCTGCATTTTTAATACTTTAAGAGTGCCTGCCTACTTACTTACCTATTTTTTTTTTATCGGGGAAACTAGGTAGGTAGGAACAAAGTAGCTATAATACTCTTCTTTTTACCCGAATGCAAAACGCAGAAAAGTAATTTAAAGGTGATATTTTAAGAAATATTACTAAATAGGTTACTAGAAATAGGTACTTAGCTATACTTACTTATGTTCACGCCTGTCTATTTATCGTTTAAGTAGACTCCCATTTCATCCCAACACAAAAGAGTAGATAAAGGATGTACTAAGAGTAAGAGCAAGAAACTAAATATTTCCATTCAAAAATGTTTCACTTCTAGGTACGTAAAAAGTGGCGTTTAATTTCTACTCTTAGGGGCGTGCGTGCATGTGTGTTCCTGTGTGTGTGTGATTCTATATGCTTTAAAAATATGAGAACCACCAAAGTTAAAGCGTCAATTTACTTAATCTGACTGTATAAATGTGTACCATATACTTGCTTACTGCATACCTAATGGCAAACTATAATACTGTAATTACGTCGCCCCGGGCCTTACAATGTCCATTTCCTGGCTAGGGGAAGACGTAAACTTGTATACACAATTCGGGCGGTGATAAAGAAAGCTCTTCAGGTCGCATGTTTATCGCCCTCACCTTTGGCTCGTGCGACAAGTTTCTGCAATCTGAGACATTCTTTATTTCACCACCGTCGGTGGTGTAATGCACCTACTATAACTACCTGTTTTTTTTAGATCTGATCAAACTAATTTCCATAGGCTTATTTTATGAATTTTAATTTTAGGTGAAAACACAACAGGTGTCGATCATGAACCAAAACGTCTCAAACGTCAACACGAGCAAAACATAATAATTGAGGAAGAAATAAATGATAAAATTATACCCAAGGATGAAAACAATGCCCTTCGTCTTAAGAAATGTATGGAAAGTAATCCAGATCATGGGATTGTAGTGCGGTCTACAGTGCAAGGTTCCATGGATGACGATTCTCATAAATCTCTACACCGCGGCAATATGAAAGATAAACGCCAATATGCCTTAACACGCGGGTCATACATAGAGGCCAACGATAATGACAACAGTGATATCGTCAACGAACAAGAAATAACTAACATTCAGGAAGAAAACAAAAGAACATATAAAGATGAAAGGCCAACTACAAACCAAAGACCTAATGATAGACAAGCAGACGGTGCGGACGAAGAAGCGGAAAAAGAATTTGCCTTGTATGAAATCGGTAATCCAGATCTGTGGTTTAGAGTACACGTACATGTATATGAAAAATTAACTTCTGATAAAGGGACAACTCTTTGGAACGATATAACTAAAGGTGAATTAGTAAGGTAAAAAAATATATGAAAACAAAATTTATTATATTATACATGCAAGTATATATTTGTATAACTTTTACGCCATGTCGATTATTATTACCTGAATGACCGTGCTTCGCTCAGTATTTTTTTTTTGGTATGTTTTATAAAAATTAAGCCTAGCGAGATCGATTTATCGCCCCCGAAACCCCCTGCATACTAAATCTCATGAAAATCGTTGGAGCCGTTTCCGAGTTCTCAGTAACCTCTACTTAGATTTTTATTTCATACTAGGTTCTGCCCGTGACTTCGTCAGCATAGAATTAGCATTTGCTATGTTTATTGCTATTCCGCGGGAAATGTGCAATATTATGAGATACCTAAAAAGGGGCCTATAACCTGGCCGGAGATTTTCTTGACAGATTAGTAAATTTTCCATTAAAATCCGTTCAGCCGTTTTCACGTGATGCGCTTGCAAATACAGACAAACAGATAAAAATTATAATCCGTTGGAACGTGTTCTCTTATCGATTCTAGGTATCTCCAGCAAATTTTTTTTATATCAGCTTTATTACATTTCATACTAGCTGTTGCCCGCAACTTCGTCTGCATAGAATTTGTTTATCGCTATCCCGCAGAAATTACGCAATTTTCCGGTATAAAAAGTAGCCTATGTGTTATTCTAGACTATAATCTATCTATGTTCCAAATTTCATCTAGATCTGTCCAGCCGTTCTGGCGTGAAAGAGTTTCAAACATTCATCCATCCATCCATCCATACTTACAAACTTTCGCGTTTATAATATTAGTAGGATGTTCATTATAATAGATTGATGTAGACATCGGTCCAAAAATTAAAAAAACGAAATCTGTTTTTTTGGACATACGTCCTTTTGAATTAGGACTGCAGTACAGTGGTGTGACTACGGATAAATAAAATGACCCATAAAGCAGTGTAGGAAATTGGTGTGACTATGGATCGATTGAGATTTTTTCTTGGCTGAGGATCATCAACATACAATGATCAAAGTTATTTGCTTAAATTTCAGTGTTAGTTCCATGTTTCCTGAATGGGGTAGTCCAGATCTTAACGTTCAATACAGACCAGCTGATCTCGTTCCGAGAGAGGAATTTACATTACCAATCACTAGTTTATGCCTCTTAGTGCCTCTATTGGGAGAAAATTTTGACACACTACCAAAATATGAGAATTCTCCACGGTAAGGGTTTTACAGAATAGTTCTAGTTTCTAGATTCTTAGGGATCCGTAACTTGTGTGCCGGAGGTCCACGGCAACACAGTTAAGCCTTAACATATATACCATATCGTATCAAAAACACTTCGCAACAATTATTATCTTAGTAGATATGTCATTTCTGGAAAAAGAAGAAAATCGGTATACAGTTTTGAAAAAGAAACAGCTTACTAAGAAAAACCGTTTTCATCTGTTTTCTGGAGGAATGATCATTCCGGACTGCAGTGGTCCCTTTTATACTTCTTTCAGAAGGCTCGGTGACCGGATTTTGTCTTAAAATGACTGGCATACATAACTTCTTTTCGTGAGTCGCTCAGATCCCTTCGAACCCACCAGTTTTATTACAAATTAATTCACTGAGCGATAACGCGACTTCGGTAGGTTTAGGTTGTCCTAGCCCTGCATTTGATTTTAAGTTTTCTGATATATCTTTCAGTGCAGACGATGACGATAATTACATTATTGTGGTACCTGCTGATGATGTTTTGAGTCTTGATAAAACTGGGAAAATGAAGCACAGCCTTTCCAATGTTTCTGGAGAGGGCACAAATACGGTAGGTACACTACATAGATTACAACTCAGTCCCAGAGCTCACACTTTTTTTGTTCCCTTTAATATCGACTCTTTCAATGTTTCATACCATGTATGACTTATTTTGTAGAGCCGTAGAAGGGTTGTCGTTCGAGTCACAAGAGCATTATGGAACATTATGGAGGAAAATCCTGATATTGCAACTCATAACTCAGAAAAATACCTGACCATGCTACATCGGAAACCACACCATGCGCAAGTTGAACTCGAAGTACGAGCTGATGAGAATCAACTTGTTCGAGTGGGGTGAGTAGTCGGCTCTCTTGGACGAGTGGGAAAGGAGGAAGAGCTCTTTCTGAGTGAATTAACGCTGATCTCCCGGGGTTCGTAACTCGGTTGGCAAAAACTCTTATATGATAACTTTTTTCTCCGTGCGTCCGTCTCTCAGGACCCTTTTTCACAGGAACGCGTGAAAGTTACATTGAGGCGTATCTAATATCGTTACCTGGTTATGATTCCCTACTTGTGTACCAAAATTCAAGACTCTAGTAATTAGGAGATAAGCTCCCTTTTCAGTGGACTTCTAAACTACATTTATTCATTTATATATATTTAGATACTGAAGAAATATTTATTTACGTTGTCTCTAGGCAGCTGCGACATGTTTATCGCTACCCCGCGGGAATTATGCAATTTTCCTGCAATAAATAGTAGCCTACAACCTGGCCGGTGATTTTCTCAACAGATTAGTAACGTTTGCATAAAAATCCGTTCAGTCGTTTTCATGTGATGAGCTCGCAAATATACAAACAGAAAACAGATAAACAGACAAAAATTCTAAAAACTGATGGAACGTGTTCTGTTGTAGATTCTAAGTATCCCCAGCCAATTTTGTTTTATCTCAATATCTTCCATGTACAGACTTTCGACCCTCATCAGCTTTAGTATATGTATTGTATAGAAGATTCCTGTACTATCAGTTTACTATAAATAAAAGAAGAAACTGACTGGCTGACTGATCGATCAACGCACAGCTCAAATTCTGAAAGGCCGTGCCAGGATAAGCTCAGTGATTCTGCCCCCCTCGAGTCTGGGCTTGTAATTTTTATGGACGGTGTGGCTCTACATTAGTAATTAATGTGCAAAATTTGAACAACCTAAACTTTATAGTTTTTGATTTTAAAAAAAGAACTATGATTTTTCTTTCTTAGATATTTTTTTTCTAGCCAACCTATTCACATATAGTGTAACTTACTAAAGATGAAAATATGACATAAATTATATTTTCATTATGTCAAAAAGTGAATGAAAGCTGACTAAACTTTTCAGATATTTTTTTTTATTTACTTCCCCGTTAGAGACCGCTCCATGTTTTTACCAGTAATACATCCCACCAAAATTATAGCAGTGGGAGAAGATGGAGATATTTTTACATAAAATATACTATACATACATTTCCTAGAACAGCTATAATACATATAAAAAAGAATGATTGAAACCTCTTTAGAGAAACGTGCATGACATACTAAATACTGGCCACTTACAATTCGTTAGGTTTAAAAAGGCGCTAGGCGACCTGAAAGTATAGTCTGTTTCTTTTAAAATGACGAAAAGTACTTAAAACCAACATCTATTGTTCAATTGTTAACTTCAAGTGGGGTTGTAAAACCATTATGCAGGTATATCCATATTCTCAAAGTATACCGTGAACAAACAATCTTGATAGTTTTGATGTTGTTGGTCGGTATTACACTAGACGACGTGCGTTTCTAAAATATTAATTATATACTGTGTCAATATCACTTTTTCAATTTTTTTATAGTAGTTATAAGACATTTTTACCTGAGTGCTAGCCGCACTGTAATTGTATTTGGAAAACAATACACCTATTATACTTAAAAGTCTACCCCGTAAGGGATAAAGACGTGATTTGTGTATGTATGTATGTATACTTAAAAGGGTCCAGTTCAGGTAATATAATCATAACATCATATTTGAAAATATATTGAATACTAGCTGTTGCCCGCGACTTCGTCCGCGTGTGTTTTTGTGATACTTACGGCTTTTCTCGATATCAAAATTATTATTATTATGACTATTAACTTCGTCACATGAACCACTGAAACTATGTACGAAACTATACTTTTAGAATTACGTCATGAAAATAATAATTTGCGACACGGAATCTTGAAAAAAAATCAAGTGCAAACTGGTTAATGACTCGTCACATTTATTTATACTTTATTTTACAAATAGTTTTATTTATAGTTTTATTTATAGTTTCTTTATTCAAAAAAGCTAAGTACAGTTTTAATTACATCACTATTAATTTCGCCAAACTATGACGCTTATTGGCGAATACTGCGCTCACTTTAACGATATTTGTACCCTGATTAATTTAAAAAATTAAATCTATTCTAACCAAATAATACATAAATGTTTACCTGTTTTTACCTTACGACTAACAATTCATTTACTAATCCGTTTTAATTAATATTTTGCGACTCAATTTTTTCTAGCAGAAGCTTTTTTAATTTATTTTCTTGGTTTAAGTAGGTACGTAATTACAGATTATTAACACTTATTATCATTCTACAAATTAATTACCTACAGGGGCCTTGCCATAGTTGCCATGATGTCTTAATGCGATTCAGTTTAGGTTCGCTCGCTGTCAGATTCATACTAAATGCACCAACTTTTCTCAATAAAATTCTGACATGTTCGTAGCGCAGGCGTAAATGCGCCCTTTGATTTTGCTTTTTATAGGCAAAGGTACCAAGAACATACAGCCAAGCGTTTCACGCCGCCCTCATATTAATATCAGGCTATCAAATAAGAGTGCGTTCAAAAACCGAACGCGTTGTGAATAATTGCGCAATAAATAAAAACAAAAGTAACGGTATTGGATATTGAACTTTAGGTGTTAGGTAAAGAACACAATTTAGGACGCCAATTTAGGTTGATTTAGGTTTGACAAAAATCTCTTCGTTGAAAAAATGCCTGTACAGCATGTAATTATTATATTAATGTTTTTTCACAATTGACACGCTTTTCCGGCTATATGTCTTATGTACATTTGTATCTATCTATTTTCTTCGTAGTATTATTATGTTTGTAACTATTACCAACTACTTATACCGAGGAAAGCTGATTTTCTTGAGTTCCGCTATTTTGTGTGTAATCACCTCAAAAATCAAATTTCAAGAAAACTGAGAAATTATATTTACCTGTATTAAATTGGAAGTATTATGTAGTAACTTTAAAAGGTTACACTTCATTGGCTTTTATTAATTAATTTTAAACACAAAACCCTCTTTTTTGCATCTCTGGATGAGATTTAAAAAAAATGCTAAAACAGGTATTTCTTTATTTTTATTACTAAGCATTTATTCTGAGTTTCATGATTCTAGAACAATCTCATTTTCTTTTTTCATACAAACTTTAACCCCCCTTTTCACCCCCTTTTTCCAAAATTTTCCAAAATTTCTGTAGCCTATATCCTATTCTGAATTAATTGGAATCGATTTGTGAACATTTCATTAATATCCGTTCAGTAGTTTTTACGTGATGCTCAGTCAAACAAACAAACAAACAAACAAACAAACAAACAAACAAACAAAGAAACAAAAATTTTAAAAATGGTTTTAATATGTTCAGTTACCGATTTTAAGTCACCCTGGTCGGTTTTTTTTTTTTAATCTTCAATGTACAGATTTTTTGGTCTCAACGATTTTATTATATGTATAGATATTGAATGTTAGCCATAAGAATATGTAATATGCATAAGTGTTGATTTTTTGTGTATTAATAATCATATTTTAAATAAAAATTAAAATCTTTGATTTCAAAGATCAAGAATGGTTGAGCTACTCCAGTACACGTGCCATACTGCGGTCAGTTTTTTTGCGTCTCTTTGTTATTTTTTCCTTTCATATTCAGCAACAAAAGAAGTTGTAAAATCCCGCGTTAATTGCATTTTCGTCATTTTAAAAGAAACAGACTATACCAAAGGTAGTGTTTAGAGGTAGCCCATGCCAGTTACGAAATAATTTTGCCATAGGGCCGGATTAAGGTGATGATTTTATTACTTTCACAGGTTTGTATGACATTCCTGAGTTTTTGAATTAAGAAACATGAAATTTCGAGGGAAGGCAGTTTATAGGTACTTTAGAAAGGATTTTGCAACAAGGTTGGATTAAAGCGGTTTGCCACAAGTTTGTATGCAGGTACTTGGTTTTTTATACTAATTGCTAATAACATTTTGTTTTATTGCAGATCATCTGGTCGCGTCGCAATTGTCGTGGCGGATAGCACGAGACACTCACGGTCGACCATAGCAGTGCAGGCGACAAACACGGGCATGGCTGCAGCGCGATTTAGGTGTTCCGTTATCCATATATAAGTTGTTTTAACTTCCGCAACAAATCGGTATCCACAATATTTATTGTACCTAAGTATGTTTGTGTATAGTCGACTAACGAAATCCCTTAACGAATTCCCTAGATGTACTTAGGAACTATCATAAAAATGGTAAAACGCTGTCTTGGTATACTTTGGTCTACTAATATTTTCTTGTTTTATTTTCATTCTTGTATGTTAATGATCTCAGGGCACAAATAAATGAATGCGACTCGGGATTATTGAAGTTAGTGAGAGAAAAACATAAAGCAGGCATAGTAGCCGGACCCATCCTCTTGCCACCGCGCCACACGCAACGTCTTCTGCTGGAAATACCAGTTGAGCTCCCCACAGACGTCCAGCATTGCTCTGGTAAACTTCCAACTCATTACCCTTTAGGGGTGTTAACAGGGTGTTTAGTAGCTAGGTGCAAAGCTTTAAGGGGGTGATAGATGATAAACGAGGTACGAGGGGTGGCTGAAAAGTAATCTACCTACCTAAGTATGAAGGAAAATACTGTTATGGCTAGTCTTTTTTCCAATATGGTCTCCTGCAAGAGAAATGCACTTACTGCTTTTGTTTTAAACTGACATTCGACCGTTAAAATAATATTATTTTGTTTTGTCGTCAAATTGATCGTTTATTATGGACTTCATGTCTTTCGTCAGTCGAAAATCGCTGTCCTCTTTTCTTAAAAGCCTGAATAAAAAGTAGTCGCAGGGGGCTAAATCTGGACTATAAAGTGGGCGGTCCAGCTGGTCGAAGCCATTTGCACTCATAGCTCTACCTTCAACACTCGAGCGTTGTCGTGCAATATTAGAGAACCTTTGCGTCGTTTCTCTTTTATTTTTTCCAGCGGCTGATTTAACAAGTTGGCATAATATTCGTAGTATATTTAAGTAAATAATCGATTAGTAAAATTCCCTCTGCATCCCTAAAAGTTGTGGCCATGCGTTTGTATGTTGACGGACGACTAAATTTGCGAGGAGGCTTCTCCCCCTTGGATATTTCCATTGCATGGACTCCTTTTTGCTTTTAGGATCCCATTGGTGAATCCATGTTTCGTCACAAGTCACTATTTTAGAAATATAGTTTCTTCCTCCATACCTTTGCTAATTTCTAAAAATGCCTTGCAACACTGGACTGGACACGTCGTTCATTATCAAATGAAGTCATCATTCTGGGCACCCAACGAGCATTGACCTTAGAAATTCCAAAAATCCCCATGAATAATTTCATGCACTATTTCTTAACTAATGCCAATATCTCGTGCAATCTGCTCCCACTGCGATGATCACCTTCAAGGCTCTCACGGCCATTTTTGAATTGTTAAGACCAAAATTTTATGACAAATTTGGAAGGACAAGAATCACCAAACACCGCTAACATGCGTGGTCTGCGGTGGTATTACTCTCCTTCGTGAGGAACTTAATACCGCACTTTGCTTAATTTACACCATTTTACTTTTTTACTCCGCCATGTTTATAATTTAGAGCTGCCAATTCAATGCAAAATGTAATAAACAAAAGAATGGAGGCATTTTAAGAACAGGGATAAACGGTGAATACGATACCATAATGGCCAGTACGATGATTTAATTATAGATAGACAAAGGAGATTACCTTTCAGCCACCCATCCTACGTATTTTTGAAAATTTTTAGCCATATAGGTAGGTACAGACGAAGTTTGGTAAATTTTGATATGCCCCAATAAGCATTAATTTGCTAACGCTATCTTTTATTTCCGGTAGTTTAACGTGTATCTGGTCAAATTAAGCCATTTTTCAGGCTATTTTGTTACCACAAAAATAAAGTGGACGCATTCAAAACAATTTTTTCTTCTTTCTTCAGCTCTTTTTGCGGTTTTTTAAGGCGGTTTATTTTTTGTTCAATATTTTTAAGACACGAACATAAGATTTACTTAAAATATTTTGTGGTTGATTGTTCAATTTATTGTGTTTTATATCACAGTTAACCTCGTGAACGACAACGACGAGTCAGTAGCGGTTCGAGAAGTAGTTATAAGGAGAGGCGATCAATGTTTTTGCGTGTGGTATTGTGACTGCGTCTGCTACGGTAATCTTTTCTTAACTGGTATTTTTCTTTAGGCAGAAATTGCTGATTAAGGCACATGGGAGCGTTAGGGGCATCAATTAATAGTTCAATAATTATAACTAGGAAAGGAAAAATGATGGATTTTGTTAGATTCACATGGGATAGGAAGTACCGTAAAGGAGGCGAAGACTTGGGCATGAGTTAGTTGATATAAGAAATATGAATAATCAAAAATAATTTAATTTAATACAGTTCAACCGTTTTTCTTTCATCTAAGTATGTACTATCTTTTTCACTGTAGAGAGATGAAAAATTGTGTCTTTTGCACGTCAGCAAAGGTGTTTTAGTGTCTCGTCCTTTCAAACCCTCGCGACACTCAGGTTCCATTGCTTGCAGGTCCTCGTGCCAAACAAGATTTTTGCAACGATGACAATTAAATGACTATTATTTTAGATGATACGTTTTTCATTAAGTAAATGACGGCATATGACTAAAACATTGTTTGCGGTATATTTCCAGGCGAGAATCCCAAGTTACCCTGCCAGGAGATGTCGGAGGCGCGGCGGGACGCGGCGGGGCTTGCCGCCCGCCGCGGCGCGCGCTACACTCGCTCAGCCTGTTACGCTGATAAGATGCCGCTCAATATTATAGTCATTATAATTGGTGTCATTATGGCGTTATTATTCTTTGGTTAGTTATTATTTAGGTTTCATGCAATGTTTTGAAATTACTGAAACTGTGTCACAACCACACAAGTTACTATTTGTGGTTTTCAATGCGTTCCGTATACTTTTTCATGCGCCGACGGATTTAATCGGGTAACCTAAACATCGTAATTATATAACACTATTGTTATCGCTAGTCCGACTACCATTTTTAGGGTTCCGTACCTCAAAAGGAAAAAACGGAACCCTTATAGGATCACTTTGTTGTCCGTCTGTCCGTCTGTCAAGACCCTTTTTCTCAGGAACGCGTGGAGGTATGAAGCTGAAATTTATATCAATTACTCAGGTCTACTGTCCCTTGAAGCTGTGAAAAAATCAAACTTCTAAGCCAACGCAATCAAAAGATACAGCCGTTTATGCCGCAAATTTCCGCAAATTTTCAACTCTCAAGGGAATCAAAACCTACAAGGTACTTCCCGTGAACGCAGAATCTTGAAATTTGGTATGAAGGTAGGTCTTATAGCACAGATTAAAGAATAATTGCGAAAACCGTAAATGTGTATGTATGTCTGTATATAGCAGTGACCAATATAAAGTAACCCCACACTGCGTACATTTTGCTTTGGAGCAGGGCTCTGCTTACACTGGTTTAAAGATATTTATAGATAATGATACGGAACCCTCGGTGCGCGAGTCCGACTCGCACTTGACCGGTTTTTTTTAAGGTAGTTAAAGCCCCTGGGCCCGGGGTGGCCCGACGGCAATGCTTTGTCCTGAATGACTGACTGACTGACTGATTGACTGACGGATCAATGCACAGCCTAAACCGCTGATCGTAGAGACCTGAAACTTGGAGGGTGTGTTCGTTGTATGACGTAGGAATCCGATAAGAAAGGATTTTCCGAAATTCTACCTCTGAGGGGGTGAAAAAGGGGGCTAAGTTTGTATAGGGTTTGTACGTGATTCCTTGGTCCGATCTATTTCAAATTTTGCGTAAACATTCTTTAACAGAATTGATGCAACATGTGTTTCGCATTTTCTTGAAATTCATCCTCTAACGGGGTTTAATAGGGGTAGAAAGTTGTTTTGGGGGTGATTTGCTTCGAAGTTGATACTTAGTGTTTTCGATTTAGGTAAATTACGTTTTATTTTGACACAGTCATGTTTGAAAACTCAATCTGATTTTATTCAAAAAAGGCTGAACTCAAGCATAAAATCCTGGTACAAGGCAAATACACTTTAAAGTTGGAATTTCTCGAATCGAAAGTCACCGTATTATATTAGTAGGTACCGCATTTTGAAGGCTTCTGAACTTTCGAGAGGTCATGCGATTTTTAGAAATTCGCTCGGGGTATGGAATAAATGGGGTTTATAAGTCCGCTGCAAAGGTGGCCTATCTCCATAACTATAATTACTAGCCTTGAAATTTGACACACAAGCAAGGAAACATAACTGCTAAAAATCAATTTCAGGAATTTTTGATATTTCCGCGGTTAGGGAGTAAAAGGGATTTATATTTTTACTTTAAAATGGTCTTATCCTATCTGCGTAACTATTATTACTAGAATCTTTAAACTTGGTATACCAAGGGGTAACTATGATATTTGAAAGACTGATCTCTGTATTTTGCAAAATTCCCTTGGGATAAGAAATAAAAGGATCATCATATATATATTATATATGATTTAGATCCTTGGTATTTGGCTGAGGGTCAAAAAGCAGCATTTAGAACTTAAAATTTTGCAAATTTCTTACGAGATAAAAGGACGGGATAGGAAATAATGACTTAATATTTGAAGAAATTATTGGATGAAGGTGGTATGTCACTTTGACGTCAACTGTGCGGACGAAGTCGCGGGCAAAAGCTAGTGTAAGTAATACCTACCTATTCGTAATTTTTCAGGGTTCATAGTTAAATATCAAAAACGGTAGATATACCCTTAAATAGTTTCGTTATCTGTCTGTCTGCAACTTTTTATTTATCTTTTAGGTATAATTCTGCCTTGTAGGTTTGTAAAGTCAGGATGTTTTTTTTCTTGTGTGAGGTGTCGTTGGAGAAGTATTTCAAAAATATCGCGGGTGTGTGAAAAAACTATTTTAGTAAGGGGTCCGTTTGAAAAAGCGGACTTCAAGTTTTAATGCACTATTTTTGGTACTGTCAAGCCACCATTGTTTTTTTTACACTGGACTGTAACAACACGTGTTAAAGTCGCTGGCAGGTATATATTCTCGATTTAAAGCTCAATACTCAAAACGATAAGAAAAATAATATTTAATCAGTTAACACGTTCGCTGCGGGGCTCAACTTGAAAGACTTTTGGCTGGTGCGGTTGAGATCGAATCAGCCCAATCTGGAACTCTTTTACAGTGCGGGTGAGGCCGAATCGCTCTCAAATTTCAGTAGTTACTTAGATCCTTCATAACTTTGCCAAGAATAGGACCAGGGTTTTTTTTTGTGTTGTAGTCATTGCTTAGTAAATATTTTAAATACACTTAGCTTCGCCCTTGGTTCTGACCTCTGGCTTAAGAAAAAATACCTAAAGAATTTTTGAGATCTTTTAGACCTCAAATCGCACTAAATTTTATCTGAGACTAGAGCAGGGAATGGCACTTATAGGTAAATTATCGATAAAAGAATGATCATCTTATCGAACATCTTTAAAGGCGTTTAATTGTGTGTTATAACAAATATTTGTTCCTGGGTCATGGTTGCTTATCTATATAAGTATTTATTTATCTATACATACATTTGTTAATTGCCGCTTAGTAGCAATAGTACAAGCTTTGTTTAGTTTAGAGGTAGGTTTGTATAAATGCTCTATCAGGAAGAAAATAAATTTTGGTTTATGTTAAATAAAACCCATTCATTTATAACATTATACAGTGCAGATACTTATATGTATGATAAAAAATAATAATAGAAGGATACACTGAAATAATTATGTAAAACACGCGTGGTTCAGCGTCGATAACTAGCACCGCACTGACGTCAAGTTGTCGACTCCCGCGTCGCCCGCCCCCCGCTCTGTGCGGCCTTGAGGTCAAATTCCTTGAGGCTAAATAAACCTCAACCCGCACTGTGTGAAAAAAATATATGCCCAGTGCGTTCGAGGCTTATTTAGACCTCTAACCTTTTTTCTGTATAAAAGAGTCAGCGTTTGAGAAACATAAAGAAATGTATATTTGTCTTTATCATACGCCTTGTAAGTAAGCGGCAACAGCTCCCGCACGAGAGAGATATCACAACTTTTAGCCCCGCACCGACGTAATGTCGAGCTTGAGGCGGTTTTACCTCAACCCGCAGTGAACGTGTTAACATTTATAAAGAGGTAAGCTTTGTTTCTTCATTTTATTAGTATGTTTTTATCTATCTAGGGGTAAACGATAAGAAAAACAATAATTAATTAGTTAACATTTATAAAGAGATAAGCTTTGTTTCTTCATTTTATTAGTATGTTTTTATCTATCTAGGGGTAAGCGCCGTAATAACTTTTTTTATACCGCGTTGATGGCAAACAAGCGTACGGCCCGCCTGATGGTAAGTGGCTACCGTAGCCTATGGGCGCTTACCAAATCCGAGGAACTACTAGTTATGCGTGTTGCTGACAACTGAACCGATTAATAAATGACTACCTACTGATTAACGTACCTATACTTTTTTTGATGCCGGGACAGCCCAAAGTTTCCATCTGACGCAAATGAGGTTCCGAGCTACAAATATCTACTTAAAAAACAAGCTTAGGTTTAACTTTTTAACTACATTGTTCAATAACCCCTTTTAACTTAATCGATTACACTAATACCTACCACAGGTTTCTTGAAGGGCGTTTCTGGGCTCCTGATCCCGTGCTTGGGGTCGTGGGGCCTAGACCGGGTGCTGGAGGCGCCGCGGACTATCGACCGCTATTACGAGAAAGAGCTTTGGGAGCGGAACGTGCAGTACGACGGCAAGGGCTGGCCGGTGCACCCCGACACTCACGAGAGAACGGTGCGAGTTATAAGCAAGTACGGATCCCGCGCAGCTGCTTGCTATTGCTACATAGCCAGATGAACATCCTCTAACCTCCGCAATATCTTAAAAACTTTATCCTATGTGTAGTTAATGTACTCGTACCACCACAGTCCACTTTACTAGTGCAGAGGGCTTACGACGCTTTAAGTAATCATTAACAATTCTAAATCATGCCGATCGTTAGATCTTGTTACCTTGGGCTCTGTCTACTCTGTAAGGGATACAGACGTGATTTATGTATGTAAAAAGATAAAGGCGGGTATTCCCATTAGTGTGGGTTACAAATACTTAGCCTAGATTGGTTTTCGCAGAAGCACAAGAAATATCTATTGCTTATTACTACTTTAAAAAGCGCAATGTGCGAGTATATAGGTTTAAGTATTATCAATTTAGAATGTGATTTTTTTCCCTAATAAAAAATTGACAAATATTCTTATTTTCTTCAAAAAACCACTTCATTTACACGATAAGCCTACGGCCTACGTTAATTCAAACCACAGTGCTGTTTAAATTTGCCCCAAATTGGGATAAATATTAACAAGCGACTTTTTTTTTTTTAAATGGCTCGATCCCTATCCAAAACCGAGAGACCGCGAGGTGAGATTCTGTTTATGTGTAATGATAAACAGTAATCAGCCTGGTAGAAAGATAGTAAGCCTGGAGATGGTGACAGAAAATATTTGGTCATTTGTACCAGTATGGCGGTTGTTCAGGGGTCTAACTACGTAACTGCTAATAACAAAAAGGAAAATGATGGTCATAGCGCTGGCACCGGCGGCCTAAGCGCGTGGGCGTTAATCGAACGTGTCGGATAAATAACGAGTGTCGGACGATTTGTTCCACAAAACTTACGGGGTAGACAGAGCCTACGGTAACAAGACCTAAAGGCCACGTTTAGCATGATTGTAGGCGTGTACTATTACTATACTAAATTTCAACCTTTATGTAGGTTCGCTACAAAAGAAAACCTTCGATCCAAATTCCTTCAGCTTTCTAGGCTGGGTATTTGTAGTTTTAGCTGTGCTTTTATTATCAGTGAGACCGTAAACGAATTTATGAGTGTAGAAGATAAATTTAATTTAGGTACATAGATATATAGAGGTAACGACGATAACTAGAAATTGCAAATGTCGTAAACTCAACCCTGCTATTCAGTCAAAAAGCAAAAAAAAAAGAAAAAGAAAAAACTTTTTCTACACAATATTTTAACCGCGGTCACCGGAGTGAACGCACTGTTACCACTAGGCCAAACTAGCTTACGTGTGACAGACGAAATCAACGTACCTCTACGTATTATTACGGTCAACACTCCCTCCGTCTTACGGTCACGTGACGCGTAAGATCTGACTGACGCAAGTTTAACATTTTTTACCCATCTCAAAAAGTGCTCAACGCCGCTAATGAAGTTTTCACTTCAAAAAACCTTGTGATTCAAATAACACTAAACCTACACGGGCCCGATTTTTGAAAGCACATCACTCTAAAGTACCATTCGAAAATGGTATAAATCAGCTTATATCTCCAAAACTACAGCTCTAATCAAAGTTTTGACTAGTTCACAAGATTAATGAGAGCTGTTATTGTCTTCTAAGCTACTCGTATTTCAAATTCAGCACAAATTTTCACCACTTTCGAGTGGTATTTTCACACATATGCTTTCAAAAATCGGGCACCAGGTCGGAATAAAAATAGAAAAAGATAGCCGTAAATTTTGCACTGATCAGTGCTCAAATTTAAGTAGCTAGCTACTTTTTTCTTGGCCTTGTTAAATATCCAGCCATAACTATTTTTGCAGGCCTTTGGAGTTCTTACTAAACATTTTGTTCTTCGTGGTGGCCCCCGGGTTGATACTGCTGGACTTGCTGAGGCAAGTGGCGCGCCACAAGCCGGCCGGCGGGGCGGCCGCCGCGCACCCAGACACAAATAACACTAAAAAGATTTATAGCTCCCACGACTTGCAGGTATTCAACATACCTCTATACTCCCAATTTTTGGACATATATATAGGACTAGGCATAGGTATCGATAGCGATATGGATGATGGTGTTTTTTCACGAATTACATGCATGATACAGTAAGGAATTGCACTTTTTTTTTTTTTATTGTTTAGTGATAATGTCTTAGTGCTAATTTAATTTTTACTAAGTTTCACAGTTAAGTGCAATTCCTGGCTGTCCGTAGAAGAGAGAGCTGCGCGCGCGTCACAAGCGCAAGGGTCTGCACAAGTGGATGACGCCACACGCGGAAGAGCTCTCGGCCAAAGTTTGGCACAAGGACCTGTCAGTGGGAATGTCTCATTGCGAATATGTAAGCCAGTCGTTTAGTTATGTATGTATGTCCCTTATACGTTAGGTCGATGGATCGATAGTAAGATCATTTTTCATGTAGACGCGTACTACTAAGTACAGTCACGTGCATTGACGCTAGATTTTTTAGCATCCAAGAATTACCATCAAAATTATTTACACAAAATTTAAGCAAAGGTAAGTAAAATAACCTTGGCCTTAATGGTATACGCCGCTATCAGCACTCATTTTCATATAAACATGACCATATTTCTGAACAATGTCTACAACAAGGTGTCATTTATAAGAAAACAATTCATACATACATACATACATACCGTCACGCCTCTTTCCCACAGGGGTAGGCAGAGACTACTTTGTTCCACTTGCTACGATCCTGACATACTTCTTTCGCTTCATCCACATTCATCAATCTCTTCATACTTGCTCGTCGGTTTCGGGTACTCCTGACCTGACCTTTTTCCAAAACAATTCATGTTTCAGAAATATGTATTCACTGTGAAACCATAACCTATGGACCACATAAAGTATGTGATGTGCTACAGTATGGATACAGGACAAAGTCCTATATATGCCATCACTTTGCAAATATGATGTTTATTTTCTTAGCATATGAATTAAATTTTAATGCAGCGTATAACGGTTGTGGGATAAGGAAGTCCTCGCACTTTTTGAAATAAGAATAAAAGTTTTTGTGCAGTCGGGGTTTAGTTGCATTTTATCAAGAAGCCCCATTTAAAAATTTCATTTATCTGCGGCTGTTTAGCCTTCTCAAAAAGCGTCAAATCATTGCATTCAAATTTTATTTATACGGCAAAAGCTAATAAGTAAATGTCATTTTTGCAGAAGGATTATATATTTTTGATTTTGGGCTATGTTAGTTTACACGTTAATGACACTATTGTAGAGAATGTTTAAAAATCCTCATGTCATTTAAAAATGGGAGTTGATGGCGCACCTACACAATGTTATGATTGCTATTGTTATTTATTGTGATTGTTTACTTAATCCGGCTTGAAATATTGTGTTAATTAATAATAATTGGGTACATTTATTACGAACGATAGGTTTTTGCACTTAGTTAAGAAATTTAGCGTACTTTAGTGCTTTGTCGCTTCAATCACTTTGACAACTTGACATACATACATAAATCACGTCTTTCTCCCTTACAACTTGCCATGAAAGTTCAAATCCTAAGTTACAACGACAAGGACCTACCTACATTTCGTTATTTTGACATTTTAAAAAAGGTAAAGAACCTTGACATGTATTGTCTCATTCATTACTGAAAAACACTTTTTTTAAATCGGTACAAAACCATTACAAAACAAATCACCACATTTCGGGTGTGTAAAATTGTAACTTGCTGATTTAAAAAGTGTTTTTCAATAAAAAGATATGTCAAGATTACACCTTTTTTAAAATGACAAAAAGACGAAGTATTAAGTGTAAAGATATTTTTGACGTCGACTGTACATATACTCGGGAGCAAACAAACCGGGTCACTTGTAGAAAATTGCAATGTAACTATCAAAAGTGACACGGTTTCCTTGCTCCCAAGTATAGTTTTGGAAATGAGGAAAACGTTTACATAGATTTAATGCACGTGACTGTACTTCGTGATTGATTATATTACTTATAAGTATAATGAATCACGAAGTAGTCACTAGGATATGATTAGATAATGGGGAATGCTGACTGGTTTTTTACTGGTTAGACTCAATAAGTCACTAACTCAATAGGTAAGAGACAGACTTGCCCGTGGTTTATGTCGTTAGAACACGAATGCGTGTTTAAGAAGTTCGCTTAAAAATATTTGCTGTTAGCAGATGCTGCCGCTACTGCATGGCGGACGAAGCGGCGCGGGCGCACATTCTTCGGCCAGTGACTCCGAGCAGGAAGACACAGCCTTTGTTCTCATGCACATGCAAAAAAGCACCGAATCACTCGCTGTAAGAACAATTTAATTCTTCTTACCCGTCTATGGCAAAACCAATAGCGAAGAGTTTTGATTTCAACAGTCTATCTAGGCTAGGTAACTAACTAGGTACTGTAGGCACTTGAGTTTGTATATGCAAAAGTTTGTATATATAAACCAACTCACTGGCAGGTACCTAATGCAAATTAATATTAACAATTTGATTTTAGAATTTAAGGTGAATCGGAAGAAACAAGTGTGACATTACCTGTACAGCTGCCTCCGAAGGCATTGCTGCTGTAACTTAGAATATTAAAAGATAAAAAGTTTGAAATAAAATACGGTTATGAACCTATATGGTACTTCATTAATTAGATAAAAGCCAAAGCTCAGAGCGCCAAGATCCCGTACATCTCCAATAAATTCAGTAGTGTCCAATCAGTTTGCTGTAGTATTGGCTACATCCCTCCGAGCCGTACCGTACCTACTCAATAGGTGGCGTGATTGAGACGGTGAGTAGAAGCGGCTATCTAATAACTCAATTCTTTGTTACAGAGAAGTCAGAAGAAACCTTACGCGTCAGGCACCTCGAGCGCTGGACACCAAATGAAATATCAAGCCCCATTTAGGCCATAGGTACCAGCCCGATTCTGTAATGGGCAAGCATTAATAGATAGATACATACTCACCATTGTAAGTAGGTGGGTAATTACAAAATTACAAAATATATTAAAAACCTTAGGCATCTACTGGAGTTCTGTTAAACAGTGTCAACGATTCCACTGTTAAGGTCGACTATTTACAGTGCTTCTATTATCTTACTTAATGTCTCTCGCCAATCTTCGTTTTTAATACGAAGTTTACGAAGAAAAAATACGAAGTTCGCCGAAAGACATTAAGAACTACCTATTGTCTGTTCACGTTAAGAAAATAGTGACACATCAGTGCAACTCAACTACAAAAGTAAAAAGGTATTTGTACTGGAGTAACGATAAAGCAAGCTTTTTGTTGGTAGGTAGGTACACAATATTTTCAAATACCTACTAATACCTATTAATATTAAATAATTATTTTAAAATCTATTTGTATTTACAGAAAACGTCAATGATAAAAAAACTAGGTATAGTCTAAACTTTAGACTAGGATACTTTAGACTCTAAAGTATCCCAAAAGTAATATATAATGTCAGTATGTACCTACAAATCCCCCAAGACAGAAATTTAATCAGAATGTTTAGAATTTTCAAAACATTAAGTGTAATCTATATATACATATAATACGCGAGGCCGATTTTTGTACAAGCCATCAGATCTACAGTTATGGTCCGTTTTTGATAAATTATATGTCATTAGATTCGTCTCATGCTGGAGAGTTGCAAACTGCTCTTCGATTTTAGATTTTTTTACGAAAAACCACTAAAAAATGAATTTTAATGAACTACTGTGCGCTACCCTACCAGCCAGTATAATGTGACCCGTGTCATGTGTTTTGACGTGAGATGACACAATAAAAATAACATGTATTGAACTGAAACATGTTGTAAGTTGTTCAGCATGAGAAAATATCTGTTTTGAGTCGACCGGATTTTATCCGCAACACTTACGTATTAAGATAATTATACAAAATACAAAAAATATTTTACGATTTCTTTGTTTACAATGAATGACTTGCGTCAACTATTAATTTCTTTTTTATTGGGCTCTATTATGTCAAAATTGATTTGCCATGTTTGTTTATTTCAAAAAAATATTCAATGCTTCAAAGTTTGATATACAAATACAGGAGGTTCTAATAATAACATGGACTTGGGGACATGGATCGAAAACGAAATGGACATGGCATGAGTTTTGGCAACAGCAGTTAGGTAGGTATCTTAGTCACGGATGAGAAAAAAAGTGGAATTGACAAATGTCTCGATTTCTAGGAATCCGTTTATTTCGCAACTAACGTTTGACAACCTGATTCACTTCACTTTTAAATATTTGGAATGAAGTTAAAGTCACATTAAATCTTCTATACATATAAATAAAAATGAATCGCCGAAATGTATGTACGCGCATAACTTCCAAACGACTGCACCGAATTGGATAATTCTTTTTTAGTTGTGTTTGTTACTGTTCGGACAGTTTGTATAAAATAAAATTTTGAAAAAAAATTGAAGCGGGGGCGAAGCCCCGGGCAACAGCTAGTAATATTAATAAAAGAATTCTGTTCCGTAAGTTTCACTACATCGTCATAATCCCACATGTTTTTTTCTTCACTGACCCCCTGTTCACTTCTTCCATTTATTTGAATCTATGGTTGCTATCGTCATAAAACAGCTTCTAGGTATTTACATCTTTAAGTTTAAATGTTGAGTTATTGGCAGCAAAGTATTTAATTATTCGGGCCCACTCCAACTCTGTACATTGACATTGTATTAGACATTGAAACAAACAGACACAAAAATCGACCCAGTGCGCGTCGGGTCACGCGCAGTGTAGGATTCCATAGTTGCCTGTATTTTATTTTTCTATTATTTTTCATGATTCATTGACTTATATTTACTACCTGTTTTACACAACTAACAACTTCATCTAAGTCAATGGAATTGGTATGAAATTTTCCTTTTTTTACTTTTACATTTCATAAGTTGGCCGACTATAGCTCGTTAAATTGTAAAACCAACCTAGCTGTGACAGTTTTCCTTAAAACTTAGATATACCTACTACTACAAAGTATATATACTTTGTACCTACTACTACTACCATATTTTTTTTACCTTTCCAAATACAACCATTTTCCTAGCTGTCGAGAAGGGGTAACACTTCGAGTCTAACAATAAATTATAAATTTAAAGTTTAATATTTCGCAAGCGGATCGCTGAATCGAAAAATGCCTTTCCCACACCCACAATCCTGCTAAACGTGGCCTTTTGCTCTTGTTACCTTAGGCTCTGTCTACCACGTATGGGATAAAGACGTGATTTACCGTGACCTTTTACAATAATTACACCCCACACTATGGTGTAAACGAGAAAAAGTCACCGCACTTTACGTGTAGGGGAGACACCCTAAAAAATATATTCAAGCTTCAATTTTATAGACTACTCTACTAGCTTCTGCCCGCGACTTCGTCTGCGTAGAATTATACATAAAAACCTTCCTTTTCAATCACTCTATCTATTAAAAACAACCGCACCAAAATCCGTTGTGTAATTTTGAAGATATAAGCATACAAAGGGACATAAGGACATAGGGACAGAGAAAGCGACTTTATTTTATACTATGTAGTGACAAGCCCATTGAAAAAAAAACATGTTTTTTTTTTTTTTTTTTTTTTTTTTTTTTATGTGAATAGGAAGGCAAACGAGCAAGTGGGTCACCTGATGGTAAGTGATCACCACTGCCCATAGACACCCGCAACCCCGGAGGGATTGCAGATGCGTTGCCAACCTAGAGGATTAAGATGAAATGCCTCTTGTGCCCGTAATTTCCCCGGCTGTCTTACTCTCCGCACCGGAACACAGCAGTGCAAGCACTGCTACTTAGCGGCAGGATTAGCGAGTAAGATGGTGGTAGCGATCCGGACGGACCTTGCACAAGGCCCTACCACCCGCAAACTGTGAAATGAACCAGCGTGAATGAAGCTTAGAAGGCTGTTACCTACTATATCATAAAATAACTCTGAGCGCTCATTTCTGAGCGGTACATTTATGGAATTTCTCAGGTAGGTACAATGAGGAATTACGACTAATTATTAATTTACGGCGTTTTTATAGCTTATAGATGATTAAAAATAAATGTCGAAAACCTAGTGTCGCTTTAAAGTGGTGGTGCCGGAAGTTAGTGCAATTTTTTTTTTCAATGTATGATAAAAAATCTGTACCGCTCAGAAATGCCGGCATAGGTAGCGCTCAGAGTTCATTTCACATGTTTTTTTTTGTCCATGGGCTTGTAGTCTATTACTAAGTAAAGTACCTACCTCGTAAAGTAGTCGGCGTAGTTAATATGTACGCCCATGCCAAATTACAGCTTTCTAATGCTACGAATCTGAGCTAACCCACGGACAGACAGACAGACAGACGGACATGGCGAAACTATAAGGGTTCCTTGTTGACTACGGAACCCTAAAAAGACGCCTCTGTAAGGGCTTACTTTAACTCAACTGGTCAATGTGGACACGGCTTTCTAATTTCCTATGATCTAATTGGTGAACGTGCGTGGCTAACCTTAGTGACATCGATGAGTCACTATTTTCTCAACGCCAATAGCTTTGTTTACCTACTATGAAATTATATTCCCCAAATTCAAATTCAAAAGCGTTTATTTGCTCAAAATAGGTAAAAAAAATTTAGACATGCCCGCCCCGGTACAGTGACTTGCCACTAAACCCCCACCACACAAAAATATTGTTCTTGTTTCAAGTGCGAGGAATGCCATAATCGATTTTTTTTAATTTTTGTTGTTAATTTTTTTACAAACCAGAAAGAAACGGTTTTATTTTCGTGGAGTAGGTAGGTACTTATTTTGAAGAATCTGAAATTTGTTCTTTGGGCTCTCATCTATACTAATATCATAAAGAGGAAAAATTTGATTGTTTGTTTGTTTGTTTTGCATTGAATAGGCTCCGAAACTACTGGACCGATTTTAAAAATTCTTTTGCCGTTAGAAAACTACATTATCACTGAGTGACATAGGCTACTTTTTACCGCGGGAAAATACCTATTCCTACGGGAAAATTAATTTATCGCGGGCGAAGCTGCGGACGGAAGGCTAGTATATTATATCCTCATCAGTTACTGACTAGTAAGTAAGTATGTAGGTCATAAAATTTTTTGTTAAGTATGCAAATAATTATAATAATTCATATATTTATACAATATATAGATAACCATAATTTACGAAAATAATTGTTTTATTTCTGTAATATAAGCCAGAATAATTCACTGTGTACTTACCCCGAAAAACTGTGAAAAGACCACTGTTTTAACCCGTCAAGCGTCCAAGCGACTACAGAGGGGCTACTCCGAAATTCGATTTTCGAAGTTCGTTTCGTTCCGTTCCGCTCACACTAATAGTCATTAATTTGAGAGTGAAAGGGACGGTATGACACGAAGTTCGAAAATCGAATTTCGGAGTATAAGGCCAGTAGTCCCTAACTTTTTCGGGCGGGAAATGTCCTAGGGACTGCATTATGCAGTCCCTAAAAAAAGTCCCGAAAAAGTTAGGGACTACTGTAGTCGCTTGGACGCTTGACGGGTTAACCCTTCGTAGGTACAATCTCGTTTCTAGCTTACTACCTACCTACTAACATGGTACGTTTTTTTTTATTATTTATTTAAATCACAATTACAAAGAAACATTATGTGAGAACAGCGAGCGAAAACCGCGATCGGTTTATCTGCTACTGTTCTCTGTTTATCTATGTGTAGGTGTACTTGAAAAAAATACAGACGAATTGAGAACCTCCTCCTTTTTTGAAGTCGGTTAAAAAGAACTAATGACATCTTCAATGGCAATATCCTCCGTGACCCATGGAACAAAGTGATCAACTATATACCACACCCCCTACACGTTTTCAATCGAAGCCTTAATATCCACCAAACAACAATAATTAGGTTCGTGGGATTGACACATATATTATATAAATAATGTTTTATGTGGACGCATTATTCCATATATAACTTATACTCGTAAATATACAAAAATAATCAGTAAAGTGTGGCGGAATGAATCTGCAATCGAATTGATTTAACTTGGCAAAGAAAATTCACTTAAAATCCTCCCACACTGTGTCATGCGACTTAGTTCACAAAGTGACAAATGCCACTTGACTTTTCGACACTACAAACATACAGTGTAGGAATTCTTCACGGCTACTTTTGTCTTTCCTCAAACATTCATGCACGCAGTATCTGAGGTTACTTCACTACACGAACATTTGTACAGTTTTCTTCCATCTAATCTAGAATGGGAGTAGGGACAAATCTTCATTTTTATCGTGTCGTATCTTTAAATTAAATTGTAGCACCAACATAATAATGTGCTGTTTGCTGGTTGGCGGCAAGACTATCCCCCTTATTCATAAACGCTCTGTGGGCTTATGCTAACTTAGCAATCATTTGTCCTTATCTGTCACTTTGACATTTACCTTCCACAGATAAGGACAAACGATTGCTAAGTTTGCAGAAGCCTATAGAGCGTTTATGAATAAGGGCGTACCTATAACATAACTATATCGTACGTAAGAATATCCTGAATATCGTAAGGTCGGTCGGATATTCCAACCCGGGGGAACTACTCCACAATTCGATTTTCGAAGTTCGTTTCGTGTCGCTCCGTTCATGCTAATAGTCATTAAATTAAGGGTAAGAGGGGCGGAATGATACGAACTTCGAAAATCGGATTTCGGGGTAGCCCCCCCCCCCCCCCCCCCCCGGGTCCAGACGCACATTGGCCGTATTTCTAGCTACTTTTATTAGAAAAAAAAATCTCTATTCTATGGTACGGTACTCTATGGTATACTCTATGTAAAGTAAAGTCAGTAAAGTTATGGCAATGCATTCGTGCGGGCCCAAGAAAAAAAAAAAAAAAAAAAAAAAGTCAGTAAAGTGATAAAGTCAGTTCCAGTCCGTCAGCAATTTATTTACTATACTATACGTTTCAGAAGCAGGTGACTTCTCTATATTTAGACAGATAGTCAGTTCAGTTCAGTTATCTTATCGCAATTACAAAGCAACCCGTCCAATTGCATAACAACATTTAAATATTAGGCGATGTGAGTTATGCGCATTCTACTGAGGCCACTTATTGCGTCTAGACAGGCAGTGCGACAGCACGTAAATAAAGCTATCCCGATTAAGCTCAGACATCCGTTTACAACAGGTAAGAGCCCAACCCGAGCCCGCGCCTGTCGCACGGAACAACCTCGCCGCTAGTGGCTCGGCTTGGCGGCGTGCCAGAAACGTACCTTCTGCAATGTTACAATTCAGTTCCGTATTTACAGCTTTAGTTTGGAGAGCAATGGAGGATAAAGAGGCCCTGAAAAAACGATTAACCTCTATGCAATACCATGTCACTCAAGAAGCGGGCACTGAGAGACCCTACACTGGTAAATATCTACCATGAAACAGACTTGTAATTCAATTTTACTGTTGGATATTCAACAATGTACCCCTAAATTCCAGGCTGTTATAATAAATTCTATGAAGAAGGCATGTATGTGTGCATAGTCTGTGGACAAGACTTATTTAGTTCCAAATCCAAGTTTGACTCGGGGTGTGGCTGGCCGGCATTCAATGATGTCCTAGCTCGAGAAAAAGTTACTCTACACCAGGACACAAGTGCAGGTATGTAGTATTAATACTGTTTTAGTAAGGATTATTTGCCAGTCTCTCATGTCTGCCAATGCCTCATTTCCAGCTTTATAAAATCAATTCATAGAATCGTACCACAGCTTAATTATCCAAGCTTAACATATTTTCAATGTCATTGAAAAATAGTGGCTAGTCATTGTGTTTTAAATATATTACGTTGGTTATCATTGCTTGTATGTTTATCTATTATTAAAAGTAGAAGGATAGTTCTAAACCAGTTGTTTGAAACTGTTTGTTCTTATCTACTCACAAGTTTGGTGTGTGATGTGCGTAGTTCTCTTCAAGGTCAATATCAGTTTTAGCTTGCTCTGCGCACTGGTAATCATCTTAAAGTGACTGATGGTCATCATTTCTTGATAAAAAAAAGATTGGCTTATCTCTATCTAATTTTGATAAGTCAGTTCTAATATCCTGAACAGTATGATTTCTTTTAATTTTCTAAAAGGAAAAGCATTGTTTGTTATTTATTCATGAACTAGAGGATATAAATTCTTAATTATAAATATAAAACAACCCCAGAATAAAAAAATCTGCCCAATTCTTAATTACTTAATATTAATTTATAAAAAAGTCACTAAACTTACACATATTTGAAAAACTAAGTTAATACTTGTAACTTTCTTAATGTTTACAGTTTTTTGCTATTTCTTACTAACATATAACTACATTGAGTTGTGGAGCTCCCAAACTATTGTAATCTGCTGTACTCTTATTTTGCCTGCTGCTGACAAAAGGGCTTATAAGCAATTTCTTAATCAACTTATGCTACCTGCTTAGCTATGTATGTATCTTTAAATGTGTTTACCTACATCTAACATTGTATTTCATTTTATTATACAAATGGGTGGCTTTGCACCGTTGGTGATTCTGCATTGCGTAAATATCTGGACTTTAATTGGCTCTTAAAAAACTTAATGCTAATGTCAGCTTTAAGATACCTAACTTTTATGTGTGATCTAAGCACTTTTGCCTGGCAAGACATCTGAAATTTTTCAGTGTTGAGTGGTGGAGATTGGAATTTTTTGTATTGTAAATGTGACTTCTTGTTTATCAACATCCAAAGTAGTTATATCATATACATATAGACCATGGGCCCGAGGTAGCTGACCACTTTTAACCATCGATTCTAGAGCCTATTTGGAGTATATAAAGTGGTATAGTATACATACTTACATAATCACGTCTTTATCCCTTACGGGGTTGACAGAGCCTAAGGTAACAAGACCTAAAGGCCAAGTTTAGCATGATTGTGGGTGTAAGGGTGGTTTAATATGTAGTCCAATTACGCATAATTTTCGAGATATTCATTACAAGTTCCTGTTACAAATTCATTGTGGTGGGTGTATATATAGGAGGGTACAAGGTCTCTTCCCTTATGTTATTCTGAGGCGCTTGAGTTACATCAAAAATCCCCACTTGGGCTCCCCTACTATCAGGATTTGTACGGAACCCATGGTGCGCGAGTCTGAATAATTATGTGGAGCCCCAACCTTTATTTAACTTACAAGCCAAAACTCGCTATGGGCAGAATCACTTACTTAGCTTATTCTGGCACAACCTTTTTCCAAGATGTAAAACTACGAGCAATGAGGACTGCCGTATTTGTGCTCATCAATTGCCGCTACTGTTGAGTTAGCCGTTTTAAAAGTATTGCTATCGTGGATTCACATTATTTAGGTTTATTTTTAATTAATTATTAATAGCAAAATATTTATTATCCTCAGTGTTACGCGGTCCCGTTAATCTTCTGAATTAGGTACCCTTTTATACCCGCATTAATTTGGTTTCTCATTGCTCTTTTAGAGCATTGAACATTGGTCCGTATCGTGTATCTGCCGTAATGACAATCTTTGCAACAGTAGAAATTCGTTTTCAATGCAATTTTTACGACTAATTAACGTTTCTATATTACCTCACGCTACACTAGCGCCTCTAGCGACGAATTCATACGCTGTAGCCCTCATTGTCTCGAAACATTCGATACAAGACATAATATATTTATAATTTAAAATACATATTGTCGTGTCTTAATTTTTCACTTCGCTTGTTTCACTCGTTAGCCTCCTTATTGCGTCAAGTCTCTGTTTTGGATTGGGTCTACGAAAGTCTATATATATTATTTTGTTTATCGTCAAAATACAAAATACCTAACAAACGAGATAGCGATAGAAACATGAAAATGTGCATAACGCTATGTTGAGGTGATATTGGTGATATACATTTTGCATTTACGTAGGACCACAATAAGGGTAAAATTACCCATTTGGTGTCGGAAATGTGGATTTTGGTGCTAATATATTTTTTATCTTTTTCTGTCTGTCTTTCCCGTACCTTTGACCCCTTTCCGAAACAATCCTGACTGTCCACGGTAAACGTAAGTCGTCCTTGATGGAAAAAAATCTTACTATGCTTTCTAATATCACATAAACATTACACCATGTTTTAACTTAACCTCTGGGGACTTGTGTGCTGCTCACAACGTCCTCTTACTTCTCTCTATCAAATTCTGCCAATATTTTAACTTCACGATAATGTTGTGGTCCATTACACAATCACCTACATATTAATATATTACTTTGTTTGTAAACACGTCATTCATTCATTAACAATCATTATCATTCATTAACCATCATGGAATTCGCATGCCATCACCGTTACCACCATGATCCCGGTTTGCCCGCCCGCCCGCTCCCGCCCCGCTCCCGCCCGCGTCCCGCCTGCTACCCGGATGGCCCTGGTTGGACGACGACTGCCGCCACTGCGACCTCGCGCCTGCTAAACCCTCACAACACCAACTATGGATGTATGATTTCGGATAATGTGGCCATATACCAATGGTGCTATTGTGTATATATGTTATTATATGGTATTGTGGGTGAACGAAATGTGTTTATCATTAAAGTTGGGGCGAATATATTACTGGTTTTAACACGGCCAGGTTTGGTGCGAACTGAGGTGCGATGCTCGAAGTGCTCTGCCCACCTGGGACACGTGTTCGATGATGGGCCGGCTCCTACCAAGAAACGTTTTTGCATTAATTCCGCCTCGATGAGCTTCATACCAGCCGAAGAAAGGAAAGATTAAAAAGATTTCGCACTTAGCTACCCAACTTGTATCAATAAAATTATAAGAATAAAATATTTTTTGTAGGTACATCGATGTAATCAGGGGGCGTTCAAGTATTACGTAACGCAATTTGGGGGGGAGGGGGGGGGGGGGGTATCGTAAAACGTTTCGATGCGTTACAGAGGCGGGGGGGGGGGGGGGGGGGGTTATTTCTTACAACACGTTACGTAACGTTTCCTTTTTTTAAATAAAATATAGAATTAAAACTGCCAAGTTAACAAACTACGCATGTATTACGGGTTAAACATCTCTTGTGTTATTTAATATTATTACCGCCAAGGCGATTAAAACTATAACAAGGATATTATAGCGACTTTCTTGTACTTTGCGCAACATAAATTTTGACACTTTTGGGTAAAAATGGTCACTTGAGGGTTACGTAACGTTTAGAGGGGGAGGGGGAGGGGGGGTACAGAAAAACGTTACGGCGCGTTACAAGGGGGGGAGGGAGGGTCAAAAATCTTCAATAATTGCGTTACGTAATACTTGAACGCTCCCTCAATACTAAAATCGGTTGGCGCTGCCTTATTCTTTCTTTAAGTTCTTCTCCGTTGTAGGTTATTATTGTCAAAAATATGTTTGCAAGCTCTTTTTCATTTGTAGTAAAGCCGTTAAAAATAGATGTGTTGCTGGTGTGGATCTTTCTGTTGCACTTCTGTTACTGTACCCAGCCTGGACTCCCATGTAAAAGATTAGGAAACAAACGATAGACGGACGACTAAACTACCATACTATACTATGCCAGTTATGTAGAAAATGGCGCTTTCATTAAATTATGTGTTCTTTTATGCGGGAGTCTATGAGTCCAAATAGTACCTAAACGAAATTGAAAACGATAGGCCACTAAAAAAAATACTGTATCTGGAATGAAGACAATTGTTCCGTCCTTCCAGTGACATCTTGGTTTTGTAGTAGATAAATAAGATAAGAGTTACCAAGCAAAGTTATTGTTTTTATTATTAATGTTTAATTAATTTTAAGTAAATTTTATCAAGATTATTTCGGTATTAACAATTTTTTGACATAACTACTTTTTAATTATTTTTTTCAATGTCATATGATCAAAGTAACGTATCTAATAAATATATTTATGAAACTTTTTTTTTACTTGTTTCTAGTCCGTAATCTACCTAAACTTTTACACATCCTGCGTTTCTGGCTTTTTATCTAACTGACTGTCTTCCTGACAACATGCATGTACAGTTTGACAACAAATATAATGCGCATCGGCAGTATTCGTTTGCGCAGAGAAGCGCAGACCGGTTTCCGATGGTAGCCGAACGTGTAAATAATCTATATTGAACTTTATTTGCAAGTGCAACTGGCAGAGTATTGCTTGCTTTGCATTCTTAGCTCTGTCCCGCTTACACGATTTTGCCATTGTTGGTACGAAATCGATCGACCAATAACAGCGCCAGAGTTTCCCGCGCTACTAAAATTGGCCTGCTGCGCAGGTACATCGTGGAGCATTATTTTTGTTGTCAAACTGTAACCGCAAATTTCAAGTCAATCAGACCAACCGTTTATAATAGGGGAGCCCAAGAGGGGATTTCGGGGAGTTACTAAAGCGCGGCAGATTAACATACAGGGACATACCTTGTACCCGGTAAAGTACCTCCGCCAAATATGAGCCCCATATATATGGCCGCCTGTCAAGGATAAAGGATCAGATTAGTAAAAAAAAATTGATCATCAGAAATTCTCGGGCGCGTCAGATTAAGGTAGGGTGAGTTAATTACCTACATGCTAAAAAGTGTATATTCCACTAATCTGACAATTTTCGAATGACGTGGAGAAGTAGGAGGGTTACAAACTTGTAAAAAAAAACATCTCGACTTTCTCGAGTGTGGCTAATTTATTTTTTATTTTGAAGGAAATAATTCAAGGATAACGAAAAACATATAATCTGACGATTTCCATAAGCCGAAGTAAGAAAAAATAATTGATTAAGTTTAATGCGTGCAGCTATGCGATGCCTGTATTCCTCTCTCCGCGTTTCTATTCCTCTCTCACTCTTTCTCTATCTATTACTCGCTTACACCGTGATGATAATTCAAAAAAATTATTTTCTTAAAAATACAAGTATTATACTTAAAAAACATGCACTTTGTTATTTGCATGCTATTTCTTCAGTTTTTCAATTAATTAAGTTCAATGATTAAAAAAAATTGTTTTTAATTTCCAGATAGGCGAATCCTTCTCGTCTAGGGCATTAAGATGAACCATATATATATCTTAATCTGACGCGCTCGAGTATTTCAAAATGGCGAATTTTTTTTGCACATTCTAATACTGGCCGCAAGTTTGCGTCACATCCAAATCGTCAGATTATTATATGAGCTTTTTTTTTAGATTCACTGAACATCCCCTTAGAAAATCTGACGCGCTCGTTTTTTTTTTTCATTTTCAACCCTTACGTACGACCACCCCCATCATGGAAACAATCAGATTAACATACGTACATTTTCAAAAATACATAGGACATGGATGCTATCAATATCTGACGCGCTCGAGTATGTCCATGCAACAGTTTTTTTTTACATTTTTGAAAATCTATAGTTGCTCCCCCCACCGATGAAAAGGTATATATTATATGACATTTTTTTCTTTTTATCATCTAAGCTTCGCAACCCAATAGGTCTCTCTGACGCTCGAGTAAATCCCGATTTAGCTAAGTGGGCTCCCCTACTATTAAGAGCTCTCCTGCCCGGCTAGCACGAGAACGCACGAAAGTCACGTCGCGCGCGAGAAAATGTACCCGTCTCTTTTTAGAACGAACTGCAAGAAAAAGACGGGCAATCTATCTCGCGCGCGACGCGACTTGTGCGCTTTCGTGCTAGACGTGCAGCGGAGACTTACCTGATCGGGCCCCCAAAATAGGGAATATGTATTACAATTAGTAAAATATGAAAATATCGTACAAACGTGAAATACACAAAAGTGAAATAAAAAATAATATCGATCAAGAAATACGAAAATATAAGTTTTTGAAACTACTAATTAGTCGGCGACTAAAAGGAGAGATCCCATATGACATGTAACGTCATATGCTCATATGTCACAACACCCATATAAACTCCATATTAAAATACAGTTTCTCTAGAAAAAGATAGAGAAATCTCTGATAGCTTAAGGGACGATGGCACGCTTGCCCACCTAGCTTCCACGGCACCAAAGTGACCCCGTCTGACTGCTGTCAGACGGGGTCACTTTGTTGCCGTGGAAGCTAGGTAGGGCCCTGGTATGGGACGCTACTTGCGTCGACACATTCGCTCTGTCCCACATCCAGGCAACTGGCTTACATGCCGGCGCTGCAGCTGGTCAGACCCAAATCCTCAAGCGCCGCAAGTACTCTACCTTACTAAAGAATTATGAGTTTGCGGCGCATGCGGTTGAGACTTTGGGGCCTTGGTCAGCCGACCTGATAGTTTTTGTAAAGGCCGTCGTCCCGGTTGATCGACGCCTCAGGAGACCCAAGAGCTGGCGTGTATTTATCCCAGCGGATCGCACTTGCGGTCCAAAGGTGTAATGCCGCCAGCACCCTGGCTGGGGACCCTGCCGCAGCCAGTAGGGTTAGACGGGGTTTTCTTTTTATGACTTTTTCTTATTTGTAAATATAGGTTTTATTGTTATTTGAAAATAGTACACTTCGATGCTAAGAATGACATTTCCGCGCGTGTATCGAAATAATTTTTTTAATACAGTTGCGAAAAAAAATACAACACAGTAGGTATATAAAGTAAGTTCTTAACCACAGAGCAAAAACAAAGAGGAGGCGTGGTAATAAGATTTCCCTATGAAACATCGCGTGACATTTTGCGGGGTGAGGGGTTGTGGAACTCCGCCCACTTTTCAATTTTCCATCCGTCGGTTAGTAGCGAAACCACTCGCCTAGCAAGTTAACATCGATACATTGACGTCACTACGTAGTTCAGCTATATCACACTAGATGTCAATAAGTGTAAAAGTAATGGGACGTACTCAGAACTTTGAGCTTCAAAAAGTTTGTGTAATAAATGAATAACATAAGGGTAACCATTTTTACTGATTTAGATGTATACTGTACCTACTTATGTAAAATAATATACAAATTATTATAACGAACATAATTTTATTTACAAAATTCAACGAACAAAAAATTTACCTTGCTACTCCGCTACTCACGTGCAAGATAACTAAGTCTGTGTGAAATATATTTGTTTTTCATGCAATCCCTCCCTCCACTGCTGCCAATAAAACACATATAAATCCCACAAACCTAATTATCCCTTACACCACACAAACACTGACGCGTTTCGATCCCTCTGCGGGATCATTATCAAAGTTTAATGAACACAACTGTTACACATGCAAACCAACGTCGTACTGATGCGAAACCGTATAAATAAGCATAATGTACCTACATTCATATATTTTCCCAAACTACCCTATTATTTATGATTTTTATTGTACACAAACAACTACCTTCAAAAAAAAACCGACTACAGTAAAAACAAAAAGGGTTATGTATTTAACAAAAACAATTTTTCTATTCATCAGAACTTTGTTACTTCAAAATATTTGCTATTAAAATGTATTGTTATTTCATTACTGACCATAGCCGCGCGTTATTCGGTAAAATTATTTGATTCTAATTACGGCTCTGGATATTTGGTACGTTGAAAATAGTTGTTCTAATTGACGATAGATGGCGGCCTGTTAACAATATATTTATAAAACTACTAAAGTACTGTTTTGGCGACTAAAAAGTATTTAGGACTAAATTTATACTTTAGTTTTCAGTATCCACGTATGATTATTACAATATACTAATGCGGAACTTTACATACTTATATTTTTAATTCACAAAAGTTACGCCATCTAGTGTCGAGAAATATAATTTATACTTGAAAGCCGAAAATTTTCTAGAACTATTTTAATAATTACGTATAAAATTACTTACAAATTAAATGTGATACCATTCATAGCATCAAAACGTCTGTCCGAATAACTTTGACATGATAAAACACAACACTTCATCCTTTTCTTCTTAAAACCGCGAAAACACACCGATAATGCGAGTCTCGATACATGTGCACCTGACGAACGCTGACAACATACTAACTAAGCCCCGCCCACAATGATGACGTCAGGACCTAGTTGAAAATCACAGTGCACAGTTGCTTAGGCCAGCTCCTCTTTGTTTTTGCTCTGTGGTTCTAACATTAGCAGTGACAATTTTTGACAAATTAAAGGCGTTTTTGTTAGCTTTCATATTTTATAAGGCAATGGCTTTTGCTATTCAGCCAACTTAATGAAAGTTTTTTTTAAATACATTTTTTTATAAGAAGGAAACAATTTTATAATTATAGTATAACACTTTACTATTATATTACCTTAGTATCATTATGTTCGATTATTTGTGTAGGTATAGAAATATTTAAATTGTATAAACACAAAACTACTGTTGCCTTTAGAACCTTAAAAACCATGCTTGCGGCTGGAAAAACGTCTCCACTTAGACAGGTGTTTCGGTAGCTAATCCCACGCTATTCCGTTCCATTCAGACACCTTAATAAGGACTGTTTTTAGGAATTCAATATTTAAAAAATAATATTAGTAATAGGAATATTAGTGTACTAATAATTCATGGAGATAAATAAAAAGCGTGTCCATGGTGAGTCTTTTTATTATAGTATGATTGTAGTTTACACGCACAAGTTGCTCATACATGGCACTGGTGTTTACCAACAGTCAAAAATCATGAAAAATGTTCTAATCGCTTTAAATGTCTTGTACAATAACCTATTATATTTATTAATACAATCGTTAACTTAGATTACATACATAATTACAATTACATTCTGAACTCAATAAATTCTAATGCTCAAATTTATAGGCATTCATTTTGAAATACACGAAAATACGATATTCTCTCAGAACGTGTAAGCTACCAGCAATGATGAATAACTTTGTTCAAGCTTTCTGGTAGGTTAAATGTATTTATTTCTTTACAGTTTTATATTATTGCACAAATATTGTTGTATTGGTTGGTGCAGCATGTAGGATCAGTGCTTAACATATAGTATGTAGGCCACAAGGCCATCATTCTCATGGCTCATGAACGAAACAACTAAAATTAAAAATAATACTTAGGCCGCATAGCTCAAACATGTAATAACAGATGGGCCCTTGGCAAAGGTTAAGTAGTGAAAGGTATACGCACGACAGTTGAAGCCCCTTATGACAATCACATCAGCAATATCTCCCGCACATAGACATTCGTCTACGGATACACATACACATGCTCTATAGTAGCCCGGAAGCACGTTTACTTCGAGCAAACGCTACCTGCTAGTGATGAGCGAACAAATTATAATTGTCTCTAAGACACAGACAGACTGGCGAGTATGTTCGCGTACTTACGGCTCGACGACTTTATTCGCCTATATTTTACTCTGAAAGTACGCGTACTTAGACTGACACAGGCGAGTAAAGTCGTCGAGCCGCAAGTACGCGAGCTTACTCGCTCGTCTGTGCGCGCTGCTGCCGAGCACATGTATGTTCCTTTACTATATAGATTTCTAGGAATACTGTAAATTACATTAATGTAGTACAGTGTATCTGAATACTACGTATTATATTAAAACGTTAGTTTCATTGTAAGTTACCTATTTTAAATGGCCTCTACTCTCGTGTTTATACATTCAATTTGCTCTGATATGATAATAAAATAAATGTTCATGTATAGACATGAACATTTATTTTATTATCTCACTGCTATTTTTAAAATTATTTAATGTAGTTTGCATTGAATCAACATTAATTGCAGTATTTACGTAGCGTAATTGGTCACTTCATATTGTCAAAGAGTACTCTACTCAATTCTAAGATGGATCTGTACAGCAAGGAGAGCCTATAAGAAGGCCCACGTTTTGTTATGAAATACCTTTAATTTACAAATATCACTTACGCTCCTTCACTCATACCGACACAAATGCGATAGAAGAATAGCGCATATGCAAGGATCTAAATTAAAATAGAATAGCATCGTTCGGCACATTCTATAATTAAAAGCAGAGAGCCATTGTTACAAATGCTTTATATTATAAGCGGACTCTTATAAAACTCTAACTAAAAGTTTATTAAAATTGATTACCCCTTTGCTGCATAGGTATATTTACATACAACAAAGATTGACAATTGAATATAAATAAAATGTTATTATGTATATTGTGCATAAAATGAGGAAAATTTAATTTCATAATATAGTCCATTTACAAATATAATGTTCAGATAGACTTTGCAAACTTAATACTAGGTAAATGCTTCACTTCTACACTAACATTTAATGACTTTAGGTATACTTCCATAACGCAATGCGATTCCATCCCTAACATCCGAGCTAGACTACATTTTTGAGTCGTAAGCAACGCTCAGCGTACCACTATGGAAACATACCTACCTACTAAACAAAACATCTTGCCTAAATTTTTATTCCAATAATAAATACCGAGGTTATCCTGTAACAGAAACAATAAATTACAATGATGTTGCCTAATACTACCCACAGAATTAAGCACAAAAGTGCAACCAAGCTGACAAAGCATAACAGCAACGGATACTAAAATCGCCGTATGGTCGCCAGTAAGTCTTTAATTATGGTTATGCTGTGTGTTCACAGGAATATGCTTATGATATAAAATACCTTTACCTACTTTAATTTATTGTTCCTGTTAGCAGTAACAACAACCCGTACAAGCATTAAAATCTTGATTACATAAAAAAGTCGTTTTCAAAACACATGCACGTAGTTAAGGGCCTTAATTAAAACAAAAGTTAATTGATTCCTTTGTGTTACGACTTTTTCACCCTTATTGCAATGTAATAAAGGTGAAACGGTCGTATCACAAAGGAATAAATTAATTTTTGTTGTGATTAAGCCTTTGACTATTTACATTTTTTTGAAAAGGACTCAAAAAAAACTTATGTGCAATGGACATAAATAAATTAGGTATTAACACAATTAGAATCAATTATTACGTTGAAAATGCTTAAAAGCCAATAATTATCCTAACTAAAGGTTTAAACAAAAAGTGTTTCTGAATTAAAAGCTTGTAGTAAAAAACAAAATAAACCATAACTATTTATATAAAATGTAAATAATTAAGATTAGCCTGTACACCACTTTGATACAGTTAGATATCGAACTATTGATACGGCGAAACTAGATCTGTTTCGGTGCTTGCTTATATGCAGATTCTGCATTTAGTTCGCAATGGTGATTACCCGAACAATAATAGCTAAGGGACAGTGCTGCCGTTGTAAACTACTGATATTACACGAGACTAAGCATTGAGACAGGAAACACTCTCCCGTCATTACAAGAGGACATTTGAGAATAACCCTGATTGGAATTCCTGCACCGAAAATTACTTCGGACAAACGCAGTTGTTGACAGTTCTCGTCCGTCGTTCTTTGATTGCTTAATAAATCAGTACTTTGCTTTTCAAAATTCCTTGACAAATTCATTGTGGAAGACAGCAAGTTTTAAGGTAAACTTGGACTTAATTTTTTTTCCATATCCAACATTAGGGCGTTTAGCGCCCACTCTCTGCAAACAGGGAGAGGAGAGGGTAGTTGATGCTACTGCTATGTAAACACTAGCTCCATTAACTCCATTAAACAACGAGTGAGTCTTGTAAGATCGTACTTTACCGACTTTACTTTTTTGTATACCGAAACATTTTTTTACTTGTTCATTTTTAAGTGTGTCATAACAAATAATTAATAACTGAAATCATTACGGCATAACTACAGTCGCTTTCCGCTGTCTTGATCTTTAAAACTACGTAACGGATTTTGATGCGTTTTTTTTTTTAAATAGAGATTCAAGAGGAATGTTTATATGTATAATCCTACGCAGACGAAATCGCGGTCAGAAGCTAGTAACTAATAAATGTTTGTTTTATTATAAACGAGTTTTTTCTGAATGTCTGACGGGATTTAAAACGGTCATCAAGGAACTATGTAATAATAAATGTTTGGTCAGTGTTGTTTAAAATTTTCTATTTTAGGGTAACATATCAGCATCGAATCGCATTTTATAGTACAAAACAAAAACGCAATATTGTATGAAGATGCGTCCGCATCAATTCACCCTTCCGCAGCGATTCAGCTTCAGCATTAAATGCGTATAAGTGTAGCTATCCATTTAACATACTGAAGAATGCTTATTCATTTATAAGACGTGAAACTAGATGCTTGCGAATAAGAATACTTGATTACGCGTGAGATATAACGCTTGCGGCTGCTTAAGCGTGAGCCGGGAAGATTTCGAATGAGAAAGGCTTCGCATCAAACAAAGAAATCGCATACTTTAGCGGATGAAAGCATGCTATAGGATACTTTTAAAAACGTGCGTTAGCTCCCTTTAGTACCTGAACACATGTAACAGCATACTTTAACTTCCGATGCGTATAGTGTGTCCAAAATCATCCAGCTAAATGAGATTCGATGCTGATATATGTGTCTTCACCCTTAGTCACGTTTCCCTCTTGTCGGACTATCAACAAAACCGAAATCGGAATGTCAAATTTTTTTGTGTCACAGAATCCTCCGAATTCATAGCCGCGAGTCTAATGAGTAGGTAAATACCTAAAGAAAGGTAGATTCATCTCATATATACGAGACATTTTAGCACTCCGGTGTCAGTTCTTATTTAACTTAACAAACTTAATAAAGGTTCAATTATATTGATAGTAAGCAAACGTAAAAGCGACATCTGTCGGCATCATTGGTGTCGTGAATGCTGCTATCGCCTTAACCTTTTCGCCGCCACGTCAAATACAAGAGAGGTCACCCATGCGCCAGATTTATTTATTGCGATGCCTTAAGTTGAACCTAAACTCAGTTGAACGAACCATCATATATCCATCGTATCAGGCGGATTATAGTATGTGCACCGAAGTTGGTAAAAAGGGGATTACCAATCTATATAATCTATCGGAAACTCGAGAGGGCTTTTAGTGACTCGAGTTTGTAATTCCCTTACTGTTCGTGAGACACACTCACTATGTTTTTCATCACATTTACAAGGAAATAAAGAAGTCTGTTAAAAATGGTCAAAAAAGACTAATCAATGGCATCTGCTAGTCTGGCAGCTACATCACTGCAGTAGATTGACACATTCAAATTCCATTTTAAGAAATAATGATACCACACATATTTCACTAGTGCTTGGCTATGGTCACGTAATGTAATGTATGATTTGATTTAGCACGAACGAAATATTTTATGAATAACTGGACTTCATGACAGAGATCACCGTTGTGCCTAACGCGTATTGTAGAAAAAAAAAACTAGAAAACATATAAAAAAGGAAATAAACTTCACTAATTACTATTCACCAAAAACTTACAACACCGGAAGTGTCTATACATAGGTGCCAGGCTATAGCAAATGCCATTAATTCGGGTTTTTTTTTTGTCTATTTTCTTAGAAGAGATTGTCTACTTTTAACAATATTGTTCATTTTAAAACTAATCGTTTCCTCCCCAGGGCGTTCTGAAACTCCAGTGTGTTACAAGTCCCTGGCTAGATAAATATCTAAAATTCCCGAGTCTTCAGCTGCAAATTCTCTCTCTACGCCTGCTACGTGTAATAACATCCTTTACGAGCAAGTGTGATGAAAAACAATGTAATGTGCATGTAATGTTATGTGCCATGAAATATTTGTGATTTTCTTGGAACGATTGTCTTCGAGAATAGTTTGATACGTGCTAGTGGGCATAGTAGTTCATGTCGTGTCGTTTGCCTGATCGTCACAGTACGGTCATGGTATAATACAGTGTAAACGGTAGAACTTTTAATCTTGTCCATGTACTACAGTCACAACACGCCGCACGCTCGGTTTCTGTGTGGTCTAATCTAACATATCATAACTTTTGTGGTGGATACATGATCGCAGTCACATTCTCATTAACGGCTTGGTAACTATGTCGGTGAACAAGCGACGTTTAGCTTTCCAAGTGAAGATCTAATTTAGCTTCAGTATAATTTATTAACAAAGTTATAATACGAGTTTTTTTTTTTTATTAATAACAAGTTTTTATCGCGTAACGCTTTCCAAGGCTATATTGAAATTAGGTACAGTCAAGTGTAATAATATGTATCTAGTCAGTTTCAAAAATAAGTATCATACGCTCTTACACCGGCGTAATAAGGCCGTGGGACATATTTTTGAGAAGTTCGTATCGATACTTATTTTTGCACTTGACCGTGTACCTAGGTAATTCGATAATTGTTGTGATAACATTAAAACGGTAACTTACGCTAAAATAATGGATCGTTAATATTGTTACGAGAAAGCTGTTGGGTAAGCCTCTGTTTGTTCAAATTAGGTTAGTAATCATTGCCCTTACGAAAGAATCGTATCAATAGAGTAATTTATTGGTAAACAAACAAAATCTCTCATTGCACATTCACAACTGCATTTAGCAATGTAAAACAGTGAAATTGTTAAATTTACAAACATCCCGATATTTATGTGTTTCCTTTTACAGTAGCTACCATCACAGTGAAGAAGCTGTACTGGCATCGATTTAACAGGGCACTAGTGTAACTTTTCACACAAAAAACACGTCTCGAACGTGTTATCTCAATTACTATGGAAAAGTTGGCAGTGCTCTTGTAAATCGAAACAGCAACAAACTGCTCTCATAGTGTTTGACATTTTAACGCAAACGCGTTCAGGCGTATTTTGACCGAAAACTGACACGAAGAATCCATATCTTATATATTCTAATATTTTCACTTTACAAGATCATTTAAAATTTAACTGCCAGTCTTTATTTGCAGCTATATTACGTACGATTTATACCAAAATATCTAAGAGATCTATCTACTTCTATCGGTCCTAGAGTCAATCCCTCTGTCGATATTGTCGGTTCTTTCGACGCGTCAACAAGAGAATTCGTCCCTAATTAAGAATAAATAACACATCTACAATGTTACATAGGATGCCTTAAAATACGTTAATTACTGGACTGCACTCTTAATTAATTTCTTTATGTAAAAATATGATCACTTTATCTATAATCGGCAGCCATTTTACACATAAAATATTGCTCTCTATTTTCGTTACTTTTAAACATAATTTTATGTACTTACAGTATAATCATGTTCCGTTGATTCATTGTAGATGCATACACATATCGTATTACTCTGTCCACGACACGCCACCATAACTTGGAAATACTATACTGGTAAATGCCTACGTGGGCTACATGGTGCACCGACGCACAAAACTACGTACTCATTTATATTGCGTGTCCATCAAGCAGTTTGTTAAGCTATATTTGTCGAGTCTGCCACGCTGTAGTTGTCATCATTTGTTTTTAAGGTGTTGCTAGACAAACATTTATTGCTAATTCGTGCGAAGAGCGACTAATATTTACTCGGGAGCAAAAAAACCGAGTCGCTTCCCTTAGAAAGTTGTATGAAAAGTGACCCGGTTTCTTTGCCCCCGAGTATATAATTTCATCTCTTTGGGCATTTATATTATTGACCAATCACATAGTCGACAATGACAATAAAATCTGATGAGGTTCCTTTTATGGAACTAGATAATTAAAAAAAACTATTATAAAGGTATGGCTGACAGATCCGTAGAATGTAACTGTTAGCGGTACATGAAAATTTTTACAGCAAAATACATACAAAATTGAATTATATAGAAATAAATCAATACATTAATAACGTTTTAAAAAGAACCGCGGCGTTTTTTTGTGTTTACGTAATTTTCACGTACAAATTTTCAATAAATGACATTATTTAGGAGACGTTACTAGGTTACGTTCTATGGTCATTAAAACTAGAGAGGTGACTATGTATAATTAGATAATCGGTTAAAATAGCGTATTATCGAAAATCCAAAGACAAACCTACTAAAATATTATACGAGTATTTTACATTCCTTCACACTCACTATCCAATACAAATCGAGTTTATTGGTAATAAATAGATCCCTTAGATTAGAACATCAATTACATTTAAGTTAAGTAATAATTTATAAAACCTATTAGTTGAAAAATTACGACTTTGCAAAAAGCGTAAAATAGGAATTATTGAGACCGAGCGCGACGACAGCGCCACGTGACAGGCGGCCATTATAGACAATATTGTCACCGCTGTCAAACAAGAAGTAAGTAAATATTGTGAAAAATATTAATGAAATCTTGTGTTATTTTACTATATTACACAATTTTGGACAATGACAGTCAGTAACATTATTGCCAATAATATTAAAATTGTTGTTTTCAGTGAAATTTTAGAGGTTAGGTAACTTACTTTTTTTTCTTACGGCAAATATCCACTTATTTCTTTGGTCTCGTTTCCACCATGGTCTTGGAAATTGGTAAAATTTACAGTCGCTATTCTTCTTGGTGTTATTACAATTCACAACAACACATCTTACCAGGACCATATTTTTATCTCAAAAACGATTAGAAAATGTTTACTGCAATATGGATTTGACAGCTCAAGTCAGCGACAAAAATGAAAATTTTAGCCGTAGAGAGCGCTGTGATCGTTTAGGCTACTCCCTCCACCCGCTTTGCACTCTGCCAATAATTATTGACATCTTGGGAAACTGACTTGAGTATTGTTATAACGAAATAGCATTTATTTATAAATTAATATGTAGTTGATATCTTTGAATATGCCGGGTGTCACAATGAAGCCTCACCTCTATATTTGTCGAAGTGAATGTGTCAGCCATACCTTCCTTAAATAGACTGTATGCTTAATGTTCAATAAACAAATTATAAAATACCCGAAAAAAATAATTGGACGAATAATCAAAAGTGAATGTTAATCTTTGAAAATAAGTAGGTAATGTTTACGCATTGGCCACTTATAAACAAAGTTCGGCGGGGGTGAGCTATTTTTAGGACCGTAATGCCATTTAGTTGTCTTGCAGATATTAATATGGATACACCTTTAAAACCGCATCTAAATCGGTCCGACGGTTCTCAAGATAAATGGGAACATACGTTTGCGGACAAACGCACACACACACACGCACACCCTATCACCCTAAACGCATATACCTTCTCCGTTCCGTCGTGGGTAAAAAAGATACATCAAAAGAAAACTAAACTTTATTAATTATGAAAGAGACTAAAATAAAATGCAAATGTATTACAAAACGATTATAAACCTTTTTTTTATTATTCTATGCTATTGTTATAAATATCTAAATAAGGTTAGATAATAAAATTCATTTGTTTTGATGGCGACGTAAAGCTTGTAGCAGAAAAGCAGCCTAAATAAAATCATTTCATTACGAAATATTACACATGGGGCATTTACTATTGAATGACAAGGTTCCATGTTATGCAAAAACTGAAAATAGCTCACCCCGCCGATCTCTGTTCATAAAACAAACAAAAATTTTGAATGGCCCTATTCCATGCCGTCATGAATTACTTATAAATAGGCCAAATGACAGTCGGGAGTCGCACACGAAAGGGTTCATCACCATAACAAAAAAAAACAAGTTTCGTGTATTTTGTTTTCATTTGTATTCTGATTTTATAGCCGCCGTAGTAATAAGCACTCTTGTGAAAATTTCAATGGCGTCGGAAACAATAACATAAACACGTCTTAGACATGCCGAAAATAAAAGTTTTGTATGAACTGAAAAGTGTCTACTAGAGTATGACAGACGGACAGGCAGTGAAGGCTTGATCCTGCATTGGCACCGTTTGGGTATTTGACCCTTAAAAGAAACAGCTTTTAAAAGAAAATTGATGTAAAATAAGCTGTAAAAACTATAAAGTTGAAAAGTGAGAATAAGACTTAACTACATTTTTGCCACTGAATATCCCGAATCATCACAAGAGCGATTTAAAACTGAGAAAATGGTACGCATTAGAAGAAAAAGCTAAATGGGGTTTATTTTACTTATGCTGCTTAATTATTACTTCTTTGATGTAGCAGCAGCGAAAAATTCAATTGACAGCCAGCCATGGCTCAGGTGTCAGCGCAGATATCAGATATACTTACCCTAGATTACGCAAATGCATCTACTTCGCGTCATATTATCCCCAATAATATTATAAATGTGAAAGTAACTCTGTCTGTCCGTCTGTCTGTTATGCTTTCACGCCTAAACCGCTGAACCGATTTTAATGAAATTTGGTACAGAGATAGTTTCAGTCCCGGGGAAGGACATAGGATAGTTTTCATCCCGGAAAGTCGCGTAGTTCCCACGGGATAGCCATAAGCTGATTCTGCGCAGTCGGAGTCGCGGGCAACGTGGGTGGTAAAAAGTCGGCACACTTGGTTTCAATACAACTGGTGATATTAGAGTAATCTATGAAATATCTGATATCTGTGGGTGTCACAATACTAGTCTGTCAATTGCGTGTTTTCCACCAGTCTTTCGCTACAGTTTATGTACTTACTACTGTATTATGTTCAATTAAAATTAAAAACACTACTGCATCGTGGTCGTCATAATGATGAGCGCAACGTTAAAAAATTATATCATGTTTGTGACATGAGCTGGCATGAATTGATTGAAAGAGTGATCGAAATTATATTTATGTATGTAATACTAAAATAAGTACCATACAGGTTGGCTGGAATTTTGGTTTTAATTTAGACAAACATGCAGACAGCAGTATTTAGCACTTTGTCTTGAGGTTGTGTAGACAGGTTAGCTCGTATAATTGCTGAACCTACTTATGTTTAGAAAATTACCTCGGTACTCATAGCTATTAAGATTGTTTGAGAATCTATGGACAGTTTACTTAAAATATCAATTTGATACGTCACACTGTGTCTACATAGCCTGTTGTTCTTAGTAAATATCTACCTTTTGCATTATGAAAAAACAAAAAGGTTGCGTAGGGACGGCATTTACACTATGACGTGTAGTTTCGTTCATTCCATTCGTGCCAGCTTTTATGAAATGACCCATACGTCTCTATCTATAATATAAATATATTTGGTCAATCAATATAAATGAGTCAAGTTACCTTTAAGAATGAGGAAGGTTTTCATTGTTCAACTGTGATGTAGTTTAAGTAGATTGGTGTGTAAAATTAAGACGCGATAGGCACTGTGGGCTCTAGACACGCACGGGCGCTGCAGCGGGCGCCGGCGGCCTGCGCTAATGTCCCTTGGCTGCCTCCTTCGCGGCCATGATGACGGGCGTCAGCGATGCCAGCGGCCGGGCCAACTTCAGAAATGGATGCTGGAACAATCACGTTTCAAATACAATATCTATATTTCAAGCTAAAGGTAATTTGTAAGTAAGAGACTATATGTATAGCTCTTAAGGTCTGAAAAGGAGTCTTCTCTATATTCTATGAGGGCCAAGCTGTAGGCGAAAAGCTATGATATGCTTCGGCGGGTTTGGTGAATGTGGTACCTTGAGAAGGTCAAGCGCGGTCGCGCGCCGATCGACGTCCACCTCTAGGCACTGGTCGAGGAAGTCCTGGAACACGGCGCTCAGCTTGTCCTTGTCTTTGATGTCAGGCTTGCCGTTGGTCGCAATCAAGTAGAGAGCTCGGAGAGGGTTTTCATTTAGATAAGGCGGTTCTCCTTCAATCATCTCAATAGCCATTATACCTAGCGACCACACGTCTACCTGCAAATTATTATTATTATTAAATAACTAACGACCCACTCCGGCTTCGCACAAGTTATTAAAAACTATACATTATAAACCTCCTCCTGACATTATTCAATATATTGATCAAAAAAAAATTAAATAAAAATAAGAACCGCGTGAAATGGAGCCTAAATCCGCCTATAGATTTCCCAATGAATTGTATTAATTACGCCACTTTAGAAATTTAAAATCAAAATATATTTCAGTGTGCGCTACCTACTTACTTATATGTTTGAAATCGGTGCCTCAGCTCAAGCCACCACCACCCATGCTACCATCGTAACATCGTTAGGTATGTATGCATGGCATGCGTGACAGAAGTGGACGTAGTATATATACAGGGTGTTAGGTAATGAGTGGATAATCCTTGAACTGCGGATAGAGGGAACTTAGGACGTTATAATAAAGCTAAAATAGGTTTAGTAAAAGTTGCACGGTTTCCGAGATATTCGGACTTTTAGGTTTTTTTCGAAAATGAACACCCTTGTTCAATGTTTTGATCATAGCACCATTTTAAGCTAACTTTTTCAATTTTTTATTTTTGCTCAATATTCTTGAGTACTTGTATTTTCAGATAGGCATTACTATTTTTGTGAGACTACATGGGATTTAAAAAAAAATCCCAAACTTAATTTTTGCCTTTTCAATCATACATTGATCGATTTTTCAGCTCTCATTGTGAAAAAAAATTACACTACCGCCTAGTTGCCAATAAGCTTAAAAACATGCCGGTTTATTGTCAATTTAAAAAAGGTAATTACCTTTTGAATTTAAATTCAAAATGACAAAATAATAAAAAAAATACACGCTCACCCACATTTTTCCCGATTTACTTTTTGTATCACGGGCGTAGAACTCAAAATTTTTTGTTGCAAAAATAACATTATTGACCACTTATTTAAATGCAAATGGCATTTAAATAATTCTAAATTTAAAAAACATGCCAACTGCCTTTTGTTTTTTTTTTCGAATTCGATTTTGAATTTCTACCTATATCTATCTATCTATATATATAATATGCGAGGCCGATTTTTGTACAAGCCATCAGATCTACAGTTATCTATATATATAATACGCGAGGCCGCTTTTTGTACAAGCCATCAGATCTACAGTTATGGTCCGATTTTGATAAATTATATGTCATTAGATTCGTCTCATACTGGAGAGTTGCAAACTGCTCTTCGTTTTTAGATTTTTTTACGAACAACCACTAAACGGTGACGTGAGATGACACAATAAAAATAACATGTATTGGACTGAAACATGTTGTAAGTTGTTCAGCATGAGAAAATATCTGTTTTGAGTCGACCAGATTTTATCCGCAACACTTACGTATTAAGATAATTATACAAAATACAAAAAATATTTTACGATTTCTTTGTTTACAATGAATGACTTGCGTCAACTTTTAATTTCTTTTTTATTGGGCTCTATTATGTCAAAATTGATTTGCCATGTTTGTTTATTTCAAAAAGTATTTAATGCTTCAAAGTTTGATATACAAATACAGGAGGTTCTAATAATAACATGGACTTGGGGACATGGATCGAAAACGAAATGGAAATGGCATGAGTTTTGGCAACAGCAGTTAGGTATCCGTTTCCGTTTCCCGTCCAATCCGTTTATTTCGCAACTAACGTTTCACAACCTGATTCACTTCACTTTTAAATATTTGGAATGAAGTTAGTCACATTAAATCTTCTATATAAATAAAAATGAATCGCCGAAATGTATGTACGCGCATAACTTCCAAACGACTGCACCGAATTGGATCATTCTTTTTTAACTGTGTTTGTTACTGTTCGGACAGTTTGTATAAAATAAAATTTTGAAAAAAAATTGCAGCGAGGGCGAAGCCCCGGGCAACAGCTAGTAGTACTTATTCGGCTTGGAACTATTTTGAGCTGAGGCAGGGACTTCACACAATATATTTTAATTTGAAATTTCTAAAGTACCTAGTGTAATTAATACAATTTATTAGGAAATCTATAGGCGGATTTAGGCTACATTTGAAGGCGGTTCTATTTTTTTTTCAAGCTTTCCAGTGAATTGTTTTGTAATTTATCCAATTTATAATGCCAAATGCCCGCTTAATTTCAATGAGTTTTGCCCTTCGGACATTTGAAGATACCTAACGAACCTAACCTAATTTAATTATCTGTAGTGAAGATTTTTTAAACAGTGGGACCATGAGTTACTGCCAACTGTTCATCATTTTTTAGGAAATATTAATTTTCCCGATGCAAGAACTTTAGTTACTTACGAAAACTTACTTAGCCTAAGGTAACAGGTACCTATAGGCCACATTTAGCAAGATTGTGGGCGTATAGGTGGACAATGGAATCAAAATAGTGAAGGGTTGCTAGTCTCATCGCCTATAACATGATTCCTATGATTTTCGCCCATTCCCTCAATGGGCTTTTACTATCTGCGCGAGTAGAGAAGCAACTGGTATATTCTATTCTATGGTCCCAGACCAGCATGGAAGAAAATGTGAAAAATGTGGTACTGTGGACATTATTTCTCAAAATTGATCTTTTTCTATTAGAATACTTCTTTAATCTTCTTTCTTAATCTCAATGGAGCAAGTGTGCACTAGAATACTAGGTAGGTTATGTTAGTTAGGTAGTTTCTTATGCCCGAATGGCAAACCGCCCAGAAATAGGTCAGCGGCGTTGATCATCAGCCTTAATCGAATAATAATAATAAAGACTTAGAGTAGGAAAAAAAGAGAACAGTGATGAAAAATAATAATTGGAGAAAAATGCCACTGGGAAAATATGGGAACGGAATTATTGCCAAGGAGAAAAAATGATTATCGGAAATTATGAGCCACACTCTCGGTTTAATTAGTCTGAGAAACTTTCGTATGGCATGCAATATTGCAATCCAGACTTTATTAAATAATTGAAACGTGGCAGCCTAACAGCTGTTTACAGCCTAGTACTTACTAATGAGCTGTAATTCTAACCTAACGATACATAATCGATTTTCTAGCGTATACGTAACTTCACTTTCGACTCCCAGCGAGTGCAAGTTGGGTACTCATGAGTCATGAATGAGCTGTAACTCTAACCAATCAGGTATAGTAACGAGGTTCTAGTGTGTTCTCATCACGTCACTGTAACCGAGTTAACAAACCAGATCTGTGAAGTGTCCTCTGTTTCAACCACACGTGATGAAGAAAACGATTGTTGCGTGACAAACCCTATGATTCGCGGCATAAACCGACAACCGTTGGCTAGATACAAGGCGAGCACGCCTCGCTCACTGCGGCTCGCACACCACGTGCATACTATGGATTTGGTTACAGTGACATGCAACGATAACTGGTTGTTTAGAGTCGGCTCGCTGCAGTCACGGGGCGTTACGCTCGGGGCGGGTCCGTAAACCACGACCACACTGAATTATGGTTATAGTAACGTGCAACGATTGCTGTTACAGAAAGAGTACCTCGTCGTTATCCGTTTGGTTGCACAAAACATCCATTTCCAGTGAAAAATATTGTCAAATTGTAGTCCAAACTTAAACCTTAATACACACTTTAAGTGTTCACTTACCTTCGGTCCATATTGCTTTCTTGTGACCACTTCAGGGGCCATCCAGTAGGGCGTTCCTACCATGGTAGTCCTTTTGTTTTGTTCGGGGGATATTTGGGCGCAAAAACCGAAGTCAGCTGCAATACATTGATTATAAATATACAAATTGCGGAGTACAAGTGTAATTTTCGCGCGAACTTATCTATTAATATCGCTCCACATTATTACTAGTTACACAGACATCAACATAGATAAATACTTACTTAACTTGACCTGTCCATCGAGACCTAGCAAGATGTTATCAGACTTAATGTCTCGATGAATGACGTGGTTGGTGTGGAGGAAGTGCAGCGCTTGCAGCACCTCGCGGCAGACGGCCGCGATCTGCCCCTCGTCCATGCAAGTCTCGGTCACCACGTCCGTCAAAGAGCCGCCGGCTAGGTATTCCATCACCACCCACAGTTCCTGAAGACAGTCAGATCAGGTCAGTTGGTTGATTGGCAGGTGCGTGGGACTCACATGTTTCTATAAGCAGTATTTTTTTTAATAATCATAGATATAGTTTTACCTCGTTAACTAAATAGCTGTCCAAATAATTAACAACATTGTTGTGTTTGTTCTCCCGCATAACAAGGATCTCGTTAATGATTAGTTCCTTCTTAGGTTGCTGGCTAAGGTTCATCTGCTTGATGGCCACTTCCATTCCGGTCGATGTCTCTATAGCCGTGTAAACCGTACCAGATGCTCTACAATAGCAAACATGTCATCACAATTACTAATTTGCCAATGAGCGCAAATATAAATTAACAGTTATCATCGAAAAACATACCCTTGGCCAATTTTTTCCATTTTAGTATATTTTCTGTTGGGATCACCAACGCTAACAATTGTTCTTAATTTCTCTAAGATTTCTTCATCAGTCATTTTCTTTTTCCTTTGTTGCTGTCCAGTTGCTCTTCTGTACAAACAACAAACAAAATTGTTTGATTACACTGGTTGTGAAAACAAGGGGTTGAGTTGTCGCCTCATATAAACGCGTAATCATCAAAAAATTTAGGTTGGGTATGCTGGATATACAGGGAGTCAAATATCCCTTTATCGCTTCTTATACTAGCTTTCTGAACACTCCCGCAAAGTTTTGGATTGTAGTTATGGTGTTAAAAACATAAGTTAACTTTTTGTCTAGTGTGCCACAGGATCACACGCCACTTGGGTATAGATCCAATACGTCTAATTCCCCGAATGACTATTTCCGCGAATTTAGGTTAGATTCGTTAGGCCCGAAGGGCAAAGCGAACAGAAATAGGAACCTCCCGAAGTCGACCTTATGGTGGAGTGCCGATATTTTTATACCTTGACTAGACATTCGGGGATAAAGAATTACGTTCAGGGAATGAACGTATGGCGACTGGACATTCTGGGAAATAGACGTCACGGACCAAACCGGCCACTCGCAATAACAGTTATTATCTTAAAGGACTACGAGGCCATCAGCCTGTCAGCATGACAGCAAACGTCTGATTGCATGATCTGGTGACTGAATATTTAATTTATCGAGACAAGGCGTTGTGGTGGTTTAGCTGGCGATAACAGTGTATGCGTGGTAGTTACCCGGTCTCCACGTTAGTTTGGGCGCCGTTGGAGGGCGGCGGGTGCGGCGCATGCGCGGGTGGCGTTTGAGGCGCTGGCGCCGCGGTAGGATTCTTATTACGGTCCAAAGGTATCGGGGCAGCGCTCACTTCCACTCTGCTAGGGGGTATCTGCGGAACCAGTATATTTATGTTGATAAATAAAAGCTATTTTCTACATCCATATCATAACTTCCCTACAATATGTTCAGGAACGATTATTAAATGGCCTACAGTAAGAAACTTGTATCTGTGGTTGTATTACAATGTTTACTTTAGAGTATCAATATCGATACTCTAATGTGTGTCCATTATAATTTTCACATTAGAGTATCAATGTAGATACTCTAATGTGTGGGTTGTATTTATTTATTTATTGAAATAATTACACAGCATTACTGACAAGCCAAGGCACTGTGAAATACACATACTTAATTACAGCAGTACAACACGTATAACACATAGCACAGAAAATAAACAGCAAACAGCATTAACATTTACAAACAATTAAGTGAAGACGGACGGTCATCCTTCGCCTCACAGAACTTCATACACTCACAGCATATAGTCCTCCAGCTACTAGCAAATATATCACAGTCAGGTGCTGATGTAAGAAGCGCGTTGAGATTTCGCAAGGCGCGAACGAGTGGTGAATTCCTGTGTGACACAGTGCGCGCCTTGGGAACTGCCAGCAAAGCACGGTTGCGGGGACGCAAATTGAAGCTGGATTGGGACAGCGGGGGCGCTAATAGGCGTACTAACCGCGCCACCAACTCCGGACAGTCAGAATCTCCACGCAATATTCGACAAGCGCTGGTCAAGAGCCCATAATTACGGCTCGCCTCCAGAGAACTAAGCCCCAAAGTCACAAGCAGAAACTTTGTTGGATATCGGAAAGGATAGTACCCGTAACTTTTTTTATAAAGAAATCGCAGAAGTCTTTTGGATTTTTTCGATGAGCAAGGCATAAGTGACTTCGTGAGGGTTCCACACGATAGATGCTGCCTCAAGTTTGCTCCTGACCAGGGCAGTATAAACAAGCTTAATGGCCCAGGGGTCGTCAAGGTCACGGGCGTTGCGGATAACAAATCCCAGTCTCCGGTAGCAGTCAAAAGCTAGGGACTTCATGTGAATATGGAAGTTAAGACGTGCGTCGAAAATTACACCTAAGTCCTTAATAGTGTGGACGCGTGTAATGGGTTCCGTTCCCAGCAGGTAGTTTGCAGATGGTGGTGAACTATGAGCGCGGCTAATAGTACATTATGATACAAGTGTGCTATGTTGGTAATTACACACGAGGCGTATTGTACGCGCGAGCGCGGGTAAGAGAGCCAAGATGTGTAATTACCAAAGCACACGCGTCGCATACGACGTTTTTCAACACATTTGCGAGGAAAAATAAATAAAATTTAGCTAATAAAAGGACTTTAAGAACTTTAGTTTACCTTTGTTACCAGACATTGCTTACCTGGAGCTGCTTTAGAACTTTACTTTATCATTTGGTAATTAACACCTTGGATTTCTTACTGATATAACTGTCCGAAAATTGTCCGAACCTATTTTAGTATTTCCAGCGACGGACACTACATTTCTTTATTAGTTACTTGAACCCGTAATTTTTAAAGTAATAAAATAACAAAGTCTGAATTAACAATATCAGTGAAAAATGGCGGCAGATATTATTTCTCCGCGCCAATCCGCGCGCAGCACTCGCGCATGCGCGCTGTGCACTTAGCACGCGCGTGACGAAGACACTGACAACAGACTGCTAAACAGCCTAATATTAAAATTATAATAAAAAATAATTAATCAATGCCTGAAATATGAAAATTATGGTCACTTTTAGATAAAATGAATAATTTTTCGAAATTAAATGTTTATTTTATCGTCTTTAACCTAAAATAGTTTAATATTCACGAAAATATTTCTTGTTCCTATAGATACTAAACCGTTTGCTGAGATTAAAAAAAGTTTATATTACCGCACTCGCGCGGTAATATATTACAGCACTTGTGCGTAATAAGCTGTATTATGAGTTTAAATGCGGTGCAATAAGACTCAATTTACGAGCAACTGTGTTGAAAAAGATATAACGGAACACTTTCCAATGTTGAACAAGAGTTTATTGTTAATGCTCCAGAGCGCTTCCACTCACGATGGAGAGCTTTCATTTTAATATCTTAAATAAGACCAGCTGTAAACCAGACCGGATAAGATCTACAGGGCTTATGAGACCTTATCTTCCCAGGTATACATGAGTCGAAAATACCATAGATTATCTCATAAAAATTATCCACAGCGACATTGACATCACGAGCCTCCAATACATCTTTCCAGGACTCGTCGACGATCAGTTGATAAAGAAGCTCATAAATACCTTTACAGAAATTCCAATCACGCTTTGCATCGTTGTATTACAATGTTTACTTTAGAGTATCAATATCGATACTGTCTATTATAATTTTCACATTAGAGTATCAATGTAGATACTTTAATGTGCGGGTTGTATAATAATGTTTACATTAGAAAATCAATATTGATACTCTAATTACATTCACACTTCGAACATCTTAAATAACAAAATCTCTGTGGTGTTTGTCTGAGAATTTGAGAAATATGAATATCATTCGTTTCATCTGTTTCAAACTTTCGAAGAACAGAAAATAATGTTACCTACTTATTTTGATGTGAAAACGTTTATTGTATAAAACTTATGATATGAATGTAGATAGAATTATGTATGCGACTGTACATAATTAGGCAATATGCACCAGCTACATAAATAACTATTATGTGGCTGGTGCATAATGAAATGAATGAGGGGCTCACCTTCGGTTCGTTTCAAAACCACACTCGTGTTTTTTCCTCACACTTGCTCATAAAGGGTGTTATTACACGCAGGCGTAGAGCCGTAGTAGCTGATTAACTCCCGCGAGAACTTTAGATATTTTACTCCCGAGGAAATTATTATTGTATGGATTTTCAGAATTATAGTATAGTTTTAAAATTAAGAACTCATTGTAGGTACGTCATTTTAGACTAAGGAGGTTTCAAATCAGCCAGGTTTATTTAACGCATTCACTGCCACCGACGCATATATGCATTTTCATGACTTTCGCCCAGTGCCACTGCCACAATTTTACAGGCATTTGAACGCACATGTGCGTCAGCGGCACCTGAAGAAGTCTCGGGTTTAACAGCTGGCAGCAAATGCGTTAATATCTTCAAAAATGGCTACAAATCAATTTTATACAATTTTCAATTAGACATTTACTGTTTAGGATCCAAGATGGCGGATGAAATTTTGACTAAAAATGTTGATGGGTGTCATTTTCGAGTAATTTGATGGTTCTGAGACCGATTTTGGCATAATTTATTTAACCAAGATGGTGGATGACATTTTAGCACTATTGGCATAAAAATTTTGATGGGTGTCGTTTTCAGGTAATTTGTGGTTTTGAGCTTGTTTTTGTCTATATTTATATTTTCTCGCAAATGTGATGAAAAACATTGTATCACTTCACGGGCAGTAAGGGGATTACAAACTTGAGTCATTAAGTCTTCTAACAGACTCTCGTTAGCAATAGCCTTCTTACCGCCCTCGGTGCATATTGTACTATTTTATTTAGTAAATAATAATATACCCGGGTGGAAAGTTGAGATGGGTCAGAAAAAGCAGCTACCTACTAGATCTCTTGCTGCCAAACGAAAATGTTTTTACTAGACCTCTTCTAAAGTTAAATGTGATGACATTCGACATTCACAGATTTATAATAAATTGTGCAATCAGAGAGAAAATCAGTACTTTTTGATGCCAACTAAGGTTAGAGTTATAGAACGCCCACAAATCCAAGAAAACTTTTTCAATACAATTAGTAGGGTAATTAAAAAGCGAATTTACATCAAATTATTACCCAGAACGGGCTTCGTCAAAATATCTCTTCATCTCTTGTCATTTTGTGTTGGTTCTCATCACATGATATTTTTAGGAATATCAGTCTTATGTACTTTGGACGTGGCATTCTGCTCACGGCAGCCTCACGCTTATCAAAAATCTGGGAAAGTCGACTGTAATCACTTAATGTTAGAAGAGGTCTTTTAATAACCAAAATACGTAATCGACTAATCGCGTAGCAGCAAGGAATCTAGTAGCTGCCCTTATTGACCCGTCTCAATTTTTTACGCTCAAGAACACAATTAACTATACAAAAAAAAACTAAAGAAACAACGTAAAATAAAGATTGAAGATACTACAAGGTCTCTCAGAACTGTTCCGGAATATTTCACCGAGTGGTTGGGTTCATTGCACTGAACATTCCTGTAAATGTTTTTCAGGACTTTTCAATAGGCTTGTGTACGCTTACAATTGTATGGATTATTAATTTCTAATTATAAATTAAGAGACGTAGATAATAAAAAACAAATCTATTTCTCATAAAAATCAAAGATTATTAATATTTTTAGAAAATAAATACTAAAAAAATAGGCATTAAGTCACGTGACAGCGAACACCAATCAGAACGTCACGCCCTGCGAAACATCATTGTTGTAGTTGACGTTTTCATATAACAGAACGGATTACTCCGTATTATTTTTCGTTTTAGCACACATCGTCACCTTAATACAGTTTCTTCATCATAATTATTGAAAGGCAGTATATCAGGATCATGGAATAGGATTTATCAAAGCAAATAGCAATAACTTGTCTAAAATTGATGCCGTTATGCTTGGCACATTTTTTGCGACAAACAGCGACTTTTGCTCGTCAGAATTTTGCTATGTCAAAAATTTGAAGTAAGTATACAATATTTATTAAAAGCTGAAATAGAAATATTTAAGTTTTATAAGCTATTTTCGATATGTACGATATGTACATACATTTATTTTTTAGACCTATTGTTTTGGCATATTTTGAAGTTTGAATAACGAAGTAGGTATAAACAAACAAGAGTGATACATTAATAAACTTCGAGCTTCATATTGTGACGACGCCGTAAGCTACACTACAACCTCTTTAATCCGAACACCTTCTAATCCGAACCCTTCCGTAATCCAAACGCCCTCCCCCGCCTGCTACGCCTACATACCTAATTCTTCAGTTTTTCACAAAAATTCGAGACCAAGCTTTTTAATTGTCATCAAATACTACTCGACAAACTACAATATTAGATAAGAAGGTATAATGAATGTTACGTTCACAGGTAAATAAACATTTAATTACACAATATTGTTTGTTTTATTCCATAAAAATACCATATAAATTCTCTGTATACTATAATCCGAACGCTCCACTAGTCCGAACGGGGGGTAGGTTTTCGGGGTTCGGATTAAACAGGTTGCAGTAGCTTAAGCGTGACACAAAACTTCACAAAAATACATTCTTCTATTAGTTGTTGATAAACAATGAGCATCACATCTCCTAACAAGTGTTAGCCACTTTTTCCGTATGGATTAATTGTTTGGAACATATATATAATACATTACTGTTTAGGCCAGGAAGTAGGCAATTGCTGGCTGAGTATTGGTTTGAACGGACGGACGGAGCTTGCGAGTCCGTTTAATAATACGAAGCCAGCAATGCTATTCTGGCCGAGGTAAGTATAGTGATTTTCTCAAAAATCGAAAATAAAACAACAACAAAAATAAATGCAAACAAAATAGTGAAAATTGTTTTGCTTTGCCGCCTTTTTCTATCAATGGCATTTCAAGAGAGTATTTTTCTACCCAGAACACCTAAAGCTATTTCAGACACAGATAAACACGTTGTCGTACTAGCTCTTTTTTTTTAATTTGGTGTTTTAAATCTTGTGCCTTTATTTTATAATGGTGATTTGCATTTTAATAAGTTAATAACTAGACAGTAATGGAATTGGTATGCAACATTACTGGAGAGTTTAGCGCTACAGTAATGTTTTTTTTTTTTATTTTGGACTGACCGGCAACAATTAACTTCCTGTTCTGATATGTAGTTAACAATGACGACTTTAACGGACATTTTTGAGAAAAATAATTTGTCTGGCGTTTTTATGCTTTTGCTTTTACACTGGGGCACTATACAGTATTTTAACATGGGGAATTCATTATTAGAGAACACTTACAATATCTTTATATGATACATGAACAGTTTTCTTTGGCAGACCGTGACGTCGTTTAAGACGCCATGACACTTTTCAGCGTTTTCGAGGGTAGTTTAAATTGGTTTTGTTACATACATTATATAAATATTGTTTTTTCTTTAAAATAAAGGTTTTTGGGATAAAATAGATATTAAGGTATGACAAAGGGGTGACTTTCATTTTGAATCCAAAATTATACTCGGGAGCAAAAAAAACCGGGTCACTTCCCGTCGAAAATTGTATGAAAGGAGACCTTTCTTCGTTCCCGAGTATACGAGTACAATCAAACTGACCCAATTACCTACTGAAATGTTCCGGAATAACTCTGAAAAACCTTGTATGAAGAATTATGAGTGTCCATGGGTGTTCGCATCTGATGGCCTTGGTCTATTCATCTAGGCTATTAGATTTTACTTCATGCACTAGAGCATAAAGGACATTTCATGTAGCCTACATCCAGCATAAATACGAACAAAAGGGGAAAAAAGGGAAAATAACTATACTGCGAACATCGGCGGATTTTTTTAAATAAATGTAGCTTTACCGGATGCGCGGTGATGATGGGATGCGGCACGTGCGGCGGAGACACGGGGGAGGGCACCGGCCGCGGCGATGGAGCCTCTTCTTCTTCTATTGGCTTTGTATACTGCAAATAAAAAAACACACTTGTCATCTACCATTTTAAAGGTAAGTTCCAATACTTATTCCCTCAAATAATTTGCCAAGGCCTAGAAAATAAGGGAAAGAAATAACAATTTCATATCATAACAATGAAAAACAATATTATGAATTCAAGTATGTTGTTAATAACGAAATTATTAATAAAAAAATTATGATTATTCTCAGTTATGAGTTGCGTTGATGGTTGCAACAGTTGAAAACTATTTTAAACTTGTGCTACAAAAACATTTTTAATAAAAGTTTTTTTTGCCGACTATCTTTCGTTGACAGTTTTTGCATTTTCATCCATCATACACAACATGTACCAAATTTCAAGGCAATCCGAACACGAACAAGATTTGCCCAAAACAACAACAAACCGGTCAAGTTAGTAAAAAGTTGGTGTAGTGTAGAAGGATATAACGTGTTTTTGTAAATCTATTTTAGTCCTAGATAGATTCGTGGATAACTAAGTAGAACTCTACTTAGCCATGAATTGCCTATGCAATAATATAACTATATATTAATACTCACGATACTCTTTGTGCGGTCGGGCCGAGATGGAGGCGGCGGCGGAGGCTCAGGATGCTCTGTGTCCGTCGGAGTCGACGACGACGGGCTACTGGAAGACACTCGTGAAACAGATGACCCTGTAAATACGAAAATCTGATTCAAGCCTACAATGCTATGATGAAACAATGAATACAGTCACAACATGGCAATGCTTGTACCTGAATGTGTCGTATGCATTTGCGCAGAAGTCATATATTTTGAAGGAGGTGGTTGCGTGGCGGACGCATCGTACCACTTGAGCACATCGAGAACAGCCTGTGGGTTGCTCTTCTGCTCTTGCTTGCTAATGTTCGAGGCCATAAGTAGCCGTGCCCATGCTTCCGGCATTCCCTGTGCCAACATAGGAAAATAAAATTGAATAACTATAAATTTATGTAGCATATACGATATAATAAGAGGGTCGGTTACAATTTGACTCAGTGCTGTTTAGAAGAAGATACAGTACAACTAAATACAACCAGAATGCACATGAAAAACACATCCCGATGAAACAGTTTTATAAAATATTGTGGTTTTGTATTTGTATGGAACACCTCGTCGGATAGAAGTAAATGTATGTTACATTTTTTGGTACTTTGGACTAGGCCAGTACCTAATAGAGAGCTGCGGATTTTTTATCCTGTCTGACTGGACATTACTTCATTAGACGCACTGTACCTATTTTGAACATCTGATTTGTTTACCTAAATCACATAGCTTTTCAGTGTTGCTAGCTAAAACATGAACTTATAATCAAACTGGTCCATTGTTCAAACAGCAGCAGAAGTAGCTGATTAGTTTGACCCTTTTCCAGGCCCCGCTAATTTAGATAAGCTACTACAAAATGAATCAAAGTTTTCTGTTTTTACCCATGAGGGATTCATTTAAAAGTAATTATCATTTTTATTGACTTACTTCAATTTATTTTTTACTATTCTAAATGTAGCAAAGTCGAATATTTGTATACATTTATGCGGTCACTATATGAACTATGCCTGGAAAAGAGTTAAATGTCTATGTCAACAAAATTCTGTTGTAAAAAGACTGAGAATATATATGTCAGCGAAACCAAAAATAAGGGTGTGTTGATAATTTCGCTCCTTTAAAGCTTCAGATATTTTTGCTGCCGACTGTGCACATGAACAATATAATCAGGACTTTAAAAGTCATGCATGATATTTTGAACGTGCCTACGCGTACTGTTTTATTCAAGGGATATATTACTAATTACTGGAAATTCTGTAAAGAATTTGGACCCTAGCATTAGTCATACAAAGCAAGATTCACAAACCAACATTTAGCAATTAAAGACCATTTATACTTCTTCGACGTTTTGTTAATGGTTATAATACATGATCGATATTCTTAGCCGTCAAGGAGTTCAATGAAAGGTCAATCGAAATCATTTTAATTATGTAAAAAGAGCAAAAGTAAACAGACTGCACATAGATCAAAATACATAATTTATCCAAAATGTAACCAAATCACAATCAGATAGCAATGTCACACTGCCATACAATCGAAGGAGCCAAAAATATTATTTATGGTAGGATCTGCTGTTTGTTTTTAAGAAGCACACAAGGAAAATATGCAACCCAAACATGATTATCTTAGGTCTCGTTTGCCGCAATTACGAATTACGACAATGACGCTGCGCTCGCAAATAAGTTCATACATATCACCCGGTCGCCGCGTCAGGGTCGCTGCGTTAGTGACGCCGGAGCCACTTTGCTTGGAAGTCTAGCTCAAACCTGGCCTCACACAGTAGAAACTTTCAACATCATTCATATTATTAATTCAAAGAACACGAGATTGCAAACAATTCAACTGTTCTGCTCACATATTATGCTTTTTAGACTATGAATTTTTCAGATCAGTCTGTCAGAACGAAAAAGTTATCACACAGTGCATAAACACCGGAATTCAGATTAGGTATTCATTAGGATTTGGCTTCCTACTGTATGAAGCCAGCGTAAAGGTTGATTTAAGTACACCGGGCGGTCTTGTTCCCACCAGGCCCCGGGTTGTCACATATGGGGCATACCCGTACTACATACATAGCAAGGCGGTGAGCAGTTATTGCTCGAACGTGTCCACAAACAGCATGTGGTGCTGCTTTGCCTCACTATTTCGTTGGTGAGTAGCCTTCGGACGGCCGGTGAACACATTCACATAGCGCCGTGACTTGGCTGGACCGGGCCCGGGAAACAATACCCACCGACATTATCGAAGCCGTGTCCCTGCCGTGCACGGACTAGGTTGGCCAAGCAGGGTTGATAGAAATCATAATATTTTTAAAAGAATCATAATAATCGGATTTATTTGATTTAAATCAGATTTTTTTCGTTGTTTTAGTTTCTTCGTCTTTTTTATTAATTTAATACCTAGTCATTATTGTTATTTATTAAAATGAAAACAATTTATTTTCATCGAAATAAACCCACACAGCATCTTTTTTTCTTCCGGATATCTTCTTGTTGTATTCACTCTTTCACTAGTCAATTACGAATGACCGGGCGAAAAGCGAAATGCGTCGCGTGTTTTAATTTCGTGGAATCCCGGAACTGTGTCGGTAATCGCACGCATGGCATGGCATTGCATACGCGTGCGCGCCGTACTCTATGTCGGGGGAAGTCCCTAGAATTATTGATCAATTTGGTGGCAGTAAAAAAATATTGATTTTAACCATTGTTTTTTTATCCGTTGATTAAAATCACGTTAAATCAAGCGATTTAAACCATATCAACCCTGTGGCCAAGTAATAATAGTCATACAAATATATATACTGTTGATGTTCTGACTCCCGACTCCGGCCCGGCCCGGAGTACTGTGAATCAGCCCTGTGGCCAAGTAATAATAAAGTCATACAAATATATATACTGTTGATGTTCTGACTCCCGTTTCCGGCCCAGCCCGGAGTACTGTGAATCAACCCTGTGGCCAAGTAATAATAAAGTCATACAAATATATATACTGTTGATGTTCTGACTCCCGACTCCGGCCCAGCCCGTAGTACTGTGAATCAACCCTGTTGCCAAGTAATAATAAAGTCATACAAGTATATATACTGTTGATGTTCTTACTCCCGACTCCGGCCCGGCCCGGAGTACTGAATCAACCTTGTGGCCAAGTAATAATAAAGTCATACAAATGTATATACTGTTGATGTTCTGACTCCCGACTCCGGCCCGGGCCGGAGTAGTGAATCAACCTTGTGGCCAAGTAATAATAAAGTCATACAAATGTATATACTGTTGATGTTCTGACTCCCGACTCCGGCCCGGGCCGGAGTAGTGAATCAACCTTGTGGCCAAGTAATAATAAAGTCATACAAATATATATACTGTTGATGTTCTGACTCCCGACTCCGGCCCGCCCCGGTGTACTGTGAATCGACTTTAAGGGTATCTGCCACTCTGACCTTTTGTCTGACCCGGCTGGGAACTTACATGGCAAGCACAAAACTCTAAATTTTGAGGTTCGAACAGATTACCTAATTTATATGTAGTTAGTATTATATGTATATCCGTAATTATTGTATACATAAACAGTGATGACAGTTATTTCTTACGTAATTATATGGACATTGTGCGTAGGTATATCTGATATACCTTTAATATCTAATTGTGGAGCAAACTACTTTCAATAACATTTATAACGCCAATATCTTCTTTTCACACGAGTCTTCATTCAAGACAGAGAGATACTATTTTCAACATTTCTCCCTGTGTTGTCATTCTTTTCCGTAATGCTTAAGCGCGAGACAAAGTATCGGGCTTCCTCTCCCGTTTTGACCTTTTCGAATACAGGCAAGGGTGCAGCACCTTTCCCAGACCTTCCATTAGAGCAGTAATATCTTGTGACATAAATTGTAAATGTTACTCAATAGTAAATAAGAAAATTTGACAGCACCGACTTAAGACTCACGTTTAAGCTGATGGATGAGCTGTGTAAACTATTGTGGTACTAACAAAATGCAAATCGATGTGATAGTAGAAGAGGAAACAAAAGCAATTAGGATACTTAGATAATATAATTATTTGTTAAATTGTTGAAGAATTCTTAATTAAAAATTAAAAGTAACAGTCAACTGAATCCACTAGAAGTAAATGACGATAATTATTATATTATATTGAATGCATGCCAAATACCTAATTATCTAAAAAGTAGGTGACATTCAAACAAGTAAAGTTTTTCCACAAATACCAAGGCACACTCCACAAATTATGCAACTATAAGATATGCTATTACTTACTGTCATAGGCAGCTTGAAACAAAAGCGGTAATCATGGAACTCAATCCGGAACATGATTCAGTTTACATTTGTTATTATTAAACAACTGCAAGAATAAGTTAGCAACTCTAGACAACCAAAATAGTTTAGTCAGGATTATTTTTAGGTAAGCATTCGGCAAGTATAGACAAGAAACATGCTATAAATTTTGCTGCCTTAGCTACTTCGGGCTAAGGTGTTGTCTAAGGTACTAGAGCCTCTATGTCCTTTTAATGTTTTACATTATGTATCTACATTACAAGATCTATCAACTATGTATTTATTCGCGTATACCTAACAAAGCTCCCGGGCATTATTTTAGAAAAATATTATTTCACTAATATTGTAAAAACTAAAGTTTTTGTGTGCGTTTGTTACTTCTTCGTGCCGAATGAATTCGATTTGTATGAAATTTGGAACAGAGATAGTTTATACCCAAACTTAACTCATAATAATATGCTACGGCTTATTCCGATATTCCTAATGAACTTCTACCGTTAAGTTTAGATTACTTTTTAACACTAAGTCCAGGACTATAAAATTAATTTAAATTAATCACAATGTGTATGTACTTTGGGAAATCCAATCGTTTTTTTATCCCATAGGATTTATGAAAAACTTCCCGAAATTGGCATTGTTCTTTTTTTTTAAGCTGTGCTTTTAACACCTTTATTTGATAAAATGGACTATTTCAAGCAACTAATTTGAATATTATGCTTTTACGTAGCTTTGTTAATTTATAATAAATATTTTTTCGCTGTTTGATAATTCGTGAATTTAGACAGAATCCCAATCGCCTTCGTTCGGCTGGCTATAAAAAAAACGGCTTTGTCTATGGTTTTGTTAGATTTGACAGTGACACGTGACAGTTGCCGTAGCCAAACTTTTTTTCTCACTTTTGTGGCAAACATTCGATGCTGGACTCTGTCTAAAAACCCGGTCGTTCGGTCAAACAAAGGTTCAAAGTACTTTTACAAAAATATCTGTAATCATAAAGTATTTTTGAAATCGGACAAGATAAATCGGATGATTGATGGTTTTCCTCGAAATGGTTTTCGAATTGGAGCATACTAAAAAAAATGAACAATGCCAATTCACCAAATTCGGACCGCATAATTCTAGAACCAAGAAATTTAAGTAAATGAATACGCTTAGAAAAATCCCATTGAATTTAAAACAAAATCCCAGAATTTCGACTGCAAATTCTAGGAACATAGATTTAGAATATAGTAATAGATTGGTAATGCAAAATATAGAGCGATATAATCTAATATAATATAAGTTGTGAGAGGAGGCCTGTGCCCAGCAGTGCGACGTATATAGGCTGGAGATGATGATGATAAGTTTGTCGGGGCGAGATCAGTTTTCTGAGTCACAGCTTTTTGAGTGGCCCTGCTGGCATGGCACTCGTTAATACCTTGCATTAACGAGTGCCAAAGTTTATTTTCCTTTGACACGCTGTCAAATTTTCTGGTCTCATTTCAGATATTTCAGCGCGGATCTAATCTAAAGGTAGTTGTACATAGGTACTATTTAACTATGTCTAGAATCATAAAATTTTGCTAAAAAAATCAAACCCCACGGGGTTTGCAGTAAATAATTTAGAAAATTTCGACTGCTAAGTCTATAACCAAAAATGTTACGTAAATTAAAAGACCGCCATGGAATTTTAGATCTCGATTAGATATTTGAGAATTCCCACGAGACTTTCGTAAGCGCTCATAGGAATTTAGTAAAATTTACAAATTTAATTCACTCAGTCTAGTCAATCATTTTGCACTCTCGCTTTCATACTTGATTGCATCCTTGCTTGCATGGTTGCTTAAACGCCACGCTAACTTGCATACTTGCTTGCACACACGCAAACATGTTGCATGCTTGATCGCAGGATTACATGCATGCTTGTTTGTACGCTAGCAACCACGCTTGCTTGCAAGTCCAGTAAATTACTTCGTGAGCGTATAGGGTCCTGGGCTAATATATTGCCTTTTTGCTGTGGGGGCCCTTCATATCTACGTGGCCCTGGACTACAGCCCAAAATCTAACATACATAGACCCAGTGTGGTGCGAACTTATGGAGCTACTTCGTGACGCCCTCACGGGCCACTGAACTGTAAAGGTGTTCATTTCAACTCTTTTATGTGGCAATCTACTTAATTGAATTTCGATGAATTTTAACATGATTTTAACAAAACTCCTCTCTAATTCACGTGTTTAGGTTATGAATTATCACTTTCATGAAAGTGTCGTGTGCATTAGACGTAGTTGGTTATTTTGCATAGATCTTGCCGCCCACGTCCGCTATCACGCTGCGAGCAAATCGCTGAGAAATCGCTAGTGTGCAAGGGCCCTTATTATTTCGTGAATAAACCATATTCTGTTTTTACGAATAAATTTCAGTTTACTTCATTATGTTGACATTGAGTCAAATTGGCACTGTTTGTCAAAACAATCAGATTTCAAAAATACTGCGATTGCAGATATTTTTGTAAAAGTACTTTTGACCTTTGTTGATCTAACGACCCGTTTAGTTGGCAGAATCGCGCAATGTTTGCCACAAAAATGAATAAAAAAAGTTTAGCTGCGGTAACTGTCAGCTCCCAGTCACATCTACGCCATAACATTACATTCCTACTTAATTACGTTAGAAAGAAAAGCAGTCAAATTCAAAAATGTTTGTAAAAGTTCAAAAAGATTTGTCTCTATCTCTTACTAGAAAAACGAAATTTCAATATCAAGTTTATATGGGCGTTGTAACATAGGTATGACGTCACATGTGATATCGGATCATTGTAATCGCTGACTATATGTATTTTCTGTATTTCTTGACCTATATTACTTTTAATTTCACTTTTTGTCATGTCTTTTACGATATTTTCATTTTTATTAAGAAATGTGATATTTTTTTTAATGCATATTCCCTGTTAGCTACACAATTATAAATAAGCTAATACAAGATACGAAATAAAAAGAAACCAATCAACAAAAAAAATTACAAAACCAGATATTCATATAATGAAGTTTTTTTTTTAATTTCTCATAATTATAATATATGTCCAATAGCAATAGCATACAATTCGTCGACTGACAAAAAGTACCTCTCGTAACTACTCTAACCGGTTCTGCCTCTTAATAGGAGTTTTCTTTCGGCGAGTAGGTACTAAAAAAAGAGGCAGTTTTTGTAGACTTGAAGTTGTAGGTTTAGTAATCGAGGAGTACTTATTAAAGCTATTTTTAGTATGAAGGATTCCTAAGAGCAGGTGCTATATTATACTTTTTACAAAACTACCATGAAATATGATATAATAGATCACTCACGTATCACGTATATAAAATGTAGTTTTGACTGACATTACAGACCAGTCTGTGACTCTCCTTCAAGGAGTGCCTGCGTTGTTAGGGAAAAGTGACACTTCTCCCCAGCCCACGCAGCCAGTTATGCACATACTGTTACTTAAATTTAAACTATCCTGACACACATTTTTGAAATCGGTTTAATTCACCTACACCTAGGTTTGCTATGGCTGACATAAACCTAAAAATAGGTAGATTAGTCATGCCGTAATCAGTCATTTTTGTCTAATTACAAACAAACACAAAAAATCACTAAACTCTAAGTTAAATAACATTAACCAAAAATAACTTACCGTAAATTCTCCAGTAACGGCATCAAACCCAACGTGAACTGTGTGTTCAAAATTTGTTGGATAGCTAATGTTTGGTTTGTTGTCATTATGTGCAGTGCTTTTCGATCCCTTAATTTTGGCCTTCAAAGTTTTCTTTTTCCTGTCTCCACTGTCATCAGGTTCTATAACAATGAGTGCTACGTCAAAAGGTGTGTAAATAGGTACGATAACATCATTCATAAGCCACTAGAAAAGTTTCCTGTGGTATAAATTATACTAGGAGACATGTTGTCCTGCTTGAACATTAGAACCAAATCACAGCACCACCTGTGATCTCTGATCTGTACCTTCCAGGCACCCATTTAAACACACACACGCACACACACACACACACGCGCACACACACACGCATCCACACACGCACCCTTTCATCGTATTATCATATCATATCAATAAATCCTTTGTCTTTGTCCACTTGTTTAAGGCACAAGTTAGCCGATGTCTACTGGTCCACCCCATGATACCGCCTTTCTTTAATGCACGTTTTGCTAACCTTTCGGCAGGGGTCGCATGTCCACGGAAGCGACTGAGTCCCCCCGGTCGGCGGTGCGGTTGCTCGTGAGGCGCACGGGCGGCGCCGGCGGCTTGTCCTCATCGCTCGACATTGTGCTCCACTTTGCCGTTCTATATACATTAACAATTTATCTTTATAATGATTAAACAGTAAACTTAAGTGTAAGACGTTATAATGAAATATTTAAATATAGGTAATTCGCAATATTTTCTATCATCATCATTATATTTTTATATGTAAGATTTTTTTAAACATTACACATTATACTACTGGCTGTTCTGTTGCCTGCAATTTCGTCCGCGCAGAAACAAATATGTATAGCCTATGTTACTGAGAGATAATAGTATGCTAATCGTGAGAATTTTACCAAAACCGATCAAGAACTTTTTGATTTTATTTGTTACAAACATAAATACAAATCATTCCTCTTTATAATATTAGTGTAGATAGAAATCATAAACATCATTTCATTAATATGACAGAACGCAAGTCGATGCGCGCAAATGCAGAGGCCGCATATAGCGACTACAAAGGACTACGATTACAATGCGACGCGTGCGTCTTGACTGCTAATGCTGGCAGGAGTGGCAGGACCCGATGGTCTGGTCCAGACCCATCCAGCCAATACGGGTACTAGTGAAACGGCTGCATTAAGTGAACGAAATTCTATACCATTATTTTGCAGGAATTAGCTTTGCTAAGAGTGGAACAATAAATCCCTCGTGTTGTGCAGCGGTTGCGCTTGCAGCCTGGCTGGGTTCGGGCGGCTAGCACACAAGGTCACGATTCGCTTTGTGCATCCATCCCTAATTAATCCAAGAGAATAAAAACATGCTATATGAAGTTACAAAATGCCAGCTGTTCTGATCCCAAGGCGCTTGCGTATTAAGATAGCATGGCGAATTAGTAGGTACAATATTGTATTATGGTAACTCCGTCTAAGATTAGTGCGTGCGAAATGAGAAGTCGCCAAGCATAAACATATTAAAACAGTAGGATTGTTGTAAACAACATTGTACATAAAACATACTACCTGGGTGACCCAGCTTTGCGCTGCATCTTGAAAGTTGATTTCTTTTTCATGGTGTTAAGTAATGGCATCTGTTTTTAGTTAGTATTTTTAAGCAATAATATTCAGATCATACCCGCAATATTCTCCAATGGAATTAATATATTTTTGTTGATATTCTTGAAAACAAATAAGTTTTTTCCGATATAATATACTATACCAGCAGTTGCCCGCAACTCCATCTGCGCAAAAGTCGCTTATTGCTATCCCGCAGGAACTATGAAATGTTTCGGGATAAAACTATCCTATGTCCTTCCCCAGGACTAAAACTGTCACGGTACCAAATTTCATTAAAATTGGTTCAGTGCTTTAGGCATGAAAGCGTAACAGTCAGACAGACAAACAGAGTTACTTTCGCATTTACGATATAAGTAGGAATAGATTGTCAAGAGAAGCGACTTTTAAGTGATGATAGAGGTGGTCATTTTTTAACATTTTTGACTGCATGTTCTAAGATGGCAAACCTAATGGTTGTCAAGTTTAAAAGTTACAATTTTTTTCCAGAAATTAACTATTTTCTGAATAACAAATGGAAATATTTAATAACTAAAATATTTTCTTCTTTAAAAGGAAAAGAATAAAATGTTCTAACAGTTCATACTAATTTATTACATTCCATCAAACATAAGAAACCATTTTTTTACAAGTTCTGTAACTTACAAGAAACTTATTACCCTATGAAACTCAAATAATTACCCTTTATATATAGATCTTAACAGGAACAGAACCCTCATTGTCTGTTATTGTTTCGTGTACTGACTGACATGCCATATCCAATTACAACACTGAATTTAGTTTTATTTTTCTGGCCCTTTTGCATGAATTGACCAAAACATAAAAAAAGAATGGCATTTAAATCATATTTTACCTTACAAAATTTAAGGTTTTTTTTAAATAACTCAATCTTTACCATATTACATTGCTTGGTGTGAGTATTAACTCATTAGCCGAAGTTAAAAAATAGTTAACTATTCTACTTAGGGTAACTGAATAGCAAACTAATAGCAAATTATCTACAACATATTAATCACCAAGAATAAATAACTTGCTTATAATTTTGCTTAGCAGTGCTGATGTCAAAACTAATAAGATTTGTTCTGTATATCCTATACTAATAAAATTTTGAAAATGCAATTAATATCTATCAAAACGAATTGACATTTCTGTGTGGCAACAACTGATCCCATTGAGTAGTAAGTAGTTTCACAAATGCTTGCATATAATTGGATTGAACAAATGCCTACATATACATACATTTTTTGCCTCTTCTTCTGCAAATAATTATTTCATCACTCTCATATGGAAATTGTGCAAATTTATGGGACAAAAATCTTGTGTTAATTCAGGTCATAAATCATTTGTTTGTCATTTCCAAATAAATTCATTTTCACAAGTATTCATATGACAGTAAGATAGAAATCTGTACATCTATTAAAACTCAAACATTAAAAAGTATAAGGATAAAATGAGTATGAAGATAAAATATGATTAGAAGGATCTTGACTCCATACAAAAGTAAGGAGTTTTCTTATTATCTGTGTAAATACATTGACAATTTCAGCATCTTATTTTAAACAATCAACCAATTGGATTTAAAATTTATTTTTTAAAATTAGGCATTGTGAAGAATGGAATACAACTAATACAGTATCCAATACTTATTCTATAATGCACATATCACTTTAACAACATAAAGAACAAAATTGACACTACAAAACTAAAAGGCAAGAATAAGAAGTCATATTTTCAAAATATATCCAATGAATATGTTTTCCGACTTCCAGAATTGCTTGGGCCTATTGAGTAAAACTAATTCCATTACATTTGCTGGTTGAATTATGCCATGCTGATGTATAAAACTACAATCTGATTATAGGACTATAAAACTACCAGTCACACAGTATAATTAGTCATAAAACCGCGCTATACAGATTTACGAATAACGCTTGGAGTTGGAAGACGACATTTCTTTCACTTACCTGGAAAGGTAGGTATGTAACTGGAAAAATAAATATCCGGAGACAGAACGAAGTCACATTTCAGTTAACCACCACACTTAAATAATACAAAGGCGTTTATCAACAATCCATTTATATGTCTAATATTATAACCGCTGGCTTTTTTCAATAGTTAATACTATGGCAGCAATGACTGGAGAAGCCGCCATTACTTTCAATTCCAAGCAAGACCATCACAGTCACACTCACACATTTTCTTTCTTCTCTGTTTTAATAGTGATGTACCATAGCAGCAGTACTCGATTGTGTAAAAATTAAATATCATTACACAATGATTATTTTAGTAACATTGAGAAATAAGCTATTGAACGCTATAGTATTGTGATTTGTGATGAATTGTACAATTAATACAATAAATATCAAAATTTATGTCCCAGGCAGCTCAACTTTTGCGATACTGCTAAAAATTATTGTTATTTTTCAACCAATTCACGAAAAACTTCAACTATTGGTGAATGGTGAAAACCGCATGAAAATCGGTCTACCAATTTAAAGTTTATCGCGAACAGGTAGACGCGGCGGGGGTATTTGTTTTATAATTATGTAGTGATAATTTCAGGTAATGCTGTTTCTTAATGATAGGTACTAGGATAAAATAATAAAATTGTAATACTACATTTTAATGAAACTACCCAACCTCGGAAGCATAACGAAGAAGAACTCAGCCCACATATACAATACAAATAAGTACCCTAAAGCCGGCTTTACACATTCGTTTGGTAAACATCGGCAAACGCACAAAACCGGTAAAACGCAGTCAAATGTTAGACTATGCCGTCTTTATACCTAGTATATGTAGCCCCACGGCATAGTCTTTATACCGATGTTTTACGAATTATGTTGGCTCGTATTAAATGACTATTGCCATTAGTTCTTAGTTCTTCTACATTAACTACGTTTTCTGCTAAAACCAGTTTATTTACTTTCAGCATAGTTTAGGGACTTTGGGGTTAGAAACTTCTTTTGTGTTTTACACTCTCAAAATCAGTTTTTATAATAATATCCATTTTTCATATTACGTACTGTTCAAAACAAATACCTCTAAGAATACTATTTATTGTCTTTCTATATATTATTTACTAGCTTCTGCCCGCGACTACGTCTGCGTAGAATTATACATTATAAGCCTTCCTCTTGAATCACTTCTATCTACTTAAAAACCCGCATCAAAATCCCTTGCAAACCCCTTGCATAGTTTTAAAGATATAAGCATACATAGGGACAGACAGACAGCGGAAAGCGACTTCGTTTTATATTATCTAGTGATTAACTTTATTTTAGGTATCACTATCATCATCATCATCATCACTACATTAGTATAAAACAAAGTCGCTTTCTCTGTCCCTATGTCCCTATGTATGCCTATATCTTCAAAACTACACAACGGATTTTGATGCGGTTTTTTTTAATAGATAGTTATTCAAGAGGAAGGTTTTTATGTATAATTCTACGCAGACGAAGTCGCGGGCAGAAGCTAGTATAAAATAAAATAAGCACTGGTCATTCACCGTTTGACAAACGCCCCTAAAGTTACGTTTGCGAGATGGCGCTACTGTCGTGCACTGTGCCATTGCATAAAGCGGGTGAGTTACACACATTGTTATGTTGCCATTGCCACTAGTTGCCGCTACCATACATACGGCAACTGATTTAAAATATAAATCTAAGATGAAATAATTTGAAGTCGATATAATTGATGATATTATCGTCATTTTATACTTATATTAGAACAGCTACAGTATATTATTGCGTATTGTTGCATTTACGTTAACCAGAATAACTTAATACTACGACTAGATATAATCATGGCAAGAAATATTGCGAAACTTTCATCTACCTGAATGGTGACGTGACGTGACCGACGATAGTGACATGACATTTCTATTCGGTTTCATTTTTCAGACAAGTGTAAAAAGTGCTGATTAGAAGTGAAACTTTTATTTTCATTTAATTTAGTTTTAGTCTGAATTATTAGATTATATTAATATGCAGTATTTAAGTTTTTTAGATTGTTAATTGAGGATTTCAGTTAACGTCTGCAGATATGTAGTTTATTAAGTCAAACCCGTCAGTTCACGATTTTTTATTATGGTTACTTATTTCATACAGATTCAAATTAAACAAAACACTTGAAGATATAGATGGTCACGAATTTGAAATGAAAAGTTAACTTAGCGTTTCTGTAAACATGGACCGGACTGAAAATAAGGTATGTCGGTACTTACTTAGGTACATATTTGAAAAAAACCCTGCCTGTTTTTGCCACGAACTACGAAAGACTTCTTGACGTAAAGCAGTACCTGCAGTGCAAAACAAATCGGCTACACACATCGGCTATCTTTATTCAAGATATGATCAGTGACAGCTTACTATTGGACCTGTGCTGAACTGAACTAGGCTGTTCCCTGCAGTGCTTATAACAAGGCCAATTACTAAGCCTTGGTGTTTAATCTTCAACCTACGCTTTCGATCTAAGGATTTCTTCAGAATATTTAAATACATATGTTTCTAGACATTTTGTTAAATTCATTCTTTGTGCAATTCATGTGATTCCTAATGAGTGACCTAAACTAAATAATCTTATAATCCTAGCCTAGTGCTCATCTATTGCAATAAATAAGCTTAAAAGCAATCTTGGGCGCACAATTGTAAACTTGTAAGTATTCCTATTAAAGTTGACCAAGCAAACAATTGTAGTATAAGCTAGAATAAAAACTTTTTTAGTTAACTTAATAAGTTTAGTATTGGCCTGCCTAGTAAGTGCTGTTGAAATGCAGTGTACTACTTAAATCAATTTTTAAGATTTAAATTCAATGTTTCTTGCCTGAATTTTTTCTTTTACTTTGAATTTCATGTCTCAAACAGTTAATATAACGAAAAGAAACTAAAGTTATAATGACAATATCGGTCCAATTAAAAAAAGTCATGGGACAACTCCAATACTTAAATAATTTAAAGTGTGCAAAAATGATTTTATAATCTATTTTTAAAAACTTTAGCTTGCCAGATAGAATTTCAAAGATTACTCAAAACTGAAGCAACTTGGCAGGGAATAACATTGGCACAAAGCTGTGTACATTGGTATTGAATTATAGAAAAAAATACTGCTTTCCTGTAGTATTCAATGAAAACTGAAAAGAACATACATACATAAATCACGTCTTTATCCCTTATGGGGTAGACAGAGCCTAAGGTAATAAGACCTAAAGACTATGTTTAGCATGATTTTGGGCATATGGAGGGATAGGGGAATACACATAACCAATTTTTGAGAAATAATAATAATTTCCAAACCATTTATTTTAAAATCAGCAGCAAGCAAACTGGTTGACCTGTGTTATTTATACCTATGTTAAATAGCAATGAAAAACGATTAATCAAATTAACCCACTATCCTCATCAAAACAAGTTGCTGATTGAAAAGCAAATGGTAAAATTCTTTAATTAACACGAAACATTAGCTGACTTATCAGATTTACGCATTTAGATCAAGGCTCAAGAGGTTCGAGGTGTTGTCCTTGGGATTTTGTGTCTTATCCAAAGACCAACGGCAGATGGTCAAATGTAAGATTATGTGATCAGGTGGAAGTTCAATGAGCACACTAGCAGTCTGTTGGTCAAAAGAAGATTGACATTGACAGTTAGCTAAAAAGCTGTAATTAATACATGTATATTATGTCTTACATCTTAACAATATTATAACAGTCGACACATTGTTAGCATTTACAAACTATGAAGCTTTACAATTATCAGACTTTATTATATAAGTTCATCAATGTTTGCTTTAATTGTTCCTATAACATGACCATTTTAGGTTTAAATACCCATCTAAGAGTCAAAACAACCATTTGTTACAACATACCTGAATAAAAATAGTATATATCTAAATATTTAGAAGATTTGAAATAAAATAAAATAATTTATTTTGCTTTAGACATGGTAAAATAGTGATCTAGTATTTAGTGTTGATGTCCAGCGACACGTCTAACCAAATTTTCAGTCAGTAATTTGTTTGCAGAATCCTCCAGAAGGTTCTAAAAGAAATCCTTTTGATGAGTTAACCCGTGATGAGTTAGTAAGTAAATGTAAAGGTTTACTTGCTTTAGCTCAGAAGGCAAGACATTCCAGGCAAGGTTGGTACTTTAATTTTCCTTGGTAATAATGTTCCTATTTAAGTATAGAAAATACATACATATTATAATCACATCTTTATCCCTTACATACCCATAATGCCTGGTAATAGAGCTTGGGGAAACAAGACCAAAGGCCATATTTAGCATGATTGTGAGCATATAAGTGGGTAGAAAGGGGAATCAAAGTATTGACGTGTTGTTAGCCCTATGACGTAAACAAAAATGTCAGGAGTAAGTAACCTAATAATGATTTTCAAATACCTATTCAATGATAAACCCTACAAAAAGGTATTTTTTCAGTATCCATTTTAAAGCGCGTAAATTCGAACTTAACTTCGTTTTCATATGAATTCTTTATACCCTGTGACACTCGTGTCATTAAGTCGAATCTAATGTATCATTTACCAGAATCGGTTGAGCCGTTGAGTAGTTACTAGCGGACAGGTTCATTACATACATCATATCAAATACCTAAGCCTGCTTTTGAGTACTAACGAATTATGCTTCAATATTTAATAGTGGTTCATAATACTTTTGTCTTTGTGTTATAGAACTTCAAAATGAAATAGATAGTTATAAAATTAAACAAGAAGAATTTGAAAAGGAGAAAATAGTAAATGTGGAGAACCTTCGTACATTACAAGAAATAGCTGACTCACTGACAGAACAGAAACTTCAATATATAACAGACTTAGAGTCTGCTCACAATAAGATAAAAACTATAAATCAAATAAAATTGAATTATGAAGATGAAATAAATAATTTGAAAGCTGAAATTATTGTGAAGGATAAAAAAGATGCGGAATTGCTCATTAAATTATCAAATCTGGACAGTGAAAACATCTCATTGAAGAGACAAAATAATCGCTTTGTAGAAGAAAATGAGCAACTGCTTAACCAGTTGTCGGAATTAGAAGCCAGAACAGAAGAGTTTAATAGTATAGGGCTTCAGCAAAGAGAGCAATTAAAAATATTGGAAGAGCAGGTTCAGTCAGGTAAGCATCCCGCTAATCCAACTATTAATGTTATAAAATGTGTTTACCTTATGTTTTGCATGTTGATATTGCTTAAATAACATATGTGATTAAGCTTTCTATGGGTGTAGTGAATGAAGCTTTACCATGACATTTCCTTGAATTCTATCAGGTTTTAAGTTTTAACTTTAATTACATGTTATTAAAGTTGTGTGTACAATGCAGTTGTCAGATTAAATTGTTTTATACCTAAATAAGAACCTTATTTTAATGTTCTTAAAGTTGAAAACTGCATGGGATTCAACAAAATCTTATGGGAAAGCTTCATTCACTACATTTGTAGTAAGGTCCTAGGCATTTTGCTTAGTGCTGTAGGATAATTTCGGACAACAAATGAGCAGGTTGATCATTTAACATACATACATAATACACGTCTGTATCCCTTACGGGGTAGACAGAGCCTAAAGTAACAAGACCTAAAGGCCACATTTAGCATGATTGTGGGCTTATAGGTGCAAAGGGAAATCCAATAAATTGATCATTTGACATTACTACTATTAAAAATACTAAGTCACCATCTTCAGCCTTTATACTTTATACGTCCCACTGCTGGGCACAGGCCTTCTCTCAGAATAGGAGGGTTTGGCACATAAATTCCGAAAAACTCAGAGGTGCGAGCCCGGGCTCGAACCTACAATCCCCTGCTTGAGAGGCCACAGGTCAAACCACTAGGCTACCAGGGCTGTTTTTTTAAATACTATGTCTAGAGTTGTTAATGTATTCTTTGTTCTTAGGAAGTTTTTATTATACTCACTTGACTGATATTTCCAGAGGAAGTTTGTAAAGCTAAAATTGAAGAACTTAACAATAAAATTGGTGAGTTGGAAAATGAGCTTAAAATCTGCAAGCCTAAAACCAATTTTCAAGAGCAACTGGATTATTATGAAATTAAGATAAAAGAATTAACACAGTTATACGAAAATGAAAAAAGTAACCAAGAAAAGTCTAACATCAAGTTAAAAAGTTATAGGGAAAAAATATCAAAATGTGCTGCATGTATTAATCAACTCAAGAACTCTAGGTTCATTCTATCGAAAACAGTCAAAGAATATTCAGTCAACATTCCTAAGTGGCAGAACGATATTATTGCGGCCTCTGTTGTGTTAGATGGTCAGATTAAAAAATTAAACCAAGAAAACAATAACCTCAAAGAAAAAGTAATTGATTTACAGGAACAACTGAAACAATTTACATCTAAAAACAATGACAGTAAAGAAGTTCAGCTAGAATTACGGAACCAATTACTTGATTTGCAGAAATCAAATGATGACTTGGTTCACAATAATGCCGAACTAAGTAAAGACATATATGAGCTGAGAAGTAATTATCAGAAAAACAATAGCGATCTTTCTCAAGAAACGGAAGAAGCAAATAAATTATTAAAACTTCAAATAGATAACATTACTGAAAAACATGATTTTGTAATAAAAAATAATACGGAAATGCAAAAAACTTTGGAAAAAGTGCAAACAAAAAATAAAGAACTCAATGAGTTATTACAAAGTAGTAAAACAGAAAACCATGCAATTAAAAGATTGGAGCTACAAATCAAAGCTTTGGAAAGTGAAAAGTCAATACTAGTAAAAGAAAAACTTAATGCAAAAGACAATGTGCTAGAGTTGGAAGGCATGAATAATACTTTGACCAGTAAGTTGAGTAGAATGCAATCAGACCTTAAGACCATGAGCTTAAAATTAGACGAGTTACAGAGAGAAAATTCAGTTTTACAAAATAATATTATTACAGAAAAGGAGGAACTAGTCAACAATTTGAAATCTCAAATTGCGACTTTACAAGAACGAAATGACGTTTTGAAAAAAGATCATGAAAGTATGATAGACGTAAATGGATTATTGAAAGAAGAAGTTGAAACGTTAAAACGTTCATTAGAGCAGCCAAAAGATGAATCCGAAAATCTGTCAGACTTAAATGTATCATTGCAAGCAGATATAGTTAAACTAGAAACTAAATTATCGGCTTACAAGCAGGAAAATTCGTCTCTTTCAGCAGAATTGAAAGAAATACGCTCGAACATCCAAGAATATGATAATTTGGTTGCTGAATACGAGGACGCTAAAGTAAAACTTTCTAATTACAAAACAGAAAATACAGAGCTTCTAAATGAAATGAAAGAAATAAACCAAGTACTTAAGGAGCGAGGTGAGAGCATATCGAAATTACAAAAAGCTGTAGGAGAAATGGAAAGGTTAATTGATACGCTGGAAAAAGATAGGGATAATTCAAATCAAGAAAAAGAAGATTTACGAAAATCAATGCTTATTTTAGAAAGTGATATGAGTAACGTAAAAATGCAAATTACTGATACTATGCAGACGTTAGATGCCGAAAAAGAAACCGCAGCACGGAACTTAGCTGAGAAAGAAAGTGTAATTTCCTCTTTAAAAGACGAAATAATGAAACTCAGACAACAACATTCGTGTTCAGGTATTATTTTATAATTATTTACTAAAAGCTGTTGCCCGTGACTTTGTCTGCACAGAATTCGTTTATCGGTATCCCGCGGGAATTGTACTATTTAATTATCGGGATATAAATTATCTTGTGTCCTTCCCCGGAACAAAAACTGATTATAAACTAAATCGGTTCAGCTGTTTAAGCGTGAAGAAGTAACATACTGACAGTAACTCTTTCGCATTAAAATGTAAGTATGGATAGGTTACTTTAATGCTTATTTTTATATTACAATAAGGGCACCACAGAAAAGAAAAAGGACCGACCGAGTGCGTATCGGCACACATCATTATTGAATAACTAAAACGAGACAAAAAATTGGCAGCTGTCGACGCTTGTAAAAGAGAAAGAAATATTTCAATTAAGAGTATAACTGGGTTTACTTAGATCTACTGCGTGTAAGAATATGGTCTCGTTTACCTGTATCGCCTTGACATACGCGTATTACATCGTTCTTTCTATTGCATTGCCGATCTATTAATGTGCTAGTTTTTGCTCGCGGCTTAGTCTGCGTGGAGTTAGTATTTTTTGCCGGTAAAACGCCTACAAAAAAGTTAGTGGTAAATATATAATAAGACCACAAAATATATTACCCGTAGGGTATCGCATTTTCGTAGCAAATTTAACCTTCTTTTCACTATCTTTTCGCCCCCTTAAAGGATGATTTCCGTAATACAAACATTTCTACGTACTTCCCCGGAACCATAAATATATCCATAACAAATTTCGTGTACATCGGTTCAGCGGTTTAGCCGTGAAAAGGTTACAGACAGAGAGACACACTTTCGCATGATGTTAATTAAATAAAGACATTAATCAGCAAATTATATTCTGGAAGGTAAAGCCTTACTGTCCACAACGCGTAGCTGCATAGACGCTGCAAAAATACGCGATGCAGCTTTCATGCAGCCCGGCGTACTGACGTTGTCCACGAAGCATGGCGTAAGCGTATCGTAGCCTACATTTTCTTTCATTCGCGATGATTTGTCCAAGTAAGTCGTCCAACGATGAAGACGTTATTTTGGCTTATAATAGCGGCATGAAGCTTGCATGCAGCATAGCTGACGCGACGTTGCCGCTCCATCGACAGAGTTGTTCGGTTTTGTATGTAGGCTGCAAGCAAGAGTAGGTACATACAATGACGAATACGTGCCTTATTGCCTATGCAGCTACGCTTCCGTGGACTGTAAGCCTAACAATACCGCAATAGCAAATAATGTACAGATTTTTTATTAAAAAATTTATTTATTTTAGACCTGTTTGTTGTATAGCGAGTCAAATCTTGCAAGTCAAATTAAGGAGTAGGACGGATGACAGTGCAAGTACAGTCAACAATAAGTATAGTCAGCATAAAAAGGTTATGATTGAAATTAGTGTAGGTAGTGACTTTCTGGCATTGTAAAGGTGGTCGTTTTTATAGTATATACATACATACATTAATCACGTCATTGTCCCTTACGGGTTAGACAGAGCCTAAGGTAACAAGACCTAAAGGCCACGTTTAGCATGATTGTGGGCGTATAGGTGAAAAGGGGAATAAAAATAGTGATGGGTTGCTAGCCACATGGCCTATAACATGATTCCTAAGATTTTCGCTCATTTCCTCGATGGATTTTTACCATCTGCGCGGGAAGAGAAGCAACTGGTACATTCTATGTTTTTTTTTTGCTCCCAGACCAGCATGGAAGCACTAGTATTTACTATTGTGTCAAATCACTCAGTTATAGAGACATTCAACTTTGTAATATTTTCAGAAAGTAACTTTTTTTGTTGCAATTAAATCAATAAAACGCCCTCTATGGAGTCCATGGTCTGGATTGAGTCAAGCGCGAATGATTTAATTTCTAATCAATTTAATTCTTCGAAGTAAAAATAATGTATGTTCACACGTTCACACTTCACCATTATCTCCAGCCTACATACATACCACTGCTGAGCATAAGCCTTCTCTCACAATACGAGTGCGTGAGTAGCTTCACCGGAAACATTTAACTGCTTCGCAGGTTTCCTCTCGTTGTTTCTCTTCATGGTTTTCAAATGTAATGAAATTACTGACGTAAATTCCGAAAAACCAAGAGGTGCGCGTAATTTTGCCCTTTTTAATTGAATTGTCTTAGTGCGTGGGATGCCAATGCTCCATACAGTGCGGTAGTATTTAAAAAGACCCTCGGGTGTGTCTTGCTGTCTGACTCACTCTTACGGGTTCGATACTTGAATTGGCCGATCGTACCCGAAATCCGAATGACGTTCTAGGGGCTCACGGACTGTACATTGTTGGATGTAGATTGTAGGTACTGACTGACATGCCGTGAGTACCCTATTATTATTATTATTTTATTTTTTATTTATTGAAATGGGAAACAAACAGCATCAAATTACACGTATAGTTAAATGAATATAGTAAATACAGAAGCCAAAACAGTTTCCACTTATAATTCTATTTGCTCGAAAAGTAACATGCCAAATAAAATTTAAATTTTAACTATAAATTAGAATAGGTATTAAAAAAAAGAAAATTATTAAAGTACTTAACGTTAATTTTTTTATTACAAACCATGAAATAAGCTGAAAAATAATAAATTCGTTATATATTTATCAACCTTGATAAATTGTTTTTCTTTTTGAAAATGTAATTGTTTGTCAGTCAAATTGTTGTCAGTTAAATTTAATTGACTTTATTATGGAGTTATTTGATTAGTTCTCAGCTCAGTACCTGCCTGCACCGAGCTGTCTGGAGAGGGGTTGTATTGTATCGCGCTGTATAAATTATCAAAACTGCGGCAGTCAATTTGTGCAGTGTTACTTAACTTTTAAACTACTACTACTACCTCAGGAGACCCCAGAGCTGGCGCTTACCTCTCCCAGCGAATTTCTCTGGCTGTACAGAGAGGTAATGCCGCCAGTGTCTTGGGGTCTATGCCGCAGGAGGGCCTTTTAGATGGTGTTTTCTTTTTATAGTTAGGTATATTTATTTAGTTTTAAGTTTTGTATATTTAGTTAACTTTTAGATTTTATCATAGTTTATTTTTTTTTGTAATTCGATATAAATATTTATTAAATGTATGTATAATGTAGTTCAATTAAACGATTAAAATATAAAAAAAAAAAAAATTAAACTACTTACTAATATTTTGACCTCAAAATATAATCTTGCAAAAATCGACGATATGGCATTTGGCTTGCTCTCTCTTTAAAGTAAATTATTTATTTTTTAGCAACCGATTTAACAAATGAGGATATGTCAACATCCACAATATCTAAAGCAGAAGAACATTCACGTATGAGAGACTTGGATGAAACATTCGAGGAAAAGTAAGCGTGTTTTAAGTTCATTATTAAAGTATATTACGCATTTATTTATTTTATAGTTTCTTATCAATATCTATGGTAATACAGGTACGGGAAACTCCGAATTTTCGCTTTAAAACTCAAGAAAAAGTTAAATGAGACCACAACCCAATTGCAAAACGCAGAAAAAGATAAAGAAAGACTGGCTAAGTTACTTGGTGATGCTAATAAAATCACGCCAGTAGCATCGAATTATGCAATTGATGGTGTACAAAATGGAAATGAACGGGCTGACAACCTCAAAATATCTAATCTCGAAAAAGAAGTCCAAAATTTGACGGACACTGTAAAGTCTACAGAAAATATCGTAAAAGAATTAGAGGCGGCTAAAGGTATTCCTTGCTAATAAGTTAAATTAAATATTTTTTATCAATATTTTTAATTTATCATCAAAAAACATTAGGTACATGTAAAAAGTTGTCAGTCTCGCAATGCAGTTCTTATACCTACTACAAAAACTGTTGAGATGTATTGTATAACCAAGTCATGTTATTTTAGTCCATAGAACTCCATTTCCTCCGACTTGCCTATTTTAAAACCGTGAATGAACATATTATGTAGTTCTCAAGCTGACGCTTTTAAAATATGCAAGTCGGTGGAAATCCAGTTCTATGGATACTTCGCGGTACTGACTAAGGTAATTGGCTTGGTTTAACATTACTACTGATTTTTTTTTTGAGTAGGTATATAGAGGGTACTTAAAATGAAAGTGTGTTGCAAGACTTGGTCCTTTTTATTACATTTAATGTTTTTGTTGAGATTAATTTTACAGTCCAGGATTGAGTTGAATTTAGTTGCTGAACTTCATAGTTAATCATTGAATTTGGTTGTTTCCTTTACTAATATGATATGATAAACTATTCAAAGCAATAAAGTGAATCTCGTCCTGCAAGTTTTGTGAAATCGGAATTCGACTTGCACAAATATACTCAGTACCTACTTACAAGTACAGTCAACCAATTTGATTCTAGGCCCACCCTAAAATCTTGTTGTAGAAAAAAAAATTGGCCATCACAATAATTATTAAATGACGTAAATAAATGTCACTATGACAAGTTATGTGGTGGTCTTAGAATCAATTTGATTGACTTTAAATTCAAAATTCAATGTGCTTACTACGTAATAAAATGTATATTTGTATCTGTTACTTATCTCACTTCAGCTGAATTATCAAGCGTTAATCAACGGTTGTCTGCCGAAATAGAGGCACACAAAGTGACGAAAGACAGTTTGGAAAAGGCTCGTCGCGATGTGAAAAAGAAAAATGTCTTGAGTCTGGAAATGGAAGACTATGAAAGATCCATGAAAGAACTCACATCTAAAATGGAAGAAAAAACGAAAAAGATTGTACAGGTAAGTACAATACCGATAAATAACTAACAAATTAATTGATTATACACACATACAAACATACATAAATCACGTCTTTATCCCTTAAAGGGTAGACAAAGCCTAAGGTAACAAGACCGAAAGGCCATGTTTAGCATGATTGATTATTAATCAATTAATAATGATTTCAACTAACACATATCTCCAAATTTTAGATGGAATCCACTATTGATACTCAAGAAGGAACGATTGCTTCATTGAAAGTCCAAATAAATTTGCTTGAAGAGCAAATTAAGACAGAAGAAACTCAAAACAGGCTTGTTCGGGAAGAATTACAAAATGTTAATGAAGAAGTTAAAGAAAAAGAAAATGTTATTCAAGTTAAAAATAACATTATATCAAAGCTGGAGCAAGACTTGGAAGAAGAGAAGAGGAAAAATGAAGAATCCAACATGGTGACAACTTCATTATTAAGCGAAAAAGAAAACACTATAATATCTCTTGGTCAAGAAAAAGCAGAATTAAATAATAAAATGAAAAGAATAGAATTTAAGTGCGCAGAGTTAGCTGATCGATTAAACCTCACGCAAATTGAATTGGAAGATTTGAAAATCGAACACAGCAGTTATAAGGTAAGATTGTTTACCTTCCTACTAACGCGAAATTTTACGATTTTTAGAAGAGCAAGCGGTAAAGTTTAATCGACATTTTCGAAACAGCGTGTTTGTCTTATTCTTTTCAGCTTCTTGTACCATAGATGGCATCAAGTACAGGTACAACACCCAGTGCAAAAAGAGGGCTGTTATAAGTTTGACGTTGATGTCTCTCTCTCTGTTTGTCTTGTGTGTCTGTGTATCTTCTTTCTTTCTTACAATGATGTTTAAATGCTATTCAATTCCGATTCTTTAGATGTCATTTTTGACACTTCTACTATGGATCTGATAGCGGGTAAGACATTATGTTAAGCCCCCTGTGCTTAGAAAGTCATTGGCAGAGACCATCTGTGTGTCTGCGCAGACAGATTGCGATACGCCAACTTTTTTTAGTTTCACTTTATTGACATTGTGTGTATTCAGTTACTAATAATGATATGTTTCACATGCTTAATAATTCGTATTTTCAGGTCAGAGCACAAGCGGTATTGCGTCAAAATCAAACGATTGACCACAGCCTGGAGGAGCGACTGAAAGAAGAGGCAGCTGCTTTTAAAGCACATATTGAAACCTTGAATTCAAAGTTGACTAGTATCCAGTAAGTCTATTTTAATATTCAGTATTATGTAAATGTAATTGTTGTTGATCAAAGTACGTACTAATCCAAAAAATGTTGGATTAGTCAGGTGTACATATATTTAAAACGGTCGCGTAAAGCTCCCCCAATCATACTATCCTCTGAACAACAGGAGCCATATCTCGATAAACAAGGTCATTAAATAGTATCGTACAATGAAAGTTGATAATTATATGTGCTCAAAGTTGCTATAAGTTTTTACCATTTAACTTGAAGTAAGTAAACCCGACTCGGGAAATGAGTACCTAAAATTCGACTTGCGAATGATCTAAAGAAAATAACAGATAAACAAATATTGCAATTTACATACAAAAGCTTATATAAATATGTGTATCGCCTCAGGAATAAGGTTCATAGATACAAGTTACATAAGTAGTTGTTAGGCCCACGTTAGGCCTTTGTGGTGTATTTTAGATATTGTTTGCAGGGCGGAACGGTCAGCGGCGGTGGACGAGGCGGCGGGAGCCCGGAGGCGCGGGGGGGAGGCGGCGGCCGAGCTCGGGCGCGCGCAGCAGCGCATCGCGCGCCTGCACGCCGACCTGGCGCGCCTCACGCAACAGCTCGAAGCAGAAAGGACTCACCACAAGCTACAAGTAACTTCAGATCGTTTCTGTTTGCTTGGAATTACTAGTTACCTAAAGATCTCTTTAGACAACATCTGTTGTGTACTCTTCATTGACGTACAATAAACAACTAGACTCCCAATCACGCTCAAAAATTGTCCGAAGCAAAAGTCTGCACAACGCGTCTATTGTGCAGATTTCTGGTTCAGTTGTTTTTCGACCGCGCTTTGATAACAACGTCACGCAATGACAAAGAATTCGGTGAAAAACTGTCATAATGACAGCAGATCCACTTAAAAATGATGGCGTGTCGTATTTCAGTAAATGTTCCTTTAAGCTTAAAAAAATCATAACTATCTTAATATTTTTTTGACTTTTTACTAAAAATGTAGATTTCAATTGCTAAATCAAAATTATCTTGCCGTTCGTATATGACTTTCGCATCGTAACAAAAGAGAGACAATCTAGCTTCCGCGGAGGCGTGTTGGATCAAGAAAGCTGTGGACTTAAATTATCTATTTTAATTTTAATGTTTTACATAATTATTAATAACTTAATTTAACTTTGTCTTGTATTCATTTCATTTTATAATTTAAATTATTATTGAGTAAGGATACTTCATTTTATGTATATACCTGCAAAGGTAGAATACATTGACACTATCTAAGTTTAACATCCTTAATAATAAACCTGTACTCAAAAACACAAATCACAATAAACGCATATGAAATATATGTTATAATATTATAGCAAAGATTTTTCTGACCCGTAAAGAAATTACTTTAAATGACCTTATACATACATGTAGTTACGTCACAGTAAATAAATAGAGCAGTATGGAAGCTAGGCATACTTTTTGAAATAAATACCTACGCCCCATTAGAGCGTTAGGGTTGTCGATTTAATTTATATAAAATTGTAAAGATTTTTGTTTAGTTAGCGCTATAATACCAGCTAGTAACGCCTATTTTAAAGTAACTAGCTACAAAAAAGACAAACGTTTATTTGGTTTCTATGATGGACACGGCACTGTAAAACTGTTTTTTTTCTAATTCTTTGTAAATTAATAAAGCTACTTTGCAATTTATATGTTGTCTCTGACAACAACATCGAAAAGATCCAATAATTAAAAAGTTAAAAATGGCGGCTACTTTTTTCATTTCGTTAGCGAATTCGATGTCGGAGATCAACCGGATACTCAGTTATCGATTTTGAAAACAATCGGTCGAATAACTAAAAAGTTCAAGATGGCGGCTACTTTTTCTCATTCCGATAACGGATTTGATGGCTAAGACCAACCATATCCCCAGATATCGATTTTGAAAGCAATCGGTCGAATAATTAAAAAGTCCAAAATGGCGGCTACTTTTTCTCATTCCGTCAACGGATTCGATGTCGGAGACTAACCATATCCCCAGATACCGATTTTGAAAGCAATCTGTCAAATAATGAAAAAATTCAGATCAGTTGGTATAGGTAAAGTAGGTACCTATTGGTATTTGGCAAGACATCCTTCAAATGTTGTCCTATAATATAAAATAGTAGGTATATTATAGATGCAAGATGATAACGACGAAAGTCCGTAGTAGAATTTTCACCAAAAACGCGCTCCGTAATATACGGCAACTACTTTAAACAGCCTAACGTTTTATTTAACAGAAAAATCATTTTATTCAATAAAAATATATTCTTATCTTTAAACATCAGCAGGGAGTTTAAAAAACGAAAGCTCCGGTTGTGAAGAAGCCGAGTTCAAGCAGCCGTACACTGCGCAATACGCTCTTGGCATGTTTACAATTAGACATTCCAATTTCAAACTCATGTGAATTACAGAAAGTTACTATTTCAAAAGTAAAACGTAATACTCTGGGTCTTAGAAGGCTATAGCTATGTCTATTTTCATATTTATAAATGAACGCAAGGGGTGTTTGTTACATCCTGTACCTATTGCCTTTGGCTATCTCGGACAACAATACTCTTATGATAATTATGTATCGCATTTAAAGAGTGAATTCCGTCAAGTAGATTTATTGTTTTTCTGTAACTTTTAGGTGTTTGTTGGTTTTATTGATGTTATATTGAACGTTTCTATGTAACATAGGTATCAACACTTACACAGTGCTACAAGACACAAATGGCTGAAATGGAGCACCGACTGCATAAAGAGTTAGATGATTTGAAAAATCAGTTGACTATCGCACAAGAGACTGCGCCAATCCTGGCGGGAAGCTCTCTAGACGACGACAACCGCAACCCCTACGTGTTACCTGTTATACCGAAAGAGGATAGCGACGGAGAAATGGACATCAATGTGTCTATGATACCCAGGGAAGAAGGAGAGGTTTGTTATAGTAACGTTTCAGTCTCTTACTAATCGGAAATCGGTTCATAAAATGACTAGACTTTGTTTATTCGTTTCTAAATAACCGCCGAAATTGAAAAATAACCTAAATCTGTCAATTTCATAAGTACTAGTTGTTGGCAACCTTTTTTATGTTTTGTATTGTCTATTAAAAAAAAGTGTTTTTGTTTGCTTGGTGTGTGTCATGAGATTTCTAGTGCTATGTAAAAATGTGTGATGGTTTTAATTAAATAATAACAGTAGTATTAATTGCACTACTATACAAATTTTAAATCAATAAACATTTCGGTGTGCGCTACCTGCTGATACTGTTTGAATTAGGTGTCGGTGTATGCTTAATCGTAGTGTCTTTATTCAGGGATCGGAATCGGCACCATCGCCCCCGCCTTCTAAGTCGAATAAAGCTGGTTCGGGTGGCACGCGGTCGCCGGTGCCGTTGGAGCGGCTGCTGGAAGAAGGCGTGCCCGAGGACGAGGTCGCCGGCGGCGCCGCGCTGGAGCCCGACCAGGAAATACTGAATTTACGCCGGAAGCTACTGTCACAGCAGCAGAGGTATTCAAAGCTATTGCTAAGTGTTGCACAACACTGTTTCATCCGTAAACCGGAAACAACAATATACAACTACGACATTTTTAATTAACTCTTTTCGCTGAAAGCTTCTTGATTAGGTATTGCATTGTCATCAGAACTCTAGATATGCGTCGTGGCGCCTAGCCAATCGATACATTTAGAATTCCGTAAAATTATTTAATTTGGAACATGATCAAAATCAAGAACAACACGCACTCGCTGGAACAAATGTAAAAGAGCTGGGCGACCAGAAAATGTATTTTCAAATAATATTGGGCACTTATCTCGTCAATGAAATAAAAAATTACAAAGGTAAACCGCATCAAAATTAGAGAATGGAGCTCATGACGTCACTTCTAAGTAAAAATTGTACCGACGACGGTCATGCAATATTTTAATCTACATATCTCCGTAATGTTTTTACTATGTGAAAAATTTAAAAAATATGTGTCCAATACTTTTTCATAATCTACCTTCTTTATTATAATGAACGTTGTATCGTGCAGGGTGAAGCACGTGACGGTTCTGCTGTCGGAGTCGGAGCGCGAGTGCGCACGCATGGCGCAGCTGTCGGAGCTGCTGAAGGGCGAGCTGCGGCGCGTGCGCGGAGGTGGCGCCGGCGCCCACAACGCCGAGTACATGAAGAACGTCACCCTCAAGGTATATTCAACACTTGAGACCAGTTTCACGCTTTCTGATAGGTTCCTCAATTATTTAAACAGTCACATAAGTATAACACCATAGAAAGTAGTGAAACACCCTTACCAACTCAAAGCTGGTTTTCCACAAGGTGCCAAATCAAGACCACCAAGTGCCGAATCATAGGGTAAGAACTAAAAAGAATGGGTACTTTCATTTGTCTCAGCGTTTAATTACAACACTGAAAATGTGTCAGTGTTGTGTTGATGTGACGCTTTGACGCACACATTAAATTAGCGATAACGTGATAACGTCACACCGAAGAGATTGGGTGACTGTGAAATACCTTAGGATGGACTCTAGTTGCCCTATCTAGATGACCTACGAGCCTTCACGCAATGACCTAAGATTGATGCGGGCGATATAATAATTTCGGGGCCCGGAGAGGTGGCGCCTGGCACATGAGACGGATTTTTCATAAAAAATATCAGTAAAAAACTGTTTTGTTTTCACGAGACATGACTAAGCGCCATCGAGCTATGAGAATAAACGATGCTAATTGATGAATATCATGCGCATCTTTAATTTTGCAACGTGGCCCACATTGATGCGAGGTAGGTAAGCGACGTGCGAGGAAAGACACCACCACCACCACTTCATTTTCCTTGGCTCATTCAGTGTAGCCCTACCGTCGGAATATTTCTTTTACACAGCTTGGCTAGGCTACTTAGCAAAACTTTGGTGGATACGCAGCCTTAGACAATGCTGCAGTGCAGTGTGGCTAGACTACTAGAGATATAAATTGGTCACACTTGCTAACGCACGTTGTTAAGTACGTCTGGATAATGTTTGTAATTTTGACAAATCTATTAGAAACTTATTCATTCGATGATTGTATTCAGTTCCTGACGCTGCAGCCGGGAGACGAGCGAAGTCGTCTGGTGCCTGTGCTTCAGAAGATTCTGTCCCTGACTAGTGACGAGACGAACAAAGTTCAGGCAGTCGCCAAAGGTAGTAATTAGTAACTATGACTTAAAGTACTTTTTTTTTCTTGCACTAAGTACAGAACAGAAAAGTTACGTTTTCATTCCTTGGTTGCACATGAAAACCAACCAATTTATACATTATTAAAGACAGTTTTCATCATTAAGGACTATTTTATTTCAGGCATGGATCCCAACTCAAAGGGATGGGGAAGCTACCTGCCCTGGCCAGGGGGAAAATAGCCTCGAATTGTTTTGTAAACAATATTTAGTTCCAATAGAAACTATCTAATTCAACTACAAGAAAAACCAGTACGTAGTTACGAATCGGAAAGTGAAATTACATTCAGTGTTTAAGATATTATTAACGGGTGACGGCGATGACAGTTATCGAAAGGATGAAAGATTAATTTAGATTAATTTATTTCAATTTATAAATCACATTTTTTTGTCAAAAAGAAGAAAGTCACCAACAATCGTTAGTTCACAATAAAAATAAAAACATAATAAATTTACAATACTTAATAACATTAAATTTTAAATGCCATAAATGCCTGTGTTCATTTTGGAAAAGAGCTGATACTTTTCAAACTACTGGATCGATTTTTACCAAGAACTTTTACAAGAGCTTTCGATTGAAAAATATTGTTTATTACTTAAATGAGCTTTACATGAAAGCCATGAAAAAAAATCACGAATAATCCCTATTCAATTAATAATAATTCGTATATGAGAACAAGCCAAGTCAGACCTAAGGCTTCAATATATTATCATAAGTAATAATAAAAAAAAATTAGGTTGCTATAAAATATTTAATGTTGTTAAAAATAAAATTCAGGACTGACCATTGAACTTGGCACCCGTTTAGATCTCACTTCTTTTGTCGTTGAAGTCAACACCCAAGGCATATAACATAATATTGAACTTGGCACTCATTTCACATTTATGTTTTTGATAGGATAAATATATCACAGATAGTAAGAAAGTCGTATTATAAAACAGAACAGCGATTTGTTCATAAAAAGTTTTTTTAAACGGCGTCCAAATGTTTTGTCCGAACATTTTTTTTATAATCAGCGGGTAGTCGCTCATACAGCCTAGGGCCAGTAACGCGCGAGTTCTTGTCATCTTGTCGAGCAAAGCCAACCACCCGCTTTGTCGGGGTATTATTTAATACCTGCCATATTTAATAATTTAATAAGTGCTTAGAATTCGTTTTCGAATCGCATCGGATCAAAAATTATATTTTTTCCGTACAAGTACTCTTTCGTCTAGATTGTGGCGCCATTGTCATACATTTTTTATCCTTTCGAGAACACCGATTATTGTTTTAAATATTATACTTTATATTTGTTTCATTTTATTACAAAATTACGACCGACAAATGGAAAACAAAGCTTATCAACACTGAGGACTCTTATTTATTGAGAGAATTTTTCAAGATGCGTACCGTCATCGGCAGTAATACCGGATATTGCAAAAGGCTTAAAAACAACCAACGCGACTGCTGTTCGTGTAAGCGTTGCGAGTTAAAGCGTATCAGATGTTTTTGACTACTTTGTTATTGCCGGTGACTACAATGTCTTGGAGGTTTATAAAGTATATAAATTATATTGTATGACTTAGAATTCGATATTTTTGTAAATTCTGCTAATAGACTACAGGCCCATGTCCAAAAAATGTTGGTCGTATGAACCACCAGGTGACGTATGTAGGACGATATAAGAGCATAAAATAATAAGATTCAGCACTATGCCGTCACTTGTAAGCTGTCCAACTGAGTGCTGGTGAGAATCCAAAAGTGCAACCCTCGATTTTTTCCCCTTGTCGCATGATTTTTGTACGGCGTTGCGGAATAATGGATTAGAAGCTGTATTGAAACAGTATGAAACTGATGCCGTACAGAATGAAATGACCAAATTTACCCTGGAAATTGTCAGAAAATCAAAAAAAATTACCGACCTTGTGGCGCACCATTTGTACGGCATCAGTTTCATACTGTTTCAATACAGCTTCTAATCCATTATTCCGCAACGCCGTACAAAAATCATGCGACAAGGGGAAAAAATCGAGGGTTGCACTTTTGAATTCTCACCAGCACTCAGTTGGACAGCTTACAAGTGACGGCATAGTGCTGAATCTTATTATTTTATGCTCTTATATCGTCCTATATACGTCACCTGGTGGTTCATATGACCCACATTTTTTGGACATGGGCCTGTAGTCTATAAGTGTAGATAGATGCAGACGCGAAAACAACGGAACAATAGTTTAGTGTAGTATAAGTAATTAACTTTTATTTATTAGACCCTGTGTTTGAGTCATCAATGCATGCAATCTTTTTGCTATTATTTTGAAACGTTATGCAATTATAATTATTCAATTAATTTGGTGGTTTTTGCAATAAAACTTGTTTCGTCTGATTATACAAATTATATTTGTATGTAAAACGTTGAAAACATTGTCTATTTATGGCAAAAATGTTAATTATAAGCAATTTAAATAGTAAATGTTAGCAAGTTTTGAACCGGATATCAATGTTATCCATTAGACATACGAAATGTCAAACTTTGCACTTAAATGTATTATAATTTAATCATCTTAAGTTTTTATTTTGCGTTACTTATATATTTTGTTGAATAAACGGGTATGAGAGAATGCATTATGGATGTAACTATGTAAGAGATGAATGTTTCCAGTCAATAAATACAACTTTACAATCTAACTGTTTGTGTTGATGTAGTGATACAGGGTGCAGGGTAACACATTGAACGTAATACAAAGTAAGCAATTCCGACTAAATTAGCGATAGAGAACAAAATGCACTAATTGAGTTATTAATTTATATACGCGTCGAATTGAGAAGCTCCTCCGTTTTTTTTCGTCGGTTAAAATACGTCGTAATGAATTTTAACTAGTTTGATAAAAGTATAAATAAATTAAAATCTCGTAGTGGTCACTGATCACCCGTCATGACGTCACGGTTACCTGACGTACAGTGAAAGAAACTATCGCGTACCACTGTGGAACCTTCTCACTGCAAATGTCAATGTGAAAGAAATTATTGCAAAATTGTATGAGATAAGGTTCCACAGAGGTACGTGATTCAGTTTCTTCGACCGTACCTACTCGTCTAGCTTTCTCATCAGATTCTCAGTGTGTTTGTAATCATTCTAACATCAAAACAGTAAGGAACATTACATACACAAGGAATATCTGTTTAAAATAAGTTATTATCAAAAAGGTAAACTATCAAAATAAAAGTTTAGACGTACGTATTTCAACAAGCTTTCGAAATGTGCACCTCTTTCCTGTACACACATCTCTGCACGTGGTCAAAGATCTACCGAGTATAAAACTGGTGTAATCCTTTGGCGTTCAACTATCTCCAAATAAAAATTTTGGTTGTAGCAAATCGTGCCGCGGCTTCTCTGGTGCTGGCTTTTGGGTGGCAGGTAAAATACCTAAGCACTCGTGTTTTAAACTGCTCTGAGTACTGTGGACGCCGACCTCTCTCTTGGGCATGAGCTAGGACTGTGAACTTTCCGTAGTCTCTCAAATTCTGTACACATGAGTTAATTAATTGACGTTAGGAGTTTGTACTTACCGGGTATCGTGACTCGTGAAACAGCTTGCGTCCTCACCATACTCTGCGATCCATAATAAAGGTCTACTATCACTATATCGCTGAATATTAGATAAACAAAAGTATAAGCAGGAGGCATGTTTACTTTTAATTAATGAATCCGTGACATTAACAAACTAATCAAAATGCACCTTTAAGGGATGAAAACTCGAGGATCGTGAGAAAAAAAATATTTTGATTAGCTTTGATTTGACAGTACAAATTCAAATGTAAGATGTTCCGACATCTCTCCCCTACAGAGACCGTCTACGGGCGATAACAATGAGGCAGGTAGGTACACTTGTCTACCTAGTCTTGTAACTTTACTTGCTTCTCTTTCGCTTTCTGGAATCTGCGTGTTCAAATCACGTCGGGGTCACCAGTTGAGGGGATAAAAACTAGAAAATCGTGAGAAATAAATTATTTTTAATAAGCTTTGACTTTGACAGTACAAATTCAAATGTAACGCGGAAAGCTTCTGCGCCTGCGTGACATGGTTTTTATGTTAATTTTTCTACATACCTTTGCTACATACCTACGATTATTATGACAACAGCTATAACTTATGATACGAGTTAGCATATTTTATCTTATTTCATATTTTAATGCCATTTTATGGCATTTTCTATTAACTTCTACGTTTAAATTACGTTTCTGTTAAAGCTAGGATTTTTAGACGCTATAACCCCAGGCGGGGTGAAAGCGTCTTTTACTAGTATTATGTGATCGGATTGGTCGGAATTATTTTAATCGAGATCATCGCATAAAAGCACTTATGATAAAGTTTATTATTATGTTGTACGCTAAATTCTAGCCTTAGTTTAGGCCCTAACTTTAGGGTAATTAGTTAAACAAAAATATTCGGGGTTATAGCGTCTAATTGACCTCGTTTCATATAGACGCAGCCCCTTCCTAGATTCCAGGGGTTATCGCGAACTGCCGCGAGAACGTCATAACCGTAAGTAGAAACGCATCTTAATGAATTTTTGTACTAGTAACCCCGCTCAGTTCGGGCTGAATGTTGGTACGGCGACGCAGTTATCAACTAAGAATAATGAAACAAATGAAGCAGAAAGTTTTTCCTGAAACTGGTGCGGTGAGTTTGAAGTACTTCTGGGTGTGCTAAGTACATCACCTGAAACCTGTGAGTAATTTGAGTTACCTACTTATAATGAAGATAGGGAAATCAGAATACAAAGCATGTACCTACCTAAGTGAAATTGAAAGCAACTGAAATGGCACAGAATGAATTATTAATTGAATTGAATAATGAATTGAGTCGAAGTGCCAGGCTCATGGTGGTTTGGGATGGACTAGGTATAAGGGAGTTGGGGAGGTCCTCCAAAGGAACCTGATGGTTCCGTTGCTGAAAAGGAATGTGGGTACGTAAGGTACACATTCCTAGTTGAAAAGTGAAATGCTTTGTTTACTGGTTTGCCTGAAATCAAAATAAATTATTTTGTCGCAATTTAAATTAATAATGAACCCAAGATAAAGTAATATATTCTCGGCAACAGGGGTACCAAACAATTTTATCTCCTAAATAGGTTCGAGGTTTTTTTTTAAATATCTTAGGTGAAAATTTTATATTGAATCAACAAATAAACAAAATACTTAATTATATTATAAATATTTTTCATTTCAAAACAAAATCAAGCGACGTGCAGAACGTCGTCGGGCGTCAAGAGCCCTGCCGAACATTGCGGAAGGTGTAAAGCATTATGTCGGTCATTATAACCGGACATAATTTACTAAAAATGGGTCATAATACGCGACATATCACTAAGCGAAATCATTGTATCCGACTTTGTTATTTAAAGAATTTTATATGAAAAATTTGTTGTGTAATTGCGTCATATTAGGCGGTTGGTCAATATAGGTGGAGTAATATTAACCGGATTCTACTGTAACTTCAATAATGTGTCAGAATTCATTTTGTTCATAAATTATCGGCCTAGATAAGCAAAGTGCAGCAGCAGCAAATTACTACAAAACTATTTGTCCTTGACATTCTTAAGTACTTACTCTACCACGATCAGACCAAAAAACATAGATAATTAAAACAATGATATTAATTATTTAGGATGACTTTAACATTGCGAGACCAAGCAAAGGATTTTAGCACCAAGGAGATGTTTGTGTTTTAGAACATGAATTGGCATTGTTCATTTTTTTAGGCTCTGCTTTTAACACCTTTATTTGATAAAATGGACTATTTCAAACAACTAATTTGAATAATATGCTTTTACGTGGCTTTGTTTATTAATAACCTAGGGCTCTTCAAGGCTAGAGTGAATTAGTAGATTGTTCAACAAGGGAGGAAAAGAACCAATATCACACGAGGTAACTTGGCACCCGAGCCTTGCGAGGGTGCCAATATTTCGAGTGTGATATTGGTGTTTTTCGCGAGATAAACACTACTTTTCATTTCGACTACAAGGAAAGTAATAAGCTACATGAGAAAAGAATTATTAAATAAAAAAAATACTAAAATTAATTGAAACATTTCTACAGTTCATAAAGGAATATTTACATTAGATATGGTTTGCGAGACGTTTATGCTTTCGCGCCAAATTCGAGCTCGCTTTTTTTTCTTAACTAGTTGTTGCGTTGGCAGCAAATCAGTTTTTTTTAAACATAGGTCTAAGGTCAATGTGGTTATTGTCAAAGATGTACCTATAAACAACATTTAAAATGTTTTATATAATGATTAGAGAAAAACTGTAGACAAAGTAGATATTTTAGTCAGTTTATATGTAAAATTAGTAAGTTACCAAATTGAACCACGAGTTAAGCGGAATAGAGATAGGCTGTGTGGCCATTATACCATTGTCATTTACAATGTTTTTTTTTCTTAATTGTTTTTCTAAAAGTTAGCATTAAGTCTACGTATGTATAAGAAAGGAATGTAAATTAATAAAAATAATGTTTGACTAGCATTATAAAATGTATAATATTATTAATTAAGAAAAAAACATGGATATACCGTAATGCTTGGCTGAATGCGTATGTGTTCCATTGACAGCCAATGCCTTTATTTTTTTTAATTCATTTCTACCCTTGGGAAGAAAACAATAGTTATCCTCCCGTATGTCAGATATGATTTACCTCACTTTCCGAGTATGAGAGATGAAAAGGCTATTACTGAACCAGTGAGTTACACCTTTGGCCTCATCTGCACCTTCCATCAAGTGAGATAGAGGTCAATCACTGGTCAGTTCATAGTAAAAAAAAAAATTTTTTTTTCGCTGTTTGATAATTTGATAAGTTTGGCACGATCACAATCGCCTTCGTTCAGCAATTAAAAAAAAAACTGTTTTGTCTATACGTCAACGTCATAGAATCTGTGAATGTGTGTGTGATGTCAACGTCAGTCAACGTTCAATGTGTTCGAATTGTTAAGTCCATTGGTGTTGTTATTGTTTTCAGTGATGTTTTTGCTTTTCTCGTTTGACCACAGAACAAACCGTTTGATCCCTGTACATCTTTCCCGACTCCTACTTACATTAAAGTGGTCTTCGCAGCAATACATCGTGTAAACTTTGAAATATTCCACATTGGCTTGCGTACACCATTCCTTCCGCAAATCTTCTCTTTTCTCTTCTTCTTCTCTTCGATTTGTGGAGGCTATTGTTCGAATCATTGCACCCCGGCACAAAACATTTTTCATAAATATCTATTGTGTATTTCACAGTTTTATACTTTGTATTTGCCTTTATTTCTAACGTTTGTAGATTATGTAGGAATGTAATGTTATGATGTAGATGTGACAGTGACATCCTGACTGTTACCGAAGGTTAACTTTTTTTTCATTTTTTTGGCAAACATTTAATGCCTGATTCTGACAAGAAACCAAGTCGTTAGGTCAAACAAAAGTCAAAAGTACTTTTACAAAAATATTTGCAATCGTGAAGTATTTTTGAAATCGGACAAGATAAATCGGATATTTGATGGTTTTCCTCCAAATGGTTTTCGAATTGGAGCATACTAAAAAAAAAACCGGTCAAGTGCGAGTCGGACTCGCGCACCGAGGGTTCCGTATCATTATCTATAAATATCTAAAACCAGTGTAAGCAGAGCCCTGTTCCAAAGCAAAATGTACGCAGTGTGGGGTTACTTTATATTGGTCACTGCTATATACAGACATACATACACATTTACGGTTTTCGCAATATTGGGACCGTGCGCGACGACAGCGCCACGTGATAGGCGGCCATTATGGATGATATTGTCACCGCTGTCAAACAAGAAGTAAGTAAATATTGTGAAAAATATTAATGAAATCTTGTGTTATTTTACTATATTACACAATTTTGGACAATGGTAGTCAGTAACATTATTGCCAATAATATTAAAATTGTTGTTTTCAGTGAAATTTTAAAGGTTAGGTAACTTACTTTTTTTTTCTTACGGCAAATATCCACTTATTTCTTTGGTCTCGTTTCCACCATGGTCTTGGAAATTGGTAAAATTTACAGTCGCTATTCTTCTTGGTGTTATTACAATTCACAACAACACATCTTACCAGGACCATATTTTTATCTCAAAAACGATTAGAAAATGTTTACTGCAATATGGATTTGACAGCTCAAGTCAGCGACAAAAATGACAATTTTAGCCATAGCGAGCGCTGTAATCGTTTAGGCTACCCCCTCCACCCGCTTTGCACTCTGCCAATAAGACCTACCTTCATACCAAATTTCAAGATTCTGCGTTCACGGGAACTACCTTGTAGGTTTTGATTCCCATGAGAGTTGAAAATTTGCGGAAATTTGCGGCATAAACGGCTGTATCTTTTGATTGCGTTGGCTTAGAAGTTTGATTTTTTCACAGCTTCAAGGGACAGTAGACCTGAGTAATTGATATAAATTTCAGCTTCATACCTCCACGCGTTACTGAGAAAAAGGGTCTTGACAGACGGACGGACAGACGGACAACAAAGTGATCCTATAAGGGTTCCGTTTTTTCCTTTTGAGGTACGGAACCCTAAAAATGAACAATGCCAATTGTGTTACGTTCGATGTGTCGCCCTGTTTACCTACATCTGACATCTTGTCTGCTTACACTACTATACTTGATATCTGATTTTTGATTGACGAAAAACGCGTGTCCTAGAAATTAGTTCAATTAATTGTGGCAATGACACGTTTTTCCTGTTCACTATTTAATTATGTATAATTTTTCAACTTTCATTCCGTAAGAAAAGCTTACTCCTTTATTTGTAAACGCTAGTATTAAAGCTTATGTTAACTTAGCAGTCGTTTGTCCTTCTCTGTCGCTTTGACATTTACCTGTTCTAGAAAAATACGTAGGTACAAAACAAGCATTGTGAGAGTTTTTGGTTCGTAACTTAATGAACGAGGGTTAATGTTTTCCTAATGTATACCTACATCTGCACTACAGTAGTATTAGAATCAAATAAGAGTGAAAATAATCATAGAACACTGTTCATAATCTAGGGAGTCTGGTTGTTAATGCAAATTCTAAATTCTTAAGCTCCGCTTTCATATGGATCACATGGTCGACCAGCTTCGGCTGGACATAAGGATTATTCGTTGGGCTGCATGTTCGTTGGGCAGTGGAGACTTTTTGCGGTAACCAAAAGCTCGTGCTATTTGTTTTTCAATAAACACTGGGAATACACACACATGCACAGTATTTAATTCAGATTTCGCTTATTAGTTCTCGCAAAATAATAATAAAGCATTCTATCAAGAGTGCGACAGAAGTGCGCACTCTATCGTATCCGCGTTCTTTGCAGTGGCAATTACACCACAATTTATACTTCCTTTGCAACTCTTGGAATTTTTAAGATCAGAATCACAGTGTTCGCTAGCTCAATAGTGAGAAAAATCTATCAGTGCGAAAAAAATCACACAAAGGCGAGGGGTGTGGGTTACGATGTGAGCGCAGCGAACATCGAAAGAAAAGACGCCACGAGCTTTTTTTGACTTAATTATACAAGGTTGCATACAATACTTTTTCTACGACTTCTTTAAAATTATCATCATCATCGTCAGCATCAAGGCGTTCACCGTTGGACCGGGGCCTATGTACTGTAACTAAAACTTAAAAAATGCCAAATTCGGGCTCAGTCACCAAATTAGCCGAAAATGACACCCAATCACCATTTTTGTGTCAGTGTCAAAATGGGATTCATAAAATTATGCCAAATTCGTGCTCAGAGCCACCAAATTACCCGAAAACAATACCCATCAACATTTATGTCTTGTCATTATTGTCTTAGTGTCAAAATGTCATCTGCCATCTCGGATTTCTACCACCGTATCTGGGGCCCGATTTTTGAAAGCACATGTGTGAAAATACCACTCGAAAGTGGTATAAATCTGTTTATATCTTCAAAACTACAGCTCTAATAAATTTTTTGACTAGTTCACAAGATTAATGAGAGCCGTAAGTATCTTCTAAGCTACTCTTATTTCAAATTCAGCACAATTTTTCATCACTTTCGAGTGGTATTTTCACACATGTGCTTCCAAAATCAGGCCCCTGGTCCTGAATGCTGAAAGCCTGAATGGTTTTTGACCATAGCCTGTCTGACTGAATGGACAAATAAAAAAAAACTCATTGGCAGTAAAAGTTTTACCTACGTAAAACGATGGAGCAATTTTAGAGCGACATAAGCCAACAAGTGCTTTTAGAGGGAATAGACAATATAGACTTATCCAAAGTAGGTATTATTATTTAGTAGTGCTCGTGATTAAGTTAATTACAGATAATCATGGAAGTGGGGATATTAGTTATCGTGTGATATAAACACGGGCGCAGCCAGGGGGGTGTTAAAATAAATTTCTTATATAAGGGTTATTTTATGTACTTTTAGTCGTTTTATTTTCTTGAACCCACCCCCCCCCCCCCCCCCCCCATACTAAAACCTGCCTACGCACGTGGATGTAAGTATTCATTATAATGTGAACATCCAGGGAGGGAAGAGTTGAGTACGTTTGTAATTATGGATTATGTAATTATGGCCAAAAGATTTAAAAAAAGGTTGTAAAAATATTCTTAAATATTGAGTGGTTAAGTTTTAACCTCTGCTGTAAAAGTTACGCATGTCTAACTATGCTAATCCTAACTAATATAAAGCAAATATGAGTTTGTTTGTTTGTGCTGTCCCGCGTAAACTAACTCAACCGATCATCATAAAATTTGGTATGGAGATAGTTTGAGACCCGTAGGACATAGGCATAGGATAGTTTTCATCCCGGAAATTTGTATAATTCGAACGACTAATCCGCGGACGAAATCGTGAAAACCGCGCACTGCAGTAAAGGGTTCTAAAGCGTGGAAGTAGTAAGTCTCTACTTAATTTATATGTTCTAATACCATAGTTGCTAAAGGCCTGTATTCACTTTTTTTTTTTTACTACGAACTGACCACTGATTGACCTCTATCTCACTTGCTGGAAGGTGCAGAGGAGGCCAAAGGTGTAACTCACTGGTTCAGTAATAGCCTATTCACTCTAGCCTTGAAGAGCCCTAGGTTGTATCTATCCGGAAATATAGACGATGGGAGCGAATTCCATTCCCTAGCAGTTCGCATTAGGAAGGATGAAGCAAACCGCCTCGTGCGTGCCAATGGTATGTTGACAACAAATGGGTGATAACGCTCCCCCCGCCTGGAAGTCCGTTGGCGAAACGGAGACGGAACTCGTCGTGCAATTCTTGCGCACACTCACCAAAATGTATCCGATAAAAAACAGACGGACATGCAACTCCTCCACGGTGTTCGAGACTGCAGCCTGATTACACACACACTGATTAGTGCGAGTGCAGGTGTGTAGTGCGAGCAGTGTCCAATTCTTGTTTAGTGACTCTGTTTAGTACGAACACCGAGAAGCGCGAAGCTCTGTATCTACTTTTATTAGTGATTGGGAGAAAATAAGTGTGGACAGCGATTGGATGCCAGCCTATCCGCTCTGCATGTGGGTCCAAATCGTGAAGAAAATCTGGACAAATGTTTTTGGCAAGCAAAAAGTATCCTCCCACACACGATTAGCAGTAGTTGAGAAATGTTTTCATAAATCAAAGGTACCTTCCCACTCCCACATGCGTGTTACAAGTATTAGTAACAAAGCTCGGTGGGCACAATATTACACCAAAACCTCCGAGAAAAATAATGGTGTGGATGAATTGAATGGTATCGAAACCGACGCATCGTTACCTATTTGAATTTTGATAAAAGTGATTATTATTTCTAGATTCCCCAACAACCGGGTCTGCTTGTAAAACAATTCATTAAATTCGAATATGGATTTTTATAACTTTAAACTAAAAAAAATAACATAAGAGTTACAAATATTATTATGTTAAAACGTCAGTCCCGTGCTTTTTAGGTACCTACTGGCAAAAAATATACGCAATTGCGTGTCATACGTATTTTTAATACCTACTTTATAAATTACTGGCTGAGAAAAATGCAGTCACAAAAATTCGAACATTAAAAAGTTCGGCGTGAAAAAAATGTTTACATCCGGCACTAGCCTTATAATTTATAACTAATGGTGACTCTACAAAACTAATTTTAATATATACAGCTATATTCTTTTAAAAAAATATATTATTTTGCATACCTAAGATACTGTAGAGATCTCTAAAATAAAAATATCATAAAAAGTTTTCAATTTGATTTTATTGATTAAACTTCCCGGACGACGTTGCAACAGCGCATGCCCGAAAAGCGCTCGAAAATTCGCGACTACGGCAGCAGAAGGTGAGCATTTCTAAATTTAGCTGTATTAATCTTATTCGTTTTTAAAATTGCTTGTGATTAAGCAAAGGTACATTTTTGTCCCTTTACTTATTTTTTGAAGCATATAAAATAATACATTCGTTAATTTCTGGTTGACCATACCTACCTCAGTCCACATTGATTTTGCCGGTAGGGATTTTGAAATTGCGCAATTCATTAAGTACTACAGACCTATCCGAAGAAAATAGTGGACCTGATATTTCTTTCTTTTACAATAAATCTACCTTCACATTTTAAAGGACCCATTCCGTCTATAAGAGTAATGTAACGTCTGCCACCATTATTGCACACTAAGTGCTTTCATAAATAGGATGAACCGTAGTAAGATATAGGTAGTGTAGATAATGATACCTACTTATTTAGAACGAGTTTTTTTCTGGAGACACTAATATTATTAGTATTTTCTTGCATATTATTTTTATACCGAATATAAGACTTTGACGTCACCATGTTAACTACGGAAGTTTTGAAATAAGTTGACGTGATTTTGACCATTTTTGATTTTGATTTAAGTCTGTTTATCTCAACGATTCCACCGTATTTTGGCAAGTTTTTATTTATTTATTAGAACGCGGTGCGTGTAAAACCCACGTGGCTCACTTCTATTTTGAAACATGCGGTCTCAAATGCATTCACTTACGCTTTTAGCACAGATCACGTCCACTAAATTTAGACAATGCATCGGACTCTTTGCAGAGACAATCCAAGTGGTAACATGTTTTGCATTGATAGGTATTCAAAAATAATCTGAACGACTACAGCCACAGTGGCGCAGTTGATTTAAAAGTACCTAACGTGTAATCATAGTTTACGTTTACGTTCAATATTTCGTTCATTTTCAACTTACGTGCTTATATAATTATTTTACTCTAATTAAAAATCATATGCCTATGGCTTAAATTGCTAATATAAACGCTTTAATTTATATTTGTTAATGTCGTCTCTAGGTCCCTGATTGATATCGTGCTGTTGACTAAAAATTTAATATGGGTAAGGAGAAGACTCATATTAACATAGTGGTGATCGGCCACGTCGACTCCGGCAAGTCCACCACCACCGGACACCTCATTTATAAATGCGGCGGGATCGATAAACGTACAATTGAGAAATTCGAAAAGGAGGCTCAGGAGATGGGAAAGGGATCTTTCAAGTATGCTTGGGTACGTTGTTTCAATTTCTGAAAAAGGTATATTTATTTTATTCTTTTTTTATCTTGCTTACTCTCATTGACAATTGTAGGTGTTAGACAAGTTAAAAGCAGAGCGTGAACGTGGGATCACGATCGATATCGCGTTGTGGAAATTCGAGACTGCCAAGTACTACGTGACGATCATCGACGCACCTGGGCACAGGGACTTCATCAAAAACATGATCACCGGCACCTCCCAGGTAACAAACAGTACCTACTGACCAGTTTCAAACTTTGTTCTTTATCTTGAATTTCCATAAAAAATAGGTAAGAACCGAGGATGCACTTATGGATTAGTCGTCTTACCTACTCCTATTGTAATGGAAAACGCAACTTTTGCAGGCGGATTGCGCGGTATTGATAGTGGCGGCAGGCACGGGCGAGTTTGAGGCTGGTATAAGCAAGAATGGCCAGACGCGAGAGCACGCACTCTTGGCCTTCACTCTCGGAGTCAAACAGCTGGTAGTTGGCGTAAACAAAATGGACTCTACTGAGCCGCCGTACCAGGAAGCTCGTTATGAGGAGATTAAGAAAGAAGTCTCCTCTTATATCAAAAAAATTGGTTAGTACTGTGACTGTGAGATACACATCATCAAAAGAGATGTCCTGGTACGAGTATTCTATTTATAATGTACGTAGGTACCTTGACGTTTTCTTACTGCTGGGATCTTTTTATGAAAAATATTGAGTTAATTACCTAGTCTAAAAGTCTTTAGTATTTCTTCAAAGAAATATATTTTCGAGGATAGCATGTATTGCGGAAATATTTACTCTACAAATATAGCACGGTCAATGTCGACTGTCGACAATGCCTCTTACATTCACTTTGCTTTAATTCTTTTTACATTTTAAACAATATTACTTCATATTTTTTATTGTAATATTCGTTAGGCGTAGCTAATTTCAAGGACCTAATCGGCTAACTTTTTGTTTACTACAAACCTAAAATTTTACCGATTTTAGCATAAGGTATTAGTATACTTATTAGTTAGATTATTTGATCAACTCGAGTACCATTGTGATGGGACGACTTGTTTGCGCCGCAGGCTACAACCCGGCGACCGTGGCGTTCGTGCCGATCTCGGGCTGGCACGGCGACAACATGCTCGAGCCGTCCGACAAAATGCCCTGGTTCAAGGGGTGGACCATTGATCGCAAAGAAGGCAAAGTAGAAGGGAAGAGTCTTATCGAGGTGCGTTTCTTTTTTTTTCATACAGTCACATAATACCCGAATTATTCCGGTGTTTTTTTTTAAATCCGTATGTTATCTATACATATAATAAAGCTAAAATACTTAGAAGCGATAACAGAACACGTTCCACCAGTTTTTAGAATTTTTGTCTGTTTATATGCGAGCGCATAACGTGAAAACGGCTGAACGGATTTTGATCCAAACTTTACAAATCTCTTGAGAAAATCACCGGCCAGGTTATAGGCTACTTTTTATCCCGGAAAGCGCATAGTTCCCGCGGGATAGCAATGAACATGTCAAAAGTCTTAAGCTGACTAGAGTCGCAACGTAAATAAATATTGCTTCAGTATCATAGAGGTGCACAACGGAGGGATTTTTCAAAATTCCCACAGGATAGGGAATGTATAAGTCCGCTGAAAAGAGAGCCTATCTCCCTATTTATAATTACTACGTCTTGAAATTTGGCAGACACGTAGGGGATCATAACTGCTGAAAATTGATTTCAAGACTTTTCGAAATTCCCACGGGATAGGAAGAAAAAAGCTATAGTTGTTCCAAACATTTATTTTCTCGATGACAGATGTAGTTTGATAGTTAGTGTTGTGACCTAACAAGTGATCAGTAGATCTATACGATATCGATCCAATTTTATATATACGAGTAGTTGAGAAGTATTCAGCTATGGAGCGAAGATAATTTAGAAGAACAAGAATTTATAATAAATGTTGATGAGAGCTCGTCGAGTGACAGTGACGATTCGTCACATTTTGATTAAAATTAATAAATAAAAATTACCTGTCATTATAAATATTTCATTTCATTGTCGATTACCTGTCTATACTTACGTATATTACTTCTATACTAATGTTATAAAGAGGAAAAATTTGTACCTATTTTTGTATGTTTGTAATGAATAGGCTCAAAAATAGATAATAAATACAAATAGCAAAAACCCATAGGAAATGAGATATTTACAAAAAAAGCGCAAAAAACTGATTTTTGTGACCTTTGACCTTGAAATTTAATAGTTGCGCACACCCTACCATATGTAGGTTTTGAGACAACTTTTAGGGTGTCAATATACAAGTATTTACAGACTTACAGCTGGGTATCTCGAATTCCGAGGTGAACTTGCTATAATCACTGGGCTAAAGTAGCCCTTCTTACTTGTAGTGGTAGGTACTGACTGGTAGGTAGTACCAATGTTTTTTTTTGGCCGTAGAACCTATTTACTATCTTTTCTGGTAGGTAAGTAAAACCACGGGATATTTTATATATGTACTAGCTGTTGCCCACAACTTCGTCTGCATAGAATTCGTTTATCGCTATCCCGCAGAAATTACGCAATCCGTTCTTAGAGGATCCCTACGTCATAGTAGCTTTATGCATGCAAAGTCTCAGCCCGATCGGTTTAAAATTGACAAAGTTTCATTCAAACTTTCGTCCCCTATTTTATCCCCTTGGGGGTAGAATTGATCAAAATCCTTTCTTAGCGGATGCCTACGTCATAACATCTACCTGCATGCCAAATTTCAGCCCGATCCGTCCAGTGGTTTGGGCTGTGCGTTGATAGATCACTATGTCAGTCAGTCAGTCAGTCACCTTTGAGTTATATATATATTTAGATTACCTACCCCTGGTGCTACTTCCTCAGAGGAATAAGCCCGGAGACGCCATTACAGGCGTTCCCCCTCAGCCTAAAACGTAAGCATCCAATGCATGTACGTTATACAAAAGGTGCTAGAAAATCAGACGCAGATATTTTGAGGATCGATTATTTGCATCGTTGTTAATTAGTTTAAAGCATTCTTAACAAAATTAATTACAGTATCTTATGCAAGGATTATCTTTGGCGGTAATGGTAATTATAATTTTTGTATGAAACAAAAAAATATTATTTACCATATAATATTTAAATAATTTATATTTTTTGCCGTTTTTATAGATAACTAGCTTTTCCCCGCGACTTCGTCCGCGCACATAACGTCAGAGTGACGACACACCCCATACATCCACTCATGTCTCCAAGTATAAGGTTTTTATTGCCTATCCCGTGGGAAATTCGGAAAATCCCTTCTTAGAGCACCTACAGATCCTCTAGGAATATTATCTACTAATTATAGTCTTAATTATTTACCTTGTGTTTTTATCCCGTGGGAAATTTGAAAAATTCCTTTGTAAGTGCATCTTTATACTAATCAAGGAATAATGTGTAGGCATGCTAAATTTAATGTCTAGCTTTATTAGTACAACGTTTCGGAATTTTCCAATCCCGTGGGAAAATCGGGATAAAAAGTATCCTATGTCCGTCTCCTGGTTTTAAGCTACCTCCCTACCAATTTTCAGCCAAATCGGTTCAGCCCTTCTCGAGTTATAAATAGTGTAACTAACACGACTTTCTTTCTTTTATATATATAGATTATTGAATGATTCAAAATTATGGCAGCATTTTTCCGAGTAGGACACATTAGTAGTTAGGACCAGGGGCAATACATTATTATAGGTGACCTACAAATAAAAAAATACTCAAACTACATCCCGTCAAAAACCCAGTGAGCTGAGTGATAATGCTTATAATATTTTTAATATTAAACTTGGCTATAATATCACATTTATTTTTTTGATGGAATAAGTAAGTATACCTACTGTAGCTGTTATCCGCGACTGTCTGCGCAGAAATCGCTTCTCGCTATCCCGCGGGAACTATGCAATTATCCGGAACTATGAAATGAACCGATGTCCTTCTCCAGGACTGAAAATATCTATATTCCGAATTCCAACTAAATCGGATCAGCGGTTTAATCATGAAGATGTTACAGACAGACATAGACCGACCGACTGGCTCATTTTCAAAGGCCGTGCCAGGATAAGCTAAGTGATTCTGCCCCCCTCGAGTTTGGGCGTGTTAATTTTTTGGACGGTGGCTCTACATTAGTAATTAATGTGCAAAATTTGAGCAACCTAAACTTTATAGTTTTTGATACTAAAAAAAAATGAAATATGATTTTTCTTCGATATTTTTTTTTCTAGCCAACTGATTTTAGTGTGCTTAACATATATTGTACACTTGCTAAAGATGATTATATGAAATAAATTATATTTTTATTATGTCCTAGAAAAAAAGTTCAAAAAAGCTGACTAAACTTTCAGATTTTTTTTTATTTACGACCAGGTTAGAGACCGCTCCATTTTTTTCATCAATAATACACCAACCAACGACCTATAATATGTATTTTTTTTTTAAATTATAGCAGTGGGAGAACATGGTGATATCTTTACATAAAATACTTTACATATATTTCCTAGAACCGCGATAATATAAAAAGGAACGATTGAAACCTCTCTATAGAAACGTGCATGACATACCTACTAAATACTGGCCACTTACAAATCGTTAGGTTTAAAAACAAACGCACAATAATCGAATTTGCTGCGAATCGTAGTTTCTTTATAAAAAAATATCGATCTTAAAGTAGGTTAGATTTGTCTTGGTCAGATTTTATCAGAATTAAAATATATAATAAATAAATATATCTCACATTTTTAAGTAACAGCAATTGTTATAGGTATCCAATAAAGCAAAGAAATAGAGTTTAATACTTGTTCATTATTTTATTTTATTTTTTATATTAAAACCGACAAACGCATGGGGCACGGTGCACCTGAAGGTAAGTGATCACCGCCGCCCATGGACGACTACAGCACCAATGGGACTGCTAGCGCGTTGCCGGCCTTGCAAGAAATGGTACACTCGCCTCTTAAAGGTACCCATGTCATAGCCAGTTGGAAAAACCCCAGCCGCCAGCCCATTCCAAATTTTGCACGTACGGGGCAAGAAAGACCGCTTGAATCGCACGGTGTTGGAGCACCAACTATCGAGGTGAAGTTGGTGGAAACTACTTTTACGTCGAGTAGTACGGTGATGGAGCTTGGCAGCTGGAACAAGGTTAAAAAGTTCAACGGAGCACTCCCCATTATAGATCCTGTAGAACACGCAAAGAGAACTTACGTCTCTGCGAAAAAAAAAAGTAAAAAAGTAATAAAGTTATTTTGTTCCTATAAATACATATTTGGATTTTGGATAGAACTTGGCACTCATTTAAAACTCCATTCTTTTTGCGGCGAAGCCCACGGCCAAGCATAATTTTTGTATTGGACTTGGCTCTCCTTTTTTACATTTATGTTTTTGGTGGGATTTGGTGTTCCTCTATAGCCTTCTGGAATCCAGAAAGCACTAAGTAAACATGTGACTGGTCTGTCGGGCAGGCTCTGGACGCGATCCAGCCTCCGTCGCGACCAACGGAGAAACCGCTGCGGCTGCCGCTGCAGGACGTGTACAAGATCGGCGGCATCGGCACCGTGCCTGTCGGCCGTGTCGAGACCGGCATCCTCAAACCCGGTGAGTCACCACTGACTATTTATTTATTCCCTAGTAGGTAGAGCCCTATACCGACTTAGGTACTTATTAAAGTTTCAGTGGTTAGATATTTAGAATATAATGTATGTATACACATGACTTAAAAGCGCGATAGATGTCCCGCACCTAGAATTGAACAGTAAGTAAATGCTTTATTGTGCTAAAATAAAGAATCAAACACAATTGTCAAGGCGAATTCATTCCTGTAAGGGATCTCTACTAGCTAACATTTTGATAAACTGGTTTTCTTAACGTTGGTCATTCCATGTGAAAAGCTTCTGCCTTTTCTGTACGCGCTCTAAAGTCGGTTTATTTAATAGCCTAATGTATACCTACTAGTGTAAACGATTGGAAATCAATCTGACTGAATCAATTGGATTCGCATTAGGTAGTAATATTATTGTATTTATTATATTTTAATAGATATGGTCATTTCAAATATTACTTTAGCACTTAATTACCTATATATTCGTTTTTAGGGTTCCGTACCTCAAAAGGAAAAAACGGAACCCTTATAGGATCACTTTGTTGTCCGTCTGTCCGTCCGTCTGTCAAGACCCTTTTTCTCAGGAACGCGTGGAGGTATCAAGCTGAAATTTATATCAAATACTTAGGTCTACTGCCCCTTGGAGCTGTGAAAAAATCAAAATTCTAAGCCAACGCAATCAAAAGATACAGCCGTTTATGCCGCAAATTTCCGCAAATTTTCAACTCTCAAGGGAATCAAAACCTACAAGGTAGTTCCCGTGAACGCAGAATTTTGAAATTTGGTATGAAGGTAGGTCTTATAGCACAGATTAAAGAATAATTGCGAAAACCGTAAATGTGTATGTATGTCTGTATATAGCAGTGACCAATATAAAGTAACCCCACACTGCGTACATTTTGCTTTGGAGCAGGGCTCTGCTTACACTGGTTTTATATATTTATAGATAATGATACGGAACCCTCGGTGCGCGAGTCCGACTCGCACTTGACCGGTTTTTTTGCTAGTGCCATCATTTTATTAGGTACTCAGTTTATTTTTTTAATGGGCACTTTTCAAAATATTTTGACTTGACCAATTACCAATATGTCTATTAATTATATGGACATTAGTGCTAATACAAATATTGATTTAATAGTAAATGATCCGGTTGCTTGCAATTAATTTCTTTAAATACTAACCCTTGTCGGTTAATTTATGAAAAATATCGAGTTTACGAAGATACAATTTGTAAATGCCTATTAATTTAGTTTCATGCTGCATTAAGCTCGTGTGGGCCATCGGGAATCTGTAAGAGGCTGCATACCTAGCTCCGTCAGGGCTGGCGCCAAAATGAATAACGGCACTGATATCACATGTCATGTTTGTATGACGATTTTAAACAAAATTATTACGTGTAGCAATTTATTCATCTGGTGGGTTTAGTCAATAAAGCTCTTATCATATCTTTATTTTTACGCACTTACGCACATAAGCAAGATACCACAGTCACTAGGTATATTCATGTGGGGTGCATCCTTACTTAGTATAAGGCCTAAGGAATATAGCAGGCCCTGGCGTTTTGTACATAGGTACGATTGATGAGATAAATAACCTGTGTGCTTATGTAGGTATGGTAGTGGTGTTCGCGCCCGCGGCTATCACCACGGAGGTGAAGTCTGTGGAGATGCACCACGAGGCGCTGCAGGAGGCCGTGCCCGGCGACAACGTAGGCTTCAACGTCAAGGTATGATCGTGACTCCGCGAGTGCTAATCTATCTATCTATCTACAGTTTTCTGAATGACCGAAATTCATTATATTTAAATTTGGTTCTTATACAGTATATTTAGAACGATTATTTAGGTAGGCCGCAAATATACCTAAAGAAGGTATCTTCAGCAAGACAATGAATTAATCTATAATCTGAAAATGTAGAAAAAAAACGAGAATCATATATGCCATCTTATGAAGAGTTTCTTTCAAGTTAAAATTAGTACCAAAAGAAGCACAAAGCGACTTTTCCCGCTCATAAATTTTTCATCAACGTGGGCATTTGACAAAATTTGCTTACCATTAAAAGGTTAATAGTGAGTGAGCCAACTTTGCAGTCTTTTTTTAACTTTTAAAGTGGAAAAATTCTGTCTTATGTGAATATACTATATTTACGCAACGGAAGCACTCAAAAAGGAAAAAAATCTCCCGTTTTTGTAACATTTTTCATTGATACTCCTCTCCTATTGGGCGTAGCGTGACAGTACGTACAGCCTTCCTCAAAAAATCGGACCAATAGTTATTGAGATTCGCGGGTTCAATCAAACAAACTAAATCTTCAGCTTTATAATATATTATAAGTAGACGAAATGAACCTTTTTTTACACGCTATTCGTGCGTTTTAAGGCCTTTTATGAGCTAAGACTATTAGAACAGCGCCTCACCTCGCTGCGCAGACATGGGTGAGTAGAATGCCTGCAAAATGTTGCACATTCACCAAAGCATTGTTATAAATATCGATGTCATAATAATAGATCAAGGTTGTTGACTGCGCTGCAACAGTTCGTTACGGGAGCGAGTGGAATATGCAATAGTGAACGTGCTCGTATGTTTTGCAGAACGTGTCCGTGAAGGAGCTGAGGCGCGGGTACGTGGCCGGCGACTCCAAGAACGCGCCGCCCAAAGGCGCCGCCGACTTCACTGCACAGGTTATTGCACCGTCTCATGCTCTCTACCATCTACCAATGTTGATCACGAGGTTCAAATAAGCTGCGATTGGCAGTATTACAAATCCATGATCTTCGAACATTTCTAATCTTACACCAGGCGGGCCATACGGATGGCCGTATGCTAGTTTGCCACTGAATTGGTAGCTTTAAAACGCCTTCGTGGTCAAATGAGCCCACAGACCACTTAGCCCGTGGGCTGAGTTGCCCACTTTGTTCTTTTTCGTACATGACTTTAATAAAATATAAACAATAAGGTACAGTAAAATAATTCATACAAAAAATAAAAATCAGAAATCCAATAATACACCCCACTTGCTCGTTTACCTTCCTATTCATATAAAAAAACTAGTATTTCGCGTGGGGGCCGCGGGCCCCGAGGGGCCCGCGGAGGTCCTCTGCCACCCTGTTTTGTTTTAATAATCCTAACCTTTTTTATTTTATTCTTAGGCCGCAATTTCGAATCCGCCATCTTGTGAAAATCATTTCGCGTGGGGGCCGCGGGCCCCGCGGGACCCGCGGAGTCACCCTGCCACCCTGTTATTTATCAAATATTTCTGACCTTTTTTTTACTTTATTCTTTGGCCGCAATTTCGAATCCACCATCTCGGGAAAAGCGTTTCGCGTGGGGGCCGCGGGCCCCGCGGGACCCGCGGAGTCACCCTGCCACCCTGTTATTTTTCAAATATTTCTGACCTTTTTTTACTTTATGCTTTGGCCGCAATTCCGAATCCGCCATCTTGTGAAAAGCGTTTCGCGTGGGGGCCGCGGGCTCCGCGGGACCCGCGGAGTCACCCTGCCACCCTGTTTTTTTTTCAAATATTTCTGACCTTTTTTTACTTTATTCTTTGGCCGCAATTTCAAATCCGCAACCTTGGGAAAAGCGTTTCGCGTGGGGGCCGCGGGCCCCATGGGACCCGCGGAGGGTACCCTGCCAGCCTGCTTTTTTTTTCAAATTTTTCCAGCTTTTTCTACTATATTCTTTGGCCGCCGTTTTGAAACCGCCACCTTGGAAAAAGTACTTCGCGTGTGGGCCGCGGGCCCCACGGGACCCGCGGAGTCACCCTGCCACCCTGTTTTTCTTTCAAATATTTGTAACCTTTTTTAGTATATTCTTTGGCCGCCATCTTGGGAACAGCATTTCGCATGGAGGCCGCGGGCCCCACGGGACCCGCGGAGGGTACCCTGCCAGCCTGCTTTTTTTTTCAAATTTTTCCAGCTTTTTCTACTATATTCTTTGGCCGCAATTTCGAATCCGCCATCTTGGGAAAAGCATTTCGCGTGGGGGCCGCGGGCCCCGCGGGACCCGCGGAGTCACCCTGCCACCCTGTTTTTCTTTCAAATATTTGTAACCTTTTTTAGTATATTCTTTGGCCGCCATCTTGGGAACAGCATTTCGCATGGAGGCCGCGGGCCCCACGGGACCCGCGGAGGGTACCCTGCCAGCCTGCTTTTTTTTCCAAATGTCCCAGCCTTTTCTACTATATTCTTTGGCCGCCGTTTTGAAACCGCCACCTTGGAAAAAGTACTTCGCGTGTGGGCCGCGGGCCCCACGGGACCCGCGGAGGGTACCCTGCTAGCCTGTTTTTCTTTTTCAAATATTTTTAGCCTTTATTACTATATTCTTTGGCCGCCGTTTTGAAATCGCCACCTTGGAAAAAGTACTTCGCGTGGGTGCCGCGGACCCCGCGGGGCCCGCGGAGGATAACCTACCACCCTATTTTTTTTTCGTATATTTCTAAACCTTTTTTACTTTAATCTTTGGCCGCCATTTTGAATCCACCACCTCGGAAAAAATTAGGTTCATTAGATTACTCCTCCCACCTAGAACGACACTTAGTCGAGTACTACCCATCTATCTCGACTTTTCACTGAGATATTCGCGTTTCAATTTGGTATGGCGGCCATCTTGTTTTCGCAATTTTGAAAAAAAAATACCGGTTCACCCATAGGCTGGCTGTTCTGAGCGACTTTAGTTCCGGGCAAACTCGATGGGGCAAGTCGTTGCGGAGAACTGGTCCATGTGTCAGGTCAGTTTCCACGCTCAGGACAGTTTTGCATTTTTTTTGTACTTGTGATTAAAAAAATTATGCGATGGTGTATAAAGTCGAACCCTATTCCTAAAAGCTGCTTTACAACACAAGTGAGCCCATGAGTCTGACATTACTTTGTATGGCGGCCATCTTTGAAAATGGCGGAATCGAAAAATTAAGTATGGCGTTTCAATTTGTGGTCTCGAAGAGCCCCGGATGCAAAATTTCAACCGGATCGGAGTAAAAGAAACTGGCCGCCATTTTGAATCCGCCATTTTGGAAAAAAAATTAGGTTCATTAAATTACTCCGCTCACTTTGAACGATATTTGTTTGAGCACCACCCACCTGTTGCGACTGGCCTCTGAGATATTTGCGTTTCAATTTTGTATGGCGGCCATTTTGTTTTTGCAATTTTGAAAAAAAAATACTGGTTAACCTATTGACTGGCTGTTCTGAGTGACTTTTGTTCCGGGCAAACTCGATAGGGCAAGTCGTTGCGGAGAGCTGGCCCATGTGTCAGGTCAGTTTCCACATTCAGGTCAATTTTTCATTTTTTGGTACTAAGCATAAAATTTCTAAAGCGACGGTGTATAGAATCGAACCCCGGCTCTTATGGGCTCTTCAAAACAACAGGTCAAAGATACAGAAATTACTTTGTATGGCGGCCATCTTGGAAAATGGCGGAATCGAAAAATAAAGTATGCGGTTGGAATCTGTGGCCTAGAAGAGCCCCGGATGCAAAATTTCAATCGGATCGGAGCAAAAAAAAATTTGGCCGCCATTTTGAATCCGCCATCTTGGAAAAAAAATTGCATAGTCAGATTTCCCCCTCAACTCTGAATGACATTTGGTCGAGCACCACTCACCTATCTCGACTGGCCTCTGAGATATTCGCGTTTCAATTTTGTATGGCAGCCATCTTGTTTTCGCCATTTTGAAAAATCTTGGACCGGCTCACCCATTGGCCGGCTGTTTTGAGCAACTTTAGTTTCGGGCAAACTCGACAGGGCGAGCCGTCGCGGAGAACCGCCCCATGTGTCTGGTCAATTTCCACGTTCAGGTCGATTTCGTATTTTTCTGGTGGTCGTGGGGTCATTTCTGATACGATGGTGTATAGAATCTAACCACACCTCTTACGGGTTCTTCAAAACAGCATGTCAGTCAGTGAGTCAGTCAGTGAGTGAGTGGGTGTTCAGCTATATATATTATAACTAGTATTTCGCGTGGGGGCCGCGGGCCCCGAGGGGCCCGCGGAGGGTCCCGTGCCACCCTGTTTTGTTTTAATAATCCTAACCTTTTTTTACTTTATTCTTTGGCCGCAATTTCGAATCCGCCATCTCGGGAAAAGCGTTTCGCGTGGGGGCCGCGGGCCCCGCGGGACCCGCGGAGTCATCCTGCCACCCTGTTATTTTTCAAATATTTCTGACCTTTTTTTACTTTATTCTTTGGCCGCAATTTCGAATCCGCCATCTCGGGAAAAGCGTTTCGCGTGAGGGCCGCGGGCCCCACGGGACCCGCGGAGTCACCCTGCCACCCTGTTTTTTTTTTCAAATATTTCTGACCTTTTTTTCCTTTATTCTTTGGCCGCAATTTCGAATCCGCCATCTTGGGAAAAGCGTTTCGCGTGGGGGCCGCGGGCCCCCTGGGACCCGCGGAGTCACCCTGCCACCCTGTTTTTCTTTCAAATATTTCTGACCTTTTTTTACTTTATTCTTTGGCCGCAATTTCGAATCCGCCATCTTGGGAAAAGCGTTTCGCGTGGGAGCCGCGGGCCCCGCGGGACCCGCGGAGTCACCCTGCCACCCTGTTTTTCTTTCAAATATTTGTAACTTTTTTTAGTATATTCTTTGAATCCGCCATCTTGGGAGAAGCGTTTCACATGGGAGCCGCGGGCCCCGCGGGGCCCGCGGAGGTTACTCTTCCACCATGTCTTTCTTTCAAATATTTCTAACAAAAAAATATTCTTTGACCGCCAATTTAAAACCGCCACCTTGGAAAGAGTATTTGGCGTGGAGGCCGCGGGCCCCACGAGACCCGCGGAGTCACCCTGCCACCCTGTTTTTTTTTCAAATATTTCTGACCTTTTTTTACTTTATTGTTTGGCCGCAATTTCGAATCCGCTATCTTGGCAAAAGCGTTTCACGTGGGTGCCGCGGGCCCCGCGGGACCCGCGGAGTCACCCAGCCACTGTTTTTTTTTTCAAATATTTCTGACCTTTTTTTACTTTATTCTTTGGCCACCATTTTGAATCTGCCAACTTGGGAAAAGCGTTTCGCATGGGAGCCGCGGGCCCCACGGGACCCGCGGAGGTCACCCTGCTATCCTGTTTTTCTTTCAAATATTTCTAACCTTTTTTTACTTTATTCTCTGGCCGCCGTCTTGGGAAAGCATTTCGCAAGGGGGCCGCGGGCCCCACGGGACCCGCGGAGGATAACCTATCGCCCTATTTTTTCTCATATATATATATTATTTTTTACTATGTTCTTTGGCCGCCATTTTGAATCCACCACCTTGGAAAAAAATAGGTTCATTAGATTACTCCTCCCACCTACAACGACTCTTGCTCGAGCACAACCCATCTATCTCGACTGGCCACTGAGATATTGGCGTTTCAATTTTGTATGGCGCCCATCTTGTTTTCGCGCTTTTGAAAAAAAAACACCGGCTTACCCATTGGCTGGCTGTTCTGAGCGACTTTAGTTCCGGGCAAACTCGATAGGGCAAGTCGTTGCGGAGAGCTGGCCCATGTGTCAGGTCAGTTTCCACGTTAAGGTCGGTTTTGCATTTATTTTGTACTTGTGATAAAATTTCTTATGCGATGGTGTATAAAGTCGAACCCTATTCCTAAAAGCTGCTTTACAACACAAGTGAGCCCATGAGTCTGACATTACTTTGTATGGCGGCCATCTTTGAAAATGGCGAAATCGAAAAATTAAGTATGGCGTTTGAATTTGTGGTCTCGAAGAACCCCGGATGCAAAATTTCAATTGGATCGGAGTAAAAGAAACTTTGGCCGCCATTTTGAATCCGCCATTTTGGAAAAAAAATTAGGTTCGTTAAATTACTCCGCTCACTTTGAACGATATTTGTTTGAGCACCACCCACCTGTTGCGACTGGCCTCTGAGATATTTGCGTTTCAATTTTATATGGCGGCCATTTTGTTTTTGCAATTTTGAAAAAAAATTACCGGTTCACCTATTGGCTGGCTGTTCTGAGTGACTTTTGTTCCGGGCAAACTCCATAAGGCAAGTCGTTGCGGAGAGCTGGCCCATGTGTCAGGTCAGTTTCCACATTCAGGTCAATTTTTAATTTTTTGGTACTAAGCATGAAATTTTTAAAGCGACGGTGTATAGAATCGAACCCCATCTCTTATGGGCTCTTCAAAACAACAGGTCAAATATCCAGAAATTACATTGTATGGCGGCCATCTTGGAAAATAGCGGAATCGAAAAATAAAGTATGCCATTAGAATCTGTGGCCTCGAAGAGCCCCGGATGCAAAATTTCAACCGGATCGGAGTAAAAAAAAATTTGGACGCCATTTTGAATCCGCCATCTTGGAAAAAAGATTGCTTAGTCAGATTTCCCCCTCAACTCTGAATGACATTTGGTCGAGCACCACCCACCTATCTCGACTGGCCTCTGAGATATTCGCGTTTCAATTTTGTATGGCGGCCATCTTGTTTTCGCCATTTTGAAAAATCTTGGACCGGCTCACCTATTGGCCGGCTGTTCTGAGCGATTTTAGTTCCGGACAAACTCGATAGGTCGAGCCGTTGCGGAGAACCGCCCCATGTGTCAAGTCAATTTCCACGTTCAGGTCGATTTCGTATTTTTCTGGTGGTCGTGGGGGCATTTCTGATACGACAATGTATAGAATCTGACCTCACCTCTTATGGGTTCTTCAAAACAGCATGTCAGTCAGTCAGTGAGTGAGTGAGTGGGTGTTCAGCTATATATATTATAACTAGTATTTTGCGTGGGGGCCGCGGGCCCCTTGGGCCGTGCCACCCTGTTTTGTTTTAATAATCCTAACCTTTTTTATTTTACTCTTAGGCCGCAATTTTGAATCCGCCATCTTGTGAAAAGCGTTTCGCGTAGGGGCCGCGGGCCCCGCGGGACCCGCGGAGTCACCCTGCCACCCTGTTATTTTTCAAATATTTCTGACCTTTTTTTACTTTATTCTTTGGCCGCAATTTCGAATCCGCCATCTCGGGAAAAGCGTTTCGCGTGGGGGCCGCGGGCCCCGCGGGACCCGCGGAGTCACCCTGCCACCCTGTTATTTTTCAAATATTTCTGACCTTTTTTTACTTTATTCTTTGGCCGCAATTCCGAATCCGCCATCTTGGGAAAAGCGTTTCGCGTGGGGGCCGCGGGCCCCGCGGGACCCGCAGTCACGCTGCCACCCTGTTTTTTTTTTTTCAAATACTTCTGACCTTTTTTTACTTTATTCTTTGGCCGCAATTCGAATCCGCCATCTTGGGAAAAGCGTTTCGCGTGGGGGCCGCGGGCCCCGCGGGACCCGCGGAGTCACCCTGCCACCCTGTTTTTCTTTCAAATATTTGTAACCTTTTCTAGTATATTCTTTGGCCGCCATCTTGGGAACAGCATTTCGCATGGAGGCCGCGGGCCCCACGGGACCCGCGGAGGGTACCCTGCCAGCCTGCTTTTTTTTTCAAAATTTTCCTGCCTTTTCTACTATATTCTTTGGCCGCCATTTTGAAACCGCCACCTTGGAAAAAGTACTTCGCGTGTGGGCCGCGGGCCCCACGGGACCCGCGGAGGGTTTCCTGGCACCCTGTGTTTTTTTTTTTCAAATATATCTAACCATTTTTTTACTTTATTCTGTGGCCGCCATCTTGGAAACAGCATTTCGCATGGAGGCCGCGGGCCCCTCGGGACCCGCGGAGGGTACCCTGCTAGCCTGTTTTTCTTTTTCAAACATTTCTAGCCTTTATTACTATATTCTTTGGCCGCCGTTTTGAAATCGCCACCTTGGAAAAAGTACTTCGCGTGGGTGCCGCGGACCCCGCGGGGCCCGCGGAGGATAACCTACCAGCCTGTTTCTTTTTAAAATATTTCTATACTTTTTTACTATATTCTTTGGCCGCCATTTTGAATCCACCACCTTGGAAAAAATTAGGTTCATTAGATTGCTCAACCCACCTAGAACGACACTTGGTCGAGCACAATCCATCTATCTCGACTGGCCACTGAGATATTCGCGTTTCAATTTTGTATGGCGGCCATCTTGTTTTTGCAATTTTGAAAAAAAAATACCGGTTCACCCATAGGCTGGCTGTTCTGAGCGACTTTAGTTCCGGGCAAACTCGATGGGGCAAGTCGTTGCGGAGAACTGGCCCATGTGTCAGGTCAGTTTCTACGTTCAGGACAGTTTTGCATTTTTTTTGTTCTTGTGATAAAATTTCTTATGCGATGGTGTATAAAGTCGAACCCTATTCCTAAAAGCTGCTTTACAACACAAGTGAGCCCATGAGTCTGACATTACTTTGTATAACGGCCATCTTTGAAAATGGCGGAATCGAAAAATTAAGTATGGCGTTTGAATTTGTGGTCTCGAAGAGCCCTGGATGCAAAATTTCAATCGGATCGGAGTAAAAGAAACTGGCCGCCATTTTGAATCCGCCATTTTGGAAAAAAAATTAGGTTCATTAAATTACTTCGCTCACTTTGAACGATATTTGTTTGAGCACCACCCACCTGTTGCGACTGGCCTCTGAGATATTTGCGTTTCAATTTTGTATGGCGGCCATTTTGTTTTTGCAATTTTGAAAAAAAAATACTGGTTCACCTATTGGCTGGCTGTTCTGAGTGACTTTTGTTCCGGGCAAACTCGATAGGGCAAGTCGTTGCGGAGAGCTGGTCCATGTGTCAGGTCAGTTTCCACATTCAGGTCAATTTTTCATTTTTTGGTACTTAGCATGAAATTTCTAAACCGACGGTGTAGAGAATCGAACCCAACCTCTTATGGGCTCTTCAAAACAACAGGTCAAAGGTACAGAAATTACTTTGTATGGCGGCCATCTTGGAAAATGGCGGAATCGAAAAATAAAGTATGCGGTTGGAATCTGTGGCCTAGAAGAGCCCCGAATGCAAAATTTCAATCGGATCGGAGCAAAAAAAAATTTGGCCGCCATTTTGAATCCGCCATCTTGGAAAAAAAATTGCATAGTCAGATTTCCCCCTCAACTCTGAATGACATTTGGTCGAGCACCACCCATCTATCTTGGCTGGCCTCTGAGATATTCGCGTTTCAATTTTGTATGGCGGCCATCTTGTTTTCGCCATTTTGAAAAATCTTGGACCGGCTCACCCATTGGCTGGCTGTTCTGAGCGACTTTAGTTCCGGGCAAACTCGATAGGTTGAGCCATCGTGGAGAGCTGCCCCATGTGTCGGGTCAGTTTCCACGTTCAGGTCGATTTCGTATTTTTCTGGTGGTCGTGGAGTCATTTCTGATACGATGGTGTATAGAGTCGAGCCTTACCTCTTACGAGTTCTTCAAAACAGCATGTCAGTCAGTGAGTCAGTCAGTGAGTCAGTGGGTATTCAGCTATATATATTATAACTAGTATTTCGCGTGGGGGCCGCGGGCCCCAAGGGCCCCGCGGAGGTACAGTGTTGCCGTTTTTTTTAATAATTCTAACCTTTTTTATTTTATTCTTAGGCCGCAATTTCGAATCCGCCATCTTGGGGAAACCGTTTCGCGTGGGGGCCGCGGGCCCCGCGGGACCCGCGGAGTCACCCTGCCACCCTGTTTTTTTTTCAAATAATTCTGACCTTTTTTTACTTTATTCTTTGGCCGCAATTTCGAATCCGCCATCTTGGGAAAAGCGTTTCGCGTGGGAGCCGCGGGCCCCGCGGGACCCGCGGAGTCACCCTGCCACCCTGTTTTTCTTTCAAATATTTGTAACTTTTTTTAGTATATTCTTTGGCCGCCATCTTGGAAAAAGTATTTCGCGTGGGGGCCGCAATTTTGAATCCGCCATCTTGGGAGAAGCGTTTCACATGGGAGCCGCGGGCCCCGCGGGGCCCGCGGAGGTTACTCTTCCACCATGTCTTTCTTTCAAATATTTCTAACAAAAAAATATTCTTTGACCGCCAATTTAAAACCGCCACCTTGGAAAGAGTATTTGGCGTGGAGGCCGCGGGCCCCACGAGTCCCGCGGAGTCACCCTGCCACCCTGTTTTTTTTTCAAATATTTCTGACCTTTTTTTACTTTATTCTTTGGCCGCAATTTCGAATCCGCTATCTTGGCAAAAGCGTTTCACGTGGGTGCCGCGGGCCCCGCGGGACCCGCGAAGTCACCCAGCCACTGTTTTTTTTTTCAAATATTTCTGACCTTTTTTTACTTTATTCTTTGGCCACCATTTTGAATTTGCCAACTTGGGAAAAGCGTTTCGCATGGGAGCCGCGGGCCCCACGGGACCCGCAGAGGTCACCCTGCTACCCTGTTTTTCTTTCAAATATTTCTAACCTTTTTTTACTTTATTCTCTGGCCGCCGTCTTGGGAAAAGCATTTCGCAAGGGGGCCGCGGGCCCCACGGAACCCGCGGAGGATAACCTATCGCCCTAATTTTTCTCATATATATATATTATTTTTTACTATGTTCTTTGGCCGCCATTTTGAATCCACCACCTTGGAAAAAAATAGGTTCATTAGATTACTCCTCCCACCTACAACGACTTGCTCGAGCATAACCCATCTATCTCGACTGGCCACTGAGATATTCGCGTTTCAATTTTGTATGGCAGCCATCTTGTTTTCGCAATTTTGAAAAAAAATTATCGGTTTACTCATAGGCTGGCTGTTCTGAGCGACTTTAGTTCCGGGCAAACTCGATAGGGCAAGTCGTTGCGGAGAACTGGCCCATGTGTCAGGTCAGTTTCCACGTTCAGGACAGTTTTACATTTTTTTTTTTCTTATGCTATGGTGTATAAAGTCGAACCCTATTTCTAAAAGCTGCTATACAACACAAGTGAGTCTGTGAGTCTGACATTACTTTGTATGGCGGCCATCTTGGAAAATGGCGGAATCGAAAAATTAAGTATAGCGTTTGAATTTGTGGCCTCGAAGAGCCCCGGATGCAAAATTTCAATCGGATCGGAGTAAAAGAAACTTTGGCCGCCATTTTGAATCCGCCATTTTGGAAAAAAAATTAGGTTCATTAAATTACTCCGCTCACTTTGAACGATATTTGTTTGAGCACCACCCACCTGTTGCGACTGGCCTCTGAGATATTTGCGTTTCAATTTTGTATGGCGGCCATTTTGTTTTTGCAATTTTGAAAAAAAAAAACTGGTTCACCTATTGGCTGGCTGTTCTGAGTGACTTTTGTTCCGGGCAAACTCGATAGAGCAAGTCGTTGCGGAGAGCTGGCCCATGTGTCAGGTCAGTTTCCACATTCAGGTCAGTTTTTCATTTTTTGGTACTTACCATGAAATTTTTAAAGCGACGGTGTATAGAATCGAAACCCACCTCTTATGGGCTCTTCAAAACAACAGGTCAAAGATACAGAAATTACTTTGTATAGCGGCCATCTTGGAAAATGGCGCAATCGAAAAATAAAGTATGCAGTTGGAATCTGTGGCCTAGAAGAACCCCGGATGCAAGCTTTCAATCGAATCGGAGCAAAAAAAAATTTGGCCGCCATTTTGAATCCGCCATCTTGGAAAAAAAATTGCATCGTCAGATTTCCCCTTCAACCCTGAATGACATTTGGTCGAGCACCACCCATCTATCGCGACTGGCCTCTGAGATATTCGCGTTTCAATTTTGTATGGCGGCCATCTTGTTTTCGCCATTTTGAAAAAACTTTGACCGGCTCACCCATTGGCTGGCTGTTCTGAGCGACTTTAGTTCCAGGCAAACTCGATAGGTCGAGCCGTTGCGGAGAACCGCCCCATGTGTCAAGTCAATTTCCACGTTCAGGTCGATTTCGTATTTTTCTGGTGGTCGGGCAAGCAATTCTGATACGACAATGTATAGAGTCTAACCTCAACTCTTACAGGTTCCTCCAAACAACTCTGGGGTGAGTCAGTGAGTGAGTCAGTGAGTCAGTGGGTGTTCAGCTATATATATTATAATATACAAACTAGAAATAAATGTCAAATTCAAAACAACATCGAATTCGATTTTATTATGGCATTCAAATTTCAAACCTCTCCGAAGAACAATACAATTTGATTTGACCTCGATTCTAATATTAGTCGGAATGACGTTTTATTCGAAATGAAATTTCAATTGCAAACAATTTTGACAAATCTCAAGTTACTTGATCATGGAACGTTATGATATGATATTTAAATGGACTCGACTCTAGTTGGTCTCTAAAAAAAATAACCACGGTTTTTTTATCGAAAGAGGTTGTAAGGTTGTGTGAAATGCGTGGAAAATCGCCAATTATCGTTCAGTTGGTTTTATCGTGAGGTCGTAGGTGAGGATATTTATGTTAGTAGTAGGTACCTATATAATAATGAAGTATAAAGGAAAAACTATCACAGCTAGGTTAGCTTTATAATTTAACGAGTATACTTAGTCGACCAACTTATAAAATGTACCTACTGACGTTCATAGTATCCGCCTATTGTGACAGGCAACTACGGAATCCTACGCTGCGCGTGGCCCGACACGCACTTTAGTCCAGTACGGGAACGTGTTAATTACCCTTTATACTCACAAAACTCAAAAGTGCGCAATTTTTTGTAGACAGAATTTACTGAGTACTTACTGGTAAAAAAAAATATAACAGATTTTGACATTGCGTTATTTAATATTTAAGTTTTTGTTAGTAAAGCGTGTAAATCCAAAGAAAATTACACAAGTGTAATTTTTCTGTACTAGATTATTGCATTTGACTATAAAAACATCACCTGTAGTATTCTAACAGTTTTGTCAAGTGCTTACGTCAGCATAATTAGAAACTCGAAAAAAATTTATAAATCTCTAAAAAAAAATACAAGCGAATGGTGGCTGCTGAAATGTATTTAAAACTGTCAAAAGTAACGACAGTTTTCAATTCTAACAGATTTGTTAATAGCGTATTTTTTTATCAACAGCATAATTTTCAAAATGCTCTATTTTCCATAAAATAAATCTCATAATTCTCAACTCGGCTTTATTGTAGTAATCTAGCTTCTAATGAATTCATCAATACACAAGTTTTGTGAGTTCAATTTAGTTCCCGTACTGGCCGGTTTTTTTACTTTACTAGAAGACATCCCTAATGAAAAAGTTATTAATTATAAACATTCACTGCAATTCGAAATTCATTAAAATGTTTCCACCTGTCGAGATTGTATAAACTTATACAACATTGTTGGTATGCCGTGATTACTTGTTACTACGTAATTAACTTACCTATACTAGTTATGCAAAGCAATCATGTTAAACGTGGCCTTTAGGTCTTGTTACCTTAGGCTCTGTCTTCCCTGTAAGGGATATAGACGTGATTTGTGTATGTATGGTATACTAGTTTTCGAGCAAATATTTGACCTAAGCATTTAATTGACTAGTTAGGTCACTTTTTTCTATTCTTATTTCGTATTTCAGATATATTTTCACAACACATAGGTGTAACATCCATGACTCTGGTAGAAACATTCGTACCTATTCATCATACCGGGATTCGAACTTGGCATTAACCGGCAAAGTATGCGGCTTCTTACATATTTAACGTACCTATCGACAGTAGGTACTCGTGATTCAATCTCATGAATGAAATAGATCAACGAAACTTGGCGTGTTTCATAAGTAGCTACATGTTATGCTGTGAATTTGGATTCTCTGGTGTTAACTGGGACGATGTTATGAGGGTTTGAAAATACGGCGAAACGGTTTGAGAAAAGGTAGGTGGTGGCGCCCCGCCTTCTTTTTTTTCGTCTTGGCGTGCCCCCAGATTTGACAACATTGGAATGATCACCTTAGGTCCTCTGTTGCCTGTGGTCCTACTACAGTTTGTCCTACTGGTTTTCGATGCGCCTCCTTTCTCTGGGTATTTCGCCCTTCGGGCAATTAAAGATACCTAACTAACCTAACCCAACCTATTTTTGCATTAAAATATTATTGAATGATTCAAAATAATGGCAGCTAGATAAATATCCGAGTAGGACAAATTAGTAGGATCACGGGCAATACACTTGTTAGGTGCATGGTCTAAAGTGGTTACTCCAATTTCATAGAATGTCGTACACGGGGTTGAGTCAGAGTACTGCCGGTAATTTACTTATAATTATGCCTGTGAACAATATATAAAATATCTTTGAACTATGGGTCCGTTTCGTCGGGTTCTCTGTTGTCTAATGAGTAGATTTCCCTTTCGTCTGTTTCCCCGTCCGGCAGTTTCCCCGTTTGTACGTTGGCCATTGGGTACTGTTAGGTAGTGTATGTCTGTCTGTCCCTATGTATGCTTAGATCTTTAAAACTACGCAACGGAATTGATGCATTTTTTTAATAGATAGTGATTCGAGAGGAAGGTTTATGTGTATAATACGCAGACGAAGTCGCGGGCAGAAGCTAGTTTTAAATAAATAAAAACTATTAATAAGTGGAGTAACCTCTTCGCCGCCACGTCAAATACAAGAGATGTCACCCGTACGCCAGACTTCTTTATTGGGATGCCTAAAGTTGAACCTAAACCCAATGGAACAAAGGTCGCTTTTGTATTTAAGTAATGGACGTATATTATATAGGTGGTTGGCGTCGAAAAAGCTAAGTTGAAGCTAAACCCAATTGAACGAGGGTTGCTTTTGCATTGAAGTAATGGACGTGTATCCGTGTATGTCAACGCTAACGAGCTATGTCGTTAGCGTTGAATCTGCGGGGCCGATGTGTCGTTGGCGTCCCAAAAGGTTAAGAACTACCCCGAGCTCTATTATAATGAAACTGTAACACAATTAATTAAATGAAATCATTGGTTTGTTCCAGAAAATGCAAGTTATGGTTGCATATACGTTCCATACATCCATCAGCATTAAAAAAAAATTGAAATACCTTCACAAACATAATATGGTGAATTTTGCCTTACCATTATAAATGTAATTTCAAAAATATATTTAAATAATGCTGTACATAATGCTCTATCTATTATCTAATCTATCTAATCTATTATCTTGTTCTTTTACCGTGTTGCGATGATCTGTCCGGGCTTTGGACATAAGTATAGTAAAATAAATGAGCAAATAAATGGACAATGTGTCGTATGTATTTCACTTCAACAGGTTTGAAATTTGTATACGTCCTAAATTACTATTAGTTTGCCCCTCATTGCAATTACTGACTGCCGATTAAGGGTCAGTGGTCCACCATGGGCGGCTGCGTAGAGCCGTGGAGGTAGACTGTGCGGAGCAACCTATAGTTAGTGCTGTGTTGCGTGCAGGTGATCGTGCTGAACCACCCGGGCCAGATCAGCAACGGCTACACGCCGGTGCTGGACTGCCACACCGCGCACATCGCATGCAAGTTCGCCGAGATCAAGGAGAAATGCGACCGCCGCACTGGTATCTATTACTTAACTAATCTGCATGTACAGTCAAGTGTAATAATATGTATCTAGACAAAGATTCAAAAATAAGTACCATACGCTCTTACACCGGCGTAATAAGGTCGTGGGACATATTTTTGAGAAGTTCCTATCAATACTTATTTTTGCACTTGACCGTACCTAACATATTTGACAATGCCACTCGAGTAGATTAGAAGAAAACTACAGCTCTAATAATCTAGTCAACTAGTCTACTAGTCTAGACCACTAGGCCCATTTTACACCATAACTATACCTACCATCCTATCCATATGTGTAAATATCTCTCTCTCTCTCTCTCTCTCTCTCTCTCTCTCTCTCTCTCTCGTGGAAAATTTTATTTGGGTTGTAGTTTCTTAGCAATACACATATTTATACCAATTTCGTGTGTACTTTCCGAGTGATACGATACGCATTCAAAAATCGGGCTTTTGGTACAGTCAACTGTAAAAATAAGAAAAGAATTTGTATAGATACGAACCTAAAACAAAAATATGCCCCACGACTTTATTAGTTACAGTGTTAGAGCTTATTATTTTTGAAACTGACTAGGTAGGTAGTTACATATTAAACTTGACTGTACAGTCAACGTCATAGGTGATAAAAATATTTGCTCGCCATACTATACCGACTTGGAAAGTTCAAACTATATGACGCTGGCTGTACCTATCGCGTCCGATTATCTAAACGTTCGTTTGATTGCCTGTTAACCCTCATGGTGACATCGCGTTGGAGCCAACACCTTCATTTGATACGTTGGCTATATGAATTAATATTATGAAAACCGGATTTTAGATAGCTATGTTAATTTTCGATGAATTAATCATTATATATGTACCTTGACCTCGGAGAAGTTTAGTGTAGGTAGGTGTAATATAATTTATTATTACCTAAATGACCGAGTTTTGCTCCGAATTTTTTTTTGGGACGTTTAAAAAAATTGTACCTAGCTAGATCGATATATATAGTTTGGTTCATATTTACAAGAATTTGTTCATGCTAGAGGTAATCTTAGTGAGTAGGTTGTTTACTATTAAAAACATCTGATTAATTAAATAGACTCATTCGTTCTTATTTCGTTCTGTTCTTATTCCGCCAGTCTGTATTCATCACTCGTTCTTAACTTCGCCTTATGGTGAATGCAGAGATCTCTATTCTGTAATTTCGCAAAATCTATCCATGTTCCTCGTCTAGATCATATAGGACCTATATTATAGGTAGTACCTCAATGAAACATTTCAGCTTTTTTGGTTCTATAGCTTCAGGCGAGTGTTGCTATGACTTTACTTGTTTAATATCGAGACTAGCTCTAGCTCTTACCTACAGTCAGCATCATATAGTTTGAAGCACTCGAGTCAGTCAACTACTTCGATGCACCATAGAAATAGTATGATGTGTAGAAGTTTGCCTTGAATGTTTCATACTTATATGACGCTGACTTTACAACTTTAATCTGGAGATGATGATACCGTTTCGCAGAAATCTTAATCAGTTCTAGTACCTACTTATCCAAGTCCATGCAGATTTTTTGAATTTGTCGCCGTTTTCCAGACTTCTATCGTAAGTCAGGCTTTCTACCACCAAGCCCTGGGATAACCAAACCGAACACATGATAGGATATAGTGACGCGAAATATTTAGGTATTTACAGGACGATCGCTCGCTCGACGAAATGCTCAGAGCGGGAATTACCTGTCCTATAGATATCAGTAAAAAAGATAATTAAGTAATATACTATCAGACACACTAATACTATAAGACTGCTACGATTCTAGTGGGGAAAGTACCTACCCTCGTCACAATATTAGAGATATAACAAAGTGAAGCTAAACGGCATGTTTTTTTTACTTCAGGTGCATTTTATAAAAAAAAGTGAACTGTTAATATTAGTTTCGTACCTACTTTGTAGTGCAATAATAAAGTTATTTGTGAATAGGCAAAACCACGGAATTAAACCCGAAGTCTATCAAGTCTGGCGACGCGGCGATCGTGACGCTGGTGCCAACCAAAGCGCTGTGCGTGGAGTCGTTCCAGGAGTTTCCACCGCTCGGCCGGTTCGCCGTGCGCGACATGCGCCAGACCGTCGCCGTCGGCGTCATCAAGGTGAATCACCAACTCTTAGTGTGAGTTGCACCAAGTAACTTTAACCATAATCAGTCTTTTTTTACAGAAAAGCTATGAAATACTATGCCAAAATCGTCGGTTATGGTTAAAGTTATTGTGGAAGTGAGTGCAAGTTACACTTAACGTGGCGGGTTGATGCTATCACTGATTTATATCCATGTTAGTTCTTCCGTAACGAGGACCGAGGATTTACATTAAAACCGGCCAAGTGCGGGTCAGACTCGCGCACCGAGGGTTTCGTACAAATTCGACAAGAAAATATGCTTAGATATCTAGTGTTAGCAGAACCCGCCTCAGTGCGCGAGTCTGCCCCGCACTTTCCTGGGTTTATTTTTTCAATTAATTCAGTACATTTGAAAAAGGTTTGTTTTGAAAAAATAAGTTAAGGACCTGTTTGTTTCTTCAATGCTACATTATTTGTTACAGAGCGTGAACTTTAAAGAAGTGACAACCGGTAAAATCACCAAGGCTGCCGAGAAGGCCCAGAAGAAGAAATAACTATGGAGCACACTAAACACATTAATGCAGCCGGCAACCACCGCCCGCTGCGTAGCGTCTTGCGCTGCCGCGCTTTCGTCTTGGGTTCTGGTCACGCGTTCGCCGCTTATTGTTTCGCCGCCTGCGCCCGCTCGCGACTCTCCCGTAGTCTCCCCTTACGATCGGAGCTTCTTCACTGGTCATGGTCACATCTCGCTCGCCCCTGACTTATGCATTTATCATAGCACGATATTACTAAAGTTAGTTCGTTTTAGTTACGCTTACATGTTAAGTTTATATATTTGTGATTATTTTAGTCGTAAGTTACTTACAAAGTTTGAGTTTCCGTATTTAAAAGCTCGGTACGTTTTATTTTTCCATCGCAAAGAATTTAGAAGGAAAGGCAATATAATTGTGGTTGAGTTTTTAAGCCACTTCACAACACGAAGTTCGTTTATCGGTATGTTTAAGTGCAAACTTTCTTTAAACGTATACACTTTTTCATTTATTATATTAAGCACTGTCCCTTCACGAATTCGAGTAGTCCCTGTGAAAATAACGTCAGTACAGTACAGTTGATCTGGCCAATCCCTACAAAAGATAGAGGAGGTGTCTTGTTAGTTAGCTATCCAGATATTTTTTTACAATGTGAACCTTTGGGTGTTTTATTGACTACTCATGATTGATAATTTTATACGTACCTATTAGAATTTCAATGTCAACTGTGAAATTATCAGTGAACGTTTAAATGTTAGGTATTTACTTAGTGTATTTTGGTTCGTGAAGTGCAATAATAGTTAGGTGACAAACATCACGATTAGTAAGCAAAGGCAAGTTGATTGGAAATCTGTTCCCCGTAGTTGTGAATATGGAGTAAAATAGCAGTCTCACGAGGCGTCAAACGCCTCTCAGTAATATTGGGCAACTTTGTAAGATGTAGATACTTAATGATGAATGTTATCTCTGTTGTTAGTTATATAAAAAATTATCAGATATCAGTTATTGAAATAAATTAAGTTGTGTGTTGTATAGGGTTTAAATATTCAAAGCAATAAATCCATTTCGTTATTATTGTCAAATTCTATTATAGCAGTTTTAATAATAGTTTTAGGCTGATTGAACTTTGTAATGTCTTCAGTAATTTTATAAAGACCTTTGATCCCGATAAACCAATAAAGAAGCTACTGGTATTGAAAGAGTTTTATTTATTAGATCCCTAGCTATTGCTCCTTCGGACCCAACCCTTCAGACCCACCATACCCCTGGTACTACCCCTGGGGGTAGGGTGGGACCGAACCATACCAGCAATAGTGCTGGGATTTGAGAAATTGAAAAAAAAGTCGCTACGCGGGGCCCTTACTCCTGGGTGGCTACCTAACTAAATACTAGTTTTGTAGATGTGCTTTCAAAAATCGGGCCCCAGGTTGGCTGAACAGATCTGGTTGAAATTTCATACGGAGATTAGTCTGAATTAGCATAAGTAGGCTACTTTGTATCGGGGCATGGGTCGTGGTCCACCTAATTTGGTCCACCCGGAAAAAATGCTGACAGTATTTCGAATAACTGCTTATTATTTTAATACTAAAATTGGTAGGTTAGGTTAGTTATTGTCCCTGGCCGTTAAGAAGTCAATCCTGACACATTGCACAACTATGAAGTTCCTGATTATTGTTAATGTCAAGCCTCTATCAACCACAGGAGAAAAATGCTAGACTTCCTTGTTGGGGTGCGAGTCGGGTTACCTCCACGTGTGTTCAAGAGCTGCGGTTCGTTTTTGGATCCGTCCGGGGGAAGAGCAGTGCTTGGTCCGGTGCACCCTGGGCATCGGCTAATGATTTCCTGGCAGTTTCTGAGGGATATCATTGACCGTTGGCTAAGAACCCGACAGGGGGGGGGGTCTTGACCATTAGTTTTTTTTATTTATATTTTTATTACTTTGACATTGGCGAAGTTGTCGTCGCTATTTCGCTCACTTGATACGCCACAAAGCCCACAAATAAGAAGAAGAAGAAGAAGACTTCCTTGTTGCGTGCCCTATCTCCGTAACTATAATTACTAAAATCTTTAAACTTGGCATAATTACTTATGATATCTGAAAACTGATTTCTGTATTTTGCAAAATTCCCCGGGGATAAGAAATAAAAAGGATCATTATATGATTTAGCTCCTTTTATATTTGGCCGACATGTTCCCTGAAGCACGTAATAGGAAATAATATTTGTAGAAATGATTGGATGAATGTGGTATATGTCACTTTGACGTTACCTGCGCGGACGAAGTCGCGGGCAAATGCTAGTACCATACCTACATGACGCTGACTGTACCTACGGTAACACAATTAAGATCCCCCTCCTACTCTGTCTAGCTCTTAGCTAACGGTCAATGATATCCCTCAAAATCTGCCAGGATATCATTAACCGATACCTACCCAGGGTGCACCGAACCAAGAACTGCTCTTCCCCCGGGCGGATTCGCGGAGATAACCCGACTCGCACTCGTATATCTGAGGTTTCATTATACCATGGTGTCTTATACCCAGTGGCCTAACTAAAGTGAGGGAGGGCTGGCAAAATGTCACGGGCCCTAGCTCTATGGGGCCCCGAACTGAAGGGACGATGATCGACTTCTTTATATTGAGGAAGGACCTCCCATCTGATCAATTTGCCACGAGCCCGCTATACTTAGTTACGCCGCTGGTTATTATATCCAATTACTCTATTACACCGACTTATTATGATTTACTTAGTAGTGTCATAATGCCTAAAACCCAGAACTTCACAATGCCTTCATCTCAAAGCAGCATAATATAATGGGCCCTATTTTGTTTTGAGTTTTGTAAGACGTTGTAGGGCAAAGTCATTATACACCATGGTTTGATTAAACCTCAGCATTAAACGATTGATTCATTGATCAATAACTTTCGTATAGTAAGTATAGGTAGTTTAAAAATGAGACACATGGTAATTTGGAAATTAGTAATATTAGTCAGTAAGGCATTATGCAATTTAGTAATAATAAGCCCTAGAAATATATTTGCTTAGTATATACACACGGATAAACCTAAGTGGGCTCCCACTGGCCCCTCCCACGCGAGAAGCACATGAGACTTTTTGATTTGACACTTGGAACTGAAAATATTAAAGAAGGACATTTTTAATCGACGAAAGAAAATCACTAGTTTTCAACTCAACGCGTATTTTATTTTTTTACTAGCTTCTACCTAGAATTATATTGAAGAACTGAATGTTGATAGTCATATTCTGCAATAATTATTTACGTTGCAACTCTAGGCAGCTACGACCTTTGACATGTTTATCGCTATCACGCGGGAACTATGCAATTTTCCGGCATAAAAAGTAGCCTGTGTTAATCTTAGGGTACCAGCTATCTCTCTTCCAAATTTTATCCAAATCCGTCCAGTCGTTTCAGCGTGAAGAAAAAACAAACATACACACATCGTCACATCCAACCATCCAGCCTCACTCATAAACTTTCGCATTTGTAATATTAGGTACTAGCTGTAGTTGCCCGAAACTTCGTCTGCATAGAGTTCGTTTATCGCTATCCCGCAGAAATTACGCAATTTTCCGAGATAAAAAGTAGCCTATGTGTTATTCCAGAATATAATCTATCTATGTTCCAAATTTCATTCAGATCTGTCCAGCCGTTCTGACATGAAAGAGTAACAAACATCCATCCATCCATACTTGCAAACTTTCGCGTTTATAATATTAGTAGCTAGGATAGGAATTGTATTGGGTGCCTTTTTTTTTAACGGAGAGGAAATCTTTATGGATGCCCTAGGCACGGGATGCCTAGGGTTATGTGGGACTCCCCCCGAAGGGGTATACCCGGGGTGATGGGGACGCAGTGGGATGCCACTAGGGTTTCACCACGGACGTCCCCCCGGTGGCCCCGGCTTCCGCCAGGACCGCGGCAAGAAGGGGAGGGCCCGTACGCTGGGCCCGTCTTCCCTTAGACTTAGACAATGAGACCGTGCATTGCAGGTAGGTAATGCCCCCTTCCCGTTCCCGCGCTGGCCTCAAGGGATCGGGCGAGCGGTGCAAGCACCGAGTTCGCCTTTCCCCCCCTCGTCTGAGCAAGGAGCGGTTGCACATTGAAACGAGATCAATGTGAGTCCGCCCCCCGAACTTCTTACGAAGGCCTCCCGAGGAATAGTGCCCAACGACGGCTTCGCCGCCGCCGTTGCTTCCTCCTTGGGGCTTAGGGCGCATCCGGGTATGCCTCCCATCAGCTTCCCCTCACCCCGAACCCCCATAAGAGGTATGACATTCCTCCAGGGTGCCACCCCCTTCGGAATCTCGTACCCCTTCCCCTCTCTCAGAGCGGGGAGTGCATCCGGATAGGTGCAATACTGCCGCACTTTTCGCCACCTCCAGGCGTGTGGGGTCACGGCGGGAGGGGCCAGAGCTAACCCCATCAGCTTCCCCGCACCCTGAACCTCAAATGCCCGAAGGCCCCTCACAACGCCCGAAGGCTCCGCCGAAGCGCCGCCACATCCTAAGCACCCTCTGCTATGCCCCTAGAGGCCAGAGGGATACTGGGAGCAGCACTCAGGGTGCCTAAGCACCTGCCGCAAGGCGGGCACATGACTTGCAACAGGTAGGCCCCTCAAACCCCAACCCTCCCAGTCGGACATTAGCCACCGGTTAACTAATTTACTTAATAAATTAATTAACCGTTGTTTCCCAGGGTGCACCTGCCTAAGAGTTACCCTCCCCCCCCCCCCCCCCCCCCCCGTGTGTCCAAGAGCCTTTGATAGAAGGGAACTCTAACGGTAGAGCTCTCCGCGGTTTCCGACGTCGCACCCCTTTGTATGGGGTGCCTATGATGACCACGCGTAACTCTTTACAAAGTAGTCCGATTTTGATAATTCTTCTTTTATCTCTATACTATAGCTTCTGCCCGCGACTTCATCTGTGTAGAATTATACATATAAACCTTCCTCTTGAACCAATCTATCTATTAAAAAAAACAGCATCAAAATCCGTTTCGTGGTTTTAAAAATTTAATCATACATAGGGACATGCAGACAGACAGCCAGACTGACAGATAGCGGAAGGCGACTTTGTTTTATACTATGTAGTGATGATTTTTACAAATACCTACGGTACCTACGACTGAGCCAGTAGTATGGAAGGAAAAATATCTACGACACTACCAGTAATGCGGCTTAGTGGTGTGGTGGGGAAGGAGGGTTCCAATGGACAGATCTACTTTTTTATATAGAAAAGGTGGGAAGGTAGGTAGTAGGTATATTAGATGGTAGATTCCGTTATAACAACAAAAAAATAATGAAAGAGGAACTCAAATTTTACATAGGTATTGCTTCTTCTTTTTTTAATATGGCCCCATCGATCGATGCTCTTGATCACTTGCGGAGGTAACCCGACTCGCACCCTAAATTTTACATTCTAAATTGTTGCCATGTTCAACCATAATATGTCAAAATGTAGATTGTTTGGTGTTAAGTAGGTGAGAGCAAGGATTCTAACAGTGGCACCCTCAATTTTCTTTCATTTATTGCCGTACTCACACTATTTTTTACAATTTTACATCTTACCTAATACAAAAATAGTAATGTGCGTCAAGACTAAAAAGACAAAATGTGATTTTTTGTTCGAAAAGTAAAGCTTGAATCTTGCTAGTTAATTCATATTAATAAAACATTTTGTCCCCCTCAACCCCTCAAAATTCTACTTTTGTTTAAGCCTACGTGACCCGTTCATCATCAGCAAAAATAAATGTTTTCCTATCGATAATAATTGTCTTTCATGCTAGTCATTTGAGTAACTAGGAACAAAGAACGATACGAACGAAACGTCAGTCAGTTCTGACATTTCTGACAATCAGTTAACACGTACCTACTTACATCGGCAGAAAATTTTGCCGCGATATTTTACCAGAAACTTGTATCTGTGATAACGAAACACGATGACGTGTGCTTCGCCGTAAGTGAAAGTAATTTTTTAGTGGTAGGAGCACTACACGTAGGCCTTCAATATCAGTTTTTGTTTTGTTGATCGCAGTCTCTCGCGAGTCGTCGTTTGGTTCAGTCGAGTCCTTCCACGTAATATTTTACTGCGATAAAGATGTGCGGAATTTTTGCATACATCAATCATTTAACTCCAAAAACCAGACGGGAAATATTGGAATTGCTGGTTACTGGATTAAAACGCTTAGAATATCGCGGTTATGACAGTGCGGGTGTCGCGATCGATTCCCCAGACCAGAAAGATATATCTGTGGTAAAGAATAGTGGCAAGGTAGCGGCCTTAGAAGAAGCGTTGCAGGAGCGTAGCCTCGACCTATCCCTAGAAGAATGCGTGGAGTCGCACTGCGGCATCGCGCACACGCGCTGGGCCACGCACGGCGAACCCAGTGCCATAAACTCGCACCCGCAGCGCTCCGGAGAAGACAACGCCTTCGTCGTCATCCACAATGGAATTATCACCAACTACAAAGCAGTCAAGACCTTCCTTGAGAAGAAGGGGTATGTCTTTGAGTCGCAGACCGACACTGAAGCTATTGCTAAGCTTGTTCACCATATCTATCACCAGCACAAAGATTACAACTTCCAGGAACTTGTTGAACAGGTAATCCAACAATTGGAAGGAGCATTTGCATTATGTTTGAAATCCCGCTACTTCCCAAATGAGTGTGTTGCTACACGCCGTGGTAGTCCACTGCTGGTGGGTATTAAAATGCGGCACCGACTATCTAGCGATCATGTTCCTATTATGTACACTAATAACAAAGCTACAAGGGGTGTCGTCCCTACTGTGCCACGAGTTGACAGCCATGCTCACTTCCAACCCGAAGAAGAACGAACAGTTGAATATTTCTTTGCATCTGATGCTTCTGCAGTTATTGAACACACCAACAGAGTACTGTATTTTGAAGATGACGATGTTGCACATATAAAAGATGGAGTCCTGAGCATTCATCGCCTATCAGGAAGCAGCACTGATCCTCACCAGAGGGAAATCTTAACATTGAAACTGGAATTGCAACAAATCATGAAGGGTAATTATGATTACTTCATGCAGAAAGAGATTTTTGAACAGCCAGAATCCATTGTGAACACTATGAGAGGTAGACTTAACTTTGCAAATGGCACAGTTACACTAGGAGGTATTAAAGATTACATTCCAGAGATAAAACGCTGTCGCAGATTGATGCTAATTGCATGTGGGACCAGTTACCATAGTGCAGTGGCCACTCGTCAGTTATTGGAAGAATTAACAGAGCTCCCAGTTATGGTTGAACTGGCATCTGATTTTTTGGACAGGAACACTCCAGTTTTCCGTGATGATGTTTGCTTCTTTATCTCACAATCTGGTGAAACTGCTGATACTCTAATGGCACTACGATACTGCAAGCGTCATGGAGCTCTAATTGTTGGGATCACTAACACTGTGGGTAGTTCTATTTGCCGCGAATCGCATTGCGGTGTGCACGTTAATGCTGGACCTGAAATTGGTGTAGCCTCTACAAAAGCCTACACCTCACAATTTGTCTCCCTTGTCATGTTTGCCTTGGTAATCAGTGAAGATCGCATTTCACTGCAGAAGAGGCGAGCTGATATTATTGAAGGACTTCATGAATTAGATGGCAAAATAAGGGAAGTGTTAGCTTTGGATTCAGAAGTGAAAGCTCTTGCTGAAGACTTATATCGTCAGCGTTCATTGCTTATAATGGGCCGTGGATACAATTTTGCTACATGTCTGGAAGGTGCCCTCAAGGTAAAAGAGTTAACTTACATGCATAGCGAAGGCATTATGGCTGGGGAATTGAAACATGGACCACTTGCATTAATTGACGACTCTATGCCAGTGGTAATGATTGTAATGCGCGACCCTGTTTACACCAAGTGCATGAATGCACTGGCACAAGTGACGGCGAGGCAGGGGCGGCCGATCCTACTGTGCGAACAGGGTGACGAGGAAACTATGTCGCTCGCCTCACGATGCCTGCAAGTGCCCAAGACTGTTGATTGCTTACAGGGAATACTTACTGTTATTCCCATGCAGCTGCTTGCATACCATATTGCTGTATTGCGTAACTGTAATGTTGATTGCCCGCGAAATCTCGCAAAATCCGTAACAGTTGAATAATAACTAATAATTTACCACACCTAATAACACTCATAACTTTATTTCATTTTAATAATATTTTAATGTAATTATAACTATATTTTAATGCAATTTTCTGATTTAAGTACTTAGCCACTGGAAATAACAATATACCATAAGTTTTGAAGTGAAATCATAATGATTTAACTAACAAGTTTCACTTTGTTAAATAGCCCAGATAATTCAAATGCGCTAGCAGTAAAATTAAATGAGTGAAAATGTAACACATGGTTGATTCAACATCACAATATTAATTAGCTTAAAGCGAATTAGACAATCCATAATAAAATTACCTTCAGTTTGTTGTTTTTCTCTCTAAATAAAATTATTCTCTCTAAATAAAATCTAAATAAAATTTGCTTTCACTTCTATTCAACTTTATCAATATATCTGTTGCAATCCAAAACAAATGGATTGTCCTCCCTTACCTGTGATGATGATTATTACTTACGAATGGACATCTGGGATGGAATAGATGTAAAACTTATTTTTATTTCCATAATGGGTAGGTACTTCTGATTATGTTACATTACTTGTATGATGTTACAAAATAATATGATTCTCAATATATTCTTGTATTGCCTTTCCCCAAAAGGAAAAAAAATATTCTTAAAAGATTACTTTCTCTTTCATCTGTTTATTTTTCTGTCTGTCTGTTTGTCATCATGTTCAAATTAATATAAAATACTCAAGGTATCTTAGACCTATAAAATACGAACTGTTGTAATCAAAGCCTAAAGAAAATTCCCTTTGACCAGAGTTATGAAAAGAAGTGAACAGACTCCAAAAATATTTTATTGTTTTTGATTAAAAATACTATGAAATGCAAACTCATTTTTTGCTTGCTATTATTGTACGGACCTTTAAGTGCGCGAGTCTGTCATGCAGCCTGTTCTTTCAGTTATTTTCATAATGAAACAAAAGAGAAACTACCAAATTACACCTACCTATATCAAATATAATAATTCTGGAGTTCTATTTCAGCAACAAATTGGTATAAATAATGTATTGTGCAAAGACAAGTACAAGCATGTGTGTACTTTGATATTAGTCCGTGTTGAATCTCTTTTTCAACCGTTTTTTTTTTTTTACTTTTCTTTTACTAAAATCTAGCCAGGCCCCATGAAGTCCAAAGTTCGAAATTTCATTTGTTGCCATTCCGCTCACATTAACAAACATCTATAAGAGAACGGTAGGATACGTATTTACTTCGAATTTCGGAGTAGAGAAGGAACTGCTTCATTTATACTCTGACAACAAAGAATAGAAAAACGATGATAAGAGAAATAAAAAATATTACATACGTTTATTACAATTTTCAAGCACTACGCAAAAATTTACACCGTTCCGAAGGAAGTAGTGTCCTCGTTTAATTTCTAATCTTTATTGTCGGAATCTATCAATTTTGGTTAAGAGAAATTTTCTGAGATATGCAGAAAAAAGGTAGCAGCCTAAAGGTTGTCTCAGAGACGTCAGTTAATATTTTGTAGTTACTTATTAGTAGTGACGATTTCCAAATAAAAATGTAAAATTAAAGAGTCATAAATGAATGAAGTTGATTGACGTCTCAGTACGGTGGGAGCTTTCTATTTATATGTACCTAATTATTCATATAACCATTCGCATTTTCTTACATTCCGTTGGTGACTTTGGTTTATTTTTACACATAGTGTCAATTTTAGAATAGTTCATTTTAATGTAATTTTTTTGAGATTCTTTTATGCGATAGTTATTAATTATTATCAAATACGAATAGAGATATCTATTTTTAGGTATAATATCGATAAATATCATTTACGTATCCAAATTGAAATTCTACTTTATTTTAGTTGTTTAATACCATAGAAAACTCTAGCAATAAATGGGCATACTGTTGTAGGGAGCAACGCAAGATCATATGCGATGGGGCAGTTTAAAGTTAACTTAATTAATGTATCCATCTTTCATAAAGCGGATGCCTTTACTTTATTTGGTAATCGCATCCGCCCCAGCATAGCCGAAGTAAAACATCTCAATCTAGAAAGTAACTTAAACTTGGGTATATTTACGTTATATTACGTACTTATTGCTTAGCAGAAATCATGCAAATGTTTGTCGAAACGTATTTCCCGTAGTTCACTATCAGTATTTAGCATTAACCGAGGCCTTGTTCCGATACCTGTTTCAGATAATATTTGGTTGCGAGTATTATATTCGTTCAGTACTTAACTGTGAAGTACAGTTAATAAATACTTATTGTATTCCTACATTGTAAGGTGCAGATTATGCTATAACATTAGTAAATTTATAAACCAGGTTAAGCAGGCTAAATAATAAGTAAAGATTTTTTGATATTGTAAAAACGGTACGAATCTTATAGAGTGCTCATCGTCATATTGTGAAGAGACTTCGTTATTTTTACCCAGGCTTGTGTAGCTATTTGTTTGAGCACGGTGTCATTCGGGCCCAATGCTGACGTAGGATTTAAGTTTAATCTATAGGTTCAGTGAGTAGCATAAGTAGCTGAACACTCGAAATTGTAAAAAATATTTTTCACTACCTCTCTGTCTTCCTTTCTCTCTCTCAGACACACACTGTATTGCAATAGAGGCTGTGTTGTATAAGTTTTGGGCGACCGGTCATCTACCTACTGAATTCTGCTCCTGCCCTGCTAGTGTGCGCTCTGTCAAGATAGGATGTAGTTGTCATCCATAGCATAAAGTTCTTTAGTTGATTGTTATTGCAATAAAGCGATAATCCTTTACATTAAAGAAATTATGACTGCAAACAAATTCAACTATGCATTTTTATAAATTTGGCGTGCAATAAATAAATAATTATTTAGTTCTATGAAATGATAAATTTATTTTAATATATATTTCCTTTTGCAACTTACTAGTCAAAAATATTGTACTTCAAACAATGGTGTGCTGTACTTTTATTTTATTTGAACTATTCGAAATGTTAAATATGTGCTAATAAGACCGTGTTACATTCGTGCATTGGAAATACGAATTGCCAGGCTTTCTCTGAGTCTGACAAAATTGGCGGGAGAAAAAACGGACGACGAGGTTGGCAAGCGGAATTCAAAGTGACGTTATTAAAATACTTATTTACTTAAATCAAATTCAGGTGCTAATGCAATTTGCTTGTGCTAATTTAATTAACACAACAAAACTTAGGTCTATAATGTTTTGTTCGTTACTAGGTTATAAACTGTATTAGCTCGGATCACGGGCTTGTATTGAATTTTTATCCACATACGTGGTAGTGATGTTGTTAATGTACTTCCCGCTAGTTGCATCACGTAGGACGTAGGCCTTACAATACCGGCTGTGATGCCTGTCGTGGCGGTATTGGTGGTGCCGTCGTAACGCATTCTCACATCACCGGCTGTCTCTTCTCTTACAAATCGTCACAACCACGAGTTCCACGAGTGTAACATAAAATAACTTAGGGGTTCAATAGAATTAGCTTTTTTTTTCATATGTATTATGTGTACGTGCCTGGAATTGTAATAAATCTTTATTTTGTGATACTTTCTTATTTTATTTATTGGGCTCTTCCAAACTTCCAACCATTTGTAGGCCTTGCATTAATTATTTAGATACCAATTCAATGTAGAAATTGTTTTTCTAATTATTACCTAATCTTACTGTGTTTCTCCAAATAGACGTAGCTAGCAGAATTTTTAAACTACATTCCTCAACGCCAGTAGCTTAAATATTATTGCTTACTTAATTCTCGCCTCTCACTGCAGTCTACATGCTCCTCTTTCTACCTAGACTGATTTAGGCTACTTACGTGCTTTGCTTAACCTTCAGAACGTCGAATTTGTAACTAAACTAACTAAAACTGAAGTGTTATTTTCTTAACACTTTCTACCCGTCGGTCCCATCAGCCAAGTATGTATCTGCCACCCTAAGAAACAAAAATATTTTCTCTAACATGCAATGAAATAAATTAAAAACATCCAAGAAATTTTATTTCTACAAAAACTATAAATACCTCATTCTTCCATGCTGGTCTGGGAGTAAAGAAAAAACATAAAATGTATGTGTGTTGCTTCTCTTCCCACGCAGATTGTAAAAGCCCATCGAGGGAATGGGTGAAAATCTTAGGAATCATATTATAGGCAAGGCAATGCGGCTAGCAACCCATCTTTATTTTGATTACCCTTTCCACCTATACGCCTACAATTAGGCTAAACGTGGCCTTTAGGTCTTGTTACCATAGACTCTGTCTACCCCGTAAGGGACAGTCAAGGGCAAAGATATGTATACACCACAGAGTGTCAAAAAGCATGGTCATCTAAATGGTCATAAATTTGGCTACATATAAAAGTACATAAATTAGTATACATGATTTGAGAGATAACTATGTATACAACATTTGCAATAATATGTCCTCATGTATTAGGCCATAAACTTAGAATCACCGTAAAGTTCAAAAATATGTATACACTATTTAACCATTAATTATGTATCTAATATGATAACCAAAAATATGTAAACAATCCAAAATTCTATTAACACAACTCTATTGTCAGGAGCTTATGAACGTATTTGCGTAACATCGAACTCTGTAATCTTAATGTAATCAGCCAACCACTTGAAGCTTCAAGTCGTATACAACAACTGCTATTCCAAACTCTTTAACTGATAATTACTCTATTTATTTAAAACTAGCTTCTGCCCGCGACTTCGTCTGCGTAGAATTATACATAAAAACCTTCCTCTTGAATCACTCTATCTATTAAAAAAACCGCATCCATATCCGTTGTCTAGTTTTGAAGATATAAGCATACATAGGGACATAGGGACAGAGAAAGCGACTTTGTTTTATACTATGTAGATTTAGTGATCATGACAAGGGCCCACAATCTTGCTAAATGTGGCCTGTAGGTTGTAGGTACTGTAGACTGTAGGATAAAAACGTGATTTGTGCATGTGCATGTGTCATGTGTCACTTTGGGATTTTTTAATTACATTTGACTTACCGTTTCTTATGGTTTTTCTTGCGGCTTTTCATTAATTTTGAAGGAGAAAATGTATCGTTTAAGTGATCATTTAAAACATAGGATTGTTGCCTTATGCGAGGAAGGTATATACGTGCTTGATATAGCTCTGCTGACGAATTAGGCATCACGGTAAGAAATATTAAACATGTTAATAATAACGTACTATAGAAAATATTACTCTCTAATCACTTTGTCTTAAGTTTAAGGAGTGGTTTTCTTTATTATACAGTTATTTTAAGTATACTTTGCCTTTTATCAAGTAAAAAAAAATTAGAAAATAGCGTAAATCGCCAATAACTGTATGATTTGATATTGACGACACGGATGGCTCAGTGGTGAAGCAACCGCTTTCTGAGTCGAAGGCCCCGGGTTCGAAACCCGGCCAGGGTAATGTTTGTGTGATCAACTCGAATATTTGTGCTTGGGTCATGGATGTTCTACATACATACATACATACATACATCTTGTCTTTATCCCTTACGGGGTAGACAGAGCCTGAGGAAACAAAACCTTAAGGCCACGTTTAGCATGATTTTAGGCGTATAGGTGGAAAAATTAATCAAAATAGTGATGGGTTGCTAGCCGCATCGCCTATAACATGATTCCAAAGAATTTCGCCCATTCCCTCGATGGACTTTTACCATCTGCGCGGGACGAGAAGCAACTGGTACATTCTATGTTTTTCCTATACATACATACATTCACACATCCATACATATATACATACATACGTACGTACGTACATTCTATGTTCTATATATTTAAGTATGTATTTATTTATATAGGTATGTATATCGTCATCTACTCGTAACTAGTACCCATAACACAAGCCTTCTTGAGTTTATGTATACATATTTCGATACTTTGGGTATATATTTATTTTTGTCCCTGAATGTACCTAGCGTTTTCATCTTCAATCAAAATCAACGAAATCTGAATCTGTAAAATCTATTAAACATGCCGATTGATAACGTCGTGGTGACAGGTCAAAACATGCGACAAACATATGCAATGACAAGTCTGTACTGTTTTCGTGAATTGTCAAAACATACTTTACAAATTTGTTTCGTGTGACTAGGCCGTAAAGTTGATATTCGCAGATTACATTTTGTATACATATTTTCGTGGCAATTACTGAATCTATATTTAATGACACAAGTATGACTATAATATTTTGCATTATTTGCAGGATACTAATAATGGAATTTTGATTGTATACAAGTTTTTGGACTTGCTAGGTACATATTTATGTTGCCAGTGTAGTTTGCATATTTATTACCATTTGAATGAGTATATATCTTTTTAACTTTATATGATTACTTATTTTCTTTCACTTTACTTGCATATATATCTTTGCCCTTGACTGGACAAAGACGTGATTTATGTATGTAATTAATCAACCTGTATTAATGACATCCTCCAGCCAGGCCCACCATAACCCTGGCACTATACCCCTGGGGGTAGGGTGGGACTGAACGTTATAATAGTAGTGCTGGGATTATAGAAATTGAAAAAAAACGGATCGAAAAAAATCCTACGTATTTCTGGGTGGTTTGCCTACAGCAGCACTACGGTCGAGTTCCGTGAAGTCGTCATTTGATAATACAGATTTATTCAACATAATTTTCCCGTAGGATTAGGTATTTTCCCGCGATAAAAAGTAGCCTATGTCACTCAGTGATTATGTAGTTTTCAAACAGCAAAAGAATTTTTAAAATCGGTCCAGTAGTTTCGGAGCCTCTTCAATGCAAACAAACAATAATAATAATATAGCCCCTTTATTCCGAAATTGCTACAGTTTTTTTCAGTATATATTCATAAAAACGCATAATTCGGCGTGCCTCTTGGCATAGGCCTCCTCCAGCTTGCTGGAGGGGTTTGGTCTAGTGCTCCCGTGGGGACCAGCCACGCCAGCCACAAACAAACAAACAATCAAATTTTTCCTCTTTATAATATTAGTATAGATTACCAATACAGGATGTTTGGTAGCTAGGTGCAAAGCTTTAAGGAAGTGGTAGCCGAGGTATTTAAAAAAAAATATTAGCCATATTTTGTCTTAGCCGAAATTTGATAAACTGTTCTTTTTTATTGAAAATTTAGTAATTTTAGGAAAATACCCAGAATGTGATAGTCACGAGTCAATATTGCCCCAATGAGCGTTAATTTGTAAACAAAATATTTTATTTTGGATAGTTTAATGTGTGTACCAAATGAAATAATACCTATTTTTAAGTGTCTTTCTTACCACAAAAACAAAATGGAGGCATTCGAAATTACTAAACATTTCTTAGGTTGGAACAGTCATTTTTCAGTGCCATAAAAAATAAAAATAAAATCCTTGAAATGATCAAATTATTAAAAACATGCATGTTTATTGTTCTTTCTTTTAAGGTACCAATCATTCACATTGCTTGCTAAATCTGAGATAAAAATTAAAAACCAAATTCAGGGAGCACTCGCTAAGAATGTACTAGTTAGGTAGTTAGTCTTGAAATTTCACGTTAAAGGTACTTAACTAGTAAATTACATGAAAAAAAGGTAAAAATAAATGAATTAATTTACTATTTAAATCACAACAAACTGAAGATTAATGATTTTCTTTTACCTTTTTTTCCTGTAATTTACTAGTTAAGTAACTTTAGCGTGAAATTACAAGACAAGTGCATTCTTAGTGAGTGCTCCCTGAGTTTTGTTTTTACTCTTTTACTCAGATTTAGCAAGCAATGTGAATGAGTGATACCTTAAAAGAAATAACAATAAACAGGCATGTTTTTAAAAGTATTTGAACAGTTCATAGATTTTAAATTTTTATTTATGGCACAGAAAAATGACTCTGTTCCAACCTAAGACATTTTTAGTAATTTTGAAAGCCTCTAATTTGTTTTTGTGGCAAGAAATTAAAAATTATGTCATTTGGTCTAATACACATTAAACTATCCGAAGTGAAAGATAATGTGTATAAATTAACGCTCATTGTAACTATCAAATTCTGGGTATTTTCTAAAATTACTAAATTTCAATAAAAAATTATAGCAAATTTCGGCTAAGACATAAATGGCTAACAATGTTTAAAAACACCTGGGTTATCACCCTCTTAAAACTTTGCAACTAGCTACCAAACACCCTGCATTTAATAGTATTTAGGTCCACTGGGAAAAAAATCCCATTAGGCCTACTTGCAGGAAAGTATAGACCACTTAGTTGACCGACCGTACCTACATACATGTACGGTCAAACTCAAAGCTTGTTTTTAGCCCTTAGTACTTTGTCACAGTCACTTATTGAGGCATTTCGCACTTTCCCAGCGTTGTTGGTAACTCTGTGACAAAACAGTAAGGGTGTTATGGATTCAAACACAAGGCTTCAGTGGTTTGAGATTATAATTCACCAATTTTACAGCGGAGCAGATTTTAGACATACATACCAGTACAAAGTTATTTTCGTTACCATGGCAACTATGTACGGTACGTCACAAAGGGTTTCGGGTACTAAATTTCTAAATGTCAGTGAAAATTAGAACACATAGAAAAATCCGAAAAGTAAAGCTATGGCCGGGAATCGAACCCCCACCCACCCACCTGCTATGGGTGGTGTAGGGGTATAGCACGCGTCACGGAATGACGAGGACCCGGGTTCGATTCCCGGCCATAGCTTTACTTTTCGGATTTTTCTATGTGTTCTAATTTTCACTGACATTTAGAAATTTAATTTCTAACGGTAAAACCGAAAAAGTAAAACATAAAAATCAAGAAATAAAAATTTCTTGATTCATTTGATAGTGGTTTCGGGTACCTTTAAGCTTGACTGTGCCTAATCAACCAGTTCGACTACTTTTCCACTATTTAAAATTAATTGCTTTATCGCTTTGTACCAAACATGAAATTATTACATATCAGCGTAATAAATCTCAATCAATAATAGGTATAGTGATTATTTATATTTTCTTTGCAATTATGTTTAAAATATACATTTGGTTAAATAAGCTACATGATGAACAGAGTTTTTTGTAATTATTGTTTTTATACGGCAAATGCGTAGGCTCGAGGCGTCTGCGTACAATGCGGGCGTCCAGTGCCTCCGCCAGACATGGCGTCTTGCTTGTAATGTAACCGCAAATTGCTAAATAGAATACAACGCCAGCACTAAATGAAGGTACTTACATTTGCTATTCGTAATTTCCTTTTCCTTTCAGTCTCTGCGTCTCTTTATAATTAGGTGTCTTTATTACCACGTTACGTTATTATTTATACACTACACTTTATGTATCTCTCAAGAGTTGTGGCGTCGAGGTGCTGAAACTTAGGTACAGCATTACGTTTGTCGGGAGACAAGACAAGTTGAGATGGATGGAACTTTAGAACCAGTTTCAATCCTACTAATGTCCTACTAATATTATAAATGTGAAAGTTTGTGAGTATGTTTGGATGTTTGTTACTCTTTCACGCCAAAACGGCTGGATAGATCTGGATGAAATTTGGAACATAGATAGATTATGGTCTGGAATAGCACATAGGCTACTTTTTGTCCCGGAAAATTGCGTAATTCCTGCGGGATAGCGATAAACGAATTCTATGCAGACGAAGTTGCGGGCAACAGCTAGTAATAAATATATATATAACCAATAACTAAGATAAAGGTCTCTTGATACATAAAATAATTATGAAAGTACGCCTTCACCTTACCGTGCTTTTCACGTGAAACACTACCTATAATACCGTAGCTATCTACGGAATAATAAATTGATGTTATCCCTAGCTTTCCCACAGTCATAGATTTTTTATGATAAAGAACTTTATCGCCTCACTTGCTCGAAAAGGCTGTATTTCTCCTTCGAAATCTGCGTGGAGAAGTGATTTTTCATTGCTCATACTCTAAAAGTAGGCCATTGATTATCTGGATAGCGGGTTGAAAGTGACTCATCGCGAAAAAAAATAAATGCAACCCATCATAGCTAATCCAAATGAGCAATGGAAATACATATACAGCCATGTAATCTATGTTTTATATAATCATCTATACAAATAGTTCCTTTTTAATTGTAAAAGGCTAAATTATAATAATCTTTTCACCTCAGCAACTCAAACAGGGGCCTGATTTTTGGAAAGCACATGTGTGAAAACACCACTCGAAAGTGGTGAAAAATTGTGCTGAATTTGAGATACGAGTAGCTTAGAAAATACTTAGGGCTCTCATTAATCTTGTGACCTAGTCAAAAATTTGATTAGAGCTGTAGTTTTGAAGATATAAACAGATTTATACCACTTTCGAGTGGTGTTTTCACACATGTGCTTTCCAAAAATCAGGCCCCAGGTGGATTTTGATAATTCCAGAGAGTGAGCAAAACTCGATTTTGCTTCGAGCGTGGGACGAAGTAACTTTTTAATTTTTTTTAATTCCTTTCTGAGGTCAGTGTTGGGTCTATTTACAACTAAAGTTTGAACTTCCTTTCTATTCCATACAAAAAAGCGAGACATAGAAACAAGTCGATTAGATGTTTTATTTTCAAATTCTAGTCTAGCCTAGTGATAGTAGGCCCGAAAAAAAAACATTAAAACTTTCGGATACGTACACATTTAGCCGTAAAATCGCAATTTATCTGTTAAAGTTTAAAATATATTTTTTTCAAGTACCTAATCGAATGATAAATTACAACAAACGGGACGATGACCACTGTTGTCCACCTACTCGTATACTCAGAAGTTAGAACTTCGTGCGGTGCCGCTTATACGAATAGGTAGTACCTACTATTAATTAAGTGATTGAGAGGGACGGAATAATACAAACTAGAGTAGCCACGAATAGTGATTTGGCCGAATACCGAATATTCGGCAACGCTGTCGGCCGAAGCGCCGAATATTCGGCACAAAATACGTGCTTGTCTATAGGCTGATCCTTACAAGTGGTGGTCAGCAAACGAAAAACAATACCCAATTCTCTCGAAATTTGCTAAAGTTTATCTTTCTTCTCCTGGGAGTAGCGTGTATGCGACGAAAAGCATAATCGTTTGCTACCAACAAATGCTAAAAAGCTTATTTTTATCCATCACAACTTAACACTGATCAATTTTACTTTATTTATTTATTTATTTATTTATTTATTTATTTATTTATTTATTGCATTATAATCATGTCGTACATTTAGGTCTTACAAATACAAATACTTATCAATTTCAGACATGAACCCTGGCAGGGCACAGCAATTTTCTATGTCTAACTTAAATAACTACCTATGATATAAGAGATAACATTACATAATAATATTATTTTTAAATACAATGTCAAAAGGAACAAAATACATAATAAATACATTTTTAATTTTATAGTGACATGTCATTTAAGAATTCGTCTATTGAGTAATAACATTTTTCAATTAATAATTGTCTTAACTTCTGTTTAAATATGTCATCTTTCACTTCCTCTTTTATATGGTCTGGTATTTGGTTCGCTATTCTTATACATCGGTAATAAGGTCCATTTTTGTACATCGCTAATTTTGACACAGGTATTTCTAACTTATTCTCATGTTGTCGTCTTTGCGATTTGACCACCCTTTTCGTAAATAAGTGTGAATTTTTCCTGACAAACAGTGCTACTTCTATAATGTACATTGAAGGTAGCGTGAGAATTTTGAGACTTGTAAAATGTGGGCGGCAGCTATTTGGAACTGTTGTATTTGTTAGGATGCGGATATATTTCTTTTGCATTACGAAAAGCTGGTGAGCGTCCGTACTTGCCCCCCAAAGTATCACACCATACTGAAGCCAAAGTATCACACCATACTTACTAAAGTATTGTAATTTGGTAATGCACACATATAATCTTGAGTAATATGACGTGTCTTTTTTTCATAATTCGGTATTCGGCCGAATAGTACGTATTATTCGGCCGAATACCGAATACCAAAAAATTGGCCGAATAGGCCGAATACCGAATAGTAGCCGAATATTCGTGACATCTCTAATACGAACCTCAAATGTAGAACTTGTTATGAAACATTGTCCGTTCAGAAACGTGATCCGTTATCCATTATTATTTTACTTTAAATTCCGTTAATTTCTTAGTTATTTATTTTCAAGATTTACTATTAGTTCAACTGTTTTTCTTCTATCCACCATTTTTTCTAGCTGTAGTGGGGTGAAACATTGTGTTTCGCTCGACAGCAAAGTTGTTAAGTGTCTCGTGCCTTGAAACCCTCGCAACGCTCAGGATTCTTCTTTTGAACCACTCGCTTCGCTCTCTCTCGTGTCGGACAGGGGGAATTACATAAGGCGCATTTTCCACGCCTTAAAAAAGGTCGCAGCTCTATTAACGTAGCTGCCTATTTATGCTTGCGATTATCGTTCAGTTAAATTTAACCTTGTATTTGTTGTAAAAGTTGCATTCAATGACTGTTATAAATTTCCGGCACCAGTACCTACCTATCGTTAATCGAGGGCATAAGTAGGTACGTGTATCCATTCCTTTCGCGCCCCGGTAAGAGATGTCGGCGCGCTAGGCCCACTGCACTGCATGATCTTCAAATATCGCGGGGCCCGATTTTAGACAACACATAGATATGCGAAAATATCACTCGAAAATGGTGTAAAATTGTGCTAAATTTTAAATAGTACAAGTAGAATAGAAGAAACTTGCAGCTCTAATTAATCGTGTCAAATTTTAATTTGAGCCTAGTTTTGTGGCAATACCCAAATTTATACCACATTCGAGTGATGTGTGCTTTCAAAAATCTGGCCCCTGTAGTAGTTAGGGAGCTGGCGAGCATTTCGGTATATGGTTTGCACACGTTTCACGTCGAGGTGGATTGCAGTTTAAGTCATTACGAATTGATTTGGTTCAATCAATTAAGGTACTATGTCGCTGCGTTTTCGCGTTACAGCGGATTGAAGTTGCTTAAAAAATCGGGGTATTAAATCATTTGCACATGTATGCTTTGCCTTTGGCCTTTTGCCAGCTGCGAATACGTAGGCATTCATTCATCATGCTTCCTGAACTGTCCTATACTGTCGTCTTTCTCGGAATCAAGCGATGATTGAATTTATGCTATGCAGTAATGTATGAGTATTCAAATACTTTTATAATAAAATAAAAAATAACATTATCTCAATCTTCTATATGTATAATAGCGAAGGTACTTCAATAATCTCTTATCGTGATAAGCGCAAATCTGATCAAAGCAGTTCTGAGTACCTACCAGCGACATTTCCGTTTGATATAACACTTCACTAACAACAACGTAGATGGATTGATTACTACTTGAGAATCGATAACATTTATAAATAAAAACTACACTTAAAACCGCTGTTTTTTTAGGATCCAGGCTAGGTACCTACGTAAATAAATATCAGTCAGCGAATTAAATCACGAAAACATGCAAGCTAAAACCAAAACCAATATACTTTTGAAAGAGCATCACTCGAAAGAACCATCGAAATACGAATAGAGTAGGTACTAGAAAATTACAGCTCTAATTAATCTTGCTAACTAAATTTGAGCCGTGGTTTTGTAACGAAACATTGAGCCTCTAAGTTATTAAACCAATTATGTTAGTTACTATATATATAACACAAAATGAACGCCACTTAGCGACACGTAACGTCAACAAAACAAACTCAAGTAGGTATTCGACTCGCCAACGCGACGCGTTGGAGAAGTTAGTTGCGACAAAAAAACTTAGATTTCAGAGTCTGAGCTTATCTACACTAGAACTCATTTTATTCTATGCATACAAGAAATAACTGATGGAAATGAAACGGGTGGAAATTAATTTCATACAATTTATATGAATAAAATACACCAGGCCAGCGTTTTGATTGCTGCACTTTGATTGGCTGGCCGAAGGTTAAGCAGCTCACTAGAGTAGGACAAACAGCAGCATTATTATAATCGACAATAATAGGTACTTAATGATGAGATGAGTTATAACGTGGGATAGTTATTAGTCGCTTCACTACACAGTATAAAACAAAGTCGCTTTCCGTGTATGTCTGTCTGTATGTCCCTATGTATCTACCTATGCTTAGATCTTTAAAACTACGCAACGGATTTTGATGCGGTTTTTTTAATAGATAGAATGATTCGAGAGGAAGGTCTATATGTATAACACGCAGACGAAGTCACGGGCAGAAGCTGGTATTTTTATAAGAACCATATTGCAGGTGTTTGCTGTGACGGTTCTCATCCCCTGGTGTGTGCTTCACGCCCTCATGAAACGTCATGTTTACGAGCTGTCGACATCAGGAAACGAGTGAGCGTGGTTTTCAGTGGGTGATATACAGGGTTATTGGTAATTCGACGTATTCCCTTTGGGAGGTGATAGGGGTGACTTTTCGCGATAATTTTAACCCCCGTATGCATTACATAAAAGTGAAGTGCAAGTTAAAAAAATATTTAAAAATATACATACATACATAAATCACGACTGCATCTCTCACGGGGTAGACAGAACCCAAGGCAACAAGACCTAAAGGCCACGCTTAGCATGACTACGGGCGTATAGGTGGATAAGATAAGAAGATGTTTATTTCCCTAGTTCTTTTGTTACAGAATTTCCACAGGTCGGTGGTGTATCCGGCTTGTGGGTGTGTCAGCTACTTACAGTCTACTTATGTGTGTCTAAAAGATTTATATAGGTGTCATGTAGTGTGTGCTGTGTGCTTGTTAGTGTGTGCAAAATAAATTTATATAAATTTAAGGTGTTGTTTCATGTTGTCTTATCCTATTTACAGCTAATTACAGTGTATGGGGACGTGGAGCGGTCGTTCGCTTGCTGAGCAGCCGTCTCCTGTCTGCTCTTGGTACATAATATATTTCACCTATTCTAGTGTTAGTCAAGAGTGGGTTGTGCTGTCTGTATCCGACGTAGGCGTCACCAGGGGTGTCTAGATCCTTGATATCATGGGATATCCCGTGGGAAATTCGGAAAATCCCTTCTTAGAGCACCTATGTGATCCTCTAGGAATATTGTCTACTAATTATAGTCTTAATTATTTACCTGGTGTTTTTATCCCGTGGGAAATTTGAAAAATTCCTTTGCAAGTAACTACACCTTTATACTAATCAAGGAACAATACGTAGGCATTCCAAATTTAATGTCTGTAGCTTTAGTGGTACAACATTTCGGGATTTTCCGATCCCGCGGGAAAATCGGGATAAAAAGTATCCTATGTCCGTCTCCTGGTTTTAAGCTACCTCCCCACCAATTTTCAGCAAAATCCGTTCAGCCGTTCTTGAGTTATAAATAGTGTAACTAAAACGACTTTCTTTTACAAATATTGACTTAGGACACCCAGACAATAGCAATAGCAATTTTAGTTTTTTTATTCAGGTCAAATCTTGCAATACAAATTTCACCCACTTGTAGTGGTCGAATTGGCTTGTGGTACATTTATAAGCACTCATGTAGATTGCAAGGATGTAGACATACGAGTAGACAATGTAAGTCCTGTAAAAATAATCGACAGCAAGTAGTTATATAATATACTAGCTTCTGCTCGCGACTTCGTCCGCGTAGAATTAGGCTTAAGAACTGATGTTGATAGTATATTCAGCAATAATTATTAACGTCGCAACTAGGCAGCTACGACCTTTGCAAACTTTCATCACCTATTTTATCCCCTTAGGGGTGGAATTTATCAAAATCCGTTCTTAAATGATGCCTACGTCATAGTATCTTTATGCATGCAAAGTCTCAGCCCGATCGGTTTAAAATTGACAAAGTTTCATACAAACTTTCAACCCCTATTTTATCCCTTTGGGCGTAGAATTGATCAAAATCCTTTCTTAGCGGATGCCTACGTCATAACATCTACCTGCATGGGCTGCATGCCAAATTTCAGCCCGATCCGTCCTGTGGTTTGGGCTATGCGTTGATAGATGTCAGTCACCTTTGAGTTATATATAAGTTATATATATTTAGATTCAGCTATATATATTATAAATCTTAGATGTTCTTTCTTAGGCGAACTATGATGGCGCCGATGGCGGGTATTTATTTACCTTGTTTTTATTTTCGCGCGAATAAAATTTGCTAGACAGAAATCACCCCCATTTACAGTAACTAGTAGTATATAGGTGCAATATGTGAGATATAATAAAATGAGTATGTTGTTGCTTAACCAACGTAGCTAGCTAGTTAGTGGCAGCAGCTGCCTCGGCTGCGGGCCAGTGTGCTGTTAAGTGTGGCGGTGGCCGTCAAGTAGGTCGTGTTGTGAAACAGAGAGAGGCGGCTGTTGTGTGCCGCCGCCGCTGTCACCCGCGCAGCGGGGCTTTTCGCGCCGGCCCGTGAGCCGTCACGCGAGATGCCGGCAAAATACATGAATTCCGTCATTACTCCTACTGTAAACAAACACGTCTATTATGGCATCTACTTACTCCCTTAAATCCGTGTCATCCCAGAAAGTCACATCCCCTAGTGTTACACTGTGACTCGTTGTGAATATATTTAAGTAGGTAGAAGGTAGGTACTAAAAAAATCCCAACTGGTTACACTGTTACTAAATGGGACAACTTGTACCATTTGTTTCCAACGAATCACACACTCCACTATCTTTCTGTCACACTGTGACTTGCTGGGAATAAGTATCTAGGTAAGTTTCCTAAAAAAGGATCAAACAAATACTAAATACCTACTTGAGACAAATTTTAACCCGACACCCTCAGCTGTCACACTGTGACTCGTTGGAAATAATACGTTTTAGCAGCACATTCTCAACTAGTCACTGTAACTGGGTTACTCCATGGGACATTTTTTTTATGTAGATAGGTACTTAATTTGTCAAGTCAAGTCCTCAAGTCGTTCTCGGGGCGGCCAGTGGACGTTGCGGTGGTCACCGTGTGCGCCCGCAACGCCCGCAGTTCAAGGCCTGGAGGGAACGTGTGTTTTTAGAAAGAAAGAAAGAGAAGCCCCGAGCGCGGAGATGCATAAGGCGCATTTTCCACACGTTAAAAAAAAAAAAAGTCCTCAAGTCGCAAGTCGGTAATATCGGCTATCTTAACTTTGCACTTCCTCAGAACAAAAAGTAGCAATGTCAATTAATATAATACCTAATGTAGCAAGGTTAATTATAGTTTAGATTTTTTATAATCAATCATCCTTTAATATACCTATGGGTGTTATAAGAATCTATATTTTTTTAGTTTTAGTGTAATTATTTTTTATTTATTGTATATGTCTACGATTGCGTTTTTACCTAAATATTTAATTTGAATTAAACAATACATGTATGTATACAAAAATTCTTTAACAACCGGGTAGGTATGGATAAGAGGAATAGACTAGATTAGGTAGTCCTGCGATCGAATAATGACGTAGAGTAAGTTCCCTAAATATGGACTACCTTATGGATTTAATGAAATGAAACGCAGAACTTTGAAGTTATACAAGTGTAATTAACGTCAGTCAGTCGAGAAACTATCTAGATAGTTACATCCTATCCCGAAATAGCAATAAAAAACAAATCCTCAAACAAACTTCTTGTTTTTATAAAATATGTCGTACTTAAGTATTACAAAAGAGGTAACTTAATATGGGCCACTAGGTATTTAATATGGACTAGGGGTACAAAATATGGACCATGATATTTTGAGTATGATATAATTTTAATTTTGCAAAAATTATAAGGAACTTGTTGATGTATACTGTCTTAAATGACAAAGAAATATATTTTTAAAATCCCGCCCTCATATACCATTATATTTAGCAATATTCCTATCAAAATAAAATACCATTAACACCAGCTTATTTAGCATGGTCCAAAACACAGAATTTTAAAGTTAAACTAGTCTAATTAATATGAATCAGTCAAATAACTATCTAGTACTTACATTCTACAATAAAAATGCAATAAAGAAACAAATCCTCTAACAAAATTTTCTTTTTTATAAAATATGTCAAACGTAATTCTTACAACAGAGGTAACTTAATATGGACCGCTAGGTCTTTTATACTAAAAAGGGTTGCATAATATGGACCATGTTATTTTTAATACGATATAACCACAATTTTGGAAACAATTATTAGGAACTTCTTTTTATAATCAGTCTCAAATAACAAACAAGTATAATTGTCTCTATAAGAATCATCCCTCATAATATGGACCACTAGACCATATTTGAATCCTCATCATCGGTCCATAATAAAAGCAAGTACCATTTGAGCGTTAAACATTTTACAAAAATTATAGGTATGACGTACAGTTACACATTATATCAAGAATTTTACATAACAAAACAATGTTTCTAGAATACGGAGATTCAAGAATAAGTTGTTGTAATTAACGTAGTAATAAACTTACAAAACTCACCGTAAAATTACATAAAATGTGCCTAAAATATTAAAATGGCGATCCAAGACGCGCACGGCCATGTAGCCTCGCGGCAATTGACTGACAGTGGGGCGCGACGCAAGGGCATCGAAAGCGCCCAACTTCACTGCGATAGCAATGACATCTAGCGAAATATTTTCGTGGTCCATATTATGTGACTGGTCCATATTTAGAGAACTTACTCTATATATTAAGAAATCAAGTAGGTACCTGGATATTACCTGGGTATTTCTTTTTGTACGTTTTTTAGAAATGAAACCCATCTAGATCGATTTATCGCCCCCGAAACACTGCATACCAATTTTATAAAAATCGTTGGAGGCGTTTCCGAGATTCAGATTTACATATACAGGATGGGAACTGCGGTGGGAAGGAGTAGGTACATATACCAAAAATTTTTAACCTACGAAAAAAAGTAGTAGGTATAAACATCACTGGATAAAGCCTAATTTTTGAGATATTAAATGGTTTCAGTAGTTCACAAGTTGATACATCTCAAGGTTAATTTGCCTTTATAATGTGACGTAATCACGCACACACACGCTATACGGGTCTCATAACAAACTCACCTGCCATCTGCCATAATTTTGATTATTCGAATATTTTTTTATTAAAAGTTAAGTTTCAAAACCAAAAACTTCTTTGGACTTTTTAATAATCATTACAGTTTGAGTCCGAAGTGAGTGCCATAGACTGATTGCAATTTTGTCTATAAACACATAATTGACAAATTAAAATCAACGAATAGAAAATAGTATATTTTTTATCAAGGGACTAAACTAAGCCAATATATACCCGAGGTGGTTAGCCACCCGAGCGACAGCGAGGGTGTCTATTTATCCGAGGGTTTATATTGGCTTTTAGTCTCGAGGTGAAAACTCTATTTTTCACTTCAATTGCGAGAAAAAAATAGTCAATTTAGTACAAAAAGATTTAATCAAAAAATAAAAAGTTAAATGTACAATTTGAATTATTTTTAATATTGTAAATTATGGTCGGTCCGGGAATATTGACACGCGTACTCGTAGCTTGTATTTGGGAATTTTGTGAGAAGTCTGATGTCAGCTGTTGTGTTAAAAGTCGGTGATGTCGGCAAAATTTCAGACTTCGTCACAGATCTCATTTCGATTATTCGACTGCTGGAATTCATGTGACATATCATGCGATGTAGACGGACGTGGCTCATTTTGTGAAGTTATGTTAATGCCTGATGTAATTTGCTGGGTGATGTTGTACTTATTTTGTATGGACTCTTCAATGTACCCTTCAGCTACTTGGTCCGACCTCCAACCACCATGTCTTTTAAGCTTTAACTATTTTCAAGTACTCTCCAGATATTACGAATTTTTGCTGTTTATTTGTCTTCGTATTAGGCAAATTTACAGCCTGTAATTTAGTGTCGTTTTCGACATGTGCCAGAGTAATGTTCACCAGTTCCATCCCTCTGCATGCGCCACTTATGCCGAAAATCAAGGCGACCTGTAAATAAGTTTTTGTTAAAAATATACATAACGTACTTGTTGCCTTTAATTGAATAATAAAAGTGTTAAAATTGTACATAAACATACCTTGGTTGCTAAATATTTTTCATTAGGAGCGTTATTTAAAAACGTTTCTACGTCCTCAGACGTAAAAACTTTCGACTTTTTTCTTTTATGTCCACTAGACAATCGTTTTAGCAATGCAATCAAATTTGCGTTTATTCCTCCAGTCCATAAAACTTTCATAGGTTTTTAAATAAATCTTTCTAGATTTCGGCGGCAAAAGATTATCAATTATGTCTTTTGCTCTTTGCTCGACATCATAATTTTCACTATCACTTGACGACATTGTGAGAATAATCAATTTATTTTAATCGTTTACGATTTACGCTCTACAACAATTCCAAAGTTTTCGCGGTATTTTTTTTCCAACCAGACACAGATATAACAAAATCGCATCGGCGAAATGGTCCATACACAAACTGAAAAAAATAGAATGGCGCCACCTTCTATGCGGAAAAAGCATAGAACTAAGTCCACGTAGATTAAGAACGTAACATTTCCGTCATGAAAATGGTCCACACACAAGCATACTTTTTTATTTTGTTTCCGCATTACAACGATCTGTGTGAAACTGTAAGTTTATTTATTCTGATTGTTAAATTATTTTTATCATCGTTTCGTGTGATAATTTTTAAATGTGGTTTAAAGAGTGGTAATGAAATTCCTTCACTTATTGAAAATTTACTTTATGCCAAAAACTAAGCAAGTACTGGCTGTTTGAGTTTATCTAAGTCACTCAAAGTAAATTAAAAAAATTATTACTTTTACTCCCTAGGGACTAAGTACTCACTTTAGCCCCGCCTCATAAGGCTATATTGACCTACTTTTAGAGCATGAGAAGTGAAAACACTTTTTCTTGTTCGTACCTTCCTTCGGTGTACCTACTTACCATACCAAATAAAAGAAGAATCTTAGTTAAAATGTACCTACTTAGAGGAAAGTAAAAATAATTATCTACTTATAAATGTACCTTATGTAGGTACATTTATAAGTACATATATAAGTACATATATCACGTCTTTATCCCTTACGGGGTAGACAGAGCCTAAGGTAACAAAACCTTAAGGCCACGTTTAGCATGATTAAGGGCGTATAGGTGGAAAGGGAAATCAAAATAGTGATGGGTTACTAGCCGCATCGCATATACCATAACATGATTCCTAAGATTTTCAGTTACAAAATTACGTGAAAGTATATAGCGCAACTACTTTGCCGCAGTAATTAAGATCCGTAAACTATTTTTGAGTCTTCATTACAGGTAGGTACCTAGTGTTTGACATAATATATTAAAATACATAAAATTGGCAAATGAATGCCCCACCATTACGAAAGGCGCTAATATCAAATTGCGCATTTGTTGCGTCAGAATGCTTGCCATTTACTCTTGCATTTAGTAGACACTTCTTGTGAAGTGGGTTGGACAGCACAGTGCATATTATACTCCCAATTTAAGTATCATCGAATCCACGAATTCGGCGAGGAACTTATATTTTATACTTTGTGTATCTATAATTATAATAAGCAATTATGTACTAACAAATTGTGGGTCCCAGTTACCCAAACAAAGAAATTTATAATTATTATTATACTTACTAGGGACCTCACCGACGTCTCGGTCGTCAACACTAACTGCGTAAGTCGTGATTGGAAATGATTATTCTATGATATAAGACACCTTTCCCAAGAATTTCATGATTGAGGGCTCAGTTAGATGGGACGCAGACGCACGCACTCCGTTAAGTCGCGTATCCACTAGGCTCTACTAGAGGCAACCTCGGGTCGAGCGGCTGCCTCGCTCCGAGGCCGTGCAAGTGGAGACGCTGCCTAAGACGTTGAGGCGGCGTTGAGGCAGCGTCTCCACTTGCGCGGCCTCGGTTCGGTTCGTGGCAGCCGCTTGACCCGAGGCTGCCTCTACGCAACCTTTGGACCTTGAGATGGGACATACAATGGGCTACTTAAACGCGTGCTTGCATGTTTATTTCTTTTTTCCCTTCTACCGGGCTGACTTACGTAATGAATAAGCTAGGCAATAATTATTCACCTTTGTAATCCTGAATTATAAACTAGCTACTTAATTAGCAGTGGCTCAGAGTTGTGTAACGCACTGGGGCCCGATTTTTGAAAGCACGTGTGAAAATCTCACTCGAAAGTGGTGAAAATTGTACTGAATTTTAAGGGCAGTTCTCCGGAGTGGCATTTTTACGTGTCCGGGGCAAAAAATAATAGATTTCGTCGCTAGATAATACTGAAAAAAATCAGACATATACTTTAGGCTCAGTTCCGCTTAGAGCACTATTAAAATACTCCATAGTTATTTACACCTCTAAAGAAAAAAATGTTACATTTAAAAATTGACATTCGGTGGTAGTGTCCCCTACGCAGATGAGCGGAGAAAAAAAATTATATCTTAAGATACGAATTTTATTTCCAGGTCTCAAATGGGTTCCTATATACAAAACTTGTTTATAACTCATATAATACACACAAATAAAAAATATCATTTAAATTCATTCAATTAAAACAATTTTTCGCCATGTCCGAGGGTAACGTTTGAACTCGGTGGAGTTTACGAAACGCGCCGGCATCCTAACAAAGAAACATACCAGGAATCCCGCGACGCGCGTGTAGGTAGCCTCAGATGTGCCGTGTTTGCTGGTGAGAGCAGAAGTCGATTCACAACTCAGCGCCAAATTTTTCGAGGTAATATTCGTCGTTCGGTGGGTTTGGTTTCGTGTTTTGTTGAATTCGGTGAAGCAATTAACTTTTTCAGTGTTAGTTCTATTGGTAGTTTGATAGTAAGTAAGCCATCTCTAGGGGTATGTGATTTCATTATTAAGTGACTCTTGTAAGTACTATTCCTATATTTTCTGTTATTTGGAAAAAACGTTTAATTTTGAATTCAGTGGCAATGATCTCTGTGGATTCGGTGGGGTTTTGGGCCACCGAAATCAAGAAAACTGCCACTGAAATCAATAAAACTGCTACCGAAATCAATAAAGCCGCCACAACTATCAATATTTATTTTAGAAAAACGTTAAAGTATTCTTTATTTTTGCACGAATACTTATTGCACGCACATAATAAAATTAAAGAAGTATGTCTGTCCATCTCTCAGTCAAGTTGTCGCTTGTTTACGCTTTTTAAACGGTTGAATCGATTTATATGAAAATAAATATAGTATGTGCTCCAGAAAGATTAAAATATACGTTTCATCCCAGAAAAAATGAAATAAAGTTAACGCTGACGTAGTCACAGATAAATACATGTCATTAAAATTAAATTCAAGCTGAACTTTTTCTTAAATAATGTAAGTAAAAATCTTAGTACTATCGAAATAATTGAGAATGTTACTAGGTATGCCAAATCGCTTGAAATGTTGTCTCAGTAAAGCCTGTATGTATACAAATACACTAGTTTTTGTTGTAGTCAAAAATACCTAGTAGTTTTGATTTTATAGGCATTTAAAGTTTCAAAAAATATCGAGTTCCGCTAACAGTCACGTGACCGCTTGTGACGTCATATTACAACACGCCGCGCGGCCCGCGGCCCGCTTAGTATCAATTTGTTGTATTTTGTTGTGTTTTCGTCCGCGTATTAAGTTAATTGTCTAATACTACTACTACTTTTGTAAATATTACTCGATTAATAAAATGGATGAAGGATTCGAAAAAGAGCAATCGGATAATCTACCTAAAATAGATGGATTAATGGTTGCGAGGAATAAAAATGCAAAGGTGATTGAACTTTCCGTGCTACTAATGTAACTCAAATAGTAGAAGTACCTAGTTACCTACCATTAAATCTTTACGTTAAAGACAACAAATATGTACTATTATAGTTTTGTAGCTATTGGTAGGTACGTATGTATATATAGGTAGGTACCGCTCTTCTTAATAAATTTAAATGAATACATACATTGACTTATTGCAAACTAGCTTCCGCCAGCAGCTTCGCCCCCGTTTCCCTTGGGAACTGTACATTTTCCCAGGGTTAAAAGTAGCCTATGTGTTATTCCAGTCCAGACTTCGTCCAGATCCGTTTAGTAGTTTTTCGTGAAAGATAACAAACACACACACACTCACAAACTTTCGCATTTATAATATTAGTAGGAAGTAGGATAGGTTAGGTACTTAGGATGTAGATGTAGTGGGTTGAACGTTACAGATGTAGGTACTAAGCCTTGTTTTTATTTGTATTTTTTTGACTTACAAAATACGTAAGGCCATTTTACTTAATTTAATTTTTATTGCAAATATAGACGTTTGAACAGATGTACTAAGCCTTTTTTGTTTATTTGTATTTTTTTTTACTAACAAAATACGTAAGGCCATTTATTTTTATTTGAAACTTATTTCAGATCGGTCTTCACAACAATAAACTGTACTTTTATCTCCAAATGGATCTGACCTCTTCATAACTTTTATCCATTTTTTTCGCATTTTAACGTCTTTTGGAACAATAAAAAACAACTTTTCCGACGAATTGGTAGTTGTATTTTTACATTTAGGCACAACACATGATTTCCTAGTATTTGGCTTGGACATTTTTAAAAGTATCATCATTACATAGTCATCATCATCACTACATACATAGTATAAAACAAAGTCGCTTTCTCTGTCCTCATGTCCCTATGTCCCTATGTATGCTTATATCTTCAAAACAACACAACGGATTTTGATGCAGTTTTTTTAATAGATAGAGTGATTCAAGAGGAAGGTTTATATGTATAATAACATAGTGGAGAAGTACTGCTATTTTTGAGGTTTCTAATGTGATGTCGTAAATAATTACATTTTTTCCGCTTATATAGCAAACGCAGGCTGAACCCTACGAGATTTATCAAAACAATACTAAGTATTGTACACATTGAAAAGGTCTACAGAAAACTCCGCGATGGTATATGTGTATCTTTTATGGATATCCCACAATAAAACATTTTTGTCATTTACTTTTTACGACAAATAATGGCTAATTTTCAAAGCAATTTTAACCAATACAGCATTAATCCTTATCCAATTGAATACCTTAAATAAATTGTTGATTTAATATAGATCTATATGGCCCTTTACAGCATATGATTTAAATGAATATTTTCGAAGATATTACAGATTTAAAAATTGCGGGACATAGCGTTTGCGGCGGTACCGGCCGGTAATGTCCCTATGTATGCTTATATCTTCAAAACTACACAATGGATTTTGATGCGGTGTTTTTTAATAGATAGAGTGATTCAAGAGGAAGGTTTTTATGTATAATTCTACGCAGACGAAGTCGCGGGCAGAAGCTAGTTTAGGTATAATTTCGATGGCACGGGCGCGCGGCTGCGAGCAGACTTAGTGAGCCAGACTGAGCGTGTTGTACAATGACGTCACACCGTAACCGGCGGCCCGCGTCGTACGGTTACAACTTGTTTTACTTCTAAATCGGAAACTAATTGACGTATCGAAGTAATTCTTTCACTAGTATTTTTTATTTTTGACAGAGAATATGGAGTGCTAATAATCAAAATTAGGTAACATTCTCAGTTAAATGCTGTAGTATAGTTCAAGTGCCAATAGTAGAGACATAAAATTAATTCTCATTATGATTTTTAGATACAAATATGGCAAAATTGACGAAAGAGGAAAAATTAGAAAAAAAGCTAGCTGAGCGGGCTCGAAAAGCAAAGATAAAAAGTGATCCAGAACTCTACGAGGCATACAAAGCGAAAAATAGGGAAAGATATCCCAGAAAAGATGAAAGAAATTTTACGATTATTTTTAAATATTCCCTTTAACCGAAGACTGATTATCATTATGAGGATCCAAGATAAGATAGGAGACGAATTATTTTCTTTTAAAGAAAAGTTGAGATTTTAGTTATTCCAGCATTTTAAAACTGATTACTGTGGATTTTTGCTATCCTAATTCTTAAATTTCTTTGAATGTCTTTTTATTGTTTGAAACTATGGTGCAATGAGAGACTTCAAAAATCATTATTCTTTACTTATCTCTTACTTATTTAGTTACTCTGGCACATTTGAAGCTAGAGGCATTTAAGCAAGTTAAGTAAGAATGTGTTTTTGAAACCATCCCGCTTTTTGCAATTATGTACTAAGAATTACTGTATGATTTTTTTATATATATTTTTTTGTAATTAAAGCGTGTTTGGTATAATTAAAATGCGTTTTATTATTATCAAGTTGATTTCACTGGAACCGTTTTGATTTAAGTGGCATTTTCTTTTGATTTTTGATTTCGGTGAGTATGTTTGATTTCGGTGATTGTTTAAATTTAAATATCTTACTAACTAACAGGTTTTCTAGAAGGCCTTTAGTACTAATATTTTTAAAATTTAGGCCTGTATTTAGATTTTGAGGTGATACAATAAAAAAGTTAGTAGAAAAATTTACCACCGAAGTCACCTAAAACGGCTTGTCTCGGAGAACTGCCCTTAAATACGAGTAGAATAGAAGACAATCACAGCTATCATTAATCTTGTGAACTAGTCAAAACTTTGATTAGAGCTGTAGTTTTGGAGCCATGAGCTGATTTATACCACGTTCGAGTGGTACTTTCGAGTGATGTGCTTTCAAAAATCGGGCCCCTGGCCGCTTCGCACCCAAAAGCGTTGCAGTCATCATATAAAAATTACTGATTCCGATGGACATACAATCTGTAGAATTGTGTGAAAGAAAATAATTAATGTATATTGGAATCATCTGAGTTTCACTTTTCGAGGAGTAGTACTTATACTGGCGCTACACCACCCTTTGATTTTGACGGTAGGTTTCAGGAAAAGAAGCCAAACGAACAACTTCGTGATAAATAGTTACATCGTTTTGAGTTGGGACACGTTTTTGTTAAATGCTATGAAACGATGTGTACCTGCGGTAAAACACGCTGATACTAGCTATATCAATGGAATATTTTAAATAGGAAGTAATTGATTATTTTCTTCAAGCCCGTCTTGTAAGTCTTTAATAACAATCCGATAAGACCATAAAATTGATAGCAGAAAGGATAATTGACGGATTCCGCAATTATTGTCGGAGTGTCGTTTCCGTTTCTCAGAATAAATTGTTTGCTGACAGGGATCAATCTGATCGGCCGCTAGATTAAACACCTTTTCCTATCTTATCTTAATTTGTGCTAACAAATGATGATAAGTAACTGTAAATTTTTATAGAATTCCTTTAATGAGTGAAAAACGAGTTATTATGTTACTAGCTATGTACATTATCTGCTATTCGTAGGAACACTACCCTTCATCTGCATAGATACCGGTCAATGCCAGTGTCACACTACTTGGGCACCTATATCCTACGCTACGCAATAGCCCGCTCAGCGTTCTCTAGCAACACTAAGCCAGAAGTATCCACCTCTTTAACGACTTGACACAATTATTTTAAACTGAATGTAGCTCTTATTTAGGTTTACAAAGCAAAGATGGCAAGAACCGGCTTATTATAGTGAGTTGCATCCTGTGGTACCCGATTTATAGGGTTCCATACCTCTAAGAGAAAAAAGGAAGCCTAATAAGATCACTTCGTTGTCCGTCGTTCCAAATTAGAAAAATGACTTCAGTCCCATATCAGTTCTGTACACTACTACATAGGTACAACAAGGTCATTTACTTAAGTTTTTCACTTACTTATACAAGCTTCATTCAAGTTAAGGAGTAAACTTATCTTAATCAATCAAAAATTGATATTGAATGTTGGCGCATCTTTACGTGCATCACTGCACGTGGTTCGACATGCATTTGGCCGGCTTTTGATTTTAAAAGTTATACTTACCCATTAGTTAATGCCCTGAAAAAGATTTCTTCATACTTACTTTCATCCTGTAATCTCGCATTCGGAGATTAATTAATTAATTTGGATCCACTGGAGTAAGAATGATGCATAAAAGACATACTCATATAGCAAGAAGTAGGTAAACATAATTTTACACTAAAAAAACTGGCCTCTCACCGAGGGTTCCGTACAAATTCGGCAAGTTAATTATAAAATCCAGTGTTAGCGGAGCCCTGCTCCACTCATTTATCGGTCATTTTATGTTGGTTTTCCCACACCCACAATATTGTTCCTACTCAAGATTTTCAAGATCGGTGTAGTTAATATAGCCCTACATGTACACCCATGCCGAATTACAGCTTTCTATAGACCGACCGCTTTGCGGGCGGCAGGCGCACTACCCGCCGACTCATTTATGCGGTCGGTCTATAGTACTAAGAATCTCTGAGCTAAGCCGCGGACAGACAGACAGGCAGACAGACGGACTGACGGACGGACAGCGAAATTATAAGATTTTATTTATTTATTTCTAGACGTATTTCATTAAGTACTATAAAAGCTACCTTCGTACCAAATTTCTAAGACAACTGGAAGTAGGTAGGTACCTACCCTCTACTTTTGGGAGCACGGCAATTCGTATGGAATGACTTTATGGTAGATATATCTTTTGATTTGATCTGGGGGCACGGCAGTGCCCCCGCCAAGTCGAGCGCGAAGCAAACACTGCCGTGCCATCCTTTACTGGAACCATTTCGCCGCATTTTCAGGCCCCTATTTGAGAACCTCTGGAAAGACCAGAACGCAGAAAACTAGCCAAGTCTCGATGGAGCTGCTTGTTTATCTCTAAAAAGTAATGAAATCTAGACAAAGTCGTGCCAAGTCTAAGGTTCCTTACTGCGATTTCTTTATTATTATAGTTAATGTTGTGTGACTTGGCCGTTGAAGTGTATACAAGGGTACAAAACCATGGAGCACCTCCATGACATCATTGCACCAATCTGCAATCGTCAATGGGTAGCGGTTCTGGCGACAGATTGGTGCAATGGTGTCATGGAGCACCTGGTTTTGTACGCTTGTGTACCCTTCAACGGCCTATAATAATAAAGAAATCGCAGTAAGGAACCTTAGACTTGGCACGACTTTGTCTAGATTTCATTACTTTTTAAAGATAAACAAGCAGCTCCATCGAGACTTGGCTAGTTTTTTACAGAATGTTTTTGGTGGGATTGAGTTGACTTAAAGGGTTAATCTTTATCACAGCCCTAAGGGGCCGCAAATCTAATAAGTAGATATTTGTATTAATTCCAACTATATACCTCTACGCGTTCCTGAGGAAAAGGGTCTTGAAGGGTTCTGTTTTTTCTTTTTTTCCTTTTGAGATACGGAACGCCAAAAAGGGAATATGTAGGTGTAAATAGTTAGGTACCGACCCATTTACCTAATTTGTGATGTTCTTACTAGAGTGGTAACAGGTGGCAAGATTACCCGTCGGTCCCGAACATAAACTTATAAGGTCAAGCCTGCAGCGACAGCATACATACTTACAGTACAGCAAGTGGTGGCCGGCCCGGCGTCAATGTGCTCGGGGAATTTCCAGAAGCATCCAAACGCGACGCATACCGAATAATAATCAAGTAGGTATTATGCTTAAATAAGAACTGACTCAACGTCGCCCTCAACAGTTGGGGCAAAGCACTATCACGGTGAGGGTTCTCGTTAATTTTCAGTAGGTTTTAATAGCAACTTGGTCTGTGTTGAATTCGAACTTACTTCACATAGGGCAATACTTCACAAAGAACACATTGTTATCTCGATAATAAAGCCCATTTATCCAAAAAAAAAAGCTTAATATACTTGTGATGACGCCGTAGCAATCCGTTCATGAGTAATTTCAAAGATTAGCATTCACACAGACAAAATGTCTAATAGTTATTTGTGCAACAAGAGAGAAAAGTTGATTTTTGGTGCGAGTTTTGATTTTGAATCCCGAGCAAGCGAAGGATTCTAGATCAGAACAGGACAAATTTAACCAAATAGCTGGTTTTCAAAATTCATAATATACTAGAAGTACGTATACCTACTTACTGTTTTTTTGAAAACAAATAATAAAAAAAAATACGAATAATTAAATATGCAGGAACTAAATTGCGGCGCGTACATTTGGCATTCCAAACTAAATAAAAAAACCCCGCAACTTATTAATGATAGGTATGTCCAAAAACGACTCGGAATTCTGTTACAACATTAAGGATTATTAAAATTTAAAATTATTATTTAGGTACAATTTTAAATCTGCATTTTCATAATAACATTCTCTTTATTTCATAATAATAATATCATTCGATTACTTATTTGAAAAATAAAAACTTTAGGTAATAGATGAATTGCAATTTTACGGCTAAATGTGTCTATGTGTACATATCCGAACGTTTAAATGTCTTTTTTCGGGCATACTATCACTAGGCATAGAATTTGAAAATTAAACATAGAATCGACTTGTTTCTATGTCTCGCTTTTTTGTATGGAATCTTTGAAAAAAAATACACCTAAAAAGAAAAAAAAGGTGTCAAATAAGAAAATCTAATAAAATAAATCAATATGCCCACGTTTCTACAAAAAGAAGTGAAATCCCACCAAAAACATTCTGTAAAAAACTAGCCAAATCTCGATGGAGCTGCTTGTTTATCTCTAAAAAGTAATGAAATCTAGACAAAGTCGTTCCAAGTCTAAGGTTCCTTACTGCGATTTCTTTATTATTATAGTTAATGTTGTGGGACTTGGCCGTTGAAGGGTAAACAAGGGTACAAAACCAGGTGCTCCATGACACCATTACACCAATCTGTCGCCAGAACCGCTACCCATTGACGATGGAAAATGAACCTGGTTTTGTACCCTTCAACGGCCAAGTCACACAACATCCTTACTTCCTTACTAATCCTTACTAATATTATAAATGCGAAAGTAACTCTGTCTGTCTGTCTGTCTGTTACCTTTTCACGCTTAAACCGCTGGGCCGATTTAGTTGAAATTTGGTATACAGATAGTTTGAGTCCCGGGAAAGGACATAGGATAGTTTTTATCCCGGAAAATTGCGTAGTTCCCGCGGGATAGCACAGCCCAAACCACTGGACTTAGAGACTTGAAATTTTGCACATACCTTATACAATGTAGGCATCCACTAACGAAGGATTTTTGGAAATTCCCACGGGATAAGGAAAAAACGGGAATTATATATTCGATTCCGAGTGACGCTATCTCAGTAACTATAATAACTAGACTCTTCAAATTTGATACAAAAGTAGGTGATTACAAAACTAAGAAACTAATTTCAGAATTTTTGGAAATTGGCATTGTTCATTTTTTTTAAGCTGTGCTTTTACACCTTTATTTGATGAAATGGACTATTTCAAGCAACTAATTTGAATATTATGCTTTTACGTAGCTTTGTTAATTAATAATAAATATTTTTTCGCTGTTTGATAATTCGTGAATTTAGACAGAATCCCAATCGCCTTCGTTCGGCTGGCTATAAAAAAAACGGCTTTGTCTATGGTTTTGTAGATTTGACAGTGACACGTGACAGTTGCCGTAGCCAAACTTTTTTTTTCATTTTTGTGGCAAACATTCGATGCTGGATTCTGTCTAAAAACCCGGTCGTTCGGTCAAACAAAGGTTCAAAGTACTTTTACAAAAATATCTGCAATCATAAAGTATTTTTGAAATCGGACAAGATAAATCGGATAATTGATGGTTTTCCTCGAAATGGTTTTCGAATTGTAGCATACTAAAAAAAATGAACAATGCCAATTAGTAGGACCACGGGTAAGTGTGTAGCTTGCTCTGGTAGTAACACGATTTTTTTAATTCCCATGTTAGTGCCAATTATTATTATTTGTTATTTATAAAACAATTACTTTTCGGCCGACAAGATATATTTAAGAGACACATGCAGTGTATTTATACCTACCACTTTAAATTATGATTGAAAAGGAAAGGCTTGGTAGTCAACCTTGCAATCTGCGCTTTACGCTACGGTAGTAGCGCTGTCGCCTTGCCTTGGACGCTCGGATGGGCCTGCTTCCTGGCGGCGCTCGGTGCAGGCGCACACGGCGCCTTGGTGCGGAGAGAGGTGGCGAAATCCTCGTTCCCGCGCGCCGTCGCTACCACCCGCTGCCACCCGCGCAGCCGAGCTAGCCTCTGGTGAAGGGGACAACTTGTATCCAAGCGCCTTTGTTTCACCAGCACAGAATGTTGCAAAACTGGTTAACCTTTGTTAGATGACTAAAGGGGCTTCTAAACGGGCCATGTTTTGCTGCAATTTGTGGCTGCAACACAGTAGCCCGGCAACATTGCAAGCAATACCAGCCAGACTACGCAATATTGCAGTAATGTCCCGGCCATATAGCCAAACATGTTCTGTATTGACACTTATGGCCGATATTGCCCCGATGGGTTGCCGGACGATCGCTAGGCGATCGATTTTACTGCAATATTGCTCGGCCAGTTCTATTGCTGTTTCAGTCGCTCTCGTGGTTTATGACACAGTGTATCTTTTTCTACGCGACATGACATGAAGTTTGCTGTGAATGACGCCGTGATGCTATATTCAGTGCTTTGCGATCAGCTGCATGAGTTGTTATTGTTATTTATCGAGGGTATGCTGCAAAAATGACTTCTACGTGGTCTAATGAGATAACTATTGACTTCATTAATGAAGTACATTTACACCCTGAGTTGTGGGATATAAAAACCGGAATATACAATTTGCTGTCCTCATATTTGTATCTTTTTTTTTAATATTTGGTCCTATTTTATTTAAAAGAAAGTCGAAATCACCCTTTGACATTCTCGTAAAGTTTTTAAATAATTTACTATCAAGGCTTACTTCTAGACTCAAATTATCCAAAGTTTCACGCCTATTTAAATAAGGTCTAATCCACAACCTCTCGTTTTTCTTTTGCTTCTTTTTTAAAATAAGATAATCTGCCGCCACAAGTGTTATCTTGTCAGCCATTGTTGCCGGTTTGTGTAGCCCGTTTAAAGCGTCTGCATCATGAGCCATACTATTGCAGACATAAATGCACACATTGCCCAGCCATACATTGCTCGGCCATCAGTTGCAATAAAATATTTTTGTGATGGCCGGGAAATTAGTTGCCAATAGTGCAGCCACAAATTGCAGCAAAACATGGCCCGTTTAGAAGCCCCTTTAAGTAGGTACGAAAGTCTGTGTGTTTTTACCTAGTGTGTACCTATGCTAATGCCAGGGCAGGGATGGATCTAATGCCAGTGAATAGGGATTTCAACGTACCAACCTCGCGAAATGCATATTTTTTTCATAAGCATTTTTTGCATATTTCAAAATTGGTATCAAATGAAAACCCTTTCAATGTACGTTTCGAATCACTCTTTATAAATAAGGTACATTCGATAAAACCCGAAATATTGGTCAATAAAGCCTAGCGGGAACCTTTTTATGTTATACATTTTTAAAAGGGCGTTTTAAAAAAAAGTTGTTCAATCACTCGATCTCTTAGAATTTTAAAAATTTTACGTTATTCCTACTCAGAATCGAGAGCTCTTTTCATTCTAATAGGTATAAAATAAAAGACTAAAATTTTTGTATAAACAAAATATTTCCATTACGCTGCCATCCACATAAATTAATTGGGAGTGGTTGCGTAAGTGAATCGAAAAGTAATGGGACACTTTTTGTCCTATGGGGATCTCCTAGTCCCTAGCGGGACGTGCAGGCTGGAGATGATGCTGATGTGAAATAATAACAAGTAGAGGAAATTTTCTCCAAAATTATGGTTTTAATGGCATTAATTATTAAGCATAGAGTCATTCGGGTCAAGAGCACGCACTTTTTTTTTGATGGCCTCCCAGACCTATAAAGAAGTATATAATTGGCATGTTATGATATTAAATCTGTAGAATATTGAATAAATTTTCACTATTTAAGAAAATTTTCCATCCAGATTAATTAGTTTTAGCCCTACATAGGCTTAACTGAAAACTTTTCCATTGCGTAATCTTGACCCGATGTGTGGGTAAAATTACGCAAGTCTTAGGGTAAAGTTACGCACGCGGGGTAAACGTACGCAGTCATTCGGGTCAAGAGCACGCATTTTTTTTTTGATGGCCTCCCAGACCTATAAAGAACTGTACAATTGGCATGTTATGATATTAAATCTGTAGAATATTCAATAAATTTTCACTATTTAAGAAAATTTTCCATCAAGATTAATTAGTTTTAGCCCTACATAGGCTTAACTGAAAACTTTTCCAATGCGTACTCTTGACCCGATGTTTTTCGCCTTCATTATTTGGTCATCTGAGATGAGGGTCCGCTCAGGGGCCTTCCTTATGTAATTTCTCGGCATTTTGGTGTATTCTGAAAGATTGATTTTTTTTTGATATTTTTATTTCATTTGGGGTATAAGTACGCAACGGGGGTAAGTACGCGTGCGTACTATTAATCTCGTACTCTTACCCCAATCGGCAAATATACCAAATAATCAGTCACAACACACACGTTAAATACTTTTTCCGAATATGATAAACTTACATAAAAACTACATTAAATGAACAATAGAAATATAGTATACTTACTGGCACAGAGCTATCCATTTAACTACAGCACACTTTTCCGTGGCACAAAAATTAAACGAAATAAGCGTGCTACAAATATTCGGCGACGTGTCGCGACCAGTACTAAGATTGCGTCGGCGCGGCGTGTGGCTCCTAAACGGCGACAGTAGCGCCACTCTGTTTTACAAACATAGACCTCGGCCCCCCCACCCCTGTCGGAGATCGGACCACCGCGTACTTTTACCCACCGCGTGCTGTTACCCCGAATGACTCTACATGTGGCTCCGCAAAGCTTATCTAATTTGTCGGTGAAAACTCCATTAAGCATAATCTGTTCGCAGTTTCGAAGATTAGCATGAACAAACACACAGACAGACAAGAATTCCATAAAGCGTTAATACGTATTGTATCAAAGTTCCTAACATACCCCTAGGTAGTTGTTTGTTCAAATATATTTAATGTACTACTGATTTGATTTTATACTGATTGAATTTATCTCCCGTTTTATTCATATACCTAGTAGGTATTGTATTATTACTTTACTTTGTCAAATACCAATTTGCAAGCGATTCGGTGACCGCGCTTAACCGGTTCTCGTTCCCGTTCACCTCCAACCGTTGTGACGAGATCGAAAGTTTAATCGTGACATTTCGGAGCTTACACAAGTATTGTAACAGCTATTACAACACTGGTACGCGTCTTGTCTACTTTATGGCGGGGCTAGGCAGGCCTTATTATACCCCGAAGTTCGTACCGTGTCTACCCGCTTACGCTGGTAGTCCCAGGACGCTGAGGGGTGGTTCAACTTTTATATAAAATAATACTATTTTTAGCATTTAATTAAAGAGCTAGGCTAGGTGTTTTGGTTTAAACTGTAAACCCACCTTTGGATTGTAATAAATTAATTGATTAACAAGTTAGTGTGAGGGTCGGTATGGCACGAACTCCGAATTTCGGATTCGGATTTAGAAGTAGATGCCCGGTATCAGTAATAGTCAGATCTATCGCTAATAGTCTGATGATGATAATTTATTCAACAGAATCTTTTTCCGTCGGGCCTGGTTATGGGCAGATTTATTTTTCGATTGTTTATTCGCCAGGTTGTGTCAAAGCCCGGAACGTCTCTCGTCAAATAATGTTATTTTTCATTCAGGGAATAAATTTTAATCGACATAGTCATTTAATGATCTGACTAATAGCGAATCTGGTTAAAATAGTACTGACGATTAACGAAACTGACCAAAATCCTATCTGACTGTCATCGTGAGATCCATGCTATCTAACGTACCTATTTAAGCGTTTTCCAAAAAAAAGCAGAAAAGAAAAAAAACGCTCATTTTTGCCGAAAGTACCAAGGCACTACCATCCTCACATAGTAGGGTTACAGAAAAATACATTTTCCGAATGTAACAAAAGATTCCTACGTACGTATCTACATATTAATTACGTTTTTATTCCTAACGGCGGGGTAGACTGAGATTAGGGTAACAAGACCTAAAGGCCACGTTTAGCGACATTATGGGCGCATAGATCTCACTTGCCATTAATCTACACTAATGTTATAAAGAGGAAAACATTTGATTGTTTGTTTGTTTATATTGAATAAGACGCCGAAACTACTGGACCGATTTAGAAAAAATTCACCATTAGAATCCTACATTATTCCTGATGAACATACCTAGGCTATATTTAATTCAGCGCGGACGAAGTTGTCAGCAACAGCTAGTATACGAATAAAATCCTCTTTTACTGTTAGTCGACTGCGGCGAAGCCGAAAAGGAGGGTGTTTATGCGTTTCATTCACTTATATGTAAGTATCATTGAATAGGTCTATAATAGTTATTTGTTATGCAAGGCTGCAAAATGTTTGTTTGGCGCGAGTTCCTCAATTGAAACCAGAGCAAGCGAAGGATTCTCTAAAAGAAGAATCCTGAGCGTCGCGAGGGTTTCAAGGCACGAGATACTAAACAACTTTGCTGCCGAGCGAAACACACAATTTTTCACCTCACTACAGCGAGAAAAATGGTGGATGAAAGAAAAACAGTAATAGTAAATCAGTTTTTTTATTCTTTTTCTTCTAAATAAGAAAGGTAAAAGGATCTAAGCCCATACAGCCTAGTCTAATAATCTAATAAGTAAAACTATGTTTTCTGATTATTCTATCACATTAATTTCTTGTGTATTTATTGTTTTATCATAAACCAAACAACAATTTTGGTCAACTTTTCGGTTTTCCGACGAGCAATCTCTAAAAACTTTCATTTTTTTTTCTAATCATAACTTATTTTTAAAAAGAAAGTTAAAAAATCGCACTAACTAAACTGAATTAAAAAAAAATGGGGCGCGTTCTGAATTTGCATCATAATATCTGTTTTTTCCTGCTTGGTTGCTATTTTTGTGGTTAACCACAAATTAAAATAATTAATAAAAACCAATATCGTTTTTTCTTTTAGCAACGAAAGTTAGCAAATCTTGAAAATAACTTAGGAAGTAACGGATTTTAAAATAAATTAATAATGGATACCGGATCGCGTTTCTGAACGTGACATTATATATTTTTTTATCGAATGAAAAAGTTAGGGGTCTGATAACAAGTTTGACATTTGAAGTTCGTATTATTCCGTCCTTCTCATTCGCCTAATTAAGTACTATTCGTATAAGCGAGACGACAACATACGAAGTTCAAAGTTTTCATTTCTGAGTATATGAGTAGGTGGACAATGGTGGTCATCGTCACGTTCGAATTTCAAAAACCTTTTCCACGCAAGCGCGGAAAAAGCACTTTTCCACCCAGATTTTGAAGGAGAAAGACAGCCTTTTCGAGCAAGTGAGGTGAAAAAATATTTTTTACGTTTCTCAATTAATTTTTCTCTTTCATAGATCATATAAGAGTAATAAATAACGATTTAAAGTTGGTTAACGGCTATTCTCAAAGCTATGTGCGCGGGACGGCAAGCAGCGGGAGGGTCAAACTGTTAACTTACAAAAAATATATATTATTACTCAAAAAACTGTAAAAAAGAGACAAAGCCCCAAACTCAGAGAGCAAATTTTCTTGGAAAGAAATACAGCAGAAGGGGATTTTTTTCAGTATATTTGTTACACATAAACGGATAACTCACGTATAAAAAGTCGAGTGATGCTCGTTTATGTGTAATTATGATTGAGTCTCACAGTAGGTTCATGTTGAAAGTATATTTGTTGTTATAGCCACACACTGAAAATTTCAAGTGTTAAGTTTTTAAACAAATAGAACAGCTTCTTAATATGTTTCCGTTGGCACCCTTTGCCCGACCCTAAAATGCATATACTCTTTATAAATTACTTCCCTAAAATTATTTTCGGAAGAATTACGCAATCCGATAAACATTAATAACGACACAACGAAAAGTTGTTCATTGATCATGCAAATGGCAATGCGAGATATCTTCTATACACATAAAATGCTTTGTCCTGAATCACTGACTGACTGACGGATCAACGCACAGCCTAAACAGCTGATCGTAGAGACCTGAAACTTGGAGGGTGCTCTGTATGACGTAGGCATCCGATCAGAAAGGATTTTTCGAAACTCTACCTCTAAGGGGATGATAAAGGGGGGCTAAGTTTGTATGGGACAATGTGATTCCTTGGTCCAATCTACTTCAAATTTTGCATAAATAATATCCTTTAACAGAATTGATGGTAGATACACGTGTTTCGTATTTTCTTGAAATTTATCTCACAATCGGGTTTAAAAGGGGTAGAAAGTTGTTTTGGGGGTGATTTGCTTCGAAGTTGATAATGATATCACTCCTTAGAGCTTTTGATTTAAAGTACATTTTATTTTGACAGTCATGTTTCAAAACTCAAACATATTTTATTCGAAAAAGGTTGAACTCACATAAAAGCCTGGCACATGGCAAATACTCTTTAAAATTGTAATGTCTCAAAAGTCACCGTAGTCCGTACTTCTAAACTTTAGAGGTCATGCTATTTTTAGAAATTCCTTCGGGATATAGAATAAATGGGGTTTATAAGTCCGCTGCAAAGATGCCCTATCTCCGTAACGTACGTCTTGAAATTTGACACACAAGTAGGAATCATAACTGCGAAAAATTAATTTCATGACTCCGAAATTCCCGCGGGTTAAGGCGCAAAAGGGATTTATATTCTTACTTTGAAATGGTCCTATCTCCGTAACTATTATTACTAGAATCTTTAAACTTTGGCATACCAAGAGGTAATTATGATATCTGAAAACTGTTTTTTTTTTATGTTAGAGAGGCCAGACTAACGAACTAGTGGGTCACCTGATGGTAAATGATCACCACTGTCCATAGACACCCGCATTTTCTGTATTTTGCAAAATTCCCCTGGGGTAAGACATAAAAAGGATCATCATATGATTTAGATCCTTGGTATTTGGCCGACATGTTCCTCGAAGATCAAAAAGGAACATTTAGAAGGGATTTTGCAAATTTCTCTGAGGCGGTAACATCATAACGGCTCACCCTTTTTATGAAGTTCTTTTTCCCAAGGAGTCTTCCTAAGTTTCTTTAAGACTAGCTGTTGCCCGCGATTTTGTCGTCCGCGCAGAATTAAATATAGCCTCTATGACAGTCACATATAATGCGGCTTTCCATTGGAAAAATAATTTTTAAAATCGGGTCTGTAGATCCAGAGAATCCTACCCCAACAATGTCACAAACTCACAAACATTACCTTTTTATATTATAACTAGCTTCTGCCCCCGACTTCGTCCGCGTAGAATTAGCAATCCGTTTACAATGTATCTATTCTGTTACGTGGGCCTACGCGATGTTAGTAATGTATCGAGAATAACGTTACATTTAAGTACTTAATTTGTGTGAACTGGTTGTGCGTAGGTATGCTGAGAGTTTTTGAGAAAAAACGTCAAGCGTGAGTCGATTAGTGTTGAAATGTCAAATTCCTGTACTATTGACTCGATTACGATGAAATTGTTGTAAGCTGTTTTGTGTATCTAAATCCTCATATATCAACCGTTCAAATAACCAAAAATGTTCTAGTGGACGCTTTTTTTACATATTCTGATAACAGATTCAACTTCTTGGCTACACCGACCCTGAGATAAAGATTTAGAAAACAATCTGCCCAAAAACTATACCTTATTGAAAAATCAAAGGTTAAGTTTCACACTCAGAAACGCCAATTAAGGTAATAAAGGACTATTTATTCCTTTGTATATCTCGAGTGCGGCAAGGATTAAGCATAAATTCAAACTTGAACTTGAACCGTGAACACGGTAAAATGAATTGCCACCGTCAGTCAATACAACTGACAGGGCCATTAAGGTTAACTTTCACACTTAGAGACGTCGATTAGGTTCTAATAATAATAATAAAATTTTAACTGACGGCTCCGAGAATGGCAAACGTTCAAGTTTTACTATATTCTGCAAATAATAGTTTACGTTGCGACTCTACAGCTACGACCTTTGACATGTTCATGACTATCCCGCGGGAACTATGCAATTTTCCGGGATAAAACTAGCCTATGTTTTAATCTAGGGTACCAACTATCTTCGTTCTAAATTTTATCCAAATCCGTCCAGTCGTTTTAGCGTGAAGAAGGAACAATCATACACACTCACTCACTCACTCACTCACTCACATCGTCACAAATAGACTACAAGCCCACGGGAAAAAAACATGTGAAATGTACCAGCGTGAATGAAGCTTAGAAGGCTGTTACTATTGGCAGAGTGCAAAGCGGGTGGAGGGGGTAGCCTAAACGATCACAGCGCTCGCTACGGCTAAAATTGTCATTTTTGTCGCTGACCTGAGCTGTCAAATCCATATTGCAGTAAACATTTTCTAATCGTTTTTGAGATAAAAATATGGTCCTGGTAAGATGTGTTGTTGTGAATTGTAATAACACCAAGAAGAATAGCGACTGTAAATTTTACCAATTTCCAAGATCATGGTGGAAACGAGACCAAAGAAATAAGTGGATATTTGCCATAAGAAAAAAAAAGTAAGTTACCTAACCTCTAAAATTTCACTGAAAACAACAATTTTAATATTATTGGCAATAATGTTACTGACTGCCACTGTCCAAAATTGTGTAATATAGTAAAATAACACAAGATTTCATTAATATTTTTCACAATATTTACTTACTTCTTGTTTGACAGCGGTGACAATATTGTCCATAATGGCCGCCTATCACGTGGCGCTGTCGTCGCGCACGGTCCCAAACTCTGAGCGCTATGCCGTCATTTCTGAGCGGTACATTTATGGAATTTCTCAGGTACAAGTGAGAAATTACGACTAATTATTAATTTACGGCATTTTTATAGCTTATTTTACATTTATATTTATTTATATATATTTATATAGCCTTTTTATTCCGAATTCGCTACAATTTCATTTTTGTTGTTGTTGTTTCTTTTTATTATTAAATTGTCGCGTAATTCGGCGTGCCTCATGGCACAGGCCTCCTCCGTGTATTGGAGGGTTTGGGCTATAGTTCCCACGCGCGCCCAGTGCGGATTGGGAACTTAACACACACCATTGAATTTCTTCGCAGATGTGTGCAAGGTTTCCTCACGATGTTTTCCTTCACCGAAAAGCTCATGGCAAATTTCAAATGTAATTTGTAATTTTCGCACATAAATTCCGAAAAACTCAGAGGTGCGCACCCGGGATTTGAACCCACGACACTCTGCTTGAGAGGCCACAGTTCAAACCACTAGGCTACCATGGCTTATATGACTTATAGCTTATAGATATAGATGATTAAAAATAAATGTTGAAAAACCTAGTGCCGCTTTAAAGTGGTGGTGCCGGACGTTAGTGCATTTTTTTTTTCAATGTTTGAGAAAAAATCTGTACCGCTCAGAAATGACGGCATAGCGCTCAGAGTTATTTTATGATATAGTAACAACCTTCTAAGCTTCATTCACGCTGGTTCATTCCACGTGTTTTTTTTGTCCATGGGCTTGTAGTCTAAAACTTTCGCATTTATAATATTAAAATAGATTATAATATTAGTATTGATAGAATATAAAGATAGTAGGGAATAAGTAAAAATCACAAGGTGCCAGGTCGAGACCGTAGCCTCATGCGTGATTGTCCCATTAATTCATCATTTACAATACTAAAAAAAAAAATCTTTTTCTGGCATAATCAGCTGGCTGCAGCATTACCATGATGAAGGATCATGCTGAGCATTGTTCTATAACTTTTTCTAAGATTGACAGGAACAGAAGTCGTGCAATCTGGAAAGAAACAAAATAAATGTAGCTACTTATTAACCGAGGACAGTTGGAGGAGATAAGACATTATAAATAATAATTAACAGAGACATTGTTAATATTTAACATATTCCAAAACATTAGATACTTTTCGGGTTCTGTAGCCAACGGGACCAAACGGGGCCCTATTGCTTCCGCTCATGCAGCGGTCTGTGTGTCACTCTGTCATCATCACAAGGGTTTAGCTGCTGTACCGTTCTAGCTTTAGTCCATATTTACAAGTACATTATAAGTAAAGTCAAGGTTAAAAATATGGGTTCGCGCAAAGTTGAAAAAATTATGTGTGTACAACCTTATCGCTATAATTAAAAGTAGTGACCATAATAAATAAGGGAGGTAGGTATTTATACGGTTTTGTCATTTTGTGGTGAGCTTGACCTTTCCTTTTTTTTTTTGAGGGGCTCGCGTACTAATTGATAGTGAAAAAAGAAACTATTGTTTAATGCATGTTTAATGGGGTATAATTTTTCAAAGTTCAAGTAGAGTAAGGTAAGACTGTCAAAAATTTGTTTATGAACGATTTTAAACATTCATTTTAGAGTGAAATCAGAAAATTTGTAAGTATAATATTTATTATGTTTTTTTAGAAAACTGGATAGATAAGGAATTATGCTTAAGGGATATGAATCAATTTTTTTTTATTAATCATAATAATAGTAATTGCGTAGACAGTGTCACAGTACAGAACTCATTTTCTGCCAGCAAGACTCGCATTTGTCTGGTTTTATTATTTACCTGTGGTTATGAAGCATAATAACCCAAGTCCTCTAATTCTAAGAGGAGGCATGTGTCCACCACCAGCTTTGACGTATATAGGCTGGAGATGGAGATGATGAAGCATAAACATCGCGTGGTGGTGCAGGGTGTCAACCCTTCTTAAGTCCATTATCCAATCCATAATCAACTCGACTCTGAAAAAAACAGAAATAGTAAAATTTGACAAAAAAAATAGTCAAAAATGAATATTTAATAATTATTATGTACTCTTTTTCCATAATTTATTACAACCAATTCATAGTTAACTGCTTTTAAAAAATAAATATAGGTGTCTGTATATACCAAACAGACAATGGTAATCATCCACATTTCACAGCTGAACATCACTGAACATACTGTAGCACACTCACCATTATCCAGTAAGTTGCATCAGGCCCTGTTACTTCACTCCTCCAAGCTATGTAGCACAGCCAAATCTTGCAAGACACACACACTTGTGCATACCATGCCCATGGCATCCTGCTCTTCATTTCAAGAAAAATTAAGGTCCCATTCATAATCAAAGGAAAATAACATTCATATCAAATGAATTCCCTAAGTCAAGTGAAAATATAATAATTAAGATTCTGTATTTCAGATTAACTATCATACTTCAAGATACCAAATGAAAATCATACTGACTTTTGTGAAGCACACCTTTTCTTACCAAAATTAAAACATCCATCTCAGAATACATACTTCTTTATTAATCAAACTCCCTTAGCACTCCACTTCATTATTTAACACTCCTCGCTTACTTAAATATAAGCTTAATACATAAAGGAAGTATAAGTAAAAATTTTTAAATGAGTTTTTTTACACACATCTACATGGCTTGTTTTCAAATTGGAATCAAAATTCATTCAATTACTCTCTAGACTTATAATACTAAAGTTGCTCAAATGAACGACATTCATTTGTCCTGGCCTCTCACCTCATGTCTGGGGCTTGCTGTTGTTCCAGCTATTGCCCGATGCAGAGGGACCAGAGCCATTGTTGCCGCTACCATTCCAACCTGCTTGTCCATTAGACCAGTTACCCTGACTCCAATTCCCACTCTTATTGCTACCGTTCCAACCTGGATTGCCACCTCCTTGATTCCATGATGGAGGAGGACCACTCTGTCCCCAGTTTTGGTTGCTGTTCCAATTCTTTCCGGAATTGCCTTGAGGTGGTCCTCCCTGCCAATTTGGTCCAGAGTTACCTGGGCCACCCAAAAATCCACCCCATCCAGCTTGATTGAGTGCAGCCGCAACAAGACTGATAGGCAAATTGAAGTTAGCTGGAGGCCCTCCGTTAGGATTGATGCCCAAATTCTGCATATTGAGTGTATCTATATTACTGCTTCCACCAGAATTATTAGATCCTCCAGAGGGACCAGACCTGTTACCATCCCAATTATTTGGTCCATAGCCATCATCTTTCCAGCTTTGGTTAGACTTGGCCTTAATCTTAGGTGCAGCACTAGAAACAGAAACCGATGCTCCTTTAATAACATGATCTTCTCCACATAGGCTTTGGGCAACTTCGGGGTCTAAAAATGTAACAAAACCAAATGCTCGGAAAGGTCTTGGTACAAAAACATCAGTAACCTCTCCAAACTTGGAAAAATAATCTCGGAGATCATCTGCTGTCATATCTTCAGTACATCTTCCAACAAACACTTTACATGGCATTTGGGGCACTACTCCTTCTTTAGAGTTAGGGATGCGAACATCTACCCAACGGCCCTCTATATTATGCCTTTGAGCCAAAGCCCTCATTTGAGATACATATGTTGCAAAACGTATGAAACCAAAGCCTTTAAATGTACCGTTTTTGTCCCTTTTAAGCTGTACCATAACAACTTCGCCGAATTGCTCAAAATATTGCCGTATGGATTCTTCAGTTGATTTCCATGGTAAGCCCAAACAAATTAAATCAGAACAAGTAAGTTTTTTCTCAAGCCGTTTAGTTTTGGCAGCTGAGTTCTCAGGAGAAACATCTTCCATCTTACGTTTGTTTTCCTTAGGAAACACACAAACAAACAAAAGCTTACCCCATCCGGCATCGCTCGGAGGGTGCAGCTTGCCATCGCTTAAGCGAATTCCGCGTACGGATTTGAGTTCAGGGTGCCGATACTTTAAGCCGCATGCTCCAGGAAATTGCGCTACTAACGTTGACAGTAGTAGAGTGCCATCAAGTTCACATGGAATTTCAACAGCATTTGCGTCGTCTTCATCTTCACTGACTCTTATGTATTCAAAAAGATCTTCGTTATAATTTTCAGACTTAGAGTTCATTCTGATATTTACTGTACTGTATGCAGAACTCGCAAAATCAGTGATTAATTAATCTACGATATTATCTTCAGTTCTTCACAAAGATCACAGTCAATCAATAATTTATTTTAGAATATAAAATGGCCGTCCGTCCGTCGTTTCGTTTGGTGTTGCCAATACAAGATACAAGATACAAGGAGTCAATGAATAAATTCCTACTATCCTGACCTACTATAACCTACTACTATCTTCATTTATAAATATAAAAAGTGAAAATCGCTGATTCACTCATCACAAAATCTTTGAAAGTACAAGTGCTTGGAGTATAAAGTTGAAATTACCAAATACTGTGAACTCAGTAAGTCAACTCGATAGTAAAAGGTTTCCATACAAATTGCCGTGCACCCAAAAAAGAGGGGTACTCACGGGGTACTTCTAGTTGTCCTAAAAATATGAAATTTGGCATGAAGGTAGCGCACGCAACTAATGTTTTTTTTTTTCTGTCTTTGCAAGTAGCCAACATAAAATTCCTCACACTGCCTATGGTCGGTGAGCCCACGTAGCTAGATCGATCGGGATTTACTCGAGCGTCAGAGGGGCTACTCCGAAATTCGATTTTCGAACTTCGTTTCGTTCCGTTCCGCTCACACTAATAGTCATTAATTTGAGAGTGAAAGGGACGGTATGACACGAAGTTCGAAAATCGAATTTCGGAGTATAAGGCCAGAGACCTAATGGGTTGCAAAGCTTAGATGATAAAAAGAAAAAAATGTCATATAATTTATACCTTTTCATCGGTGGGGGGAGCGACTATAGATTTTCAAAAAATTAAAAAAAAACTGTTGCATGGACATATTCGAGCGCGTCAGATATTGATAGCATCCATGTCCTATGTATTTTTGAAAATGTACGTATGTTAATCTGATTGTTTCCATGATGGGGGTGGTCGTACGTAAGGACGATTTGGACGTAACGCAAACTTGCGGTCATTATTAGAATGTGCAAAAAAAATCGCCATTTTGAAATACTCGAGCGCGTCAGATTAAGATATATACATATAGTTCATCTTAATGCCCTAGACGTGCTGTCTAATAATCTGACGATTATCTAGAGGGATTCGCCTAATCTGACAATAAAAAAAAACCAATTTTTTTTTAAATCATTGAACTTAATTAATTGAAAAACTGAAGAAATAGCATGCAAATGAAAAAGTACATGTTTTTTAAGTATAATACTTGTATTTTTAAGAAAATAATTATAAAAAAATATTTTTTTTTGCGTATTTTTTTTAAATTATCATCACGGAGTAAGAGAGTAATAGATAAAGAAAGAGTGAGAGAGGAATAGAAACGCGGAGAGGGGAATACAGGCATCGCATAGCTGCACGCATTAAACTTAATCGATTATTTTTTCTTACTTCGGCTTATATAAATCATCAGATTATATATTTTTCGTTATCCTTGAATTATTTCCTTCAAAATAAAAAAAAAATTGCCACGCTCGAGAAAGTCGAGATGACGTTTTTTTTACAAGTTTGTAACCCTCCTACTTCCCCCCGGACGGATCCAAAAACGAATCGCAGCTCTTGACCACACGTGAAGGTAACCCGACTCGCACCCCAGTGCTTGGTCCGGTGCACCCTGGGCATCGGCTAATGATTTCCTGGCAGTTTCTGAGGGATATCATTGACCGTTGGCTAAGAGCCCGACAGGGGAGGAGGGGGGTCTTTGACCTACCGTACAACGTTGCCGACATTTTGTCACAAGATTTTTGAATTATATTTTTACCGCACTGACATTGGCCCAAGCCTTACGGCCGCCATTAAGGAGAGAAGAAAAAGAACCCTCCAACTTCTCTACGTATGTCACTCGAAAATTGTCAGATTAGTGGAAAATACACGCTATTTTTTTTGAGTATGTTCCACCAAATATAATTAACTGATTTTGCGTATGCTAGTAGCTAATACTAGAAGCAATACATGGGTATGGCCGTCAAAAGTTGTACCTTAACGCACTGGAACATGTAACACACATAACACACTAACACACTGGAAAGTAGCAGAAATTCGTTAAGATGAGTTCACGGCATAACACATGTAACACACAACGTAACACACATAACACACATCGCAACACACGTAACACACATCGCAATACACGTAACACACAACGTAACACACGTAACACACATCGCAACACACGTAACACACATCGTAACACACGTAACACACAGCGTAACACACATAACGCACATAAATAAACACACTCGGAAAACACACTGGAAGAAAAAAGAAATTGCTTTATCACCGCTATTTTGGATGCTACACTTGTAATGAATCTCTGTTAAATAGAATATTGTCCATATTTTTGAATAGAACAACGATAAAATATATTATTTACACTTAACTTGACAAAATGTCCTTCCGAAGTATTCCTTGTTCCAATATTCGCTTTTTTTCCAACGAAAAGTATTAAATTAAACCGACTAATGTACCCACGACTCGATGTGCGTTATTTTGACATACTAGCTATGGTGTTGCTCTAGCAAATAAAACGACATGGGATTGCCTTAAAAAGAAGGAAAAAAATCCTAGCATTAAAAACTTAAGTGTGTTACGATTGGAAAATTATGTGGACTTAGGTTTTGAAACTCAATTTTGATATCAACATATTAAGATGCATGAATGTTTGTTTCATCAGTTTAAAGATCTTTAATCGAAGATTAAGCTATGAGTAACTTTATATATCAAAAATGTTTTCCCTCAAAATTATGAGAATAATTGGTATATGTAAAGGGGAGGCCAAAGGCACGATTTTTGACTGCCTTACTAACTTTTGATCAGATTGCTGCGGCAACCACGATTGTTTACAAGGTTTTTATTATTTCGACACATAAAGCAATGAGCAAGATAAAAATACCCCATAGTTTTGTGATAATCTAAAGAACCATTTTTTTTTAAGAAAATATAACATAATGCTTCATTCAAAAAGTACAACTTTTCGCGGCCATACCCACATATGATTTTTTTCATAGTTGTACTTTCAAAAAAACTTGTTGAAAAGAGCTGTCAAAAAATAATTTGATATTTATTTCTTTTATTTCTCACGTATAAAATATTAATAAAATTATAGGGTATACTCCCACTAAACCTACTTAACTGTGATTTTGTTTCAATGCTCTAGCTGGTATCGATCAGAAGATACAAGAGTTTGAAAAAAATGGGATAAAAATACATTTTTGACATTATCTCTGTGACAGTTCAAGATAGAGGGCTGAAAGTTGGAGTGATTACTAGTTATGAGGCCACCAACAATTGACATTTACCAATTCGAATATTCCTGACAAGGGCCACACGTCCTTCCTTAGCCTGCTAAGCCCTTTACAGTGACCTCCGTGTGTTCAAGTTCAAAAAAACTAGCCGGCAGCCATTGGTACGCAGAAAAAATGCGCAAATCGCGCAATAGAAAAAAGAGCGGGAAAAGAAAGACAAACGTAACAAATATTAAGTGTGACTGTGCGACGTTAGTGAAATTTGACATAATAACCTTCTTTTACCTTATACATCTTCGATCAACAATACAACTAGATTCACGGTGATAGCTCTGAAAACGGCTCCGAGAAATAAGGCCACAAAATAAATTTGTGGCCTTATTTCTGACAGTATGCGCCAACCTCGGCCAACGTGAGGACGTGTCAAAATGCCACAATGTGCGTTCAAAAATTGCAAAAACAGCCACCGAAACACTAAGGTTTCGGAAGGAATATCTTTCTTTAAGTAAATACAAGTCAGTATTTCATAAAGTAAGTAAAAATTGGCAGTTTACATTTTAAAATCAATAATTTATTGTTTGGCCAATGTTGGCCCACCATCTTGACAATAATCGGATGTTTTAGAACAAGAAATTCATGGAGTAGTTCTCGTTTTAAAATAAAATATATATTGCATTTTTTTGTAGATTTCCTAGTGATCCTTTTTGCTGTGCGGAACGGATAACTATTATCGCGAGAGAAAGATAAGAAGAACTTTACATGCCTTACAAAAATTCTGCTATAATGTTCGATTCATTTTGACAAATTCGACATAACTGGAAATAGCCAAAGGCGTAGATTACAGAAAAAGGCGATTCCCAAATTGCAGGTATAGTTACATAGAAATGTTTAAAATAATATAAGATGAAGTATAGTGAGATGGAACAGAGGAGCTATCACTTATTAAAGAAGACGTAAAGCTTCAAGAAAAGTTCAAGCCGTACAATATTTATAACACACACACGCAAATCACGTCTTTATCCCTTACGGGGTACACAGAGCCTAAGGTAACAGGTACCTACAGGCCACATTTAGCAAGATTGTGGGCGTCTAGGTGGAAAATCGAATCAAAATAGTGATGGGTTGCTAGCCTCATCGCCTATAACATGATTCCTATTATAATCACCCATTCCCTCGACGACTTTCTGCTTGAGAGGCGGTAGGTTGAACAACTAAGCTACTACGGCTGTTGCCTGGCTGGGCCTGCGTGGGAACTATGACCCAATCCCTCTCGTTGTTAAAGGAAGCCTGTGCTCAGCAGTGGAACGTAGATAGGCTTAATTATTAAAATTCATGTTAATATTTGTATTTGTAAATATCTGTCAAATAAAAAAAAACCGAGTTATATACTTAATTGCGACTCCATTATTACCCCGTTCCTCAAATAGAATGACATCTTTTTGAAACGAAGGTAGTTCTTTTGTTTATCGAACGCTTTCGCTCGCTTGTGACGAAACGTCGTAAGTATTATATACAATTATAATTATTTGGATCTTTGTTGCTTAGACTTAAGGTTTATTTTCCGTTAATAAAGAAGGTAAAACAGATATAGCTATAAGCATAAGCAACAGGGCCACTTTTTCGCTTTGATTTTGTGTGGGACCGTGAATCTAGTTGTAATGTTGATCGAAGTTGATACTAATCATCTATATTAAAAATGAAACGCCATCATCTCAGTGGTGCACAAAAACGCAAACAGGCAGAGCTGAAGAAGAAAAAAACAGATGCACTCCCAAAAATGCCATCGTTTTTTCCAACCAATCAGTTAGAATTTGGTAAAGATAATAATGTATGTAATGTATTCTTTAGCATTAATGTGTATTGAGGCAGACATACTTCGTCAGATAAATTTCGACGATGTAATCTCGGAGTTTGCTCTGATTAAGGCAAGGAAAAAAAATGTTTTAAGTTTTAAATTATACCTACTACACTTTCTATTTTGATGAACTTTCATTTTATACTTTCTACCTTCCATTCCATTCCTTCCATTTCCATTTAAGCAATAGAGGGCCTACACAGGCTCTGTGCTTAGGGCCTCGGATATTCTTAATCCGCCACTGAACAGCACGAAACAACTTCGAAGTTAAGTAGGCCTGCTAGGTGCTCCGTTTAATACATAGGTACATACAAAATCACGTCCATAACCCTTACCAGGTAGACAGAGCCTAAGGTTACAAAATAATTTAATTTATTAATTAATTTAATCCCTACTAATATTATAACTGCGAAAGAAATTGTTGAGGTAGCAAAACCGCTACATTGAGGAATGAAATCGGCTACTTTTATCCCAGAAAATAGCATAAACAAATTCTTCATAGACGAACGTATTTGTTAATTTTACCATATTAATAAACTTAATCTGTAATCCACATATTTCCAAATAAAAAAATAAAAGGTAGAAATTATTAATTACTAGGTAGGTACACTGAATATAATGAAATACAAGTACATAGTAAAAGGTATTTTATTTTCCTCATAAGTTTGACAATAAAGTTCGTTTTTGCGTGTTAATAATTGCTGTCGGTAAACATGCACATTTATTATACAATGTCCTGATATTATAGCTAATTTAATATCGAGCTAAGTGAGAATTGAATTCAACAGCACCATTTATACCTCCATAAACTACTTTTTGCAAATCTTAAGTCTATATATAACACTCGCATTCGAATCACAATGTCATGAGATCTAGACAAAAGTCATACATATACAATAGAAATTCAATTTTATTACAACTAAAAATAACAGATAATATGTGTCATAGTCATAGACGTTAAACAGCGATTATTATTATTATCATTATTAAAAAAAATCGTTAAACCTTAAACATGCGTAGTAGTACGACACATTTAAAAATAAATATGTTGCTGATTAACTATTTTTTTTTCATTTTCTACTGAAATTATGCACATTACCGCTGGAGACTATAAGACACTATAAAATCCATTATATTCTAAACCAGTCTACCTGCGCGAAACATTTGGATGCTTTTTAAACAAAAAAAAAATGCTAGGGTGAGTAGGTGAATTCTAGCTACCAAATAATAAATGCATAACACGAATACGGGACGTTCTTTTTTCATGTTAAGTCAATTAGAACTGAAAATATTCTTGTGTTAGCGGTTCAGCCGTTCAGGATGGTGACAAAATCTTTTAGCCTATTGATCTGCACTATTTTGCCTTAAGAATGTAGGGTTTAGTGAGTGAAAAGCGACCGGACGACTAATAAAAAAATTGAAACAAGAAGTTGAAACGGGTATATTTATTAATCTCTAAAGTTTTTCACCTATATTAATGGCTCTTTTTGGTTGCGAGATGCTGATGATACGAGATACGAATAGACTAAGCGTACCCAACCTTTTTTTATAGGCGGTCCACAAAAGTGTTGTAACTATGGTATGGTGCAGCGGGTTACATTACAGCATAAATTCAGCACTAATATAATAAAATAAGAAATATTAAGTTTGGTTGAATACCTTAATGGTAATCTATATATACAGGGTGTTAGGTAATGAGTGGATAATCCTTGAACTGTGGATAGAGGGCACTTAGGACGTTATAATAAAGCTAAAATAGGTTTAGTAAAAGTGGCACGGTTTCGGAGATATTCGGACTTTTAGGTTTTTTTCGAAAATGAACACCCTTGTTCAATGTTTTGATCATAGCACCATTTTAAACTAACTTTTTAAATTTTTTATTTTTGCTCAATATTCTTGAGTACTTGTATTTTCAGATAGGCATTACTATTTTTGTGAGACTACATGGTATTTTTTTAAAAAAAATCGCAAACTAAATTTTTGCCTTTTCAATCGTACATTGATCGAATTTTCAGCTCTCACGGTGAAAAAAAAATACACTACAGCCTAGTTGCCAATAAGCTTAAAAACATGCCGGTTTAGTGACAATTTAAAAATGGTAATTACCTTTTGAATTTAAATTCAAAATGACAAAATAATAAAAAAAAATACACGCTCACCCACATTTTTCCCGATTTACTTTTTGTATCACGGGCGTAGAACTCAAAATTTTTTGTTGCAAAAATAACATTATTGGCCACTTATTTAAATGCAAATGGCATTTAAATAATTCCAAATTTAAAAAACATGCTGACTGCCTTTTGTTTTTTTTTTCTACTTCGATTTTGAATTTCGCTATTATTGCATAATGAATGGTGAAATTGTGCCTTGGAACTCACCATAAATGTAATGCATTTGGGCATATTCTATCAGTGTGTATTATATTCGAAGCAGTATTAAAGTAAAAAACTTCAACACAACGATCTAAACGCAAAATTAACCATTCATTACGCAATAATAATTAGCGAAATTCAAAATCGAAGTAGAAAAAAAAAACAAAAGGCAGTTGGCATGTCTTTTAGTTTTGGAATTATTTAAATGCCATTTGCATCTAAATAAGTGGCCAATAATGTTATTTTTGCAACAAAAAATTTTGAGTTCTACGCCCGTGATACAAAAAGTAAATCGGGAAAAATGTGGGTGAGCGTGAATTTTTTTTTATTATTTTATCATTTTGAATTTAAATTCAAAAGATAATTACCATTTTTAAATTGTCAATAAACCGGCATGTTTTTAAGCTTATTGGCAACTAGGCGGTAGTGTATTTTTTTTTCACCGTGAGAGCTGAAAATTCGATCAATGTACGATTGAAAAGGCAAAAATTAAGTTTGCGATTTTTTTTTAAAAAATCCCACGTAGTCTCACAAAAATAGTAATGCCTATCTGAAAATACAAGTACTCAAGAATATTGAGCAAAAATAAAAAATTGAAAAAGTTAGTTTAAAATGGTGCTATGATCAAAACACTGAACAAGGGTGTTCATTTTCGAAAAAAACCTAAAAGTCCGAATATCTCGGAAACCGTGCCACTTTTACTAAACCTATTTTAGCTTTATTATAACGTCCTAAGTGCCCTCTATCCATAGTTCAAGGATTATCCACTCATTACCTAACACCCTGTATACAAACGAATCCCTATTTCCCTTGGTCACGGCGTCACGCGTGAACGGCTGGACCGATTTCGCAAATTCTTTTTTTGTTGTGTTCGTTATTGTCAGGAGAATGTTCTTATGTAACAATATTTTGAAAAAAAAAAACTGGTACTGGGGTGAAGTCGCGGGCAACAGCTAGTACAATATGTAAATACATCTGATATTCAACCTTACTTAATATTTGACAGATGTTTTTGCTCTTCTCGCATCGATTTAGACTGGTTATTAAACATTTAATTTAATTTAAAGCATGGGTGGGTACTGTGCGGTCATAGATTAATAAAAGTAAAATTGCTTTTCATCCCATTCGTTCTCGCAAGTTTACAATTTGAATTCGACATTACTAGTCGAAAATTAATACCTACTAAACGTAGAGTAAGTGGTTCTGTGAAATAATTCGCCAAACCTAACAATTCTGTTATGATTCAGAAATATCGACAAAACGAATGAAAGCATGAACAGAATTAATTTTAAATTAGTAGTTATTATCGTCTTAAAGACTCTTTACAGAATCCTCAACAAATAACATACACATTTTTGCAAATATAAATTATACAACAGATAAAAAAAAACTGATTAGCTTGATTGAAAAATTATCGCACCAAACAATTTATATGTATTGAATAAATAGGCAAAGCAAGTCACTTGTAAAATGTAATCAGTATTTTTAAACAACCCTGTAGTTAATAGTTACACATTAGACCACACCTACAGTCTGACTGGAAGCTATGGACAGTCGATACATTTATAAGTTTATCCACTACTATAAATACAAATATGTTTGGAACATAAGGTGTTTGTCACTAAATATCAACCCTTAAATAAGATTCACAGCACAAAGCATTTACATAATTTGTACAAAAACAAAGACCAAAAAATAAAGTAGCTTGACTGATTATACGCAGCAGTGCGGTATGGTACCTTTTTTTTGAGAATTCGCCCTATTACAATAACATAAAAAAAAATTAACAATCTGACACCTCTTGCGTGGTATTACAATACTACTAAGTGTTTGTTTCATTTAGTTTATAAGCAAGTAATATTTTTAATATAATATAAAACTTACTAGATATAAAATGGCACCCATGAATGATTTTATACAAGTTTTGGATTTGCATGAAAATTTCTAAAGAAACGAAATATAATTTGTACGGGCCAACTTCTCAATTTCACCGTAAACTCTTATTTCATGGAATACTCCATTGTATTTTTTAAAACAAGAGCTAATCCGGAGATTGAAAAAAAATACCCTAAAGAGAATGAAATGATAAAAGAGCGCCAGCCATCGTTTTTGGTTCTAATGAAGCAGAGTTAGTAACTTTTCCTTCGATAAACTTAACATCCTTCGAAGAATAAGTGTATTGATAAATCATAACATAATTGATTAAAAAGAAAACAAAACGTTATAGCCGCATGCAAATTATTTCTTCAAAATTATGAATACGTGCAACAAAATAACTTGCTTTTATATTATACCTTCCTTTTATGGTTAGGGAACGTTAACTATAAACAATAATAATAGGGCTTTTTATATTAAAGCCAACCAACTGTTTGCGGTTTTTTTAAGAGTCCTCAGCAAGCTCGTGTTGCAATATGAACGTGGTTTTGTTCTTAATATAGAGCCACATCAGTAGCGTGATAAAAGGGTGGAGGACGGGCTGCCACGGGCCCCTCCCCTGCCTCTACGGGGCCATGAACTAAGGGAAGTTGATCACCATTTTTATATTGTGAATGGACTCCATACTAACAAAGATTTCCAATTAAGCAACATAGGTCACTATAAAATATTGTTAATTTATAACATAACTTTACTTTTGATGTTGACTGTAAATACTTCTTAACAGAAAACAATAAATAATACAAGTGTGAGTATTAAAATTATTTAAACATGTAATTTTTTTACATAGTATATTATTTTGAACTCGGATTGTGCAATCCGCCATATTATATCACAGGGAGCCGTTTAGAATAACAGCCATTTTGAAATGCGGCGGTTCAACGATTAGCCGGATTGTCATTGCGATACATTCTTCAATAAGGCTAACATATTTTTACTGTTGAACTTGTACTACTATTAAAGTTCCGTACCTCTAAAAAAAAGGAACCCTTATAATCACTTTGTTGTCCGTCAGTCTGTCTGTCTATCCGTCAAGACCCTTTTTCACAGGAATGCGTAGATATAAAATTTGAAATTGATACCAAATACTGACATCTGCGGTCCCTTGGTGCTGTGAAAAAATAAACCCCCTGAATCAACTTAATCAAAAGACACAGTGTAAAATGTGTTTCCAGACAAATTTCCGAGTTCGAAAAACCAATGGGGTTCTTCCAGTTGTCCTCGAAATTTGAAATATTGGTATGAAGGTAGCTCTTATAGCACAACTAATGAAATAAGTCTAGAAGTCGAGTTTTTTAAATGTCTGTCTATGTAAGTAACCAATATAAAATGACCTCACATTGCCTACATTTCACTTAAAAGCAGGGCTCTGTTAACACTGGATTTATAATAACCTGGCGAATTTGTACGGAACCCTCGGTGCGAGAGTCCGACTCGCACTTGGTCGGGGTTTTTTTAAGGTTAGGTTAGTCTTTTCAATTATTATTCAACCGATGAACCGCCGCATTTCAAAACGAATCTGTTTTTCTGAACGGCCAGCCGTAATGTATTACGATGGATTATACGATCCGACTGAGATTATGTATGTATGTAAACTCTTTATTGTGCAAAATAAACAAGACAAATACAATTGACAAACACTGAGACACATGCACAAAGGCGAACTTATCCCTATATACGCGATATATATATATATAAGTATCCTGTCGTTGTTTTTACTTTATACATTTAAACAATGTTTAAAGGGTTAAACATGCGTCCGGTTTAGCATAGATATAAAACATATCGTTACCATTATTATTGGCAAAGTTTTATTTCAGTCAGGTTTAGTAAGTTTAGACATAAGACAAACGTTAAGTACGTTTAGTAAGTAACTACGTTTGATAAACACAAGATTACTACTTGAATCGCAAGAATTCGTAAGTTTCTATTAACATTTTTAATTCAATTCAAAGAAGAAGATCACTGTTTTATTTATACTACCCGACAGCTAAAATAATTCTTAAAATTAATTGAGTTCTGTAAGCAATGCGAAAGTTATAATCACAGCAACACAAAGAGAATATCCTCTCACTTGGCACTACCATAGTGAAATAACTACAAATAGAGAGTGCACTCCTTTGTCTCGGCGGTAAATGCTGACGCTCAGCTTGATCTATACCGATGATAATGTCTTCACAAAAACAATGCAACAGATTGATAATGCATGTATGTTACAATTAATGTAGGTACCTATACAGGGTGTCTCATTGAAATCGGTCAGTATGGCAATGTCTGAAACTATAAGACATACGAAGAAATGTTCTCAGGAACCATGTCATCGATTTTAAAAGCAAGAAAAACTGCATTCATACATTTAAAAAAAAACCTGTACTCAGCTCGGGAATCGAACCCGGTTATTTTGAAAAAAGTAGTGTAAACTATTTCTATTTAAATATCGATTGTGTTAGTCTTAAGCAGTAAATGGCTCTATGAAACATGATGTCTAAAATGAATAAAATGCATTGTTTTCGCATACTTTAATTTATTTTAGTAGGTGTTCGTTGTGACCACCGTTACAATATTCAACAAGTTCGCCCGTATTAACGCCTCTTGACTATTTCTTGTGGGGTTACGTTAAGGATGAAGTGCACAAAACAAGCTATGACACCGTTGAAGACCTAAAAGCAGCCATAGAGTCAATTTTAACGCCAATTCACCACATGAAGATACAAAATGCAATTGTAAGATTGTTACCTAAACGTGTTGAATATTGTATTGAAAAAAAAAACGGTGGTCACTTCGAACAGCTACTAAAATAAATTAAAGTATGTGAAAACAATACATTTTATTCATTTTAGACATCATGTTTCATAGAGCCATTTACTGCTTAGGACTTACACAATCGATATCTAAATAAAAATAGTGTAAGTTTATTTTTTCAAAACAACCGGGTTCGATTCCCGAGCTGAGTACAGGTTTTTTTAAATGTATGAATGCAGTTTTTCTTGTTATTAAAATCGATGACATGGTTCCTAAGAACATATCTTCCTATGTCTTATAGTTTCAGACTTTCTCATACTGACCGATTTCAATGAGACACCCTGTATATTAACTGCATAATAAAACAAATCACTTCTAATAAAGTATTACCTTCGCAAAAAATCAACGGCCCCTCATGGAGAGAAATAATAATAAGAATATTAAATTTTACTCAAAGATGTTCGCTACATTTTTGAAAAAAAAAAATCTTAGAATTGAATGACACAAATTTAAGTTGTTATGAATCAAATGACATTCCTTTTTTATGTTTGGTCAGAAATCTAACAGCACGCAGGGTGAGTGTCACGGGAGGAGCGTGCATTGCCTATCTTGTTGATTCTAGCGTTCCATAGCCAATATGGTTTATGCTTCATCCCGTCTCCCCTGTATCTGTCTGTCTGACGCAGGCATTTAAGTCTGAAACTATAACGGTCATTATTTATGAACGGAAATTTATCAAAAACAGAATTCCTGTGGTTGCGTCAGGTCCCTCCATTGTTCAGAAAATCGTACTACTAGAAAGCTAAAACTTGGCACTGGTATTCATATTACATGCATATTCATGCCAACAGCAATTTTGAAAACCATTTTCCCACAATCAAGTTTTTGGTTAAGCGGTTGGAGATTCGGGCAAAATTTGGGATCGAGATCGATTATACCCTGAATTAATACACAGGACGTACATAACAGCCTACCAAGATTGACTTTCTTTATGGCTTTGATTTTTTTTGATACTTTTTAGCAACCTGTTGTATGGGACTAACGGACAGGCTGAGTTTTGTACAAAGTATATAAAATAATGAAATGGCCGCATCCGGGTCGCAAAAAATATTAAATTATTAAATTATCGATAGTGCGATAGCGACACACCGCAGACACATAGCAGACACGGTACCGGGCGTCACTAAAGGTCGGACGGACGGCCGCCCAGCCGCACACCGCTCGGAGTATTCGTCCTCTCGAGACAGCCAGCGCCTCCCTCACTATATTTAGTGTTATTATAGTTCGTCCAATCATTTATTTTCTCGATGACAGCTCCCGTAGAATGTAACTGCGCTTTTTACGCAAAAATTAACTTTTAAATGCGAGGTATAAAAAATATGACAACTGCCTAATTTTGTTCCTTGATCTCATATAATATTCATCTAAGACAAATTGAGTCCATATATGCAGTGATATTTTTTTAAAGTGCGATAAACAATAAACGTTTTCATAAAGTTACATTCTATGGGATTACAATTACAATTATTAATCCCATAGAATGTAACTTTATGAAAATGTTTATTGTTTATCGCACTTTAAAAAAATATCACTGCATATATGGACTCAATTTGTCTTAGATGAATATTATATGAGATCAAGGAACAAAATTAGGCAGTTGTCATATTTTTTATACCTCGCATTTAAAAGTTAATTTTTGCGTAAAAAGCGCAGTTACATTCTACGGGAGCTGTCATCGAGAAAATAAATGATTGGACGCACTATAGGTAATTGAAGGACGGAACTATTGTGCGGTTATATGCGGTCCAGCGCGTTCTGCGGTTCAGCCGTCATGAAGTTCTTAATTCTCGTAATTCTTAGAACATTACCAGATGTTACTGTACGTATTTATGAAAATACCTAACAAAACGTTATTAATATTCTTTGGAGATCACGTAGGTGTCTTATGAAGGGACTTTTCGAATTTCTCACAGAACAAAAGGATGGGATAAAAAATAATGGAAATGGGTGTCCACGCAAGAAACGGGTTTATTTCGTTGTGGTACCTAGGTAGTACGACTCGCATTTGCCTGGTGTTTATACATTTTCGATGGAAGAGATGAAGAAGTTTGAACGCAATATTTAGTTCTGCGCGGACGAAGTCGCGGGAAAAAGCTAGTAATGTAATAGTTTGACAATCCGGAATTATCCCCCTGGTTATCTGACAAACTACTTCGCCTGATTTAATGGACTTTTCTGTAAAATAAATTAGTGCTAGGTGAGTTGACAAGATATTTAAACAAAATAGTTTATAATTCACCCTTTTGTGCATATTTCTGTTGGTATATAAAATTAAAAACAAACACACAACCTCTAACCCTAAACGCATGTACCGTCTCCGTTCCGTTCCGTCGGTCATGGGTAAAAAGACAATGGTATCAAATTGATGCTAACAGTGTTGAAACATTTTTTTTGGCCATCAGCTTCCTAACCATAATAATATTTTTTTGGTGTTGGTTGTGAGATACTGACACCTGTATTTTATTATATTACATTCGACTAAAGGACCGCACTCGTATTTAAAGTGAATTACAGTCTTTGTAATATAACGCTAACGGAAGATTTAAGCCTTAAGTTTCTTGGCAGGTCGCAGAGCATAGGTGAGCGACACATGGCGCTTGACCGCTGGGCGTCGCAGGCGCATGCGTCCGTTTAACTCGGCGTCTACCTTACACGCTAAATCAAGGTCATTTTTTTCCTGTTCCATTTTTTTTACAATTCGAAGTTGTTCTTCAAAAATTTTCTTAACATCGCAATGCTGCAATGGACTAGATAAATTCTTTACAGCTAAGTTTACCTTATTATTATTTACTGAGTCTGGATTTAACGGTGGACTTTTCAGTTCTTTTTTGGCGTTCAATTTTTTGGATTCACTTCTCAAGTATGGTTTCCTTTCTGATGACACTTGTCTGAGTTTGGATTTTGCTTTTTTTGGAGTTGTTTCGTTTTCTTCCTTTGGAAAACTTCCCATAGAGCGCGTACGTCTCAATGTAATTTCCTCATTTAATTTAGTTATGCCATCAACTTGAACGGAATGTTTGCTTTTAGTTACCGTATTTCTCGTCTTTATTGCTGCAGAGCGACCTGGACAAGTAGCAGTGCACTGCTTCACTTTTGATTTTGTATGGGATTGGCTTTTGGTTGGGTATTCCTGAAAATAATTATACATAATAAATACATAGCACAAAAATACAGATAATACCTAACACGGAAACGGCTTAAGGCCTATTTAAGTGATAGATCTGCATCACTGCATCCAGTTTGACAATAAAGACGCTCAGTGTTGCACATGTCCATTACTTAGGTACCATCAGGTAACCCACTTGCTAGTTTCCTCTCTTGTTGTATAAAAAAACATCATTAAGTAACGCTCGGCATCATTAAGTAAATGTGTGTATGGCTTTGGCACTATTACACTCTTATGCAGTCTGAGGGCAGACCTGTGCCCAGCCGTGGGCCGTATATAAGCTGGAAGCTGGATTATGTATGTTTAGTAAAAAAATATTAATAAGAAATATCCGACTGAAAAAACATTTAACTGAAAAGAAGAATAACAAGCCCTAAAACTCCGGCAACACAATTCTCTTTGAATTGAATACAGAAGGCGGGTGCATTTTTTTGTGTGATTTGTAATTTAGGTATGTCCCCGCGTGCTGTATAACTAGTAAAATTCAACGGGAGTTCTGTTGCCGGAGTTTTAGAGTTTATTCTACTTCTTTTCAGTTAAATATTTTTGCAGTCCGGTTTTTTGTTTTTAATAATTTAGTTTATGTTGCTCTTTTTAGTTATCTACTCTGTTTGAGCTGCGCCTCCCTCCGCCCGCCATCTGCATGCGCATATTTAATAATATGACAAAGGTTGCTTACCAACTTTACGTCTTTATAGATCCTAAACGGTCATACAAAATTAAAAATTACTTGAGAAACCTTATAATGATTTTCAAAGATCTATTCAATGATATCCCAGTCGCTGGTATTGAAAAGTTTTTTTTCAGACCCCACACTTAAGCGTACAGAATCCGCCATTTTGAATTTTTAAGAATTCTATGTACCCGGAATCTAATGTAATGACCAGGGATCGTAAAATGCGAGCAAATTCCATTGAAATGACGTATGACAACCAGTTTGGTTCGTCATGGTTCTTAATTGATGAACTAAAATAACACATACATACACATACACAAATCACGTCTTTATCCCTTACGGCGTAGACAGAGAAGGTAACAAGACCTACAGGCCACGTTTAGCAAGATTGTGGGCGTATAGATGGAAAATGGAATTAAAATAGTGATAGGTTGCTAGCCGCATCGCCTATAAGATGATTTCTATGATTTTCGCCCTTCCTTGATGGGCTTTTACCATAAACTAATAATTACTCATAAAATAATACAAATAAATATTATTTTACTGATGACTTCTTAAAACTTCCTACCTAGTAGGTACTTTAATGAATTTTGCTCGCATTTTACGATTACTGGTAATCACATATTATTAGTAAAAATCGGTTGAGCCGTAGTAACGAGTGGACATAGGAATGGACATAATATTATGTACATAGGTACATACGCAGCAAACACATAACCCTAAAATTGGGTTTCGCCGCAATCGGGTGAAAAAGCAGGTAAAGTGCGACCCTCATGTAGAAAAAATATAACAAAATGACATATTATTTTTAATACAAAAAGAAATCAGTAATTTTTGGACTTTTCCTTTTCTTCTATTAAAATTTCATAGTTCAGTTTCTGGAGAAGTAGGTACCATATAGGTTTTGATTCCCATGGGTTTAGTGCGCAAGTAAACTCTCAAAAGAAAATGGACATTATCGTCACAGAGGTTGGGTTAAGTTAGGACCCTTTGGCACATTCTTAAACTAGGTTAAGTATGGTTTTTCCTAATATTTTACCTTTCCTTATTTGTCTTACTTTTATTAAAAAGGAGTTTTGTTCTAAAGCGCAATGGAAACTGTTACCTTATTGAGTGCTATGACAAAAGCGGAAGGCAAGTTTTGTGCAAGTGACGAGTTGCGGAGAAGGCACAATCCTTCAACGTACTGCATGCGTGAGGGTGACTCATTCTGGACGAGAGTTGTCTTTTTCTCCAAACGTTTAACGGGAACTCGAATTGGAAAACCTCTTTTTGCATTATAACTGAAACAACAAATGTTTTCGTTTCTTTTACACGACGTAAAATATGGTTAGTTTATACCAGCTCCTAGGATTTAATCACGCATAGATATTGATAGAACTTCTTCGACTCTTCTCGAGTAGACTTTGCTTGTGACCATGCCATTACAATGCGATGTTGTACCTATAATTCCCACCAGGACTACGAGCGAATGAAATATGATTATGATTAGGTTTCTAAAAATACCGCAAGGCGTCCAATATTTCACTGTTTTTTGTTAAGTAGCTACAAGTAATTTATTAAACAAGGAACCATACTATGCAATTATAAGTATATGATTATACATATTTTTAATGGTTTAGTAAAAATACAAATAAATGCATATACCAACCTCGTAGCAGTAGTACCTTGTACGGGTTTGAAATAACATAACTCTTGCCGCATAGAATCGACGCTGCCGCTCCCGACGCTTCGTTTATCTATGGTATTAATCTTATGTTGAAGTATACCAGTATAAGGCAAAGACACAGGTAAGGACTGGGTTGCAGTTTGGATTTTATCCAAATCTTTGCCATCAGTGGAAAGTACATTATTTAAGTGAGGTAGAAAATCGGTTTTCTGAAAATTAAACAATAAGTAGAAATAATCAATTTTGAGTATATCTCAGGAGAAGTACAGTTAGGAACATCATAAGTACAGTCAAGGGCAAAGATATATATGCAAGTAAAGTGAAAGAAAATAAGTAATCATATAAAGTTAAAAAGATATATACTCATTCAAATGGTAATAAATATGCAAACTACACTGGCAACATAAATATGTACCTAGCAAGTCCAAAAACTTGTATACAATCAAAACTCCATTATTAGTATCCTGCAAATAATGCAAAATATTATAGTCATACTTATGTCATTAAATATAGATTCAGTAATTGCCACGAAAATATGTACACAAAATGTAATCTGCGAATATCAACTTTACGGCCTAGTCACACGAAACAAATTTGTAAAGTATGTTTTGACAATTCACGAAAACAGTACAGACTTGTCATTGCATATGTTTGTCGCATGTTTTGACCTGTCACCACGACGTTATCAATCGGCATGTTTAACAGATTTTACAGATTCAGATTTCCTTGATTTTGATTGAAGATGCCAACGCTAGGTACATTCAGGGACAAAAATAAATATATACCCAAAGTATCGAAATATGTATACATAAACTCAAGAAGGCTTGTGTTATGGGTACCTACCAGTTACGAGTAGATGACGATATACATACTTATATATATAAATTCATACTTAAATATATAGAACATCCATGACCCAAGCACAAATATTCGAGTTGATCACACAAACATTGCCCTGGCCGGGTTTCGAACCCAGGAACTTCGACTCAGAAGGCGGTTGCTTCACCACTGAGCCATCCGTGTCGTCAATATCAAATCATACAGTACCTACAGGCCACATTTAGCAAGATTGTGGGCGAATCAAAATAGTGATGGGTTGCTAGCCTCATCGCCTATAACATGATTCCTATTATAATCACCCATTTCCTCGATGGGCTTTTACCATCTGCGCGGGTAGAGAAGCAACTGGTACATTCTATGTTTTTTCTTTGCTCCCTGACCAGCATGGAAAAGATAACTGTATAATAAAGAAAACAACTCCTTAAACTTAAGACAAAGTGCATAGAGAGTAATATTTTCTATAGTACGTTATTATTAACATGTTTAATATTTCTTACCGTGATGCCTAATTCGTCAGCAGAGCTATATCAGGCACGGATATACCTTCCTCGCATAAGGCAACAATCCTATATTTTAAATGATCGCTTATACGATTCATTTTCTCCTTCAAAATTAATGAAAAGCCGCAAGAAAAACCATAAGTAACGGTACCTAAGTGAAATGGAATTAAAAAATTCAAAAGTGACACATGACACATGCACATGAACAAGCACAAATCACGTCTTTATCCCTTACGGGGTAGACAGAGATTATGGTAACAGGTACCTACAACCTACAGGCCACATTTAGCAAGATTGTGGGCACATGTCATGATCACTACATAGTATAAAACAAAGTCGCTTTCTCTGTCCCCATGTCCCTATGTCCCTATGTATGCTTATATCTTCAAAACTACACAACGGATTTTGATGCGGTTTTTTTTAATAGATAGAGTGATTCAAGAGGAAGGTTTTTATGTATAATTCTTCGCAGACGAAGTCGCGGGCAGAAGCTAGTTTAAAATAAATAGAGTAATTATCAGTTAAAGAGTTTGGAATAGCAATTGTACACGACTTGAAGCTTCAAGTGGCTGGCTGATTACATTAAGATTACAGAGTTCGATGTTACCCAAATACGTTCATATGCTCCTGACAATAGAGTTGTGTTAATAGAGTTTTGGATTGTTTACATATTTTTGGTTATCATATTAGATACATAATTAATGGTTAAATAGTGTATACATATTTTTGAACTTTACGGTGTTTCTAAGTTTATGGCCTAATACATGAGGACATATTATTGCAAATGTTGTATACATAGTTATCTCTCAAATCATGTATACTAATTTATGTACTTTTATATGTTGCCAAATTTATGACCATTTAGATGACCATGCTTTTTGACACTCTGTGGTGTATACATATCTTTGCCCTTGACTGTACCTAGATTAGAAACAGTTCATACATGGTGTATCAAACATCCCGTACGATAATTAATTGGAGTACCTATATTTTAAACAAAGCTATAGAAGCTAAAAAATATATTTTTGTTTTTTTAGTGTCATAAAAAAGCGAATTATTCAAGTTTTTGTAAAGGTTGTCCGCCTCTGAATTTAATTGCGGTATTTTTTTTATAGTAAATACTTATTTAGCAACCATTTTTCTTAAAGTTCGCAGTTTACTTCTATAGCTATGGTTATATACCCCAGTGAAATCGCACGGGGTGTAAATATTTGCAGGGTTAGCGGAAATATTTGCAGTTTAGCGTGTGTTACGCGCGCGTTACTGTGAAGTTTTAAAGTATCTATCGGATTATTTACCCGACTGCGCCAGAAGGAGAGTTATTATGTTTCTTGGATTACATGAATTATTTAACAATTGAGACAGTAATAGAAATTGCTGAAACGTAAATAAAAGGCGGTCATTGTTCTAGAGGATTAAATAAAAAATTACCTTAGTTTTACAGTTATCACCGTTTTCTTTATTCCAAAATCCAGAAATGTTGCGAACTTTTTTATCTAGTTTGTTTTTCAGAAATTTGCTGTAACTTGGAACCATTTCGGGTGATCCTCGATCTTCTGAGTGCGCTGGCGACTTGCAGGAATCAGAACTATTTGTACTGTCGTCTATTAGTACTGCAGTCCTGAAAATTACCGATTTGCAGGCATTGTAAACATTTACATAACCCATGGTGTATTAGAAAGTAATTAACATTAAAAAAAAACAGACTTTTTATGATTTACAATATTTGTATAAAATCGTTAACAGATATAACGGCGACTTTCTCAGATAAGTTCACAATACTTACGTTTTCATGAAACTAGGTGTCGACTTTTTGGTTAGGAAGGCATCTATCTTGGAGGATTTTAATCTTGGCTTTGTAATACCTTCTGGTCGAATAAGTGTTTTCACAGAACCAGCGTTTTTATTTGGTTCTTTTTGGATTTGTTGTGGTAAACTTTCATTTTGTTTATACCTTCTATAATACTTGTGAGTTTCAGCCTCCTCTTCTTGAATTTTTCTAAAATCAATTAATAGCACATTATTGCAGAGGCCGGCACAACCCCTATTGCTGGTCGAGGAATGTTAAAAAGTCGAGTGATAACCTTGATAGTGAGAGAAAAAAGTTTTTCAAAATATTTTTCCATGTTATATTCCAGGATTTTAAAGTATACCTACATGTGAAAACATCAATTGCTCTTTTAATAACTTTTTTCGACGCAACTAACACCGCTGGCCAGCAGCCTGTCTGAGGATATTATTACTTTGGTCACTTTCATTTAATACTTTGATTTAAAAGGTTAATGCAGCGGCCAGGAATGGGTTTTATTTTAATACATATATTACTCTCGATCTAGATATAGTCGCCAGTCGTCCATAAATGTTTAACTTTGTGACTTATTTTTTAAGAAGTACTTAATAAATATTAGCATGCATGTTTGAGAAATAGTACATTACAGCAGAGTCCGGGAGAAAGCAATTCGTGGATGAGTATATTCTGACAAACTGCCATTACCACAGAGGCTTTAACTTGAAATAAAACATTGCAAACGATTTACTGCCAAAACAGTACATGTAATTTCCCACCATTTTTTATATTTTAAAATGTCATTTCATTGGAAAAGAACAATTATGTTTACCATTAAAGTGTAATAAATAATTAAAAAATACAAATTTAAAAGGAATACATACATACATAGGGGCCGTCCATTAATCACGTGATCTTTTTTTAAGCATTTTTTAACCCCCCCTCCCCCTTGGTGATACATGGTGAGGTTTAAGACTACCCCCACACCCCCCATCCAACATCACGTGTATTTTTCGTATCTACAAAAAATCTAAAATTTTTTAGAACTAGAATTGTCTTGCGCGCGCAAGCGCGCATGTTGAATTTATATATTAATTTGGTATCGTATATGTCATGATATATTTTTGTGTCATTTTACTATAATACATGTAACTGTAATTTAAAAATCGCGCGTTTGAAAAAATAATGAAAAAATAAATACACGTGATATCTTACTACACCCCCCTCCCCCCTTGTGACATTTCGTGATTTTTGTCAAACCCCTCCCCCCCCTTTCAAGCCTCACGTGATTAATGGACGGCCCCATACATACATACACAAATCACGTCTTTATCCCTTACGGGGTAGACAGAGCCTAAGGCAACAAGACCTACAGGAATAAAGCCACCTATTAAAAATTACATTGGATTATTTCTAAATTCCAAAAGCTTTATTGCTTTTTTTCGACAATTCGTGTTATCTTTCAGAACTCAGGATATTAAAAATATTTAAGACACTAACATAACATAACAAACACTAGTTCTATTCGATTGTAGGAGTTTGGCTGTTTGCAGTTAATTTTTTTTCCTATCCAGTGCAACAGTATGGTAATGATTTTACCATTTTTTTGAGGAACTTTGAGTACTGGTTGTCACATGTATGTTTTCTACAGTACATTTCCGAGCATAGTGAAGAAAAATAATATTACTTTGTAGTGATTACAAGATCTTGGTTTTTGCAAATATCTTGTGCGCGGGACTGCAATTATATGTCTTACATATTTTAAAGTAGACTTACTTGATTAAGATTGCAGATTCCTGAAGTTGTTTCTGCTCAAGCTGCAGTCGCTCGTCTTGTAACTTCTTGAGCTCCGTTTCATATTCAGCCCTGATTTCTCCTGGTGCACTCAATACTACTCTGGGTGGCTCTGGAAAAGACAACAATTCGTAAATTACGTGACGTATTTTGTGACATGAATCCTAACGTTAAAAAAAGCACAGAATGTTAAATGTAAATCAAAATTATGTTAATTACTTGAGATGAAACAGATAGCTGCTTGGCCTGTATACTAGATTTTCGGTAAATTTTTTAGCTAGATATTCTGCCAAAACATTACCATATGGTGCATAGCAAGTGAATTTCCATAAATGTTTTTACTTCCTCTTGTGACCTCTCAATGCAGAGAAATTAGTATTTATTTATCAATAGTTTCCCCCGGCTTCACTCTTGTTCCATTATATTTTTAATATTTATGTTTTTGTTTCTCCAAAAAACATTCCATGGGTTTAAAGGATGGTGGGTTTAAAGGATGTCGGGTTTAAAGGACGTCGGTGACATGTCAGTTACTAACTACATTCACAAATTAAGATCAATGATCAACCTTATTGTGTTCTTAACATGGTTGAATTTTCATTAAATATTTTTTGCATTTAGTGACTTTTGCTTATCACCAGACGACAATATATGAAAAAAAAAAAATAGCCAAATTGGTTTAGCCATCCAGCTGAGTTTTGTGCTTTGCAATATTTATTTTTATTTATATGTAATTATGCATAGATCTCTTCCATGCTACTTTGGGAGTAAAGAAAAAACATAGAATGTACCAGTTGCTTCTCTTCCCGCGGAGATGGTAAAAGACCATCAAGGGAATGGGCTAAAATCTTAGGAATCATGTTATAGGTAATGCGGCTAGCAACATATCACTATTTTGACTCCCCTTACCACCTATACACCCACAATCATGCTAAACGAGGCCTTTAGGTCTTGTTACCTTAGGCTCTGTCTAATGGAGGGATAAAGAAATTATTTATTTATGTATGTATGTATAGCCTTTAGTGTAGTGTGGCAGTATGAGTACTCATTTTGTAAGTTACATAGACCTCATTATCCGAGGTGCAATTTGCTAGCTAGACACATGAAAATATTTATCATGTCCATATTGTCAGCCACCAAATAGCACCTCTGATAATGGGGTCTAATTATAAATTGAAAACTTTACAAGTATTTAATTTGATATGTACTTATTCAATCCGGTATATGGCCAGACAGTCATTTGTTATTCAGTATCTGGCTTAATAGTACTTAGACCAGATTGCCCAGATAGTGGACTTTATTACATTATATATCATAATATTCATAAGCATATGGTTCAGTACATACACACATCAAGTGTCAGATCAGTTGAGTATAGATTTTCATACATACTTGATCCTTAGATATTTTTAAGCAGATAGTACCTATGTGGCTGGAATCTGTTTTTAGGGTTCTGTAGTCAACAAGGAACCCTTGGTTTTGCTGTCTGTCTGTCCGTCCGTCTGTAGAGATTCTTAGTACTAGAAAGCTGTAAGTTGGCATGGGTGTTTACATTACACAATTTTTTTAGGTTACAGTCAGCATCATATAGTATGAAACATTCAAGGTGACCAAAAAGTTCGACACACCATACTATTTCTATGGTGTACCGAACTATTTGGCCGACTTGGCTGCTTCAAACTATATGATGCTGACTGTACCTCCCCTACAACTAAAGTGGGTATGTTTTTTTTTCTCGTTTTTCCCCATAGTGTGGGGTGTTGTTGGCAAGATAGTTCAAAAATATTGTAGGTGTGGGCAAACCATTTTTCGATTCAGGGATCCGTTTGCGAAATATTAAACTCTAAAGTTCTAATTATCGTTAAGAGTCAAGTGCCCTCCCCCCCCTTGCCAGATATACGGTTTTATTTGGATAGGTGAAAAATTTATGGTAGTAGTATATATAACGAAGTTTAAAGGAAATCTATCATAGTTAAGTTGGCAGTTAAGTTAATTTAACAAGTAATAGTCAACCAACTTATTAAATGTACTTGAGACTGTGAACTATGATCGTAGTAGCATTAAATAGAAATGACAAATAATTATTATTTTCATAATATGCACAGATTGTGACAGGCAGCCATGGAACCCCACATTGCCCAAGGCCCGACATGCTCTTGGCCAGTTCTTTTTTTCTCAAAGGTGGGATCAAGGTAGATAAGTTTTTCTCCCCCAAAACTGTAGTAATTATTTGATTTTAACGAATTCATTAGAAACTTACTTGAGTTCTCAAACCATACCATAAAATACACACACACAAATACTGCTTGTGTGGTGATGTTAGAATATTGTCTTAGGGTAAGAAATAAAGGGGCTTAATAAACACTTTTATTTATTGTAACATGGAGTACTGTATTATTGCCTTTACTTACGATACCTCTGTTTTCCAAATGGTACATATGGTAGCAATCGGGAATTTGTATGGCCAGGTGCTTCTAATATATATGTTCACTAACAACCTGTGCAACTGACTGAACCTGAAGCTCGAAGTTTGACATTAATAAAATAGACGAACTGTACTGTTTTCACCAAAAAATCCATTTCATTGTGGGTATTTATAAATTTTTACAATAACCGCAAATTCAATTAATTGATTTACTGTTTTTCTTTTTCTTTCTTGGATTCATGATATAAGGCCGTTGTTGTAAAATATACCAAAAAGAAGTGAAATTGAAGGAAATCAAAAATAACTATGTTTATGTTGGCTAACTTACCTTGACTTAAGATTACGTTTTCTCCTAGTGATTTAGCGTTGACTTCACGCGAAAATTTTGATTTAATGATGTCCCAAAGCTTAATGTTAATTATCTTGTCTTGTTTAGTGGCTGTTCTTAGCCAAGACCCAATTCGCAAACGACATAGAGGACAACACAAAGCATTATTTTCTATGCTACCTTTAAAGCAGCAATGACAAAAGTTATGATGACATGGTAATGTCACCGGTTCTAAAAGGATGGACTGGCAAATTGAACAGATGATATCACTCAATTGAATTTTATCTAATTCTAATAATTTATTTTCAGATTTGAGGAGTCGTTTCCTCGACCTGGCCGCCATTTTTTCCAACTATTTATTTTCCTGACAAACCTACCAACGTGACAGAACGTCTTTTTCCGTTGGAAATGCAAAGGGATTAACACCTATAGAACCAAGCCGTTTGCAAGTATTATCGATGGTCTAGTTCAACAATCGTACTTTTATTTAATGAATTTGCAATTTTATAATTTATGCTTTATCGTCTTAATTACATTTTTTTTCTCCTTAATTAGTACGAGCATCAAAATTTTTCAAATTTGTTATTTATTATTTCTGGTTCAAAGGGTTGCCATTACCGTCCAAAGAGGCACAGCGGCCAGCGAAATGGAAACTTTTTAGTTAGGCACGAAACAGGGGGACTTTTTAGTTTGATTTTTAATTATTTTTAACTTAGTCTATTGTATTATAAATTAACTTACTAAGTAATATTTTTTTATTATTACTGATGTTGTTTTTATAAAAAAAATATTAAGTCCATTCGCATTTAGAACAAAGGATTGTTATGGCTTCCATAAAGCAATAGTCTAGAAGCTTGTATTTGTTTAATCGAAATATATAGGTAATAATTAGGTCTGAAAAATCAGTAGGAGGCGTCAACTTTCAATTAGAAGTAATTGGTTTCCAAGGGTTTTGAATGGTGTCACTTTATATCAAAACTGGTCATTTAGCTTTCTCCAAAATTATAATATAAAATAAATACTGAAAAAGCAATGTATAATTTTTATTGCCTGGAACACGAATCCACCAAAGTGCAAAAAATCTGTAAATGTGCGCCTCGGTTTAGCAAGCGACTTTTTTGGCAAGTCGTGAAGGTTTGATAATGTATGGAATCTTTAAATTTATACCAACTTACAGATACTTACGCTTTAGTTGCCATGTTGATATTTTCTTTCTTTTTCCGTCACGCACCGCCTCACATGTATTTGAGACGAGAACGACATCGAGAAACGATCACGAAAGAAACCACGAGAACAATGGTGGCTGCTAAAATATTGTAAATTAGATGGTGGTGTTCTCTTGGATATGGCAGTATCGTGTTATTTCGATGGATTTTAATAAATTTTAAAGTTTGACCGCAGAAATCTATTACAAATACAGAACAGGACCTTTGGAAATGTCTACAATGCATTTTATGGTCCATCCTTTGCCTGGCACTGAAGATCAATTGATAGACAGGTAAGCACATTTTAAGAGTAAGTAATCACACACGACTCCCGTATAATTAACAAATGAATATAATTTTGTATGTAGACACCATCGAAATATTTCACGGGTGGTCGTTAAAGCCATGGAGGCCACGTTTTAATTATTTCGTAAATATTGTCGCATTAAAATGTCGCCCGTCTTAAACACCAATGGTTAGCGAGGGTTTGCCAAATGCAGACATGATGGCGTAATGTATTTGGGAGTTGTCGCGATCATATCGTACACCCTGAATTCGTCAGTACCTACATGACTACACGCTATGAACTGATGATGATGAACGAATCCTTGCATACCTGCACTTTTTATCCAAAGTTCTTGTCTAGTTTTAATAACAGCAAAATAAATATGATTCATGATAAATATTTACCTGATGTGCTTATCTTTTTAGCTTTATGTGTAACAAGCTATTGTTAAATTACCCACCAGTCTTCTATTTCTATGCCACCAACAATTTTCATGGGCTGTTTATTGCTTTGCCTAGAAAACAAAATACGAGCTTTATCTTGGATAGTAAATATTCTATTCTGATCAGTTCAATATAGATTGTGTTGCATCTTTGTCACGGACAGGTATTTCACACAAGTATTTCATATCATTTTAACAAAGCTATTGAATAATAGTTGTAGTTGTGTTTGTTTAAAACATTCATACTACTTATTGCTTAACAAAATGCAATAAGTATCATTTTTGACAAAGATTTGCCATTTTTAAAAAGTTATATCAAAGCATTTAGTACTACATATTATATTTTGTATCAGAAATCAGTATCAAGGAAAAACATGATATTAGAAGCCGAAGGAGGAAAAATATTAGCTTATTTTTAATGAAGTCTCAATTTCTTTGTTGTCTACCCCATAAGGGGTAAAGACGTGATTTATGAATGTACTGAGTTGCTTAAAATTTCCAGAGCTTAATGTGAACTATATTGTTGTGATTTTATAATTGAGAACAAACACTGATGACTCAATGATATACAACTGAATCAGTCATTTATGATCATATTCAAATAAGTCTAAAAATTTGGACCAAATCAAGCCAAAAGTAAATTTTCACTTTTTGTCCTTTTTGTTCAGGATCATTTTAGTTTAGCTAGGTCTAGGGCTTTCATTGAAGATAACATTGCCTTCTGCACATGTTTGACTGGATTATTAAAAAAAGCCAGTCAAGTGCATGTCATATTTGCATACTGAGGGTTTAATACAATATTTAAAAATTATATGATCGGCAGCTAAATAGTTCTAAGCTTAAAGAGAAAAAAAAAACTTGTTCAATAATAAAATTACACATTTATTTTTCAATGTAAACCCCCCTAATTCAATGAGTTATTTGCATTTGGTGTGGTTTAGGAGGTTTTTCCTCTGTTGCCCGTGGTCCAACTACAGTTTGTCCAACTGGATTTCCTTTTTCTGGGAAATTTGCCCTTCGGGCAACTGAACATACCTAACTAACCTAACCTACCTATTTTTGTATTAAAATATCATTGTGTGATTCAAAATAATGGCAGCACTTTTTCCAGGTTGGACAAATTAGTTGAAATAACTTTTCAGCTATTCCTCTTAAAGGCAGCATAGTTTAAAATTATTTCATTTTACCACAAGCAAAATTAATTTAGTTATTCATCAAAATTATGGAATATTTCCTCGAACAACAAAGTTTTTTTTTATATTATTTAAAATACAAAAGAAAACAACTTATTGTTCTCATTATTTATAAATGGAAATCAGTGATTTTCAGATTTCCACCTGTACTTCTCAGACCAAATTTAAGTCAAGAAAGAGTCTTGTGCCTGGTGAAATGATGCTGGCTTATACTACACCCTAGTGTATGTGTACAGCTGGTCACACAGCACAACCAAACTTTACCAAGCAAACTGGTCGAGACGCCCACATGCGCACACGTTAAGGCATATGTATTTTAAACCGCCATTTGCCATTTACAGAGCTCCCTCTTGACTTTATATTTGGTCTCAACCTTACCTGTTCTTACTTCTTGCCAAATTCTATAATTTTAATGTGAACAAAACGTTGTTAGGTTTTGATTCTGTTGAAAATTATTTTACTCTAGTGACATGAAATAAACATTTGTCATTATATAAAATATTGAAGGTATGTATGTATTGCAAACTGTCAATGGAGATCTCTTCTAGTTAACCTTTGAGTGGATGAGAGCAGCATTATAATATTCAGGTATTTAAGTCAAAAATGTACCAGTTACATGGAAAGTGGCTCCCGTATTTAATTTCAACTTCCTACGTTATTGCTAATTTATAGCAAAATTAATATTTTTTCAAAGGAATCTGAATTTTTTGCATTGTTATAATTTATTTACTTTTATTTTATTAGTAGTAATACACGACTTTTCAGACTTAAGGAAGTAGCAGAGCGATGGAATCGGTATGGGACCGGTGCTGGGTCGTCGGCTCTCAGCTCGCTGCGCGGCGTAAGGGCAGTGGCTGCGGGCCCGGCCCATATCGCCTGCTTGCTCGAGGACGGCACTATATGCCGCGCCGCATTCTCCATTATCCCGGATCGACTCGACTTGAGCAAGACTGACGCTAGCAAGAGCGGCGGAAATGGAGGCGGAGGCAGTGGGGGCGGAGGGACAAGTGGAGGCAAGCAGAGTGGCAGCAGTGGTGGATGCGGCTCTAGGCAACAACCCCGTACCAGAGCCCGTATCATGAGGAACTCCATTCGCACTGCAACAAGCTCACAAGGTAAATTAACTAAAGCAATAAATTTTAATCACAATAGGTAATATCGTAAAAAGAATCAAAAATTGAAATTAAAAGTAATACCGCTCAAGAAATGCGAAAAATAGCCAACTAAACTAACCAACGAGAAACACAGAAGTTCAAAATAACATTTATAGCCCAAGCCCTCCAATTCTACTGGAGGAGGCCTATGCTAAAGTGACGACAACATATACCGAAAAAAAAAGGAAATTGCGATTTCGGAATCATCATTATTGGTTTGTAAAGGCTATTACCATAACATCTGCCTGGAAAGAGTTCTCACTATTGTGACCTCTCCCCACATGATAAACTATATTATACTATTATTATGTTATTGGTGTAGGTTGGGTTGTAATTTCCTTTTTATGACTGGTTGTCTCTATTTACGCATTTGTTTGTCTTTATCTGTCTCTTTGACATATGCCTTGCTAGTGTGGCCAGTTCAATAGCACTAGCTACTATTTGTGTAACATAATCTGTTTAGGTTCTACGAGTCGCGCAGCAGGCGTTATAATTGGAGCGTCAGGGTCTGGCCGCGTGGTGTCCGTGCCGGCGCCTTTCGTGCCCGAAGATTTGGTCACGCAGGCGCAAGTGGTCCTGCAGGGAAAGAGTCGGAGTCTTATTGTTAGGGAGCTACAAGTGAGAGATCATTTTGTTTTGGTATTGAATGTTTAAGAATTAGTTAACAGATTTATATCTTTTAAAAAGTATATAGCTTACGTCGTGTACCAAATTGATCAACTTGAGTGAGTGCCACAAGTTCGAGAACCATCACTCTTCATAATTTTTTTTTTTGTCTATAAAGAAACGTTAAATATAATGAGTAACCATTTAAAATTGGCAGTGATTTTATTTTCTTGGTGATTGGAATTGATGGCATTTTGTTTCAAAATACTTTTTGAACTGGCATTATAATTTATTCATGTTTGTGGGTGGTAGGACCTTGTGCAAGATTCGTCCAGATCGCTACCACCATCTTACTGGCTAATACTACCGCCTAGCAGCAGTGCTTTGCACTACTGTGTTCCAGTGTAGAGATGATAACAGGCACATAAGATTATTCTTAAATTCAAGTGCCCGTTAGCCACCCTATTTCATCATATAAAATATATTTTTGTTATTCGCGAAGACTATCTTCGGTGTTGCAAACGCGTAACAAAATCACGTGACTGAATTATATTCAGAATTGAATCTCGTTATAAAAAATTACCATGTGTTATGGCTTTTAAATTGGTAAGCTTGTAATGAACATTTACGGAGAAATATGTTGTGATGTAGCGTACAAACCTGGACGTGAACTTGGCGGTGAACAACCTGTTGTCCCGCGACGACGAGGAGGGCGAGGAGCCGGAGAGCGGCGAGGGCGGCGACGGGTACGTGCCCGAGGACCTCATCTCGCTGCTGGACGGCGGCTTCCACGCGGCACAGCAGGACAACTCCGTCATCATCGACGCCGACGCCATGTTCTCCGAGGACATCTTCGGGTACGCGGCCATCAGAAGGTACACCCGCCACGCTCTGCTCTCCTCTCTCTCCCTGCCTGACCTGCTTCTACTACACGTTAGACGCCGACACCTGCCGCACGACCCGATCTAATGGCACGCTCTCATGCTTACGCCGTTCCTTTGTTTATTCAATAGGTGACGCTGTTTTATTTTATTTTTATTTTGCACTGTTTCACTTTTCATTTCTTTTTCTAAGATGCTTGTTGTGGCTTTGTCGTTAAATGATTTGTTAAATAATGATATTTATGTAGTCGCAGCGGCGGTAATAACAGCGGGCGCGGTGGTGCAAACCGCGAGAGCAGCAGCTCGGGGCAGGAGCGCTCGTCTGAGTTCAGCCGCTGGCGCGATCGCCAGTACTTTGGCCCGCGCAGGTGGCTCGAGTCTGCTCTGCGTGACACATCGTGGGATAAAGATAACAGTAAGATTTAATGAGTAACAAAGTGGAATAACTAATTAAATTACAATTAGTATTAATGTTCTTTTTACGTATATCAATCAACTTTATTATAAGCTCAACCTTTATTCATCATGGGATCTCAGCGATTGTGCGTGACTCTACGATAACAGAGGCCAGGTAGCTGACCACTCTCTCTTAAAAGTTTTCATACCTTACCCTAAAGAAAATCCTGTAACAGTTTTTTTTATTCTAGCTGAGAGCAAGAAGAAGGATTCAGCTATGGCCGCGTCTCCGCTGTGGGTGTCCGAGGAACTGGAGTATTGGGACAGCAGCATCCGATTTACTCATATTGCCGCTACTTACAGCGAACTGGTCGCCATCTCTACCCAGGGACAGCTCCACCAGTGGCGTTGGGCTGATGCTCATCCTTACCAACGCACTGATGTAAGTACAGACTATATTTTACCAACATTGAGGTCGCGCTACACATAACAGCACGGCGTAGCATGACAATTCAGGAAAGTAGGTAACCAATAATTATTTTCAATTTTATTTCAAAGGGATTTTATCACTCATTTTATTGAATTGATACTGGGCTTAATGGAATATATCTGCCGCAAACCTAAATAAATGGTCCCTTGAACTGGACTTAAAACTGATATGAAGGTTAAGTCAGGATTAAATGTAAATTGGCTATGTATTGAAATTTAAATGTTCTTTCTTATTTGTTAAATTATTTTACGCACAGCGAATGAATGCAAAGATTATTGTTATTGCTATGGTTAACTAGATATAAATATTTTTATGAGAATTTCAAGATTATACATGTACTTATAATCAACTCACAATTGAAATCAAAAGTGCAGGCAATAGTTAGAAGTTTTAAAAATTCAGCATAACGGGTAATAATGAGTTTGGGTACACATTCATTTTTCATTTACAAAATTTTTGAAAATAATTAAAAAAAAAGCCACCAACACACTAATAAAGAAATAATTCAATTTTGTGCCAAAAATGCCTTACATCATTTTCACGTGACAGCTAGCAACAGATAGAAAAAATCGAAGGCTTACCCACCTGCTATGGATGGTGTAGGAGTATAGCACGCATCACGGAATGACGAGAATCCGGGTTCGATTCCCGGCCATAGTTTTACTTTTGGATTTTTCTGTGTTCTAATTTTCAGAGTTGTTTAGAAATTTTACATCATTTTGGAAAAGAGCTGATACTCTTCAAACTACTGGACCAAACATGGCTAAGAACCACCGCAAAGAAATGTGCGGCTTTTGAATGAAAAAAACCGCATCCAAATCGGTCCTTCCGATTGAAAGCTGTGATGGCACACTCACACACACACACGCACACAAAAGCACGCATTTCCAAGTATGATTGGGAAAATACTATTATAGATCATAAGGATTTTTCGCTATTATTCTGATATTATGAGTGTATGAATCCTGCAAACTGGATTCGAAAACGCCCAGCTCAGCCGAAAAAAAAACAAAACAACTCCACAAACTCTGAGACTGTGACGTTTTGGAGAGGGCAGAACAATTTTTTTACTTGAAATAAATTAAAGGCGACGCTATTTTAATGTTTTTACTGCCTAGCGAACAATATTCTAGCTGCCATGCCATTTAGTATAAAAAAAAATACTTGTGTGTATTTTGGAGCATCTATTTCTATTTGTAAGATGGTGTGCATACTGATAGGGAATAACCTAACCTAAAATTTTTATTTTAGATTATAACCTGTTTTGCTGATTGTACTCTTTGTTGACTGTACTTGCATTGTTATCCGTCCTACATACGTGAACTAAATTTCAAGTCAATCGGACCAACCGTTGAAGCGTTCCCTCCTGCGGAGACGGTCCTGGCTGGACCACCCGAATTTTACTACCATATTATTGTATTGTCACCTGACTTACACAAGTATGCAAAATTTCAGCTCAATTGAATGAAGATAGTATCTGCTTCAAAATTGATTCGCAAGATTCCACCGGGAAAAACATACTTACATACATTGCAAGTTAATATAAAGCTTGTAAAAACAGTGAAATAAATGTTTTTAATGTGCTTGAAATATCATCCCGGCGATGCTCAAAGGGAGGATTATGTGTTTGCCGCGTATGTGTGTCCGGTCGATCTAATCAACGGCGCAAACGATTTTGATTAGTGATACGTCACTAGTCATTATATTACATTCGTCTAGATGACTGGTTACACCAAATACTTTAACACAACATTGTGATACATTTTTAACTTAGTAGTTGCTTTCACAGAACTAATAATAAGTATAGTCCTCTTGACAGTCGTGACAAACAAACAAACTCAAAATTAAGTTGTATTTCTTTGCAGAATCGAACTCGCCACTTTTTGGACGTATTTAGGAGCGCGCGTTTATTGTGTTATCATTGGTTTTCCTTCAGTAATTTACATTACTCATCATTGGAAACTGACATTATTTTTGAACCAACATTTTTGCAATTACAACATTCCATTATAGAAACAGTTGACATTGTAACTAGGTTGAGTTAGAAAGATAATTAGATAGCTTTTTAGGCGACATGCCATTTTAGCTTGCATGACATTCTATCGGCTGCTTCTGATTTGACGTCACCACAACACTATTTATAGAAGGCTCCGAACTAGTTATTTGAATGATGTACTGTTTTGTTTTGAAGGCGTCTGGGTCGGGTTGCGCGTACCACCCGCGTTCCAACTGGCTGGGGCTCTCGCCTGGAGAGCGAATCGTCAACATCGGCGCGGCCGGTATTCGCGTCTCCGTGCTGACTGACACCGGGAGGATTGCCACCTTCCTTGACGAATCCATTGGTAAATAATAGCAACCACAGTACAAGGACCCATAAGAACAGTTCAGTTGTTCCTACTCCTACCTTACCAAGTGGAAACATTGACGGGAAATGTTCAAATACTATTTAACCCCTTTTTTCACAAGTTGGAACACACTCATTAGTTTCTTGTAAAAGTACTAAAAATAATTTTAAAAAATTACACAAATTCGATCTTAAAGTATGTATGTTACTATACACAGTGAAATAAAGAGAGAGACGTTCAATTCTTTATGTCACGTTTCATTGAGTTGAGATTTGGTTAATAATAACATAATGCAATCATACAAGTTCAATTTGTGGGGTGAATAAGTATGTCTTAAATCAATTCTGGAACATTTTACTGATGTTTATAAGCTTGACTAAAAAGTCCTGTTGGTTTTCATCGTATTTTGGATTCATATTAAGTCAACCTCTTTGACGCCGTATACTTTGAACATTGAACAATGTATGAAAACATAATTAATGTCAACGTCAAATACTTTTCAGTTTTGTCTTTTCAGTTAAACTAATCCAACCATCTGCTGAAAGAATTTCGGATTAATTTTTAGATACAATGTAATTTTTCGCGATAGATTGATTATAATTAACACAAAGCCTGTTCCTGTGGGACAGTCAATTTAGCCTTAGTCATCAAAGCTGTTGAGGCATTTTTTTCTTTACTTTTGCTTTTGACTGATATTAAGCAATTTTGTTTCTTACAGCGCATGCTTTAGGCGCATCTCGCTTAGAGCATCCTTTACAGACGTTCTCGGAATTCGGCTCAGACAGGGCTATATCACTGCACGTCTGTTCGCTGTACACAGTTGCTAGACTGGAATCTGGAGCGCTCTATTGGTGGTGAGTAGAAACTAAATCCGTTATAAAAAAGTTACAGATCTGTCTTACAAAGCTACCTCTCAAGATCTCGCAACCTCGCAAGAGTTACAATTAGGGATTGCAATCCCGCAAAACGGGATCCCGCATTCCCGCAGGATTCTCACTCCTGTTTTATTGTATGTAAATATTCAATGTTACATGTCAGTACACTTTGAACACTGAATTACAAGAGTTGGTAATGACGAACAACATTGCAAAAACGGCAATAACTGTTGCGTGTAATAACACTAGCTTGTTGAGGTTATTTCTAAACACTGCTCGAGCATAAATAGGGAATGCTTGCATTAGAAAATGTTCTTTATTTTAAAGTCAAATCCATCTGTTCCACTTGCATTAATGAATATGGTAACTCGCTGATGACGATCGTCGTTCTAGCAATCATTGCAAATTAAATCCGTGTTTGCTCAGGTATACCCAGTGTCCAATGAAGTAACGATACATACTCGTATGTACATGTTGTATATGGCCTTGAGGTGGTCTGAGTGACAAAAATATTCCATTGCAATTAGGTTGAAAAAGTCGTTACACAAAATAATCAATTAACTTTTGTTTTAATTAAAGCCCTTAACTGTGTACATATTTTTTAAACAACTTCACTCATGATACTGGCACTTCTGTGATACGTGAGTCTTGTAGTTTTTTTGCAGAACTGCTGTCATCGGATCTCGCTCAAGATTGTCAGTTAGATCAATGTAATAAATGTGAGCACGTTATGCAGGGGCGTGTTGCCGCTGGGGCAGCGTGCGCGACTGTGGGAGAAGCACCGCGCGCGCTCGCGCAAGCAGCGCGGCCACGCGGCCGCGGCGCCGCAAGACCTGCAGGCCGGACAGAGCGTCACCATGAAAAACGCCCCCATGTACCAGCCCGGGGCAGTCGGTCAGTCTACATTCATACATCTCGACACTGCTCAATCATTTTGATCGCTGAAAAATCGGCCGCACCTTACATTAAATGCGATGACGCACCTTTAATGTTTTGACGCGTCAGTATAGAGTTGGTTTTTGTTGCCGGCCAATGTGGTGACATGAATAAATGCCATTATTATAAGCCTTTCTGTGAAAATAGCTCAATTTACTTCTGTACATTGCAACGAATTGCAAAATCGAAAAGCCCAGTTTAAAAAGGTGACTAAAGATGCATCACTGCGGCTGTCAGCGTGTCAGTCAACGCAAAATATTCAGCATCTCCTTTTATGTTTAGGATTCAACATGTCGACGGGTGTGCCAAAAGTAGGTGTCCTACAGAATGCCGCTTGGAACCTGTCCGACACCTGTCGGTTCAAGTTGTTGCCGCCGCCGCAACCAGATCGTTCGCTTTCCGACAAAGATAAGCGAGATTTACAGGTGAGTCTTTGTTACTTTTTCACTGACGTTTGGTACCAAAGACCGCGCCGTTATGAAAAGCGTACTGTTCAACCAAAATGTATTTGTGTTAACGAAGATACTAAACGAATGAAATACTTATTAATAATAGCATAGTATATCCCATGATGAAACCATAAATTCCTAAATGGTTGTTTACACAGAACCAGTCTCCGCTCACTGTATCCTCAGTGAAAGCGTCATCATCTAGCAGTTCCAGTAAAGATACAGGCAAGGACAGCAACAAGGATATGGCGGACCGACTCGACATGCCGCCGCCGCCGAGCCCCGCGTCGTCCACTTGCAGTGATACCAGCACCTCCCATAGTAAGTAATTCAGCACAGAATGATCCGGGCTGAAAAAAATAAATAAATAAAGAATATACACACACACACACAAATCACGTCTTTATCCCTACGAGGTAGACAGAGCCTAAGGTGACAAAACCTACAGGCCACGTTTAGCGAGATTGTATATGGAAAATGGAATCATAATAATAATGGTGTTACCCAAAGATAAGATAAAGAATATACATGTTTTCTTAGACGCTTATTGATTACTAAGCAACCTCAACTTTGCTTACATATTAAATCTTATTACAGAACGAGCTAAACGCGTGACCGTTCGTGGAGAAGAGGGTTCGTCAAATGATGGCTCCAAACGTGACGAGGAGGAATGGCCGCTGAAGGAGGTCGTTTTCCTTGAGGACGTTAAAAGCGTGCCACTTGGACGCGTCCTAAAGGTTGACGGCGCCTATGCTGCTGTTCGCTTCCCGACTATTGGCAAAGATGGCAAGGTAATTAAGTAATGGTAGGGAGCCCACGTAGCTAAATCGGGATTTACTCGAGCGTCAGAGAGACCTATTGGGTTGCGAAGCTTAGATGATAAAAAGAAAAAAATGTCATATAATATATACCTTTTCATCGGTGGGGGGAGCGACTATAGATTTTCAAAAATGTAAAAAAAAACTGTTGCATGGACATACTCGAGCGCGTTAGATATTGATAGTATCCATGTCCTATGTATTTTTGAAAATGTACGTATGTTAATCTGATTGTTTCCATGATGGGGGTGGTCGTACGTAAGGGTTGAAAATGAAAAAAAATATATATATCCAGCGCGTCATACTAAGGGGATGGATGTTAAGTGAACCTATATAAAAGCTCTTATATAATAATCTGACGATTTGGATGTGACGCAAACTTGCGGCCATTATTAGAATGTGCAAAAAAAATTCGCCATTTTGAAATACTCGAGCGCGTCAGATTAAGATATATATGGTTCATCTTAATGCCCTAGACGTGCTGTCTAATAATCTGACGATTATCTAGAGGGATTCGCCTAATCTGACAATAAAAAAAAAAGTTATTTTTTTAAATCATTGAACTTAATTAATTGAACAACTGAAGAAATAGCATGCAAATAAAAAAAAGTGCATGTTTTTTAAGTATAATACTTGTATTTTTAAGAAAATAATTTCAAAAAAATATTTTTTTTTGCGTATTTTTTTTTAATTATCGTCACGGAGTAAGAGAGTAATAGATAGAGAAAGAGTGAGAGAGGAATAGAAACGCGGAGATAATACAGGCATCGCATAGCTGCACGCATTAAACTTAATCGATAATTTTTTCTTACTTCGGCTTATGGAAATCGTCAGATTATATATTTTTCGTTATCCTTGAATTATTTCCGTCAAAATAAAATAAAAATTAGCCACGCTTGAGAAAGTCGAGATGACGTTTTTTTTACAAGTTTGTAACCCTCCTACTTCTCTATGTCACTCGAAAATTGTCAGATTAGTGGAGTATACACTTTTTAGCATGTATAATTACACCCTACCTCACCCTACCTTAATCTGACGCGCCCGAGAATTTCTGATGATCATTTTTTTTTTACTAATCTGACGATCCTTTATCCTTGACAGGCGGCCATATACATATATGGGGCTCATATTTGGTGGAGGTACTTTACCGGGTACAAGGTATCTCCCTGTATGTTAATCTGCCGCGCTTTATTAGTAACTCCCGAAATCCCCCTCTTGGGCTCCCCTACTATAACTCTTCCTTCACTATTATCGTTTTTATTATTTTTGTTTTGCTTGTTAATTTAATATTAATAATACAAACATTGGCAACCACAGGAGGTCGTTCCGTCAACGCCTGAAGATTGGACAGCTTTACTACAAGACTGTCGTTTAGTCCGCAAAGATGACTTGGTGGCAGCGAAATGGGGATCCGGTGGCACAGTTGGCCCCCGTGGACCGGATTGCCTGCAGCGGTCGCCAAGAAAAATCGCGCTACCTGCTGATGTACAAGTTGTTTCGATTGCCGTAAGTCCTTTCCTTTTATTAGATTCCTTTTTTAGTTTATTTGTTGTATTATTTTTCTCAAAAGTGTCCGTAAAATTGGTTTTTGTCAAGTATGGGAGTCGGGTTACCTCCGCGTGTGGTTCGCTGCGGTTCGATTTTGGATCAGTCCGAGGGGAAGAACAGTTATATTAAAATGCTAAAGGTATTTTTGACGGTCTACCTGAAAAAACAAGAAATTGAAACAGTTGTGGAGCGCTGAGCTGGTCATCATTGTTGCATAGAAATTCTTTTGTTGGCCTGGTAAAAACGAAATGAAGGTAACAACTTTCTATTTGGCCCTGAGATTGTGTTGCTACAAACAATTTACATATGGCAATAATGTGCATTGCATACGTCATGTATAGCACTATTGGCTTAAGACGGTTATCATTCGGTGTCAGGTGGACGGGCGTGGAGTGCACGCAGTGGTGCGGCGGCCGGGCGGCGCGCTCGCCTACGCCGTGTACGCGGTGGGCGCGACGCGCGCTCTCACCGACAGCGCCTTCCCCACCGACCACCAGGCGCTGCTCGGACACTCCAACGGGCAAGCCATACAGCTTGCTACTGCTGCTGAGGTACGTTTGCGTAACAATAACTTTTGTCCTCAATCTTCGAAAAGAGTTCACAGGTGGTGAAAAATCAAAAGAATCGTTAATCAGTATGTTTATAGAATGACAAAAATGAATATATGTTCATCTTGTCTGAAAAATAATAAAAAACGCGATAACGAGTATTAATAATTTAAGATAAGGATAATGTGTAGACATCGGATTATATGCATTTGCATATTTGCATATGCAAATGCATATAATTCTATTTTTATAGCGTTATTGCATATTTTGGTACTTTTTCATTGATAGCGCTTATTTCAATAGATATACGTGTTTAGCATGTTGTATTGAATATAGAAACTAGAAACTAAACTTTCCTCTGTGCCAGTCCTTGGAAATAATAGAAAAAATATTGAACAGAGTAACGCCCTTCCGAGTTCACTATCGCAAAAAGTTCGTGGTGAATTAAATGCAGTTTTATATAAAAACCCGGTTTTGAAGACATAAAGAAAATTGACTAAGGCGTAAAGATTAATAAGTAATAAATATAAATAATTTTTAATTATAATGTGTTAATAATATAAACGTAAATTCTAAGTGCAAATGTTTTCTGATTGTGCATATTTTATGCATATTTCACCCTTTTTTAGTGCATATTTTTTTTTTTTTTTTTTATATGAATAGGAAGGCAAACGAGCAAGTGGGTCACCTGATGGTAAGTGATCACCACTGCCCATAGACACCCGCAACCCCGGAGGGATTGCAGATGCGTTGCCAACCTAGAGGACTAAGATGCAATGCCTCTTGTGCCCGTAATTTCCCCGGCTGTCTTACTCTCCGCACCGGAACACAGCAGTGCAAGCACTGCTACTTAGCGGCAGGATTAGCGAGTAAGATGGTGGTAGCGATCCGGACGGACCTTGCACAAGGCCCTACCACCCGCATATTTTGTCATTTTGATAGTGCATAATAATCCAATGTCTAATAATGTGTTAGGTGATAGTAAATGTTTAAGAACATGATACTTATTTTTTTAAATGTTACTGTTTTAAAAATTTTACATTAATCGGAGAAATAAAAATTTATGTCATATGCTCATGATTTTGCGTGACACAGGGCAGCGAGCCAGTAGTGATGATGTTGGACGGCAACGGGGCGCTGTACCCAATCGGGCGTGACTGCGTGGGCATGGTGCGCGAGCCGCCACCGCTCAACCTGCCGCCGGCGCGCGCGCTCGCCGCCCACGCGCTGCCGCTGCACCCGCACGGCACGCACCACACGCACCACACGGCCCTCAAGTCGCAGGTAACACACGCAGCCCGCGACATTAGAGCGTACCGATCATAATAAGCCACCCAAATGACGGCTACACTTAATTTTATTAAACTTTACATTATTTTTATAGATTTTTACTATACATACACACACATTCACAAATCACGTCTTTATCCCTAACGGGTAGACAGAACCGTTTTTTTTTTAACTGAGAGGAAATCTTTATGGCATCCCTAGGCACGGGGATGTCTAGGGTTATGTGGGACCCCCCCCCCCCTCGAGTTCGCCTTTTCCCCCCTCGTCTGCGCAAGGAGCGGTTGCACGTTGAGACGAGGTCAACGTGGGTCCGCCCCCCGAACCTCTTACGAAGTCCTCCCGAGGAATAGTGCCCAACGACGGCCTCGCTGTCGCCGTTGCTTCCTCCTTGGGGCTTAGGGCGCATCCGGGTATGCCTCCCATCAGCTTCCCCTCACCCCGAACCCCCATAAGAGGTATGATATTCCTCCAGGGTGCCACCCCCTTCGGAATCTCGTACCCCTTCCCCTCTCTCAGAGCAGGGAGTGCATCCGGATAGGTGCAATACTGCTGCACTTTTCGCCACCTCCAGGCGTGTGGGGTCACGGCGGGAGGGGCCAGAGCTAACCCCATCAGCTTCCCCGCACCCTGACCCTCAAAAGCCGAAGGCCCTTCACTGCGCCCGAAGGCCCCGCCGAAGGGCCGCCACATCCCAAGTAGCCTCTGCTATGCCCCTAGAGGCCAGAGGGATACTGGGAGCAGCACTCAGGGTGCCTAAGCATCCGCCGCAAGTCGGGCACATGACTTGCGACAGGTGGGCCCCATTCCTCAATCCCCAAACCCCCCCAGTCGGATATTAGCCACCGGTTAGGTTAACTAATTTACTAAATTAATTCACTAACCGTTGTTTCTCAGGGTGCACCGGCCTCAGCGTTACCCTTTCCTCCCCCCCCCCCCCCCCCCCCACTGAAAGGCCAGGAGCCTCTGATAGAAGGGAACTGTAACGCTAGAGCTCTCGGGGAGGCTTCCGACGTCGCACCCCGGGGTAGACAGAGCCTAAAGTAACAAGACCTAAAGGCCACGTTTAACAAGACAATACAATACAATACACTACAATAGTAAATATCTTAGAGAGAGACATTACCTGTGAAACTAAGATAAGAACCTTAAATCCAGCCGTTATAAAAGTTGCGTATTATGCTCGATACCTTATTAAGCCTAAGCCTTGATCACACTTACTGAGTAAAATAAGCGAAACAATTCTCCCCTACTAGCTGGAACGGTCCGGCCGAGCCGAACACTCAGCGCAATGTTTATACGCACCGAGTACTCGACCGCGAGCACGCTCTCGCCCGTTTTCTCTGTACGAGTGATCCAAGGCCTGACTAAGCGAGGCAGTCAGCTTTCAGCACTGAACCCTGATCCAAGCATAATCATGCCTCTTGAATAGTGGCGGCTAGCTCGATTAGTACCTTTTTGCTTTATTGAATGGCTGTGCTTTATGCGCGTCTCTGTCAATAATAATAATAATAATAATATAGCCTTTTTATTCCGAATTCGCTACAACTTCATTTTTTGTTGTTGTTGTAGTTGTTTTATTATTAAATTGTCGCATAATTCGGCGTGCCTCATGGCATAGGCCTCCTCCTTGTATTGGAGGGTTTGGGCTATAGTTCCCACGCGCGCCCAGTGCGGATTGGGAACTTAACACACACCATTGAATTTCTTCGCAGATGTGTGCAAGGTTTCCTCACGATGTTTTCCTTCACCGATAAGCTCATGGCAAATTTCAAATGTAATTTTCGCACATAAATTCCGAAAAACTCAGAGGTGCGCGCCCGGGATTTGAACCCACGACGCTCTGCTTGAGAGGCCACAGGTCAAACCACTAGGCTACCACGGCTTTTTCTCTGTCAATAAACTAATTTGAATTAATTAATTATTTTTAGGTGGCGCTTATAATTTTGGTGCCTGAGCCACAGTTAATGATGCCGCGTGTGTTACGCTGTGATCTTGATGGGATTCGTCAACTACTGCACCAGCTGGAGTCAGATGTCACCAGTAAGTCATTGTCCGAATAAGAAATGTGTCCGTCCGTCCCGTTTTGTAATGATGTATGTATATCGTTTTTTACTTGTTCCAGAGCAACAAGTTTTGTCTATATTACAAGAACGGTGCGACGGCAACAGGAACATATTACACGCATGCGTTCACATGTGTGCGCCTACATCGAATAAAGAACCTGATATTGGTAAGTACTAGATTGCAAAATATCTCTGGATAAATCAATCCCTGAGTATGAGAAATACTTCTATGACACGCATTTTAAATTATATTGTAAAGTCTATTCTTTCATCTCGGCGGTCTATTCTTTCTATGGCCGCCAGTCAAGGATAAAGGATCAGATTAGTAAAAAAAAATTGATCATCAGAAATTCTCGGGCGCGTCGACTGACGATTTCCATAAGCCGAAATAAGAAAAAATAATCGATTAAGTTTAATGCGTGCAGCTATGCGATGCCTGTATTCCCCTCTCCGCGTTTCTATTCCTCTCTCACTCTTTCTCTATCTATTACTCTCTTACTCCGTCATGATAATTAAAAAAAAATCGCAAAAAAATTTTTTTTCTATAATTATTTTCTTAAAAATACAAGTATTATACTTTAAAAACATGCACTTTTTTATTTGCATGCTATTTCTTCAGTTTTTCAATTAATTAAGTTCAATGATTTACGCTTCCATCAACGCTTCCATGCTGGTATGGTATGGGAGTAAAGAAAAAACATAGAAGGTACCAGTTGCATCTCTTCCCGCGCAGATGGTAAAAGCCCATCGAGGGAATGGGCGGAAATCGTAGGATTCATGTTATAGGCGATGAGGCTAGCAACCCATCACTATTTTGTTCCCTTTTTCCATCTTTACGCCCACAATCTTGCTAAACGTGGCCTGCAGGTGTTGTCACCTTAGGCTCTGTCTACCCCGTAAGGGATAAAGACGTGATTCATGTATCTGTATGTATGTATGATTAGATTTTTTTTTAATTGTTAGATTAGGCGAATCCCTCTAGATAATCGTCAGATTATTAGACAGCACGTCTAGGGCATTAAGATGAACCATATAATATATATCTTAATCTGACGCGCTCGAGTATTTCAAAATGGTGAATTTTTTTTGCACATTCTAATAATGGCTGCATGTTTGCGTCACATCCAAATCGTCAGATTATTATATAAGAGCTTTTTTTTTAGCTTCACTTAACAACCCCTTTATAAAATCTGACGCGCTCGATTTTTTTTTTCATTTTTAACCCTTACGTACGACCACACCCATCATGGAAACAATCAGATTAACATACGTACATTTTCAAAAATACATAGGACATGGATGCAATATCTGACGCGCTCGAGTATATCCATGCACCAGTTTTTTTTTACATTTTTGAATATCTATAGTCGCTCCCCCCCATCGATGAAAAGGTATATATTATATGTCATTTTTTTCTTTTTACCATCTAAGCTTCGCAATCCAATACGTGTCTATGACGCTCGAGATAATCCCGATTTAGCTACGTGGGCTCCCCTACTATAGTGTGCTTATTAATTACGGAAGAGGCTTGGCATGTGACCTACGATTTTAAGAGCAACGCAGAAGAACTATAGCAACGAGTGTCAGAAAAAACACAGTCATGTTACAGCCAAGGGCATAAATATATATCACTTCACTTTTAATGTATAATTTTACGCAGATGAAGTCGCGGGCAGAAGCTAGTATATATATATGAATTAAACAAACGTCATTCCGGGAACGCACGTCATATCCTGAACCGTTCCCGGAATGACGTTTCTTCATAAAAATACGTATAAAATAAACAATTGTCACAAAAACAGGAATTTTTGAGGTTAATATAGAAATAGGCCATAATAATCTTTACGAAGTTGTGTATTAAAAGCCATTTACTTTTTTTTTCTTGCAATTATTAGCGTTCCCGGAATGACGCTGAATTGATGTACGGTGCTAAAATTTCAAACAAAACTGTGCTTCCCTCTTCAAGTTTTCACATTTTAATAAAAAATACCTCAGACATTCATTTGCATTTGAGTGCTCTATATACTACCCAGAAGCACTATCTATTGCATTTCGCTGAAAGTTGATATTTTAAAAAAATGTGTGCGTTCCCGGAATGACGCACAAACTGTCAGACAAACTTCAAGTTAAATTTTCGGAAAAAATAATATTGTTGCACCGAAGAGACTTCTAAATATCGGTTAATTATAATATAAACTAAGTTAAAAAGTACTCTTTAAAGCATTAAATATTTTTTTTAATATGTATTTTAGCTGTTGTTGTCAGCGGATGACGACTTCGGACACGTTCCCGGAATGATTTTGAGGGGGTATTTTGTGAAACAAAACATATTTAATCAATAAATTAAGAAAAAAAGTTTTGATGTGCCGATTAAATAAGTTGATTAGAATAATCTATGAAGCTTTATTTTAATTAAAATAAATAAATTCAATGATTTAAATCACTCAAACACGAATTTACCACGTTGGTGATTTTGCGCCATATGTACGTTACTAAGTGTCGATGACACATATTTGACATGATGGCCGTATCGATATTCATGCCCTCGTCACATATAGATACTGATTCCTTTTTCTCGTTTGATAAATAGTGGAAAATGCAACCACATTACCCAACCTGGCCGTGGCTACCGGGGGAAGCAGCTCTAGTGCCGAAGAAACTGTACCCGCGCTTTCATGGCCGCCAGAGACCTTCGAAGCGTCCGGCGACGAGGACAGCTTAATGGGTCTGACTAGTAACGGGTGAGTGATTCTCATTACAACAGTTTCGACAAATTTTTATTTATAGTACTGTAGATAAAAGCAATGTAATAGGACTTTTATTTACAGAAAAATGCAAGGTGGTGGCAATAACGGTGGAGGCATAGTCAGCGCTGACCCGGCCGAGCGCCGCGGCAACGCGCTCTCTGCGTTGCGAGCCATGTGCGAGAGCCCGGCTCTGCAGCCCTATCTCATGCAACTGCTGTCTGCGACGTAAGTACTCTATGGCATTCGAATGGTACTCGTAGGATGTGTGTCGTTGGGTCGAGCCGTGTATACAACAACAAGTGTTTTGTGGCAGCGACGGCATGGGGCAGACACCGCTGATGGCAGCGGTGTCGGAGCGCGCGTACCGCGCGGCGGTGGTGCTGCTAGACGCGATCCGCGCGAGCTGCGAAGGCGAGGGCGAGGCGCAGGACGCGCAGCGCGCGGCCGCCATCTTCCCGCCCAACGCCCATCCCGACCACTCGCCGCTGCTCGTGCTCTGCTGCAATGACACCTGCAGCTTTACCTGGACTGGACAAGAACATATAAACCAGGTACGAACGTCGCGTACTCACACAAATCTTTCAAAGGGTTCCTTACCTGCAAAGGTAAACGGAACTCTTGGATGACCGCTCGTAAATCTTTCTTCTAATGCTGGTACGTGATTCATTTGTGCTATTGATGTATACATTATTACTATGTTGCGTTGGCGCGTCGTGGCAAGAGACAGACTACGTACATGACGAACGTAATAGTCAATCGTATGCGCGCCATGTATAACATCTGTCTCAATCCATGACGCGCCAACTCAACGTGATAATACTGTAAAACTATTTTATTTTCTTCTCAGGACATTTTTGAATGTAAAACATGTGGACTGACTGGATCTCTATGCTGCTGCACGGAGTGCGCCAAGGTAATGTTTAACCGCAACCTTCGGCGTTGCAAAGCTTTAATTTTGGTTACGGGTCTCCGTTATCGTAATCTGGTGGTGGAAGGCGATGCTTCGCGAGTAGAATCAACTAATCATAGTAGTAGAGCCGGCCAGTTCGTTTGTAATGACAAATTTGAATATTTAGTATGTAGTTGGAAAAGTTCCGCATGCGTGTGAATTCTCAGTGACTGCTGCCAGCGGTCAAGTAGAAATAACGCCACTCTTGTGTGGTGGATACTATATCAAAATTTCTTTAATTTTTTGTATTTGTAAAAATAAGTATCTAAATTCAGTGTGCGTCCGTCTTGCTTCATGCACGTTTTAAAACACTTCCACTGGCTTTAGAGACACAGATGTGGTGTCAGTGATATGAGGTTAACGCATTCGCTGCCAGCTTCCTAACCCGAGACTTGTTCAGGTGCCACTGTGCGTTCAATTGCCTGTAAAATTATGACAGCGGCACTGAGCGAAAGTCACGAAAGTCTGTGGTAGTGAATGCGTTAATGATTTTAAACTTGGAAATAGTATCACTTGCCTGAGAAACGACTGTACGAGTATCAAGCACATATGAGCAGCAAATAGTTTTAAGTTAGATTTATACAAAAAAAGGAAAACTATCGCAAGTTTACAAGTTAACGAGTAATAGACGAGGAAACTATGGAACTGCGTAAGCGAAGTGCTTTTCCGTAAGGAACAAGCACCCGGCCGTGAACGATTAAAAAATGAATCTAACCCAAAAACAATACTCATTCGATCCGAGGCTTTCCCAATCATCATCACTCGTGGTGAGAACATTTTACGTGTCCATTAGAAGTCCGCTAGAAGAATGACTGATGATATTAAATCGTATAGCTGTTTCAGTTTTAATTAATTTCTACTGCCACCGATTGCGAGGATTGATAATTTTATTTATATCTGAAGAGAAATCACAGTCACGATGACTTGGAAGGTACATGGTACATACAAAATCATCTACGACTTCCAACAGGTGCAGTGCTGCGTAACGTTACGATGAATAAATTAAGATTAATGCAGGAACGCGCATGAACTATAGGGGGCAGCACTAAATCAACAAAAGAGCAAACTAAATAAAAAATGGTGACGTAACATCATTTGTACGCATAGCAAAAGAGTCACTATGCGGACTATAACAGAAATTTACCGGAGCCGTCATTGTGCTATCAACAATTTAGCTAGATAAAACCTATTAAATATGGAATCCGCTCCTTCAAATGAAAAATAATTATTGACAACGTGGCCTTTTTTTACTTTTTTTGTTGCCAATAAAGTGACATATTTCTAAAGGAAGCTCATCATTCTGACGTTTACTGAAAACGGATTAAAAGGTACATTATAATTTTATTAAGATTATTAACCGCAAAACTTGATTATTCCGACTAATAATCTAATACCATTAAACCAGCAATTCTTTTATATACATAATCGGAATCTCGGAAACGGCTCCAACGATTTTCATGAAATTAAGTCGGCTGGGGATTTTGGGGGCGATAAATGGATCTAGCTAGGTTTCATTTTTAGAAAACGTACCAAAAAAATACCGTGCGGTGCTTTTAGAAATGCTTTTAAGAGTGATATTTACGAAAGTTTCGTTGTCAGCATGTTGTCATTCTCTGTCTGTCTGTCTGTACGACAAGACCTTTTTTCGCAGAAACGAGGTATAAAATTGAACTTGCATACCAAATACTGAATTCTGCGATCCCGTGGTATTTTTTAATATATGATGACTAAAGACCGGATTATATGCATTTGCATATTTCAGCTATTCTCAGCGGTATAAGCATATTTTACCTAAGATCTAGTTATGATGCATATTATCGGTACATTTACAATATTTTTCACTCGCCCTGCGTTCCGAAATGCGACCAATTTTAGTAACAGTCACAAAATATAAGGGCTATTGGGTTATAATTGTGACTTTTTACTGAATTTCGGAACGCAGTCAGTAGCCGCGCGCGTCTTTTGTTTTGACAGTTACGATAGCAAAATGAAAGAGACAGAAGAACGTCGCGCTCGCCTACTACAAAGTCGTTCCACCTATTACGCATATAAATTGTTACTTGTTCCTTGTGTGGGATTCCTAAAATTTATCATTTAATTTCGCATATTCTGCCAATTTTCGTGCATATTTCAAGCATTTTTCATGCATATTTGCATGCATATAACAAGCTTTTTATGTTGCATATAATCAGGTCTCTAATGATAACTATAACGTGTATTAAATACAAATTGCAAATTTTGCTTTTTGGGAGGTGATGGTGATGCAAATCTAAATAAAAAACATAATTTCATAATTTTAAGCAAAACGCTGGAGTACATCCCGAAAAACAGTACATGAAAAAAACATAAGTTGATAACTGTCACAATTAAGATACTCAGCATAAATATTCTTTTCTATAAAAGGTACGCAGAAAACAACCCAGAGTCATTTAGCGTAAGTGCCGGTTTACCATAGAAACCCGACTATACCGTTTACGGTTATCAAAAGTTCAAAGTCTCTGGCGGTTTGATAACATAGTTTACAAATTCTATTTTGACCCAATTTTACTCGAATGCTAAGGAGACAACAAGGATTGTGGTATTCATGATCATCACATGGGAATCTTTCGTATTGTCGCTTTTGTACCTGCACTCACATTTAATGATTAGCACGCATATTTGCAACTAAGCCGGAAATGCTGCCTATTCATGCAAATCAAAACTCATGATGCTATTTCATACTTGCTTGTACTACATCGCGTTAACTTGAAATATTGCAACTATTGATTAGTGACCTAAGATCACTACATAGTATAAAACGAAGTCGCTTTTTCTGTCCCTATGTCCCTATGTATGCTTATATCTTCAAAACTACACAACGGATTTTGATGCGGTTTTTTTTAATAGATAGAGTGATTCAAGAGGAAGGTTTTTATGTATAATTTACGCAAACGAAGTCGCGGGCAGAAGCTAGTTGTGATATAAAGCACCATTATCTCATTGAATGGTTTTTGTTTCGTTATGGGTATTTATTGGGACTGGTCATCTTAAGCGAGCTTCAATATGTGGCTGACGTATTACCAAGACGTAATTAATATTCAGAATGTTTGTTTAATAGATTTATTACTGAACAGTATTCAAACTCTTATATTCAGGTTAGGATTATTCAGAAATTAGAATTCATAAACGCTCCTAGGAGTTATTTTATTATCTTATCACACAGGGTGTATATGGGTCGCCTAAAATTGTTACGGAATATTTTAGCAGGTTGTTAGATTAGTTTCACTTAGACCTGTAAATATTTTTCAGGATTTTTTAATGATAGTTGACAAATGTTTCCAAACATTGATCAATGTTCAACGTGAACCGCGTCAAAGGCAGGATTAAATTTTGAATGAAAAATTAAAAGATAAATGTTTGTGGGGTGTTCAGTCAACCTTTTTTTTTTTTTTTTTTGCGGCGGCGGCGGCGGCGGCGGAAAAATGCGTTACGCATACGACCGCGCCGTGGGGACGGCGCGGAAGTTATGTGGGACTCTCCTCCCCGGCCCCCCCCCCCGAGCGGAGGAGGCCTACCCACTAAAAAACCGCCGGTATTCCCTCTGCCATTGGAGAGGCGCCGTGGGAGCATAATGGTGTCACCACGCACGCCTCGCCGGCCGCCCCAGCCTAAACGCCGGGGCTCCCGCGCCAAAGAGAGGGGGGCCGGGAATACTTGCCCCCCCCCCTAGACTCGTGGGCCTCTACGCGCTAGCAGGGGATCCCCATCCCCCGCCAGCAGGCACCACTGTTCAGTCAACCTGACCTAAGCGAACCACCGGCATAAATTCCGGAACAATTTTAAAAGACCTCTTATATTGTATACATTTATGGAGTTCATGAATTAGCCTTTGCCAGAAAATAAGCAAAAGTTGTTCATTGATATGGAGATAAATTTTGAAAAAGTAACGCCTTCGTTTATAAATTGTGTATAAATAAGTGTGTAAGTTTCATCACTTAGTTGTGTAAAACAATAACTTTCTCGTATGACGTAGGTTGTTTGTGTATCGCCAAACCCACAATTGATACGATAAAAATCTCTTTCTTTTCGACTGTGCAGTTGGCACTTTGATTAATGACCTAAAAGTGATAGAATATTATTGAGATTTCGCGTAGCCCTCGTAAAATCATTAATTGTCAAAACTTATTTGTCGTTTTAAAAAAACGTGCATAGTTAGGGACTTAATTAAAACAAAAGTTATTTGATTCCTTTGTGTTACGACTCCTTCATCCTTATTGCAATGGAATAAAGGTGAAACGGTCGTAACACAGAGGAATCAATTAATTTTTGTTGTGATTAAGCCCTTAACTATGTACATATTTTTATCAAACGACTCACTTGCTGTTTATACATCTAAAGCTGAATTGGCAATACAATACAATACATTTTATTTATTTGTTAAACATTGTTCATTACTTTTAATATGCTCCAATTCGAAAACCATTTGGAGGAAGACAATAAATTATCCGACTTATCTCCTTATTCAAAAAATACTTTAAAATTACAATATTCTTTTTAAAAGTACTTTTGATCTTTGTTTGACCTAACGACCGGTTTTGTTGGCAGAATCGGGCATTAAAATGACTTTGACATTCACACACACATTCTCAGATCTATATACGCATAGACAAAACCGTTTTTTATTATTATTGCTGAACGAAGGCGATTGGTATCGCGCCAAAACTATCAAATTACCAAACAGCGAAAAAATATTTATTATTAATAAACAAAGCTACGTACAAGCATAATATGTATTCAAATTAGTTGCCTGAAATAGTCAATTATATCATTTAAAGGTGTTAAAAGCACAACTTAAAAAATGAATAATGCCAGTTGCATTTTCAAATTTATTGTCTTATAAAACAGTACATTCTAACGAACGAAGCGTGGGATAAAATGGAATGTACTAGAGTTATACGCACCTCCTTACGCACAAGGTGTGAAAGTAATAATAAAGAGTTGAAAGTAGTCTTAAATTGCTAGCCCTGGAATGTAAGACACATGCAATGATTGAAGAGTGGTTATTTTTCAGGTTTGCCACAAAGGCCACGATTGCAAGCTAAAGCGGACGTCGCCTACGGCGTATTGCGACTGTTGGGAGAAGTGTCGCTGCAAGGCGCTTGTCGGCGGCAACTGGGCTGCTCGTTGCGATTTGCTTATTCGGCTCGCCAAGGACACTCAGCTTGCGACGCATTTCAATTCAAGGTTAGTGTCAATTTTAGTTACCTACTTAAGTTCTTTGTTAAAAAAAATAAGTTTTTATATATTTCTTTTTAACAATTCTACTTGACACGAGAGAAACTGTAAGAAGTATTTTGACCTTAAAATATACATCTCTCAATAGTGTGTGCGAGTTAGGGAACGCGAGTTCAGTACGCAACGTCTGTTTCCTTTATTTATTGTAGACTCATTGTTTTAGGTTTTAATGTTTCAAGGTCAAAGTATACTATCCTAATCGATTTGTGCGTTTTGCAGGGGCGAATCAATCTTGTTATTCCTTGTCCAAACGGTTGGGCGTCAAGCGGTCGAACAGCGACAGTTCAGGGCAGGCGGAGGGCGCGGTCGCGGCCCTCGCAAGCAGCCCGGTTCTGACGCCGAGGTCGATGCTCCCGACCATGATCTGGAACCACCAAGATTTGCACGACGTGCTCTATTATTCTTACTAAGTAAGTGCTTTTTCGAGAAATTTTATAGCGTACATAAAGTCTGTACTCGATAAAATCCGGCATTAATGATCTTGTGTAACTTTGCAATGAATGCTAATTTTCAAACAACACTTTTTTCAAATAACAAGTGGTTATGAAACTACACAATAAAAATACAATCATAAAGTGTTGAGGCATCTGTGAGTTTTAGTTTTGTATAATTTACTGTGCCTAAATTATTTTGTACAGCGTTTTTTGACTGTCTTTACTAGGTTTTTCTGTTACAAATAGATATTTTTTTATATTGAACTATCTGCTTTATACACTTTATTACATTGTCTTTTCACAATAGCTAAAATTTTTTCTAATTGACTGCAGATTTGTAGAGATACTGTTGTGGGATCTCTATATGCTGTCGCTGCGGGCACTAGGTTGCCGAGGGGGATGAGCTGAAGTAAACACTGAGTGTACTGAACTGTTATAATATTTACCAAGACACACAATTTACACAGTGTACACGAGAGAAAATACAATAATTGGGCTGAAAATTATGTCACAATATATGAGTTGAATTTATGAGTTTACGTTAATTAACAATGGCGGGCGAGAGACTACTGGCGTTACGGGCCGGGAGGTGCGCTCTGCCACGTCAGCTCATATCGTAGTGCGGCTGCACTTGTATATGAGATGACACTGCACTGTGTCCCTACAGATTTATATAAATACTACTTTTGGTGCTTGGGCTAGAAATCCTTACCGAGTAGAAAACATGTTTTTTTTTTGTAAAGATAATATCCAGGAAGTGTAAAACAGCTTGTGAAAATATAAATATAATTGTAAAAATAAAGTTGGAAACGAATGAAGATTATCAAAAATAATTTAGGTACAGTAAAGACTGAAGATAAAATTACTTGTTCACAAGTTCTTTTTTTTGTGTTAGGCGATTGGGCGGCAGTAGAAGCGGCCGTATCTTGCGGCGCCGGCGGCAGCACCAGCGAAGGTGACAGTCGTCCCGGAAGCCCCGCGCCGCACCAGTCTGGCACTACTTTACTTGACAAATTCACACATGCACTTATCGTCAAGTGCACCAATGAAGTAAGTAACGTATAAAGAGAGTTGCTCTAAAATGCGTCGAGCTCTTTGACTGAGGCTCTGTGACTTGACTTGTTTGCATTTTCTTAGTAACAAGTCTGAAATGCACAAACCTTAACATCTTTGGTTTTCAGATGCTGGACACTCTTCTGAACACGTTGATTAGAGAACAACAGAATGACACCATCCCTGGACGGCCAGAGAGAGCACGCGAAGTTGCGCGGAGATTTGTACGCTCCGTCGCTCGGATATTTGTAATATTCAGTGTGGAGATGGCACCTGGCGCCGCTAAAAAGAAAGGGTAAGATATAATACTTGTATAACACAAGTTTGATATAGTTACTTTTGCGGTTTTTACCTTAAATATTTTAATTTGACACCAAGTGCAGATGGAAAATACAGTGATAGAATTGTCCACAGACCTCTCTCGATAACATCTTCTCTAGTTCGCTGCCGGCGTGTGTTTGCCGCTCTAGTGGCGCTCGCCGTTGAAGAGCTTGTGGAAGCGGCTGATGCGCTGCTCGCCCCCGTGCGTTTAGGCGTCGTGCGTCCTACGGCTCCCTTCCCACTCGCTACCACGTTCGTGGACCTCGTGAACGGAAGCGAAGATCTTTTCGGAGTTGAGCCACTTTCCACCGCTGCTACACGGCTCGCGCACTCGCGAAGGTACGTTGATTGACATGCTAAAAATTTCTTATAGGTAAGAATTCAGCGCTCAGACAACATACAGTATACTTTAAGAGTAGAAATTAAATATTAGTAATGGTCCCATTTTTGAGGTAAAATGTGACGCTTGAATGTGGCAACAATTTCGTAAGTAACATATTATTCTCTTTCATCCGTTTTCTATTCTATTTTCATATCATAAATAGGCAGGTGTCCCATCATCGACGATTGGCGAGAAGCGAGTGGCAACTAAAAACGATTAGGCTAACAACGAAAATTGTGCGTAATTCTGATGATAATGTCACAGAGTAAGTTTTTTCTTTGATAGCTCTTGTAGCTGAGGTAAACTAGTGGAGAGACAGTTCACGCCGGCTGTGCAGTGTGGACGAGTCAGGGATTAACTATACATGTTCCTTTAATAACACGATCCGCTTACATCTGTGGCGCCCCTAGGGCAGGGGGTGACCCGTGTGGCCGCACTGGGCGCCAGTGCTGGTGCGGGCAGGCACATGCTTAGCACTGGAGACCAAGAATGTGGCTGGATAGATATCGCAGACTTGTGCCGAGTGAATTCGATGATTTTTGAATGTTGGCCAGGTTCCACTCTTCTTTTTCTGCAGTCTGCATTTTTTCGATCTCTTCCGTCTTTTAACATTTCATTTCTTGACCCTTTATTTCATATTTGTCTATAGCTATACTAATCTATACTATCTATACTAATATTATAAAGAGGAAAGATTTGATTGTTTGTTTGTTTGAATTGAATAGGCTCCAAAACTACTGGACCGATTTCAAAAATTCTTTTGGCGTTAGAAAGCTACATTATCACTGAGTGACATAGGCTACTTTTTACCGCGGGAAAATACCTTTTCCTACGGGAAAATTAATTTATCGCGGGCGAAGCTGCGGACGGTAGGCTAGTAATAATATTATAAAAAGGAAATATTTGATTGTTTGTTTGTTTGCATTGAATAGGCTCCGAAACTTCTGGACCGATTTCAAAAATTATTTTGCCGTTAGAAAGCTACATTATCACTGAGTGACATAGACTACTTTTCACCGCGGGAAAATACCTTTTCCTACGGGAAAATTAATTTATCGCCGGCGAAGCTGCGGACGGAAGGCTAGTTTTAAATATATTAATAATTTTCTATGTCCATCTGGTCTTCATTCGTTAAACGTATTTAAATTTTTCGGCATTCTAGTACATACAGTTCTTGATGGATGGTTTTTATAATCGCGTCTTCCAACTTTTTGTAGCCAAGATCTTCATATACATAGTCTGTAGTAGCTATTATTATTATTACCGAGCAGGATTAATGGGCAATCCTTAAACAAAATTATAATGCAGTAATGCAAAGGTTATGAAAAATTCCAATCGTATTTTTCACGGACTATCTAGTTCATAATCACTGTCCTGTGTGTGTTGACGAATGATACCGTGTAGATACTCGTAGTCCTACCAACGTTAAATCCGGTAAATCATTAACCTAACCAAAATGCAAAAGTAGTTCATTTATCATTGTGTCGGATTACTGTGAATCGTTAACATCAGCGTTTCTCAAAGGTGTCTTGAAGTCGACTCTTTTGTACAAAATGCAAAACGCTTCTGTAACGCGCATTGCATTGTTTAGAGAGTCCAATGCAGCACCGGGTCGAGGTACGGCTGCCGGTGGCACTTCGATGGGCAGTTCAACGTTAGTTGCGGACAGATCATCGACCCCGGTGGCGACCGAGTATGCAGACGAAGTCGCAGGCGAAGCTCTAGGCGGCGACGACGACGCCTCCGAGACCGACGAGCCCAACTCAGCGGCGCCCGTGGCGCCCGCAGATAACCAACACCATGATGACCCTATGGGCGATAGGTAAACGCGACGTTCTCACAACGACGAGGCTTGGGCTTTGCACAATTTTATACAGTTCTCTTCTTCCTGTATATTATTTAGGTACCTTTTGCGTCTCCTGCTTACAATTTTTTTTGTGTGTTTTACAAAAGTTTCTAACCAGAAAATTCAGTAGCGCATGTCTGGAACGTTCTCATTGTGTTATGACTTTCTCGAACGGTTCGATGTTTTTTGCATTTACTAAATTAATGCATTTCTTCCAGAGGTCAAGATCAACACGTAGTAGTAGAAAATGGTACCGAGCGCGCGGAGGGTGGCGAAAGTGAGAGTGAATTGGACTTGCTGGCGGAAGCGGAAACTGAAAGCGATTCGGACGACCAGGACAACACGGACACTGCACAGAGGAGTGTCCAGGCCGGCACTAATCAAGGATCAGATGCAGGTAAAAATATGTCATATATCAATAAATCATCTTAACGAACAAAAAATTTACCTTGCTTCTCCCAAAAGTAACGCCTGATTCAATAAAATTATCTTACTCGTTCCATGTTTGATGCTTTGCATGGAAAATAATTATTGATTCCTCTAAGTAAGGTCGAAAGTGGTATCTTAAAAAATACTAATTAGATTAGTTCAGCAAAGATAACAAATAATTTAGTAAACTATCAACTTATACTATATTTTATTATTATATCTGAATCCTCACTCACATACATATTTTTGTCGCGGAATTATTTATCTAGCTGTCAATTTATGTAGGATTTGTAGATCTCCCAATGGGCTCAGAGTCCTTTGAGAAAAGAAAAATTTTGTTGTACAGGAATCGCTTCTCTTCTTCTATACCCAGAAGACGAGAGCGGCGACTCGACGCAGCCCGAGGACGAGGACTCTGAGGCTGGCGAGACCGACGAGCAGGACGGCGAGACTGAGCCACCACTGCACGACGGCGAGCCGCTGGAGCGCCGTAGCGCGCCCCCCGCGCGCCCCAACCTCGCGCCGCACTCCATGCAATGGGCCATACGGCGAGTACCCTTACCGAACACCAGTTCTCTATTCACTTTGTTGTACCTTTCTTAGTCTGATCTGAATTTGATTGCATCTCATGATTCTTTTCTTGCTTTTAATTTTTTTTTATTCGTTTCGTGAGGGGAAAATGAGAGTTTTTTTCTACGAACTAACTTTATGTATATTATATTTGTCTAAATTATGGTGATAACATGAATGAAATTCTACATTAATATAACCTAAACACTGATTCTTCGATTTAATTTGACGGCATGTTTGTAAACGCCATAAATATGAATTTGATGGTGGTTGTCAGGTCGCGCGAGAGCACGCGCGGCACGAGCAGCAGCGCGGGCGGCGTGCGTCTGGCGGGCGGCTCCTCGCTGGTGTTCATCGACCCCGCGTCCCTGCGCCGCTCGGCCGCCGCCGCCGCCGCCGGCGCGCACGACCCCCACTCCACGTCCACGACCGCTTCCTACCTTGCCAGAGCTTTCGGTTCGTATACACTACGCGCTATATTGATCATACAACAGAAAATATGTAACTACAAGTGGTAAGGAGACGTCTCGCGTGCGGCAAAACCGTGCTAAATTATGCAAGTCCTCCCTCAGTTGGCTACTGTCATGTACAGTGTACGTTTTCGTTGTATGGAAGTCGTCAGTTAAAATAATAAAAAGTACTCTCCGTCTTCACATCTCCGGCCTAAATGTGTGGGACTCCTAGGCACAGGCCTCCTCTCGGAAATTCACATCGCATCTGTGTGCAGGTTTCCTCACGATTATGATAATTTTTAAATGGGTTTCGCTCAAAAATTCTAAAAAGCTCAGCAATGTGAGCTGGGGTTCGAACCTACGACCCTTTGCTAAAGAATCCATAGTATGCCTCATTGCACCATTATTCGCATTCGCATTGGATAGTTGACATTTCGATTTTTTTTTACAGGAATAGTTATTCGTCAGATCGCCGACCTACTTTGGGAATATGAGCGCGTCACGCTACCGATACCGCGCATGTTGCCACTTTCATATCGGGAAGCTTTGCGATTGCAATGTTACCTCGAAAGACAGCTCAAGCCGACTTGGGACTGGTTGGTGACCGTCATGGACGCCACAGAAGCGCAACTGAGGTAACATCTATACATTAATGTTTTAATTAGGTTCGATTTACCTCCAGATTGCTGTAACGGAATTGTTTATTATAGGTTTGGGGCATCTTTGACTTCCAACAACTCTACGCCAGCAGCAGCGGAAACCGGGCGACCGAACGCGCCTGCCGTGAGACGAGCGACCTCCTTCACTTCTACGGCAACGAGAATTATAGGTTTTTCGGAGGGACCTCGCACGAGAGACCGTGAACAAGGTAAATCCTAAAACATAACTTTATTTTCAATTATTTAACTAAACCACATACATAATTTTATGTGATGTATTTTAGATCATTCTCGTAAATGCTTAACAACTTTGAGTATCGGATTAAACTTTCATGAATATCCTTAAATTATCTTGTATTGTCTTTGTTTTCTGTCTTGTGACTCCCGGCTTTAAGCTCCGGCGGGTCAGCTCTCACAGCTATCTAGTTAATGAGTTATTTTAAAGTTATGCTCTGGTGGATCGTACCAGAAATATTTAAAAAATTCGTCAGAGAACCAAAGTGATCGACATAGATAGTACATCTGAAGTGACAATGGGGTGGTCAGATTTGTCGCAGAACTGATAAACCATTAGGGTAGTCGCGTTCTGGAGTGTAGATCACGTCTTGAAAGAAGTGAGGAGTGTCTTTTCAAAAGGGCTTATTTCCACTTTCAACTTTTTTTAAACTATGAATGTAGTTTTGCTAAAAGTAGAGAAATACATATATACTTTGAGTTTCAAGTTCTAATAAGTCTGCTTGTCCTCAAAAAAAACTAATTCAAAAATCAAAGTCCGGATCAAAAGGCCTTATTTCTTTCTTATAATATGAGAAACAAATAGGCCTTTTTATAAGTGTGTATTATACATTTTTTTTTACATACGTTGAATCAGAACTTTTTGTAACTATACAACTCGGCCTCTTTCAGCGAATAAAAAAAGGATGTAGAAAATTTGCTTAAAAAACAGGTTGGAGACGACTGGATTAGGTTACCGGAGCTGGTTTGGTATAGAACCGTATTAGATAAATGTAATCTATCAGCAGAAGAAAATCGAGACGAAGTCGAATGCGATTGTTGCGAAGATGATGCAGAAGAAGTTCACGTGTAAATGTATTCTGCTTAAACTTAAGTTAGCTATTTGCTGTTTATTTCTGTGATGTACAAATCAAAAAGGTTTATTTCTCACAAGGCCGCAACAAAACGGCTTAATTCCAAAAGTTCGCATCAAAAGGACTTAACTCTGAAAAAGATATGTTAATTAACATAATTAAGTAGGTAGATTAAGCAATGTATGTAGTGCCATAACATTTATAGCAACTTAATTTAATATAATATCGAGAAAAAAGCAATTATTTCGAAATGGAAACCGTGGATTTATGTTTTTCCCAATTTCCCAAAAAAAGTTCAAAGTGGAAATAAGCCCTTTTGAAAAGACACTCCTCAAGTAGTAGTAGTACACGCCCGGCTAGACAATGCGGCGATCCTCGCAGAGCGGCTAGCAGCGACTGGATGCGGGAAGCCAGAGATCGTACTGAGTGGCACGTACAGTGAGAGGAGGCCTGTGTCCGGCAGTGTACTGCGATAGGCTGATAATGATGATGGTGGTAATTGTTCCAGCAGGCGTCGAGGCTGGAAGCGCGCGGCGCGAGTTCCTGGCGTATTGCCTGTCTCTGTTGCGCGCCCACAGCTCCGAGCACGCGGAGCAACTGCCCGTGCTGGACGTGGCGGCGCTCAAGCACGTCGCGTACGTGCTCGACGCGCTCGTCTACTATATGCGCGCTGCGCAGCCGCAGCCGCATCACCACCACCTCTGGTCATCGGTCAGTATTACAATCACGTAGTGGTTATATTCTCTTTGATTACAATGTACAATACGGCACACCCAATAGAGTGCCCTATCAGGGGTCACTAAAGTTTTGGCGGAATATGTCGTACCGATTCCTTAGTTGGCAGTCTGCTGATGGTGTTTCGTATGCTATAAAAGTTGAAGAGGATCACAAGCACTCACAGACAGGCTGCAAATTATATATGTGTGTACTTTACGTTCTTAAAAAAAAAATATTTTTCAGGATGAAAACGAGAACGAGGAGGGTGACGAGGACATGGTGGTTGGAGGCGCGGCGGCGGCCGAGTCTGACGGCGAGGGCGATGGCCCGCGCGGCCGCGCGCACAACTTCTTCCAGCGCTCCGACTCTACGCTGTGCCTGGGCTGCCCGCCCCCGGACCCCTTCAACAGTAAGACCATCAATTCATTATGGCCGTCCTTTAATAGAGCGACATGCAACCGACGCAAGGGACCAAACGATCAATTTAAATTGTATGCTGGTTCTATGAACACATCTAATTGTTGTTAGTATAATGTGTGGCCCTAAATGTTCGTTCTCAGTGACAATGCAAGAGGCCTTGCCGCTTGCGGACCAGCCGCAGCTTCTGCAGCCGAACGCGCGCCGCGAGGAGCTGTTCGGGATGCCGCGCCAGCCCGTCACAGTGCCGGCCGCCGGGGATGCACCGCCTGGCGTCAACAACCCGCTCGAAGGTTACCCCATAACTTTACACTTTAAAGAATTAAAAAGTTAAACACAAGTGTTTTGCTAACCGTACACAACATATTACACGTGCTTGCGGAGCTGTGTTATGCTATTGGTTTGGTTTCATGGTTATATTCGGAACACGGGATATGGTCGTTGAGCCGTTTTGCTAACTTGCAAGTCTTTTCACCTTAACACTTGTTAGTAAACCTGAATACAGGTAAAGTGGAATGAAAGTATCTAAATACGTAATCATCGAATCAAAACAAACCCTTGGAATTTAAGCTACCTGTGATTGAATTCGTGCGTATACTCGTACATATGCGCATTGTATTGAAGCAAGCTTGCTACCGGCAGTGGTGCCTCGTCGGCTCGGGCTGTCGACGCGCGGCGCGGAGCGCACCTGGTGGCCGCCGGCGCGGCCCGCCTCCGCGCCCCCGACGCATTCTCATTCGATGGGCCGGGACGAACCTCAGGTAACATACATACATGTTTTAATGACACTTTGCATAACAATATTAATTTAAATACTTGTATTGTTGTCAACTTCACTTATATTGAGCCTTCATTGCGCTTATAATGTGTATTAGCAAAGCAAGTTTATTCAAAGTAATAAATACATAATTATGATGACCACTGAAATTACTCACTCCTCATTCTTTATAAGGTTATTTTATTATTAATTATCTTTCTCTACTAGGACTTATCTTGCGCAAAGGACGCTTTAAGCAAAATGGATGTTGATACTGATGGCGAATATTTGTCCGACTCTGATTCGAATGAAGCGCGTCACATCTCCAGGAAGAAGCCTCACAGGTAATATTTGTTTACATTTAATATGGAACTATTCCGCTTTAATTATTATTTGGCAAATTAAAATAGAGAAGTTGCAATAGTCAAACAAAATGTGAATTTAGGGGACATTGTAAGTAAGTGCTGTCCAGGACGCGTCAGCCCAGATTGATGCTGGATCTGGCTAAGCAAACTGAGCGCTTCCATGATTCATGTTGTGTTATGATATTTTGTTAAACACGATACGTAAAGTCGCCATTACAATACTAAAAAGTCACCAGTAAGTTAAGAATACCGGACAATGATCAAAAGTCTCCGGTAAGTAGAGAGTTTTTGAATCCGGAACGAAAAAGTGTGCAGTAAGTACGATACAATAGTGCATTACACCCAGAGGGCCAGAGGGTGGTGAAATTAAGAATGATTCAGATCGCAGGAACTTGTCGCACGAGTCAAAGGCGAGGGCGATAACCATGCGACCTGAGGCTTTCTTTATCACTGCCCGAAGTTTGTACACAATTTTACGTCTTCCCCTGGCCAGGAAGAGGAAATTCCCGCTCGCGTAGCAGCGGTAAATCGTTACTTACGGCCCGGGCGACATGAATCTCATAAAGGTGGAGATAGACCAAACGATCGAATGCTCATTCTGTCCCACTCTGCCAAATTTATTATATCGAGCAAAAATAACGGGTCGCTTTTCATACAAATTTGTATGGAGAGTGACCCGTTATTTTTGCTGTGTTTAAGGGCTTTTTAATTGGAATAAATTTGTCATTCATGGAGAAACCGTTGATTGATTCCGAGCTAGGTTACCTAATTTGGTAGCACTCCATCGAAAGCTAACATAATTATGTTACATATTTATAAATGCCGTTTTATCAACCCAATGAAATGGGCCTAAAAGTTAGTAGCGACGTAAAGTAGTGGTTTTTTGTTTTCGTTGAGACACCCTCACTCGGCGCTGACGAGCGGGCTGAGCGGGCTGGGCGCGCTGGCCGAGCCTACGCCTCCCTCCGAGTTCCACACGCTCGTGAACACCGCCTGCTCCATCATCGAGGCGCCGCACCGACAAGGGCTCGCCTCCTTGGCTTCTCCAGGTACGGAACAATGTCTATGCACTATTAGCTGCCTCGCTGACCCTGACTTATGAGCTTCGTTGCAGTAGTTAAAATCTTGTATTTGATCGCAGGTCCGAGCGGGTCAGGCGTCGGCATCGCCATCACAGAGCCGCGCGCCTCGTCCTCCCGCAGTCCGATCAAGACTGTCATTGTACGTGCTGTAAGTCACTCCACTTTTATGGGGGACTTTACTTATCAAAATTAAACCCTGATCCTTCTATTGGAATTTACTCCCTTCAGCCGCCTGGCGTTTATTTAGATCAATATAATGCGATAAATAAAATTACCCCCACTAGTGAAGTGTCGTCAATGCGTAAGCTTTGTATCTTTGCAGATTTAGTTTTTCGCTTCTTCTTGAAATGTTGTTGTACAGTCAATTTATTGATTTTAAGGCCAATGTTGAACGTTTTAACAATAGATGTGTGAAAATGACTTCCACGTTAAATGTCATATTGTCTTAACGATTACTAATCGCAAAATGGTTCTTCGGTCGTGTACTGAAGTTGGTTGATTGTATATTTGTTAACAGAATTAGCAAAATGTAACACAGTGTTTAATACAGGGCGAGTTGTTGAGCGCAGCAGATCCACTAGAGTCCCAAGAAATATCGGCACACGTCACCGTCGAGACCACCGGCCTGCCACCGCCGCCGCTGCTGCCGCAAATCAATACTTCGCAACAACCGTGAGTGCCAGTTTCATATATGATTCACGGTTAATTACATACGTTTTGGGACGTGAGCCTTAGGTCATTTTTAAGATTATAAGATAACTAGCAGTTGCCCGCAACTTCGTCTGCGTAGAATTCGTTTATCGCTATCCCGCGGGAATCACGCAATTTTCTGGGATAAAAAGTAGCCTATGTGTTATTCCAGACTATAATCTATCTATGTTCCAAATTTCATCCAGATCGGCCCAGTACTTTTTGAGCCTATTCATTACAAACATACAAACATACAAAAATAGGTACAAATCTTTCCTCTTTATAATATTAGTATAGATTACTAAAAATTGGTAAACCATGTTCGTTTAAGTACATCAATTATTCTTATTTATTTATCTATGCCAAATTATAATACAAAATTGTTAAACGAAGTTAAGGTTTGTAGTTCGTAATCTTAGCTCATACCTAGTTCAACCACTTGTTTAAGTAAGTATGAGAACAGAACATGTAAATTTTATAGTCACCACATTTTTATAATGGTGGGAAATATCTACATGGAGACCGGTATTTTAATTCGTATAATTTATCATTTTCGCTTCTTCATACGATACTTGACTGAGTTAGTCAAACTCAAAGACGAGATAAAAATCAACACGAAACGTTGATCAACTGGCGGTCATGCACTTAAATACCAGTATAGGTAATTCACAACATTTCAATTTTAAATAATTACTAAAGTACCGACAACCATTTCGAGCTTTGTGTTTAAGTATTCCATTCCATATTTTTTTGATTTTTTTTATTACTTATTTAACGTAATATTCACAAAAATCTTCAAAAAATCCGAAGTAAGGCATCGTCGTAGTATACCTTTGCCTTCCTAATTATTTATGAATAAAAATGTCAATGTCAAAAAGGTGTCAACGTCAAATATCAGTGTTGTTTGCCGATCGATGTTGTTTGTTCGTTTTGTTTTGAAAAAGCATTGTTATATTTATTAAATTGATTTGATGAAAGTTTCGGACGGTTATGCCATGGCAGACAGCCGAAACCTTCCCAAGGTGGATTATAATGATGTTGTTGCAATACATGCGTGAAAACGACTCGTTTAACGTTGCCGAAATCCGGGGAGCTAAGGTTTTGTTGTCATCAGGGGATGCTTACGTTGAAACTTCTGTAGGCTATGTGGAAGTAAACGAGAGAATGCTGTGTGTTTTATCAAGGGCAGAGTAACTCCTGAGCACCGAGTTCGTACTAAAATGTACTCTGTTGTCGCAAGCATTAACGAGGCAGAAGAAACTATATTGGATGTGAAATGTGAAGACTGTGCTGCAAGTCAGGGTGGATGCAAACATTCAATTTGTTTTATTATGTGGCTTATTTTGTTGTCAATTATTTCCAATTCAGTCCAGAAAATGCGAATAATTAAAATCCAATAAAAACCAATATCAAATCACCAAACGTCAATCAAAAATTCAAAATGACAACCCGTTGTGACAACCAGTAGACAATGTAGACATCAATCTTATCTTATTTTTTTATGACCCAGGCAAAGGTAATGTGTAGATTCAACCTTACAAGCGTTTTTGAAATTTTCGAGATTTCAATATTATTTTTGACTAACTTAGAATACAAATTTCGCGAAAAGAAAAAATATGGGTCTCCTAGTTTTCAAAGTACTATTTATTGAGCATAAGAAAACACAAGGTAAAAAAATTGAAATGTTGTGAATTCCACCAGAGTTGACGTCACGCACACAATAACATGTCAAGTAATGACAGCGGTATTTAGACATTTAGTCGTTCATTTCATTCATACTCCTTTTACGCAATACGTTCTTTGTGTTGTTGTATATGTAATCATTCTCTCTTCTTCACTCTGGTGGAGCTACCTATTCGTATGTATGCCCTAAGCAGTCACACTGGATTGCCATATGATATTTTTTGTAATGGGTATTGATGTTGTGGTGCACAGGCGCGCGTGTCCGTCGCTGGGCGCGTCGGTTTCGCACGACCTACTGCTGGGGCGCTGGCGGCTGTCGCTGGACCTGTTCGGGCGCGTGTTCACCGAGGACGTGGGCCTAGAGCCCGGCTCCGTGGTGGCCGAGCTCGGCGGGTTCCCCGTTAAAGAGGTCAAGTTCCGTCGCGACATGGAGAAGCTGCGCAACTCGCAACAAAGAGATCTCACCCTACACAAGGTATTCTTATGCTTCTCACGTTTTAAGGTATTTCACTAATTTCTGCTGTTGTTTTCTTACTATTGATGCATTGGTTTACTGTTAAGATGGAACGCGACCGTGCCAAGCTCCTCCAGCAAACATTTGCCGAACTGAATAGTGCGTTTACTGGGCAAAACCGACGCGTGCATAGCGCACAGCCTCCGCTGGCCGTCAACCGCGTGAAGGTGACCTTCCGCGATGAGCCCGGCGAGGGCAGTGGCGTAGCACGATCCTTCTATACCAGCGTCGCCGAGGCACTTCTTGCCAACGAGAAGTTGCCGCCGCTTGAGCCCGCCACCGGCAGCGGAAGTGGTGGTGCTAGCGCCACTGGTGCCTCTGGTGGCGCCGCCGGCCCAGCGGGAAGCGGCGGACCTAATACCGGAACAAGGTAAACCCTTATCTAAAGATTCCCATCCTGCTTCTTCTTAATTCGTTTACAGTTGACAGAGTGGGGTTTATGAATAGTTTGAGCCCTGCTTACTTGTATGATACGTGACTAAGAACGAGTGTGTGACATACTCGTAGAGAAATCATATCAGTACTTTGTGGAGATTCATATATATTTGTTCTTTTGAGCAGCATTGTAAGACACTGGAAAAAAATACCGCAATTCACACCTAGTACAGTCAGCGTCAAATAGTTCGTGACACCCAAAGTAGCAAAATAATTCGCAACACGTCATTGTGTTACAGTTGAAATAAGGCCGTGCTGCTAACTTTTTGGGCACTTTGGGTGTCACGAACTATTTGACGCTGACTGTACAAATACTATTTGATTTATTTTGAAAAACTTTCTAGAGAAAGCATCTTCTATTTTACTATGTATGCATTTCTTTGAGAGTACTTGGGATAGAAATGTCTTGAGCACAATCGCCAATGGTGTTGGTGTTATTTCTTACTCTGTAGGCTTATTGTCTAACTCGCTCGCAATCGCCATCGTGTTCATTTTAAACCGATGCCAAGTGTCAAAATAGCTACACAATTATCCTGCTGGTCAGTGAAAGTGAGCCATTGCCTACAACTGTCTTTATAGATACATTGCAGAAATTTGTTTTTATCCTTTTAACTGATTGTTAATAACTGGCTGATAACTGACTGTTCTAATGTTTTATGTTCCGGCACTGAATCTGAATATGTATGTGTGCCAGGGGTGTAAGTGGTCCCCGAATGAAGAATTTAGCCCGTCGGTCTCCGACGACAGACGGCGCGGCCAGCGCGGCCGGCGCGGCTGCTGGTGGAGGTAGCAGCAACAGTGGCACGCGGTAATTATACCTCACTACCATTTTTCTCATAAGGAAAGCCTGATTCCTAACGAAGTTCCTATTTAGCCCTGATATAGTGTCGCTACAAACAGCTTACATATAATATGGCAACAATACGTTGTACGTCATGAATAGTCGGGACAGTATGTATTGGCATCGTGCAAGAACGAGTGAAATAAAATCCGGTTCTAAATATTCAACATCCATATATTTATCTGATAAAAGAAGAAATACATATTTAGTAGCTACCAAGCTAACCTGTTCATTACAACCAAATGTATTTAATTTTTTTTTTTTTTTCAAAATCGATTATTATTCTGAAATATGTAGATAACTTTCGTTTTGTTTACATCGGTGACATTCAATCACTTCCAACGTATGTGGTCAAAAAAAACAATTAATGAATATAAATTAGTTCCACTGAAAATCCGCAACGTAGCGCGGGCTAAATAGGAACTTGTCAGGCTTTAGTAAAAGTATTATTGAACAAGTATCACTCAAAATAATCATGATTTGACGTATTTCAGGATGCGCAAAATTTCCTGTTTAGAGAAATTTATTTCTAACTGGCAAAAAAGCGTTTTTTTTTAATATCAGTTTTTATCCTTTTGACCTTATGAAAAAATAATTTAAATTACAATGGATAAGAGAAATGAAGGAATGTACATAAGTATGTGTTGGTTACCGTGGTCGGTTTTGACAGCAGCGGACCCGGGCCGCGCATGAAGAACCTCGCGCGACGCTCCCCGAGCGGGCCAGCGCCGCGCCCGCCAGCCGCGCGCGAGCCGCGCCGCGCGCTCAGCGTAGACGCACGACCATACTCGCCACAGGTGTGCACTCTTTTTTTTTTTATTAGCCTTTAAACAGACGTTGTTCTTTGTAATTCGACTGCTTATTTTGACTCCTCGATTTTGCCAGTCTGTGTACCAGTCGGCAAAGACCTCCTGTCGACTTATGTTGTCGTCACTAATTATATTACCATTCGTAATTGTTATTTAATTTGTGTTCATGAAGCTGCTCAGTTACTTCAAACTTTAATTTACTTTGATCTATATTCTTATTTGATCTGTTTAGTTAAGCGCTTAATCACAACAAAAATTAATTTATTTTTTGTGTTACAACCGTTTCACCTTTGTTCGATTGCAATAAGTGTGAAAAAGTCGTAACACAAAGGAATCAATTGACTTTTGTTTTAACTAAGGCCCTTAACTATGTACATGTGTTTTGAAAACGACTCATTTATATATATATCATTGATATATATATATAAATGAATCCCTATTTCGCTTGGTCACACCATCGCGTGTGAACGGCTGGACCGATTTCGCTAATTCTTTTTTTTTTGTTGTGTTTGTTATTTTCAGGAGAAGGTTCTTATGTAACAATATTTTGAAGAACTGGTACTGGGCCGAAGGCGCGGGTAACAGCTAGTAAACAATAAGAATACTATTAAATGACAATCAGATTAGTTCTGCGCTAGGGATGGTCATTACTAAAACATAATTCTAAATAAACTAACTACTAACTACAGGCTTTTCACTATGGATGGTCGTTAATCTAATTGGAATAACTAAAAACGCTATTATGTTTTGGCAGGCTGCACCAGGCACGGAGGGAGCCGGCTACAGTGGCGATAGACAGGGGCATAATGAACATCTCACTTTACATCAAGCTCAGCTAGGCGAGAGGCTTTATCCAAAAGTAAGTGAAGTTGCCGATTTAATGCATAATTTATATTCACATTTAACTTGACAATGGAGACTCCTATTATTATTATATTAACATTGTCAAGGTACATTCGCTTCATCCTTCCTTCGCTGGCAAAATCACGGGTATGTTGCTGGAGTTGACGCCGGCGCAGCTACTGGTGCTGCTGGCGAGCGAGGATGCGCTGCAGCAGAAGGTGCGGGAGGCCATGGACCTAATCGTCATGCATCCCTCCGAGGCGATACTGGGTGAGTGCTAGCTGCTCTCAACCATCCATTGTACGGGTATTTGTTAAATAGTGATAAATTCGTGATTTGTATCAGAACATGAATTTATTAAATAACATAATAACAAGTAACAGCCGTAACCCGGGTAACGAACTATAGAGATAAAAAGGTGAAATTGTGAAGGTATATATCAAATAGAATGTATTTGTAACTAATCTATCTATACCTGTAAAACAGTACCGTGACTGACTGACTGACTGACTGACTGACTGACTGACTGACTGACTGACTGACAGACAACGCACAGCCTAAGGGATTTTTTGAAATTCCCACGGGATAGGGAATAAATGATTCTTATATATTTCTCAGTAACTGTAATACAGCATAAATGTAGATGACTGTAACACTAAAAAACAAATTTCAGGATTTTTCGATATTCCCAGGGGATAAGGAAACAATGGGATTCATATGTTCCATTCAGAGTGACTGACAGACAACGCACATCCTAAACCACTGGACCTAGGAACTTGAAATGTGGCAGACGTATACCTTGAGTATACCAGAAGAGCACTAAGAAGGGATTTTTATGAAATTCCCTGCTTTTACTTACAAGCTTCAACCATTAAGTGCCATACTGGTCTCTTTAGTAATGTACTAATTTCATCACACTTGCTCGTAAAGTGTGTTTACACGCAGAAGTATAGAGCCGTAGTAGCCGATTTACCTCCAGAGGGAATTATTTTTGTATGGATTTTCAGAATTCCCTCTGGAGGAAAATAGACTACAGGCCCACGTACAAAAAATGTCGGTCATATGAACCACCAGGTGACGTATATAGGACGATATAAGAGCATAAAATAATAAGATTCAGCACTATGCCGTCACTTGTAAGCTGTCCAACTGGGTGCTGGTGAGAATTCAAAAGTGCAACCCTCGATTTTTTCCCCTTGTCGCATGATTTTTGTACGGCGTTGCGGAATAATGGATTAGAAGCTGTATTGAAACAGTATGAAACTGATGCCGTACAGAATCAAATGACCAAATTTACCCTGGAAATGGTCAGAAAATCAAAAAAAAATACCGACTTTGTTTCGCACCATTTGTACGGCATCAGTTTCATACTGTTTCAATTCAGCTTCTAATCCATTATTCCGCAACGCCGTACAAAAATCATGCGACAAGGGGAAAAAATCGAGGGTTGCACTTTTGAATTCTCACCAGCACCCAGTTGGACAGCTTACAAGTGACGGCATAGTGCTGAATCTTATTATTTTATGCTCTTATATCGTCCTATATACGTCACCTGGTGGTTCATATGACCCACATTTTTTGTACGTGGGCCTGTAGTCTAAAAGTTTAGTTCTAAAATTAAGAAATCAATGTAAGTTATTTCAAATTAAGGAGGTTTCAAGTCAGTCAGGTTTATTTAATATCTTCAAAAAATGGCTACGAACCAATTTTATACAATTTTCCATTAGACAGTTACTGTTTAGGATCCAAGATGACGGACATACATATTTTGACACTATTGACCAGTGATCGTACTTTTTGTAGCATTTTTGGTGTGATGACGTCAAATGACACACGACAGCGACCTAGGGTTGTCGACGTGTATAATATGATTGACGTTTAAAATTATGTAATATTATGTTATTGATTATTATTGTTATTGTGTTGATATTGTAATATTGTGTTATGAAAATGAAACACATTTTTTGTTACTTAATCAGTTATGATAATTGTGTATAACATTTATTACTGTAACTCAAAATTCCTCAAATTTTTCGGCGGGTATGCTGACATTCACATTGCTTATTTTCACACACAAAATCAAGGCAACTGTTCTTTAAACTTGACGAGACGTCAGTGAAGAAACAAAATCAGTTCTGTATTTATGCAGTGCCATTACCTTACCTACGCATTATACTGTCTATGCTAATATATAGTTGGTATATCAATTTCTAATTATAAATATAACCTGAGATAAGGCTTTATTGCAACTGTGTTACATTTTCTCATATAGTAAATTATCCCTTCATTTCATTATGCATATTGGGTTGGGCTTTACATGTTCCGAGAATGTTTACTGTATTTCCGATTTGTTTAATACGCTATTTTATTTTGATTTTATTTGATTCTTGGTTCAAAGAATTTTATATTGGGCACTACTGACAACCCTAGCACTGCACCGAAAATGGTACAGAAAGTACGATCTCCGCTGTTGACACATAAAATGTTGATGCTTGTCGTTTTCGAGTAATTTGTGGTTCTGAACCTGAATTTGGCATATTTTTTTGGATCCAAGATGGCGCATGACATTTTGACAAAATGTTGTTGGGTATCGTTTTCGGGTAGTTTCGGGGTTCTGAGCTTGTTTTTTGACTTTTTTTTATTTCCTCGCAAATGTGATGAAAAACAAAAACATTCTGTGTACCAGTGGCAGTAAGGGGATTACAAACTAGAGTCCTTAAAAGCCCTCCGCCTTCGGCGTCGGGATCCCAATAGATTCTTATCGCCCTCGGTGCACAATGTACTATTTTTCACGCATGAGCATTGGGCCTCGCGTATGACTTCGAGCAGTTTAAAATGTGACTTCACATAGTTGTTTTGGGTGCAGATCTGGACGTGTTTTCGCTGTCGGAGCGTAGCGCCGCAGCGGCGGTGGCGAGCGGGGCGGGCGCTGGCGCGGGTGGCGGCGGCGGTGGGGCGGGTAGTGGCGGCGGCGGCGCGGGGGGCGGCGGCGGTGCGGGGGGCGGCGGCGGCGCGGGCGCGGGCCCGCCCGTCGCTGCGCCCGCTGCGCCCGACGACGCCGCTCCTCTCTTCTACTCACCGGGCAAGCGTGGCTACTACTCACCGCGGCAAGGACGCGCTACACCTGAACGAATAAACGCCTTTAGGAATGTCGGCAGGTCAGGATCGAGACGTAATGCTTACACAATAAAATTCAAATTCATGACCCAGAAATTTTACACCAATTAATATAAAATTATTGTTATTTACAGAATCATAGGCCTTTGTCTGTTGCAAAACGAATTGTGTCCTATGTTCCTCAATCGGCACGTATTGAAATATATCCTCGGTCGGCCGGTTCGGTTTCACGACCTGGCGTTCTTCGATCCCGTCGTGTACGAAAGTCTCAGGCAGCTCGTCGTCGATGCCGAAACGGGAGATTCTCATTCACTGTTTGCTGCTCTAGATCTCAACTTTAGGTAATTACTTAATTAAGTCATTTAATTTTAATGAGGAAAAGTACCTAAGACAAGGGATGTTTTGGCACCCGAGCATATCGAGCGTGCCAGTAATTCGAATTTGATATTGAACTTTTCCTCAAGTTGTACTTAGCTTTTTATTCCGATGTAGGGCAAAATCACACTGACACAAGTGTTAATGTACATTCGTTCGTTCTATAGTTTGGAAATGTGCGAAGAGGAGGGAGGCGGATGCGTGGAGCTGGTGGCGGGCGGGCGCGAGCTGGAGGTCACTGCCCTCAACGTGTACGACTACGTGCGCAAGTACGCGCAGCACCGCATGCTGCTCTCACAGGAAAAAGCGCTCGAGGTACTTTCCTTTGAGAATCTTAACATAATTGTATAATAATGTAGCCTATTTATATGCCACTCCGCTAAGTACGGCCCGTATAGAATGGTATGCCATGGGTTGGATGTACTTGACAACAGAAGCGAAGTGCGGATTGAGAATTGGCATTGTACTTTTTTTGACGTGATAACGTCTTATAAATGATGAACACCGGATGCACGCACGAAAGTGTCACGTTCCGCGTGACGTCAGAGCTAGCAATTTTCAGCAATGTTTCTTTAAGACGTTATCACGTAAAACTATCGTCCGTAAACCGACTTTACAGACAATCCGGTTTATCCTGGAATATTACATAATATTTTTTAAGCTGTGCTTTTAACACCTTTATTTGATAAAATGGACTTCAAGCAATTAATTTGAATATGCTTTTACGTAGCTTTGTTTATTAATAATTATTATTTTTCACTGTTTGCTTATTTGTTAGTTTTAGCGCGATCGCCAATCGCTTTCGTTCAGCAATAATAATTAAAAACGGTTTGTCTATACGTCAACGTCATAGATCTGTGAATGTGTGTGTGAATGTCAAGTCAACCTCAACCAACGTTCGTGTGTTCGAATTCGTTCCATCCGTTGGTGTTGTAATTGTTTTTCGTGCTATTTTTGCTTTTCTCGTTTGACCCCTGCACATCGTTCCCGACTTCTCCATACATTTAAATGGTCTTCGCGACAATACATCGTGTAAACTTTGAAATATTCTACATTAGCTTGCGTACACCATTCCTTCCGCACATCTTCTCTGATTTTCAATGATTTTGTTGGGGCTATTGTTCGAGTCATTGTTGCACTCCAGCACAAAACATTTTTTATAAATATCCATTGGGTATTTCACAGCTTTATACTTTGAATTTGCTTTTCTTTCTAATTTTGGTAGGTTAAGTAGGAATGTAATTTTATGACGTAAATGTGACAGTGACATCAGTCCGATGCCCGATTCTGCCAAAAAACCGGGTCGTTAGGTCAAACAAAGGTCAAAAGTATCTGCAATCGTAGTGTTTTTGAATTCGGACAAGATAAATCGGATAATTGCTTGTTTTCCTCCAAATGGTTTTCGAATTGGACCACAAGTACTACAAATTTAAAAATCTAAAATCTAAGTAATAAAGATTACGAGGTTTATATCTATAGTTCAATAAAAGCATTATTTAGTGTAAATATAAATACAAATTATGACGTACATAGTACATAGATAGAGAGAGAGAGAAAGAAAGAGTAGGCCCTGAGGAAGAGGTATCTAAGTAGGTGGGGGGGCTTGGGCTCGAAGCTTCCTGCGGCCATTGTGCAGATATTGTTCATCTTTGCTTCGCCATTAGCATATGCGACCAGTGCCAGTGGTGTTGTATACGCAGTGTGCAATCTGCGTTGCAGGCAATGCGCGTGGGAGTGCTGGACGTGCTGCCCGAGTCCGCTCTGGAAGGCTTGACGGCAGAGGACCTGCGGCTGCTGCTGAATGGCGTAGGCGACATCAACGTGGCGGCGCTCGTTTCCTACACGAGCTTCAACGACGAGAGCGGGGAGCCCCCGGAGAGGCTTGCACGCTTTAAGCGCTGGCTCTGGGCTATTGTCGACAAAATGACGCACCTCGAGAGACAAGACTTGGTAAGTTATTTAAATTTTTCGGTCGTGTAAAATCACAGAATTAAAAAAATATTTTAACCAATAACCATCAGAATTACTGTGGCCTAAATGTAAATTAACTTCAATATAATATCATATATATATATATTTTTTTACTTTGTTGTTTTGATTGACCTTCTTATAGCTAGACGATATTATTTGTAGTTTAAAAAAAACCTGTTCTCTTTTCTCTCGTTTACTAGTTTAATTATTGTACTAAAATATTTAAAATAGCAGGATTGATGGTGGTATTGTGACGCAGGTATACTTCTGGACGGGTTCGCCCGCGCTGCCGGCTAGCGAGGAAGGGTTCCAGCCGATGCCGTCGGTGACGATCCGACCAGCCGATGACGCGCACCTGCCCACCGCCAACACCTGCATCTCCCGGCTCTACATACCGCTCTACTCCTCCCGACACGTGCTTAAGCACAAATTATTACTTGCAATCAAAACTAAAAATTTTGGTTTCGTATAAATTAGCATACATTCATTATATATTTGTCCTTTACTTTAAGCCCAGTCTCAAGACTCGTTATTACATTTCGCGTCTATTTTTCTATTCACCGAGGTGATGGGGAACCATATGAAAGACTGGTCCTTCCAGTGTGCATACGACGACAAATCAGTTTTCTTCTGACGCTAGTAGTCGTTCTTGCTAGTAAATAGCAAAAAAAAATAACCATTAGCTTCCGTTGTTTTGATTACCTTACTTTTCTCACGCAGACTTGACTATGTAATTTTTTCAGACATTTTCCCAAAAATAAAAAATATAGCCTGATTTGCCATCGTTGATTTTACCCAATTCTGTGCTAAACCCAGTTTTATTTCTGAATAATTATTTGGTTCCACTGAAATTTCGCGCGGAACGAAATGTTTACATGTTCTAATATCTTTTTTATTGTTGTACCATATAAAAAAATGTACAAGACACAATCCTATTTGGATCCTATTTTATTTGACCTCTTAAGATGAATATGAGCGCGCTGCGCCGCGCCGTCTACCTGCTTTACTTAGTTTTATTAAATGAGCGTGTACATCTAACTGCGATGTGTTTCACTTCTTGCTCCACAGACGTACTAGATACTATCTCGCATATATACTATTATTTTTCTGACGAAGCCTTTTGTTGATTTCTTTATTGTAGCTTTGAAGAAGTCTACGTTGCTGGTACGATTTATGTCCATAGCACTTAGTTTATTACACAGCAGTGAAAGTGGAATAAATATCTAACAAACAAGAAAGTATAAATTGTTAAGGCTAGTATCCAAAATATTAAGTGAAATGCTGCCTTAGCACTTAATGCTGCTAAAGATAAATTACCGATCTATTAATTATAAACCTTTCAAAATTCATGCTTGGGTCTGGGTTTACAAAGACGAGTGATAAAAAAATTTAAATAAAAATATTTTTATTAACCGTTCACTTTCTCAAAACTATGTATCGGTACTATAATATTAATTTATTTGTAACGAAGCAAATACTTTTAAGTCTTACTCGAAAATGTTTCATATTATTCCTAAGCTGAAGAAAACTGGCACCTGTCCGGCCACATACTATTACTTTATAAATCTCATTTAAAGTACCCATAAACATTACACGTGTTCATCGGATCCGGTTGTTCCAATTTATTTTCGAGACATAGTTGATGGTCTAATAAATAATTCCAGTTTTCACCTTTGAGCACGTAATATTCATTTGGTATTCATAACGCAAAAACTCTGTTAAAATCCACAACAACCGAATCGGACGCACACGGACTCACTTGCAAAAGATAAGACTACATTGTCAAGGTCTTAAGATGTAACTTGAACAGACATCCTCTTAAAAGTAGCGTCTGGTCAAGGCTGATTTTGTTAATTACCTTCTTAAATTAATTATCTGCTAGTAGCCTATTTATGTTAAGAGAAGAAAAAAAAAACTAAAAATAACTGAATCATAAATGAAAGCATTTAATTTTCTGATTCTGCTAGTTCAATGAGCAAAATCTGAAATAGCTAATATTTTTTTATTGTAATGATTTTGGATTTGAAAATAATTAATATTTACTGCATGTGCAGTTAAAGAACTACACGAGTATAAGTAGTTTTATTTTGTATAGTCACCGTTAATAGTCAGAAATGGCTTAGTTGGGATTTACCATTTTTTGCGATGTATGATGATATAAAAATCATTTCGAGGAATAGGTTCGCTGAATAATATCCAGTCTGGATTGCGTAATGTTTTTATGCAGTCAGTATGGGTAACTTTGAATGTTTTCTGTAGTTATTTTTTTATTTTATTTGAAATAGTGGTTGGCTTTTATTATCTTAGGAGTCTTTATTTATAAACAGTCTATCTCGAAAAAAAAAATACAAAATGTGTACCATGCCAGGTAGGTACACATGTACACAAAATTGGGCCACTTTGAATTTATGTTGCTATACCATAAACGATTTTGATGTCCTTTAGATAACTATTAAAACTGGTATTAAACGCTTAATGACATCCAAGTAGCAATCAGTATGGTTTGTTAAATAATGTGTGCTGTGCTTGTTAAATAATAAATAGTGGTAAACTTAACCGTTTGTCAATCCGAAGGTAAGTAATAATTGATAATTAAATAAACTAGAATCACATGACAAATATTGTATTTTCACTAAGCATATATCATACATACACAATTCATAATGTCATTTTTACTACTTGATAGAATGGGCGTCAATCGCTCTTTCCATTTAATAAAATAATAAACCGTCCTCCAACTACAAGTCAAACCTTATCGGCCCTTTCGAACAATATGAAGACAGATTTGTCAACGATACGTAAAATTCGGTACCTACCATATTTGGCAAATACTTAATTTTGTCACAGATCTTTTTGTAATTTCATGCACAAAATAAAAAATGTGCTCATCTTAAACATAGCGAAAAGTTCAAAGTTACCTGCATCGACTTAAAGTTTGTAAACCAATTGATTCTACCTTTAATTGAACTCAGAATACCTCCAGGCCTACTCCGAAGTTAAAAACTCCAATTTATTTCGGGTCTTCCGCTCACACTAATGGTTATCGATAAGACTGAGGGACGGTACGATTCGAACTACGAATTTCGGAGTAGACCCTGTGCGAAAGAAGTCTGATACTATTTTGTATTTAACTAATTTAAGGTCAGCCATGGTAAAATTATTAGAAAGCAATATTATGTGGTGTTGTGAGTAAGCAAGTAGGCTGGGGAAATAGCGAATCGTCATCGCTGAAATAATTTCCTTGTATTTTGAGAACTGCAATCACTGGGAGGTCTGCGGTCCTCGCCCATTTGGTGGCTGGTGACAATGTTTACACTTAAAGTAGATGTCTCCATTACGATACAATAATTATACTTATACAGATAAGTATGCCTAAAATTATTTAAATAAATAATATATTACTATTTAATGTTGCTTTCAGTGACTCAAACTCGACATCTCAGAGTAAATATGCAATGCAATCTATATATCAACCAAACCCGTGATTCAAACATCTATTTAGCAAAGGAATAAATAAATTATACATATTACATACTAGCTGTTGCCCGAGGCTTCGCTCCAGTTCTTTTTTTTAAATATTGTTTCATAAATACCATATGTTGACAGTAACCCAAACTAAAATGTGTTATCCGAATCGCTTCACTCGTTCTCGTGTTTTGGACTTGGCAACACGTTTTTATTTATAGATTTAAATAATATACGTAGTACGTTTAAAAAACTTATCTCAAAATATGTATAGGAACTAATTTGATAATTATTTGGCACATGACTATTTTTGTAAAATAATGACATAAAATAGTGACATCGTACCAAAATAATTTTGAATGAGAATTAAAACTACATACGTTTGTCCGTTTCGTTCTTAGTGACTGATATTTTGTATTTGTACTGGTTAACATTTGGTCTGTTTCAATTGCAGCTGGTAAGCCTTTGCTACACTTCCGTTGACCAACGGAGCTACGATGGATGCATTTCACTTACAATACATGATTTGATTTTGCTTTGAATGGGAGCAAAAAATATGTTTTTCGTGCCGTTCTTAATAACTGCGTGTGCGTTAATGTACTTTGTAACTTTGCGCTGATATATTATTATGTATAGTATATGTTAGTCTTTTATGCTTGCGGCTTTGCCCACGTGGAAATATAAAAAGTAGCCCAGTTTCCTATTCTCTGGAAATTGCCCAAAAATCCCTCAGGAGTACTTCTAAGATACCCATGGTATACGCGTCAAATTTCAATTCTCTACACTCCAGTGAGTTTGCTGTGCATTGTCTGTTAATCATTTAACTGTTTTTATGGGTAAAGATAGGTAGATACTGGTGACGTTGACGACGTGGCTATACTAGTGCCAAAACACAGTGGCTGCAAAAATGGAGAATCAGTGATAGCTAATTGGATACTCGTATTCCCACTTGTATGCACTGTGGACTACTGGGAAAACAATATGGTGGGAATTCATTTTCTCGTTGTTTCCTCACATGTTCACAGCAGTATGGACATGTGGAAACAGCACTCACTCCCACTCCCAATCAAGAAACCCAATTGCATTGACGTCATGATTATATATTAGATATAACATACTCAACAATTATTTAAAAACTTCTTTTACAGTTGTTAAACAGGTGTCTTTTATTTGACCTATTCTTCCGAAATAATATGTAAGAGTGAGCGTTAGATTTTTTGGGACATCCCAATTGAACCAATCTTTATCATAAAGGTTTTTTTTTTCATATTATTTTCATATTTATACTATCGGCCAAAATTTGAGTTTGTTGTTTATGCTCTCCGGGATTGCTTTTTTAATTTAATTTATTAAATGGCACGTAAAAGCCATATGAAAAACATTCAGATGTACTTTAAACTGTTATATAATAATATAGCTTTGTTATATAGGTGGAAATATAAGATACTAGAGCGATGGGAAGACTTGCTAGTAGCGCAGGCTTGGATGAACAAGTCTATCTTAAATCCTAAATTAAGGTGTTTTTGTACCATGGAAATGTTTTGCCCCTCTATTAATCTTACATTTCCTTTCGATTAGTTGTAGTATGTACGATTCATAATAAACAATCTCAAATTGCTAAAATTTGTATTAATATACATTTGTATTTTTTTCCTATTTACCCCTCATCGTTAAATATTATAATCAAACTATATAAAGCCGGATGCCCGTCGGCGAGCTGTCAAGCAGCTCGCGAGCCGTTTTCTGTTAATGTAGGGTATAACCAATAATAGTAGAAGATCCGAACCTAAATCGACCTTCACCGAGCTGATAATAGAATGGAACATATTTTATAATAAATTTACTATATTAGAAAATATATTAAATATGGGTTGGCTAAAAAATCCTGGACTAATAATAAGAATATTGATTCGACGATCACTGTCCCGATAGTCGTTTCGGCGAACAGTCTAATAGCGAAGAGCCTTGACCATCATCTTAAAAGGCTATCGCTAGGTGGTTGGGTCAAGGGCCAGATACAGAAGGCGGTACTCCTGGACACGGCTCGGATAGTAGGGAGGTTCCTCTCTGTCGCCCTGACCACCGGTAGCTTAGGCCTTGCTTCGCTGCCGGCGGCACCCTAGGTTAGGTTTTTATAATGTTTTTATATTTTGTATTAATATTGTTTTATTACTTTTTATATGAATATTGTAAGAACCTACTCGTAACTTGAGATAAAATAAATATACAGATATAATAATAATATCTTTATTTGCAGGTAGTGAGGGGATGGTTATTATTTACGTTATCATATTTTGAGTTACAAAAACTTTTCTATTATAGATATACTCTTAATACTTGTAAGTCAATAGATGTATAATTAAAATATATTATTTAATTGATGTTCTATTGTTTAATATGATAGTATTACATTAAACTTTTCTATTATAGATATGGGTGATTTCACAAAAATTGGGTAACTCGATGTCAACAGTCAATAAATCGATATTTTTTTACATTTACTTATATTTTTTATTGTATTTTAAATCAATTAAGTCTTTTATTTGGTCACCCAATTTAAGCTCTTAACAAATTTGTAAAACTGCACAATATAGATAGATATATCACTACTTTCATACAGCCGCATCATACATTCTCACCGTTGTTGTCAAAAAAAAAACTTTGTGTTTCTGTTTTATTTGTCAGTCGGTTGTGTGTAATTGAACTTGAATTTCCCGCTAAATATCGGCGACTCAAATTCAAATCTGCGTTGAAACTCAACATTGGTTACCTGCAGACAGACACCACTTTTCTGCTGCCATTGTGCCATTACTGTGCCAGTGCCAGTGTTAGAGGTGGCGGGTTTGTCATGAAAACACGTTGCGGGCCAGAGTGAATCGTTATTTCCTCGTAAATCGGTGTTATACTTTAATTTATACAAAGTTAGCTTTGATTTGTTTAAATGTACTTTGTTGATATTCGAAAATATCAAAATAAACGTTGGTTTTAAGTATAATCTCAAACTCATGTTCATTTCGTCAGTCCTTTGTCTGATATTACGTATAATTAGTATTTTAATTGTTTCTTAAGTGAAAAAAAAGCGTAAGTGCAATAACCAAATATGTGCCATTATTCATTTCTAAGAGATTCTTAATAAATTTCACACATATATACCTACTTATCTTATGAAGTTGTGTGTTTTGTCAGTCCCCGTGTGTTTTACCTTATAAAGTTGTGTTTTATCAGTCCCCGGGTCAAATTCTCAGCTTCTACTCAAAAAAGGGACTGGCCACGTCACGAGCAATACCTATATTCATTAGATTAGCTATCTTATATACCCGAATTTGTAGGAATTCGATTAAAAAACTATCATAATCAAAATATCCCGAAAAGTTACCTAACTTTTGTGTATTAAATAGTCTGTCCAGGACTTTTTTAGCCAACCCATTTTTAATTTATTTCCTAATATACTATTATTATGTCTCATTCTATTATCAACTTCTCCACCCGCGCAAATGGTAAAAACCCATCGAGGGAATGGGCGAAAATCGAAGGAATCATATAGGCGATGCGGCTAGCAACCCATCACTATTTTTATTCCATTTTTTGCCATCTGTACGCCCGCAATCATGCTAACCGTGGCGTAAGACTTGCCACCTTAGGCTCTGTCTACCCCGTAAGGCATAAAGACGGGATTTGTGGATGTGTATGTGTATGTATGAGCTCGGTGAAGGTCGATTTAGGTTCGGATCTTAGACTATTAATGTAACGTGCGACAGTTACGGTTACAGCTCGCAGATGAGTACCCGGCCTAGGCGGCTTATAACCAGAGGAAAGGTTTGATAATGTTTTTAGACATCGGATCAGCCGCTACCTCAATAGTTCTCAGAACAAATGCATGCAACTGTATGCACAGGACAAAGTGTAGTCGAGCCGACCTCACTATGCCGCACGAGGTACAGTCAGCGTCATATAGTTAGTATGGAACGTCCAAAGTAACCAAAAAGTTCGACACGCCATACTATTTCTTTGGTGTACCGAACTATTTGGCCGACTTGGATGCTTCAAACTATATGACGCCGACTGTACGTCCGTCTTTACTTTTATTTGGTTACCGCCGCGCCGCCAGGATTACTTTCAGAGCTCGTGCATACTAGTTTTTGGCGGAGCGGGAACGCGGTGTGCAGCCTGCGATGTCTTCGCGATGATTCGCGACATGCATGCAGCCGCGGTGACGTTGCGTGGCCACTGGCCACGAGGTGACCGCAGGCAGTGGTATGGTTGAGCACGTAGATGGCGTAGATTTGCCGCTGCGGTGACGCACGACGTGCACAGGCTCTCGAGGCATCTCTACATTCTCCACCTACAAATAACTACTATTAACTAAAATTTAATCGTTTAATGCTCCTCTCATCTACTCAAAGGTTAACTGCTAGATATAATTATAGGGATAAGTTAGCCTTTGTGCATATATTAATGTTATTTTTATTTTTTTGAATTGTATCTGTTTCTTTATTATATTTGTACAATAAAGCATTTACTTACTTAGTTAATATTTAATTATTTTATCTGTCGGTTATCTCTGTACCCATAAAAAATAGGTTAAAAGATGGAACTATTATTACTACCTAGCGTAGTAGTTACATCTCTCTGAGGTAATATAATAAAACAATAACCATAAATACCCCCCCCCCCCCCCCCACGCAAGAACTGCTTTACCAATTTTTACCAAACATGGCTAAGAACCACCGCAAGATCTTTGGTTTTGGAATGAAAAAAATCGCATCGAAGTCGGTCCATTCGTTTGAGACCTACGATGCCACAGACAGACAGAGACACACCACACGCACAAGCTTATACATATATGTAACATCTTTTTGCATTGGGGGTTAAAAAGAACATAAGCTGACTTTTAAAACATTTAAGTAACTGAAAAGAAGAAAAGCAAGCCATGAAACAAGGCGGTTGCAAATGCGTTGCCAGCGATGGAGGTGTTGTGATTGTGTTGTTGAGGCTTAAGAAATTTTTAAATTCATTTTATTTTGACATCAGGTGTATTATAGCGAGATGTTTGTCAAAAATTTAATTTTTTAATACTAGTTTTTTTTGCTGACTGTATTTGCATTGTCATCCGTCTTACATATGTATGTACCAAATTTCAAGTCTTTCGGACCAACCGTTGAAGAGTTCCCTCCTGCGGAGACAATCCTGGCTTAGTCACCAGAACTCCACTATCAGATTATTGTATTGTCTGACTTACATAATTATGCAAAATATCAGCTCAATCGGTTCAAGATATCTGCTTCAAAATTGTGTCGCAAGATTCCACCCGGACAAACATACCTACATACATACATCCATAAGGTGCAAGTTAAATAAAAGCTTGTTATAATAGTAAAATTAAACCTAAGCTTTTCTACCTCGCAACACTGGTGGGCCTGCTTACATACATACATACACATACACAAATCACGTCTTTATCCCTTACGGGGTAGACAGAGCCTGAGGTAACAAGACCTACAGGCCACGTTTAGCAAGATTGTGAGCGTATAGGTGGAAAATGGAATCAAAATAGTGATGGGTTGCTAGCCGCATCGTCTATAACATGATTACTAACAATTTCGCCCGTTCCCATGATGGGCTTTTACCATCTGCGCGGGAAGAGAAGCAACTGGTACATTCTATGTTTTTTCTTCGCTCCCAGACCAGCATGGAAGTAATATCTTGAAAATAGATAGAATTTGAATTAAAAACTATTGTCTTGTAAAAATAATTTTATTTGACCAACCAAAAATAATATTTTGTACAGAATATAACACATGACATCCATGTATCAACAGTAGTCTGGTAAAAGTGCTAAAAAAGGTTGTTTTTATGCATAATATGCAAGCATATCATAATCCACATTTAAATAATCAAACACAGAAATATTTAATAGAACATAGTCAAGGGCAAGAGCTAGTCAGATAAAATTATTAATATTTTCACTCATTTCCTTAAAACCAAAATTGCAAAATACCGAATTTGCCGACAAACCTGCTCATCAAAATATCAGATTGCCAGAATACCATATAGACTACAAGCCCATGGAAAAAATTTACCTGTGAAATGAACCAGCGTGAATAACGCTTAGAAGGCTGTTACTATATCATAAAATAACTCTGAGCGCTATGCCGTCATTTCTGAGCGGTACAGGCGACTACGTGAGTAGGTACATGGAAAAAAAATTGCACTAACTTCCGGCACCACCACTTTAGTACGGCACTAGGTTTTTCGACATTTATTTTTACTCTCACTTGTATTGTACCTGAGAAATTCCATACCTGTACCGCTCAGAAATGACGGCATAGCCCTCAGAGTTATTTTATGATATAGTAACAGCCTTCTAAGCGTTATTCACGCTGGTTCATTTCACAGGTTTTTTTCCATGGGCTAATATGTTAATTTTGTGTCAGTTTATGTTCCCTATAAAGCCATATATCCAAAATATCAGATTTCGCAACCATTAGAATCTCTTAAACACTTAACAAACTAGCCAGTTTTGGGAGTGGTGTTTTCATTATGTGGTATTATGGGAATTCGGTTTTAAATGGAACATAATGTATTGAGGACAAGTTGCATTGGTAATCCAATATAATATTATATTGTATACCACATTTGGTATTTTAAAAATCGGCAATCTAGCTAGTATTTTGCAATTCTGATATTTATGGAACAAACGAATATTATGTACTAATTAAACAAAAAAAATATATTTATTCTATTTCATTAACTAGCCAACATGTATTCACAATTTGTATATGAACACAAATGAAATTAAAGTATTTCAACATTTCCAAATTAGTATAATATCAATGTCATTGTAACTTTTTTTTGCTGCTTTGCAAATTAAATGTGTATCTATCTAATCTTATCTTATTTTTAAATGAGCAATTCTTGTATATATATTAGGATTAGGGGCAATAAATCAATATATTTACTAGCTAGGTTTTATTTTTAGAAACTGTACCAAAAAAATTCCGAGCAAAGCTCGGTCATCTGGTACTACATATGATATACGCTGCAATAGGCTTTCACTCCTCACAAAACAACAATGTAAATAAATAAGAATAATAAAGATCAAATATATTTTACGTCATCCCGGGCCATAAGTAGCAATTTACCACCCGATACGCGAGCAGAAATTTCCACTGCCTGGCCAGGAGCAAACATGAAATTGTGTACATACCTCGGGTGGTGATAAAGGAGTCTCAGGAGTTTATCGCCCTTGCCTTTGGCTCGTGCGACAAGTTCCTGCTATCTTTCTTTATTTCACCACCCTCGGCAGGTAATGTAAACAATTAACTGCACAATTAGGTCAATAATTTGTAACATCCAGTTACAAATCAACTGCAACATCCTTTTAATTGGCACACTTCACCTGTGTTTTATTGAACTTTGGAAGCAAGTTTAAACTCTGCAGATGTTTTAGTATACACACCAAATAATATACTTAAATGACATAAATGCAACAGCAGACTGGATAAAATAGTACTTGGGTAGGTATTCCATGAAAATTCAATAAGAGCTAATATTAAAAACTTAAAAATTACGGAAAAATTTGTTGACCATAAAAGGTATGGCAAACTGTGGAAGTACCAAGAATAAAACTGATAATGAAGACTTCTTGCACATACAATACCAATGAAGTTTACTAAAAACATAGGCAAAATGAACAGTTGGGAAAGGATATCAAAATTAATGTGATATTTTGTTTGCTCTTTCACCTCAGATGGTTTTTTAACTTTTTTGTGCCCACCTTTCTGAGAAGATTTTTGTAACATGTTTTCAAAAGAACCCAAAAATTCTTCTTGTTCTTTGGTTAATTTTTCAGCTTCTGCTGCAACATTCTTGCTCTCTCTATTTTTTTGTTCTTTTTTAAGTTTAACCTTTGAAATATTAGCCTGATTCTCTGCATCAATCTGGGGCTGAACTTGTTTCTGTACATATTTTAAGCGGCAATAAGTTTGAAAGTATTTTGTACATAGAGGCAGAAATATAAGAAGGAGTATAACATGTATTGCTAGTAAGGTTAAATGAAAGCTCTGGTTCTCAAAAATGTCAACCTCCAAGAACCTGTAATTAACTGTCCAAGTGTGATTAAAAACTCTGCCAATATCAAAACTTCCCTTTAAATATGCCACTGGATCAGTGAGCAGAAAAGGTGATCCTAAAATCAACTGAATCATGCCACAAACAAATAGTTGCTTAATGGTTTCCTTCCAGCCCAAATTAATCAGATAGAAGAAAAACAAGGCTGGAGCATAAAGCAGTATGTTCATCTTAACTGACACCCCAAAACTGTAAAATACACTGCCCCAGTACCAGTGATTATCTATAAACAGATTTAATGCTGCATAGAGAAAAAGAACTGCAATTGGATCATTAAACAAGCGCAACACATATATTGAATGAATTCTATATGATGTGAGAATAGTAAATGCCAGAACATATGGCGGTACTTTTTTAGTTTTTATATAAATTCTAAGGACAAGAAGTAGTTGCGTCAAATAAATCAGTATAAACATGTACTGAGCAAGAACAATATTTTTACCCTGGTCAGTAAGGAAATTAAATAGAGAATAGATGTACACAAATCCAGCCGGATAAACCAAAGGGCCGGTGTCACCACGAAGCTTGCTATAGTCGAAAGTTCCATTGAGAAAGCCTTCACATTCCTGCATGTACGCCTTCCAATCTATCTCAGTGTACGGCACTCCCTCCACCACCAAAACATTGACCACCAATTCAATTACGATGATCAGGATCGCTACGAACCATAGCTGCGCTGGGTTCACAATCAGACCTTTCACATAATTCCAAGTGAGCATCTTCTTGAAGTCCAACTCTAGGAACATTTCTTGCACTTTATTTCGTTTGGTCATCGTGTTCGTGTACACTTTTTAAAAATCATTAGATTTTTAAATAATGGTTACATAAGTAATAAAACTCAGAGCACTTCGATAGCTCTGTAATTTTTCTATTTTTGGATTAGGTCACTGTAAAAGTTATTTACGATTACAACCACGCAGGCCAGTATAGCTGCCTCGCCGGCCACAATGATTAAGTCGTTGTTTTTAAAATTCATTCCGCAAGGGAATAGGCGAAGGTTTTGCACCATACAGCCAAGTCTTCATTATAGTAATTTCTCTTCATGGTAGTTTTTTGTAAGGCCGAGGCCAAGTCTTAAGTCAATGAAGTCTTCAAATTTGAAGTTGTAATAGTACATTACTGTCTAGGCCAGGAAGTAGGCAATTGCTGGCTGAGTATTGGTTTGAACGGACGAGCTTGCGAGTCCGTTTAATAATACGAAGCCAGCAATGCTATTCTGGCCGAGGCAAGTATAGTGCTTTTCTCAAAAATCGAAAATAAACAAGAACAAAAATAAATGAAAACAAAACAGTGAAAATTGTTTTGCTTTGCCGCCTTTTTCTATCAATGGCATTTGAAGAGAGTATTTTTCTACCCAGAACACCTTAAGCTATTTCAGACACAGATAAACACGTTGTCGTATTAGCTTTTTTTTTTTAATTTGGCGTTTTAAGTCTTGTGCCTTTATTTTATAATGGTGATTTGCATTTTTAAAAAGTTAATAACTAGACAGTAATGCAATTTTCACGCCACTGCTCGAAAATGTGGCAAAAGATGGTCAGTAATGGGGCCCCAAAACAAAGTATAGTTGTAGCTTGAATGAACAGGCCAACTATGAATTCAAACAGGCCAACAATAACATTGTTGGACAGTTTCAAAGACCAAAGTCGTCCAATCACATCGGCATGCTGATCCCTGATTCCACCAATCAGAACACAATTTGTGACGCTATTACACAAAATCGACCAATCAGAACACGTCGTGTGCTGCATATTAATTTTTTTCAAGGTTTATCCCATCAGGGAGAGGCAAAGGAAACTAGGTCCATACAGCCACGTCTGACGTAAATTGGTCTTTAATGTTTAAGTCCTGTCTTAAAGTCAGAGTCGTCAGTCCGTCCTTGTCACGTCATATTAAAATTATAAGCGATTATGGGTGTGTTTAATAAGCACTTCGAAGCGCTTTGCTTAATAAAATAACATAACAAAAAAGCCTTTGCGTGACTGGCCACTAGAGCGCTCTCGTTTTTTTTTTTTTTAAGTAAAATATGGCGGAGAGTGAAACTTTACTGTTGTATTTACGCTCATGTTTTTTATTTCCTCGCAGTAGTCGTGAAAAGCACTATGTAATGTCTCGACCAAAAGTGCAATAGATGGACTCGTCTCTCTTCGAGGGCCTCACCTGCGGCTCGGCCCTCGAACTCACTCGTCCATCTATTGCTCACTTTCCAGCCTCTACAACAATGTACTATTGTATGCAACATTACTAGAGAGTTTAGCGCGACAATAATGTTTTTTTTTTTTAATTTTGGACTGACCGGCAACAATTAACTTCCTGTTCTGATATGTAGTTAACAATGACGACTTTACGGGACATTTTTGAGAAAAGGCTTTTTAGCCTCGTCTTTAGTGGTAAAATCTGAGTAGTCAATTCAGGGTATAAAGTACAAATCCGAGTATTTTGTCAATTCCAAGTGATGTGTCAATTCCGGTTTCATTCGAATCCATTTTAAATTGTTCGTATAGTTGAACAAATGTAATCATAAATTCAGTGTTCTTGAGAAGCTCTTGAGTCCCGCGCGGGATCGGACTCGATTGGTAAATAGTCAATAGCCCATCAATAAAGGCTAGACGTTCAATGTTATAAATGGGACATTCAAAAATTATGTGATCTAGTGTTTGATCCAAGTTTAGATTGCATTCCTTGCATTTAGGTGACAGGGCTATTTTCATTCTATGTAAATGTGCATTAATACGACAGTGACCAAATCTGGCTCCGGCTGGGATGGATGCTCTCATTTTGTATGAGTCCAGATATTTACTGTTTATGAGGGCAGCATTTGCAAAATGAAGCTCGCTCAAATATGACTCCTATTTTATACTTATTTATACGAATAAGTTGTTCGACTCCCTTATTATATCTCTTAAGGGTTGATGACATATTCATCAAATCCCTGTCACCTAGAGGCTTCCCGGCGTCAGTGGATTCGAAGAAGACAATGTATTCAAAGTTACCGCCATTTTCTGGGTAATTACGAATATAATTCGAAACTAAATGGTTCATATATGTTCTGGTCTTTTGTAGAGCTATCTGAGGATACGTCGTTGTCTGAATCTTACTTTTCAGTTAAAACTTCTCCTCCCTTTTCCCTCTTCCTCTTCCCCATTGCAAAACCGTCCTAAATTGACTATTTAAACAGTTAAATAATCCGATAAGATATTATTAAAAATTTAAAGATGAAAAGATACGTTCACTTCGTCGTAACTTCCCGCGGTTTTTTCCCACAACATGATTAAATTTGTATAGAATTTGTAGTTGTCATTGTCACTGTCGCTTTCAATCAAAGCTGTTTAAGTAGATTTTTTTTCGGCTGAAAACATTAAGTCACTATTAGCACACAGCGCAGACGTAGCGTGTTAGGTAATACATACCTACCTAGGTTTCCTGTGGGAGTAGAAAGAATGCTATTAGAAGGTTTCACATAACATGGAATAAAATCATTAGAGAGGGTAACCCTGACTATTCAACTACGTAGGTTCGTAGGTACATAATTTTGTCTGTCCATTTCGGTGACACGCTCAGCCGCCGTGTTTCTATTTTACGTCTATGCCTGCGGGTCTATAGACCGACCACTTAAATGAGTCCTCAGCCAATCTGAATATGTATGACACGGGGATGTTTCTAGATATCTTAGCCCAACCGACCTCAGACGTCGCGTTGATGCTGTTCAGGTTGGCTGATGTGACCAACAATATGAGCTAGTGTAATATATTGTTCCACTTGTTTAATTCGCTGTTGCCTTATGGGCTAATGTGACAAAATGTACGAAGCCCGTTTTAAAATATAAAAAAAAATAAAAATAAAAAAAGAGTCCTCGCTGCGCGGCACAGGGGTGCGTGGTAGGCGACAAAGGGGACCGAGAGAGGTGCAGGCGGCAGGCGCACTACGTAATGAGTAAAATGTACATATTTTACGAATATCCAATCCCTGAATTACTTATTGAATCCGATGACCATCTGTAGTCTTCATAATCAGTATCAATTCACCAAATTGTGCCTTCCGAAGGCAAATGCATAAGGTATATTAAAATATACCTAAATCGCTATCGCTATGCCTGTGAGATTTGAAGAGTTCCTTCAGTTTCAGCAAGATCTCGTCATCAGATTTGGTGTTAATGGGATCAAACTGGAAGTATTCCCTTTCCAACAAAAAAATAATTTTCCAAATCGGTCCACAACTGACGGAGTTCTGAGGTACTTAATAAACATAAAAAAGAATACAACCGAATTGAGAACCTCCTCCTTTTTTGAAGTCGGTTAAAAAGGAGAATATTCTCAATCTTTATTAGGGTTCCGTACACAGCCGAAAAACATGGAACCACAGGACCACTTTATATTTCGTCCCTCGGCCCGTCGGCGTCGTATTGACAAATTTTTCGTTTCTTTACCACCATCTTACTCGCTAATCCTACCGTTAAGCACCATTGCAGTTTTTGCTTACAGTGTTCCAGCTTGGGTAGTAAGAAAACCGGTGAAATTACTGGCACATGAGGTATTCTAAGACCTCCTAGGGTGGAAACACATTTGCAATCCTTTGGTGTTTCTCACTTACCATCAGGTGACTCACTTGCTTGTTTGACACCCCATTTTATTAAAAAAACCTGGTTGTCTGTAAAGTCATTTTACGGACGATAGTTTTACGTGATAAGGTCATAAGAAAACATTGATGAAAACTGCTAGCTCTGACGTCACGCGGAAAGTGCTACTTTTTCGTGCGTGCAGCCGGTGGTCATCGATTTACAAGACGTTATCACGTCAAAAAGTGATGAGTAAAGACTAATAAATTATTATTATTTACCTGGATATTATTATTATCAGTAGGTAACCAATATAAAACTACCTCACATTGGCCACATTTTGCTTAAGAGCAGGGCCCTCTATCACTGGATATTTGTAAATAATATACAAGATCTCTCAAAAAATTCGACTGAACACCCCTACAAAGATTTTGGATTGAAATTTTTGATTCAAAATTGAGTCGTGCGCCCATGTCGCGGCTCGCGGACCACTTGGAAGCTTGGAACGTCGGTCAATGTACGAAGCATTTGTCAACTATGATTGTAAAATTCTGAAAATGATTAACAGGGCTACTTTGTCAAACTAACCCACCACCTGCTGAAACATTGCGGTTTTTTTTGTGTGTAAATCCTCGGTGTTGGCATCCGACTCGCACTTGGCCGGTTTTTATTATTTATCTACCTACCTAGATAACTAAAAATAAGCATACGGAACCCTGGGACAAATCATTTTATAAATCATACGTCACTAGGTACCTACTACTACTTATATACATTTATAAAGCAAAGTTCTCCGACGCGTCAGTGTGTCTGTCTGTTCGCGATAAACTTGAAAGCTATTTATAAGGAAGGTTTAGGTATATTTATTTGTCAACGTTTTTTTGTAAATTGGTTGAAATTTGGCGATATTGTGGCAGCACCGTGTTAGTATCTACATCGTTGCACCCGTGCGAAGCCGGGGCGGGTCGCAGTATTTCATATTATATTGTTCTGTAAGTTTTGCAAAACATGTTAACATGTAATCCATTAGGATTATTGATTATAATATGCAGCAGTTACTAGATAAAAACTGATGAGTGGTTAGATATGAACCACTAGGTACATGTAAATTTTAATCGAAGTCAGCTGCCTATCTTATCCTGATTCTGATTGATGGACAAACAGAACATATTAAAAGGAAGCCCTAACGACTAATAAATTCAAATTGACGTATAATCTTGTGTATTAAGACATAAAGGTATGTAAAAAGGATTTCGTATATTCTCTCTAAAAATAAAGAGTTATTTTGTATTCTTTAGAATAGGCATTTCTCATTTTTCTTTTATTTTACAGTGTGTAACCATGAAAGCCATATTTTTGGTTCCTTTGTTGGTGTGCACATACGTGCAAGCGGCTGTCTTAATCAATGGTGATGGTGCACCCATTGGTAGGTACTAGTTGAATACTTTGTTATTTCAGCTGCTATGCGAGCGCGTGTATTTTGTATGTTAGATTTGAAATGAATACGTCTAGGGATGCTTTCGGAGCAGGGTGGCCGTCCGACGGTACTCCAAGTAGAGTCCTAGATGTAGCGCACGAGTTGAAGATCCGAGTCTGGGGCACGGCCTTACACCAAAACAATACCACTTTATTATTTTTTTGCCGTGAACAATCAACCTACCTTAAATTAACGAAGATGTTTTTCCTCAGAGTCCGTGACAACATCCTTCAAAATCGAAGATGTGCATCTTAAAATGTTAGCTTCGAATAGTGATTTCACTAAAGATGACCAGTTGACCGCAAACGAATTGTCCGCCTTAGACGCGGTAGCTCTCAATGCCATCGAAAACATGATTCGGGACATGCTGGACGGCTTCAGGGATGTCGTCGTCAATGGTAACGATAGTCTGCCGCCTTTGGACCCCCTGATTATCGAGTCGGCAGGCCCCTTCGAAGTGCAAGTGGCTACTGGGTCAGTACAGTACAAGTTCCTTAAAAATATCTGTTAACCTATATAACATAAATTTATGGTTGTATTAACGACAGAAATGTATTTTACTCAGAACGCGGGCTAACTTAGTCATCAGCAACTTCCATATGGACGGACTTCGCTGGTACGTCGTAGACGACGTAAATTTCAACGTTCTTCGTCTCACCTTCGGCTTGCAAATGACCGTGCCCTGGCTTACGTTCACTGGTAAGAAGGAATTTAAAATAACATTAAAATTTGCGTGACATTCAAACATAGCGAAATAAACAGATCACTCACGTATTAAAGTTGAGTGTGCTCGTCTTGTTTCGGCCTAATGCGTATCTACTTAATCCTTTTTTCCCAGAGCGTTTGCAAACACTATGTTAGTGTCGCCTCCGCCGTGGCTCACTTAAAGTATGTGATCTGTTTATTTTAGAATAATGTAAGTAACAATAGCTACTTAAAAAAAATCGAGTCGTTAATTTATAGGTATAGATCCACGTTCTAAAACCTCAAACGCTAAAAAACCACAGAAATAATAATAATTTATTCAATACATTATAATAATAGTTTTAGTTAGTTATAATTAGTTATAATAGTTTTATTCATAATGTGTCTATTTAGATTTTATATTTGGGTCTGTGTTAGGTACAGTACCTAAGTAACTTAGGCATTAAATTAAGTAGAGTACCTAAACTGTTAACAATTTGAATTGAACAGTTTGAATGTTTAGTTTAGGTACTTTGATCTCACATTTAATTGAGTCTGAGTTAGATACTTAGTACATTGTACCTACACTAGTTTAGATGTAAGTAGTTAATAAAATAAAAAAAAATTAATATTCGCAGTGTCCTTACAGGGTTTGATCTTGTATCTTGTATCAAAGCAAATAAATGTTTGATTTTGAGTTTACATATTCAATTTATTAAGTTTTTTGCAGGCAGCTACGAAGCTGACGCCAGGATTGGACCTTTGGTCGTGCATAGAGCTGGCGGTAATTACAGGTTGGTAAATTTATATAATTAGACATTGTGACATACCTAATCATAAGAGAAAAAATAAATTTCTTCATTTTCATCCAACCTTAGGAAACCGCTTAGGTATGATGTATAGTGTAGGTACCTGTGTCGGGAGGCCTCTACACTATTACACACTACTTATTTATAACTAGCTGTTTCCCGCGGCTTAGCCCCCGTACCATTGTACCTATTCTTTTTTTTCTTTTTATGCTTTTAGGGTTCCGTACCTCTAAAGGAAATATGGAACCCTCATAAGATCACTTCATTGTCTGTCTGTCCGTCAAGACCCTTTTTCTCTGGAACTCGTAGAGATATAAAATTGAAATTGATACCAAATACTGAGCTCGGCGGCCCCTTGGAGCTGTGAAAAAATGAACCCTCTGAGTCTACTAAATCAAAAGGTTCAAGTCATTAGAAAAGGTGTTTCCATACAAATTGCTGGGGCCTTGCCATGACGTCTTAATGCGATTCAACTCCGATTCAGTTTAGATTCGCTCGCTGGCAGATCCATACTAAAAGGTGTTTCCATACAAATTGCTGGGGCCTTGCCATGACGTCTTAATGCGATTCAACTCCGATTCAGTTTAGGTTCGCTCGCTGGCAGATCCATACTAAACATAGCAGCTGAAACCTGAACTGAGGCGGAATTGAATCGCATTAAGACGTCATGGTAAGGCCCCATAGCACGAAAAACTTTATGACGTACTTCCAGTTGTCCTAGAATTTTGAAATTTGGTAACTATGAAAGTATAACTCCTATAGCACAGCTAATGAAATAGGTAAGTATAACAATCTGTTTTTTTATGTCTGTCTGTCTATGTACGCAGCCTCAAATAATCTCACATTGCCTACATTTCGCTTAAGAGCAAGGCTCTGATAACACGGATTCTACAGGGTGAAATTTTGAACGTGATACAAAGTCGATGTTTTCGATACATCTCTAAAAGACTAAAAGGCTCTGCTAAGTCTTGAGTTACCAAAGTAATTAATTAGAACTTAATTAACGATTTTATTTATCCCATTTTTTATTGGCACGTGTGGTTACCCCACCCTTTAAATGATAGAGCAAAAAGTTTAAATTTTTTTTATAATAGGCACTCGCCTCTTTGGTTCACTTTGACATAAAAATAAAATAATACTGCTAATTCGTGACGTGAGTTGTCATAACAAATATCTCTCGGTTTATTAAAATTGAACTGAAAAATGCCGCCTGCTTATCCTTATACGCACGTTGAGCGTTTAGATATGGTTATTTTTTATCACACATCAAGTAGTACGGTGCGGATACAGACATTGTTTCACGAAAAGTATCCAGACTCTCCAATCCCGTCTCGTCGTTTAATAAACTACACTGTCCAAAACTTGAGGGATTATGGACAATTTTCCGTTCCAACACATGCACAAGGTAGAGGATCTCGAGCACGCTACTCGGATGCGTTTCGTACTCGAGTACTTCGTTATTTCAACCGCCACCCTCAAGCAAGCACAAGGGATGCAGCCGCACGTTTTGGAACAACACAATTTTTTATGTGGAAGCTATTGAATGCTGAAGGTCTACACCCGTTCCATTTCCAACGCGTGCAAGATATTGTTCTTGCAGATTACTCCAGAAGAGTTCAGTTTTGTGAGTGGTTTTTGGAACACTTGCATTTAAATATCATGTGGTCAGACGAAGCAACCTTCTCCAGGATAGGGCTATTCAACGTCCATAATGAACATTGGTGGAATAATGTGAATCCCCATGTCACACGCAGGGACTCGTTCCAAACCCGATTTTCAGTCAATGTTTGGGCCGGAATTCTGAACAACTGTGTAGTAGGACCACATTTTATTGACGGTACATTAAATGGAGCTAAGTATGAAGACCTGCTGAGGAACGTCTTACCAACATTAATGCGTGAAATTCCGGAAGAAAATCAAAACGACCTACACTTTCAACAAGATGGAGCTCCAGCCCACTTTTCTCGTCGGGTGCGGAATTATTTAGACCAAGGATTCCCCGATAGGTGGATTGGCCGCAATGGTCCAATCGCATGGCCTCCTCGTAGTCCCGACCTAACACCGCTGGACTTCTTTTTATGAGGTGAAATTAAAAGGCGAGTCTACAAACGTGAGTCCCATACAGTCACAGAACTTCGGCAAAAATCATACACGCGTTTGATGCTGTTAAAGCCAATGTGTTTGTGCTTGGAAAACTCAAAGACAATCTAAGACGTCGAGCAGAGCTATGCCGGCGGGAAGGTGGTGGTCATTTTGAGCATTTATTGAAGTATGTTTGAGAAATCCATTTTGTTTTTGATATTACATAATGATTATTACCACTTTGTTTGTTATTTACACCAAAATAATACATAAGAGCTAGGGATTTAAGTTATCTGCGATGTTCTTCTTCTTCTTTTCTAATATGGCCCCATCGAACCATGCGATGATTTCGCCAATGTCAAGGTGATAAATACAGTATTCAAAAATCTTGTGACAAAAATGTCGGCAACGTTGTACGGTAGAACATGGTCATAAGACCCCCCCCCCCCCCCCCCCTGTCGGGCTCTTAGCCAACGGATAATGATATCCCTCGGAGACCGCCAGGAAATTATTATCCGGTGCCCAGGGTGCACCGGAACAAGCACTGCACTTCCCCTCGGACGGATCCAAAAACGAACCGCAGCTCTTGATCACACGTGGAGGTAACCCGACTCGCACCCGCGATGTTGATATTACTCGTATTATCTGACACTATCCACTAGATGTTAATTACAGCGACAAAACCTTTCAAGTGTCAAATGTAGGGTAGCAATACTTTCAGTTTCTGAATTATTTTTTTGTTAGGAAATTATCAATATTTAATTAAGACAAATTTTAACAAATGAGTTAACTCATCTGATTATACAGCATCTGCTGAGCAGGAAACACGTAATTTGTATCACGTTCAAAATTTCACCATGTATAATAAGTTGGCGAATTTGTACGGAAACCTCGGTGTGCGAGTCCGACTCGCACTTGGCCAGTTTTTTTTCCTTACAACATTCCGTAGACCTGCAGGCACATACGAAAAAGGAATTAAGGTCGCCGAATTTTGCGCTTAGCAACGTTCATTTTTATTTATATGTAGGTAGGGACCGACAAGTGCTTATAAAAATACACAGCATTTAAAAATAGCGTTTGAAACTAAATATGCTACATACACACACACATACACAAATCACGTCTATATCCCTTACGGGGTAGACAGAGTCTGAGGTAACAAGACCTAAAGGCCACGCTTAGCACAGTTTTAGGCGTATAGATGGAAAGGGGAATCAAAATAGTGATGGGTTGCAAGCCGCATCGTCTATAACTGATTCCTAAGAATTTCGGCCATTCCCTCGATGGGCTTACCATTTGCGCGGGACGAGAAGCAACTGGTACATTCTATCTATATGGTTTTCCTATATGCTATCTGGTACTATATTAACTATCGAGCTAATAATTTCTTAATCAATGAAACCACAGATAGTTTTCACGTTTCATATTATAACCAATTCTTAATTTCTTGTAACAAACAAAATTGACTAGGTACTGATTTTGTTGCAGAATTTTCATAAATCGCTTTGAGGTGGGCGTAGACATGAGACTCGGAACCAACCTGATCGGCGGACACTTGCTGCTCAGGACCCTCGACATCAAGCTCGACGTGCAGGATGTCAACGTAAGTAAAGAGAAACGGTTACAAATAAAAAACCTCTCTATGCATATCTTTGACTCTATTGGCCGTAGATTTTTTTCTCAATTCCGTCTTTATAGCAATGTTCTGATGCTTTCTCGATAAAAGTCGTTCTATAGAAACTTAATGTAAAGATAACAACTAGAACTAAGACTACATTAAGAACGAAAATTATTAACTGTAGCACCTTGCCTTTCAGAATAAGTGTCATTAAAACAATACTTTTCCAGATTCGAGTCGATGGTATGGTGGGGTCCAACCTGATCAACGCCTTCATCAACAACTTTGTGCAGAGCATTACTCAAGATATTGTGCAAAATGAAATGGGAAACATAAGCCAGATGCTCAGCGAAGAATTGTTTGACGTTATTAACGAAATCCTAAAAGACTATACTCTGGCAGATCTCCTCGATTAAGCGGAACATAGTTATATCTTGCCAAACCACATTTGATTTCACGTCATTGTATGAATAAAATAAATCAGTGCTGTGATTGACTGATTATTTGCTATAATTATTTGATAAGTCCTCCCCTATATCAATTATAATCCGATTAACTTTTAATTCTTCTTGAATATTTTGTAATGAAAACTAATCTACCCAAAAGGTATATTAACATAAATATAAGTACTACCTAGGTAATCATAATCACTGCTCGGTCCTCCAAACAACGCCCGACCTCGGTAGCTGTTTTTAGGGTTCCGTAGGCAACAATGAACCCTTATGTTTTTGCCATGTCCGCCTGTCCGCTTCTGTCTGCCTGTCCGCGGCTTAGGTACCTATGAGATTCTTGTGTGCTGTGTGTGTGCTTGTGCTTACTAGAAAGCTGTAATTTGGCATGAGTGCATTATAATATTAAAATTAAATCTTGAATATTTTTTTTGGGTAAGTACCTCTCCTCCTACACGTAAAGTGGGGATAATTTCCTCGTTTATCCCATAGTGTGGGGTGTCTTTGGATAGGTCGTTCAAAAATGATGTGGGTGTGGGAATTTTTCTGTTTCAGCGGTCCGCTTGCTAATTATTAAGCCGTAAAGTTCTAATAAATAGGTGAAAAACATTATGGTAGTAGTATACATATTTAACGAAGTTTAAAGGAAAACTATTGTGATAGCTAGATTTGGCTTCTCAATTTAACGAGTAATAGTCGATCAACTTACAATAAAATCTTCTTGGAGAATAGTATAGTCGAATTACGGAAAAGTATGGAAGTAATTCGTGTAGTCGTGTTTTTTTGTGGAATCGTTAGAGGGCACGACTAGATGGTTTCCCTCGGTTTGCACCGTTTCTATCATGCACGGAACACTTTAAAATATTAGGTATAAACTTCAAATGCCGTTATTTTGGAGTATGATAAAAGGTATTAGGCGCAAGTTTAGCCACGTGAAGGGTCCCCTTTGGTACATAATGTATGTTAATTAAAAAGGTGTAGGATGTTCCCCTTTGGTACATAATGTATGTTAATTAAAAAGGTGTAGGATGTAGGTATAGAATCTTGGTATTTTTTTTTCTTATTGCGGCTCGAGGATAATTCAGACAGTTGGTGCAAACTTACATTAAGCTTTTCAAATTATTATGAACACCCAGGTAACTTTGCAACCCCGTGCAAAGTATGGAACATGTTTTTTTCACTCTTTTGTAGATTGTACTTCGGGGGAAATTAAGATAGTCGTGAAAATTTATAAATAACACATATTTAAAAGATACTACATTCGCACTCAATAAAAAAAGGAATTTTTAACTGGAAGTTTGGTAAACTTAGTTCTATCTAAACGCAAGGAATAGCAGCGAACGCTAGCGGTAGCGGGTAGTAGGTATTACAGAACCGCATGCTCCGTGTAGAAATGTAAATTTTTTATGGGGTGCGAATGTAAATCAAACCAAGTTACTTAAGACGATTGTGACGATTTTTATTAATTTCAAAATTTCCCCCGAAGTACAAAGACAGTAAAACATAGAAAACTACTTTCCGGGTGTCGCACCCTGGTGCAAATTTGGTATTGTGTTTTGATATATTTTCTCATCATTTCCTCAATTTGCACCGCGTTCTGTATAATTTTCCCCGGGGCCGCAATGCCAAAAAGTATATTTTTAGTTATATGATTTTTTTTGTATGTTCCGTAGCTTGAATTGAGCTAAATAACGGGTGCAAATATAGATTAAGATGTAATAAAACGTATGGCAAATTGCACAGACTACACCTATTTTTTCTTCTTAGTTATTACTATTACACCATTTTCAACCAATTCCCCCCCTCTCCGGGGGGGGGGGGGGGGGGGGTGAATATATCAAGTGCTGTATTAGGTTCCATTTCTAACCCATACAAATCAAAAACAATTGTTTTTATCATTTCTTAGAATTATTTCCTGACTTAAGTGAAATTTCACGTAGGTATTTTGCCTCCACTAGAAGTAAAAAGGTAAATTTCATTCAAATTCCATGTTCATAATTCTATTGCTAGAATTTAGAGCTAAATAAGCAAAAATATGTAATCTTCACTATTTTGATTCCTCTTTCCACCAATCATGCGAAACGTGGCCTTTTTAGGCCTTGTTACCTTAGGCTCTATCTACCCCGCCCGTAAGGGGAAAAGACGTGATTTATGTATGTATGTATGTAATCATTCTATTAGTGTTCACTCCTATTAGTACTATTTATACTTGTTCAAACTCCTATAAAAACATACACCACACACACAGTGACAGCTTCGAATGAAATCGGTTAGACAGCGAATTTAAGTTAAGAATGAGCCTGGATGAACATACAACATACCTACAAAAATTAGTCAACTTGAGTCTACATAAGTCCTTTTGTAAGATATAATAAGATATAATTTTATTGTAATATTAACATATTAGCTTTACAACAGAATTATAAATATATAATTATCATCACTAAATATTATATATACACCAAAGTCCTTCGCGCGTCTGGCTATATATCTGTTCGCGACAAATTCAAAACTACTGAACAGATTTGGATTTTCGTGCGATTTTCTCAAATAAGGGTTACTAGGTAGCAGGTATCTACTTAGAGTGATTTACGAGAAAGATTATGTAATTTGTCAAGGGTTTGTGTAAATTGGTTGAAATCATAACGATAAATGTTGGAAGTATCGGAAAAAGTCAAGCCACCTCGTTGTTTTAAAAATAAACTTTGATTTAAAGCTTTTTGCTGAGTGTACTCGCGTTGTGGTACCGCAAAGCAAATCCTACCAAGAAAAGACGGCATAGCGCTCAGAGTTATTTTGTGATATAGTAACAGCCTTCTAAGCGTGTTTCACGCTGGTTCATTTCACATGTTTTTTTTTGTCCATGGGCTTGTAGTCTACTAGAAGTGGGTCAAATTTGACTTGCAAGATTTTAACCAAACAAAAACGTTTCAAGTGCTAAAAGTTCACCCCCGCCTACCTCACCTCACTCCCCTCCTATACCTCCTAAACATAATTTATTGACACTTGGAGCTTGACACTTGAAGTATTGTAGGAGCGCATCAGGAATCAGGACAGGGTTTATTAAACTCTTGGCCAACCCCTGTTAAAATTTCCAGATGACAGCGAGCCCCTTAACTAACTAATTAACCGCCCACCCCCCCGCTCTCACCCCCACTAACACCACCAAAGAAAATAATAATATTGACTGCAGAGGAAATTAACGTTCAATTACAGTGCCAAAAGAAATGTGCGTGTACCTCGTGCTAGACGTGCAGATGCAAGACTTTGGCATCGGCCTTTTTTGCTAAGGAAAAAGAAAAGGAAAACATCAGACGTCTGTATGAACAAAATTTCCTTTGCCTTCTACATGATAAAAAGGGGGGAATTAAATAAAAAAAACTCTGGTTGGTCTGACTGTAATGACAGTACGGTGGTTTCGTTTCGTTTAAGGCGCTTCTTTCTACTCTACTTATTCTACACTACGCAGTACCAGTAAAGTGCGTATGTTTTGCATTTGGACTGCTTGGACAAAGTAAAGCAGGAATAGGACAAGCTTTTGACCTCACCTCAGTAACGAAAATTTGAAAATCTCCGGGTCAATCCTCGAGCCGTCGTAAATCGTTTGAACTCGATGATAAGCGAAGCAAAAGTCTCCAGTTATATGTATAATGATATGATTTTATTTATGAGAAGCTCGTTCATTTAATTTTTCTTTGATTTAGCCTTAATATGGCAGGTAATTTTTGGCAAAGTTCACACCATCAGCAATGGATATTGGATAAACAAGATCTCATTAGAGACCGCCAACACGACCTTAATATACTGACAGAGGAAGAATATCAAAAACTGTTCAATTTCTTCGCTAGTATCATTCAGATCTTAGGGGAGCAATTGAAACTTCGCCAACAGGTGATCGCCACGGCAACAGTTTATTTTAAGAGATTCTATTCCAAAAATTCACTAAAATGCATTGATCCGTTGCTCTTAGCTCCAACGTGCGTGTTCCTGGCGTCTAAAGTGGAAGAGTTTGGGGTTATTTCTAATTCTCGCCTCATAACAACTTGTCAAACAGTCATCAAGAACAAGTTTAATTATGCATATGGCCAGCAAGAATTCCCCTACAGGACTAACCACATTCTGGAGTGTGAATTTTATTTACTAGAGAACTTGGACTGTTGTCTTATAGTATATCAACCATACAGGCCACTGCTGCTCTTTGTGCAGGATATTGGGCAAGATGACCAGCTTCTGACCTATGCATGGCGTGTAGTCAATGACTCTCTGCGGACAGATGTTAGTTTACTTTACCCACCTTACCAGGTAAATGACATGACATAGACACTTAATATCTTAATGTATTTGCAATGACAGTATGTGATATATTTCTTTTACTTTTAGATCGCAATTGCAGCTCTTCATATAGCTTGTGTGATGTTAGGTAAAGAAAATCTCAAGCCTTGGTTTGCTGAACTTAATGTGGATTTGGACAAGGTAATACCCTCTACGAGCCTTGCTCTTTCTTTTACATTAAAGTTCCCTGTTCATGTGACAAAATTTGGTACCAATCAAATACCTATAACTAACATAAATAAACTAGCATTAACAGTCAGGCTTGTGTTCAGTTATTTTAACTTTTGAATGCCGATTAGGGTTCATGATTTCTCGAGCTTTTCAATTTCTCGGGTCTCGAGAATTCTCGAGGCTAATTTTTCAGGGCTTCTCGGGTTGTCGACAAATTTACATTTACATACGTTTTCTCATATTATTTGGTTCGAATAATGTCAACAAATTCAGTGGTTTTGGTCTCAAATAAGAGTATCAAATTAATTAGAAGTCTTTTATTGATTATATTCAAAAACATGAATCTTATGAATAAGCTAATTAACTTTTTTTTTAAATACAGAAATAATATTATTCACTCATAATTATAATGACAGCACCATTTTTGGCTGGTTATTTAGAACTTATAAACAAAAGTAGCTTCTATTAAACTAAACAAAAAATCAACATGAAAAAAAACGTTAATCCATCCATCCGTCCATCCATCCATCCATCCATCCATCCATCCATTCATTCGTCGTTTCTGTATCAGCTAATAAAGTTTTCTTATTCTAATTCTTAATCACAAATGAATTCACTTTTTGTGATTCCATTTATGTTGAAGCCAGTTTGCAGCCAGCCTCGCCAATATTTCACCCAATGATTGCATCGGTGGAGTTTTGAAGTTTAGTTTCTGTTGCTGCATACTTTTTCTATATAGGTACATGATTTCTCGAGTTCTCGACTTTTCTCGAGCTTGATTTCCCGGGAACAAAGCCCAACGATTTCCCGGGAATTCTCGGCTAGATAATTCCCGGGAATGAACCCTAATGCCGATATTGGCTATAACCAACAGAGAGTAGAAGTGTATTATATAAGAGATTTTCATGCAAAGGCATAAGATTCAAAATAGTTTTACTATTTAACTAAGTCTGGCATGCAAAGGTTAAAAGACCGTACCTTGCACATGATGACTAACTTCATCTTTCTCTTAGTTGCCTATTTACACTGCCTAATGAATAATCCAGCCCTGGTCACATTGCTTATTGAATTGTTAAAAAGTTTATTATTTTGTTTCCAGATACAAGAGATTGTACGATCTATCATCAACTTGTATGAAATGTGGAAGAGCTATGATGAAAAAAAAGAGATTCAGGGCTTACTTGGCAAGATGCCGAAACCAAAACCTGCACCACAAAGATAATATCCGAGATAATATCTACAGTAGATGCTTTGAACACGATTGATGACTGTAGATAAAGTGACTGCATTAAGAAGTGAGTGGCTTGTGACTTGAACAGTTTACTTCGGTGATTGTGGTTGAATACAGGTCATCAGTACCCCTTGAACTTAATATTGTTTGCAACTACATAGTAGGTGGCAGATAAAATTATTTGCTCATGCTATTTGCCAAAACAGACCATATGAATGCATATTATACTTATCTGTGAATATTACCAGTTTTTAGCCATAATACATACATTTAAAGAATACATTTTATATTTTATCCTATGCACTTAACGTATATTTAAGGTAAGAAGTGTAAAATATAATTTCTTTAAATGTTTACTGTTTTGCTATACATATGAAATTTTGTGTATTAGATTCAGTAAGATTAGAAACCGCAACCATAGATCATACAGTAATACTTATGCTTTTCAGAATGTCTTAAGATTAATGTTCATATTGCCCAGCAGAAAATTATCAGTGTTCATATTTATTTCCTAGATGAGTTCTTACAGTTCATATAAACAAGTGCTTGCACGGATCTGATAGTTGATACAATATGCACAGAGTTGTAAAACATCCTGTAGTACTTAGTTGTAATTTTAAATATTACTGATACAAAGTGTAACATTATTGCGTTCTTGAAAGAGTATTTATGCCGCCACCTTTGCGGTTACTTTACATATCCATATGCATCTGATATGTTCACATACCTACATGCTACTGCAAAACTGCGAGATGTTTGCTTTTGTAATTATCATGACATCTATGCCCAATTTGCACTATGTTGCAATATTCACATTGTTCAAGCTCTCTTTGTTTGTGTTAATGGGCCTGGTTAATAAATAAATTATATTACTACTTGATTTAACGCGTTGCACAAAAGCATCCCGATTCAACCTGCTAATTTTATGATGTTGTGGTGGCCCACTGGTGGGTTATATACTATTTTAAGCAATGAATTTTCATATATACTATATTAAGCAAAAATATTTTAAGCAATGAAGCACCATGGAAATTTAATGGTCAATATTGTGGACTTTAATCAACTGAGCAGTGTTTATGTATTTAACTGCATGTCGTAATGTATTAGTTGTAATTAGAAAATAAGTATACATATAGCTTTGTGTTGGTTTATTATATAAATATTGTAGGTGAGAACTTTTTTAAAATAGATAACTTTGATTGTCATAGTAATAGCATGCCACTGTAACATGAAATTAATTAGAAATAATAGTAAGGAGCTCTTATAATATTTGATGAAGTGTCCTGCCTTCCCAAATGATTTATTTCCCAACAGCTTTTTTTTGTTGAAGTAAAATTATTTAGGATTTGTTTCAGAACTATTCTGTACTTAGTAAAAGGTTATTATATTAACTATGCTGTATTGGAATGAACTTGTTCCTATTAGTTGTCCTATGACGGAACTCCATGGAGGAAAAGTAAGTTAAATATCGGATATAGGATGATTTGCTTCATTGACAATATTTCTTTTAAAATAAAGTAATACTATATTAAAAGATTTATAAAAAGTAGTACGAAAGTAGATATTACTAGCTTTTACTCGCGGCTTCACTGGCGTGAACCATGAGTATTTCAAAAAAGCAATGCAAAAAATCCCGACTTTGTAGTCCAAGTAGCGAGCCGCAACTAGTAGTAGTCGTAAATAACTTGCTTCATGCAGCAATCAACACTGCAGTTATACTTATTTTATAAAATAAAGATTATGTAGTATATTTTATCTGTGTATCGTTTCCTGGGTCATAGACGGTTCTGGCTGAAAATCAGTGCTGCAGGTGTCTAACACCTCAGTGTAATGCAGAGCCAGCGACCGTTTCACTTTTGCGAAGACACTCAACGCTCATGATCTATTTTTCATGTCTTGATTATTTTCTATAAAATTGTGTATATTCTCTTATATTGGTGTGTCTTGCTAAAAGGAATAAATGTCTTCTTTCTTTCTTTCTTATTTTACGCAAAGAAAATTTAATGAAATTATCCTTTATCCTTCAGTTGTGTCGCGTAGCATCAGCATAGACGGACGCCTTGTATATCTAAAAACAGATTTTGTGACACGCTGGGAAATGTATATAATTATGTAGTTATTATACATACCCAGGTTTTACATTGTAAATGATTTTTTTATTACAACATTTGTAATTATTGTAATGAAGCCAAATGAATTGAATTCTTACCTGTATCTTTTCACATATTGCATGGAACTGTTCAAGAAATCACTTGTAGTTAAGCTAATTCGACCCTATACGGCGTGACTAAAATTCACTATTTGTGTTTTTATATTTATGATGGGTAAGAAATATACTGTACTGGCTATAGGCTATAGGCTATACTATAGGCATACGGCATACTAATTGTAAAAAAAACTTGAATGACTGTGATGCCAACGACTACGACGCGAACATAGAACAAAAGTCTATTGCAACCAAAGATCCTACTTCCTACTTTCCTACTAATATTTATTTTAAATGCGGAAGTTTGTGAGGTTGTATGAATGTTTGTTACTCTTTCACGTCAGAGCAGCTAAACATATCTGGATGTAATTTACAAAGATAGATTATAGTCTGAAATAGCACATAGGCAATATCCGGATATAAACGAATCCTTTGCAGACGAAGTCGCGGGCAACAGCTAGTATTGAATACAATAATAGATCAGCAACTCAAGAGAAAGAGTGATGTAATATGCATATGTCAGAGTGAGATGGATAGACGTGAACATTTTCTTACACACTGCTGTGAGTAGTGAGAATCTATGTGAACCCAGTGACTCTTAATTAAAAGGGGTAATTCTTTTTTTCTTTGACACGCGCCGACAACCGTCGGTCTTTTATTTCAGCGCAGATTTAATTTAACGTATGTACAAAGAGGAAATGTATGTATGTGGTGTATGGGGAGGAAAGAGGCGTGACGGTATGTATGTATGTATGTATGTAGTTAATATATCATTGTAATGGGGCACAAACTTTATTATGTTATGATTATGTATTAAGCTAAATAAAATGTATGAACAGTGTAAACGATGTACAATAAATTTATTTAATGTCAACCTAATTTAATTGTATCTGAGGTAAATCATTTTTGATAACACGTATTCTTAAGAGTTCCGTAGCCAAAATGGTGCGAATAGTAGCCCTGTAGTTTCGTCCCGTCTGTCAGTCGGTATATTGGTTTTGTCCGTAAGTCTAAGTACAGGGGCCCGATTTTTTAAAACATATCACTCGAAAATACCATTCGGAAGTGGAGGCATCTGAGTATTGCTACAAAACTACAGCTAAAATTAAATTGTTGACTAGTTGACTAGATTAATAATTAATGTCTGTTTCAATTACAAAGGTATGGCTGACTGCTCCATATAATTTACGTAACTGTAAGTGTTAGCGAAAATTTTGACTACGAAATAAATATAATTTTTAATAACATAGAAATAAATCAATATTTAATTATTACTAGCTGACCCGGCGAACTTTGTTCCGCCTTAAATTTGAAAAATTCCTTTGTAAGTGCATCTTTATACTAATCAAGGAATAATGTGTAGGCATGCTAAATTTAATGTGTGTAGCTTTATTAGTACAACATTTCGGAATTTTCCAATCCCGTGGGAAAATCGGGATAAAAAGTATCCTATGTCCGTCTCCTGGTTCTAAGCTACCTCCCTACCAATTTTCAGCCAAATCGGTTAAGCCGTTCTCGAGTTATAAATAGTGTAACTAACACGACTTTCTTTTATATATATATATATATATTAAAAATAAAAAAAATTATAAAAAAATATTTTTTTTTATTAAATTAAATTATATTGGTTGTTCATCTTATTATTATTTTTAATCTATCTCGTATATTTATAGCCAATGTGATTGCCCGTATTGTAATATGACATACTAACATAAACTTACTTAATATTCGATTTTAACTACCTAACAAAATATGGACCAAACGCTGTTGTCTGAAATAAACGATTTTTATTATTTTTATTTTTTTATTTGGTATAATATTGTTTGTGTGTCTGAAAATAATTTCTTTCGCATAACATTAATCGCAGAATCATTTTTAGTCGAATGGTAATTTAGAATAATATTTCACTTAAATAAAGTGACCGTTGAATAAAATCTTATTATTTTATGTATCTGTCTGTCTATGTAGTTATAGTTAAGCAGGTAACCACTATGAAGTAATCTCACACTGCCGACATTTGGCTTAGCAGCTGGCTGGCTGGGCTCAGGACCGACGCGTAGTACTTGGCTGGCTTTTTATTTTTATTAAGTTAAGGGTGAATATTTGAGGAGCTGTGAGCTCTGAAAGTCGTACAGATTGATCCTTTATTTAACTTTCGAAATATGGCACCTTGGCACCTAAAAAATCTCTGCCTTACGAATGCTTACTTACAACAAAAATAATTTGAACAGTCTTATAGTTTCTGAAAAATATGGATAAAAAATTACCTTTTTTAGAAAAGGTCACAAATTGTCATAATGTTACATTACGCTCTCGTGTACCGTGTAGCGACAATAACTTCATTTCATCTGTGGAATCGGAACGCTTTGCAATGCGTCGTCTAACATGTACTTGGCCGATTTTTCGTTTTTCAGGCACTAAGTTAGGTATAGTACTAGTACTAGTGTAAATTTTCACACGGTGAAAGTTGTCGAACGCGTTCACGTAAACTTCTCAATTAAGTACTAGGTATGTAAAAATGGATCGAAACGCCAACAAACTGTTCTCATTTACTTAACGCAACATTTTTACCGCAAACGCGTTCGAGTCGTATTTAAGTACTTTGTGACCGAAATGCAAGCACTACCTATAAGTACGCATAACTAGGTACTGGATTCCGTTTGTGTTTGAGTTGTGAAAGCCTTGGGCAGAACCTGCACTTATTTTGACGATTACGTCCCAGTCACCGAAAATCATAAGAAAACTCAAATGATTTAACAAGAAATGCATACCTACTTTTCAGGGGAGGGGAGTGCCTTATTAAATACGACTCTTGTGGAGTAGAACGGGAGTCAGTCAATACGGGACTTCATGAGGACTTCCATCAAATTAAATTAAAAATTGGTTGTACTTATGCTAAAAACGATGAACTTGCTACTCCAGACCAACCCAGTCATACAAGACAGCTACTATTGTACCTATGCGTGTTACGTGTTTATATCCATGCCTTAATTATATAAACCCACCCACCCCATACGACGCCACATTAATCGACATTGTTACACAAACCCAACTATCACCAATACCACACAAGACGCTAACGCATTTCAAACTAAAAGTTGCTGAACCGTTTTTGATAAAATTATTATAATTTATATCGGCAACTTTATATTCCACAAAATGCAGTTTTACATAGCACATCAGATTCTAATCGCGAATAAACAATTCTACACGAACGAAATTGCGGTCATAAATTTGTTGAAGTTGAGTTACAAATCAATTACTTACACCTCTCTACCTTTTTTTGCAAACATAAAGGAAACTTCGTTTCTTAAAAAGCCAGCTGGATGCACCCTTCTGCGGCCCAACCAAGGTCAAACTCAAAATCATTGTCAATGGTCTGATTTTGGAATGCACATCATTTAAAAGTACCATGTGAAAGTGGTGAAAAATGGCGCTGAATCTATAGATACTGTTGAACAAAGTGAACATGACCCACTGTGGAACCTTTTCACAGTAAACGTCATGGTGAAGTTACGTTGAATTGTCAAGGAAAATACTTTGACGTTTACTGTGAGAACGTTCTACTATGGGTCAGGAATCACTTGTTCGATTGCAAATACAGGGGGTCTTAGAAACGTTGCCTTTCACGCTAATCTTTGAAACTACGGAACGGATTGTTATGACGTTTTCGCAGAGAGATTAAGCTTCGTCTGGAGTAACATTATGCTGTTCCATAAAGATTTGTTAAGTATATTATCATTACACCGTTTTTTTAGTGAATAATTCATCTACTTGACAACAGATGGCGCAAGCAAGGCAAAAACAAAACGATATACTGCTATATAAATCGCGACTTTAAAAACAAATGAAAATATTTTTCATACACCTTACCTATATAATTTAATATACCAAAAGTAAATTTAATTGTCATTATACAATTAAAATAGCAATCCATACAAATTTAACTAAAATTATACTGAATACTTGAATTATTTACGATACAAGTGCGTAAAGTAGTCGATTCCAAGTATTCCAACGAGTGCCGGAGATCTTAAAACACGAGCGAAGCTATTAATAACTAAAGGTACCATAATTTCTACAACCTTCGGACGATGCAGGCGTGATACCAAATCAGTAAAAAAACTAGGTCATAAACAGACTTATCAGGAAGATAAATCATCATCGTTATTGTACTATTGCCAGTAGTTAGTACCTACGTAGTTACACCTTTAGCTTTCAACGGGCAAGTAATGGTTTCCGTACATGATATCAAGTGATCGTATGTAGTCGTCTAATTACTTATACAAATCCGGTAATTGCTTATTGTATAGACTTGTATAACCGCAACAAAACGCTCTCGAACTCGAAGCAAATTGAAAACACTGCAACAGTCAGGATACAGTAGCCATGCTTCTGAGGTCTTGTAGACAATCTTTGTTTCAGTCGAACAATGTACACAGTTAACGTAGCCTTTAACTAGGTATAAACACAGGTAATTTGGTTGGACCTGTGTTCAGCAATGGACATCCTCTGCTTGAACCGGAAAAGAAACATCCACGACCCTGTATCAAAATTTAGGCTTCCAGCTGGAACTCTTAGTCAGGATCACTAAGCGAAATTACAGGGTACCGATTTTTGAAGGCACATGTGGTCAGCTAGCAGTGTTGCCAACGTCGCGATTTAGTCGCTAGATCTAGTGACTTTTGGGACTATGTTAGCTACTTTGTTTTCAAGCGTTTCATACATTGTAGCGACTCTTTTCCAGCTGGTGTTCCATACATTTAGCGACTTTATTATTAATCGTAAGAAATACATAGGTATAGGGACCTACGTACCTATATAATAGTAGAATAATGTTACCTACTTAAAATGAGAATGGAAATTACTTGTCCACCAAAATGTACCTACTGATATCCTACCAAAAAATAAATGTAAAACACAAACCTAATATAGAAACCTGTATAAATCGGTTGAACCATTCTGGGGGGTTACCACAATCGCTTGATGCGTGCCTAGTTCTAATTAGCGTAAGGGACAGATCTATATGGCTGCATAACTGTGTCCCTTACCCTGAATATAACTTGTCACGCATTAAGCGATCGTGGTAACCCCCCTGGAGATAAACGGGAACATTCGATTGATTTTTATCTATTATTTTTAGCAGTACAGTAGTATAGTGACAAACTTGGAGACATACTGCTCAATAAAATCACTAATTAGTTGTGGAGCGGTCTATACCTAATAAAGAACTGAACCCAAAAATTAATGCATATCCAACGTCTGCGTTGATTCAAAAGTGTGTGTACCCTACGGCATTGCGGCCAGCGCGAGTATATATCCCGCAGGCGTCGGCAGGCGGTGGTCAGTTTCCCGACATCCGCCGCCATGTCTCCGCTCAAGATGCTCGCCTGCAACGTCGGCCTCCTTCTGCTGTTCGGCTTAACCTTTGCGCTGCCGGAACAGGAACAAGCGATGCCGCCTGACAGGTAAAATTACAACCTGTACATACACACCAATATCATGCAACTCACTGTCAAAAGTAAAACCATCTTTTCATAGGAGTATTTTATGTTAATCTGATTTGATTTTATTATGCTAAACCATATTTTATATCGCGGTAATGCCACGAGCGCGATAGGGTCGCTTGGGTTCAAGTAGGCGCGGTCTGCGCACTTGTCCAGATAAGCCCTCCTTTTCATGCCTATTTTTGTATGGGACCCACGTTGACATTACCCGTTCCAGGAACTGACCGACTGTATACATACGGTTCCTGGTCCTGGCCGGGTTTTTGAAAGCACATATGTAAAAATGCCACTCGAAAGCGTTGGAAAATTGTGTTGAAATTAAAATATGTACGAGGAGATTACAAGAAAATTACAGCTCTAATTAATTTAGTTAACTAGTCGAAAATTTAATGTTAGCTGTAGTGTTGTAGCCATTCACAGATTTACACCACTTTCGAATGATGTGCTTTCAAAGATCGGACCCGGAATCGGTATGCCGCCGCTGTTGGCTCCTATAATATAGTTTCACATAGGAATAAGATTATAACAATGTATTGCAGCACAACTTCAGAAGTAGATGATGGCCCAAAAGGCAACTGCTCGTGCGGCGGCTTCGCGACAGCCGCGCCCAACGCCACCCAGCAGCCGCTGCTGTCGCAGACGCCGGGCCTGGTCGTCAAGTGCGGCGAAGAGGGCAACAATACCTGCAAAAATCTTTGCACCGCTCTCGCCACAGCCACGAAGGCCAAGGGCCCCGAGATATTGTGCAATAGACTCAAGAACTGTGATGAACTCAAGGTATTGTATCATTAGTTTGTTTCGTTAGGGTTACCTAACCAGGTTTACTAGGGTACCGTAAAGGTCTCAGCACGATCCTATTACCGAGTCTCCGCTGTGGATCTGTCTATCCGTTCGTCTGTCATAGGTTGTATCTTTTTCAACAGTAATAGGGATACTGAAAATTTTCACAGAATGTATACTATGGCAGCTACGAAAATAAACAATTAAATTAGAATCTCACTTAAATATTATAAACACAAAAGTTCCTGAGGATGGATGTATGGATGGCTATTTTTACTCTTTCGCACAAAAACTACGGAATAGATACGAGTATGGATACAATTTAGCACACAGATAGTTCATAACCTGGATTTACACGCGCGTAGATACTTTTCATTCGGGAAAATAAACGAATTCTTCGTAGGCGAAGTCGCGGGCAACAGTAGGTAAAGTTATAAATTGAAAAGGGCCCACAAGAAACGTGGTCCTAGATCTTATTACTTAATAGCATTTATACGATGGAAGGGAATAAATCGTAGTCCCACTCGTAACACACTAATTATGTGAAACATTAAGCAGCAGTTAACGGATTAAAAATGTTATGTGCAGCTTTCCGCATTCTACAAGATATGTGACGGCCCGTGGGTTTACGCGGACATGACAGCCGAGGAGGCGCTGTGCTGCGAAGACTCCAAGGTGCAGGTCTGCGGCTCCGCCAAGACAGTGAACGCCACACAGACCGTCGACGCCAACACTCCCATGTAATCATAGCCCTCCCAGTAGCTCGTTCTCCTCTCTCCCACATTGAATACGATGTATTACAAAGTTTTACTCAAGCATGATTAATAAATATTAAAACTACAAGCCCATTGATTTAAAGAAAAATCTATTTTTATTTTTTAAGGAAAAATAAACGTTTCCTTGAGACTATGTACTTATTACATTTAATTACTTAACAGCAATTTTCTTTAAAATAATTTTATTTGTATATAATCACTATAATCGGTTAAAAGAAACACAAAAGTCGCTGGAGCCACAAGACAAGTAGACTGTTTTTTTAAATTCTACATAATTGTTATGCGTATAAGAAAACAACATAAGAGATGCCCTACTCGGATGTATTAGTAATTTGTCAGTATAGATAAGTTGATGTTCCGTGACGGAAGAATGACAATTAAGGTCCATATCAGTTTCGTATACTACTGCATGCAAAAAGGGCCTCTCTTGTTCTTTATTGTAGTACATAACTATTGGAAATAGCCATTAACATAGCAGTTCATAATTAGGCGACATTAAAACTTTCGAAGTTATAATTAATAAAATGCATAACATGATGTAAAAAACCGGTACCGAAATAATGACGATTTAAAATCAATCTTCAATAAACAGTGCCTTTGCATTGAATGGAAATATGCATGTACTGTATCTTACAAATATTTAGCTTCGCCACGAGAGAACCTGGTATTTAGTTCCTGTGATTTCTTGATAATGGATCTTTTCTGCGCTTCGTCGAAGCGGTTTACCTGGAGGTCAACGTCGCGGCTGAACGGGCGCCGTTCCTGTTTCCCCTCCTCTTTTTCAGCTTTCTACAAACAAAGCATTATTATCAAATAATTAATAAAAATAATTAATGGTAAACAGCTGTACACAACTAAAATATTAATCGTTACCTTCTTTTTTTTCTTTAACTTCCTTTCGTGCATTTCAAGTAAGGACTCATCTCTTTTGTGTTTCTTCTTGTGTTTCCTTAAATAAAAAAAATATGAAAAATATAAATTTAAAAAGTAATTTTGTATTAAAAATCGTGACGAGCACGATTGTGAGATCAGCAACTTCAAAACTTCGAGAACGCGACAATTTCCAATATAATCATATAATAAACATCATACTACAAATGGTGTGCAGGACCACGAAATATGTATATATAGCCTAACAACTTTCTAATTGACCCTGAGAATTGAGATGGTGTCGCTACAAACAGCTCACGTATGGCAATAATGTGCTTACGTCAGGTAGGTATAGCACCACGGATGGTATCTTAGAATTATTCTGGAGTATTTCAGCAGGCAGCAGGTGGCTGAGTTAGTTTAACTAAACACCCTTGTAAATGTTTTTCAGGATTTTTAAATCGTGGTTGACGAAAGATTCCATCCATACTTAAGTCGATATTCAAAGTGTATACCGTCAAAGGGGTGACTTTGAATCGAATATTACGATGAAAAGCCTTACGAGAAATGGGAACCACCTGCTGAAAAATTGGGGAATAATTTTAAGAAACCTTATATATTACCAGTACCGGTCATGTCAACGACCAATTTACAATTTACGCAAACTTTCTTGTTTTTGTTGATGTAGTTACTTCATTGTATTCAAAATATTTTTTCTTGCAACTTTGTGGTATGGGTGAAAAACTTAAGTAAATGACTGAATGCGAATGCGAATAGACAAATTGTCGTTCCAGATTAGACAAATTACTTCAGTCCCATTTCAGTTCTGTACACTACTACATACAACAGGTCATTTACTGAAGTTTTTCACCTATAAAGTCATTTGTTTTTGCGAAATATTTTCTTCTTGTTTATATGGGTGACATTTGATGATGATGACTTTCAACACCTGATCAAAAAGCACTTGTTGTTGACTCGTTGCCAGTAAAATAAATTAATACCACCGAAAATCCGCAACATAAAGGGGAAAAAAGGAAGTTGTTAGGCTATTATCTGCGTGGATATGGATACGGATACAGACTTCAACTTTATTACTCAGCAGCAGTATGTGTGACGTTGGACTGCCAGTTGACGATATCAAATTTTCAATATTTGCATTTTAAATACGGTATAGTGGTGTAACTATGTGAGTTTAAGAAATAAAAATTCCCTGCTTTACCAAGAGTTACGTAGTAATTGGTATTCTTCAGAAGAGATCCATTGTAAGATCAGATAAACATACCCAAACATACTAAATAAAACATACATAATACAGATACGCTACAGTAAAACAAGCTATCCGCGAAGGTAGCGCAATATAGCTACTAAGTACTAAGTCCAAGGCCACACATGCGATCAACCACACCACGGCCTCCAGCCTTGGTTGCCAATGTCATAGGTATCATTAAAAAAACAGAACTGATAATTAACTAAACTTACTTGACTGCCCTTTCCTGTTCCTCGTCTCTGCTGGCGAGTTGCCGAGCTCTAGCGTCTCGCTGCAGAACAGCATCCAAATCTTCGTCTTTTTCCAGTCCCGCTTTCTTTCGAGCCTTTTCATCTGGAGTTTCAGTCCAGCTTGATCTAGAATGTGAACAAAAACCTATAAAAATTGAGTAGAGCACATAGTGAAAAAAATTAGTACATAAATGATTTTATTCATACCTATCAGACATATCAGGCCCTTCTTTAGGTCTGAAACTTCGAGCTTCAAGACCTAAATATTTCGCTTTTGCCTCGGGCAGTTCTAGCATCCATTCTTCTCGAGATTTTACTTTAGAAGTGTGCAATGACCGCCCGTCCATAGTTCTTATTTTCATGTCTAATGCCCGTTCCTCTAACTGCCGATGAGCGTCAGACCACTTCTCTTCAGCCCCAACAGGTAATGGACCAATGCCATCGTCGTCGGAACTCTCGCATTTGATTATTTCACAGTTATCTTTTGCTAATTCCATGCGTAATTGTTCAGGTATTGAAGGCCCTGTAAAAAAGAAGTTCATTAGCTTAATGCATTTTATGCAATGAAAAATAAAGAAGCAGATGTGAAGGGATAATATTAACCTACCTAATTTCCTATCAGATTTTCGAAGGTGTGGAGGCAAAGCTGGCCCTTCAGTTTCACCAGATCGGCGTTTAGTTGATTGTTGCGCTAAGTGTGGAGGTAATGCTGGCCCACATACATTAGATTTAAAATTTACTTTTTCACGCAAATCCAGTGACTCAGCAGTCTCGGCTTTTGGAACAGAGCGTTTCAGTTTATGCCGCAGATCTGACGGATCAATATCTAAACCTGTATGGGATTCATCATCACTTATTATTTCTCCTTCTTCATTGCTTTCTATTTGGCTATTTTTCTGTGTGGATGTTACTTCTGTAGTATCAACAGGAGTATTGGAACTGCCAATTTTTATTTTCTCTTGAATATCAGTAGTACTAGTTACTTCAACAGATGTATCTTTGATGTCTTTATTAGATTTGCTTTTCTTTTTATGTTTTTTCTTATGTTTCTTCCTTTTAGCTTGATGAAGCTCTTTTTCTAAATTTAAGAGTTTAGCTCTAAGTTTTTCATCATCAGAAGAATCTATTTCACTTGACTCTTCTGATTTATCTTTGACCACAGTTGGCATCATGCTATAGTAAGAGCCTGGTTGAACTTCTTCTGAAACATTACTATCACCGTCTTTGTCATGGACAACTATAGGGCTTTTGCTTTTTTTTTTATTTTCTGTAGGAGAGGGTTTATAAATTTCAGATTTTTTGATATTAACCTCGAGAGACGATGACCGCTTGTCTCGTGAGCTTCTGTCAAATTTATCTGAAATCTTTAGTTTGGTAGAAGAGTGGTTAGCTTTCTCTTCTCTGGGGTTACGCTTAACATCTTCTTTTATATCCCTCCTTTGCTCAGCTGGTTTGTGTGACCTGGACCTAGACTTACGACGTCTGTCTCTGCTAGTACTTCTATGGTCTTTTACTTTTGATCTTTCTCTTGATGTTTTTCTATGCCTTTCATGAGACCTTTTTCTATTTGGACTCCTCTCACCAGAGCGCCTTCTTCTTATGGGTGAATGTCTGGAATACCTATGTCTTTCTCTAGGTAATCTGTCAGATCGTTCTTTATCATCCCATTTTCTATTAATGTCCCTACGAAACCTATCATTTTCAGAATGTCTATCTCTTCCAGAGGATCTCAGACTATCTCTTTGGTTGGTACTTCTAATTTGTTGGTCAGATTTTTCAGATTTACCTTTGAATCTACCTGTCTCTGAATCACTGCTTGATTCATCAGAAAGCATTTTGGACCTAGAAGCAAACAAGGTTTAATTAAACTAGGTAGGTAAAAATAGACTACATATATTTTAAATACTACCTTTATTATGCTATAGTAAACATAAGTAATAATTAACACTTCAAAGAGTCAATTTTATTAGACTTAGAACATTTTAGCAATTTTTTTAGCACTGTATCTAATAGACTTGAGGAATCCTGCAGTGAGAATCCCTTTTAATGACTGCCTCACACTAGATTGCCAAACCAAATCTTTAAGAATTTGTCTTAATATTATAGCACAGTCTATATCATATGCGACGGCGCGGAGAACATCTTCCATATCTTGTTGGAGACCGCCATGATTCCAAAACTTGACAATCCGTTGTTGTGGGACCATGGGCAGTTGCATCAAATGGTGGAGTTTTGTCTCTGGGTGCAAGTCCTGATGGCACTGTGCTTCTCCAGTAGGAAAGTCTACATAGGAATGGAATTGTTGCAAGATCGGCCTGTAAAGCTCTCGGAAATTTGCTAGTTGAGGCTGCACAATATTCCTTACTTTATTCTTATTTTCTCCAAATGTCATTCTAAAGTCTCCAGCATAACTCAAATTTGAAATAGCAAAGTAAAAGTCATATTCCGAAAATGTTTCTGGTAGAATAAGTAAGGTGGTATGCACAGCTGCACGCAAGTTGGACTGCAAAGCATTTTGTAACTGGGAACTGTTGGTCTCCTTGATAATTTCCACAGGTTTATGAAGCCGACCAGCTAGATACAAATCATTCCAATCTAGAAGATCAGCAATTAAGTCTTTTTGTGAAACTACTCCATATTTAATAGTCACATTTTCTTCTTTGAGTTCCACCAAAGTATTGAAATAAACCTTAGCTCCCCAGTTTTCTTGAAATCTCGCAACAAATCCTTTGCCTAAGTATCGTAGAGCAGAATAATGTGCAGGGTTTTGCTCGATGTTAGCTCCATGCCATCGATGCGAGTTATCAACGCAGTAGATTAGGTCAATCATGTTGTGCTTTTTCACATTGCCTATTTGTGGTTTTACAGCTGATCCATACGCGAAGCAAAATGTAAAATTTTGTGGAAATTTTGATAGAATTCTATAGTATAAAGGGCATACGTCTCTTGCTATGCCTGCCACTTTTACCGCTGCCGATGACATTTTAGAATTTGTACAATATATTTAAGATTATGAAGTTATCAGCTGACCTGCAAAAGTGGCCAAGGAGTAAATCTGATCTGTTGAAGGGTTAACGCTGAATAAGATCGATTTCTTGATCGAAAAGAAGCCCGTAGCTGCTTAAGTATCTTTACATCGACGGAGAGGAACTGCTTGTAGGATTCTTGATGATAGATACACTTGTTTTATGGCGAAATCTTTAAAAAATTCACTTAAAACGCGTTGATTAATAACGACGTGTATATGAGATAACCCTGTTAAAACACATTACTAGAGTGAAGTTTAGTTAATGGAGTTATGCTATGATTTTTGGTTGCCTCTGCCTCGTCTTGAAGCAAGCAAAGTAAGTAGGTAACAAAAAGCCACAGACTATTAAAAGATACTACACAAAGCACAACCGAGTGAACCAACCATAGCAACCAACCACCCTCGCTAAGCTATTTTTTTTCTTCTGGCTATGAGGACTTTAGCCAATGTCAAAGTTAGGGAAACTGTTAGCTGATATGATAGGAGGTTAACAGGTTAACGGGTAAAATTTAGGGTAAGAAAGGATTGGAGTTAAAAAATATACTTAAATGTAGTACAATATATACTAATATGAATGTTATACTTTGATATTGTTATTTTCTATGAAAATTGTTAATATGGTTCATCTTGCGCGCAATCATTTCTTAAAAAATGTTTTCAAAACCAAGTACTCTCTCTCTCTAGCAACTGATATTTTCTATTGCGATGGGAAAAATAAAAATACGAATTTGAAAACTAAATGGAAAACTGGATTGACTAACTGAAATGACTTTGTGATGGTTCAAACACTGTGTGGGAGCTCATTTCGCAAAGGTATTTTTTCGTGCTATCTTTTCGCATGTAAAAATGCTTCAGATCAGAAGTGGTCTCTGAGTAGTATGTGTAGGTTACATCTCTAATTCTCTATGTTACGTCTTTAAGCATGACTTTCTTTTGACAATAACAAAATCTACTATTATTACACTTCGGCGTGACATTAAATAAAATAAGGTAGTGTGAATGTAATCTGTAATTTTTGTTTTCGTAGTTATTTAACAACGTTACCATTAAATAAAATAGTATTTGCATGCTTCTTACTGTGCTCATTATAATATAAAGTCCGTTTGTTTATCTTTCATAGTAAGGTAAAAAAGATTTTAAATATTTAGACATCACACATTATGTCGAGTGCGGATCGGATTGATTTCGAAATGGAAGTCGAAGTAGAGAGTGCTTCTTCGGGTCCCCCAGCGGAACCCCCGAATCCGAAGTCTCCGGCAGCACCCGTCTCCGCCGGCAACAAGAGCGTGGTGGTAACCACGGCTACTTCGGGCTCCGTCACTGTATCCTTGCATCCCTTAGTCATTATGAATGTGTCTGAACATTGGACTCGACTTCGAGCACAGGAAGGCTCACCACAAACTGGTAAGTTTTAAAAGTAGTTAGAATATAGCTCTGCTGTGTTTCAGTCAAATAATGAAATGACACAATCTGCAACCAGTGGCGTAACTATAGGGTGGCAGGGGTGGCAAAATGCCAGGGGCCCCTAACTCTACGGGGCCCCGAATTGGCTTGGTTTAGAGCACAGAAGGGACACTGATGCACTTCTTTATATTGAGGAAGGAGCCCCATCTGATTAATTTGCCACGGGCCCCAGACGTTATAGTTACGCCACTGTCTGCAACTTAACATTTTAAAACTGATTAAATATACTATAAGAGAATAAAGGTGGAAGATTCACGGTCTTCTTGGTGCAACACACTTGCTGGTGTCGTGGTGGTTGCAAGGTGTTGTTCTATCTCCTTTATTATTTTCTATCTTCATAGATTAAATTTCTAATAATCTTCATTCTTCATATCACCTTTATGCCAATGATCTTCAAATTTATTCCCAAGGCGTGCTTGGCAATCTTGTGAGTGTTATTGAGTCCACTAATCTGGATTTAACAAGGATTCTAAAGTGGAGTCAACAATAATGGTCTAAAAGTTAATCCCACAAAGACCCAAACAATTGTCATTGGCAGCTCAAAACTTATTCCGAAAGTCGACTGCAAATCTGCCATGGTGGCTGCCATGCATGGTGGTGTTCATATCCCGATCTCACATCAAGTCAAAAACTTGGGTGTTATTTATGATCACACTCTTTCCCGGTCTCCTCATGTGTGTGAGATTAGCAGGAAGGTGTTTGCCGCTATGGGATTCCTGAGATGCCTGCAGAATTTTCTTCCATTTGTGACTGAGGTTGCGCTTGCTCAGACATGATTGCACCCGATTTTGGACTATGCTGACATTTGTTATCCTGATCTTATAGAAGAGCACCTAAATAAACTTGAGCGAATTCAAAATCCATGCATTTGGTTTATATTCGGATTACGTAAATACGACCACGTCTCCCACTTTCGAACACAGCTCAAGTGGCTCCCAATCCGTTTTTGCCGAAATTCTCACATCCTCATCCTTCTCTATGGCATTCTTTTTAATCCTGCAACTCCTCATTACCTCAAAGAGTGATTTAGTTATGTTACCTCTGTAAGATGTTCTCAAAATTTTCTCCTTACTGTACCTCTTTCTAATTCCAAATTCTATGTATATTTTTAAACTGTTCAGGCTTTACGGTTGTGGAATTCCTTGCCTATAATCATAAGGCGCGCTAAATCTTTACCCATTTAAATCTATGTTGAAGGAGCACTATCTGTCATCTTGTGCATGAATCTAGTAGCTGGCTTTTTTAGGTAAGTGTGTATGTGTCTATTTATATCTCCTTATTATAAATGTGTGTTTCATGTATTTTCAGTACTTAGTATATTAATATATATTCTAAATTGCACCACCTGCTCAGATCTGTTCTGTTCTCTAGTCCATTATGGTTGCCTGGTAGGGATAGCTCTGTAGCTATAAGGCCGCCTATTGTTACCTTGTAATATTCTGTATACCTTTTTTCTATTTTGGTTGTTATATGTGGTGTTCAATAAAGAGTTATTGTATTGTAACTGAAGCTGTGTGTGACCTTACTTGTATTCTGGCATTGCTTATTATTTTATTTAATAAATAATGTTTAAGCATACATAAAGCAAAGGGGTTAAGCAATATAGGTTACAGGTGTAAATTATTCTTTATAAATACAAATGAATTGTTAAATGTATTTCTGAGCACAAAACATGCGAGCAATTAGACCAAATTGTTTGTTGTATTCATTATTAGCAGGCCAAGGTTATAGAAAATAATTGTTTAAAAAAAAGTAATAAAATGGGGACAGGGACGATGCTGTTAGCAACAGCTGGTACGGAATAATATTGTTATTTTTAAATTATAGTACTTTATGCTGCATTGGTATAATATTGTGGCTTGTTGTTTTCAGTAATTGGAGCTCTAATAGGAAAACAAAAAGGTCGTAATATTGAAGTTATGAACTCCTTTGAATTAGTCTTCAGTGTTATTGAAAATGATATTATTATAGAGAGAGATTACTACAATTTAAAAGAAGAACAATGTAAGTAGATAAAATAAACTGTAAAAATGAAGCTATAGAGGTCCCAGGTTTCAGTCCCAGTAGGGGCAGACACCTGTCTGATGAATGTTTGTTTCAGAATCATAGATGTTATACAGAAGTATTTAAGCATGTATTTATTTGATAGGGTGATGTCATAATATCATAAGTATGTTTACATAGCCTTGCATAGTTTGGGACTAGGTTGATTAGTGTAAATTGACCCATGATATTTATAATTATTATTATCAAATTTGTACTTGATTATTTCAGTTAAAATGTTCCCTTTTAACTGAGATTATCTAATCTAATACTTTTAAACGAACAATTCTTGTATATACGTAATATATATAATCTGAATCTCAGAAATGGCTCCAACAATTGTCATGAAATTTAGTATGCGGGGGTTTCGGGAGTGATAAATTGATTTAGCTAGGTTTTTAGAAAACATACCAAAAAAATGAGCAATGCTCGGTTATCCAGGTACTGATTATATTAATTGGTATGTTGTATTTAACAATTTGTTCATTGTAGGTAACTTAAATTATTTTAGCAAAACTAATCTGATAAATTCCTTAAGTATAGAAGAGTCACAATTCTTGCCTAAAATATTACTTTTAATCATTGGAAAACCTTTTTTTTTAAATATTAACATTTTTATTATGGTTTTACTGTATAGGAAAAACATTAAAAAAGCTTGTAATTTTGCAGTTAAACAAGTTTTCTCTGACATGGACTTCCTGGGTTGGTATACCACTGGAGACACACCTACCGAGCGGGACATTGCCGTTCATAGACAAATTTGTGACATAAACGAGTGCCCTGTCATGCTAATGTTAAACCCTGCTGGGGGAAATGGTGATGTGAGTGTTGTTACATCGACTAGTTATTTTTTGGTCTTAAAGCCTGTTTTTATTTCAACTTTTTTTTTTCAGCAACTTCCTGTTATATTGTATGAGTCTGTGATTGATGTTGTGAATGGCAGAGCAACAATGCTACTTGCACCACTCACTTACACACTGGCAGCAGAGGAGGCAGAAAGAATTGGTGTGGACCATGTGGCAAGAGTGTCATCCGGAGAAGCTGCTCTAAATAGTTTAGGTGATTTTTTTTCTGACCATATATTACTATGGAAGCTTGTTTTCACGTTAAGGATGTACGGACTAGAGGCATGCTCAGGTGAGGCACACATGGCTTGTACGTGCCGCTGCCGGAGGCGTGTGTCAACTAGAGGCTGCTCTTTCCTAACCGCCACTCGGAGTCGGTTGTTTGACTGAGCCTGAAGCTGCCTTAAGCCTCAGTTGATCAATAGTTTCAACCACCAAGCTGCTGCGGTTTTATATTTTTCTCAAAAATGTCCGTTAAAGTCGTCATTGTTAACTACATATCAGAACAGGAAGTTAATTGTTGCCGGTCAGATAAAAATTAAAAAAAAAACATTACTGTAGCGCTAAACTCTCCAGTAATGTTGCATACAAATTCCATTACTGTCTAGTTATTAACTTTTTAAAAATGCAAATCACCATTATAAAAAATAAAGGCACAAGACTTAAAACACCAAATTAAATAAAAAAAGATAGCACGACAACGTGTTTATCTGTGTCTGAAATAGCTTTAGATGTTCTGGGTAGAAAAATACTCTCTTCAAATGCCATTGATAGAAAAAGGCGGCAAAGCAAAAATAATTAATAATTTATGTCAATTACATTTTCATTTATTTTTGTTGTTGTTTTCTTTTTCGATTTTTGAGAAACTCGGCCAGATTAGCATTGCTGGCTTCGTATTATTAAACGGACTCGCAAGCTCGTCCGTTCAAACCAATACTCTGCCAGCAATTGCCTACTTCCTGGCCTAGACAGTAATGTACTATTAAGTATCTGTCTGGTTGATTTTATGCGTTATTGCGTTATGAGTAGTGGTCCGTGTTTCCAGTGGCCGAGCACCTGACGGCGCAGCGGTCGGCGATCAAGATGCTGGTGTCGCGCGTGCGCGCGGTGCTGGCGACGGTGCGCGCGATGCGCGACGGCGCGCTGCCGCCGCGGCCCGCGCTGCTGCGCGAGGCGCGCGCGCTGGCCAACCGCCTGCCGCTGCTCACATCTAACCAGTTCCGCACACATTTCTACCATGTATGTATGCTCTTCTTAACCTTGCACTTATCTTATAAATATATCTCTTGCATTTAATTAAGCTAATTTGGCAATAAATCTAGTTTTTCCATCTAACTCTGTAGTCAAAGTTTGTGTATTATTTTTGTACTAAAATTGCGATTAAACTATTTTTATTTCTGAGTACCGTGACGGATATAAATTATTTTGTAGGAGTGTGATTTGATTGAATAATATAAATGGCATTGACATGATTCTTCTTCATAAACCTTATTTCGCTAATTTTGAATTTTGTTTACAGCAATGCAATGACGTGGCTCTAATGACGTACCTCGGAACAATTACAAAGGGGTGCAATGCTATCAACCAATTAGTAAATCGGTTCAACATTCTCTATGACAGACAAGGAATGGGCCGCCGCATGAGAGGTCTCTTTTTTTAACTCTTAAATGCATGATGTAGGATGCAGCATACAAAACTAAAAATCATTTATTTTTTTCAAAAATATAAATTATTTCGTTTTTTTCATCAGCTATCAATATTTGTTCTAACGAAAATTAAACATGCATTTAAGGGTTATTTTTAGAAGTAGAAACAATCGGTTCACCTTAAACGTCATTAACACAGACCAATTAAAAAGCACAGCTTTTTTTATAATTGTGCTGAGACTGTATATTGTTCTTAAGGAGCTCACAAACTGACAAGTCGAAAGAATGAACATTTATTTCAAGGTGAGATATGTATATAAATAACTTAGCCTGATGATGATGATGATGATACTACGTCTCTCTCGACCTGTGTTCTTCTTCTTCCTCTTTCCCTCACTGCTGAGCATCGCGACCACATACTATCAGCTTCCATTCTTTGTGGTCATATGCTGAATGGACTGCACGGTGCAGGGTACCATCCACAGTCTTCTTTATTGCGTAAGACCACCTTGTAGGTGCTCGACCTGTCAGGTTAACTTATAATAGTAGGTGGATAAGTACCTAAAGAAGTAAAGCTTCTATGGTAAAACGTGAGTGTCATAAAAAAAATTTCCTCGGAATAGTTATCTATTTAAATCACACAATACAACCAACAACAACTTAGCTTGAAATTAACCCCTTGTATGCGGGAAGTGAAAAAAAAACGACATTCTAGTCTTGTTTGTCTCAAATAATATCAATCTGTCTGATTACAATAAAAATAGAAAAAGATAGCCTTATATTTGGCACGGCACCATGTCTAAGCATACCTAGTGTTAAAAAATATGGCGCGATTATCGTAAACAATAGTCTTGTAAATTCACATCTTATTCACACTATACAATATCTAAGCGAAAACAGATCAATATATGTTTTTTCCCGAATAATATATATGACATTGGATTAGTGGTATGGCTCAAGTTAGGCTTCGTTCGTTTCAACTCTTCCCTCTCTCAACGTACCTTACCTTAACTTATCCACCTTTGCACGAGTGCATGGAAATGGACCAAACGTACTCAACTTACAACTTACACGTACAACTTACACGTACAAGTACAAGTACAAGAGGTGACCCGAGTACAAGAGGCACCTCAAGTTTTTTATGACGCCCAAAATTGCACTTTATACAATGGACGTGTTTTACAGTCTATGCGTTACCGATATGTCAGTCGTTGGCGTTAGAAAAATGTAATGTTAAGGTGCATTAGAATTGCCTCCAGTGTGACGCATTGTTGTTGTAAAGTATAAAATTAAATCTAACCTACAATGAGCAGTCGTTTATTCCTCCAGAAACCTTTTTATGCCTCCATTGCGCTTGTTGCTAAAATTTATATTAAAATTACGAATACTACGCATTGTAGACCCGTCTTGCGGGAAGAAAATAAAACTTGATTTCATCATTTACTTAACTTGGTTTAAGGTTGACAGTTTAGTTCATACGTTTTGACACTACTAGGCGAGCTTAAACTTAAATTGAATCGTTTTTTCTTCATGCAAGCAGTGTCTACAGTCCATCAAATCTAAGAGGTACCGTACCGTTTGATAGTTCTGAAAGATTTAAAATTTGTGATCATGGTTTGTATATCGTGTGATAAAATTAAAATAGCTTAATAATTTCGTGGTTTTACGGAAAAGGTACCTAACTGGAATTATGCGAGTTGCGCCTATACGAAGTTGTTTCGGTTTGAAAAGTAGGAATCCAGCTTTAAACTGTATCTTTTAAATTTGTTGGACTTTAGGGGTCATTAATTTTTTAGTTCTAGTAGAAAAATAAAATCCAATTGAGAATCTCCTCGTTTTTTTTAAAGGTGTTTAAAAATAAACCATCCCCAGCATAACATCTGCCTGTAGAGAGATCTCTGTATTGTGGTACCTATTCAATATTACTGGTTTGACTTGAAATTTTAACTAGAAATATAAGTACGCTGCGAATGAGTGCTATGTGCAATATTCCCGATGTGTCTTACAATAGGTAAAAATATTGCTTTCATTTGCTAAACATTTTTGGCCTACTTATGGTCAGTACTACTTAACGATACAATATTTAATTTTCTTCTACAATCTATGCAGTTGTTTTTTCTTATCCTAGAAATCTTACTTTTCCGGAATGTGATAATAACAAGGCATGGTTACCTTTCTGTCAATTTAATACCATGGACATTGACACTCGTTTTATCGAATTGTTACGTAAAGTTTTAAATAAATGTCCGGAAAAGTGCCGCGATAATAAAGCTTTTGGTAGAAACCCATATACGAAAACAGAGAAGTGAACATCATTTGTTTGTTTGTTTGTAGGTATGTGAGCAATCTCTGGAACTACTGAACCGATTGTAAAAAACACAAGAAAGCTTCACCCATCCTTGATTAACGAAGGGTACCTTTTATTACGAGAAAGTGTAAAGATCCCGCTGGACGTAGACGAAGTTGCGAGCAACGGCTAGTGCATATAGTAGGAGATCCGAACCTAAGTCGACCTTCACCGAGCTGATAATAGAATGAAACATATTTTATAATAAATTTAGTATATTAGAAAATATATTAAAAATGGGTTGGCTAAAAAATCCTGGACAGACTATTTTTTCTTCATAATAATTATAATAATAATAAGGGCCAGATACAGAAGGCGGTACTCCTGGACACGGCTCGGATAGTCAGGAGGTTCCTCTCTCTGTCGTCCTGACCACCGGTAGCTTAGGCCTCGCCTCGCTGCCGGCGGCACCCTAGGTTAGGTTTTTATAATGTTTTTATATTTTGTATTAATGTTGTTTGATTACTTTTTATATAAATTTTGTAAAAACCTAACATAAGACAAAAAGAAATCTACAGAATAATAATAATAATAATATATTTATTTGCAGTAAATGTAGTGAAGTGAAGGCATGGTTATTATTTACATTATCATATTTTGAGTTAGGTACAATTTTTTTCTATTATAGATATATTCTTATATACTAGTATTCTTATATAAGTCAATAAATATGTATTTAAATATATTTATTTCATTGATGTTCTATTGTTTAATATGATAGTATTACATTAAACTTTTCTATTATAGATATATTATATTTATAAATCAATAGATATGTAAATATATTATCTGATATATGTAATATATACATTTAAATAGTCTGTCCAGGATTTTTTAGCCAACCCATTTTTATTATATTTTCTAATATACTAAATTTATTATAAAATATGTTTCATTCTATTATCAGCTCGGTGAAGGTCGACTTAGGTTCGGATCTTAGACTAATATATAGTCTTAAGACTTAGTGGTGTATACTGTATACTCACTCGTTGGCCACCTTGATGGACTTCGTGTGTAGCGCTGGGATATTTTTACTTGTATTTTCTATCATATAAATAAAGTAATGTTTTAAGTGCAATGTTTAGTTTTCTTCTAGGATCACGGACACTGTTTTGTTATCCTATGTATTTATTAAGTACAAACCTTTTGCGATTTATTTTTATTGCTATTCGCTGGCCTAGTCATTGAACCCATGTGCGCAGTTGTGAATCCTATCAAAATCACCCCTTTATATTTTAAGCGATTTTTGAGTTTAGAATTTACGAATTTTTCGTGATTATACATGTAACTAACTACGAGCTTATAGCATTTTCTAATAAATATAGCGAAGTGGAATAATATTTTAAGGTCGCTGATTGAGATTAGAGATTGCACAGTTAATAGGTACTCGTACATTTATTTGAATGTACCTAACCCTCTGTAGCTCTCACAATGTAATTGAAATGAAACACTTACTATTAAAAGCCGCTGAACATACATGGGGGCGATTCGGATGCCCCTTAAGGTGCTCTAAGACTGCTCTACTTTTGCTTGACTACTTCCTGGGACGGCTGTCGGCTGTAGATAGTCGTGGCGGTAATTTCCAGTCTGAGAAACGCTTAATCAATTAGCTATTTCGTTGACACGAACACGGAAGAGGGTAACGTCATTTGGTCAGTGTTAATATATCATAAATTCTATTTTTAACTGCTTAATATGATTCGTATCAGCTTATTTATATACAGGGTGTTAGGTAATGAGTGGATAATCCTTAAACTATGGATAGAGGGCACTTAGGACGTTATAATAAAGCTAAAATAGGTTTAGTAAAAGTTGCACGGTTTCCGAGATATTCGGACTTTTAGGTTTTTTTAGAAAATGAACATCCTTGTTCAATGTTTTGATCATAGCACCATTTTAAGCTAACTTTCAATTTTTTTATTTTTGCTTAATATTCTTGAGTACTTGTATTTTCTGATAGGCATTAACTGTTTTTGTGAGACTATGTAGTGCCCACTGCCTTTTGTTTTTTTTTCGAATTCGATTTTGGTTGGTTAATTGTTAATTTTGCGTTTAGATCGTTGTGTTGAAGTTTTTTACTTTAATACTGCTTCGAACATAATACACACTGATAGAATATGCCCAAATGCATTACATTTATGGTGAGTGCCAAGGCACAGTTTCACCATTCATTGTGCAATAATAGCGAAATTCAAAATCAAAGTCGAAAAAAAACCAAAAGGCAGTCAGCATGTTTTTTAAATTTGAAATTAGTTAAATGCCATTTGCATTTAAATAAGTGTCCAATAATGTTATTCTTGCAACAAAAAAATTTGAGTTCTACGCCCGTGATACAAAAAGTAAATCGGGAAAAATGTGGGTGAGCGTGTATTATTATTATTTTGTCATTTTGAATTTAAATTCAAAAGGTAATTACCATTTGTAAACTGTCAATAAACCGGCATGTTTTTAAGCTTATTGGCAACTAGGCGGTAGTGTATTTTTTTTTCACCGTGAGAGCTGAAAATTCGATCAATGTACGATTGAAAAGGCAAAAATTAAGTTTGCGATTTAAAAAAAAAATCCCATGTAGTCTCACAAAAATAGTAATGCCTATCTGAAAATACAAGTACTCAAGAATATTGAACAAAAATAAAAAATTGAAAAAGTTAGCTGAAAATGGTGCTATGATCAAAACATTGAACAAGGTGTTCATTTTTGAAAAAAACCTAAAAGTCAGAATATCTCGGAAACCGTGCAACTTTTACTAAACCTATTTTAGCTTTATTATAACGTCCGAAGTAATATTATTATAACTTTATTATAACGTCCTCTATCCATAGTTCAAGGATTATCCACTCATTACCTAACAACCTGTGTAATGCTATATTGATACTAATTTTAAATAACACAGTTAACATGAAAAACTGATAATTGTCGGGAGCTTCAGAAATCCAATTTAAAGTTCATACTCATATCGAATGGGTAATTAAAGAAACCATTTATTATTACGCAATCATTTTATTTTCCCAGCAATCGACTAAAAGTATATCAATTAGAATTCCTCAAACGAGGTCCAAATTCAATATGAGTATAGTATATATATACATATGTAAATGTGGTATGTACCTTTCCCATTCGGATACCTTACTAGAAAAGGAAGACTATTGTGTCATTTTTATTATACAAATTTCACCAAATTGGTGAATCAACTGTGCAACAAGAATATCGTGTAAAACTCGGAACGAATTATCAGACTCATGATCTGGCTTGTTAAAATACACTGAACTGTGTAAACTATCGGTAATAGGAACGTCTCATAGGATTACTTTCTTTAGCTTCGTCTGTGGACCGTGTGCAAGAGTTCAGACTACTTCGGACGCGGACGCATCCGTGCGTTGAAAGGACAAGTTACATGTATGTAGTGTGTCTCGGTTTTTATATGATTTTGCCACTGCACTATTATAAAATGATTTACTTAACTAATCTATTAGGTAACATTATATAGGTAACATTTTTGTCCCGTGATAACTAGATTATAATAAATATTGCTTTTAATTGTACTTGGACTTTAATTAATATTACTTTCAATAGCAGTTAACCAGTAGGTAGATATTTATCGGTACTTTTATGATAGGGTACCCTATTACTTAATGCCATATAGCTACAGTACCTAGGTACTTAGAGATAGAGACAATCACCGATTTCGTAAAAAATGTTAGGAGAGTATTGTATAAAATCTTGCTTATGTTAATTTAAACCTTTTTCCACTCCGACCAATTAAACTGATTAACTAGTTCCGATCGGGACTCCGTAGGCACGTGGTTTTGTTCATATCGAACCAACTACCCAAGTAAACCATGTTATGCTGTAATATGCTAAAATAGGGATTCATATAAAATCCCGAACGAAACTACAAAGGCTGAAAAGTACATTTTTTATTTTTCAACTGTTCTGTCTAATTCACTTGAAAGAATACAATACTCGTACCATTCCGAGGTTAACCGTAAATTTGGTTACCTAACGAGAATTATAGTTTCAGGCGATTCTAACTAGGGTGAGGGTGATGGCACCAGTGATGGACACTGTAAGCTGACAAGCACCAGTAATGGACACTTCATTCAAATTTAAAGATAATAAGGTTATAAAAAAATTACTATCCCTTCGTTCGTTTCTTTTAAATAAGAGATGTGTATTATTGGGTCCTTGTCCAACACCAAAAACATTCTGTAAAAAACTAGCCAAGTCTCGATGGAGCTGCTTGTTTATCTCTAAAAAGTAATGAAATCTAGACAAAGTCGTGCCAAGTTTCCTTACTGTGATTTCTTTATTATTATAGTTAATGTTGTGTGACTTGGCCGTTGAAGGGTACACAAGGATACAAAACCAGGTGCTCCATGACACCATTGCACCAATCTGTCGCCAGAACCGCTGCCCATTGACGATTGCAGATAAGGAACCTTAAACTTGGCACGACTTTGTCTAGATTTCATTACTTTTTAGAGATAAACAAGCAGCTCTATCGAGACTTGGCTAGTTTTTTACAGAATGTTTTTGGTGGGATTTCACTTCTTTTTGTAGAAACGTGGGCATATTGATTTAATTTATTAGATTTTCTTATTTGACACTTTTTTTTTTCTTCGATTATCCTAGTTTTTATAGTTTTCCCTTTATGTGGCCATTAAACCCTAACTCTGTACCAAATTTCAGCTCTCTGAGTTTATGGGAAGTACTAGTTCTATTTTGATGATCATGAGTGAGTGAGTGTCATAAATGCGAAACTTTGCTTTCGCTTAACTTTGGAACTAAATGACCTACAGACTTGAAATTTTGGATTTTGAGTATGTGATTATAGCTTACTGGATGACGAAAATTTCTGCGTTCTGGTCTTATCCAGAGGTTCTCAAATAGGGGCCTAAAAATGTGGCGAATTGGTTCCAGTAAAGGATGGTACGGCAGTGTTTGCTTCGCGCTCGACTTGGCGGCGGCACTGCCGTGCCCCCAGATTAGGTACTGGTGCCGTCACCCTACCTTAGATATTTATTTTACCAGCTTGCTAAATAGGTAGGTAGCTATTATACAACGCAACTGTGTAAGTATATAAAAAATGGCACTTCTATTTCACCACAAAGTTAACTGCGAATTAACAGCGGCACTAGCGGAAGAAAAAGGAAACAACTCTCATAGCGACGGTGAGGAACTAAAATCTCCTATCTTACAAATTTTAATTATTGTAGTTTGATTTCTTTGAGAGAACCCATAGCTCCTATATTTCATTAATCCGAAATTACAAGATAGGAGGTCTTTGTTCTTCCCCGTCAATGACAAGTTTTTGACAGTTTTAACGTAAAAGTGAACGAGATATAGGTACTTTTTTCCTCCAAAGTAGATGGCTCCTGTCCAATGGGTCAGCTACGAGTAAGAGATATACATACTTATTGCAACCGAAAACATACACTTAAGTAGGGGAGACCGAGGCGAGTTGAGACAGAGGTGAGTTGATACAAAGCCTTTTTCTCTGCACCTATGACAGTTAGCGAGGTCGCAACTTCACACAAACTGTGGAGTGTAGAAAGAGCAACGAATTAGCTATGTTACCAGCCTGATAAACTGTCACAGTTTAGAGAAATCGGCTTTGTATCAACTCACGTCTGTCTCAACTCGCCTCGGTCTCCCCTAATACAGTTTGTTGCCGTTTCGATCAACAAGTGGCGGTGCCATATAGACTAGGTACAAGCCCATGGACAAAAAAAACATGTGAAATGAACCAGCGTGAATGAAGCTTAGAAGGCTGTTACTATATCATAAAATAACTCTGAGCGCTATGCCGTCATTTCTGAGCGGTACAGATTTTTTCTCATACATTGAAAAAAAAATTGCACTAACTTCCGGCACCAACCACTTTAAAGCGACACTAGGTTTTTCGACATTTATTTTTAATCATCTATAAGCTATAAAAACGCCGTAAATTAATAATTAGTCGTAATTCCTCACTTGTACCCGAGAAATTCCATAAATGTACCGCTCAGAAATGACGGCGTAGCGCTCAGAGTTATTTTATGATATAGTACCTAACAGCCTTCTAAGCTTCATTCACGCTGGTTCATTTCACATTTTTTTTTCCATGGGCTTGTAGTCTAATAGTAATCGAGGCGATCGCACAGTGAACGCACTCTAGGCGTTTCTTATATGAAAAATTACACTAGGGTTGATCCATTACAGAAAAAATGGTTGATCCTTTTATTTTCCTAATCGGCTAACCAAATAGTTGATTAATTGATCAGTTTAGTTGGTCGGAGTGGAAAATGACCATTTGATAGGTATATTTAACTCGTTTATTTAATATTATATTATAATATAATATTATGTGACCCCTGTACCCTGCACACCTAACATGATAAATAATGATAAATATAAACCTCTTACTTTAGGGCGCTAGTTTATATACATATTAAAGTTGTAAATGCAAAACAGTAAACACTTTGGTACCTACCAGATGCAGTTTACGAGTTTTAATAATACGGTTAATTATAAGGTAGTTGGCTGCTTGTTTTTAATAAGTAAGTATTTAAAGTAATAATATTAATAATTATGTTATATACAAGGCGACTTTTTCGATTGGCAAAGGCTTTTTAAGTATTTAAGTTTAACGTCGAAGAACTGTCATTCAAGGTTTGTCTAAAAAGTGTTTCAGTTTTTTGTGGCATCAGGCCTATATTTAAAGGCTGCAAAATTGCAAGCTGTTTTCCGTCATACAAGGTAGATAGCCCCGCATCTCATGTTCTGAACATCCTCTCTGAGGGGTGACACACAATCCGGCACAATGTGCAAGTATTTAGGTTGAAAGCGAGCTCATTCCTTGTATTTTTCGCCGAACAGCTTGAGATACTGCTGCTAGAGTTCTTCGGGTATTTTCTCGATACCGATGAGGTCATCGAAGAGCGAGTGTGAGTCGGGGTGGGCGCGAGGCTCACGCAGCGCGCGGCGCGCGTACTGCATCACCGCGCGCGCCAGCTGCCCCACAGTCCACTTGCGGTCGACCACCACCCGCGCCACCGTGTCCAGCTTAAAATCACGATAAATATTCTTATAGATTCACTTAGGCCCCTTACAAGTCTCGAGTGGACGAATCCAGCGAATAGCTATTGGCTATACCTATTACGTTGGAAGTGTTTAACATAACATAGTGGCAAACGATCAATGTGCACTCACAATTCGACGTACTGACAAACTATAATCGACGTCTACACAGAGATCTAGCTGAAACTAAAAGGGGCCACAGTGTGGTCAAGAATTCATTTACGCATTTCCGCATTTTAGGACATTTACGTAACTTTACGTAGGTATGTAGCAATTTTGAGTAGGTATGTTCTAAATATAAAGTGACGTTCTCGTGTCGTCTGTAAATGATACCTTAAATAGTTTCTCGTTTCCGTACGTGTAGTATATGAGTGCGGGTACGCCAGCGACGCTGGCGGCCAGCCATTGCAACAGCAGCTTGAGCTGCGGGTGCCCGCGCTGCCGCTGCCCGCAGCCCCAGTTGCCCGTGGCCACAGGCCTGCACGAGCTGCCCGATACTATCTTGTGAGCCAGTTGGCTCAGCTGCCGGCAACAGAAATACTTTGTGCAAATGGAATTATAATCTGCAAGGCGATGACTGTGGAACAAGTTAAATTCGTAATTAGTAGTAATTTAACAACCAGCTGACACTAAAAAGAGTGCACGTCATTCTATACTGTTTTAATTAATTACAATGAAGTTAAGTTGCATTTTGTGTAGGTACCGTATCAATTACAACGAGCACGAATTTTGAGACCCTACAATATTCGCTAGTAGGTAGTACATACTTAAAATAGTATTGAATGTACAGTCGAGGGCATAAATATCGATACAGCTAAACACGTCAAATATTATGTATCAATGACCTTATTGTTTGTGGCATAATAAGGTGTATAGATATTTTTGACACCTTGGTAGCGAACATACATTTATGCCCTTGTCTCTAGGTATTTTTTTATGATAGGTAATAGTATTGAACAGACTAATTTTAGGAATTTATTGCTCCATTGTTCGTCGTGAACTATCACGTTATACAAACTGCTATATTAACGTGTCAGGGAAAAACTTAGCTACGAGTACTACTCGGAACCTAAGTACCTACCCAAATAGAAAATAGACGAAAATAGAGAATCTCGATTTTATTCACGTGATACTCATGATAATTAGCTTTGGGTAGGTACTTACCTATATGTAAATAAGAGTGGCGTAGCTACTGAATCGATGATTTGAGTTACAGTGCAGTTGGTGAGAGCATGCAATTGACAATAAGGATTAGCCGAAAAAGCGAAGCCTACACGAAAAAGGTAAACTGCGGTGAAGTTTAATAGGTAAATACACATGTTATGTGTCGGTGATAAGTTGCAATTAATTTATTGGTAGGTATGATCATTTTGCTTGAAAATTAGCGACAGACGAGAGCAGTGCCTGCTGACCTTTGATTTTTTTAGCTTAATTGTTACCGGTTCACATTCAACATGTTCTTCTACTGTTTCTACTATCATGTTTATCATCCAATTTAACTTTTTCTTTCTAATACTTGGGCACGATACTTGTGTGGAGTCTGTTTCTGTGGAATTATTAAACGATGCCAAATCGTGTTCGTCTGTTTCAAAATCGCCATCTGAGTCTCTAGTCTGCTCTTTTTGTAATGTCTTCTTCGGAACGGATTCTTTAATTTTGCGTTTCTGTCAAAACACATTTCATTTGAAAACACGATGTAGACCGATGAGTTGCGCGATCGATTTTGCAATAGGTATATAAGTAGGTACAAATGGTAATTTTGTACATTACATTCACTACATTACGTGTTTGATGGATCGGGCAGCAGTGAGGATTGGTTAGAACACCGTCTTACCAGTTGGGCGGCCAGACGGTGGCGATGGCGCGCCAGCTCCAGTGACAACGAGCGCGCGGCGAGCGCGAGGCGGCGCGGCGCGGCGCGGTCGCGCGGGTACAGCTCCGCCGCCTCGGCCTCGCCCGTGCCGCCCGCGCTGCAGCCTCCCGCCACTGATTCGCTCAGTGTGCGCTTCAAAAGCGAACCCGCGAATCTGATACAAAGTGAATTTAAGTTTTAAATAAACGAAGATTTTGACGCGACTTGAATGCCTAACGAGATTTGAATCCACCTTCATGGCGATACCTACGCACTAATTAGACCACCGGGGTGACGTTCTTGTCCGGCACTCGAAAAACATTTTTAAAACTTAATTTTCGTTGAACGGGCGCATTGGTATAAAGAAACAAACCGGTACAAAGTGGGCCACAAGTCTTAGCTGGTACCTGTACTGCACGACTAGCTATCATCGCTAACTAGTGAAGAACTTTAGAATATTTCGAATTACCTAACAATTATCTTGTATTTCCCTATATGAAAGCAGAAGCTGGCATCTTGAAGAGGAATAATTTAATTTTAGGATACGTTAATACCACGTGATGGACCTGAAGTATTATAAGTATTGTGGTTGTAAACAAGTATGTGTCCATGATGACGCCTAGTCCCTGAAATCAAGTTCTTAGTAAGTAAGATACCGCCTAGATACGCGTATTTTCTACTAGATACGTACCTAATTACGGCCAAGTCTCGGGAGTCCATCTCACGTGGTTTGTGTTCGCCAGATTCGCTATCAACTATAGGGTCGTTTAGCCACTGATTAAATTGTTCGTAGACTTCTTCTAGTTCCGATCTATAACAATATTATAAATACGGTAATTATTAGCAGCTGTAATAATTCACTCTAAAATTTTGTTTCTCGTGTTATAGAAAAATACTAACGTGTACTCAGTACTAAAACTATATTTGGAACTGTTGCCGGTCTCCTTCCGCCCCAGGGGCCGGTGGCGTGGGGACCTGTTGCCGTTGCTGACCGTTTCCTTTTCCGTCAGTACAAATCCGACGGAACCGCCTCGTTTAACTCTAAAAGCAGCAAAATATTTATTTATTTTAGCCTCAGACCAAATAAAAGTTAAGACGGAGTTCTGTAAACGGTAAAGTGAACGCGTAAATCAACGATACTATATGCTCACAGTGGGGTCCCTTTTTGTCCCAAAATTATTTTGTTTCGAATTTTGAAAGTCAGTAATTGATATCCTTATTATTCATTATATTCAAATAAAAATTGTAATGAAAATGAAATATCATAGTTACATATTAAATTGATATCTATAGGTAAAATCTTTAGATATATCGATAATTATTCAGAAATATTTTAGGGCATTATATCTTGAAGTTATAAGTAATTGTTTTTATTAATATTTTTTTTGAATAACCTTCACTTAGGCAGTGCTTGTAATTTATATATGTATACAACATCTAAATATATGTCGGTAATTACTCAGAAATACTTTAAGGTTTATTTTAAATATGTCATCACCAGACTGTAGCATACCCCCCAAGGGCCCGATTTTTGAAAGTGGTATAAATCAGCCTATATCTCCAAAATACAGCTCGAATCAAAGTTTTGAGTAGTTCACAAGATTAATGAGAGCTGTGATTGTCGTCTATGCTACTCGTATTTCAAATTCAGCACAATTTTCCACCACTTTCGAGTGGTATTTTCACACATGTGGAGCAAAAGCGAGTCTGATCGGTTAGGTTCAGAAGGCGGGGGCTTGGCTCCCGCCTTAGCCTTCGATGTTAGGTATTTTTATCATTCTGGAAAAAAACTTAATTTTAACAGATTGTAACCATAAAAATTACCGTAAACTTTTGACATTTCAACTAATCTTGTGAATAACAATAATAAAATTATGAGCTAAGTGTACGAAAAACCGTTCGATAGTAAAATTATAATTAACTACAAGTATTACAACCACGTCATTGAATGTTATTATGTACAAAATAATCTTTTGACTAAGAATAGACATACCTAAACTGTGAAATTTTTTTTTACTGAAATAATTTTAAGTGAAATGATCGTATGACCTGTATTATTATCTATATATGCACCTATGATCATACAACCGAAACACTGAATGTTATGTTAACTAATTTTTCACTTCTCACGCTCTTAAAATGTTACTTTATTTACCCTGCATAGGTATCCGGACTAAAGCTCCTTATTAATCTCTAGGGATTAAAGGTTTTTTTTTTAATTTTCTTGGAGCTCCCTAAACAGCTGTTGCTGTTGTTCTACAAACTTGATGGTGCACGGCTATTTAGGTTTTTTATTCAGAACTGTACCTATAGTATACATATAGTAAAATAGTGTTTTGTGTTAGGTAATTAATGAGTGTAAATAACAACAGCGTTGGTCGAAGCCGGTGTGACGAAACGGGGTCTCGTTCCGGTCAAAATTCACAAATAAAATATTAATACTCTCATATGGAATGATATTCCAAATTTATTTATCAATAAATGCGAAATTATATAGTATTAATTTCTACCAATGTTCCATGAAACTGGGGACACATTTAGATTAATTAAATAAACATATACTGTGCAATATTTGACAATATTTGCCAACATATTTGCCAAAGAATGTCAGACATCAACAAGTAGTCATCCCACTGACAAGGTAAAGTCAGAAGAATATCTCTATTGTTGCCACTCTCAAAATCAGTAAAGCGGCTCTCACACATTTGAACTGTTGTAAAATGTGCCTTAGCCTTTCCGACACCATAGACAAAATAGTCTCAAGGGATCAAATATTTTAGTACATAAGATTGATATAAGAACACTGAATTTCATGAAGGAATATTATTTATAAGCCATCTTGCTCAAGCTATGGGAAATGCTTACGGTTTTAGATACTACGATGCAAATGATTTGATGTGTATTTCTCAAAGAGATTTAGGAGCACCTTATGTCTAAATAAAATATAATTCATCTTAACTCATTCTTTTTATGGACAAAAGGGCTTCAAGCAACATTAATTCATTGACAAAAGTATGCATTATCGTTAAGTAAAATATCACACCTTAAAACAGGTTGTCTACGAACAATAAGTTCACAAGACGTCACATTAAGTGTGAGTCTCACACATGTACAGAATACTAAAACTATAGTATTCCATTGCAACTAATGCTGAAAATAGTCTATTATGGCCAAACCTTAATCTCTACCAATAAATAAGAAAGGATTGAAGTGTTTACACATAACGATATAAGAAAAATATACCAACATGAAAACCAAAAAGCACAACAGAATATTTGCTTAGTAGTAATAACCGGCTGTTCCATATTTGTTATCTGTGGTGGTCTGTCGATGTTCTTGGAATTGTGGAAAACCGTAGCACGGGGAAATAGACTTTATTTTCATAACGTTTGGGTAGCAAATAGCATAAAAACCGGAACTGTCGCCGAAGACGCCAGATCAGCCAAACACGCTAGATCAGCTAAACACGCTAGATCAGCTAAACACGCTAAATCAGCTAAACACGCTAACTCAGCTAAAGACGCCAAATCAGCTAAAGACGCCAAATCAGCTAAAGACGCCAAATCAGCTAAAGACGCTAAATCAGCTAAAGACGCCAATTCAGCCGAAAAAGGGTATAAATACGGGCGTAGATTTTAGGAATGGGTCTTTTCTCTTCGATCGGTTCGTAAGCGCGGTTCTTTCAAGCACAAATTAGATTTTAGTAGATACGCGAGATCGGGTCGCGGCTGTTTTACGTTTCTACATTAATTGATTGAATTAATTATTTAATTGTTTTGAGATCATTAATTTGTCACATAGTGTTCTGTGGTCGTGAATACCAGTGAATATTCCCAACCATATCCTTGGCGGCTTGGGGCTACTCTCCGGCGTCAATCCTCATTTTTCTCATTCTTTAGAACCTCTACTGGATTTGCGATTATAGAATACTAATTAGCTTGATTAATTACTTTGTGTGCTTGAAGTAGGGATTATACGAAACACGGTTTTCGGGTTTCAAGTCTGGCTACCTAACGGTGATAACAAGGTCTTGAAATTTCAACACATTGTTTACAGTGTGAGCTGAAGCGTTGAGGTTCGACTCAGCACCTGACTCCCAGCGAAATATCTGGGTAGGGTAACTTACCTCCTAGCGTGTACCCAGGCTTTCGTGTTCTGCTGTGTCGGAACATGGGAACTGGTCTCGCTGGTCTCTTATCTAACTATTTATATATTCACACTACTATATCTCTAGTTAGGATGTCGTCTGCACCCTAGGCTTCGGCCGTAGACGATGTCAATACACATGGCGTAGGACTTTATACACTCGGAGATGCCACTCCAATCCCTTCTTTAGAATAGTGTAGAAGTTTCCATTGCACTCCCGGAAACTGCATAACACATCACACGTTTAATTGTAAATGTGAGGGTTTTCCTCCAGGTTTCAATACACAGCTGAATAGCATAGGAATATTAATTTAGGCATGAATAGGGAGGTTTTACTTATTTTAGGTTAGGCTTAATTTCAACAACCGATTTACCTTTGAATCCTTTGACTTTAAGCTATCAGTAGTTTGAAGCTTTGTATTTATAATCTACAATGTTATATAATCTACAAAATAGATTCTCATGTTTAAGATTGGTATTATTTAATTGATATGCCAATTTCCATAGCTTTCTGGGTGTAATAAATTTATATTTGATGAAAATTCTTTAGATCCCCTTTTGTTTTGAACCAGTAGGAAATGGGCTGAACTATTTTTAGATATGACTAAGATCAATGAACCTGATTTATCTTTCTGATTGAAAAGCATATAAGTATCAAAAGAATAGGAAGCACCCAATTTTTAAAGTAGTTTTCCTTCTGTACCAAAATGATTGGACAGCATAGTATAGGAATAATTATAGTTAAATTTATCCTCTTACCCATTGTGGTACAATAACATGACATACTGACTAAAGACAAGTAAAATCACAAGTCTTGTATCGGAGTTCCTTAGGGTCTCTGGACGAGGAACACGGTTACTGGCAACGATCAGTTGAGAACGATCTCAAGAGCGAAGGCGGGGCTCTGACTTTAACACAAAAGACAATTACTCATTTTACCTGCATAAATACTTGTTATAATTCCAGACTAAGCATTTGAAATTACCAGGATATTAGTTCTCCATTACTTAACTACTCCAAGATATAAATAAACCCCTAGTTATTAGTATTTAACTATAACTTTTCATTGCCCGTTAGTGTTCGGTAACAGTAATTTGCAGAACTGAGTTCTGTGTGAGCGGAAAGGTTCAGATAGATATAGGGCATTTTAGTGTTAATGTTTAGGGCATAGTTTACTTCATAGGATTAGCATCTCTTGCCTCCACTAAACGAGTTTGAGTTACTACCACAATGTAGGGAATAGACGATCACGTTGGCCATACTTCATACTGTCCTATTCAATCCAAATAGCTTCTTATAGTATTAATTAATTAAGACTAGGAATTGCATAGTTTGAGTAGGTAATTAGCTGTAGATAGTAGTCTAGCTTGGTGTCTTGGTGCTGCCTGTAGTATAGCCTAGTCTATTTAGAAGTGTAATTTAAGCCCTAGTTTTAAATTAAATATAAGGCCTTAGATATAAGATTAGTATAAGACTAGATATGTTAGAAAAATAAAAATATTGAGGGAGGGATGTTACAATGTGGAGGCCGTGTACCAGGATGGAACTTGTGGTTTGTTTAGTAATATTTTAGTCTAGATTTAGATCTTAAGTTAGAATTAAGATACTTGGGAAGTTATTTATCGGATTGAATTTGGACAAGTGTGATAAATGAATTAGTTTAACGACCGAAAGGTCAATTTGTTGCTGTGAAACGGAAAAGTGGGGTAAGAGATATAACTATGTTTGAAATTAGAGACCTATTAGGTTAGATAAGAGAGAGAAATTATTTCACAAAATTTTTGCACAACTTTACTAGAAAGGGTTACACGTTTTACTTATTTTCTAATTATAACTAAGTCATTTAGCTTTCACTTCACTTGAGATCTTGTTACGAATTCACGATCACTTAATCAGCAGAAGAGTTGATTTGCTCGGGAAAAATAAATCAGTTCATACATCTAGCCTAGCGTGTTCGGCTCACATCACAGGTTATGTCCTTTCACATATAAATTGGCCTGCTTCAGTCCTTTAAATTATAACTACGAACGTACGAACTATAAATTACAAATGAAAATAACAAAACAAAAGAAATGTATTTAACAAAACAAAATCATAATTTCAATTGTCAGCGTATGAGCGTAACACAGACAATTCACGGACCACAGACTATTAAGACAGAGATAATTTTTGGTGGTAAAGATTCCTATTTATATTTTAATCTAAGTTAGAAATAAGTAATAAAATAAGAATAATTTCTATACAGTCAAGCAAGACGTTATTATAAAATATAATAGTCTGGGGAGAGAATAGAATGGACTATTTGACTACATAACAATAATGTATAGGCATGATTTGCAGTGCCGGGTTCGATTCCCGAACTGTACATAACAATACAAAGAGCATTTAGTTGGGGGAGAGATAGTCTGTAGTCTAGATATCAAATAGGCTAGCCAAGCTATGAGCTAAGTACTTACCAGGTTCAGGTCTTGTCGCGGGGGAGAGGGGTTTTATTACAAAAATGAGTTCCATCATTTATTAGAAACAGAATATGGATCTAGGAACACAGACCAGTTTAATCTACATTTTAAGGTATGAATGTATGTTGTGATAGGTTAGACAGGCTTTTACATCTCAAATCGAGCCAATACATAGTCATAATAATGATCAGTTTGTTGATAGTAATATCTATCAATGTATTTGTAAGAACAAAGAAAGCATCTAAATCGGTTTAGCAAATTTTAAGATGCAGCAGATAGAATATATATAAAATGACCAGTCAAAGCATTTGCAGGTATATGAAAAAAAATACAGCTCACAATTAGTCATCAAAATCTGGTTAGTAAGAGTTGAGATGCAGTAAGCGCAGTAAAAGTGGTTTTACTCTATTTTAGTGAAATTAAATAATTAGTAAAATGATGACAGGAAAAACATTTAAGTAAAGGCATATCTGCAACTAAGCTATACTAGGTAAAAGTAATCTGTAAGTGTGAGAATTAATTTAGAACTTCGGAATGATTAAGATAAGCCTTTTTGCTCATAAGAGATTTAAAAAGCTAAGTTTGAACTAGGTATAAGTATGTATGCATTTACCGATAGTTAATTAAAAAAAAAAAAAAAAAAAATGAGTTACAATAATATAAGATTGAGCTAGCAGAGGTTTTAGAAAATAAAAGAGGGAAACTAAAGTTTTATTAGAACTCAATCAATAAATTATTCACATAAACAGTTAATTTATACAGGACATAACAAGAGAATGCTTTAATTTCTTCAAAATAAAATGGTTGTTTGATTACAAAACGAAAAATGCTATTACAAACCAAAAGCGCAGGAAGGTTAGGTGAAGCATTGTTTAGATAACATTCCGAAATAGGCATTCAATTTTAGTAAGCCCACACTTGAGAGATTCGAAGTTATCCATTGCATTGTTCCGGCCATGCAGTATCCAAGTATTTGAACTTGATAAGTGAAAATCTTTCTCGGCTTATTTTGATATCTGAAAATAAAACGGTTATGTCACTTAAAATACCAAGGTTGCACTAGTTCTGTAATTTAATAGTATAGGTAAATGGTTCAGTTCTATTTAAATTAGTACTGAGACAACAATGAGAACCTATTCCTAAGTATGTAGAAAATTATAGGTTAATATAGTAAACAATGGATAAGAAGCCATGGATATTACCTGTATGAGTTAATTGGTTAGTCCCTTCATGCCAAATTCAGTACTTTTAGCATAAAAGCAGTTGAACAATGATTGTTGTCCGTTCTTCATTTGAAACGTAGTAATCGTGTTTTGTTCAACACCTGAAACATAAAATATCGTGCTTTAAGTAGTTTCGAGGTGACAGATTGAATACGTAAATGTTAGTTATTTACGCCATTAAGAAGATTTTATTATAATTAAGTAGTGGATAGTAATAGATAGAAAACAAAGTCGGTTTCATTACCTGAATAGGTTGATCGAAATCTAAATGCGATCGGATCGTTTTCTGGTGCAGGAAATAGTCCTTTAATACTCGAAGTTTGTTTGAATGCGATTAAGGTGCTAAAATGTGCTGAAATGCTATTAAATCACTAATTTTCTAGTGGGCGATCTATGAAAAAAGTAATCGATACGCGTCCGTTCGGTTTTTAAATTCGCATCTGTCACATATGACAGTAGGAAAGGGGAAGTCGTCCATGCAACCAACATTGTCATTTTGTAAAAAAAAAAAAAAAAAAAAAAAAAAGGAGATTGTCTGTTAATCAAAATCGTTTTCAACGTTAAACACAGCTTATTGTCGTGGGCGTTGGATATATTCCAATTTTTCTACTGGATCAATACGATAGGTAAGGTTAAGTGGTTTTAATTTTGACGTTTGACATATGTTCGTACAATTGACTGTTAGGAGTTGTCTGATTTGTCGATGGTTATGTACTGGCGCTAAATAAGCTTCAACTACTCAACAACAGAGGGGGCTAGTAGTACAATAATTTTAGTTGTGGTCGGATTGACTTGAAATTTGGTATACGCTTGGACAGGTGGTAGAGCGTTTATGTAATGGTAAAGTTCTGGTGGCTCAGCCGATGTTGTCTCCGCAGGAGGGAACTCTTCAACTGTTAACAGCATCAGTTTGAAATTTGGTACACATATAGAATTTTGGTGTCAAAATAAATAGGAATAGTCAAAAAGAAAAAAAAAGGGTTTTTAACTGGAGGAAGTAAAATAATTAAATAATATTATTAGTTGTACGACTTCATCTCGAACGTGATCTGTTGTATTATGTCAAAGTAAGAATGAAAAGGAGATTGAGGAAGGATGTATGTGTTTAAAAAAAAAAAAAAAAGGATGAATGTATTGTTGCATAGGATAATGGTATAAGTTAGATTAAGTTAGTTTTAAGTAAGAGTAAAAGGGCTTTGATGGTATGGCATTTCACAGAGATGAGGACGGTTTATTGGCATTCTATCCCCTGAAACAGCACACATCAAATAATTTTTCTTTTGCGAAAGGAGTTAGGGTATCACATACTTGCGTGAGACACATATCTTTCCAAAATGCAGCTATCATTAAATTGGTATGTATTTTAGCAAAGTTAATCCTAGCCCAAGGTTGATTTTGTGCGAAATATATGCTATCACAAGATTAATACTAACCAAAGGTTAATTTTGTGAGAAAAAAGGAAACATACCTTAACGAAATCAATACTAACAAAAGGTTGATTTTGTATGACAGAAACATACTACCGGTACCAAAGTTAATACTAGCCAAAGGTTAATTTGGTATAACAAGGAAACATACCTTAACACAATCAATACTATCAAAAGGGTGACTTTTAATAAATATACCTATAAAAGGTTAATCTTGAACAAAGAAAATATTATAACAGGATTAATACTAACAAAAGGTTAATTTTGTACTATGGAAAGGAAACATACCTTAACATAATCAATACCAATAAAAGGTTGATTTTGAATATATATACCTGTAAAAGGTTAATCTTGAACAAATAAAATATTATAACAAGATTAATACTAACCAATGGTTAATTTGGTATAAAAAGGAAACGTACCTCAACATAATTAATACTACCGGGAAGGTTAAGTTCATATTCTACCTAATCTCATTTTGAATTGATGCAAAATGTGTCTTGGTTAAGTTGTGGCAGGTCAGATTGACATTCGACTATAAAGTCGGCGAAAGAAATTTTATTACTCCACAAGCAGCTAAAAAGCTGAAGCGCGAATGGCTAGGCATTACCATACACTCCACATGCTCCAAATTTATATTATTCATTTTACTGAGTGGGAGTTTCAGACGAGACAATTTGATAATGGATGGTTATGATTCCAAGCTATCAACGTGATTTGGTTGGGAGAGGCAGTTCGACAGTTCTTTTCCTTGGTCGCCAAGCAATGCAAGATCGGGGCACTGAAGGGTCGGCGAGGGTCATTAGGACGGAGTGATTCACAACCACTTTCTTTATCCCAGTTAGATCATTTTGCGAAGTCTTATGATCTTTTCATATTTAAGTTGTTCAAAGTCTGAAAATTTTTCATTCTTTATTTTGGGTGTATATTTTTGGTTTAAAAATAAACCACACCACACTTTCAGTCACGGGAGAAATGTTAATAGATTAAACTAATATATATATATACATAACAATGTTTAGATTGATATTCGTGAATTATATAATGAATGGTTAGAATATTTCCTCCAGTAAAAATGGTATTTTTGGTCCTTACGTAAATATTCGGGGAGAGGCTGTGACGAAACGGGGTCTCGTTCCGGTCAAAATTCACAAATAAAATATTAATACTCTCATATGGAATGATATTCCAAATTTATTTATCAATAAATGCGAAATTATATAGTATTAATTTCTACCAATGTTCCATGAAACTGGGGACACATTTAGATTAATTAAATAAACATATACTGTGCAATATTTGACAATATTTGCCAACATATTTGCCAAAGAATGTCAGACATCAACAAGTAGTCATCCCACTGACAAGGTAAAGTCAGAAGAATATCTCTATTGTTGCCACTCTCAAAATCAGTAAAGCGGCTCTCACACATTTGAACTGTTGTAAAATGTGCCTTAGCCTTTCCGACACCATAGACAAAATAGTCTCAAGGGATCAAATATTTTAGTACATAAGATTGATATAAGAACACTGAATTTCATGAAGGAATATTATTTATAAGCCATCTTGCTCAAGCTATGGGAAATGCTTACGGTTTTAGATACTACGATGCAAATGATTTGATGTGTATTTCTCAAAGAGATTTAGGAGCACCTTATGTCTAAATAAAATATAATTCATCTTAACTCATTCTTTTTATGGACAAAAGGGCTTCAAGCAACATTAATTCATTGACAAAAGTATGCATTATCGTTAAGTAAAATATCACACCTTAAAACAGGTTGTCTACGAACAATAAGTTCACAAGACGTCACATTAAGTGTGAGTCTCACACATGTACAGAATACTAAAACTATAGTATTCCATTGCAACTAATGCTGAAAATAGTCTATTATGGCCAAACCTTAATCTCTACCAATAAATAAGAAAGGATTGAAGTGTTTACACATAACGATATAAGAAAAATATACCAACATGAAAACCAAAAAGCACAACAGAATATTTGCTTAGTAGTAATAACCGGCTGTTCCATATTTGTTATCTGTGGTGGTCTGTCGATGTTCTTGGAATTGTGGAAAACCGTAGCACGGGGAAATAGACTTTATTTTCATAACGTTTGGGTAGCAAATAGCATAAAAACCGGAACTGTCGCCGAAGACGCCAGATCAGCCAAACACGCTAGATCAGCTAAACACGCTAGATCAGCTAAACACGCTAAATCAGCTAAACACGCTAACTCAGCTAAAGACGCCAAATCAGCTAAAGACGCCAAATCAGCTAAAGACGCCAAATCAGCTAAAGACGCTAAATCAGCTAAAGACGCCAATTCAGCCGAAAAAGGGTATAAATACGGGCGTAGATTTTAGGAATGGGTCTTTTCTCTTCGATCGGTTCGTAAGCGCGGTTCTTTCAAGCACAAATTAGATTTTAGTAGATACGCGAGATCGGGTCGCGGCTGTTTTACGTTTCTACATTAATTGATTGAATTAATTATTTAATTGTTTTGAGATCATTAATTTGTCACATAGTGTTCTGTGGTCGTGAATACCAGTGAATATTCCCAACCATATCCTTGGCGGCTTGGGGCTACTCTCCGGCGTCAATCCTCATTTTTCTCATTCTTTAGAACCTCTACTGGATTTGCGATTATAGAATACTAATTAGCTTGATTAATTACTTTGTGTGCTTGAAGTAGGGATTATACGAAACACGGTTTTCGGGTTTCAAGTCTGGCTACCTAACGGTGATAACAAGGTCTTGAAATTTCAACACATTGTTTACAGTGTGAGCTGAAGCGTTGAGGTTCGACTCAGCACCTGACTCCCAGCGAAATATCTGGGTAGGGTAACTTACCTCCTAGCGTGTACCCAGGCTTTCGTGTTCTGCTGTGTCGGAACATGGGAACTGGTCTCGCTGGTCTCTTATCTAACTATTTATATATTCACACTACTATATCTCTAGTTAGGATGTCGTCTGCACCCTAGGCTTCGGCCGTAGACGATGTCAATACACATGGCGTAGGACTTTATACACTCGGAGATGCCACTCCAATCCCTTCTTTAGAATAGTGTAGAAGTTTCCATTGCACTCCCGGAAACTGCATAACACATCACACGTTTAATTGTAAATGTGAGGGTTTTCCTCCAGGTTTCAATACACAGCTGAATAGCATAGGAATATTAATTTAGGCATGAATAGGGAGGTTTTACTTATTTTAGGTTAGGCTTAATTTCAACAACCGATTTACCTTTGAATCCTTTGACTTTAAGCTATCAGTAGTTTGAAGCTTTGTATTTATAATCTACAATGTTATATAATCTACAAAATAGATTCTCATGTTTAAGATTGGTATTATTTAATTGATATGCCAATTTCCATAGCTTTCTGGGTGTAATAAATTTATATTTGATGAAAATTCTTTAGATCCCCTTTTGTTTTGAACCAGTAGGAAATGGGCTGAACTATTTTTAGATATGACTAAGATCAATGAACCTGATTTATCTTTCTGATTGAAAAGCATATAAGTATCAAAAGAATAGGAAGCACCCAATTTTTAAAGTAGTTTTCCTTCTGTACCAAAATGATTGGACAGCATAGTATAGGAATAATTATAGTTAAATTTATCCTCTTACCCATTGTGGTACAATAACATGACATACTGACTAAAGACAAGTAAAATCACAAGTCTTGTGTCGGAGTTCCTTAGGGTCTCTGGACGAGGAACACGGTTACTGGCAACGATCAGTTGAGAACGATCTCAAGAGCGAAGGCGGGGCTCTGACTTTAACACAAAAGACAATTACTCATTTTACCTGCATAAATACTTGTTATAATTCCAGACTAAGCATTTGAAATTACCAGGATATTAGTTCTCCATTACTTAACTACTCCAAGATATAAATAAACCCCTAGTTATTAGTATTTAACTATAACTTTTCATTGCCCGTTAGTGTTCGGTAACAGTAATTTGCAGAACTGAGTTCTGTGTGAGCGGAAAGGTTCAGATAGATATAGGGCATTTTAGTGTTAATGTTTAGGGCATAGTTTACTTCATAGGATTAGCATCTCTTGCCTCCACTAAACGAGTTTGAGTTACTACCACAATGTAGGGAATAGACGATCACGTTGGCCATACTTCATACTGTCCTATTCAATCCAAATAGCTTCTTATAGTATTAATTAATTAAGACTAGGAATTGCATAGTTTGAGTAGGTAATTAGCTGTAGATAGTAGTCTAGCTTGGTGTCTTGGTGCTGCCTGTAGTATAGCCTAGTCTATTTAGAAGTGTAATTTAAGCCCTAGTTTTAAATTAAATATAAGGCCTTAGATATAAGATTAGTATAAGACTAGATATGTTAGAAAAATAAAAATATTGAGGGAGGGATGTTACAATGTGGAGGCCGTGTACCAGGATGGAACTTGTGGTTTGTTTAGTAATATTTTAGTCTAGATTTAGATCTTAAGTTAGAATTAAGATACTTGGGAAGTTATTTATCGGATTGAATTTGGACAAGTGTGATAAATGAATTAGTTTAACGACCGAAAGGTCAATTTGTTGCTGTGAAACGGAAAAGTGGGGTAAGAGATATAACTATGTTTGAAATTAGAGACCTATTAGGTTAGATAAGAGAGAGAAATTATTTCACAAAATTTTTGCACAACTTTACTAGAAAGGGTTACACGTTTTACTTATTTTCTAATTATAACTAAGTCATTTAGCTTTCACTTCACTTGAGATCTTGTTACGAATTCACGATCACTTAATCAGCAGAAGAGTTGATTTGCTCGGGAAAAATAAATCAGTTCATACATCTAGCCTAGCGTGTTCGGCTCACATCACAGGTTATGTCCTTTCACATATAAATTGGCCTGCTTCAGTCCTTTAAATTATAACTACGAACGTACGAACTATAAATTACAAATGAAAATAACAAAACAAAAGAAATGTATTTAACAAAACAAAATCATAATTTCAATTGTCAGCGTATGAGCGTAACACAGACAATTCACGGACCACAGACTATTAAGACAGAGATAATTTTTGGTGGTAAAGATTCCTATTTATATTTTAATCTAAGTTAGAAATAAGTAATAAAATAAGAATAATTTCTATACAGTCAAGCAAGACGTTATTATAAAATATAATAGTCTGGGGAGAGAATAGAATGGACTATTTGACTACATAACAATAATGTATAGGCATGATTTGCAGTGCCGGGTTCGATTCCCGAACTGTACATAACAATACAAAGAGCATTTAGTTGGGGGAGAGATAGTCTGTAGTCTAGATATCAAATAGGCTAGCCAAGCTATGAGCTAAGTACTTACCAGGTTCAGGTCTTGTCGCGGGGGAGAGGGGTTTTATTACAAAAATGAGTTCCATCATTTATTAGAAACAGAATATGGATCTAGGAACACAGACCAGTTTAATCTACATTTTAAGGTATGAATGTATGTTGTGATAGGTTAGACAGGCTTTTACATCTCAAATCGAGCCAATACATAGTCATAATAATGATCAGTTTGTTGATAGTAATATCTATCAATGTATTTGTAAGAACAAAGAAAGCATCTAAATCGGTTTAGCAAATTTTAAGATGCAGCAGATAGAATATATATAAAATGACCAGTCAAAGCATTTGCAGGTATATGAAAAAAAATACAGCTCACAATTAGTCATCAAAATCTGGTTAGTAAGAGTTGAGATGCAGTAAGCGCAGTAAAAGTGGTTTTACTCTATTTTAGTGAAATTAAATAATTAGTAAAATGATGACAGGAAAAACATTTAAGTAAAGGCATATCTGCAACTAAGCTATACTAGGTAAAAGTAATCTGTAAGTGTGAGAATTAATTTAGAACTTCGGAATGATTAAGATAAGCCTTTTTGCTCATAAGAGATTTAAAAAGCTAAGTTTGAACTAGGTATAAGTATGTATGCATTTACCGATAGTTAATTAAAAAAAAAAAAAAAAAAAATGAGTTACAATAATATAAGATTGAGCTAGCAGAGGTTTTAGAAAATAAAAGAGGGAAACTAAAGTTTTATTAGAACTCAATCAATAAATTATTCACATAAACAGTTAATTTATACAGGACATAACAAGAGAATGCTTTAATTTCTTCAAAATAAAATGGTTGTTTGATTACAAAACGAAAAATGCTATTACAAACCAAAAGCGCAGGAAGGTTAGGTGAAGCATTGTTTAGATAACATTCCGAAATAGGCATTCAATTTTAGTAAGCCCACACTTGAGAGATTCGAAGTTATCCATTGCATTGTTCCGGCCATGCAGTATCCAAGTATTTGAACTTGATAAGTGAAAATCTTTCTCGGCTTATTTTGATATCTGAAAATAAAACGGTTATGTCACTTAAAATACCAAGGTTGCACTAGTTCTGTAATTTAATAGTATAGGTAAATGGTTCAGTTCTATTTAAATTAGTACTGAGACAACAATGAGAACCTATTCCTAAGTATGTAGAAAATTATAGGTTAATATAGTAAACAATGGATAAGAAGCCATGGATATTACCTGTATGAGTTAATTGGTTAGTCCCTTCATGCCAAATTCAGTACTTTTAGCATAAAAGCAGTTGAACAATGATTGTTGTCCGTTCTTCATTTGAAACGTAGTAATCGTGTTTTGTTCAACACCTGAAACATAAAATATCGTGCTTTAAGTAGTTTCGAGGTGACAGATTGAATACGTAAATGTTAGTTATTTACGCCATTAAGAAGATTTTATTATAATTAAGTAGTGGATAGTAATAGATAGAAAACAAAGTCGGTTTCATTACCTGAATAGGTTGATCGAAATCTAAATGCGATCGGATCGTTTTCTGGTGCAGGAAATAGTCCTTTAATACTCGAAGTTTGTTTGAATGCGATTAAGGTGCTAAAATGTGCTGAAATGCTATTAAATCACTAATTTTCTAGTGGGCGATCTATGAAAAAAGTAATCGATACGCGTCCGTTCGGTTTTTAAATTCGCATCTGTCACATATGACAGTAGGAAAGGGGAAGTCGTCCATGCAACCAACATTGTCATTTTGTAAAAAAAAAAAAAAAAAAAAAAAAAAAAAGGAGATTGTCTGTTAATCAAAATCGTTTTCAACGTTAAACACAGCTTATTGTCGTGGGCGTTGGATATATTCATTTTTCTACTGGATCAATACGATAGGTAAGGTTAAGTGGTTTTAATTTTGACGTTTGACATATGTTCGTACAATTGACTGTTAGGAGTTGTCTGATTTGTCGATGGTTATGTACTGGCGCTAAATAAGCTTCAACTACTCAACAACAGAGGGGGCTAGTAGTACAATAATTTTAGTTGTGGTCGGATTGACTTGAAATTTGGTATACGCTTGGACAGGTGGTAGAGCGTTTATGTAATGGTAAAGTTCTGGTGGCTCAGCCGATGTTGTCTCCGCAGGAGGGAACTCTTCAACTGTTAACAGCATCAGTTTGAAATTTGGTACACATATAGAATTTTGGTGTCAAAATAAATAGGAATAGTCAAAAAGAAAAAAAAAGGGTTTTTAACTGGAGGAAGTAAAATAATTAAATAATATTATTAGTTGTACGACTTCATCTCGAACGTGATCTGTTGTATTATGTCAAAGTAAGAATGAAAAGGAGATTGAGGAAGGATGTATGTGTTTAAAAAAAAAAAAAAAAGGATGAATGTATTGTTGCATAGGATAATGGTATAAGTTAGATTAAGTTAGTTTTAAGTAAGAGTAAAAGGGCTTTGATGGTATGGCATTTCACAGAGATGAGGACGGTTTATTGGCATTCTATCCCCTGAAACAGCACACATCAAATAATTTTTCTTTTGCGAAAGGAGTTAGGGTATCACATACTTGCGTGAGACACATATCTTTCCAAAATGCAGCTATCATTAAATTGGTATGTATTTTAGCAAAGTTAATCCTAGCCCAAGGTTGATTTTGTGCGAAATATATGCTATCACAAGATTAATACTAACCAAAGGTTAATTTTGTGAGAAAAAAGGAAACATACCTTAACGAAATCAATACTAACAAAAGGTTGATTTTGTATGACAGAAACATACTACCGGTACCAAAGTTAATACTAGCCAAAGGTTAATTTGGTATAACAAGGAAACATACCTTAACACAATCAATACTATCAAAAGGGTGACTTTTAATAAATATACCTATAAAAGGTTAATCTTGAACAAAGAAAATATTATAACAGGATTAATACTAACAAAAGGTTAATTTTGTACTATGGAAAGGAAACATACCTTAACATAATCAATACCAATAAAAGGTTGATTTTGAATATATATACCTGTAAAAGGTTAATCTTGAACAAATAAAATATTATAACAAGATTAATACTAACCAATGGTTAATTTGGTATAAAAAGGAAACGTACCTCAACATAATTAATACTACCGGGAAGGTTAAGTTCATATTCTACCTAATCTCATTTTGAATTGATGCAAAATGTGTCTTGGTTAAGTTGTGGCAGGTCAGATTGACATTCGACTATAAAGTCGGCGAAAGAAATTTTATTACTCCACAAGCAGCTAAAAAGCTGAAGCGCGAATGGCTAGGCATTACCATACACTCCACATGCTCCAAATTTATATTATTCATTTTACTGAGTGGGAGTTTCAGACGAGACAATTTGATAATGGATGGTTATGATTCCAAGCTATCAACGTGATTTGGTTGGGAGAGGCAGTTCGACAGTTCTTTTCCTTGGTCGCCAAGCAATGCAAGATCGGGGCACTGAAGGGTCGGCGAGGGTCATTAGGACGGAGTGATTCACAACCACTTTCTTTATCCCAGTTAGATCATTTTGCGAAGTCTTATGATCTTTTCATATTTAAGTTGTTCAAAGTCTGAAAATTTTTCATTCTTTATTTTGGGTGTATATTTTTGGTTTAAAAATAAACCACACCACACTTTCAGTCACGGGAGAAATGTTAATAGATTAAACTAATATATATATATACATAACAATGTTTAGATTGATATTCGTGAATTATATAATGAATGGTTAGAATATTTCCTCCAGTAAAAATGGTATTTTTGGTCCTTACGTAAATATTCGGGGAGAGGCTGTGACGAAACGGGGTCTCGTTCCGGTCAAAATTCACAAATAAAATATTAATACTCTCATATGGAATGATATTCCAAATTTATTTATCAATAAATGCGAAATTATATAGTATTAATTTCTACCAATGTTCCATGAAACTGGGGACACATTTAGATTAATTAAATAAACATATACTGTGCAATATTTGACAATATTTGCCAACATATTTGCCAAAGAATGTCAGACATCAACAAGTAGTCATCCCACTGACAAGGTAAAGTCAGAAGAATATCTCTATTGTTGCCACTCTCAAAATCAGTAAAGCGGCTCTCACACATTTGAACTGTTGTAAAATGTGCCTTAGCCTTTCCGACACCATAGACAAAATAGTCTCAAGGGATCAAATATTTTAGTACATAAGATTGATATAAGAACACTGAATTTCATGAAGGAATATTATTTATAAGCCATCTTGCTCAAGCTATGGGAAATGCTTACGGTTTTAGATACTACGATGCAAATGATTTGATGTGTATTTCTCAAAGAGATTTAGGAGCACCTTATGTCTAAATAAAATATAATTCATCTTAACTCATTCTTTTTATGGACAAAAGGGCTTCAAGCAACATTAATTCATTGACAAAAGTATGCATTATCGTTAAGTAAAATATCACACCTTAAAACAGGTTGTCTACGAACAATAAGTTCACAAGACGTCACATTAAGTGTGAGTCTCACACATGTACAGAATACTAAAACTATAGTATTCCATTGCAACTAATGCTGAAAATAGTCTATTATGGCCAAACCTTAATCTCTACCAATAAATAAGAAAGGATTGAAGTGTTTACACATAACGATATAAGAAAAATATACCAACATGAAAACCAAAAAGCACAACAGAATATTTGCTTAGTAGTAATAACCGGCTGTTCCATATTTGTTATCTGTGGTGGTCTGTCGATGTTCTTGGAATTGTGGAAAACCGTAGCACGGGGAAATAGACTTTATTTTCATAACGTTTGGGTAGCAAATAGCATAAAAACCGGAACTGTCGCCGAAGACGCCAGATCAGCCAAACACGCTAGATCAGCTAAACACGCTAGATCAGCTAAACACGCTAAATCAGCTAAACACGCTAACTCAGCTAAAGACGCCAAATCAGCTAAAGACGCCAAATCAGCTAAAGACGCCAAATCAGCTAAAGACGCTAAATCAGCTAAAGACGCCAATTCAGCCGAAAAAGGGTATAAATACGGGCGTAGATTTTAGGAATGGGTCTTTTCTCTTCGATCGGTTCGTAAGCGCGGTTCTTTCAAGCACAAATTAGATTTTAGTAGATACGCGAGATCGGGTCGCGGCTGTTTTACGTTTCTACATTAATTGATTGAATTAATTATTTAATTGTTTTGAGATCATTAATTTGTCACATAGTGTTCTGTGGTCGTGAATACCAGTGAATATTCCCAACCATATCCTTGGCGGCTTGGGGCTACTCTCCGGCGTCAATCCTCATTTTTCTCATTCTTTAGAACCTCTACTGGATTTGCGATTATAGAATACTAATTAGCTTGATTAATTACTTTGTGTGCTTGAAGTAGGGATTATACGAAACACGGTTTTCGGGTTTCAAGTCTGGCTACCTAACGGTGATAACAAGGTCTTGAAATTTCAACACATTGTTTACAGTGTGAGCTGAAGCGTTGAGGTTCGACTCAGCACCTGACTCCCAGCGAAATATCTGGGTAGGGTAACTTACCTCCTAGCGTGTACCCAGGCTTTCGTGTTCTGCTGTGTCGGAACATGGGAACTGGTCTCGCTGGTCTCTTATCTAACTATTTATATATTCACACTACTATATCTCTAGTTAGGATGTCGTCTGCACCCTAGGCTTCGGCCGTAGACGATGTCAATACACATGGCGTAGGACTTTATACACTCGGAGATGCCACTCCAATCCCTTCTTTAGAATAGTGTAGAAGTTTCCATTGCACTCCCGGAAACTGCATAACACATCACACGTTTAATTGTAAATGTGAGGGTTTTCCTCCAGGTTTCAATACACAGCTGAATAGCATAGGAATATTAATTTAGGCATGAATAGGGAGGTTTTACTTATTTTAGGTTAGGCTTAATTTCAACAACCGATTTACCTTTGAATCCTTTGACTTTAAGCTATCAGTAGTTTGAAGCTTTGTATTTATAATCTACAATGTTATATAATCTACAAAATAGATTCTCATGTTTAAGATTGGTATTATTTAATTGATATGCCAATTTCCATAGCTTTCTGGGTGTAATAAATTTATATTTGATGAAAATTCTTTAGATCCCCTTTTGTTTTGAACCAGTAGGAAATGGGCTGAACTATTTTTAGATATGACTAAGATCAATGAACCTGATTTATCTTTCTGATTGAAAAGCATATAAGTATCAAAAGAATAGGAAGCACCCAATTTTTAAAGTAGTTTTCCTTCTGTACCAAAATGATTGGACAGCATAGTATAGGAATAATTATAGTTAAATTTATCCTCTTACCCATTGTGGTACAATAACATGACATACTGACTAAAGACAAGTAAAATCACAAGTCTTGTGTCGGAGTTCCTTAGGGTCTCTGGACGAGGAACACGGTTACTGGCAACGATCAGTTGAGAACGATCTCAAGAGCGAAGGCGGGGCTCTGACTTTAACACAAAAGACAATTACTCATTTTACCTGCATAAATACTTGTTATAATTCCAGACTAAGCATTTGAAATTACCAGGATATTAGTTCTCCATTACTTAACTACTCCAAGATATAAATAAACCCCTAGTTATTAGTATTTAACTATAACTTTTCATTGCCCGTTAGTGTTCGGTAACAGTAATTTGCAGAACTGAGTTCTGTGTGAGCGGAAAGGTTCAGATAGATATAGGGCATTTTAGTGTTAATGTTTAGGGCATAGTTTACTTCATAGGATTAGCATCTCTTGCCTCCACTAAACGAGTTTGAGTTACTACCACAATGTAGGGAATAGACGATCACGTTGGCCATACTTCATACTGTCCTATTCAATCCAAATAGCTTCTTATAGTATTAATTAATTAAGACTAGGAATTGCATAGTTTGAGTAGGTAATTAGCTGTAGATAGTAGTCTAGCTTGGTGTCTTGGTGCTGCCTGTAGTATAGCCTAGTCTATTTAGAAGTGTAATTTAAGCCCTAGTTTTAAATTAAATATAAGGCCTTAGATATAAGATTAGTATAAGACTAGATATGTTAGAAAAATAAAAATATTGAGGGAGGGATGTTACACCGGCTTCCTCAAGGTTTTTTGAAAGCTAATTTTAATTTTTCTAAGCTACTCGTATTTCAAATTCAGCACAACTTTTCACCACTTTCAAACGGTATTTTCACACACGTGCTTTCAAAAATCGGGGCCCTACTCGTCCAAAATTTTGTACAGAATGTCGTATTTTTCCTCGCATTTAAAGTGAAAAGTATAGTGTTTAAAGCGAGACTAAACAAACATAATGAGCGAGAGAGAGAGAGAGAGAGAGAGAAACATCTATTTACACACATTCGATACACGTAGATTGTAGTATTAAGAAATACAATATACTTAAGAATAGTACTGATAGGGTTATGGTGTAAAATGGGCTGGGCCCCAATCCGCATAATGTTGCGGCTTGCCGCAACGCTGTTTGGATGTTGTAATGACACTAACTAGGCTACAGCCACCCTCGCTCGATGAGCTCGTGTCATTATGACTAACAACATTTATTCGTTACTTCAATTTATGTTGTATAATTTTATGACTCCAGAATATTATTAAGTATGTCAGTCGAAATTTATGACAGAGAAAACATTATGGACTTCAAAATTCGGAATTTACATTTTATGGGACAAAATATGGACCCACACTCAGTACCTAAAGCATAGTGAAATCCAACCTCTCTATAGAGTTCGTAGAATTTAGTGTATATTTAATTCGGTCTAAGGTTTGAGTTTGAGTTGTAATAAAACAAAGGCGTGTCAATTTTGTATTTTTTTAGTGTGTAGTCGGGTGCCTACAGTCACTGACCTTATGTCATCATCGTTAAGTTCGGCGCCTGATATGCTGATGCCAACGGCGTAGCTAGAGCTGTCGGAGGACCAGTCGCCGGTGGTGCTGCTGGCGTGGTCCGCCTCGCGCTGCAGCGCCTCGCGCAGCCTCCCCGCAAAGCTCAGGCGCCTCTCCTCGGTCGATAACTCTTTACAATATTGGAATGAATTTGGACGAGCACTCTCGCCCTTTCCCTCGTCTTCGCTACCATCTGGAAGATTAAGCCGTTAAAATAAACGCACCCGACGCTTAAAGAAAGTCTATAAAGAATGAATTAAAAATAAAAAAGTACACATTTAGTAGGTACTTAGAGCTTCCAATTCCACAGTGTCTACCTACTGCTGGACAAGTCCGTGAGCTCTAAGAATGCCCTGCGGATTTAAGAGAGTTACTTCATAGGCCGGGAGATAGTGACACAAATTATTGGGTCATTTGTACCAGTATGGCGGTTCTTCAGGGGTATGATGGTCATAGCGCTGGTACCGGCGGTAATACGCGAAGGTGATACCGTTGTTCTGCTTTCTCATTAACTCACAAAACTTTGTAAACTTACCGCCAAAAATTAAGCGGACCTGTTGTCTCAAAGTAAAATAAACCTTAAAACATTAAGCAAAGCTATCACGTTAAGGTTTATTTTACTTTGAGACAATAGCTCCGCTTAATTTTATATGACACTAGCTTCTGCCCGCGACTTCGTCTGCGTAGAATTATACATAAAAACCTTCCTCTGAATCACTCTATCTATTAAAAAAACCGCATCAAAATCCGTTGTGTAGTTTTGAAGATATAAGCATACATAGGGACATAGGGATATAGGGACATAGGGACAGAGAAAGCGACTTTATTTTATACTATGTAGTGATTATAAATAATGACTAGGTACTTTGCGATTTGACTTTATGACGTAATAATTTAAATAAAATTGAATCAGTATTTGACATCCGTCCGGTGGTAATTTGAAAACAGAACGTTACGCCGCCATTTACTACTGACAGAAAATAAAACGATATAGAGCTGTAATACCAGTTACATATTTCATTAATAAGATAAAATTAAATAATTCGAAAATTGTGTTATTATTGTAATTTTAAAACGACAGTGTGAGTTTATTCAACATCAGTCATATTTGTATTAATTAGGCAGTTACCTAGTGGTAACACTGGTAACTAAGCCAGCATTAGCAAATTTTGTAGCAACTGTTTAAGTAGGTACGGTCAAGTGCAAAAATAAGTATCGATAGGAACTTCTCAAAAATATGCCCCACGACCTTATTACGCTGGCGTAAGAGCGTATGGTACTTATTTTTGAAACTTTGTCTAGATACATATTATTACACTTGACTGTACCTAGCTAACTAACTATATATTTTAGTTTAGGTAATTTAGGTAATAGTAATACATATCAAAATAAAAACTAAGACTAAAATATTTATTAGACTTATGACCACACAACAACCCGAACATTTCTTTGCGTTTGGCATTTAATAAATATTTAGCTACTAAGGAATATAACTATGAGCATATTTAGCTTTCTTGCAGGTTTCAGTTTATGAATACCTGCGGCCCTACAGAAAGTAACGCCGGATTCAATAAGTTATTTCCACGCTACTTCAAAACGTGCATGGCAGAGAGTAGGTAATTAGTAGACTTACATTTTCCATAATCAAAGCTATCATTGGCACTGTGGAATTCTTCGTCGCTTGAGTTGCAACTCGAATAGAGACTGTCCTCTTGGCCGTCGAGTTGCCCGTGGGCCGGACTCCTCGTGACTGGAAGACATTCGCCTGAAGATCCTAGGACTATGAATCTTCCTCGACGATTATTCAGAGTCGCGCCGTCCGTTGATAACCAGCATTTCCGTTTTAATATTTCAACACCTTGAAATAACATAAACATTTATGCTTGAGTAGGTAGGTATCCACAGCAATACTACTTATACAGTTTATTAAAAGAAAATCACCAATGAAGCAGATTCTAGTGAAATTATTTATCGGCTTCATGGCGAAAGCGCTATTGAGGAAGTTTCATTCGAGCGTGTACATAGTCACTACGAGAGCGGTTAAAAGCAGATTTCTTTTATTGGTACAACCGATCGAACTCGAATCAAAAAATGTAGCAAGTAGGTATATAGATACATTGCTGTTTTTCAAGCAAAAAAGATAGATTGTTAGTCCATGAGTATCTTTATCCACCCTACGTTGCCTGTGATAGTTAAAATTTTAAAAAAGCACATTGCCTGTGTTTCTTCTCATTATGGCTGTTTGTCCTGAAGATATTTCAGCTTTTTATGAATATGAACAATATCGCAGGGCACCAAGACAGGCGTTCCCAATTTCGCTACCCTCACGTAGGTACACTTAAGTTGGCAATGTTGGCGCGTACGGCGATGCAAGATGGATTATGTTAATGTAAGAAGAATATAGGAGAAAGCGTATTAAACGTGGTCTCTTAACGGGGTTTTGATATAATTATTTTGCACATTGACCTAGTCTGATAAAAGTCGAGAAATGCCGAGTGGCAAACTACAAGCAATATTTAGTAGGCACTTTAGGTATGTACGATACGATAACAGGAACAGGGTCCTCTCGCTTACTCGGGTCGTTGAGGTTGAGCGTGTTGGCGCAATAGTTCTGCGGCGACGGACTCCGGCTGTTGCAGCTGTTTAGAGTGCTGCAAGACGACGCCTGCTTTATTACTACACTAGCTTCTACTTCGGGTGGGGTGTGGCTGAACGATTCTCCTGAAAATAGATGTGCGTTGCCCAGTAGTTCTAAAGTATAAGCGTAAGCAGTGGTGGATTTACACTAGGGGCAGTCGGGGCTAGTGCCCAGGGCGGCAAATTTTCTAGGGCGGCCAAATTTGGAAATTTTTATTATTCTGATTTTTAAGAAATAAGATATCAAAACTATTAAAATAAAATTTAAGTCATAGGGCGGCATTTTCTTCAGTGCCCCAGGGCGGCACAAATTTAAATCCGGCCCTGAGTGTAAGTTGCAACAAGTTACTGTAACGATAACTTTGACCATAACCGATGATTTTGACGTATATTCGAAGAATGAACAATGAAGAAAACTTATGAAATATGTAGCTATATGTCAAATTGTCGGCTATAGTTAAGTACTGTTACTGTTCAAGTACGTAAGTTGGTGCGACTCACGCTTATAGGTACTTTAGATGCATTTAATATAAATAGGTGGGTGCGGATCAAAATGCATAAAGTTAAAATTTTAATAATGACTCAAAATACATAGTGTTTCAAAATAAACAGTTTGAAAAAAAAACGGGCGCTTTTTTATTTCGATTTTAGGGATACTCAGTTTGACAAAAAAATAAGATAACTAATTGTCAATTTAATTGACGTTTTCCTTTATATTGTAAAAGTTACAAAAACAATAAAATTAAAATAATATCGAATGTTCTCCTCTGGCTGAAATAACTGCTGCACTTTGTGGCATGAAAAGTTTTGGGTGCCATTTTGTTTTTGCAAATGGGTTTAAATGTATGAGTATTCGCCAATAAGCGTCATAGTTTGGCGAAATGAATAGTGATGTAATTAAAACTGTACTTAGCTTTTTTGAATAAAGAAACTATAAACAAAACTATAAGTAAAACTATTTGTAAAATAAAGTATAAATAAATGTGACGAGTCATTAACCAGTTTGCACTTGATTTTTTTTCAAGATTCCGTGTCGCAAATTATTATTTTCATGACGTAATTCTAAAAGTATAGTTTCGTACATACTTTCAGTGGTTCATGTGACGAAGTTAATAGTCATAATAATAATAATTTTGATATCGAGAAAAGCCGTAAGTATCACAAAAACACACGCGGACGAAGTCGCGGGCAACAGCTAGTTTTATATATAAGAAGATAAAACCAACCTATTGGGGAGAGCCTTCGTTCATGCCTCTGAGTGTCACGAGATTGCATGGGAGTTTGTTGAAAGCCGAGAAGACATTTGTTGAGTTCACGCAGTACATTGTCTTCTTCCCATTGACTTAAGGGTAAAGCACTATAATCTTCAGCATCCATCATACACACTGTAACCTGTTTGAGCAAAAATATAAAGTAAAATCACATTTAGAAACCGTCCAAGCCGTAGTTACCTATAGTGACAAATGTTCAATATTAAGTTTAGAGCGATTATATTAGGTATACTCGTTTACTTGCATTTGCAAAGTCTACGAGTATGGACCTACTTAAAGGTGATAGGTACAGTCAAGGGCAAAGATATGTATACACCATAGAGTGTCAAAAAGCATGGTCATCTAAATGGTCATAAATTTGGCAACATATAAAAGTACATAAATTAGTATACATGATTTGAGAGATAACTATGTATACAACATTTGCAATAATATGTCCTCATGTATTAGGCCATAAACTTAGAAACACCGTAAAGTTCAAAAATATGTATACACTATTTAACCATTAATTATGTATCTAATATGATAACCAAAAATATGTAAACAATCCAAAATTCTATTAACACAACTCTATTGTCAGGAGCTTATAAACGTATTTGCGTAACATCGAACTCTGTAATCTTAATGTAATCAGCCAACCATTGAAGCTTCAAGTCGTACAACAACTGCTATTCCAAACTCTTTAACTGATAATTACTCTATTTATTTTAAATCATGTCATGTGCCCACAATCTTGCTAAATGTGGCCTGTAGGTTGTAGGTACCTGTTACCATAGACTCTGTCTACCCCGTAAAGGATAAAGACGTGATTTGTGCATATGCATGTAGCATGTGCATGTGTCATATGTTACTCTTGGATTTTTTAATTCCATTTGACTTACCGTTTCTCATGGTTTATCTGGCGGCTTTTCATTAATTTTGAAGGAGAAAATGTATCGTTTAAGCGATCATTTAAAACATAGGATTGTTGCCTTATGCGAGGAAGGTATATACGTGCTTGATATAGCTCTGCTGACGAATTAGACATCACGGTAAGAAATATTAAACATGTTAATAATAACGTACTATAGAAAATATTACTCTCTACTCACTTTGTCTTAAGTTTAAGGAGTGGTTTTCTTTATTATACAGTTATTTTAAGTATACTTTGCCTTTTATTAAGTAAAAAAAAATTAGAAAATAGCGTAAATCGCCAATTACTGTATGATTTGATATTGACGACACGGATGGCTCAGTGGCGAAGCAACCGCTTTCTGAGTCGAAGGTCCCGGGTTCGAAACCCGGCCAGGGTAATGTTTGTGTGATCAACTCGAATATTTGTGCTTGGGTCATGGATGTTCTACATACATACATATATACATACATATATCACGTCTTTATCCCTTACGGGGTAGACAGAGCCTGAGGAAACAAAACCTTAAGGCCACGTTTAGCATGATTGTAGGCGTATAGGTGGAAAAATTAATCAAAATAGTGATGGGTTGCTAGCCGCATCGCCTATAACATGATTCCAAAAAATTTCGCCCATTCCCTCGATGGACTTTTACCATCTGCGCGGGACGAGAAGCAACTGGTACATTCTATGTTTTTCCTATATATACATACATTCACGTACATTCTATGTTCTATATATTTAAGTATGTATTTATTTATATAGGTATGTATATCGTCATCTACTCGTAACTAGTACCCATAACACAAGCCTTCTTGAGTTTATGTATACATATTTCGATACTTTGGGTATATATTTATTTTTGTCCCTGAATGTACCTTTTCATCTTCAATCAAAATCAACGAAATCTGAATCTGTAAAATCTATTAAACATGCCGATTGATAACTTCGTGGTGACAGGTCAAAACATGCGACAAACATATGCAATGACAAGTCTGTACTGTTTTCGTGAATTGTCAAAACATACTTTACAAATTTGTTTCGTGTGAGTAGGCCGTAAAGTTGATATTCGCAGATTACATTTTGTATACATATTTTCGTAGCAATTACTGAATCTATATATAATGACATAAGTATGACTATAATATTTTGCATTATTTGCAGGATACTAATAATGGAATTTTGATTGTATACAAGTTTTTGGACTTGCCAGGTACATATTTATGTTGCCAGTGTAGTTTGCATATTAATTCCCATTTGAATGAGTATATATCTTATTAACTTTATATGATTACTTATTTTCTTTCACATTACTTGCATATATATCTTTGCCCTTGACTGTACTTAATTGACGGGTACGTATTACAATGTCTAAAATTAAAAAACCTAACGTAAAATAACCTACGTTCAAAATCCCTAAAATCTAAATACCTAATGTTTTTTTCACTTAAATTCAAAATACCGAAAGTTTAAAATGGCTACGTATGGCAATGCCTAAAATTAAAAAACCTAACGTAAAATAACCTACGTTCAAAATCCCTAAAATCTAAACACCTAATGTTTTTTTCACTTAGGTATATTCAAAATACCTAAAGCTTAAAATGATTAAATTTCGGCGAGCGAGCGAAGCGAGCGATCAAGACGGTTCGGGGCGGAAGCGACTCAGAATGGTTAGGTTCAATTTTTTTACTTTGAGTGAGGCGCATGCGCATAACATGAAGTCGACGAACTTATTAAATGTACTTGAAACCGTGAACTACATATATGTTCATAGTAGTCTTGGATCAAAATGAATAATAATTATTATGTTCATAAAATCCACATATTCTGACAGGCAACTACGGAACCCTACACTGCGCTTGGCCCGACACGCTCTTGGCCAATTTTTCACTTTACGTAGGTATGTAGGCATAATGGAGGTAGTTAAGTAACTTACGTACTATAAAAAAGCACCGCTCTGTCTGTTTGATTATTAAATATGGCGCAAAAGATTAAAATCGAATTTGATTTATAAATAAATTATCAAATTACTAATTATTCTTTTAATTGACTACAAATACAGGTTAATACATAGTTACCGTTGTGGGCTCCTCCAAAAATTCTATGTTACTTTTGTGTTTCCTATCTGAGATTCTGCTAAATATCCTAACATTTTCCACCTTTAACACTTCATTATCTTCTAGGGCTTCTACTGATAACATGACCGGCAAGAGTTCAGGCATCATGAACATGGATAGAGATTCCTGTAATGAAAACAGAAGAGCAGTTTATAAATACAATTAAGCCAGCCTGTCACGCTTGACGCTATATGCCGTTCTCAGATTTCGCGAACACCACAGTAAGTACCTACCTACAGTTAATAACTGACCTGTGATTCTCCGTCGATGAGCACTTCGCCTCCAACTCTGTTAGTCGCGAAGCAGACCCGGAGAGCGTCCTCGCTCTCGCAGCGCTCCGGTCGGCCCTCGTGTCGCACCAGCAGCTTGCACAGCGGGAGAGTGCACTCTAGCCAGTCTTCAATGGTCAACCATTGTTTCGAAGTCATCACCTGAAATTACCGGCAAAATGTGTTTATATTTTAACGTTACAAATTTACTTTCTTTTTGGGACCCAAAACTAACTAGTTAAGTAGCTAATACAAATTATAATTTTATTATGGCTTCAACTATATGCATGTAATATTGTTGGTAGTTTTGTCTCTCCTAGTAGGTAAGAATAACTATTTGAAACAATTTACTTAAACCCGATTAATGAATATATTTGATTATAAATATATATCTGAAATCGTTAATTAGCTAAAATTACCTGTCTGCTTATCTTGATTGAGCCCTCATTGTTGTTTTTATCCAACCACTCAAAATAGTGGAGTAAGCTTTTTAGCTTATGAATTTGTGATTTCCTGTAAACATTCAAATAAATACCTATAGAAGAAAAACATCCACGTGAAAACGATTAAGTATGTCATTGAGTTCGAAATAAATATGAATACCTGTGTAAATTCTTAAAAAAATGGGTAAAATTGAAGTCTTGTAAAGTTGGATGCGTCTTTAGCGTCCTTTTAGGAAGGGTCGAGAAGAAAGCATGAGCTATCAGAGAAGATACGAAATTGTATTCTAATTCTGTCACGTCACCTGCAAACATTGAGCACGAAATGATAACAAGTCCAGGATCAATTTATTAAGTAGGGCCGAAATTAGCGTTTCGGTTAAAATATAGAAGAATTGCGTACTTTGCTGCTGTAAACTGAATATAAGTCCTTTCGGGGGTCTCCATCTTTTTAAATGCAATGCTCGGTTCACCATAATTCTAATAGTATTGTCTAAGAAATGCCTGCGCTCCTCATTTTCCATTTCTTCAGTTAGGAACCGTTCTAAGCCTTTCATTAATTCGGGATCTTTGACATCGTCTTCTGGGTCTATACCAATGCTGTAACAAGATTTTGTTGGATGATGCGAAGTAGGTAGCTACATAACCTAATTAAAATATGTTAAAATATTTTAAAGCATGTTTTAATAAGTAAAAACATACTTGCACATGTCGTGAATTTTTAACATGCTGGCGGTCAGTTTAGCAGGGGACGATGCAAGTAAGAGGTGCTTGAGGTGGCGCTGCACTGACGTCCACCAGGGCAGGTCACATGGCAGCATGACGAGAGCCATCCTGGAAACAAAAAGTACAAAAACCTTTATTGCAAGATACTACTAAATAAGTAGTATTAATTATTTATATAAAAGAGCATCATTAACACTTTACTGATTTTAGTGTAGTGGTTGTTTGAGAATGATTTCATCATAGTGCCCTGGGTGTTCCCTCTGAAGTTATTGTAGTAATTATGAAAGTTAAAAATATTTAATTGCAACGCCGTCTGATATCTATTTAATTAGTATATGTCTATAAACACGATTTCACCAGACCACTAGATTCATTGGTAGCTAAGTTACCTACTAGGTCAAGAAATTATGACTTCATTCTTGGACTTCATTGGGCGATTCGATACCTAGGTTCCGTTCACAAGATAGTACATCTACCATCGTTAATTGATTTTTTTATTACAGTAATGAAGCAAGTTAATGTGGCAGTTTTAGACCCATGTTGATACAACATTATTTAGGTAGGTACTCGTAATACTTACCACCAGAAATCCATAGTTAAAATCTGTCGGTACCTAATACTCCTCCCCGTCCTGTAGGTACCTATATAATAATAGTCTATGAAAGTAGTATCTAAGAGTGACGAAGATCACTCGTTACATTAGTTTAAAACAAAGTCGCTTTCCGCTGTGTGTCTGTCTGTCCCTATGTATGCTTAGATCTTCAAAACTACGCAACGGATTTTGATGCGGTTTTTTTAATATACCTATAGATTGATTCAAGAGGAAGGTTAGGTAGGTATTTTATAATGCTCTTACTTTGACTAAATTTTTTGTATGGGATTAAACAAATTAAGTAAGTACTCGCACCGCGCGTCGGTGTGATGGCCCCTCGAGCACTATCCAGCCAGAAAAATACTACTAAAGCGCCTAGTGCTCTCTGTTGTTGGCACTAACCAAACAGCGATGGATCTAACACTCTACTGTGGGGAATTCAAAGAGTCCAAGATGGAGCTCTCGCCTATCCAATCGGCCGTCCGTCTGTCTGTCCCTTTGTCACCGAGATCTACTTAACGGGGAAACCCTTGATGCTACGGTCTACATACTCGAACATACATACGTATGTTATTGACCGAAGGCTAAATAAATAAACGCAAAATTATTAAAAATACATGCAAAGGGGGGCTGGAGAAAAAATATCCTATCACAACAGAAACCTTCGTGTCAGAGATCACTCTCACTTGGACAGCTTTTTTTTAAATTTCGTTATTGTCGCGTATGTAATGATTAAAGTGATTAAGGCAAATACTGTATTTATTTTTATATAATTCTGTAAAGTATTGCTATTTTTAAGAGGGAAAAATATAGTTATAATACTGTTATATTGCTTTTATAGTTATTGTTCGTACATACATACATACATACAAATCACGTCTTTATCCCTTACGGGGTAGACAGAGCCTAAGATTGTTCGTACCTATAGTAGTATTAAAATATTAATAGAATAGGTCAAACATCGGACGCATTTAGATGCAGTCGTAGCAATCAGTTAAATCAGTGGGCGGCGAATAGTGGGCTACTCGAACCGACTACGTTGCGCGCCGTACCGTGCTGTCACTTGGATTCGATTTGACATTTCAAGTTTTGAAGTTTGCACTTTGAACACGACATGAACTTGCGCAAAATTTAAACTGCATAATAATTAGTTACCAGAATAAGTGTCTGTGAAATCATAAATATACATAAGGTTAATATAAGACTGTTACATTTATATCAACCATACGAAATTAATTTAGTGACCTTTGGCGCCTTCCCAAGTTACGAAATATTTATTTTAATACTGCAAGTTACGTGAGGTACTTTATTTCATTTATTTTTATCTAATTCACTGATAAGTTAAGTGGTATCGATCTTATACGTATCAATTCGCTTCAGTTCATCGTTTTGATTAATACTATTGTCTGTTATCTGGCTTGTATAGGTTATGTCGTGTTTAATAGTGGAGGTTTAGATAAACAGTATCAATAACTTTCGTGTGGAGCAAAGGTTGTTAAATAATCATGACGCTGAAGGTTAAATTACTAAAGGCCCTAATTTTGGGTGCGCCTGCTTCTGGAAAAGGAACGATTTCATCTCGGATTGTGAAGAAGTACAAAATTGAACACGTATCTAGTGGAGATAAGTTGAGGGACCACATACAGAATCAGACTGACCTAGGAAAGGAAGTGAAAAAATATTTGAATGAAGGCAAACTAGTTCCAGATGATTTAATGATCAAGTTTATGACAGCGGAATTGAAAAAGGTAAACAATAAGCCATGGTTACTAGATGGCTTCCCCAGAACTGTGGGACAAGCTGATGCATTGTGGAAAATACAACCTGTGGATGTAGTACTGAATCTTGTGGTGCCATTTGATGTCATCATCAACAGAGTTAAGAGCCGCTGGGTCCACCTACCTTCAGGTAGAGTATACAACATTGGTTTTAATACACCTAAAGTGGCTGGCAAAGATGATGTGACCAATGAAGACTTAGTTCAGCGGCCTGACGATAAGCCTGAGGCGGTGCAGCAACGTCTTCAGATATATGGTGATATTACTCGTCCAGTCATTCATTATTATAAGGAAAAAGGTATTCTTGAAGAATTTCATGGGCGTACATCAGATGAAATATGGCCGAAGGTTGATGCCTTTTTAGATCCTCTATTTGATACGGATTAGTGCTCAAAATATAATGCAAATACCAAGAAAGACACGGTGCTAGACAGATTTGGTTTGATTTTTTTAGTAATGTAGAAGTTTGGTTTCATATATAGTAGAAGAGGTTGTCCTGTGTTGTAGTTGTGTAGTGTTCCAATAAGGGTGTTTTTGTTTATAAGAGCATAGCATATTCCCTTGGGTTTGGTCCAGCAGGTTGTTTATCTTTATTTATATAAATTAAGATTCAAAACCCAAGCAGCTGTAATGCACAAAACTGCCATAACTTGTGATAGCAAGAACATGAATAAATAATTGAAGCCATACCTATGTGTAGGTGATATGAACTTGAAATTCGTTTTTGATGGTTATTAAGTATTGTAATTAATAAGCACACAGGAGATGAATTGGCTGAATAAGTTTTTACTAAACATATTGTAAAGTCTTCCATATTTCTAAGACTAAAACTGTAATTTTATGTTTGAATGTAGATACATTAGTAATAAGGATACACAAATAAACAAACATATTTTTTATTATCAATGCAGTTTTTTAACAGAAAGGCCTCCCAGGCTCATTATTATTAAAAACCATGTTAAACTTTTAGAATAATATACAATGTTAGACTCAAGTGCTTTGTTTTTTATAATGTCTCATTACCTCATGCAGATTTTTACTAAGATAATTGAATGTACCAAAAGCAGCTTTTTTTGTTAGTTTATTGGTAGTCTGAAGGTTTTGGCGCATTGATCTGTAAAGATATCCCTAACTTATTTTTTTATTTAATATAATCTTTTATAACTTTGATAATTGCACATTTGTGATTCCAGTTGAGAACCATCTAATTTTATAAAAAAACTGAAAAGTTTGACACATATTACCTAACTAGGCCCAAAAACTAAGCAAAACTGGCTGGCTGGCTGCAAGGGATAAATTATCCCGTTTAACTTAAATACATATTAAACGTCAAAAGCTCAAGCGCAAACAATTGTACGTACGCGTCAACCATACCTACATTCGTCGTCCAAATAAAGCCAAGTTTGTCAAGTTTAAGAAAGGAAACTAAATATATATATTATGAAAAGCACTATAGAATGATTGGAGGGATAGTCTAGTCAGTCTTGACGACATTCGATGTTTTTAATTTGGGTTAACTAACACGCTAAGTAACCTGTTAACTATCTTTAAAGTCCTATATCTTCTGACACCCCCCTCTTCAACAGCCGCTAAAAAGACTAGTCTCGGATATTTCCATGTTAAGTCTATCATATTAATTAAATACTACATACATAGACTTCTAAAATCATAACCCATCCTTTTTGCTGTTGTCGTTATATCAATCGCTGCATGTTTGAGAGATCATCGCCTTTAACAGCTCGACCGATTTGGCTGTTTTTTTCTTGTGTTGAACAAGAAATTGTCAGCGCCTAAGAACTTACAAGGTTTGTAGATAGACACCTAAATTAGTGGTTATAGTTAGCTATTTAAGTTAATAAAGACATACCTACATACACAAATCACGTCTAGTCGTCGTCGTAGGGGATACTTACGGGGTAGACAGAGCCCACGGCAACAAGTCCTATTGTGTCAAAGTTTAACATAACACTCGCGACATTTGTTATTCAATTGTATAAGTTGTTATGTATTATTTATATTCACTGCTCTGATAAGCGAAATCTAAAATTTCAAGAACCTACACAAAATTATAGTTATTTGCAGATATTTTAAAGCTTTTGTTTTCTGTTATCGTTGAAGTTGTTGGTAGCTAGCCACATACTTAGGTATATGTATTATTCTTCTCTAAATACTCAGATATCTATTTTACACTTCGGTTATGAACTTATGAAAATATATCCTCTTGTTGTATTTTACTCCTAGTTAGTAACGAATCACTTTAGTAGGTTAACAAAAGCGAACAGATCTGGTTGCATCTATTAATTGCTGTGATACAGTGTGGAAAAATTTAAGCTGATACAAAGTGCTACCTTACCTGTCGCGAGTGCTACTCTGTAGGAACCGTAAACATTAACTGCACGGGTCACTGTGTACGCTATGCACAGTCGCTACGCGACAATCTCCTTTTTACGCACTTTTTTCATTGTGTATAAGAGAGTCGTCCACAGATCTTACTTTGCACATACAACATCTTATTGCTTTCTTATAGACAGAAATAGTGTAGTGAGTGAAAACGCGGCCGGCCGCGGGCGAGACGCGAGCGCGCGAACCCCAGTTATTTTTAGCCGCTTTCATGCATCGATGCTGAAATTAGATTGTAAATAAAAATTTTGGGCTACAAAGTCGTAGTTCTCATTTTCCACGCAGCTAGCACGGTATTATCCTAACTTAGTTTTCGCAAAGTTTTATGTTATATTTTTCTAGGTAGGTATGTTTTATTTATCTAGAACAGATGTAACCACATTCAAATGCCTGACCGGACATTTCATGGTCACTGCGAGTAGGTTACACTCACGTTACAATATACTGTCAAAGTATTTTTAGTATGGTTTTAAATTGTGACTGCTCAATAATCATTCAGCAATTTTGATATTGAATTTATAAACGCTACGGAGTTAATCAGTACCACTACTTATTAATTATCTTAACACAATACTAGAATTATAAAAATAAATAGTTATATTCATGAAGTTCAAAAATTATTTGAAACGTTTACTTTTTAAATTCGCTTTCGACATAGATATCTAGTCGGATTTTGAAAGTAACGTTTTCTTACCTCAGTAATAGACGAAAAACTTGTTAAACATTAAGGCAAAATATTTGTACTCTCGATCACAATCTGGAGAACATTGAATTAGGTTGGTACATAAGTATCTATTTAAACTGATAACACTCACTTGACACACAAAAACGAGCAGTGACGGGCTGATTTGTATTTTTTCAGTAATTTATTCTTCTTAAAATAATATCAGGACCCGAAAATTGCAGGTTATTTTGCTCGTAGTACATAGTGGTATAGAGGAATAAGACGTGCAGTTCAGTAAGCGATTCGGGCTGTACTGACGTCGTTGTGCCGACTTTCACTAGGGGAAGGCTACAACTACCCTTGCCCTGGCGGCCGGCGCGGTTTCAGCACCCTCCACCCCCGTCCGTGACGTCACTCGAGCCGCGTCACGACCTACGATGCCGGCGACGCGTCTGCCCGCCGTGCTACCCACATTACGACAAAATACTGCTAGCTGTGCAGTTGACTTCCCTATTATAATACATAGCTCATCGCTTCAATATCAAGGATTATCTATCGACATAATATGTATAATTACCAATAGTATGTAGAAGTAACCATCTGCCGATAGCTTACTTTTAAGAATTCAAACTCGCAATTAACAATACGACAAGTATGTAGATATTTCTATAGTGGCCAAGGAGGAGGCCGATTTTAGAAAATACATCACTGGAAAGTTATTTCGAAAGTGGTAAAAACTAAAGTGCTTATATGATTTTTTTAAGAAGTCGACAAGATAAAATTTTAAAAAATAGCATCCGAATTGAGAACCTCCTCCTTTTTTTGAAGTCGATTAAAAAACGCCTCAAACACGTTCGAGACCTTTTAGCAAGGAAAAGCTTAGTAAGTAAATAAGTAAGTAGTTACCTAAATGCTTTATTGTACAAATATAAAGAAATAGATACAATTCACAAAAAAATAAAAATAACATTAATATGCACAAAGGCGAACTTATCCCTATAAGGGATCTCTACCAGTTAACCTTTGAGTAGATGAGTGGAGCATTAAACTTAGTCTGAGTTGCACCAAGGTACTTTAACAGTAATATTAACTATAACCGATGTATTTCGTAGGCTTTCTGTCAAATATACTTTCAAGTCGTCGGTTATGTTTAAAGTTACCGTTAAAGTACCTAACTTGGTGTACCACTTTCAAATGGTACTTTCGAGTGAAGCTGCGTTCAAAAGGGTTCCTTCCAGTCGTCTTCTTATATTATTACAACAGGCTGTCAAGGGCATTAGGGGGCCGTTATAGTGAAGCGTGTCGCGATAGTTTTTCAAACTGTTACTTTATTTCACCCGCGGTCACATGCCTGGGGCGTAGGGAAGCCACTTTTTAATTAAACAGCTATTTAGGCGTCCCCATGGCTATGAAGCCTAATAACCGCTACACGTGACGCCCCAAAAACTACGGCCTTCGTCAATCTTTAACGTCTCGTGCAACTCCGATAATTAAGCCAGTGTCATTAATGCAGGTTAAATTTTAACCTTTTTGCGAGACGATGAATGATAGAAAATCAAGTGTCCACAGTGAAGACACTTATCGTACGTTTTGTCACGGGCGTAGCCATGTTTTAGTATCGGGGGGTTCAAGATAGAGTAGGTAAAATAGCCCTTAATAAGAAATTTATTTTAATTCTATGAATGTACTTTTCAGGGGGAGGGGGGGGGGGGTCGGACCCCCAAAACCACCCCTGGCTACGCCCGTGCGTTTTGTATTCCTTTTTAGGGTTCCGTACCACTAAAGGAATAAAGGAACCCTTATGAGATCACTTCGTTGTCCGTCTGTCTGTTCGTCAAGACCTTTTCTCTCAGGAACGCGTAGAAATATAAAACTGAGATTGATACCAAATACTGAGGTCTGCGGTCCCTTGGAGATGTGAAAAAATGACCCTCTGAGTCAACTTAATCACAAGATACAGTCATTAGAAAAGATATTTCCATACAAATTGCCGAGCTTGAATAACCTATCGGTCGGACAACTGTCGGTGACATTTGTGACAGTTCTGTTTACATTACAAATTCAACGAGAATCTACGCCGGTTGGCTTCATAGGTATTGACCACGCATTGCAATTCGAATTGTCACTTTTCACCGACAGTTGTCGAATTGGTAAAATAGGGGCCATATGACCTAACAATTTGAAATTTGGTATGAAGCTACCTCTAGCAAAGCCAATTAAATAAATCTAAAAATCTGTTTTTTAATGCCTGTCTATGTATTGATATGGCAAAACGCACCTTAGATTATAAGATAATATTTCAATGCCAATGTATTTGGTTAGACGTGTCGCTGTATCAACACTACAATACCACTTCTTACCATGTCTAAAGCATAATAATTTTTTTCATTTCATTTCAAGATCCAATATAAAATGACCTCACACTGCCTACATTTTGTTCAGGGCTCTGCTCTCGACAGTCTGTACATGGAAGATATTAAAAAAAATTGTCTGGGGATACTTAGAATCGATAACAGAACACGTTCCAACAGTTTATAGAATTTTTGTCTGTTTATCTGTATATTTGCTAATCTGTTGAGAAAATCTCCGGCTAGTTATAGGCTACTTTTTATCCCGGAAAATTGTATAGTTTCCGCGGGATAGCGATAAACATGTCAAAGGTCGCAACGTAAATAAATATTGCTTCAGTATCATAGAAGTGCACTACGGAGGGATTTTTCAAAATTCCCACGGGATAGGGAATAAATGGGGTTTGAAAGTCCATTGAAAAAGGAGGCTGTCTCCATAACTATGATTACAGAGTCTTGAAATTTGGCACAAAAGTAGGGAATCATAAAGGCTGCAAATTGATTAAAGACTTTTGAAATTCCCGCGGGATAGGGAAAAAAAGGGATTTATAGTATTAGGTAGTTTGAAATCTTCTTATCTCTGTAACTATTATCACTATAATCTTTAAATTTGGCATACCTGCCAGTGGGTAATTATGAAAGGTATCTGAAACTGACACATAACTCTAAAGGATAATTAATATAATGTTCTTGGATTATAAGAACGAGGAGAAAAATGTTTTAATTGTAAGTAAATCGAAGAAAACTCTTTTTTTATTTCCGTCATATTATCACGCAATCAGGTATACAAAAAAAGTTTTTTGAAGCGATAACTTCTTATGGCAGGGTGAACTGCTTCATAACGTAACGCGTTACGGCGCCTGTCTGTCTGCCTTCCCCTTCTCTGACGCATACGGCAGCGGTAGGCAGGCTCTTCCTCTCTCACTCTAACACTCAGCGCTAGTCGTATTTCGGACAGACGCTTTCCCCTCTCACTACTCAGTGTTTAGTGTGCGATAGACATATAATCTTAGTAGGTAACTTAGATTAGTTTAAGTTATCACTTCTGTCGCGCGTCCCGAGACGCACGCTTTTCCTTTTTTGCAATGTATCTAATCATTTTGGAGTTATTTTTAAAGTATTTTCTGCTTTTCCATCATCATCGTTGACGCTCGCTCCAGCGACACGAAGAAACCTCAATGCTCTTTCTTCCTAAATTGTGCGTCACCGTACTGTACCACATGTACGTAGGTACAACTTGATCGCCTGCTCGCCGTGAGAATGAGGGCACCACCCCCACCCTGCCGACACGTCAGCATTGTTGGTGGCGTTTGGCACTAGGCTTTCATAAAAATTGGGAGTGGAATCGGCCATTTTGGACCGGTAAATGGCCGGTTAATTATGTTTGCTTTTTCACATCATGTAGATACCTAAGTGCTAGCTGTAGTTAGCTAGGCAGGTAGATACATCAGCGGTGGATTTGTGTAAGTAAGTATGGGTTTTATGATTGAGGGAGACATTTAAACTGATGAACAAAAATAACGGATTACTTTTCATACAATTTTGTATGGAATCCGGCCGGCCCGACTTTTGAAATGGACGTCACTCGACAGTGGTAAACATCTGTTTAATCTTATATACTACACCTCGATAATTTTTTTTAACTCGTTCACAAGATTGATGAGAGCTGTAATTTTCTTTTAAGCTACTTGTATTTCAAATGCAGCACGATTTTTCACCACTTGTTCTTTCAAAAATCGGGCCCGCTATACATGTTTTATGACAGAAAACTTAACACTAAAGCATACAGTAGTTACCTACTTGTCATTTCGATTGCCACTATCGGAACGAAACGCCAACAACCAGTTCTAATAGTATTTGACATATTAACGCAAGTGCGATCAAGACGTATTTTGTGATCGAAAAATAAGGTACCTACACTAAGCGTAAGTACGGCCAAAAACTTATTTTGTTGAGCCACTATGGAACGCTGGCATATTGATATTGCCAAACTTTAGCAACGTGTCCAATCAATCAATCATTTATTCACAAGAACATATGGTTTGCATAGATGGTATTGTAAGCAAGTATCAGTTCCTTATATTCAGCCATTTGAGGCGCGTGTTTTCAACACTAACAAGCAATCATATCACTATGACAACGTCCCATGTATGCTCACCAATTAAAGAAGTTTACTGTACTATCCGGTGGCACTTCTTTCATTCCTTCTTATAGCAGCTATTTTTTGTATTAATTACCTACTGTTGTAACATTATTGTCATGTCATAACCTATTGTGCTACGTTACTATCATCAAAACCCTTCCACATAAAAAATGTATTGGCTGGTATATAATAGTTAGGATAACTATTGACACCTCTTGCTTGCGCTGCTACCCTAATGCCCAACACTAACGTAGGTACACGGAGCGTCGCGCAGCTGGCGGGGCGTTCAAGTTGCGATGCCGTGGCGTCGAGTAACACCTCTGAACTCCTGTGGTCCTGGTACTCCTTGTGGGTTCACAGTAATGCCTTTGTCATTAAAGCTGGAGGACGTAGGTACATCCAATTTGTCATGCAAACCGCGCTTCCCGTTGTTCACTCAGAAATTTTACCCCCTTAACTTAACTGCTTAAATGTTAAGAGGGCTTAAATGTTTTTCGTGCGCGTCTATTACATAGGTATATGGATGCATGTGGGTTATCTTTATTAAATAACTTGTAAGCGTCTTCCAAATGGATATACGGATAAACTAAATCTTTGATTTAGGCGCCTCGATGTGTGTTTCTATATTTTTCATCTTACAAACCTTTCTTGTAAGGCTTTAAAAAACAGTCACATTAATCCATAGCTGCTTAGGTACTTATAAAGTAATATGTTGATAAAAGTACCCCAAGTAGGTAAACTAGAACTGCAGGCTGGACAGCTTAACTAGAACTGCAGGCTGGGTCATAATATTGAATTAATCACCTGAAAACTGAGTACACAATAAATAGACAGCTTAACTTGAACTGCAGGCTGGGTCATAATATTGAATTAATCACCTGAAAACTGAGTACACAATAAATAGACAGCTTAACTTGAACTGCAGGCTGGGTCATAATATTGAATTAATCACCTGAAAACTGAGTACACAATAAATAGACAGCTTAACTAGAACTGCAGGCTGGGTCATAATATTGAATTAATCACCTGAAAACTGAGTACACAATAAATAGACAGCTTAACTTGAACTGCAAGCTGGGTCATAATATTGAATTAATCACCTGAAAACTGAGTACACAATAAATAGACAGCTTAACTTGAACTGAAGGCTGGGTCATAATATTGATTTAATCACCTGAAAACTGAGTACACAATAAATAGACAGCTTAACTTGAACTGCAGGCTGGGTCATAATATTGAATTAATCACCTGAAAACTGAGTACACAATAAATAGACACCTTAACTTGAACTGCAGGCTGGGTCATAATATTGAATTAATCACCTGAAAACTGAGTACACAATAAATAGACAGCTTAACTTGAACTGCAGGCTGGGTCATAATATTGAATTAATCACCTGAAAACTGAGTACACAATAAATAGACACCTTAACTTGAACTGCAGGCTGGGTCATAATATTGAATTAATCACCTGAAAACTGAGTACACAATAAATAGACAGCTTAACTTGAACTGCAGGCTGGGTCATAATATTGAATTAATCACCTGAAAACTGTGTACACAATAAATAGACAGCTTAACTTGAACTGCAGGCTGGGTCATAATATTGAATTAATCACCTGAAAACTGTGTACACAATAAATATACAGCTTAACTAGAACTGCAGGCTGGGTCATAATATTTCCATTTTCTTACACATGTAGTTTTAAGTGTCTACAATGATGGGATGGTAATGTAATGAGAGTTCAATTTTCTTTATAACGTAAACTTGTGTATTTTCGAATAAAGGAAGAACACCTAGCGATTTATAACGCTGTAAATACTGTAATACTTAGTGGTTCCATAAAAGGTAAACACGTACATTTGCTCCCGGCAGCATCAGCGGATTCCCTCTTCTCGGCCCTGAGTAGGTAAACGGTCATTTCCTTGACGGTCAAAAATAATTCAATAATCACTTGATCCGACATAAAGATAATTCTGATCTTCACAGTTGTGACATAGGTATGAGTCACGATAGTCGGCTAAGAAATTCCTTTATCGCCCTAAGAGTGTCATTTGTACGGCTTAAAACATTAAAGACATTTACACTCACAAGTCAATGAGACAATCAGCTTTATCATTGTTTTTCTGATGTTAAAATTAATGGTAAGCCACGCGTCGTGCCTGCGTTGGGTTGGATTGGTTCAATAAATTTAACGCACGTTCATTCGAAATCGATGCTCAGTCCCGAGTGACGTCATAGGGCACGATATTGATTTTCTTTGCCTTGCTTTTTGCCATTCTTGTTGTCCTAGTACACGAGGAGAGCTAGGAAAACGCTTAATCGCGGGAAACGGAAAACTCATAAATCTCATAATAATATAAACATTATATAAATCAATTTCCAGCAGTAGGTAATTTGGCGTAGATTAATGTCATAAAAGAATTTGTCTCTATCATCCCACCTGTCTCCTTGGTCTACAGCGTCGTTGATGCCGAAACTGTCCTGGTACTCTCCAAAGAGCTGTTATCTAAATATTATTAACGATGAAATACATAAAGAACACGCTGTTAAAGAAAGCATATTACACAGTCGATGAGTACATGTGTGATGAGGACATGACATGGCCATCTTTGGAAAAATTACCATAAGAATCCAGTGTTTTTTGTGAGTGATCCTGTAGTGTGTATATACGTGTGTGTGTGGGTGTGTGTGTATGTGTGTATGCGTGTAGTGTCTCTAGATACGGCGGTCTCTGGCCCTGTTGCTACCGTCGGCTGTTTAGGTTAGCTGATCTTGATTAATTATGATTTTTATTATGATTCAAAATTGTATAGCTATTATTAATTATGAATATTAAGATAGGTATTATCAATATAAATATTGTACCTACTGTAATTGTTTATTTAAATATTTATTCTATTTTTCATAATTATTATTGTTTACAATGACGTAAATATTGCTATGTCATACTAGGTATTGCGTAGGTATATTGTTAAGCTTATGGATTTCCGGTTTCATTTTTTTTTTTTTTTTTTTTCTCTTTTACTATTTAGTTGCAGGCTAACGACGTCGAAGTTCCCAAAACGTTCCCATAGTGTGCCTGTGGGGACGGAAGCGAGACATGCCCTCGGTACCGCTCTGCTTTCAGAGCAGGACATGAGTGCGTGGAAGCCAACATTGGGGGCGGCAGACGCAAGCTTGCCTTCGGAATCCAAAAGCTTATTGGTTACTTACTTGACATGAAATGTATATTTCATAATTTTGTTTTATATATTTTTTTTTTTCTTGCGACATTGGAGACATCTCCAATTAATTTATTTGACGTTAGAGGCGTTTTACACCTCCACTTAACTTATTGTTATTATTTTCTTTTCTTTGTTTTTTATTTTTGACTAGTAGAGACTTTATACATCTCTACTATTTATAGATTAATATAATTTAAGGCTCGGGGACCTTATACATCCCTTTTATAAATGTATTTAATTTAAGTAGAACTTAAGTATTCTTACTGTATTTTATTTTGAAAAAATGACTTTCTGCCAAGTTTCTTGCGGCGCATTCTTCTTGGCAATGATGGTCTTTCCGAATGTGCTGGTAGTTTCAAAAAGACATGTAAAAGAGCCCCTGGCGGCCAATTTGCAAAAATAAATTTTCATTTTCATTTTCATTTCATTTTCATTCAAAGTCATTCACTTAACAAACTTAGGATGCTTAACTATTAACTACATGTAGGTGACAGTTAAGCCATTAACAATAGACAAGATAATCATTTTCATTATTTAATATAATTTTCATTAGGTAAGTTAAATAACTTAACACCTATGTGCGACGCGTAAGTTCGTACATAGGCCTACATATAAGTACCTACCTACCTAAGTTATCAGTATTTAATTTTCTTTAGCTAGTTTCTTAATAGATTCTTGCTCTTCCACACATGCTGGGTGGATAGCTCGGGCAGCTACCATTTGTAATTCGGGTTGAGAATGATCAAGCTCTAATTAATCTTAGCAACTAGGTAGCCGAAAAATTTGAGTTGTATTTTTGTTAAAACATTGATTTATACACCTCTAGAATAGTATTTTCGAGTGATGTGATTTAAAAATTGCCTCCCTAACCACTCACTTCCTTTTGGTAAGTACGGTTGCTAAGTGACAATAGTAGATTGTTCAACAAGAGAGGAAAAGAACCAATATCACACGAGGTAACTTGGCGAGGGTGCCAATATTTCGAGTGTGATATTGGTGTTTTTCCCGAGCTAAACACTCTACTTTTCATTTCGACTACAAGGAAAGTAATAAAATATACGTAAGTAGCTACATGAGAAAAAAAATATTAAATAAAAAAATTACTAAAATTAATTGAAACAGTTCGCCTTTGTGCATATATTTAAGGTCTTTTTTTGTGATTTGTCTCTGCTTCTTTATATTTGTACAATAAAGCATTTACTTACTTACTTACTTACTTACATCTGTACAGTTCATAAAGGAAAACGTCTTTTCCAAACGTTTTTTCCAGGAATATTTACATTAGATATGGTTTGCGATACGTTTATTCCAAAACCCGCCAAATTCGAGCTCGCTTTTTTTTTCTTAACTATAGTTGTTGCATTGGCAGCAAATCAGTTTTTTTAAACGTAGGTCTAAGGTCAATGTGGTTATTGACAAATATTTACCTATAAACAACATTTACAATGTTTTATATAATGATTAGAGAAAAACTGTAGACAAAGTAGGTATTTTAGTCAGTTTATATGTAAAATTTGTAAGTTACCAAATTGAACCACGAGCGGAATAGAGATAGGCTGTGTGGCCATTATACCATTGTCATTTACAATGTTTTTTTTTTCTTAATTGTTTTTCTACATAATGTACAAGAAAGGAATGTAAATAAATTAATAAAAATAATATTTGACTAGCATTATAAAATTTATAATATTATTATTAAGAAAAAAACATGGATATACCGTAATGCTTGGCTGAATGCGTATGTGTTCCATTGACAGCCAATACCTTTATTTTTTTTAATTCATTTCTACCCTTGGGAAGAAAATAATAGTTATCCTCCCGTATGTCAGATATGATTTGCCTCACTTTCCGAGTATGAAAGAGGAAAAGACAATTTCCGTCTTATAACTATAGAATATTGAGTATAAAATAATATTTTAAAATGTAGCTGTCAGCAGCTGAGTTAGTCAAATTTTTACGGTTTTACCAGTTAGAAATTAAATTTCTAAACGACACCGAAAATAGAAAAATCGAATCGAACCCGGCCATAGCTTCACTTTTCGGATTTTTCTGTTTGAATTTCTAACATACATACATACAGGGTGTTAGGTAATGAGTGGATAATCCTTCAACTATGGATAGAGGGCACTTAGGACGTTATAATAAATCTATAATAGGTTTAGTAAAAGTTGCAAGGTTTCCGAGACATTCAGACTTTTAGGTTTTTTTCTAAAATGAACAACCTTGTTCAATGTTTTGATCGAAGCACCATTTTAAGCTAACTTTTAAAAATTTTTATTTTTGCGTTTTCAATCGTACATTGATCGAATTTTCAGCTTTCATGGTGAAAAAAAATACACTACCGCCCAGGTGCCATTAAGCTTATAACATAAAACATGCCGATTTATTGACAGTTTAAAAATAGTAATTACCTTTGGAGTTCAAATTCAAAAAGCCAAAATAATAAAAAAAATACCCGCTCACCCACATTTTTCCCGATTTACTTTTTGTATCACTGCCGCAGGATTCAAAACTTTTTGTTGAAAAAATAACATTATTGGCCACTTATTGAAATGCAAATGGCATTTGTGCCTTTTGTTTTTTTTTCGAATTCGATTTAGAATTTCGCTATTATTGCGTAATGAATGTAGTGTATTTTTTTTCACCATGAGAGCAGAAAATTCGATCAATGTACGATTGAAAAGGCAAAAATTAAGTTTGCGATTAAATCCAATGTAGTCTCACAAAATTGGTAATGCCTATCTGAAAACACAAGTACCTACTCAAGAATATTCAGCAAAAATAAATAAAAAAAAAGTTAGCTTAAAATTGTTATTGTTCTCTCCAGTTAAATAAAACGGCTGATATAAATTACAATATTATTATAATCAAATAAAATTTGGTAAGAACATGGAATACTTTCAGACGCCATTCCCGCCGAGTGCGATGGCCTTGACAGTTCTAAAGTACTTCGTTACAATCAGCAACTTATTTTATTAAACATTTTAATAACTGTTATTATAATCATAGCAAAAACGTGTAAATTAAAGAAACATTAAAAGAACTTCATTCCTTTTGCATTATTGCCAAAATAAACATTATATCTTTTATTGACTAAACTTAAGGAAAGTAATCGGAACGGACACATACCAAAAATATCAAATTAACTGGCGGCCTACTCCGAAGCTAAAAACCCGAACCCGTACCGCGCCGTCCCGCTCACACTAATGGTGTTTAATTGGAGAGTGAGAGGGACGGCACGTCACAAACCCCAAACTTCGATCTTGGGAGTAGCCCCCCTGTCGACATACCTACGGAATTACAAAAGAGTAGGTGCTTCAACCAACCACTTATTTTTATAGAATCTAACAGTTCGTCCATCCTGATAAATGTTCACGTCCCCGTGAACTATGTACCTACTGTAATAAAACGTAACAAATTTACCTATGGCATAAAATCTTCATTACATAAAATTAAAAACTTCTACTTTGCAATAACTTCTATATTCATGTTAGATATAGATCCACTTTGTTTTAAATCTATTTATCCCAATTATTGACACACATTTTAGTTGTTATTATACTTTGTTTTGCAACAAATGCATGTATAATGAACATAAATCAGACAATTTCATACATTATACGTTATATCATATTATACATTATTCGGAATCAATATTTATGCCAACAAGAGTTGCACTTTGCATCTCTCCACACAAGTGCACTTTGCACATTCACTTGGCATACTATATCTCGTGAATTGGAAGCGTCGTGCACTTTGCACGTTTGCATCGATACGCACTTTGCGTAAGTATATGTTTTTGGTGCGCACTTTGCGCGAATATATAATGGCACACTTTGTGCTTTTACCTTCTTCACATAAACTCAATATGCACTTTGCATTTTGTACAATAACTATAATACGATTTAACTATTGTACTAAGAGGATTATCATTCAGTTAACTGCTCATTAACGCTGCTCTCATCACTATCAGAGTGTTCGCCATTATTTTTGTTATAGCACAACCAAGGAAATATTTTATCCACAGCAAATACCCCTTTATATGTGACTGATCCCTTTTTTGTAAGAGGTGTATCAGTAACTTCGTACCTGTCGTGATCAAATACTTTTGTGATCCGGTACGGCCCCTGTAGCTTAGGCAATAACTTTTTACTTTGACCACTTACGTGAACTGCTCTTTCTACACGAACTAAATCTCCACACTGAAATTTGGGTGGCATTTTCCTCTTCTTATCAAAACCCACCTTTTGTTTTATTTGCGATTCAACTATATGTTCGTCAACTTCTGTTCTAATAGCCGTCCGATTGTCAGAATCGCTTGGCTGTTCATAATCATCGGTAATATCAGGATATATTTCAGACATCAAGGGACCTTCACTCACACCAGTTAATTTAAGGCCAAACAATACTTCTGAAGGAGATTTTCCTGTTCCTTTATTAACAGTATTGTTTAGTCCCCACTGTACCTGTAGTAACTTTTCGTCCCAGAGTCTTTCGTCATTGCCATGATTTTGGGCAGCCAACGAGTCTAAAATCGTCCGATTGTATCTCTCCACTTGCCCGTTAGCACGCGGAGAGGCAACTGCATTTAAAATGTGCTTCACTCCCACATCATTTATAAAGCTTTTGAATTTAGCACTAGTAAACGAACTACCTCTATCACTTATCAATCTGATGGGTAATCCAAAAATCCCAAAATATTCTTTAAGAACAGAAATTGACGTCTTCGATTTAGTATTTTTCACGGCTTTTAATACAATGAATTTAGAATACGCGTCTATAATTACTAAAATATGTGTGTTTTTCTTTTTACTCGTTACAAACGGTCCCACATGGTCGATGTGGATTGTGTGGAAGGGTGTTGACACTTTGGGTATTGGGTGCATATACCCTTGTTTCTTTCCCGCTGGTAATTTATTATGTGCGCACTGGAGACAAGCATTGACGTACTTTTTGATAAACTTTCGCATGCGAGCAAACCAATAATGCTGTTTTATTCTTTCAAACGTCTTCTCAAATCCAAAGTGTCCTATATCGTCATGGTTTTTTTGTAGAATTTGCCATCGACAACCCTTCGGTACAACCCATCTCAACCCGTCATCGGTATTCCTGTAAACACGATCCCTTTTTACTACGAAGTTTTTACGAACTTCAACAACATCATCATAATCTGAGTTCGTTAAAATATCTCTGATCCTTTTAATTTCAGTGTCATCGGATTGGACTGTCGCTAACCAGTCATTATCGATGATCATAATATCACGAGCTTCAATAACTTTTACCACCCCCGCTTCGTCCGACACTGGATTTCTACTAAGGGCATCGGCATGTGCCATGCGCTGTCCTGGCCTATACACTATCTCGCAATCATATTCCTGAATTAAACTCCACCACCTTGCAACTCGAGGTATCATATCGCGTTTCAAGAAAGTTGCCCTTAAAGAGTTACAATCCGTAACGATCGTAAAGTTTGATCCTAGAACATATGTACGAAATTTAGTCAAAGAGGCAATTACGGCGAGAGTTTCTAACTCATAAGATGAGAAATGAGACTCTTCGGGTGACGTCTGCCGGCTATAATATGCTACAGGCTTAAATAATCCATCATCTTGTTTTTGAATAAGTACACTGCCAATGCCCGACTTACAAGCGTCTGTATGAATTTGAGTCTCAGCTTTGGGGTTGTACAACGCTAAAACTGGTCTCGATGTGAGCGCATCCTTCAATTTACAAAACGCATCCTCCTGTTCACCGTTCCATAACCACTGACCACCTTTCTTTAGTAACGTTGTGAGAGGTTTGGCAATCTGCGAAAACCCTTTTATGAACCGCCGAAAAAAACTTGCCAAGCCAAGAAATTGCCTTACGTTATGAACATCTTTAGGGCGAGGAAAGTTAAATACTGCCTCTGTTTTTCTCAAACCGGGTCGAATGCCTTCGTTTGATATTTCAAATCCCAAGTAATCAACATTAGTGTGAAAGAAGTTACATTTTTGCGGTTTGAGTGTTAAGTTTGCCGCTCGCAATTTTTCTAATACCGCTCTTAACCTTTCTATTCCCTGCTCAAATGTTGTAGATGGTATTAATATATCGTCCATATAAGCTAAAGCCGAATCAAATCTTGCGTTTCCTAACATCAAATTTATTGTCCTTTGAAAAACCGCTGGAGCATTCGCTAAACCGAACGGCATTCTGTTGAATTCAAATTGTCCGTCCGGTGTAACAAACGCTGTTTTTAATTTGGCATCCTCTGTAAGCGGTACCTGATAATATCCAGATGCCAGATCCAGTGCACAAAAGAATTTGTTTCCAGCTAAACGATCGATTTGATCTTCTATCCGAGGAAGAGGGTAATGCTGCTTTACAGTTTTTTTGTTAAGTGCGCGATAATCTACGCACAACCTTTTATCACCTGTTTTCTTTTTAACTACAATAATTGGACTAGCATATGGAGAAGTTGATGGCCTAATGATTTCATATTGAAGCAACTCGTCTATCATTGATTTAACTTCTATGCGCTCCGCGTGGCTCAATCTATAAGGGCGGTAAACAACTGGCTCCGAGTCTTTTAAGGTAATATCCATTTCCGTTACAGCCGTACGCCCTAACTCGGACAAATCTTTGGCAAAACAATCACGGTATTCGTTTACTAAATCGAGCAATATTTTAATCTGATCTCCATTAAGGTCTGATCCAATTTTTAGGTCGTCTATGGTTAGTGCATTGTTAGTTGTTCCAATTTTCCTAATATTCGAATAATTCAGGGGACTATTATTAAAATTACTATCTATATTTGCCCGCAACACCAGTTCATTCTTCTTAAAACGTACAATCTGATCTCGTGTGTTTAGAATGCTAATGTAGCCTAATCCATTTTTGACATCAAAGTTCCCTACTTGAAGCCTAAAATTAAGGCGTCGACCGGTTTCAACGGAAATCGTTCCTGTAAAACTATCATTACAACAAACTTTTATGGATGCGTCCCCATAAATAGTTAAATCAGTGGCAGACCTTAAGGCCAATTTGGATGTATCGGTAGAATTTGCAGATTTTATAATCAATTCTTTATCCGTTTTATAAACTTCTACACAAGTTTGTTCAGTGGCAGTTTGTCCTACCAATATCTCGTAATCCAAATATTCATCGGGTACAATAGCAATATCTACCACTAAACTTACTTCGTCTACCTGTAAATTTACTGTGCACATTCCTATAGCTCTAATAACGGATTTACCAAAACCACGTAACGTTGGTAAATTGTCAAATGCCCAATACTTAGGTTGTTTAACTTTTCGTGCAGCTGTTTCTTGCATTAAAGTGCACTGACTACCAAAATCAATATACCCGTCTAATTCAATATCGTTGACCGTAATCCGTTTTCTAAACTTTTGATCGGCATTTTCAATACTAGTTTGGTTTAGTCATAATGTTTTAACTTCGGTCGACCTGTCTTTCCATACCTCTCTAGTGCAATTCGGATCGTCGTGACCTGCCCTCATACATTTTCGACACTTAATTATAGGCTTTTTACAATTCGATATTACATGCCCAATTTCATGACAGTTAAAACATCTAGTTACCCTTGTTGAGTCAGGTTTCAGAAACTTACGAGTAGTGTCTGCATTAGAGGGTCTCATGGGCCGTTTAATAATCCTATCATTACGTTCATGTTTAACACTTCGAAGATATCCTAACAATTTGTCTGCGTCCTCGAATCCTACTGCCTCAGCACCGTACCTGACTGACCTATCTTCTATACCATACACTATGCAATCAATAGCATCCCTCCCGGTTACACGGCATCGATTTAATCCAACTATCTTATCGTAATAATACTCCTCTAGGTCATCGCCAAATTTAGCTTTCCTATTTAACATTTCGGTTAACAAATGCCCGTAATTTTCATAACTAGGAAAAGCGGTCTTTAGTTTTTCCTGCCAAATTTCCCAGGTGTGCAAGACAGAAGGCTGACCTTCATACCAACGTTTTGCTGTGCCCATAAGTTTTGGGAGAGCGTAATGTGCAGTTTGCTTACTATCCCAACCGTAAATGTCCGCACACTCATTCACTTTATTCAGCCACGAAACTATTGTTTGATTCTTTATTTTCGGATCGAACTCTGGTACTACATTTAAAGTTGAAAATTTTTCTTTAGGTTGTGGCATTGTTACGGTCGAAATAGCATGCAGTGTCTTGTTTAGGGTTTCTAATAGACTGTTATTTATAACCGGCTGTTCATTATTTACGGCTGAAGTAGCAGCCTCTGTTTCAGCCCCAATATTCGACACTGTTTTAGTTCTTTGATTTAATGTTAAATTCTCCTTTTCTTTTTCTGTGTTCGAATGTAAGGGCTGCAATAGAGGAATAGTTTCTCTTCGGGTCATAGTAGGCGTGTATCCAGATGCACTACTTTGTTGGACATTATTTTGTTCCCTTGAATAACCCCGATGACCCGAGGAAAACCCACTCCTTGAATAATTCCTGCCACGAGAATATAAAATTGATCTTGCGCGTAATAAACTCCTCTGACGCGACTTACCACGGTGCTGCCTACTGTGGCGAGACCTTGACCGAAAACGCTTTGAAGATCTTGAACGTCTTATTGATCGCGATCGATCGGAAAAGTGCGACCTAGTTCGTCTTGATCTTGAACGGGTTGAACTTCTTTTGGTACGAGATGACACCCGCGATGATTGACGTAAGTACCTCCGTTGCCCACGTGAACGTCGCCTTGTTGGTCGCGACGACCTCCGCCGCGAGCAGGACGTCGTCGCAGAGGAACCCCTCGTGCTCGCGCCTCGGCGACTCGGCGAGCGCGACCTCTCGCGCGACCGCTCGCGTGACCGTTCGCGCCGCCTCCGCCGCCGCGACCGCGACCGCGATCGCTCAGTCGCTCGTGGCGACTTGCGCGAAGCTCGACGCTCAACATTACGCATCTTGTCAAATTAGAAATCTGAAATCAACATCCACTCATTTGTACATACATTATAAATTGAATTCGGTCCTGCTCCTAGTTCAATTGTTAACATTAGTTATAAAACCTCCGAGCAAAACATAATATTGTTAAAACATGAGACAGATTTGGCGTAGCGTACCTACTGTATTAAACTGAAATACATTTCTCAACAAAATTGGCACGCATTGTAATTTTTTTTTTTGTTTCCAAAGTAATAATCTACTAACGAATCCGATTAGCACTTATTACGAAAGTATATAATTAGGTAACTACCCATCATCTATCATTTATCTAACTAGCCTAAGTATCATTTTAAATTTTAATATGAAATGTTCTGCATTGAAACAGATAAATCGAAAAAACTCAGATCACAGAAAGGAACGTTAATATTTATATGGAAAAAAATATCTATTACATTATGATATAACTACCCACTCATGCAACAAAGCATGTAATAAATATAAATATTGTATTCTAATATTGTCGGCAATATTTATTTTATTTACATTTATACACGATACTAAAATTCATAATTTAACATTAAAAGCAATATGGAAGAAAACAAATGAATATCTCACCCGTATGTTTTTTTCTTTGTATTTTATTTTACCTTTCCTTTTCCACACAATACCGTATCGTTGTCTTGTTTGGCACGTAGTTATCCCGTCTTCTGAATTTGTTATTGTTCTCTCCAGTTAAATAAAACGGCTGATATAAATTACAATATTATTATAATCAAATAAAATTTGGTAAGAACATGGAATACTTTCAGACGCCATTCCCGCCGAGTGCGATGGCCTTGACAGTTCTAAAGTACTTCGTTACAATCAGCAACTTATTTTATTAAACATTTTAATAACTGTTATTATAATCATAGCAAAAACGTGTAAATTAAAGAAACATTAAAAGAACTTCATTCCTTTTGCATTATTGCCAAAATAAACATTATATCTTTTATTGACTAAACTTAAGGAAAGTAATCGGAACGGACACATACCAAAAATATCAAATTAACTGGCGGCCTACTCCGAAGCTAAAAACCCGAACCCGTACCGCGCCGTCCCGCTCACACTAATGGTGTTTAATTGGAGAGTGAGAGGGACGGCACGTCACAAACCCCAAACTTCGATCTTGGGAGTAGCCCCCCTGTCGACATACCTACGGAATTACAAAAGAGTAGGTGCTTCAACCAACCACTTATTTTTATAGAATCTAACAAAATGGTGCTATGATCAAAACATTGAACAAGGGTTCATTTTCAAAAAAACCTAAAAGTCCGAATATCTCGGAAACGGTTCAACTTTTACTAAACCTATTATAGCTTTATTATAACGTCCTAAGTGCCCTCTATCCATAGTTCAAGGATTATCCACTCATTACCTAACACCTTGTAAAGTATCCTATGTTACTTCTAATACCTCCAATGATCGGTTGAGTGGTTTTCACGTGAAACCGTAACAAACAAACTTACATTCGCATTTATAATATTAGTAGGATAGTAGGGACTGGATCACGTACCTATCTTAATGCCAGGGCCGGATTTACCATAGAAACTGAAACAGCTGATGCTTAGGGCGGCAAAATTGGCCCAAAAAAAGATTTGAACAGAAAAAAGTAAGGTTGCGGACACGAGTGGGAGTGCCTGCCGCTGCCGCCTCGACTGTCTGTCTGCGTGTCCGTTACATAATATATATATATATTGCATTACATAATATATTGTATATTTTTTTTAATCCGATAACCATCAAATGCCTTTTATACGCCGTCGATCAAGTGTTGTTGGCATCGTCGGAGGAGGAGTTGCAAATGATGGCTAACATTCTATGTGGTGCATTGGAAACGAAAAGGATAATAATAATAATAATATCTTGGGACAAATTACACCAATTGACCCAGCCCCAAACCAAGCAAAGCTTGTACTATGGGTACCAGGCAACGGATAAACATATTTATAATAATGTAGATAAATACATACTTAAATACATCCATGACTCAGGCACAAACATTCGTATTCAACATACAACTGTCTGCCCCTACCGGGATTCGAACCCAGGACCTCTAGCTTCATAGTCAGGGTCACTAACCACTAGGCTATCCGGTCGTCAAAATGGATGGACGGATGAATGTGAATGTAAGCAAGATGAAAGTTATAGTGTTTGAAAAAGACTATAGTATGACAGAATGTGAGATTGTGATTGCGGGTAAGAAAGTAGAACAAGTAAAAGAGTTTGTATATCTGAGCTCGGCGTTTACGAAAGATGGGAAGTGTGAAAGTGATATTGAAAGAAGAGTGAATGCAGGAAACATGGTCAATGGGACGCTGCGCGCCCTTGTGAGCAGTGAGTAGGTGTCGAAGAAGGTGCATCTGGCTGTCCACAGAGGGGTGCTTGTTCCAACATTAATGTACGATAGCGAAACTTGGGTATGGCAAGAGAAGCATGAAAGTAGAATAAATGCAGTAGAAATGAGAGCGTTAAGAAGTATGGAAGGTGTATCACTGAAAGATAGAATAAGGAATAGTGTGACAAGGGAACATGCTGGTGTGAAAGAGGATATAGTAACTAGGATAGAAAAAAGTATGCTTAGTTGGTTTGGTCACGAAGAGCGGATGGATGAAAGTAGACTAACTAAACAGATCTATAGGCGGAGTGTGAATGAGTACGTTGGGAGGGAAAGGCCTAGACTAGACGGATGTTCCGAGACCAAATAGATGTTTTGGAAAAAGGTCAGGTCAGTGGTATCCGAAACCGACGAGCATGTATGAAGAGATTGATGAGTGTGGATGAAGCGAAAGTCTCTGCCTACCCCTGTGGGATAGAGGCGTGACGGTATGTATGTAGGTATAAAATGGGTCTGTGATTGTCCATTTTATCTCTGTATCCTCTTTTGTGAACTGGTTTCACTACAGAAAGTTTTAACTGATCTGGAAAAATCCCTTCGGTAAAAGACAGATTTATTAGGTACTAGCTGTTGCCCGCGACTCCATCCGCGCAGAATTCGCTATCTCGCGGGAACTATGCTGTTTTCTGGGATAAAAACTATCCTATGTTTGTCCCTGGGACTGAAACTAACTGTATTCTAAAATTTCAACTAATTACCTATGTATGTTTAATGTAACCGCGGCAGTATAAGGTACGCCAATTTTACTTAATTAGATGCTTAAGTTGTTGTGAACTAAGCTGCATAAATTATTATAGTTTTATAACTATCCCACGGGAACTCTTAAATTTTCCGGGATTAAAAGTATCTAAAATATTGACCAGCGATATAAGGTACCAACACGAAAATTTCATTTAAATCTGTTCAACAGTTTTGGAGATTAGCGAACACAGACATGGGCAGCACCCTGTTTTCGATGAATTTATTTAATGTATGTACAGACACGAACTTTCTACTGATTTATTATATGTAGGTATAGATGTTAGAATAAATATGTACCATCAAAACCTACAGCTGACGTATTATTAAGTGATTTAATTAATTTTGATACTTTTGATTCATCTGTAGTAGAAATAATTTTTTTGTGTACTTATGTTTGATGTCAGTTATTTTATTAGAAATATTATTATAATTTGTCAGGTTTATAAAGTATTGATTCAATTTTTCTGCAATTTCCTTTGGATCACTAACTATGTTATTATTTCCAACAATCTTATTTATGTATTTTTGCTCTTCAGGTTTATTTCCTGTGTGATCTTTAATTATATCCCACGTTGCCTTGCATACGTTTTTTGATGAACTAACATAGTTAATATTTGAAATTTTTTGAGCTGTATATGAATACATTTTTGGAATATTTTCGAGTACTTATTTACGATAGTTTTTTTTATCAGTTTTATCCCGAGATGTATAATATTTAAATCTTAATTTCCGTTTATCAGTATCAGGCTATACCTTACCTATTATCGTCCTTAGCCCACCCCACCTTATAAGTAGTGCAATAAAAACAAAGCTTTGCTTTTCTTAGCTTAAAAATATACACAAAAAGTTGTAAAAACAATCAAGAAAAGAAATTAACGTTATTGTGTTCAGTGTATCTAATTTCAAAGGTCAGTAGGGGCGGCAAAAATTGATGAATAGCTTTGGGGTGGCAAATGTTTAAATCCAGCACTGCTTAATGCGGAACCTTTTCTAATGCAATTTTGCAATAACTTCTTTGTAGGCATACCGACAACTGTCAAAGAAATAATTGCGGAATTGGCATTGCTCATTTTTTTTAAGCTGTGCTTTTAACACCTTTATTCGATAAAATGGACTATTTCAAGCAACTTATTTGAATATTATGCTTTTACGTAGCTTTGTTAATTAATAATAAATATTTTTACGCTGTTTGATAATTTGTGAATTTAGACAGAATCCCAATCGCCTTCGTTCGGCTGGCTATAAAAAAAACGGCTTTGTCTATGGTTTTGTAGATTTGACAGTGGCACGTGACAGTTGCCGTAGCCAAACTTTTTTTTCATTTTTGTGGCAAACATTCGATGCTGGATTCTGTCTAAAAACCCGGTCGTTCGGTCAAACAAAGGTTCAAAGTACTTTTACAAAAATATCTGCAATCATAAAGTATTTTTGAAATCGGACAAGATAAATCGGATAATTGATGGTTTTCCTCGAAATGGTTTTCGAATTGGAGCATACTAAAAAAAATTAACAATGCCAATTGTAAGAGAAAGAGTTCCACAGAGGTACGTGATTCAGTTTCTTCGACCGTAGGTACATTTGGTAACTTATGACATTTACAGTGAAAGGGTTCCACAGTGGCTCAGAAATCACTTTGTTCGATAGTGCAGTTGGTATACTTCAGTACTTTTACATTGTCACATTACGCTTTGATGTCAAATTTAAATTACAAAAGTATTAAAACTGCAAAAAACTAAAAATATATTCAAGATAAGATCGGTAAGTATCATTCCGGTAATTATACAAAAATGCACACTGCTATGTTATGTTTGGAAAATCGATTATAGGTAATCTCAGTGGATTATCGGTTTTTGTCGTATTTGTACCATATTATAAAATATGGGCCAAAGGGCGTCATAGACAGCTTTAGCGCCCTATCAATTGTTTTGAGGGCCTCACCGTCCCCCGGACACCTTCAGCGCCCTCTTGGGGGGCAGTAGGGACGGGACTACTTTAGGAACCAATAGTTTTAAAGAACCGCGGGTAGCGTTTGCGCTCTTTTCATTTTAGTTCACTTCGTAGTTCACGTCTAATAAAGTAATAAAATTAATAATTTTCTGCATCTATGGCAGTAAATTATTTTCGTAACGGACCGCCTTCAATTGAGTATTTCTTTGCACGGCCGCCCACGGTCTGAGTTGAGCAGATCGCCCCCTTGTTAAATTCCCAGTTATTCTGTCAGTCAGCACCGCTCGCGACTGGTCGCCTGCCTGGTACTCCCGGCTCGCTCTATACGAACGTTTTTAATATATAATATCCGTGATTTTCTGGGGATGTTTGGGCGGCGCATTCAAATGGGATATAAAGCATTCATTGTGTTGTCTTTATGCCTAGGCTACGTCCTGTGTTACAATTATGACCACCACAGTGGTTATTACTTTCAAAATCATGAGTATTGCGACGACCTGTCGCCCTACTATGGCAACATAAGCCTGGACCAAATATCCGGCGTGTGGTATGGCGTCGAAAAAATACCGCACACCAAAGGCGAATATAGAATAGAACGTACTAAGGAATGTTTCTACATAGACATCAAGGAGAAAGACACTAAGGTAAGTAACAAAAAATTACCCATAATTATCTTCATCATAGTATTTAAAATATGAAGCGTATTTGCGAAGTTGCCATGCATTTTAAAGCCAGTGTTTGTTTTAAATATCGAAATGCGAATTGTAAAATTTAGCCTTAATTAAAACAAATTAGTCTTTAGTCAATATATTTCATGGATGATCATAAAACTCATTCATCGTTCATTAAATTACCTTTAGGCGCCCGAACTTGAAATCACATTACCTACTCGAACGTACAAAACTACAGGTTATTTGTATTTACATTACAAACCTAACTACAATTTTCTTTTACAACTAGCTATGTATTTCACCATTTTCGAATATTCTGATTGGGTATATATATTTAGATCTTGTTACCTCGGGCTCTGTCTACCTCGGAAGGGATAAAGACGTGATTTGTGTATGTATGTATGTATGTATATATATTTACAAATATGTAACAATTTCCTGTGACACTAATATTAGGCGCCTACTCATAATCATAGTAAGCTTATTGTATTCTCGTCATATCCTTCTCGCACAAATAATATAACATGTTTTCTGTATCTAAACTTAAGTTGATCTTCCTCAAGATACTATAGACCTTTTAGTTCTACTTTTATCATTTCCTCTTATTATCTCTTGGAGCAAAGAAAAAACATAGAATGTACCAGTTGCTTCTCTACCCGCGCAGATGGTAAAAGCCCATCGAGGGAATGGGCGAAATTAATAGGAATCATGTTATAGGCGATGAGGCTAGCAACCCATCACTATTTTGATTCCATTTTCCACCTGTTCGCCCACAATCTTGCTAAATGTGGCCTGTAGGTACCTGTTACCTTAGGCTCTGTCTACCCCGTAAGGGATAAAGACGTTATTTATGTATGTATGTGTGTGTGTATTATCATTTACCTACAGTTTCAACATGTTAGGTGATATCGTATACTATGTTGCAAAAACAATTTGCGGTATCTTTACTTGCCCCTAAATGGTCAGCAATAAGCATACCTACCTACTATATTGGCAATACTTACCCAAATACAAAAATATATATAAAACAACAACACAATAACACTCAGTGGGATACATAGGTAATCTTAAGCGAGGGCGTACTTTGGTGTTAGTACCCACTAGAGTGGTTATTGTAAAATTGTAAGTTCGTTATGATCTGATAAGTTTCAGAAGAAAAGTCTGAAACTACTATCATGACTCGACCGAGGTACCGTGTGTACCTATGCCTCGTCACAAGTAGACCTAGAGGTAGCTACATAAGTCAAATGCTCCAGGACAGGGTCATAATTACTTCGGTTGCACTAATTAGGAAATGCCCTAAGCAGGCTCACCTCGTTGATTGGTGGGTCAGGAGATGATAAGTTAATTTGATTAAGAGCCGCAGCTAGTCGTAGCCAGCTAACCGAAATTCAAGCCGTGGGCGACCGCGCTAATGCGCTAGCTTTAATAACCCGTCACCCAATCCAATCACATTCACATACATCAAATTAACTACTCTCTTACAGATACCTATGTAATTCTCTTGTTGCTTTAATATGATTAAATTAATTATAACCTTAATATGCTTCAACGCTTGCACTACGAATAGTTTCTGCCGCAATTTAAACCCAACACACGATTTCGACGAAGACGCTATCTTGGGAATGTGGTACATTCGTGAATACATTTATCATAGCGAAAACGCAACAAAAACTGATACTAATCCGTACTGCACAATTGTTCATATTAGGTTGTTGGAAGATTACTTACGTTGCTAGCAGAATTATTAATCGGAATTTAGTAAGCGATATTGTTCTCATAATGATTGATCGTACTCGTAGCATGGCTGTATGTTGATACTGATGGCTGGTCTGTTTGCTTGGCAGAATACTCCTCTGCCGCCATACCCGCCGCTGACCAATTCGTACGTGAACCCCGCTTACGGTTTCGGTATGCCGGAGCAGCACCGGATCAGATACTTCGTCCTCGAGTGGCACGAGGGTCTGTGGCAGGATGACTACCATTTTAAAGTTAACACATCGCACAAAGGATTCTGGCAGACCGATGTTCCCAGCACAGGTAGGTACTTTAACTGTTTTAAAGAAAACATACAATCCAAAAAAGTTTCTTAACTTAAACGCGTTCTGAAGGGCCTATAATTACCTCGATAAACAGTTGTCAAACTTTTTTTTAAATCTAAAAGCTTGTTTTCCTGGTTCGTATCAGGTTAGGTGTTTTATATTTTTCCACAAAGTGAATAAGTACTTATATCAGCAGAAAATAAAGGTTTGTCAAACGAAATAATTTTTCAACCGCTTATCGGTCAAATGTTTGACAAATCTCACAAACTACCTATATATGACAACATATTACTAGGCTTTTTTTTATTCTTTGTAAATTGTACCCATTTATTTTGTAATATTAGTGTACTAATTGCTAACCACCTTGTTCGTTATTTTAGCCGTGGATAGCATGTTCCGCTTCTTCGGCGGCGTGATTCAAGTGCTGAAGGCGGCCAACAACCACTTGGTTCTTAACTTCTGTATGCGGTTGCCGCATCCACAGTTCTACAGCGTCGTGCTGTCTAGGAACGAGAACCAGCTCACCCCTGAGGACCTCTCCAGCATCCACAGTATCTTCACCAGCAAACACCTCTCTACTTCAGCTCTGAAAAGAGTATGCGACAATTCAGGGGTGGCCCTTAAATTCTCTGGTCTCGCCTTTATACTAACTTGCATTTTGCTATGGAGGTCCAGTGCTTAAATAAAAGAGACAAACTGCGATTGATTAGGATGATAATTACGTCAATTACTTAGGCAAAGTCGTAGAAATCAACGTATTTTTTGTGTATAATCTGAACTAAGTAAGTAGAATAACGATATCGGGGAAGTTGTAATAGAGATTTACCTAGATATAAGTAAATGTTTTAGAATTCGATAGTTAAAACTGGACTATTGCAATAAACAACGACTTAACCCTAAATTTATTTTAACTGTTTTCGACATTTTTAAGATTAGAGCTGCATTTTTTATATTTTAAACTGAACTCGTATAGTATTTTATGTTTTATGTATTCCATTTATCTATTATTAAATTTGTAAAACATATTTTTATTAAACATGTACCTACCACAAACTTGTTGATTTTATTGTTTAGAAAATAAGAAAAAGTAAAATCATACATGAAAGTTTTCTAAAAAATATGTCAAAAACTCCTACTTTACAAGTAGGTACCTTACTCTCGCCTTCTCATTAAATAAAAGACATAAAGTCAATCAATCCAGAACTGGAAGGTGTTAAATGATAGCGCATGGACTGGCATTGGAACTGTGTTTGAACCGACCTCGAAGGGTAAGTCATGGAACACGAGGACTACCTACCTATTACAATCAGTTGAATCTAAAATAGCTACTGTTTCAAATGTTTTGTACGTGTTAAGAAATCGATACTTATTTTAGGCCGCCGGATACCGGGATACTGAAAACTGGCAGCGTCAGTAGGTATAATAGAAGATTCGAGCCTTTTTTTTTTAACGTGTGGAAAAGGCACGGAAAATGGCCGCAGATGCAGAGCAGCTCCCCGGCAGCTACCGCACACCCCGTCCCCCCTAGGCACCCCCCCCTCAGAGAATGCAGGGCCTGCCGGTAACCGCAAAGCAATACAACCTTTCGCCAGCTCCAGGCCGAGTGGCTAGTTCGGCGGGAGGGGCTACTCGGTAGGCAGCTCAGTTCAGCCAGACAGTACCCAACGCTTCTGTCCCTCGTCTCCCCAAGGCTCCCCTTCCCGCCCCAAAAGGCGTTTGGTGCCTTCAGGCCTGTTGCAGAGTTACGCCTCCTTTCACCATCTGGCACCGACCGTGCACCGACCCGCACCAGTGGCTACTCGGCCGCAGATGCAGAGCAGCTTCCCGTCAGCCTTTTCCCACCTAAGCGTTGTCCCCTCCCCTAATATAAAAGGGCTTTCGCCTGTCCCTCACAAAAAGATATATACATAATATGTATATTATATATAATAGTCGCCCAGCCCTATCCCCCCCCCCCGTGGTGTTTGGTTCGCGGGGACCCTTGCCGGCCCCTACCTGCCGTCAGGCAAGCGTTCCCTTATCCACCACCCAGGGACGCGCCACGTCGGAGTTCACCTCTCCACCCACTTAGACATCTAAGCAGGTCCGTGGAGAAGATTCGAGCCTAAATCGACCTTTACTGAGCAGATAATAGAATGAAACATATTTTATAATAAATTTAGTATGTTAGAAAATATATTAAAAATGGGTTGGCTAAAAAAATCCTGGATAGACTATTTAAATATATATTATATATGTATATATATAATATGTTTCATTCTATTATCAGCTCGATGAAGGTCGACTTAGATTCGGATCTTAGACTATGGCATCTTAGGCATATGACATCTAGGATGTTTATTAAGTAAGGAGGTACTATTCTTAATTGAGTAGTTGAGTTATAGGTAGGTACATACATAGTTACAACACATACTTTCAGTATTTACATCATCTTTTATTTTCACTTTTATCTATTCCCTCTCACGATAACTGAGATGCTCCGAGCTGAGATATCATATGATAATTGGAGGGGAAAACAAAAGAATTATGAAACTAAATGACGTTAGACTAGCTGGATGCTTAGATGGTTAGTACCTATTACCTATTACCTATTATTTTGTATTATATCTATGGGGTAAAGTATAGGCAACTAGATATCCAATAAATACCTGTATCTGCTTCATCTACTGGTACGTAAATGTAGGGTATACCTATAAGTTATTTACAGATAGAGTTTTTATTAAATTAGTCATCCGTCATCATGTAAGTAGTATTCTTTGGGGTTCCGTAGTCAAAATAGAAAAATGGGAGCCTTATTTTATAATATTGAGCTTTACGGTACAATTTTTTGTAAGTGCCAAGTGTCTGACAACTCCCCCCGCCCTGCTAAACGGTTGGTTTAGATACGTAAAAATACGGCATTAGTATATGTATGCCAGACGAACTTAAAAGAAAAACTACAAAGCTTTGTAGGCTCTGCTTCTGCAAGTTGTATACGTATAGTCATCATTACGAGTAAGTGCTCAGGTAGTGGGTGTACTGCGCTGCGCGGAACGCGCTTGGCCGGTCTTAACAAATGCAACTGGTTTTTACGTCGTTATTAAAACTCAAATGGCTCTTTATTGAAGAACATTAAGAATTCTATAAAATTCTACCTATAAAATAATACAAAATAGGTAACACATATTTTTATAAGATTTTATTTTTTAACTTCACTTCGTGTATTTTGTTTGTTTCATCATTTATTGACTTGAAAGTTGATACATGTAAAGAACTCCGAATACGATATGCAATTCAATTTAAAGTACCGTCAGCAAAAATCACATATTTGTGTGTTTAAACATGACGACTTATACCTAACGAGTATTGATAATGTAATTGCATGTTTTAATGAATCTTAACTCAATCCCATCAACCGTCTTGTTGCTTCTGTACTGCATAGGTCGCTAGTAGGCACACGTAGGTAGACATGTGTCCCGTGTACCAACCGATTGTTTCGGTGCTACCTGGGCGGGCTTGCTAATTGCTCGGTCGCGTCTTGAATGTGCATTTCATCCCGCATTACGCGTGTAGGCCTGCCGAGATCATGTTCATTTCGCTGCCATTTTGCTTAACCATTTTATCGATCGCTCCTCGAGTGCAATCTTTTTGCGGTGAAAATGTGCGGTGGTCTCATTATTTGAATATCGAAGATGCTTACGGGGTGTGGTTCGGCGTGGGCTACGCACAGCACACTCCGGACATGACAAACAAACCCATAGAGATAGGGTGCGTTTCCCTCTACGTAACCGATGCGACGGCTGACCTACGAGACGATTGGCGAGACTGGTCTGTAAGTAGCTTTACAAATAATTTCTACCTATCGATTTATTGACTTTATTTGTATCGAAAGCTGATAGTTAAAGTACACTTAATTAACTTGGTAATTTTATTATTATGCCCTCCGCATAAATTTCTATATCTATACTAAAATATTATAAATTTTAGCCAAATATGATACCAACTATTTGTGACTTTCAGTCGGAATCACTCTTTCAATCCACTGGCTCTTACCTCAGTTGAGACTCACATGCTTCATCAATTTAGCAACCATTGTGCGAGTGGGTAGGGATCCATATCTTTTCGTACCCATACTCACTAGGCCGAAGTATGAATCCTATAAAGGGGTATTTCAATACATGCGAGCTTGGATTTTATACATTTGTAACCTAGGACTCTTTTTTTTCACATTTATTGTTTTTATCCTGAACAAATTAAATTAGATTAAATAAAAAATTTTCTAAAAGTATTTGTACCTATTATAGTCCACTGTTACCATAGGCCTGGGACAGATTTTTAAAGCACATTTTTGAAAGTGTCACTCGAAAATGGTGAAAAATTGTGCTGAATTTGAAATACGAGTGGATTAGAAAAAAATAGAGCTCTATTTGACTTAGTCGAAATGATAGTCGAAAATTTTCTTTGAGCCGTAATTTTGTAGCAAAACACAGATTTTTCCGCATGGTACTTTCGAGTGATGAGAAAGCATAATCTCTCGAAAGTGGAAAATTATTTCTATTACGTAGGTACCTACTACAAGAATACACCTCCAATAAAGTTTTTGAGTTTTTGACTAAGTATAGTCGACAATATTAATGAGAGCCTTGTCGTCCCGGCTAATAGAGACCTCAGGAGACCCCAGAGCTGGCGCTTACCTCTCCCAGCGAATTTCTCTGGCTGTACAGAGAGGTAATGCCGCCAGTGTCTTGGGGTCTATGCCGCAGGAGGGCCTTTTAGATGGTGTTTTCTTTTTATAGTTAGGTATATTTATTTAGTTTTAAGTTTTGTATATTTAGTTAACTTTTAGATTTTATCATAGTTTAATTTTTTTTGTAATTCGATATAAATATTTATTAAATGTATGTATAATGTAGTTCAATTAAATGATTAACCATTAGAACTATAATTTTATTCCACTTCACTCGTATTTCAAAATCAGCACTATTTCTCACAACCTTCGAGTGGTATTTTCACGCGCTTTCAAAATTGCCCCCCCCCCCCCCCCCCCCCCCCCCTCTAAGGCTCGTCATTAACGCGCTAGCCTGCCCTTCAGTTTGTTCGTTTTGCATCTCTTCTTTATACAATTAAGTATGAAGACTGAACTATTTGCAGACAAGACGAAGACATAATAACGATAGCAACTGGCGGTCTCACACGAACAATCCATGGACCAGAAACTCCTTGTCGGCATCTTGGCAGGATGTGCGGTTTAAGAGGAAGAAGCGTAACATGTACCAAGAACGACGTATTCGAGTGCTGTGGGACGAGGACGGAGAGACCATGGAACAGACATACGTATATTCGCCAGATGATCCGGGGCTCTGGACGGCTGAGCAGTGGAGGCCTGGGGAGAGGGAATTAAGATCTAGGGGCGTTGGTTAGTACTTTTATAAAATCGGCAATACGCAACCCACATTAATTAATACTATCTGCTATTAGAAAGTTGATCTGAACGACAAATAATGCTCAGCGAATAAGCATAGCCATATAATGTGGCAAAGCTGCCAGCCTTCAAGGCACCCTCCCTGTTGGCGGCGATTTGGGACAAATATTTTACGTTTGATTTAATTTTAGTTTTGACTGTAAATTTAAGTTATTTTTAAGATCTGTTTTTTTTAATGTTTATACATATTGTTAATGAATAAAGTAAATATTTCTAACAACCAATATAAAAAATTATAATAACGACAGCATGTGCAAAATGCGGCTACTGACGGGCTAAATTAAAGGGAATTTCCGCATGGAATCTTCAATACAAAATATCCAGTTTATTTTGCTCGTTAGTGTATTTCAAATTAAATAGAAGACAGCTAAAACACGATAACAATCGAAACACAACATTTTCACATTTTTACTAATTAATGGAGGTTAAATTACTTAATTATTATATAATATAATATAATATAATTAACTTATGCATTTATACACTTAAGAAGTTTGATTTGGGCAAGATGTAGATATTTTGCAAGGCCCTCTAATGAGGCAACTTACCAGGCATAAGCGAACGGATTATAATTCAAAAGACTGAGATGAATAACTACAAACATGGAAAAATTCGAGATGTGAGAGCCCTTACGGGCGTAGGCGATCGCCCACTCCCTCCGCCGCCTCTGTGTTATAGGTAAAAACAATAATAAGTTGCTGCTTAGTTACCCACTTAATTAATCGACACAATAGGATTTACACATTTGCGGGTGGTAGGGCCTTGTGCAAGGTCCGTCCGGATCGCTACCACCATCTTACTCGCTAATCCTGCCGCTAAGTAGCAGTGCTTGCACTGCTGTGTTCCGGTGCGGAGAGTAAGACAGCCGGGGAAATTACGGGCACAAGAGGCATTTCATCTTAGTCCTCTAGGTTGGCAACGCATCTGCAATCCCCCCGGGGTTGCGGGTGTCTATGGGCAGTGGTGATCACTTACCATCAGGTGACCCACTTGCTCGTTTGCCTTCCTATTCACATAAAAAAAAAATGTGTCAGTCATGCACATAATTATGGGTATTGGTTTCGCTCTTACTGAACACATATGTATGTGTCAGTCAGGCACATATGGGTATTGGTTTTGCTCGTACTAAACACATATGTGTCAGTCATACACATAATTGGGATTCTAATTCATATTACTAAATTCACACCATGTGCAGCGGCAGTTATCAATTCATTTGAATTTCTTCGACAACAAAAACCCTTATTGCTTTTATGCACATGTGTGCACATGACTGTGTGTATTTGAATTTATTTGACAACGAACACCCGTTATGTGCTTTGATGCACATGTGTCATTATTTTCAGGCTATAATCACAAAAGTGTTTTGTCAAACCTTGATCCAAGTTGAATTTGCGTACATGGGTTTTTGCATAGCCTCGGGAATTCAATTTAAAAGCCAAATCTGCCAAAATCAATAAATCAAAAAAATGCACATAACAGAATTGGCAATCTCACCGACGAAATTTCGATTTCAACTCTCGGCACTACAGAATCTGAGCTGTTAAGTTGTTTTCAATTTATAACCGATTTTTCTAGATATGTGGTACCCGGACGACCCACCACGGCATCCAGAAATTATTAGAGTTTTGAAGCTCACTCCTGAAAAGATGATCATCAACCACTGCACGGAGTTGGGGGACGGCGGGGTTTTCTCCCTAATCCTGCGAAGGTTTGTTGCACCTTTAATCATAATGTTACTAACATCCATACTTCATAGGAAATTTGAATTAAACTTAAGCGTTGTAAGATAATTCGTAACAAGTCAAACTTTTTCACGATCGCCGTTCGTGTATCCCGTTTTATATTCGATTTCAATAATTTGTACATTATGCCGTTTTTGACATTGTGTTTTTTCAATAAACCGCAAGAATTTCGTCATTTTTTCCGAAATTTGTGTTTTGTTTCAAAATGAGACGAGATTTGGTTGCGCGTTCTTAAATTATAAGAATTGCTGATGAGCTTCATAAAACTCTCCGACCGCTTAAAGGAAATTCGCCACTGGCTTTGAGTGGTATTTCATAATAAATGATTTTATTGTTTTATCTAGGTCGCCGGTGAAGGTGGACCGCTGGGAGAAGAACGAATGGCAGAAGTTGCTCCTGAGCTATGGCCTCTCCAACCCATACCGCTACATGGCCGTGTGCGCCGGCTGTGTCCGACTTAGTTCCTTAGTCAATTTGTTCGCTATGCTAATGCTACTTCTTTTGTTTTCACTGTAGGTGTTTTCCTGTGTGAGTAGTATAAGACTATTGTAAACATTGATAGGCTGAATTCGCTATCGTTTGCATCCTTTGAACGAAAATAAATAAATCTAAACGACACTGAAAATTAGAGCACAGAAAAATCCGAAAAGTAAAGCTATGGTCGGGAATCGAACCGGGATCCTCATCAATCCGTGACGCGTGCTATATACCCCTACACCGCCCATAGCAGGTAAAGTAAAGATATGGCCGGGAACCTAATACCAAACACGTCGTTATAATTGACTGCAAAAATTGTAAATAGTCTCTACGTGGTACGCTACAACTGTAAATTAGTTTAGTTTATTATTTCATGCAAGTAATGTATTAAAAATACATAAGTTTACATAAAAATTACAAGTAAAGATAATTTACATTGAAGTCCTCTAAAAGTAGCTACTATCAAATGATTCAAGAATTTTACTTCTTGATTTTTGTATTTATTTTTACGGTTTTACCCGTTATTAATTACATTTCTAAACGACACTGAAAATTAGAACATTTAGAACATATAGAAAAATCCGAAAGTAAAGCTATGGCCGAGAATAGCTCCCCATAATAGCTACTATGTATTAGCTCCTCCATAGATTTTTCTAGGTGTTCTAATTAGTGTCGTTAAGAAATTTTAGTCGTCTAAAATTAATAAAATTAATTATGAAAGAAAAGGTACAAAAATACCGAAAAAGAAAACAATAAAAATAGAATAGAATGTCCCAAATGCGATGGCAGTATTGGCAGTCGTCGACCAATGGCAACATCTGTACTTGTACCATGCCACGTGTAGTACCTATTGGCAAATTTTGCATGCTGCCCGTCTGTAGCTTAGCTTTTTATACCGATTGAAGTCATTTCCAACGTTGCCACTACACTTCGTGTTTTGTATTCGCGTGTCAGCGAACATGAAATAAGTAAGTACTACTACGCTATTTTGCGTATTCATTTCGTATTTTAATTGCGAAAAGAAGTGAAGTGACACGATGAGAAAAAAATAATAATTTAATAACGTAAGTTAATTATTTCTGAAAAGTGTATGTGTGTCGAAATAAACAAGAGCAAAATCAGTTAAAACTGTTTATTAACCTGCCCGTGTCTCAGACTAGAAAATGAATAAGTATACCTACTAGATATCATACTTGAAGTGTGTTAGTTTAGTACATATAATATTTGCTTAACTTAACAAATAGTATTGGCTAGAGTCGCTCGACGTACCTAGGGAGCAGTTATAAGTTTCAGCCATGGATACTAACTGACGGGGTCATAAATAGGGTAAAAACCAGAAGGAACTAGTAATTTGAAGGAACTAGTGTGAAAAAAAGCTATTTTAAAGAAACAAAAAAAGCGAAGGAAAAGTCGGAGTACCACCCAGTTCTTGTAAACACACACACACACACACACACACACACACACACACACAAATCACGTCTTTATCCCTTACGGGGTAGACAGAGCCTAAGGTAACAGATACCTACAGGCCACATTTAGCAAGATTGTAGGCGTATAGGTGAAAAATAAAAAATGAAAATAGTGATGGGTTGCTAGCCTCATCGCCTATAACATGATTCCTATGATTTTCGCCCATTCCCTCGATGGGCTTTTACCATCTGCGCGGGTAGAGAAGCAACTGGTATATTCTATGTTTTTTCTTAGTCTGTTCTTGTAAAGGAACAACTAAATGCGAAAAAATAATTGCACTTCCTTCCTTGTGAAGGAAATAGTGCGAAAAAAACTGTAATATTTCCTTCGAAGGCACAGCCAAAGGAACTACCGCCAATAATCCGGCCGTCTTATGTCGAATTTCCCACACATTCGCAAAGGGACGACAACCTATAGTGTACTTCCAGTTGTTCTAGGAATCTGAAATTTCGTATGAAGGTAGCTGTTATAGCATAATTTTAATGAAATAAATCGGAAAATCAGTTTTTTTAATATGTGTCTGTCTATGCCAGTAACCAATAGAAAATGACCTCACACTGCCTACGTTTTACTTAGAGGCAGGGATCTGCTCTTTTTCACGGGAACGCATAGAGATATGAAATTGAAATTGATACTAAATACTGAGGTCAGTGGTCTCTTAAAGCTGTGAAAAAAATCAAGCCTTCAAGCCTTTTCAATCAAAAGATATGGCTGTTTATGTCGCATTTCCCATAAATTCGCAAAGCAAAGAAAACCTATGGGGTACTTCCAGTTGTCCTAGAAATTTAAAATTTGGTATGAAGGTAGGTCTTATAGCACAACTAATGAAATAAATCAAAAAATCTGATTTTTTAATGTTCGTTTGTCCATATTATTAACCAATATAAAATGACCTCACACTGCCTATATTTCTCTCAGAGGCAAGGCTCTGCTAACACTGGATTTTATATATTCAAGAGATATTATTTGTACGGTACCCTCGGTGCAAGAGACCAACTCCGCTCTTGACCTCGGAAGAATCCAACAGGGACACGTTTCTCGCCTACGCACTCGTATTATGTTTATTTATTAGAAAGAGGTGCAATTTTATTGGAAAGAATGCCATTATTGGCCACTATTGCTCATACCACAACTCATACTGTAAAACGGTAAAATGTGTATCTACCTAATACATCGTACACCAATGTCGTAATTTTTTTTTAAATCGCTCCTTTTGACGTTTTGAAATCCACATTGTCAAATTTCCTTGTTACATTGGATATTTTTTTCAATTTGACCTCCGAGTTAAGGTCTTAGTACCAAAAGGTTTACTAAAACCGGTGCCCGATTTTTGGGACATACCTACAATACAGTACAAAAACACACAGACAAATTTAACCCCCAAAAAAACAGGGGTGTCGATTTCTGTCTGTGCATGTGTATCTGGCTGTGTGTGTCGTATATGATGCAAATGATATAAGGCATTTTTAGCATATGGTTTTTTTCTTCTGTACGTATGTAAGATTACTCTACCGCCTATTGTCTACTTTGTTATTTGTTTCTGTATTGTTTTGTACTGATTTGTGGTGTTCAATAAAGAGTATTTGTATTGTATTGTAGTGTATTGTACTCTGGTAAGGGATAAAGACGTGATTTATGTATGTATGTATGATAACTCGATTAATGCGTGGGCTGTTTAAAAAAATCTTATTCCGCAGTAAATAGCAACATTGACAGGCCCTATTCTATCCTATATTTTCGTTGCACAATGATTATGACTATCTCAATTAACGTGGTATAAGCTTTTGCTTTTACGTATTCTTTAGGAACTTAACCTGTGGGTAGTGGTGACAACATTCGAATGAGTAAATATTGCATTCGTGTAATTGCAAAGTGCTGCAGTTTTCCGACATCATTGTCTATAACTAGATACGAGTATGTACGAGGGTCCATGACACTCTTTGAGACTGAATGCGTTTCTTTCTATTTCAAAGAGAGATGCACTAATGCAGAGAGCGACACTGCGGCAAGTGAGAAAATGGCGCTTTGTGCTAGCCGTTCTAATGACCTATTGTAAGTAGTAGTGTACAGAACTGAAATGGGACTTAGGTCATTTTTCTAATTTGGCACGTCAATTTGTCTATTCGCATACATTACCTACTCACACATACAACAGGTCATTTAGGTTACGTTTTTCACCTATAGATAATTAGTGACATATTCACCGAATATCGACCCATTAACGAATATTGTATTCGCCGGATATTGAAATGGCATTCGGAACGCTGTTGGTTAAAACGGAGCGTTCCCACTTTATAAATAGACTTAATCTTCATTTCGTGTACCTATGCCAATATTATTTTAAGCTTTCATTATAAAACCATCCACTGCAGCCTCGGAAAGGCTTTCTTCAACAGCAGGCAATGTTCAAACAGAAATAATAAATCGTTTCTGGCCCAGAGGACCGATTTTTGAAAGCATACACCTGATACACCTACTTATCACTCGAAGTATGTACCATTCGAAAAAGGAAATTTTTGTGTACTGTGTAATGTTATGTATGTGCTTTCAGAAATCGTGTGTCATTTTTTTTCAGAAATTTTGATCAGCAGTTTATTGTGATTATTAAACATAAGTGAGATTATAATAAATAAATAAATAATAAATAAATAAATAATAAATAAATAAATAATAAATAAATAAATATCTTGGGACAAATTACACCAATTGATCCAGCCCCAAACTAAGCAAAGCTTGTACTTTGGTTTGTATGCATCGTAAATTGCTTTTCCTGCGTCGGAGTGATCATGTTTACCTATTCGTTTTGATATTAGTATTCGCAGAATAGTGAAACCATTATTCGTATTCGTAAAAGTAGGATTCGTTTAATCACTAACACGATTAATGTTTCACATGGTCGACATACTAATGACCTCATCTCCAATGATTCCTCAGAGGTGAATATGTAACTGGGTTGATGAGCATTAACAATTCTGTTTGTGAAGATGGACATGTGACCCCGGACCTGGATGCAGGACACGGGGTCATGACTTGATAGCGCGCCCAGGATCACGGCTTGCCAACAAATTATATTCAATTATACCATTTAACATGTCTTAGTAGTAATGAGGAGGTCGTAGCAAGTAGAATTAATCGTAATACCTAACATCCTGCTCGACCGGCGTGCTCCCTGACCTGATTCTCATCATTTTGTGGTACAGTCGTAGGCGACACTGTTGAGCCATCGTGAAACCTCTTCACAATGAGCTTTGGTAACGCCTCCTGTAGCAGTTTATTTTAGTAATATCATTTTCGTCTTCAGAAATTCAATATTAAATTTATTTATATAATTATTTGCCTGTGCTAAAACAATATCGAAAATATGAAATTAAACATTATTCCTGTACTGTACTTCCTTTTTTTATGGTGTAAAGATCGAAACTCTCTAAACTAAGTAGGGTCTCGACAACAGCACCACCCGTCGGGCTCAAAACTATGTATTTAACATATCTGCCAAGCTAGAACCATACCACACACATTAAAAAAAAAAAATTGAAATCGTGGGTGTTTTTAGAGATTTTCATGACAATGTCAAAGTCTACATTAATTATTATGTATTTATTTTGTTTCCTGTAATAAAAAAATAATAAACTTTCTCCAATGCTGCGAATCGTGACCCCGACAAATACCATCCACAGTCTTTCTGTGACTCTGATCATGAATGATCATTGTACTTACCGATCGTCAACTCACATTGCAACCGCATTTTCTTTTCTTTCTGCCAAACGAAATAGGATGAGGGAAGGAAAGAGATGGTGATGCTGATGATGATGTAAATAAGAGGGCCCGCGTAAGTAAGACTACATGGCATCTGGTCGGACCTTTACATACTTTGGGGTCGTCTTTGCTTGCGTAAAGCATTTTCCAGATTCTCGGAATTACGAGCAATAAGGGCGAAGTAAGAAGTATATAAGAAAACTCATTTCTAGGTAGACGGTCGATAGTCGCCAGGTTTACTGGAGTTCAAGCTTTTTCAAGACATAAGTAGATGTGAGTGTGACGTGTAACGTTTATCTACATAATGAGTACGTATAGATGTATGTATCTCTATGTAAACATGAATAAGTATTTGTTTTAATAGAGTTGGTTTTGTGTGTGTGTGTGTGTGTGTGTGTGTGTGTGTAAACTATAAAACTAAGTAACTACAGCTCTAATATTTTTTTCGTCTAGTTTAGTTACGTTATAAGCTGTAATTTTCTTATTGTATTCACTTTAATTCGCACAAATTTCACGGCTTTCGAATGGTACGTTCGAGTTCCTAATGTGTTCCATTAAAACTGGTAGAATCAGACTATCATCACTATCAATATAGTTTAAAGTAGGTACTGTACTCTAGGAGTTGTATGTAGGTGCCTACGTAATAAGATATCAAAACTACTTTTCTATCGGTACACACCGTCACACTGGGCTGAGTCCGTCTCGAGGGATCCGTAGGTTAATTACTTGTACCTACATTAAAATGTTGTATGTTGATCTCGCACAAGGTAACGACTACAAATAAGTTACAAAAGCAATAAAAAATTGTGCTTGAAAAGTATGTACCGTAAGAAAATCGATTCAGATTACATAACTACATAAAAAAAATCATAGGCTTTGACATTGAAAGATTTTTTATATTAACTCAAGCTACGACGCACAACTAGCTGGCCTGGCGCCGGTGCATCAATAAAACTTCCAACACTCTTCCTTCAGACCACGGCCCCCGGGTTCTTCAAAAGCCTTTCAGCTTCATTATAATTAAGGGTTCTGATCCCGATCCAGTTTAACTTCAGTAACCGAGCTTGATCACACTCTCTACTAAGTAACTTAAGTGCACATAAAATTAAAGCTATTGTTTTGGTTTTGCAAACGCGGTTCTCGTGTGAGGTGCGAGGGGCTGGCAGCTTGAGAAGAAACTTAAGTTTGAAGTTTTAAAAAAGTAAGACCTTATACCAAATAAATCTTTGTATTTTTATTTACTAAACTTAAAAAAAAACAGGAACCATTCGACTTTTATCAAACCGATAAATATAACACTCACGTGTTGACTAAGTTTCTATTAAGTAGAGCGGTGTTACTGGACATCCTGCGTACCAAATACGACTGTTCGTTATATCTCCCACTATTAGCCCCACCCACGGCTGTTATCAATCTTAGTTAATTTACATTGTACTTCGTGGCGGCTTCAAGCAGTCACACATTATAGACCACTAAGTATCACGCGACGTGGGTCACTCAACGAATTTTAACGAATTATTTCGAAAAATGTACATAGATTTTATAATATTTAGTGTATTATTTAGCCTTGGTAACTGTGCAAGCTACCAAGGTTACGATGAGAGCACCAGTCGTTATCCGGCTTACACATCTTCAAACGTTTACAATCAATATCAAAAACACCTGAATTATGAAGACCTCGCTTCCCTGCCGGAAGGTACACGGTATCCGAATTATAATGTGCAATCTTCTACGGCCAGATACAACGGCATGCCCATTAATCCCGTGTCAGACAATACTTATTACCAGAACGGGTATAATACCCCGCGATACGCGGCTGGCTACGGGCAGGGGTATGGCCAAGGCTATGGACAAAACTCCGGACAAAACTTCGGACAGGGTTTAAGTTCCTATGAGTTACCGTTTGTAAGGAATAGCAGGGACTATTGTATTAATAGAGCACCTCAAACCGGTATCTGGGTGGACCGACTGATGGGAATATGGTACGGAGTGGAGCTTGTTCAGCACCTGGCTGGAGACTCCAGGGTGGACTACGGCAGGACTTGCATCGTCATCCACATTTCGGAGCCAAAGGACATGGTGAGAAATTTCAAATTTTTTTGCAGTTATTTTAAATTGTAGTCTACCACCCTGTTCAGAGATATCAATTAAATTAAATCTAAAATATACTTTACAATTTTTATTTTAATAGGTATTATCTATGTATAAGTTGACGTCTCTGATGATGGTTACATTCACTTTGAAACAGATTCCTAATTGTTAGGTTGATTTTTTTAATACACTGTAAGTACCTTCTTATATTTAAGCACCGACTAATTGTGATGTGATGATACTTAAATGATGTGCGTAAAAATATTATATTTACGAAAAACCCCTTTGCTCTGTTTTCTCTAGCGAACGTTTGGCAAACTCGTACCACCCACTTTTATTTAACTAAGCTTTCGAGCTATTTGCATATTGTAAATTAGTTATAATAATAATTACAGGTGAAGTTAAATGATTAAAGCTTTCAAAATGGTTCACAAAGAGAGGCCCAGTTTTTAAAAGAACATAAGTACCTACCTATTTGAAAATACCAGTCGATAGTGGTGAAAAATTGTGCTGAATTTGAAATTCGAGTAGATCAGAAAAAAATGCAGCTCTAATTAATCTAGTCGAACATTAAATTTGAGCTGTATTTATATAGCAATAGGTACACATATATTTTTCCACTTTCGAGTAATGTGCTTTCAAAAATCGGACCCTTGTTAGCTAAGACTGTCGTCGGCCAAGCGACTTGTTAATATAGTGCAGCATCGCGAACAAGAGATCTTATATAATCTTTAACCTCTTACGTACGAATTGTTTGTTGGCTTCGATAGTAGCGGTGTTATCGGGTCGGCAATAGTCGGCTTGCACTTTACCCGAGCAGCGACGAAATAGCCTAACAAAGACAAGTAGGATTCATTCACTTCTTGATCATGCGACAAGGCAACGCAATTTATTGCTTTGTATAGACTTCAGAAAGTGTAATACTCTACATTGAAAATAAAATTGTTTTATTCGTGTTTTGTACCAAATGTTTCAATTTATTCTTCGTCGCCTTTATGCCTGGAACACCGCCTTCATTTAAACTAAGTAAATGGGATTTATAATCGAAAATTCAATCGACTTTTCATGATGCATTTGCCAGGCTAATGCAGGGAGTTAAGACACGCTTCGGTGATATGTATTACTAAGTATGTATTTCATTTTAAATGTCAACTATTCTACTGCTCCCTTTCTAACAAAATTAGACGGTAATTTACCAACAAAAAAACTCTTTCAAGCTATTATGTAATCGGTCCTCTTCTATCTGGAATGAAGTATAGTTAGTCAGAAATTAAAATGGTACTTCTATTTGTATTTAACCGCGGGGTCAAATGATCGCGCCGAACGTAAGAGGCAGGCGTGCGCGCATCGACTGTCAGTGGACGTCGATCGGTTAAACAAAATATATTTTCGCGAACACAGAACGTTAAAAACAATAGAGTTAGTGGTTAAACCAAACAATGAACCTAATTAGACCGTTTCAACTAAATCTCTTATTGCTGAATATAATTGTAACGTTTGCTACTGAGGGGCGCGAATCAAATAATACTAGTAGTGTGTCCTGCCGCAACGAACATTATTATGATCAGATGGATATCAATGAAGTATTAGGGACGTGGAAAGTGCTCCAAATATACATGCATTTAACGGAAGAAGGTGCTAATGTCTTTAACACATGTCCAGGTGTCAAGATATGGGAACATTTCGAGGTTGGTATGATTAGTAAAATCTTGTCAGATCGTAGCTACTTATCTAATACAATTATGGGACACAATTTTTGAAAGAACATGTGAAAATATCACTAGACAATAGTAAAAACTTGTGCTGAATTTGAAATATGCGTGGATTAGAAGAAATTTAGTCAACTAGTCGAAAATTTAATTGGAGCTGTACCTAGTTTTGTAGCAATAAATAGTCATTTTTTTTTCTTTTTCGAATTATACTTTCGAGGGATAAGCTTTCAAAAGTAAGTAAGTCACTTTATATGATATGCAAATAGTTAAGTAAAAATGTAAAAATAGTGGTAAGAGTGGAAATAAATAAATAAAAAAAAAACGCTCCCCTGGCGTGTATCTCATTTTTTATTGTTCGACCGTGTATTTATATGTTTAATCTTAAATCAGTAAAACGTGATAGGTAGGAACAAAAACACACCAATTGGGTTTTTTTTATTAAATCATGATTTGTCTGAAATAAAATAACATGGTACTTAATATCCACTAAAATCCACTGTTAATTTATCCACCAATGTCAACAACATGTAAATTTTATTTTCACTTGTCAATACACAATTACGTGAAAAAAGAAATAGTACTTAGCTGTTAGCTTTATTTTAGGTAGCCTCCTTGTTTTAATCGTATAGGCAGAAAATCAAATTCAGCCTTAATAATACTAGTTAAGTCATAAAACTTCAACAATAATTATATGCTTAGTGTTATTCTTAGTCTACTATAATTAAACAACATAGACACACACTAACGCACAAAACTTTACAGAAATTACTTGATTAAAATTTGGTGCCTAAGAATAGTCTGATACCTCAGAATTGAAATTTATGTGCTTTTTTCCTATATGCGGTTCTATATGTATCATATCACAAAAAGAAAACTGCCTTACCTACTCATCAATATATACGCAATAATAATACCGAAATTCAAAATCGAGTTCGAAAAAAAAACAAAAGGCAGTTGGAATGTTTTTTAAATTTAGAATTATTTAAATGCCATTTGCATTTAAATAAGTGGCCAATAATGTTATTTTTGCAACAAAAAAATTTGAGTTCTACGCCCGTGATACAAAAAGTAAATCGGGAAAAATGTGGGTGAGCGTGTATTTATTTTTTATTTTTTTGTCATTTTGAATTTAAATTCAAAAGGTAATTACCATTTTTAAATTGTCAATAAACCGGCATGTTTTTAAGCTTATTGGCAACTAGGCGGTAGTGTATTTTTTTTTTCACCGTGAGAGCTGAAAATTCGATCAATGTACAGGCAAAAATTAAGTTTGCGATTTAAAAAAAAAAAACCCATGTAGTCTCACAAAAATAGTAATGCCTATCTAAAAATACAAGTACTCAAGAATATTGAGCAAAAATAAAAAGTTGAAAAAGTTAGCTTAAAATGGTGCTATGATCAAAACATTGAACAAGGGTGTTCATTTTCGAAAAAAACCTAAAAGTCCGAATATCTCGGAAACCGTGCAACTTTTACTAAGCCTATTTTAGCTTTATTATAACGTCCTAAGTGCCTTCTATCCATAGTTCAAGGATTATCCACTCATTACCTAACACCCTGTATATAAGTATGGGTCTTTGCATCTTTAGTGACGAATTATGGCGTGTCATCTGGGACACAACGCCATCTGTGGCTATAGAAATCGATGCGAGAACCATAATACTCTACCCTATAGGCATTACTAAATTATTAATAAAAATCAAAAATACGACTTCTGGGATATTTTTTGTGTGATTTGTATTTTAGTTTTAAAATTCTACCGCTAGAGTTTCAGGTTTTCTTTTTCTTCTTTTCAGTTAAATTTTTTTGCAGTCAGGTTTTGGTTTTTTAATAATTTACTTTATTAAACACTTAGTTTAAATGACTAAACGACTCTGAAAACTAGAACACAGAAAAATCCGAAAGTAAAGCCATGGACGCTCGGATAGGAATAAAAAATATGGACGGGAATAGCCATAGCTTTACTTTTCGGATTTTTCTATGTGTTCTAGTTTTCAGTATCGTTTGGAAATTTATTTTCTAACGGGTAAAACTGTAAAATTAAATATAAAAATTCAAGAAGTAAATTTCTTTATTCATTTGAGAGTACATGTTTAGTTTATTAAAACAAATCTTATGACGTATCATTTAACGAAATCGGTCGAACAATTGAGCAGTTACTACAGTAACAGACATACAAACATACGCGGCAAACACATAACCCACTTATATTCGACCTACGATTATTATATTCGCAAATCTCCGATAGTTACGTACCTATCTATTTCGTGAAATAAAAGTACATTATAAGAGCTATTTAGATAATTGATTTCGTCCTTAACAATTAGTCCTTTTATTAATAGGCTAACAAAACAACATAATGGACGAAAATCCAGCTTAAACAGCTCTGGCTTCAGTTCCAAAAGTACAGCCTCTTGAATAGTTTCGTTACTGATTTTTTGGTTCTAGGTCACCCAATAGCGCCATAGATCGATATCGACACAGTGGTAGAGCCGACTTTCTGAATTAAGGCCGAAGATGGTGTGCGACTGAAGGCTTAATCTTTAGGACACTTTAATGATTTATTTAACTCAATTTACAGATGATAAGCGCAAACCAGTTTGGAATTTTTAAGGTTTGATACAATTCGGGTATTTCCAAAGAGGACTGGTTAAATATAAACATCTCATGAGGGTATTTAGCAGGTGTAGGTGGACGCGAGGAATTACACTTTTTAGCTAACTGGTATATATAAATTAATAATAACTAATTTGGCAAATTAAGAAGCCGCATAAATAATTACAGGATGTAGTTTTTGGCTGATGTTGATTTCGATTGATACCGGAGCAGGAGTCCGATTTTTGAACGCATCTCTTGAAAGTACTACCTACTCGAAGACGGTGGAAAGTTATTGCACGAGCGCCGGTCGCTGAAACTCTCGATACATGGCGGTAAAAGCCAAGCCAAATGCTTCATCCGGGTGATTTGGGTAATCAACTCCCTGCTTCCGATTCGACGCTTCCCCGCGTTAGCGAGGCGCTCTTTCCGCCGTGCCTCATTATTTAATGTCATGTTGCACGGAAAATGTAACTGTTCTGTTAAACAATCTACACTTTATTGCACTTATAATCCGACTTCATTTAAAAGCCAATTTGAACTGGAAATAAATTAGAGAAGCACATTCACGTCACACGAGAGTGGTAAGTATTCGGCCGGTTGACTAGATTAATTAGAGCTGTAATTTTTTTAAAGTCCATTCGTAATTAACATTTAGCACCATTTTTCACCACTATCGAATTATTTTCGCTAAATTTCGCGAATTGCTTTCATAAACGGCATGTACCGTAGATAGATTAATGAAATCACATCGCTCAAAAATACCATTGGAAATTGGCGAAAATGTGCAATGTTACGAGTATTTACGAAAAGTGCATTGCATTCATGAAATGTACTGTGTAATTGAAGTAGTTAAGCGCGTGACTGTGAAAGTGTGCTACATCATTTTCGACAATACCACACATTCAACATAACAAAGTTAAAGGAAAATTATTACAGCTAAGTAGGCTTTATAAATACAAGAATGAATTTATGTAGCGTTCAACGGAAGCTAAAGCTCCAGCATACCAGGTTTTGTAGCGGATTAAAGCATATATTCTCTTTCTGACTAATAACTTAAGTACTTACTTACGACAGGAATGAACTGAATGAACATTTTTAGTCAAGCCGATCACTAGAAATGGGCCAAATACTTTACAAGGTTTTAATAAACACCAAATTTATTAACATACCAAAATTGCATGTTATAAAATATAAGAAGCTCGAACAAATAAATGCCTGGTTTTGTTTCCATGCTCAGACTAACCTGTAGCATATATCATTTAATAGATAGCTACTTTCGTATGCGCTTGAGAACTCCTTCAACAATAAATTATTTCGCTCTTGTTCTAAGAATGAAATCCACTCACGAGGAAAATCGAAATTAATTGGCTTAGGTACGTTATTTCAACAACAAAGAGCTTAGTTATGTTTTATGGAGGAGTAGCTACTAGCATTTTCTTTTCTTATTTTTCTTATAACTGGAGATTACCCTTGAGTTTTATTTCGAGAAATTAGTTAAGCCCTCAGACAGACTTTGATTTGCTTAGAGATAATATATTAGAAAAATCAAGAATAATTAAGAGAGTTTATAGTAAACAGCAGTCACTATCCAATAAGTAACTACAACATTTAATTTTATTTTTTGTATCCAACCTATTTTATATGTCGCAGGAACAATTAGTTTTGACCCGGACTAGGATATACAGTCGGGAACTTAAATCCTACGCAAATTACGCCGTTGACTGACTCATATCAGTGGCATTGAAAAGGTTAAACTGACTAACCCACTTTGTTCGCATGATCTATCACACTTCACACTCTCGCGCTTAACTACTTCAATTGCACAATACATTTCATGAAGGCAATGCACTTTTAGCGAATATTCGCAATTTAAGTTAATGTCCCTACCTACAGCTTTCCAAAATCTGTCGTGTTATCCATAAACGTTTTTTAGAAGAGCCTAGGCTTGCCAACCTCAAGGCAATTGCAGCCGTCATCGCCAATCGTCGTCGCGTAGGTGTCAGCCACCCGTTTATTTATATAATATTGTTACTCTTATGTGGTAGGTAGGTACATAAATGTATTTTTTGTAAGGATTATTATTTCTCGATTTTTATTAGGGCTGATGCGACGTTCTTATCGTTTTTACTTTCCATTCTGAGCCGTAGGGAACTATCTAATCTGAGAAAGTCTTGTAGTTAGTTAAAACATAAGTACCTAGTTGTCAATAGCCTTTGAAGAGAACACTAACTTGTGCGCTAGCGACATAAAGTCACTAAGTACTTTCCACAAATTACGATAATAATTCGATTCGCACGCGAAAAAAGACAAAGGTGAATTAATTAAACGAACTATCAGTCGCGGTAATTGTTAGGACGTAGCAAACCAAATTTAAACCATATTCGCAACTTAAATTATCTCAAAAGGAAAAACGGAAACTTCATAGATATGATCACTTTGCTGTCCGTCCGTCCGTACTTCTGTCAAGAGCATTTTTCTCAGAAACGCGTATATAGATTATATAGTTGAAATTAATACCAAATAAATAAATAATAAAAATAGGGTGATACTACGAGTTGTCCTAGAAAATTGAAATTTGGTATGAACGTAGTTGATATAGCATATACAACCTAAGAAATAAGATAACAATTTATTTTTTATGTCTATGTAAAACACAAAATGACCTCGCACTGCCTACATTTTACTTAAAAGGAGAGCTCTGCCACCACTGGATTTTGAATTCACTTGCCGAATTTATATGGAACCCTCGGTGCGTTTTGTGGCCTTTCTAGAAAGCTTGTTTAAATAGCAATTTGTTTCTAGCTCACCACGAACAGGCAGTTGCACCACGTGGAGGCGCTGAACGCGCGGTTCCGGCAGCGGTACCGGCACCTGCGGCTGCTGTGGGACGAGGAGGGTCAAACCATTGAGTACTCGCTCTACTTCACCAACGACTCCGCCGGCTACTGGCAAGCCTTTGAGGGGCAGAACGGTGAGCGCTCATACCTCTCCAACAGCATCAACAAGCTAGATATAAGTAAGTATGCATATATCAAGTACGTACCTACGTATGCACTCATCACTCATCAGTGTAGACCGACTGACGTGCTTTAGAAAGTCAGGTCCGTGGCGAGCATTCGAAAATAGTAAAAAATGTATTGTACTTGTATGTACACATAACTCCTTATCTTTCTATACATATAAAATGCTTTGTCCTGAATGACTGACTGACGGATCAACGCGCAGCTTAAACCGCTGGTCTTAGATACCTGAAACTTGAAGGGTGTGTTCTTTGTATGACGTAGGCACATGATTTTCCGAAATTCTACCTCTAAGAGGGTGAAAAATGGGAGCTAAGTTTGTACGGGACAACTTAATTCCCTGGTCCGATCTACTTCAAATTTTGCATAAACATTCTTTAACAGAATTGATGGAACACGTGTTTCGTTTTTTCTTGAAATCCATCCCCTGACGGGGTTTACAAGGGGTAGAAAGTTGTTTTAATTGGGGGGTGATTTGCTTCGATGTTGATATCAATTAATACTCTTTAGTGGTTTTGATTTAAATTACATTTTATTTTGACACAGTCACGTTTGAAGACTCGATCCGAATTTATAGAAAAAAGGTTAAACTCACATAAAAGCTTGGTACAGTCAGCTTCATATAGTTAGTATGAAACATCCATAAGGTGACCAAAAAGTTTGACGCACCAAACTATTTCTATGGTGTACCGAACTATTTGGCCGACTTGGATGCTTCAAACTATATGACGCTGACTGTACAAGGCAAATACTCTTTAAAGTTGGAATGTCTCGAAAGTCACCATGTTATATTAGTACCGTATGTTGAGGCTTTCTAAGCTTTAGAGAGGTCATGCGATTTGTAGAAATTCCCTCGAGACAGGGAATAAATGGAGTTTATTAGTAACTATAATTAGGCATATACTAGAGTCATGAAATTTGAAGCACAAGTAAGAAATCATAACTGCTAAAAATTAATAATTCTTTACATCCTTTTACTTTTAAATAGTCCTATCTCCGTAACTATTATTACTAGAATCTTTAATATCTGAGAAACTGATTTCTGTATTTTGCAAAATTCCACTGAGATAAGAAATAAAAAGGATCATTATTATGATTTATGTAGATCCTTGATATTTGGCCGAGATGTTCCTTGAGGATCAAAAAGGAGCAATTGGAAGGGATTTTGCAAATTTCCCACGAGATAAAAGAACGGGATAGGAAATAATGACTTAATATTTGAAAAAAATATTGGATGAAGGTTGTGCGTCATTTTGACGTTACCTGCGCGGACGAAGTCGCGGGCGAAAGCTAGTTACACATAAAACATAAGAAATTTACTTAAGGTTGCAAAAAAATATGTTTAGAAGAAAATTACAGCTTCAATTAATCTTACGAGTATTATTTATAAAGTAGGCCATAAATTTATTTTGGCTTTGGTTTAGTAGTAACACACAGCCACAAAACTACAGTTTGTTTGAAATACGAGTGTGTGGGTTGGTGCAGTAGAACAAAATAAGAGCTCTAATTAAATAAATCCAAGTAGTTATGTTAATGCTACAAAGCATTACATAATTTTTACCACTTTCGAAATACGTTTTTGAGAGTTAACTGCTATAAAAAAATCGGTCCCCCTGGCTCTGCTTAGGTGCCTGATGCGTGGAACTCAGTCCATAAATTCACAATCATAACATTATATACCACCTTTTTATATACCACCACAATGTCACTTAATTGCCATTTTTAACATCAGCTATTTTAAGTAGGTATGTGCTAAGACGAAAGTACCTACTGAGCTAAGTGCATAGTATGTACTCACAGACCACCTACCTAGGTAGTCTGTGTATGTACTACATACTAACCGCTACGAACCACTCCACATACATAGAAAAGCGATCTCACAAATAAGAACAGCAGTCCCTCCCGGCTTTAGTTACCTACTGGCCGTTCACAAACGTACTAGAACGGCGCAAGCAAATTGCAATATAAATCAATCAGTTGTATACTACATTGTGGACGACCTTTTTATAGAATTTTGTTCCCCAGAAATTCTCATTTTCGTAGAATGATTAATTCATGAAAAACTACATACATACATACATAAATCACGTCTTTATCCTTTACGGGGTAGACCGAGCCTAAGGTAACAAGACCCAAAGACCACGATTTTGGCTAAGATCTTGATGGGACTTTACCATCTGCGCGGGAAGAGAAGCATAACTGGTACATTCTATGTTTTTAGGGTTCCGTACCTCAAAAGGAAAAAACGGAACCCTTATAGGATCACTTTGTTGTCCGTCTGTCTGTCCGTCCGTCCGTCCGTCTGTCAAGACCCTTTTTCTCAGGAACGCGTGGAGGTATGAAGCTGAAATTTATATCAATTACTCAGGTCTACTGTCCCTTGAAGCTGTGAAAAAATCAAACTTCTAAGCCAACGCAATCAAAAGATACAGCCGTTTATGCCGCAAATTTCCGCAAATTTTCAACTCTCAAGGGAATCAAAACCTACAAGGTAGTTCCCGTGAACGCAGAATCTTGAAATTTGGTATGAAGGTAGGTCTTATAGCACAGATTAAAGAATAATTGCGAAAACCGTAAATGTGTATGTATGTCTGTATATAGCAGTGACCAATATAAAGTAACCCCACACTGCGTACATTTTGCTTTGGAGCAGGGCTCTGCTTACACTGGTTTAAAGATATTTATAGATAATGATACGGAACCCTCGGTGCGCGAGTCCGACTCGCACTTGACCGGTTTTTTCTTTGCTCCCAGACCAGCATGGAAGGATGGAAATGGCAGCATGAAAAACTCATTTCAAATAATCTCAATTAATTGTTTTTTAAGACCAGTATATTTTTTATTCAAATACATACATAGTAGAATGACAAACCAAAATATTATTAATTCTTATATTATTTACTTAATATAATAGTCATTACAATGAAAATCATTTCATATACAAGGTTGCTACTTTAATCTCAGCCAGCTGATTATGCAGGTCAGGTTATAACACAGCTCTGTGGTTTTGGTAGCATTTCGTTTTTGTTGGGGTCGCCGTTCTAACCTAACCTAACCTACTTTTTCTAAGTGATATTTTATTTATATTCACAAGTCAATTTTTTTTTACAATAATACCTTCATCTTGAAATAAACTTATGTGAATAATAAATCTATCAAAATTGGCGCTGTCTAAAATATCCAGAGCTGGCGCTTACCTCTCCCAGCGAATTTCTCTGGCTGTACAGAGAGGTAATGCCGCCAGTGTCTTGGGGTCTATGCCGCAGGAGGGCCTTTTAGATGGTGTTTTCTTTTTATAGTTAGGTATATTTATTTAGTTTTAAGTTTTGTATATTTAGTTAACTTTTAGATTTTATCATAGTTTAATTTTTTTTTGTAATTCGATATAAACATTTATTAAATGTATGTATAATGTAGTTCAATTAAACGATTAAATCATCAAAATTGTCATGTTTTGAGAAAGCTATTCTACGAAGTAAAATTCATTGAACAGATTTTCTTTAAAATATGTTTTAAAGAAAATCTGTTCAATTATCTTATCTGTTATCAATGTTATTTAATATTCTAATAGTTGTATATTCTTTGAAAAAAATATGTGAAATGAAATCATGTGAGAATTCTTTCTACAAAATAAGGGGACACCAAATAAATCAAACGGCCAGCATTCGTACATCCACATCGGATTAAAACACATGCCACATGCATAGCCCATTCTAATCGATAACTGACCCAGTATACTTAGCCATAATTTAGTTCTGCTACCTATCTATTTGACTGAATAATTAATCCGCTGCAGCAGTGGGTACCTGCGTAGTTCTCGTTGAGTAAAAGTTGCCCCGACCATTTTGCTGCTATCCCAGATTTTGGTACCAAAATTATATCCATGAGTATTAAAGAATGCATAACGAAATTGACGAAAAGTCCAAACACCATCTAGATATTAATAATTGTACCTGATTAAGTAACTAACTGAAACTATTTAAAAGTTAGCAAAAAATATATTATTAAAATTTAGACATTTAGGATTATTTTTGGTTTCTATCGGTTCTTTTACTTTTTCTGTGTGTCTACTCTTGCTTAATACTTATGTCCTGTCAATCGTTCAAAGGTTAACTGGAAGAGATCCCTTTTAGGGATAAGTTCGCCTTTGTGCATGTGTGTTGTCCTGTATTCATCTTTTTCTTGTGTTTTATGTATAATAAAGAGTTATACATACATTATTACTATGTACTTGGCGACTTTTTATCAAATTAAGCTAATTTTTGTAAGGGCATAAGTATATGGTGTTGATAAATTTTTACAGTGAAATAAACAAATCACTTATTTTCGTATTTACCGAAATCGAGACTGTTCAAACCTAGCGGTAGTTTTGTATTAAAAGTTGATTAACTTTTGGTATTATATTATGTTTATTTCTGGATTAATTATTTTACTACTCATTATTCGAGTCTTCTGAGAGACATCTGAATTTTATTCATATTATTATGTGCTGCATGTGCTCTTACATTTTATTATTACGCATGTACCTACATGACTTAATACTTATCTACAAAGTACTTAGGTACACTTATACCTAACTAGCTGTTGCCCGCAACTCTGTCTACACAGAATTCACTTATCATTATCCCGCGGGAACTATGCAATATTCCGAGATAAAAAGTATCCTATTGTCCTTCCCCGGGACTCAAACTATCTGTACACCAAATTTCAATTGATTCGGTCTAGCTGTTTTAACAGACAGACAGACAGAGTTATTTTATTTTCGCATTTATAATATTAGTACCTAGGTATTACGCGTTCATTTAACTCACCTGATTTTGTTTGCTCTGCAGGTTTTTGATAAAGTAATAGTAATTGTTGGTAATAATACCATTCCTAGCGGTGCCGGTGGACACGCCCACAGTTTGTATTAAGTGTGCGAATCCTGCACGTGAGGCCAATCTTACCATACGTACATACCGTAACGCCTCTTTCCCACAGGGGTAGGCATAAGTTCAATTATTAGGACTATTAGCTTAAACAAATAGTAGGTATTAAGATTCAGCGGCGCTTCGTTCCTGTATGGATTTCACTGCTTTAGTTGTCATAGCATTCATATTACAGGCACAATGGCGCAGCGCGACACGTACAAGCAGTTTTCTGGCGTAGTGCAAGTGCTGAAGGCAGTGAACGACCACCTGGTGCTGAACTTCTGCCAGGAAGCCATGAACGGGAAGTCTGCCGAGCTGTACTCCGTGCTGTTTTCGCGGGACCCTCGCGGCATGACCCGCTGGGAGGTCGAGTCGGTGCACAGTCTTCTGCAGAACAAGAACCTTTCCGTGGCCTCCCGGAGGATGGTGTGCGGGAACGGCGCTGGAAGGCCCTTCAATAGCCTTATGCTCTCGTTTTTGACGTGCTTATTTGCCTACTTTCTTTGTTCCTCGTAAACAACTACTCCCGAGAAAAAATAACGGGTAATTTTTCGTACAATTTTGTACAGGGCTCGTTATTTTTGCTCGTCAGAGTAGTTACAATTTACAGTAGCCAATATTCGTAATTCGTGCACCTTGACAGTTTATGATACCCTCACATTAATAATCAGTTAAGCGTTGGTGATTGTACGGCGGTAATTTATTATGTGCCATCACAATTATAATAATTCTAAAGAAAAATGTAACACGATTTTGATAAAGTTGGTCTAGTTCTAAATTTCATAACCTAAATTATCGCCTCGAGAGCCGAGTGTTGCGATTCATCTGACTTCGCATACTAATAGGTACATATATTGTTGGTTTACGTCAGGGACAGAGAATTGCTAATGCTGCGGACGCACTTTTAAATTATTTGATAAGACAAGTGCGAATCGGTACAAATAAAAATCGATCAAAAACTTTGTGGCTCTATTTTAGGTCTAATATGACCGTGAGCTATTAGTAAGTGCAAGCGACCCACCGTAGAACGTTCTTGTAGTGTTTATCAGCATCAGCACCATATCATCCCATATTTATTCACACGTCATAGAAATTGGAACTAGAACTAGTGCATTGATGTGACCATTATTTATTTAAATTTTAGGAATAAATATTCCTACCTACTATCTACTTAATTTTTGATATGTGTTTAGAACATATTAATACATGTGTTAAAACCAAAGTTTACAATAATTGATGTAACCTTATTATACGTATGTGTAACATTTACGGTACCTATGTAATTGAGTTCGTAACATAACATTATTATACTGTTATGTACATATGTATTTTTAGAATATGTATTAAAAATGTGCAGAACGAACAAAATATTTTTCATTGCTTATTTACATTAAACCAAATGCATAGCACCAGGTAAAGGTATTTGAGTACCTACTTGTATTCCTGCCAACATACATATATTGTACTCAACTTGAACTACCTACCAGTTAGAATCTATTCAAAAGAGTATGCTGCGGTAATCGCTAGCCAGGCTGCCGTGCCTGAAGTTATTTGTAGGTGTACTGTTGCTAGCTCCGCCCGGACCGCTACCGCCGTCCTACTTACTCACTAATCCGGTCACTAAATAGCATCGCTTGCGTTTCGCTGCTGTAGTGACACAGTGCACAAGAGGTAGGTAATCCATCGTAGTTTAGGCTGGCAACGCATCTGCAATCCTTAGCTGTTGCGGGTGTGCTTGGCTAGTGCTCACTTACCACCATCAGGTGACCCACTAGTTTGTTTACCACAGTTGAGTCTTGTGACAGCTTCTAAACACACTAAAAAAATGTAAGTGCGTATAGTATCGGAAAACAGTTTTAATAGTAAACATTTGATACCAACATGTTACTTATGAGATTACTTAACTACCTACAACTTACAACGCGGATTAAAACCACTGATCCAGTAAGTCAATTGAAGAATTTCGACTTTGTATTTAACAAGAAAAAGTAGCTTTTTCTTGGTTTCTATAGCTGAGTAAAGTACGAAGCCAAATGTCAGTTCAGTGGCCCGTCGACGATGACGTCATTGTCGCCCCCCCCCCCGGGGGGGGGGGGGAGGACACCCTGCCGGTCGTCGCCGCGGCGGGAAGGAGGATGAGTAGCAAATCTTTTTTATTGGGCAATTATTTAACCATTACTAGATGTTTCATACACATAACACTGTATTGTTAAGTAATTTTTATATTACACATTAAGTTATACTATTACCCTGTTTTGTCTATACATGACCAACAAAGTGAATCGATGAGCATAAGAGCTTATGATACCGATGAAAGAAACTGCCTAATCAAAATAAACAAATATTGAAATAAAAAACCAATCGTAGGTATAGGTATATTTATGCAGGATAGCTTCATCATAATAATATCAAACATTGTCCTGTTCTGTATTTTTCATTTTTCAATTTATCCAATTTATTCTTACAAAATCATAAAATCAAGGAAATCTGTCCTAGTAGTATTTACTTAATTTTTCATCGAATATGTTTTAATTCTTTCGCTTCTTATTTGTAAATAAAAATCATACTTCTTCTCCATATAATATTGGAGCGAGTAACTGTTTACCTATTACTTATTATGTATTCAATCATGCTAAACGTGGCCTTTAGGGCTTGTTACCTTGGGCTCTGTCTACCCCGAAAGGGATAAAGACGTGATTTATGTGTGTATGTATGTATTTGGGCTCGTACGTTCCACAGGCTGTAAGCACTCGTGGAGCGCGCTAAGAGAAGTCGTAGTGAATGCGAAATGAGGGAGTGACGTCACCGCGGCCCGGGTGGCGCCCCCGCGCGACGGCACCCACACCCCACGCCCTACCCCAAACAGCCTGACCTAGCTCAGCACACAGACAGCATCACATGACAAGCAATAGAGTTCAAAAACTATCAGATAAGGTTACAATTACAACGTGTGTGCGACTCCTACAATAACTACTGAAAAAACCCTGACGCGTGAATTGAGGAACATTTTGCTACTCTGTGTTGGAGTAAACTACATGAATTATGTGTTCCAATTACAGAACAAAAAAAATTGTTTTAATTATTTTATTTTGAATGCTTACAATATCGCAACTTACACGTGATAATGTTTAATTAACAGAACACAAACAGTGAGAAATGACGATATAAAATGCTACAACAGCATATCCAACTTACTAACAATTAATTCATTATAATTCATTATGACTCGTAAAGTGGCAAACAGCATTTTATTAATCGCACTTTTCTGGAACCAATTTGACTATAGCATGAGGATTTGAGTAAATAATATTGTTTTTGTCGTCAAATGTTATACCAAATACGTTATGTATATTTACAATTTCCTCTAAATTATGGCTTTGTTTATTAGCAAAATAAATGGAATGATTACCACAAAAATAAGCTTCTCCGTCATTATTTAACGCTGCTCCACGGAAAGTTTTATCTTTGGCATAACGGATACGTTCTTCTGTGCCATTTTTGATCTTGAACAGACCCTCGTCGCTCGTTATAAATTGATCATCGTCTTTATCAATGACGAATTGGAAAATCTTCTCTGTAATGTGTACCTGATGTTCAGGAGTTGCTTCTTTTTGACTCGTATCGTACTTGTAAAGTTTTTGAGAAGGAAAGTCGATAAAATAGAGATGATGATGTTTTAAGAACATGTACCAAATGTTATGGCCGCTGATTATTTTTTTCACCTTCTCTTCTTTTTTGTTTTGGTGATACTTGTAAATTCCCGTACTGCCTCCTAAGTACACGTGATGGTTCACTTCGTCGACCGCTGAAGCAAAGCCATTCTTCACTTCCGTTATTTCTGTGACATTCTTCTTACCTTTTTCGATATAGCCAATTTTAAATTTATCTTCATCTTTGCCTCCGTCATTGTAGCTAAAGAAAATTTTGTGTTCCCTTTTATAAATAGCCAGTTGATAAGGCAGATCTAGTCCGTGAGCCAAGATGTCTTTTCTGTAATCTTTACCACGGACCGAAACTAGTTCACATTCAGTATCAGAATTTTCCTCGTTAGCAAAGACTAAAACCACAGAAATTAGTAATATAGTCAGCTTCATTGTGAACGTCGATATTGCCTCGCAGTGAGAAGTGTTCTGGTGTTCTGTTGGACTGTGCTCTTGGCACTATCAAAGCTGGTTCGAGTTACTGGATTACATTGTAGATAATTTCAATAATATTATATTTCCAATGTACAAGGGGCGTACCTTTTGGATCTGTTCATTGAGGTACATGCAGTATTTTGTCTTATGATTTCAGATACCTAGAATAATAATTAACACAGCGCCAATTGAGCGGTGGTCAGGTATATCGGTCTGACACTCCGGCCAGTTTTTGAATATCATTGCTATATTTTTTATTAAGTATATTCAAAAACCAATTAAATTGATTAAAAAAAGGCAATATTAATATTGTGTTCGCAGGTACGATTTATTAATTCCTCTCTTGATTAGCAGCTACCTACCTACATAGCGCGAGTATCACAACACACTACATCTGAATATTAGGTTATTCGAGACATAAGTAATTGAGTCAATATTGATTCCTATTATAACAGCATTTTATGGATTTTTAATACCAATGAAGAATTAAAATTCATGATTTCCCAAATCAATATCAATACAACAAAACAAAGTCGCTTTCCGTTATCTGTCTGTCTGTCCCTATGTATGCTTAGATCTTTAAAACTACGCAACGGATTTTAATGCGTTTTTTTTTTAATAGATTTGGTTCAAGAGGAAAATTTACACGTGGTTCGTTCTCAAAAAACTGGCACCACTGAATTAATTTTGAATTATGTATTTTAGAAAATACTACTTACTTTTACTTTTCTAACAGTCGGTAGAAATATAGTCAAATAATCGATATCACGTAAAGAGAAGTTATTTATATTATTATTTTAGAAAGTACAGGTATTTGAAAATAATTGGTAAACAGACGAACGACATTTGATGTCAGGTGAACGACTATTTACATCAAGTTATCGACATTAGGCGCAGGTTAGCGCAAATTAATGCAGAATTAAACTGGAACTATTAGAAGGTAAACAACAATGGGAGCAGGTAAACGACAATGGGTGCAGGTAAACGACAATGGGTGCAGGTAAACGACAATGGGTGCAGGTAAGTAAATTGTTGGAAAGTAAGGAAACTGATAACGAGATTTATTTTTTGATTCATTCGAATTATTGAGATCAATATCATAATCACAAGTTTAAAAATTTTGTTTCTTCCCATCCGTTCTTCTCTCCACCTTTTTCTCTGTATTCTTTGCTGACGAGCAGTTATTCCATAATGGGTATAATTTTTTTTGGGCTATTCTTTTTTCTTAGGTAAAATCTATTATATCGTTGATATTCTGCATACAGTTGCGGATTATCCTTATTTTCAGGTAGGCACATTTGTTGCTAGATACACATACATACATACATACACAAATCACGTCTATATCCCTTACGGGGTAGACAGAGCCTAAGGCAACAAGACCCAAAGGCCACGCTTAGCATGATTGTAGGCGTATAGGTGGAAAGGGGAATCAGAATAGTGATGGGTTGCTAGCCGCAACGCCTGTAACATGATTTCTAAGAATTTCGCCCATTCCCTCGATGGGCTTTTACCATCTGCGCGGGACGAGAAGCAACTGGTACATTCTATGTTTTTCCTTTGCTCCCAGACCAGCATTGAAGCAGCAGAGCAGCATTGTTGCTAGATAAGTTAGGAATACTTGTTGTTCACCTTCCGCATGCGTCGTTCACCTGAATTTTTTGTACAGACAGGTAAACGACATACAGGCGATGGAAAAAAATGCGGTTATATCATCAATATAACTTAAATATTTTGTTAATGAAATGCATATTTATAGACGTTAAAGTGACTCCATCAGCAAAATATATAAGACAGAATAACGACTACTTACCCATTACAAACTCCCGCTTCCATGAGGAGTTGGTTTGTAACTTTTGACCACGGCACAACGACTTGCTACTTATAACATCATTAGTTGATGGTTGAATGAAGAGCTCTGTGCGCGGGGTGCATTAGGTAATTCGAAATAGTATTCCACAGTGGTAAATACTATCCACCTCGTGACAGTTAAGCGACAAAAATTGCGGTGGACAAACTTTGATTGCTATAATAATTCTTTTTATGAGCATAGTACCTATTACTTTTCATCACTGTGGTTTAAAGCCAGCTCGAAACATGAGTGCCTGGCGTTGGGGCACTGCAGGTGAGCGATAAACCTCTATTTAAAAAGTGTCTTGTAATATGTGTTGATAATATAATTATAAGAATGACGCTTTGTAAAAAAAACTTCATAGAGAAACTGTGACAGGTGGCGGTGCCACTTTTTTGAGAACAACCCATGAATTATGTAGGTATGTAAATTCTACGCAGACGAAGTCGCGGGCATATGCTAGTCTTTAATATAAAAGCGAAAGGTCCTAGCTAGGTGTTCTATCTACATGTCTAATAAGGTGTCATGTAGGTACATCAATATTTATTTACTTACTACTTTCTTACGACAAAACATCTGAACGAGTTAGGATGAATGATGAAGATAGCATAAATCCTGAATGAAAATTCGTTTAAGTAAACCTTTTTGTTTAAAAGCTGAATAATTTACTAATTCGAAGTAGACAATGTCGCGGGCACAAACTCATTCAAATAAGATTGACCGTCATAAATGCACTGCAACTAAGGTGGAGTACGTTGTTACTTCATTAGAAAACTGAAGTACCAGGATCGCATGATCACAAAAGCATGGATGTCTGAGTGAGACAGAGATATCACCTCTCCCTCACTCTGACTATGTGAGGGGTTGGCTCCGCTATTTAAATTTCTCCACCCACATACCACCCTCTCAACCCAAATGCCCTGATTGCGAGACGCCGGTTGCTATCATTCCCTGTCCACATAACACAAGAGTATGAGGCGCATCGAGTAAGGAACACAGACGCACATTATCGAAAAATATTTACATAAATACTGGATCGCATATATATAACGTCACACGTCAGTGGCTCTTGGTAAAAACAAAACAACATTAATTTCAGTAATTTATAAAATTATAAATTTTCAAGATTCGAATAGATGATGAATGTCGCAGACCCTCTATTTTTAACAAACTCCAAATAGGTACATACGCGGCAAACACATAACCCACCTTCTGGGCTTCGCCGGAGTCGAGTAAAAATTAACTTTCATGATTCTTAAAATCGACATATTGTCATGTTACAAGTAGCTACCCCATTTATAATATATGATTTTGGTCTTTACATTTGTGTTTGTCAGTCATAGACGAAACTATACTTATTTATTTCATTTTCCTAACAGATTTGTAACTTTTGTGAATACTCGTAAGCGTATCATAACTTGAAGTTATTTTCGAATGCTATTCTAGTTTTGTTAACTTAATCCAGTAATTTTCGCATAGCAACTTGGATTGTTTTACTATCACTAAGTAACGAGTTACGACTTACGAGTAATAAACATACTCAGAAGTAGCAAATTCGAACTTGGTGCCGTTTTACTCACACTAAAAGTGTTTATTGTAAGAGTGCAGGGGACGATATGATATGATACGACTAACTTCAAATTTCGAATTTCAGAGTAGCTTGCCCTGGACAGTGGGCCTGAATACTTAAGGAGGGCGTCGTGACATCGTCAGCTAAGGTCGATTTTACTAGGAATGCAAACGTTTGAAAGAGGCTTCACCTCTCTTTTCTCCAAAGAGACACAGATAGGATAAAAACATACGTAAATTTGCTCCGTGCATTTCTGCGCTCCTAGTCTGCTACGCAATTCGAGTAACGTTTTTGCCATTCGAAAAGAGTGAACTCTGATGTATATAATAAGGTAAACAACAACAACATTATGGGCAAGGTACCTATAGGTACTAGAATAAAGTTAACTTAAATACAATACTATTATTAATATGCAAATCAAAGTTAATAGAACTAAGTTTTAATGAATTTTATGTCCGATTTAAACTTCACATGCCCCCGTTGAAGACACTGCCACAGTTCCTCTCGCGTACGTGACCTCATCTTTGCATCCACAAGCATTCTGTAACCAAATTATTGCCTTATTAGGTACCTATTAACACTTAATAAGTGTAATACAATACAATATAATACAAATACTCTTTATTGAACACCACAAATCAGTTCAAAACAATACAGAAACAAAGATAAATAAATAAATTAATTAAGATTTCGATTAAATAAGTGTAAATTGTTTGCTACCAGTTTTTCATCGAAACAATTTGAGTAAGTAAATAATAAAAAAACCGGGCAAGTGCGTTTCGAGCTACGCGCAGTGTAGTGTTCTATAATTGCCTGTCACAATATGCGGATATTTTATACATAATTATATACCTAGATCACGGTTTCAAGTACATTTTATAAGTTGGTCGATTATGATAGTTGTGTGTGATAGTTTTCCTTTAAACTTTGTTATAACTAGGTATGTATAAAATAAATACTAAGTACCATAATTTTTTTCACTTATCCAAATTCATCCGTTTACTCGTAGCTGGCAAGACTCTAACGATAATAATAACTTTACCTAAAGCTTAATATTTCGCATCCGGATCTCTGAATAGAAAAATGGTTTGCCCACCCCACATTACGGGAAAAAACGAGAAAAAAATCATTCCCGCTTTACCTGTAGGGGAGATAGATACCTTAAAAAAATAAATAATTAAGATTTTATTTTACCACTTTGTCGGCGTAGTTAATAATGTACACCCATGTAAAATTACAGCTTTCTAGTAATAAGAATCTCTGAGCTAAGCCGGGACAGGGAGACGGACAGACATAGCGAAACTATGAGGGTTCCTTGTTGACCACGGAACCCTAAAAAGGTATAATAACATAGGTACCTGTACGTTTTACAGCTCGTCTCGTGTAATGAATCGAATAACTGACACTATGTTGTTGGTAACTAAAAGAATTACTAGTAAGTACTAGTACAATGACATATTGATATTTGGTTGTTACTTACAAAAATGTTGTCAGGAGAGCATTGATTATTTTTCTCATAGAAATTGACTTTTTCCAGGTTATGTTTGATGATATCTTCAGAACTCATTCTGCCGGAATTGGGATTCGTCGTTTTAGAGACTAGACCGTGGTGGTGTCTCTTGACTAGCAAATTGTCCAAGTTTAAGTTCTCCATAACAGCAGGGCTACCGTAGATAGCGTTCTCTAAATACAAGCAGTAAGTGTCACCGTCAGGGATGTTTTTCTCATTTATTTTGTTATTGTTCTCATTGATACAACTATTGGGAATGCAGGTACTTTTGATGAGATCGCTTTTTCCCCGTCTCAAGTAGTCTTGATATAGATCAGAGCTGGATTCGTTCGGGTTCGTTAGTGGCTTGGATCTTTTACGGATTTCAACAATAGTATTCGTTACGTATTGGAATTTAAGAATATTAACTACGATATCTGTAATACTAGCCGAACCACTTTTATTTGGGCTTCTATGTTTGAGACACAGGCCTATCGGGGTCGATGTAGCATTTGGGTAATGACCTGAAAAAAAAGCAAAGTCAAAACATGATCTGGACCACTGGACTTTATTAGTTGTACCTACTGGTAACCCCAATTCATCCATTAGGCGTTGTCGATAGAGTTACGTGTTCTTCAGACCACTTTTATGCCGTTTGAGTGGCTGCACGACTACTATAAACCAACCGCTTAAATGAGTAATTGCACTTGCACTGCGCGGGCGAGGACTCATTTAAGCGGTCGCTCTACAAGGTTAGGTACTCACAGTTCTTGGAGAAGCGCGAGCAGGGCGTGAGCAGCGGCGACGTGTCGACGTAAGAGGGCGCGCTTCGGACGCAGAATCGACTGCTGGTCCACGTGGAGTCCGAGCTCGCTAGCGACTCCGACCACGATTCCGTTGACACCCATTTTGACGATTCTCGTAAAGTGAAAAAAGTTAACGCTACCACTGCCTACAAACATAAAAATTCCCACATAAGTAGAACAGAAATTTAAGCTGTAACTACCTGGCATTGTTCATTTTTTTTAGTATGGTCCAATTCGAAAACCATTTCGAGGAAAACCATCAATTATCCGATTTATCTTGTCCGATTTCAAAAATACTTTATGATTGCAGATATTTTTGTAAAAGTACTTTGAACCTTTGTTTGACCGAACGACCGGGTTTTTAGACAGAATCCAGCATCGAATGTTTGCCACGAAAATGAAAAAAAAAGTTTGGCTACGGCAACTGTCACGTGTCACTGTCAAATCTACAAAACCATAGACAAAGCCGTTTTTTTTTATAGCCAGCCGAACGAAGGCGATTGGGATTCTGTCTAAATTCACGAATGATTAAACAGCGAAAAAATATTTATTATTAATTAACAAAGCTACGTAAAAGCATAATATTCAAATAAGTTGCTTGAAATAGTCCATTTTATCAAATAAAGGTGTTAAAAGCACAGCTTAAAAAAAATGAACAATGCCAATTGAATCTGCGGACAGGGAAGACTAAAATGTGTTTTTTATATACAAAAAGTATAGTTGCGATAATGAAATGGCACCTATACGGACTTTGTAGAAGGTCCTACGACCCGAGTAAGTAAATATTTCTCGGTCACGTCTGTGACTTCCACGTCAAAATAACGTGTTACCATGGCGAAGCAAGCTCCTGCACAGATGGTGGCGCCGAGTGGGAACCCGTAGCGCTGGACGAGCGCGCCGCCGAGCGCCGGCCCGGTGACTTCCCCCAGAGAGTAGCAACATGACCACACGCCCGCCACCGCGCTGTACGTCGCCAGCGCCTCCGGACACCCGCCCTCGTAGCTGAGGACCAACTCATTTATAGTGTAACTTTGGCCTTGGATCCTTGAAGGCATCTTTTTTTCACCTACTGACCTGTACACTATTATCAGACAGAGTTTTTGGGAAAACTACCTTTCCTTCCTCTGGTCTTAATCCTTGCCAAATGGGGTATTTTTCTTAGTAGCTGACTCTACGTACCTAACTACTTTACATGTGAGTTATTTCCGGACGTAGGGATCAAAATAAAAGATTTTTTAAAGTATCATTATTTGGTTATAACTTTGAACTTCATAAGTTAGAACACTAATACAGGTAAAGTATAAATCTGCAATAATAATATTCCGCAAAGAATATTAAGTAGGTACCTACTCACATTGAGCTAGCTAAGACTCCTTGAAATGTAGGCAGAAGTGTCAACGCGACCGATATGCTCAAGATCGACAAAGCCACTAAATCTAGCCAAAGGTCCCTGAAAACAAAAATAAATAAATTATAGCTATTCAATAAATTATAGCTATTATTTTGTTAGCTATTTTCTTTGATTTTTTTTAGAATTAAAGTGGAATTTTATTGAATTAGGCAGGGATTTTTTTGGTTCATTAAAAGTGGAATTCTTTAAGTATGTAGCAAAACAAAACAAACATAAATCACGTCTTTATCCCTTACGGGGTAGACAGAGCCCAAGGTAACAAGACACTATGTAGCAAAATGATGTATATCAACTTGAATACTTTTGAAACACACCTAGATGAGACTCTCGTTGCAACTACTATAGCAATAAGAAAGTTTGTAAACAACATATATGATTGTTTCCCAAAAATAGCTACAATTTAAGTTCACCTATTTAAACATCGGAGAAATTCACCGAATCATAGCCTAATTACGAGGGGTGGCTGATAAGTAATCTATCAGATCTCACCTATTTATAACGCGAAAAAAATACTGGCCACTATTATTTCGTATTCACTGGTTATTTTATTTCCAAAACACAGGACGATATTCATTTGATTGTGGTGTCTCGTTCTGTTTTGTCACTTGATTGCTCGCATTATGTCGCAGGAGAATTTGAAAATGAAAAAAATTGAGCAACATGCTGTTATAAAATTCCTCACTAAAGAGGGAAATGCCTCAAGCAGATAAAACAGCGTATGTCAGTGTTTGGTGATTCGTGCCCGTCTGATTTCACCATCAAGCTTTGGTAAAAACCATTTAAGTGTGGTCGTGATAGCCTCGAAGATGATCTTCGTAGTGGGCGGCCAATTTCCGCAGTCACCGAAGAAAATGTTGCGACTATTTTCTGTTCAGACTCCTGAAGAAAGATTTAAGGGGACGCAGATTTTTGACGGACGAGGACATGAAGTCTGCGGTAAACGAGTATTTTGACGATAAACAGTTTTTTTTAGTGGGTTAATGTCACTATTTGAAACGTGTAACAAGTGCATTTCTCTCGCAGGAGATTACACAGAAAAATAAAAAAAAATCACCCTCACTAGTCTTTTTTTCCTTAGTTAGGTAGATTACTTTTCAGGCGCCCTTCGTAGGTAGATGTAAGCTTAAAACTTGCTTAAAACAATACTTTACTACGACTTTACTATATTCACAAAAATACAGGTATCAATACTACATACATAGGAAATAAGTATCAAATCAAAATATTCGTTACCAGTTTACTTGCTTACGTTGGAATGCCGGGGATAAACGGGCAGGGTCCGAGCAGCAGAAGGCCAAAAGCGGTCAGGAACAGCCCCCACACCATCATGCACCAGTGATTGTGTACCCTGTACCGTTAACAATACATTTAAATAGAACCCTTTATTTTGAAGTGTTGATTATAATCAACATAATTTAAGATCGTCTTTTTGTATTTTTGTTTAATTATTTTGACTAGTTTTACAAGAATCTGATGAGGCTTGAATTGAGTGCACTTGGTCAGACTTGCGAAATAAAGGGGTAACTTACAAAATAATGCTTTTTTTTCAGCTCAATGTAGGCACCGAAAGTAAACTGTGGTTGAACTCACTGGTCTGCCACCCAACCCCAAATAGGGCTAAATATTCCATACAGGCTGGAAAACAACAGGAACACAAGGCCAATTTGTTTCGTTGATAGTCCAAATTGTCGCAAGTGTGGCTCCAGCGTGGGGTCGAGGAAAGCCCAGGTGTTGGAAACGACCACGATCACCAGGCCCGTGATTATTATTGAAGGAATCTTGAACAAGCAGAAAACAGAAGCAGATTTTGTGTTGGTCACCAACGCTGAAACAATCGAATAAATTAAATATTAAGTCAAGTGTCTAAAAGAGCGACCAAAAGTAATAATGCACGGATGGACTTTTACTAATAAAATAATATTAGGTGTTAGTCATATTTAGTACCTACTAGTAATTTTCTTTCAATTATGCATACCGTTACTATCCGTGAGCAAGAAGAAATTGATCGGCACCGTTAAGCACATTACAACGCCGAGACTGTAAAACGGTAGACCGAAACCTCCGATCTAACTGAAACAATTGATTAAAATTTTTAGACATGTCCGTATTATTTAATGGATTACATATATAAGTATATACGTGGGCGTCGTATCATCACAAGGTAGATGTTTCTATACTACGGAAACAATTCTGTGTGTTTAATAAGAGTTCTTCGGGCATTGATATTGTATAATTAATGAAATGCCCCGTGATGCGGAAGTGAAAAACCGTTTTTACAGGGTGGTGGGAACCTTGCTGTTCCACAACTGCGTGGGCACCGCGCGAGGCAGACTTACATAAATAAGTTGAAGCCCATGCGATTATGAAACCGCACGGTTTCCGCCGTGTCCGAACTGGGGCCCGATTTTTGAAAGCACATGTGTGAAAATACAACTCGAAAGTGGTGAAAAATTGTGCTGAATTTTAAATACGAGTAGCTTAGAAGATACTTAGGGCTCTCATTAATCTTGTGACCTAGTCAAAAATTTGATTAGACATGTAGTTTAGAAGATATAAACAGATTTATACCACTTTCACACATGTACTATCAAAAATCGGGCCCCTGGCCCTTATTCGTAGCGAATGGGTGATTGAGCTCTTTTCCATACCGAATAGAGAAGTCCGCCGATAGCCGGGCCAATAGACATGCCGAGGCCGACGAAAGTCTCGAGGATGCCTAGCACAGAGCCAATGGCGTCAGGGAACGTCTGTACCACGAACACGTAGCTCGCCGTTGAGTACGCGCTGGCGCCGAGAGCCTCTGCGCCACGCACCACGAAGCAAAGCACGGTGAACGCCGTCGTATCCTCAATCAGCACCAGACTTCTGTTACATAAAATCGGTGACATCGTATTTGATTACAGAACAGATCGACTCGAAGCTTTTGTGATTAATCAAACAGCATGCTAGTGCTGCCTCTTCTCGCTTTTTAGCGTGTTTTCGGACAATTTTGTTGCTAAGAAGCTTCTTCTGGGCTCTTAACGGTACTACTAAAAATATAAATTGTAATATACGAGTACCTACTTAGTTTTGAAAGTGCAGAAGCAGATGCTGGATTTCCGCGTCTAACTTTCAATAAAGTTGAGACGTTAAGTTTGTCAGGAACCTGTTCTAAGGGGTTCTTAAGGGATCAAGAAGATTTTGTTAGTTAAAAAAAATACTTCTTGACCCCTTAAGAACCCCGTACTGCGGCGCTCACGGCGTCATCTTCTTCAAATATCCGTCAAGTTTAGTGTCAAGTGTGGCGATGGCTACCATCAAAGGTCTTTGCTTTAAATTCATAGAGCATACTTCGTATTCATCAGAAGGTTTCTATATATTTCCACGATTAAAAAAGTATCTCAGTGGCCAGAAATTTGAAGATGATGACACCATGACCGCCGCTGTACGGGGTTTTTTTAAGGGGTCAAGAAGAAAATTTTTTTAGACAACGAATTCTATATTAAGAAAAAAGATGTAATACGTGAATGCTCCTAAAAGATGACTTTTCAAAAAACAAAATAAAGTAGGTACTTACATTAAAATAAATCTGCATCCTTGTCTCATTACTTATTGAACAGCCCTCGTAGATCCATGTTTATGTACTTCTTGGTCGTGGTTAAAAACATTGCCACTAAATGCACCAAACTAAGTAGTATGTATACTATGTATATGTTATTAATTAACAGTGATAAGGTAACTTACCCAAATATGACGTTACAAAATCCGGCAACAAACATCCCCGCGATGACCATAAACTTTGCACCCACTATCGGAAGCTGGAATAAAACCAAAGCGTTAATGAATCGCCCACTTGATGTACAAACAGGTTGAATGAAATTGGTATTTACTTATATTTATATCTGTTTAAATAAATATTTTACCTACATATTTATTACCTAATAATATTTCTATTTTAAGTGCTCAATTGGATCACAAAAGGAAATAGACAAACTATTTATATCATGTACGTCAAGTTAGAGTATAGCTGGGTCAATTTCAACAGTACTCATTTTTTGTATAATTTCGGTGTGATCCCTTATATGTGTTTTTTTTTAAGATTTTTAAATGTCAAACGATACCTTAAGACTATTTTGCAAGACATATGTAAAATGAATATGTGTATTAGAGGTCGAATTTCTAAACACACAACGGAGTTATAAATGTACACCGGAATGAATGATACCTTACAACGGAATTATAAATATACACTGGGATGACAATATCAGCCCACTGGAATGAAATGTAGACCACCGGAATTAAAGTAATAAACAGGGTTCCATAATCACGTATTTTATTTAGAAAAAATACAGACAGACCTTAAGTATGTAGCATTTTAATAGTCCTAAGAGCGAAAATTTGGTGTCGGTTGATGAATATTTTTTAAGTAGGTATTTCATCACTTGTTAAACAACATTTCATGAATACATACATACATAAATCACGTCTTTCTCCCTTACAGGGTAGACAGACTATTTCATGAATAGGTATTCATTTTGCAAACAATGTTAGGCAAATCAACAATTCACAAATTAGAAATTGCATAAACCATTGGTTACTTGAAAAAAAAACATGATATTATGTTGTAGAATTGATATATGAGATTATTACCGAGTAATTATTTGTAAATTAAACATTTTTAGGAAGACAGGTTTGTGAAATGAATAGTTTGTAAATCGTTGTTTGTTAAGAAGTGATTGTTTGAAAAATGTTGTTTATCAAATGATGATAAACCTTCCAGTTATCAAATAATAATTGGATGCAGCATTATAAATTTATACACACAACAATATGTGTAATGTTTTCAATACTTGATAGCAGTTCACTACGCTTACAGGATTTATTATGTAATTAATTAACCTGTGGTAATATTTTGTACATAATTTTGCTGATATTTTATCTCCAGTTCCTTTACTTACGATGAAATAGTTAAAAAATTACAAAAATGAGACGTTTTGAGGTGAGAATTTTATTTACCAAATAGGACAGGTAAGAATGACAATACCTTACATAGACAGACAAACATAAAAATAATTATGTTTTTAGTATTTATTGTGTAGCTGCGAAAGAATCCTACATCCTATGTGAAAATCAACTGTCTAGCTATCACGGTATTCACGGTTCATGAGATTTACTTAGGGTCTTAGTAATAGGGTCCTGTTTTTGCCCTTTTGGTACGGAAACCAAATTTTTTAAGCCCTTTTTGTAGCGCCCCCTGATGGCCTACAAGCGTAAATTTTATCTAAGAACATGAGCTGTGGTATAATAAAATAAGTTCAGTATTTGATTTTAGAAATTATGTTACAGAACCATTTCATAATAATAAAGTGAAGCTACATTTGATGTCATTCCAGTGATAAGTCATTTTACTACACCGGAAACACCAGAATAAATATGGTGGAATGAGAAACTCGACACAAAAATAAATATAAAAAAAGTAAGCCTCGTGTTCTTAAACTAATTAAACTCTTGAAATCAGGATTACATTAGACGTGACATATATAAATTTAAAACAAAAGCGATACAAAATATAAAAGGTATGACTAACTCCGGAATGAAACTTTTTTGTCCCCACACCATGGCGATGATAAATACCCACGTTTTGCTCGGAAACGTTCGCCATTACACACGTCCACTCGCTGAGCGCCGCAGTTCGACTATCGCTCGGGGTGCGCGGGAGACGGAGGTGCTTAAGGGTCAAACTCGGCAAATAAATCGTTCCCAAAATTTGCCCGCGGAATGAGAGCGTGTCTCCGGACAAATGTATATGCACATATTCAGAGGTTTACAAATGAGGTAAAAATCAGGCGAGGTGCTTTTTATGTTACGTGTTTATATGGTAATAAAACAAAGGTATTTTTTTTTGTTGTTACGCATAGTATTCGACTTATCCGGCATTTTGTAACTAAAACCGGCTTCGGGACAACCCACGTCGATGAGAAATATGGTCTAAATATATTTTTTAAAATGATTAAATAATATAATATTTTAATTTTAGCTGTTGCCCGAGGTAGACAATAGGGGGCTGTTTCCTAAAAAAATAGTTCTACATTATCAAAGCCTTCTGCGACTGCGTTTTCAGTCTTGCCATCAAAATTTACTGCCTGGGAAATTGACCCAGCTACGAAAGTGAAGATACCTACCTATTTAATTTGCGATTTGATGGTATCCTTCTGTACTCAATTAATAATAGCTAAAGAAAAAAAAGAAACGTTTTAGGATATATGTCTACGACAGCGCCATCTGTTGTACACACAGCAAAATAATGCGGTTAGCACAGCCACGCACACGTCTATGCGTGTTGAGTATCGACATGAACGTTAAGTAGAATCTATGACATGTGAATGTGTGAGTGAGTTCGATCATAAAATCTACCCCCTAAGTACAGATTTTTTAGCAACAAGATGAATGAGCAATGTCGCTGTAAATTACCTGTTTATTGAATAAACAACAACTAACTATAAAATAACAATGAAGAAAGTTACAACTATTTAAGTTAGTTTATAATAAATTAAGTAAAAAATAATTACAAATTAAATGAAAATAATCCCCCCCGGTATTGTGTCACACTCAAAGGCTGAAAATGCAATATCTCCGGTTTCAGTTACTTCTACAAAAATAATGTAAAAGTATTTTTTTTATTTAGACTGTCCTAAAAATATTTTACCTAATCTTACATTGGATATTGTCATCCCCAGTGTAAGCGAGAGAACCGAATCGAAGCTTCCTTCGACCTTGAATCTTCAAATTTATGCAATCCCACGCATTGAACTATTATTACTAGCGAAGAGTAGTTACCATCTCACTGATGCGACGATGTTATATTATTATTTCTCAACAAGTCTGAGATTCCAATTCCAAAGCAATATTCCTCACAACCAGCATGGCCATTGAAATAACATCCAAAAATGTCATTTTATTATTACTATTTTATATTCCGTTTTCTTCGGATACGAACCCGGTTCACTAAAGCAGAAGTCAAATCTTCGACCTGTCTTTGACCGCTAGGCCACCGAGGTATGCGAGTTACATGGTGAATTTATGAATTATGTTCAATCTGCGACTACTGTATTGCAATTTTTGTAAATAGCTGTTTTATGAGCTTTGAAATAAGGTTGAAATAAGGTTATTTTTTTCCGTAACTATTTAATTTTATGGTGGTTGCAGTCTGTTGTATGTTTAATTTTACTCTTATATAATATGTTAAAAACGCAAACGCATTGTGTTTTCTTTTAATATAATTATTAATAGGTATGACTCTTTTTACTGGAGTTTAAAAGTTGCTAGCTGATGGCTATTTTGGTCGTTATCGTCTTAAACAATATAAAATGTTTTCTACCCTCAAATTTCTAATAATATGATTTTGTGAACAAACAACTGTCACCGCTGGCAGCCATTATTAGCTGCGGGATGAACCGTGTGTTATACTTACGAACTGTTTGATTTTGCCTTTCGAATACCTTGTGATTTGCAAAACATGGATTTTCATTTATCTTTGTTGAAAAGAGCAAAACAATATAACTATTTATATAAGGAATCGCTAGGCGTTTTGGATATGGGTAAGTAGACAAACGGTGTTAAAAACAATGACTTATTATTTTATCGGTAATGTTTTAAACAACTTTCTTTGACGAAAAATGTTTTTATTTAAACTTCATTTATTTTGCAGCGGAAGACTGTGCAATTATGGATTCACCCTTACGCAGACTTCGGACACGATAAAAATATTCGTTCTGGGCCTAAACCTGAAGCCTCATCTCCTGCCATTTGGTTTGGACATTGTAGTTGCCGCACCCGCTTGTGACCCATTTCACAGCAACAAGACACAATGCTACGTTGCAACCTGTGCGAAACCATCTGCATGCTGCAGGATTGCATTGCCGTAGACCAGCAAAAAACATGCTTTAACGGACCAGCATAGAAGAAACCTTTGCTCGTGAATATCTTGACTTTGATTATTACATCAATCAAAGTCAAATGTAGTGATTTTTAGTGATGAAGACGAAATATCGCACACCCAGAACAACACTGCATTAAGTCGAAAAACCTATAAATTGAGTTATTAATGTAGTTCAATGGCCAAAAATTTCCCGCGCGTACCACGAAGACACGCGTATTTATGTTTAAAAAAACATCTCATAGATGGCGCGCTAACTCTCTGTTGATGCATGGGCGCTGACCGAGTCGCACCTCAAACACAGAAATATTTCTAGTTCGAACTTGTCTGCCTCAAGGAACAGATGTAAATTCGTTGCGCAACAGTGAATTATTTGGTGATAATATGGTGTTGTGGGATTTAATGGTAAAATTATTGTGAATTATTTGGATTTAATGCAGTGTTGGCGACTAAACTTATACAGTGTGTTTGATACTACTTCGAAATAGTACACTATTGTTGTCAAAAGTAAGTAATATTTTTTGTATTAATTCAAAATAGTTCTGTCTTGTTTCTAAAAGATGAAATGATTCACTATTGATGGTAAATATAAATTCTATCTTAAATTTGTTAAATAATCAGATTAAACCAATTTATAATTACAGATATATTGCTCGCATAATAAATTAAAAGAAAAATATTTTCAATTTATATTATTCTTCATGTACTTCAGCATTTTTATATATTTCTTGATAATTCACTATTGTTGAATTAATCTAATACGTAATTGTTGGTTAGCAGAGGATGAAGGGCCGTGGTCTTCTCTTGCTTGAAAAAGCAAAAGGAGCAAAAGCAAACGAGACTGCGGTTTTTGGTCGGCAAAGTCGCGTGGAAATAGATGTCGACACTTCAACCGTCGCAACAACAAGCGAGGAGATGCCAGCGGTAGCAGAATCAGGTGATAGTGTAACAGATAGGGAGGTATCTGTTTCAAAAGTAACAGATCATAGCGAAGAAGACGATTTTATAGAGGATTCGGATACGGACCCTACTTTTTTTTTGCCTGCATAGCAATTACTATCTCGGCCTCGTGTAATCTCCAAGAGATTATCTTCTTCTTCCTCCTCGAGGTCTTTGTCAGACTCCCAGCTCAACATCATCCAGCTCCAGAAGCTCAAGTAAGCCATCTAATGATGAAACTGATAGACTGGGTCCTTCTGCAGTAGTTATTCAAGGGGATCCTGATATTGATGATTGTGATTGCGGGTAAGAAAGTCGAACAGATAAAAGAGTTTGTATATCTGGGATCGGCGTTTACGAAAGATGGGAAGTGTGAAAGTGATATTGAAAGAAGAGTGAATGCAGGAAATATGGTCAATGGGGCGCTGCGCACCTATGTGAGCAGTGAGAAGGTGTCGAAGAAGGCGCGTCTGGCTGTCCACAGAGGGGTGCTTGTTCCAACGTTAATGTACAGTAGCGAAACTTGGGTATGGCAAAAGAAGCATGAAAGTAGAATAAATGCAGTAGAAATGAGAGCGTTTAAGGAGTATGGAAGGTGTATAACTGAAAGATAAAATAAGGAGCAGTGTGATAAGGGAACGTGCTGGTGTGAAAGAGGATATAGTGACTAGTATAGAGAAAAGTATGCTTAGTTGGTTTGGGCATGTAGAGCGGATGGATGAAAGTAGACTAACTAAACAGATCTATATGGGGAGTGTGAATGGTTACGTTGGGAGGGGAAGGCCTAGACGGACGTTCCGAGACCAAATAGGAGACGTTTTGGAAAAAGGTCAGGTCAGGAGTACCCGAAACCGACGAGCATGTATGAAGAGATTGATGACTGGATGAAGCGAAAGAAATCTCTCTGCCTACCTCTGTGGGAAAGAGGCGTGACGGTATGTATGTATGTATGTATCCTGATACTACTCCACCACACATACCTTCAGTTTCTGTTATTGACACTGCTCCATCAGTCAGCGAATCAAAACAAAGCAGAAAAAGAAAACGAAACCCTGCTGGGTAGAGGCCTAACATCGCTAAGACATTGCGAAATACAGGACAATCGTATGTGTCTATAACAAACCCTTCTATCAAATTTTTTTGCTTTGTTTTGAGACTGCAATGTTTATTTTAAGATAAGTTTATAATAGCTACAAGTCTGTAATATATGTTAGCTGATTTAAATAAATCTCTTTTTCTTCAATATGATTCTTAATTGTTTTTATTTACAGAGGATTTTTGCTTCGTTTTAAGTCTGTATTTGTTATAATAGAGGTACAATAATACAAATTTGAGTTCAAAGAAATACTGATTTAAATAACTATTTGGGTTTAATTTAATTTTAAACCTGCGTATTTTGTTTGATTTTCCACCCAATACAATATAATGAACAAACTGTTTGGTTTTCAAGGAAAATCAAAGAAATGGGTCGTTATTGTGTATTGAAAATCAATTTAAATATGTTAAAATAATAGTGTATTATTTCAGAATGAATCAGCAAAAGGCACACAATTCGAAATAATTATTTTAAATTTCGTTTTCTCATTCCATAACAGTGGATTAAGTCAAAAAATGCATTAATTTTGCTTGGTTCATGCATTATAAATAAACTGAACTTCTAGTTCTGCTTCATATTCGATTCCTCACATGCTATGTTCAAGATATCCGCAATGACGTTGACATAACACCAGATAACAGTTTTTCGACGATTCTGAAAAATGAGCTATTTTGACTTAGTGCAGTGTTGTTCTGGGCGTGCGATATATTAACTTTTAACTTAATTAAATATATAAACACAGTAATGTTTTACAGTGCAGAACGAGTGGCAGTGTTACTTTAGGCTATGGGGTTGGATGTCATCGATGGGCCCTGGTGTCCAAATCCAAACCAAATCGAGATAGGTAGCTTAGTCGCTTCAAAGTGGAGATTATAACCCAGTGTGAAAATGATGTTATTGTTAATGGCTGTCATTTAACATGTCTATTCATTTCACCACTGACTTACACGTCCGCAAATAAAACGTTTCGTTCATCTTTATCAGACTTAAACCTAATAAACCAGAATTTAAGATATTAATTATGTGTCATCTTAAAAATAGCCCTATTATGGTTGTGTATTCAATTTGCAAGATAATTATTATGTTAGTGACATAAGACTTTTTAGTAAACATAAAATCATACTGGCCTCTAAAGTGTGTGTTATTTTATGAATATTATTCTATAAGGAAAAGTGTGCAGTTTTATTTAGCTAATTTAATTACTTTTGGTAATAATAATAATAACACAAATAGAGGCTAATACAATAAAAATTAAATGTTGCAATAAACAATTTGAACCAATAATTGCATTTTATTGTTTTATTCTTTTACGTCCTTTTTTTCTTGTTTTAGGTAAACATGAGTTTATTTTGAGATTAGTAATTTAAAATTGAAAACAAAAAAGATACTCTTGTGCAGGATTCGAACCCGGTTCTTTAGGTTTCATAACTCTAGGTCAATACACCTGAACCACCACGCTTATAATACTGGTGGCAAAATTATGCTTCCATTGAACAAAATACCAGCAGGTTTGAATAACTATGCGTGAAGGTAGTCAGAAAACACAATTAGCACAGATAGGGCATTTTGTTGTGTGCGTAATAAGGCAGCGGATAAGTGCGGATGTGTGTATAGAATGACACACGTGGATAACTAGGGTGCTCACCGATTCGCTTTGCTGTGTGTACATGCTTGAACTTCCACCTCATTAAGATCACGAACTACTTAGCCTAATTATATCATGTTGTTAGCCGTCTGCCGAGTTAGTTTTAGATATAGATCACAGATGGCGTTATTCTAGCAAATATAAGCAAATTCTTATTGTATCGAGCCAACACTTCAATAAAGCTACCACAGAAGCAAGAAGTCTCTTTCACTTCTGACTCCGCCACCTATTTCACGAAGAAACAATATATGACCCCTTTAAACGGATTTGCTTACTCGACATCGGTCATAACCCATTCTTATTTTAACGACCACAAAAATGTACCTACCTACACAAATTGTTACACCTTTTTACAAAGCAATAGGTCCTATTGAAAAAGTGAAAAAGTGCATAGTTACATGTTCTTGTAGTCCACTTTACGAGTAATGAGTATTACTGGTACCACGGTAGGTAGGTAGTAGGTAAGTACCTTCTGAAATTACTATCAAACCCCCGATGATTTTAACAAATTAGTACGTAATACACCAACTTGATATAAACAACTAACTCAATTACAGAAAACATGTAGTACAGTCAGCGTCATATAGTATGAAACATTCACTTCGCAAGCCATACTGCATGTATCTATGGTGTGCCAAACTATTTGACCGGCTTGAATGCTTTAAACGAGATAACATAATGATGCTGACTGTACATAATTCGCATTATTTTTTTTACTAAAAAATTAGTAGTTACATAAGTAATTTCAACATTCTTACACATTTTCCCAGAAATGGAGACGTTATGAATATCACCACTGCATAGAAACTGAAGACGAGGCCACAGAGGGTGTTGGACAGTCCTTTGTTGGAGGCTTCTCCGGGGAAGAACGGGGCCATGACGCTCATGGAGCAGAAGCTCATGAAGTCGACCAGAGCCAGTGAAGCTAGGGTCAGCCGCTGCTGCCGCGTCAGCCGCCGCATGGCCCCAGGCCGGGGCCTCGTCTGTGTACGGACTAATCTAAGTAAGAAACAAACGATAATGGGTGTCTAAGCAGTTTTTGGGAACGTTCCTGTAAGTATACCTATGTGTAAAGGTATAGTCGCATTCAGATAAGTAGGTGCGCCAGGAGCCGATTTTTAAAAGCATATACATAGGTATATCACTCACACATTAATATCATTCGTTAGTACCTAGTTAAAATCTGTGTATTGCTGGGAAAACTACTAGGTACCTACTCAAATATAGTTTTTGACTACCTAGTTTTCAAAATTAATTAGAGCCGTACCTAATATTATCTTCTACTGACATTTCAAATTCAGCGCAACTTTTCTCCATTTTCGAGTGGTACTTTCGAGTGAAATGCTTTCAAGAATCGGTCCCCAGAGCAGTAAGTGCTCAAAAATATCTGGGCGTTATCTGAGAAAGTTGAGACTTAATTAAATAATTTTAATGACACTCTTCTGTAGGTATCGTCAACGAGGCATGAATTTAGTGATTACCTATGCACCTACTATTCTTATATCAAATAACTTAATGTTACAAAATAGTTTTTTCATTCAAGTTTTTTGTTGATGGTTCTTTATTATTCTACACTGACGTGCAAAATGCATCTTAGGAACCAGTACCTACCTCATGTTAACTCAATTCAACTACAGGAATCGGCACAAGATTCACATGCAAGAATTCAAGTAGGTACCTAGTTACCAAGCAAACTAATAAATAAATGTAACAACAGTAAGTAGGTAAAGTAAAATAAGTATAGAAATACATTTAAACCTGGTCCAGTTTCTGCGGCTCTGAGAGAGAGGAAAGTTTTTAGAGGCTCGATTTTTGAAAACACATCACTCGAAAGAATCATTAGAGGAAAAATTGTGCTGAATTTTGACTACATACGAGTAGAGTAGGTACAAGAAAATCACAATTCTATTCCATGTAAGTAAGTAGCTACCTGTCTTCTACTTGAAAATTTGTTTCCAGCTGTAATTTTGTAGTATGGATCTATACTCGTACTGGTAAGCTACTTTCGAATGGTATTAACTTGTGATGAGCTTCAAAGAATCGAACCCCCGGCTCCAGTTGTTCCTATCCCAAGTTACGAGGCACTCACCAATTTTTTTTCTGAAGAGACTATACTGACGAGCAACAATAACGGGTCACTTTTCATATAATTGTATGGGAAGTAGCCCTTGATTTATACTCATCAGTGTAGTATCTACGATTGAATGCGAAACCGAAACTTTATTCGAGGGCGATTCTAGTGTACTTTTAACTAGCATTCATTAAGCTGATGTGTCTAAAAGATATTCACAGAAACGATAAATTGATAAAGCATAGTTAATTATCTCTCTAAAAGTGGGTAGGTATCTGTTTGATATGGAATAAGACACGCTCCACAGCGCCGATTGCGCCCGAACAATTTCGGTTTCGGTTTGTAGTTTCGGCGGATTCTCTGCTGAAATTGAAACTCCATTTTAACACCGAAATTAGCTGTAACTGAAGCCGAAAATTCGGTTGGATATTTTTAGTTAATATTTTTTACCCAATGTAGCAAAATAATCTCAATAGGGATAGAAATTCTGTAAAAGATGTGCCGAGTCGTACTTAAATGATTTGTCCATAAAAAGTAGTAGAATCCGATTAACAAACATTCCAGCCAGATTATAAAATAAGAACTATAGGTAGGTAGATGAAAAAGCCTGAAAATTTGCCAATCTTTTGCCCATTGGAATTTCCATTTTCCCTGTGCCTATGTTCCGAAATAGGCATAATTAGTCGATTTTAAAAGATTGGAAAAAACCTAACTCTTCAATTTATGACGATTAGAGGTTACCTATCTAATATTGCAAATAGTCATTAAGTACCTACTTACATTATGAAAATTGAGAGATTCCTTAATGACTTATAAAAATATTGTAAGTTATTGTTTGAATATTCCTAATATGTTTGTGCTGTTGAGTTTGACTTACCTAGTTCAAAAAAATAACATTAAAATTCTGCTTGATTCACCTGGAAGCAGATTTATGACTTGATGCCTGAGAAATACCATACTGTACAGTGCACTACAGTAATGAATGCAACGACAAAGCAAGCTACCTGTTAGAGACAACTATAGTAGGTAGGTAGGTGCAAATAAATACTGTATAAATAGTGTTGTTTTATCTTAATGTACGTAAGTGTTCAGAGGACCTTCTACAAATTTTGCGATGTTTATCTGTTATCTGCGATATCATAGTTATTATAACACAATTACACGCGTGTAATAACAAGAGTACTAACGAATGTCTCACTTTCATGCTCATCCTATTGTAGTATGGCGATTGGCCACTTTAAGTGTTTAGCAGTAACACGATAGTTTACTGCTACATAAACGCATATTGCTTGTGTCAGCGACAACCTTAGCAATATGCTTGTATATAAGTCTAAGTAAATCCTGAATATACGGTTCCTATTATAAACATCGAAGCTGGTCTTACTTGCTCCCCAACACCCTGAGGCATCATCAAGATCATCACAATACACCTTCATTACATGGCGACCCTGCCTCAAGAACCACAAAGGAACGACTAAAACTGAAGCAAGACCGACAAGGCGAAGGAAATTACTAATATGAAGACTGATCGAAGAAAGAATACAATGTCTGTTGCTGTGAAGAAAGATAATTAATAAGAAAAAGAAGAAGAGATAATACAACATCAATACTATGAAGAAAAATAATTAACAGGAAGGAAGAAGAATAATAGAAGAAACAAATAAGAAGACGAATAGAAGATGATGAAGATGAATAGAAGAAGAAAGAAGAGCGCTGTCCAGGGTTTACCCGGCTCGCACGTCAAGAGGAGTCCAGGGATATCCCGGCCCAATCAAAAGGAGTCCAGGGAATTCCCGGCCCAGTTCCAGGGAGTCCAGGGTTAGCCCGGCCCAGCATCAAACAGCACCGAGCATCAGCATCGGGTCCCACGGTTACTCATCGATTATTTATTTTAATTTTTACAAAGGTTGTCGCAAAGCAGGTATATATACTTTTTTATATTTTCTCTTACTGCTCATGAATTTTTTTTTATTTTCAAGTAAAATTCCAGTAACCTAGTGTCTGATATGTAAACCTCTTTACTAGAGCTGGCTGAAATTATTATCTATGCTTCGTTTGTGTCTTGTCAAGTTGAAAAACGTTACACTTATTATTCTTTATTGTATGTTGGATTCAGCTAATTAAAACCAAATAACTAATTGGTTTGACTTTAAATTATGCTTCAATTTAATTAGCTTAATATGCCCAACGCAGATACAAAACTCACGCCCAATGTGGCACGGTACCTACGACCCGAGAAGTTTGACGTGGAGCCCACCGCAACAGAAGCGGACCTAAAGTGGACCCACTGGAAATATACTTTCAACAATTTCATACTTGAGGAGATTCCCAACGGTACCGATTCTTTAAAGCTTAAACTTTTGATGAATCATTTGTCGACGCACATTTTTCCACACGTTCGTGATTGTTCCACCTATGACGATGCCGTGCAAGTACTCGATAAAATGTACCTTAAGCCAAAAAATATAATACTGGCCCGCCACTTGTTAGGTACGCGTAAGCAGAAACCTGAAGAATCTATATCCGATTACGGGAGGTCACTCAGACTCCTAGCCCGTGAATGTAACTTTGAAACTGTTACTGCTGCAACGCATGAAGACGAAGCCATAAGAGGTGCTTTTATTTCGGGAATACTGTCACCGAGAATCCGGGAAAGACTGCTACAAGAACGTTCTCTCACCTTAGATAAGGCTCTTGATCAAGCTCTCTCCATAGAGACCGCAGAAAAGGACTCCCGGGCAATGACCAGCGGAGTAAACGAAATTAACCTCAACGCTTTGCCAACGGCATCATTGTCAACACGCACAACTAGAAACTCCCAAACTCTCCGAAAAGCTTCGGAAGAGACAGCTAAATGGCGCTGCTTTTATTGCGGAGGAAAAACCTCTCACCGAAGGCTTAAATGTCCGGCTTTCAACGCCCAGTGCCAGATTTGCTCCCGAAAAGGTCATTTTGCAAATGTGTGCCGATCTATAAATGCTACCAATAACGCCGTTACTGCTGAAGAATCCGCCGTGGACTCTGATGATTCTGAAGTAGCTGCTAATGCTATCTCGGCTGCCTCTCCATCGAGCCTTTCAAAAGCCACTATTCCCGTAACCCTTAACCACTATCACGCCGACGCTTTAATTGACACGGGAAGTTCAGTGAGCTTTATAGATGAGAAGATAGCACGACTAATGCAGCTGAAACTGAAACCTCACAAGCAGGCTATCACATTAGCATCACAAAATAATGTATCTTTCGTGAGTAGCGTTTGTTTTGCAACTGTTACCATGAACGAATACTCGCACAAACACCGACCATTTCTTGTCGTCAGTAATCTTTGTGCTGATGTTATCATAGGACATGATATACTTAAAGAACATTCTAGTCTCCAATTCAACTTTGGAGGATCCAAAGAACCTTTAATCTGCAATGTAATGCAAGCTTCAGTGCCTCCCGCCTCCATATTTACTAACCTATCTCCGAACATTAAACCGATAGCTGTCAAGTCCAGACATTATAGCGAGCAAGACGAAAAATTCATCACGGAAGAAGTTTCAAAACTATTGGAAGATGGTGTTATTGAACCAAGCGTCTCTCCCTGGCGTGCACAGGTCTTGGTAGCAGGAGGGGGAGCACATCGGAAAAGGCTCGTAATTGACTACTCCTTGACTATAAACAAGTTCACAGAATTAGACGCATACCCCTTACCTCATATTGAAACTATCGTGTCCAAGGTTGCTAAATACAGTGTTTTCAGTCAAATAGACTTAAAGAGCGCGTACCATCAGGTGCCAATTAAAAATAGTGAGAAACCGTACACAGCATTTGAAGCTGCGGGGAAACTCTATCAATTCACGAGAATTCCCTTTGGAGTTACTAATGGGGTTGCGGCATTCCAGCGTACGCTCGAATTTATAATAGAAAAAGAGAAGCTAAAAGGGACATTTACTTATCTTGACGATGTTACTGTATGCGGAAAAGATAAAAGCGATCACGATCAGAATCTACTTAATTTTCAAGCTGCTGCAAAAAAGTACAATCTAACATTGAATGATCAAAAATGTAAATTTCGCCAAGAAACAATAAGTTTGCTGGGTTACACTATCAAGAATAATACCATTGAACCAGACAAAGAACGACTACAACCACTGCTCCAGCTACCAGTCCCCACTAACACTGCTGAACTGAAACGTGCTCTAGGGCTGTTCGCACATTATGCGAAATGGGTGAAAGACTTTTCCAGTAAACTACAGCCGTTAACGAACGTAAGTAGTTTTCCGTTAACTGAAAGTGCTGTTGCCCAGTTTGAGCAATTGAAGTCAGACATTAGTAAAGCTTCACTGGTAGCAATTGATGAAGATGAAATACTGACTGTAGAAACCGATGCGTCAGAGTACGCGATAGCTGCTACGCTTTCTCAAAAGGGTCGACCTGTGGCATTTTTTTCTAGGACTTTATCGAATGCTGAACGTAAACACCCATCGGTCGAGAAAGAAGCATACGCCATTGTTGAAAGCCTAAGAAAATGGCGACATTTCCTGATGGGGAAATACTTCATGTTAATAACTGACCAACAATCTGTGTGTTATATGTTTAACCAAAACCACTCGAGTAAAATAAAAAATGACAAAATTCAACGCTGGCGTCTTGAGCTCTCCTGCTTTAAATATGACATCATCTATCGACCCGGCTCCCAAAACACTGCTGCAGATGCGCTATCTAGAGTTTGCGCACTCATGAGTAATAATAAATTATATGAACTACATGCGCTATTATGTCACCCAGGGATAATGAGGATGTACCATTGGGTACGTTCAAAGAACCTGCCGTACTCCATTAATGACATAAAGACAATGACGAGCTCGTGTAGAGTGTGTGCTGAACTAAAACCCCGCTTTATGACGACAAAAGGACAACTTATAAAAGCATTGGCCCCCTTTGAAAGGTTGAATATGGATTTTAAAGGACCTCTTCCGTCAAATTCAGGGAATAAGTATTTACTCACGGTAATTGACGAGTATAGCCGCTTCCCATGGGCTTATCCTTGTAAAGATATGACATCGGGAACTATTATCAAATGCTTACGAGACCTTTTTAGTACATTTGGACAACCGCTGTACATTCATAGTGACAGAGGAAGCTCTTTTATGTCCGAAGAACTAAAAACTTTTTTGAGGGCTAACGGAATTGCCTCTTCCCGAACTACTCCATATAATCCACGAGGCAATGGCCAGGTAGAACGCCTAAATGGAACTTTGTGGCGTGCGATACAACTCAGCTTGCGTTCCAACAACATGGCAGTTGAATACTGGGAACGAGCCTTGAAAAACGCACTTCACTCTATCCGTTCACTCCTTTGCACGTCCATCAATGCGACTCCTCATGAGAGACTATTTAACTACCCACGGAGGTCGCCTAATGGAGAATCGATGCCTACATGGCTAGCGCCAGGACCAGTTCTCGTAAAAAACAACGTTCGCTCGAAAAATGATCCCATGGTGGAGGAAGCTGAACTTTTAGACTATAACCCACACTATTCGACGATTCGAAGGTCAAACGGCATGGAAAGTACAGTGTCTAATAGACATTTAGCCCCACTCCCGAATGATTCTCATTCTTTGGCTGATCTCCAAGAAGAATCGTTTGAAGATGCTTCCGACTCTTTGCTAAATCCAGATAGCACTATTTCAGATCGGCTTCAAGAAATAGATCTTCCGATCATCATACCTGAAGTAAGAGAAGAAACATCTGCCCTCGAAAGACCTAAGAGGAATCGCCGGCTGCCTTCTCGCCTACATGACTTTGTCGTAGGAGATGAAAACATAGACGGGGAGAATGATATGTAAACCTCTTTACTAGAGCTGGCTGAAATTATTATCTATGCTTCGTTTGTGTCTTGTCAAGTTGAAAAACGTTACACTTATTATTCTTTATTGTATGTTGGATTCAGCTAATTAAAACCAAATAACTAATTGGTTTGACTTTAAATTATGCTTCAGTGTCACAAAGTTCAATCACCTTATTTCGTTTCGCAATTAGCGACAGTTGCTAGCGCCGCTTACGTTATGCGCGTCAGCATTTATTGGAACTAGGCCGCGCGCCGGTACCTAAGTATGCGACTTATAATTAAAATTGAATGAAATTAGAAACCACGGGAATGCGTCGCATCATTCCAGTATTTTTAAATAGTTAACAATAATACTCAATAAAACTATTTTTATATACCTAATTAAAGGATTATAATGATTTTAAAGATCCTAAGAATATAATTCTTAGATTTAATGTTTTTTTTTTAAAGATTATCAGTAATATAAAAAGATTAAATAGAATTAAATGATCGAATTAAATAATTTGATAATATAGAATTGGAGGATCGATTTAAATAATTTGAAGATGAATAATTGAAGATTGAGTAAAATGATTTTATTTTTTTTATTTTGGTACGGTACACTACTGTCAACATAGTTAGAGCTCTTAGTCCTTTATCTGATCATGGTGTTTGGACTACCGTGCCCTCCGTGAAGATGTTGGAGACTTTATGTCTTAATGAATTTAGATACTCTTAACTTACAGGCACGCCGAAATGGGTGACCTGATATGCCAAGTTATTATAGGGCCAAGATGCCCATGAGGTTAATGTTGAAGGGCCAAGATGCCCATATGTTTATTGAGATTATGAAAAGGGACGCACAGAAGCGTAGCCCAGTTTATTTTAGGAGCAGATGACTCCGAGTAAAGGCATTATTTATTAATATGACACCATAGTACCGTTACCATAAAAATGAATAAAGCAAAATATTACGGATATAAATATTAGAAAGGAGTGTAACGAAAAATTTATTTTTTATTAAAAAACAATTAATCGATCAATAAATAATTAAATAATACAGAAATTAAATAATAACGTAATTACTAAAGAATTAATAACTAACTGATTATTAGAAAATTTAAGAACGTGACACTAGCAAACTAAAATAAATGTTGATATGATAAAAATGAACGATAATAAATTTGATTTTATTAAATGTATAAACTTAATATAAGTAACTTTTTTCTCAGGTAAAATCCTTACAAAAAAAAATGTAAACAAGTAACATGCGTTTAATTTTTTTTTTCTGCCACCCCGGCGGTGAAGGGACTTTCGGGGGAGGTGTAGTATGGCGATTGGCCACTTTAAGTGTTTAGCAGTAACACGATAGTTTACTGCTACATAAACGCATATTGCTTGTGTCAGCGACAACCTTAGCAATATGCTTGTATATAAGTCTAAGTAAATCCTGAATATACGGTTCCTATTATAAACATCGAAGCTGGTCTTACTTGCTCCCCAACACCCTGAGGCATCATCAAGATCATCACAATACACCTTCATTACACTATCTATTGTTTTTTAGTATTTGATAGTCACTGCCAATACTGCCATGGTACTTAACCAAACATATCTTGCCCTAAAGGCAACAATGCGTAGTTAAAATCGGCCTCATTTTTCCGTTCACAGAACTTCGTAATTAATTAAGTAATTAACTAAAGCGCGAAACACACAGAGAGCGGGCGCGGGTCGGGTCGGCAGTGCGGCGGGTGTTTTAACATGGAGTTATAAAATTATGGGCGCCTTCATACACGCGGCAGGCGCGGGTCGGGCGCATGTCGGGCGGGACACGCGCGTGAGCCGCGCCCGCTGCGCTGCCCGCCACTACAAACAGCGCGGGAGAGACGCGGGGCGTGCGCGGGTGTCATTCGTTGTAACACACGCATTCTCTGAAAGGCCTTCTCACAGAGCGCGTGCGCGGGTCGCCCGCGGGAGCATGTTGCGCGGGTCGTGAATGCTTTGTGGTGGAGTTGTAAATATTTACAACTTTAGCAATGGATCTTCACGAAAAAATTATTGAAATTGTTCGTCAACACAATTGTTTGTGGGAACCACAAAATAAACAGTATAAAACGCGGTTTTGAAAGCAAGGTTATGGAAAACAATAGCAGAGCAATTAAATGAAAAATCGATTCGCTTTTGACATGTGAAAATACTTGTAGAATCGATCCTCGTATGTTTCTAACTCTATGCACAGGCGATTATATTCTCCGAGCTCTAATCTTTTTTATTGATGTCATGAACCCATAGCCTTTTCCTTTTTCGCGCTCTATGTCTCAGAATAAGCAGATATAATACTTCTTCGTCAGTGTCCGAATCCCCCGACATCTTGAATCAAACAACCAAGCGCGCCAGCCTGCGACTCGCGTTCACAGCGTACGCCCGCCGCGGTTCGGCGCACTGCGCTCGCCCGCGCGTGGCCCGCCGCGGTTTGGCGTCGTGTGTGAATACAACGACCGGCGCGGCTCACGCAATGAAAACGATATGTTCGGCGCCCGACCCGCGCCCGCGCTCTGTGTGTTTCGCGCTTAGAGTGATACTGGAAGTACCTACTTAGCTAGCGAATATAAAACAAATCGCACCTATCTAATATTAGCAGGAGGCCCATTGTTGATAGCATTTTCACAGGGAAGTACTATTCAAAAACGACGTTAAATAGTACCTACTAGGTATATTTGAATTACGAGTAGAGTAATAGGAAATTCCTTACGTCTCTTATCAGCTAGTCGTAATATATTTTGAACTGTACCTAATTTTATAGCTATTCACAGATTTTTACCATTTTCGAGCGACATTTTCACACAGGTGATTTCAAAAATCGCTAGTTTACTGGCAATTTTGGTAGTTAGGTACCTACCTAGGACTCCCGCAAAGTGGATATAGAAGATGACAGGCCTTTGGCACAAAACCAATCGTCGTGGAGATATTCGTAGCAGACCTATGTCTAGCAATGGACGTCTTCCGTGGATAATGATGATGACTTACCGTTCTCGTAATATCCTGATTTCAGAGCTGCCTTCGTCTGGTGGCACTGCGGACCAGGAGTGCGCCCGGCGGCGTCCCGTGCTAGGCGACGAGGCCCTTCGTCCTCTCCACGCGTCCGCCGACGGCACCGCGTCCCAACACGCCTTCACCGAATCCATGTCAGATCCAGTCGCTTTAACATTGGTTGCAGCACCATCGTTCCTGCTAGCACCACTCCTAGTCTGAGCATCAATTAAAGGCGACCTCTCACTCGGCTGATCCATTTTCCAACGTCAGTCTTGATGCGAGAATCACCACAAAATACCGAATAAGCACTTCACAAGGCACAACTAATGTTATATCCCGATCGTAAACAAATCACGTTATCAGTGTCAATACACCGCCCGAGCAGTCGGAGCTTACCTACTCGCTCGGCATATCAATTTATATCGATATCTTATCTTGAGTAAACAGAAGTTTCCGAAATAAATATTATATAGCCCATAGCCCTTTTTTAATTCCACATCGAGGAAATGCCACTAACCAAGAGTCTGTAGCGTTTGACGAAGAGGACGGCGTCGCAGATAGATGGATACGTGGGTAAATAAGCGAAGCGCGAAATGTCTACCCACGTGGGCTAGCACATTTTGCTACATCACTATCACTACCTACATAGTATAAAACAAAGTCGCTTTCTCTGTCCCTATGTCCTTATGTCCCCTATGTATGCTTATATCTTCAAAACTACACAACGGATTTTGATGCGGTTTTTTTTAATGAATAGAGTGATTCAAGAGGAAGGTTTTTATGTATAATTCTACGCAGACGAAGTCGCGGGCAGAAGCTAGTTACCTATAGTTTGTAAGTGTATGTTAATCGTCAGCAAACCGGCGTTGAGAGGAAACTATTGTTTCAGGCAGATCTTAATCTACCTACCTGTCTAACAAATGTAAATCATGTATACGTATACTTACCAGATATTTTTGTCTATACAGAAGAGCAGTAACTAGTAATAACGGTCCACACTTCACACAAGTTTGTATGAAGGGCCCCGTTATTTTCGCTCGTCTGTGCACATAAAACTGGACTTCGGCTAAAGGACCGATCTTAGAAATCACCCCGGCCGAAAATATCGTCCGAAAATGGTAATAATATAGCTATAAAATTACAGTTGAAATATTTTTTTCGACGATTAGTTGACATGATTAACTAGGTAGGTACTTATTAAAGCCGTAATTTTGCAATTTTATTATGATTAGGATTTCAATAATCATTGAAGTGGCGGTAGAGCGATATTATTATAATCATCAATTTATCATCATCGTCGTCTCCAGCATAGCACAGCCTCCAGGCCTCCACTCATATATTATATTATTATCATTCATTATGGAAATGCATTGTATGAGGGATCGTGCATGCGCAGCCACTTCAATAGTATTTTGACTGCATCCATCTGATGATCACTCAAATTATCTAAAATTAAAAATGAATCGCTGAATGTGTTGTTAAGCACAAATCTCGAGAGCAGCTGAACCGATTTCGCTAAATTTTTTTTAGAATTTTCTAAAAGAAGTACGAGGTACTTGAAGTACGAGGATGGTTCTTACGGAGAGAAAAAAAAAAAAGAGTTCACCGGGTCAGCTAGTGGATAATAATTATAACGATAAATTGTCGCAAAACATTTATTTTAACTCGAAAAATAATTAATTACACTTAGATAATTAAACTAACAACAGTACATAATAAGTAGAAGACTCTGATTATATCTAGACCCCGTTACCCGAGGCGTGTTCTGGTAGCTGGACGTTTCTAGAGATGGCTAAACATGTATGTGTCTATGTCGATACCTTTACTTTGCCATAATTATAAAATGCCATAAAATTAACACTCTTATTTTGTAAAAGACCGCATGTTTAATTACAAAATAAAAGTGTACACATAAAATTTATGAATGAACGGAAATAACTGGATAGGCTGTTTTCACAATTTGATAAGGTTATAAAACAATTATAAAATAACAAGACAACCCATTCGTTCCAGTTAGTTATGGAATGGGTGCGGGTCAGAATACATAAAGTTTAAAATGTATAATGGTTGAAATACAGTGGTTCAAAATATATATAATGCTATTTTCTGTCAGAGTTAGCTGGATGAACTTTTTTTATAGCGTAATTTTTAGATTGGCTGAGGTTAGGATAGGTATATTTTATAACAATCCTGTTAACTTATTGTGAATCATTAAGTATGTATATTTTTTAATCTATTAAGCATTTAAAACTTTATGTATTTTTCATTCTCATGGTCTTAAAATGTTATTTTAGTGTCTGCATATCGGGACTAAAGCTCCTTATTAATCTCTAGGGATTAAAGTATTTAAAATTTAAAATAAAAACATTATTTTATGACGTGCTAATAACCACAAAATGACAACTGCAAGAATATTCAAAAATAACAATTCATGATTACGAATATGCATCTATTTAATTATATTGGATGAATTCATTTTATTATGCATGGACCAATTAGTTACTTTTAAAATAGTTTCCAAGTTAGAATCTGTTAGTTAAATATGCAAGAATTCAAAGCTTCACTTTCCAAAAAAAACTATAGAATTTTTTATGCCTTTTGAATATTGTGCAAACATTTTGGATAGTAATCATTTCTTAGAGTTTCAGTCTTTTAGGCTGTTGGTGGCTGACTGGCGCTAGTCTAGTCTATTGCCATGCGCCGAGGCACCGATAAAAAAAGCCGCAGGTTGCATTTCGGGAGTGCCGGCAGAAGTGAAAACTAAATACACGCACACTCGCGCAAGCGCCCAACGCTCCGTCCTACGCATTTTTGATCAGAGTCACCTGACCCTGACGCGAGTTTGACGTTTTTTACCCTTCCCAAAAAGTGCACAACGCCGCTAAAGAAGTTTTCATCCCACCTATTCGAAAATCGACGATTGGTTCGCATTTAAGTGCGAGCAAAGTAGGTCTTTTCTCCATTACACTTTCACAGAGGGCAGAAATGAGATTTGAATTTGGAACATGAATTATTGGTGTTCCGCGAGTTCCGCGATACGGCCAAAGAGGTCGAACGCTGATATTGTATGAATAAAGTTACTGGCAGGCAAAGGTTGGGTCGAATGACGCGTCGTTGTGCGCTATCTGAATTTAAAAAAAAAGTAAAAAGGCGCGAACGTCCACCAAAACGAAACGGAAACCACGGCCGATCTTTGATTCAGTATTATAAATTATTTGAAGCAAAAAATGAGTTCATCAAGCAGTGAAAGTAGAAGTTGTACACCTGAATGTGTTAAAAATGATGCCCAAAATGTGACACACAATCTTCTACCGGCTAAATCGCGGGAAAAATATTTTTTCTTATAGGGGGAGATGAAAAGTAGAGTGTATCACACAGAAGCAAAATATTTTTTCCTTGGGTGAATTACTCCGAAACCCTCGCTACGTTCACGATTCTAGTTTAGAATCCCTCGCTGCGCTCGGGATTCTACTCTAGAATCGCTCGCTTCGCTCTGGATTCGAAATAGCACCCTCGTCGTAAAAATATCGTTTTGCTCCCTTGTGATACAATCTACTATTTCACTTCAAAAAATAAAGGGCTGTCAGTTGTTCTTCAAAAGTTTAGTTTTGTTAAATAAATTGATGTATATAGTGTTTGGTGTTAATTAATACGTTTAAAGAGTTAACGACTCTGTAAGGCTTAGATATTGCGGATTTCCATGGGCAGTATCGATTACTTACCATCAGGCAACCTGCTTGATTATTTCTACGTTGTTTTATAAAAAGAGTCCAATGCCACTGTTTATTATTAATAGTCATAAAATGTAAGTATTTTATAATAGGTATAATCCATCTTAATGTTATAAACGTGAAAGTAACATTGTCTCTATCACTCTGGCTCTTTTTTTGCTACCTTTTCAAAATAAAATCGTTTCACCGGTCGTAATGAAGCGTGGTAAAAAGATACTTTGGCTACTTAAATAGGCTATTTATTATACCGAGAAATTGCACAGTTCCTGCAGGAGACCATTAAACGAATTCTTCCAGACGAAGTCGCAGGCAAAAGCTAGTTATTTATATTTCTGACATAAATGGCGGATGCACTTATAAAAATAAGAAGATACACGGTTATCATTATACATATATGTATAGAAACGATTAGGCGTTAGAACATTAAGTTAACTGAACTTTTTTACGCTGCAGCAAGACACAAAAATAGTTGCGTCACACGTTGTTAGATTGTTATTGTCTTTTTCTTATTAATTTGTTATTCATTTCAGCGAAATGAAACTTATACAGGAGACAAGAATTACAAATCGGAACTAGTAACATAATATTATAACTCAAATGCAGGCATGCTGATAAACTTAACATACTTACGAAAAAAACACTATAAAGAATTACTTAACAAAGCGTCCGTCATTTCATTATAGAGCCAAAGTAAACAGCATTCAGGAAAAGGGAGAAAACAATTCATTAACTTATAGTCATCGGTACAGTACAGCTATGCTGATTTTAGTTAGCCGGGTCCGAGAGCGATCATAACCGCAACTGTTCCAGCTCCTTCAGTAAGGCGGCCTCGCCTTCTATCTTGGCCTTCTGGTTGATCTCCAGAGCTTTGCCTGATGCCTTTAACTGCTTGAGTTT